>CM057454.1:73942500-76822500 GCA_016271365.2 Neoceratodus forsteri
AAGCAGACACCATCGGGAAGGCGCTCGGTTCGCCAGTTCCACCGGTTCAAGATTATGAGTTTGAGGATTTTTATGAACCGGAGGAAGGGAGGAGAGGTATGAGGAGAGTGAATGTGATTTTGAAGGTCTGGATGTGCCCACTGAACGGATCATCTCCAGACAGACCATCAGGGTTTCCCCCCAGGCTATCTGAGTCCCCTTCTCATTTTATGTTCTATAAGAAAGTTGCTGAAACTCTCCAACTCCCTGCTGAGGAAGCTGTTGATGACCAAGAAGAGCCTGATTATGTAGAAATGATGGATATTCCAGAGTCTAGGAGACTGTCTATTCCCTTGCACAAATCCTTTAGGAAACAGACAGTAAAAATTTTAAAAACTCCTCACTCTATCCTTCCTGTTGATAAAAGGATGGACAAGAGGTATACATTATCAGGCCCTGATACGGAGTTCCTCTCTCAGCAATGCAGCCATGTGGGGTAGTGCAGGCTGCAGCCTGTGACAAAGGCTAATATTCCTCTAGCCTCTCACCCTCCCGAAAGGATTCCAGGAGGATGGATGCCATGGCAAAAACAGTACATGGCAGCATCTTTGGGACTCAGACAGGCAAATGATATGAGCTTATGCTGCTAGGTACCAGAAATCCAGATGGGATACTGTGCTGGCCCTAGCAAAACAGGCCCTGACCAGCTTGCCAGGGAGCTGGAGCAGGTGGCTGTGGATGGTATTGAGGCATCAAGGTGCAATTTCATGCTGCAGTAGACTAATGATGTTTCATCAAGAGTCATGGCTACATCTGTGTTCTCTTGCAGAATGGCCTGGCTCAGATGTACTGCCCTGTCACAGGATACCCAGTCTAAGGCTATGGATTTTCCTGTTTGGCAATTCTCTGTTTGGGAAGCAGACAGAGAATTATATGAAGAAAATGGATGAGTATAGGACCACCTATAGGAGTGCACAGGCCAAAGAAAGGCAAGCCACTCCTCAAAGGCAGCATGTCAGGGGCAGGCCTTTTCATAGGCCTTTTTACCAAGCTCAGGCCTCCTCTTCTGCTTATGCCCAGAGGGGGTTCTTTAGAGGAAGAGGCAGAAGGGGTTCAAGTAAGCCTGCTGCTACCTCTCAACCCAAAGACCCTGCAAAACAGGCTCCCTGATGGGGTGGCCAGGGCCGATTCTCCACTACCGGTAGGGGGCAGGCTGGCTTACTTTGTCTAGGACTGGAAGTCTTTAACATCAGACAAGTGGGTCCTGGAAGTAGTAAGCCAGGGACTGGTTCTCAGCTTCAAAAATTTCCAAAGGTGAGCCAGGTCCTTTCCACCTGCAAATCCATCAGAGGCTCTTGCCCTAGAAACAGAAGTTTCTGCCCTCCTGGCTCTCAGAGTTGTGGAAAGGGTTCCACACCTACACCAGGGCAAAGGGTTGTACTCCAGGTACTTTCTTACCCCAAAAAAGACAGGAGAATGGTGGCCCATCCTGGATCTCAGGTATCTAAACAAGCATCTTTTAAAACCAAAGTTCAAAATGGTGACTCTGGGAATTATTTTACCCTCTCTAAGGCCAGGGGACTGGCTAGCCTCCCTGGACCTCAAGGATGCCTACTTCCATGTTCTTATCAGAAGCTCCCATCGAAAGTACCTCAGATTCGAACTGCCCTCAGGCCATTACCAGTTCAGAGCAATGCCCTTCAGCCTCACCTCGGCCCCGAGGGTATTCACAAAATGCCTGGCAGTAGCAGTTGCCCACTTAAGAAGGCAAAAGATTGCCATCTTTCCTTATCTGGACGATTGGCTCATAGTAGGCCAGTCCCCAGACCAGGTCAAACTACACCTTCAGGTAACTCAGCAACTGCTCACATCTCTAGGTTTCCTTCTCAATCTTCCAAAGTCTGTTCTAGAGCCTGTCCAGCTTCTCACCTTCATAGGCGCAGAACTGAACACAAAAGAGGCCAGAGCCTTCCTCCCTCTGGAAAGAGCAAGGACTTTGGTCTCTCTGGCCTCCTCTTTCACCCTGCAGGTCTCTCGACCAGCAAGGCATTTTCTACAGCTCCTGAGGCACATGGCTGCTTCTACAGCAGTAGTGCAGGGAGCAAGTTTCAGATGAGGGACGCTTCAGTTCCATTTGAGAGCCTTTGGTCTCAAAGGACAGACCCTCTAACCAAATTGATCCCAGTGACTCGAACCCTGATCCAGGCCCTTCAGTGGTGGCAGGACCAGAGCAATCTGAGACAGGGGGTTCCCTTCAACCCCAGTCTCACTCCTTGACCCTTACTACAGATGCATCCCTCTTGGGGTGGGGAGCTCACATGGGCGACCTCACTACCCAGGGGTTGATGTCCCCACAGGAATCTCTGCTCCACATCAATTTGTTGGAACTCAGAGCAGTTTTTCTAGCACTCCAAGTTTTTTTCCACATCTGTTCAGAACAAGGTTGTTCAGGTCAGAACAGACAATACTACTACAATGTGGTACATCAACAAGCAAGGAGGCACTCGGTCTACGGCCTTGTGCACCGAAGCAATGAAGTTGTGGTCTCTGGCTTATTCCCTGAACGCCTCCCTTACGGCAGTTCACCTTCCAGGCAAGGACAATGTCCTAGCGGATGCTCTCAGCAGGATTTCCCAGGGCCACCACGAATGGGCACTGGATCCCCTAGTACTGGAGGTTGTATTTGCCAGATGGGGCACCTCGCAGATAGATCTTTTTGCAGCCCCAGACAATCACCAACTTCCCCTTTTTTGCTGCAGGCCCCCAGTGTTGGGCTCAGTCCCTCTGGATGCCTTCCTTCTCAGTTGGGAAGGGAAGTTTCTCTATGCCTCCCCCTTCCCTCTCCTGTTCAAGGTGCTAGTCAAAATCAGATCTCAACCCTGCAAGATGATCCTGATTGCTCCAGATTGGGCCAGACAGCCCTGGTACCCACTCCTCATGTCCTTAGCAGTCCACCCTCCCCTGCACCTCCCCATGAATCACAATCTGTTAACCTGTGCCCAGGGGAGGGTTTGGTATCCGAACCTCAAATCTCTCAATCTCAAAGCATGGCTCTTGAAGAGTTAGAGTTTGCTGACCTACACCTCACCCAAGGTGTATTGGATATCTTGAAGGCCTCCAGGAAGCCTTCCACCAGGGCTACTTATAATTCCAAATGGAAGAGATTTTCCATATGGTGCTCTGGCAAGCATATTCCACCAGAATCTGCTGATTTGCCCACAATCCTGGATTATTTGGTGCATTTGAATTCTTTGGGGCTGAGACCAGCTACCCTAAAAGTGCACCTGGCAGCCGTGTCTGCTTTCTTATCAGCAGGTAAACCTTCTTTTCAGCTCACCCTGTATTCTCCAAGTTTTTCAAGGGGTTGCTTCACACCAACCCTCCATTCAGGGACCCTGCCCCTGCTTAGGATCTTAATATTTGCATTGCCCAGCTTATGCAACCCCCTTTTGAGCCGTTGTCTTCAGCAGAGCTCAAGTACTTGACTTGGAAAACTGTGTTTTTGGTAGCCATCACTTCTGCCAGGCGCATAAGTGAGTTGCAAGCATTGTCAGTGGAACCTGATTTTATCTCCTTTCACAGGGATAAGGTGGTCCTCAGGACTAACAAAGTTTTTGCCTAAGGTGGTTTCAGACTTCCACCTTAATCAATCCATGTCCCTTCCTGTGTATTTCACTGACCATTCCTCCTCTGGCTAGAGAGATTGCACAGTTTAGATGTCAAAAGAGCCCTTAGTTACTACACAGAGCGTACCAAGGGTCACAGGTCTGACTCCCTCCAATTGTTCCTCACTTATGGTGAGGTTGGAAAAGGAAAACCTGCCACTAAAAGATCTATTGCCAGGTGAATTGTCTCTTGTATCCAATTTTGCTATGAAAAACTGGGTAAGGTTCCTCCCTCAGGCCTGAGGGCTCACTCTACCAGGGGTACAGCTGCATCTCTGGCTGCTGCCAGGGACATCCCTATCCTACAGATATGTCAAGCAGCTACCTGGAAAACAGTTCACACTTTCACTAAGCATTATTCCCTGGACATCCAGGCTAGGAGTGATGCTCGATTTGGCACAGCCGTGCTTCAGAGCCTATTTCCTAAGTAGGTTCTGTCCCTCCTCCATGGAGGTACTGCTGTGTAGTCTGCATATGTCATAATATAGCAAGACTTCATGTTGTTTGAAGAAAAAATTACTCACCTTAGTAATGTTGTTTCTTCTAATGGAGTCTTGCTATATTATGACCTCCCCCCCAGCCTGCCCCTCTCAGAACCTCTATTTTTGGGATGTGGGTGGGCAGCGCAATGTTGGCACTTCATAGATGCCCACTTTGTTTCACCCTTTCTTTAGGGTGCCTGGGTGTTATGTTTTAATTTTCTTTCTTGATTCCCCTAACTTGAGTCTTTGTTTTGGGATCAAGAACACAAATGTGTTTTTGTAGTTAGTAACCAATGGGCTAGTGTAGGTTTACGGCTTCCGCACAGAACCTTAGTGAGTTTTGCTCGTAAAGACATGACAGTTTAAGTTTGAGCAACAACAGACAGAGTTCTCAACCGAGCTCGCGCTCAAGGTTCCATGCCTGGCATGGAACGTTAACTCTTTCACCTCCGGAGCAGTTCTAACCTGGGGTTATACTGCATGTGTCATAATATAGCAAGACTCCATTAGAAGAAACAACATTACTAAGGTGAGTAATTTTTTCTTCTAGTTGACGCCGTATACAAAGGGTATTGCGACACTCAAGAAGGTGCAGCAAAGAACAACTAGAACGATTATGGGAATAAAGAGGTTAAGCTACGAGGAATATCTAGGCAAGTCAGGTATGCTGACCCTGAAAAAAGAAATCTATTACAGTTGATTAAATTTTCAAGGGACTGTTTACGATGCAGCAGGGCTAACTGTCTTAGCTGTTATGGGTAGCGGAACTAGACAGCATACCATCCACTTAAAACGGGCAAGAAGGGGGCTTAATTAGGAGTAAGATGTGGAAGCTTATTTTTCACCAAGAGAGACAAACTTCTAGAACAAGTTCCCAACGTATACATGTGTGATAGAAACAACACCATGAAACAAACTGTCCTGTCAGGACAATTTTATTTTTTATATTTTTTTTTGGTAATAGCTTGTAACCTAAAATCCCATTGGGGTGTTAGAACCCTAGTTGTCTATTTTGTAGGTTGAGAATTTACTTCTACACCACAGGAGCTGCAATTCACTTTAGTGCAGCTCAGTGGTGTACTGATTGTGTTTGATTAGCAAACAATGGATCAACAGTTCGAACCAAGGTAGGAACACAATACTTTGTATTTTAGCAGGATAATATGGTTCGAATCCTAACAGGGACTCAAACATTTTTATAAAAATCCAATTTACAGCTAGAATTTCATCTCGGTGGTAATCCATGGAACTGTGGAATCTGACTAGTAAATTAAGGAGAAACAACTAACTTAGTTAACAACATGTGCAGATAGAAAACTGTCCTACCAGAACAGGAAATTCCTGATAAGACTATTCCATGGTGCCTTCCCTACAGGATTCGGTTTTTGAGAACTTGAAAGCAGTGTAAGTGGAGAGTGTTCAAATTGGACGCCACACCTATCACCACAGACTGGCAACAGAGGTTCGAGACAGAGCCTGGGTCACTGGGGGGCTTAGTGTCCTAGAGGATGCTCCCTTCCTCGGGGGCAGTCACGCCCAGTGCAATACTGCCAAGTGGGTGACCACAGGCGTCAGTATGCTCAGAGACACTTACTGGATGGGGGACGGTGGTGGTGACGTGCTTCTGTGCAAAACTGTGTACCACCCCAAAGCCAGTGTCCCGGGGAGAAAACCAGGAGGGAGGAGGGAAAAATCCCGGACAGAGCAATAAGAGATCCAACCCCTCACGTGCCCTGCACTATCGATAGGGCTTCCCTCCATGAACTGGATCAATTCTTCGGCACATAAGAGGAGGCATGCCAAACCCACCATGGGGCTTGGGGGAGCTGTGGGGGAAGACTGGACGCAGGCTAAGTCCCTGGGATGCCAAGTGATGGAGCTGGAGTGGTCAGACCAGGATAATAGGGCCTGTAGTGGAGGAGCATAAACATAAAAAAAAGCATTTTTCAGGTACTCATGGAGAGCAATATTGCTAGATACAGCATTTAAATTCACTGGGCAATGGAGATCACAAAAAGCATACTTCAGGGGAACAGATAAGGGTAGTGAAGGAGGATTTTACAATTTGTGCATGATTTACTCCTACTTTCTGATTTTAGAAATAGGTTTTCCACTCTGCATATTTACAGTAGGTTAATAAACGCACAAAACTGGCAGCATCATGCCATGCTACCAGCCATGGATCTACACACTAACAAAGCGAAGCAGTAGAGGTCGGAAAATAAACGCATCAGATCAGGTATGTACAGTGCAGAAAACTGTTTCAGGAGTTGTTTCACTGGCTGGCCAAGAAGGCCAGCAGCAACATGGCAAATGTTAATAATAAGGTCACAGCACTACATGGTAGTGAGAAGGGAAGTATCTTAAGACTACACAGCAATATTAGACAAAAGCCCCGTTTACACTGTCAAATTTAAAGCGCATCAACCCATGCACAGGGGCTGATGTGCTTCAAAGTCTGCAGTGTGGACACTTTTGGAGCATCCTAACGGCACTTCACATCAGGTTTGTGATGCGACTCAGGAGAGGGGACATGTATCGGAGAGCGCTACGTAGTGCATTACCTGGTATGAAGACAGTCCTCAGCGCTCACTCCGACTGAATGTCTCCTCTCCCTCGCATCCTCCAGAGGCCCCATGAATCTCTCTGAGATGCTCGCCTGCCAGCAATTTTATATTTAGGAAGACACCTCTTAGCACACCTGAGTTCAGCAAAAGCATTTTTCAACAGCAGAAGGAACGCTGAACTCTGAAAAGTGCATGAGAATGTAAAATGAGGCTACAAGTATTAATTAGGGTCATAAACTGGGACTGTGATACTGGGCATGCGAATACATATGCATAGCCTCTCGCCCCCAAGGATATGCATATGCGTTCACACACGCCCACTACTGCTGTCCTAGTTTATGGCCCTAATTTGTAATACCTGTAGCCTTCGTTTTACATTTTCATGCACTTTCCCCAGAGTTCAGCTTTCTTTCTGCTGTTGAACAATGCTGTTTGCTGAACTCTGGTATCCTAAACAGGGAATGAGCCATCTGGTGCTTCAGTGCCTCATGCACATCAACAGCTAGTCACTGCTACATCGGGAGCACAGATCAACCACTGGAGCAACCAGCTGTGTAGACACAAAATTGAGCCACTGTGGCCATCGCAGCAGGTGTGCAGCGCTGCAAATTGTGGAGCACTGCTGAGGTATAAACATGGCTAAAGAGTCAGTAGCTGCAGGCTTACAGTGGGTTCAAGATTTGGTTTAGAGACGGGAGGTCTGAGAAAGGTCAGTGAACAGTATAACTACCATTTTGATGAAAATACAACCAGGTGGAAGAAGCTGGCAGTAAATACTTCCCAGTCCTAAAAATTATCTAGACTTCTGTGGCAAGCCCAGTTAATAGGAAATGGTGGAGAACTTTGACCTTTGGTTTCTAGAGGTTTCCACTACTGAAAGTTTTCCACTCTAAGGCAAATGATTATCCATTTTCAACGGAAAACATTGCTAAAAAACTGTTTATAATTTTTAAAGCAGCACTAGGGAGTAGTTTTTTTATGAAAACCCTCACTTTGCACCAGATTTTTGGGCAAACCTCTCCCTTTAAGTCAAATGTTTGCATAAAACATGCCGATTTACACTCAGTTTTGGGGGGGGAAACAGAAAAGGTGATTTTTAAAATGTTGCAAAACGCAACTGGCCATTTCTAAAACAGAAAATCATTGCCTCTATCTCTCCACAGTGCTAGTCTACAGAGTTTACTGGTACCCTTCCCATTTAACATTGGCAACAGGTACTTCACATTATATTAAATGCTGCAGCTGCCTGGATGGCAGGAGAGGAACATGATGGACTTGTGGCCTTTTTTGATTAGAATTTCTGACCTCCCTAACTACTTCTCTCATTCAAAAGATACCTCCAAATACATAGAGAATCTGAAATGCATCCTATCAAAATGTCTGCAACCGTACAGACCAATACCAGCAAAAATATTAATGCAGACTGCTTAAAGCCCATTTTCCTGTACATCTGTAAGAGATTAATCCCACAGTTCATCCTGAAAAAGCATAACCTTGATTGACCACACTGCCATGTGGGAAACCCAGGTTTGTGTCTGGAGTCTGACTCTCCCTTCCCAGATCGGTGGGGTCTAGAATGCAATGCAGCGGCATCGCATGCCGACCCTAGGGGAGTGTTTACAGTGTGCCGCTCTATGAACACCACTTGCAGGTGGGATGCAGGGGCCGCCTTCATGCTGGGGTAGACCACGCAGTGTTGGCAGTTCCCTATATCCATGTCAGTGCCATAGGCACACACAGGCTGCCTGCCTGGGAGAGTCCACAGAAAACAGGAAACAACAGGGACTATGCATCAGAAAGACTGGTGAGCTTAAGCCCCGCTATCTGCTACTGGCAATTCCAACCCCACCAAGGCTTCTTCCACCGTGGCAGCTGGAGCTGTTACTCACACCACCGGGGTGGAGAGACAAGGGAAGGAGGTAAACACCACAGACATGGAGAGACAGGGCTAAGCCTTAGCAGCAGGACAGAGAGCCAAACCAGAGACCAGGGGAAACAAATTGTTTATATAAAAAAAAATAAAATAAAATAAAATAGCCTCTCCATTTCAAAATTCCTGATTTCATTCTATGTCTATGGCGAAAATTTCCAGAAAATGGGGCCCAGCAGGGGGAAGTATGGAAAAAAATTCCATTAGGACAACATGAAAGTAAAAATAATAATAATTAAAAAAAAAAAAAAAGTTACCAGCAAAAAGATCCTCTTGGTCATCGTCCAGTAAAATTTCTGCTGCCTTTGGACCATTTGGCTTTGTGCTGATGTCTTCAGCAGGAAGGCTGGCCGTTCAGGGATGAGGACTTGACTGCAAAATAAACACACACAATGGTTGGTAATAAGGCAGGGAGTGTGGACTGCAAATACAGCAAGGTCAGTGCCCTATTCTGCTATTAACAGAATACAGTAACAGCGAAAGTCTTTCAACAAACAAGCCCAGTGGGCAAGAGATAACACAGTGAGGAAACAGTAGAAAGTTTCAGCTGTTTCCATTTCCTTTCTTTAACAGGACAGCAAGGGACAAAGGAAATTAATTAATCACCAGCTTCTCCTGCAAACTGTTATAGCTGGGTAGAAATATATCCTGTTTAACCCATGTCCCCCTCCTGATTCACAACTGCTGTATTGTCAAAACTACAAAAAGCTTTCCATGTTAAATGTGTCCACACTCCAATCCCCCATATCATGCAATGCAGTTATTAAGTGAATATGGAGGGTGTTATCATCCTAGGTGGAGACTCCAGAACTGGGCGCAATAATCCAGATGTTGCCTCAGTGTTTTTTTTAAATTTGCTCAACTTTTTTCCTGCTCATCGAAAACTGGTCCCCATTGGCCCTGCCCCGCACCCAACCCTGTCATCCACCACCCTAGACTTGCCCAACCAGAAATACACTGTGGCTCACCCCCCAGAGCGGAGCTGCAGGCAGAGCCTTTGGAATGGGGCTACCCCCGCTGGAAGACAGGATTAGTGTCCAGCGGTGCCACAGGTCAGTGGTACTGGACCTGCGGCGGAAGGCCGACGGTATCCTGCATGGCCCAATTTTCTGCTATTTCACCCCAAGAAGTGGGACGTGAAATGACATCAAGGGCACGCGATGCTACCGAAACTGCACCATCCCCAGCAAGCCTAGCTCTGGTTATCGGATCCCTGGCCTCCACCAGGGATTGGTCAAACTCTGGTAGCCTTCCCACCATCCCTTCGGAGGAGAGTACTCCATGGGATGCTCAATCCTCTCCCTCGATCTGCCCTCCAACTCATTAGATCGCTTCTTATCCCATGTCATCTGTGTCACAGGCGGCAGTGCTACTGCTGTGCCGGCAGGTGGCTCCACTTTACCAGTGCTCTGAGGAAAGGCAGTATCACCTCTTCAGTCCTCCTATTGAGCACCCTCCCAATACAACCCAACATTTGGGTTGCCTTGCTGTAGACCTTGCTACATTAGCTCAGGGAGTCATTTATGACGATTCCCAGGTCACTTCCCTCAGAGGTAGTGTTCAACTTAACCCCTCCCATCCAATATTCAGTCTTGGGGTTTCTGTTCCCTACATGCAGCACTCTGCACTTCTTGCATATAAATTTCAACCACCAGACTTTGGACCACCTTCCAACCTTGCAGGTCCCTCTGCAACTCCCTAACCCTCCTCGCTGTCTAGCCCTGCCACAGAGCTTAGTGTTATCTGTGATGAGACCCATCTTGCCCTGTATTCCTTTACTGATCTATGTCACTGATGGGCAAGCTGAAAGTACTGTTCCGGACTGAATCCTGTGTAGTGGTGTGTAAATCTGCCAAATTTTGCTTTGTGAAAAAGTTGGTAACGTCAGCAAATTCACTTTGACAACCGCGCAACTCGTGCATTCGGGCAGCAAACTGGTGCCATGAAACTAATGTGACCTGCCAATTTACGGGCACATTGGGAAATTCATGTAGTTCCACAGTGAAAAACAAGCAGTCTTTCATCTTTAACTTAAATATATGCCTTTGTGACCTCGCGCCTTGAGTATTGCAACTCCCTTTATTTAGGGCTTCCTGGGGTTGATATCCGCCGCTTGCAGCTAGCAGAACGCTGCTGCTCACTTATTGACTGGGGTATCTAGGAGATCTCATATTACCCCAGTGCTGCGTGGTCTGCACTGGCTGCCATTTCAGTAGCGGATCACCTTTAAGGTAGGTTTGTTAACCTACAAAGCCCTACACAGACTTAGTCCTGACTACCTGAAACAGCTTCTGATTCCTTATACCCCTGTGCATCAGCCACTAGGCTGACGAGGGGTTGCTTGAGATTCAGAGGGTTACCTTAAATTCTTCTGAGAGTCGCTTTCATGTTTGCTGCCCCAACCCTCTGGAATTCTCTACCCAATCAGCTTTGGAGTGCAGGACTGTGGGGAGCTTTCAGCAGGCACTGAAAACGTTTTATGGTCTAAAAGCATTTCCTATTATATTGTGATTTTAATGGTGTTTTATGAATTATCTGAGACTGTTGTGAAGTTTGATAATTTGAAAGGTGCTCAATTAAATAAAGATATTATTATACAGTGCTCCTAACATTATAGCAAACCTCATTATACCAAACTCCTGGTTATAATGAATGGTTTGCATAGCTCCAACAATAGCTCATTGTACTATTGCTACTGCATCCCTGCTTGTCGCTCTGTGCTTACCTGTCCTGTATCCCTCAAACCCTCTTATACGTACAGTACTAGACAAAAATAAGGAGCGTGCAGTCTCGGGGGTTAAAGAGAGAGACAGCAGTGGCAGTGGGTAATGAGAGAAACACATGGCACAGCTGCAGAGTATAGTGGCTGGGGTTTGTAGCGCAGTCAGTGCAGGACTTCACTCTGTGTCTGGGTCTGGCTGATAATTACTGCAGTTACCTGTATACAGTACTGCACTGCATTCAACTCAGGTAGCATAAAGAGATGTGCAGTCTCTGTGGGAGGAGCAGGGGAGAAAAGATACAGAGACACAGCGGGGGCAGCAGGTGGACAGAGAAACATACAGCAGAGCAAAATTTTAGTACTGGCAGTACAGGACTTCACTCTGTGTTCGGGTCTGGTAATATAAAGGAGTGTGTTCATGTGCAAAATAAAAGTTGGGCATCAGAATGCAATGTACAGTACAGTATGGGTGGACAGAGCATGCGGGCAGGCAGACAAGCAGGCAGGCGCAGGAGGGTGCTACACAGGAGGTGCTTACATGCACTTGCTGACTAACTCCTTTATTTTTCTTATTTCTCTGATATTTACTTAACAAAAAGGGAGACAACAACTGTACTTAATTTACTGATTGGAAGTGATTATTTTTCTCATTCCTGTAGAGGGTTACCATATTTTTGCTCGGTACTCTGCAATTTTTTGTTTTTTTTTAGCGGCCCTCAATATAACGAATGAGGTACTATGACGCAAGTGCAGTTTCGTACTTACCGTAATGGTAGATTTTTGTGAGAACCTATTGCAGCAAGTCATACACTTGGGTATCCACCAGAGGGCACTTTGTCAATGGTAGCTTTCACCAACAGTGCTGACTGGGAGCTACCCACAATAACGCACTCTGTTCATACGTATAAATAAGGTTCGCCTTAGCAGCCCTCAGTTCCCAGCCAAAGACCAGCTCATGGAGCAGGACACTGAAGGGAACAGAGGAAGCCGGAGACATAGCCCATTAGGACGAAGAGGACAGAAGTAGATAACAGCTCTCCCTGAGAAGGAGAGGGAAGGAGGGCGGAAATGTGACCTGCTGCAAGACAGCCTCTCAAAGTCTACCATTAATGTAAGTAAGAAACTGTACTATCTTCTTCGAGGGTATCTCTTGCAGCAGGTCATACACTTGGGATGTTTCCCAAGCAGTTAAATATGAAGGGCTGTCAAGACAGGAGGCCCTGCAGGACAGCATGGCCAAAGGAGGTGCAGTGCCTGGAGGCCAAATCAAGGCTGCAGCGCCTAGTAAAAGTATGCACGGTAGATCATGTGGCAGCGTCACAGATATCAGAGATAGAGACACCTCAAAAGCAGACGTAGACAGAGCCCTGGTGGAGTGCGTGAGCACAGTGTCAGGAAAAGTTTTTTTGTATTTAGTATAGTAATAGGTGATGCCATGGACTAATCAATTGGATAAAGTTTGCTTTGTGACAGGACGGCCTTCCCTGCTAGGGGCAAAGGCAACAAAGAGTTGTTTTGACTTACAAGAGGATTTGGTATGAGCGAGGTAATAACAAATGATTAGATGAACATCCAGAGTATGAAGAAATGATTCCCCCAGATTAGAATGATCCAGGTAGAGCATAGGCAAATGAATGGATTGGTTTAGCGTACAGTCTGAAACTATTTTCGGGAGAAATGAGGGATTAGTGCATAGTGAGACCTGGTCTTTATGGAAGACCAGGTAGGGCTCATGGCACGAGAGCTTGGAGTTCTGAAATGCACAGAGCTGAAGTAACAGCCGGCAGGAAAAGTGCCTTCAGGCCATGGAGGAATATGTCACAGGTAGCTGCTGGTTCAAATGTTTCAAGAGTGAGCTTTTCTAAGACAAAGTTGAGGTCCCAATCGGAATGGGGTTTTGGATGGGGGCTTGAGATGGAGAATTCCTTTACGGAACATCTTGGCAAGGTCCAGTTGGGCGACCTGTCGATCCCCAATGGGTTTGTGGAAGGCCGAGATTGCAGATAAGTAGATGTTTACAGAAAAGTAACTTAAGCCCTGAGTGGAGAGGGTGGAAAAGTACTCCAGGATATTAGGTAATGGGCAGGAGAAAGGGTTTAGGCCTATAGTGATCGTCCAGATAGCAACCCGCTGCTATTTGGCCCCATATGTTTTCTGGTTGAAGTTTTTCTAGAGGCCAGCAGAATGGTGGCCACTGAGAGGAGATGTGTTGCCTAGTTATGAAGACGCCCTCAGGAGCCGAAGATGAAGGGATTGAAGACTGGGGTGAAGAAGAGTGCCCCAGTTCTGTGTGAGGAGGTCTGGCCTAAGAAGGAGGGGGAGGATCCGTAACCGACAGTTGTTGGGAAGAGGGAACCATACTTGTCAGGCACAAAAACATTCAGATAAATATCATGTACACTTGTTCTAGCTGCAGTTTGAGTAGTACTCACTGGAGGAGGGGACAGGAGGAAGGCATACAAGAATTGCCCCGTGCCAGGAGGGACAGGGCATCCAGGGAACGGCCCTGTGGCTCTGGAAAAATTGAGCAATAGTCGAAGTCTGTAATTGATCAGAGAGGTAAATAAGTCTATCTCACGGAGTGCTCCACAGCAGAAACGTCATGGAGGACCATCATCTGCAAGGTCCACTCATGGCCCTGTGAGTGATGGCTGAGGTGATCGGCAATGACATTCTGTGCTCCCAGAACATAAACTGCCACTATATGGAGCTGGAGAGCTAGAGCTCGAGTCCAAACTGACTGCTTCTTGACATAGTGTTTGTGATTTCGCGCCTCTGTTTGTTGATGTAGTAGACCAAACAAATGTCTGTTTGGACTAGCAGTGTTCCCAGGAACAGGAGCGTCTGAAGGCCTCCAGTGCAAGACAGGCGGCCCGCATCTCCAGAGGCTTGATGAGGAGAGAGGCAGGTGGGGCTCAAGGCCTTGTGTCTGGCCGAAGGCAGTGGGCACCAAACCGAGGGGGACACATCCGTTGTGAATACCTAGGATGGGGTGGGATCGAAAAGGCATGTCCGTTAGCAAGTTTGCGGGGTCTAGCCACCAGAAGAGTGCCCATCGGAGGGCAGGAGTCACTTGGATAGAACCGTCGAAGTCCCCCATCTTTTGGTGCCATTGGTGTTTGTAGGGCCCACTGGACCAGGCGCATGTGCAATCGAGCGTATGGCATGGTAGTAATGGCGGCTGCCTTGCGACCCAGGAAAATGCACGTACTGGCACACAGTGATTTGTTGAGCTGCTTGGCAGTGCCAGGCCAGGGAGATGAGTTTGTGACGCCTGTCTTCTGGCAGAATGGCTCGACCGTGTGCCGTATCCATGATGGCGCCTATGTATTGGAGGCGTTGGGATGGCTGCATGTGGGACTTGGCGACATTGACCATGATTCCGACCTCCTGGAACAGCTGGAGGATGCAGGCGAGGGAGTGTAGTAAGCCCTTCAAGATGACACCTTTATGAGCCAGTCGTCCAAGTAAGGGGAGCACAGTGACCCTGGTGACAATGGGCAGTGGCCATGACCGCCAGGCACTCTGAACACCCGGGGCATTGAGGACAGCCCAAAGGGCAGGGCACGGAATTAATAACTGAAGCCTAGAAGATTGAACCCGAGATACTGGCAGTGGGCAGGACGGATTTGGATGTGAAGGTAAGCACCCTTCATGTCAAGGGCGCAGAGCCAATCCCTTTGATTGAGAGGAAGGACAGTTGTCAAGGTGATTATTTTAAATTTTTTGTAGTAGATATACCAGCTGAGGTCTCTCAAGTCCAAGACAGGGTTCAGATCAGCCGTGCATTTGGGGATGAGAAAGAAATGGGAATACAATCCCCTGTTCAGCTTCTCGGGAGGCACCAGTTGGACGGCTTGCTTCCGAATCAAAGAGAGGAGTTCCTCCAGAAGAACTGGAACATGTTCCGGAGAGTAGGGCATGCGTCAAGGTGGGGTGGAGGTGGGGTCACCAGTTCCAAAACATGGCCCGTGTGTATCATCTGCAGGACCCATTCATCTGAGGTAATCCTTTGCCAGGCCTCCAAATGTAGAGAAAAGTGGCCTCCCACAGCCTCAGAGACTGGCAGAGGAAGGCTGGGGAGTGGAGGAGACAAAAGGACTGAGGGGCTGCCATGGCCGCAGTGGGGGTGGCAGAAATACAGCCCAGAGGCTGTGGATGCTGGCATCCACTGGTGAATGGACGGGCTAGACCTCGCTGTCGAGAGGCCCAGCAAAACTGAAAAGATCTATACAGTTTCCGCTGTGACGCTGTCGGCGGAGTATGGTACATAGTGTGTACAGTCCGGAGAGTATGGCCTAAGGCCTGCAAGTCATTTCAAAATAGTTTCAGTGTCAGACCCAAATAATTTGTGCCCATTAAAGGGGGCATTTTAGGATGGTTTGTTGTACATCCAGAAACACGCAGCCAAACATGGTGGCGAAGGGTAACACCCATCACCAAGGTATGGGTAGAGGCATCTACCGCGTCATAACCCACTCGGAGGAGATGACTGGAAAGGCTAGTACCTGTTAAGGGTGGAGAGTAATGGATCAGTTTTGGCAGACTGTGGAAGCTTAGCAGCTACTTTGGAGGTGGCAGTCCACAAAGTTATTTTTTTTTTATTTCAGCATATGCCCCATATAATTGAGGATATGATATTAAGGGTGGATGAAGATATACCCCTTTCCCCATCAGGTCTAGTTTCCTGATTCTCGGTCCAGGGGCAGAGAGTTGAGTGCTTGGAACGCTTAGTCTGATCATGGGTGGCATTAATGACTACCGAATCTGCCTGTGGAACTGCAACAAAGAAGGGGTGGTCAGTGGGAGCCTGGTACAGGTGATCCACCTTCTTTGGAACCAGAGGAACTGTGGAAGGACAATGCCAGGCTGCAAATATGGCATCCTGGGTATGCCTATATAAGCAAAGGTACCACAAAAGCCGGGTCCTCAGGAAAATTCAGATAATCTGCCAAAATTTTGGTGGTGCCTGTCCTACTCAGTGGTTTGAAACCCCATGACCTGTTGCAGTTGGGCCATAATATCCATAAAACTAGGGTCATCAGGAGGACAGTAAGTAGTGTAAAGCCCTGCGTCCTCGCCCACTGAGGACAAAGTAGAGACTCGGGGGGGCGCAACCATCATCATCCATTATCCACCACCACCACCACCAAGATCCTCATCTTCAATCTCCTTCAATTCCTCCAGATCACGTAGTAGCTGAAAGGAGGGGGATGGAGGTGAAGGCCCCCTATGCACCTGCTTAGGAGGTGGGGGCAGGGTAGATGAGGAAGGCTGGGGTTGAGGCTGTTGTACAGCCTTCATAATCTCCAGGACGGCAGAGGTCGTCGACGGGGCTGGCGAAGAAGGAGGAGGCGTCCCCCCCCCCAGACCCCTTGTTAGAGGGGGGCAAGACAGAAGACTTCGGCTTGGGTTGTGGATGAAGCCATGAGCCTGAAGCATACGAGGTCATATCTGGTGCCGGGGCAACCAAGTCCCTGTAAGAAACGGGCTGGGAAGGTGAGGCAAAAACGGTAAGGCCGTGAGTTTGAACCCCATGCTGGAAGATTTCTTAGTCGAGGCTTGAAATGGCGATGTAGAAGAACACTGAAAAGCAGTCGTTGTCGATGAAGAACACTGGCCCATGCTGGAGGACCGGGTCGTCTACTAGGAAGAAACGGATGTCGATGGTAGAGCAGTCATTGTCAGGACTGATAAGGCCTGTGTAAGCGTTGACAATGAAGACAAAACTGGCAAGGAGGTAGTCAACGGAGCCTGCTGCTGGTCACTGCAGGAGGCCTCCATACTTTGGACCAAAGTCGTGAGGACCTCCGGAGTCTTTTCTATTGGAGTAGGACAGGCCCGGTCTATCGATGAGTGACCAGAAGTGGAAATCGTTGACGGGCAGGGCTCCTCACCATGACTAGTCGATGGCTTTTTCTTGTCTCTGTGTTTATGCTTCAAAGAATGTTTTGACAGAGGTCTGGGAGCTCACTGAAGGTGGGTGACAGAAGGAGCGGGCCTTCACTTCCTTCTCAAGGAGAGCCATCCTCTGCTCCATTAGGAAGGATTCTAGTTCCTGGAGATCGTCGACGAGTGGCTTGATTAAATTCCTGGCAGCTGGCGCAGAAACAGACGTTGTGAGAAGCCCCCAGACAGTGGATGCAAAGCGAATGGCTGTTGTACCGATAAATCTTCTTGCCACAATGGCACTTACGGAACAGTGATTCTAAAGTAGACACTGGTTTAAGAAAATAATTAAACAGGAGTGCTTTCCTCATTGATGAAGCATCGAGACACTAGCGGCAAAAGCAGCACATGAAGCGAGCTGGGAGAAGGCGGGAAAAGAACTGAGGCAGCTGGGGGCTGTCCACATATTTATACGTATGAACAGAGTGACATCATTGTAGGCAGCCCCCAGTCAGCACTGCTGGTGAAAACTACCATTGACAAGAGTGCCCTCTGGTGGGTACCCAAGTGTATGACTTGCTGCAGGAGATAACCTCGAAGATCAACTGCTATGGCTCCATACTTGTTCGTTATGGAAAGGGACTACTGTAAAATACATTCCCACACCCACTGTGGCGTAATCCCCCACCTCCCAAACAAATATAACCCCCCAGCAGACTCACCCACCCGCCTTATCCATCACTTTCATATAACTTTCACATGACCCCAAAGAAAAGTCCCCTGCTGTAGAGCGTCTGCTCTGTACAGTGTCCCAGTAAAGAACAGTTACGTAAGAACTTAGTAAAACAGTACATCTTCAAAAGAATCTCCTCTATTACACCACACCACTGCAACTGTAACAGTCAGCGTCAGGACCACACAAAACTATTTGCTAGCTGGGGACCACCCACAATGACATGCAGCGTCGACGCCCATATAATCAATTCAGGGGAACAGATTAAGGGGAGTAAGGGAGTATTTTACTCCCATTTTTGCCAGATTTCCTTTCACGTTCTGATTTTAAGAATTTATTTCCCCACCCTGCATATTAAAGTAAATTTGCTACACATGCACAATATTGGCAGCACCATGCAATGCTAGCAGCTCCTGCACCATGCACTAAAAGAGTGGAAGCATATGAGGTGGAGATAGAAAAAAAAGAGCATGAGTATCAGTTGATGCTGCAGTACACGAGACAGTGTCTAAAGTTGCTACTTGACTGGCCAGAAGCATTGTTGTAACCTGACAACATATTAAAAATAAGGCCACAACACTATGCAGCATCAGGAGGTATCTCAAACTCCATGGCAGTGCCAGTCAAAGACAGTCAGTGGCTGCAGGAGCCCAGTGGGTTTGATGCTCAGTTTAGAGGCAGGTGTTTGAAACTGGTCAGCCAGTGGTCCCCAGCTAGCAAGAGACCCAGTCTTTGCAAAGACAGACAGGATGGAAGCTGTCCAGAGGAGGGCAACTAAAATGGTGCAGGGTCTGCACCGGAAGACATATGAAGAGAGACTTAAGGAGCTTAATATGTATAGCCTCAAGGAAAGGAGGGAGAGGGAGGACATGATAGAAACTTTTAAGTACCTCAAGGGAATCAACAAAGTCCAAGAGGGTAGCATCTTTCAAAAAAAGAGGTGTGCAAGAACAAGGGGGCACAATTTGAAGATAGGGGGGGCGGCTCAGAGGTAATTTAAGGAAGTATTTTTTCACAGAGAGGGTTGTGGATGCATGGAACGGCCTTCCGGAGGAGGTTGTGGAGTCAAAAACAGTGGTGGAATTCAAGCATGCATGGGACAGTCATAAGGCAATTCTAGGGGGTGGAGGTAGGAAGAAGTAGGCTGCTGGTTAACTAGGATCTGCAGCTTATCCAGTAGGCAGGGAAATGGGCAGACTGGGTGGGCCAAGCGGTCCTTATCTGCCATCAAATTCTATGTTTCTATGTAAGCCAATGGCATTACAGCCATTTAGATGAAAATGCTACCATGCTGAAGAAGCTAGCACAGTAAACACTTCCCAGTCCTAAATCTTATCTGGGCCCCTACCTCAGTTCCCCACCACAGAATAGCCATTGAGGGCCTCTAACCATGAGGAACCAGGAGATTAGACCAGAGCCAGGCAAACAGAGAGGCATGGAACCGGGAATATAATGCAAAGAGGAAGGAGAGAGGGAACAGCATGCCTAATTGAGAAGATTCTCTCAAAGATCTGGAACTGTTCTAGAGATAGATAGATTATATATATATATATATATATATATATATATATATATATATATATATATATATATATATATATATATATATATATATATATATATATATATATATATATATATATATTTTTTTTTTTTATTTACGTTTTTTTTTAGTATGCTTTTATCTGCAGCTTGCCCTGAGCTCAGCCCCCACTCTCCCAGGCTCCCACCTCATCCCCGGACTTACCTCTGCTCGGCGATCCCCCCCAGCTTAACCCCCAGGACAGGGCCATCCTGCTGGCACGATCCCTCGTGACACCAGTACAAGGATACCAGTAAGTGTCACCAACCAGCACTGCCTCCCTCGCTCCCCCCCCCCGGCAGACTGCGGAAGTCAGGCCGGGGACGACTGACACTTGGACTAGGTCTACCGGCAGGAGCCCAGCAGGCGATCAGGCCAGAGATGTGGGGCGTCATTGAGGCAGCCACCATTTTCGATGGATCCCTAGGGCAGGGCGTGCAAGGATGTCCAGTGTCCACCCGCCATTAGCGGCCAGCGAGAAGGCCACAACAGTACCCCAGCCTCCAGCAGGGATCCAGCTTTTCTCTTCCCCTTTCCCCGGAGAGAGCAGTTCCTCGGATGCTCAAGCCTCCTTCCCCAGCCGCCCTCTGACTCCCGGACCCGATCCTGAACCCAGGTCATTGGTGTCGCAAGCAGAAATCCAACCCTGTTCTATCTTCATCGGTAGATCTCCTCCATTAGGCCACACCTTTGGAACAACTCCCAAGCAGTACAAAGTAAACTGTGATGATGAGTGCAGTCCGATATGTTCAGGACAGAAGGCCTTGCGGTACAGCAAGCCCAAAACCATCATGTTCTAGCACAGACAATGTCCAAACTGTAATGTTAAATGAAAGTGTGAACAGTGTTTTCATGTGGCTGCAGCACACATGTTGGCAGCAGGGACATTTTTGAAATAAGCAACCGGCGTGGCCATACCTCTTCTGGATGGAAAACAAACACCAGGAAGTTCCTTACCGTGCTTCCTATAAGAGAACACAATGCAATGTGCCAGCCATTTGGACAGGTATCTTTTAGACATGGGAGTGCCCTCTTTACCAGGTGCAAATAAAACAAAAAGCTGATAGAACTTTCTGCAGCCCTTGGTGTGATTAACACAGTATCTCAGTGTTGTACGTACATCCAAACTATGGAGCAGCACCTCACCCTGGATGGCATGCTCACGACAATAAACAGGAAGTGTATCATTTGATTCCATAAATTCTCATACCACTTTTGGTAGAAACTTTGATTCATACACAAAGACTGTCTTTGTGAAAAAAATCAAATGAGGAGACTTGACACATTAAAGCCTGAAGCTTGGAAATCCTCCAAGCAGATGTCATAGCAACTAAAAATAGTATTTTCCATGACAGAAAACATAGGCCACAACTCATGGCAGACTCAAAAGGAGCCAATGTCAATTTTTCAAGTATGGAATTCAAGTCCCAAGGCCGGTCTGGATTATAGATAGGGGGTTTTATATGAGGTGTACCTCTCAGAAAAGTACAGAACACTTCCAACTGTGCAACCATACAACCATCAGAAGGGGCATGAAAAGCTGATACAGCAGTCAAATGCACCTTAAAAGAGGAACACTGCAGGCCTGAGTCAGATAGGGGAAGCAAGTATTCCAGCGATATGTAAAAGGATCTATATTCCGGGAAGAAGACCACAGAGTAAAGCGCATCCACTTTAGTGAATAAGTATGCCTGGTAGAAGGCTTGCTAGCTGCAAGCAGGAAATCAGCAACCTTAGGGGGATACACCAAAATGTGCAACAACTGTTTTTCAGGAGTACAGATGCAGATGCAGGGACTTGAGGTCTGGATGGACCAGGGACCCTTTGCCCTGAGAACACACCTGGCGCGCAGTAGAGGGGCAGGAGGCCCTCTGCCAGATGCATATAGGAATTTCCCTTTCCAAAACAGGGACAACACATCTCGCCAAAAATGCCAGGACTGGGAAAGTACAGTTAACAAGAACTTACTGTAACAGCAGATCTTCAAGAGGAGCTCTTGTAGCAGACTATAACCATTAGGACTAATGCCGAGGCCTTAGGGACCCACTGAAAAAATCTTAGCTAGCAGTACCCAGCAGGGCCTCGCCCCTGACATCGGCTCCACCCAGATGTCAATCATGCCATAAAGGGGCGGTCCCCAGCTCCACTTCAGTTCACCTGCCGAGACCTGCGAACAGACCCCAGCAAGCGAACCATTCAAAGCGTGTCCCAGTCAAGCTGAAACACTCCAGGAGGGAGGAGGGGCGGGGAGGAGGGCGGAAGATTGCTGCAAGAGCCTCCTCGAAGATCTACTTTTACGGTAAGTTCTTACATAACTGTACTATCTTACTTCAAGTGGGAGCTCTTGCAGCAGGCTATAGCCATTAAGACTGAATCCCAAGCAGTCCTGCATGAAGGAAGTGACAAGCACCGGCAGGAGGAAGAAGGACACCAACTAAGATGGCAGTGCCTAGATCGGCAGGGAGACAGTAGATCAGGACAATAGTCCATGAAGGACCACCAGGACGAAACCGGCACTGCGCCTGGAAGCTATGTCCAGGCTGTAATGCCTGACAAAGGTATGTACTTAACTCCTAGTAGCTGCTGCACAAATCTCTAATAGAGACATTTTTCAGAGAAGCAAAGAGGTAGAAACTCCTCTGGTGGAATGATCTCTGACCGCTCCAGAAGAGGTTTGTTGTACTTTGTAGCAGAAGACTATGTAGTGGACTAGTCACCTAGAAATAGTCTGCTTAGACACTGGTTTGCCCAGGTGTTGAGGGGCAAAGGCCATGAACAGATGCTCAGATTTGTGGCATGCTGCTGTACACGTGAGGTAGTACCTCAATGCCCTGTGGACGTCCAAAGTGTGTAAAAGCTTCTCCCTTGTTGGAAGGTGGTTGAATAATAAACTGGAAGGTCAACCAACTGCTTGAGGGTCAACTCAGAAACCACTTTGGGAAGAAACTTAGGATTTGTCCTGAGGGAAACTCTTTCCCTATGAAAAATCAAGTACGGCTCTTTGCACATCAGGGCCTGAAGCTCAGAAACCCTTTGAGCTGAAGTAACAGCAACTAAAAAGGCGTCCTTCCAGAAGAGAACGCAGCTCACACTCTCCTGTGGGTTCAAAAGGAGGGCGGGTAAGCGTCTCTAACACAAAAAGGAGATCCCGGTGGGGAATTGGATCCCTAATGGGAGGCTTCATATGAAGTATGCCCTGTAGAAAGGTGCAGGCCACATCCAACTTGGCTAGGGTTCTGCCTTCTACCAATGCGTGCTAGGCAGATATGGCTGACATATTCACCTTAATGGAGGAGTAACTCAAGCCTTGACGCAATATGGAGAGAGGGTACTGTAAAGCTGAGTACACTGGACAGGTAAGGGGGATCCAGATGATGGGACAAAGCCCAAAGAGAGAAACACTTCCACTTCTTTACGCAAGTGGACAGAGTAAAGGGCTTTTTCACCGAAACGAGAACATCTGCCACCTTTTGGGAGACCCCATACCTCGTCCTGACTACGTCTGCAGGAGCCATGCATGAAGGTGCAGGGACTTGAGATCTGGGTGTACCAGCTTGCCCTGATCCTGGGACAGCAATTGCAAGCATATTGGCAGTGGTATTGGAGGTCCCGACGACAGCTGCTGAAGTAGTGGGAACCAAATCTGCCGTGGCCATAGTGGGACAACCAGGATCATCTGAGCCCCCTCGGCTTGTAACTTCAACAGAACCCTCTGAATCAGAGGGAAAGGAGGGAAGCCATAAAGGAACCTCCCTGTCCAACAAAGGGACAACGCGTCTGGCCAGAAAACACCAGGTGCATGTTCTCACAAGCAGAAACTTGGCAGTTTGGCATTGCATGGGGACGCAAAGAGGTCCAACTCTGGAAGACCCCAAGTGTTGAAGAGCTGGTCCGCTACTGATTGGAGCAGCTCCCACTCATGCACCTTGGACCGGGACCGACTTAAGCTGTCTGCCAAGGCATTTTAGACACCTGAAACATGCACCGCGGTCAGAAAGATGTGATGTTCCAGTGCCCAGTACCAGACTCTCATCACCTCCCTGCACAGGGGGTAAGAGTGAGTTCCCTTTGCTTGTTGATATACAATACAACAGCCGTGTTGTCCCACTGAACGAGAAGAGTGCCTGGCGCTAGGTCCTCTTGAAAGGCCTGCAAAGCCTTGAGGACTGCCCGCATTTCCAATATGGTGATATGGAGATTTCGCTCCTCTAGGGACCAAACGTCCAGAGTCTGGCTGTTCCCTAGGTGAGCCCCCAAGCCTAAGTCAGAGGTGTCTGTCGTCAGGGTCCGACTTGGGGCTCCTGCTTAAACAATATCCCTTTTTCCAAATTGGGGGATACAACCACCAAAGAAGGGTCCTTCTGACTAGCTCAAAGATCTTGACCAAATGGTCTAGGACCGTCGGAGCTTTGGTCCCACTGCAGTGAGCATCCACTGTGGGACCTCATGTGAAGGCAAGCAAGGAAGTTACAGGGATGGCCGCCACCATGTGTCCTAGAAGTCTGAGAAAGGTTCTGGCTTGGACCTGGGGGGTTGTTGGGACCATCCGGGCCACTTCCCACATGTGATCTCCCTTCTCCTGTGGGAGGAAAGCTATACCCTGGACCTTGTCCAGGAGCGCACCTATAAAGGTGAGTCTTTGGCTGGGCTCTGAGGATGACTTGGGAAGATTCAGGGTGATCCCCAACTCTCGAAATAACGTATGGGTGTCTCCGAGAGTATGAAAAAGGAGTGCTTTTGATGAGGCCATCAGAAGCCAAATCGTCCAGATAAGGGAAGCCATAATGTTCTACGCGTCTTAGAGCCACAGCTACCACTGTTAGGCACTTGGTAAAGACTCGAGAAGTGGAGGAGAGGCCGAATGGCAGAATCCAAAACTGGTAATGTCTCCCCTGGAAGAGGAACCTCAAGAACTTCCGGTGAGGAGGAAAGACCCCAATATGCATATAAGCATCTTGCATGTCCAGGGAGCAGAACCAGTCCCTTTGGTGCAGCAGAGGAATTAGACTTGGAAGGGTCACCATTGAACCTTTTGTATTCTATAAAGCTGTTGAGGGAACTGAGGTCCAGGATAGGCCGAAGATCCTGAGTTTTCTTTGGCACCAGGAAGAAGTGGGAATAATACCCTTTTCCCTGCTACAGCAGGGGAACCAGTTATATTGCCCTTTTCAGCAAGAGGGCCAGAATCTCTCCTTCTAAAAGAGGTATGTGAGAAGGACAATATCTTGAGGAACTTGGTGGTGTTTCCAGGGGGATCCGAGTGAACTCCAGTACGTGTCCCCTCCTTATAATATCGCGAACCCAAAGGTCTGATGTGATCTTGCTCCATCCCCTCCACCTGGTCCAGGTAATGGGACCCCTGATCGGGACGCTGGGAGCTTAGGTGCTTTTGGCTGTCGAGACTTGTCGTGAGTAGCCACTATAACCACTGAGTCAGCCTGAGGGTTTTCCTCCAAAAAGGGCTCATTCCTTGGTGCTCTGTACAGCCTGTCCAATTTCTTGGGAACTGCCAGAACTGTAGCTGTATGTTTCCAAGTGATCCTTGCTAGGTCTTGGAATGTATCCACTAAAGGAGGCACTACTATTGGTTTGGGCTCCTTTTGCCTCAGGTACCTAGCCAGTCTCTGGCATTCCGGATCCAGGTCCTCCATCTCCCATTCATTAGAGGCCTGGATATGCCACATGATATCCATAAAAAAGTCAGATCATCGGGCAGCGAACGAGGTGTATCCTTACCTTCAGGAGAACCTCCAACTACTGAAAGGGAGTGGTCCGACGAAGAAGACAATGAGAACCGACTCCTACTGGGATGAAGGGAGGCCGAACCATGCCTGGAGGGCCTTCCCTCTCGAGAACGTTGGTCGCTATCTGACCAACGACAGCCGTAGGTCAGACGTCGGCTCGAGGACCGATGACGGAGCGGAGACCAGTGCTAGTCTCGGGAGCGGTGACAGCTGGTAGAGCATCCATGCCTTGAAAGAGATCTATGCCAGCTGCAAGACTTGCTCTTGGGCCGGGACCGGTGATGGCTAGAGGACTGTGAGCGGTGCCGTCGGCGGTCCCGAGACCTGGACCGGGACCTGACCACCGGGGGTGAGTGGGACTGAGACACTTTATGCCGCTCTTCTGGAGGTCAAGCAGGCAACTTTGGTGGGCAGACCCCCAGGGTCCTTGTTATCCGGCCGGTCGGGGATCGGTGTTGGATCCGACTTTGGAGGAGTGATATCTTTCTTCACCCGACTCCACCAGAAGGAGAAAAGCTTTGCCAGCTCCTCCTTATTTAACATGGAGGCTGCAGTCCCCTTCAGGGAAAATCGGCAAAGCCGGAAGATCTGGGAGAGGAGTCTGAAGAGGTGCCCCCGGAGTAGAAGACCTAAGGCCCGGCGATGATACCTTGACTGGTGTGGGCTCTTCCTGAGGTTGGTCGGCCTTGGCCACCGTGGCTGGTGTCTTGGCAGTGGCCAGTTCAGGTTTTGCCAGTTTTCAGAGACAGGACCCCACAGGGGTCTTCGCCAGAGGGTCCCGCTCCTTGGGCAGCGACCTTCCCTGACACCCAGGGTAAAGCCATGACAGAGGCTTTCTTCAGCAGAGCCAAGGCATGTGCCGAAGTAGAGGCCTTAGAGGCATCCACCGAGGCTGCAGAGATATGCAGCAGAGTGACCTTCACCTTGGACAGTGCTTTTACAGAAGCAGTCCCCGCCACGGCCGGCATGAGTGTCTTGGTGGGAGCGGCGGACTTCACCTTTTCTTCATGTCTGGAGTGGCACAAACAGTCGGAACCACCCAAACCAGAAGACGAAGCCTTTTTGTGGAGAGAACATGACCTGGATCGCTGGTGGGACCGGCTACGGTCCTTCTCACGGGATGCTTGACCTTTTCCCTGGGAGAGGTCTGCATGGCTTTCACCTACTTTTCTAAAAGGTGGTCTTTAAGGGCCTTCAGGCATCAGATACTAGTCATGCTGGTGAAGCCTTTGCAGATCTTGCAGGTCGAATGTCATGGTCTGGGCCCAGGCAGAAGACACAGACTTTGTGGCCATCCTTCAATGGGATTCTGGCCACTAGCACATTTGGTCTTCTGGCGGAGGAAGAGACCAACGACGAGGAAGACATGTGACGGTAAACCACTGATAGAGGATGGTAGAAATCCAGAGAATGACGGGATAAACAAGAGATCATTCAATTTTAGAATTTTGCTATAACTGCTGGAAGAAAAAAAAAAAAACACGCCAAGACTTCCCATTGAGAGTGGGTCTACAGCGGAAAGAACTGACGTGGAGCTGGAGACCATCCCTTTTGTAGCATGACCAACAGAGCGGAGCAGGCGTCAGGGGCAGGTACTGCTAGCTAAGATTTTTCCGTGGGTCCTAAGGCCTGCGGCATTAGTCCTAATGGTTATAGCCTGCTGCAAGAGCTCACACTCGAAGTAAGATCGAGCGAACAAGAACATGACAGTTTTGCAGGGCAAGCAGGTATATCCCTTTGCTATGTCTAAAACTGCCCCTATGTACTGCAGTCTTTGGCATGGAGTCAACAGAGACTTTGAAAACATTCACATTGACCTTTGGGTCGAACAACTGACATGTTTGTGACAGGGTGTGAAGTAAAGCCACCCTGGAGCTGGCTTTCAGGAGGCAGTCATACAGATAAGGGAAAACACACAGGCCTTCCCTGTGAAGGGCTACTGCAACCACTCCTGGGCACTTTGTAAAGACCCGCAGAACAGAGGACAAGCCAAAGGACAATACCTTGAAGTGTAAGTGGAAGCATAAAGTGGAGGTATTGTCTGTGGGACTTCCTGATCTTCATATGAAGGTATGCATCCTTCATGTCCAGTGAACAAATCACATTCCCTATTTGTAACAGGGCAATCACTGACACCATTCAAGACACTTGTATTCGATATACACGTCAAAGTCTCACATCTTCTAGTGCAGGCCGTAGATCTCCCATCTGTTTTGGAACTAGGAAGTATCTGGAACAGAACCCTTTGTTCCATTCTTGGGGAGGAGCTGGTTCTATGGCATATTTCTGAAACAGGGTCTGAATCTCCTCCTTTAGAAGGGACAAGTAGCCCAGAGGGTAAAAGAGGGAGTGGAGGGTGATCCAGAGGATTTCTAGACCGATCCGGAGCAGGAAATGGACTTAGGCGGGTGTCGACTGGCTAGGCAGTGGGGGAGGAAAAGTAGTGCCAGGTAGGGGAGGGGCAGAGCAGCCTGGCAGGGGAAGGAGGGCCATGACATCAGGTGTGAGTCAAGCAACAGGGATAAGGTGACTGAGGGATTGGCCCAGGTGATGGGCGAGGTAAGTGTCCTGAGGGGTATAAGGACAGAAGCAGACACAGATCCCAGTTCTTTTTCTGCGATTTAATCGATATACCCTACCCACCTACCCTGGAGAAGACAGAGAAAAGGAGTAAAACAGTGAAGGAAGAAAGAGGGAAGAATGGGGTCAACGAAAAGAGGGATAAAAGGTGGTAAAATGGGGGTCTGAAAAGGCATGAGTGGGTACAATGAAATGAAGGGTTTTCTAAAAAGAAGGCAATGGTAACGGTTTCATGAATGACAGAAGGAAAAAAGGGTTGCCGGAAGAAGGCAACATAAGTCACCGGGGCCAAATCGGCCTATATACAGGGGAAAGGTACAGAACAAAGATGGAAAGGTAGGGGAGGAAGAGGGTATTAGATAGGGGAATCGGACATGGGCTGGGGTCAAGGCACTGCTGGGGAGGGCGGTCAGTGGCACCTGGACTCAGGTCAGAGTAACTGAATTCTGGTTCACATTTAAGCAGAGGGGTGTTGGGTTCCACACATCCGGACCCCAAGAAGATTGCAAAGGATGATTATGACCGAGTTGTACAGAATAAAATGGACTTTATAATTGTATAATGAATGGCTTGAAGAATGTATATATTATAAAAACATGGTGAATTGTGGGTGTATGGTGAATGGGGTGATTTTGAAAGAAAGATTGCCAATCGAGCACCCATTACATTGGAGTTTGTGTGTCATTTCTAAGGGAATCTCTTTCTGACATACACACAAATAGTGCGACCCTCCTCCAAGGTAAAGATCTCAATGTGGCAGAAACACCACCGACTTTCATTTAAGCAATAAACCACGAGGGGGTGTGGGCTATCAGGGGATTTACCACAGCTGAAGTGGTTTGTCCATGAGGTGCAGCTGTGGTAAATCCCCAGATAACCCAGATTCTCCAAGTGGCTTATTGCGACACCAAGTCGTGTTTTTTTTTGTTTGTCTGTTTTTTCAAAAGGAGGGAAAACTGTTTTTCTAGTTTCAATCATTTTAAAGTTTTTTGTTTTGTTTTTCTGTTGTAGGGAGCTGCTGTTTTATGCTCTCCGCTTAGCGGAAACAAGATGGCGGTCACAGTTCTGTGATTGGCATCGTGATGATTTTTTTTTTTTTAAAGATGCAACTGGCTGGTACTTTTGCAGTGATTATCAGTAGATTTACAATGGAAGTAGGTGCCAGCCTGTCCATCTCATTGGTTGTTGTTCAAGGTACATGGTATAATAAACAATATTTCCCAGAAGCAGAAAATATTGGGAATATTGTCAGGAAGCACTGGGGTGTTTTGGAAGGAGATAAAATTCAACAACATAAGTGAAATACGTCCTCAAATAAGTTATCCTAGAGGGGCTAACTTAAGAGACTCATTAGTATACATTTTGTTGCCCCAACAGCCTAATCTAAGCCAACGGCTTCCAAAACCACAGTGGGAAACTACAAATGTGGACACTGTGTCCATTGCAACAGTACTAATACCACCAGACTTTTAACCGCCCCAGGAGTAGGAAAAATATCTCATCACAGATTTCATCAACTACAGCACTGTAGGTGTCATTTATGGCTTGTTTTTCCCATGTGGACTCATTTTTATAGGTCAAACAAAGCGCTCACTGAAACTTAGAATAGCAGAACATAAAATGGCCATCAGGACTGGCAACAAAACATATGCGATGGCCAAACACTTCAGAGAAGCCAGGCATTGGTCAGCTGCTGCATTATATCACTTTGTATGAAAAGTACTGGCAGACTGCAAAGGTGGCAGTCTGAAACAAAATTTTAAGACGAGACGCTTACTGGATTATCACTCTTGATTATCACTCTCAAGACTCTTTTGCCACTGAGACTGAATGATAAAATCCCATTTCATTCGCTGTGATTCACTCTGCTTTATTCCTTAGATATAGTCAGCGTTTTTTGTATGAAAAATCTATTTTGTATTATTTTTAACCATTCACTTTTAAATATTTATATGCAGTTTTTAAGTGCACATCTATAGTTCTAGTCTAGTGACTGAATGCTTCTTTGAGTTATTTGGCACTGTAGCACTTTATCTGCACTCTATACAGTTACTGTAGCTTTAAGTCTTTGCTTTTAAGTAGTGCCTGTGAACCCTGCCACGCTAACTCTGATGAAGGAGTCATAGTGATGTTGAAACATTAGTTACACGGACAGGTATTCTGGCAAGGTGTGCCAAGGAATAACGCTGGCGCTATGGCGCACTTCACTGGAACTTAAATTATGGTACATCAGTCTTTCTGCACAGCGATGGAATGTTCCTTTTGATGCCTGCATACCTAGAGACATGGTACCTGTTAGCGCGGCTGTTTCTTCATTTATGGATTACAAATAAAAATATTTATTCATGAAGATCTTTTCGCCAGCCCATTCCTTGAAATTCTCTTTGGATTCCTGGGCCCCCTGGAGTGCTAACCGTTTCACTGCTCTGGCAGCGTTGTGTTTTGGATTTTACCTCTCACCCTGGTAAGTGCACCCTGAGCTTGTGACTTAATGATCATCACTGAGCAACTGCACTTTTGTATTTTTGTTTTTGGAATCCATATGAATTTAGTAAATGTTTGCACAGAACACTTATTTCATCCTTGCTTCTGAAGCAAGTGCTGGACAGGATACGCTAGTGCCCCTTACAACTTTAGGTGACTTATTCTATTCTCAGCATGACATGCAAGTAGGTTTTGCCTCAATGCATACTTTCTTGTGAAGATTTTAAAAAATATAACAACTCTGCTCTTTAATGTAGCCAGGGAAAAAGTTCCCAACAATAAGGTAATTCAAAAAGAGTAAAAACACACACAGACACACACAAACCTTTTGTGATTCTGCAAAGATCCTTGAATTGTGACCAAAGCTCATAACACAGTTTTACTTAGCAAGTCTTCCGGCTTACTATATCAAACCTTCAAAGTCTCTTTCATTGGATCACTCTTGCCACTCGATGCTGGCCTGGCAAACTAGTCATTAACTCTGTATGAAACATATCATTCTGTTTTATGTTCAACCACTTGTTGCAGGGTTTTAAATAATTGATTAGCAGTTTTTTTCTTGGGACAATACTAACTGTTCAGAAAGTATTTGTATAGGTTTTCTAGAAGCGTTATGTTTGTTAAACACAGTGAGGCAGGTGCTATGCATTTTCACAATGTTTTAGCACTTTAATGAGCAAAATGCTACTCAATTTTTAGAGTTAAATAAAACCCTGTTGACCTGTGTAGCCATGAAAACACTGGGCAAATTAAATCCTAATAAGTGTCCACAGTGGTGAGCTAAAACACACACACACAAAAAATTGGCCAACTGCGATTTTCTTTTTTCTAGTACACTCTTAACAGGTTAGCACTTGAAAGGGATTTGGAGAAAGTATGGATGTGAAGGGCCGTCCCGGTGGCGATGAGGGTTGAGGTGCTGGACGCCACACCTCACGCCATGCTGGCGGCCAGAGTTCGGGAATGAGCTCGAGTTGCCGTGGGTCGGCTGTGGGGGAAGGCGAGGAGCTGGACTGAGCAGCCACTAGGCAGCTCTCCTCTCCCAGAGAATCAGGAGTCTCCTGGTCTCTTGGCTGCCACCCAGTGGAGGCCAGATGGCAGTGCAAAGCCCAGTGGGAGACTCAGTGTTCGTCAGGTGGTGGTGGTGGTGGTGGGGGGTTTGAAAGGGCCGTCACGAAGCCAGGGGGCGCATGCTCGCCTCCACGGGCATGCGTGACCATATTCTGGGATCCCGGAAACTAGGAGGGAGAAAAGCTAGAAAAAAAAAACATGTCTCTGTTGCAGAGTAGGTGTGAGGCAGCAACGGGAAGCAGAAAGTTATATTTAAAAAAAAAAAAGTGTGGATGTGAAACACAGGGAAGTTGAGTGATTTTTGCAAATGCACCCAGCAAGTGGAGACTGCAGTCAAACCTGTGTATCCAGGGTTACAGCTCTGCACTCTAGCCACTGCGCTTTCAAAGTTCCAAAAGTGCTCCCACTGATCACTCTCTTCACATCTGATCCTCAGCTGCAAACCTTACTAATGTGCTGCAGGACCAAACACACAGAGTTTGGGTGTGTTCCTCAGGGCAAGTTCCACTACTGTTCCTCACTCTAGTTTGAAGAAAGATGATCACAGTTTGGTTAAGTCACCGACCTGAAGGCTTAAAGAAAGTAACTTCAATAGTAGTGATTAATTTTTTTGCAAGCCACCTCCAAAGCCTGGGGTTGGGGTGCTTTATAATAGAAGTTGAATTGCACATACAGCAAAAAAGGTATAAACAACAGGTTTGGGGGGAGGGAGGGGGGACACAATTCAACACAATTCTTACAGAGAATCCACCATTACATTTAGAAAAATAATATGTTAACCAACTGAATGAAAGCTTCATTTAGGGAAGGTAACTTTTCAAATAGTATTCAAACGATGCTAACGAGCTGGAAGAACAGACCCCCATCAGGAAGTACTTCTAAAGCATAGAGGTAGCCACTGCAAAAGCTCAGTCATCAGCAGATTTAAACCATGAGGTTGCAACCATCAAAAGCCCCTGCCCCAGCTGACCCAGTGGCACAGAGGGCTGAGGCATCTCTGCCTTACCTTGCGCCATGCAGCCGACCCAGGTTCAGGAACAACCTTGGGTCATCGGGAAGCTGACATGGGGGGGATGGGAACAAGATTGAGCTGCCTAGCGGTGACTCTCCTCTCCCAGGGAGGGAGGGGTCACCCTCCCACAGTCCTGCCATCAGCGGGTGGAGGTCTGATGGCGATGTAGGGGGTTGATGGATGATCAGTAGGGTGGGGCATACCACAATGCATGGCGTGCGCATGCCTCCACACGTGCGTGCTTACGCCAAGGACGTGAGGGCGGTGGGCAAAAACGGGAAACAAAAACAGATAAAGATAATTAAAAAAAAAAAGGCCCTGCCTCACAGATCTCACCACTCTGGCTAAGGTGTAGTGAGTCAAGAGGTCACCAAGCTTGTTCAGTGCCTCATACATCAACAATGGCACCATGTACTCAATGCACCACCTCACTGGCAGCAAGACCATGACCCAGACTGAAGTGGTGATATGATCCAGCTTCCTCAAGGAAGTCAGAAACTTGTTGAAGCATTCTTGACTAGCTGCTGGCAGAGCAACTGACTACTGGGTAGGCCCTTGTAGAGTGCATTGCAGTAGATAAATTGATACGAAACAAAGGCCTGCACCTAAGTGTGGAGATCTGCAGTACTGAGAAAGGGGCACAGTCAGGCAAGATTTCTTTTGTAAACAAAATTTGTTACTGGAACTTTTCCATTTACAAAACCATGTTGAAAGTACATTGCACACGTAGCTCTAGAGTTTGCTTAACAGTAGCTGTGAGATACTGTACACGTTTAAGAAAAACTATCAAAATTTGTCACAGAAGTAAAGCAACTCCGGACTACAGAGACCACTAGGGACACAACTGTCCATTGAGGACTACTCCCAGACTGCATACTTCCCTTCTGCCTTCAGTGGCACCCCATCCAAGAATGGGAGTCTAAGGCTACTGTTTAAAACCAGTTTAACTGCCTACCACCTGCACAAGGAGCAATGAGGTCATACAAGCATTCAATGCCAGTCAATCTGAGGTCATCCAGACTCAGACTTCCTTTAAGCAAAGTTCAAACATAGACAACAACACCCTGGTCGGGAAACACAGCTACAGCTGTGTATCATCTGCTCAATGGTGAAACGCTACACTGTTATTCCCCAGCATTAATGTTTACACTTCTAATGCACTGTGATTAGCACAGGTGATGGACAGAACCCTGAGGGACTCCAAAACTGATAGCTACTGGATGCGAACAGCAAGAACTGAGTACCATCTATTGCTCTCTTCCATCGCCAGGAACTGTCCTATAGACAGCTGGTGAGACCCCATCTGGAGTACTGTGTGCAGTTCTGGAGACCCAATCTCCGCAGGGACATAGACAAGATGGAAGCTGTCCAGAGGAGGGCAACTAAAATGGTACAGGGTCTGCACCAGAAGACATATGAAGAGAGACTAAAGGAGCTTAATATGTATAGCCTCGAGGAAAGGGGGGAAGAGACATGATAGAAACTTTCAAGTACCTCAAGGGAATCAACAAAGTCCAAGAGGGTAGCATCTTTCAAAAAAATAGCTGCAAGAACAAGGGGCACAATTTGAAGATGGGCGAAGCTCAGAGTAATGTAAGGAAGTATTTTTTCACAGAGAGGGTTGTATGCATGGAACGTTTTCCGAGTGAGCTTGTGAGTCAAAAAACCGTGGTGGAATTCAAGCATGCATGGGACAGTCATAAGGCAATTCTAGGTGGTGGGGGTAGAAAGAAGTAGGCTGCTGGTAAACTAGGATCTGCAGCTTATCCATTAGGTAGGAAATGGGCAGACTGGGTGGGCCAGCGGTCCTTATCTGCCATCAAATCTCACGTTTCTAACCATCTGCGAACAGTACCAGATAATCCCTCAACTCTGTACATCAAGTCTGTGTGATCCACAGTATCAAAAAGCGGATGACTATTATACAAGAATTAGGACTGCAACATCCCCTGATCGTTCACTAGGCAAAGATCATTGCCTACTCTGATCAGGGACATTTTGTTGCCACGTTTACTGCGGTAACCAGACTGAAATGGCTCAAATGACATTTCTCTTCAGGTGTTCAACTATTTTTACAGACATCACTTTCACCAGAAGAGGAAAGCTGGAAACAGGTGGATAACCACACCTTACTAGATAGGGGGCTTATGACTCTCAATCACAAACCCGAAGGTGTCAAATGAGGTTTCTACCAGGGAACAACAGTGCTAGTAGCAGAGTGAGTGTTTGTGCGCCCCCCACACACATGCACTTGTGCGTCTGTATGCATGAGTGCTCATTTCTGGCTAAAACAAGGCAGCACTAGCTCTGGATGTAGAAGCACCTGAGCAACTCACAGGCATTTACACAATCTTAGGCAAAGGACAGGATGCAGCTGAAAGAGGGCCGGGGGGGAAAGGTTACTAAAGATCACTCCTGTACATGTAACAGTTCTGGAATACTGCTTGGACACGGATGTATTGTCAGCATGGGGACTGGTGCAGCACCAGCCAAGTGTTTTTTTGAGAGGGATATTAGAATTGCTGCCAAGTGCTTCTAAGGTTGCTAATAATAGGCGTACACAGTAACAAAAGAATGACAGATCGAAATACAGGATAATGGCATATTATGAATATTTTTGTCTATTTTTTATTACTTACTATGTTTAATGCCCACCACAGTATATGATGAACCACATACCCTTGTCTTCTGTGTGTTCACTGCTAGGTTCCCGTTGTTAGGTAGGAATGCATTTCTTAGGAGTCTACATACGAAAATATTAGCTCCTTTCAGCAAAATGAAATGATGCCACCTATGTGCAAAAACGCAGACCCTGGTAAGTACATCCATATCGAACACCATGTTGAAATGCCTTTGTTTATAAAGTAATAATGTTTCCATCTCGGTTCTGTTATCAGCTGCTGTTATGAGTGTTGTTTAACTGATGGATTTGCATATTTGTTATATATTGCACCTGCACTGTGTTATAGTTACTATATTCATGTTTTACTTATGCTGGTGGCATTTTCTGGTGCGGTTTGTGATATTTTTGTGACCTCACCGAAGGATTATAAAAGACATTCATCAGCACTGGAACCTCTGACAAACCCCGATGGGCAGGGCAAAACGTTAGCTCAGACTTGTTGACAGTTTGTCCACCATTCCCAGCAGGGACCCACCTTGTGCTTGAATTGAGCAATTTGTGCTTGTGCTTTGGGCACAGTCTGAATAAATGAGAGGACTACATGTACTAAATGTTGGGTAGTGCCTTTATTCCTTGAGCTGGCAATTATTCTGAGGACAGGAAGCGAGTGTGGTCTCCTCCTTTCTTGACTACTGCAATGCTCTTTACCTAGGGCTTCCTGGGGTGGACATCTGCCGCCTTCAGCTGGTGTAAAATGTGGTAGCCAAACAGTTGATGGACTTATCTCAATCTAGCCACATCATGCATGTGCTCTGCAAACTCCACTGGCTGCTTGCCGTGCGGTAGAGGATCACCTTTAAGGTCAGCTTATTGACCTATAAGGACCCTACACGGACAGGGGCCGTGCTATTTTGCGAGACCTACTGTGTCCCTACCGCCCCCTCCACCCGCTCCATTCCACTGACGAGGGATTGCTAGAGATTCCCCGGGTCTATCTGAAGACCTCGGGGTCAAGATCCTGCGCATTTGTGGCCCTGACCCTGTAGAATTCTCTACCTCGCCAGGTTAGAGTGTGCCTGTTCACGGAGACATTTAAAGCTGCCTTAAAATCATATTTATTTGACTTGGCTTTTCTTGGGGTTTCTTAAACTGAATGTTGCCTATTTTAATCGGATATTGTTTATAGTATAATTTGACAAATTGTATATCCAGGCGCTTTGATATTATGAAAAGCGCCTTTTATAAATAAAACTTGACTTTGGGATTCATGTTGGGTAATATTTATTTTGCTTTCTACCTTTATATACAAAGCACAGTTACCTAAGAAAGCAGCCACTGAAGACTCAGCATGAAAAATCTATGGCAATTTCTAGTCATAAAAGTTGTAAGCATTCTGCGCAGTGACATGCCATGCTATTAGCATCCAAAAATAAACTCTTTCCCCAGCAGCTGCATCTAGAGAGGACTTTGCCAGCTAAAATGTCACCCCAGATCAAGCCATTCCATCATGAACTACCGCAGAGTGGCAGGGCTGAGAAGGGGGCGCTGCACTTAACCACAGCACCATTTTTATGAAGACATGGCACATTGCTTTCATTAAACAAGGTAAATGTTTCACCAGCCCTCCACAGATAAACAGCAGAGTAAGCTCAGCCTTCACTTCTTAAACTACAGGTGAATAGTTTATGCACTGCAAATCTTTAACTAGGAATACCAGTCTATCAGATGAAGACATCCTGTTACAGTGGGAATTTCTTGGAACATTTAAAGAGCTGCTGACACCTCAAAGAAAACTTTGAGAACCATAATACTTGAGTACAAATCAGCTTGCATTCCATATATAGTCTATGGACTTCAACTACCCATTATGTACTACTAATACAATTAACATGATACCTGATATTTATCCCTTGAGTTCATCTGCCTCTATAACTCATTTCCTATTTCAGTTCCTAATCTTCTGTTGTGACATCGCACTCTGTTGCCATGGGAGTAACTGTGATGTCACAAGCAGTGCACTGTGACCACAGGTAGGGAGAAAGCAACAGGAGTAGATGAACTCTTCAGGAGCAAAGATCCTGTTTTAATGAAAATGAACTCCGTGATAAATAATGGGGATGAGAAATACTGAACTAATGTGAAATACAAGCTGAACTGTGCCTAAATATTATGTTTTGCTGAAGTTCTTATTAACATGTTAGCTGCTCTTTAACACTACAGGAAACCATTGTCTCAGATGGCATTTAATTTTGCAGCAGTTTGCCTCTCCACCATCAAAACATCTCAACCAAATTACAGAGTTCTTAGCCCAATCATACAAGTAAAACTGCATCACCTGTCAACTTCAGTTGCTATTTAAACTTCCGTAAATGTACCAAATATCAAAATGCATAGAGAAAAAAAAATACTTTTGGCTAGCAGCAGCTTAAACACTGCAAAAGGTGAAAACCAGAGGCGAAGTCTCTGAAACTCAAACCTCTCTTGTGCTGATGGAGATTAAGTCACTACAAAGAGGCAAAGGTTGTGCTGGTTAATCTTTTCCCGCACTGTTAATGGTCCCATTCACCTTTACAAGAGGAGGGAATCAACAACCAGTATCCTGTTATCTGCTATCCATAATACTCACACTGCAGTCTTGAGGCAGTCACAAGACAACAACTTCAAGATAAAGCCACACTTTGGTTTGTCAGATTGTGCTTTTAAACATACACAAGTAGTTTCTGCTTTGCAATTCTAAACAATCCAAAATCAAAGTAGAAGTATATATTAGTTGCAACAAAGTTCACAAGATTATATATATATATATATATATATATATATATATATAACAATGCATTTCTGACATCCATGATTAGTGTCTTTTCCTTAGATATTTTTCAAAATGAATTTTACTACTAGTTTTGTAATTAACAAGTTAATAATAATTGCCAGCTCTAGCAAGTTTTACAAATCCCTCCCATTAAGTTATTTTGACTGTGCATACTAGATGCACAATGTAGATGTTTATTTACTGAATTTGTTGACTAGGTAAACCCACTGGGCCTCAGAAAGTCCCATTTTCAGGGCAACCTTGGATTAATTACATGAATTTTAAAGACAGGGATACATTGTAATGAAAGTACAAACAGTGGATAGAACAGTTTAGACAGACAAATTGACCAGGATAACATAGTGATTAGCAATAAGTATACAATTAGACTACAATCAGGATGCATATCAGTCTATGCATTCTAATTACAAAAAGGTACAGTAAATAATGCAGATAAGGACAAAATACAGTGTCATCAAAAAAGGCAGTCCTTTACAGGAGATACATATTAATCAGCAATAACAGCTGCACTGGTTTCTTTCAAGTAGTAGGCTTTAAGGCCCTTAACACCCCCACCCGAAGATGGTTCTTGCAGCATGTTGAAGGAAATTCCAGCTAGTGGGGACATATTTCACTAAGATCTACTACCAGCAGCAATTTTAGTTATAGGGACCAGAAGAAGCATCCTACTGGAGGATCTCTGGGGTCATCTATCAGGTTTATGCTTTAGCAGACCATGTAGGTCAGGGAGAGTATCCAGGCCTAATAGTTTAAAGCAGGCATACAGCTGCATATTCAAGCCTACCAGGAATCTAAGGCCATTTAAGGTAATCAAGAATGGTACAGTGGGCCTGCCACGCGAGCGCAGAGCTACCGCTTGTGATGCCAGTGACCAGGGTTGAAACAGACTCTGGCTCCTGGAGGGCCGGCCAGGGGAGGAGGACTGAGTGCCCATTGGGCTGCTCTCCTCTGGGGAGGGTGGGTTGCCTGTCCCGCTGCTCTACCACCACCTGGGTTACCACGAGTGGAGGTGCGGCAGGACAGCACGAAGCAGATAAGAGGACATTGGCCGGGAGCTGAAGTGGCAGTGCGTTGCAATATGCTCCGCTCCTTGGCTCCCCTAGCGTGCTAGCATCCAATGGGGTGGCACCAGAAAAAGCGGAAAAACCCAGCACTGGACACCTGAAGATGAGATCCGGATGTCCCAAGAAACTCTATAACCAGGCTACTCTGAGGGCTGGGACGGACCACCCAACGACACTGATGGACTGGGGGTCCCTCCTTCCTGCCGGGGAGGGACCGCAGGATGGTACCAGTTTCACCAGTGCCCTGACAGAGTTACCTGGGGGGAACTATGGGAGTGTGCAAAGCCCAGGGCTCCAGGCTCCTGATGAAAGAGGTCTACTGTGGTGATTATGGGGGCATGAAGAGTAATATTTATACACATATATATATATATATATATATACACACACACACACACACATATATATACACACACACACACACACATATATATACACATACATATACATATACACATATATATATATATATATATATATATATATACACATACTACACACACACACACACACACACACACACACACACACACACATACACATATATATATATACACACAACACACACACACACACACACACACACACACACACATATATATATATATACACACACACACACACACACACACACACACACACACACACAGTGGATAAGAAAAAGTATTTGCCTCTCTTCCTGATTTTCTCTATTATTGCATATTTGTCACAGACTGGATGTTTCAGGTCTTTAGACAAAATGTAATATTAGATAAAGGAACCTAGTGAACAAATACAGTAACACTTTTTTTTTTTTTTTTTTTTTTACTTATTTCATTTATTTAATGAAAAAAGTTAACCAACACCAACTGGCACTGTGTGATAAAGTAATTGCCCCCTAGTTAAATCAACCCAATTAAAGGGATAATTAGAGTCAGCTGATTGGACACAGCCAGGCTTGATTACAGCCAGCCCTGCTCAATATAAACCTCACTTATTTTGACCCTTACCATCAGAGTCACGTTGCCAGCACAAAGAGTCAACAAGCACATTATGCCACGATCAAAAGAAGTTCCTGAAAAGATCAGAAAAAAAAGTTGTTGCTATCCATCAGTCTGGAAAGGGTTACAAAGCTATTTCCAAGGCTCTGGGACTCCATCGAATCACAGTGAGAGCCATAATCTCCAAATGGAGAACACTTGGAATAGTAGTGATTCTTTCCAGGAGTGGGCGGCCTGCCAAATACTCCAAGGGTGCAGCGTAAAATCATCCAGGATGTCTCCAAAGGATCCTAAAACAACATCCAAAGAACTGTGGGCTTCTCTTGCCTCAGCTAAGGTCAGTGTCCATGACTCCACAATCAGAAAGAGACTGGGAAAAATGGGCTTCATGGGAGAGTAGCAGGAAACCACTGCTAACCAAGAAGAACATAAATGCTCGTCTCATTTGCCAAGAAGCACCTGGATGATCCACAAGCCGTTTTGGGAAAATGTTCTATGGACAGATGAGTCCAAAGTGGAACTTTTGGACGACATGGATCCCATTATGTCTGTGCGTAAAGCAAACACAGCATTCCACAGTAAGAACATCATACCAACAGTCAAACATGGTGGTGGTAGTGGGATGGTGTGGGGATGCTGCTGCCTCAGGACCTGACGACTCTATAATTGAAGGAACCATGAATTCTGCTCTGTGCCAGAAAATTCTTAGGAGAATGTCCAGTCATCCGTCTGTCAGCTGAAGCTGAAGCGTTGGGTCATGCAGCAAGACAATGATCCAAAACACAAAAGCAAGTACACATCAGAATGGCTGAAAAGAAGTAAAATTAAAGTTTTGGAGTGGACTAGTCAAAGTCCAGACCTAAACCCAATAGAGATGCTGTGGCAGGACCTGAAACGAGCAGTTCATGCTCGAAAACCTACCAATGTTACTGAATTAAAGCAGTTCTGCGAGGAAGAGTGGGCTAAAATTCCTCCACAGCGATGTGAAAGACTGATATTGAATTATAGGCAGCTAAAGGTGGCGTAACCAGTTATTAAGTGTAAGGGGGCAATTACTTTTTCACACAGTGCCAGTTGGTGTTGGTTAACTGTTTTCATTAAATAAATGAAATCAAGTTAAAAAAAAAAAAAAAAAACAAGTGTTATTTGTTCCTCAGGTTCCCTTTATCTAAAGACCTGAAAACATCCAGTGTGACAAATATGCAATAATAGAAGAAAAATCAGGAAGGGCAAATGCTTTCACGCCACTGTATGTATGTATGTGTGTGTGTATATATATATATATATATATATATATATATATATATATATATATATATATATATATATATATATATATATATATATATATACATACAACACACACACACACACACACACACACACATAATATATATACACACACACATACATACACACACACACACACACACACACACATATACACACACATATAACACACACACACACACACACACACACATATATATACACACACACACACACACACACACACATATACACACACACACACACACACACACACACACACACACACACACACACACACACACACACACACACACACATATAAATATATAAAAACAAAAAGAATGGTACAGTGATGTTTTCTGACCGAGGCACCAGCTGCATAGCAAGCTACAGTGTGGCATACAATTTAAGTTTTTATGTTTCTGAGCAACTGGCTGAGTAGCAGCATGAGAGAGCCATGAAGGAGGGTAGAAAGGAGAACTGAGGAGGCTATATGTAGTCGGGAGTCTTTAGAGCAGTAGGGGCTCAGACGGTAGAGCAATCCAATTTTTGGGGGAAGTGTTTTCGCGAGATGGTCAACATGGACTTTAAAGGCGATACCTTGGTCACGACGAACTCCCAGATAATTGAGGGAGTTGACAGTTTCGATGATTGATCAGTTTGAGAAGGAAAGGGTGAGCAGAGCAAGTTACTCATTCTCGGGACCTAGGCTCTTCTGTCCAAAGAGAACTGCCTTGATCTTATTAAGTACCAACTTGTTTGCTAGGAGACAGTTCTCTAGGGAGTGCAAGTCTGAAGAAGGCAGATTGGTAATTGCAGTGCGATTATTAGAGCTGCAGTATGGTACTGCATTATCAGCATAAAGTAAGTTTTGTCCCACTGCAGTTTGTTGACATTTCATGAATGTAAAGTGAGAATAGTTTTATGATACTAGCACATATACACCCCACCCATCAGCTATCTGGAGCCTCCTCCCTTTTAACTTTGCCCCAGATTTCCTCTTTTATGCTGCTGTCCCTGCCACCGTGTCTGATACTGTTATTTTCTGCAGACATTATTTATTACATACAGCTGTTTTACATGTCTGATTTATGGATTGCTGCATAGACTATTTTACTGCTAACTGTATGTACAGTACTTACTATTTATTGTTGTAAATATGAAGTACACATCCCCCATGACACAACTAGCAACGGCTGGTAATAGCTCAGAATGCTTTCCTGTCCAAACCTTTTAAATCCACCAATATATGTGTATATATAAAAACATAGAATAAACGATAGGTGAGTGCAGTATACAAGGAAATAGACCCTTCAATGGGGCTAACCAGATAATAAAGACACAAGTCCAAAGGATGAGTGATTTTATGATTTGGTTAGCCTCCTCAATGGGTTTATTTCCATGTATAGCAGACTTATTTATTTAGTAGTAATCAGAATTACAACCTTTGAGCTTAAAGCTCATTTACAAAGGATCATCGTCACAAGGGTAGGGGAGGGTACATAACCGAGTCGGCTGTAGCTTAATAGGCACTGTCAACAACATCTAATAGTAAGAAAAATGTGAACAAGAGAAATCAGTAAACAGTGGCGACGGCATAACATAGGCAAACAACAACAATAACCCAAACAAGGATACACAGTCAGTGGGGTTGGGTTCACATGTCATGCGATACAATTAAGTGCTTAAGTCAGAGTTAGGTGCTAGTTTGAGAAAAAAAAATAAAAATCAGAGGTGAAAGCTAGGCAGGATCTTGTATTGGGAGGAAGCAGGAGATGGGGCTGTTCATCAGAACTGATACCTAAAGGTTACTAGGCTATATCCAGAGGAGTCAGCCTAGGAATAGTAGTCAGAAAGGTGAGGGAACCAATCAGGATTAGGCAGAGAAGAGGAATCAGAGGAGGAGATGATGGTAGGCTCAAAGGTGGGTGGTGTAAGGAGGTCAGCGGGTGAAGGTTTGTCAGGAGAATGTGAGAGGAGAAAGGTGAGCAGGCAGGTGGACAGACATGAGCAGGTGATTAGCAGAAAGGGGTTTCGTCAAATTGTAGAGTGAAAGAAAGAACCTTGGCAAGCCCTAAGGGTTTCTGGTATCTGCTAGGCTAAGAGTGGATGTGGCAGCGTACAGGAGGGGGGGGAATAGTCTTTAGGAGCATGGCTTTGGGGAACAGAGGTGTGCCGGCTCGTGGGTTAAGAATGGCAATAGCAATGTAGAGGAGGTTGGATAGACTTCCTTAGCTCAGACTTGAAAGGCCCAAGTTGGGTAAGACTTGTGGTGGTGGTCGGGGAGCTCATTTATCCAAGCAGGGGGCCCTGACGGCAAAGACTCGTCTCCCCAAGGCAGTGCTTCCGAATGGAACAGCTAATGCATGTTTGGTAACACTTCTTGTGGCATGTTCAGCTGGAGCAGGACAGAATAAGGCTTGTATAGAGGGAGGTGCAAGTCCGAGTAGGGCCTTCTGTCCCCAGATGCAGGCATGGAGCTTAATGCGGTCCATAAGTGGGAGCCATTCAGTCCATATGTACAGTTCATATGTATGCAATAGGCGATCTGCCCCTAATGCAAACCTACAGGCTTTATTTAAAGGAGGCGTGCACTTTGAGCAGGCTAGTTTCAGTGGCGGCCCCATAGACTACATTCCCATAGTCCAGGATTGGAAGAATTGTACCTCAGACTGCCTGTGTCCTGGCCTCGAGAGTTTCCTGTTGACCACCATGGTAATATTATGTGCATGTTCGAACGATAGGGACTCATCTATGGTGAGACCAAGATACCAGAAAGAAGTTACCTGCTCCAGGGTGGTGTGAGAGCTGCAAGTAATTGAGGCATGTGCAGTGGACCTCTTCTGTCATCCAGCAAAGAGCATTGCCTTGGTTGTTTTACTACTGAGCACCAGCATGCTGTTCTTGAACCATTCCTCTAGTAGGTTAAAGTTGTTCTGCAACTCCTTAGTCAGTGCTTCCTGGCAGGAGTTCCATGAGAATAGCACTGTGTTGTCTGCATATAACAGGATCTCGGATGTGGGGCAGGCATTGGGGAGGTGGTTCACAAAGATGCTGAAGAGAAGAGGGCCCAGTATAGACCTCTGAGGTACTCCTGACACCTCACAGGTGTTGGAAGTAGCACCATTAATTCGGACTTTTTGAGATCGCCCAGATAAATAGCTGGTGAACCACTGGACTGAGCCATGGGACAGCCCTAGGCCTCTTAACCTGTGAAGCAGCAGCTGGTGGTCCGCTGGTCAAAGGCTTTGGTTAGTTCTGTAAAGATTGCTCCAACCAGCTGACCGGTCGAGTGCCTCGTGTCACGTATCCAGAAATTAATCAAGGGCGGTATTAGTACTGTGCAGTTCAAGTAAAGCCATGCTGTTGGTGGGAGAAGAGGTCGATTTGTGCAGATGGCCTGTGAGTTGGTCAGCTATGATTCTCTCCAGAGCTTTTGAGAGTGGCGAGAGAATGAGATGGGACTATAATTCAAGACTAGAGTCTGGTCACCCTCTTTGTGCACAGGTGTAATCAGGAGGTTTTCCATGTGGAGGGAATGAAAGCCAGTCGGAGTGATAGGTTGAATAGCTTGTTGATGGGTCCGATGAGTCCGTTGACCTCGGGAAGGGCTACAGAGATTAGTTTCATGTCTATCCCATTACCACCCATCCTAGTTTTGTCAAGGACTCTGGTAAGGTATTTGTTTTGTTTCATTGATGGTTACCTTCTGAAGTAAAATGCTGAGGAGGTCCTGGTATTGGAGGAAGAGGTGAGTGGTCAGAGGTTGCTGTTCCATCTGGGCACGTTGTCGGTTTTGGGGAAGGATGGCACTGTAATCCGCAAATGCCTTTGTTGAAAATATTAGCCATAATATCTGCATCAAGTATTACTTCATCGTTATAGTTAAGCCTTGGGGAATCTGTCGCCACTTTCAATTAGGTTTTTTATAGATGCCCAGAATTTCTTGCCATCACCCCAGCATTGAGATTTAAGGTTTTTGTTGTAAGTAGCGTTAGTCTGTCGGATAGCCCAAGTGCACCTGTTTCGGGCCGCTTTGTAGCTTTGGATATCTGTAGCAGTCCCAGTTGCTCTAGCCCGGTGCCAAAGTAGATCACGCTGTCGCATCAGGCTTAGCATTTAAGGGGTGGCCCAGTCCATGCTGTAGCCTTTAATCAATTTCTTTCAAAACGGGGCGAATATATCCGCTGCCACGCTGAAGTGGTTGAGGAAGAGTTCCAGGGCTGTGCCAACAGAGGGGCATGAGTCAAGGAAGCTCCAATCTATCCCTCTGAGGTGATTCCTAAAGCCACCCGTTGTGGAATTTTTTATGACTTGGTTCCTCACCATTCTAGGGGAAGACTTAGTCAGTTTAGTCGTCCACTCATATTGGACAGGTGAGCGGTCGCTGAGGGTGTCAGGGAGCACCCTGACATTCTTTAGCCACTCCGGGTGCGTTGTCAGCACCCAGTCAATCAGTGTGCTAGAGCCCGTGCGGTAATTTGTGTGGGTGCAACTCTTGACCATCTGTGTTAGATACAGCCCCAGTACCAGATCTGGTCGCCAGCTCCATTCGTGGCAGCTGGGTGGGATGCGAGGGCAGTGCTGCTGGGGGCCGCTAGACTACCAGGGATCTCTAGTTACGGGATCGGGTCGGGAAATGTACTGGGGGCCGCTAGACTACCAGGGATCTCTGGAAATTACGGGATCGGGGTGGGAAACGTATTGGGGCCATTAGACTACCAGGATCTCTGTGAAATTACAGGGATCGGGTTGGGAAACGATTGATGTAATGATGTTTGCTATGGGGAACGTGGGTCAGGATAGGTGCTGGAGGGTACTTCAGCTTATTGGCGCTGCCTTAAGAGCAGCTTTTCTTCGGCGTAACTAGCGCCAGGTTAAGCAGGTCGCTGAATGCTCTGAGCGTGGCGCTCTGCTTTTGAATATGCCAGTGCACTGGCATTCAGGGACCCTCCCCTCTGTCCCTCCCTGCTTTCATTTTGGTTTAGTGTCAGCGCTAACACCTAGCACTGGCGCTAAAGGTGCCTTTCAGTATTGCAGTCGGGCGCAAGGTCGGCGCTAGTCCAGCGCAACGGCTGTGCGCCCGGCGCTGAGCTCTGAATATCTGGCCCACAGTATCTTATGTCCCTGTAATAACTAGGAGGCAGTATAGCACAGTGGTCTAAGGCTCTGAGCTGCAAATCTGGTGACATCCCGCAGACCAGACCTGGGTTTGAATCCCACAGCTTCCACTTGCATACTGTGTGGCCCTGAGCAAGTCACTTAACCTCCTTGTGCTCCCAGGTCGCTCCTGTAAAAAAGCTTCCAGCTTAGTGTGCTATACCTGATTAAACAACTAAAAAAAAAACAAACAAAAAAAAAAAAACTGTTGACCCCCTTTATCGCACTATCAGTGTGATCAACTGCCTTATAAAAAGGCAGGGTAAAATCATGTAATCTGATTGGCACTTATTTATGTGTAAAATATGGTTTACACATGGTTTAAAAAAACAAAAAAAAAAAAAAAAAAACTGCTCTGCAGTGAAGAGTCTGCAACCCAGATCAATGGCATTTGGAACACAGGCATTTCAGTTAGCCCCTACTCAAGGGTGTAGGCAGACATACTCCCTGTACACATTTGTGTACAGTTTTGTTTTGAGCACCTGTCCCAAACCATATTTATTATCATTATCATTCTTATCTGTAGTATTATAGTTAGTGTAGGCTACTGAGTAGTGTCTCTATCTGATTAAACCTTTATTGTTTATGACAGATATGTGTACAACCTGTTTTAGAAATTAGATGAGTCACCTCTTGTAATGGGGGGGGGGGCAGCAGCTGGAGAGCATGTGTACATTTTTGAAATGGTGTGGGGGGGGAGGGGCAGCAGCTTGAGAAAGTGTGTACAAAACGGAAATTTCTGGCTACACCCCTGCCCTACTGCCAGAACTGATTTTCCACCACAAACGTGGCTGCTACCTTTACACTGTTAAAATTCAACTGGGTCCTAAAAATATAATTACCTTAAATAAAAAAATAAAACAAATAATTTAAATGTTGTTTCCCTGATTATCACACTCTCATTACATACATAAACAAATTAGAAGCAATAAGTATTGTTTATAGTTTTCATTACAGCTGTTTCATTGCTGACAGTGAAAAATCCCCCCTTCTGTCTTTACCTGCTTATCAGGGAACTCTTCTTGCCCTGGCGGTGAGATAACTGGGTCTCAGGCTGTAACATAGAAGATAATGTATGGGCAGTGATGAACAACCACACTATGCTAGCAACGAGTGGTTCCCTAGGCAACTCATGTAAACCTCTAGAGCGGACAGCTCGAGATGTTTATAAAAGTTGCTTAGGGAAACATTCTATCCTAGCATAGTGTTGTTCATCACTGCCCATGCATTGTTTTTTTTATAGTGTATGGGCATTGGTGTTAATTCCAATTTGAACAAACAGCATCTGTAATGATTTTTTGTTTTGTGTTCAAAGCACCCCGCAGTCACAGTGAATAACTGAAAAACTTGCCTTACATTACACTGCAGTTCACTGTCCCTCATTCATATTGCCAAGAGTAAACATAAAAAACTAAAGCTAACCAACCTCAGACTGAACTAAAGAATGTACTGTTGAGTTAAAACTGTAAAACAACATCTAAGTGTAACATAAGGGAACTGAGTCGCAGAAACAAACCACGTGACTCTAAAAGCCAAATGGCAATTGCCCTAAACAGGAGACAGGGTAGGGACGTGAAGCATTAAAACATTAGAGCTATTTGGATGTCAGACCTGCAAAACAGGACAAGATTCTACCCCTGTCTTACCACCCAAAGTGCACCTAAACAATGTGGATATCACTAACAAGCAAGAAATCTTGAATGCCTTCAACAACCATTTCACTACAGCCGGCCTAGCATTCGACTCCTCTCCAGCAAATCTATTGCGGTCACAATTAAACTTCCAGACTACTGAGGCACATAAGGTCACTTCCACTTTTTCCTTTAAGCCTATACTTTTAAAACAAGTAGAAGACCTACTACTCCTTTGGATACAACTAAAAGCGCAGGTGCAGACTCTCTGGACCCCTATTTTCTAAAAATTGCTCTGCATGCCTTAGCAGCCCCACTAACTCACCTTTTCAATTTGTCACTAGATCTATTACTGCAATTTGGAAAACAGCTCAAGTGTTTCCTCTACTCAAGGCAGGTGACCCCATGGACCTCAATAACTATAGGCCCATATCCATCTTACCAGTATTGTCCAAAATGCTTGAAAAACTAGTGAACAGCCAATTAAGTGCCTATCTTGATGCCAATAATCTGCTTAATCCAGATCAATCTGGTTTTAGATCCATGCACAGCACCATCTCTGCCTTAGCAAAAGTCACTAATGATTGGCAGACTGATTTAGACAAAAAGAATAATATATGTGCTGTATTTCTGGATTTAAGTAAGGCCTTTGATGCTGTGGACCATGAACTACTAATCTCCTCTCTACACTCCATAGGCCTCGACTCAGTCTCTCTTCAATGGTTCAGATGCTACCTCTCTGGTAGACTACAGCATGTAAAAAATGAAAGTGACCTGTCTACCTCAGAACCACTCCTAAGAGGTGTACCAAGGTTCCATCCTGGGCCCTATCCTCTTTGCCATTTATATCATAATATTGATTCCAACCTCACCAAATCTAATATTCACCTTTTTGCAGATGATACTGTCCTATATGTCAGTAGTCCTACACCATCAAAAGCCTGTGAACTTTTACAACTGAGTTCTCTCTGCTGCAGCACAAACTACTAGAAAAGAAACTCCTACTGAATGCCAAGAAAACGAAAGCCATGTTCTTCTCCTCCAAGAGCTTCTCCTCCACTCTCACACCAAACACCCTTCCCCAATTATCTACCATCCTTGGTGAAAGTCTGGACTGTGTGGATAAATTTAAATATCTTGGGGTTTGGATTGACAATAAACTTGACTACACTAACCACATTGAAGAACTCCTGAAGAAGCTCAGGCAGAGACTTGGCCTATTCTACAGAATAAAACATTACCTAACCAGAGATTCTAAACAAAGATTAATCCTGGCATCATTCCTATCCCTCATTGATTATGCTGATTTCCTGTATAGTCACTGCTCCCTTTCCCACTTAAACAAGCTGGATACCTTGTATTATAGAGCTCTTAGATTCATTACAGACCTTCCTTTCAGCACCCACCATTGCTCTCTCTATACTGCAGTCAGCTGGACATCCCTTCATCATAAAAGAAACAAAAATGCTGCTCTATGGATCTACAAAGCTCTAACAAACAAATTGCCATCCTACATTTTAGATTGTTTTACCAAGGTCATATCCAGACCATATGACCTAAGGAACAACAAACTCATCATGCTGAAGATACCTATTACCTGTACCCGGCATGGGAGGGCAGCAATCAGCTACTCTCTAGCCATTTGGAACTCTCTTCAAAAGATCCTGAAGTTGAATACACTCATTCCATTAACATCCTTCAAAAGCTATACACTAGTCTCTTTCCAGAGCCATGCAACTGTTTTCACGAGGCCTAGTCCTACCACAACCCACTTTTTCTCCCACACCCTTTTTTCCTCACACTTCCACCCTTAATTTGTTTTGTAACCTTCTACCACTTAACTCATACCTGACCTTATTCCCAGAATCCTACCTCGCTTAATCTTTCATTACTGTCTTATTTTGCTCCTTTTATTATAACCCAGTTTCTTTGGCTTATTGCCTTGTATATATGTGAATGTTCTTGCTTTTCGTTCATTTATAATGTCCTTGTTTTTGTATTCAATCTATATCTTGTATTTGTGTAAAAAATTGTACCTTTATATTGTTTTGACCAATCAGGTCCATCTTGTAAATGAGCTATGCTCAATGATGCTCGCCTGAATAAATAAAGATTTTGATTGATTGATTGATTGATTGATTGAAAAGAGACACACTAGTGCCAAATATAGATTTAGTCTTCAGCCTGGGGGGGGGAATCAGCCTTCTGTATAGCGCTTAAGCGGGTGAGTGACAGCGGGATTGAAGAGTTTTTGACAGGGATGGGGTTAGGAAGTGGGCACGGAGATAAAAAAACAAGACAAACCAAAAAAGACTTCAAATCTAATTCTTGGCATTCCAGTGGCTTTGCTGCCTAGGGAACTGCTGCACGTGTCAATTCCATTTTGTTATGCCATCAATGTGACATACCATCGATGGGTTATCAACAAAGCTGCATCACATAGATTGTATATCAACATTGGGAAAAGAGGACTTCCCCTAATAACGTTCTACCGTACACTATAAAGGCCTTTGTTGTCTGTGTGTACAGTGTTTTGGGAGAGAAACATTCTGCCAGTGGAACTGAGCAGAATGTTGAATCCATGTATTCCTTGGTAAACATTCCATATCTTGAATGTGCAACAGAGAAAAAAAACAAAGAAAAAAGTAGGCAATAATACAATGACATCAATGACATCACTTGCAGTGGGCGGAAGGACTATTTTATCACAAATGCACACAAGTAAATTTATTTTTTCTACATATAAACATGCTTTTCCCAATAGTCAAAAGTATAAAAAAGGAGCCAATTTCATAAGCGCAATAAGGCACTGGGGGGGATTAAACCATATTTTCTAGGATCGTGGATATGTTGTTCTATCCACACTTGTTGGCAGGTACCTTGCCACTTTAAGATGTGCCAGAAAGTCTTCAAGCTGGCTCCTCCCACCCACCCGGGTGATATAACCCTCGGCTCCACCCCATGACGCCAGATCTTCTTTCAGCTGGAAGGTTCAGGTTCCCTCCTACGCGCTCCCACGTGTAGTAGGCCCTGGCCTCGGAGTCTTCAGATTCGCTTCCAAAACTAATTCTTAAACTCTCTCGAATTCATTCTTCTTTTGCTCCTGCGATGAAAGATAAATTGGCCCCCGGGTTTTGCCAGTGCCCCTGCACAGATCCTCACACCGCGTGCGTGTATTGCTTGGGACTGGACCACGATCTACAGGCCTGTGATCACTATCAGTCTTTTCCCTGAACATGCTCAAAGATCATGTGCCCAACTCCAGTTGGGGTGACCGGAGAAGTGTTACCCACTGGTCAAATTGAAGGATGCCCGTTGGTGGTCTCTCTGGCTGCAGGGTCTGCCGAGCAGCTGGAACAGCTTAAGGCCTTGAGGAGGAGGAAGAGGCGACTCAGGCCACAGCGGGCTCTTCTTTGGCTCGTGCTTCCTTCCACTTCAACTGGGATCCTCCTATTTGGCTTCCTTCAAGGAGTCGTGCCAGTCTCTCTACTAAGGGGAAGGGCCCTTTGGGGTCACATGTGTCACGCTCCAGGAAGGAGGAGTCGAAGAAGAAAAAAGAAAAGTCGACACATCGACGTTCTTGGGACTGGGAGTGGTCCCGCTCGCTGTAAACCCCTGCTTCGACTTCAGTTGAAGTTGCAGCTGAGGCTGCTGGTTTCATCACGGTAACCCAGTCAGACCAGTCAGCTGAGATGCCTGTTGATGCAGCCGAAATTTTTCTTGAGCCAATCGGCGGGTTGTCGCCCGATCTGACCAGTGACTCTTTATTTCGGACGCTGGTGCTCCTGATGTCCTTGGACGGGTCGGCTCAGCCCGCTGGGCAGGACCCACCCACCGAGGAACCTGACCAGAAGGAGCTCGGGTTTCCCAGCTCCTTCCGTGATCCCCATCGGCCCCTCTGGCGGTTGAAGTCTCAGTCTCGTTCCTCAATTTGACGGACAGGACTCGCCCTCACCGGTGATCCCACTTCCGATGCCATGAGAGGTAGCAGTGCCACTGTTTGTCTTCATCCTACTCGGGTGAGGAGGCTCCAAGCAAGTTGCATCATGCGCTATGAAGACCTCCTGTGGCAGCAGTTGGTCCTGTCCGGGTCGAAACAGATTCCGGTTTCCACCCCGTCTATTAAGAGGCTTTCACCTGAGCAACCAACGTTGGCCACAGCCACCGTCACTGAGGTGCCAGTTAAGGCCCTGCTGGCTCAACCAAAGCCAGATATTCCACCGATTTGGGTGGAGCCGCCGCCCGAGCAACCGAAGTCTGGGGCTCTGACCAAGGATTCTTGGTCGGCCCAAGGCCTGCCCCATTGGTTGTCAGTCACTCTCACTCCCGATCGCCCAAGGCAGGTGGAAACAACAGGTGGGCGCCGCTCTGAGGACTCTTGAGTCCAGGACTCCTCCATGGTCTCCCGTCCAGTGGACATCGACTCCTTGGGGAGTCTCCCCATCGACGAGGACCCTACCTCGCTGATGGGAATTTGTCGTCTCATCTCTGAATCCACGGGTATGGAGCTGGAGCCTGTGCAGGAACAGGCTAAGTACCCCCTTACAGAGATTCTGGATAAAGCGAATACTCCTATGGAGGCCTTCCTGGAGGATGAGGCCATGGTGGGCCCAACCTTGGAGCTGTGGCAGCATCCAGCATCTTGTCCTGTGCCTTCTGACCACATGGCCTGCAAATATGCGGTGCCCATGGGGTCCCTGTCGGGCTTTTCGGAGCACCCCTTGGTGATGGGGTTGGTGGCTGACTCAGTTTTTCGGCGTTCAGACAACAAGGGTGATGAGGACAGACCCCCGGATCAGGAATCCAAACAATTGGACCATTCCACGAAGAAAGTGTATGCAGCCTCCTTTCTTGGTCTCAATCAGGCCAGCTCAACTGTTATCATGGCACATTTTTCCCATGCCCTCTTGGGCTCCCTGGATGAGGTTATTCCTCATCTCCCAGTTGAGCTCCAGACTACGGTCATGCAGGTCCGGGATCAGGGTAGGGCAGTGGCTAAAAACAGAATACCAGTGCACAACCCAACCCCCCCCCCAAAACATGGTACATTTTAATATTTAAACAATTACATGGCCACTGGCTCTACTTGTTTTAAACTTCATGTAAAGAAGGGGGTCCTCTTAGTTTTCAGATTGGAATTCCAAAGTGAGCAAGCTATACCACCACTTCACGGTGGGACCCTTTCAGTATAGTCCCTACACTAGCTTAATAGCTCTGAAATGCCTGCAGTGGCTACTCACAAATATAGAGTGCTGCCTGAATTGGCCTACAATACATTGCCTAATTGGCTCCTTAAATAAGGTACTTCCACCCAGGAACATTTACAGGTGGTGGAGGGGAGCATGTTGTAAGGGGTGCCACACCTTCCCCAAATCAACATGCTCAGCTCTGCATTGCCCACAAATGTAATTCACATTTCTGCTAGGGGGTGCTACTGGGTTGTGGTAAAAAAAAAAAAACAGTTAAAAACAGAATACCAGTGCACAACCACCCCCACCCCCCAAACATGGTACATTTTACTATTTAAACAATTACATGGCCACTGGCTCTACTTACTTTAAACTTCATGTAAAGAAGGGGGTCATCTTAGTTTTCAGGTTGGAATTCCAAAGTGAGCAAGCAATACCACCACTCCACCGTGGGACCCTTTCGGTATAGTCCCTACACTAGTTTAATAGCTTAATAGCTCTGAAATGCCTGCAGTGGCTACATGGAATTTGAAGTAAGAAAAGCCATTAGGCAGTTATGTTTGAATGTTGAATATATGCCATGTTTCTTTGGGGGGGTGCACCGGATGCCACACACCAGCAACACCCTTCTCCAGAAATGTGAATTGCAACTTGAGCAATGCAAAGGTTTTGAGCGTGCTGTTTGGTTGTTTTTAGAGTTTTGGGAGTTGTGGTACACCCTTAGCATGCTCCCTGCCACCACGTTTGGAAATTCCTGGGTGGAATCAATTTAAGGAGCCAATAAGGCCATGTTATTTAAGCCAATTTAGGCAGCACTCTATATTTATGAGTAGCCATTGTAGGCATTTCAGAGCTGAGAAGCTAGTGTAGGGACTACACCGATAGGGTCCCACCGTGAAGGGGTGGTGTAGCTTGCTAACTTTGGAATTCCAATCTGAAAACTAAGAGGACCCCCTTTTTACATGGAATTTAAAGTAAGAAAAGCCATTAGGCAGTTGTTATGTTTGAATGTTGAATATATGCCATGTTTCTTTGGGGGTGCACTGGATGCCACACACCAGCAGCACCCTTCTCCAGAAATGTGAATTGCATTTTGAGCAATGCAAAGGTTTTGAGCTGTTTGGTTGTTTTTAGGGCAATGGCTAAGCAGCAACTCCAGATGGCTCTGGACATTGGCGATTCCTGTGCCCGTTCGGTAGCTGCCACGGTGGCCATGCGCCGCAGGGCTTGGCTGCATCTCAAGCTTTACGGCGGATATGCAGCATAAGTTGGCAGATGTCCCCTTCTTGGGCGCTGACTTGTTCGGTCCTGGTGTGGAGGGCCACCTCCAGCGCATAGAGAAGTCCAGTGCCACTTTGGACTCCACCACATCTGCTCAAAAGGACAAAGGCCCCAAGGGTCACAACCACAAGCCCTTTCGTTTGTCCACTCCTGCAACCCGACTGGCCCAGCAGCAACAGTGGGGCCAGCAGGCTCAAACTTGACGTCCTCGTCTAGGTCTGTGGCGTCCTTGTTTTAGGGAAGTTGGGGAAGGGCCCTGGCCTGGGGGCTCTCTCAATCCTGTCACGCTTCCCTGGGACCTCCTGTGGGGGCCGGGGTTTAGCTACTTCATTTCCGCCTGGTCCACTATCACCACGGACCGCTGGTTCTAGAAGTGGTAGGTCGGGCTTGCCTCTGAATTTGAGCAGGCTCTCCTTTTCGAGCAGGGATGGAAGCTGTCCAGAGGAGGGCAACTAAAATGGTGCAGGGTCTGCACTGGAAGACATATGAAGAGAGACTTAAGGAGCTTAATATGTATAGCCTCGAGGAAAGGAGGGAGAAGGGGGACATGATAGAAACTTTCAAGTACCTCAAGGGAATCAACAAAGTCCAAGAGGGTAGCATCTTTCAAAAAAAGAGGTGTGCAAGAACAACGGGGCACAATTTGAAGATAGAGGGGCGGTGGCTCAGAGGTAATTTAAGGAAGTATTTTTTCACATAGAGGGTTGTGGATGCATGGAACAGCCTTCCGGAGGAGGTCGTGGAGTCAAAAACAGTGGTGGAATTCAAGCATGCATGGGACAGTCATAAGGCAATTCTAGGGGTTGGGGGTAGGAAGAAGTAGGCTGCTGGTTAACTAAGATCTGCAGCTTATCCAGTAGGCAGGGAAATGGGCAGACTGGGTGGGCCAAGCGGTCCTTATCTGCCATCAAATTCTATGTTTCTATGTTTTTATGTGCCCCATGGGGGATATGGTGTCCACAGCTTCTCAGCCAGCTGTCAGAGATGACTTAGCTCAGCTCCGCCTCAAGGAGATGGTGTGCCAAGCAGCAGACCTGCCTTCAGACCCAGGGTTTGTCTCCAGGTACTTCCTGGTGCGAAAGCAGACTGGGGTCTGGAGCCCCATTGTAGATCTGCGTGACCTGAACTGGTTCCTCAGGTCACGCACCTTTCAGATGGTCACTCTGGCACAGATTGTACCATTTCTGGAGCAAGGAATGTGGTTCTTCTCCCTAGACCTTCAGGATGCGTTCTTTTGCATCCTGATCCATCCGTCACATCGTCGGTTCTTCCGCTTTAGAGCCGAGGGAACCCTTTGAGTTCCGAGCCATGCCCTTTGGCCTATCTTCAGCCCCCAGGGTCTTCACCAGATGCATGGCAGTGGTGGTGGCGTACCTGAGGCGCCAAGGGGTTCAGCTGTACCCTTACCTGGACGACTGGGTAATAGCAGGTCCCTTCAGGCTGCAGGTGGAGCAGTCCAGGGATCTGGCCCTCCAGACTTGCCTACAACTTGGCCTCCTGATCAACGATGCCAAGTCGGAATGCATGCCTGCACAGGTGATCCAGTTCATCAGGGCAGAGCTCAGCTCCCGGCGGATAGGGCGGAGGTTCTCTCCTCCTTTGCCCAGTCATTTCTGGTTGGGCAATTGCGCCCTGCCCAGGACTTACTGCGTCTTCTGGGCTACATGGCAGCCTACACCAGCTCGCCCCGATGGCCCCGCTGTCATATACATTCTCTTTAGTGGGAACTGGCCAGCCAGTGGTCTCAGCGCTTGGGTCATCTCGACCAATGGATCTCTGTGACCCAGAGGATGTGGGGCAGCCTCCTGTGGTGGCTTACCCCATCCCATCCCACCTGCAGGAAGGGATCCTGTTTGTCCGTCCTGAGCCAATGGTCATCCTGACGACCGATGCCTCTCAGATGGGTTGGGGTGCCGATCTGGAGGAGCGCAGAGCCCATGGGCTCTGGTCCCCCCAGGAGTCCCGATATCGCATCAACCTGCTGGAGCTTCGAGCGGTTCGACTAGCCCTGACTGCTTTCGCTCAGTTCGTTGTGGTCCAGGTCCAGACGGACAATACCACGACCATGTACTATCTCAACAGGCAGGGCGGGATGCGCTCCTTGCCCCTCTGCTGTCCGCATTTGGTTCCTCGTGCTCAGCTTGGAGGCAGATGATCTTGTCATTCACGTGGCAGAAGCCTCGACTCAGCTGGCTGATGCCGTCAGCCGGATAGGCGGGCTGTCTCACGAGTGGTTTCTCCTCCAGGAGGTAGTGCAAGATCTGTTCTCCCACTGGGGAACACCCCAGGTGGACCTGTTCACCTCCAGGGAGAATGCGAAGCTGAGGCTGTTTCATGCCCTCCCCCCTATGCAAGGTTCGCTGCAGGGGGATGCCTTCCTGAGGTCATGGACCCCAGGCCTCTTCTAAGCCTTCCCTCCACTTCCCTTGATTCACAAGGTGCTGATCGAGGTCAGGAGGGACAAGGCGCAGGTGATCCTGGTAGCCCCAGACTGGCCACGCCAGTTCTGGTATCCAGATCTCCTCAGCCTCAGCTCCAGGCTCCTGAGGCGGCTTCCAGCACACCCGGACCTGCTCTCAGTCAACCAGTGGAAGGTACTCCACCTGGACCTTCAATCCCTGCACCTGACGGCCTGGTTCCTGAGCGGCTAGAGTTCCAGGCCTTGGGCGTCTCCGAGGTACTCAACGTTGTTGAGGCGTCCTGTAAGGAATCTACCAGAAAATGCTATGCCTTTTAAATGGAAGAGATTCTCCATCTTTTGTCGGGTCAAAGGATTGGACCCCTCGTCCTGCCCAGTGGCTAGCATTTTAGACTATCTTTGGTCCCTATCCTAGCAGGGACTACAGTCGACCACCCTAAAGGTGCACCTGGCAGTCATCTCTGCTTACTGGGCACAGGCTGGTCAGCAGTCGGTGGCACAGGAGAAGATGGTCTGGCGCTTCTTCAAAGGCCTAGATCACTTATCCTCTCCAGTGTGTGAACCTCCACCTCTGTAGGATCTACTGCTGGTTTTGGCAAAGCTCACGGGCAAGCCATTTGAACTTATGCACAAGTGTGACATGTCTCACTTGTCGTGGAAGACTGTCTTCTTGGTGGCTATCACATCAGCCAGAAGGACTGGGGAGTTACAGGCACTCTCCATTGAGTCTTCTTACCTAGTCTTCCACAGAGACAAGGTTGTCCTGTGCCCCCACCCGAAATTCCTTCCGAAGGTGGTGTCGGAGTTTCACCTTAACCAGGTGATTACTCTGCTGATGTTCTACCCCTGTCGCACCTCAGAGGCCGATTACAGGCTCCATACTTTGGACCTGAGACAAACGTTCGCCTATTACAAAGAGCGAATGGCGGGCGTTCAGGGAGAGGTTCGCCAGCTGTTTGTCACCTACGCTGAAGCTGCACCTTGCTGACCTGCAGCCAAGCGGACAGTAGCTAGATGGATTACATCTTGCATTGACCTCTGCTATGGTTGCCGGGTAGGGAGCCTCCCGTTGGGCCAAGACTCATTCCACCCACCATACCGCTGCGTCAGTGGCTGCTTCTAGGGACGTACCTATCCAGGAAATCTGCAGGGCTGCTACCAGGAAGTTGGCACACACCTTCATTTCCCATTACCACATCGACCTTGAGTCATGCCGGGATGCTGGTTTTGTAACCTCAGTTCTCCAGTCCCTCTTCCCTAAGTGCGTCTCGCCTCCTTCCTCCTGGGGAAAGGCTAGGAGTTTGCCAACAAGTGTGTATAGAACAACATATCCACAATCCTAGAAAAATGGGTTACAGCACTCACCTGTAACAGTAGATCTTACACGGAATTGTCTCTTGCAGTAAGTCATTACTTCTGGGAGTTCCCGATAGGTGGCGCTCTAGCACAGCAGTCTCTTCTAGCAGTATCCATGCCAGGGACCACCCACATGACCTCACTTCCTGGGCTGTGCCTATAAAAGTGGGTGGTCCCTGGTAGTCTCCGTTCATTTTCCCGCCGGCTTCAGCTCTGACAGCAGTCGACGACGCGGCTTGAACCCATAGCTTGGGGTGCCTGGGCTTCATACATGGCACCATATTCCTGTGCTCGACCAAGAGCTTTACAGTGGATGTTTCCCTGTTACAGACTCGGGATACTCTATCAGAGGGCTCTAAAACCTCAGAGTCCTCTTCAAGAAGCAAAATAGGGAAGGAAATACCTTCACCTAAAGTCCTGCCTGACCGGCCTTCAACGGTCATATCTCCTAAACATGTATCATCAAGAAAACATTCCTCATCGGGCCACATCCCCCTGTCAACGGCAGGCACTTCTTCATCAAAAGAACATAGAAGTTCAACTTCACACAGAAAGGAATGTTCATTGTCAACGGGACGTCATTCCTCCGCTTCCCCGTCGACGAAACCACATGCACCGTTGACGACGGTGGTACTGCTGCATTCATCATCGACAGGGCACACTCCCCCGTCGACAAGAGGGCTCCACAAGACGTCCTCATCGATGAAAACACCTCTTCCGTCGACGGAGTACATTCTACATGCTTCATAGTCGACAAGGCTACCTCCCCAGTCGATGGAACATGCTCCTAAACCTCCATCATTGACGAGAAGTCTGCCACCATCAACGGAGCATGCATTTGCCTTCTCATCGTCGACGACAGTTTCCATCTTCGATGGAGCATGTACCTATTGTTCCATCATCGACAAAGAGCATTCCACCATCGATGGAGCATGCACCGACTTCTCCATCGTCGATGAGGTGTATTCCACCATCGAGGAAGCATGCATTCACTTATCCATCATCAATAAGACACATTACAACGTTGAAGCAGCATGCTTTTATTCCTCTTCCGTCGACGGGCCTGATCCCACCATCGACGGAGCAGCCTCTGCATCATAGAACAGCACCTTTACCAGCATATAATACATTTATGGAAGATCTTCATAAAAATTTAACCATGAAATACCATGAATATTTTCATAAACAGTATCAAAAGATACTTACGGGGCTGCATCACGACAAAATAAAGGATCATATACTACGGAACGCAGAAGCAAACCAGCCTCATTTGCACTCATGCATGGTGCTTAGAAGTCAGGCCGTGGTGAACAAAAACTTCAAAGACGTACTAGATCACTTTATCGGGAGGCACAAATTGATCCCCCGACGCCATGCACACAGGGCTCAGAACCCGCTTACATGGCAATTCCATCCTCACAAGTGCCAGACATAGAAGAAATTGTAAATAAAGAGCTGAATTCTATGGATTTTGACTATGCACCCACTCCAGTAAAAAAAACCAAAAAAACCTGAATCACAGACTGTCTCCGCCTCCATCAACACAGGCACGCACAGAGCCAGAACGCTCGCCATTTCTGCCTCCCCATGAATATTTGTCAGATTCTCATATGATTTCAGAACATTCCAAAGACACAAATTATGATGGTTCCCCTACTACAAGAGGCTATGAGTCCCCCATATTCTGTACCATCATACTGGGACAAAGAAATATTACAACCACTAAAGGTCATTTCCCCACCGGATGACCCCTCATTCCCAGAAATGTTACAAATACAAAAAACAATGGGGTTTACCACAACAGAACAAGATAAATTAAGTAAAGATAGGACTGAATATCTTGACATCCTGGAATAACCTATCCAGGCAATCCCTCCTTTCATACCAATGTTCAGAAATGCAATTACTGAAGCATGGAGTCAACCCATAGTGGTACAGGAGCTACCTAGAAAAGCGCATAGGCTTTCTCAGGCTCTCCTTGATTATCAATATTTAACAAATATTCCACTGCGGATTCTGTGGTTATTGCAGCCGCTCAGAACCGCACTGGCAAACCTAAACATACAAGTACAGTACCTCCGGAAAAAGACTCTAATCATTTTAATTATATGGGGAAGAAAGTGTTGGCTCTAAACACATTAAATATTAGAATACTTAACTACATGGGACATATGCTGAAATACCAGCGTATGGTGGGCATCTCTGCTGGGGATATTATAAGTAAACCACCTACATCCCCTGAAAAAGAGCAACTCGCATCAATAATAAATACACTTACTTCCCTCTCTCGACATTTACTAAGATCAGGATATGACATTGCCAACGGTTCGGCTAGAGCCTCTGCAGTCGGTATTCTTATACGCCGTCAGGCATGGCTCCGACTCTCAGGGCTAGCACTTGATATTCAACAAAAAGTGGCTAATGCCCCTTTCAAACAACATGAAGTCTTGCTGTATTCTGACTATTGCAGTGATATCCAACCTTTGAACTGCTCCGGAGAGGAAAGAGTTAACTTTCCATGCAAGGCATGGAACGCTGAGCACGAGCTCGGCTGAGACTCTGTCTGTTGTTGTTTGAACCCAAACCGTCAGATTCTTTACTCCGCCTCACTGCACAGTCGCTCCGGAGATTTCTCCTTTGCTCGGTTCAATTTAGTCAGTTAAAGTGTTGTTTTTTTCTCGGTTTCAACCAAATTTATTCCATCTAACCTATCGGTTCAGTCTCTGTCTGTGGTACCGTGAGTACTAGATAGGTTTATTATTGTTTGCTTCTGTGTGGAACTTGTAAACGTTGAATTGGTTCAGTTTGAACCGATCAGGTTTGTTTAAAAAAAGTTGTTTTTTACTTTTAGAGTGTGGTAACCGGTCCTTATCGGTTCTAAAAAAAGAAAACGGATTTCATTACGGTTTTTTCCATGACCCGTAACATGGTCAGGAACCGATAAGGGTGTCTTGCCTGGCGGATTGCGAAAAAGGTCCAGTTTGGTTAGGACTGGCTGTCTGAAAACCCAAGAAAAAAAACGGCCCACTGGGTTTCAACACTGTAGTGTGTGTAGGGAAGCCTTTGCTAAGGCTGACCCCCACACCACCTGTGTTTATTGTCTGGGGTTTGACCACCTTGATTCAGACTGCCAGATTTGCAAACATTTTCCGTCAGCTACCCTGGAAAAGAGAGTAGGTAGGCTGAGGGAAAGGGAGGCCAAAAAGTCAGCTGACCCGGATGGCCAGCCCAGTTCAGTTCCAACCGAACCAGAAGGAGTGCCCTCTGACCAGAGCAAAACTGGTCGGGAGGAGAACCGACTTCAGTCGGTTCGGTTAGAAAGAGGATAAGTCAGCCAGTCGGATCCACAAGTTCTTTCTCCGACCGCTGATGAAATAGCCAAAGCGATAAGGATTGTTCAAGTCGCTGACCTCGGTTCCGACCGAACCGGCACCATCGGTTAGTTGCTCGGTTCGGTCGGTTCCTCCGGTTCCGGATTATAATTTAGAGGATTTTTATGAACCGGAGGAGGAGGAAGGAGAGTATGAGGATAGTGATGGTGATTATGAAAGTCTGGATGTGCCCATTGACCCGGACATCTCCCCAGACAGACCTTCAGGGGTTTCTCCTCCTAGGCTTTCTGAGTCCCCTTCCCATTTTATGTTTTACAAAAAAGTGTCTGAAACTCTTCAGCTTCCTATGGAAGAAGCTGTAGAGGATCAGGAGGAGCCTGATTATGTTGAGATGATGGATATCCCAGAGTCCAGGAGGCTGTCTATTCCCTCATAAGTCTTTTGGGAAACAGACAAAAATTTTAAAGACTCCTAATTCTGTACCTCCTGTGGACAAGAGAATGGACAAGAGGTATACTCTTTCAGGCTCAATGGGAGTTCCTTTCCCAGCAATGCAGCCATGTTGGGGTAGTGCAGGCTGCTGCCTGTGATAAGGCAAATATACCCTTGGCTTCACACCCCCCAGATAAGGATTCCAGGAGGATTGATGCCATGGCAAAGAAATAATACATGACAGCATCTTTGGGACTCAGGTAGGCTAATTATATGGCCTATACAGCTAGATACCAGAAGTCTAGATGGGAAACTGTAATGGCTCTAGCTAAACAGGTCCCTGGCCAGCTTGCCAAGGAGCTGGAGCAGGTGGCTGCAGATGGTATTGAGGCATCCAAGGTGCAATTTCATGCTGCAGTGGACTCCAGTGATGTTTCGTCTAGAGTCATGGCTACATCTGTGGCCCTTCGTAGGATGGCTTGGCTCAGATGTACTAGCCTGTCTCAGGATACCCAGACTAAGGCCATGGATTTTCCTGTTGTGGGTAATTCTCTGTTTGGGAGCAAACAGAGAACTACATGAAAAATGGATGAATACAGGACCACCTATAGGAGTGCTCAGGCCAAGGAAAGGCAAGTCACTCCCCAGAGGCAGCATTCCAGGGGCAGGGGCAGGCCTTTTCATAGGCCTTTCTACAAGCCCAGCCCTCCTCTTCGCCTTTGCCCAGAAGGGGTTCTTCAGAGGAGAGGCAGATGGGTACAGCAGGCCTGCCACCACCCCTCAGCCTAAAGCCCCTGCCAAACAGGCACCCTGATGGGTTTGCCCGGCCGTTCTCCACCACCAGTAGGGGCAGGATGGCTTACTTTGTCCAGGACTGGATGTCTTTAACATCAGACAAATGGGTCCTGAAGTAGTAAGCCAGGACTGGTTCTCAGCTTCAAAAAATTTCCCAAGATGAGAACCAGATCCTTTCCACCTGCAAATCCTTCAGAGGTCATGCCCTAGAGGCAGAGGTCTCTTCCTCTTTGCTCTGAGAGCCATAGAAAGGGTTCCACCCCTACACAAGGGAAAAAGATTGTACTCCAGGTACTTCCTAACTCCCAAAAAGAAGGGAGAATGGTGGCCCATCCTGGATCTCAGATATTTAAACAAGCACCTTTTAAAGCCAAGGTTCAAAATGGTGACTCTGGGAATAATTCTACCCTCTCTAAGGCCAGGAGACTGGCTAGTTTCCCTGGACCTCAAGGATGCCTGTTTGCACATTCTCATCAGAAGCTCCCACAGAAAGTACCTCAGGTTCGAGCTGCCCTCAGGCCACTATCAATTCAGAGCAATGCCCTTTGGCCTAACTTCAGCTCCAGGGGTTTTCACAAATGCCTGGCAGTAGTGGTTGCTTTTAAGGAGAAAAAGACTCCATCTTTCCATACCTGGACGACTGGGCTCATAGTAGGTCAGTCTCCAGACCGTCAAGTCACGCCTACAGATAACTCAGCAACTGCTCACTTCTCTAGGATTCCTTCTGAATCTTTCAAAGTCAGTTTGGCAGCCAGTGCAGCTCCTCACCTTTATAGGGGCAGAGCTGGATACAATAAAGGCAAGAGCCTTCCTTCCTCTAGACAGGGCAAGGACCCTTGTTACACTGGCCTCTTCATTCACCCTCCAGGTGTCTCGACCAGCAAGGCATTTTCTGCAGCTTCTGGGCCACATGGCTATCTCTACAGCAGTGGTCCAGGGAGCAAGATTTCAAATGAGGGACATTCAGTTCCACTTAAGAGCCTTCTGGTCCCAGAGAAAGGATTCTTTGACCAAGCTAATCCCAGTGACTCGAAACCTGATCCAGGCCTTGCAGTGGTGGCAGGATCAGGACAACCTAAGACAAGGAGTTCCCTTTGTCACTCAATCTCATTCATTAATCCTTACCATAGATGCTTCCCTCTTGGGCTGGGGAGCCCACTTGGGGGATCTAACCACCCAAGGGTTGTGGTCACCTCAAGAATCTCTGCTTCACATCATTCTCTTGGAACTCAGAGCAGTGTTTCTAGCACTTCAAGTTTTTTCCAAGTCTGTTCAGAACAAAGTAGTTCAGATCAGGAGAAACAATACCACCACAATGTGGTACATCAACAACAGGGGGACCTGCCCACGGCCTTGTGCACAGAGGCAATGAAGTTGTGGTCTCTGGCCTATTCCCTGAATACCTCTCTGATAGCAGTGCACCTCCCAGGGAAGGACAATGTCCTGGCAGATGCTCTCAGCAGGATTTCCCAGGGCCATCACGAATGGTCCCTAGATCCCCTGATTTTGAAAGTGATCTTCTCCAGATGGGGCACCCCACAGATAGATCTTTTTGCAGCCCCAGACAATCACCAACTTCCTCTTTTTTGCTGCAGGCCCCCAGTGTTGGGCTCAGTCCCCTGGATGCCCTAGTTCTCACAATTGGGAAGGAAGTTCTGTATGCTTCCTTCCCTCTCCTGTTCAAGGTACTAGTCAAAATCAGGTCTCAACCCTGCAAAGTGATTCTGATTGCTCCAGACTGGGCCAGACAGCCCTGGTACCCCCCTCTTGTTGGCCTTAGCAGTCCACCTTCCCCTGTCTCTTCCCAGGAATTACAACCTGTTAACATGTTCTCAGGGGGGAGTTTGGTATCTGAATCTCAAATCTCTCAATCTCAAGGCCTGGCTCTTGAAGAGTTAGTTTGCTGATTTGCATCTCTCTCAAGGTGTTCTGGATATTTTAAAGGCTTCTCGAAAGCCTTCCACCAGAAAGACCTACAACTCCATGTGGAAAAGATTTACTATATGGTGCTCTGGGAAGCATATTTCTCCAGAGTCTGCTGGCTTGCCCACAGTCCTTGACTATATGGTTCATCTCAATAGCTTGGGACTCAGACCAGCTACACTAAGAGTGCATCTGGCAGCTGTCTCTGCCTTCTTGTCAGCAGGCAAGCACTCTTCCCTTTCAGCTCATCCTGTATTCTGTAAATTTTTCAAGGGATTGCCACATACCAGTCCTCCCTTCAGGGACCCTGTCCCTGCTTGGGACCTTAATGTTTGCATTACTCAGCTTATGCAACCCCCTTTTGAGCCTTTGTCCTCAGCAGAGCTTAAGTACTTGACTTGGAAAACTGTGTTCTTGGTAGCCATCACTTCTGCCAGACGCATAAGTGAGTTACAGGGCCTGTCAGTGGAGCCTGATTTTTATCTCTTTCCACAGAGATAAGGTGGTCCTCAGGACTAATAGGAAGTTTTTGCCTAAGGTGGTTTCAGATTTCCACCTTAACCAGTCTATGTCTCTTCCTGTTTTCTTCACTGACCATTCCTCCTCTGGGGAGAGGAGGTTGCACAGCTTGGATGTGAAAAAGGCCCTTAGCTACTACATAGAGTACACCAAGGGTCACAGGTTTGACTCCCTCCAACTGTTCCTCACTTATGGTGAGGTTGGTGAGGGAAAACCTGCCACTAAGAGATCTATTGCCAGGTGGATTGTCTCTTGTGTACAATTCTGCTATGAAAAATTAGGTAGGATCCCACCCTCAGGCCTGAGGGCGCTCACTACCAGAGGTACAGCTGCCTCCCTGGCTGCTGCCAGGGATATTCCTATCTTAGAGATTTGTCAAGCAGCCACCTGGAAAACAGTATGTACTTTCACCAAACATTACTCTCTGGATATCCAGGCTAGGAGTGATGCTCGGTTCGGCACAGCTGTGCTCCAGAGCCTACTCCCAAAGTAGGTTCTGTCCCTCCTCCATGGAGGTACTGCTTGGTAGTCTGCAATAGTCGGAATACAGCAAGACTTCATGTTGTTTGAAGAAAAAATTACTCACCTTAGTAATGTTGTTTCTTCTAATGGAGTCTTGCTGTATTCTGACCTCCCACCTGTCTCCCCTCTCAGAACCTGGGTTTTGGGATGTGGGTGGGCAGGAACAGTGTTGGCACCCTAGAGGTGCCCCCTTTTTCTCACCCGTTTAATTTTGGGTATGTGTTGTGTTTTGGGTTTCCTGACTTGAGTCTTTGCCTTGGAACCAAAAAACCTTTTTATTAGATTTAGTTGCCAGTTGGCTAGTGTAAGTTTACAGTTTCCACACAGGATGCCCAGTGAGTTTAGCTCGTAAAGATCTGACGGTTTGGGTTCAAACAAGAGACAGAGTTTCAACTGAGCTTGAGCTCAGCGTTCCATGCCTTGCATGGAAAGTTTAACTTTCCTCTCCGGGGCAGTTCAAAGGTTGGATATCACTGCAATAGTCAGAATACAGCAAGACTCCATTAGAAGAAACAACATTACTAAGGTGAGTAATTTTTTATTTTCTGGCGACCATCTATTTGGCCCAAGGGCACAAAAAATACTGGACAACCTACAAGCCTCAGGCAGACAACTAAAAACATTACAATGTACGTACTACAAGCCACGCCCTCAGTATAATTCTTCATACAAAACTGGAAATTACTTATAACCAAAGAGATAACTGTTAGAGGCAAAAACGAATGACAAGGAACACATCTAAACCGACCCGTTGCTGCCCCTCAGGACGGCTGGGCGCTTCTTCTTCTCATTAAAAAAAAACTTCAGACTATGCCCTGGTCTCCTGTTCTAGGCCTCTGAGACCTTTTCTGGGGCTTCGATTCGAAATTATACTGAGGCCTTTCCAATGAGGCTTTATACATCTAGCCACTTTTTGAGGTATCAGTGTTACAGACCATTACAGCCATTCCACCGGATGCCTCTAGGCCTGTTGTGCGCCAGACCCTTGTGTCCCTCTGAGGAACAGAGCCTGCTACTACTCACATGCTGAGAAGCAATTGATATATCCCGATAATATTATAATATGGATCATAATATTCTTACCAAATTGCTGCTGCTACATGCAGTCTTCACCTGGCCATAGATAAAGGCCACAGAAACAATGGTGAGTACATATATATTATAAACATACTAACATTTCAGGTTTACACCTAACAAGGCTGCAGGCCCTGACATACTTGGGACCCCCTTGGAAATGAGATTACTAAGACACGAGGGAATTGACATCACTCTCTTACATTCCATGTCTTTACTCTAAAACGAGTACAATATTGACAACAATACTACTGACTTTTAAGAGCCACTAGATTCCAGTATGAAATAGATGCATTGTTTCATTTCACATCATTGTTTGCTACTTATGTAGCCTATTTATGCAAAAAAAGGTTCATTTTCTAATAACTTGACAGGCATGGCAAAAACTGTATTAACTTGCTACATTGTAGCACCATAAAATAGTAACATTATATTACTTGTTACTGTTCAAAACTCAGAACCCAGTAGACTTTGACATATACTGTCCCTTCCAGTGCATGCCACTGAGACCTACCAGTCACTCCATTATATGGCTGAATTCTCACAGTATTTTGATATGCCATACCCTAACCGGGTCTACATCTGCTTAACTCATCTGACGATGCCCAATAATAACCAGTCTGGCTTGTCTTTCAGCCATAACCCTATAACGAATACTATAATATTACAGATAGAATACAAAATTACCTTTATATGCTGATATACTGCTCTCAGCACCTATAGGTCCTAGGACTACACTATATGTATGGCAGAATGCCATATCTGGCCACCCCACTGCCACATAACTGCTTGGGAATCTTCCAGAAGTAATGATTTACTGCAAGAGACCATTCTGTGGAAGATAGATCAGTTATGCAAAGACTTTGTCATAACAGTAGATCTTCTAGGAATGTCTCTTGCAGTAAGTAGCTTCTCTCCCTCCGGCCCCTGCCATTCTGTAACAGGGAAAACAATGTAGGGTTGGGAGGCTTTGGTACCTCTGTTCACCTTGGTCCCTCGCTTTCACGAGCTGAAACCAGCAGGGAACGGAGACTACCAGGGACCACCCACTTTTATAGGCACAGCCCAGGAAGTGAGGTTGTGTGGGTGGTCCCTGATGTGGATTCTGCTAGAAGAGACTGCCGTGCTAGAGTGCCACCTATTGGGAACTCCCAGAAGTAATGACTTACTGCAAAAGACATTCGTAGAAGATCTACTGTTATGACTAATGTCTTTGCATAACTGATCTTTCTAGGAGTGGTATATGTTATTCATCCACACTGACCCGCCCGACCTCCCCGGCTTCGATGCACACTCCTGGCTTCCAGCGTGCAAAGATTTGGTGTCATGGGGCGGATCCGAGGGTTACACCATCCGGGTGGGTGGGAGGAGCCAGCTTGAAGACTTTCTGGCACATCTTAAAGTGGCAAGGTACCTGCCAGCCAGTGTGGATGACCAACATATACCACACCTAGAACTACTGTTGCAGGTGAGTAATCTGTTTTTTACAGCATGGCCAGCAGATGAAGTCACTCGGCCTTTAGCCTTGTGCCTTACAACGCCCCTGGCCATGCTGTAAAATATAGTTTACGCACACCCCTTCGTGCCTTATTGCATACTTAATAACTGGGTATGACATCATATAAAGTTGTTATGGCGTTTGGAATGCTTGCGTGCCACTTTCTCTTTCTGCAGTTCGGCAGTGGGAAACTTGACTCACATGGATCTGCCTGGTTGTCCTTTTTTTTTTTTTGTGTGTGTGCGCTTGTGTCACTGTACCAGTTATTATAAAGTTATTGTAGAAGTGTTTATTTTTTTTAACACACTGTTACTATGTGATGTCTACGTAAACCTCTCCGGCTTTACTTTCAAGGTTTATAAAGCATCACACATCTGGGGTGTGTTTTTTTTATTATTTATATATATCTATATATATATATATATATATATATATATATATATCTATATATATATCTATATATATATATATCTATATATATATCTATATATATATATATTCTATATATATATCTATATATATATATATCTATATATATATCTATATATCTATATCTATATATTATATATCTATATATATATCTATATATATATATATATAAAAAAATATATGTGTATATGTATATAGGGGATACATGATGGGCATGAGTGTGATATGGCAAATATGGTCACTCCTGCAAGGTGAGCTCTGGATATCTCACGAGTGCCAAGGCACCAGTGAGATATCCAAGCTCACGATGCAAGAGTGACCATATTTGCTATAGTATTACGATCTGCCCATCATGTATTCGATATATATATAATAGCAGAGTTTGCAGTTTTGTTATGCTGTCTTGTGTTCTGTTCCTGTTAATGTGTTTGCTCATTCTGTGTGTGAGCTTTTCTGAATGGGCTGGCAGTGTTATAAACTCTGAGAGACACATGAGTGTGTTTTGCAATGCTAAATGAGTTAGTTTTAGATAGGAATGAGAAACATACTTTTATGAAGCTGTATTGTTTAGCAGTCTGGCTGCAGTGAAGTTAAAAGCATCACAGTAATTGTAATGAACTGAGAGGCAGAGTGTCAGAACAGCTGATACTGTTTTCAGTGGTAATTAAGCTAGCTGCAGGCAGTGTTTTCTGTGAAATTGTGCTCTTTAGGATTCTGGCTGCAGTGAAGTTGAAATTGTCACAGTAATTGTAATGGGTGAGAATCAGAGTTTGAGGAACAAGTGAGTGTGTGTTTCAGTGGTAGTTGAGTTAGCTGCAGGCAGTAGTTTAGACTGTTCTGTGAAGCTGTGCTGTTTGGAATTCTGGCTGCATCAAGTTGAGAGCATCACAGTAATGAGCTGGAAGTTGGGGGATAGGTGTGTTTTGTAATGCTCACTGAGTTAGCTGTAGGCAGCAGTGAGACCTCTCAGATAGTTCTGCATTTGTGTCCATGGTAACAACACAGGTGTTTCTTTCATGCTGAGGGGAAAGCTGCCTAGGGTGATATCAGTGACCCTTTGGTGACCTGTGTGTGTAAATGTCTCGTATCATCACAGTAGAGCAGAGGGTAAAAATATCACACTGCAGTGGATGATGCACTGTTTTATCTTACTCAATTACCACTCACCCCTATTGTGTGTGTGTGTGTGTGTGTGTGTGTTGTATGTATATATATATATATATATATATATATGTGTGTGTGTGTATATATATATATATATATATATATATATATATATATATATATATATATATGTATTCATAACATACAGATCTGACTTCGGGGGCATCTCTTGCAGCAGGCCACACCTATGGAACTACTGCCGTCAGGCACTAGGACCACCTAGATACTTTTCTAGCTAGCGGTCTTATCTGGGGTCCACCCTCTCCAATGTCCCCTTCTGATGTCAGCCAACCCTAGAAGAGTGGGTGGCCCCACTCCCCCCTCAGTTCTTTTCCCGCCGTCGACGGTGCATGTTGGACATCCAGAGACTGCCATTTGCTTCTGAATTTTATTTTATTTTCTTACCCTAGTTTTTTTCAGTTTTCTTTGATTTTTTTTTTTTTTTTTGGCATGTCAGACCCATCTTCCTCTTCCAACTGGGCCTCCAAGGCGAAGTGTGCTTGTGGGAAGCAGCTCCCAGGGAAGGACAGCCACTCTGCTTACGTCCGCTACCGCAGGCCTGCTACAACTACAGAGGCTTCAACCGGGCTACTCAGTGCTGTCACCAGCAGGTCCTGGAAGAATTCCTCCTGCAGCAGAAGGTCGCCAACATGGAACGGTAGCTGCAGGCCAGAAGCTCTTCCTCGGCCCTGTCTTCGGGGTCACAATCCTCCTCTGAAGGGAAATCCAGTGGCAACTCAAGCGCTGGGACAGGGACTGCGAAAAACCCCGGTTCTCTTCCCGCTTATGGTTCTGCATAAGCCTGTGACTGTGACTGGGTTATCCGCCTCCTCAGGAGCAGGCTCTTCTGCTTTGCAGGTCCTATCCTCAAAAGGGCTACCCTTGGCAGTGCCACCCGCCAGCCTTTCCTTATCGGACAGCAACTCTTAGGGTGTGGGTTCCTCCCAGTCCCCCCTGGACTGCAGTCAGGAGGCTTCACTGGTTCTGTCCTGCACGGGTTCAGTGAGCTAAGTATCTTCTGCAACCCATCCACTGCCCTCTTCCATGCAAGCAACCTCCTCCACCACTGCAGGCCCTACACCCTCTGTCGTCTTCACCTAAACCTGAGGTTCCTACCACCAACTTCTCCCTGCAGGCGACACCTGTTTCTCCTCACCCGACAACAGCACCAGTCAGGCTTCTGCCTCTGATACCTGTTCGGCCTCAGCCAGCGCCTTTCCTGGCTCCACAACCAATGCTGGCGCCGGCCCCTCAACCTGTGCTGGCACAGATTCTTCTACACCAGTGCTGGTTCCCCCCCAACTGGCACCGCTGGGCTACCTGATGTTGGTGAAAGTGGACTTTCAGTCTATGATGATGTCCCTTTGGGATTTTATGCAGGTGTGGCTTCTCTCTCCACAGGATTTGACCCCACATTGGTCTGTGCATCCCTACTCCACGCTCGACGTCCCCAGAGACCCGTTCCCTGCCCCATGATGACCAATGACCTATACCCCTCCCGTTCGCCTGGGAGAAGAGGGAGAATATCACCGAACCTCCAACCTCCTGATGAGTTTGAGGAGTCTGATGAGGAAGGGGAATGAAGGACCTCCCCCCCCCCACTCTGCAGTTTCTTCTAACAGGGAAGAGACCCCTAAATACATACCTTACACTCCCCCAGATAACCCATCTTTCTGTGGGGTCATGCATCGGATTCAGTCGGCCATGGTGTTTGAAACTGAGGAACTGGACCCTTCCCATCACTGGCTGTCCACCTACCTCAAGCTGCCGGACTCTTCCCCTCTGGTAGTTCCCGTTGATTGACGCATTCGAGGATACCAATATTACCACCTGGCATTGCCCGAATCTCATACCAGCTATGCTTAGGAAGGCGGATAAATTATACAAGGCACCCATGGGCAAGCCTTTCTTTGGGGAAGAGCTGCAGGTGGACTAGGTAGTCATTAACCCGGTGCATGATCACACTAAGTGGCCGAAACATCTGAGTTTCTTTCCTCCCAATAGGAAATCGCAGAGACTGGACCTCTTTGGCAAATGGGATTTCACCTCTGCCACCTTGGCATCAGGACTATTAACAATATGGGCCACATGATTCAATACCAAGATGTTCTGTGTGATTAAACCATGGAAATGGTCAAACCTTTGCCTGAAGGATCGGCTAGACAACATCTCCTCTAGGCCCTCAAATCTGGGGCGGACGTCAGCTGGCACCTCCTCCACTTGGCCTGTGATGCGGTGGCTGTATCAGCCTGGGTGGTGGCAGTGGGCATATACCTTCACTGGCACTCCTGGCTGAGGGTGTCTGGGTTTGCTCAGGATGTTCAGATGTCCATCCTGAATGCTCCCTTCAGTGGGTATAAATTGTTCAGGGCTGATGTCCAGGATATCCTATCCAACTTGCAAGCCTCTGGGACACACCCTAAGGTTGGTACATTTGTTGTACCATACTCAACAAAAGAGTGCCCAGTGGGTGCCCTACCATCAGGCGTCCCACAGACCCTGGCCTGCCTCCAAGCCAACCAAACGTAAGCATGCCTCAGCCCTGCTCACCCCCTCCTCCTCCTTCAGCAAGGGTTCTAGAGGAGGGGGGGCAGCACCAGCTCCTGCCTCTGCCTGACTCCTTTTCTGACACCCCCCCCTCCATTGGACCTGGCGGAGGCGGTAGGGGGTTGGTTCTCTGTAGACCGAGACAGGTGGGTGGAGACCACAGGGGACAGCTGGGTGCTGCACTCATAAGCCACAGCCACACTCTGGAACTCAGAGTGGCCCCCAGAGAGACCCAGAGTCTCTCTCTTCTTATCCCCCCACTCACAACCCCATTCTTTGGGAGGAGATCCAGTCCCTGAGCAGGAAAAGAGCGATAAAACCCTTGCCAGAAGTGCAGCAGGGCAGAGAGTTCTACTCCCCAATTTTTTCCTGGTTCTAAACTGCACTGGTGACCTCCGGCCCATTCTGGACCTCAGAGAGTTAAAATTTCTCATCTAGTACAAAAAGTTATGGATGCTAACTCTTCAGGGGCTGTTGCTCCTCCTGAACAAAGGTGATTGCATATGCTCACTCACTATACAGGACACATATCTTCGTATCAAGATATGTGCCCCACACAGATAATATCTCAGAATTCAGTTTCGGGGGCACATTTCCAGTTCTGAGCCTTGCCCTTTAGCTTGTTCTTGGCTCCTTGGGTGTTTACCAAGTGCCTAGCAGTGGTCATGGCTGCCCTCAGGAGACAGGGATTCTATGTCTCTCCGATCTGGATGATTGGCTGCTCAAAGCTTCATCCAGAGGCAGCCGCGTCTGAACCCTCAAACACACCATCCGTCTGGTCCAGGACCTAGGCATTACAGTCAGCTTGCCCACATCCATCTTAACACCCAGTCAGCAACTCCAGTACATTGGGGCTGTCCTGGGCATGGCCTTCCTTCCTCAGGACAGGGTGGACAGTCTGTTAGCCCAAGCCAGACTGCTGTTCCACAGCCACTACGTCTCCACCAGAGTATTTCTCTGGCTCCTGGGCATGATGGCAGCGACCACAGATGAGGATCCCCCCAATGGACATTGAGTCCAGTGGGACCAACGTATGGATGACCTGGAACAGGAGGTCCAGGTCTCTTCCCTGGTGAAGAGAGTTCACCTCTGGTGGATGGAACCCACCAGGCTTCTCATGGGGGTGTCCCCTTTACTGTTCCCTCCCCTCAGCAGATTCTGATCACAGATGCCTTGGGGATGGGCTGGGGAGCTCATCTAGGCCTACACTGAACTTAAGGGACACAGTCCCCGCTTGAGTCCTCTCTCCATATCCGTGTTCTGGAGATGAGGGGAGTGCTTTATGCCGTGCAGGCCTTTCAGAATCGACTTTCCCCGGGCCTTCTGCTGGTGCAGACAGACAATATGACCGTTGTCCACTACATCAACAAATGTGGGTACTCACTCGTATCCCCTCTGCAGGAAAGCGAAGAGAGTGTGTATTGGGCTCTGGACCAGGCCTAGAACTGTCAGCCGTCCATGTTCCAGGCATCCAAAACATCTTGGCAGATGAGCTAAGCCGGTGAAAGTCGAACAGTGGGAGCTTCTGACCTCAGTTGTCAAAGACCTCTTTAACAGATGGGGTCATCCAGAGTTGGACCTTTTTGCATCCCCACTCAACCCAAAACTGCCATGTTTTTGCTCGCTAGATTCAGGGCCTGGAGTTTTCTGGCGAGACACATTGTCCCTCTCTGGAGAGGGAGTGTTTTGTATTCATTTCCTCCCTTTCCACTGCTTCAGAGGGTGCTAATCAAGATACAGATGGAAGGGACTACAATGATCCTCAATCGTCCCCTTTGGGCCTCATCAGATCTGGTTCCCCTTAACTCCAGCAGCTAGCAGTGGAACCTCCAGTACGTCTTCCTCTGTGCACCAGCTTGCTGTCCCAGAACCGGGGCACCCTGGTCCATCTGGACCTCAAGTCCCTGCACTTTCATGCCATGCTCCCGAGGTCATAGCCATAGCACAGTGTGTGGGATGTCACCTAAAGTAGCTGATGTTCTGGTGGTGGCTAGAAAGCCTTCCACTAGAGCCACTTATTCTATGAAATGGAAGCAATTTACTCTATGGGCTGCATTTCGACAGCTGGACCCTTTCACGTGTCCTGTGAATCCGATCTTGGGAGAACCTGCAGTCCCTTTCGGATTCGGGTCTGGGGTACTCCTCTCTTAAGGTGCACATGTCTGCCATCTCTGCTTTTCATGTGCCCATTGATGGCTCTACGGTAGCACAATTGGAAGTGTCATACACTTTTTTGAGGCATTCTTCACCTGAAGTCTATCTACAATCCCATTCCTCCATGGGACTTGAATTTTGTGTTGGAAAAACTTACTTTGGCTCCATTTGAGCCTGCTGTGACATGCGAGCTATGCTTTCTGTTGTGGAAAGCGTTTGTTTTTAGTTGCCATTACTTCTGCTCGAAGGATTTCCGAGCTACAGGCGCTCGTGTGTGAACAACCTAATTTGGTTTTTCACAAAGACTGGTGTCTGCGTACTAACCCTAAGTTTCTTCCTAAGGTGGTGTCACAGTTTACAGTGAATTAATCCATCCACCTGCCTGTTTATTTTCCAGAGTATGCCAGTCCAGGGGAAGCATTGCTCCACACTTTAGATGTGCATAGAATTTTGCATTACTGTACACACACCGAACCAAGGACTTCAGGAAGTCCAAACAGTTGTTTGTTTCTTTCACCCCTGGGAAAGAGGACACCCCTGTTTCTAAGCAGTGTTTTCCAAATGATTGGCCAACTGCATTACGTTCCATTACAGAAAGTATGTTAAGGAACTTCCTGGAGATGGTAAGGGCCATTTCACCAGGAGTATGGCTACTTCAGCTGCCTGTTTCGGGAACATCTCTGCTGCAAAGATTTGTGCAGCAGCTACTTGGAGTTCTGTCCACATCTTTACCAAGCACTACAGACTGGACATTTCCTCTAGGCACAGGGCCAGTTTCGGCCTAGCCATTTTCCAAGGCTTACTTTCTTAGGCTGTTGGTTCATGTCACCTAGACTGGCTTTTTTGATGTCAGAACTGCTTGGGACTCGTTTCGTAGGTGTGGCCTACTGTAAGAGATATCCCTGACGTCAGATAGTACAGTTACACAAGAACTTACTGTAACAGTAGATCTGCGAGGGGATCTCTTGCAGCTGGCCATGCCGTCTGTCCTTCCCTCTGGACCTGGTAGACCTTTCTGTATCCTGTGGTTTCCTTTATGTGTCCATGTTGGTGGGAACTTTTGGTTTCCCAGCAGGGGACATTTCACTCTGGTCTCCAGGAGAACTGAGGAGTGAGTGGGGGCTGCCCACTCTTATAGGATTGGCCGATGTCAGAGGGTGACATCGGAGTAGGCAGCCCTCAGATAGACTGTTAGCTAGAAAAGTTTCCAGGTGGCCCTAGTGCCTGATATCAGTAGTGTGCCCTGCTGGAAGAGAGTCCCTCGCAGATCTACTACTATGGTAAGTTCTTACATAACTGTACTTTGTCTATGTATTATTCTCTGTTAGAAAATGGGTTAGACAAAGCTTGCTCTGTGATTGGTCGAGAGCACCCTGTGCTTTGGTATCAGGTAACGGAGACGAGTAAATTACTAGTCTCTGTACCTGCCTGCCTGCCTCAATATCTGGAAATCAGTGAGCTGAAAAGAAAGCTCATTTTTCAAATTGCTGCCTTTTTTTTTTCTCTGGCTTATAGAGTGAGCAAGTAGCACCGCTCCCCACTCAATTTAAATATCTGATATTGACTTACAAATGTTGCAATAATTAAAAAACAAAACCATAGTTTAGTTACACATGAGCACCATAGTGCTATTCATAATGTTGCACCTTGCTGCTCAGCTTTTGATTCTGAACACTCTAACTCCTGCAGTCACGCCGCCATGCTCACTCCCGATCTGAAGTCAGTAGTGCTCACAGCAGAGCTCACTGCCATCTAAAAATGAAACTGCTATAAGTTTCAAATTAAACTTTATGATCAGTGCTTAGTACTTGCTACAGCTGGCGGGCGGAGGCTTGAAGACACCTTAAAATATACCACTAGAGAAGTGTCACTTAAAAAAAATAAAAAAAAGCACTCGAACACTACGGTGCCCAAGTATATCAATGGAATGACTATTTTGCAAGAAAAGTGACTTCCAATACATTTTTACTGTTTTTTAAATATATTTTAAACAATACCAAAATGTAACCTATAACCCATATTCTAAGTACAGTAATACCCTCCAGGGTGGGCACTATGGGTTATACCAGACCTTCCAGGGGCTATGAGGCCCTCCACCTGCAGTGTCAGCCTTGTTATGCCCTTGGGCGGACTGGTATGGCCCTGTACTGCCCACTGTGTCTTGTATTGTTGCTTGCTTTTATGATAGCTCAGTATTCAATTTGCCTGACCCTTGGCTGCTGCACATATGCTGTAACAGCTTCAGCTACCCATCACTCATGATGCGTAGGTCATTTTCATTGTGTCTTGCTGCTATATAATTATTGAAATATAACCATCAACCAGAATTCCAAACCCCAGGAATGCCTCACTTAAGAAAAACAAGTGCATTCATTCCTCTGGAATGAGCAGCCCCGGAGCTTTTAGAATTTTATGCAAATTATGGAATTTAGAATGAAATTCAAACTCTGTTGTATAGTCACGCTTACCCCTTCACTCTCTGATTTATTTCTCCGTATGAAGGAAGCAGTTGCCCCAAAATCTTCTCTTAAACTGAAAAAAAGATCAGAAGTTGAAGTGTCTATTGTGATAGTTCTATTATTGATACTCAGGGCCTCGATTTTTCTGCGGCACATCAGACAAAGTTCTGCAGCAGGGTTCTCATTTGCCGCAGAACTTCTGCACACTCAACACCAATTTCAGTGTAATTCTAAGTGCACATTTTACCCTTAATTTTTTCCTTTTTTGTTTTTTTGCCATATCTGACACAATGCACGCCAGAATACACAGTCATTTTATGGGTGTTTGTCACCAAATTTTCAACATAGCCAGTTTAAGACCTCTGCTCATGAACAGTATCACTGTGATTTTATTAATCTGTCCGAACATTGATTTCAGACACCGACCACGATATATTGTGCGCTACATGTGCGAAAACACATTTTAGGTGAGATGAAAAATGACAGCTGTACTACTCATAAGAAGGTGTGGAAAATGGCAGTGTTGAAAATCTGGAGGGAAATATTGAAATTCGAAATCTACGAGCGCATGAGGAACTGCAACGACGCCAGAAAACAGTCATTTTAGGATTTTTCACCAAATTTTCAACATAGCCATTTCAAGACCTCTGCTCATGAACACTGTCACTGTGATTTTCTTAATTTGTCCTGTACATTGATTTCAAGAAACGACTGCGCCATTCTGCGCTAAGGGTGGAAACACATTTGGGTGAGATGTGAAAATGACAGCTGTACTACTCATAAGACAGTGTGGTGAAATGGCAATATTGAAACTCTGGGGAAAATATTGAAATTTGTGAACTTTCTGAACCCTGCGTAGGAACTGCATAGCGCAGCGATTAAACAGTTATTTTTTGGAATTTTGGCACCAAATTTTTCAACATGGGGTTTGGGCCCCTTCTCATGAATGATGTCACTGTCATGGCGGTATTCGGTCCCAAAGGGTGATTTCGCATGATCACTGCATAAAATCCGCGCCGACCGAACAACGCCATGATGCTAACATCATCGAAGGTCCAAAACCCCATGTTGAGGTGATCTCAGAAAACCAAAAACTACCTGAGATATGCAATAAAGTTGAACCCCTCTATCTGGCCCATTATGCAGCTTACGGCATTTCCTCAGTTCGCGATTAGGCTTTGAAGAGTGCAGGCGTGTTCCCGGTCCACGAAGATCGTCGTGCCAGAGTCGAAGTGATATGGGTGAGGGGTGTGGGGAGGTGGAGTACGCAGAGGTAGGTCTTGGGTTGGTGGAGGGCAAAAGAAGCAACGATGGAAGGTTTTTTAGTTGGGTTTTTTAACTACACACAAGGAGGGACGGTGAAGCCTGACGGGGATTGGGCAACCCGTGAAGCAAAGGGCGATTTGCCACGCTGGAGTGGGCTCCCAGCGTGGCATATACGCTATGAGGGGGACAGTGAAGCCGACCCGAAGTTGGGCACCCCGTCGACAGGGCGTTTTGCCACGTGGGGAGCAGGCTCCCAGCGTGGCATGTACTTGTTGGAGGGGACAGTGAAGCCGTCGAGAGTTAGGCACCCCGTCGGCAAATAGGCGGACATTTGTTCATGGTGACATGATTCGCGGGTGATGGCAAATTCTGGATATTTCCGCGTTTGCTGCATCAGCGGAATCAGCGAAAACTCGGGGCCCTGTTGATACTCTGCGTTAGTTAGGTTATGTGTTTTGCTGTGTAAATTTCATGATCTTCTTTGGGGGTATCTCAGTCATCCGGTTACACCTTAGGATCCTTCGCTGTCAGAGACAGGGAATGCACATGGAAGATTTTCAGCAGTACAACTGGGACTGCCCATGCCGTTGACGTCTGCAACCCTATATTGGCATGGGCAGCCAAACTCTCTCCTCAGTTCTCCCCGTCGTTGACTTGCAAGTACAGCCTCCCTGGAAGATGCTTCAGTGTTTCGCACTTTTTTTGGCCTATGTATGTTTTTTCTTCTAATACTGAGATTTTTCTTTTTTTTTGTTGAGAGTTAATCTGTCTTTTTCTCTTTTCCAGCGCTGCTGCTGTGAGAAGATAATTGCTTCTACAGATGAACACTCACATTTGTGTCTGCTGTCTTGGGTCTTACTACGACATCTCCAACTGTGAGCTCTGCCAGAAGTTTAACCAGACAACCCTTCAGCGACACAAGAAAGCTCTCAAAAATATTCCTGCTGGACCAGTAGGTATCCAGGCAGGGGTCCTCCGGGGCTCTGGCTGCTCAGCCGCTCACTGGATCTGTGAGCTGCCAGGCCTCAGAGGCCCGAGACAAGTCCTCAGGGAAAAGTCATAAAAAAGACTGGGATCGCAGCCACTCTCCCCGGCGGCCTATTCCATTCCCCATCAGCCTCTCCTTCGGGGGGATCTGCGTCGATGGTGGCTACCCATGATGAAGAGACCAGCTGTCCAGGTCTCTGTTCCTACCAGGCCCATACCGACAGCTTTCCCGCCCGATTCTCAGGGTGCCTGGCCATCAGCCTCCGGGTCGTCTGCCCCTCTTCCGTCGACAACAGGATCGTTGTCAACGGCTGCTCAGTCGAGACCTGTCCCTTCCTCTCAGAGGACTACAGGCTTGTCGGGCTCTCAGGAGAGAGGGTCATCTGATTCTGTGCCATCTTAACACCCCTCCATTGATGACAACTGTGGATCAGAACGAAGTGCTTGTCAAGTTCACCAGCATACTAGTTCAGCAGTTCAGTGTCTTCAATAGGCCTTCGTCGCCAGCAATGTTGATGACTGCCCCATCGTCGACACCCATTTGTCGTATGCTGGAAGCACCGCGTGGGCCACCGACGACCACTCCGACACCAGACCCAGATGAGGTCTACGTCAAGGAGGAGTACCATCCTGAGCTCATCCTCCTGGATGATATAGAGGATAAGGAGGAAGAAATCCTCCTCTCTGATAGGTCCACTGCCTCTTCAGTCAGTGAGGACTCAGTTAAAGCATACCCCAAGGTCTCCTCCTGAGGATTCTACCTTTTTTAATGTCATGAAGTAGTTGTCTGCCACTATGGGCTTCCAGACTGAGGAGGAAGAGGATGTCACCAGAAAAGACCTGGTGGACCTGTCTTTCATGAGCCCATAGGTGACTGCATGATTGCTCAGCTGGATGTTTCCCATACCTTCCTTAGGGGCATCCTGAATCTGAAATCCCCCAATCCGTTCCCCTGTCCCGACTTGGGACTTAAATTTTATTTTGGAAAAATTGACTTTGTCTCCTTTTGAGCCAATCGTGACTTGCAATTTGCGTTTTCTTTCTTGGAAAGTGTTATTTTTAGTTGCAATTTCTTCTGCTCGAAGAATTTCAGAGCTTTAGGCCTTCTGGTGTGAGGAGCCTTATTTGATTTTTCACAATTTGTGCACAAATCCTGTGTTTTTGTCTAAGGTGGTTTCAGAGTTCACAGTCAGTCTATCCACCTTCCTGTTTACTTTTCTGAGAGTGCCAATCCAAGGGAAGCACTGCTTCATACACTAGATGTGCACAGAACTTTGAAGTAATATCTGCTTCGGACAAAGGAGTCCAGAAAGTCTAAGCAGTTGTTTGTTTCTTTCACTCCAGGTAGAAAGGGCGCTTCAGTTTCTAAACAATGTTGATACAAATGGTTGGCAAATTGCGTTGTGTTCTGCTACAAGAAGTATGACAAAGAATTGCCTGGTGCTATCAAATCTCATTCCACCAGAGATATGGTTATCTCTGTGGCTTGTTTTAAAGGGGTCTCAGCCACTGATATTTGCACTGCTGCCACCTGGAGTACAGTTTTACCAAGCATTACAGTCTGGACATTGCTTCCAGAGCCCATGCAGGGCTATGCTACAGGGACTTGTATCTAAAGTTTATGGAATTCCAGCCTCCCAGACTGTCTTTTGTTTTTTACACTTCTCACTGCTTGGTACTTGTTCCTACGGTGTAACCTGATGACTGAGATACCCCGAAGAAGATGGAACAATTACTTGAGAACTTACCATAATAGTAGATCTTCGAGGGGATCTCAATCATCAGGTCTGATTTCTCTCCCACTGTCCTCCTTCTTGGTGTTCCTGTTCAGGGCCTAGCTATCTGCTGTAGTCCATCATTTCTGTCTAGAGCCGGGTCCCTTCAGTCTCGCCTCTGCTCCCCAGGGCGTTAGTCTTGCTCCCTTTGTCTCCGGAGGGAAAGAACTGAGGAGGGAGTGGGGCCACCCACATCTATATAGGGTTGCTGACACCGGCGGGCATCAATGGGGTAGGCGGCCCCAGTTGTAAAGCAAGCCAGTTGTACTGCTGAAAAATGTCTGCGTGTATTCCCCGTCTCCCAACGGCGAAGGTTCCTGCAGTGTAACCGGATGACTGAGATCCCCTGAAAGATCTACTGTTGCGGTAAGTTCTTACGTAACTGGTTTTTTTTTTCCCCCTCCATTTACCAAGAACTGAAGAAGGCTGTTTTCGGCGCAGTTCCCACTTGTATTTGTCTCTGCTTTCAGTAAAAATGCTTAAAAAAAAAAAAACACTTTTCAGGTTCCACCCCTCCCCCCCGTTCCTCATATTTTGGGAACCGAACCAATATTTGACATATTAATCTAACAAAGAACAAAGTTAGGTTATCTTCACTTGTGGTTTGAATTTAAATGGAACCAAACCACATTTCTTCTATTTTAAACCCTTTTCAACCTTTGTAGGGTTTTGTTACTATTTAAAATCTTTCCTTTTGGGAGCCACTACATCTTCCCAGGACCGGCAATGCTTGGCATGACTGACAGACCCAAAAAAGAAGACAGGATCTACAGGCTTTAAAAAGTGCAGTAGTATTTGTTTTCAACTCCTGGCAAAGGCAGTCTACCACGAGTTGTTTAAAGTGCCTGGGTCCAGACCACGATTTTGCAAATTGTGAGCTTTGGGTTAATTTTTGCCCTAAAACACAAAAGGGCTAAACAATTGGAAGACCTTATGGCTTCTCAGTCTGCCTCCGTATCGCTAAAAGGTTCAGAGGAGGATCCAGCCCCTCAGAATAAACAGCAGTTCCTGTCAAAAGGGGGACAGAAATGAAAGATAAAGCTGCAAAAGATGGTTCAAAACTCTGAGTGTTTGAAAAGGCAAGCCCTGAATCCAGTAAAAATAAGAGCCTAAGAGCAGACACTTAAGATGGGGCATGACAAGGAGAAAAAACCAAAAAACATGTAGCTGTCTCTCCTCCTGAAGAAGGAACGGAGGTTGCCAGTGAACAGAAATAAAATGCCCTCGCTAGAGGGCATGACTAAGGCATGGCAGTTCTTCCAGGCTATGGCGATTTTCTTTCTTTCTTTTTTTTACACTTTGTCTTTGTCCCCATTTTCGCCTTGCCAGCTGCCGGGACCTCCTTCCACCTGTCCAAGCCCTCCACCCACCATGTCATGTCCCAGATGATCCAGCCCAGCACCAGCCTTTGCTCGACAACCTTCCGGGTACCCCAACTGCAGCCAGCGACTTGTCCTTCATGGGCGGGACCCTCGGTCCCCCTCAAACCAGGAGGAACATACTTCACTCGACAGTCAGGGGGCCCGTGTGGTGGAGCCGGCAAGATGTGGGAGGAGTCAAGGAGAGACTGCTGTGGTGTGGGGGGCGAGACGGCTTCATCTACCTGGAGCTGCTGGGGTTTTTATTGGCTTTTCCTCCCCTCACCTCATGTCATGGTCCTGAGAGGTGGCCTTGGAGAGATGCCTATCGAGGTTGTCGGAAGGGTGGATGAGCCTCCACATCCACTACAAGAGGAGTTGGTATGTTCCGATGTAAGACTGCCCCAAAGAGACCACTTGTTCCTTCCCGCATGACAACCCCCTCCCCCCCCGTTGTTGCCAGGGGGCGGTCATGCAGCAGAAGGAGGTGCCCTCCCTCCCTGAGGTGGGAGGCGTCAATGGATGCCTGAACCCCACCTCGTCTGCTGGCACCAAACATTCGGGGCTAAGGGTGTGAACCCTGGTCGTCTGGATGGCAAGTGGTAACCCTACCACTGCACTATCTGGCCGGCCTGCATGGGGATTTTCATTAATAAAACTGCCCCCTACTCCCCGGCTCTGGTTCTATTTCCTCTTCTTGTGGAGGAGGAATTAGAAATGTATTTCGAAGAGGGAGGAGGAGGGAGAACCACCCATAGAGCCAGATGTTTCTCCTGAGCAAGAATTTGACTCCCCTTCTAGGCCTTCAGATGACTGTACCTCCCATTGCACCTTTGTGAGGCATATGGTTAATACTGTCAATATTTCCTCACAGGAAACTGATCAAGATGAAAATGAGGTTGAATTCGTGGATAAGAAAGGCTTAGCTCCCACTGAGAGGTGGATGCTGCCCATCCATAAATCCCTCAGGAAAGCCACTCTAAAATCGTATCGGCACCCACATCAGCTGCTGACATAGATAAGAAAACTGAGAAAAAAATATCAGGTTCACAGGGCTCTGAGAAACTGTATTCCCACCCTGATCATGAACGAGTAGTTCAGCCTTCATCCTGTGACAAGGCCAGAGCGCCCCTTTCCTCCCAGCCTCCTGACAAAGATTCCAGGAGACTGGATAGCATGGGCAAAAAAGTTTACACTTCAGTTTCACTGCTTCTGAGGCAGACATCTTACCTTGCCTACACAGCACAGTACCGGAAAGCCTTATGGAACTCCATCCTAGCACTGAGTGAAAGGACTACCTGAAACTTGGCGCAAAATATGACTGACACAGCAAGATCAGCCACAAAGTTACCAGTTCCATGTGGCAGTGAATACTGTTGACACTGCATCTAGGATCATGGCCCATGCAATGTCCCCAAGAAGGTTTACCTGGCTTAGAACTACAGATGTATCCAAGGACACTCTGGCAAAGGCTATGGATTTCCCTTGTGAAGGAAATTCCCTGTTTGGTGACAAGACAGTGGCTTACATGAAAGGGTACCTACAACAGCAGTACTGAGAAAGAAAAGGCTTCCACTTCCAACAGACCTCATGGTAGGGGAGGTAGGGGTAGGGAATACTACTCTCATGTTTACATGTTTATGCTACTTATGTCTACCCTCCACAAAGAGGCTACTGTGGGGCAGAGGTAGAAGAGGAACTAGGTGTGCTACTGCAACACCAGCACCCAAACCCCAGGCAAAGTAGAACCACTGACAAGCTTCCAAGGTTTCCCACTCACTGCCAGTGGGAGGAAGACTGGCCCGCTACTTCTAGGAATGGACAAAAAATACCACACACAAGTGGGTCTTACAAGTAGTGAGTTAGGTTTGTCTCTGCAGTTCAGAAGGTTTACAAAACTGCAGAACCCAAAAGTTTTTCAGTCTCACACCCCAGCAGAAAAATCCTGCTGGAGAGGAAATAGCTGCAAACATATGCAGTGGAAAAGTTATCTGCAGCACAAAAAGGCAAGGGACTTTACTCCACATACTACCTAGCTCTCAAGAAAAATGGGGATTGGCGACCCATGTTAGACCTGAGATACCTAAACAAACACCTAAAGAAAGAAAATTTCAAGATAGTAACACTGGGTTCAGTGATTCCATCTCTATAAGTGGGAGACTGGTTGGGATCACTGGATCTGAAAGATGCTTACTTACACATACCAGAAAGGCAATGTCACAGAAAATTCCTCCGGTTAAGGTTATGAAACTGTGACTGACAGTTCACAGCCCTTTCTTCAGCCTCACCTCAGCTCCAAGAGTATTCACAAAGTGCCTAGCTGTGGGGGCAGCACATTTAAAAAGGAAAAGTGTGTGTGTTTTTCCTTACCTGGATGACTGGTTGATATCAAGAAAAACGCAGCAAGAAGCAGAGTCCTCCATACTATGCACCCAAAATGCACTGGAGGAGCTGGGCTTCCTCATATATTTTCAAACGTCTCGCACAGTATCAGTCCAAGTTCTGAACTTTATCGGTGCAGAGCTGGATACCCTGCAAGGGAAAGGCATTCTTACCTGTAGCAAGGGTAATAAATGTGATTTCAACTGCATAATCCTTCAGAATAGGTCAATCGTGTCATGCAAGGGATTTCCTAAGGCTACTGGGACACAAGGCTACCTCCACAGCAGTGGTACCAGGGGCCAAATTCCAGATGAGATATTCAGTAACACCTAGGGGACCATTGGTCTGTGAGGTGGAACAACCTGTCCAAATTGGTGCCTGTCACAAAAACCTTAAGGGTATTAGACTGGTGGAAGGATGGATGCAACCTCGGAGAGAGGGGATCCCCTTCTGCCAGCAGTCCCCTACATTCTCACAACAGATGCCTCCCTCCTAGGTTGGGGTGCCCACCTGGAGGATCTTACTTTGAGTGGCTCCTGGAGTACACAGGAGACTCAAGAACACATAAAGGAGAGTAAGTAAGGCAAAAAAGAGAAGAAAAACACTTTGCTTCACAAGAGAGGTGGCAACCAAAGTGAGGGAGAAGACAGGCTTTCAGAAAATTCAAGGAATCCACTAGTGAAGAGGACCAGGAAAGGTATAAAGAAAAACTGAAGGAAGCAGGCAAATAAATCAGGACGGCTAAAGCTAAAATGGAAATAAACACAGCACAGGGAGTAAAAAAGGGGTGACAAAACCTTTTTTAGGTATGTCGGGGAGAACAGAAGAAATGGAGGAGGAATTATAAGATGAACAAATGATGGGGGAGAACTAATGGAGGGGGACAGTGACAAGGCAGAGGTCCTAAATAAGTACTTCTGCTCAGTCTTCATGAAGGAACAAGAGAGAAGTGGATCTACTCAAATGAAGAAAGAACTACCAAAATCAGGAATAGATACAAGCCCCTTCACAGAAGATCAAATGCTAAAGGGACTAAACAAGCTAAAAGTAGATAAGGCCATGGGCCCGGATGGATACACCCAAAAATATTGAAGGAACTAGCACTGGAACTAGAGGCACCTCTGGCAGAACTTTTCACTAAGCACCTAAGGAGCGGGGTTATTACAGAAGACTGGAAGACGGCAACAGTTGTCCCTTTCCATAAGTCGGGAAGCAAGGAGCAGGCTGGAAACTACCAGTCAGTGAGCCTCACTTCGGTGGTGGCAAACTGATGGAGTCATTACTCAAGGAAAGGATACTAGAGTTTCTAGAAAAAAGCAAGCAGCAGCACACAGCAGCATTGATTCACAGCAGGCAGATCATGCCAAACAAGCCTGATCGACTTCTTTGACTGGGTCACCAGGACAGTGGACCAGGGGGGTGCAGTTGATAGTCTGCCTTGACTTCAGTAAAGTGTTCGACTCTGTCCCGCACAGGTGGCTGATCAAAAAGCTGGACAGTATGGGAGTAGGGCATAGAGTGGTGAACTGGGTACAAAACTGGCTTAGTTGGAGGACACAGAGGGTGTAGGTAAATGGCACTTTGTCAGAGGAGAGGGGGGGTGACCAGTGGAGTGCCCCAGGGGTCAGTGTTGGGACCTCACCTCTTCAGTGTTTTCATTAGTGACATAGCGGACGGGCTGGAAGGAAAGGTGTGTCTGTTTGCAGATGACACTAAGATTAGTAACAAGTTAGATACCTCTGAGGGGGTGAAGAAAATGGAAATGGACCCAGAGAAGTTGGAAACATGGTCAAGAACATGGCAACTAAAATTCAGTGCAAAAAAGTGTTCAGTCATGCACAGGGGTAAAGGCAACCCAGCAAGGGAGTACTTCCTTGGAGGGACTGGCAGCAACCAAACAAGAAAGGGATCTGGGTGTCATTATGTCAGAAGACATGAAAATGGTAAAACACTGTGAAAAGGCAACGCTGAAGGCTAGCGGTATGCTGGGTTGCATCAGTAGAAGTATTACGAGTAGGAAGAGGGAGGTGGTACTGCCACTGTATAGGTCCTTGGTGAGACCCCAACTGGAGTACTGTGTCCAGTTCTGGAGGCTGCACCTCAAAAAGGATATAGACAGACTGGAGATGGTGCAGAGGAGGGCTACAAAGATGATTCAGGGACTGTACCCCAGGACATATGAAGAGAGACTGAGTGAACTTAACTTGTACTCACTCGAGCAAAGGAGAGAGAGGGAAGATATTCTAGAAGCATTCAAGTACCTCAGAGGGATAAATGGGGTACAGGTTCAGGATCTCTTACAGGCCAGAGACTACATGTGAACAAGGGGCACAACATGAGGCTGCACGGTGGGAAATTCAGCGGAAATATGAGGAAGTCATTTTTGCAGAGAGGGTGGTGGAACCCTGGAACAGCTTGCCCATGACCTCGTGAGGACAAAAAACAGTTGGGGGATTTAAAAGTACATGGGACAGACACAAGGCTGTCATCTGAACATAAGCCCTATAGGGGAGGGGGGTAGGAAATCGGGCAGACTAGGCAGACTGAGAGGTTCCCATCTGCGGTAACATTCTGTGTTTCTATGTAAATTTCTTGGAACTCTGGGCAGTGTACTTAGCAATACAGCTTTTTGTCCCAGTTCGGTGGTCAGTCTAGCCAGATCAGAACATACAGCACCACAACTATGTACTGCATAAACAAGCAGGGGGGGAACAAGATCCTCCAAGCTGTGCACAGAAGCCATGAAGGTCTGGAACCTAGCCTGCTTCCTGGAGGTGCAGCTATCTGCAGTACACTTACCAGGGAAAGGACAGTGTGTTAGTCACTGATCAGGACCAGCCAGGGAAACCATGAGAGGACTGTGAACCAGCAGTTGTTGGCATCAGTGTTCAGACAATGGTGTACACCAGAAGTAGATCTGTTTGCCTCCTGGGAGAACGGTCAGCTCCCACTTTTTTTGTTGCAGCCCCCCAGCAGTGGGTTCAGTCCCAAAAGATATTCTAGTCCTCATCTGGTCAGGGAAGTTTCTCTGTGCCTTCTGTCCTTTCCCACTTTAACTGAAAATGTTGATTAAAAACTAAGAATGGTGTCAGCAACACTGATTCCAATTGCTTCAAACTGGGGTAGGCAAACCTAGTACCCCATGCTGCTGTCCCTCTCATGCAGAGAGCCCATCAGCCTGCCCTTAAAATACAACCTGTTGACACTGTCCCAAAGCAGGATATCATTTTGTGGTCTAACAACTCCACATCTCAGAGCATGGTTCTTGAGGAGTTAGAGTTCTCTGGTCTAAATCTTTCTGAGAAAGTAATGGAAGTACGGAAGGCTTCCAGGAAACTAGCAACAAGGAAAACTTCTACTTCGGAATGGGAAGAAGTTTCTTTGTGGTGCTCTCCCAAACAGATCATCTCTCCCCGGGCAACTCTGTCCACAATCCTGGACTACCTATTCCACCTCCAGTCCTTGAGCCTAAGGCCTTGAAATCTGAAGGTGCTTATGGCAGCAGTGTAAGCTTACACATCAACTGGCAAAGACAGGTCGGTGGCCTCACAACCAGTTTTCAAAATGTTTTTCAGGGACCTCAAGTGACATGCTCCCTCCGGTGAGGGAGCCTGTTCTTTCATGGGACTTAAACCTGTGTATTGCTCAGCTGATGGAGGCTCCTTTCAAGCCCATGGCCACTATTTCACTGAAGTACTGTACGTCTCCTGAAAAAGAGTTTTCTTGGTGGCACGGACATCTGCCAGAAGGGTGAGCAAGCTACAAGCCCTCTGTACAGAACTTAACTACATAATTTTCCGTAGAGACAAGGTAGTCCTAAGGACAAACAAGAAATTCCTCCCAAAAGTGGTATCTAAAATCCATCTGAATGAGTCAGTTGCACTTCCAGTTTTCTTCACAGGAAGATCCAGCCCAGGTGAGAAAAACTACCACAGTCTGGATGTGAAAAGGGCACAGAGCTACTGTTTGGACCACACACATGATGCCAGGTCCACCAGCACTCAGCTGCTTGTTACCTATGGTGAAGTGGGGAAGGGCAAACCAACCTCTAAGAGAACAGTTTCTCGCTGGATAGTATCTTGTTTATGGTTCTGTTATGACAGAGCTGGCAAACTGCCTCCAAGCAGGCTCAGGGCACACTCTGCAAGAGGCACCTCTGCCTGTGTGGACCATCAAGGGGTATCCCCCTGCAAGAGATTTGTGAAGCAGCTACCTGGAAAACCATGCACACTTTCGCAGAGCATTACCTTTAGGACATACAGTCCAGAAGAGATGTCAGTTCTGGCACTGCTGTCTTGCAGAACCTTTTCCCTAAACCGGTTCTGTACCCATCCTCCCAGTGTAGGGAGTCAGCACATATTTAAACTTAAGTGAGTGATTCCTGGGGTTTGAAGAAAAAATTACTATAGTACTTTTGGTTCTTCCAAAGAGATCCCTCACTAAGTTTAACAATCCCTAATCCCTGCCTCCCCTTCCAGAACCTGGAAAAAGGTTTTTTACAATAATCCGTTCCTTTTCAACTTGCTTGAGCTTTATTTGTTACAGTGCTTCAACAATAGTTGTGACTTGCTAAGTAGCTTTAGTTTTTTTTTTTCATAAATTGAATTGTTCTGCCTTGTTTAACAAATTTTGAACCATTTTTTGGTTAAAAACAAAGCTCTCGAGTTAGTGCAACAAGGTTTATAGCAAGGCAGCTGGGATGATGTGTGGTATGAAGTCCAGAACAAAAGAGTGTTTAAAAAGGAACGTAAAGCCACAGTATTCTCCTTAGATACTCATAACAGATTTTCCCCTCTTTTGTCGTCGCATAATAACACTGATAACAATGTAGGCAATCTAGTATTAGACAATGAAATTCAAATAAGTAATGACACTTCAGATGCAATGGCATTAGGAATTAGTAAGGTACCTCAAAATATTGTTTCTGATGCCCTGAACAATCCTGAAATTGGATTAGGCCCAAACATTCCTATTCGCCTCCCATCTCAGTCTCCCTGTACAATTATGGAAATCCGGGCCTTACTATCCAGTACAAATGTAGCAATCTCCAGGTCCTCTATCAGTCCTGTTGGTAATTATGGTAGCGCTCCTTCCTTACCTATGGATATTGTCTTAAACCCCTCACTGCCCCCAGTGGATAGTAGACAGATATATATACTACGGGACTCAATAATCAAACACATCAATAGAGATGTGTATGTATGTGTGTGTGTGTGTGTGTGTGTGTGTGTGTGTGTGTGTGTGTGTATATATATATATATATATATATATGACCAAGATAAAAAGAATCATACCTGCTCTAGCTTTTGGGGAGCTAGAATTGCAGATATAACAGCTATGGTAAATAATAATCTTAGAGGCAGTGGGTCTAACTCCCTTGTAATTCTTCATGTTGGTACCAGTAACATTATGCGTGATGATCTGCTTGAGGTCAAAAAAGATATAGTTGCACTATCAAATAGACTGATAGACCTAGGTAGTGAAATTGTTTTTTCCGAGATTTTGCCTGTTCCAAGATCGTCCTATGAAATAAATAAAAAAAATAAATATGTTTAATGAATGGCTTAGGAAGTGGTGCCTCTGGCAAAATTGTACATGTGTTACACATTGGGAAGAATTTTCTAACAGGATTGAACTCTTCCGTGGTGATGGTTTACATTTAAGCCACCGGGGAAGTACCTTACTGGGTAAACACATTCTGAAAAGCATAAATCTCGGTTTAAACTAATTGATCTAGGGGAGAAGCAGGTACATCCTTCCACTCTGAACAAATGTCAGAATAGGAGCATTGGGAATAAATTGCACTTTCTGTACTGTAATGCTAAGAGTCCACATAATAAATTGGATGAATTAAAACTATGAGTTGCCTCTGATAATATTGATGTCATTGCAGTAACAGAAACTTGGGGTGATGAGAAATCTAACTGGAATAATTACCTTTCAGGGTACACCTCCTATTTACAAAACAGCAGTCAGAAGAGGTGGTGGTGTCGCCTTTTTCATCAGACATTCTACAAACGTTAAACTTCTTTGAGAAAATAAAATCCCCCAGTAGGTCCTCTGAATCCATTTGGATTAAATTAGTTCTGAATAAAGATAACATTCATTATTGGGAATTGGTATCACCCGCCAAACACAATGTCGGAAATTCCGGAGGAAATACTAGAAATCGAACATGCTTGTGAATTTGGGTTGGGGATACCTTACTTATGGGCTACTTTAACTTTGGTGACATCTCCTGGAAAGAGCAAACAGCATCTTCTGGACTTGGTAAAAAAAAAAAATTCATTAATGCGTGTCAACAGTGTAACCTCATCCAAAGTATTGCTCATCCTACAAGGGGTGAAATAATTTTGGACCTTGTTCTACATAATGCAAATGTGGTTATAAATAATATATCTGTTCATTCACCAATTGGTAACAGCGACCATAATGTTATCAAATTTACTATTAAAATTAATTTTTCACGTAACTGTGGTGAAACAAAAATGTATATGTATCACCATGTAGATTTGGCCAGCATAAAATCTAGGCTGAATAACTTTGACTGGGATTAAATTTTCTCTTCCTTACCGATAAAGGACAGCTGGAATATACTTAACAAAACGCTAATCGATTTAAGAGATAGTTGTATCCCATATAAGTTTAAAAATAATAATAAAAAGTTTTGCCCTAAGCGGATGGGTAAATCACTACAGAGGCTTATAAAACAAAAAAATAAAAAATATTAAATTTTTACTAAATCCTGGACAAATAACAACTGGATCTCTTATCTGAAAACTCAGGAAAAAATGTAAGAAAAGAACTAGTAGAGCCAAGAAAAAATGGGTGTATAAATTAGCATCTGAAGCTAATAAAACAATTGCAAGTCATTTTACTCCCTCATTAACTCACTTAAACCCACGTCATGTGGGCCCATTGCTGTATAATGATACTGTATTATATGAGCCCAGTGTCCTTAACACCAAATTCTGAGAACTTTCAGCACGTCAGAACGTGGGAACATGTAACATTCCTCAGGACAAGCCGATTACCATATCTGAGGATTGTATTCATGCCAAACTATCCTCTGTTAAGGGTAAAGCCTGTATATCCTCTGATATCGCTGGCCATCTTTTATTCATGCTAGCAGATTGTCTGGCACACCCACGCAAGTTGTTATTTGAAAATTGCGTAAACTTTAATTTCATTCCCGATATTTTGAAAACTGCTTTTGTCATCCCAATCCACAAAAAGGGCCAGAGAAATAACTGGGAAAATTACAGGCCTGTTAACCTTACTGCACCCCTTTGTAAAGTGCTTGAAAGTATTATAAAGGACTTAATCTCCCCGATTCTAGATAACCTTGATAGTGATCAACATGGTTTTAAAAAAGGTCGAGGTTGTTTAACTAATCTATTATGTTTTTACGAGGATGTGAGTAGTCATCCAGATTGTAAGACACCTTATGACATCATCTTTGTTGACTTTAGTAAGACATTTGATGCCATGCCACACTGGGCATTAGTACACAAATTAAATAAAATAATTGAAAGTATAGTAAACTGGATTACAAATTGGCTAACGAACATGACACAGCGTGTTCTGATCACTGGTCAGCTGTCTGATATTGGTAATGTTACCAGTGGTGTCCCTCAAGGCTTGATGCTGGGCCTGTCTGTTTCAAACGTTCATAGCTAACCTAACAAACAACTATTTCTTCAGCTATAAAATATGCTATGTCAACATTGGGGGGGGGGCTCTGTGCTAACTTTGAACATACTGCAATTATTCAGAACAATTTAGATAAAATCTCAAACTGGGTTATTAAGTGGGAGATGAAATTAAACTTCGATAAATGTAAAGTCATGCATATAGGACCAAATAACCCTTTATTTACATACAAATTAAATGGTAGAATACTAAATTCCACTACCAATGAAAAAGATCTCGGGATTACTGTATCTGACGATTTTCTTCCATCTGCTCAGATAAATTAAGTCATACTTAAGGCCAATATTTATTTGGTCAATAAGAAGAAATATAAAATCAAGGGACAGTAAAGTGATGCCTCTATATAGGGCATATGTTCGCCCCCACCTCGAGTATGCCTCTCAACTGTGGTGCTCCTTTAGGAACTCCAATATTAATTTATTAACGAAAGTGCAAAGGAGATACACCAAACAAATCAAAGGATTGCATAATGATTCTTGTGAATCAAGAATTAAATCTCTGAATCTTATGACCTTAATCACCCAGCTACTCAGAGGTGAACTTTTGTTTATGTATGACATTATTCATGATCCCTACTTACTAGGTATATTAGGGTTTGAATTTAAGAACGATAAATATAACAGAGGTCACCCTCTACAGATATATGGAAGAAAATTTAGATTGATGCCACGCAAATACTACTTAACTTTGGGAATAGTGAATCCCTGGAATAAATTACCAATAGAAGTTACTAGTGGATCAAAATAATTTTTCAAGCATCATCTTGATAAATATATCCTTTCAGGAGCCAAGATTTGTTATTATTAGCATATAGGAGCATCCATGGGCCTCACAGCCTCCTAGCTCCTTCTATCTCCTTAGTATGAACCTTAGTATGCTTGGATGTATCGGGAGGGGTATAGCAGAAACAGGGAGGTAATACTTCCCCTGTATTGATTCTTGGTGAGGCCACATCTGGAGTACTGCATCCAGTTTTGGGGTCCTCACCTCAGGAAAGATCGGCTTGAGATGGTGCAGTGCAGGGTAGCAAAAGTGATTCAGGGACAGCAGGGCGTGTCTGAGGAGCACCTCAAGGCACTGAACACGTACTCACAGGTGACCACAAAGGAGAGGGTAGGTATAACAGAGACCTTCAAATGCATAAAAGGAATTAACAGTGTGAACTGCAGGGAACTGTTTAACTTGAATACCAGCTTCTGATCATGTGTGGAAGCTAACAGGAGGGAGGTTCAAGAGGGACGTGAAAAAGTATTTTACAGAAAGGATAGCAGAGCCGTGGAACAGGCTGCCAGCCAAGGTGGTGGGTGCAAAAAACGTTAATAGTTTTAAGCATGGCTGAGACGGAATGAAGGGTATAGAGGTTGTGCAGGGCATCCGAATCGGGTGGAGGATGAAGGGGTGGGGTGGGAGGGCTGGGACCTTGGAGGAACAGTAGGCACAAGGGCTAAATAGGGAACTCTGGCATACTGGATGAACCTTTTGGTCTTTTCCTGCTATTATCTGTTTCTCTCTTAAAAAAAAAAAAAAAAAAAAAAAAAAAATTATGAATATTTGGTTGCAATTTAGCTAGTTTCACGGTCAGTTTCAGTTTATTATACTGGAAAGGCATGTGAGCATAAATTGCCTGTTTTCACACAAGTGTCCAGTTTTGGACAAATGCAACCGGAGATTACACAGTAGGCAGTATAGTAAAAGGATTACAGTTGGGGAACAGACAAGATATAGTACAACAGTGCACTGACATGTTACTTAACACTATGAAAAAAACATTTTACAAGTGCATAGGTAGGATTGATAATAAACTAAACTTCAGACAAATGAGCAAACAAAGATACAAAACAATATAATATAAACATTAACATTAACAAGAGCATTGGTAGGAAAGTGCACAAGCCTTACCAGAGTGTACCACAGATGAGCTCCTTAAGGCTCTCTCAACTAGGGATGATGTAGGAAAGCATCTGCTTTGCTCAGCCTATGATGTTTTAGATGTTTCTTCCAGGGCTGCTGCCTTGGGCATCTGTCTAAGGAGGCACTCCTGGCTTAGGGTGGTAGGGTTTGCAAATGATGTGCAGCAGTCCATTCTAAATGCCCCCTTTAGAGGACCTAAACTATTTGGTTCTGATGTCCAGGACATTGTTTCTAACCTGCAGGCCTCAGACAGGACCCTGAAGTGCGTGCACTCCTTCAAACAACATGAAGTCTTGCTGTATTCTGACAATCTGCTGTTAGCTCCAGCCTTTGAACTGCCCCGGAGAGTAGAGGGTTAATTTTCTACGCAGTGCATAGAACGTTGAGCTTGAGCTCGGTTGAGGTCTGTCTGCAGCACTTTGAAACCCAACCATCAGATTCTTTACTCCGCCTCAATGAACATTTGCTCCAGAGATTTCTCCTTCTGCTCTGTTCAAAGTCGGTTAAAGTTGTCTGTTTCATTCCAAATTTATTTCCGCATTGTCGGTTCAGGCTCTGTCTGCGGTACTGTGAGTACTTTAGATAGTTTCTCTGTTTATTTGTGGAAATTGTAAAACTTGTATTTTCGATCGGTTCAGCTGAACCAATCCAGTATATTGAACTCTTGTGCTTTTCTTTAGTGTGTGGTTACCGGTCCTTATCGGTTTAAAAAAACCCCAAAAAACATGTTTTTAACGTTTTTTTTCCAATACCTGTAACACGGTTAGAAACTGATGAGGGAGTCTTGCCTGGTGGTTGCGGAAAAAAGGGTGTTTGGTTAGGTTGGCCATGTCTGAGAAACCCAAGGAAAAAAACTGGGTCCACTGGGTTTCAACACTGCAGTGAGTGTGGGGAGGTCTTTGCTAAGGCCGATCCCCACACCACCTGTGTTTATTGTCTGGGGTTTAACCACCTCGATTCAGACTGTCAAATTTATAAAAACTTTCGTAAGTCTACCCCTGAGAAAAGATTAGGTAGACTTAGGGAAAAGGAGGCCGAGAAGTCCGCTGACCCGGCTGGCCAGCCCGGTTCGGTTCCGACCGAACCAGAATGAGTGCCCTCTGACCAGGGTGATACTTCCGGCAAGAGGAGAGCTGATCCTGAGGGATCGGTTCCTACGAAAAGGAGACGTAAAGAAAAATCAGCCGGTTCGGATCCAGAAGGTCATGTTTCGACCGCTGATGAGATTGCCCAAGCGATACGGATTGTTGAATCGCTTCACCCGGTTCCGTCCAATCCGGCTCCATTACCTAGGGGTTCAGTTCGGTCGGTTCCTCCGGTTCAGGATTATGTCCCTGAAGATTTTTATGAACCGGAATTTGAGGAGGAGGGGGATTATGAGCAAGATGATGAGTATGATGGAGCAGAAAGTCTGGATGTGCCCATTGAACCGGACATCTCCCCAGACAGACCTTCTGGTGTTTCCCTTCCTAGGCTCTCTGAGTCCCCTCCCCACTATCTGTGCTACAGGAAAGTGGCTGAAACTCTCCAGCTTCCTATGGAGGAGGCTACAGAGGATCAGGAGGAGCCTGATTTTGTTGAAATGATGGACATCCCAGTGTCCAGGAGGCTGTCTATTCCCCTACACAAATCATTTGGGACACGCACAAAACATTTTAAAGTCTCCTAATTCTGTACCTCCTGTTGATAGAAGAATGGACAAGAGGTATACCTTATCAGGCTCAGACACAGAGTTTTTTTTATCAGCAATGCAGCCATGTTGGGGTCGTGCAGGCTGCAGCCTGTGACAGGGCTAATGTTCCCTTGGCTTCATACCCCCCAGATAAAGACTCCAGGAGGATGGATGCCGTGGCAAAGAAACAATACATGGCATGCTCTTTGGGCTCAGGCAGGCTAATTATATGGCCTATGCAGCCAGGTACCAGAAGTCCAAGTGGGACACTGTACTTCCACTGGCTAAACAATACCAGTCACTCACCTTTTTAACTTATCTCTGTCTCAGGCACCTTACCACCTATATGGAAGACAGCACATGTCATACCACTGTTCAAATCGGGTGACCCTGGTGATCTCAATAACTACAGGCCAATTTCTCTCCTTCCGGTCCTGTCTAAGCTCCTAGAGAAAATTGTAAATGCACAGCTGAGGACTCACCTTGAGTCTAGGGAACTGCTAAACCCTATGCAGTCTGGATTCAGCGCTAAACATAGCACTATCACAGCCCTCGCCAAAGTTACTAACGACTGGCAGCGTAATCTTGAGAGCAAAAACTTTATTTGTGCTGTTTTCCTTGATCTAAGCAAGGCTTTCGACACTGTCGACCATAGTCTGCTCCTCTCCTCCCTTCAAACCATAGGTGTGGATCCCTCCTCTCTGCACCGGTTTACTGACTATCTTACAGGGTGCCTTCAACAAGTTAAAGCCGAAGGAGGCCTGTCCCCCTTAAAACTCTGCAAAGAGGGGTACCTCAAGGTTCTATATTAGGGCCCTTTTGTAACCTACATTAATAACATCGACTACTGTATAAAAGAAGCCAACATCCATCTGTTTGCAGATGATGCATTTCTCTGCGGAGTCACCCAACACCTGAAGCTGCCTGCAATGACCTACAGTCAGAATTCAACCTTTTGCAAAGCCAACTCCTCCAAAAAAAGCTACTCCTTAACGCCAAAAAAACTAAAGCAATGGTCCTCTCCCCTTTCATCCGTACAGCTAACCCTGTGTCCAGTGTGACAGTTCCCCAAATTACCACAGTTCTAGGTGAAAAACTAGAATTTGTTACAAAATTCAAGTATCTGGGAGTTTGGATAGACCAAAGACTCTCCTTCATTGAACGTATCGAGGACTTGCTAAAATGACGTCGGCAAAGGCTTGGCTTGTTTTTTTAGAATCAACCAATTTCTCACCAGAGATGCCGAGAAACAACTGGTACAATCCATTTTTCTATCATTGTTTGATTACGCTGATTTCATCTACAGCCAATGCCCCAACTCTTACATGGCTAAACTGGACACACTCTACCATCGAGCACTGAGGTTTATAACGGGACTTCCCTTCGACACGCATCACTGCACCCTATATGCGGCAGTGGGGTGGACATCACTAAAGTTCAGGTGCCACAGAAACGTCGCTCTCAGGACCTGTAGAGCCATCTCTAATAAGCTGCCTTACTATATCTCCTGCTGTCTTCCCCTGAGTATAATTGGGAAATACGCGTTAAGAAGTTGCTCGGCTATTGCACTTAAAGTACCCAAAGCAAAATCCCGCTTTGGCAGGGCAGCCATAAGCTTCGTGCTACCTACCTTATGGAACGATCTACAAAAAACCCTCAAATTAAGCACTCTAATCGGTATAAATGCCTTCAAGACGCTTTATTTCCGTACAGTCAGAGAAGTGTGTAATTGCTTCACTCACTCAGACCCAGTACCGGTGTCTGCACTGGTATATAGCCACGCCTAGGCCCAATTTTAAGTACTGACCCCCCAGCTTTCACCTCACAAGCCTAATTGTTCTCTCTTATCCCCCTGTCTTATCAACACTAGGCCCATCCATCCCCTTATCCTTCCTTTCCCAACCTCGGATAGGAGCTCACTACCCCTGGGTTGTAACATCATGCTATGCCCTGTACTTTATGGCATTCAATCCCGGGGCTCACACATACTCCTTTTCTCATTCCGGTTTTACCAACTCCTTTCTGTGCACCGCGCCCTCCTAGCCTTTCTCCCTACCTCCCTCCCTCCCCCCACCTTCGCCTCTACCTGGTGTATATTTTATTTTTTTCCTTCTGTTACTTCCTCCGGCAACCTTAGATAACCTGCTTTATCTTCCTATAAACACTATTATGTATGTAAATACCCTGTAATCTGTACAATATCTGTATAATTCTGTGTACATAAGAACTTCTTTTTCTTCCTCTCTGTAAACAGTATTATCTGTATTGCCTTGTAAATACCTGTGTTGACCTGTATATACAATTGCTCATGCTTCACCCAGGTCCATCTTGCAAATGAGCTTCTGCTCAACGATGAACGCCTGGTTAAATAGAGACTTGATTGATTGAAACAGGCCTCCCCCCCAAGCTGGCCAAGAAGCTGGAGGAGGAGGTGGCTGCTGATGGGATTGAGGTATCTAAGGTACAATTTCATGCTGCTGTGGACTCCAGTGATGCGTCAAGAGTCATGGCTACATCTGTGGCTTTTTGGAGAATGGCTTGGCTCAGATGTACTGGCCTCTCACAGGACACCCAGGCTAAGGCCATGGATTTCCCTGTAGAAGGTAATTCTCTGTTTGGGGAGCAGACGGAGAAATACATGAAAAAGATGGAGGAATATAGGACCACTTATAGGTGTCCACAGGCCAAGGAGAGGCAGGCAACTCCTCAAAGGCAGCAATCTAGGGGCAGGCCTTTTCATAGGCCTTTCTACCAAGCACAGGCCTCTTCTCCCTTTTCACAGAGGGGGTTCTTCAGAGGGAGAGGCAGAAGGGGGATGAGCAGTGCTGCATCCACTCCTCAGCCTAAGGTCCCTGCCAAGCAGACACCCTGATGGGCCTGCCCGGGTTGACTCTCCTATCCCTGTAGGGGGCAGGCTGGATTACTTTGTCCAGGACTGGGTGTCTGTTACTTCAGACAAGTGGGTCCTGGAAGTAGTAAGCCAGGGACTGGTTCTCGGCTTCAAAAAATTTCCGAAGATGAGAGCCAGATCTTTTCCACCTGCAAGTCTGTCTGAACCCCTCGCCCTAGAGGCAGAGGTTTCGTCTCTTCTGGCCTTAAGAGCCATAGAGAGAGTTCCTTACCCTACACCAGGGCAAAGGTCTGTACCCCAGGTACTTCCTTACCCCAAAAAAGACAGTGGAGTGGCGACCCATCCTAGATTTAAGATACCTGAACAAACCTCTTTTAAAACCAAGGTTCAAGATGGTGACTCTGGGAATAATTTTTCCCTCTCTAAGGCCAGGGGACTGGCTAGCCTCCCTGGACCTCAAAGATGCCTACTTTCACATCCCCATCAGGTGCTCCCACAGAAAGTACCACAGGTTCAAGTTGCCCTCAGGCCACTATCAGTTCAAAGCAATGCCCATTGGTCTAACATCAGCTCCAAGGGTTTTCACAAAGTGCCTGGCAGTAGTAGTTGCCTTTTTAAGAAGGCAAAATATTTCCATTTTTCCATATCTGGACGACTTGCTTATAGTGGGTCAGTTTCCAGACCAAGTCAAGTCAGACCTGCAAGTGACCCAGCAAGTGCTCACTTCCCTGGGATTTCTTCTCACCCTCCCCAAGTCAGTCCTCGAACCGGTGCAGCTTCTTACCTTTATGGGGCAGAGCTAGATACTGTCAAAGCAAGAGCCTTTCTTCCCCTGGAAAGGGCAAGAGTTCTTATAGAACTGGCTTCTTCCTTCAGCCTTCAGGTGTCCCGACCAGCAAGGCACTTCCTTCAGCTCTTGGGCCATATGGCAGCTTCTACAGCAGTGGTCCAAGGGGCAAGATTCCAGATGAGGGACATTCAGTTCCATCTGAGGGCCTTTCGGTCCCAAAAGAAGGATTCTTTTACCAAACTGATTCCAGTGACTCGGACACTGAGCCAAGCTCTTCAGTGGTTCCAGGATCAGGACAATTTAAGGCAAGGGATCCCATTTGTCGCTCAGTCTCATTCGGTGGTCCTTACCATGGATGCTTCCCTTTTGGGGTGGGAAGCCCATCTGGGGGCTCTCACAGCCCAGGGACTGTGGTCCCCTCAAGAATCCCTTCTTCATATCAATCTCCTGAAACTCAGGGCAGTTTTTCTGGCCCTGCAAGCTTTCTCTCAGTCTGTGCAGAACAAGGTGGTTGAGGTCAGAACAGACAACACCACCACTATGTGGTACATCAACAAGCAGGGAGGCACTCGGCCCACGGCCTTGTGCACGGAAGCCTTGAAATTGTGGTCCCTGGCTTATTCCCTGCAGACCTCTGTAATAGCAGTCCACCTTCCAGGGAAGGACAATGTGCTAGCAGATGCACTGAGCAGGATCTCCCAGGGCCATCACGAATGGTCCCTGGACCCTCTGGTGTTGAAAGTGATTTTTTCAAGATGGGGCACTCCAGAGATAGATCTCTTTGCAGTCCCAGACAATCACCAACTTCCTCTGTTTTGTTGCAGAACCCCAGTCTTGGGCTCAGTCCCTCTGATGTTGACCTGGGAAGGGAAATTTCTCTCTGCCTTCCCTCCCTTTCCTCTACTGTTCAAGGTTCTGGTCAAGGTAAGGTCACAACCCTGCAAAGTGATTCTGATTGCCCCAGATTGGGCCAGGCAGCCCTGGTACACACTCTTACTGTCCCTAGCAGTCCATCTTCCCCTGTCTCTTCCCAGGAATTACAACCTGTTAACCTTCTCTCAGGGGAGGATTTGGTACCCCAGTCTTAGGTCTCTCAATCTCAAGGCATGGCTCTTGAAGAGTTAGAGTATGCAGATTTGCATCTGTCCTAAGGGGTTCTGGATATTCTCAGAGCCTCTCGAAAGCTTACCACCAGAAAGACTTATGACTCCAAATGGGAAAGATTCAGCATTTGGTGTTCCAAGAAGTGCATCTCTCCAGACACTGCTGAATTGCCTACAATTCTGGACTATATGGTCCATCTTAATGGCCTAGGCCTCAGACCAGCTACTCTCAAGATACACTTGTCAGCTGTTTCTGCTTTTCTGTCAGTGGGAAAGCCTTCCTCTCTATCATCTCACCCTGTGTTCTGTAAATTTTTCAAGGGATTGCTTCACACCAATCCTCCCTTTAGGGATCCTGCCCCTGGCTGGGACTAAAATGTTTGCATTGCTCAACTTATGTAACCCCCTTTTGAGCCTATGTCCTCAGCAGAGCTTAAGTACTTGACTTGGAAAACTGTGTTTTTGGTAGCCATTACCTCTGCCAGACGTATCAGTGAATTGCAAGCCGAGTCAGTGGAACCTGACTTTATCTCCTTTCATAGAGATAAAGTGGTCCTTAGAACCAAAAGGAGGTTCTTGCCCAAAGTGGTATCAGACTTCCGTTTGAATCAGTCTGTCTTTCCCTGTCTTCTTCACTGATCATTTTTCCTCAGGAGAGAGGAGGCTGCACAGTTTAGATGTTAAAAGAGCCCTTAGCTACTACATAGAGCGTACCAAGGGTCACAGGTTTGATTCCCTCCAGTTGTTCCTCACTTATGGGGAAGTGGGAAAAGGCAAACCTGCCACCAAGAGAACTATTGCCAGGTGGATTGTTTCTTGTATACAATTCTGCTATAAGAAACTGGGAGAAATTCCACCCTCAGGCCTGAGGGCTCATTCCACAAGAGGTACAGCTGCTTCCCTGGCTGCTGCCAGGGATATCCCTCTGTTAGATATTTGTCAAGCAGCCACCTGGAAAACAGTCCATACCTTTACCAAGCATTACTCTCTGGATATCCATGCTAGGAGTGATGCTCGGTTTGGCACAGCAGTACTTCAGAGCCTATTCCCAAAGTAGGTTCTGTCCCTCCTCCATGGAGGTACTGCTTGGTAGTTTGCAGATTGTCAGAATACAGCAAGACTTCATGTTGTTTGAAGAAAAAATTACTCACCTTAGTAATTGTGTTTCTTCTAATGGAGTCTTGCTGTATTCTGACCTGCCTCCCCTCTCAGAACCTGGTTTTGGGAAGTGGGTGGGCATGCGCAGTGTTGCACCCCAGGGGTGCTTCATGCACACCCTCCATTTTATATGGATGCTGTTGTATTATGATATTTTATTTTTGGATAGGTTTTGGGTTTTCTGACTTGAGGCTTCCTTTGGGAATCCAAAACTTTCTGTTGCCAGTTGGCTAGTTAAACCTTTTTACAATTTCCACGTAGATGGTTAGCGAGTGTTTGCTCGTAAGAATCTGACAGTCGGGTTTCAAAGTGCTGCAGACAGAGACCTCAGTCGAGCTAGAGCTCAACGTTCTATGCACTGCATAGAAAATTAACTCTCTACTCTCTGGGGCAGTTCAAAGGCTGGAGCTAACTGCAGATTGTCAGAATACAGCAAGACTCTATTAGAAGAAATACAGTTACTAAGGTGAGTAATTTTTTCTTCTAGCATACCCAACCAAGTGGTAGGCAAAGGGTACCTTTTCATCCAGCTGGTGCTAGACACTGTTCAGCTACCAGACAAGGTAAGGGCAAGGGAGCAAGAGCCTTGCTTCCCCAGGCACCATTCCAGGTGCACATTCAAAAACCCATAGAGGTGGTGTCGAAGCAGGAGACCCCACAACTGGCTCTGCTTGACTCCTTGTACACCCCTCAGCCACCATTCCCTCCAGGGGTGGTAGTATGTGGTTGTCTTTCCCTTCACTTAACTCCATGGTAGGCGTTGACATCAGATGCCTGGGTTTTGGAAATCATAGAACAAGGTCTTGCTCTGGAACTTTTGGACACACTTCCAGATCATCCACCAGTGCTGACTCTCTATCCTTCAGACTACATTCCTCTGCTCTTGGAAGAAATTCGGACTTTACTTCAAAAGAAGGCCATAGAGCCTGTACCCTTCAAACAAAGTAATGCAGGGTTCTACCCTCGCTACTTCCTAGTCCCGAAAGGAACAGGAGACCTGCAGCCTATTCTAGATCTTAGGGACCTGAACTTTTTAATAGAGTACAAAAAGTTCAGAATGGTCACCTTACATGGCCTGCTCCTACTGTTGCAAGCAGGGGATTGGATCTGTTCTCTCGACATGAAGGATGTCTACTTTCATAGCACAATCTGCACACCTCACGGAAAGTATTTCAGGTTCCTGTTCCAGGGGAAATGCTACCAATTCAAAATATTGCCCTTTGGCTTTTCCTCTGCCCCATGGGTCTTTACCAAATGCTTGGCAGTGGTGGTAGCAGCCCTTCACAGGGAAAGTCTGTCTTTCCTTATCTGGATGACTGGCTATTGAAAGCCAACTCCAAGATCAGATCTTGCATACTTTAGCTTGAATGGGGCAAATGTTCGATGCTCTGGGGGGTCACTGTCAACATATGCAAGTCTTTCTTGACACCTTGTCGGTGCCTGCAGTACGTAGGAGCAGTCTTGGGACACAGCTCAGAGCTCAGTCTTCCTGCCACTGGAGAGGGCTGAACGACTGATTGCTCAGGCGCAGCTGGTACACGACAGCCAGTAAATCTCAGCCAGAACATTCTTTCAGCTCCTGGGTCTCATGGCAGTGGCCATTGCATCAGTATCTTTGGCCAGGCTGCACATGAGGAGCCTACAGTCGACCCCAAGAGTCCAGTGGAGCCAGCTCGCAGACAGTCTAGAACAAAGGTTCTAGTACCCTCTCCCGTATGCAAACTGCTCATGTCCCAAAGTGCTCAAGTGGTGGATGGAACCCAGCAATCTGTTACAGGAGGTTCCCTTCCTGACCCCCTTCCCCTTACCAGATTTTAACAGATGCCTCAGGAATGGGCTGGGGTGCACACTTAGGGCCCCAACAGATGCAGGGCAGCTGGACTCCAGTGGGAGCACCTTACACTTAAATGTTCTAGAAACGCGAGGTGTCCTGTATAGACTACAAGCCTTCCAGGCTCATTTGTCCCCACATCCTCTGCTAGTAAAGACAGGCAGTGCAGTGTGATGCATTACATCAACATGCAAGCAGGAACTCACTCTTAATCCCTGTGCAAGGAAGTGGTGAGTCTGGTATTGGGCTCTAGAACTGTCAGCAGTACATGTTCCAGGCATCCAAAACGTCTTAGCAGACAGAATAAGCAGGTCACAGTTCAGAATGCACGAGTGGGAACTGCTGACCTCAGTGTTCGATAGATGGGGTAATTCAGAGTTGAAACTTTTTGTGTTCCCACACAACTTAAAACTGCTGCTCTTCTACTTGCTGCTCACTCCAGGGCCTGGAGTTTTCTGGTGAGACATGTTGTCCCTCTCTTGGAAAGGGAGGATCCTGTATGCCTTCCCTCAGATTCAGAGAGTGCTACTCAAGCTCCAAATGATGGTGGCAGTTCTGATCCTCATTGCTCCCCCATGGCCTTAATAGATCTGGTTTCCATACTACAACAGTTGGCAGAAGAACCACCAGTGCCTCTGTCCCTATGTAAGGGCCTACTGTCGCAGGAAAAGGGAGCACTGGTCCACACATACCACCTGGAGTACTGTCCACACTTTCACTAAATGCATTCTGAGCATTGCTTCTTGAAAAAGGGATGGATTGGGCCTAGCTGTGCTTTAAGGCCTGCTTTCTTAGGCCTGTAGGCTCCAACCACCCAGACTGTTTATGGTAAGTATTGCTTGGTACTACTTCCATAGGTGTGGCCTGATGAGATATCCTCAAAGATGATGGAACAGTTATGCACTTACAGTAACAGTAGATCTTTGGGAGAATCTCTTTATTAGGCCATGCCGTCCCACCCTCCTTCCCCCCTACAGGGTCTGGAGACTATAATCAGTGCTGTCTCCTTCTCCATGATGGTCTGCTTATTGCTGTCTGCATCACCTGCTGGCAGATTCCTAGGTTCTCTCCTGGTTCCCTACAGAGAGGTCTTCCAAACAAGATTTCCTGGGAACTGAGGAGGGAAGGGGCCAACCCGCATTTCTGTAGCAGCCGACACCTAATGTCATCATGGGCGGCCCCCTGGTAGACTGCTTGCATAAGTTTCCATAGCACATGGTGGCTTATAGTTCCATAGGTATGACCTGATGAAAGAGATTCAAAGATCTACTATTATGGTAAATACGTAACTGTTCTTTCATGTGCCACTGATACTGATATGCACAGAATCTCTAGAGGCTTGTGAATTACCCTTATTAGGTCTGTGGAGCAAACAGTGAAGCTGCTATTGTGCCACTCATGATTGGTGGTCAGGATTATATCATAGAAATGTAGACTGTGACGGCAGATAAGGGCTGCCTGGCCCACCTAGTCTGACAATTTCCCTACCTGCCGCAGATCCTAGTTAACCAACAGCCTATTTCTTCCTACCCCCCTCAACAATTGCCTTATGTCTGTCCCATGAATTCTTGAATTCTCCCACAGTTTTAGACCCCACAACCTCCTCAGGAAGGCTGTTCCATGCATCCACTACCCTGTCTGTGGAAAAATACTTCCTCACATTGCCCCGGAACCGCCCCCATCTTTAAATTGTGTCCCTTTGTTCTTGCACATCTCTGTCTGAAAGATGCTACCCTCTTGGACTTTGTTGATTCCACTGAGGTACTTAAAAGTTTCTGTCATGTCCCCCCTCTCCCTTCTTTCCTCAAGGGTATACATATTAAGCTCCTTCAGGCTCTCCTCGTACGGCTTCTCTTGCAGACCCTGCACCATTTTAGTTGCCCTCCTCTGGACTGCCTCTATCCTGTCTATGTCCTTGCGGAGATGGGGTCTCTAGAACTGGATGCAGTACTCCAGGTGGGGTCTCACCAACTGTCTGTACAGAGGGATAACAACTTCCTGTTTTCTGCTGGTGATGCCTGTCCCCATGCATCCCAGTATACCCTCAGCCCTCCCTACTGCCTTCTCACATTGCTTGCTAACCTTAAGGTCATCTGATATGATTACCCCCAGGTCCCTTTCCTTTTTTTTTTGTTGTTACTACCTCCCCAAATGTGTAATCTTCCTCAGGGTTCTTGTTTCCCAGGTGCATTATTTTGCACTTCTTTGCATTGAATCCTAGCTGCCATACTTCTGACCATTCCTCCAACCATGCCAAGTCCCTTCTCATCCTTTCCACGCTCCTTGTGTATCAACCCTGTTGCAGATCTTTGTCATCTGCAAAAGGCTTACTTTTCCTTCCAGTCCCACTGCAATGTCACTTATAAAAGACATTAAAAGGACTGGACCCAGTACTGAACCCTCATTGTACCCACTAGTAACCCCTCTTTCTTCAGAGTGGACTCCATTTACAATTACTTTCTGTGTCCTGTTGTCCAGCCAATGTTTTACCAGGCTACCACCCTGGGAACCACTCCCAGGCTGGTTAATTTGACTATTAATCTTTGTGTGGGACTGTCAAATGCCTTGCTAAAGTCTAGGTAGGCCATGTCCACAGCCCCTCCCTGGTCTACTACTTTGGTCACCCAGTCAAAGAAATCTATTAGATTTGTCTGACATGACCTTCCCGCTGTGAACCCCTGCTGCCTTGGGTCCTGTGCCACACTGGCCTCAAGGTACTCAACAATTCTTTCCTTCAGAAGTGACTCCATCACTTTCCCTACCTCAGAGGTCAAACTGACAGGTCTATAGTTTCCTGCCTCTGTCTTACTCCCACTTTTGTGAAGGGGAATCACATCCGCCTCCCTCCAGTCCTCTGGTACCACACCATTCTCCCATGATTTATTAAAAAGAGTAGTCAGTGGTTTCACTAGTTCCCCCACTTAGTTCTTTTAGAATTCTGGGGTGAATTCCATCAAGCCCCATTGCTTTGTCCACCTTCAGTTTTAGGGGTTCTTGCAGAACCCTTTTCTTCTGTGAAAGGCTGGGATCGACTTTTATCAGAGAGTGCTTCTGTTAATTGGATTAGGCACTTCCTCCTCTTTGTGAATACTGAGCTGAAATATTTGCTCAGTATTCCTGCTTTTTCACTGTCCCCTCTGCCCACCCACCATTCATTCTATTCAGCCTCACTGTCCCTCCTTTGTCTTTCTCGCTCTCTGATGTACCTATAAAAGGTTTTTTCCCCCTTCTTAACCGAGTTGGCTATCTTTTCCTCAGTTTGGGCCTTTGCTATTCTGACTTCCTTCTGCCTTAACTGGTACAACTCTGTCCTGCTCCTTCTGTGTTTCTTTATACTTCCTGAATGCTATTTTTTTTCTCCCCGACTTTCCCAGCCACCTCTTTTGAGAACCATAGTGGCTTTTTCTTTCGTTTTGATTTATTTGCTTCACACAAAGGCTTGTTGCCTCTGTGATGGCAGTTTTGATGGTTCCTATTGTTGCTCCACCCTCCTTCTAGCCTGTTTGCTAGTGCTTTTCTGAGGCATTCTCCCATCTTGCCAAAGTCAGCCTCCTGAAGTCCAGTACCCTCACTTTTGTATGGCTTGACTCTGTAGCTGAGTTTAATGAACCACACTGTTTGATGGTCACTTGTTCCCAGATGGCAACCCACTTCTAGATCTGAGATCCTCTCACTGCCCCCATTTGAGAGCACGAGGTCTAAGATTGCTCCTTCATGAGTGGGTTCAAACTAGCTGTCTGAGGCCTGCCACCTGTAGGGCATTGAGAATGGCCCTGCTCTTGGATGTGGCTGCAGCAAATGTGCTCCAGTTAACATCTGGCATGCAGGTCTCCCATCAACAGTATCTCCCTTTCTCTGCCATCCTAAGAATGCCTTCTACCATATCCTTGTCCATTCCCTCCCCCTGACATGGGGTCTGTACACAACCCCTGTGCGGATTGTGGTGCCCTTTCCAGTCTCCAAGGTGACCCACAGTGCCTCCTCTCCTCCCTGTTTACTCTTTTGTCCAGTTGCTTTTATCCCTTCCTTTACATAGAGAGCTACTCCTCCCCCTCTTCTCTCCCGCAGGTTATCTCCTGGCTGTTGATAGTGTCATAGCTGCTGCCTCTCTGTCTCCTTCCCACCTCTGGCATTATATAAAGCAGCACGAAATTTGCAGCCTAGAGCCCATCCGGTGCTAGTGAAGATGCCCCCCTCCCCATTCCAACACCTGGTACCCATCCCATGTGTCATAAACAATTACAAAAAAAAAATGTTGTGGACATCGGGAATCTAAACCTAGTGCTGCAAAAGACACCTCCTTATACGACACTGGCTGACCAAACCCAGTGATTTTATATCAAGATATTAAAAAATGAAAACATGTTCCTTCTCTGCGCCCCCACCCCACTCACTAGCACCCATTCCTCCCTCTTCCCCTCTCCCTACTGGCACCTCAATCTAACCCTTGTCCCCCACACCACCCATAATTTAAAGAAACAAGAAGTTGAGAACCGGGGCAAACTTCCTCTCATGTGCTTGACCAGCTGCCATTTGAATGAATGAATTTGATTCAGTCAGACTGTGGCAAGACAAGGAGGTGAGAGGAGAACCGTGCTGGTTGCCATCTCCTTCTTTTTTTTATTTTTTTTTTTTATTTGTAATGGATGGCTTGTGGGGAGGAGGGTTGGATTGGGTGTTAGTAGGCCTAGGAGTTGGGTTATATGAATCTGGTGAGGAGAGGGAAGAGGGAGGTGGTAGGGGGAAGGGAAATTACTGGGTTGGGCACTCACTGTCCGAATGGTGGGGGCCTCGGGGAGGGTGAGAGGGTTATCACTGGACTGGATGCTAGGGATATTTGGACAGGGGGAAGGCTGGGGGGCACTGTATGCCAGAGATTGCTTGGATAAGGGCAGGGTGTGGAAGTGGGGTTACCACAAGATGCCAGGAATATGTGGACATTGGTCAGGCATGTGGGGGTACCAGTGGACGCTAAGGATACTTGCACATAGGGCATGATGTAGCAGCAGTGCCACCAGACATCAGGCATTGCTTGGCACAGGGGTGGGGTGAGGGAGGGAGGTAGTACCAGTGGACACCAGACACTTTTTGGTACAAAGGTGGATAAAGACAGGTGTGCCATTGTACCACTGAGACTGGTTGGTACTATGTGCAGATACTAAAATAATGGGGAAAAAAAGGAAGTTCCCTTCCCCCTCACTCATTCACTAGTACTTCTCGCTCCCTCTTCCCTTCCCCATACTGCAATATAACTGATCCCCCCCCCCAGTCAACTAGCACCCAATTCCAACTGTCCTTCCAGTCCACCTGTAATATACCAGTACCAGTGGACACCTAGGACTGCTTGGTACTGGGATGTGGTGAAGGTGGGTGTGCCAGTATACTACTAGGGCTGGTTGGCACAGGGTAGGCAAGGGCAGGGAGTGGCACTGTCTGGGTACTGCATATTACAACTATTGACAGTTGTCAATACAAGTAGTGTACATTTATTAAAGCAGCAGTACTACCTAACGAGGAAGTGATCCGTTAGGACTGTTGTAGCACCACAGAAATTATGGCGGCTGCCATCTAGTACTACTGCTGTCAATGCAGCAGGCGGCAGAAATGTAAACAAACACAAAGGATAACTGAGCAAATTACAGGGTGATAGTACATTGCCGGCGGGAAAGAGCATCAGGTACATGCTTAGCAGAGCACAGGGAATAAACCGTCAAAAAAGTGCAGATTTTTTTTATACATTGTTCTGCTGCTTTAAATTTCCTTTTTAAAAAGTGAGTAAATTAATTGGGGAAAAAAACCTACATTTAGGTATCTGTTAGTGTTTATCCATAATACCAAAAAAAAAAAAAAGTGACATTAGGGTAAACAAAGAGTCTCCAAGCCTTGGTGAATCTGTGGCTTGATGTGTCTTGGGTTTTGAAGAATCGTATGACGCAGCGCTGGTATTGACTTAACTCTGGCACAGTCTTTTGAGGCACAGAAAGATTCTCACACACCCAGTGCTTGGAAAGAGGGTGCTAGAGTTAGGACAGTGCCAGTGCTGAGGCACACAATTGTTTAAAGTCCAAGAAACACCACACCACATTTATTAAGGCATAGGCCAGGTTTTTTTGTTTATTTTGTTACTCAAACATCCCATTTCTTTACTTCTGTGGCATTAAAGGGCAACAGGCAGCAAGCACGAAGAGCCCCACACTCATGTCTGGGGCTGGTCCCAATCTGCACCTTGTGTGTAAATATTTTACTTACTGTTTACTACAGTATAGTAGATTACATTAGGTTGTTTCTGCTGACTTGCAAGCTGACATTTTCTGTAACTATGAAACCTAGAATCCCCTGTAGCTGACATCAGAGCATGGCTAGCAATGTGAGATTCAGTAGCCTGCAGTGCATATTTAGTTTTTTTTTATAAGCTCTGACCTTTGGTTTGCTGGTCCCACGGTCTTTCTCTGGTTAAGTACAGTCCCAGTCTGCTATGCTGCAGTGAACAGTAATTAAAGTTCAGATTAATGAGCCAGCTAAAGGGGAATGTGCATGTACTGAGCCCTAGAGCTACCGTATGTCTAGGATAACTCACGATTAAGAGATTTACAGTGTAAAAACAATGTTTTCTTTTCTGCTTTAAAAAAAAAAAAAAGTTAATCCTGCTGTCCTTCCACTGGCCGTTTCACACATGGCACCACTTGGGGTGCATCCCAGAAGCCCTTGCAGCTGATGGTAACCTTAGGAGATTTAACCATGAAGCTCTTCCCCGTTACACTCCCAAGGTCAGGTGTAGGTTGTGTGATTTGATTTTTCTCTCCTCTGTTGAGGACCAGCGCCTCTCTCATTGCATCACTTTGCTTGTAAAGTACTGGTTCACTTCATTTCCCTGCTTTCTCTCCACTCTCTCCATTCCTATCCTACTTCTTTCACTCTACTTTTTATGAATCCCCCTCCCCATCTCTACAAAACCTCTTTTGGACATGTCTGCCTTCTCTTGCTTTCCTGAACTACTTGGCCACTCCATCTACTCCTCTGCTGTCAAATTTTGACTCTGGGATCATTTCATCCCTACCTGTGCCTGCAACTAGCCATTTTTGTCCCTTTCCCTCCCTGCTGTCTTGCCCTCTATTACTTTACCTCCTATTATTTACCCTAAGACCCTTGCAGCTCCTTACCATCACTGACCACGGGTACTGTTTCTTTGTGTGATATCTGCTGCTTTACAGTATTCAATGAATTTGCAGTTTGCTCCTGAGTCTTGCTTTGCAATTTTTCGTGCTTTAAAGCAACTGTTTTTCCTTTTTTGTTACCATTGTTGTACTACCATTGTATTTTTGTTGTTGATTTTCAGTGTGAAAACTAAGTGTAATAATAACTTTTCTCAGTGTCTTCTGTTTTTTTTCTTTTTCCAAAGCATAGGGACCGATTCACAGAGATGACTGTGATACAGTGCATAACTGTTCCACATAGCCTCACACCCGCAGATGTCTGCACTAGTGGCAGAATCTGTACCCCTCCCATGCCCATGAAGTGGAGCACATTGGAACTGGGGGCATGTCTGGAGCAATACTAAACAATAAGCAACCGACCGGATGCAAGGCATAATGCTAGAGTTCACTCCCCTGCACTAAGCGGAGCAGGGAATTGTAGGATATGTTGGCCCTCCAAGGAGTGCTGTATCTCAACTGTCTTTTTGTTTTGTTTTTACCAGGAGAGAGACACTAAGCTGAAAGCTAATTTACAGGTGCGACCTGGGAGCACAAGGAAGTTAAGTGAGTTGCTCAGGGCCACACAATTTGCAAGTGGGGCTGTGGGATTCAAGCCCAGGTCTCCAGGTTTGCAGCTCAGAGCCTTAAACCACTGCTGTATACTGCCTCCTTTTACAATTAGAAAAATCAGTTTTAGGGGTGTGGATATAGTTCACTAGCCACACTGACAGTTCATCTGTAACAGTCTGATTTGCTGGATGTCTTTAAGCTAAGCTCCTCCCACTAACTGACCATTATATCCTCCAACTCCACCCTTCGTATCAGATCTTTCTTTCCCCTGGAAGAATAGGTCACCTCCTTTGCAGCTTCTGCTTAGGTTTTCTTGCACCATTGGTGAACTTTCCATTAGACGTTTTCGACTGCTACAACTTTATCTCCTCAGTCCCTTTGACTCCTCTCACTGATCTTTGATGGTGCAGTGGAAGCCGGGGTTCAAATTTTATATGTGGTGCCGACAGAAGATGTTGGTCACCAATCTGCACAACATGTGCATACACTGCCCGGGCAGGCGAAATGACGTGGCTGGGTGCGGCCTCTGCGTGTCTGTGCTATCTGAATCCCTTGAGGATAGGCCTTCAGAACAGGATTCAAAAGACCATCCTAATGGCCTCAAGAACGCAGTTGTGGCTGCCAGGACAGTACAGCAGCTGGTGCCCCTTGAAGTGGAAATGGCGGATGTCACGGCGGGCACCTCCTTGGTATCAACACTGTTCCTTGGGGCCTGCGTTGGAGGGTTGTACACCGGAGGTTTCTAGGGCATGTTTGACCCTCCAGACCTTGGGGAGAGTATTGCACATGGTGCTTCTAAGCACAGGTACTGCTGATGCCAGTCATGCAACAGGACAAGATCAAGGTCCTCCCAGTTCCTCAGATCACCCAACCACTTGACAATGGTCGAGTGCCCTTTGATTGCAGGGCAGGTTGAGCAGGTCAGGAGCTCTTCGGCACCTGTGTTAGCCTGTGGACTTTGACTCCATTTGAGCAGGCCATAGAGATTTTCATCAAGCCTATGGACCAGTTGTTGGATGAGGTTGAGGAGTCAATCTGGCAGACCCCGGCGCTCCTGGTCCTTACTCAGGAGGATGTGGATCGGTCGATGTCCCAATCCATTCCACAGCAGGAGCAGCCTCCACTGTCGGTTAAGCTTTCAATGCCTGTGCTGTTTAATGTGGGCAGGCAGGTGGTATACCACAACCATCTGGAAGGCTCCTCTCACTGTCAGTCTTCTGGTTGAGGTCTCAGTAAAGGCAGTGTCACTCTCAATCTCGCTCAATTGGGAGGCATCGCCATGGTTGCTCCTCGACCTCCTCATCTTTAGGCAAGGAGAAACACCATCACAAGCTGCACAGGTGCTACGAGGAGTTTCTTTAGCATAGAAACATAGACTTTGATGGCAGATAAGGACCGCTTTGCCCACCTAGTCAGCCCATTTCCCTACCTAGAGGATAAGCTGCAGATCCTATTTAACCAACAGCCTATTTCTTCCTACCCCCCACAAAAAGGCCAAAAGAACTGTTCTAAAAGTATAACCTTCTCAGTTTTCCCCACAGAGTTTGCTTCCACCCCCTCCCACCAATGTTTTAAAAACTGCCATTGCTTTGTGGCTAGTTCTTGAAACTCAGGTCAGGGCTTTTTCTGAGTTTATGGAATTTAACCCTGTAGGCCTCAGGAGACAGTTAATACTTTTTAAGTAAAGCAGCTTTAAGTTTCTCATGATCTTGGCTGTCATTATTGTCCATTTGGCCTAGTGCCTCACGCCCTTTACCAGTAAGTAGCAGGGGTAGCTGGAAGCTCCAGGACTCCCTGGGTATTTTGACCTGGATACAGACCTTTTCAACCAAATTCAAAAATGCATCCATATCCTCCCCCTCTTTAAATTCAGCTATTCATTTTGAATTTAACTTGTACTGCAGCCCTGGAGTTTCCGGTTCACCCCAGCCACTTACCTCCTCTGGCACTGGTCGTTGCAGTCTTAGCTTTTCCAGCTCAGACACCCTCTGAAGCTGTCCTTCTTTTTCCTCAGCCTCTCTCTGGCATTGTTTTTCCTCTGCGTCTCCAGGTCTAACCTCTTCTGCTCTCTTTCCTGCGGGACTTGGAACATTTTCTGCTCCAGCTCCATTTTCCTCAGCTCAAATTGTAGCCTGATCCCTTCCAGCTCCAGCTCTGTGGTGACCTTCGCCTGCTCCTGTGGCTATGGGTTCCCTGTGGTCTCACTGTCCTCCTCCCTGGGACTAGACACTGCAACGTCTCTTGGCACCCCCACACCCAAGTTCTGGTCCTTCTCAGTCACCGGCTGTGACTTGAGGTCCTGAGCAGGTGCTTGTTCATCGGCTGCCACAAGAGCCTCCATGAGGTTGCTTTTGCTTCTCCCCTCATAACGGACCTCTCTTTCCTGGCACAGCTGCTTCAGCTGTTCTACAGTGTAGTCGCTGTACTTATAAACATATGAAAATGCCAGCAGAAGCAGGCCTCAGTCTCATCAGGTCTGTTCGAGTGCGCAGCTAGCACCTTATAATGCTGCTGCCCCTCTCCCCATCCAATTACCCCTTACCCTATCCCAACCCCTCTTGAAGCTGTCTACCGTCTTGTAGGCCACTACCACACCCGGCAAGGAGTTGCAGTTGTCCACCACTCTTTCCGAGAAAAAAATGTTGTCTCATCTCTCTCCTGAATCTACCCCCTTCAATCTCTGTTGGTGTTCTCTTGTGTCCCTCCCGTTTCTCTTCTGGAAAATCCTCTTTGTATTAGTCTTGTTTATTCCCTTCAGGTACTTAAAGGTCACAATAATTTCTCCCCTGTCCCTCCTTGCTTCCAGAGAGTACATATTCAACTGTCCCAGCCTTTCCTCGTATGGCTTGCCCTCCAATCCCTAGATCATCTTTGTAGCTCTACGCTGTACCGCCTCCAACAATCTGATGCCCTTTTTCAGGAATGGGTGCAAGTATTGCACGCAGTACTCCAGGTGGGGCCTGACCAGCAACTTATACAGGGCAGGATAACCTCCCTACTTCTGGAGGAGATCCCTCTAGCTATACACCCCAGCATTTTGTTGGCTTTTGCCGCCGCCCTTCTGCATTGAACAGAGTTATTCATGCTCCCTGTTATGATCACCCCATGGTCCTTCTCTTCAGTGAGCAACCCAACTGAACCCCATTTAAGTGATAATCCCTCCCCTGGTTCTGGGTGCCGAAGTGCAGAACCTCGCACTTTTTGGCATTGAACCCCAACTGCCATTTCTCTGCCTACTCCTGCAGCTTATTCAAGTCCTCCTGCAACCGTTTTCGCCCCTCCATGTCATCTACCACAGCTGCCATCTTGGTATCCTCTGCGAACAGACTGATTTTGCTCCAGATCCCATTTGAGATATCTGCAATGAAAATACAGAACAGTACTGATCCCAGCATGGATCCCTGTGGTACCCCGCTCATCACCGCTCCTGGTGATGAGAGTTCACCCCCTACCACCACCCTTTGCTGTCCCCCCCTCAGCCACTTACTGATCCAGGTCACCATTTTTAGTCCTGCCCCCACATACTCCAGGTTTCCCCACAGTATCTCATGTGGCACTGAATTCCAAGTACAGGATGTCCACAGCATGGCCTTTGTCCAGTTCCCATGTCACCTAGTCAGAGAAATCTACCAGGTTTGTCTGGCACGATCTGCCCACGACAAACCCGTGTTGCTGGTCGTCCTGGATACAGTTTGCCTCCCAAGAAGCTCACAAGCCTCTCCTTTAGGTTGGTCTCCATGAGTTTGCCCACGATGGAGGTGAGGCTCACTGGCCTGTAGTTCCGTGGTTCATCCTTTGGCCCACTTTTATGGATGGGCACCATGTGGGACATCCTCCAGTCCTGTGGTACACATCCTGTGTTCAGGGAAGTATTTTAAATCATTATTCTTCCCTACACTACCACTAGTCTGTCTTTCACTTGCAGCAAAAAAAAAATCGGGGATGAGGAACTATATATTGTAACCAATTGTCCCTTTTCCAATTTTCTGCCCTCTTTGTGTGTGGTTGTTCAAACAGTTCGCCAGTTGCACTGCTGCTCACCAAATCTGTCACAATTCCGCTCCCGTGGGGTGGTATTTTCTGCATCATAGCGAATCCCTCTTGTGACAGGGTGTGGGGGGAGATGGGGTCAGGGATACCCTTTCTTCGTGCGAGGGGATATAAATACAGTCTCAAGTCTGTGTTCCTGGGTAGAACTCTCTTGGGTACTGCATTTCGAACCAGAAAGCCACAGGCATGTATAGACTTCGGGGTGCCTTATACACCCTTTTACTGCGTCTTTCAGAAATGCAGAACTCTGTTCAACCCCCCACAAGCTCCTCCTGAGACCCTTCGTATTTCCTCCCCTCCTTTCATCATGTAGTCCCTAATGGTATTTCACTTTTGGTAGTGTTAGGCCTTAAAACAATCACACATGTGTGGTATCGTTTGAACAACTCTTACCAAAGCAACCTTTTTATTTTTACATCTTATTGACTGTTTTCAGTCCCAGGTCGCATATGAAAAGGGGCCGTGGCTCATATGTTTACCCAGCAAACAAAATAAATAAAACCCACACAACAGACACATGCAGAGTTATTCTTAAATTCTTAAAATAAGCCAAAAGCTTTACTAGTTAAATTAATGAATGCAGTAAATAACGTAAAGACAAATAATTTTAGACATTGGTTACAAGGTATTGAAAATAAAATGGAAAATGTACATAAAAGTCTACACTTTAAAACTCTGAGATTTAAAGTCTACCTCAAGTCCTTAGTGATGAAGTATGAAGTGCAAAGTCATTACAAAGGCAGATGAAAATCTTGGTTGTTTTTGGTAGTGCAGAAGAATTCTTGAAGAAAGTGTCTCTGCTTTCCTAAGCAGATAGAGAGGGTCCCAAATGCAACAATGGCAAGGCTTCAAGCAAAAAAGGCAAAAGCTAAAAAAGGCTGATACTTCTTTTCTGCTTCCTGGTTTTAAGGGGTTTCCAGAGGGCAGATCAGTGGATAGTGGCTGCCCTGCAACTGGCTAGCATTCTGTTTCTATGATTACCCAACCAATCCGAGTTTAGTATTTTATTACAATATCACAGATATGAGGTTCTTAATATAAGGAAAAAAAAGACTCTGAGGTCAGCCAGCTCAAACCAGATTTCTACGGGAACATTCCAGCCTTCCTGCTGGGTGACAGCTGAAGTTAAACTGTACTCAATGCAGTCATTTACTTAAATGGTAGCCCATTTATTGGTAACGAGATTAGCTGAGAGTAGACCTCTAAAAGCAAAGGAAAGGTAGACGAAGAGGCACTAGATGATGCTGTGGTCCATTGAGACACAAATGGACCTGCCTGCTGGCCAGCTCTGCTTACTCTTTTGACTCCTTTTAGGTAATTTAATTAACTCTAGCCTCTGCTAGCAAAAGAGTTTTTTTCTATAGTAACAAAATCACATCAGTCTACAGGACCCATGGTCTGTACCCATGATCCCTTGCACTTACATTAAGCCACTATGGCATTCTCTGATGCATTTCTCACATAAAAATTATGTAAAACATGACCAAAACAATAAGGTAGGGTCTTATCTTGCTACAGCTGGCACATTGTATTACATTCTCTCATAGGAAGTACGGTAAGGACCTTCTAGTACGGTTCGTGGTCAGTTCCAGAAGGGGTATGGCCACTTCTGTTGCTTATGTCAGAAATGTTTCTGCTGCTGCTATTTGTGCTGCACCCACATGGAGCACTGTCCACACTGTCACTAAACATTGCAGTCTGGACATAGTCTCTTGTAGATGTGGTGGATTCGGACATGCTGTACTGCTAGGCCTACTAGCTTGAATATATATCGGACTGTACCATCCTCCCACTGACTTTTGGGACTGCTTGGGACTCATTCCAAAGTAGTGAGATAATGGAAGAGATATCCTCAAAGAAGATAGAGCAGTTACATACTTACTGTAGCAGTAGATCGAGAGAGAATCTCTTGCATTGGGCCATGCCGTTGCTCTCTTCATCCCCCTGCTGGTTCTATGGGGGTTGCATCCGACACTGTGTCTGATCCTAATCTGTGGCTGCTATATCCGGCACCAAATCTCGCCTTGTATGCCTGGTGCTGGTCTGATCTCCTATTTCCCCACGATTGGAGGTCCTCTGAGTCTAATCCCCAGCGAGAACTGAGGAGTGATGCGGCTGTATGCATTTATATAGATAGTGATGCATAATGTCGCCGTGGGCGGCCTCTGTCTAGCAAACATTTGCATGTAGTCCTAGCGTTGACGTGGGTATAGTTCCAAAGGTGTGGCCTAATGGAAGAAATTCTCCCTAAGATCTACTGTTACAGTACGTATGTAATTGTTTTTATCCTCATCTCCTTAACAAGTTTTTTTAATCCATCCCCAAATGTCCAAAATGATGGGTAGCACAGTTTATTAAGTGATCACTAATAATCCAACATTCACCACTACAGATAGATTTAATCTTAGAAAATGTTTCTTATGAAAGGGAAGAGAATGGTACTGTTAGGGTTGATTAGGCATTTCTATGTAGAATCTGTTTTTGACCGCTTATAACCCAGATGACTTTGGGGTTAGGGACCTGAAACTTGGCTCACACACCCTTTTGTGGCATTTTGAGAACCTGGAAAATAGTTGATTCGTAGTTTCCAAGAGATGGATTGGACAGTATGTGTTTAAAAAAAAAAAAAAAAAAATGCATGCATAGAAGAAGAAAAACGTATTTTTTGACAAGGTGCTTTCTCATGCCACAGTTGAAACTACTTCATACATTTCACCCTACTCAAGACTGTAGTTGCAGAAGAAAACCGGAAAGTAAAAAAAATGTTTGCAGGTATCTGTGAGAAAATATTTGTACTCCACTCTGCATCTGCAGTGTGTACGTGTCTGCATTGGGACCCCCCCAGCGACTTTAGAACTGCACAACAAGCCCACCCTATGCAGTCCACCCCCCACCCCCCACCCGCCCGGCTGCCTGTTACCCTTTGCTCACCTCCCCAGCCAACCACCTCTGAATAAACTCTGACCATCTATTTTATTGTCCTGGACTACCATAATGAAATATACTTACTTTGCCTTATTATCATGATTAGCTTATTCAGACAGCTGTTGGCTGAGAAAGGTGAGCTGAGAGTCAATTGCCAGCTACCAGTCTTGAAGGGTGGGTGGGTGAGGAAGAGGGGGCAGCTGCACACCATGGAGTTGGTTTATAAGGTAAGGAAGGAGGTACCAGTGTACACCAGGGAATGATGATGTGGGCCAGGGTTTCGGAGTCTGGTGCCACTGGATGCCACACAGCACAGAGAGACTGGCAGCTGCCAGACTCAGACTTTGTTTACCATATTCATCTGTTAGGGTTGAAACAAAAAGCTCAAAGGTGAGAAATACAACATCAGGATAAGAAGTGCTCTGAACATGGGTGAATCTGTGGTGGGATGTCTGTCTGGCTTTGAACAGTCATACTCTTCAGCTTTGGCATTACCCTAACTTTGGCACCCTCTCTCTCCAAGTGTTTGTGTGCGAGTATTTTTTGTGAATGAGAAGACAGTGCCAGAGTTAGGCCAGTGCCAGTGCTTAATTAGGTGAGCATTCAAACACCAAGAAATACCACACCACAGATTTACCAAGGGTCAGGGGACACGTTTACACTATTGTCTCATAACTGATGCTTAAATGTAGATTTTTTGCAGTGAATAGTTTTCATGAGTTTATGTTTGGTCTGTGGAAATGAATGATCCCTCTTCAGTCTTTCTGCTCTAAATAAAGGCTATTTAGCCTATAAAATCCCTTTCTGGAAACCATTACTAACTCATAATGTTGATTCTGGACGTGCAGCTCCAGTAGGATTTTAAGCCACATTATGCATAATCATTCATCACTGGTCAAACTATGCCACCTAAAAATGTGTGTGTTCAGAAATTAAGTAAAAAAATTAGTTTAATACACTCCTGGGATTGTTAAGCCTTAACATTTCCCCCCTGAATTTAGAGAAAGATAACAAATGTGAAGGCAGCAGATAGCATCACATTTCATGGTCCCTTAATTGGCACTTTTACTGGAAAATACTCTAGAAGTAACACGAAGCAAAGAACTTGGAGCAGATGGTTTCCTGCTTCATACTTTCAGTTTTATATAGACAGTGGGATAAAAGTAACACACTTCTCTTACTAAAGGATTCTTCCTGGAAGGTGAGTATTTTGAGCAGTCAGTAAGGTTCATTTCCCATAGTTCTCCACTGTAACTTGTTTCTTGCTTTTCCAGGATAGCTGATTTTAGTATTTTCCCACCTCTCTGGCCCCTTTTAGGACCACCTCCTGTCAACCAGGCCCCACTGCTTACTCTAGGAGCATCATCTGAGGTGAACTCCATCTGAAGCACTCCCTGGGTAGGAGCCTGAATACAGGAGGTGGCGGTGGGGCGGGAGCCTACTTTCTGGACCCAGTTTTAGATTGGCTTGGGAGGGAGGCTGGCTGTGACTTAATTTGCCCAACCAGAACTTATTTCCATGGTTTTCTCCGCTCCCCTGGAGATGTTGAAGTAGGGCCAAGTCATCCTGCAGGCTGGCAGACATCTTCGATAAGTGCTTGTTTTTGCTTCCCCTCTCCCCAAATCAACTTCCTTCCTGTTAACCAGAACACCAAACCACTGATCTGGTTGATCCTTAAAGGTTTTTTTCTTTCTTTATGAATTTAAAATAAGTGAAGCTGCTTATGGCTCTGCTGGTGTCACTCTCTGGCCAGAAAACCAGCATGCTGTTGCTCTGCTTTTTAGTTTAAATTGTAAAGAACAAGCAATGGAAGTAAAGGGGGTGGGCGGGTTTTGGAAGAGGCGAAGCAAGCAAAAACTGGCATTTTTTTAAATTGGGAAAAGAAGCAATATGGCAGGATCTTGACAAGCCTGTGAGTAACGGAGCAGCTGCATTCTGCAGTAACTGCAGGCGCCATAACATATCCCCATTAACCCCGAGGTAGAGAGCGTTATAGTAGTCTAGCCGCGAGGTCACAAACATGGATCAGTGTGGCCAGGTCTTGAGGGGGAATAAGTGATCTAATCTGGTGGATGTTCCTAAGATGAAAAAAGTCATTCTGGACTGTGGCTGACACCTGAGCCTCCATGGTCAGGTCTTCGTCCAGCATGAGTCCCATATTCTTCACCCTTGGGCAGGCTAGCAGATCAGTCACCGAGCTGAAGCCCAGTCACTCCTACACCAGTCGTCAAGCCCCGTTTAGGCTTAGCTCAACCACCAATACCTCAGTCTTCTCAGGGTTCAGTTCCAGGTTCATTATCTTCACAAATTTACAGTCAGTGAGGTCAGACAGCTGGAAGCCATCTAGTTCTGTATCTCTGCCAAGCATTGATAAAACATGTCGACAGCAACCTGCGTCACGGGCGCAAAAGACAGGTAGAGCTGGGTATCATCTGTATAGCAGTGAAACCCCAGCCCAAACTGTCTGACCATTCCCAGGGGTAGCATGTACACCGCAAACAACATTGGCGAAAGGACAAAGCCCTGGGGCATGTCACAGGACAGAACCATTAGGCACAAGGAATAATTCTCCAGTACAACCCTTTGAGTTGTATAACGTAAATAAGACTCAAACCAGCAGATCACAGTGCCAGTGAGTCCAGCATACTCCCTGAGCTGGTACAAAAGTACAGCATGGTCCACAGTGTCATATGCCAAAGAGAGATAGAGGAGGACAAGAATTGATCACTCTTCTCTATCCCTTGCCTTGAGCAGGTCATTAAGCACCCTAACCAGGGATGTCTCTGTGCTTATGCCTAGCTCTGAAACCTGACTGGAATGACTCATAGATGTTAGAGGCCTCCAAGTGTTTCTTTAGCTGCAGCGCTAGCACTTTCTCAATAACCTTCGCTAGAAAGGGAAGATTTGAGACTGGATGGTAGTTTGCCAAAACATCCAGGTCCAAAGATGTTCTTTTCAGCAGGGAACTTACCAGAGCACACTTTAGTGCTGATGGAACCAGTCCTTCCTGTAGGGAACAGCAGACAGTATCAGCGAACATAGGGCCCAGTTTGACGACACAACTCACTAAGGGTCACATTGGGCCCTGGTCCAGGTTACAGCAAGTCAGCCACAGCATCAAGACAACACAGCAGACCTCTTCCACCGTTACTGGCCGAAAATTTGCCCCAATAACACCTCTTGTGATTCTGACCCAGATGCAGACCATTGCTAGGAACATATGGACCTGTTGGAGTAATACCGGCCCTAATGGAGGACACCCTATCTAAGAAGAACTGAGCAAACTCCTCGCATTTCGCATGTGTAATTTCTCTTACGGACTCCAGACAGGACAGGTGAAGCATCCTGTCTACAGTGTGTTAGAGTTGAGCCAGTCTGTCCTTCCCAGCGGCAATCTCTCTTGAAAGGAAATTTGCCTTCTTCAGAGAGACTGTCTTCTGATATTCCTCATAGTAGGAAATCGGAACTCTGTCCTCCATAGCATTAGACTTCCAACAACGCTCCAACCTCTGTCCCCTGGATTTTAGAGCCCTTGGCTCGCCATCAGACCATGGTGACTTGAGGTGCAATACCAGGGGGCGTACGTGGACTGGCGCTAGAAGGTCGAGGACTCCAGTTATGACCCTATTATAGGTCAGCACTGTGGCTTCCATTCCCTCAGTGCATGCTGCCAGCATTTCTGAGGTGTCCAGTACCGACATCAGTCCTCTAGGTCCTAGCCCTCTTAAAGGGCAGTACTGGACCACATCCATAGGGGATGGACTACAAGGGGGGGGGGCCTGAAACAGAATCTGATGGTGTAATGATCTGAGCCCCAGGGAGAATATCTGGTCCAGTGCGTGGCCATGGAGATGAGTCACAGAGGTAAAGACCTATGCTAGGCCCAGAGTATCCATGGTCTGGAGGAAATCTCTGCCAAACTGGGAGCCCTCATCGACCCAGGCATTAAAGTCGCCTAGTATGTCAGCTAGGCGACTCCAACACCAGGTGCTAGATAAGGGCCGAGATTTCCTGCAGAAACTCTCCCTTGTGGCCTGGAGGTCTATTCATGAGGAGGATTCTGCAACCTGCACCTGGACCGCCTTGCACAGCTACACATTCAAAAGACTAGGCATCCCTCATTGGGTGCGCCATCAGGTTTAGTTCAGTTCTGAAACAGATGGCCATCCCTCACCCCCAAGATCCCTCCTCAGGCAGTGCACCACCAAGTAGCAGTCTGGGACTGATGCCTCCAAAACTGGGCCCACTTCATACCCCAGCGAGGTGTCTGTAGTGCACACCAGATCGACAGAGGAAATATGATCTGCCATAATTGCAGTCTTACTCCTCATTGATCTGGCAATGCATAGCGCTGCCCAAAGTGGGTGGAACGTGTCAACAGGCCCATCACCTGCCTGCCCACTTGGTTTGGCAGGAACCCTGGGCACCGAAACCAGACAGGGGTGACTACTTTCTGGTCCTTTCCTGAGCCCCAGGTGTCTCCTAGTCTGAACAGTCCCAGTGGGGCCCACTCACTTTGTACTCCCACATTTTGACTGTTCACACTAGATGCATACTGTGGCTATGTTAGAGTGGTGTTAATACACATTTCCAGTGTAGAATTGTACCTTCTGTGTGTCTGGACCCCTCAAAATGTAAAAATGTAATTAAAATAGAAAAAATCGGGGACCTGGACAACAATCTGGGAAGTCTTGCAGAGTTAGGCTTAGCACCCAGTGCTGCTTACCGCTGCAGAGAGAGTGGGTATCAAACAGTGGGTTGTACATCAGAGTGCACCAGCTTTGCATCCCAAGAATGCAACATATGAATGGAACTTGTGTCCTGATGTGTTGCCGGTGCTTAATGAATACATGTCCTCTCATTTTGATTTTTAAACCGATTTAGCCATTGTTTTTTTTTTTTTTTTTTATTTTACTATTTATACCTCCTTCTCGTCCCCTCGGCTCTGGTCTTCCTCGGGAGCACATGGAGTCATCCCCCTACGGCACACAACCCACCTGGCCATCCTCCATCGCCCATGTAGCCTTGGTTATACCCCCTGGGCGGGGACGGGGTGGGCCCCAATGCCCCGACACTGCAGTAACGTCGAACGGGAGGATGCCAGGTGGGTGACCATAAACAAGAAGCAAGCTCCGGTGCTGCGTCTCCGCCGGAGCCGAGAGGCATCTTCCCTGTTTTCCCCTGGGGAGTGGCTGGTGCCCTGATGTCAAGGTGTAACCGACGTCCGCCACTCCTCCTCTCTACTCCTCAGTGCCTGCTGTATCTCCAGCCTCCACCAGGGATCAGCAGAGCACCGAACAGGAACCCCCTGTCCCTCCCCGGGAGAGGAGAGCTGTCCTCCGGATGCTCAATCCTCTCCCTCCTCTGCCAACCCCCAGCAACCCGGGCTCGTTCCCGAACCCAGGTCACCAGCGTGGCGCGAGGTATGGCGTCCAGCGCCTCAACCCTCAGCGCCACTGGGCCGGCTAGCTATTGTGTTTTGAAAGTACTTGTGAGACTATAATGCCAATGGGTTACATTTCAATTTAGCACCATACTATACTTGATCTCCATTTTGGTGCCTTCTAGTACCTTTCTAGGCCTAGTGGTACAAGTTCTGGCTCACAGACCAGTGAGAAACATGACACAAAGTTGATAGTATTGAAAGACTTATTCCTGCAACATCCATTAACTTACTATTTATTATGGTTTTGTATTACAACCTTTAAGCCGGGAGGCTCCTTTACAAAGGTTCCAAGTCAAAGAGGCAATACACATTACACATTACAAAGTACAAAGTCAAGAAGTCAAATACACATTACAGGTATAAGGATATACATAAATGTTACAGTTACCGGGATGTGCAAGAACACAGTCCTTTACAGTTAGTGCTGAATTTTGGCTAAAGCTTCAGGAGGAATTCCGTTGCTGGGTTGAGTGTTGCTTAAGTGCAAGAGTAGGTGAACTTTAGCTGCCCGGGAGGGCACTGTCCAGGAGGAGGAGGAGGAGTGGAGAGATGAGGGCAGGGGAAGCAGGAAAGAGTGCAAGAGTAGGTGAACTTGTAGCTGTCCAGGAGGGCAAATGTCCTGGAGGAGGAGCAGAGAGATGAGGGCAGGGGCAGCAGGAAAGAGGGTGTGAGGGGATGGAGAAGCAGATAGGGGCAGGTGCAGCCTAGGCATGCATTGCTAAAATAGGGAGTAGTGGAGAGGAGGTAGGAAGGGGATGGTGAGATGGCTATGGGAGGGAGAAGTAGAGGTTATAGCAGCCCAGTAGGCATTGTCTTGATGGCGGTGGGAGGGTTGGGGGATAGTGGAGCTGAGAGGAGAGGGGAGGGCAGACCCAAGGAGAAGGAGCAACTGTCTAAGGTGTGCTACATAATTGTATATCATAAAATCATCCCTGCTTATGGGGGCAGGGGCCGGGGCAACCTGTTGGACCTACAGTCCCTTCTGACATTAAATTATAGTGTTACTACTTATGGATTACTTTGTACACTTGTACATGACGCTTAATAAATGTCCCTCTCTGCATCTACTATTTCTCTGGAGATCTTGTTTAGCCTAGAGGGGATGAGATAACTTCCATGCAACATATTAAACTGCATTTGTTTTAAACATTTGCTCAAATCATCCCAATCAGTGGTCTCCATAATGCTTTTCCAGCAATATCCTGATAGTTTAGTACTAAAATCTTAGATTACATGTTCCTTGGTACAGTTAGCTTAGTACTTATGGTCTGCGTTTATCTTAGACAGTTCATTTCAGAATATGGAGAAAACTTTTACCTTTGCGGGAGTTAAATGGCCATTCTTGCAAAGTGTTATTGTCTTTGCAATTTAGGAGTGAAGAGATCAGTTTAGACCCGAGTTGGCCAGCTCACCCATTCCACTTCTGGTTTGCCTGTCCTACCCCCACACTCAAATGTTTTGTGATGTCTAAACAGAGAGAGTACAGAGACCGGTTCATTGGGAATAAATTAAGCTGTTTTCATTAACTTTTTATGTATTAAACTGTCCTTTAGTATAAATCAAAGTCCACTGCTGTTAGTCCACAACATATAAACAGGTTGGGCCAGTTTGTTAAACGTTTACTAATTCTTGCTTGTTTAAAACAAATATAAATGGGAGTGGGAGAAGTTTTGGAGAGCATTTCTAAAACTTATTGTGAAGTATCAACCACGTGGACTTTTTAAAAGTGTTTTGCTCAGGGACTCATCGGCAGACGCTCTCAAATACAAGTCCATGGTCGTGGTGCTAAAGGTAATTTAAGCCCTGTTTACACCGCAAACTTTAAAGTGCATCGACCCATGCGCATGGGTTGATGTGCTTCAAAGTCCATGGTGTGGACACTTACAGGAGTGACCTAAGCCCACTTTGCATTGGGATTCTGATGCCACTCGGGAGAGGGAACACGTATTGGAGCAAGTGACTGACAGTGCATTAACCATGCGGTGTAGACAGTCTGCAGTGCTCGCTCCGATTGAGCCTCTTCTCTCCGGGCATCCTCCAGTGGCCCCTTGAGCTTCTAATGCAGGGCTTAGTACACCCAAGTTCAGCGGAGAGCGCTTTTCACGAGAAGAAGTAAAGCTGAACTCGGGGAAAGTGCATGCAAATGTAGAACAAGGGCTGCAGGTATAACCGATTGAGTTAGTAAATTGAGACCGTGCTACTGGGCATGCGCTAATGCATATGCATGTCCTCTCTCATATGGGACATGAATATGCATTCATGCATGCCCAGTATGGCGATTCACTTTAGGACCCTAATTTGTTATATTTCTAGCCCTCGTTTTACATTTAAATGCACTTTCCCGAGTTCAGTTTTTTTTCTGCTTGTTATAAATGCTGTTTGCTGAACTTGAGTATTCAAAGCATAGCAAGAGCTTTTACTAGTCAGCATGTCCAGAGGGTGGAACAACCTGGCTACTGTGCGTACAGCCCCATTGGAGCAACCTACAGCATGGGCTGTGTAAACAGATAATTGAGCCGCTGCAGCCATCGCAGCAGCAGAAGGGGGGGGGGCGCCGCAAATTTCTGAGTGCTTTGGCGTTGTAAACGGGGCTTTAGGGGTCTTTCCGGGCTTGTGTATTATCACTGAATATACATTGTTAGCCATACCTGTCAGTGTGTAACAGAGGATGTGTTCTTATCCTTTTTAAAATAATTTTTCTTTAGTACAGTTGCTATGTCTTGGAACCCTGAGAAAGCATGTTGCATAATTATTTATTTATTTGTACAATTGGATTTACAACCTTTAAGCCAGAGACTCGTTTACAAAGGCATCTCGTCACAGAGAGGAAAAAAACAGTGATACAAGGTTAGAGTGTGGACAGTTACATATTTTTGTACAGTCTACATACATAGTTACATTTGGTACATAGTTACAATTGAGTCACATAGGACACCCCAGATATACAGATGTCTGGCAGGGGAGGGAAAAGGAGCCAGAGATGAATAGGAGAGGGGGATGAGTGTGGAGGCAGTCCAGAGGACTTTGTCGAGAATTGAGTGTACTGGGGGGCATGCGAGCACAGGTTAGCGACAATTACAGCAGTGGATGTTGAAAAGGTGGTTCCAAAGAGTGATTTTAAATGGGGCGATTTTGGGAGTGTTTGTGACGACAGGAAGAGAGCTGAACCAGAAGGGGGCCCTATAACTGAAAGATCTCTGAGGTAGGGAGGTCCTAGTTCTGGGTACCATTAGGGTGGTCTTGTCAGAGCTGCGGGTGGAGACTGTGGGGGAGGCCTGCTGAAGGGAGGCAGACACCCCAGGGGGAGAGCCTGAGCAGAACTTTCTTGGCTAGTAGGCAGGTCTGGTAATGGAGTCTTTCTTCAAAGTTGAGGAGATTGACAGTGGCATAGGGATGGCAGGTGTGGGTAAGCCTAGAGGCACTGGTCAGCAGCCTACAGTAGCAGGGGAGGATAGAAGAGCTCAAGGTTAGATGAGGAAGTGAGAGTTCAGAGTGATTAGGGAGGCAGCAGGAAAATACCCTCTAGTTGTCGGTGAGTATAACCTGCAGATGGAGAAGTGGGGACTTAGGTAAAAAAGAAGCAAGAAGTGACGTCATAGAGTAGGGACAATGGAGGGTACCTGGGGCTGGCCAAACACCTCCAGCAAACCGTGCAAGAGAGGAGGCTGTAGATTACCTCTTTCGCCTCACTGATGGTCCCAAACTGCAACCGGAACGCTGCTCAGGGCAGCTGTAGTTTGATGTGGAGTGGGGTTCAGGGAGGCCTATAAGAGGGGGAGGCAAAGGGGTTAGTTAGTATTCAGCGGGAGGGTTGGGTTGTTATTATTTGGTTATTACACTATCTTCGAGAGGAAACTGTTGCAGCAGGTAACATAAGTAGGACTGACACCACCTAGCAGCGGTTCTCGGCAAATTATTGTTATAGCAGTACTGACATGGAAACGCCCCCACCGACATTGGCTCCGCCCCCTGTCACTCTATATAAAGGAGGAGTTCCCCACATGCTCCAGTTCTTTCCTGCCGCACGGTCAGGGTTGGTTTGCCTTCCGTTTACCGCTTGCAATGCCGATCGCTCTCTTCCTTCTCCACTATTTCTAAGTCATCTATGTCCTCTTTCTCCAAAGGGCACATCAGCAAGTACTCCTGGGGGCAGCAGATACCATTTTTTTTTTTTTTTTTTACTTACTATTTTTGTCCATCTCCCTCACCCCGGAGCTACACTTCTTCGGGAGACACCAAGGTACCACCCCACAACTTGCCTTACCTGACTCCTCAGGGGTTCCCCCATGGAGCCGTGGATATACGCCCAGCTGGGTACAGGACGGGATCCCAACACCCCGATATCTTCAATGTCTCATCTGGTCCCCCGGTGGTCAGGCAAGCAGTCATAATTGGGGTTGGTACCGGTGCTCCGTCTACCGTGCTCCGGTGTTTTTTTTTTCCCCCTCCTTTCTAAGGAAGTGGCCAGCATCCCAACATCAAGGCTTTCCCGCTGTCAGCCACTCCCGACCCCTCTTTTGCATGCTCCTGTGATTGCTTTGCCTCTGACCACCACCAGAGGCCAGCCCAGCACCTGGCAAGTGCCCCCCTCCCTCCCAGGAGAGGAGAGGAGAGCTGTCCATCGGATGCTCAATCCTCTCCCTCCCTCCCCTGCTGAGCAGATACCATCTAAGAATGGCCATTCCACGTGCCTTTTTTGCCTGTTGGCCAACCACGACACAGACTCCTGTCCTCATTGGCAGGCCTTCAACTCCCGGACGCGCATCAGGAGACAGAAATTTCTTTCCGCCTTTTAAGCGGAGTCCAAACTGGCCGTGATGGAACGTGCTTCCGGGGGGGGGGGATTCAGACCCCCCCTCCTGCCCAGAAGAAGCACCACAAACATCGGGAGCACCAGGAGCGAGAGAGGTCCCATTCTAGGCCTAGTTCCTCAGGCTCAAAGTTGGAGTAGTCGGGGCATGATTCCCGCCTCATGGCCTCAAACGTTCCTCCACTGGGTCTGTGGGTCCTCTTCCTCAGGGACCACCCTCCAACCCTTGAAGGTGCATCCGCCCGCCGAGAAGGCTTCCTCAGCGGGCAGAGATAAGTCCTCTTCCCGCTCGGCCTCCGCTTCCAAGGCCGAACTCCGGGAATCAAGCAAGGCCTCAGGGTCTTCCGGCGGCAGGGCCTCGTCCTTGTCGCCAAAATCGAAGGACTCTGACCATTGCCTGCCAACGGCGGCTGATTGACGTTCAGTCGAGAAGTCCTCTAAACACCACAAGTCCGACTGTCCCAAGGCTCAAGCCACCAAGGGACACCCATCAGACTACAGAAACAAGCGGACGCCAGACCGACGTTTGCCTGTGGTCCTCCGGCTCCCCTTCCCCCGGCGAAGGCCATTCCGATGCCAGTCACCCCGGCACCACCTGACGTCAGCTCTGGGACCCCCTCTCTGCAGCAGATGCCGGTCCACCTGACGTCAGAGGCCAATGACAGGGCAGCGGATGCTCCTTCGTCATCGCCACAAAGACAGACGCCGGTGCCCACGGACACCAGCACCATCCCGATGATGGGGCGGGATGGCTCTGGTGCACCTCCTCCTTCTGTGACTGGTTCCCCAAAACGAAACCTTTAGCAAGTAAAGGAGCTCTTCTCCCACTGGTGGGACACGGTCAAACGTGGTCTCTCAGTGGGTGTGCCTCAGCCCACCCTGGTTCCAGGGGGCCCTGTTCCTGATCCAATCCCAGTCCCGGAGACTTCCAATCAAGAGGCTGGGAAGGAGCCTGCACCACCCAAAAAGCACAAAGACAAGAGGCGCAGGAGGACTGGGTCCAGCAGTTCCTTCCGCTCTCCCTCTCTTGTCAAGAGGCGCAAGAGAAGACAGCACAGGTCCCCATCCTCTTCAACCTCGGACTCTTACGTCAACTCCGACACCTCCTGTGTTGACTTGGATGTCGAACTGCATTTAGGGGACATGGAGGGACACCCCAAATCCCCCCCCAGATGACCCCAGCTTCATGGAGGTGATGAGGCACATCCAGGCAAACATGGGTTGGGACACTGAGGCCCTGGACCCAGAGTGACTGCAGTTGGCTAAATACTTCCACCAGAAAGACCCTAAGCCAGTGGTCATCCCTCCAATGGTTGACACCTTTGAGGATGTCACATTCGCTACCTAGACACGCCCTCACTCCTCCTCCTCTGCCGTGCCCAAGAAGGCTCATCGGCGCTACCTGGCCCTTAAGGACCACTCCTTCTTGGCCGAACCACCTGCAGCGGACTCAGTGGTGATTTCAGCAGCTCACAACCATTCGCAGAGGCCTAAGCACCTGAGCACCTAGCTGCCTGACAGGGAGTCGAAGAGGCTGGATTCCATGGGACGCAAGGTGTACTCTGCTGCCACCTGCACTATCAGGAGTCTCAACTTCCTGACACACATGGTCCAATTCCAGAACGCCCTTTGGGAACAGGGAATGGACATTGTGCAAAACATGCCCGATTGCCCTCAGCGCATGCCAAACTGCTGCAGACCGTCTCAGATATGGGTACCCACATTCTGAGGTCAGCCTATGACTCTGTGGACACCTCCTCAAGGGCAGCCGCTACTGGCATTTACCTCCAATGCCATGCTTGGGTTCGGGTTTCTGGGTTCGATCCGGATGTGCAGACAATTATTCTGGAGGCTCCCTTTAAAGGCTCCGTGCTCTTTGGTGAAGACACTGAGAAGATTATCACCAAGCTGCAGAACTCCAGTAAGGCCAACCGAACTGTGCAGTCCATGTACTGCCCGAAGCAGGGGCAACCTTGGAACCCCTGTTTTCATGGCTGTGGGGGACATCAGCCTCAGCAACCACGCTACCAGTCCCACTCGCAGTGAGGCGGCTTTAGTCATAGGGGCACAGCCAGGAGCTCCTTGGCCGCCTCCTCCTCTAGTCAGGTTAAACCAGCTACTGCCACCTTCCCTTCCCCTCCCACTGCCTGACTATCCAGGCCACCTTCCTCCCCTGGACGCCTTGTTGGTGGAGCCATTCGGAGGATGCTTTTCTCTCTATGCAGATGCCTGGAGTCAAGTGACCTCCGACCAGTGGGTTCTCGAGCTCGTGGGGTCGGGGCACTCCATAGAGTTCAATGCCATCCCGCCGGATAGACCGCCACACCCATCTCGCTATCCCAGTGAACACCAGGTGCTGATCAGAAGGGAAATCCATTCCCTTCTGGACAAAAACATCATAGAGCCAGTGCCCCCTGCCGAGTGAGAGACAGGATTCTTCTCCCACTTTTTCCTGATCCCAAAGAAATCAGGAGACCTCAGACCTATCTGGACCTCAGCGATCTAAACCAGTGGGTCTCCTATCGGAGGTTCCATGTGACCACCCTCCCCACTCTCCTGCCCTCCTTAATTTTCAGCGGGAGACTGGCTGGTATCCCTGGACATGCAGGATGCCTATCTGCATATCCCTATTGCCAGGGGTCATCAGATTTCTGAGGTTCAGATTCGAAGGCATGGGCTATCAATTCAAAGTCCTCCCCTTTGGTCTCCCTTCAGCCCCCAAGGTATTCACCAAGTGCCTGGCAGTGGTCGCCATGGCACTTCAGAGACTGGGCCACTTTGCATTTCCTTATCTGGATGACTGGGTCCTCCTGGCTCCATCCAGGCCCCACCTGTTGGAAACCATCAGGGAGTCCCTCTTGCTGTTCCAGCGCCTGGGGCTCACGGTCAACAGGGACAAGTCGCAACTTCTCCCGTCCCAGAAGCTGCAGTTCATCGGAGCTCTTCTGGATACCACCCTCGCGAAAGTGTTTCTTCCCTCTGACAGAGCAGGTTGGATTCAGGTCTTGGCATACCAAGTCTCTACAGCCTCAAGAGTCCCCGCAAGACTCCTCCTTAGGCTGCTAGGGCACATGGCAGCCGCCGTAGTTTCTGTCCCTCTGGCATGGCTGTGCATGCGGATCATTCAGTAGTCATTAAGAGCCCAGTGTGATCAAAACGTGATGATTTGGACGCCTCGATCCGGATCTCAGAGCCGATCTGCCAAGAATTGCGCTGGTGGATGTCATCACAAAACTTACTAGCAGGTATCCCCTTCCATGTTGGGGCCCCAACTGAGATTCTGACCACATACATATCATCCTCTGGATGGGGCGCACACATGGGGACACATCGCACTCAGGGATCTTGGTCCCCGATACAGGAAGATCTGCATATCAACGTTCTGGAACTGAGAACGGTCCTGTATGCTCTTCAGGCCCTGGTCTCGGTCCTAGTGCCGGGTCACCTGTTGGTCCAGATGGACAACACTTCAGTGATTTTCTACATCTACAAACAAGATGACACACACTCGTACCCCCTCTGCCGGGAAGCCATGCAGGTGTGGGACTGGGCTCTGGAGCATTAGCTCTTCTTGATAGCAGTTCACATTCCAGGAGAACAGAAGGTGTTGGCCGACGCACTCAGCCAAACCAGGTTGCAGGCTCACAAATGGGAGCTCCTTCAGGAAGTGATGGATCAAATCAGCCAGTGGGGGACACCAGAGTTAGATCACTTAACATCACAATCCAATGCAAAACTGCCCAGTTTCTGCTCGCTAGGTCCGGAGCCTGGAGCTTTTTGGCAAGACGCACTGTCCTTCTCTTGGAAGGGAAGGTTTCTCTACACATTCCTTCCCTTCCCGCTCTTGCAGAAGGTTCTTCTCAAAGCGCATTCAGAACTGTCTGCCCTCATTCTGATAGCTCCGCTGTGGCCTCATCAGATTTGGTTTCTTTTGCGCCAGCATTTAGCGGCAGAGCCGCCGCTGCCTCTTCTAGTTTACTCTCATCTTCTGTCTCAGGACAGCGGGTCCCTGATCCATCCAAATCTGTGCTCCCTTCACCTGCATGCCTGGCTCCTCAGGACCTAGCTAAATCCAGGTTTGGAGTATCCAATCAGGTAGTTCAAGTTTTGGCTGAGGCGCGTAAGCCTGCCACCAGGGCCACTTATGCTATGAAGTGGAAATGTTTCTGTATCTGGGCCACAGCCAAGAGGGTGGACCCCCTGGTCTGTCCGGTTAATTCCGTTTTAGAATACCTGCTTTCCCTTTCAGAGTCAGGTCTCAATTATTCCTCCATCAAGGTACACCTGGCCACCATCTCTGCTTATCACTTCCCAGTGCAGGATAAGATGGTGGCTCAGATGAGTCTCTAAGGCTTTCCTTCACGGTATTCTTCATATCAAACCTCCCATCTAGGATCCTGTCCTTCCTTGGGATCGCCTCTTTGTCCTAGAGAAGCTTCGCCCCCACAATTGAACCGGCAGTGGAGGCTGAGCTAGTTTCCTGTCTTGGAAGACTTTGCTTTTGGTAGCGATTACTTGATGACGGCGCATTTCAAGGCTTCAGGCTCTCGTGTAAGAACCTAGCTTAATTTCCATAAGGATAGGGTTGATCTTCACATCAACCCAGTTCCTACGAAGGTGGTTTGAACTCACTCTTAACCAGTCCGTTCAGCTTCCGGTGTATTACCTGGAGTATTCGAACAGAGGGGAGGCTCTGCTTCATTCCTTGGATGTCCACAGACCTCGTCTGTTACCTGGCTAGGATCAAGGGAGACAGGAAATCTGATCAGCTTTTTGTGTCATTTGCTCAAAGGTCCTTAGGTTGCCCGGTCACCAGACAGACGCTGTCGCGCTGGTTGGTCCATTGCATTACCTTTTGTTATCAGAAATACAATAGGTCTACTCCGGGCCTGATTAAGGCTCATTTTACCAGGGCAGTCACCACTTCCTTTGCAGCGCTGAAGCGGGTATCTGCAGCTGACATTTGTGCTGCTGCTACCTTGCACTCTGTTCACACATTTGTCAGGCACTACAGCCTTGACATCATTTCCAGACAGACTTGTCAGTTCTGCAGGGTCTGGATTCCTGAGGGATCCTTCCTGCTCCTGTTTCTCCTGTTGTTTTTTCCTTATTGTTCCCTCCTCCCAGGGGTTGTCTTAAGTTTATACTGCTTGGGAATCGGTCCTACTTGTGTTACCTGCTGCAAGAGCTTCCTCTCGAAGTAAGATAGTACAGTTACACAAGAACTTACTGTAACAGTAGATCTTTGAAAGAAGCTCTTGCAGCAGGTATATTTTCCCACCCTCCTTCCCACAGGGATCAGGCCTTTTCCAGGCTGGCCTTTCTTCCGTTCTGAGGAAAAGTTTGGGTCACAATTCCTGTTTGTCGCCTGTTGCGTTCCGTTTGCCTGTAGAGGGGGCGTACAAGAACTGGAGCACATGAGGAACTCCTCCTTTATATAGAGTGACGGGGGTGGAGCCGATGTTGGTGGGGGCATTCCACATCGGTACTGCTAGAAGAAGAATTTGCCGAGAACCACCGCTAGGTGGCGTCAGTCCTACTTGTATTACCTGCTGCAAGAGCATCTCTCAAAGGTGATCTGTTACGGTAAATTCTTGCGTAACTGTACTTTATTATTGTGGGTTTTTTTATGACATTCAAGAAACTTATATAAAAAAAATTAAAAGTGCCCCAATTACACCAATTAAGTATACCTCCGCACTGTCCTTGGTTAGATGTCATGAAACGTCTGAGTGTAGGGGCGGGGCCAGCAAACCGAGAAGTGGAAGGGATCAGCTGGCCACCTCCTTGGGGCCAAACTGATCCCTTTCCTCCTGAAGCTGAAGAAAATAAAATCTTGTAAGAATGTCCACCCATCTCCTGCAAAGGAAGGGAGCTTCTTCTGCATTTTGAAAACACTAAATTTGGTGCTTCTTTATCTTCAAGGATTTCTTTAAGCAAGAAGTCTTAAAACCCAGAGGGGTTGTGGTTCATTATCACTTTTTAGCCAAATGATGAGGTGCTTGTTCAAACTTAGAAAAACTGCATTTTTATGTAGCTACTTGGAATCAATAGTATGTGTAGCTAAATTAAATGCAAAAATATTTAACAAAATGCCAGTTTGTCTATTGGTAGCCTATAGCCTGCTGCTAACTCACATGAGATATTTGTCTTTAGAAGCTACAGAAGAAGTTTCTCTTGACAGTCCAGAAAGGGAACCCATACTTTCTTCAGACTCGACTCCTGCCATCACTCGTGTAACGCCCACTGCACTAGTGACACCAAGGGTGGAGCCTAAAAGTCTCTCGGCCAGTGACTTGTTTGACATATCCAAGGATGAGGTAGTGTTATCATTATGCAGTTTGTATTTGTCAGTGTTGAACAGACCTGTTACAGTAACAAAAACAATCATACATTGTCTTGATGTGAGAATCTTAACTTTTGTTAAGCATCTTTTCCATTATTTTACACTGTTCACTTTGTACAGTTTATTTTTTTGTTTCTAGGATCGTGGATATGTTGTTCATCCACATTTCTTGGCATGTCCCTTTCCCTTTAAGGATCACTGGAAGGTTTTCAAGCTGGCTCCTCCCACCCACTCGGGTGGTATAAATCCGTCAGCTCAGCCCCATGACTCCAGATCTTCTTTTCCGCTGGAAGATTCAAGTTGCCTCCTTCGTGCTTCCGCATTTTGTAGGCCCTGGCTTCAAAACCTTTGGTTATTCCAAAAATTGATCTTGTTCGTATTAGTGATCACGACCGTTTCCCTTCGATTATGGAAGACCAGTCTTCCCCCGGATTTCGCCAGTGTTAGTGTGGCCAGAAGATGTAGTGCACCGATCTCCACACCGCGTGCGTCTATTGCTTGTGTGTTGACCATGACACCTCGAAGTGCGATTTTTTTTTTTTTATCTTGCATTTCACTCTCGTCCTCAATGACTATCTTGCACGCCTGAAGTTGGGGAGGCTGGAAAAAACAGAATCCTCTGGTGAAATCAAAGGAGGCTCGGTGGACGGTTTTCATGGCCGCGGGATCCACGGAGCAATTAGAGCATGTGCAAGCCTTTGAGGAGGAAGCAGCTTGCGCCATGGAATCTTCCTCTTGGAGCTTCTTCGTTTCGCTCAACCTGGGCTCCACTTTCTCTGGTTCTTTCCGAGAGTTGTGCCAGTCTCTCCCGAATAAGAGAGAGGGTCCTGTGGGCAGGCACTCCTCTCTGTCCCGTAAGTAGGAGAAGGACCTGGGACGAAGACATTCTTGGGATCGGGAGAGATCTCGGTCCCAGGAACCGGCAGTCTCGATCTCTGTTAAAATTGCTTCTTCAACTGCTGGCTTCTCAGCTTTGCCATCCGGCCAGTCGACCGAAGTGTCTATTGACGAGGTTGAAATAATCCTCGATCCGATCGACCCCTTGTCGCCGACTCCGGTAGACGACTCTCTCACTCAGACTCCAGTCCTTGCATTCCCCGATGAGGGGAGACTGCCGCTAGAATCCCATCGAGGAAGTGGTCCCGACCCGGACAATCACCGGTCTAGCGGTGTCTCCCGAGCGACTGAATCGGCCTGGCCGATCTTGATCGAGGTCTAAGACCCCCTCGACCGACAGGCCGAGGAAGAGCCACAAGTGCTCAAAAAAGAGGCAACGGCGACTGTCATCCTCCTCGGATGAGGAAAGGCTCCAGTGGAAACTATGGCGCTACGAGGGCCTCGTGTGGCAACAGCTGATTTTGACCAGTCACAAGCCGACCCCAGCCATTACTTGACTTTCGCCTCCCAGGCCAAAGCTGACTCCCTCAGAGCCGATTAAGTTGGTTCTCCCGCCTGCGGAGCTGGCGAAACCTCCGGTTTGGCCTAAATCAGTCTTTCCACCGATCGTGGTGGAACCACCACCCAAGCATCCTGTGGGAGGGGCTCCTGCTAAGGAAGCTAGACTAGGCACCAGACTTCTGCGGCATCTTTCGGTCACCGTCACCCCGGACTGCCCTCAGCGAGTCGAAGGTGACCAGGGCAGTCAATCGTTGTATCAGGATTCCTCTGATTTGGATGAGACTGGCCTACATTCTCATCTGGGGGATGATGAATCGACTGGTGGGATAGAGACTGAGGGAGGTCCTTCATCCTTTCAGGGCATTCTTCATCTCATCTCTGAGTCTACAGGGATGCCCCTGGAGCCTGTCCAGAAAAAGGCGGAGTACTCTCTCACGGACATCCTCAAGAGAGGGGATACCCCTACGGAGGTCTTTCCTGTGGCAGAGGCCATAGTTGGCCTAGCCTTAGAACTGCATTTTGTCCAGCTCCATCTGCCAGCATTGCCCGCAAGTATGCAGTGCCCATGGGGTCCCTTGCAAGGTTCACAGAGCACCCTTCGGCCGAGAGCCTTGTGATTGTGTCTTTGTTCAGGCGTACTGGCAGTTCTGCCGACACTGATCAACCTCCCGAGAAGGAATCCAAAAACTTGGATCACTCGGAAGGTCTATGCAGTCACATCTTTAGGCCTCCGTCAGGCAAGTTCGGCCGTCATCATGGCATACTTCTCCCATGCCCTCTTAGGGTCTTTGGATGAAGTCCTTCCACGTCTCCCTGCGGACATGCAGACCACGGTCAGGCAAGTCTGGGACCAGGGCCGGGCTGTTGCCAAACAGCAACTCCAGATGGCCCTGGACATTGGGGACTCTTGTGCCCACTCATTGGCAGCCGCAGTTGCCTCTCGCCGCAGGGCCTGGCTGAGACTCTCCTCTTTCACAGCAGATACTCTGCATGAACTGGCTGATGTGCCTTTCCTGGGCACCCAATCTCTTTGGCCCAGGTGTGTCTGGTCACCTTCAGCGTATTAAGCAGTCCAGTGCCACCTTGGACGCCACTTCTGCTAAAGGTTCTTCAAGTAAGAAGCAGTAGCAGAAGAAGAAACCTCTTCGACATTCTTTCCCTGTGGCCCAGCAACCCTCCTTTCAAGGAGGGCAGCAGCAAGCTCAAGCTTAGCACCCCTGGTCCAATCCTGGCCCTTCCAGGTCTGTGAAGGGGGCCGAGGTTCAGGTCTTGGATCCTCCTCCTCCAAGCCTGCTCTATGACAGGGTGGGGGCTGCCAACCCTCTCCTGTCACACCAGCTCTGGGTCCTCCCATGGAGGGGGGACAACTCCGGTACTTCCTTTCCACTTGGTCCACTATCACCACAAACAGGTGGGTCTTGGAGGTGGTTGGCCAGGGACTGCCTCTAGAATTCGAGCAGTACCCTCCAAGCTGAGCCCGCGCCTTGTGGGAGGAAAGAGTATCCGCCCATACTTAGTTGGCTCTCCGAGATGATATCGCTCTCCTCCTCAAGGAGGCAGTGGCTCCAGTGGCAGATTCTCCAGCAGACCCAGGCTTTGTCTCCAGGTACTTCCTGGTGCCCAAGCGGGCGGGGGGGCGGTTCCCATTATAGATATGCACGACCTGAATCAGTTTCTCAGGTCATGCACCTTCGGATGGTCACTCTGTCACAGATCATACCATCCTTTGAGCGAAAACATGTTCTATTCACGGATCTGCAGGACGCATTCTTTCACATCCCAATCCGTCTGTCTCATTGGCAGTTCCTCTGCTTCAGAGCCGAAGGGATCCTATATGAGTTCAAACGGGTCTTCACCAAATGCATAGCAGTGGTGGCAGCCCATCTCAGGCATCGGGGGTCAGAATTTACCCCTACCTTGACGATTGGCTCTTAGCAGGTACCAGCCAGCAGGAGGTGGAGAGGTCCAGGGACCTGGCCCTCCAGACCTGCTCCCAACTCTGCCTATTCATCAACGAGGCCAAGTCGGAACTCGTGCCTTCCCAGGTGATATGCTTTATTGGGGCAGAGCTTGACTCTCGTCAAGCCAGAACTCGGCTCTCGGTGGACAGGATGGAGGTTCTCTCCTCCTTTGCCCAATCATTTCTGGTTGGGCAATTGTGCCCTGCCCGGGACTTTCTGTGCCTTCTGGGTTACATGGTGGCATGCACCTCCATGGTCTGTTGGGCCCAGTTGCACATACGCCCCCTTCAGTGGGAGCTGGCCGCCCAGTGGACTCAGCGCCATGGTCATTTCGACCAGCTGATCACTGTAGCCCAGAAGATGTGGGACGCTCTCCAGTGGTGGACTGCCCCAAACCGGTTGCAGGAAGGGATCCTGTTTGTCCGCCCAGAGTCAACGGCCGTCCTCACGACCGATGCCTCTCTCATGGGCTGGGGAGCCCACATGGGGGACAAAAGTGCCCATGGGTTCTGGACTCCTGAGGAGTCCCGATGCCACATCAACCTGTTGGAGCTCAGAGCAGTCAGACTGGCGTTGTCAGCTTTCGCTCCTCAGCTCCGGGGTCAAGTCCAGATGGACAATACCATGACCATGTACTACCTCAACAAACAAGGTGTCACGCATTTCCGTCTGCTTTGCAGGGAAGCGCTCTGCATCTGGACCCTCATCAGCCGTCTGGAGGCAGATGATCTAGCCATTCATGTGGCAGGAGCCTCACCATCTGGCGGATGCTCTCAGCTGCTTAGGCGAGACATCCCACAAGTGGTCTCTCCATCCAGAAGTAGCTTACAGCCTGTTCTCCCACTGGGGCAAACCAATGGTGAACCTGTTTGCCTCCAGGGACAACACCAAGCTGAGGCTGTTTCATGCCCGCCCCCATCAGCAGGGCTCACTGCAGGGGGATGCCTTCTCGAGGCCGTGGACCCCGTGCTTCTTCTACACCTTCCCTCCATTTCCCTTGATCCACATGGTGCTCCTTAAGGTGAGAAGGGACAAGGCAAAGGTGATTCTGGTAGCCCCAGACTGGCCGCGCCAATTCTGGTATCCCGAGCTCCTCAGCCTCAGCTGCAGGCCCCCGGAGCAGCTTCCCGCATGCCCAGACCTGATCTCTCTCAATCAGGGGAAGGGATACCATCGGGACCTTCAATTCCTGCACCTCACAGCCTGGTACCTTAGCGGCTAGAGTTCCAGGCTTTGGATCTTTCCGAGGATGTCCTCACCGTGGTGGAGGCATCCAGAAAGGAATCAACCAGGAAATGTTATGCCTTCAAGTGGAAAAGGTTTTCCATTTGGTGTCGGGCAAGGGCCTGGACCCTCTGTCCTGTCCAGTGGCTAACATTCTCAACTACCCTTGGTTTCTGTCCAAAGGGGGTCTTTGGTCATCGACCCTTAGGGTGCACCTGGCAGCCATCTCTGCTTACCAGGCGTGGGCCAATCAGCTGACATTGGTGCAGGAGACAGAGGTCGGGTGCTTTTTCAAAGGCCTGGATCACATATCCCCTCCTGTGCGTGAACCTCCACCTCCGTGGGATCTACTGCTGGTACTGGCAAAGCTCATGGGCAAGTCATTCGAACCAATGCACAGCGTCGTTGTCACACTTGTCATGGAAGATGGCCTTCTGGTGGCTATCATGTCTGCCAGAAGGAGAGGGGAGCTCCAGACACTCTCGGTGGACTCCCTGTATCTGGTCTTCCACTGGGACAATGTCGTCCTACGCCCCCATCCGAAATTCCTTCCAAAGGTGGCATTAGAGTTTCACCTTAGCCAGGTGTTAACTCTGCCAGTATACTACCCTAATTACACCTCGGAGGCCGAATATAGGCTCCGTACCTTGGACCTGAGATGAGCCATCTCCTATTATAAGGAGAGGACGGTGGAAATTTGGGGAGAGGTTTGTCAGCTGTTTGTCACCTACGCTGAAGCCGCTTCTGGCAGACCTGCAGCAAAATGGACTATTGCAAGGTGGATTACATCTTGCATAAGTCTGTGCTATGAGTTGGCGGGCATGGAGCCTCCCAGAGGGATAAGAGCTCATTCTGCCTGGTATACCGCTGCATCGGTGGCTGCTTCCAGGGACATCCCCATACAGAAAATCTGTTGGGCTACTACCTGGAAGTCAACAAACACCTTCATTACCACACCGACCTTGAGTCACGCCAGGATGCTGGTTTTGGGGCCTCAGTTCTCCAATCTCTTTTCCCTAAGTAAGTATCAGTGGGGGTGTGCGCCTTGCCTCCCTTCTCCTGGAGAACTGCTAGGAGTCTGCCAAGAAGTGTGGATGAACAACATATCCACAATCCCAGAAAAACAGGTTACTCACCTGTAACAATAGTTCTAGGAGTGGTACGTTCATCCACATGGACCCACCCGACCTTCCCTGCTGCAGACGAACACCTGGCTTCCAGTGGGCTCAGATATGGCGTCATGGGGCGCGGAGCCGTGGGATATACCACCCGGGCAGGTGGGAGGAGCCAGCTTGAAGATGTTCTGGCGATCCTTAAAGGGAAAGGAACATGCCAAGAAGTGTGGATAAACAACATATACCACTCTTGGAACTAGTTTTACAGGTGAGTAACCTGTTTTTTCTGTTCATTGCTCTGTATATTTTCTTGTTACCGGCTTTTTACCTTTTGCTTTACTGTTCATTGCACTGTATTGATTGATATTACCGTTTCTCCTCCCATCTGTATACCCTCTTCCCAGGTTACCGGCGTCCCAGATTTGGAAACGGATCAGGGCAATCCTTTCTGGGGAAGGGGGGTGTGGGGATCCTGCATCTAGCTGCTTGATTGCCACCTGGAGGAGGCTGGGTGACAGCAACAGCAAGAACAGCAGACTTGGGGACAGCATTGCCACTGCGCACATGCGTGCGTATGTGCTATTGCAGGGAGACATCTCAGGAAGAAATAATAGTAAGAGGAAAATGCCCAGCTTGCTTTCACCCCGCGCAAGCACCGCACGGCCTTATATGGCCAGCCACCTATGGGAATCGCCACATCTGGCTTGACCTCCCATACCCTGATGAGTTTCAGCAGTCGAGGGAGCACCTTGCTCACTGTTGCCTCTTCTATGTAGTCTCCCAACACTAAAATTATCCTTGCTCCTGCCGTGGTCGTCGTCCTACCCCTGCCTGGCTCACTCATTTCAGGTAGAGCCTCCTTTCCCTGGGTTTTCATTGTTTATTTCCCTTGGGGGTCTGTAATCTGAATCAATTACGCTAGCAGCATGGACAGATCATCTTTGCGGATATCTCTCTCTCCAGATAGCCACACCTGTGGAACATAGACACCACCGACGCCATTGTGGGTGGCCCCAAACCTCCTCAGTTCTTGTTTTTTTTTTCCCACCATCAACTTCACGTCGAACCAGTGAAACGCCATCTTTGGACTTCATTGCTGTATGCTTCTCTGGCCTACATCTCCTTTTCTTTGGTGATGTCTGCTTGTATGTGTTTCCTAAAGTGGCCTTATTTCCTGTGATGCCAATGCTGCCTGTTGACCTACCATCTCTGGCTGTTGCTTTCCTTCCATGGATCCTTGCTGGTCTCCCTTTGCTGTCTGTATTCCCACTGCTGATTTGTCATCACACGACTCCACAAAAGACAGCTGCACTACCCCAACAGGAGGCCGGTGCAGTCGAGTGGGCTGCAAGCCCAAAGCATACAGTCCAGGCCAAAATGAGAGCACTCGAGGTAGAAAAAATGAATAGCTCACACAAATAATACCAGCAAATGCAATGTGATTTATTCAGGCTACACAGGCAAAGCCCCTAGCACCTCGACAATTAAGCCTTTCAGGAGGCATAAGGAGGGAACAGACAAACAAGTTTAAATAGCCCCAGTTAAGTGAATCGTAGCAACGTGTGAAACGCACACAATTAAATACCTATACATACATAATAACTAATGCAAAAAAAACTATTTACATACTAATACTGCTGATAATCTAAATATCAATAAATTTGTTTCGTACAAACAGTACTACTACAGCACCATGTTCAGTATCAGAAATACATTCTTAAATAGATTTGCATTTTCACTGAACTTTATGAACACAGTATACAAATTTTCAGTAAATATTTCATTTATTGAATATCAACAATAATTCATTCATCCCCAGTAGTTGACATAAAAGCTGTAACAAGAATGGTGAAAAGATTTATGAAGGGAGGAAGTGAAAGAAGAGTGAAAAGAGAAGGAAGGGAGGGTTAAGGGTTGGGAGAAAGTAAGGAACTCAAGAAAAAAGAAAGGGAAGGAAGGAGGAAAAAAGAGGGGAAAAGAGGGGAGAGGGATAGTTCATAGAGACTGATTGTAAACTCCCATCAGTATCAGGGACAATTTACAGATGGGGATTCACACTCTAGTTCATCATGTGCAGTTATCCAAGGAAAAGAAAATTCCTAAGGAAGCAAAAATAAGATAATCAGTATGGAAAAAAAAGTATCCTTTCTTCAAAAATAGCTTATGGTCCCATTGTTCATTAAGGCCAACTGGTTTCGCACTCCTCGACCTATAGATTAATTCACTTTATTTCATGAGAAGAGCATTAACTCGTATCACCTCCATATGGGAGGGGAGGGACCCATGAAGTTCCAAACCTTAGGGTCAGAAGCATGATGCTGTGAAAAGTGCAGTCCCACAGGAGTATCCAGTCTAACGTTACAAATATTCCTAACGTGCTCCTGTATTCACAACTTAAGTGACCGAGTTGTACATCCAATATACAAAACATTGCATGTACACCAAAGGGCGTACACAATAAAAGAAGTGTTACAGGTAATAAATTCTTTAATATTAAAAATGTTGCCATTATCAGAGTGAATAAATTGTTTACCTGTCTAACAGTAGTTACCATTACATCTGTGACAAATGGCCCACGAGGTTTTTTTACTAAGGCAGTTGTCATTTGTTTGTTTTTTCTGTTGGGAATCTAGAATGTACCAACCAATCCCTGATGCTAGAAGCTGTAGAGAAAGTGATCCTACGCCATTCTCCCACTAGTGCAGACAGCTGTGGATCAGAATGTAATAAGGGCCAAAATCTGTATATTATATGACCTATTTGCCCAACCCAATTATTAAATTCTGTCACAAAAGTAATGGGGTGTGGCTCATTCCTGGTGTTTCTAGTTTGGTAATTTAAAAGATCCTCTCTTCCTAGAAAAAGCTTTGGTCATAGCATCTTTAATATTCTGCTGGCTATATCCCCTAGTAAGGAATATCTGCTCTTGTTCCTTAGCCTGCTCCCAGAAACTGCTATCACTAGAGCAGTTCCTGTGCAAACGCAAAAACTGGCCAAACGGAATGGATTCTTCAAGTCTTAATGGATGCGCACTATCCGCTCTCAACAGGGCATTAGCTGCAGTTTGTTTTTGAAAACATGTAGTTTGAATAAAGGTTTCATGCCCCACTGGTTTAGAAATGGACAGATCCAAGAAATCAATCATTTCTTCACTGATCTTATGTGAAGCATAAAATCACAGTATTAACATTCAGCCACTTAAACTCATCAATCTCTGAGGCATCACCTTTCCAAATACACAGTATATCATCAATGAAGCTGGTCCCAAACTTAATTTTGGGTAAGTATTTATTCACTCTTTGGTTAAATACAATATCCACTTCCCACTTCCCCAAAAATAAATTGACATAGGAATGTGCTATGGAAGCATCCATGGCAATGCCATATATTTGTTGATAAGTCTCCTGCAAACTCAAAACAATTGAGTTAATATGAAATTTAGTGCTTCCACAATAAAGTTAGCAGGTACATGGTCTTTCTCAGGTATCTTCTGTAAAAAAAAACCAAAAAAAAAAACCTGAAGGCACCTATCCCATCCTCGTGTCGAATGCAGGTATACAGTGACTCTGCATCTGTTGTTACCCAGGTCATATTCTCCTCCCATACTACATTTGACAGTTTCTTTATAACATCTGTGGTATCTTTAGTATAAGACTTCAAATTAACCACACTCCTTTGCAGAAAAGTGAAGGCAAAGTTATGCACGGGTGTACTGTATGTGCTATGTACAGCATAGAACCTGATGTGGGGCCAAATAAATGTTTTAAATGCATACAGAATGAAGACATGACTCAAGAAATTAACCTGTTTAATGACAGATTAACTGCACTGCAAAAAAGCTATGCTGACACTATTGCCCGCTTAAACAGGACTAATCCACTTACTGAGTCCTGTACACTTGGTACTTGTGCTAGCTTGTTACTTATAGCCAGTAATCGGGATCAAGCGGCACTTATAAATGAAAGTAGCTTTTATAATCTTGTTAATACCCCAAATAAGAAGCGAGCTAGGGAAGAGGAGGATCACATACATAGTGAGGACTTATGGTATCAGGTCCAGAGTAAAAAAGGAAGGAAAGCGGCCTTATTTCACATTCCTACAGAAAAACAGCTTTGATCCTTTAATAAATTTACTAGATGAAGATAGTCCCTCGACCCCAAGTGGCATTCCTCCTATTATACAGACTGCTGTTTGTGAACAATTAGTTACTGATTTGTCTGTTCCATGTAATGTGAACAAGTAGTCCGGTTCTGATAATTCCATGGACCTGACTGATAGGAATGAAGCAGAGCCCAGGCAAATCTATTTGTTGGGTGACTGTATTATTAAAAATGTTGACAAGGCTATTTGTAATCAAGACAAAAGAAATAGGACCCTCTCTAGTTTTAGAGGGGCTAAATTATTGGACATTACAAAAATGTCCAGGAACATCTTGAAAACTGGCGGGGGCATTGGTTATAATTCATGCTGGGGTAAACAGTGTTTTTAATCAAGATGTACACAGCATCAAAGAAGAATTTGTGGGGATGTGTAACCTACTAGTAGATTCAGATTGTCAGATCGCTTTTTCAGAAATTCTTTCTGTCCCTAGGGCTACTAGCTATATTAATGATAAAATTAAATCTTTAAACAACTGGCTTCGCAGTTGGTGTCTTAAGCAAAACATACACCGTCTTACCCATTGGGAAGAATTTGCATATAATCTGGATTTAATATGCAGGGACGGACTACATTTGAATAAACTTGGCAATAGATTGTTCGGAAAACAAATTAATGATTTCATATCTTCTAATTTAAACTAACGGGGGGGGGGGGTGATGGGAATATGCATGACCTTTTAACGACATTTACTGACATAGAAACCAATGTCTCCAGAGTTTGCAATCTCAAAACATTGGATACAATAAAAAGTACTACCCCTAATTTTTTCAGCATGGATCTGAATATCTAATTGCTCAGTGCTAGAAGTTTAAATAATAAACTAGATGAATTAAAATGCATTTTATGTAAAGATAAAATAGATATATGTGGTGTTACAGAAACTTGGTTTACAGATTCAAGCTGGGGTATTGATATCCCAGGCTATTCAGTCTGTATCAAGAACTGACAAAATTCTAAAGGAAGTGGGGTTGCATTGTATATTAATAAGCACCTAGATAGTACAGAAACTCCAATATATGCAAATCCAGAAACTGATACTGAAATCGTATGTGCTCAAATACAAACTGATAGGTTATGTTTTTGTTCCCCCAACTTGGATATTAACAGTAATGACATATTTTTACAAACCATTGAACACCTGGAAAATTATGATGATTTAATATTAATGGGGGACTTTAATTTACCTGCTATTTATTGGCAGACACTCACTGGGAAATCTCAGATAGATAATAGATTTATTGATCTTATTCTCCAGCATAATTTGGATCAACTAGCATCTGAACCGTCTAGGAAGGATAATATCTTGGACCGTATCTTCACTAACATAAATTACATGGAGGATTTACCCAAAGCTATTGTACCCCTTGGGGACAGTGATCATAACATGGTTTCATGGAGTATTAAATATTACACAACCATAAACCGCGGTGTTGCAAAGACTAAGAACTTCCATAAAGCCAATTATGATGCCATCAAAAATCACTTAGCAAAGTGGAACTGGAAAGTTGAACTTAACAAAAATAGTGAGCAGATATGGACGGCTATAAAAAAAAAAATAAAATTGATTATTGTATCCAAACCTGGGTTCCTGAACGTAAAAAGTATAATAATAATAATAATAATGAGTACCCCCTTTGTTGAATGGTAAAATCAAAAGATTGATTGATTAAAAAAAAAAAAAAAAAAAAGCATATATATAAAAAAGATTCTACTGCTGAGAAATGGCTGAAGTTTACAAATGTAACTAAACAGTGTAAAAAGACAATCGGATCAGCAAAGAAAAATCTGGAATTAAAACTTGCTACCATAACCAAGGACAATAAAAGGCAGTTCTACAATTATATTGGATCACTAAAAGGGAAGGAACCTTCCATTGGTTTATTAAAGATAATGTGCTGCTTACTAATGAATTGGACATGGCTAAAGAATTTAATGACTATTTTTTTAATATTTATGAAACTAAGGATATTGCTTGCCTGGAAAATTTACCCACTGAAGTGTCATACCCACTGTTCACCCCTGAGGAGGTTAAAACAGCTATTCAGGCCACTAAAGTAGATTCCTCAGCTGACCCTGACAATGTTCCAGCTAAACTCATTGAAGAATTTGCCACTGAATTAGTGAACTTACTTACGTTACTATTTAATGTATCCCTCCATGAAGGTTATGCCTTAAGAGAATGGACATTAGCTACTGTAGTACCTATACACAAGGGTGGTAACAAACATCTTGCCAGTAACTATTGACCTATTAACCTCACCTCCTGTTTAGGTAAATTGATAGAAAGGATTTTAACGCAAAAAATGTTAGAGCATTTACAGAAAATAAACGTTCAGGACATTACCCAATATGACGTAGTACAGGGTAGATCATGCCAACTTAATCTCATAAATTTTTTGAGCCAGTGAGTTTGGCATTAGATCAGGTCTTCCATTTGATGTCTTTTTTTTTTTCTAGATTCTGAGAAAGCCTTTGACTCCATACCTCATGGAATTTTGATCAATGAACTGATAGGGTATGGTTTCCATGCAAACATTATTAGATGGATAAATTCCTGGTTTAGTAATAGCAAACAGTGTGTCAGCATTAAGGGGCTGATGTCTGAATGGGGAGAAGTTAGTAGTGGCGTTCCACAAGGCTCTGTTTTGGGTCCCCTGCTGTTTAATTTACTAATTGCTAGTATGCAAACTTCAAATGCTGTCTGGATAAACAAATATGCTGATGACAGCAATTGGTTGCATTGTTAATGATTCCAAATCAGTTTGTTCCTTACAATCTAATCTGGATAATTTAGTAACATGGTCAGTAAGAAATAAAATGACCTTTAATTCTGCCAAGTGTAAGGCGATGCACTTGGGCAAAAACAATGTTAGCATCCTATAACATAACTAATTATACATTACAGTCTGTTACAACTGATAGGGATTTGGGCATAACCATTGCAAACAACTTAAAGTTTGACTCATAATAATAACATTAAGAAATGTCATAGTACACTTTCCTGTATCTTTAAACATTAAGAGTAGGGAACCAGATGTTCTAATCCCCTTATATTTATGTTTAGTTAGATCACAAATAGATTTTTGTGCCCTATTTTGTACTCCAATTTCTGTGGAAGGTAAGGCATCAATAGAAAAGGTCAGAGGTTTGTCTAACGTAGATTATAATACCAGACTTAAAACTCTTGGTCTATTCTCTCTGGAATATAGAGCATATAGGGGTGATCTATGCTTCAAACATAGACTGGATAATTATATGGGAATGAAGAAATTTATCGCCACTAGGTGACGAGTTCATAATGGGCACGTCCCTCAAACTCGTATCACACCGATGAACCTATTTATTAATAATTTTTATACCAGAAATAAGCTTTCCGAGAGGGTCAATGAAACTCATGTATTTTATGAATGTTACCACTAAAATTAGCAGTTTCTGTGTTGTTACATGCGATGTCAGTGCCACCTGCCTCATTGAGTGATCATTTCAGAGTCTCATCAGGTAACTCAATTGGTGTAATATCATATGTAAATTCACTACTTACAGATGCAGGTGGATCTAGGGAGTCTGATCCCTCAATACCACTGATGGCATAGAGTACCAAGTCCAGGTCCTCTTATCTGTTCCACCGAAGGTTCAGTAAATCCCATTGTGGTATCAGAAATGGCTTCAGCTTGCTTACAAACAAAAAAATATTTTAACTTGATCTTCTTAAAAGTTTAAAAAGATCCACATTTACCTGAAAGGCATTACTCTGTGGTGTAGGGACAAAGAAGAGTCCTTTCTTCAAAATGGAGACCTCTGTTTCCGTTAAAGTTCTCTCTGATAGATTCACTATCTGTAACTCTTGCCGATCCCCTTCCGCCGTGTGTTTCTTTTGTTGCTCAGTGCAGCTCTTGTTTCCTCTTCTACCTCTCCTGGTTTTTCTTTTTCTTCGGTGGGCATGGTTTCGGGAGTTCCTTTGTGTAAAAAAAAAAAACACCCTTTCTTTTGAACTGCGATCCGCTGAAGTACCTTCACTTGAGAATGGACCCAAGATATGCCACGGCTCTGACCTCTCCTTTTACAAAACAGGATTCTGCTGCTGTTGTAATCCTCCTAGTCACGCAGCAGTTTTTTCTGCTTTTTGGCAATCAGATCAGCTTCATAATTAGCAAGTTTCTTTCTCATGGAAATCTCGAATTCTTTAAAGTAGGGACTTGTTTTATACTTCAAAACCTCTGTTTTGGCCTATTTGATCTTTGGTCTTAACTCCTCATGCTTATTTATGTCTGCTTTTTATTAAAAGTTCCATGATAGTTCTCGGACAACATTCCACGGATTTCAGCCACTGATCCTTGAACTCAGAAGTGTCAATTCCGCTTGAGGGGGCATTGGTAATGCGCAGATCACAGGGGATCTTGATTGTTACTTAAATATTGTTCTAGAGTCGTGATGTTATAAGTAATGTCCAGTTCCTTCTGAAGGAGTTTCTCTAATTTTGCAAATGCCAGCTTGGTATTTCCAGTGCTAGTTGAGGCTTCATTTCCTCTCAACTTTTCTCTTGCCTTGTTACATAGAAGCATAGAAATTGACGGCAGATAAGGACTGCAAGGCCCATCCAGTCTGCCCATTTTTTCCTACCTTATGAATGTGCCATAAGCCTTTACTCTGTCAATAGCCTATTTATTCATACTCATCCATATTGCTCCCTTATGCCTATCCCATGCCTGTTTGAAGCCCTGCACTATATTCATATCCACCACTTCCTGAGGTAGGCCATTCCATTTGTTCATCACCCTTTCTGTGAAAAAGAACTTCCTCACTTTACCCCTTAATTGGCCTCCCTCCAATCTCACGCTTCTTCTTGTCCTGCTATTTTTCTTCTATTGAAACATGTTGGACTCTTTCGCCTTGTTAATGCCCTTAAGATACATGAATGTTTTGATCATATCACCTCTCTCCCTTCTTTGCTATGGGATATACATATTGAGCTCTGTTAATCTGTCCTCATATATTTTCTGATGCAGTCCCTGCACCATTTTGGTTGCTCTTCTCTGGACTGCCTCCATTTTGTTAATGTCCTTGTGCAGGTCTGGCCTCCAGTACTGCATACAGTACTCCAGATGGGGCCTAACCAGTGTCTTGTAAAGAGGGATTATTACCTCGCTCTTACGACTTGTGATACCCCTACTAATACACCCCAACATCCCTCAAGGCTTACCTACTTCTTTAGTTACGCTTGCTGGTCAGTGATTCTGAATGTTTCCAACTGAACCTGGATCCTGAATACTAGGCTTCTTCGTTATTGGTGATGAGACTCTGGAACGATTACTTAATGAGGCAGGTGACATTGGCACTGTATGTAACAACACAGAAGCTGCTAATTTTAGTGGTAACATTTTGCAGGAAAGGAAAAGACTCTTTAAACCAGACTCTAACTTTATGCCTAGAGTGACTAATGCTGCCATATCTGTCTGAGAAAATGGTTATGGAAAATGTAAATAACATTTTGGAGAAAGTGGCTTTACCAAGAGATAAAAATGTGACATCTGAGGAATTTAAAGTATTATCTGATTTATCTTCGTATTCAAACATTATTATTAAGCTGGTTGATAAAGGAGGGGGGGACGGTTGTTAGGGGGAAAGTGCAATATGTGGATATGGTAATGAGGTTATTAAATGACCCAAAGAGCTGTGTTGAACTCCCTCATAATCCTATGAATAGAAATAGGATTGAGCTGTGTCATCTATTACAATCTGGTATTTCGGAGGGAGAATTAGCATATATATGGAATGAGCATCCAGTTACCCCTAGCTACTACGCTCTCTTAAAATACATAAGAGTTCCATTGACCCTCCTGGAAGGCCTATTATTTCTGGTATAAATTCATTAACAGATAGGCTAGGAAAGTTTGTTTTTTTTGCTGCAAAGGAGTTTGGTTAAATTGAAGTCTTGTACTAAAGATACCACAGATGTTCTAAAGAAATTGTCAAATGTAGTATGGGAGGAGAATATGATCTGGTTCACAATAGATGCAGAGTCGCTGTATACCTGCATTCAGCATGAGGCTGGGATAGGTGTCTTCAGGAATTTTTTTAGAGAAGACACCTGAGAAAGACCATGTACCTGTAAACTGTATTGTGGAAGCACTGAATTTCATATCAACTCATAATTGTTTTGAGTTTGCAGGAGACTTTTATCAAGAAATACATGGCATTGCCATGGATGCTTCCATGGCACCTTCCTATGCCAACTTATTTTTGGGTAAGTGGGAAGCATATATTGTATTTAACCAAAGAGTGAATAAATACTTACCCGAAATTAAGTTTTGGGCCAGTTTCATTGATGTACTGTGTATTTGGAAAGGTGATGCCTCAGAGATTGACGAGTTTGTGGCCGAATGGTAATACACTGAATTTATACTTTACACATAAGGTCAGTGAAGAAATGATTGATTTCTTGGATCTGTCCATTTCTAAACCAGTGTGGCATGAAACCATTATTCAAACTACATGTTTTCGAAAACAAACTGTAACTAATGCCTTGTTGAGAGCTGATAGTGCGCATCCAGTAAGACTTAAAGAATCAATTCTGTATAGTCAGTGTTTGTGTTTACGCATGAACTGCTCTAGTGATAGCAGTTTCTGGGAGAGGCTAAGGAACTAGAGCAGAGATTCCTTACTAGGGGATATAGCCAGCAGAATATAGATATATACATATATGGCAAAAAACTCTGTTTAATGCATCAGTTAGGGTTGTTCCACAGTGACAAAGTGAGAAATTCGGTGTTAGGGTTCAAAAGCCCACTTGGACCCCCAGCCCGCCCCAACCAGCACTGGGGTCGTCAGCCCTAACTCTTTACCTTTCACATGTGTAAAGCAGAGGTATAGGAGAATGGGGTGAGAGCTGGGACCGAGACCCCAATGCACCCCACTGCCAGTTAGGGGGTGGGCTGGGGGTCCAAGGGGTTTTGAACCCTAACACTGAATTTCCTCACTTTGGTCACTGTGGAACAACCCTAACTGATGCATTAAACTGAGTTTTTTGCCTCTAATTTCCCTTCTTTTTGAGAATGATAATGACAAATAGTGAATGTAATGCGGCGGCGGGAGCGTGGGGCCCTGTCTTCACACATAGTAACACAGTGCCCACAAACACAGATGGTAATGCACATGGTGACACAAAGCGAAATAGAAAGATAAACAGTACTGAGAAATAGTGAATGTAACACAGCGACGGGACCAGCGACGGAGTAACACAGTGCCCACAAACAGAAATGGTAATGCGCATAGTGCGACAAAGCAAAACACAAAGTTAAACAGTACTGTAGACACACATGGTTAAAATTACAGAAACAGAAGCGCAAATGAAAATGCAAAGGGTAACACAGAAGGTGGCATAGACAGGAAAAGTAAGTGAAACAGGTGCAGAAGCATTAAGGGTAAGAGTTATGGAAACACACACAACAGTTTTCCCCAAAAGGTGCATATAGAAAGACAGTGAGTACAAAGAATGTATGCAAAATAATGAGTTTCATAACAGAAAATGAGGACTTGGAATAGTAAATTGCTTATATCTCAGGAACCGTACGACATAGAAAAAAAATTTAAAAGTCATACGAATTATCACTTTCCTGGCTAGTTTTGTACTTGGGTCCCATTAGGATGCTAAGCATTTTTCCGACAAAGTCCATATCTCGCACAGTTTCCGAGATACGGGCCCTGAAAGGCGCGGCAAATGCCGTAATGTTATCCTATGGGGGGAAAAAAGAGAAGTTCGGAGTACCATAACTTTGCCTCCCTGTAATATGTGTTCACCAAACCACTGAAAGGCACATCTGTGGGATGTTGGCTGTCTTCCCTCCAAATTTCAGCCCAAAAGACTGAACCGTTATTTTGCAGCAGGGCGCCAAAGGATTGCTACAATGCGTCGGACACTGTAATGTTATCCTATGGGGAAAAGCGTCAACTTTGGAGTGCCGTAACTTTGCCGCCGTGTAATATTTTTTTTCAACGAAACACTGAAAGACACATTTGTGAAATGTCTGCTGCGTTCCTTCCAAATTTCAGCCCAAAACACCAAACCGTTCTTTTGCACTGTGGTGCCAAAGAATTGCTGTCATTTTCCCACAGCCTAGAAAAGTACTGTTGCAATTTGCGAAAGCTTTCGAAAATTAATTTGACAGTGTCGCAAGTGCGAAAGTACTCTGCGAAAGTACTTTTTCCAGAAATTTGAAAAACATATTTCTGGGCTGTTTTACCCCAAAATAAAGATATGGCTAGCATCCTCAGGGTCCAACTAGGTGAATACAAAAAGAATTAGGTTGCTAGAGGGTCCCAAATTTAAATGCCAAGCATTTTTCTGATCACCATCTGAAAACAAAATGGCAGATTTGCGACAGTAAAAGGGCCACTTGCGAAAGTAAAAACTGCATTTGCGACACTGTCAAGCTTTTTAACTTTTCCCATTGACTTATAATGGGAACTTTTTTTTCAATAACTTTTGAACTGTTTAATATTTTTCAAGAAATCTTCAAAAGGCACATTGGGGACCCTGGCAGACGTTCCCTGAAGATTTTGAACCGGTCGCACAAACTGCGAGCCTGTATCTTGAACGTGAAATTCCAGAAAAGCGTAAACACGCTTGAATCATAATAACTCCTTGTACATTATATGTGACCGGTACGAAACTTGGTAGATCCCAAGGCTTATGGGTCTTGATCATGTATTCCAAATTTCAGGCAAATCCGTCAAGCGGCTGCAGCGTTATTAAGGTGCATAATTTTGGGTTTAACATGTAAACGGCTCCTCAACCCTAACTATAGCGCACTACTGTGCCAATATAAAATATATATATATATATATATATATATTATATATATATATATATATATATATACATATATATGTATTATTATATATGTTATTAGATAATGCAATAAGACATTGCATATTAGTCCCATCAGGCAGGCAAATAGTTAATACTTGATAAGTATAGTACATTGATGGCATTTTTACAGTATCACTGAAGTGAAGCACCCTTTTTATTTGGTACAACACCTGGGGGTTTGCGTATCTTAGTTAAATTTATAGAACTTAAATTGTTCAAGGAATTTTTTCAAAATTAAGGCTAATTCAGTATTAGCCATTGCTGCCATGAGCAGGGATCTCAAATATAGTCAAAACAGAGCGTGCACCCTCTTACAGGGTTAAGCATCCCACCATCCAAACATTGATTAGTGTTAAAAAAAACTTTTTACACCCTCCTGCACAGCTTTCAGGACAAACAGTAGCCCTGTGTTACAGTTTCACTCTTGTCCATGCATATTGAATGCTGTCTTGAACGAGGTGCCTTTGTAAATGAGTCTTTGACTCAAAGGTCTGTAAACTGATGATCTAAAAATAAATAAATAAAATAAATATTAAAAAAAAATGTTTTCCCTTTCTCATACATTGCATGGAATTTGAAAGATAGTAGAACCTTGCTCTCCCTTACTTAAACAAAACAGCTGGTACCTCTTAAAACAAGGGCATCTTGGTAGGCTTGTATGACCCCAAAAAGGAAGACCGAGTTAGTGGGAAAGGCAGTTACCAAATGCGCCACGGAGCGCCATGTTACCTCATCTCCCACTTTCATCTAAACTGATAACAAATATGTTAACTCCAACATGCGCTTTTTGGGGGGATAAGAATAATCAAGAAAAAACAGACATTAAGAGCCTTCACTCTTAAATACACTGTCTAGCCCACAGTACTTGTATTTAAAAGAAAGGGTTAGAAAGTTTTTTCAGTCCCCTTCAGAGTTGGAGGTTGCTTCACGAGCGACAAATTGCTTTTCAGTTTTGTCCAAAAGTTTTGCAGCTTCCAACACATCTGAAAATTGGTAAGTCTTACCACCATATACAATTCTGAGGCTGGCTGGCATGAGAAGCACATGGTGCACCCCCAAATTCCGAAGGCGTGCTAGCGCCCCATCAGAGCTTTTGCACCTCATCTTTGAGGCATAGCTCAAGTCTGGAAAGAAATGGACTCTGTCATCTTGCCAGGTAATTGGGCTTAACTGTTTCACCTGTTGCAGAATAATGTCCCACTCCAAGAAGGTTGTCAACTCCACCATTACTGTGTGTGGTATCTGATCTCCGGTTACTGCTGTTGGGCAACCACCCATAGGTGTAATCGTATAGGCCTTAAGAATCTGGAAATCTGCATCCAACAGCAATAGATCCTTGAACCATTTCTGGTAGAAAAGTTAAAAGATGTTCCCCTTCAGCGTCCTCTGGGAGACCAAGCACCCGGACATTATTAGTGCAAACAGTATTCTCCACATTCTTCAGGTGCCTCTGTAGTAGGCCGTTCTCTTTAACAAGTCCCGAAGTCATCGTTGGGGCCTTGTCTGCTTGTTTCTTCACCCCCTGAGTTTCCTCTGCTATGGCCTCAACTTTTGTATTAACTTGCCATATCTCCATGCTGTACTCCTCTTTTTTTTTTTTTTTTTATCTAAGCTCTGTATGGCCTTCAAGAGAGCAGTGTTCATCAGCTGCGATCCAGCTTACTCTTTGAGACCCTGACGGGGATCTTCGCTGCCACCTGATTTAGTTTCCTTCGCTCGGGCCCCTTCCGCAGTAGCGCTGAATTTATTTCCTCAAACCATTTCTCCGAACTACTGATGTCCAGCGATATAAATTTACTATCATTTGAGAGCCTGTAATTTGTTCCACTCTCTAAAGTTTATTATACGACTCTGGATCATGTTAAAATACAAATTTGTATCTGTTTTTCTCTTTCCATCTGGAGAGCTGCCAGAAATGTTTGTTCTCCGCTCGGCTGCTAGCCACACCCCCCCCCCAGCCAGCAGAATATTAAAGATGCTGTGACCAAAGCTTTTCGAGAGAGAGAGAGTTCGAGAGAGAGAGAGTTGAGAGAGAGAGAGTTCGAGAGAGAGAGAGTTCGAGAGAGAGAGTTCGAGAGAGAGAGAGTCAGAGAGAGAGAGAGAGAGAGAGAGAGAGAGAGAGAGAGAGAGAGAGAGAGAGAGAATCTTTTAAATTACCGAAGTAGAGAAACAGGGAATGGTCCACACCCCATTACTTTTGTGACACAATTTAATTGTGCTGGGCAAATAGGTAATGTAATATACAGATTCTGGCCCTTATTACATTCTGACCCACACCTGTCTGCAGTGGTGGGAGAAAGACCTAGGATCACTTTCTCTTGAGCTTCTAGCATCAGGGATCGGTTGGTACATTCTAGATTCCCAACAGAAAAAAAAGATAACTGGCTTAGTAAAAAACCTTGTAGGACTTTTGTCACAGATGTAATGGAAACTATTGTAAGACAGGTAAACAATTTGTTCAGCCTGGTAATAGCAAGGGTTCTAATGTTAAATAATTCATTACCTGTGTCCCTTTTGTTGTTTACGCCCTTTGGTGTACATGTGATGTTTTACAGATTAGATGTACAACTCTTGTCACTTAAGTTGCGTATACAGGAGCATGTTAGGAATATTTGTAATGTTAGACTGGATACTCCTGTGGGACTGCACTTTTCACAGCATCATGCTTCTGACCCTAAGGTTTTGAATTTCACAGGACTTGAATGGGTCCCTTCTCTCCCTTATGGAGGTGATAGTTAATGCTGTTCTCATGAAAGAAAGTGAATTAATCTATAGGTCGAGGTGTGCGAAACCAGTTGGCCTTAATGAACAATGGGACCCTAAGCCATTTTTCAAGAAAAGATGCATTTTTTCATATTGATTATCTTATTTTTGCTTTTTGCTTCCTTAGGAATTTTCTTTTCCTTGGATAACTGGACAGATGTACTTGAGTGTGGATCCCCATCTGTAATTGTTCCTGATACTAATGGGAGTTTACAATCAGTCTCTATGAAATATCCCTCGTCCCTATTTCCCCTTTTTCCTCCTTCTTTCCTTTGTCTTTTTGTTGTGTTCCTTATTTCCCGCATCCCTTAACCCCCTCCTACCCCCCTTTCCTTCTCTTCTCTCTTTTCATTTCCTTTCCTCTTTTCCTCCCCCTCGGTATCTATTTCTCCATTCTTGTTACGGCTTTTTATGTCAACTACTAGGGATGAATGAATTACTATTGATATTTAATAAATGAGATATATTTACTGAAAATGTGTATCCACTGTTTACATAAAGTTCAGTGAAAATGCAAATCTATTTAAGAATGTATTTCTGATACTGAACATGGTGCTGTAATAGTGTTGATGTTTGTCCGAAATGAAAATATTAATATTTAGATTATCAGCACTATTAGTATGCAGATAGGACTTTTTGCATTAGTTATGTACGTATATGTATTTGTGTTTCACTATATGTTGGTGCATGTCACATGATGTTATGATTCACTTAATTGGGGCTATTTAAACCTGTTTGTCTGTTCCCTCCTTATGCCTTCTGAAAAGCTTAATTGTCGAGGCACTAGGGGCTTTGCCTGTGTAGCCTGACTAAATCACATTGCATTTGCTGGTATTATTTGTGAGAGCTATTAATTTTTTCTACTAGAGTGCTCTCGTTTTGGCTCTGGACTGTGATTTATCATCCCAGCCTTCATGGCCTAGGTCTCTGCAGGTGGTTGCGTTGCTCTAATGAGGCTGTGATTACTGGTCATTACTCGTGTACTTGGCCTTAACAGCTGTTACAGCCATCTTCAAATGGCAAGGTTGGTTTTGGCTTGATAGCCCAGCCCTTCATTACCATGGGGCTTCCTTCAGCTCTATCCCCTGGCTTTGCCTCATTGAGGGCTTTGCTGTTTGGGCTGGGATCACCGTTTTTCAGTATTTTCCTTCATGCTGGTAGTCACTTGGCTCTGCCCCATCGACATTCCCACTTTGAGTCCAATCCCCTGCGTTATACATGGCTGTGTTTACCTTTACAGCATCAGCTTTGCATTTGACATGGCTTTCTGCTTCATCCGGCTGTCCTCTGGGATGCCTCAGTCGGTTCCTGGCTTCATTTCTGGCCCCCCATGTTCTGTGGGGTTCGTAGCTCCATTTGACCCCATAAACTCTTGTCCTCGTCTTGTTCTGGTTATTGCCTGGTTTTGCCTCATCGCTGTCCGGCTTTGTTTTCAGCCCTCTGCTTGTCCATGGCAGTTTCTGCAAATTATGTTGTAGGCATTGCCATTGACTGTGGTTTGTGTTGTCCCACCCACCCTTCAGGTCCATGTGATAGGCTTCTTGCCTCTGAATGGGTCGGTCCCCATGATTGTGGGGCCTGTGGCTCTCATGGGCCCTGTTCCATGGCTTTGCCTCACCGGCTGTTTGTTTCAGCACCATTTTCTGGCACCAGACACCACCTGGCTTCATCAGGTTCCCCATCTGTGTTGTGATTAGTTTGGGCATCTAGCTCCATTGACTTCGCTTTTTCTGGACAGTCTGTGTTCATGCACAGTCCTTGTGCATGTCTCCCATCAGTGCTTTTTCGTGCTGTTGTCTGGTGGCAGTTTCCTGTCTTCTTGCCCCACCCTGTGCTCTGTTGGTGTCTCCCTATTGTGACTCCTATCTTCTTTGGCCTATGGCATGAGGGTTTGCTAGTATGCCTTCCTGATGGCCTTCCTTCCATTATTTGGAGTACTGCTTGGAATCATTTCAGAGGTGTGGCTCACTGGAGAGAGAGAGAGAGAGATCCCTAAAGAAGACAGAACAGTTACTTACCAGTAACAATAGATTTTCATAGGAATCTGCTCCAGTGAGCCACAGCACACCCTCCCACCTTCCCCATTGGTTTGGGGTGGTACATTAGGTGTACCATCAGCACATGGACATTTGTTACAGTGAAGACCATCACAGCAACAAATCTCACCAGGTCGCTGTGATGGTCCCGCTGTACCTTGTCCCTTCCCCCACAAAAAAACACTCCGTTCCTGATGGGAACAGTGCTGACAGTTGGCATGTTCCCGTCACTGTTCGGGATGTCAGCAACATTGTTGTCGATATTCTGACATGGAACTGGTACATTAGGGGTTTTGTGCATCATTGTTTCACAGTGTTTCCTGTGTACTGGGTTTTCTTTAATGGTAGTAGTCTCTTCCTTTTGGGGCTTTGACATTCTTGTCTTTGCTGATCCTTGGTCTGACACAAAGTAGTTTTGCCTTCGGTGGATGGGCAGAATGGAGAAGGTTTGGGGCTGCCCACAATATATAGGCACCAGTGATGGATGTCATTGTGGACAACCCCTAGGCAATAGTTTCTGAATAGGTCGGACATCAGTGGGTGTGGCTTACTGGAGGAAAGTCCCTGAAAATCTACTGTTACTGGTAGGTAACTGTTCTTTTCTGCTCTCCATTCCCGGAAAAAAACCCATGGCATGCAGTGCCATCCATCAGGATAAAGCAGTCTGTGAGATTTCAGTTTACTGCATGACACAATGGAGTAATTACCATTGGTTTACATTTTGTGCTTGCAGCAGTGTTCCCACCAGAGCCATGTAACATGGGGTACACCTGATATATCCTCCAGATATTTCAGGGGTACAGATTGTGTTTTGAGGGTATGCCACACCCCTTGCAGAAAATCATGGAGGTACACATTATTTTAAAGGGGTCTCTGCACAGCCGCAAACACAGTCCACTTTTATCATCTTATCTCAGAAGACCCAGTGTGAGTAACAGAGACAGACTGACACTGACAGAGTAACACAGTCACGCAATTCACATATTTATAAACAAAATATCAATTTCAGTATGTGACATTGTGACCGATCATCATGACACAAAGAAAGAATTAGGACTTGAAACATGACTGGAAACTATACAGCAGCTGTAGGATCATTAGCTCAATCAAGGCCATACACAGTAACAGAGACAGAATCTCAGTAAACTCAACAGCAAGACAACAGAATTAACTTAATTCTCACTTAATCACATCACACATGCACATCTTCATCTTCTGCATTGCAGTCTATTCTGTGCAAGCATTCTGCTATAGCTGCAGTACAGCAGCCAACTTTACTACACTATAGTACTGACACTGACTGACATGAGTACAGAATTGTTACACAAATTAGCAGCACATCTACATGATAGATCATAATTAACCATAAAGAATCAGTCACTCAACATCAAGGCAGCAAAAGTTACTTTTACATTTAGTTAGGTAAGCATTTATTAAGAAGACATTAGGACACACCAGTAGTGTCACACTGTCACAGTCCCTGTCGCACACACTGGTGTTTATTTCAAAATGCATTTGCAAGGCTGATTAAATGAAGTTTCACTTTCAGGGACTCCTCGCCCCTTCCACCCCCCCCCAAATATCCCCACACTGACTGACTGTTCTGGGACTCGTCTCAGAGAGAGTATGTGTAATTTGTATGGTAAAGTGGATGGGAGGAAGGGGAGTAGGGGACAGGATTGGCCTTCCGAAGTTAAGTGACTAGGAGGCAACAGAGGGATAGTGGCCACAAAACAATACGCTGCACTAATTGCAGTCATGGTCTGGGAGTAGAAGGGTCATCTAGGTCAGACAGGAGGACAGGACTTGAGAGTTGTATCGAAGGAATCATGTAAAAAACATAACTACAACACAGATCAGTCAAGTTCTCTTAATCTTTCTGGGTAAAAAACACTGCACACTACAGGAATGGATATTATGCAGGCCTGGCCTGGTGCCACAGGTCACCTCCTGTCACACTCAGAACACGGGTGGGTAGGTCGGGTGACTGGTCATCAACCAGAGAGCACTGGCAGTCTCTAACTTCCACCAGTCTCCTCCTTCTGGCCTGTCCAAGCCCACCATTTCTGAGTGAGGCTGAGCCGCCATGGCTCCCAGTCCCATCCCACCCTCCTCGAGTCCCCGACAGGCATGGAGCAGAGGAACAGACAGAATGACTCTGACTTTACTGTACATTTACCTCATCAGCACTGCTTCCCAGCCTGCAGTTCCTTCTTACCCAAGTTAGTGCACCTGAGATGGGATATTACTCCTGACTGGCCTCAGCCTATGAGTTGGGACTCGGGGATGGGAGGAGACAGCCTGAGCAAGTCAGAAATGGTGCGAGTCTGAGGAGGTGGCTGCAGCATGTGGGTGCTGTTCCAATAGTCAACCAGCCTGGGAAGAAGGAGGAAGGAACTTGATTGACTCAGCAGGCACTCAGGCAGACAGGACCACTCCAGGATGGGATCAGCGAGATATGGGGAGAGCAAGGGGCTCAGAGCCCAGGGACAACATGACGTGCAGGCCGGGGACTGTCAGTAGATTGGCGCTGCTGGTGGGGAGTAAGGGCTGGACTCAGAACGGATTATAATGCGGTCGGAATGGATCAGTGACGGAGCCTCTAAAATAGAATCCCAGCCTACTGCAATCACCTGCCTGCCAGCCCAACCCAAACACACTGGACTGAAAGTTGAATTGGAACCCTGTTCTTCAGAGTCAGACAGAGTTCACCCATTCTATGGACAAAAAAAAGCACATACCAACCCGATTTCAGGCATGCAGTAGTGGTAGCTGATTTCCTCTGCAGCACTCTGGGGGAGTCTTTCTCCAGACTCATCAGGCAGCCAGGCCAGGGTATCTCTGTCGGTCCGGTCATTCATTGGGTGGTCTGTGTACACTCCTCTCCTCTCCTCTCTCTACAGTCTCTCCCTGTCATGTGAAGCCCGCGGTTCCCTTGCGCTTACAACAGTATAGGTGCACGCCCACATCACAACTGGTGAATGGGGATAGGGTGGATTTCAAAACTGTGCACCAATCGCAGTTGCAGCACGGCTTTGCAAAAAAAAAAATGTTTAGAATGGCACTGGACCAATCGTTCTCTGACTGCTGAGGGAAAATAGAAAAAGCACCTTTCCAATGACACAATCTGCATGTAAAGATACTTGTGCATGCCTGCATTCAGAAAACTCTGTCAGGATTCTTTACGTGCAGTGTACCCCCTAGTCACATAGATGAACGTGAATTTTGATTTTTTTTTTTTTTTTTTTTTTTTTACGAGATTCACGTACATCTATGCCTGAATGGGAACACTGGCTTGCAGTATCCTGCAGAATATCCAAGCAAAATCTGTGATACTGTGCTTAATCCTGGCAAACAACACTGTACCTGCAGCCCTTACAAACACAGTCCATCTGCCTGCACGAGAGGGGTCTCTGAGGTATTGGCTCTGCAGGCACCCTGCCCTAAGATGCTCTTCAGGAACCATATGTCCCCCTCAAGGGCAGTCAAACTTCTCTTAGTAGGGGCCCCAATCCTCCTGCACACTGGGCACACTCCATGCATCCAGTGCCATTTCTGGAAGATAGCGGTTCAGCACTCCAGTAGCTGAATAGCGCTCCCTCCAATCTGCCTGCCTGTCCAAACATGGTGCTAGTGTGTGCTTCTGATGTGAGTAGATGTGGAGTAAATGTTCTTTTTAAGGTGTGGGTACCATTACTGTACTCCATACTCCAGACGTGGCCTCACCAGTGACCTGTACAGGGGCAGTATAACCTCATGTCACCTACTGCTGATCCCCCTGACTATGCAGCCGAGCATTTTTATTTGCCCTTGCTGCTGCTGCTTTCTTGCACTGTGTGGAGTGCTTCAGATTACTAGTGATCATCACTCCCGGATCTTTTCCTCCTCTGTTGCAGATACTCAGATCCCTCCCAGGTTGTACTCCGCCCTGGGATTCTTGGCTCCAATGTGCAGAACTTTGCATTTCTGTTTTAATTTTTGTTTTATCTCACAGGCCCACCCTCCTTCCAGCCAGACCTCCCAGCCTTGTCACCCTGGCTTTTCTCGGGGCTTACCTCCTCACGTAGTCCCCCACAGCTTGCCCTCGGTGGCAGGGAGTCCCTCAACCTGCCAGGACAGGATCCAGATTTCCAGGAGCTACCTTAGTTGCTGGTTGTGGGGCTTGCGGACATTTGATCCCACCACCCCCCTGGCCGGCCCTCCGACACCTCGGGCTCGCTTCCGAATCCAGGTTATCAGCGTCATGAGCAATAGTGCTACCACTGCACCGGTGGGCCGACCAGCATTGCATTTCTTTATTTCTTAGCACTGCAGCCGAGTTGCCAAATCCCAGACCACCTCTCAAATTTTTCCAGATCTTCTTTTAGGTCCCTTGCCCCCTCCCTCCCCGGGCATTTTCTGACTTTATCCTCCCCTCCCTCCCCTTTAGAGCTCTTACCCTCACCCTCTGCCCTCTGGCAATGGCCTTCCTGCCTGCATACCCCCTTCCCTCTCACCTGCAGTGCTTATTTCTAAGATTGCCCTTGGCTGGTATGTCATGCTACCTAACATTTGGCACATTTTGAATTACTGGACTTTCCTAAGCCTTAGTCTCTTACTTCTTTTATTGTGTAACTATGTATTATTATGTTGACCTTTGTATGTATGTATACCCCCCCATTCCTTCGACATGGAACCTTTGTAAATGAGCAGTTCCTGCTCAAAGGTATTTGTAATCCTAGATTTCAATAAAATAAAATGAAAGATTTGTTGACCCTCCCACAGAGCTTGGTGTCATCTGCGAATAGGCACATTTTCCCCATAATACATCCCCATTATTCTTGTCGAAGACATTGAACAACACTGGTCCTAGCGCCAAACCCTGGGGGACCCCAGTGGTGATCTCCCTGGTGCTAGATAACTCTTCCCACCCCACCCCCCAACCACTTGGGTCCTGTTCCTCAGCCGATTCCCCCCATCTTGTCATCTTCCCAGCCCTGAGATCCACCAATTTCTGATCAACCTCTTGTGGGATACAGAGTCAAACAGCTTGTTGAAGTCCAGGTAAAGGATGTCCACCACTTGGCCCTTGTCTGCTGTTTTAGTGATCCAGTCACAGAAGTCAGTCAGATTCGTTTCACACACAGTCTCCCTCCCATAAACCTGTGCTGCCTTGCATCCTATAGAACACGTTCCTCTAGATACTTTACCAGCCGTTCCTTAAGTATGGTTTCCATGAGCTTTCCACACAATTGAGGTCAAACTGACTAGTATGTAAGTCCCTGGATCATTCTTGGGACTGCTGTTATGGAGGGGCACCACATGTGCCATTCTCCAGTCTTGCAGTACCACGCCTGACTGCAGTGAACTATTAAACGGGACCGCCAGTGGCTACGCGAGCTCCTTCGCGGTTCCTTCAGAACCCTTGGATGCATGGCATCCGGGCCTGGTGATTTGTCCACTTGTAATGCTAGCAGCCCTTTCCTCACTCTATCCCCCTCTACCACCACATTTCTTCTCCCCTCTGTTGGCACCGGTCCGTCTTTCTCCCTTGGTGAAGACTAAACAGACATATTCATTCATTACCTCTGCTTTTCCTTTTCCTCCATTCTCCTCCACCCACTCATCTCCTTTCCGGAGCGTAACAGTCCCACCATTCTTGTCCCTTTTCTCGCTTACATAGCAAAAAACCTTTCTCCCCCTTCCTAATTCCCTCAACTATCTGCAGTTCCTTCTGAATCTCAGCCCACTGGACTACCTTACTTGCCACATTGCTATCTTTAGGTAATACTCCCTGCCCTCCTCTCTCTCTCTTGGTTTTCTTGAATTTTCTATAAGCTAACCTCTTGCCCCTTGCTGCACCCTGTCTGGCCCCACTGCTTTATAGACTTTGATTAGCGAGTCCCTTCAGGACTCTCTCCGCCAGAAAAGGACTAGTGTCCACCCTCCTCCCTCCATAGCTGTTGGCTCCTGTTACTTCTTCATGGCCCTTCTCCTTCCTCTGTGAACACTGAAGAAACATATTTGTTCAGGATGTCTGCCTTTTCCTGGTCCCCTTTTGTATAGTCCCTGCTTCCCTTTTTAACTTTATAATCCCTCCTCTGGTCTGCCTCTTTTCACTTGCATACCTTAAAAAAGTCTTGTCCTCTTTGGTTACAACCAGGGTTTGTTTTCTCTTCATTTTGCACCTTTCTCCACTTCACTGCTTTCCTTGCTTCTCTCCGTTTCCCCTTTTACACCTCCTTATCCTACTCCCTCTGCATCTCCTTATACCTTTCGAATAATACCCTTTAGTCTTTGCCTTTTCAGCAACCTCTTTCGATAACTATAGCAGTCTTTTTTTTTTTTTTTTAATTCTTCCTTGCTTTTTGCTCACTTGCTTGACTCAGATGTTTGTTGTCTTCACCATGGCTTCTTTTAGTTTCTCCCACTGTTCCTCCACCGCACCCAGGTCATCCTTGAGGCATTCACCCAGCTTTGTAAAATCTGCCCTCCAGAAATCCAGGACCCTTGCCCTTGTGTGGTTTGATTTTTGCAGATGTCCTTGTACTGAATCGCACAGCACTGTGATCACTGGTCCCTAAGTGGCCTTCCACCTTGACGTCTGCAACGCTGTCTCTTTTAGTGAGTACCTGGTCCAGTAGTGCCCCGCCATGAGTGGCTTCAATGACTAGTTGCCTGAGGAATGCCCCCTGCAGGGAGTCCACAGTGTCCCTTCTTCTAGCTGAAGGCACAGCTGGGAGGCATCTGTGTACATCTGGCAAGTGAAGCCCCCCACTAGCAGCACCTCCCTCTTTTCTGCCATCTTGCCAGTGGCTTTTACCAGTATCTTATGCAGCTTCTCCCCCTGTGCTGGAAGTCTCTAATCATGCCAGTGCAAATAATGACTCTGTTCCCAGTCTCCAGGGTGACCCAAAGTACCTCTACATGCCCCCCCAGTATTCCCTGTATCTCCATCGCTTTTATGCTTTCCCTCACATAAAGCACCACACCCTCTCCTTCCTGAACAGAGTAAAGCCTGGTATGGCCATGTCCCATTTGTGGTTTTCAGTGCGGCATGATTTGGAAATTGCCACAATATCCATGATGGCCTCTAGGTCTGAGTCAGTGTTGAAGCACAGCTTTGCTTCAAGATCTTCATAAATTCCATTTGAGGGACTTGAGTAGAGATTAACACAAGCTATGCCCAGGTCCCTTTCTTCTCTGGAGTGTTCCAGCTTTACCCCACTGATCCAATACTCCATCTGTGGATTTCTGCACCCAGTGTGCATCACCTAGCATTTTTTGTCATTGAAATTTTTTTTTAATCATATATTTTCTCCCCTGCTGTGGCACACTCCGGCTTGGGGCATCCAGCTGCCGGCTCCACCCGCCCGGAGAGCTGGGTGGCTCAAACTGCACCCAGGAGGATACGGGACGGCCATGCCATCCTGCTCCTGGATGGCTCCCCCTCTGCCTCTACCAGCCAGGACAGCCCCGGACCCTCCCCGACAGGACTCCGCCAAAAGTCCTCCGAGCATCTCTGGTGGCCATCACGGCCTGCAGTGGGTAGCCAGCCATTTTCCTCCGATTGGCCCTGGGTGCAGACGTTACAATGACATCTGGGCACAACATGCCGGCGTCTGCCGCGCTCCCCTCTAGTGTCACCAACGCTAGTAGTGCCCCGGGCGTCCCCAAGGGGCAGTACAGCGTGGTGAAATTCCCCAGCCCACCCCAGGACTAGGAGAGCAGTCTGAGGACACTCCATCCCAGTCCTCCCCTGCCGACCCCCGACGGCCCAAGCTCGTTCCTGAACCCGGGTCGCCAGCATGGCGCGAGGTGCGGCGTCCAGTGCCTCAACTCTCGGAGCCATCAGGCCGGCGTCATTGAACTTCTGTTACCAAACGCCAGACCATTTTTTCCTATCTACATTTCTTTCTTAACTTTTAATCCCTTCAGCATTGTCTGCTCTCTCCCAGAGCTTGGTATCATTGGCAAGTAGACTCACTTTTTTCTGAAGCCCTACCCCAAAGTCACTAATGTACATATTGAAAAGCACTGTCTCCAAGATTGATCCCTGAGGTTCCCCACAGGTACTTCTCTTACCCCTGAGAATTTCCCATTGAAGACCACCAGCTGTGTCCTTCCCAACAGCCAGTTCCCAATACATCTTGTGAGTCATTCCCCTAACCCCAGAACACCACCTTCTTAATCAGTCTCCCACATGGCAGTGAGTTGGAGGCTTTACTGAGTTTCTTATGCAGTGTATCAGCTGCCTGACCCGTGTCAACAGATTGTGTTTCCGAGTTGAAAAAGTCAGTTGTTTGTTTGACACTATTTGCCGCTTGTGAACCCATGCTGCTTTTGTCCATCTTAACTATTGTTTCTGGGAGTTTACCCTCCATGGATGCAAGACTCAATGGTCTCTGATTCTCATTATCCTTTCTGTCCCCCCTTTGTGCAGGAATATCACATTCAGTAGCCTCCTGTCTGTTGGCACTTTACCCACTGCCAGGGACTCATTGAAGAGTGCTGTCAGAGATCTGCTAGTGTATGACCAGTCTCCCCGAGTACCCTGGGGTGCATTCCATCGAATTCAAGGAATTTATTAACCATAACATTTTGCAACTTTTTGAAAACATTGTTCTAGGATAGCCTACCTACCTGCAATTTCTGTCCCTCAGATTGAATCCTGTGGTCTGGATTGGATCTGAAGCTTCCAGTGGTCACTTCTTCCACCCTTACCCCATTTTTTTGGTATATTTTTTATGTCTGTTCTCTCTTTTCTCTGATATATCTGAAAAAGGTACCTGAAGGAAAACGTTTTTTTAAAACGTTCCTGTACTTTTTATTTTTTACTGTCTGCATACTGTTTTGACACCAGACAAAACATCTTGAGTATGAACTGTGATGATGTGTGGTGTCTGTGCATTCCCCTGGGAATTCAGAACTTTGATGGATGTGTGATTTAGAGCCAGACACCAACACACACAAAAATTCCTGAACAGTCTTATCCTTTTACTTAACCTCTGCTACTGTCCTTAATTCAGCATTAGCTTTTGCCTTCCTCATGAGTCGTTGCTAGTCTCTAGCTGTTCCTTATACAGCTCCTTGCTGGCCTCTGATTACTCCCCCTTGTAGGTCCTAAAGGCCCTCTTTGTGTTCCATGATTGCTTCATTTAGTAGACCATCAAACCAAAGTAGCTTCCTGTGTTTGTTAGGATTGCTCGGAATCATGGATTTAAATTGGGAATCATCAGGTTCTATTCCATTTTTCGGAATTAGGATTTTCATACTGGTGGACGAAAATTCTAATTCTGAAAAAAGCTCATTGGATGCATAATCAAATTCCAATTCCCCATCTGATGCTGGCCCTAGTGGGTTAACTCTGTGGCGTGCACGCACACACACACACACACACACACACACACACACACACCACACACACACACACACACACACAGTCACAGTCAGTTTTAGTATACAACACTTTGTATTTGCTTGCAGCATCAAGAAATAGTACCCATGGCTCTACTTACACCACACTCAGTGCCACGGGATTGTAGCTGCACTAGTCCCTTCTCCACATCTCCCCCAACAATAAATCTATACCACAGCCACTTTATTCAGCCTAGCTGCATCTCCCCCAAGATTATCCCAGTAGCTTCTGTAGGATGAGACTCCAAGCTCCGTCCATTCCTCTGGTTCCAGTACCTAACAGATCTAATCCTAGTCGTTGCCTCCTGCCCCTTTTGTCCTCTCCACTGTCTCACAATAAGTTAACTCTGTCCTAGTTTGGCTGCCAAATAGAACCATATATAAATGTGTACGAGCATGTGCGTATACATGCGACGTTCTTGAGATATCTATAGTCGTCAGCCAAGGACATGGAAAGGATGGAGGTGGAGGGTGCTGTTTGTGGCTGGGCCAACCCAGGTCAGTCCAGAAGCAGTCCATGCACCGACGTGGAGCTGCAGGCCATACTAATTACAAATAGATGGATTGGGGGGGTGCTGATATTTGTTCAGTAGGGGTAGGGAGCCAGGAGTACACTACTACATCATGTTTTGTGTGGTGCACAACTTGCCTTGGAAGAGCCCAGCAGACTCTTAGGGGAGGCTGGTTGCTATGGACTACCTGGCTTTCCTATTGCTGCTCAGCACTCACAAATGTGCAAGTAAATGTTCATTCTCTGGGGGAGTGTGATGTGAAGGGAAGGGAAACTAGTGTGGTGTACTCTGTACAGTACTACCTGCTTGGCACTTGAGGGTGGGGGAAATGGAACATCCATTAATTTATGGAAGTTTTGTAGCTACTTTTGTTTATTGCCCCCCCATCTCTGGTCAGCCCCCATCTGCTTGGACACCCCAGTCCCATCACCTTGACATCTCCCAGGATTTACCTTCACCTCTGTTGTTCCTCAAAGCTTGACCCCCCCCCTCGGCAGAAGTGGCAGAGTCTCCAAGCTGTGCCACAGAACAGATGTGTGGGGATGGCACCTGAGTAGCCAAGTGAGGGCCTGTGGGTGAACGGCGTCATCCTGCCAGCTGTAGTAGTTTTGCACTTTCTGTCCCTTCCCCTAGGACGACAGCAGTGAGGGTGCGCAGGTGTGCACTGCACCTGCAGATGTCCTCCCTCCCTACTAGCCACTGCCGACTACACTGCCACCTGTGGTCACCTAGGTGGCAGTATAGTGGTGGAGCAAGTAGCCCTCCTTCCCCAGAGGAGAACATCCCTGGGATACTCGATCCTACTCCCCCAGTTGGCCCCCAGCGACCTATGCTCATTCCCGAATTCGGGTCATTGGCATCATTAGCAGTAATGCTACTGCTGTGCCTACAGGTTGGCAATTTATGGAACTTTTGTGAGGGTGAGGGAGAGGGAGGCCTGAGGGAGGACTTTGATGTGCATGACCACTGGGGTCCTGTGTCGAATATGGAAATCGGAATTTCTGATTCGCAGTCAGATTCCAATTGCTGAGGGCTTATTGGACTCAAAATGGGAAATTCCTAAAATTCTGTTGATGTACAGTGGAACAGTATCTGTAGATTCTGAACATCCTTGGTGTTTGTCTTACTAACGTACCCAATGCACTCATGGGACGCTCATATTACTATCCATTTAATGACTGCCTATTTGTTGTCCTCCACCTTGATAATGACTGTGTCCTTCAGTCTATTCAAAATTAGCGCTCCTATTCTAGCAAAGTACTGTTTCCTAAAATCAGGAACCGTGTTGCTGGTGTACCCGTTGGGCCTTCAGCACAATGTGAAATCTCCATTGTGGTCATTTTGACCTATAGGATCCTTGATTGTGATGGACCTTTGTCCAGTGGGACATTAGAGACGAGATGTTCTCTCCCCTAGTTGCACCTCTCAGAAAGCAGTCCTGTGTAATGTCCACAAACCTCTTACTCCTTGGTCTCTTGGCCTCTGGAATTTCCCATTCTGTGTCTGGGAACTCAAAATCATACATGTGCAATTTCATCAATGACTGTTTTTTACTATATTTCCCTCTCAAGTACTGGATCCATCTTTACTGACTGGCTTGGTGGCCCGTAGAGGACTCCTATCCTGAATTTTCTACCCCCTATCTCGGTCACCAGAAGTCAGTGATTCTACTTCTTGCCTCTCATATGTACTTTTCCACTAGCAGAGCAATAAACTCTTTACACCCCACCCTGTCATCCTCTCCTCCCCCCACCCCCATCCTAAATGAAGCATAACCTGGGACCTGAAGGTCCTAGCTATTATTTTGGTTCAGACATGTTTCAGTAACTTCTGTATGTTATTTGTGTATATAATTTTTTAACTGGGTAAGTGCACTAGACTGATGTAGCCTATTTTCAGACAGGACCTGGTACCCCGACAAGTAAAATGGCTACAGTAGGGGTTTCATACTATAGCTGCAGGGTAACAAGTAAATAATACATTAGTAGTGCACTGTGTCCAATGCTTTGTGTGCCATAATTGCCTACTACAGCTCGTCCAGTTTGTTTCCCAGAGTACTAGCATTTATGCATGTAAGATCTTCCCTGTGTCAATCTTCACCAATCATCACTGGGGGTGATTGGCCAGAGACAAGCACCCCACGGGAGCTTTTTTTTTTTTTAACATACGAACATACCAGCAGATACAGGCCATGTGGCCTATCTAGTCTGCTCAAGTGTGCAGCACTTCAGCCCATTAGACTGCAGCTGCCCCCCCCCAATTAACTCTTCCCTCCCCAACTGCCCCGGTGTGTACTTTCCTCTTGAATTTGTCCCATCCCTCTTGAAGCACCCAACAGTCTGCACTGATATGAGTTGGTCAGGCAGTGCATTCCACCCTATTAACGCTCTTTCAGTGAAGTAGTGCCTCCTCCTCCTTTCCCTGCCCCCCATTTACCTTCAGGGAGTGCCCTCTGGTATCTCTTCCGTTCTGGAGAATGAACCCACCCTGGAAGCCTACTCTGTTCATCCCTTTCAGGTACTTGAAGGTCTCGATCATGTCCCCTCTCTCTCTCTCTCTCTCTATCTTCCAGGGTATACATGTTGAGCTTTTTTTAGTCTTTCCTCATAAGTTCTATCCCCCAAGTCATGGATTATCTTTGATGCTCTTTGCTGCACTGCCTCAAGTACTTTGATATCCCTTTTCAAGTACGGGTGCCAGAACTGCATATAGTACTCCAAGTGTGGCCTCACCAGGGACCTGTACAGGGGCAGTATGACTTTTGCAGGAGGGCGGAGTCTGTGCCACCCATGAGGCCGACACACTGCGTGGCACTCGCGGGTTGGCCAGTAACGGCCGTTGGCTCCTCCTCCACCTCAGTTCTGCTTCTCCCTCCATAGAGACAGCACCTCGTCTGCAGCTTGCCTTCTCAACCACACCATTGCAGCCTGGTTCACCGGTGTTGACCTATGAAGCCTTGGAGTTGCTCCTCTGAGCCATCCTTCTCGATGCCTAGCTTCAGTACCTGGCACCGCTAGACTCTGCCTCTGTTCTGCCGTTCACTCAGCGCTGTTTGTCAAGTTACTGGTAAGATCTTTCCTTTTTATTAATGCATCGAGTCTTTTCTGTTTTTGAAGTTTAGATACCATCGCATCATGCCAGGCCCTCAGGACAAGAAATGTTCATCTAAAACAGGCTGTTCTCCTATGCGTCGGTGTCCTTGCAGCCGGCAAATCGCCATTACTGACCAGCACGATGTTTGCCTCACCTGCCTTGGACCCCAGCACGATGTGGACACCTGCAATGCTCACTTCTCTGTGGACTGCCTTGTTCCAGTGCACTGCGTGTTGAAGGTCAACAGGGCTCTGCTGACTTTTGGGGGGCATCGTCGTTCTCATTGGTCCAAGTGTAGGACCCTCTGCCCTTCCTCCGGGTCCCTTCCCGGGCTGAGACAGTCCGGTGAACAGGAGGCCTCCTCTTCTTCCAACTTTGCTATGGAGGAAGTCTCTACTGCGGTGCCAGAGGTCTGGTCTGGCTCCACTGTGTGCCGGGCCGGGAGCACCGTCATGGCAGTCACCTCTTCCCCATGGCTGTGGGACCCAATGCGGGGGCATTCCTCTGCACCGCCTCAGATCCTAGAGCCGTTCGCGGCTCTGGTGATTGGGGCAGCGCCGCAAGGGGTGTGGGACTGGCCAGTTGCCCAGTTGGCTGGAGAACCCCTGGGGCTACCGCTCCTGAAGTCTTATGGATGATCATCTCTTCGGAGCGGGATGATTCGGAGGTTGATCTGGACTGGCAGAATGACTTCTCTGAGTCTGAGGGTTCTCCATGGCCTAGCACTCTTGTGCCTCCCCAGGTGCTCCCTCCTGCAACCTCGGTGACAGCGGCCCGCACCGACCCTTGGGCCGCTAGTGGCCCGAAGGGGCTGGTGCAGGTTGGCGGTCCCGTTGCTATGGGTGTGGTGGTCTGGGCTTTGGGAAAGGGGTTGCCACCCTCTCTCTCAAGGTCAAGACCGAATCCCCCTCCTCTGCGACTTTCTGTGGGGAATCTGCAGAGTTGGGGGGGGGGGTTCTTTGGCACAGGGTACGAGGAAGAAGTCTTCATCTGAGTCTGCGGGTTTGAGGGAACAGGGCGAGGGGTAGTGGCACCCCTCCGTGGCCTGGAGAGGAGCCACAGTGCTGAGCCCAGGTTCACTCCCTCGTCTCCTTTGAGTAGGGGGTCCTTGTTGTGTGGGGCTGGGGACCGCCCTTCTAGATCCATGTAGCCCCAGTTCCCTCATAGGGAAGCTTCCCCTACAGAGCACAGTCCCGACCGCTTTACTTTTCTCAATAGGACAGTGACATTGCAGACCTGTGGATTCCCTGTTATGCCAGGATCACCTGTTGGGTCTTCCAGCCCTGTCAAAGGCATGTCACATACGGTGACAGGTTCTCCCATGCCTTTGCGTCCCGCTTCTTGTCTCCCGGGCTATGTTGGTCCTTCTGGGCCTTTGACCTGGGAACAGTTCAGATCCTGGGCTGCGGACATCCCCTGTGCGTTGGGGCCATGGATGAACAGATCTTAAGACCAGTTCCCCTTCCGCAGCCAGAATCTGACTCCGCAAGTTCCTTGGCCTTCTCGTCTTCCTCCCCTGAGTAAGAGGAGTCTTGTCCACATATCCTCTGACGCTGGTCAGGCCCAGTATCGGCGCTTCCTGGCAAGGCTGGTCAGGGACTTGCATATTTCCTGTTTGGCCCATGTTCAATACAGAGCTTTCGACGCATCCATCTTGGGTGAGTTCGGGGCACACCATTTGGTGGGCCCCTCCTGGCCAGTTCCCTTTCCGGAGGCGTCGTACACTGTACTGCGCACCAAAGGGGTCACCGGGCTCTCTGCCTCATCCTACTTTGGAACTGATGCGTAGGACACCCCTACTGGGCATAGACGCCCGGTCCGTGACCGACCCCTGGATCCCGACTCTGCAGAGTTCGATCATCTGGGGCAGAGAGTTTTCGCCTCTGGACGGATGATACTGTCCATTGTTTCACATCAGGCACACCATGCTGCCTGTAACAGGCATCTGTGGGTGATGCTGGGCCAGGTGCTGGCATTGCTGCCCGATTCTCAGGCTACCTGACGGACCATAGCCCTCTCTGCTATCGGTCTGGAGCTGGCAAGGCACCAATCAAGGGCATCTTACTAAACTAATGAAGTTGCTTCACGACATACAGGGACAGCTTTCTGTACTAGGCGGACGGCATGGCTTCGCCTTTCGAGGTTGTCACCCTTGTCCCGGCGTAGGTTAATGGCCTCCTCCTCCTTCCAGGGGGCCCATCTTTTCTCCTGCAGGGCGAGACAGGAACTTCAGGGGTGCCATCCTTCCCCCAGGGCACAGGGGACACTGCCTTGCCCTGACCAGTCCCAGGCCTAAGTGTGACTAGTGGAGGGTCCCGCCTCGGGGGGGTGGGGTGGCTAAGGGATGCTGTTCTCCCAGGGAACTACTGGGCCCCTTCAGGGGAGCTCGGTACTCACTCACCAATGATGAATGGTGAAGATTGACACAGGGAAGATATGAAAATTATGTACCTACCGTAATTCTTGATCTTCCTGTGTATCTTCACCATTCATCACTGAATCCCACCCACCTTCCCCTCACAAGGCCTCAGTCCCTGGGCTATGCCCCTTCCCTGCTTGCCCTCCTTCTCGGGGATCTGGTTAGGTTCCCCCCATCTCCTTGTGGCCTCCTCCCTGGGAGACATCTGAAAGGCTCTTTGGAGGAGGGTGAGTAGGGCTTTTTTCTAGACCGGTGCGGGGACTTCTGGTTGACCCTTCCCCTTGTCCTGAGCATGATCTCCGGGGTCGGCCAGCCCATTGGGATGAGCCTACTCTTGGGTCTCCTGGGATTGGGGGACCGGGGCTGATGGGAACTCCCCTCTGCTCCTTCTGTTATTTCTCCTGTCTCCTTCCCCTTTTGGGGGGAGACGTTAATAGATGGGATCCCCTCTCCCCCTCCCGAACCTTGTGGGTTCTCCTGGAAAACTGTAATGGGGGTGAGGGGTGGGGAATCCTCATAGGGGTTAGGGGCCGGAGTGAGGGACCTTCTCCATCATCCTTTAGGATTCTATTAAACCTGAGTTCTGCCTTGGAAACTTCCAAAGTGATGGTCTACTGCCTCTCTGGAGGCTCTGCTGTTGCAAGTTCTGTGTCCTGGGTGGACATTGGTCCCGCCTCTCCTTTCCTCTCCCCTTGTTTTCTCTTTCTCTCTCTCCCCCCCTCGCTCTCTTCTCTTCCCTGCCCTTACTGGCCATCCAGGGACTGGGGCCTGTTCAGTCCACTCCCTCCCAGATCGTCCTCCTCTGGTCGGCCTATTCCTTTTTCAGTTTATATCCTTTTTTTTTTTACTGTCCCTCAGGCTCCCTTGCCCCACCCTTGTTTTTCTCTGTCCTTTTTTTTTTCCCTCTGTTTCTCCAACAAACCGAACTGAGGTGGTAGAGGAACCAACGACCGTTACTGGCCAACCCGTGAGTACCATGCAGTGTGTCAGTCTCATGGGTGGCGCCAATGTTGCCGGCTCCTCCCTCCCTCCTACAAAAAGAAAAGTTCCTGCAGGGTGCTTTTCTCCGGCCAGTCACCCACAAGTGATGAGTGGTGAAGATACACAGGAAAAATTATGGTGGGTACGTAATTTTCATTTTCTACCTATACTTCCTAATCCTCTGGAACCCCTTCTCTATTTCAGCAAAGGTACCCTTTTCCCAGACTGCCCTCTTAACTGTCCCATTCCCCCTATGTGTGTTGAGGGAGAACCATTCTGGATCTCTGTTCGTGTGTTTTTGCCAGCTGTCACTTCTCTCCAACCCCCACCTAGTTTAAACACCTGCTGATTGTCTCATCTATTTCTTGCACTACTGCACTGTTGCCCTCTATGTTCAGATACAGACCATCTGTTGTGTATACCCTGCTCACCTCCCAGAAGGAGCCTCAGAAAAGTAAAACAGAAACAATGAGGCATGTGCTCAAAATACAACAATGGTGTGCTGCGGGGGCAGTCTGCTCCAAACCAAAATGTTGTCAAAGAGAGACAGCCAGCACACTCTTACAAACACCATTGGTGCTGAAGCATAAAATGATGGTTGCACTCACTTCATCGTGAAAATGACTGGCACAGTTAAGAGAGACTGATGAGCTCTTCCGCACATAGAGCTTTCAGGGAGTGGCGCTTGTGGCGTCGGTCCTACCATATCTATACCGTATTGTTTGTTCTGTATAATCAGTGGGATATACAGCTTGACAAATCCTGTGTAGTGTTAAGCAGTTTAAATTACAGTATGCCATATCCATGCAGAAGTTATGTTGTCTTGTTTCTTAATCACGAAGCTTGATTTCTGGTCACAATTTGGCAAGCAAAAACTGCTGTAATCCTGAAATGGCTGTGATCACATGAACATACTCTGCTATTGTTTTTGGTCTTAACAAAACAGCAAATGGTATAAAGCATATGTCTCAGCATCTTGTAGTTTTTGATTACTCACATATTTAATTTGGATAATATGGTGTCCATTATGATCATATGATCTAATTTATTATCACAATGCTTAATGGGTGTCCCAGAAAAAGCAAGCTATTTATTGTTTTTACCTTGTATGTCTAAAAATATGTTGATTTCGTTGAAAAAAATAATTATATTACAGAACTTAAGGAATTTGGAGACCCTTATACCATGGGATAAACACCCAAAGTGAATTCTGCAAGGAGGAGAAAAAAACTGAAGAATGAGTTTGTTCTGTCTATTAGGGGATTGTGTCATCAAGATAATATTAATTTCAGTTTCAGAATGTTACATTTCATTATCCTCTCACGTCTTCTACAAACCAATTTCATGGCCTAAGTGAACAATATATAACAGCCTTCTGCAGACAATACTTCGTATTTCCTTGCTTCCATAGAAAGATAAAATGTAATTTGGAGAATTGTCATTTGGAGAATTGAGCTACAAAAGTTCTAAGAACGCTTTCAGTGTTTACACGATTGAGGATAAGGTATTCTGTTAATGTTTTATTTTATGTTGGCATCTAAAATACAAAAAATTTCAGTGATCTAGTAGTGAGACATACATTACAATATAGTTGCTGTACACTAACAGCACTTACTAGGGATACCTGGAGAAGGAGGTGACGGTCTGTCACTAGGACTACCGGATCCCCTAAATCCTGTCTGGCGTTAGGCTGATCTTGGCGCTCGGCAGAGAAATGGGCAGACTGGATGGACCATTGGGTCTTTTTTCTGCTGACACAAACTGTTTTTTTGTTACATTTCTCTATTGTAAAAATAGGAAACAATTTCTCTCTTCATTAAGTCCCTTAGGAATCAGAGAAACATAGACTTTGTTGGCAGATAAGGACCGCTTGGCTCACCCTGTGTGCCCTTTTTTTTTTTCCTGCCTATCCTTTCAATGCAGACCGCACCTGATGTCCGGTTACCTCCCCCAACTAAAATAGCTAAGATTCCCTTGTGCCTGTCTCATGCATGCTTGAAGCCCACCACTGTTTTCGCATTACTACCTCCACTGGAAGACTGTTGCAGGCATCCACCACTGTTTCAGTAAAGAAGTAACTTCCTCACATCCTTCCTAAAATTGTTCCCCTTTCAGTTTCATTGTATGTTCCCTTGTTCTCGTGCACCTTTTCCTCTGAAGAATAGTACCCCCATATCTTGTTCAACCCCGTGAGGTATTTATATGTCTCTATCATAGTCTTTCTATTAAAGCACGTTAATATGAAGTATTGTTTGGAAATGGTTATGTTACATTGTTCCTCTAGTAGATGGGAACCATTAATTCTTTAGATCTTTCTCCTCCTTTCAGAACTCACTTTGGGTGTATCCTCTGGTATAAGGGTCTCTAATTTCTCATATTCAGGCTAGGTATATTAATTTTGCAATGAAATCAGCATGTTCGTAGACACACATGTTAAAAACAGTACATAGTGTTTCTTTTGGACCTCTTATTAAGCCTTGTGATAATAAATTAGTACAGCCATAGTGGACATTATATGCTATAAATTAAACATGCGAGTAATCACAAATCACAAAATGCTGAGACATATGCTTAACACCACTAACTATTTTTTAGCTGTTTTGTTCAGCCCGAAAATAGTGTGAGTATGCTTACAGGGCTATAGCCATTTCTGGCTTCAACAATTTTTGTTTGAAAAACTGCTGACAAAAATGAAGCTTCACTGTAAGTAATACAACCTAAGTTCTAAATCGACACTGTATCCTGCAGTTGTAATTGAGTATCATTGCACAGGACTTTCAGTCCTGTCAAATTGTAGGTTTCAATTGATTATAAGGCCCTTCACTAACAAAACCAAAAAACTACAGTACAAGTAGGATACAAGTAACGTCACAAGCTCCAACCCAGCTGAGCCTGGGTGGCTTGAAGCACTAGAAAGCTGGTCTGTTGGTCTCTAACTGTGCTGGTCATTTTCACAATAAAGTGACTACATTTACTTTGTGCTTCAGTGTCGATGGTGTTTATCGAAGTGTGCTGCATGCATGTCTTTCACATAAACTAAAAGCCGTCCTCTCCACACAAGCACTTTTGGCCATGTGTTGAATTCCTGATTTTTCTCCCATCTGCTGTGTCTCTCACGTGGCAATGGCAGAACCTCAGAGAAAGTTGCCATCTCTGCTGCTGATCTCCACTTTCTGGCTAGTTCCTGTAAGCTGACCTTTACCATGTCTTTGCTACAGTTTGCCAGATCTTTGGTACCTATACTATATGTATCACAAAGTCTGGCTTGCTCTTCCCAATTCTGAGGAGCTCCTTCAGCCAGGGAAGTATCTTGTCTACTGTCGATCCAGGGAGACAACAAACCTATCTTTGCCTCAGACTGTAATTGCACACCTGCTTCCCTGTCCCGCTTAAGTATAGAATCTCCCAAGACCAGAATATGCCTTTGCCTCGTGCCATTCTTGCCTGAACCCACCCCACCTTTGGCACATTACTGCTTGGTGCAGAAACAGCTGCCTGGGTTTCAACTGCTGCTTCCTCACTGAAGTCAGTAGCTCATTCCAAATTCCACCAGTGGCTTGAATTGGTTCTTAGTTTTTTCTCCATGGTTCCTATCCCCACTAGTGCCAGCTTTTCCAACCCTTCCCTCCACACTACAGTCCGTGCTGCAGCTCTGACCTGTGGAGCCCACTGAGGCAATGGAACTGCAGCCATCCTGACTCCATGCTCTGTTACTTCTCCAGAACCTCACTTCATCCTTAAAGGCAGCCAGCTCAGCAGCAAGGGCATTGCACTGCCTACACATAAGGCAACCCCTCTTCATCCAGAGCACCCTCTGAAAGAAGGCAGTACCACAATCCCTGCAACTCACCACCCCGCCATCTACTTACCTGTGTGAACATGCTATGCATGCCCTGAATTAGGCTATGCAGTAAACTGTAAGCTAGAGTATTTACCCTCAGCAACACCCACAGGAGGGCCACTCACCTGCTTGGACCCAGTTTATATGTGCAACATGCCACAAGTGGAGTTCCCTGACCCTCTTCTCATTACACACACTACTGCTCATAGGAAGTGTCCTTTTATACTTCCTGTTGCCTCCTAGCCCCAGAACTCGGGTGAAGACCAGTTTTACCTGTCATTCAGTGATCACAGGGACACACACAGCTCATTATTAGCACTTCATAACTGCAGTCAGTCCTGACTGATCCCAGTTTAACTTGCATGTGCTATCTTTACACTGTACACCTTCCTAGTTAAATCTTCAGTCAAGTTTTAGATAAAAAAATGTCTCTTTTAACTTGGAATACCATGTTGGTGTGCTTACACCAACTATATATTACTCCATTTACCTCATTAAGTACAGTATTGTGTACTAACTGCAGGGATTGTCATACGTTTTGAAAACTAATCCCAATTGTTACTGAATGCAGTGTGACATAGAGTGGTTCCCAAAAGCACAGGCAAAACCGTTCGCACTGGGGAAGTATTTTTGTGTGTTTGGATTCACCTCCCAATTTGGCCACTTTATTCCTTCCACACAGTAATGTTTGTTAAACCAGCTTGTAGTCTTGTACAGTTTGTTTAAACACAAACTAGAATTGTGTTTCAACACACTGTCAATCCTGGTTAAACTGTAAAGGGCCGAAATCTGCCACACAGAGAGGATGACCTTGTTTCTTTATCTAATGTCCGCAGTCAGGATGGTGCATCAGCAACATATTTGACCATCGATTTTTTTTTTTTTTTTTTACAGTACTATTCCAATGCTTTCTTTGTTTTGTATGTGTATTACAGATTGAAGAGGAAGTCAATGGGGACGCTTTTGACATTGATCTCTCTGTCTCCGACCCAGAAAAAGTTGGTGAGGAAGTGCTCTAAGACATTACCCTGTCTGTTAACAGATTATCTGTCTGCACAAACTGTAAAGCTGGAAAAAAAATGATTTAGTAGAGAACAGTAATGGCTGTACAGAATACACACAGTGTTGCTCTGCAGTTGTGTTTACAGAACAGCTACTGCTGATTACTACACACATTTTCCTTTACGCTGTCCAAAATGCAAAATATGTATAGTAGTTCCATGGCTAACAGTTTTATATAGCATAAATATCTTCTTTTCGGCTCCTATGTGGAAAATATTGAAGTCTGGGTTAAGGATTTATCTGTGCATTTGAAAAAACAGGATTGCCAACTACTGGCCTCATTTTTTTATTAATTTAGTTAGAAAAGTTTTCTTGGAAGTATACTGAGCTGAATTACTATTTGTTTTTAGATGTGTGTAGTCGGAAGGGATACTCCGCAAAAACTGTGGTGCAGGATAGGTGCACAAGAAAACAGGGTGGCCAGCCCCAAACGTGAACTCCACCATCTCCAATTTATTTCCATGTACTCACAGTGGAACTGCCAACATAAAGACCACACATGTAGAAAAGACTCCAAAATAAGCACTTTAATTCAAATTAATAAGGACTTTCACACATGGGAGCAGTCTAAGGCTGCCAAGCACACTAGCCCCTGCGAAAAGATATCATGATGACATACTGCATTATGAAAATATATTGATATTAGTTTCTTTCCAGGAGGACTGAGATAGTACTTTTTATCTTGCAGGTTTTCCAAAAACATGTGTTGTACAGATAGATGGATAAATGGATGGATGGAGCGGGCTCATGTACACGATTGGACCCTCGGACACTTAGAAATGGCCATCAGATATTTTTCTGTCTAATGGTCCCCAATTACGATACTCAACCAGTTAACTATCACTGTAGCTGATAATACCCAGTTAACAGATACATAACCAATTATCTAGGACCGCTGAATCTGCTGTGTTAATGCCTTAATAACACATGGATACCTAACAAACATACTGCGGATAACCTTTTTACAACCCTAACACATTTAACAACCGCCTTAATAACATACGGAACAACCACCTTAATAACATATGTAACCACAAACCTGAATAATACATGCAACAAGCACTTTAATACACATAGCAACCTAAATAAAACAAGCAGTATACCAATAACCTGAAAAACACAAAACACCCACATTACAGCCCTAACAGCCTCTCCGACTACTGCCATGCACCAGAAAAGGTCCGTAACCTAAACAGTGCAAAATCAGTTCCTCTTGGCTTCAGTTAATATGCCCCTTAACACTCTAGCTCTCACATACTTAGCAGTGCTACCCATGCTGCTGCTGCTGCCTTCACACACACACACTCTCCCTCTATGCTTCTCCCATGTACATGCTGCTCCTCCCTGATGACACCACCCATTACAGTTTCTCCTGACCTGGCACATCACTCCTAACCACCACTCCCTATCGCAGGTAGTTCAGTGCTGCTCCCAGCCACACACAGAACTCGTAACACGCCTCGTCTAACCAGACTTCAAACTGCCACTCCCAACCACAGTACAGACGTCAGCACCCCACTTACCGATTACTTGCTGACACTGTCCTGGTACACTAAGCTAAGGGGTGGCACACTGAAACCACACCACCTTTTATAGGAGGCCACTACACTATGAAAACTGTGAACGGCCAACACAATGAAGTCCTAAAAATGCAACTTCACATCATTAGAAAAACACTACAGGAAACAAAAACACTACACTACCTAAAACAGAAAAAACTGCACACAGATATAAAGCAAACTCGGATCAATCTCATGTGATATATAAAACAATTAATAGGTAAAGCCCAGATACTTACAAAATATCACCATCTCGGGGGAGCTAATTGGTTCATAATCCTTAGAAAAAAATGTTTTATAAGTGTCTGATGCAGGGAAACATCACCATGTGGAAGGAGGCTAATCAGCTCAATAAACCCACAAGCCTGAAGGGCCAGTGGGATTATGTGTTAATTAGCCTCCTGAGATGGTGATATTTCATGGGTATTACAAGTGGCCTGATGAGTCTCTCGAAGATCTACTGCTACGATAAATATGTAACTGTTCTTTTTGGCATGGTGTCCCTAACAAACGTTTGGGATGGCATGTGCTGTGGTTTATAGTTTGCAGTCATTATGTGTATTGGGTGTGGTAGGGAGCAATTGGGGGTCTGTCTTTGGTCAAGAGCAGCATCCCTGATCGGGAGTGGCTGTGAGAAGTGCCATTGTTGAGGAGGAACAGCTTGGAAGGTGAGCGTGTGGAGGCAGCTGCAATATTGATGACTTTGGTAAGTATGGGAGAGCTGGAGGGAATTCGATTTTTAGGTTTAGGTTAGGAACACTTTTTGTTCACATGTTTTTTTCTGAGAGGCTGTTATGTGGGTGTTGTGTGTGTGTATTTAAGTTGGTACATATGTTAATAAGGTGGTTGTTACATGTATTACTAAGGTTTTGATAAGGTGGCTTCTAGTGTGTTCATTAGTTATTAATGTGGTATTAAGGGGTTAATAACACATTAATATAATAGTCGTAGCAGATCTACTAATTGGATGCCAACATATAAAGGTATATGTACAGTAGTAGATCTTTTGGGACAAAATCCACAACACAATGATAAGTTTGGTTTAGTTCTTGACTCATGGTGTTGAGACCTGGTTAGCCCTTCGATGGTTTTATTTTTGTGTGTAGTAGACTTGCTCATCGTTTATTTAATAAAATAAATTTGGATAGTTGTAATTTTTTATCACAATTGCTTATAAAGTGAATTAATTGCTAACGCATTCTGGGGGGGGGTACCATCCATGTCATTTAGTGAGTTATGAAAATCCTGCCCTCTCACAGGTGATGAAAATTGTCTGTTTTGAGTCAGGCTATTGTATATTCGATATGTAGAAACATAGAATTTGATGGCAGATAAGAACTGCTTGGCCCACCCAGCCTGCCCATCCCTGTCTATACTGTCATTGTGGACCCTACTTGATCTCCAGCTCCCTCCACCCCCTTGCTTCCCACTAAGTTGCCATTGTGCCTGTCCCATGCATGCTTGAAGCCCACTCCAGGCATCCACCACTCTTTTGTTGAAGTACATCCTCCAATCTCTCTTGAATTTACTCCCTTCCAGCTTCATTGCATGCCCCTTTGTTGTCATGCATATTTGTTTCTAAAAAATACTCTCTCCCTCCCTCCCTGTACCATATTTAATCATCATCATTCATTTTACTGGATAGCAAATTGAGAGAAATTCTCTCATTTACAGTTGCATCCCCCGTGAGGTATTTATAGGTCTCTATCATATCCTCCCACCTTTTCTCTTCCAAGGTGCACATATTAAGTTCCTTCAGTCTCTCATCATAGGGCTTCTGACGCAGACCCTGCACCTTTTTAATTGCCCTCCTCTGGACTACCTCCAGTCTGTCTGTGTTCTTCCTGAGATGTGGTCTCCAGAACTGGACACAGTACTCCAAGTGGGGCCTCACCAGTGATCCTATACTTCTGCTGGTGATGCCCCTCCCTATACACCCTAACATACCATTGGCCCTATCCACCGTCTTATACTGCCTCGCCTCTTTTTTTTTTTATTGATTTTGTTGGCTTTCTCCAAGACAGAGGCTGGCACACAGTAAAGTACTGCTGCTACATCTTGCACACATTCCAACTAAAGTTACAATAAACGTGATATTAACGTGTTTACACAGTTACGACTGCCACGAATGGAAAACCATCATCGCATGGCCATAGCTGTAATAACAAACAGATGAACCACGCTACATAAAAGTACAACTATATAAGAAAGCAAAGCTCAACTAGCCGGATATAAAACTTATCAGTCTCTTACACTATGTACCATCTCACCAGGAAGTATTCTAAAATAACTTTTTCTTATGTTGTATAATTAATTAACTAAGTGCTTGCCTAAAGGTTAAAGTGACTTTGAGGCATTAAATGGTCATGCCCAATCGAAGTAGGGCAGCTTCTGTGGGTGAGAATGAGTCCATGAATATCCCCCAGACTCTTTCAAATAGGTCCCTTTTGCCCTTTAATTCATATGTTCTCTGCAGAGGTAGCGTCTTTGTCACCAATTCAAGCTACATCCTCACTGTCCGAGGCTGACAAGAAACCCAAATGTTTTTTATACATGCCTCACCACCTTGAGGTCATCAGATATGATTACTCCTAGGCCTTCCTCCTGTTTTGTGACCGTCAATACATCCTCTCCCATTTTGTTCTGATTTCACAGAGGAAGGGGTAGGGGATGGGCCACATATAGGTTACAGAAGCACTGGAGGGAGGAAAGTAGATAGTCCATTCGAAGAGGAAAGCGTACTGAAGGGACTTGTGAATCGGAGAGTGGACAAAGCTGAGATTTCTATGTTTCTAATGTGTATAAGTTAGTACGTTTGTGCAGCATTCAGTACTAATACATCACTGCTTATGAAACTGGCTGGCATGATGAACCCAGAGTCCCTTCCGACCTTAAGTTACTGTGTCATTTTCAATAATCATTGGCTGTGACTTTAAGTGCATATTCCATAATTATTACACAATACTAATGTATTCTGTATAGCATATTTTGTACAAGTTCTATCCAAAAAGCATCCCAGTGATCAATCGGTAAATGTACATCTGTCACAGTTGATGAAGCAAAAGGGCACAGAAAATGAATGGGGGCGCTCTTTATCTTGCGAACATAACAAACACAGACAAGACAACTAGTGTTTGTTTTTTCACACTTCTGTGATCTTTTTGCAGGGGATGGCATGAATGCTTACATGGCGTACAGAGTAACAACAAAGGTAATGAATTAACCACATTTTTCCAGTGATCCCAAATAGGATTACGTGAAGAGCTCGTATTCTAATAAAACATGACAAGAATGTCCACTGCATGTGGGTTTTAGGTGTCTTGTTTAGTATTAATAATTGACTTGCTTCACTGGATCAGTTTTACCCTGGGTAATGAAATGTTCATTCGGGTTTATGTGAATAATCTTGGAATAGTTCACTGGTAGTCTGGATGGATACAGCCAAGGCATTTCACGTCATTGTTCTTCTCACTAGAAGCTTCCAGTAGTGTCTTAATTATTCATCGTGCTTTACAAATAGACACTTCCCATCATGTGAGAGCATTTTATGGGCACGTTCAGAGCAATTGGTCATTCTGCCTTTTTCTTTCTCAAATATGGAAGTCTGTCTTCTTTCATTAATCAGGGTGTGTTTCATGTGCACAGATGTGTTTTTGTGTATGTTGCTGTCCCCACTGCAATATTTAGGGTGACCATAGCCGCACTTCTACCATTTTAAGGCTAGTCCAGGCATGCACCAGCTGGCCTGTGCCCTGTCCGTCCCTGGGAGCTGAGCTACTCATCTGTGACACCTTTTCCCAGCTGACCTTAGGGTGGGTTTCTAGGGCTAACACCTTTTTTTTTTTTTTTTTTGTTTTTTCTTCCTTTTCCACATTGAAAATATTTGACCCAATGCAAAAAACATGTTTTTCTTCTGTTTTTCTGTGAAATTACAATATCTAGTTTTAATTTTGTACAGTAGCATGTCTGTAGATGTGTCTAGAGAATGAATATCTCTCCCTTGGTATCCTTTGGTTAGTCTTCTGACTTGCACAAGAAGTAATTTCATTTACAATTAAGCAAGCTAAACTGTTTTTAAAGTTCATTACTTGACCTGATGTTAAATAAGGGTTGTTTTAACAAATCAGAATTGCTGTTAAACTGTCTACATGTTTTAAAAGCAAAGCAACCCTTTCAATATACCACTTCTTGGTCCATTTCTTAATTTTGTTCTGTATTTGGGGCATGAAGTTGTGCCGTTTTTCCTGGCCTGGGAGTGGTAAGCTGTACTTTCTAGCAGCACTGTGAATGAAGTATAGTAAACTAGAGGAGAAACTTTTTGCTGAAACACCCTCGGAGTGCCTAGCAAACAGTTACCATTATCATTAATTCCCATTAGCCAGATGCAATAGTGTTGGGGTGGAGCTCAGATTGGGACTGGTGCATGTGTCCCCCTTGAAGTAAACCATTGCTAAAGAAGACCACTGCCATGATTAGATAAGCGTGTAACGCAGACCTCAGTATAGAAGCATGAAAATGGCTGAGCTACAGTGCAAACATATCAATATTTAATTGACCTAATACTTAAACAGCTTTTCTTTTTTTCTCTTTTTTTGGTGAACAGACTTCATTATCCATGTTTGGCAAGAATGAATTTTCTGTGAAAAGAAGATTTAGTGACTTTTTGGGTCTGCACAGCAAATTAGCATCAAAGTACATGCATATTGGTTACATAGTGCCTCCTGCACCAGAGAAAAGCATTGTAGGTAAGATCAGTCATCATAAAAATGTAGTACAGGATCTTGTTTATGTTTGTTTGTTGTTTGTTTAAAACTTTATTTTTATACAGGAACATTTGATTAGTGCCAAAAACACTGTTTACAATCAAGTCCTGTGAAATAGTTTCACAAATAAACATTCAAATACACATACATTACAAACATAACAAAAATAAATAACATTATCCATAACATACACATTATCTCCTTTCGTTTGGGTTATTTCTCTGGTCCCATTTGGGGGTCTTGCTGTAATGTTGTTAGGGGGTTTTGAAAACTGTAAGGGGGAAAAAAAATCACAAATGTAAACAGTGTATGATTTCACTGTAAGTCAGTACCCAACTAACCACAAATAAATCAGTTTGCTTCCAACTGGATCTCCCCCCCCCAGAAATAAAGCAGTGTCAGGCAAGACCATTTATTTGTGTTGCACCTTAACCTGAGGGCTCAGGGCACTTCATTGAATATAGTACAAAATAAATACAATAAAGCTTTAATAAATCACAGTATTTCTAAAATATCACAATCCTAATCAGATATAGACAAAATAACAATACTGAGACAGCAGGCAAGAGAAATAGTAAAACAAAACAAAAACTGACTCCTAGCTAACACAATTTCCAAAGTAATCGTCACCATAAACACTGGAAAAATTCCCCCTCCTGAGTCCCATTTCTCTTAAATCCCAGTTAGATCAACCCCCCCCCCCAAAAAAAAAGAAAAACTCTGAAAGTAGCTGTGAAAGGAAAAATGTCTGTCCAAGAAGCGAAATCTTCTTTGAGGAGATATCTTCTTTCATTGAGCAGCATCATAGAACTGTAAGCAGTCTGTGTCATGGCCACCTATAAACTTTTGCTACTTGGGGCTACCCACTTTGGTGTACATTATTGCTGCCTATATAACATAGAAACATAGAAGTTGACGGCAGATAAGGACCACAAGGCCCATCCAGTCTGCCCATTTCTTTTTCTACCTTATAAATGTGCCATCGGCCTTTGCTCTGTCAGTGACCTATCTATTCATAGTCATTTGTATTGCTCCCTTATGCCTATCCCATGCCTGTTTGAAGCCCTGCACTGTATTCATAGCCACCACTTCTTGTGGTAAGCCATTCCATGCATCTACCACCCTTTCTGTGAAAAAGAATTTCCTCACATTCCCTCTTAATTGGCCTCCTCTAATCTCATGCTGTGTCCTCTTGTCCTCTATTTTCTTATATTTAAACATGTTAGACTCTTTCACCTTGTTTATGCCCTTAAGGTGTTTAAATGTCTCGATCATATCACCTCTCTCCCTCCTTTGCTCAAGGGTATACATATTGAGCTCCGTTAATCTGTCCTCATATGTCTTCTGATGCAGTCCCTGCACCATTTTGTTGCCCTTCTCTGGACTGCCTCAATTTGGTTAATGTCCTTGTGAAGGTGTGGCCTCCAATACTGCCGCAGTACTCCAGATGGGGCCTAACCAATGTCTTGTACAGAGGTTATTACCTCCCTCTTCGACTTGTGATACCCCTACTAATACACCCCAACACCCCCTAGCTTTACCTACTGCTTTAGAGGTCTGCTTGGATGATTTTAGGTCATCAGTGATGATGATGCCCAAGTCTCTTTCTTCCTTTGTGACTGCTAACTCCTCCCAGCCTATAAGTGGCTTCAGGGTTTCTCTTCCCTATGTGCATGATTTTGCACTTCTTTGCATTAAATCCCAGTTGCCACTCTTCTGACCATTCTGCTAGTTTATCCAGATCTCTTCTCATTCTGCCCACCCCATCTGGATCATCTACTCTGTTGCAGATCTTGGTGTCATCTGCAAACAGACAAGCCTTACCCTCTAGTCCATCTGCGAGGTCACTAATGAAGATGTTGAATAGGACTGGCCCCAGGACTGATCCCTGAGGTACCCCACTTGTGACTTGCATCTCTTCTGACTGTATACCATTTACCACCACTCTCTGTTTTCTGCCAGTCAACCAGTTTGCCACCCAGTTGACCAACTTCTGACCCGAGCCTACCTAGCTTATTTATCAATCTTCTATGTGGAACAGTGTCAAAAGCTTTGCTGAAGTCAAGGTAGGCGACATCAACTGCTCCCCCTTGGTCCACCACTGGTTACCCAGTCAAAGAAATCTATGAGATTAGTTTGACAGGACCTTCCTTTGTAAACCCATGCTGTCTTGGATCCTGTGCCCCTATGGATTCCAGGTGTTGCACTATCCTTTCCTTAGGAGTGCCTCCATAATCTTGCCCACTACTGAGGTAAGACTGACCGTCTGTAGTTCCCGCCTCCTCCCTGCTACCAGTCTTGTGGGTGGGATCACATGAGCCTTCTCCAGTCTTCTGGGACCTCTCCTGTGCTCAGAGACTCACTAAACAATTCTGCTAATGGCTCTGCTAGTTCCTCCTTTAGCTCCTTAAGTACCCTGGGATGTATGCCATCAGGTCCCATTGCCTTATCCACCCTGAGCTTAGCAAGCTCTTGTAGGACCCTTTCTTTTGTGAAGGAGTAGTGCTCACCTCCTCCCCACTGTGTCCATGATGCTGAGCTGTGGGCCCTGCCCTACCTTCTCTTCAGTAAATACTGAGCAAAAGTATCTATTTAGGATAGATGCCTTTACAGGGTCCTCCTCCTCACATGCTCCTTTTCTCCATTAAACTTAGCAATACCCCTCTGGACTTTCTCCTTTCACTAATGTATCTATAGAAAGTCTTGTCACCTTCTTTTACTGTTCGTGCTAGTGTTTCCTCAGTTTGGGACTTTGCCTGCCTTACTGCCTTACCTGCTTCCCTTAGGGCAGTTTGGTATGCCTCCCTATCTTCATCCCGCTGTGTTCCCTTATATTTTCTGAAGGCCAGCCTTTTGGCTCTGACCTTTTCTGCTACTGTATTTGAGAACCAAAGTGGTTTCCTTCTTCTTTTGCACTTCCTTTTCTGTCTAACACAATGGGATGTTGCTTCAAGTATTGTATCCATACAATAACATGGTGTCCCCATCATGCCTTAGTTCTTTCTTCCATTGTCGTTGGTCCACTGCTGCTGAAGAATGCTATGGAACTTCGTAAGTATCACTAATGCTAATCGACATTTTTTTGTTGTTAAAAGGACACTGTCAACCCCCCCTTAGGCTTCAGTGTCCCAAGTTTATCCATTTTTTATGATTGATCACATTCTGTAGAGACTGCAGATATATATTGTAGTTTAATTCTGATTCTTATTTTCTTTTAATAAATGAAAAACAGACTGCCCACCATATTGGTGTTACCACACCAAAACATGTTTGTTTACAGTCCTTGATCAACTCTCACTGCTTCTTTCCTGGACTTGGGAACACCCCAGTACTGTCTAGACGCTTGTGATACAGTCGGAGGAGAGGAGATGATTGCTCTTTGACTCACTGCACTGTTTGGGGGTGTTTCTGATGTTCGGGAAGTATACAATAAGAGTAGATCAGTGATTTGAAACAAAACAAGGCTGTGTGTAAATACACTATTAGCATGCATTTCAGTTCTGCTAAGAAAGGAAGCAGATAAAACAACCAGCATCATCAGTGAATTTTAGAGAGGATAAGCGATCACAAAATGTGGATTTTCATCCAAAAATAATATGATGCAAAAAGGATTGACAGTCTCCCTTTAATTTAACATTTGGGTTTATGCAGCTGAAAAAAATATGGAACTGCTGTTCCACTGTTGTCATTGCAGTCAAGTCTGGATTTATAAGGATAAGTCTCATGACATGTGCATCCGCTGCCTAAGCGCCTCTCATGATGTGAAAGCCTTCAGCATTTGCCAGGGTCTTAACCAGGCTACATGGAGATGTCTCAAGAAAGTCTTAGAAGTTCATTTTAAACTTAAGGCAGGCAGTGGAGGATAAACAGCACGTGTCGCATGCTGCTTCACCATCGTCAGCCACTCCTTCTCCCCACAGCTCGCCATCGACCTGCCACAATCCACGGTGGATGGCACCGTCTGTAGATTTATCAAAGAAAGACATGAAGAAGGAGGCTGCTGAATTGGTGGACAAACACCGCCATGCTGGGTAAGATAAGCAGCGGCATCATAGCAAGGATGCCTCTTCTGCACGGTCTTGCTTTCCTCTTAAGGGAGGCAAGTCTGCTGCAAAAGACAGGATCCAGGCTAAGGCTTCGGGTTCTGCTACCCCGCCCGACCATCTCTCAAACACCAAAATTGGGGTCTGCCACTAGCTGTAATCCCTCACCAGGGGATTCACAGCTGATTCCACCATCTGGCACTGTCTTGTTGACAAATCAGTCGTAGACTATACTGTCTGGGCCTGGTGGCGCAGATGCAGTTTCGGACTATGTCTGAACTGTGTCAAAGGCTTCTCCCCATGGCTGTGCCAGTAACACTAACCTTGTCGCCAACTTCATCTACGCAGCCAATGCTCCCTTTGCAGGTTACTACAACTTGCCAGGAGCTTCTTTCAACAATTCCTCCAATGTGGCCTTCTCCTGTTGCTGCTGACCCATTGCCTACTGCCACGATGAGGAGGAAAGCTGGAATATAATCCAGATCTGACAGAGGAGGAAGATGAAGGCATGACCTCCCCTTATGTGGTGGGTTCCAGCTCCACTTTATTTTCATCTATTGAGAACAATGTACATTATATACCTAGGTTCCCTCCTGAAGATGCTTCTTTTCAGGCATTCCTGTGGCAGTTACAGGCCAAGCTGAACTTCATTTCTGAGGAAGAGAATTTCATCAAGAAGACCCTGTATTAATTCTTAATGGTTTCTGCTCTGCCTGCAGTTATTGTTCCTCCTATCCATTGGGCTTTGGAAGATGTCACTGTGGCTGCTTGGCACAGGCCCCCACTGCCTTGCCTCGTAAAGTGGATAAACAATATCCTGCCCCTTCGGATAAGTCCTATTGTTCCACACAACCCGAGACGGATTTTGCAGTTGTTATGGTTGTACATGACTGATCTAAAGCTCCTAAGCACTTGAGCTTTTTTCTTCTGACAAGGAATAAAAAAAAGGATTTGATGAGCAGGAGGATGTATGCTTCAGTGTCCCTTGGCCTCAGGATTGCCAGCTACCATGCCAACATGATTAAGTATCAGAATAGCCTGTTGAAGTTTGTTTGCCGTGGTCGACAAGCCGCCTGTTGGATCAAATGAAACTGAAGTCCAGCAGCCTGTTATCCATGGTATGGAGGCTGGTAAGCACCTCTTAAGGTTGGTTTATGATGCTTGTGATGCTGCTGCTTGTGTGGCTGCTCTTTGCATTTGCCTGTGCCGCCACTCATAATAGTGGGTGGCTGGCTTTGCCACTGATGTCCGGCAATTGGTCCTTAATGCTCCCTTTAGAAGTAAGCAGATTTTTGGTTTCGGCATTGAATCTGCTTTGAAGGACCTTCCGATGTCTAAAATGACCTTGAGGTCCCTTGATACTTTCAATCCAAAGCTTCAGGGTCGAGCGTGGGATTCCTTTTATAGGCCCTACGTCCACTCTGGAAGAGGTTATTTCGGGGGACTCGGCTGTGGCTCCCAGCAGACCTAGGCTTCCCCTCTGGTCCCTTTGCCTCCTGGTGCTCATACCTTGACCCCAAAAGGTGAGGGTGTTGGCTGTGTGCCATCTGCCCCTCCAGAGCCTTCTGACTCCCTCCCGCCTCCCCCGTCCCTGCAGATCAGGGCATCCCTGTGGGAGGCCGCATCTCCTTTCAAAGTGGCAGGAGATCATGACAGGGTACTGTATGTGGTTCAGCAAAGACGCATCCTAGACCCTGTCTGTCCCTCTAGTACATCCTGTCTTGCCAAACCATTACTCTCCAGCTCATTTCGTCCTCCTGCTGGAGAAGATTCAGTGTCTCCTCTGCAAGAGGGCCATCGAGCCCATCCCGATTGCAGAAATGAATTGGGGCTACTATTCTGGCTACTTCTTGTAATGGAGTGGACAGGTGGTTTACATCCCATTGTGGACCTTCGGGACCTCAACCTGTTTTATAGAATACAAAAGGTTCCACATGATCTTTCTGCAGTCTCTGCATCCACTGCTGCTGCAGATGAATTAGCTGTGTGTCCTGGATATGAAGGACGCTTACCTACATATCGGTCCCACAGAAAGTACCTGCAGTTTATGCTGCAGGGCTCTCCCTACCAGTTTTGTGTGTTGCCTTTTGGCTTGTCTTCTGCATTGTGTGTCATTACCAAATGTTTTGTAGCAGTTGCAGCCACCCTCAGAAAGGAGGACCTTCATGTTTTCCTGTACCTCAAGGATTGGTTTCTGAAGGCCCCATCGAAGGAGGTGGTAATCTACACACTGTTCCACACCAGTCAGCTGTTCAAGCAGTTGGGCATTCTGGTGAATGAGCCAAAGTCTGTGCTTACTTCATGCCAGCGTCTCCCATACATAGGGGCGGTTTTGGACATCCGGCTGAGTCAGGTTTTCTTCCCTTGGACTGTGCTATGGCATTAGTTGCCCAAGCTTAGCTGGACTTTTTCAGCAGCTGTATCTAAGCCAGATGTCTGCTACGATTGGTAGGTCTCATGGCTGCTGCTGTTCTCACTGTCCCACTGGGGCATCTGCATATGATGATTTCACAGTAGTTCCGCCATGCCCAGTGGGCTCAGCATTCTGATGAACTGGAGAGTGTCATACATGTTATTCCTCTGCTTTGCCGCTTCTGCTCTGGTGGTTGGACTGCTCCAACCTGGAGATGGGAACCCCCTTTTCTCTGTCCGTTTCCTCTTCTGGTGATGATGGATGCCTCAGGTTTGAGATGGCATGCCCATCTGGGCCCCTTCTGGACTCTGGGTCAGTGGTCCCCCTTGGATGCAGTTCTGCACAGGAACACTTTGGAGATGAGGGCTGTTCTGCTTGGCCTACAGGTCTTGGCTACCTTCATTCAGGGTCTCAAGCGGTTGATCCATACAGACAACATATTGGTTATGTACTACATCAGTTGCCAAGGTGGAGTCCACTCGTATCCCCTCTACAGAGAGGCAATGAGAGTCTGGCACTGGGCTGTGGAACATGACCTGTTCCTGTGGAGTTTTTCTGTCTGTTACCCTCAAAACCCTAGAGGATCATCTCAGGCGTTCTTCCATGAATGAGTTGTTGGACTGCATCGTGGGCGACTTCTTCATAAAGTTGGGTCAACTGGAAATTTACCTCTTTGTATCCCCATGCAGTGCAAAACTGCCATGTTTCTGCTTGCTTACTCCAGGACCTTGACTTTTTTTTGTGAGATGCCTTGTCCTGCTGTTGGAAAGGTAGGTTCACACACACACTTTCTCCATTCCCTCTGATACAGAGAGCTCTGGTCAAGTTGCAGGCAGAGTTAACCATGCTGATTCTGGTGACTACATACTGGCCCAGAAAAATCTAGTTCACTTTTCTTCAGTTTGCTTCAGAAAAGCCCAAGTGCTGTATAGTGTTTCCCTATGTGTATCCTTGCTTACTGCCTATCTGGATGGCCTTGAATTCATACAGCTCAGGTGTTGCCAACCATACTTCCCTGTATGGGTAGTCCTGTTGCCTAAAATTGCATAGTATCTTCCCTAATTACCACCATCTGGTTTGCTGGAATTCCTAATACCTAGAGTCCTGGCCTTCTCTATCTGGAAAGCACTTATATTTTGGAGATTTATTATAGCCGCTACCCAAGTCAGTCTGCTCACCCAGTGTGTCTGAAATGGGTTGTACTGGGTCCTTGTGAGTTCCTGTCTGTTTGCTAGCCTGACTGTGCTTATTGATCATATGCCATTGATGCATCTTTGTTGACACAGTCCAACAAGGCAAGTTTTGCTATGACTAACCTTATGCTCTGTAGAAATAGAGTGGGGTTAATATGTGTTTGTTTATGCCTTTGTGTCTGCACCTAATTGTCCCTATTCTTAAAAGGAGCCACTGGACTTTTGTCTATTTTTGTGTCATTCACTAGGCCTGACACTTTAGTATTATTAGCATTCTCTCCTCTCCTCATTGCAGGGGATATAGAACCCAATCCTGGGCCTTTACAGTCTACTCCACTCAACTCATCTTTGTGATCATTGTGTGGAGGCAAGGTTCTACAGATTGCTAACATGAACATTAGGATTCTTATCCCAAACCATGTTGATCTCATAGCATGGGTCAATTACTACAGCCCCAATGTATTAGGTGTGTCGGAGACCTGGCTTAAACCTATCCCTAACAAGCTCTGTGCTTTGCCTGGGTATAATTTTATAAAAACAACTATTGCTGTGGCTCTAAAAGGGGGTGGAGGCACCATGATGTACTTTAAGACCCATCTATACATTTCTGCCCCAGGCACCACTGTCCCCTGTGACATTGGTTTTGAACTCTGCTATACAGTTTTCCTGCTTGGTGGCACAAAACAGTTGCACCTCTTTTGCACTTGTAACCCCCCTGCTGATAGTCTTCGAGCATTCCAACCCCTCATAGAGACACTACTGAAGAAGAGGTACATGGAGCACCTAGAGATGGAAGGACTACCGGACCACTGGCAGCATGGTTTCACAGGGGTGAGGTCATGTAAGACTAATCTCATAGATTTCTTTGGGTTACCAGGGAGGTGGTTCAAGGTAGAGCAGTGGACTTTGCCTATCTGGACTTTAGTAAGGCTTTCGACACGGTGCCAAACAGGAGGCTAGTTAAGAAACTAAGCAGACCAGTGTGGGGGAGAAAGCGATGAGCTGGATATATAACTGGTTAAGGCATAGGAGGCAAGGATGATAGTAAATGGTATTCACTAAGGAAATGGTGATTAGTGGGGTGCTATAGGTTTCAGTGCTGGGACTGGTCCTCTTCAATGTCTGCATAAGCGACATTGCAGAGGAGCTCGAAGGGAAGGTGTTTCTCTTTGCAGATGGTACAAAATTTGCAACAGGGTTGACAGGAAGGGATGGAGAGAATACCGAGGGATCTAAAGAAACCAGAAGCATGGTCTTGGGGAGTGGCAACTGGATAGTAATGCCAAAAAGTGCAAGGTTATGTACTTAGGGCTGCAGAACCCAGGAACTATGTATAAGATATGGGGAGTGGAGCTTACTGACCAAGCAAGAACGAGACCTAGGGATCATTGTATCTGATCACCTCAAGGGTCGCAAGGTAGTGTGACAAAGCAGTGGGAAAGACTATCCGAATGCTGGGTAAATTGGGAGAGGGATTTCTAGCTGGAGGAGGTGCTGCTGTTGTATTGCTTACTGGTGAGACCATACCTCCACAAGGACACTTGAAAAGATGGAGGCAGTAAAGAGGAGGGCAGCCAAAATGGTGAGTGTGTTGCACGAGAAGCCATAGGAAGAAAAGCTCCAGGAACTCGCTCCAGAAGTCCTGAAAGAGATGAGTGAGAGGGGACATGACTGAAACCTATAAGTACCTCACATGAGTGAAGACCCTACCACTGGTCTTCATAAAGTCCTGGACTACCTGAGAGCCCAAAATCACATCACTGAGACAATATTACTTGGTGACTTCAACATAAACTGGCTGTCTGCCTCCAGTGGCCCCGTAAAGGATGTACTGGCAGCTCTGCATCTTACTCAGCTGGTCAGCTCTCCAACTAGAATTAACTGTAAGACTGGGACAAGCACCATTCTTGACTGGATAATCTCTAATCGCCCTGACCATGTCGCCAACGTAAGTGTGCACCCTGACTCACTCAGTGACCATTCCCCTGTTACTTGCAATTGGACCAATAAATTCCATGCCCCACCGCCTCTAACTATCTACAACAGAGTGCTAAGACGTGGCCACCTGGAACTCCTAAAATAACACTTGCACTGTCAGGACTGGTCACTACTTGACTCTTCTACAGACATTACTGTATCACTCCAACATTTTATCACTATGTTCAGTGCTGCCTGTGATGTTCATGCACCCCTCAAGAAAATGAAGGTGTGTGGCACTGTTCATCCCTGGATTACTCCTGGGCTGATAGGCAGCATGAAACGGAGGGACCACCTCTGGTACTATGCTAAATCTTCAGGCAAGCTACAGGACTGGCAAGCCTATAAAGCTGCAAGACACTCCTGCACTCGGGAAATCCATAAAGCAAGAAGCAATCGCCACAAGGAGCAACTTACCAATACCTGGGGTGACAGCAGGAAATTCTGGCAAATATCGATGATCTGGGGAAAGACCCAAAAAAGGCTCCCACTATGTTAAACCTTGATGGTACCCCCATACTTGACCCACTCACAATAGCGAATGCCTTTAATGATGCCTTCACTGACCTAAGTAGTGTGCTACCACAAGACTTCTTTGACGATACCACCTTAATGGCAGCACATCATCCTGAGACCAAGACAAATCATCACCCCCACACACACACACACACACTTTAAACGTGTCTCTAGCCCAGGTCAGGAAACTACTGAACAATGTGCTGGCAAGTCCAGGCACAGTGGTGACTCTTTAGACCTCAAGCTAATCGCACGATGCTGTCATTTTTACAAGCTACCCGGACCCTTACCTCCTTGAAAATAACCTTCAAAAGGGCTTCACAGAAGTTGAGCACAGGTTCTGCAACCATAAACTAGTACCAAACTACAAGAAGACAAAAGTCCTGTTGTTCTCAGCCCGCAGTCGACATAAAGAGCATGCTCTTACCATCCAAAATTCCCAAGGTGACCCCCTTGAACAAATACAGCACTTCAAGTACCTAGGGGTTACCCTTGAAGACACCTCACCTATTCACTGCACATTGAAAATGTTGCCAGAGCCGTCAGTACCAGGATTGGGCTCCTCTAACACCTTAAGCCCTAAATCTTGCTGTCCACAGCTCGGTGCTCTCCTTAATCAACTATGGCCTTGTCATTTACGGAACTGCTTCCACCACTGCACTCAAAAGACTCACTGTGGCACTAAACAAGGCCTGTAGACTCCTAATTGGTGCACCACGCCTCACCCACACATGCGATGTCTATATGCAGGCTGGGTGGCTCAGCTTGCATGGGAGAATTAAATACCACACCTGCTTACTTGCCAAAAAGTTTCTCCTTGGACTCATGCTTTCGGGATTAGGATGCTTACTTCACAAATCCCCCAAGACCCAACATACGCGCACCTCATTTTCCCGACCTACTAGCCCTAATGTGCCGGACTGCCCAGTACCAATGCTCCTTTTGTATCAAAAGCGCCATACTGGTTAAATGGCCTCCACAATGGTTTGGCTAACCTACTAGTCTCGATGAATTCAAACTCAAACTTTGTCAGCACATCCTAACTGAAAACTCCTGTGATTGCACCACTTAACATCCTTGTCCCTCTTCCTGGGACCTCACCCCCCACCCACCATTCTTCCACTGTTCTCTCGACTTGTCTTGTCCTCTCCTCTCCTCTCACTTCCTGCCCTCCCATCTCCCCCCCACTGTCTTCCTTGCTTTAGGTCCCTTACTATCCTAGCTGCTACTTGACAGTGCCGCCTGGTTGCTGTCCCCTTCCTTGATCTGGCTCCCCTACTTATTCTCTCCTCTTCTCACTCCCTGCCTTGAACACGTGCTAAACTAATGTGTATTTATTTGCTGTTCTCTTATTCTGTATTTTGTAACACAAATTGCTTAATTGTTTGTGAAACCAGTTTGTTTTCCATTATGGATCTGTAACCCCCCCCCCATTGACGTGGAACCTTTGTAAATGAGCTGCTTGGCGCTCAAAGGTACTTGTAATCCTAGATTGAATAAATAAATAAAAATAAAAAAATAAAAAGGTGCAAGTGGAAGGTCTATTTTGGAGAAAGGAAGGCACTAGAACAAGAGGGCTTGCAGTGAAACTAAGGGGGGGGTAAGTTTAGGAGAGATGTTGTGGAAATACTTCCTTATGGAAAGGGTGGTGGATGACTGGAACAGCCTGCCAGAGGAGGTAGTGGGGGCAAAGGCTGTGGGGAGCTTAAAACAGGAGTCAGATAGGCACTGGGGCATATTAGGTGGAGGAACAAGGGGAGGGAGTGGCGCCTGTGACCAGCTAGGGTCAGTGGTAACGGAATAGGCAGGGACAAGGGGCAACCTGGATGGGCATAAAAGGTCCTTTTCTGCTGACAGAATCTATGTTTTTGTATGTTTCATGAGTACTGTCAGTCCCCTGATAAAACATAATGAGTTTTTACTGCTCAGAGACATAGAAACATAGAATTTGACGGCAGATAAGGATCGCTAGACCCACCTAGTCTGCCCATTTCCCTACCTGTTTCATATACCACAGATCCTAAATGATCTGCAGCTTACTCTGTCTTTTCCTATCGCTAGAGTTCGTTTTTCTGTCCCATGCTTTTTTGAATCACCTGAAACTTTAATATAGACGGGCTTAGCTTGGAAAGTAAAAATATTGAACTCTTCCCTATTAATCTTCAGCCTACCCAAATACGCACTGAACCCACCAAGGTCTCACATAATGGAAGTAAAGCCACATTAATTGTTTGGATCCTCACACCCAGAGCAGATGGGATCACCTATTTTGGAGTGCTCCCTGATGATCTACCACTCACCAGTGTACTGTGCTTGGGGAGCTAAATCCTTTAAGGCCCTTCCTAGACTTTTTCACTTCCATGACTACTCTCACTTTAATCCAGCACTGTTTAAACAAGATGTTGCATCGCTGACTGATCATGTGTGGAGATACCAGTGACATCAATTTGGATGTCTCACTTTAATTAAATTTTCTCTGGACTTCAGGACATGCATCCCCCAAAAAACAAAAAACTACTAGACTAGTATGGGGCACGGTTACCAGATGATTAGACTGCATACTCCTCATACAGATTACGGCAAGGGAAAATGTCAGTCTGTGTATAAGGCCTCTAAGCTGGCCTCTGACTGGGTAAAATATCGGACCTTCAGAAAACAGTACAAAAAAGCCGTCCATCAGAATAAAAGATCTTCCAAAAATCGATCTTCATCATTCATCAGAGGCATAGGACCCTGGGAAAGCATATAGCTGTAAGATTTTTTCAAGTGGGGGTCAGATATCCGAGATGGCACCGCCCACGAGACAGACGTATGACATGGCACTCATGGACTGGCCAGTAACAGGTGTTGGCTCCCCCTTCTCCTCAGTTCTGTTTTTCCCACGGTCAAGGCTACATCTCTGCAACTGTTTCTGCATCACAGTTCTGTCACCACCTTTCACTTGATGCCGTACCCCAGTTCAATGACATTGCTTTGGATTCAACGCGGCATATCTTCATTATTTTCCATTTTTCTAGTATTTATTTATTTTATTTAGGAAATCGGAATTACAACCCTTTGAGTCATAGACTCGCTTCCAAAGGCTCCACGTCAGAATAAAACATAGACATTCATACATAGAATAAATGTGGATGAGCAATCATACAGAATATAAGTACAGTCAGCACAGGTTAATGCCTATACATTTGGTAGCTAAAACAGGGCAGAGCTATCAACATATTTACCTAATGAGCGGTTAAGACCTGTACAATTGGTAGCTAAAGCAATGCATGATATGAGTTGGTAGTAAGCCGTCTCAGGGAGGCCTTGTCTTCTACATTATACAATACATTCATAGTCCAGTGCAACTATATGGTAACCGAGGAAGGTGAGGAGCCTGTAGGCTAGAAATTGTGAGGGTTCTCCACTGCCTGGTCAAGGGCAGGTACGTGGCCTAGCGGTGTGGTGCAGGATCCACAGGTTACCGGTTACACTGGCATTGACGTGAGGAGAGGATATGGACCCTTAAGGCAGCTTTAAAAGGACCTAGATTTGGTGGTTGATGTGACAGCCGGAGGGAGGGCATTGTACAAGGATGGTGCTCTAAGGGGGAAGGATCGCTGGGCCAGGGTGGTCCTGACACTAGGCGCCTTCCAGATAGTTTTTGGGGCAGCCCGTGTGGACGCTGAGCTGGGGGCTGCTTGATGAGAATCCATGACAGCTATTGGGATTAAACCCAGGTGGATTTTTTTGGGGTGAAGAGACAGGTCTGGTATAATAGTCTTTCTTCAAGGGAGAGGATATGGGTGAGCGTGTATAAGGTGCAGGGATGTGTATTTCTGCCGGCACCAGAGAGGAGCCGGAAGGCCTTATTGAGGACTGCTTGTATTTGATGACGTGCTATAGGATCAGCGGTAGCATAGATTGTGAGGCCATAGTCCACCAGCCATAAGACTGAGGAGGTAATAGGTGAAGTGCTTCAGGTGGCGGGCAGTCTTTATGTCTGTAAAGGAGACCAATATGGGGGTTGGTGGCGGAGGTGAGGATTTTTATATGTTCGTGGAATGAGAGGAAAGAGTCAAATGTGATACCTAGATACTTATACTTTTGGACCTGTTCCAGTGGGATGAGAGGTGGAGAGTATTTCCACGGGGAAATCCTTTGATCTGTTTTGGCGGTGGGCATAGAGCTTCAAGTTAGTTTTTTTAATGTTGACCACCAATCTGTGTTCAGCAAACCAGTGTTCATTCTGAGAGAGGGATTTTTGTAAGGTACGTTGGAGAGAGAGAGAGAGAGAGAGAGAGAGAGGACCAGGATGTGCAGCATAAAGAACAGCATCGTCCACATAGAGGAGAAGGTTGCCGGGGCAGGATTTAGGCAGGGCATTGAGGTAGATGCTGAATAGCAAGGGACCCAGGATAGATCCCTGGGGAACTCCTGAGCACACAGGCAGCATAGTAGAGATGGTATTATTAATTTTAACACGTTGGGTTGTAGATGAAAGATAACTGGAGAACCATGAGAGTGGACAATGAGAGACTCCAATTTGCTGTAATGTGTTAAGAAGGAGGGGATGAGAAACCATGTCGAAGGCCTTTGAGAGGTCTATAAACACTGCCCCTGCGAGGTGCCCCTTGTCAAGTGTGGAGTACAGGGAGTTAGCAAATTCTGTGAGGGCGATCGTACTGCTATGACCAGCTCTGAAACCATGCTGCTTCCTACATAAGAGGTTGTGTGCGAGGAGGTAGTCAGTGAGCTGATTGGCCATGATCTTTTCAAGGGCTTTAGAGAGTGGGGGGAGAATCGAGATGGGCCGGTGGTAGTTTGGGAGGGAGCCGTCTCCACATTTCAATATTTGTGTTACCACTGCCGTTTTCCATGAGGTTGGGAACTGGCGCAGGGACAGATTTAGAAGGTCCATGAGTGGGGAGATAACTGAGTCTAGTGCAAGGAATAGGATATGCATATCGAAGGTGTCTTTGCAGTAATTGGAGCTCTGGAGGGCTTTGGACAAGTAGGCTTTTGCTTCTGTAGGGGTAATGACACTGAGTTTGAAGGGGGGATGAAGGAGCTCAGGCCGTGGGGTAGGCTGAATTGGAGCAATAAAGTTGCTAGGGAGGACTGAGCTGAGGTCTGAGAAGGTGGAGTTGAGGCAGTTAGCTATGTGGTGTGTCTGTGGTGGTAGTACCATTAACATTAAGTTATGAGGAGGGGAGAGCAGGATTTACCATTAAGCTCCTTGATGTTATCCCAGAACTTTCTTGTGTTACCCCAGGAGGTGGCTAGGGTGGTTCTTTAGTGCTCCACCTTGGCCTTGCGGATTGCCCAGGTACACTTATTGCAGGCAGCATTATAGGCCTGCTTATCACTTAGCAAACCGGAGGCAGTGGCACGATATCGGAGGTTGTTGCACATTTTGAACTGTTGTAGGAGTTCTTGGGTGATCCAGGGGGGTATTACGTTTCCTAGTGGTCACTTTGATGGTCAGTGCAAAAGCATCACAGGCAGTATTAAAGGTGGTGATGAAGTAGTGCAATGCATCATCTATGTGCTGGGCTTGGGGAAATAGGGGACCAGTCCGTTAATTAGATATTGTTTTTTGAGTTTGGCTATGCCTCCTGGGCATAGTCGACGACGAAAGGTGATATTTGGTGGTACAGCGCCAAGTACTGTTTTAGCTGCTTTTCTCGTTTTCCACACACAGTTTGGTCATGTCTGATCCGGGGCCTAAAAATTTGGAAAATCTAAGGCAGGTCTTCCCCTATGCATCGGTGTCCCTGTAGGAAGACCGTGACAGTCACCGACCACCACGACTGGTGCTTCATTTGTCTGGGACGAGACCATGATCTGGAAGTGTGACTCTTGCTTCTCGATGGACCTCCGGACGCTCGAACTTCGGGATAGATGGTTGGGGCGGGACCCCCCCTCCCCAAGCCTTTGGAGGTCAGTGTTGCACCTGGGACTCCAGGTTCAGGTCTCTGGGCTCGTCTCCTGAGCCCTTCCCCGGTACTATATGTACCAAGGGAATGCAGGTCTCTGCTAATCCTAGTTTTGCCAAGATGGGAGGCCTGTCGGAGGGGTCTGTGGGACAGCTGGTCTCTGGGGGGGGCCGGTTGCGTACTCGTCCCAGTCCGGTGCTCCCTCAAAGTCCGAACACCCCCGGTGGTAGTTTTGCAGCTGTACACTGGGCCTGCACTGGTGGATCCCTCAGTGGCGTGGTTTGGTGCCGCCTTGGCTCCTGTTACTGACGTTAATGTCGTTGAGCAGGGCAGTGCTGACCATGCAATTGGGTCCCCTCCTGCTACTGTTCACGGTACTGGGAGAGGGAGGGTCCTAGGGGTTGCTCAGTTGGAGATCTCCCTGATCTCATCCTCTGACTCTGAGGATGAGGATTGGGATGATCCCGACTGACTGCTTGACTCCGGTCAGTCAGTGGACCCTTCTGGGCCCAGTTCTAGGCCTTCGGCATCAACGGAGCAACTGAGTCCCCTCCCTGGTGGTTGCCGCGGTGCTGCTTCCCCTAGGCCCCTTGGTGCTGCATGCGACATTGGGTATGTTTCTGGTGCTGATTTTGGCACTGGTGGGGATAGCGATGCCGGGCCTAGCATCGAGTTGGGGTCTGGTGCCACGTGCGGTGCTGACCCTGGCTCTGGTGCCATTGGCAGTGTCATTGGGGATGCTGGTGCCATTTGTGGCACCAGGTCTTCATCTTTCCCTGTTTCCAGCTCCGTGACTGCTGTTGGACTTTCTCCGAGGGGCAGAGCCACATCAGTGGAGGCGGGGGGAGGTCTAGGTCGGCGCTGCGCTCGTCTCCAGAATGTCTGGAGGCCCTGGAAGGAGTCGTAGCATTGACTTGGGCCTTCTGTCCCCCACCACTGAAACTGGTATACTCTGCGGTAGGTGGGGGAAGGGGCCATCCTATGGAACCTGTATGACTCTGACATCCCCACCTGGGAGTCCCCGAGGGTACCACCCCAGTCGCCCCTCAGCGTTTGGGCCGGGCATTCCCGGATGGGGGAGGGGTGCAGCCCCTCTCCATGTGAGAGGTCCCCTGTCTGCTCACGCAGACCTGGCAGGGGACCTGGCCTTGGCTGCCATGAACCTCCTCCTCCACCCTCTTCCCAGGTTTCTCTCACCCTACAGGACCCATGACCTGGGAACAGTTCAGGGCCATGGCAAGTGCTTTCCCCACCTATTTAAGGGCTATGGACGAGACAATCTTCTGGCCTGAACCCCCAGCACCACCTTCCCGAGTCCAGCTCCTCTTCATCCATGTCTTCCTGCACCAAGGAAGAGGATACCTCCGTCCACTACACCTTCAATGCTGATTACACCAATTATCAGCGCTTCCTTTTGGGATGGTGGAGGAGCTGCATATCTCCAACTTTGCTGGATGCAGTCCTGCTTGAGAGATGCTCTCCTTCCTTGGGGAGTACAGCTCTGACACTTCTGTCATACCTCCATGGCCTCAGCCAATCATGGAGGCATCGCAGAACATCTGGCTTAATCCCTCTGTCCCATATCCAGCTCTGAGGGACTTCCGGTGCAGGTATTATGCACCCCAGTGGTCTCCTGGTGCCAAACTCCTGGAGGTCCTCTCTGGGCATCGTCGCACAAGGCATGACAGCCTCCCTGAGTCTGATTCAGCTGAGTTTATCTGCTGGAGTAAAAGGGTTTTCTCAGTTGCATGCCCTGTGTTGTGCATTGGTGCAGACCAGGCACATCAGGCTGCCTATGCTAGGCACCTATGGGTGATGCTGGGACAGCTTCTGGCATCGATGCCTGACTGTGAGGCAACAGGCAGGCCATTCACTTTTCCACACAGGATCTGGAGCTGGTGAGACACCAGGCAAGGGTGTCCTGCGACGCCAATGGAATAGCTTCTAGACTTGTTGGAACTGCAGTTTGCATGAGGCAGACGGCGTGGCTTCGCTTTTCAAGGTTGTCACCCTTGGCCCTGCATAGTGTGATTGCCTCATGTTTCCAGGGGGCCCATTTATTTTCCCGTAGGGTCAGGCAGGAGTTAGCGGGGTGCCATCCTTCCCCCAGGCCATGGGATTCTCTGCCTGCTCCTGACCAGGCTCAGGCCTCACCAGACCCGTAAGGGGCTCTCACCTCCTCACGTGTCCCCCCACCCCACAAGAGGCTGAAGGAACAACCATTTCCCTCAGGATTTGCCAAAACCACCTCTGGTGGTGGCTTGGTACTCAAACCCACTAGTGATGAATGGTGAAGATTGCATCTTGGAAGATATGAAAATTACATACTTGCCGTAATTCTTGATCTTCCAGAATATCTTCACCATTCATCACTGCTAAACCCCCAAGCTTCCCCGCGGTGGCCAGGCTTCTGGTAGCATCTCCTCCCTTTACTGCCTTCCCTTACAAAAAAAGAGTGGTCTCATAGACAAACCCCCTGAAAGGGGGTTGTTCCCCTTGGTTGCCTCATGCCTGAAAAAAAAAAAAATTCCTTTGCTTTCAGAACTCCTGGTATGGTCCTCTGGTTTTGTTAGAGGGAAGGCAACCTGTTTCTTCAGCTCTCTTGCCCTGTATTTTTCAACAACATTGGTTGTTTAAAAAAAAAAAAAAAAAAAGTGTGGATACATATGTATAGGTTACATACAGGCATATGTCTGAGACTATTAATGTGCATTTTTCCATTCACACCTGCCCTTGCTGGACCTCTTTGCCCCCTTTTAAAAAAAAAAAAAAAAAGAGAGAGAGAAGAAAGCTTCTTTTCCCCTAGAGAGAGAGAGAGAGACTCCCCCCTTCCTGCCAAGGGGGGGCGGGGGGATATATGCTTTGCATGTCGAGTTGCTGAGAGAGCTCCAGCGTGAGTTCGCCTTCCAGGCTGTCTGTGTTTTCTTTTTCTGTAGTAACCCATTCAACTACAGCCTATACTACATCTCCTGTACAGCCACAGTTTTTATTATGGCCTACTGCACTTCTCTCCCTCGATTCCCCTTGAGTTTTCCCCATCTCAGAATTAAGGGAATGTACTTCTGTGCAATTCCTATTCTTGTTTTGCCCCCTTAAGAGGGCCCCTGTCCTGGGCCTACTTCAGAGAGGTTCCCTACCCTGGTTATATTAACAAAAAATTACTGAGCTTGCCTTATCTGCCTGAGCCTTGTCTTAGCCCTAAAATTCATTTAGGTCCTTGTTTAGTTTTCTATCTTTTACATCTTGGTCAAATGGGACTTCAGCCTTAGACCCTGTCTCCTTCTTCCTCGACTGGGCACTTAGTTTTGATCTTCTCGGAGGACTCGAAGATTCTGTTTTTTATACCAGGGTGCTACACCTTTCCTTGCAAACCTCTCTCAGCTGGTCCCTCAATTCTCGGGGAAAGTTCCTTGTTGATTACTCCAAAGGGATCAGACTTGTCTATGGTCTCATAGAAAGCAACCCAGCTCTTCTGACACACTTCATTCTAGGTGAGGACATGAGGTCCTATCTCTCGCTTTACTTTCTCTCTCTCTCTCCTCTCTCTCACTGGCCTGTCCAGTTGTCCTGGCCATCCAAAGTCCCTCCGCCCAGAACTTCACACTCTCTTCCTGGTTGGATTTTATTAATTTAATTTATATCCTTTTCCCTATCCCGCAGGCTCCCTTGCCTCACCCTTTCTATCTTTTAGCTTTTTTTCTTCTTTCACCTCTAGGTGGACAGAACAGAAGAGAAGAGGGAGCTGGTGTCAGTCACTGGCCAGTCCACGATCACCACTTCATACGTGTGCCTTGTGGGTGGTGCCATCCCCAACGTCAGGCCCCCACTTGAAAAAACTTAAAGCTATACACTCCTGCAGGGTCCTGCACCTCCAACTTGAACCCACCAGTGATGAATGGTAAATATATTCTGGAAGATCAAGAATTATGGTTGAGTACGTCATTTTTATTTCACACTTTAGAAAGCTCCTTGACTCATCAGCCAGTAATCCTAGACATTTCTAGAAGTGTATTAAACAGGCCATGGGTCAGTCTGGTATTCTCCCCTGTATGATATTTGTATAAATTATACAACTGTAATATCCCCACCACCATTGCTAATGCCTTCAGTGTTTTTTCTCTCTGACCTGAGCACTCTGGAGCCTTCCCTCCCTCATCACTGACCTTACTGCTAAATAATGGGTCTTTCATAGACTCCCCCAATCACCCACGGTTTCACTTTAAAGTCACTAAAATTTTGGAGATGCGTGAGCGCCTACACTGTATCCCAACAGCCAAAGCAGCAGGCTCTGATGAAATTTAATTAACCTGTCCCTAATGTCCAGGGTTGTGCCTGAGCTGTGCAAACTCTCCCGTATTATCCCTGTATTCAAAAAAGGCAATGTTAAACTAGTCAATAACTACAGGTCGATTGCAATACTTCTGATCCTTAACAAAACATTGGAAAATATTGTTGCCTCTTAATTGAGTAATAGCCAAGCATAACCTTTTGTCTCTGACATAACATGGGTTCCGTAAAGGACATAGTACTACCGCTGCTTTTCTGTCCTTCACCTCGCATGTTGCCAATACCATGGATAGGGGTGAAGTTACTGGGGCTGTTTATCGACTTTACTAAGGCCTTCTGTTTGGTTGACCAACAGCTACTCTGTACCATATTACACAAACTTGGAATATCCTCCTTTATCCTACCATGGTTCAGGAATTACCTGGAGGGTAGGCATCAACTGGTAAAATTTGGAACCTCCTTCACAGACCCTGCCCTTACCCTGGTAGGAGTGCCACAAGGATCCATCCTCGGGCTCCTTCTTTTCTCTCCCCACATAAATGACATACACCTGGCCCCATCACGTAGCACCCCCATCATATATGCAGATGATCTGATGCTATACCTTGGCTTCAGTAGCACAACTGTTAGCAAAAGTCTGTCTGCGGATCTTCAGGTAGTACAACAATGGCACCTAGCAAACAAACTGCTTTTAAATACAGCAGAGTCCCAGGCAGTGCTGCTTGGCTCAGCACCCAGTCTTAAAGGCTGCGAGACCCCCTTAACAGTTGTGTATTGTGATGGAACAACTCTTGAATCATTGTCCTTACTCAAGTACATGGGCATGATGCTGGACCCATCCCTGGACTTTCTGCTGCATGTAATGTGTACCTGTAAATTGGTTAATACCAAATTGGGGCTGTTGTACAAGGTCAACCTATACGCTTCTGCCCGCTTAGCCATAGCCTGTGGAGTCCCACTTCCCAAACTTACCTCTGAGGTGTCTGTATTCCATGCTTCAGCCAAATCTACCTTACAAAAGTGGGATATAACGTACAACATAATCTGTCACTTTGCCTTGTCTCAGAACCGCTATGCCCATCACTGTACATTGTACGCTAGACTGGTATGGCCTCCTCCTGCAGCCCTGCGTGATTTAACCCTAAGTGTGATAAGTATATTGCACAGTCAGTCCCCTCAGTCTCTCACAAGACTTCTCCAGCCCCCCAATGGTGCCTGTCCGTTCCGATCCTCTACTCTAGACCTGTTATCCATGCCTAGAACTAGAATGCGACTAGGGATATTGCATTCTCCATTGTTGCTCCACTGTTAGGGAGTTCTATACTGGCTAATCTTCACTTGTGCCAGAGTGTGGTCACCTTCGAGAAGAGATGCAGCAGTCACCTCTCAAATTATCAGTATGTGCCTGTACCCAGCTTACATGTTAGATCCTGGTCGTGCGTAATTTCAAATCTAAATGTATGCTTCTAACACATGCTTGCTAGTCTGCACTACATAGGGTTGTTATGTAGTGCCTTGCTATTTATGTCAGCTATGCTGCTCACATGTTTGCCAATGAACTTCGAGTAGGCTGTAAAAAATTTTTTTTTTTGTAGATTATTTTTGTCCTCCTTGTGGCAGGTCGACCTCGGCGTCTGCCAAGCCTACTGAACTCAGGGTCTTCCGGGGGCTTCTAGCTCCATGCGCACCCCGGCGGATCCCCAGAGTTGGTCCGGGAGCATCATCCACGTCTGCCTCCACAGTTTCCTCCATTTTCTCCCGTGAGCTACCCCAGGACCCCCAGAAGCGGTGACGCATGCGCGTGGAGGCGCACATGCGCACCGCAGCTCTGGATCGTGTCCCCTCAACCATCCCCATCGACCTATGTCAAAGCTCTCTCGTGGCACCGTCCCTCTGGCCTCCACCAGAGGGCGGCTAAGCTCCCAGAAAGCTGGATACCTCCTCCCAAGGTGGAGCACTGCCTGCCGGCAGCTTCTCACATCCTCTCCCCCCGAGTCTTTCCCGAACCCAGGCCGCTGGCATGGCGTGAGGTGTGGGGTCCGGTGCCTCAACCCTCAGCGCCCCAACGGGCCGGCGGCTGTTCAATGTTAAACCCCAATATCTGCACCTTAATAATTTTGTCATTGTTTGATGAAATAGTCCATTTGATATGCACTCTCAGGCTGCCAGAGTCTCAAGACATGAAAAGTTTTGTGAATGCATCTTAACTTTAGGTATTTTTTGCTCTCACCTACAGCCTAAATGGTAGGGAATTTTTCATGAAATTTGTAGGGTTGAAGGGGCCTTTGGAAGGTTTCATGAAAAAGTATTATATTGTTCCAGAGTTATAAAAGATTTTAGAGTTAACCTCATGATGCAAATGATGGGGGGGAAAAAAAAACAATCACTTTTTTTCATGATTTACCTCTCGAACAGTGTAAAACAAAAATCGTGACTGCTTATTTCCATGATAATCTCTCATGCTGAGAAAAATACCAATCATATTGGTCACATTATTTTTCTCATTTTAAGCCCTTTAACATTGAAAATGCATACAAATAATCTTTTTAAACAAACAAAAAAACCCTGAACCTAGCTAAATGAGACTTGTTTAGCTAGATTCTGCTATTTGTTTGTTTCTTAAACTTTCTAGAAATACCTTTTCTGGGCACTTCAAAATCCAGGGTGCCCAACTTGGCAAGACGAGCCAGTTACCTGCATTCTCTGTATGAGCACAGTGGGACTTTCTTGACTTCTGCAGCTGCAGCTGGAAGTTGCTGCAGTAAGAACAGTGAGCCGCCAGTCCCCTGTTCTGTCTTGTCTCTGTCTTTCCATCTGTTTATCTGTCTGTTAAGTGGATAGGGGGCAATATCACTTCTTTCTACCCCCTCCCCTTCAGGTTGCCACCTGCCCTTCCCATTTTTTTTATTATTTTATATAGTTGTATTTATAAGCGGACCGGGGTGCCCACCCCTGGTACTGCCTTTCTTCTTCCCTTCCCTACTCCCCTCCAGGTGGCCCACCATTCCCAGTGTTATTTTTTTTTTAAATATTATATTAGTGGACTGGGATGCCCACCCCCTGTTCTACTTCTGTGGACCCCACTCCCCACCAGGTCATCGGCCCCCATTTGCCCAGTACAGTAAAAGGGGAAATAAAGAAAATGGTCCCTCAAATGTTTTTTTTTAAATAACCTGCAAAAAGAAAACTGTCCCTCAGCGATGTGCCCTCTGACCCAACCTCCCACTGAACACCCACCACCCCACACTCCTTCACTCACCAGAACATGTCCCAGGGCAAAGATCCACTCTCCGATTGAAGACATCTCTTGCTGCTGGAACCGCAGACTGGGATATGAGAAACCAAGGTAAGTGTGATCCGGTGCATTTCAGTGGAGTTTTTAACTTTGATGCATAACTTTATAATTTTTCCATATTTTGACTCCAAATTTTCAACATGGCTTTTTTGGCATCCCATCTCATGACCAGTGGCAGTGGAATTATGCAAATCAAGCCCCAAAGGTGATTTTGCAGTCACTTGGCAAAATCACCCTTCAGGTGGGATTTGAGAATTTTCACCACTCTTGTTCATGAGGTGGGGTCATAAGAAGGCTATATTGAACATTTCGGGTCCAGATATGTAAAAATGGCAAAGTTATGCACGTACGTTGACATTTTTCTACGCTCGCTCGTAACTTTGGTAATTTTAAATATTTTGACCCCAAATTTTTAACAGCAATTTTTTTCACATTCCCTCACGAATGTGATAGCTGTCATTTTTCAAATCCTGGCCAAAATGTGTGTTTGCACCTGTGGCATGGAATGATGTTTCGTTGCTTCGGAAAGCTGTTTTGTCGAGGATTTGAAAACATTCACCTACCAGGTTTATGAGGTGGGGTAATAAGAAGGCTATGCTGAAAATGTGGTGTTCGAATACAGTGAAATGCCCAGGTTGTGAGTGAATGTTGCAGTATTTCAACATTTACTCATAACTTCAATAATTAAAAAAATTTTGACTCTAAACTTTTAACACAGCCATTTTTCCACACCACCTCATAAACCTAACAGGTGTAATTTTTTTTTTTTTTGTAATGCGAGATGAGATGTGTTTTCTGACTCATTTCGTCCAATATACTATAAATGGTACATGTCATGTTTGTAAGGTCAATCATAAAACGAGTATCTTAAAAATTGGGGGTCAAAATAAAAAAAAAAAAAAATTAACAGACTTTTTGCGTGTAGTGCCAGTCTTGTCTCCAGTGGGTAAGCTTTATGATCACATGCCGGTGAGATGAGTTTTATGGTGAGCTCAGATGGGGTGAGGGTGGAAGGATGGAGCTGTTATGTAATACCCCTCCAGCCAGAGAATGAAAAGTGCAGGGTTGTCCACACGGGCCCGGCTACCATGTAATGATGACAGATGTCCTCTTGGCTTAGGGCCCTGCACCTCTCGATCCGTGGGTAGCAGAGAGCCCTGTGCATTGGCTGACAGATGCAGTGTTGCCCTGTGCATCTGTAGTTGCAGCTACATAGAATGTCAGGGACCACAGGGCCCTGCGCTTCTGCAGCCCACCAAACAGCCCCATGAATTCTTCACATCTGTTGCTGTACAGCGGGCCCTGCAGTTCTTTAGGTGGACGGAGTCTTCCCTTGGCACAGGGCCATGTGCATCTGTTCACGCTGGTCCCGATGGGACCTGTGTGAATGAGGATACAAATCCACCATCTCTAAAATAAAGGAAATTCTTTGCAAGACACTTTGTTAATGCTTCAGATAGGGTACCTTAATGCCACAAAAGTAGGGAAATGTGGCGTGAAGGTTTCTAACCCAAACTCCCTTCCCCCAAGCAGCGAAAGGAAAAAACATTACTGTTTTGAGCCTCCAGAGTCTTGGCGAATCAGTGGTGGGGTCTTCCTTGGGATTGTCAACCCTTCTGAGCAAAGATCACACATGATCTCCTTTCTTCACACAGGGCCCTGCGTGAAGAAAGCTACAACAAATTGTATTGGCAACATGTGGCAAGACAGTTCTATACCTTTTGAGGAGTGTGTCACTATGAGGCACTGGCTTGGAGCTGTTCCTTGTGCTTCAGACTACATAGAAACATAGAGGTTGACGGCAGATAAGGACCACAAGGCCCATCCAGTCTGCCCATTTCTTTTTCTACCTTATAAATGTGCCATCGGCCTTTGCTCTGTCAGTGGCCTATCTATTCATACTCATCTGTATTGCTCCCTTATGCCTATCCCATGCCTGTTTGAAGCCCTGCACTGTATTCATAGCCACCACTTCCTGAGGTAGGCGTTCCATGCATCCACCACTTTCTGTGAAAAATAGTTTCCTCACATTCCCCCTTAATCGGCCTCCCTCTAATCTCATGCTGTGTACTCTTGTCCTGCTATTTTTCTTATATTTAAACATGTTACTCTTTCACCTTGTTAATGCCCTTAAGGTGTTTGAATGTTTCGATCATATCACCCCTCTCCCTCCTTTGCTCAACGGTATACATATTGAACTCTGTTAATCTGTCCTCATATGTCTTCTGATGCAGTCCCTGCACCATTTTGGTTGCCCTTCTCTGGACCACCTCAATTTGGTTAATGTCCTTTGAAGGTGTGGCCTCCAGTACTGCACGCAGTACTCCAGATGGGGTCTAACCAGTCTCTTGCAAAGAGGGATTATTACCTCCCTCTTACGACTTGTGATACCCCTACTGATACACCCTAACATCCCCCTAGCCTTACCTACTGCTTTAGAGGTCTGCTTGGATGATTTCAGGTCATCTGTGATGATGATGCCCAAGTCTCTTTCTTTCTTTGTGACTGCCAGCAACTCCCCTCCCAGCCTATAGGTGGCTTCAGTGTTTCTCTTCCCTATGTGCATGATCTTGCACCTCTTTGCATTAAATCCCAGTTGCCACTCTTCTGACCATTTTGCTAATTTATCCAGATCTCTTCTCATTCTGCCCACCCCATCTTGATCATCTACTCTGTTGCAGATTTTGGTGTCATCTGCAAACAGACCAGCCTTACCCTCTAGTCCATCTGCAATGTCACTAATGATGATATTGAAGAGGACTGGCCCCAGGACTGATCCCTGAGGTACCCCACTTGTGACTTGCATGTCTTCTGACTGTATACCATTTACCATCACTCTGTTTTCTGCCCGTCAACCAGTTTGCCACCCAGTTGACCAACTTCTGACCCACCCCGAGCCTATCCAGCTTATTTATCAATCTTCTATGTGGAACAATGTCGAAAGCTTTGCTGAAGTCAAGGTAGGCGACATCAACTGCTCCCCCTTGGTCCACCACTCTGGTTACCCAGTCAAAGAAATCTGAAATTAGTTTGACAGGACCTTCCTTTTGTGAACCCATGCTGTCTTGGATCCTGTGCCCCTATGGATTCCAGGTGTTGTACTGTCCTTTCCTTAAGGAGTGCTTCCATAATCTTGCCCACTACTGAGGTTGAGGGACCATTAGGGTTGACAACCCCAAAGAAGACGCTGCTACTGTTTTGTCAAGACTGGAGACCCAAAACCCTAATTTTTTTTCTTTTGCTCCTTGGGGGGTGGGGAGTTAGGATTGGAAACCCTAATGTCACATTTCCCTACTTGTGTGGCATTACGCTACCCTAACTGGTGCATTAACAAAGTTTTTTTTGCAAATAATTCTATATATAGATTCTGATTACTCTACCATTTTTATATAGCTTTTGTACTGTGCATGCTCACTGTTGACTTCAGTGCTTTGTAACCTCCTGGGTTGTGCTTGAAATAGGCATTTTTTTGTGTAGTGCACTTAGCTGGTTAACAAAAACTAAACAAATAATTTTGATCCTTCCTCCATGGTTGCTTTGATACTGCTTGGGAATCATTCCATGATTTGTCTTAGGGGAGAGAGAGAGAGAGAGAGAGAGAGAGACAGAGATCCCCTAAGAAAATAGAATAGTTTCTTGCTGTAATAGTAGGTCCTCGAGGAAATCTCCATTGAGCCACAGACTCCCTCCGGTCTTCCCCCTTTTTCGGGTTGCGGGTGGTTATTCTGCCTGCTCTCACAAGCTGGTTCTCCTTTTATGCGTGATTTTGGCATAACTCAATCCTCTCCTGTGTACCTGGTTTGGAACTGGTTGCTTTGGTCCCTGTCGACCTGATGATCTTTCAAGCTGGTCTCCGATGGGGAATTGAGGCATGATGTGGCTACCCCCATTATATAGGTGGCAACAATGCAGGTTGACATTGGCAGCCCCAGTTAGCAAATGTTTCCAGGTGGTCCTGATGCTGACAACTTACAGATCTTTCAAGAATCAGTCTTCACCGTTCTTCACTGGTGGATTCAAGCTGGAAGCGCTAGGACCCCGCGGGAGCAGGTAGCTTTAAGATTTTTGGAGTGGGGAGACATACTTTGCTAAAACCCTTAAAGCTAACTCCTCTCTCCTCATCCTCTCCCTTCCCCTGATGGCCCGGCCCTTGAAGTCGTCCCCTCATTCAGATACCTGGGGGTTGCACTCGACCCAGCCCTCTCCCACGCTGACCATATGAATCTCGTAGTCCGTAGGATCAACCAGAAACTCAGTGCTGCCTGTCGCGTCTTACCCTGTCTGACTGCGGAGGCGCATTTGGCAGTAGCTAATGGCAGCCTACTCTCAATCCTGGACTATTGCTCCCCAATTTACACTCATGTCTTTTCAGCCCTTGGGGATAGACTTTTGTCGGCTACAACAGTGTATGCCGCTTTGCCCTGTCCGCCCCCTGTTCCACTCACCACTGCAACTTTTATAGCTCCCTTAGATGGCTCTCTTTGCAAGGCCAGTTTGACTTTACCCTTGGATGTCTCACAGATGCTATCGTATGTAGCGGCCCTGACTTCCCCCTCTATTCTCTTTGTGAGCTCTGCACCTTTCCGATGAGTTTACTGTCCTCTATTGTCTCTCCCCTAGTGATTCCAAGAACCTCTACCAAAGTGGGTGGCAATGCTCTATCGGTTGTAGCCCCCTCACTTTGGAATATGCTTCACGCACCCCTCAGATCATCCAATACGCATTTCATCTTTAAGCGTAAATTCAAATCCTGGCTCCTTGATCATGATACTTGCAACTGCTTTGCCAAGTAGTACCTTTCCCCACCCCCCACCCCAGCTTTAGTTTTTCACCCACTCTGTCTTGCTCTCCTCCTTTCTGCTCTGATGGGTCACTTGCCTGGATTGGGCTAATCACTGCTTTTGGGGGTCAGTGGGTTCCTAGCACTTGATCATGCCACTCCAGTTGTTTGTTTCTAACCGTACAATAACTTCAATTTGCTGCTTATTCCCTTGTAATCTTATCTACTGTAATATGCCACTGTTATACTAGATTGTCCCTCACTGCTTTTGTCCAAAACTGTTTTACCAATGCTTTTTCTGTTGGTATATTATTTCTGTAAGTATTGTTTACTCCCTGCTTGCTGCGTTTTAACAGTACAAAAATTATAAACTGCTGCTTCTCCCTTTGTGATTTTTTTACCTCCTGTAAATGCTATTATCATTATTGTAATATCCCTTGCTGCTTTGACCAGTGCTGTTTTTACCTATGCTATGTCTTCTGTTTGTACAATATCCTGTATTATGCCTGATATGTGCCTCTTGGCCCGGGTCATGCCTGTAAACAGTCCCTTGGACCAGTGCACTTACCAGGTAAACAGTCATAAATAAATTGTCAGGGATGGCGCAGTGCACAAGGCAGATGTATGATGTGGGCTTCTGGACTGGCCAGTAACAGACGCCAGCTCCCCCTTCTCCTCAGTTCTGTTTTTCCCCACAGCAAGACTGCATCTTAATGTGAGTGTTGTGGCATAAGTGCATCACAGTTCTGCCGTCACTTTTCCTGGATGCCGTGCTGTTCATTTCAGCACCGTTCTGCCTCGTTCGACACAGTGTTGCTGTTCTCCTTTCTGTCCTCCATAGTACAGTGCCAAGTGCTATTTTGACTTGTTTTTTTTTTTTTTTTTTTTGTTTAGTTATCTGTGCATAGTTCGGTCATGTCCAGTCCGGGACCTGCTAAGAAGAAATCCGTTGAAGGGAATGGAACTTCCCCTGATACGTCAGAGCCCATGTCTGTTCATGACCGCAGTTTCACTTGCCTGGGTTGTGACAACGATATGGGTTGTTGCGACACCTGCTTCTCACTGAACCTTTGTACTCTCAAGCTTTGGGCTGTGAGGTTGGGGCGAGACCCCTCCCCACAACCTTCAGAGACTGGCGTCACACCCAGTACTCCAGGATCAGGTCCCTGGGCTCTTCCCCTGAGCCCCTCCCCGGTACTATATGTACCGAGTGAGACCAGGCCTCTGCTGTTCCTAGTCTCACCAAGACAGGAGGCCTGGTAGAGGGGTCTGTGGGACAGTCGGCTGTGCACCCCTCCCAGTCTGGAGCCCCCTTGGGGACCTGGACGCCCTCGGTGGTGGCGTTGCAGCTATATGCTGGGCCCGCACTGGCGGGCACCTCGACAGCACATCTTGGCTCCTGACACTAAGGCCGGTGTCAGTGAGCGGGGCGACACTATCCACATGGCTGTCTCCTGCTGCCGCTTGCAGCACCGGAAGGGGAAGGGTCCCTGGGGTGGCCCAGGTGGCAATCTCTCTGATCTCATCCTCTGTCCCGAAGGAAAAGGTCAGGATGATCCCGACTGGCTGCCCAACTGTGATCAGCTAGTGGACCCTTCTGGGCCTAGTTCTTGGACACCAGCATTGGCGGAGCCCCAGAGCCCTCTTTCCAATGCTGACCGTGGTGTCGTCTCCCCTGCATCTCATGGGTCGGGGATGCGTCTGGTGCCGACTATGGCACTGGTGGGGATAGCGGTGCTACGTCCAGGGCCGGCAGTGCTTCTGGTACCAAGTCAGGTTCTGGTGCCATCCGTGGCACTGTCTCTGACTGGTGCCATTTGCGGTGCTGAGGTAGGTACTGGTGTTGTCTGCGGCATCAAATCTGTCCCTGTTCCCCTCTCTGGCTCTGCTTGTGCTGTTGGACCTACTCCAAAGAGCAGAGCCCTCGCAAGTGAGGTGAGGGTCGGGAGGTTTTGGTCGGCGCCACGCTCAGTGTCCAGAATGGTTGGGGGTTGTTGCAGGAGTCGAGCGTAGGCTCAGGTCTTCTGTCTCCTCCCTCCCCAGATTGTCTGGGCCTGCTGTAGGTGGGGAAAGGGACCGCCCTGTGGAACTTGTATGGCTCTGAATCCCGCCCCCCAGGCACCACCAGGTTTGCCCCTTCACGGTTGGACATCCTTTGATGGGTGAGTTGCACAGCACCTTTCCACGTGAGAGTTTGCCTGTCTGCTCTCGTAGCCCTGGCAGAGGACCTGGCATAGTCTGCCATGACCCTCCTGTTCGTTCTTTGTCACTTCCACCTCCTCTCCCAGGTCATTCTGGCCTTTTGGGGCCTATGACCTGGGAACAGTTCAGGACCACAGCGAGTGCTCTCCCTGTCTACCTGAGGGCAGTGGACAAGGTAATCTTTCAGCCTGAACCTCCAGCACCACCGCCCCTGAGGCAAGCACCTGCTCTTCCTCGTCTTCCTCCTCTGAGGCAGAGGATACTTCCATCCACTTCACCTCCAATGCCGATTACACCAGTTCTCAGCATTTCCTTTCGGGAATGATGGAGGAGCTGCACATCTGCCACTTTGCTGGACGCAGTCCTGATTCAAGCGATGCTGTCCTTCCTTGGGGAGTACAGCTCTGACACTGCTGTCATACCTCTGTGGCCCCAGCCATTCATGGAGGCATCGCACAATGTTTGGCTCTCTACCTCTGCTCCCCCTCCAGCCCCAAGGGACTGCCAGCGCAGGTATTTCTCACCCCCCGGGGGTCTCCAGGTGCCATACTTCGCCCCACTTGAGTGCAGCTTCTGTACACCCCTGCAGGCATCATTGTCCACAGCACGACCATCCCCTTGAGTCCGACTTAGCTGAGTTTGACCACTGGGGTAGAAGAGTTTTTTCTCGGTGATGCGCACTTTGCTGTGCATTTCTGCGCACCAGGCTTATCCGGCTGCCTGTGGCAGGAACCTGTGGGCACTGCTGGCACAACTCCTAGCATCCATGCCTGACTGTGAGGCAGCCAGGCAGGCCATTCACCTTTCTGTGCAGGGTCTAGAGCTGGCGAGACACCAATCAAGGGCATCCTCCGACACTAACAAAGTAGCCTCCATATTAGTGGGAGTTGCAGTCAGCATTAGACAGACGGTGTTGCTTCGCCTATCCAAGTTGTCGCCCTTGGCCCAGCGTAGGGTGATTGCCTCATGATTCCAGGGGGCCCATTTCTTTTTCCGCAGGGTCAGGTGTAAGTTAGCAGGGTGCCTTCTTTCTTCCAGTCCACGGGAGCCTCCGCCTGCCCCTGACCAGTCTCAGGTCTCGCTAGACCAGTGAGGGTCCCCGTCTCCGTGTGTCTCCCCAACAGGAGGCTGAGGGAACAACCATTTCCCTCAGGGTTTGCCAACACCACCTCTAGTGGTGGCTTGGTACTTGAACCCACCAGTGATGAATGGTGAAGACTGATTCTTGGAAGGTATGAAAATTATAACTCACCATAATTGTTGGTCTTCCAGAACATCTTCACCATTTATCACTGCTACCCTCCCATCTCCCTTGCAGTGGCCAGGCTCCTGCGCCGTGTCTCCACCTTCTTCTGCCTTCCTCCTTTTTTCTTTTACGACAAAAAAAAAGGGGGGGGGTAGCCTCACCAGGCAAACTCCTGAGGGCAGAGCTCATTCCCCTTGCTTATGGCAATCTCTGTCTTTGGCTTCTTGCCTTTCTGCTTTCATCGCCAATCGCTGTTCTAAAAAAAAAAAAAAAAAAGAATCTGAGTGTGTGTTTGCATTATAGGGGTGCAGTCGTGCCCCTATAGTTAGGGTTCAGTGGTCATTTCGATGTTAAACTCAAAACTGTGCACTTTAATAACTTTGCAACTGTTCCATTGCTTCGTATGAAATTTTGCATGCACCATCGGGGCCAGTGGTCTCTACATGTGGCAAGTTTAGTTTCGGTCAGGTGTACAGGTGCGGAGATGCAGTGTGTCCAAAAATGTGAAAATTACCATTTTTGTGTAAATTGTCACGCCATTTTTCCAAAACTGTGTGGCGCCATGTTCTGAAATTTGCATGGTATGCAGGTCTTGGGTCACAGATGTGCCTTTTGAAGGTTTGGTGAAAAAAAATTAATCTGTTAAGTTATTAAAGTTTCAATTTTCCCATTATTTCTTGTGGGAAAAGTTAGATGTGCCATGCGAAACAGCTATTTTGTTGCCACAAATGTGGTATTTATCATTGCGGATGTGGAATGTAGTGTTGAGATTCCACCATTTTGTTTTCAGTTAGTGAGGCAAAAAAAATGTAAATATTTAGTTGTGTTTACTTAATCGGGGCACATGGAATCTGATTCTGGAGTAGTTTGCCAAAAAAATGGGCAGAAATGTTTATTTTATCCGTGGAGTTTTTACTGTTGCAGATTGCAGCGCTATTGTGAAACGGGGGGGCGTTGCGGCAAATTGCGGCTGAAGGACTCTGTGTTTTGCAAAACACCGTTCCTTTTGCCACAGTTTGTGGCACAACATTTGTTTATTGGCACAGTACCACCTGCTGTAGGTGTATGTGTACTGCATTCACAGTGCTGTGCCACTGTCTGCTTTATGCAGCCACAGTGGTCACTGCTTGTGTGCAACGGTGGCTGTGCCATGGTTTCATGGTGCATTTTTTTTGTAAACTAGGTTTATTGGCTTTGATGTCTACAACAAACAAAAAGTACATTCTCTAAATTTAGAGTTCAGAGAATGTACATGGTACAGGTATTTATGTATCATGAAAGTACGGGGCATTCCGTATCCTTACTACATTGGGGGATGCCCCTTAAAAAATGACATGCAGTTAAACAAAGAATTACATAGGATACCTTTGTGCAACACAAACCACTGACAGGCTATGTAAATTGTCCCAAAAATCCAGTGCATTAGCACTACTAATACTGCTGTCTTCTGCAGAAGTAGTCCATGCAATACCGCAATATTTGTAATAAATATATATATATGTATATATATATATATATATATTTATCTTTTTTTTTTATTTTGAAAGTCTGATTACAACGTTTGAGTCAGGGACTCGTTTACAAAGGCACCTCTTCAGAGAGGGTAGACATGGTTACAGTGTGAGATACAACAGAGGTAACATACAGGTGAAATACAGATAACAAAAGAACTCAATATAACAGTGGTTTACAGGATAAACTTACATGTAGTAAATAGCAATCGTTAAAAGTATAACAATAGTAGAAGTCTCAACCCTGGTTGTACTGGGAAATACCTAAGTGGAAGGGGGGGGGACAGGGGTGAGGAAAAATGTATGTATGTATGTATATATATACATATATACATATATATATATATATATATATATATATATATATATATATTAGTAGTCTACATTTTTCTGATGGTCTAATGGCCCTCCTCCCCGATCTTAGTATTTTTTTCATTATTACTCCTTCAGATTTCCTGGTGGTCTAGTGGCCCTCCCTTCTCTATGCCAATTTTGGCAGTTCGTTAGTGACTAATGGCATCCCCCACCCTCGCATGTTTTTTGCTGTTAAAAATAAGAAAACTGTCCCTCGACGTCTTTATGTATTTTAACTGTAAAAAAAAAAAAAAAAAGTCCATCACCGATCACACCCTCATCCCACCTCCCACTGTGCGCACACCTCCCCATGTCCTCCTTGACACCCCCACAACCCCTCACTCACCTGAAGAGGTCCCAGATTCGAGATCCGCTCTTCCAATCGAAAGCGCATCTTGCTGCTGGAACCAGCGGCTGCAATATGAGAAACTAAGGTAAATGCGATCCAGTGTATTTCAATGGGGGTTTCAACTTTTATGCATCACTCTTGACATTTTTTTTTGAGATTTTCACCCCAAATTTTCAACATGGCCTTTTGGGGGCTCACCTCATGAACAACAGGACTATCGTTATGCAGCTCCTGCCAGAAAGGTAATTTCGTGATTGGTTTGCAAAATCACTTTTCCGTTGGTATTTTTGTAACGACAGTCATATTGTTAATGAGGTGGGGTGATAAGAAGGCTATGTTGAACATTTGGGGTCACAAATATCTGACCATTAGTTGCAGTTTCGCTATGTATGCATGTAACTTCGGGAATTTTAAATATTTTGACTTCAAATTTTCCAACATACCCTTCTTATTACCCAGTCTCATGTATGTCACAGCTGTCATTTTTGAAATCCTGGCCAAAATGCGTTTTCACACCTGTGGCGCGGAATGGCATTGCGGTTGGGCAGAGTTACGCTTTGACAGGGATTTGAATACGTTTTGCACAGGGTACATGAGGTGGGGTAATACCATGGCTATGTTGCCAATTTGGCCACTGTTATCCTGTGAATGGAAGCGCAGGGTCAGAGGGCCCTGTGCTTCCACAGTTACGTACATATATGCATCTATGGAGGGCCCTGTGCTCCAACACGCAAATAAGGATACGAGTATACTATCTCAGAAAGCAAAGAAGTGAGTTTCAAAAAACTCGGTTGATGCATCAGTTAGGGTTAAAGCAACAAAAGTAGGGAAATGTGGTGTTGGGGTTTTCAACCCTAACACCCCACCCCCCACCCTGCACACACTAACAGATGTCGGGGTGTGCCTTGGGGTCGTCAGCCCTAACACTCACCCCATTCTACTATACTGTACACATCTCGACTCATTTACTTATGGAATGGGGTGGGCATTAGGGCTGACAACCCCAAGGTACACCTCTGTAAATCTCAGGTGATTGAAAGGACTGATAGCTGTGCAGTTTTAATTACTTGTAGAAAGATCTAGTAAGTAGGGGGAGTGGCTTAGCTGGAAGGCAGCTAAATTTAAAGACTGCCTTAGAAAGATTCTGCTAGTAGCTTGGCAGAAGACACCAGGAGGAAGGACTGCTATGTGACTGGACTTCTCTACTGGGACTAAAGAAGTAGAACTCTTGCACTTGGACCTTTAATTTAGGGTTAAAAAAAAAACAAACAAAAAAAAAAGTGTGTGTTTTGTCTGAGTTAACTGAACTGAATGGTTATCTGAACAGTTATCTAGGTATAAATCTCAGTTGATTGAAAGGACGTAACAGCTGTGTAGTTTAAATTACTTGTAGAAAGATCTAGTAAGTAGGGGGAGTGGCTTAGCTAGAAGGAAGCTAAATTTAAAGACTGCCTTAGAAAGACTCTGCTAGTAGCTTGGCAGAAGACACCAGGAGGAAGGACTGCTGTGTGACTGGACTTCCCTACTGGGACTGTATTGCCCTCCTTCCCTCCACCCTCCCACCCAAAGCTAGTTCTGCTTTTATAGGCACAAGATTTGACTGACAACAGGAACTTCCTGTTTGGGAGCAGGAAGTGAATGACCCACCATCCTAGAAGGGCAAGAGCAGCTCTCCGGCCCCATCTAGCTGCTGGAGGTCTGCCTCTGAGCAAGTAAGGGGTCTACTGAGAAATATAGGATATTCTTGTCTCAGAACAGGACAATCAGGAGCTTAAAGGGCACACAGGCAGAAAGTAAGTAGAGAGAGAAGAGAGAGAAAAAAAAAACCAGAGAAAAGAGTAAGGAATCCAAACAGTTAAGGGGCCAGAAATAAGACATGATTGGAGTGGTGCAGTGCGCAGTGGCTGTGGAGCGGCAGTCTTCCGGGAGATATTCTGGAGGATGCGGTGTTGTCCCATCTGCAGGCACCTCTCTGGGCTGAGGGAGGAGGTTGCTCAGCTCTAGGCTGAGTTGGCCAGGATTTGTGGGACCTCCTCTTCCATCCAGGGACCACCAGTGCCACTGCCATTGCCTCAGAGGTTGCCAAGAAAGAGGAGCGGTTGGACCACAGTGGGCTCAGGGAGGGTGAGGGTGATGGAACAGAGGCGCATCCCTCCAGTTGTACCTCTCCACAATTCCTATTCCATTCTGGCAAAGTGTGGTTCCTCTATGGAGGCACCCACAGTGGAGACCAAGGAGGATGCTGGGAACCTCCACAAAGGAGACCCACAGGAGGGTGGCAGGGACCCCACAGGGGAAGGAAACAACTCCTGGTGGGGGACTCCATTGTTAGAAGGTAGAACTGGGGGAGGAAGGGGAGAGGGAGGTAAGGTGCCTGCCTGGCGCCATGGCTTGGAGGGACAGGGAGCAAATCCTCAGCATTGCCGGAGCAGCTGCACAGGGGAGGGAGCTGGATGTCATTGTCCACCTAGGGACAAATGACCTGGCTAAGAAAGGGATTAGAGAAGTGCAGGAAGAGTTTGTGGAATTGGGGAGGGGTCTTAGACAAGTAGCACGCACGCTAACCTTCTCGGAGGTGCTTTCTGTCTGTGGCGTAGGAGAGGCTAGGGTGTTCCGCACCATGAGATTCAATCAGTGGTTGAAAAACTGGTGTAGAGCTCAGGGATTTGACTTCATTGGGGACTGGGGGTCCACCTGGAGTGATGCAAGCCTATACTGGCATGATGGGCTGCATCTGTCCAGGAAGGGACCAGGATCCTAAGTGATAGGTTTAAATGCTTCATTGGCAAGCATTTAAACTAGCCAAGGAGGAAGGCACTGGAAAGGAGCAGGGAAATCCTAGCCCCCCCAAAAAATCACGGTAGTAAGTGCGGTAAACACCAACATAGAGGTGTTGATAGGGAGAAGGGCTGGGGTAAATGGGGAAAGTGACAAAGGCAAGAAGGACAGGGATGGGGCAAAAAGGAGTAAGGCCATCAGGAAATGGAGGGTAATGAGTACCAGTGCCCGCAGTCTGGGCAACAAGCTCCCTGAGCTGGTGGCCTTAATGGAAGAGGGATTCCTGGATATCGTAGCAGTCACAGAAACATGGTACACAAAGAACCATTACTGGGTTGTTAACATACCAGGGTACATAACCTACAGGAGAGACAGGGAGGGGAGAAGTGGGGGAGGAGTAGCTCTCTATGTAAAGGAAGGGATTAAAGCAACTGAACAAGAGAGTAAACAGGGAGGAAAGGAGGCACTGTGGGTCACCTTGGAGACTGGAAAGGGCACCACAATCCGCATAGGGGTTGTGTACAGACCCCATGTCAGGGGGAGGGAATGAACAAGGATATGGTAGAAGGGATTCTTGGGATGGCAGAGAAAGGGGAGATACTATTGATGGGAGACCTGAATATGCCAGATGTTAACTGGAGCACATTTGCTGCAACCACATCCAAGAGCAGGGCCATTCTCGATGCCCTACAGGTGGCATGCCTCAGACAGCTAGTTTCGGAACCCACTCGTGAGGGAGCAATCTTAGACCTCGTACTCTCAAATGGGGGCAGTGAGAGGATCTCAGATCTAGAAGTGGGTTGCCATCTGGGAACAAGTGACCATCAAACAGTGTGGTTCACATTAAACTCAGCTACAGAGTCAAGCCATACAAAGTGAGGGTACTGGACTTCAGGAGGGCTGACTTTGGCAAGATGGGAGAGTGCCTCAGAAAAGCACTAGCAAACAGGCTAGAAGGAGGGCGAGCAACAATGGGGAATCATCAAAACTGCCATCACAGAGGCAAAAGCCTTTATGTGAAGCAAATAAACAAATCAAAACGAAAGAAAAGCCACTATGGTTCTCAAAAGAGGTGGCTGGGAAAGTTGGGGAGAAAAGATAGCATTCGAAGTATAAGGAAACACAGAAGGAGCAGGACAGAGAGCTGTACCAGTTAAGGCAGAAGGAAGCAGGAGGAAGTCAGAATAGCAAAGGCCCAAACTGAGGAAAGATAGCCAACTCGGTTAAGAAGGGGATAAAACCTTTATAGGTACATCAGCAGCGTGAAAAGACAAAGGGAGGGATAATGAGGCTGAATAGAATGAACGGTGGGTGGGCAGAGGGGACAGTGAAAAGCAGGGATACTGAAACTAATATTTCTGCTCAGTATTCACAAAAGAGGAGGGAAGTGCCTAATCCAATTAACAGAAGCACTCTTGATAGGGTCGATCCCAGTCCTTTCACAGAAGAAAGGGTTTTGCAAGAACTCCTAAAACTGAAGGTGGACAAAGCAATGGGGCCTGATGGAATTCACCCCAGAATTCTAAAAGAATTAAGGGGGGAAATAGTGAAACCACTGGCTACTCTTTTTAATAAATCATGGGAGGATGGTGTGGTACCCGAGGACTGGAGGAAGGTGGATGTGATTCCCCTTCACAAAAGTGGGACCAAGACAGAGGCAGGAAACTACATACCTGTCAGTTTGACCTCTGTGGTAGGGAAAGTGATGGAGTCGCTTCTGAAGGAAAGAATTGTTGAGTACCTAGAGACCAGTGGGGCTCAGGACCCAAGGCAGCATGGGTTCACAGCGGGAAGGTCATGTCAGACGAATCTAATAAATTTCTTTGACTGGGTGACCAAAGTAGTAGACCAGGGAGGGGCTGTGGACATGGCCTACCTAGACTTAAGCAAGGCATTTGACACAGTCCCACACAAAAGATTAATAGTCAAATTAACCAGCCTAGGAGTGGGTCCCAGGGTGGTAGCCTGGCTAAAACATTGGCTGGACAACAGGACACAGAAGGTAACTGTAAATGGAGTCCGCTCTGAAGAAAGAGGGGTTACTAGTGGGGTACCGCAGGGTTCAGTACTGGGTCCAGTCTTTTTTAATGTCTTTATAAGTGACATTGCAGAGGGACTGGAAGGAAAAGTATGCCTCTTTGCAGATGACACAAAGATCTGCAACAGGGTTGATACACAAGGAGGCGTGGAAAGGATGAGAAGGGACTTGGCAAGGTTGGTCAGAAGTATGGCAGCTAGGATTCAATGCAAAGAAGTGCAAAATAATGCACCTGGGAAACAAGAACCCAGGAGAAGAATACACAGTGGGGAGGAGGTAGTAACAACAACAAAAAAGGAAAGGGATCTGGGGTAATCATATCAGATGATCTTAAGGTTAGCAAGCAATGTGAGAAGGCAGTAGGGAGGGTTGGGGGCATACTGGGATGCATAGGGAGAGGCATCACCAGCAGAAAACAAGAAGTTGTTATCCCTCTGTACAGACAGTTGGTGAGACCCTATCTGGAGTACTGCATCCAGTTCTGGAGACCCCATCTCCGCAAGGACATAGACAGGATAGAGGCAGTCCAGAGGAGGGCAACTAAAATGGTGCAGGGTCTGCAAGGGAAGCTGTACGAGGAAAGACTAAAGGAGCTTAATATGTATACCTTGAGGAAAGAAGGAGGGGGGACATGATAGAAACTTTAAGTACCTCAGTGGAATCAACAAAGTCCAAGAGGTAGCATCTCTCAGAAAAAAGAGACGGCAAGAACAAGGGACACAATTTAAAGATGGGGGGCCGCTCAGGGCAATATGAGGAAGTATTTTTTCACAGAGAGGGTAGTGGATGCATGGAACAGCCTTCCTGAGGAGGTTGTAGGGTCTAAAACTGTGGGAGAATTCAAGAATGCATGGGACAGACATAAGGCAATTCTTGTGGAGGGTAGGAAGAAATAGGCTGTTGGTTAACTAGGATCTGCTGTCTATCCTGCAGGTAGGGAAATGTGCAGACTAGATGTGCCCAGCGGTCCTTATCTGCCGTCAAAGTCTATGTTTCTGACACCAGTTGGTGTGTGCATGATGGGGGTATGGTGTGGTGTTAGCTAGATAGATAGATAGATATATATAGATCTCTCTATATATATTTATATAGATACATGAAATATGAGATCTGCATATATACAAAACAGAAAAATCTGTGTTTTTTGACATTCATTTGTCCACCTGGATCTCGGAAAAGGCTTCAGGTTGTGTTCTGAAAATTTTAGGGTAGATAGCCTTTGCCTCAAATATGTGCCTTTTGAAGGTTTGGTGAAAAAATATTAATCAGTTCAAAAGTTATTAGACTATGAAGTTTCCCATTATAGCCTATGGGGAAAAAAATATATGATGTGAAAATGAAAGCAGGTAAACAGCTCCAAAAAACAGATCTTACTTCGAGAGGGCTCTTGCAGTAGGTAATTACATATAGGACTGGCGTCGGCAGGGCGGCAGGACCCCACAGAAAAATTTCTAACTAGCAGTCTCTGGCGAGGGACTGCCCCCACGTCAGGTGACCGGCATCAGGAGACGTCGGTATAAAGGGGCGGTCTCTCACGCCCGCCTTCCAGTTCTTTCCCGCCGTTAACTTATGCCAGTGCCTCGCGGAAAAGTTCCCTGCTCATCAGGCTTCTTCGGTATTTTAAGAGTATTTTCGATTTTTTTCTTGGCGTATGTCGTCCCCTATACCCTCCAAGCACAAAAACAAGTGCGACTCATGCGGTGCCCAACTCCCGCACAAGGACGGCCATTCCCTGTGCCTTTTTTGCCTAGGCCCCGACCATCCAGTGGAGAAGTGCCAGCACTGCCTCAGCTTTAACACGGCCACCCGGAGAAGGTGGCAGCAGTCCCTGGAAGCCCACATTTTGAAAAAGAAAATGAGCTCCATGGAGAAAGAGCTCAAAAAGCTTCGGCAGGCGTCAACTTCCCCTGAAGGCCATCGCAAGAAAAAGGATAAGGAAAGGCACCGGGACAAGGGCTTCTCTCCCACTGCATCTTCCTCGGGAGTCGCCGTGAAACATGTAACGTCCACCCTGGGGGACCGCTCCTCGACGGCCGCCTTAGAGGCTTCTAAGGCGGCGGTGGCCCGTCCGTCTGGCTCGGGCCCTTCGGGCACCTCCAGGCTTTTGGAGGCCTCCGCTCCCCGTAAAGCCGTGGTCTCACGACGTACTGGTGCGAGCGACTCCGATAAGCGGACATTGGCTCCTCCAGGCGCCCGCACAGAGAGGTCGGTGAAGTGGCCCGACCCGCCCGGTGACGCCGCGACAATTCCGCAACCAGACGCCCGCCCGGCGGCCTGCCTCCAGCAAGAGGTCCAGTAAGTCAGATGCCGGCCCCTCCAGGCGTCCGCCCGGATCCGCTTCTGTTAAGCCGCCGTCGGTTCGTCTCGACGTCTGCACAGCTGGATGAGCCGCACGCCGCCCCCATGTCCATCATTCCGGCTCCCACAGTGTTTGCTGCCCTCCGGGACCCTGAGTCTCTCAGCCCAACCCCGAGGATTTCTCTCTCCCCCACCCCCACCCCAGAGCGACGCTGAGGTTTCTATTCCACCTCGGTCAGACCGTCCACCTTCTGGTCTGATCTGGCGCCAGTTCCCGGACGCTTGGCTCTTGACGCCCGGCTCAGACACTGATTATACTGACGCTGACGACATCCACCCCGATGTCGCCCGATGCCAGGCCCTCCACCCCCCCCGGGTCTTCCGCTACAGAACCGCCTGTGGGGCCTCCTGCCGGGCTGTCTGTTCAGGCAGCTCCTCCGGCTCCCGGGTACCTGGCCTCATCGTATCCGACGCTGCCATACCCAGGACCGCAGTATCCGGCGCCGACATATCTGACGCCGCAGTACCCGGCTCCTCAATACCCGATGCTGGGCTTCCCGCCGTCGGGTTATGGATACGCGTCTTTTGGGTATAGTCCATACCCGTATTCCCCTCCTCCTCCACCGCCCCCTCAGCCGCCGGTGGACTTGCAGGAGACTCTGGCCTCCTAGTGGGCTGAGGCCGAGGCTCAGCTCACCAGAGAGGTGGAGAGTCGTCTTTCAACGGTGCCAGTGTCGGTTCCCGTATGTCCACAACGACACACTCCTTCTCCACCTCCGGACACCAGGGCTAAACCCTCTGGGTCCAGAGAGGGGCAGGACACACTTCCCCGAGGGATTCCCAAGGAGTCTACCTCTTCTTCATCATCTTCTTCCTCTGACACTTCGGATCCTTCTGATAGTGGTTCCGAGCAAGACGACAAGCCACGCTTTCCGTCCAAGCCCCGGCCAAGGACTCCTCTGAAGTCTCCTCCGGAGGATCCTTCCTTCAAGGAGTTGCTACGGAAGATCCAGGAAGTACATAAGTGGCAATCCTTGGAGCCAGACCGCCAGCGTAAAAAACTCTCTGAGCATCTGGATCTTCCCATGACAGCTCCCACTTTGGTGCCACCCTGGATCGAGCCTCATGCCGCCCTTATTACCACCATATGGAAACAACCGTCGGCCTTGGCCCCACTTCCCAGGAAGTCGAACAGGCTATACCAGGCTCCCGAGGGTGTTGACTTTTTAGACTCCCACCATCGTGCTGACTCGGTTGTGATTAGCGCCGCTCATGGCCGGTCAGCTCAACCCAAACATCTTAGCTTGTCTCCACCTGACAAGGAGTCCCACCTTCTGGACCAGTATGGCAAGAAGATTTTTGCTTCTTCCACGCTGGGTATTAGGGCCCTGAACTACGCTGGCCACATGGGGGATTACCAGAAGGCGATTCTTAGTGAGGTGGAATCGAAATTGGACTCCCTTCCAGACTCTCAGGTCAAGCAGGAAGTGGCTGACCTTGTCCGCTCTGCACGTTCTGCCAGTCGGCACATTCTTCGTGCGACCTACGATGTAGTGGACACTACTGGTAGGAGCTCAGCTTTCACCATATGTCTATGGCGTCACACTTTACTCAGAGTGTCAGGGTTGGTCCCGGAAGTGCAGTCCGCTATCCAGGAAGCACCCTTCCGGGGTTCGGTGCTGTTCGGGGGTGATGTCAAGGACATCATCACCGACCTGCAGGAGAAGGGGATGGCACTAAAGTCTGTGGACTCTCTGTATCATCCCCATCAATCGCAGCACCGTCCCTTTCGCAGATGGAATCGGCCCAAAGCGAGACCACAGGGAAAGAGGGCCACTAAATGTCAGGCTCCTCCAACTGCCAAGCCCCCCCGCCCAAAAAAGCAGCGGGAGCTTCAGCTACGGCGCTGTCCCACACCACCTGACTCCTTCCCTCTCTCGTTACCTCTGGGCTTCCCGGAGGAACCGGTAGGAGGGAGGTTTTCCCTCCGCCTTAAAAACATAGAAACATAGAAGTTGATGGCAGATAAGGACCGCAAGGCCCATCCAGTCTGCCCATTTCTTTTTCTACCTTATAAATGTGCCATCGGCCTTTGCTCTGTCAGTGGCCTATCTATTCATACTCATTTGTATTGCTCCCTTATGCCTATCCCATGCCTGTTTGAAGTCCTGCACTGTATTCATAGCCACCACTTCTTGAGGTAGACCATTCCATGCATCCACCACCCTTTCTGTGAAAAAGAATTTCCTCACATTCCCACTTAATTGGCCCCCCTCTAATCTTATGCTGTGTCCTCTTGTCCTGCTGTTTTTCTTACATTTAAACATGTTGGACTCTTTCACCTTGTTAATGCCCTTAAGGTGTTTGAATGCCTCGATCATATCACCTCTCTCCCTCCTTTGCTCAAGGGTATACACATATTGAGCTCTGTTAATCTGTCCTCATATGTCTTCTGATGCAGTCCCTGCACCATTTTGTTTGCCCTTCTCTGGACTGCCTCAGTTTGGTTAATGTCCTTGTGAAGGTGTGGCCTCCAATACTACACGCAGTACTCCAGATGGGGCCTAACCAGTGTCTTGTAAAGAGGGATTATTACCTCCCTCTTACGACTTGTGATACCCCTGCTAATACACCCTAACACCCCCCTAGCCCTACCTACTACTTTAGAGGTCTGCTTCTGGGCTGGGAGAGGATAACATCAGATTCATGGGTGCTCCAGCTAATCGCAGAAGGACACTCAATAGTGTTTCTGCAGAAACCACCTCGTCACCCTCCCCCGAGGTCGTCGTACTCTCGAACATCATCTTCTGGTCCAGGAAGAAATTTCAGCACTTTTGCTGAAAGAGGCGATAGAACCTGTCCCCCTTCCCTTGCAAGGAACGGGTTACTATTCCCACTTCTTCCTGGTCCCGAAGAAGACAGGAGAGGTAAGACCTATTCTAGATCTCAGTTCCCTGAACATTTTCGTGGAGTACAAGAGGTTCAGGATGCTCTCACTGCAGAGCCTTCTGCCCCTCCTCTGCTCGGGCCAGTGGCTGTGCGCTCTGGATATGCAGGACACTTACCTGCACATTGCTATCTGCCCGTCTCACTGCAGATATCTCCGTTTTGCTTTCCAGGGGGACCACTACCAGTTCATGGCACTTCCATTTGGCCTGTCTTCGACCTCCTGAGTATTTACCAAATGCCTTGCGGTGGTGGCGACCTACCTGCGTACCAAGGGGGTACAGGTTTTCCCGTACCTGGACGATTGGCTCCTGGCGGCCTCTTCCAGGGAGGAACTCCTGCATTGCCTCTCCCTCACCCAGCAGGTCTTTGCCTGTCTGGGTATTACCATCAACCATTCCAAGTCTCACTTGATCCCATCCCAGAGGCTTCAGTTTATTGGGGCGGTACTGGACACAACCCTAGGCAGGGTAGCCACACTCCAGACTCAGATAAACCTGTTGTCTGGCCGCAGGCGGGTCAGTGCTTCGCCTCCTCGGGCTTATGGCGGCTGCTATCCTGACAGTCCCTCACGCTCGGCTCCACATGAGGGTCTCTCAGCGGATGCTTCGCTTTCAGTGGGATCAGTTGGTAGATGACTTGGACCAGTTGGTCCTAGTCTCCTCTCCCATGATTCGAGACTTGCAATGGTGGATGGTTTGAGAGAACCTTCTTTGGGGAGTTCCGTTCTTCCTTCCTCCTCCCTCCCTTCCAGACTCTGACAACAGACGCCTCTGGCGAAGGTTGGAGGGCCCATCTCTGTCCACATCGGACCCAGGGCTCTTGGTCCAAGCTTGAACAATCACTGCACATCAATGTGCTTGAGCTTCCGGCAGTGCTGTACGCTCTCTCCAGGCCCTCCACCTGCATCATCTTCCAGGCCACCTAGCCGTCCAGATGGACAATATGTGTGTGGTATGGTACATCAACAAACAGGGCGGGACTCGGTCCTCCCTCTTTGCAGGGAAGCGATGAGAGTCTGGGATGAGCAGCACAACATGACCTTCACCTCACGGCAATTCATGTTCTGGGGTTCGAGAACTCCTTAGCAGACAAACTAAGTCGCTCGTCTGCTCAAGCTCACGAGTGGGAGCTGGTCAGGGGGTCCTAGATGATATCTTCCTACGTTGGGGAACACCTCAGGTGGACCTGTTCGCTTCACCTCTAAACGCAAATCTTCCAGACTTCTGCTTGCTCGTTCAAGAGCGAGGCATTTTCTGGAGAGACGCTCTGTCTCTAGATTGGAGGGACAGACTTGTCTATGCCTCCCCCCCCCCGATTCCTCTGATCCCGCGTGTCTTGCAGAAACTCGGTTCAGAAGGAGCACGAATGATTCTGATTGCTCCTTTCTTGCCCAGGCAAGTTTGGTTCTCTCTTCTGCAACAATACTCAGAGGAGCCTCCTCTTCCTCTTCTGCTGTCACGGATTTTATTGACCCAGGATCAGGGGACCCTGGTTTATCCAGGTCTCAAGCCCCTTCAACTGCATGTGTGGCATCTGCAGACATAGCTCTAGCCCGCTTTGGGGTTTCTCCCCAGGTGGCTGAGATCTTGGTGGAGGCTAGGAAACCCTCCACTAGGTCTACTTATGCCATGAAGTGGAAACGGTTCTCGATCTGGGCCGCTGCAAAAGGCTTTGAGCCTTTCTCCTGCTCAAGTTGGGTGACTGCTGGAGTACCTGCGACATCTCTTTGACCTGGGTCTTAGTCACTCGTCTCTGAAGGTACACATGGCGGCCATTTCGGCCTACCATATTCCCTTCGCAGATAGGATGTTTGCTCAACTGGAAGTCTCTAAGACTTTCCTCAGAGGGGTTCTCCACTTGAGACCCCCTATCCGAGTTCCCACCCCTCCTTGGGATTTGAACTTCGTTCTTGAGAAACTTACTTTGCCTCCTTTTGAACCGGTGACCTCAGCAGACATGAAGTTCCTTTCATGGAAGACACTCTTCCTAGTGGCCATTACCTCTGCTTGGAGGATTTCCGAGCTCCAGGCCCTGATGTGTAAAATCCCATACTTGATTTTTCACAAGGAACGTGTGGCTCTGCGCACCAATCCTAAGTTTCTCCCCAAGGTGGTAGCGGAATCTACATTGAGCCAATCAATAGAGTTACCTGCTTTCTTTACGCAGTACTCCAGTCAAGGGGAGTATCTGCTTCACACTATGGACGTTCTCCAGATCCTGAGATACTACACTAACAGAACAAAGGATCTCAGAAAGACTGATCAACTGTTTGTCTCTTTTGCACCCAAAAGAGAAGGCAATGCTGTTTCTAAGCAACGCCTGTCTAAGTGGTTGGCTCATTGCATCACTTTCTGTTATGACAGGTATAACAAGACCCTTCCGGGTCAAATAAGAGGTCATTCCACCAGAGGGGTTGCTGCCTCTGCGGCTTGTTTCAAGAATGTGTCTGCGGCAGACATTTGTGCTGCCGCCACTTGGACTTCTGTCCATACATTTACAGAACATTACAGTTTGGATATTGCCGCTCGCGGTTGAGCAGGCTTCGGGCTCGCTGTTCTGCAGGGCCTTCTTTCTTAAGGCCTTCACAGCTAGAGGATCTGCTTTGAGTAGCTTTCCTCCTCCGGTGTGCGTCTTCTTGTTCCAGACTGCTTGGGACTCAGTCCTGTATGTAATTACCTACTGCAAGACCCTCTCAGGTAAGATAGTACAGTTACAAGAACTTACCGAACAGTAGATCTTCGAGAGGCTCTTGCAGTAGGTAATACCTTCCCGCCTCCATCCTCCTAAGCTTTTTCAGCTCCTTTTCCAGTGAGGGAAATATCCGCTTTCTCTCGTCCGTCCCTTGTGGCCTGTGACGGAAAAGAACTGGAAGGCGGGTGTGAGGGACCGCCCCTTTATACCGACATCTGACGCCGGTCACCTGACATGGGGGCGTTCCCTCGCCAGAGACTGCTAGCTAGAAATGTTTCCGTGGGGTCCTGCCGCCTGCCAATGTCAATCCTATATGTAATTACCTACTGCAAGAGCCTCTCTCAAAGATCTACTGTTACGGTAAGTTCTTACGTAACTGTACTTTGCTTTCCTACTTCATAGCAAGAAAACAGGAATTTGGGGCTAACATTTTTTTAATAATTCTGGACAAATGGTTAATGATAAGGAAGCTGCAGACATACAGAACAGATATTTCAAACAACATGAAGTCTTGCTATATTATGACATATGCAGTGAGTCCCAACCTTCGAACTGCTCCGGAGGTGAGAGTTAACTTTCCATGCCAGGCATGGAACTTTGAGCGCGAGCTCGGTTGAAAACTCTGTCTGTTGTTAATCAAACTCAAACTGTCAGATTCTTTACTCCACCTCACTGAACAGTCGCTCCGGAGATTTCTCCTTCTCTTGGTTCGTTTGTCGGTTAAAAAGTATTATTTTATCGTTTTTTTTTACCGAAATTAAACCGCAACCGTCGGTTCAAGCTCTGTCTGTGGTATTGTAAGTAATAGATAGGCTTACATTTATTTTGTTCTGTGTGGAACTTGTAAATGCTTTTCGGTTCGGTTTGAACCGATCAGGTTATTCTCAAACTTACTAGTCCTTTTTAGAGTGCAGTTCCCGGTACTTATCGGTTCTAAAAAAAAGATTTCATTACGTTTTTTTCCACGACCCGTGACACGGTTGGGAACCGATAAGGAGTCTTGCTTGGCGGATTGCCATAAACGGGCAAGTTGGTTAGGCTGGCACTATGTCTGAGAAACCCAAAAGAAAAACCGGGCCCACTGGGTTTCAGCACTGTAGTGTTTGTGGGGAAGCCTTTGCTAAGGCTGACCCACACACCACCTGTGTGTATTGTCTGGGGTTTGACCACCTCAATGCAGACTGCCAGATTTGTAAGAATTTTCCTGCTGCCACCATAGAAAAGAGAGTTGGTAGGTTCAGGGAAAGGGAGGCCAAAAAGTCCGCTGACCCGGATGGCCAGCCCGGTTCGGTTCCAGCCGAACCAGAGGGAGTGCCCTCTGACCAGGGCAATACTTCCTCGGGCAAACGAAGAGCGAGCTCTGAGGAGCTGGTTCCAACTAAAGGACTAGAAAGTCAGCTAGTGTGGAGCCAAAAGTTCTTTCTCCAACCCGAGGAAATAGCTAAAGCAATGCAATTGTCCAGTCACTTTCTCAGTTCCACCGAACCGACACTATCAGGGAAGCCTGGTTCGGCCGTTCCACCGGTCAAGATTATGATTTTGAGGATTTTTATGAACCGAGGAGGGGAAGAGGAGTATGAGGAGAGTGAATGTGGTTTGAAGGTCTGATGTGCCCATTGAACCGACATCTCTCCAGACAGACCGTCAGGGTTTCTCCCCCAGGCTATCTGAGTCCCTTCTCATTTTATGTTCTATAAGAAAGTTGTTGAAACTCTCCAGCTCCCTGTTGAGGAAGCTGTTGATGACCAAGAGGAGCCTGATTATGTAGAAATGATGGATATTCCAGAGTCTAGGAGACTGTCTATTCCTTTGCATAAATCTTTTCGAAACAGGCAGTAAAAATTTAAAACTCCTCACACTATACCTCCTGTTGATAAAAGGATGGACAAGAGGTATACATTATCAGGCTCTGATATGGAGTTCCTCACACAGCAATGCAGCCATGTGGGGGTAGTGCAGGCTGCAGCCTGTGACAAGGCAAATATTCCCCTAGCTTCGCACCCCCATGAAAAGGACTCCAGGAGGATTGATGCCATGGCAAAGAAACAGTACATGGCAGCATCTTTGGGACTGAGACAGGCAAATTATATGGCTTATGCTGCTAGGTACCAGAAATCCAGATGGGATACTGTGCTGGCCCTGGCAAAACAGGTCCCTGACCAGCTTGCCAGGAGCTGGAACAGGTGGCTGCGATGGTATTGAGGCATCCAAGGTGCAATTTCATGCTGCAGTAGACTCTAATGATGTCTCAAGGGTCATGGCTACATCTGTGGCACTTCAGAGAATGGCTTGGCTCAGACGTACTACCCTGTCACAGGATATCCAGTCTAAGGCCATGGATTTTCCTGTTGTGGGCAATTCTCTGTTTGGGGAGCAGACAGAGAATAACATGAAGAAAATGGATGAATATAGGAGTGCACAGGCCAAGGAAAGGCAGGCCACTCCTCAAAGGCAGCATCCCAGGGGCAGGGGCAGGCCTTTTCATAGGCCTTTTTACCAAGTCCAGGCCTCCTCTTCTGCTTATGCCCAGAGGGGTTCTTTAGAGGGAGAGGCAGACGGGGTACAAGCAAGCCTGCTTCTACCCCTCAGCCCAAAGTCCCTGCCAAGCAGGCACCCTTAATGGGGTGGCCAGGGCCGATTCTCCGCTACCTGTAGGGGGCAGGCTGGCTTACTTTGTCCAGGACTGGAAGTCTTTAACATCAGACAAGTGGGTCCTGGAAGTAGTAAGCCAGGGACTGGTTCTCAGCTTCAAAATTTCCAAAGATGAGAGCCAGGTCCTTTCCGCCTGCAAATCCATCAGAGGCACTTGCCCTAGAAACAGAAGTTTCTACCCTCCTGGCTCTCAGAGCTGTGGAAAGGGTTCCACCCCACACCAGGGCAAAGGGTTGTACTCCAGGTACTTCCTTACCCCAAAAAGACAGAAGAATGGCGCCCATCCTGGATCTCAGATACCTAAACAAGCACCTTTTAAAACCAAAATTAAAAATGGTGACTCTGGGAATTATTTACCCTCTCTAAGGCCAGGGGACTGGCTAGCGCCCTGACCTCAAGGATGCCTACTTCCATGTTCTTATCAGAAGCTCCCATCGAAGTACTCAGATTCGAACTGCCCTCGGGCCATTACCAGTTCAGAGCAATGCCCTTCGGCCTCACCTCTGCCCGAGGGTATTCACAAAATGCCTGGCAGTAGCAGGGCCCACTTAAGAAGGCAAAAGATTGCCATCTTTCCTTCACTCTGGACGACTGGCTCATAGTAGGCCAGTCTCCAGCGACAAGTCAAACTACACCTTCCGGTAACTCAGCAACTGCTCACATCTCTAGATTTCCTTCTCAGTCTTCCAAAGTCAGTTTTAGAGCCTGTCCAGCTTCTCACCTTCATAGGTGCAGAACTGAACACAAAAGAGGCCAGAGCCTTCCTTCCTCTGGAAAGAGCAAGGGCCTGGTCTCTGGCCTCCTCTTTCACTCTGCAGGTCTCAGACCAGCAAGGCATTTTCTGCAGCCCTGGGGCACATGGCTTCTACAGCAGTTGTGCAGGAGCAAGATTTCAGATGAGGACATCCAGTTCCATTTGAGAGCCTTTTGTCCCAAAGGAGAGACCCTCTGACCAAATTGATCCCAGTGACTAACCCTGATCCAAGCCCTTCAGTGGTGGCAGGACCAGAGCAATCTGAGACAGGGGGTCCCCTCAGCCTTCAGTCTCACTCCTTAATCCTTACTACAGATGCATCCTCTTGGGGTGGGGAGCTCACATGGCGATCTCACTACCCAGGGATTGTGGTCCCTCAGGAATCTCTGCTCCACATCAATCTGTTGGAACTCAGAGCAGTTTTTCTAGCACTTCCAGTTTTTCCACCTCTGTTCAGAACAAAGTTGTACAGATCAGAACAGACAACACCACTACAATGTGGTACATCAACAAGCAAGGAGGCACTGGTCTACGGCCTTGTGCACTGAAGCAATGAAGTTGTGGTCTCTGCTACTCCCTGAACACCTCCCTTATGGCAGTTCACCTCCCAGGCAAGGACAATGTCCTGGAGATGCTCTCAGTAGGATTTCCCAGGCCATCACGTAATGGTCACTGGATCCCCTAGTATTGAGGTAGTATTTGCCAGATGGGGCACCCTGTAGATGGATCTTTTTGCAGCCCCAGACAATCACCAACTTTCCCTTTTTGTTGCAGGCCCCAGTGTTGGGCTCAGTCCCTCTGGATGCCTTCCTTCTCAGTTGGGAAGGAAGTTTCTATGCTTTTCCCCTTCCCTCTTCTGTTCAAGGTGCTAGTCAAAATCGGATCTCAACCCTGCAAGATGATCCTGATTGCTCCAGATTGGGCCAGACAGCCCTGGTACCCACTCCTTATGTCCTTAGCAGTCCATCTTCCCCTGTGTCTTCCCAGGAATCACAACCTGTTAACCTGTGCTCAGGGGAGGGTTTGGTACCCGAATCTCAAATCTCTCAATCTCAAGGCCTGGCTCTTGAAGAGTTAGAGTTTGCTGATCAACACCTCTCTCAAGGTGTATTGATATATTGAAGCTTCTAGGAAGCCATCCGTTATTTTATAATTCCAAATGGAAGAGATTTTCCATTTGGTGCTCTGGCAAGCATATTTCCCCAGAATCTGCTGACTTACCCACAGTCCTGGATTATATGGTGCATTTGAATACTTTGGGAGTGAGGCAAGCTACCCTAAAAGTGCACCTGGCAGCCGTGGTCTGCTTTCTTATCAGCAGGTAAACCCTCTTCTCTTCAGCTCATCCTGTATTCTCCAGTTTTTCAAGGGTTGCTTACACCAACCCTCCATTCAGGGACCCTGGCCCTGCCTGGGATCTTAATATTTGCATTGCTCAGCTTATGCAACCCCTTTGAGCCCTTTGTCTTCAGCAGAGCTTAAGTACTTGACTTGAAAACTGTGTTTTAGTAGCCATCACTTCTGCCAGGCGCATAAGTGAATTACAAGCATTGTCAGTGGAACCTGATTTTATCTCCTTTCATAGAGATAAGGTGGTCCTCAGGACTAACAGAAAGTTCTTGCCTAAGGCGGTTTCAGACTTCCACCTTAATCTATGTCTCTCCCTGTGTACTTCACTGACCATTCCTCCTCTGGCGAGAGGAGACTGCACAGTTTAGATGTCAAAAGAGCCCTTAGTTACTACATAGAACGTACCAAGGGTCACAGGTTTGACTCCTCCAACTGTTTCTCACTTATGGTGAGGTTGGTAAAGGGAAACCTGCCACTAAAAGATCCATTGCCAAGTGGATTGTCTCTTGTATCCAATTTTGCTATGAAAAACTGAGTACGGTTCCTCCCTTAGGCCTGAGGGCTCACTCTACCAGAGGTACAGCTGGTCCCCTGGCTGCTGCCAGGGACATCCCTATCCTAGAGATATGTCAAGCAGCTACCTGGAAAACAGTTCACACTTTTACTAAGCATTACTCCCTGACATCCAGGCTAGGAGTGATGCTCGGTTTGCACAGCTGTGCTTCAGAGCCTATTTCAAGTAGGTTCTGTCCCTCCTCCATGGAGGTACTGCTGTGTAGTCTGCATATGTCATAATATAGCAAGACTTCATGTTGTTTGAAGAAAAAATTACTCAACTTAGTAATGTTGTTTCTTCTAATGGAGTCTTGCTATATTATGACCTCCCCTGCCTGCCCCTTTCAGAACCTCTACTTTTGGGATGTGGGTGGGCAGTGCAGTGTTGGCACTTAGTAGATGCCCACCTTATTTTTTCACCCCTCCTTTTTGGGGTGTTTGGGTGTTATGTTTTTAATTTTTTGGATCCCCTGACCTGAGTCTTTGTTTTGGGGCCAAGAAAAATGTGTTCTTATATTTAGTAGTCAGTTGGCTAGTGTAGGTTTACGGCTTCCACACAGAACCTTAGTGAGTTTTGCTTGAAAAGATCTGACAGTTTGAGTTTGATTAACAACAGACAGAGTTTTCAACCGAGCTCGCGCTCAAAGTTCCATGCCTGGCATGGAAAGTTAACTCTTTCACCTCTGGAGCAGTTCGAAGGTTGGGACTCACTGCATATGTCATAATATAGCAAGACTCCATTAGAAGAAACAACATTACTAAGTTGAGTAATTTTTTCTTCTGCACTGTATTCAGTAAAATTAATACTGATCCAAAAATAGTTTCACCATCAATCCACGGGCAGGTAATCATTGACACTAAAGAGGTCCTTGAGAAACTTAAGAAACTTGATATAAATAAATCACCAGGGCCTGATCAAATGCACCCTAGGATTTTAAAAGAGGTGGCTGAGTTCATTTTTCTTCTCCTAACCAATATATTTCAACACTATTGATACAGGTGAAATCCCCCAAGAGTGGAAAATTGCTGCAGTCGTACCCACACTGAAAAAGGGATCAAAATCGAACCCTGAAAACTTCAGGCCAATAAGTTTAACATCACTTCTGTGCAAGATCTTAGAAAGTATTAAGGATGATATATTAAAACATGTTGAACAGTCTGGCCTAACGGATTCCACACAACATGGATTTACCAAAGCTAGATCCTGTCTAACTAACCTGCTAGCTTTCTTTGAGAATGTTAGCAAGGAAATTGATCAAAGTAACTCCGTTGATATAGTGTTCTTGGATTTTGCTAAGGCTTTTGACAGGCTCCCACATACTGAGCTCGTCGAAGCTCTTGCATCTTACCAACTAAATGTTAATATCACAAATTGGATATCTAGCTGGCTTAAGGGAAGGAACAGAGGGCATCAATAAATGGTGTTCTATCTGACTGGGCCTTGGTCACTAGTGGGGTCCCCAGGGATCCGTTTTGGGCCCCTGTCTTTTTAACATTTATATATCTTCACTCAAAATAGATATACCTAATATTTGGATTTTGAAGTTTGCAGATGACTGTCGATTAGGTGCGGTGGTTAATGGTCCAGAACATTATGCTGCTCCTCAACTAGCCCTTGATAAAATTTTCAGCTGGACAGACTGCAGTAAACTATTCTTGAACACTGCCAAATGTAAGGTGATGCATTTAGGGAAGCCTAACAATCATTATTCAGATAAGTTAGGGAACAATGATCTTATGGTAACCAATCAAGAAAAAGACTTGGGAATAATTGTAACACCCGATTTGAAATTCAAATCCCATTGTAGTTCCCAAATAAAAAAAGCCAACCAAATGCTAAATTGTATCCTTAGGCACATTTCTACCAGAAATAGGGATGTGATTTTGCCAATATATACTGCCCTGGTTAGACCTCACCTGGAGTACTGTGTCCAGGTCTGGACGCCTTACGTAAAAGAAGATATTACACAGGTAGAGGGGTACAACGCAGAGCCACTAAGGCCATAACTGGATTAAAAAATATGTCCTATAAGGACAGACTGCTATCATTAAATATGTACACCCTCCAGTACAGGCGACTTAGAGGGGATATGTGCCTCCTTTATAAAGTTATGAATGATCCTACCCTTAAGGAAGATATGGGGATCTCATCAAGTGAATTCAAAACGAGCACTAGGAAACATAACAATTACTCATGACTGAATGGAATACGCTACAAAGGAAAAAATGGTTTAGTAATAAGAGTTGTCCAATCGTGGAATAATTTCCCACTTACTGTTATAAATTGCCCAGACATTGATTCCTTTAAAACAAGCCTAGACCAAGCAGTATCCATTGACTATAAATTTTGTTTTGGGTAAAACTTTGGCAAACACAACGGACTTGTCGTCCACTTTTGCTTGAAACCACCTATGAAACCTATGAAATTTGCAGGGTGACAAGCCCTTGCCCCACAGATGTGCCCTTTGCTCGTTTAGTGAAGAAATGGACACTGGTTCCTTAGTTACAGCACTCCGAAGTTGTGAATTATCCCAGAGGATAACATTGTGGCAGTCATGGCGCCTTTCGGCAGCTATATCTCGAAAACGGTTCAAGATATGGATTTTTTCCTAAGTGTAGCTTAGCACACCTTTAGGTGTACTAAGCACACGTGGAGGTGGTCAGGCCATGAATACAACTGTGAAGGAATTGTTTCCAGTATTCCTATAGTTCCTGAGATATTGCAACTTTTGCAGCACAAGGGTTACCTGGAATGGCTCTGGCCCTGTGCTCCCACATATGGATCCCATTATGCAATAATGGGAGTGCAGGGCTCTACATTATACAGTAGGGCCCAGCGCTTCCACACGGAGATGTGATATCATTAAATCATCAGTACACTTATGTATAGATGGGAGTACAGGGCCCCCCCTTATGAAAATCAGAGATAATTACAAAATGTATGCATGATGGATGGGTTCCCACAGCCATGTACGAGTAACATTATATTTTCTCAAAAAAAAGGGAAATTCATTGCAAAAAACATTATCAATGCATCAGTTAGGGTTATCATTACAGCGACAAAAGTTTGGAAATTCGATGTTAGGGTTACAAACCCTATCCTCAACCCCCACTCTCCACATACCAAAAGGCGTTGTGGTGTGCCTTGGAGTCATTGGGCCTAACTCTCACCCCGTTGTCCTATACTGTAACACTCAGCTTCCTCTCAAATGGAATGGGGAGAGAGTTAGGGCTGACAACCCTAAGGCACACCCAGACGCCTGTTGGTGTGTGGAGAGTGTGGGGGGGGGGTAGGGGTTGGTAACCCTAACATCGAATTTCCAAACTTTTGTCGCTGTAATGACAACCTTAACTGATACGAACATATGAAATTTGCCAGCAGATAAAGGCCTAGAGGTCTATCAAGTCTGCTCGAATGTGCAGCTAGCACCCCTTATTCTGCAGCTGCCCCACCCTTCCCCTTCCTTAACCCTCCCCCTTGTCCTGTCCCATCCCCTTTTGAAGCAGTCCACTGTTCTGCTGGATACCACTTCTGCAGGTAACGCATTCCACCCAGCCACCACCCTCTCTGTAAAAAAGTGTCTCCTCATCTCCCTCCTGAACCTTCCTCCCTCCAGTCTCATATCATGGCTCCTGGTGGCCCTCCCCTCCCTTGAACAGCCCTCTGTACCCATCTTGTTTGTTCCTTTCATGTATTTAAAGGTTTCAATCATGTCACCCCTGTCCCTCCTCTCCTCCAGTGAGTAAATGTTCAACTCCTTCAACCTCCTCTCGTATGACAAGTCCCCCAGCCCCTTGATCATCTTTGTCGCCCTGCGCTGCACCCCCTCCAGTAACTTAATGTCCCTCTTCAGATACGGGTGCCAGTACTGCACGCAGTACTCCAGATGTGGTCTAACTAATGACCTATACAGTGGCAGAATCACCTCCTCCCTCCTCGAGGATATACCCTTTGCAGTACAACCCAGCATTTTGTTGGCCTTTGCAGCTGCCTTCCTACATTGTGCCAAGTTGTTCATTGACCCTGTGGAGGATGCATTAATGAACTATTTTGCAATGAGTGTGTGTGTGTGTGTGTGTGTATGTATGTGTGTGTATATATGATATTAGGGTTGTAGAGCGTAACGCGACAAAGGAGAATGAAAACATTAGGATTTGGGTCTCGAGTACTGGCTTATTAGTGGTGGATCTACTTGAGCTGTCAACCCAATGCCCCCACCCGTCCATAGCCTCCTGTCTGAAGCACAAGATACAGCTCCAGCCTTGTGCCTCATAGTGATAGATGGCCAACATAATCTGTCTGAACTTTCTTAATGCAGTGCACATAGGGCCCTGCTTGAAGACATCATATTTGACCTCGTCTGAACAGGGAAGGGGGTTGGCATTAGGGTTGACAACCCCAAGTAAGACCCCACTACTGATTCACCAATACTCCAGAGACTCAAATCCCTAATGTTTTTCATTTCCTTCTTTGTGTGCTTTCCGTTCTACAACCCTAATATCTGCATTAATGCAGTTTTTTGCAAAGAATTTCCCTTCTTTTTCTGATAGTGGAATTGTATCCTCATTTGTGCAGGTCCAAAATGAGCTGACTACAATATTGGAGACAGTCCTGACCCAGTGCATGGGCCCAGCAGGCCCCAGCAGACGTGTTGATACCTTGTAGGTGAGGTTCCATTACCCACCATAGGGTGCAGCGTCTGCACCAAAATACTGCTCCGTCCCTACCCAGGTGGGGGCTGCTGCTGCAGCACCTTCCCCATCAGCCTTGTCCCATTAAACCGGCTCACTGAGTTCACAGCGAACTCTGCTCACTGGCACGATAAGGCAACGTGTTCTCCAGTGGTGCAACGGACATCCCTTCAAACAACGTTACTTAATACATTTTTTGGTGTTTTTAATATGTTGACCCCAAACTTTCAATATAGTCTTCTTGTGACCCCACCTCATAAACCCCATAGGTAAAAATTTTCAAATCTGTGCTGAAACGCCATTCCATGCCACAGGTGCAAAAACATGTGTCTGACAGGATGTGAAAAATGACAGCTATACTGTTCATGAGGTGGAATAGCTATGTTGAAAATTTGGAATCAAAATTTTGAAAATTGCGAAAGTTATGCGCGTGCATAGAAAATTTTCAACACACTCATAACTCATCCATTTTTAAGAATCCTTCCACCAAATTTTCAACATGGGCTTTTTGGGCCCCCACCTCATGAACACAAGTGGTGAAATTTCGTTATTTGGTCCAGAATGGAGATTTCTTGCAGCGACCGTGAAATCACCTTCCAGGCCCAGTTAACGAAACAATACTGCCAGTGTTCATGAGGTGGGGGCCCAAAAAGGCCACGTTGAAAGTCTGGTGAAAATATTCCTTGTGTGCAGTATACCAGGATGAAAGTGAAATACATTTGAACAAATGACTGAGTTTATTCACGTGGCATTCTTTACATTTGTTTGCCTCATCTCTATTCAGAAGAAGAGGAATTTGGTTTTATATTGCACCTTTCATGTACTCTGTATCCCAAAACACAGTGCAAGCCATGAACAGTTGCTGTAGCCATTACATACTCTGTTAAATAACTGTTGCATTATCCAGCTTGATTGAGCCTCCCCTGAACATGTTGGGTCCTCCCACTGGAGGTTTGCCTCACAGGGAATCTCTGAACTAAGGCAGTAGAAACTAGACAGGATCACATGACCTTTGTGACATCACTAGCAAACTCATTTAACTGGTTTCAGATTCACAACTTGTACATCGTTATAAAATATGTACATTCTAACTTGTTCAGAAATGTGTTAATTTATTTTTTTTTTCTTTTCTTCCATTTTGCAATGACTCTTACAAAAGAAAATCTTACTTGATTCCAGGTATAGGAGCAGGTAATACAAAGCCCATCTCTTAGTTACAGCATTGAGGGGACAAAATACATCTCTTAAAATATACAAAAGTTAACCAAAATAGGCTATACGCAGCAAGACCATGGACGTCCCTATTGAAAATATTTTAACATAAGTCCAGACAGTTCCTTCTTTTCAGAGAGGCCTTCGCCGATTTACCTGGCCCAGGAGTCCATGAAGAATGAGAGAAGGTGAAAATCAGTCCCTTCTATGTGATTAATAAAGAGCCCTTCAAACACGCTCACAGACTTTCCCTTTCATTACATGTAAACTTAATCTATACCATATGAACAGATAACATTAAAAGCCCTGTGGAGGGGTTGTGGGATAACCGATACACCAGGCACCGAACATCAAGTTCAACATGCAATCTCTGTGTGATGTTTATTCAAAATGCAAGAAATAAGCTTCTGCAATGCCATATTCCTTCTTCAGCACATCAGTTTGCAGCAACATACTACGAATGTCCTTTTTTTGCACTTAGCCAGTACTTATTGATAGTGATTTCTGATCTGATTCACTACCTGAGATATACCCATAACCCTTATGCAGGCCTCATTTGCTTGCGTAGTGGGGGCCCAAAAAGAAGAAAAACAAAACAAGCTATAAACAACGAACCTCAGTGCAGAATCACTGAAAGAACAGTTACCCCAAAGGGCATTGGTAACAAATCAAGTTTCAAAGACATACATCATCATGGATACTTCCATAATGCAATGCATCATGGGGTATATGCAAATCATCGTGACATTTCTTATGTTTACAGCAATAAACATGCATTTTACATAGCACAACTAGCTTAATTTCTGTAATAGTCACCTAGTACTTTTTACCATTATCAAAACACCTAGTGCCATGGTATTTTCAACATTACAGGTTTCATAAACATAAGGTATATTATGACATAGTGCTATTACATACTAAATCCAACAACGATAAACACAACCTGTTTTACGTACGCTTGGAGGTCACCACCATAACCTCCCTGTACAAGGACCTGAGAGTGAAAATGAAAATTAAAGAAGACACTGTAGCATAGCCAAGGGAGGGAGAAGGGGGTGCCCACAGTTGGCCAACCTTATGGACTAGAAACAGTAAAGGATAGATTAGGCTTAGAAATAGAATTGTTGCAACAGATTTTAGAAAAGGTCGGTCCTCAAGAGTGGCACAAGCCCCCAACATTTCTTAGAAGATTCTAACATTCACTCCCTCCCCAAATCTACCACGAGGTAGTAGTTCTGCCCCTAGTAAAACTGTGTACTTCAGTAATATATTGCTTGTAATAACAAACATATTTAAGATGGCCTGAGAAGACTCCTAAACAATTTTAAAACTAACGTAGAAAAGTAAAGCTGTAGTGAAACTTCTCCGCAGTATACATAAGTTTCCAGTTCTATATTGCCAGTAACAGTTCAGCACTGACCAACACTTAAATTAAGCCCAAGAGTCTCAGAAATCAGGGTTCACCATCATCCTCTTCTGAATCCGAGTGACCAGACTTGGCAAAATCCTCCCGAATCAGCTCCAGCCTATGACCTGCGTCTGCTGGATCATTGTACAAGAAAGTTTTCCTGGCATAAACAATTTTCAGCCTCACCGGCATTTGTAATGCGTGGTTAATCCCGAGCTCTTGAAGGCCTGCTTGAACAGGGTCAAATCCACGCTGCCTCATTCATGTCGAGTAGCTTAAGTTGGGGAGGTAATGGACCACTGAGCCATCGGGAAGGGTAAGTGCCCCGGTTGATTTGGCCTTCTGTAAAATCATGTCCCGCATATGTACTCCCGTGGTTACCGCTAAGACAGAAATTTTTTTTTAATATATCTTTGTTTTAAAGAAGCTGTATTATTGCTGCTCTGAATTCTTCCTATTGTCTCTCAAGGCATGACAAAGGTCAAGGTTGGTAAAGAAGACCCTTCCTCTGCAGAGTTTGTAGAAAAAAGGAGAGCAGCGCTGGAGAGGTACAGTATTTTTGTCACCATTTTGCACTTGTTACTACAATTCATTTTATGCTGTAAAATTTTAGCTGTGGCCAAAGCTCTTGGACTGGCAGGAGACTAGTCTACAATGTATTATGGCCACATTAAAAAAATAAATAAATAAATAAATAAAAAAATTTGAAAGTGTAAATTGGTTATTACTTGTTGCAGCAATTTTAAAACCTCTTTTCAGTAGAAAAACGCTCGTCTAGGGACAGCTCTAGCATTTCCATTATAAATTCCGGTGATGGATCTGGAGACTGTGTACAATGAACTTTCTGTTAAATTGTTAAATTTGCAGCTTCAATAATTAGATTGCACGTGCAGATGTTTTGAATATCTAGCCTTTCATTCTGTTTTTGTGGGGCACTGAACCAAAATCCCAACCTTAAAGCATAGTAGCAGCTATTGAACAAGAAAAAAGACACTCCAGAAACTTCCGAAAAAAATGTCACTTGTTCAGTACTTTGGGGATCAACTTCATTGTGAGGAGAGTGGAGTTTCTCGCGTGGCCATTCCTTAGGCAAGCATGCTGCTTCCCGAGATTTGAACACCAGAGCTTCCCTTGGGGTACCCAATCAGGTTGCTAGACTTGAACATATTGCTGACAGACCTGAGAGCTACCGAAAATTTTGGTCTTCAGTAGGAGGGTAGGTGGGCAGTTTTATTGTAGATAAGACTGAAGACTGCACTTCCAATGGTCTTTGGCTTCTGGAACCTTACTCCAGATAGTTAATAGGTTTGTGCCCCGACACCTCTCTTATATTGTGTCGCTGCCCCTTGTGCACATGTGCTTAATTATACTCCTGACCTGCAAGCCTGCCACATGTCTGGTAACACCTAGGTACTCTTCCTGTTCACTCTCCTGACTGCACCACACCTGTTGGATATGTTGTATATATTGCAAATACAATTTGCACTGTATACATTGACAAACTTTCCCCACTGTTTATTGCCATGGTTTATAAATATGCCTGTTCAGTTTTCACTGTACATGCGGTCTGTAATTTCTTTACTATATATCCTGCCATTTGGTGTTCATATTGCCAATAAAATGTTATTGTTTATATGGTCTGCACTTTACCATGCTATGCATTATTCTAGGGACGTGGATATGGTTCACTTATCCACATGATGGCAGCTCTTCCTTAAGAGCTGATTTACCAGAATGTTTTTAAGCAAAGCTCTTCCCTGGGTGGTATATCCCTCAGCTCCACCCCATGACGTCACATCTTCCTTTCCGCTGGAAGAGTTCGGTCTCCTCCTTTGCACCTTGTGGGGCCTGGTAAGTGCACCATTGGCAAACTTAGTGACTTTTTTACTTTTTTAACCATTTTGTAAATTCCTCGGCTGTCAAGTGCGGGACCGATCATCAGCATGGAACGTGAGGAAGCGAACCTCGTGCCTGGCTTCAGACAGTATGTCATGTGCCAGCAGAAGATGTCACGGATGGACCCACATGTATCGTGCCTATACTGCCTGGGAACAACACACAACATTGCTGGTTGTGGCCTCTGCCAAACGATGCTCCTGTCCTTGCTTGAAGACGAGATGGCTCACCTTGTCGGCCACCTGATCGAGATTCAAAATTGCAGGCCAGGGGTGGTTGCAAGGCGGCCATCATTGTGGTGGGGTCGTGCTCCTGGCTGGGGCCAGAATCTGAGCACCCTTCATGAGGAAGTTCCATGATGTGTGTCAGGTGCTCGAGACCTTTGGGGAGAACCTTGCCCACCATGGTAAGAAGTGCAAGATTAAGAAGCATTGCTGTCAGTTGTGGAAATGGGTGGGATTATGCTCCTCTAACTCCCTTGACTTCCTCTGCCACTCGACAGTTGTTAAGCGCTCTGCTTCAGCCAAGCCCCTTTTGGCTGAGGGATGGGTCGCTAGCTCTGCAGTACTCTGGTTAGGCTTGCCAACCTCGACACCAGTCGATCAGGCAGTTGAGATTTTTCTTGACCCCATCGACACATTGTCAGAGGGGGTTGACAGAGTCAGTCTCCAAGACCCTGGTCATCCCGCTCCTCACCCAGAGGAATGGGGGTTGGTCAGTATCCCCAGCCATCCCTGCCCAGGTTCAGCCTCCACAGGAGGCTGTGCAGCTGAAACGGATACCGGTGATTACACAGCACCCCCGGTTGCATCTCCTCGACATCGGTTCCCGGGTCAAGGTACAGGTCAAGGGGCTCCTCTGGTTCTCATTCCCACTGGACTGGGAGGCATCACCGTCAATGCTCTTCATCTTTGGATGAGAAGCTCTTCTGGCAGATGCAACAGTTCTCCAAGGAGCTCCTCTGGCAGCAGTGGGCCTTGGGGGTTTCAGGTAGGGCTCTATCCCCAACCCTATAGTCGACTGGCCGGTGCTGGTCAAACCCACGCTGGTCCACCCGAGACGGTTGTTCCTGACATGTCTCTCCGCCATTGTTGGTGGAACTGCATCCACAGTAGCCTGTGTGGAGGGGGCTCCTACGAAGGAGTCCCATCCCGGCACTGGCTTGCCAGGCTGGTTGTTAGTGGAAAATACCCACTCTGATGATTCCAGGGTGGTTCATGGTAGTAAGCAGCCACATGCCATTTTTGAAGACTCTTCGGATGGCTCTGATGCATCCCCCATGCAAACTTCAAGGGCGCATACTTTCGACTAGGTTGAAGAACTGACTACTGACCATGGACTGGTGTGTCTTGTGGCACTCCTCCAACGTTTGTCGAAGTGCATGACCATTGCTTTGGAGCCAGTTCAGAACAGGGTTGCCTTTCCCATTCAGAGGCCATTCTGGGACCAGCTGTGGAACTTTGGCAGCATCCAGCCCCCTGTTCTCAGCCCGTATGGTCCTTAAGTATGTGGTCCCTACTGGCTCCTTTTTCCAGATTCTCTGAGCACCCCTCTCTCTCTCTGATTTTGTTTTGCAGAAATCTAGCAATAGTGGGGACGTGGGCAAGCCCCCGTCAAGGAGTCAAAGAAATTTGATCAGGTGGCCAAGAAGGTCTATGCCACGCCCTCCCTTTGTCCCGTTAGGCGAGCTGTGCCTTGATGATGGCCCACTTCAGTCACTCCCCACTGGGCAGCTACTGGTAAAGGTCATCTGATGACAGGATCCAGGGCTGGCTAAACACCAGCTCCAGATGGCCTTGCACACTGTCGATTTGTATGCCAGTGCCATGACGGTGGCCATTATGATGCATTGCAGGGCCTGGCTAAGAAGCTGTACCTTCATGGTGAACAGTCAGCATAAGTTGGCAGATGTCCTCTTTTTGGGCACCAACCTCTTTGGCCTGGGAGTGGATGGGCATCTCACGAGGACTGAAAAGTTCAATGCCACCTTGGATTCTGTGTCTTTGTTCCAGAAGAATCAGAAAGGCCAGAAACAAAAGGCGGCTTTTCAATTTCAGCCCTTTGAGCCACAAACCTCTTGGCAGCAATAGCCCCAGTTGGGGCAGTTCCAAGCCTGGCACCCCAAGGCCATGTTCTCTGGCTGGGGCCCAAGAAAAGGTGGAGGTGGGGAAGTAGTGCCCTTCTGGCCTCACCAGCCAGTGCTTCCTCCAAGGTCACCCAGTGACAGGTTAGGGGGTGTTCACCTCTCTCCTGTCCTGTCCCTGTCTTAGTTTCCTGTGAGGGAGGGGGTCGCTTCGCCACTTCACTTCTCACTGGTCCGTCATTACTGTGAACAAGTAGGTTCCTGAGGTAGCCAGCAAAGGGTTTTCTCTCGCTTACAAGACCCTTCCACCCTACCAGTCCCACACTCTATGGGAGTCCTTGGCATCGCAGGACATGCTGTCTATCCTCAAGGAGGACATTGCTTAGCTCCTTGCAAAAGGAGCAATAACCCTTGCCCCAGATGCCCTGGTAAATTAGTGGTATGTGTCCAGGTACTTTCTGATCCCGAAACGGATTGGGGAGGGGGGGCGGCTGGCACCCTATACTGGAGCTTCACGACCTGAACAAGTTTCTAAGGAAGCACAAGTTCAGGATGGTCATGTTGAACCAGATTATACCATCTCTGGAGTTGGCATGTGGTTCTGCTCCCTGGACCTCCAGGACATGTTCTTTCACATCCCGGTCCATCCAGTTCTGTCCATGAAAGGTGCTCTAGGTGTCAGCTTGGCTCAGTTGGTAGCACATCCACCTTTGGTCCAGAAGGGCATGGGTTCTCGTCCCACACCGGGATTGAACTTGCACTTAAAACGCTGGCATCCGAGTGCAGTATTGGGGGGGTGCTGTACTGCTGGGGTGTGCCGTCCTTCGGATGAGACATTAAACCGAGGTCCCTTCTATGCATCCTGGTGTTGTCCTGGTGGGTGTCCCAGTGGAAGTAAAAGAACCCAGGGCATTCTTCGCAAAGAGTAGGGAACATTCCTGATGTCCTGGCCAACATTCCCTTCCCATAAAACCTGTTCATGCAATTATCCAGGCTGTGTGTGGGTGTTGATGTGCAATATGGCGGCCACTACACATTCAGTCACTTTACTACCAGTCTAGCATTGCTTGTAAAGCACTTTGGGATACACTGTGTATGAAAAGTGTCATATGAATGCGGATACTTCTATCAGTTTCGGATCATACCATTCAGCCTTTCCTTGGTGCCCAGGATCTTCACAAAGTGCAGCATGGTGGTGGCAGCCTTCCTACGATGCCAGGGCATCAGGGTTCATCCCTGCCTGGACAACTGGCTGATAGCTGGGCCGTCCAGAGAGGCAGTGGAGCTGTTCCAGGACCTGGCTCTCCAGACACTTGGGCCTCTTGGTCAACCCAGCCAAGTCCAAACTGATCCTCCCGCAGGTGCTTCACTTCACTGGGGCAGAGCTAGACTTCCTACAGGTCAGGGCCCACCTCCCTGCGGACCAGGTATTGGATCTGAACCTCCTTTGCTTGATCATTTCAGGTTGGGTGCTTGCGCCCTACCTAGGACCTCCTGAGACTGCTGGGGCACGTGGCATCTTGTTCTTGGTGGCCATCACATCGGCAAGGATTAGTGAGCTCCAGGCACTCTCAGTGGAGCCTCCAGAGGGCTCGCTGGAGCATTTAGCACCTGCATTGGTAGTTGGGCCATCTGTGATCCCAACACTTGGGACACATGGACCAGCCGGTCTCAGTGACGCAGCTGATGTGGGAGGCCATCCACTGGTAGCTGTTTCCAGCACATCTGGAGGAAGGAGTCCCATTTGTCTGTCCATAACTTACTGTCAGTCTCACTCACAGTGGACGCATCTCTGGTGAGTTGGGGAGTGCACGTGGGAGACCACCAGACCTATGGGTTATGGTCACCCAGGGAGTCCCATCATCACATCAACCTGCTGGAGCTCCATGCAGTGTGACTAGCTCTAGTGAATTTGCTCCTGTAGTCTGGGGTCAGATCATGCAAGTTCAGATGGACAGCATCATGACCATGTTCTGCCTGAACAGGCAGGGTAGAACGCACTCCCTTCCATTGTGTTGGGAGGCCCTCCACACCAGGACACTCATGTGCAGCCTGAGTGCAGATTTTCTGGTGGTTCATGTCATAGGAACAGATAATCAGCTGTCAGATACTGTCAGGTGGGTGAGATGTCACACGAGTGGTCCCTGCATCAGGCGATGGTGAAGCACCTGTTCTCACTCTGGTGGACCTGTTTGCATCCTGGGAGAACACAAAACTGTGGCTGTTCTGTGCCCGCTCCCCACAGTCCGGAACACTAGTGAGGGATGCCTTTGCAAGGCCCTGGACCCTGTGCCTTCTGTACGCCTTTCCTCCCGTTCCCTTTATCCACAAGGTGGTGGTCAGGGTGCAGAGGGACAATGCACGTATGATCCTTATATCTCCAGACTAACCTCACCAGTTCTGGTATCTGGATGTCCTCCACCTCAGCAACAGGCCTCTGTGGAGGTTGCCATTCAGCCAGGTCTGCTGACCAGACATCATGGGAAGAGCCTGCACCCAAACCTTCAGTTCCTGTGCGTCACAGCCTGGTTCCCAAGTTGCTAGAGTTCCAGTCTCTGGGTCTTTCAGCGAATGTTTTCCATGTTGTGGAGGCTTCTCAGAAAGAGTCAGTTTGCTAGTGTTATGCCTTTAAATGGAAGCAGTTTTCCATTTGGTATCAGGTCCAGGAGTTTGATTCCCATCCTGCTCTGTGGCTAGCATCTTCGAATACCTCTGGCACTTGTCCCAGCTGGAACTGCATTCAACACCCTTAAGGTGCACTTGGTAGCCATCTCTGCATACCAAGGTGCAGGCTGGTATGCCAACAGTGGTGCAGGAGAAGGTATTCAATCACTTCTTTAAGAGCTTTGACCACTTGTCCCCACCAGTTCATGAGCCACCACCAGCTTAGAACCAGTTGCTGGTACTGGCAGTGCTCATGAGCTAGCTTTTTGAGCCTGTGCACAGGTGTGAGATGTCATACCTGTCATGGAAGATGGCCTTCTTGGTGGCCATCACATCGGCCAGGATTAGTGAGCTCCAGACACTCTCAGTGGAGCCTCCTTATCTGGTGTTCCACAAGAACAAGGTAGTCCTTTGCCCCCCCCCGAAGTTCCTCCTGAAGGTTGTCTCGGGGTTCCACCTTAACAAGGTGATGAACCTTCCAGTTTACTTTACCATCTTCAGAGGCCGAACATAAACTCCATTCTTTGGACCTGCGACGGACACTCTCCAACTATGTAGAGCGCATGGCTAGAGTGAAGGGTGAAGCTTGCAAGCTCTTTATCTATGCAGAAGCCATGCCTGGCAGACCGGCAGCTAAGCAAATGATTGGTAGGGGTGGATCACTTCTTAAATCAAGGTCTTCTGTAGATTGGTAGGGTGCCTCCCATAGGGCTCGTGGCCATTCCACCAGACATACTGCTGCCTTGATGGCCCCTTTCAGGGACAATGCTGTTAATGAGAGCTGCAGGGCTGCCACCTGGAAGCCAGCACAGCATCGATTGAGTCTTGCCAGGATGCTACTTTTGGGTCTTCAATTCTCAGAACTCTGTTTACCAAGTAGGGGTGCATGCCTTGTACACTTCTTCCAGCAAACTGCTGGAAGTCTGCGATCATGTGGTTAAGTGAACCATATTCATGTCCCTAGAAAAATAGATTACTCACCTGTAACCATTGATCTTCCACGGGATGGTCTCTTGCATCAGGTAATACACTTGGGTAGTCGCCAGAGGTCGCTGTGGTGCACGGCAGCTCTTCTAGCAGTCTTTCACCAGGGGCCGCCCATCAATGACATCATCATCCTGCTTCCTTTGAGTGGGCGGTCTCTGGTATCCTCTGTTCATTTTCCCACCGTCTTCAGCTTGCACACAGCAGCTAGTGCAAAGGGTAAGCAGTCATTGACGAGAAACTGAGCAAACGGAACATTTTTTCTCCCGTTCCCACTCCTTCATCGATGGATGTCAGAAGGATCTCAAACAAATCACCTTTATTTCATTCTTGTCATTGCAGTAGAAAAATCTACCGTTTCGACAATCATTCAGTCTGTGCCCGTTGTTTGGGACCCACACATGACTCATCCTCCTGTAAACTTTGTCAGGAGTTTAATCAAGCAACTCGTGGATGACAATTGCTTGACATTCAGGCTTACCTTACGGAACAAAAAGCTGCTCTCTTAGAGAAGCAGGGGGCCTGTCCCAAGGACCCCTTCCAGCCAGTCGCCGCAAGAAACACAGGCGTGAAAGGATGCTTCCACTTCAGCATCCTGTTCTAAGCATTCGTCGACGACCACCACGTCAGATCTTTCCTTGTCGACGACACCTTTGACAATTGGCTCTTCGTCAACGGCAGTTTACTCCCTCTCATCAACGGTGCTTTCTAGCACTTTATCAGCAGTTTCAGTGGAACCTTGTGCTCCTGCCATCGGTGCCCCATCGACGATGACTTATCTGTTGTCGACAACGTTGGCTATTAAACATGTAAAATCTTCCTCTCTTCCTGCCCAGTCGACGACTAGCCAGGGTGATTTAAGGAACACCATGGATTTCACTTTTTCGGCTGCCCTTCCTCCTTCAAGGTCTCTTGTGCATCGGGGCCAGCCTGAATGGGACCGGGACCCTGGACAGTTTCATCCGGGTTCCAGACCAGCTTTTACTCCACGCCCTCTCTCCTCCATTATTCCCTTGGTTTCACAGAACCAACCCCCCCACAACACCAACACCACCACCACTACCTCTAGGGATGTGGCTACTGTAGTACAGCAGGTCCTGGATGTAATGAGGCATTCACAGCCTCCGGCTCCTGGTGATGGGGGTCATCCATTCCAGTTGCCCACGCCACTGCCAAAGCGGTTTCTTGGTGAGAAACCAAGTTCTCCACCTGGTTTCCCATCTGATTATGAGGAAGAAAATTATTCCAAGGATTTAGAATTCCCAGAAGACATCCCATCTTCCGTCCTCCCTCTCCACTATATCATCACTGCATGAGGAACCTTCCTGGCATGCAGCGGCCTCTCCCCCTGATGACCCATCATTCCATGATGTGATGATCCAGATTCAAAATATTTTGGGTTTTTCTACCACTGAACATGACAAGCAGAGAAAAGACATGGCAGACTACATTGAACGGCCGGAGGACCTGGTGATTGTGCTACCCCCACTCATCCAAACCTACCAAAATGCAGTACTGGCAGACTGGGATCAGCCTTCGGCTGTCCCGGCTCTTCCTCTGAAGGCAGATCGCCTTTACCAGGCTCCCCCTGATCACTCCTTCTTTTCATCTAACCCCGAGGCTGATTCAGTGGTGATTGCTGCCGCTCATGATCGTACTAAACACCCCCAACACATGAGTTCCTTACCTCCAGATAAGGAATCCCATCACCTAGACTACTTAGGGAAGAAAGTCTTCCAGGCGGGCACACTGAATCTGAGAATCTTGTATGGGACATATGGTTAAATACCTCTGGTCCTTGGCTATTGATATAGTCAATAAACTCCCTCCATCGCAGGAGAAAGATCAATTACTGGCTATGATATCTACTGGAAATTCCATTTTCCAGCATCTCCTCTGCTCGGGATATGATGAGGTGGATACCTCGGCTCGGGCAATGGCTGTGGGTGTCTCCCCCCACCGTCACGCCTGGCTGCATGTCTCGGGCCTACAACCAGACATACAACATAAACTGGTCAATGCCCCATTTAATGGCACCAAAAGTTTTGGCCCAGGCACTCGAACGCTCTTGGATGATCTCCGAGCGTCTGGCCGTACTGTCCATATGGTGCATGGTATGCACCACAGTCCTCGTACCAGTTCGGTTCCCAAGCTTTTCAAGCTGAACGGAGAGTCAGGAATAGAGGAACCTATTGAGGTGGCTCCCGCAGATGTTCCAACGCCTCCTCCAGGACCGCTACTCCATCCTCGAAGAGACCCCATTCCTACCCCCCTGCCCAGTGACCAGTTAGGGCTCGCCCCCTACTTCCTTGTTCAAGCGTCAGAAGCTGTGGGGGCCATTTTGTCCTTCATCTGGAGGCCTGGAAAGCCATTACTTCGGATGAGAGTGTACTCCAAATCATATGTATGGGGCACATGCTGGAACTTACATCTCCACCTCCTCTGCACCCACCCCACTCAGTCCATTATCCACCCGACCACATTCCTATTCTCCGAAAGGAACTTTAGGCACAAAAAGGCTGTATATCAGGTTCCTCCTCCGGAGTTGCGGCAGGGAGTCTACTCCCATTTATTTCTGGTCCCCAAATGTACGGGAGACCTCAGACCGATATTAGACCCAAGACAACTGAATTTACACATTTAGTACAAAAGGTTCTGGATGGTCACATTAACATCCATACTACCGATGTTAAAAAAGGGGGATTGGTTATGCACCCTGGATATGAATGATGCATACCTGCACACCCCACCCACCACCAGTTCCTACACTTTCGATTGCTAGGACAACACTACCAATTTCGAGCACTTCCTTTCAGACTCTTGTCTGCCCTGAGAGTCTTCACCAAGTGCCTTGCTGTAGTGGCGGCGGCTCTGAGAAGAGACTGACATTTCATCTTCCCATATCTAGACAATTGGCTGATAAAAGCAAATTCTGAACAGGTTTTGCTTCTCTCCCTCCAGGCCACCCTTACCCTATTCCAAAATCTGGTCATTACCATCAACTAGCCCAAATCCAACCCGAAGCCTTCCCAGTCACTCCAATATATAGGAGCACTTCTGGACACGGTTTCAGCCAGGGCTTTATCTCCCTGTCTACAGACAAGACAAACTCCTCTCTCTGGCTGCGCATGCTCTAACTCAGCAGTACATAACAGCCAGAAATTTCTTGCATCGTCTGGGGCACATGGCAGCTGCCATCCGCATAGTCGCATTCGCCCATCTCCATATGAGATCAGTACAGTGGGTGCTTCAGAATCAATGGCACCAGCGGTCGGGCGACTTCGACAACAATCTGTCACCCCCTCTCTCCGCTCCGCCCTAGCTTGGTGGACCCACCGGCATCACCTATCTCAGGGCATGCCCTTTCAGGCTTCCCCTCCCCAGCTAATGTTGACCACGGCTGCTTCCCTGGATGGCTGGGGAGCTCACCTCCACCCTTATGGGGCACAAGACAAATGGCCCCAGTTCGCTGGTTTGCCACACACAAATCTGTTGGAAATGAGGGCGGTTCACCTTGCCCTTCAGGTTTTTCGCCCCCATCTTCGTCCCGGACCCTTACTGATCCAATCAGACAACACGTCAGTGATGTTTTATCTGAACAAACAAGGGGGCACCAGATCTCGTGCTCTCTCCAGGGAGGCGCTGAAGGTCTGGCAAGAAGCCACACTCCAACAACTCACAATAATTGCCATCCATCTACCAGGACGCCACAATACCCTGGCAGACATTCTAAGTCACCAGTCCTCCACACACAAGTGGACTCTTCATCACGAAGTTCTTCAGATTATTTTCCGCTTCTATGGGACCACACAACTAGATCAGTTTGCTTCCCCCGACAATCACTGACTCCCCAAATACTATTCCATTATCCCAAACAGAAGGGGACTGTCGACTGATGCCCTGTCCCAACCGTGGACAGGACTCTTCTTATATGCTTCCCCCATCTGACTCCTGCAACGGACTCTACTGAAACTACAACTCGAACCTGCCACGATGATCCTCATAGCCCCCTTGTGGCCTAGGCAGGTGTGGTTTCCCCTACTCCACCAACTGTCCATAGCGGATCCAATTCTGTTGCCAATCAGGCCAGATCCCATGACTCAGGAATGGGGCACCCTCCTTCACCCCAACCTGAAGTCTTTACACCTTCACACTTGGCTCCTGAGGGCGCTTTCATAGCGCGTTTTCAAGTCTCCTCACTTGTGGCCAATATTGTCTTGGCCTCAGGAAAACCATCAACCAGGGAAACATATAATGCTAAATGGAAATGCTTTTTCATATGGGCTACTTCCCTTTCTTTAAATCCATTTTCATGGCCTTTACCCAAAGCGCTGGACTACTTGGCTTCTCTTGCCAAGGACGGCCTTAGCCATTCCTCTATCAAAGTTCATCTGGCCTCCATTTCAGCCTTTCACAAACGATCAGAGGGCAAATTACTGTACCAACATGATCTTGCCAAGATGTTCTTAAGAGACATGCTTCATATCAAACCTCCCATAAAGCACCCCACCCCCCCTTGGTATCTGAATTTCATTTTAGAGAAACTCACCCTTGCACCCCTTGAATCATCAGCTGCCACTGATATCTGCTTCCTCTCTTGGAAGACAGTGTTTCTATTAGCCGTCACTTCAGCTCGTTGCATCTCCGAGCTTCGGCTTTGATGTGTAGAGAGTCTTACCTAATCTTCCACAAAGATGGTGTTTCTCTGCACCAATTCTTCCTTTTTTGCCGAAAATGTTTTCAGAATATACCTTAAACCAGACCATGGAAGCCCCTGTCGGGAACAGTACAAGCCCATTCCACTAGAACCCAGGCCTCCACGGTGGCCTGCTTCAAGGGGGCCTCAATCACTAATATCTGCAATGCAGCCACGTGGCCCACCATTCACACTTTCATGAAGCATTACAACCTGGATATTGCTTCTTGCTGTAGGACAGCCTTTGGCCGTGCAGTCTTACCGGGTTTCCTATCCTAATTCCACCCTCTTTTGGGTACACTGCTTGGGAATCATCCCAGGTGTATTACCTACTGCAAGAGATCATCCCATGGAAGAAAGTACAGTTACGTAAAAACTTACCATAACAGTGTATCTTTGAGGGATGTCTCTTGCAGCTGGTATGTTCCCTTCCTCCATCCCCCTCCTTCTCTAAGAGAGTGACTTTGTTCCGCTTGGCACATGGGAAGAGACATCTATGGTACCTCTGATCCCCTCTGTCCTCGCTTAGCGAGCTGAATCCGGCAGGGATCTGAGGATACCACGGACCACCCACTCTTGTATAGGAAGCAGGATGATGATGTCATCGGTGGGCGGCCACTGGTGAGACTGCTAGAAGAGCTGCTGTGCTCCACAGCGACCTCTGGCGACTACCTAAGTGTATTACCTGCTGCAAGACACATCCCTCAAAGATCTACTGTTACAGTAAGTTTTTGCATAACTGTACTTTCTGGGAGAGATGTGTGGTTCACATTCACACCACACACAAGGCCTCCCCTGGCTGGTGGCATACTGATCCCTGCTTCCAATGTGCAGGATATAACGTCAAGGGGCAGAGCTGAGGGATATAGGACTCAGGTGATGGTAGAAGCTTTGCCTTGAAGACATTCCAGTGAATCCGCTCCTAAGGAAGAACTGTCATGTGGATGTCAACCATATTCCACTCCTAGAACTGAAGTTACAGGGGAGTAACCTATTTTTCCTGTATAGCCACCACCCACCTCCCCTCTGGAAAATGGCCCTTGGTTCAGTGCATCTTTTCCCAGTAACCAGTTTTCAGTAAATAAATAAGGTTTTGGGCTATGTGAATGTGCTGAGTTTATGGCTTGTTCTCCTTGAAGGTGAATTGCATGCAAGCATTAACTGAGCAGTGAGTGCTCCAGAGAAGTCCCTACACTGCCTAGTTGATGCAAAATGGGATGAATTATTGGTACTGAAAAGTAGTGTGCTGTTTTTCTTTGAACATTGGTCAAAAGCTGTGGCTGCATATGCTCTCCAAAGCTGTGTAAAACAAAAAAAAAAAGACTGTCAGTGGAACTTGACAGAAGATTTGTGATATGAATGGTATTTAGTCTTGGGATGATTCGCCCTACTTTGCAGTAGTTTGTGTGCCAGATAACATTACATTTGAGAAGGCATTTGGCATTTCTTTCCTTGTTAAGAGCAGGGGGATTGACTCAAAGGTCATGGGTATTAGCACTGTAGGACTGTTGGCATCATGCTCAGACTTCAGCCAAGCAAAACTGACTTCTGATTTTTAGCAATTGCATGTGCAAAACGAAGTTTGGCATTTTGGGTGTGCAGGTTTAGTATTAGTGATGTTTTTATGTCAGAAACTGACTACAACAAGGAATAGTTAATGTACTTCATTTACTGCTTCAGCCTGTCATTCTCATCCATGTATGCCTTTCATCTTGGAATGTAGCAGTTGACTAAGCGAGTAATGCATTTAGCAAGACTATGACATACTGTATCAGAATGAAGCACATTTTAGAGGAAATACCTTACTTAAGTTGTGTTCAACATATTGGTGATGTCGAGGAGGAGGTTCAGAGAAAGGTATGCCTCTTTGCAGATGACACCAAGCCCTCTAGAAGAGTGGACACCGAGGAGGAGAAAGGGTTCATAAAGAAAGATCTGGAGAGGTTGTCAAGGGTGTGGCAGCTGAAATTTAACAGGAAAAAGTTCAAGATAATGCACATGGGGGCCAGACCAAGCACCGTGATGGGGTGAATTGAGGGTAGGGAGAGCACATCAGAGAAAAGGGACCTGGGGTTGTTTAATTATGGAGAACATGAAGGCTTTGGCACGGTGTAGTAGGGCAGTGGGCCGTGCAAACTGTATGCATTGGGAGAAGGGTCACAAGCAGAAGGAAAGGGGTAATACAGACCTAAGAAGTTCCCTGGATCGCCCTCACTTGGAATATTGCATGCAGTTTTGGACCCCACAATTGAGGAAGGACAGGGACCATTTAGAGGCAGTTCATGGATGAGCCCCTAGATGATACAGGGGCAGCAGGTTGGGTCCTATGGGAAGCGCTTGCAGAATCTAAACATGTACATGCTGGAGGACAGGAAATGGGGGATATCTTGATTAAGACATTCCAGTACCTCTGTCGAATAAATAAGGTGGACAGCAGTGGGCTGTTCAGAGAGTGGTAACGTGGGTGCCAGGGTAACTCCCTGAAATTGGCAGGAGCGGGGAGTTTCAGGAAGAATGTCAGGAAGTACTTTTTTACAGAAAGATTGGCAAAAGACCGGAACAAACTTCTGAAGGAAAAGGGGATGGGACAGGTACATGGGAATAGTGTGTGAAGGGGATGGAGGACTGACAATAGCACAGTCCCAAAATTAGACGGGCTCGGACTGGGTGGGCTGCTAAGACTTAATCTTCCGTCATTTTCTATGTTTCTTTTCATCTGTGTTAGGCTTGGGGTCCAGCTTGGTACTTGCCTAAGTTTCTACCACCCCTGTTGTATTCTGTAAATGTGATGTACCCTACTGTCCTCTTCCATGAAAACTGTATACTGTCACTGTTATCCTGTATGATATCTCCTACACTGTATTACCTGCCTGTATATGCAAACTATATGTAACTAACTCCGGGTCGCCTCTGAAAAAGGGACCTTTGGGGCCCAGTGGGCTTACCTGGTTAACAAAATGTAATAAATAAGGAAGTATCTCAACTGTAAGATTTTTTTTTTTACGTTATATTCTTTTAACTGTAGTGACTTGTTTGTGTAACTTCAAGAGGCTGTACAAATACCCTATAGTAGAGAAAGATGAGCTGCAAGGGAGCCAGGGAGGCATTCTGTTTTGGTTGTCCTGCAAGTCAGACCAGTCGTAGTATACCCTTCTCTGTACAAAACATTTCTTTCTAAATGCACTGCATATAGGCATCTGTTCAGGTTGAAGCAGAAAGCTTCAAAAGCAGGGAACTGTAGTATTAAGGTGAAAAAAGAAGTCACCTGAAACAAAGCGAATCTCTGGCTTGATGTTTTTCAGGGTTTAAATGATTGCTTCACATATCCTTTGTCTTTCTAAGCACAGAAACATAATCATGCTCCAATGTGTGGAAGGCGTGTTCTGAAGTTTGGGTAATGCCAACACAGTATTGTGTGATCGTTCTAACCCTGGGAACCATCCCGCCAGAGAGTCACCAGAACTCAGAGGACTTTGTTTTTTACCCTAACATCACATTTCCCTTCTTTTGCGGCTTTTTGCTTAAACCCCAAGTGATGCCTGCATGTAGAGTTCTGCAGTAAACACTGTATATATAATAAGGAGGGGGGGAAGGGGGGAAATTGCACACTAAGCTGAAGCTTGTTTCCAGGTGCAACCTGGGAGCACAAGGAAGTTAAGTGACTTGCTCAGGGTCACACAGTATGCAAATGGGGGCTGTGGGATTCAAACCCTAGTCTGGTCTGCTGGATGTCACCAGAATTGCAACTCAGAGCCTTAAACCACTGTGCTGTACTGCCTCCTTAATAAACAGCAAGTGACTGCAGTGCAGCTGTAGAGGGACAATGTTAAACAACCACAGTACCTTCCATTAAATGAGGAAGCCAAGGGGGTGACTAGAAACAAGTGCAGGAGTGGACTGTGAAGCCTAATAGGGGAGGACAAAGTGTGAATATGGAGAGGATTTGAGAAGATTATTCCAGATAAGAGTGAATCCATAGGAAAAGGAGTCCTGCCACCCAGCAGTAGTTTTTTAAAAAAGGAAATGAGAAGCAGCAAGGCTCAGAGTATTTGAGGGAGTTGGACAGGGAAAGGAAGGAAGTGTGAATAGAAGAGTATTAGCCAGTGAGATAAAGTCCTGCTCTTCACCACATCCAACAGGAGGGCAGTAGTAGTGGGAGAGTCAATAGCCTGCAGTACATTTTAGAGTTTTTATCAGCTCTTGTCTTTTGTTTGCTGGTTCTGCTGTCTTTTCTGGGCTACGTACAGTCTCAGAGGTCTGCACTTTGCCTTGGGAGAACAACAGGACTTGCAAACATTTGATTGGAGCTTATAAAAGTGCTAACATGCACTGTAGGTGATTGAATCTCCCAGTGGTGCAGACCTCCTCTGATGTTAGCTGCAGGAGATTCTGGGATTTGCAGTTTACATAAAATGTAAATTTGCAAGGCAGCAGAATCGATCTGATACATTATACTATACTGCAGTAAACAGTAAGTCAAAACAAAATGTTTTGGCACACAAAGTGAAAATTGGGACCAGCCCCAGACTTGGGTGTGGGGCTTTCAGTGCTGACTGTTCTTCTTTAATGCTATTCGTCATGCACTCTGCGATCTTCATTTGAGTCTTAGTTGCAACTATCCAAGGACACAAGGACAGCCTTTTCATTTAGACATGTTTTCTACCCGCATTTTCTCTGCTAGGCAAATAGGAGAGTTGTAGGCACTCTCATGCAAGGAACCACACTTGGTTTTTCCACCAGGATACGACAGTGTTACGAACAGTGCCCTCTCTCTTCCTGAAGGTTACTACAGCGTTTATATGAACCGGACAGAGTACATCCAAGGGTACTAAAGGAACTGGCTGAGGAGCCGACAGGGCCACTTGCAGACCTATTTAATAGTTCACTAGAGTCAGGAGTGGTACCGCAGGACTGGAGAACAGCACATGTAGTGCCCCTCCACAAAAGCGATCTCAAGGATGACCAAGGGAGTTACAGACCAGTCAGTCTAACCTCCATTGTGGGCAAACTCATGGAGACCATACTAAAGGAAAGATTGGTGGACTATCTAGAGGAGCATGGCCTCCAAGATTCAAGGCAGCATGGGTTCATGGGGAGGAGATCGTGTTAAACAAATCTGATTGACTACTTTGGCTGTTTTACTTGCAGTAGACAGGGGCCAAGAAGTAGACATCCTCTATCTTGATTTCAGCAAGGCCTTTGACTCTGTGCCCCACAAAAGGTTGATCAGGAAGTTGGTGGATCTCTGAGTTGGGGAAAAGATGGCCAGATGGATGGAAAACGGGCTGAGGGACAGAACACAGAGGGTGGTTGTTGGGGGAAGAGTTATCTGGCACTAGAGAGGTAACTAGTGGGGTCCCGCAGGGCTGGGGCTGGTGGTGTTCAATATCTTTCTCAGTGACATTGGAGATGGCATTAAGGGCAAAATGTGCCTATTCGCGGATGACACCAGGCTCCGTGGGAGAGTAGACACAGTTGAAGGGATACGGGACCTACAGAAAGATCTGGAAAGGCTAGGGAAGTGGTCCAAGATCTGGTAGCTTTGCTTCAATGCCAAGAAATGCAAAGTTATGCATATTGGAGCCAGGAATCCTAGGACAGAGTACTACCTGAGTGGAGTCTGAGTATCTGCATCAGAGGAGGAGAAGGACCTGGGAGTGATGATCACTAGTGACCTGAAGCACTCCATGCAGTACAAGAAAGCAGCAGCAAAGGTAAACACGATGCGGGGATACATATCTAGGGAGATCAGTAGTAGGAGAGAGGAGGTTATACTGCCCTTGTACAGGTCACTGGTAAGGCTGCATCTAGAGTATGGAGTTCAGTACTGGTGCCCACACTTCAAAAAGGACATTAACCTGCTGGAGAAGATCCAGAGGAGGGCTGCAAAGATGATAGCAGGTCAGCAGGGTAAGGCATATATGAGGAGAGGTTGAGGGCATTGAACATGTACTCCCTGGAAGACAGGAGAGAGAGAGGGGACATGACTGGGACCTTCAAGTACTTGAATAAATCAGGTTGTTAAGGAGAGTCTCTTTAAGCTGAGTGGCAACCATAACACGAGGGGGCACAGTCTTAAGCTGGAGGGTGGGTGGTTTAGGAAGGAGATCAGGAAACACTTCTTCACAGAGATTGTGGTGGACGCTTGGAATGTGCTGCCAGAAGAGGTCATCTCATTGAAGACAGTGGGCAGCTTTAAGAGAGACTGGGATAGGCATAAGGGGAAGGTAAGGATCATGGGTAGAGAGGATGGGAGGAGTGGGGAGGGAGGACAGGGACATTAGCTCAAGCTGTAGACCCTGCAATACGAGCAGACTTGATAGATCAAATGGCCTTCTGCTGGCTTCTTCATATGTTCGTATATATGTAAGAAGCAAGCTTCCCTTCCTGTAGTCCTAAGACCATGAATTCTAAAGGGATGGCGCACACAACATTAATGTCACCTGATTTGATCAAAGCGCATTCAACCAGGGCTAAGGCAGTCTTCTGGGCTGAAAGGGTTGAAGCCCTTGTGGCTGACTTGTGTAAAGCAGGTACCTGGTCTTCCTTGTCTACTTTTCACAAATCATTACAGATTACACACCCAGATTTCGCTGATGGCAGCCTTCAAGTTAAAAGTGCTTCAGGTGGTAGTACAATAGACATTTCTGTTTGGTAGAATATTCTCTCTCTCTCTCTCCCCTGAATGCATTTGGTGGACATTACTTACTAGATCCGAGCAGTAAAATGAATTTCCAGTGGCCATGTGGAATGACAGAGAAAGAAGAAATGTTATCAGACTTATAGTGTATAGTGGAACGTCGTCATTCACTGAAATCTAGCGCTCTCAAAATGTTGTTCTGCTGCACTAGTGACGTCCGCAGTACAGCAGAACCAAAAAGTGACATCTGCAGCACAGCAGAACAACTTTTCGTTCTGCTGCAGTGCAGACATCACACATGGTGTCATCGAGCAGCAATCTGACAGTCTTATTTTAAAAAGAAAAATGTAGCAAAATTTTTTTTTTTTTGAGGCAGACGTCTCACTATAGAATAGTGCATGCGTACATTTAACGGTTAGCCACCGTTAGCTCAGACGTTGATTACCTCGAGCCGCGCCTCGAGGTAATCTGTCGTCATAGTACCAACTCGGTGAAAGAATAGCCCTGTTGTTAACTGTTACTCATGCACTATCCTATATATTGTGATTTATTTTTCTGTTAGTTTCATTGTTGTCGCTGGGACCCATCCTAGAGTGTTTCACTCTATAGAGAATTTTCTACAACCGTGATTTGGTCTGAGTTAATTTATTGTGTATTAGAAAAGCTGTTTGTGAATTTAGGGGTACTCTGGAGGGAATTCAGTGATGAGGTTGATCTGGAGGGAGTTCAGTATTGAGGCTGCCATTGCAGAGGCTATGTTTGCCAAAGTCCAAGATGCTGTGAGTGATGGAGCGCCATGCTACCACACATCTCCAGAAGGTAGAGTTCTGATTACAATGTACTCCACTTAATATGGACGCGGTTTATACGGACAGTCCGGTAAATCGGACAAAAATTCAAAACCCAAACCATTTCTGTAGTGCATAACGTTAAATCCCCCTGTTTACACAGACATTGCCGACCGGCAGTAGTGGACAGCAGATTAGGCAGCTTTGTGCTAAGGGAGTGATTCCCTCTACTGCATCTACCTCCCAGACGTGATAATTGGGTGATTAAACCAGGTGTTAAAGGGGGGCGCTTACTTAAGGCACTTAGCCTACCTGCTTTTCTCATTTCCTGCTGTTACTGTCAGCATGTCTAGGAGGGTCACAGTCCCAGTCGCTCAAAAAATCGAGCTTTTTTAAATAAAAAAAAATAAATCACTCCCCAAGATGAGTGTGCGAGGTATGTCAGTTCATCTCGCACTGCCAAAGTTTACAGTGTCAGACCTCTTCCATAACAAAAAACTGCTTTAGTATGAGTGGCACTGGAACCAGAAGCCCCAGAGAAAGACGAAGGAAGAGGGGAAAGATGGGGAGGTAGAGAAGGTACTCATTTTATGGTTTATCGGTGTGCGTAATTGGGAAGTTATGGTGCGCAAGAATACTAAAGAAAACTCTACAGTACAGCACAATTAGTAGTGATCAACTGCAAAAAAAAAAAAATAAATGCTGTCTTCAGTAAAAATAATACTATATTGTACAGCTCACAAACTCAGAAACTCTCAGTGCAGCACAATCAGTAGCAATCCCAAAAGGATTTAAATGTAAATGAAGGTAAAGTCTGGTGTAAAAAGCTGCTTGACTCCATTACAAAGGTCATGACCTGACACATGTATATCATCCTGAAATCTTATGATGTTTTGGTTCTAAAGCCTGCATTAGTTACACTGCATTAATCGGTGTTGCTGTCCTCTGCAGTCCCCATGTTGTCTTATGCCGGCCATGAAACTTTTCAAGGCATAGTACATGCCGTGCTCTTTTCTGTAGTTTAAAGTGCATCTGAGTAGGAAAAAAATGCTTTTAGAGACTACAGGGACTTCACAAGATATGTAACAGAACTGAATGAGAGTATAACTTTTGCTGACTTGTGCATGTACACATCAGCTCCCATGATGCCTTGCATGAGTGGGGTCATCTCCTATAGGATGGAGACAGACAGGTTTTCACACCATGGTAAAACAGTGAAGCCGCCTCATTTATATTTAAATTAGGATGGCATCAGGGGATGCAAGAAAGGGCATCATTGTTCATGCCTAGAAACTACACAGGTATACAGAAAATAGGCTGAGGGGACTTACCTTTAAGACCACGAAAGTCACTGCCGAGGCCACTGTATCCATGTGGCCTTCTCCTCACTTGACGGATGACTCCAGGAAGGAAACTCCTCAGCGTTTGGTTGCACTTTTGCTGACACAGTCATCTTGGTCAAAGGACAAAGACAAGGAAAAGTTGTCAAAGTCCTCCTCTTCCAGCCATCACTACAAGCATAACAGGGGTTGTAATTATGTTCTTAAGGCACTCACCAGCAGGACTAATGACTGAGAAAATTCAGTAGCCCAACAGACATTCCTCTAGCCCAAGTGATGTACACATTGAAAGGTTACAGCCTCCATTACTAGCCAGCAGGGCTAATTAAAGGAACATTTTACTAACTCGCAACAAAATATGCAAGCATAGGGCTGGTAGGCCAGTTTCGTACCCTGCATAAGGATAAGGCTTATGTTTTGTCAGTGAGGTTGAGGTCTCCAGTGATGGATGGTAAATCTTTGTCATCTACTGCAGTGCGACAACCTACAGCTCTTCCCCCAAACCATCATTGAGACACCAAGTTCGGGGTGTAGCTCTGGCGCTACCTTGCCTGCTACAGACAGTGTGCAGCCTACATTGTCAGGTTCTACCCTGTTGACAATGGTAGTCCCGGACCATTTACAGGTTGTCATTGACTCCCAGATCTTGCTTGCATCATTCTCTGAACTGTTTCGCCAACTGTTGCCATGGCTCTTGCATGCAGTAACAGCTGTCCTATCAACAGGGCCACGCCTGTTGGCATCGTTGTCGACCAAATCCAAAAGCATGCTTAATTCCTCCATTACAGCCACCACCTCCATCCCATGCTCCGATGTTCACTTCTGTCATAATTCTGGATGAAAAGGAGTATAATCCTGGTTTTCTTTGAAATGGAGGAGGATTTAGAGGATGAAGAAAGGAAATGTGACCCCCTATGAGGGGGTTTACCTTCAAGTTCTACCTTCTCCTCATGCAGTGAGGACTCGGTAGTATACACATCCAGGTCTCCTCCTGAAGATGACTCCTCTCAGACTTTGCTTAGACAAATCCAGGACGTAATGGGATTTGAAGCTGAGGAAGAAGACTCCACAAAGAGAAATTTGATGATGTTTTTTTTTTGGAGGTTCCCACTAGTCCATCCATTGTCATCCCTTGTGTGTATCCTGCTTAGGAGGATGTTACATTGCTGCTTAGAACTGTCCTAATGCCTTGTCTGTAGTACCCAGAAACTCTGACAAACAGTATCCTATTCCGTCTGCTAAACCTTACTATGCATCACAGCCTGAAACCAGTTCTGTGGTTGTCGTGGCTGCTCGGGATTGTTGTAGGGCCCCTAGACACGTGAGCTTCCTGCCTCCTGATAAAGAATCCAGGAGGCTGAATGCTGTGAGCAGAAGGACTGCTGTCTCCGTCTCCGTCTCCTTAGGCATCGGAATAGCCTGTGGAAGACTGCCATGTCCATCATTTAAATTTTACCTGATAGTCCTGCCAAGACTGATTTGCTTAAGCCTGCTCCAGCCAGTTTGGATACAGGTAAGCATCTGTGGCATTGTTCATATGATGCCTCTGATGTTTTTGCCATGGCTGTTGCCTCTGGCATATGCCTTGGAAAATATTCTTTGTTACATGTGGTGGGATTTGCCACTGATGTACAACTGTCTGTGCTGAACGCCCCTTTTAGAGGCTCCAGATGGTTTTGTCGTGATGTTGAAAATGCTCTACATGACCTTCAAACCACCAGGGTAACCTTACGGTCCCTCAAGCATGTGGCCCCTCAGCCCACCAGAGGGCATGGTAGGGGCATGTATCCTGACTCTACTGCCTGTGCCTCTGGTTAGCAGCCCCCTACCCGTAATGGAGGTCTGCACTTGTGTCACCTCCCCCGGTGCACATGTAAAGGCATCCAAAGATGTATTGGCCAAGGCAGCATTCCTGCCGTCTCCAATACTTTCCGACTTCTCACCTCTTCCCCCTCCACTAATGCCTCTAGGGGTGCAGGTAGGTGGGGGGGTGAGGATCTCCTTCATCTTGAAAAGGAGGGAGATCACAGTGGAAGAGTGGATCCTGCAGATAATAGAAAAGAGGCACGCTTTGGAGTTACAAAATCACACACAACCCCATAATGCAAAGCATCATGGGATGTATATGCAACTTACCATGGAAATAAGCAGAACCAGCCTAAATGTTCATGATGATTTTTATACACATCTCATGATGCTTTGCATTATGAGGTATATGAGTGGTTTTGTATTTCTTTAAAACTTGACTTTGATGCCAATACCCTTTTTGGGTAACCATTGTCTCAGTGCTTTTGTGCTAAGGTTCTTTGTCGTTTTAGTCTGGAGTTGCACAGTACATCTGCTTAATGCTGGAGGGCTGCCATTATCGGTTCCTTGTCTCGACCTTTGGCTTATCCTCGGCAACATAGATATTTACCAACTGCTTAGCGGTTGTGACAGCAGCCCACCCAAGGGAAGGACTTTGTTTTCTCATATCTGGATGACTGGCTCCCAAAGGACTCATACAGAGAAGCAATTCTGTACACACTTTCCAGAACAAGACAGTTGTTTAAGGAACTGAGTATCAAGGTGAACATACCAAAATCTGTACTCATTCCATGTCAGCACCTCCAATATATCTTTGTGGTGCTGGACATGGTGGTGGGTATTGCCTTCAAACATGCAGACAGGTCGGAGGCCCTTATTGCCCAGACCCAGCTAATACACAAAAGTTACTATGTGTTGGCTCAGACTGTTGCATCTGCTGGGACTGATGGCCGCAGCCATTATTCTGGTTACCTTTGCCCACCTCCATATGTGCATACTGCATTGAACTGTTCGGGTACAGTGGGATCAGCTGACAGACAAGTTGGAACAAATGATCGTCATCACACCCTCTCTCCACTGTGCTCTGAATCTGTTACAGAGAGTTCCATTCTTTTCCCCAGCTGCAGTGCAGATCCTCACAACGGATGAGTCTGGGTTTGGCTTGGGTGCCCATCTTGGTTCCCAACACATCCAGGGTTCTAGGACCGATCTATAATCCGGTCTCCATATCACTTTTCTGGAGATGAGGGCTGTTCTGCTAGGTCTCCAGACTTTTTTCAAGAGCATTTCAGCCCCGGTCCTTTGCTAATTCAGACAGTGTTCGTGTAATACACTACATAAAGAAGCAAGGGGACACTCATTTTTATCCGCTGTGCAGGGAAGCGATGTGAGTATGGTACTTGTCCATGTCTGACATCCTGCAGCTATCGGCCTTGTTTCTATCAGGTGTCCAAAACATCTTGGCAAACAGGCTAAGCAGGTCTCAGTCCTTGGTGAAAGAATGGGAACTGCTGACCTCCATGGTAAAGTATCTGCCCATGATATGGGGTAATCCAGAGCTGGATCTTTTTCTACCCCCACACAATGCAAAACTGCTGCATTTTTGCTCGCTTGCTCCAGGGCCTGTAGTTTTTTGGCAAGATGCATTGTTCTCCTGGAAAGGCAGGTTCCTTTACACTTTCCTCTGGTCTCTCTCATTCAGAAGGTTCTGCTCAAGCAGCAGGCATAGAATGTCACCCTAATACTAGCGGCTTCCTTCTGGCCTCACCAGATCTGGTTTTCACTTCTGCAGCATTTGGCAGAGGAGTCTCCTGTTCAGTTGCCCCTTTGTTAGGGTCTGCTGTCCCGGGTTCAGGGGCCTCTGGTCCATCTGGACCTGTGGTCTCTATATCTCCATGCTTGGCTCCTAAAGACTTAGCAATTGACCATTTTGAGGTTTCATCAAGGTGACTGATGTCTTGCTTGTGGCAAGAAAGCTTTCTGTGAAACACACATACTCTTTGAAGTGGAAGCGCTTTTCCATATGGTGGGATTCCTGTTCACTTAATCCATTTACATATCCTGTGAACACTGTACTGGACTACCTTCTGTCCTCATCTGACCTCAGTCTCCAGCACTAATCTATTGACTTTGCATATTGCTGCTGTTTCGGCTTTCCATACCCCTATTGATGTGTCCCCTCCATTTCTTACAGGTATACTTCACATACATCCCCCATTGTAAGCTGCTTTTGCATTGGGAGCTGAATGTCATTCTTGAGAAATTGACTTTGGGACTGTTTGAGCCTGCTGCAACCTGTGAGATGTGTTTCCATTCAAACCCTGTGTTGTGGTCATGCTCAAACCTGCATTCTAATGTCAGATTTATTTCTCTGCCTGAAGAAAGTAAATGCCCTGAAGTCCTCTTTTCACTACTGAGCCGATCACTGTTTATTATTTTATTACTTTTATATAGTTTTACTTGTTAAGTTACTTTATCGATAGCTCTGCATTAGTTAGGAGTTGTTGTATGTTTTTTTTCTGATTTTCTATGGTTCTATATTGGTTCCCAAGAACCAGAGAAGGCCATTTTGTGGCACGGTTCCCATCATTAGAAAACCACTTCAGATTTCTTTAAAAACTTTATTTTGTGGTTGGAATTGTACTGCAGTGTGGTATTTCCACTGTTCTGTTCCTTTTTAGGGGAACCGAGATAATTGGCTTCAGAATTCAGTTTTCACACCATTTAGTGTTCTGTGTCTTTTGTGGTTTTTTTTTTTTTTTTGTACCACCCCTGCCCCTTGAGGCCTCACTCCTTTGAGCTCCCAAGCTTCAGCCCCTTGACCGACAATTTTCTACCTGCTAACGTTTCCTACCTCTAGACTCCTAAGCATCAGACACCCCCCCCAAGTGTTCCAGCTTATCCTGCTAGGCCCCCCTTGCTGCCACAAGGCTCCTGTCATGGGGTGATGGTCTTGGGGAGTAGCGGTCACGCGCGCTGGGGTGGCATAGGGGACTTCATGGGGGATGTCATCCGCACCCCAGGACTTGGCCATTTCTCCCTCCATCCCTCCCCGGCCGTGATGGCCACACGCCGCAAGGCATGGAGAAGGGCACACGGCAGCATATGGTACCCATGCCGCCATGTGCACCTCCATCAGCCGACTACCAGGAGCCACTCAAAGTGCGGTGCAAGCTGAACCTTCTCTCCCAGGGAGGAGAGTATTCACGCAGATGCTCTTAACTCTCCCTACCAGTCTCTGTTCCAGTCATACTGGGTGCGGGCCGTGAACCCAGGTCGCCAGCATGCCAAGCGATTTCCCCCATCGCTCAGTGCCATGGAACTAGTGTGGTTCTACTTTTAACAGAACCAAACTGCATTTGTTTTGGGAACTGGAGCGTCTTTTCAGGGCTGTTCGTGTTTGGCATGACTGACAGGCCCAAGAAGAAGACAGGATCCACAGGTTTTAAAAACTGTACAGATTGTTTTCAAATCCTGGCAAAGGCAGACTGCCATGAGGTTGTGTTTGAGGCACCGGGGTCTAGATCACAATTTTGTCAGTTGTGAACTTTGTATCAAGTTTTGCCCTAAAATGCAAAAGAGAAGGGCTAAAAAAACAGAAGATATTATGGCTTCTCCGTCTGCCTGTACATCACCTAAAGGCTGAGATGAAGGTGCAGCCTTCAGAATAAGCTGCAGTCCCAATCAAAGGGGACAGGTAAGGAAGAAAAAGTTGCAAATGATGTTTCAGAAATTAGAGTGTCTGGATCGGGGAACCTTGAATCCAGCAAAAATAAGAGCCTTGGGACAGGCACCGGAGACGGTGATGCCAAGAGAAACAATAAAGGAAAAACATGTCCCTATCCCTACTCTTGAAGAAGGAAAGGATACTCCAGTGGACACAGGTAAAATGTCCTCAGTAGAAAACCTGATTCCTTCAGGCATTCCAGACAATAGGAATTTCATGAATATGCCTCTTCCCCCGGCTCCAGTTCCTTTGCCTGTGCCTGTGGAGGAGGAGGAGGCCAGAATGTACTTCGAGTAGGAGGAGGAGGGAGAAGAAGAACCCAATGAGCCAGACGATTTTCCTGAACAAGAATGTTCCTCCCCTCCTTGACCGTTGGACAGCTGTAACTCTCACTGTACTTCAGTGAGACATGTGGTTAACACCCTCAACATCACCTCACAAGACACTGAGGAGGATGGGGATGGGGTGGAATTCCTGGATATGATGTGCTTAACTCCAACAAGGAGGTTGCTACTGCCCATCCACAAATCTTTCAAGATGACCACTTGTAAAATCAAGTCAGCACCTACCTCAGCTGCTGACACAGATGGGAAAATTGAGAAAAAGTATCAAGTGGACAAAGAGAGTGCTGAATGCATACTACATGTATTCCCACCCTGGTCATGAGGGTGTGGTCCAAACTGCAGCTTGTGACAAGGCCAAAGTGCCCCTTTCCTGCCTACCTCCTGAGAAAGATTCCAGGAAGTTGGATAGTGTGGGCAGAAAGTGTATACTTCAGCTTCTCTGCTTTTAAGGCAGGCAGCATACTTGGCCTATACAGCTCAGTACCAGAAAGCCCTTTGAAACTCTCTTTTGGCAGTGAGTGAAAAAGCTGTTGGTGACTTGGCACAGGGTTTGGCTGGCACAGCAAAGACAGCCATAGATACCACAAAGTACCAGGTCCATGTGGCAGCAGACACTAACACTGTATCCAGGGTTATGGCACATGCATGGTCCTTAAGAAGGTTTGCCTGGCTTAGAGCTACCATTCTATCTCGGGACACTCAAACCAAGGGAATGGGTTTTCCTTGTGTGAGAAATTCACTGTTTGTGACGAGACTGAGGCCTACGTGAAAAAGTTGAATGAATGCAAGACCACCTAAAAGAGCACTGCTGAGAAGGAAAAGGACCCCACTTCCAGTAGGCCTTATGGAATGGGAGGTAGAGGTAGGGGATAATTTCCCTGTGCATATATCTCTTATATTTACACCCCTTAAAGTGGTTACTTTAGAGGTAGGCATAGAAGGAACACCAGGCACGCAGCTGCTCAACCAGCCCCCAAGGCCCCGGCTAAGCAAAATCCCTGACAAGTCTACCCAGATCGCCCATCCACTGCTAGTGGGAGGAAGGCTGTCTGACTAGTTTAAGGAATGAACAAAAAATAACCACAGGAAAGTGGGTCCTGGAAATAGTGAGTCAGGGTTTGTCCCTGCAGTTAAGAAAATTCTCAAGACTGTGTAACAGGATGACAGTTATTATAGAGACACCCCTTTCTTTTTCCTCCACTTTAAGTCTGTTGCAGCAGCACCTCTGATTCTGTCTTTGTTTTCCTCTACTTCCTACTTCCCCTTAGGCAGGTAGGCCACCTGTCTACAGTTCTTTCTGTCCCTTTATGGTGGTCTCTACTTTCTCATACTGTTAATCCCGTACATACGCTCCTCGAACGTGCGCACGGCTTTCTACTCGAACGTACGCATGTTCTCCTCTCGGAAACGCACATCGTGAGTGTAAATATATTGTGCAAGATGTAATTAAGATTACAGGCATGAATTGCAACTTAAGTGGCCTCATCCGTAGATCCTGGAATACAGGCATGTAACCTGCTGTTAGTATAAAGAACTTCCTATGAATGTAACCTGTGTAAAGCTTTCCGTATGAATATGGTGGCTTTAGCGCCCCCCCCCTTTTTTTTTTGTTTTTATTTTCAATGTCTAAAATGTCTGAGGAACTCAGGAAACCTAGCGACTCATAATTTGGCCAGGCTCCGTTTCCCTATACAGTATCTGTATCTGGCTCCCCAATCTTGTTGGCGGTTTTTACCGCGAAGTATAAACGCTGTGGCTTCTGCCTGCTTTCACTGCCTCTCTATAGAGCTGGCCGGCGATCTTCTCCCCAGTCTTATAGGTTGGTTTGAGGGGAGGAGTTTAGCTGCGAGAGAAGAGTTGTTATTTTTGCATTTACAGAGTAACAATGAGCACTAGATAACCTGTGATACTTAATATATTGACCAAAGCTGTCTAAAGCTCAAACAGGGAAAAATAACTTTAGAATTATCGATGCCATAGCAAGAATATGTGAAAGTAGGTGGGGACTGTCATATCACATGGCACTCTTGCTCTATAAAAAGAAGGATGCATCTTAAAACTAGTTAGTTTGTTTTGGGTCTAGCTAAGGGCTATACCCTCTGTTCTCCTGTGTGTTATTTTGCTCGTTTATGGGGCATGTACACAGCTTGGAGATGGGCTATTTGTTTGAATATATGAAACCAATCTTTTTTTTTTTTTTTTTCTATTTGGTCGTACAGTGCGCTTATAATATTAATGGATCCTGCTGAATAAAAGCTATTTTATTTTGGCACAACAATTGGTGTTTGTTCGTGAATCTCACACCTCTGTTACAGACTGCAGAACCACAAATGATCCCAACCTCACACCCCAGCAGAAAGAATCCTCTTGGAATGGGAGATGAAAAAATTTCTGCAGGCAAATGCAGTGGAAGAAGTACCTCTCTCACAATAGGAAACGGGGTTTTATTCAAGATACTTCCTGACCCCCAAGAAAAATGGGGAGTGGCAACCCATTTTAGATCTGGATATCTGAACAAACACAAAAACACTCAAGGTGGTATCGCTGGGCTCAAGTGATGCCATCTCTGCAGGAAGAAGACTGGCTGGGGTCACTGGATCTGGAAGGAAGATGCCTACTTTCACGTACCAGTAGAGCCAGGTCACAGAAGGTACCTCAGGCCCAGGATAGGTTATTGCCACTACCAGTTCAGAGCACTTTCCTTTGGCTTCTCCTCAGCACCCAGTGTTCACAAAGTGCCTAGCTGTAGCACATTCGAGGAGGCAGGGAGTGGTGTTTTTTCTGTATCTCAGTGACTGGCTGCTCTGAGGAAAATCTCACCAAGAGTCCAAGTCCTCCCTCATTCTGACACGGGGCACCTTGCAGGACCTGAGTTTCCTCATAAATGTTCAAAATTCACAAACCGAGCCAATACAGGTTTTGGACTTCTAGGTGTAGCGCTAGATGCCCTGAAAGAGAAGAAATCTCTTCCCCAGGCAGGGGTAACCGATCTAATTGCAGCTGCACAATCTTTCAAGGCTGGTCAGCCTAGACCTGCAAGACATTTCCTGTGTTTGCTGGGGCACATGACATTGTCAACTGCAGGTGTACCAGATTTCAGATGAGAGCTATCCAGTACCACCTAGGGACCCACTGGTCCCAGAGGTGGAATCCAGTTTCAGAACTAGTGCTTGTCACAAAGTCTCTGCTGATGACACTGGAATGGTAGAAGGAAGAGGGCAACCTCAGAGAGGGAGTTCCCTTCCTTCAGTAGCCTCCTACTGCCATACTCACAGTAGATGCCCCCCTTCTGGGCTGGGGCACTCCCTTGGAGGATCTCACTGTAAATGGTATGTGGGGGTACAGAGGAGACCCTGGAGCCCATAAATCCCGTCAAGCTCAGGGCAGTGTACCTGGCAGTGCAGGTCTTCTTCTCCACATCAGAGATAAGTCTGCCCAGGTCAGGACAGACAACACCACAACTGTGTATTGCATAAACAGGATAGAACAAGATATTCAAAGCTGTACCAGAAGCAATGAAGATCTGGAACAGAGCATACTCCTCGTGAGCTCAAACTTCAGTGGTCCACATGTCGGGGAAAGACAATGTGCTGGCAGATTTCCTGAGCAGAATCAGCCAGGGAAATCATGAATGGACCCTGAACAAGCAAGTGCTAACAGTGTTCAGAAGGTGGGGCTACCCCAGAAATAGAATTAAGGTGGCGTACACACCATGCTGAAAGCAGTTTGAAGCTTTTTATTTTAGCAAAACCTCCACGAGAAAAACACTTCTACATATAGAGCCTTTACATGCTCCATCAGTGGATCCAAAGGTGTGGCCCAGTGAAGGAGATTTGCCTAAAGATGTTCTTTCTGTGGGTGTGAATACAGTTCACTATCCACACTCCGGCAGTGCCACTGAAATGGGCTTTTCATCGGATGTCTTTAAGCTCCTCCCACCACCAGGGCAGTATATTCCACAACTCTGCCCCGTGACGTCAGATCTTTCTTTACACTGGAAGAACAGATCACCTCTTTAGCAGCTCTCACTTTGGACAGGTACGTCATTGGCGATCGTTACTTTCAAAATTTCGAAGTTCTTTATCAATAGGGTTACCACCTTTTAAGAAACCCAATGTGGGACATTTCTTGCTGAAACATGATTTTTCGTAGGACAATATGTAACCTTGACCAATGCAACTAACTTGTTTTCTCTAAATAATCAGACTTAAAAGTAAGTGTTGTAGTTTTTAGTTGTTTCTAGTGTGTCACACTATTTTAAGATATTTTAGTTAAGGTATTATAGTTTTTTGTAACATTTAGAAGAAAGTCAGAAAAATATTTTTTTCTACTGCAGTGTCAGGACATGCAGTATTTTTTTGTTTTTTTGCAGGACACAGCTGCCCAAATCAGGACTGTCCTGCGAAAATTGGGACCGGTGGTAACCCTAGTTATCAACTTAAATTTCTAGAGTTTCGAGACTCTTCAGGATCTGTGGAGCATTGTAAACCAGAGTTTGTTTTACATTCAGTGCCAGCTAAAGATATCTGTCACTGATCCGCACAACACATGCCTGTACTTCCCTGGGCAGGCAGCACAACTTAGCTAGGTGTGGTTTGTGCCTCTCTGTGATTCTGGAATCCCTTGAAGATTGGAAGCACTGGCTCACCCTCAGCCAGTCTTCAAAATGGGATCTGAGGACCCGGCCTAGAGGCCGCAAGCAGGCCTCAGCAGCTGCTGTGTGAACTGTTCAGTTCATGGCCTTTGAGGAGGAAGTAGCAGCCGCTGTGGTGGGCACCCCTGGGTGTTTGTGCTTCTCACAGTTAGGTCCAGCATTGGATAGTCCTTCATGGAGGCTTCTGTAAAATGTGCATGGCCCTCCAGAGCTTGGGGGGCAGCCCTGGTCACTGCAGCAAGAAACTTGACTGCTGCCAGCACCGGTTATGGGACTGGGAGAGATCGAGGTCCTCTTGATCTCTTGGCTCCCCTAACCACTCAGCTGAGACTCCCTCATATGACAGCTCCTCAGTAGCCTTGTCGGGCTTATGATCTTGACTCTGGTTGAACAGACCATGGAGATTTTTCTCGAGCCTGTCGAGAGGTTGTCGAATGAGATCGATGATTTGATCGCCCAGACCCTGGTTGTCCTGACCCTCAGGAGTATGTGGTCTAGTCTGAGTCCCCAACCGGGTCACCTCAGGAGCAGCCTTCACCAATGATTGAGCCTCCAAGTCTCTCTTACTTAATGTAGCGAGGCATGTGGTCTGTCAGAACCCACCGGCAGGGTCTTCTCGACATTGACAGTCTGGCAACGGTCAAGGTCCTGGTTGAGCTCTCTAGCAAGGTGATCCCATTCTCAATCCTGCTTGACCAGGAGGTGTTGCCGTCAGTGCTTCTCGAATTGCTGGTCTTCGGGTGAGGATAGGCACTGGCAAGTGTGCACCGGTGCTACAAGGAGCTCCTCTGGCAGCAGTGGTCCATTGTCAAGCAGAGTAAGACTTTACCATCCAGACCTTCAGTCACCTGGCAGCTACCAGTTTTGCCCTCACCGGTTCTCTCTTCACAGGTGCTCCTTGCAACTGCTTCTGCACACCTGATAATGGAGCCACTGCAGTCTAAGGTGGGTGCTCCAGTCAAGGAGGCCCATTCAACCACCAGTTTGCCAGGCTGGTTGTGGGCAGAGATCATCCAGTGCGAGGATAGTCTGGTAATCAGCAGCAAAAAAACAGAGTTCCATTTTCGAGGCATTCTCTGAGGACTCAGATGGGTCGTCCATGGTATCCTCAGGACTCAGATCTTTGACTGAGGTTCAGTCAAGAAGCTGACCACTGACAGTGGGGTGGTGTCATTCGGGGCTCTTCTCCAGCTCATGTCCAAGTCCGTGAATGCACCTTGAATCCTATCCCAACAAGGGGCCAGGTATGCCTCCACAGACATCTTGGATCCTTGGGGGTTGCCTTTCCCATGGCTGAGGCCATATTGGGACTGGCATCCTCTACCTGTGTGGCTCCACTGGCTCCGCTCCATGACGCCAGGTCTTCCTTTCTGCTGGAAGATTCTGGTTGCCTCTCTCGTGCTCATGCATTTTGTAGGCCCTGGCTTCAAACCTTCGGATATGCCGAAAATCCATCTAGTTTGCATTAACTATCGCGAGACTCTACCTTTGATTATGGAAGACAAGTCTTCTCCCGGATTTCGCTGTTGTCCCTGTGGCCAGAAGATGTCGCGCACCGATCCCCACACCGTATGCATTTACTGTTTTGGTGTCGACCATGACACTCAAAGTGCGATCTCTGTCTTGCTTTCCATCCTAACATCCTCGACGACAGTCTTGCACTCCTGAAGTTGGGGAGGCCAGAGAAACGGAACCCTCTGGTGAAATTTAAGGAGGCTCAGTGAAATTTAAGGAGGCTCGTTGGACAGTTTCCGGGGCTGTGAGATCTGTCGAGCAATTGGAATGCATGAAAGCACTCAAGAAGGAAGTGGCTCGGGCTGCAGAAACTACTCTGAGCTTCTTTGTTCATTTCAACCTGGGCTTCATCTTCTCATGTTCTTTCTGAGAGTTGTGCCGGTGTCTCCCGACCAAGGGAGAGGGTCCTGCTGTCACGCACTCCTCTTGGTCCCGTAAGCAGGAGAAGGATCCAGGATCGTTTTCGTCCTGATGGAGACGCTCTAGGGAGTAGGAGAGATCTCTGTCCCAGGAACATGCAGTCTCGACTTTGGTTGAGATTGCTTCTTCGGCTGCTGGCTTCTCGGCTTTGCCATCTGGCCAGTCGACTGAAATGTTGATCATCAGTGTTGAAATCGTCATCGACCCGATCGAAACGACGACCGGAGTCAGCGATACTGTGTTGATCGAACTCCAGTTCTTACCTTCCCCGAGGAGGAGACCCAGCCTGCTGGTACTTCCACGAGGAGCTGGTCCCCAACCCTGGGAAATCACCAGTCCCGTCGGTGTCTCCTGATCGACCGAGTCGACCTGTCCGATCTTGATCGGGGTCCCGAACCCCCTTGACTGAAAGGCAGAGGAAGAGCCATAAACGCTCTAAAAAGAGGTGACGCTATCGGTCGTCTTCATCCTCCTCTGATGAGGAGAGGCTCCGGCAGAAGCTCCGGCGGCGCTACGAGGGCCTCGTGGAAGCAGCTGATTTTGACCGGGCCAAAGCCGACTCCTTCGGAGCTATTCATCGGTTCCCCCACCTGCGGAGCCGGCGAAACCTCCAGTTCAGCCTAAACAAGTCTCTTCACCGATAGTGGTGGAACCACCGCCCAAGCAGCCTGTGGGAGGGGCTCCTTCTAAAGAAGATAGGCCAGACACTGGGCTTCCCCGGCGTCTTTTGGTCACTGTCACCCCAGACCATCCTCGGTGGTGGACAGTTGTATCTGGATTCCTTGGATTCGGATGTGACCGGCCTGCATTCTCATCCCGGGGATGAGGAATCGGCCGGTGGGTTAGAGACACAGGAAAGTCCTTCGTCCTTTCAGGGCATTCTTCGCTTCATCTCTAAGTTAACAGGGATGCCCCTGGAGCCAATCCAGAAAAAGGCGGAGTACCCTCTCACGGACATCCTCAAGAGAGGGAATACCCAGACGGAGGCTTTTCCTGTGGCCGAGGCCATTGGTAGTCCAGCCTTAGAACTCTGGCAGCACCCTGACTTTCGTCCAGCACAGTCTGCCCGCATGGCCCGCAAGTATGCGGTGCCCATTGGATCCCTTGTGGGGTTCACAGAGCACCCTTCGACTGAGAGCCTGGTGACTGCTTCTGTGTTTAGGCATGCTGGCAGTTCTGCTGACACTGACCGACCTCCCGAGAAAGAGTCCAAGCTCTTTGACCATTCGGCTAGGAAAGTCTATGCAGCTTCTTCCTTGGGCCTTCGTCAGGCAAGTTTGGCCATCATCATGGCGCAGTTCTCCCATACCCTCTTGGGGTTTTTGGGTGAAGTCCTTCCGCATCTCCCCGAAGACATGCAGACCACAGTCAAGCAGGTCCGGGATCAGGGCCGAGCTGTTGCCAAACAGCAGCTTCAGACAATCCTGGACATTGGGGATTCTTGTGCCCATTCGATGGCAGCCGCAGTAGCCTCTCATCACAGGGCTTGGCTGAGACTCTCCTCCTTCCCAGCGGATGCTCAGCACAAACTAGCTGATGTTCCTTTCCTGGGAACCGACCTTTTTGGCCCAGGTGTGGCTGGTCACCTTCAGTGTATTGAGCAGTCCAATGCCACTTTGGATGCTACTTCTGCCAAGGGTTCTTCGGGCAAGAACCAGCAGAAGAAAAAGAAACAACCTTTTTGGCATGCGGCACAGCAACCCTCCTTTCAAGGAGGACAGCAGCATCAGCAACAGTAGCAGGCTCAAGCTTGGCACCCTAAGCCGGGCCCTCCCAGGCCCGTAAAGGAGGCCGAGGTTCAGGTCCTGGATCCTCCTCCTCCAAGCCTGCTCAGTGACGGGTTGGGGGCTGCCTCCCCCACTCCCGTCACGCCAGCTGTGGGTCCTCCCATTGGGGGGGGGGGCTCCGCCACTTCCTTTCCACCTGGTCTGCTGCCACTTCATACAGGTAGGTCCTCAATGTGGTCGGTCAGGGACTGCCTCTGGAATTCGAGCAGTACCCTCCAAGCCGAGCCCGTGCCCCTGGGGAGGAAAGAGTATCCACCCAGACTCAGTTGGCTCTCCAAGATGACATTGCTCAGCTCCTCCTCCTCAAGGAGGCAGTAGCTCCAGTGGCAGATCCTCCAGCAGACCCAGGCTTTGTCTGCAGGTACTTCCTGGTTCCCAAGCGGACAGGAGGCTGGAGCTCCATTCTAGATCTGCATGACCTGAATCAGTATCTCAGGTCGCGCACCTTTCGGATGGTCAGTCTGTCCCAGATCATACCATCCTTGGAGCGAAACATGTGGTTCTGTTCACTGGCTCTGCAGGACGCGTTCTTTCACATCCCAGTCCGTCCGTCTTATCAGCGGTTCCTCTGCTTCAGAGTCGAAGGGACCCTGTACGAGTTCCAGTCCATGCCATTGTGCCTGTCATCAGCCTCACTGGTCTTCACCAAATGCATTGCAGTGATGGCGGCATATCTCAGGCTTCGTTGGGGGGGGGGGGTCAGGATTTATCCCTACCTCGACGATTGGCTCCTAGCAGGTTCCACTCCACAGGAGGTGGAGAAGTCCTGGGACCTGGCCTTCCAGACCTGCTCCCAACTCGGCCTCCTGATCAATGAGGCCAAGTGGGAACTCATGCCTTCTCAGGTGATGGGCTTCATCTGGGCAGAGCTCGACTCTCGTCAAGCCAGAGCTCAGCTCCTGGTGGACAGGGTGGAGGTTCTCTCCTCCTTTGTCCAATCATTTCTGGTTGGGCAATTGCGCCCTGCCCAGGACTTTCTGTGCCTTCTGGGTTACATGGCGGCATGCACCTCAGTGGTCCGTTGGGCCCGGTTGTACATGCGCCCCCTCCAATGGGAGCTGGCTGCCTAGTGGACTCAGTGCCTCGGTCATTTTGACCAGCTGATCACTGTAACCCAGAAGATGTGGGACGCTCTCCACTGGTGGACTGCCCCAGACCGGTTGCAGGAAGGGATCCTGTTTGTCCACCCCGACTGATGCCTTTCTCATGGGCATGGGAGTTCACATGGGGGACAAAAGGGCCCATGAACTCTGGACCCCCGAGGAGTATCAATACCACATCAATCTGTTGGAGCTCAGAGCAGTCAGACTGGCACTGTCAGCTTTCACTCCTCAGCTCCGAGGTCAAGTGGTTCAAGTCCAGACGGACAATACCCACGACCATGTACTGCCTGAACAAACAGGGCAGCACACACTTCCATCTGCTGTGCAGAGAGGCGCTCCATATCTGGACCCTCGTGAGCCGTTTGGAGGCAGATCTCCTAGCCATCCATGTGGCAGGAGCCTCATAACATCTGGCGGATGCTCTCAGCCACTTAGGCGAGAATCCCATGAGGGTCTCTCCATCCAGAGATAGCTTACAGCCTGTTCTCCCACTGGGGCAAACCGATGGTGGACCAGTTTGCCTCCAGGGACAACACCAAGCTGAGGCTGTTCCATGCCCCCCCAAGCAGGGTTCACTGCAGGGGGATACCTTCTTGAGGCCATGTACCACAGGCCTCCTTTACACCTTCCATCCATTTCCCTTGATCCACAAGGTGCTTCTCAAGGTGAGGAGGGACAAAGCGAAGGTGATCCTGGTAGCCCCAGACTGGCTGCGCCAGTTCTGGTATCTAGATCTCCTCGGCCTCAGCTGCAGACCTCTGGAGTGACTTCCAGCACAGCACGCCCGGACCTGACCTCAGTCAACTAGGGGAAGGTATTCCATCTAGACCTTTAATCCCTGCACCTCACAGCCTGATTCCTGAGCGGCTAGAGTTCCAGGCTTTGGGGATCTCCGAGGATGTCTTCACCATGGTGGAGGCATCCAGGAAGGAATCGACCAGGAAATATTACGCCTTCAAATGGAAAAGGTTTTCCATTTGGTGTCAGGGCAAGGGCTTGGACCCTTTGTTCTGTTCAGTGGCTAACATTCTTGACTACCTTTGGTCTCTCTCCAAAGGGGGTCTGCGGTCATCAACCCTTAGGGTGCACCTGGCAGCTGTCTCTGCTTACCGGGCGCAGGCCAGTCTGCCAACGGCACAGGAGACAGTGGTTGGGCGCTTTTTCAAAGGCCTGGATCACATATCCCCTACGGTGCGTGGACCTTCACCTCTGTGGGATCTTCTTCTGGTACTGGCAAAGCTCATGGGCAAGCCATTCGAACCAATGCACAAGTGTCCCTTGTCACATTTGTTGTGGAAGACTGTGTTCCTGGTGGCTATCATGTCTGCCAGAAGGACAAGGGAGCTCCAGGCACTTTCGGTGGACTCCCCTTACCTGGTCTTCCACAGGGACAAGGTTGTCCTGTGCCCCCACCTGAAATTCCTTCTGAAGGTGGTGTCAGAGTTTCACCTTTACCAGGTATTAACTCTGCCAGTTTATTACCCTGATTACACCCCGGAGGCCGAGTACAGGCTCCATACTTTGGACCTGAGACGTGCTGTCTCCTATTATAAGGAGAGGACAGCGGAAATTCGGGGAGAGGTTCACCAGCTGTTTGTCACCTACGGTGAAGCCATTTCTGGCAGACCTGCGGCAAAGCTGACCACTGCAAGATGGATTACATCATGCATAGGTCTGTGTTATGAGTTGGCAGGCAGGGAGCCTCCCAGAGGGATAACAGCTCATTCTACCTGCCATACCGCTGCATCGGTGGCTGCTTCCAGAGACATCCCTATCCAGGAAATCTGCCGGGCTGCTACCTGGAAGTTAGCAAATACCTTCATTACCCATTACCACATCGACCTTGAGTCGCGCCCGGATGCTGGTTTTGGGGCCTCAGTTCTCCAATCTCAGTTTCCCAAGTGGGGGGGAGGGGGTGCGCCTTGCCTCCCTCCTCCCGGAGAACTGCTAGGAGTCTGCCAATAAATGTAGATGAACGACATATCCAGGATCCTAGAAGAACAAGTTACTCACCTGTAACAGATCTTCCATGGAATGGTCTCTTGCAGTAAGTCATTACTTTTGGGAGTTCCCTATAGGTGGTGCTCTAGCACGGCAGTCTCTTCTAGCAGTCTCCACACCAGAGACCACCCAGATGACCTCACTTCCTGAGCTGAGCCTATAAAAGTGGGTGGTCCCTGGTAGTCTCTGTTCATTTTCCCACTGGCTTCAGCTCTGACAGCAGCTTACTGTTCTGCAAGCAGTCTATGACGTGGATTGAACCCATAGCTTGGGGTGCCTGGGCTTCATACAAGGCACCATATTCCTGTGCTCAGCATAGAGCTTTACAATGGATGTTTCCCTGTTAGACTCTAGGTACTCGATCAAAGGGCTCCAAAACTTCAAAGTCCTCTTCAAGAAGCAAAACAGGGAAGGACATACCTTCACCTAAAGTCCTGCTTGACCGCCCTTCAACAGTCATATCTCCTAAACATGCATCATCAAGAAAACATTCATCAACGGGCCATATCCCCTCATCGACAGCAGGCACTGCTTCATCAAAAGAACATAAAAGTTCAACTTCACATAGAAAGGAACGTTCCTCATCGACAGGACGTCATTCTTCAGCTCCCCCGTCAACGAGACTGCATGCACCATCGACAACGGAGGTCCTGTTACATTCAGCATCGTTGGGCACACTCCCCCATCGACGAGGCCTCCACAAGACATCCTTTCGACGAGAACACGTACTTCATCGACGGAACACATTCTACTTGCTTCCCCATCAACTGGCTCCCTCCCCCCCGTCGACGAGACATGATCATAAAGCTCCATCATCGACGAAGTATGCCACTGTCGACGGAGCATGCATCCACATTCTCATTGTCAACGGAGCGTGTCCATAATGTTCCATCATCAAGGAAGAGCATCCTACCATCGACGGAGCAGCCCCTTCATCATAGAACAACACATTTACCAGCATGCAGTGCATTTATGGAAGACCCTAACAATTTAATCATGGAAAATCATGAAACATTTTATAAAAATATATTGAAAGATGCTTATGGGGCTGCATCACCACAAAATAAGGGATCACATACTATGGAACACAGAGGCAAACCAGCCTTATTTGCACTCATGCAGGATGCTCAGAAACCAGTCCGTGATGAACAAAACTCTGACGTACTGGATCACATTATCGGGAGGCACAAATTGATCCTCTGACCTAAAGTACACAGGGCTCAGAACCCGATTATATTGCAGTTCCATCTTCACATATGCCAAATATAGAAGAAATTGTTAATAAAGTGTTAAATTCCATAAGTTTTGATTATACATCAAAAAAAAAAAAGCACAGACTGTCTCCACCTCCATCAAAACAGGCATGTACAGAGCCAGAATGCTCGCAATATCTACCTCCTGAGGAATATTTATCAGATTCTCATGTAATTTCATAACCTTATGAAGGCACAAATTATGATGGTTCCCCGTACTAGAAGAGGGTTCGAGTCCCCCCCCCGTCGCCGTATTCTATACCATCATACTGGGACAAAGAAATACTACACCCACTAAAGGTAATTTCCCCACCAGATGACCCCTCATTCCCAGAAATGTTACAAATACAAAAAACAATGGGGTTTACCACAACAGAACAAGATAAATTAAGTAAAGATATAGCGGAATATCTGGACATACCGGAAGAACCTATCTGGGCAGTCCCTCCTTTTTATACCAACGTTCAGAAATGCAATTACTGAAGCTTGGAATCAACCCAGAGCTGCATATGAGCTACCTAAAAAAGCACACAGGCTTTATCAGGCTCCTCTTGATTATCAGTATTTAGCAAATACTCCCACTGCAGATTCAGTGGTTATTGCAGCTGCTCACAACCGCACTGGGAAAACCTTGACATACAAGTACAGTACCTCCCAAAAAAGACTCTAAACATTTTGATTACATGAGGAAGAAAGTATTTGCTTTAAACACCTTAAATATTAGCATACTTAACTACATGAGGCATATGCTGAAATTCCAGCGTATGGTGGGGATCTCTGCTGGTGACATAAGTAAATTACCCCCATCTCCTGAAAAAGAGCAACTCACAACAATGTTAAATACACTTACTTCCCTCTCTCGACATTTATTAAGATTAAGATACGACATTGCCAAAACCTCTGCTAGAGCCTCTGCAGTTGATATTCGTATACGCCGTCAGGCATGGCTCAGACTCTCAGGGCTGGCACCTGATATTCAACAGAAAGTGGCTAATGCCCCTTTTTCTGGTAACCATTTGTTTGGTCCAGGGGCACAAACGATATTGGACAATCTGCAAGCCTCAGGCAGACAACTAAAGACAGTACAATATATGTACCACAATCCTTGTCATCCGTATAATTCTTCAGATTCTCATGTAATGTACTCCTCCCCACTGTACCCCTCACCCCAGGTCGCACTGGGAGATGAGCAGTTGTTGCTCAGTGTGCTTTTCCTGGTGAAACAATTTCAATAAATAAATATAAAACTGGAAATTACTATAACCAAAGAGGAAACTTCAGAGGCAAAGAAAGAGTGATAAATGCATCTAACCCAACCCATGGCCACACATCAGGCTGACCGGGTGCCTCTGCTTCTCATTAAAACACACCAGACTACGCCCTGGCCTCTTCTCAGAGGTCTTTTGTTCTGGGGCTTTGACTATACTGAGGCTTTCCCCATGAGGCTTTATACATCTAGCCACTTTCTGAGGTATCACTGCTACAGGCCATTATGGTCACTCCATCGGGATGCCTCTTGGCGTGTTGTGTGCCGGACCCCTGTGTCCCTCCCACGAAAAGGTCCTACTACTCCTCACATGCTGAGAAGGAATGAATATATACTGATATTATGGGAAAAAAAATGTTGTTGGACTTCATTATGAAATGGATACATTGTTTCATCTGACAGTGCCTGCTACTTAAAGGAAAACCCCATGTTAAAAATCAGAAAAAGATATGTAGTAGTTTTTTTTGTTTTTTTTTCTGTGTTCTAACCAGTTCCCAGTGTTTTCTTTTCCTCTGGCTGTGAGATGTTTTTTCTAACTTTCCCTAACTGTTTTATTACACTTGGAGATTGTCATTCTGGTTTCTTTTACGGCCTTTTATCCCAGCTAGTCTTCCCAGAGTACCCTTTTGTGTGATGTCTAATTGCCACTGCAGGAAGCCAGTGTCTTGTTACAGGGTCTGTCACAGCTCAGCCACAGAGAAAATACTTCTTCCAGAGAAGAGACACAGCTAGATTTTGGGTGAGTGTAATCATTATTATTTTTTGATATCAGTACCTTGTTCTGCTGTGTGTGTGTGTGTGTGTGTGTGTGTGTGTGTGTGTGTGTGTGTGTGTGTGTGTTTTGAATCATGTCACTGCTTACTCTATTCCTCTCAGTCACTTTCAGTTTTTGCACCAGTACTAAGTAGTAAAAATTGAACATCACCTTATAGGTTGTAACATAGCAGGACAAGGTACTAATACCAAAAAATTATAATGATTACACTCATCCTAAATCTAGCAGTGTGACTTCTCTAAAATAAGTATTATCTTTGTGGCTGAGCTGTGACAGACCCTGCTAAATCTAAGGGCATAGCTACATCACTGTCACATGAGCCAGGGTGCATCGTAGGAGAAAGAAAGCCAATAAACCTATTTGTGATGGAGATCCCCAGGGGTCGTAAAACTACCATACAGCTAGCAGGCTAATTTAGGAAAAACTCCTAATAGCTGACAGAGGGAAGGACACACTAGGACTTGACGTACATATCAAAACATTTTACATAACGTATGTTTTTGCACATTCTGGATGGACTTCTCCTTTAAGTAACCTAATTTTGCCTAAATTGATACATTTTAACAAACATGGCAAAAAACTACTAATTTGCTACATCATAACACTAAAACCAGCATTGTATTACTTGGGTTCCTGTTTAAACTTAGAACCCCTTGGACTTTCACATTTGCTATCTTCCCAGTGCTTGTCACTGAGACCACATCATACATACAGCAGAATGTCCTATTTGGCCACCTACTGCTATATAACTGCTTGGGAATCTCCCAGAAGTAATGACTTGCTGCAAGAGACCATTCCATGGAAAACAGATCAGTTACGCAAAGACTTTTGCCATAACGGTAGATCTTCTAGGAATGTTTCTTGCAGTAAGTAGCTTCCCTCCCTCCGGCCCCCTGCCATTCTGTAACAGGGAAAATGAAATAGGAGTGGGAGGCTTTGGTATCTCTGTTCCCCTCGGACCCTCACCTTTCCGAGCTGAAACCGGCGGGGAACGGAGACTACCAGGTGCCACCCACTTTTATAGGTTCAGCCCAGGAAGTGAGGTCGTGTGGGTGGTCTCTGGTGTGGAGACTGCTAGAAAAGACTGCCGTGCTAGAGTGCCACCTAAAGGGGAACTCCCAGAAGTAATGACTTACTGCAAGAGACATTCCTAGATCTACTGTTACAGCAAAAATCTTTGCGTAACTGATCTTTCTAGAAGTGGTATATGTTGTTCATCCACATGGACCCAGCCGACTTCCCCGCCTGCGGACGCACAACACCTGGCTTCCAGCGGGCTAAGATCTGGCGTCATGGGGCGGAATCGAGGGTTATACCGCCCAGGTGGGTGGGAGGAGCCAGCTTGAAGACTTCCGGCAAGATTTAAAGTGGAAGGGGACATGCCAAAGAGTGTGGATGAACAACATATACCACTCCTAGAACTACTGTTACAGGTGAGTAACCTGTTCTTCCGGATATTCAATCTGAATCGGATCATTCCTTCACTGGGGCAGATGTGGTTCTGCTCCCTGGACCTCCAGGATGCGTTCTTCCACATCCCAGTCTGTCTGTTCCCTCCACTGATGCTTCCTGTTCTGTGCAGAAGGGGTACTGTACCAATTTGAGATCATGCACTTTCGATCCCATCCGTGCCCAGGGGCTTCAGCAGGTGCATGGCAGGTGCAGGTGCATGGCAGTGGTGTCAGCCTTTCTGTTGCATAAGGACATGAAGGTGTACCTCTGCTTTGATTGACTGGCTAATCTTACTTCGAGAGGGCTCTTGCAGTAGGTAATTACATATAGAACTGAAGAAGACTGTCGCGAGGTCCAACGATCTGGCCTGTTGCAACTTGAGCCTGTTAGTCAGTCTGGAAAAGTCTGAACTGGTCTTCTCGGAGGTGATCAAGTTAATTGAGGTAGAACTAGACACCCTGCGGACTGGGCACTGGATCTTGACCTCCTTTGCCCGATTTTTCAGGTTGGGCTCTGGCACCCTGGCCGGGATTTCTTGTTGCTACTGGGGGTACATGGCGTCCTGCACCGGCATGGTCCATTGGGCCTGCTGGCAGATGCATCACCTGCAGTGAGAGTTGGGCTGTCGGTGGTCCCAGAGCCTAGGCCTCTTTTATTTTTAATTTTTTTTTTTTTTTTGTAGACTTTCTTTGCTCCAGTCGCCAGCCACTGGGGCCCCACTCAGGCGAGACCCACCCGAGTGGCTCTGCTGCCCTGCGTGAACCCTCCCAGAGAGAAATCTGGGACAGGGTTCTCTCCAACTGACCCCAAAGTGGAGAGGACCCAGGAGAGTCAACCAGGAAGAGCCGGCGGTGGACGTGTGAGCCACCCCCAGGGGACCACCATCATCCTCCCAGCGGCCGGGGTATTTCCTCCTTGCCTTTTTTGTTGCATTTGCCCCTGCAGTGCAGACATGCAATGACGTACCCACACAGAGGGCATGCACCCATCCCCTCTCGCAGACGCCTGCCACCGCCTCCCCTGATAAAAGTCCCCACCAACTTGCAGCACCCCAGTCTCCACTGGGAGCCACTACAAGGCGGGGAATCCCCAGAACCCACCCCAGGAGAGGAGAGCAATCCTCCAGATGCTCAGTCCTTCTCCTCCCCAGCTGATCCCCAGCACCAGAGTCCACTGTCGAACCCGGGTCGCCGGCGTGGCGCGAGGTGACATCCAGCACCTCGACCCTCAGTGCCAGCAGGCCAGCCAGCCTAGGCCACTTTGACCAACTAGTCACAATGACCTAGTTACTGTGGGATGGCCCATCCAGAGGCATCTAGTCATGGAGCATCTGGAGGAAAGGATCGCATTCGTCCGTCCAGACCCAACCATCACACTCATGACAGACTCATCGCTGATGGGGTGGGGAGCATCTTTGGGAGACCACAGAACCCAAGAGTTCTGGTCACCGCAAGAGTCCCATCACCACATAAACCTCCAGTAAGTCCATGCAGTGTGGCTTGCTCTGACAGAATTTGCTCCTATGGTCAGAGGTCAGGCCATGCAGGTCCAGACAGACAACATCACAAGCATGTTGTACCTGAACTGACAGGGTGGAGCACACTCCCTTCCCCTATGTGGGGAGGTCCTCTGCACTTGGACCCTCATGCACAGCTGAAGTGCAGATATCCTGGCAATCTGTGTCGCAGGAATGAGCAGTCAGGTGGCAAATGTTCTCAGCCAGGTAGGAGAGATGTTGCACGAGTGGTCCCTGAATCAGGAGGTGCTGAACCATCTGTTCTCGCTGTGGGGCACTCCCCTGGTGATCTGTTTGCCACCTGTGAGAATGCCAAAGTGAGGCTGTTTTGTGCCCACCCCCAGAGTCTGGGAGTTTGTGAGGTCCTAGACCCCAGGCCTCATGTACGCCTTCCCTGCTTCCCCTTTGGTCCATAAAGTGGTGATCAAGGCAAAGAAGGGCAAGACGCATGTGATCCTGATAGCTCCAGACTGGCCCAGGTAGTTCTGATACCTGAATCGCCTCAGCAGCAGACCTCTGTGGTGGCTGCCACTTCACCCAGATCTGCTGACCAGACAACAGGGGATGGTACTGCACCCTGACCTGACATCCTTGCACTATTCAGCCTGGTTCCAGCGTGGCTAGAGTACCAGACCATGGGTTTGGCAGAAAAAGTGCTCCACATTGTGGAGGCTTCACAAAGAGAGTTGACTCACAAATGCTGTGCATTTAAATGGAAGAGGTTTTCCATATGGTGCGAGGGCAAGGAGCTTGATCTACTTACCTGGCCCACAAGATGACTTTCTTGATGGCCAACACATCATCTAGAAAGATTAGTGAGCTCTAGATGCTGTTGGTGGAATCTCCTTACCTGGTCTTGCACTAGGACATGGTCATCCTTTGCTTCCACCCAAAGTTCCTCCCAAAGGTAGTATGGGAGTTTCACCTCAACAAACAAGGCAATAAACCTTCTGGTATATTTTACCAACCCATCTTTGGAGGCCGACCATAGGCTCCACACTCTGGTCCGAAGGAGAGCACTTTTTTATTATTAGGCGTGCATGGCTGGAGCTTGGGGTGAGGCTCGCCAGCTGTCTGTAGCATGTGCTGAAGCTGCACCTGGCAGACCAGCAGTTAAGCAGGCAGTTGACAGGTGGATAAAATCCTGCATCAACCTCTGTTATAGTTTGGATTGTAGGGAGCCTCCTGTAGGGCTTAGGGCTCATTTCCACCAGACATACCACTTCCTCGGTGGCTGCCTCCAGGGACATCCCTGTCCAAGAAATCTGTGGGGCTGCTACCTGGAAGACCGCACACACCTTCATATCCTTCTAAAGCATCGACCTAGAGTCCCATCAGGATGCTGCTTCTTGGACTTCGGTTCTCCAGTCTCTGCTCCCCAAGTACAGATGCATGCCTTGCCCCCTCCTCCCAGAGAACTGTTAGGAGTTTGTGAGGGTGTGGATAGTGAACTAGTGTATTAGTAGTAGCTGTCATCTTTGTTTATGGCGTCCTTCCATGGAGGCTCAGTGCAACATTACAAAAGAAATAACACATGAAACATTAAACTACGTAAATACTTTAGACTCTACACAATAAATAAAAATAAAACATTCACAAAATGCATATATATATATATATATATATATATATGGATAGTCACGCTGTTAAACCCCATATGCCTGTATCTACTATATGTACTGTATCCATGTCCCTAGAAAGATAGATTATCCACTTGTAATCATTCTTGGAATGTTCTACAAGGCATAAATTAGTGTCTGAGAGTTGATTATCGGCCTTTGCTAATCAAAATTAAAAATGATTAGCAATCAGGTGATTTTGATTAGCAGTTTTATAAAATGGGTATTTTTGCTTTAAATCATGTATTACTTATTATTGTATATATTGATAAAATAGCCTTTGTACACATAGTTCTGAAACTGAATTTGTCATTTTGACCAAATTGTCTGCATAGCATTTCTTATTACCCCACCTCATGCACCTGGTGCAGAAAGTTTTCCAATCCCCGCCAAATTGTAATTCTGCGCAACGGCAACGCCATTCTGCGCCACAGGTATGAAAACACATTTTGGCCAGGATTTGAAAAATGACAGCTGTGACATACATGAGGTGTGGTAATAAGAAGTCTATGTTGAAAATCTGGGGTCAAAATATTTAGAAATTACAAAGTTGAGACTGCATAGCGAAATTGCAACAAATGGTCATAACTTTGCCATTTTTTCATATTTTGACCCCAATTTTCAACATAGTTTTCTTATGACTCCTTCCTCAAGAATAATTCAAATACAGTATCTTCCTGCCCGAAGCAGAATTCTGCTGCCGATTGCAAAACGTCATCTTTCAGGCAGGAGTTGCTTAATGACAGTCCTATTGTTCATGAGGTGGTGTCCCCAAAAGGCTGTGTTGAAAACTTGAGGTCAATATGTTAAAAAATGACCAAGTTATGCACCAAAGTTAAAACCCCCCATTGAAAGCATAGGACTACATTTACCTTCGTTCTCATACCGCAGTTTCCGGTTCCAGCAACAAGATGCATCTTCGATCGGGAGCGCGGATCTTGAACCTGGGACCTGTTCAGGTCAGTTACGGTCTGTGGGAGTGTCAGCAGGGGTGGGGAGGTGGGTGCACAATGGGTGGTCAGGTGGTGGTACGGGAGTGATCAGCGATGAACCTTTTTTTTTTTTTTTTTTTTTTGCAGGTTTAAATAAAAAACCCAGCAAGGGAACAAAAACGGACAGCGATGAGATGGTGGGGGGTGCCACTAGACACCAGGGAACCTCACAAAAACGAAGGCAGTGATCAGATTGGGGGGAGCCACTAGACACCAGGGTACGTTAAAAGTTACGGAGACAACGATTGGATGGGGGGTCCACTAGACACCAGGAATAAAACGCATTATGGGGATGGCGATCAGTGGAGGGCGGGGGCACTGGATGTTACCAGGCAAACAAAGGGCTGGCAGCTGGAGGGTGGGGGGGGCACCACTAGACACCAGGGAAAGTAGGAAAAAAAATATATATACTACGGGGACAGCCAGCTTCTATGATTAGCAACCATTGCTAATCGAGGCCGAGCTGGAAATTGACTCGCGTTTCCTGATTCTTGGGTTGAAAATTGTGATGCAGACCCGCTTATTTTATGCCTTGTTATACAGTTCTCAGCCACACAACCAACCTGTCCTCCCTTGGCAAGTGGCACGTGGATCTCTTGTTCCAGCGTGCAAAGATCTGACATCACAGGGCAGAGTAGGGGAATATACCACCTGGGTGGTGGGAGGAGCTTAACTTAGACAGCCGGTGGAACTGCCAGAGTGTGGATGTGAACTACATACCACTCCTAGAACAATAATTACAGGTAAGTAACCTATCTCTATACAACCTTTTGAAAGAAGTTTGTGTTTCATATATGCAGGGCAAGTGTCCTGATCAGCTCTGTGTGACAGTCCATCCTTCTGGGTTTTGGTTCCTCATACCCAAACCCACCTCTTGTGAGATTACTATGTATGACTAGTGACAACTTAGTTTTAACACGTTTGTTTCACAGCTGCGCCTTGTTTGTGCACTGATTAGACTGATGCATTTCTTTTGTAACAAAAAAAAAAGGTTGTCCCTCCCGCCCCAGTAGCCTTGCTTCTTACTCTGAGTGACCCACATGCATATCTGCTGTGTTTTTGAGACTAGCAGGAGTGGCGCTGCAAGGAAGATGAGATCATAGGATCATGTTAGCAGGTGACAGCAGTATGATACACCACAGCATGGAACAGCCAGATCAGAAAGTTCCTTTTACGGAGTCTCAGTTTGGGACTTACCATGAGGACATACCTGTTATCCCATAGCCCTCAGTTTTTCTGTCTGTCCTAGTAGCTTGAGTTAGCCCCCCTACCTAGCAGGGAATCCTTTTTGTTCCTCTTTCCTTTCTTGCTGCATTTTGGATTACTTTCTCAATCCCCAGCTGCTGAAGACACTGGAAGATGGAGAAATCTTAAAATGTCATCTTGGCTTCGTCCTCGACCATTAATGTTATGGTTACAAGTGTACTGATGTAACCCGGGCTTGGCCACAACTACCAGGTGGGACTCTCCAGGGGTCAGGTTGGTAGTATTTTTAGTGTCGTTAGCGCTGAGCGGTGCCTCCATTATGAAACCCCCTACCTGGGACCTGGGCTTGAGGAGAAAAATGTCACTCAGCACGTTGGCTAGGTTTGGTTACTCTGCACAGGGGGCACCCCAGTATTCTGGGCACAGGAAACAATAACTGAATGTCCATACAAGGAGTTGGGATTCTAAAGTGTGGCTTTTAGTCACAACGAAAAGGAACAATAAAGCATAGATGGACGTCCATGGGGCTACACTCCTGGTAATGCAGATTTTCCTCCACAGACACTCATCTTCTTAAATCTTAAACCCTCTGGTTTAGCAACACACAGGGCACGCTGCCCTAGTTTTACTCTTCCATGGTTTCCTTGGCCTCGGCTTCCTTGACAACCCTTGGACTACTTATCTATTTACCATGGAGATTTACTGGTGGCTCCCTATACCATCCCTGAGCACTTCTGGCTCCATCAGGGAATCTTCTTCAACAATCCCACGTCTGTGTACTTTCCTCGAGCACTGGCCAAGTACCCGAGGGAAAGCAACAGATGTCCCAAATCGAACCCGTAGAGGTGAATCTGGTTACGCTAGATGAGGGGTCTCCCACCTCTTGCTCCCATAATTCATACCCAGCCATTCCTCTGGAATTTTAACACCTCATCTCTGAAAACACTTGTCCATGTAGATTATCCATAAATGTATTTCATATTTAATCTACTAGCTTTTAACTTCTAATGTGCTGACTTGAAGCTGGCTTAAGTGGCTGTGTCCATTTCTCTAGACGCCTACTGTTAAAACCATCCAAATCCCACAAGCTTCTAAGAATGGTACTTGGCTGTCCTTTCCTGACCCACAGTAACAATTCTTAAAACTCACACAGTCTCTGGTGAAAACATAGGCCCTTTGTCAGAGCAGACTTGCCCTTGGTTGCAGGTGCCCCACAGGCTTTTCCTTTTTCTCCTCTGGAAAAAAACACAAACTTCTGAGTGCCTCAGCACAAATCTTCCTTAGGCAGCTTCTTTTCCCTTTAACCGGGCCAGGGGATTGCCCCTGGAAGCAGGCTGGTTTCTTTCCCCACCAGGGATGGGGCCCTAAACCACTGGAAGCGGTCTCTACCACTTCAGCCTAACACTTTGTGTGTTCCTCTTCTGGTGAGAACACACACCCTAAAGGACAGGTAGCTCTCTGACAGAGCTAAGGGCTCTGAGGGCCTGCAGCTGCAGCACACCTCTTCACTCCAGTGAGCCCTGTACTACAGACTGATTTCAAATTCCCCAACATTGTATTCTAACTTCCCTAGCTGCAACATTCCAATGTGGCTTATGCAGCTGCAACCGTTCTAAAATGATGTCATCCCTCAGTCTCAGCTGAGACTGAGAACAGAGTGAGTGAAATCCATTTAACTGGAATTTCACAAACTGCTTTTCCTGCTTGCCACTAGGTTTAACTGGGATTCTAGTAACCCCGGGTAACGGGGGGGGGTTACACTCACCCTAGGCCAGGAAAATGACTGTCCGCAGTCATTAGTCACCCGGCTTAGGCCATCTCACCCTATGTCGTTGACTACGGGGAGGTAGCGCTACCTTCTCCCCTACCATGTGCCAGCACAGGCAGACAACACTAAGGGCCTAGAGGCCTTCAGCTGACACATCAGCCTCTACTCTCCTCGCTGACTATGAGTACGTAGTGGCTCTGGTAGAATTGTCCAGAGCATAGCCCTAACATATCAGTACTGCAGCCCCTACTGCAGGTCAGGACCACAGCCTGTCTATCCCCCCTAGCCCTCTAGGGAAGATCTATCTGCCTTTACCGAAAAACCCAATAACAAATACAACAGGGGACCTCCACCCAACCCTGGACACCTGCAACCACACACCAGGAGCTAATACCATACACAATGGATTACTCACACATTCCCCCACAACCACACCTGTGGAAGGAAAATTACATACAGTAACCACAACAACAACAGTACTTTAAACCCAAATATTTTTTAAAGTATAAGGGGAACTCCGATGAGTTCCTCCTCCTCTTTTTGTCTTCTCTTCTGGTCTTCCTCAGGAACACCTGCAAGAAAAGAGAAAAACAAAACACACCTAATCTGCATACACAGTTCTGTCTAAACTCCTACCATCTAAACACTGAAGAATCCCCAAAAGATTTTTTAGAAAAGTAGAAAACAGTAACAGTAAAAACAGTAGAAAAATAGAATATTTACAATACACATTTGCAATTTTGGGGGGATGGAATGCCCTAAATGTCCCTTCTAGTGACTCACAACGCCCGAAGGCAAGTCCAATAAAGAGTCTCTCCTGGGCCGGAGCCCGGTGAAGCAAAGTTCTAGCAGGCCAGAGTCCCGAACGGGAGAGTCTTTGAGGACAGTTCACACTTTTGGAGTCTGCTGATGTAGGGTGTGTACTGCAAATGTCAGAAATTGAAAAAGTCTGGACTTACCAGTCCCTTGAAGAATGGAAAACATACGACACCTGTGTCCCCTCCGAAGACTGTCCCTGGCAGCATTCTGTCAATACAGCTGGGCGGACATCTTCCGGAACACGAACAGGATGGCACATCTGGGAACAGCTGGGCTGATGTCATCTCTGGAGATGGAACCTTGAAACAGGAACAAAAAGGAAAACAGCTGGTCTGAAGTCATCCGATACCCAGGCGATGAATCAGGATACAGCTGGGCTGGTGTCCTCTCTGAATTTGAAGTCATCTGGTGGGCCACGTTGATGGATTCTGGAAAGCCAGTACACTGTAGAACTGTCGAATGTGGAGCACCTGGATCCTGGATGTTCAGACTGGCAGAACAACATAGGTACGGCAACTGCTGGAATGGCAGCACTGGCTACCACTGCTCTGCTCTCCACTTGGTAGGCATGGGCACATTCACAGGATGTTCTTGACACTGTGGGAAATAGCACAATGGGTCAGGTGCAAGAATTATTGCCCCTTCTGGGCGCTCATAATTCACATTGTGAAAGGATTCATGTCCCTTGCTCTCCACGATCCGAACAGTGTCTCTAAACAGTGTCCTGCCCACCTTCCATGTTTGGAACTTTTCTTGCAAGATTCTGTCTCTTATAAATCTGCTGGCACAAGGGTGAACATGTGTCATGGCCTCTTCCATAATCCAGGATTTCCTGCATCTTTCTGTCTCCTCCCAGATCCTTTGAGGAAAGGTAGGAAATTATTCTCCATAGATTTGATTCACTTTCCTACGAACCAGTCTTTCCTCCTTACTGCATTTGGTCAACCTGCGACCTCTGGCCTGGCTTGGGGGCGGCCAGTCCTGGTTCTGCCAGCTACGCATTCTTAACGACACAAAAAATGGATCCCTGGCTCCTTCTTGCACACCCAGGGCAGTGGAATCACCACTCTCTTCCATGCGTTCCTCTAAGCCAGGAACTGGAGGCTGTGAACCCACGCCACCTTCGTCAGGCCAAATGGGTTCCCCCCTCATCATCTTCACTGAGAATCTGCTCCCAGGAGTGAGCAGTCGTCCTCACTCCTGAGACGGTCCACTCCTCACTAGGCGTGGAGGTCAAAACCTCCCATCCAATGGCCTCTTCTGTCTCATCTTTGCCCATAAGACTTGGACTAGGCCCCTCTATCCACGGGTCGGCTGATGCTCCCTCTGCACTGTCTCATACTCTTGACACATCAGTCATCTGTGCTGTCTGTTGATCTGCACCCTCTAGCTTTATACCACACTTTACTGAACTTCTCTCTTCAGGTCCTTCCTGGTGCGGTGTGCTGCCCATTGCAGGTTCTTGTAATTTTGTCCATTTGGGAGCCAAATGAATCTTGGGTGCTTTTGGTCAAACCATATTTCTCTAGGCACCCAGAACAGTGAGGTACCACGATGATGTCCCTTCCAGCATTTATGCACATCACACATACTCGTACTGGATATCCAGGAATCGCCACACGAGGAGGCAGTCATCCTCCATAGTAGTACTTCTCTATTTCTCAACTTGTTAACTTCTCCTACGATCATAGCCCGGGCATGATCCAGGTAGCGGACTGGTCCTGAAGCCATAACTGCAGAAAAAACACTCACTCACTGTTATTACAAGTCCCACTTGGTTGAAAAAACTTTTCACAAAATGGCTCCCTTGCTGCTGTGTTTACATTACTGTCCCACCCTGTAATGGCAGTGGCAGCACTCCTGGTGCATCAGTGTTCTGTAAATGGGTCAAGCCACTGTGCATCTAATTTACACACACTACTGATAACATTAGCTCAAACTGCACAGACTTGCACTGGTTGCTCTCGTAGCACATTTATATGATTTACCACAGGCTTTTTACTTGCTGAAGACACTGCTCTAGCTTACAGTCCCATAAAGCCTCAGTATTTCATAGCACAGGATTGCCTGTATTTCTTGCTGCATCTCTCATACAACTCACAGTCTCTCACATGGCTCTGAAAATTACACTGTTGCTAAACCTATAATTATGCTCACAGTCTGTTGCTTAGAATTCTTGTTTTAGCTTCTTTCAAACTTGGCACAGTCCTTCTTTACAAAGTGACTGCACTGCTACACACAGATTAAGCTGGCTTTTTTGGTGAAATCACACAGTCTGAGCTGTTTCTGATGGATGGTACTCACTGTTATCAGTAGCTGGTTGTGGCGATAGAAAAATGGCCTACAGCCGATCATGAAGGCCTCTGGAAGGAAGCGGGCTGGCAGTCCTGCCGATTGTCCCTTGGAATACCACACTCACAGTCCAGACGATCGGTATGTGGGTTGAGCCTGAATTTGAACAGAAACGTCAGTTTTTAAACTTTTTATAGCGCTTTTAGTCTCCGCGACGCTCCTCCTGGCAACCCAGTTTGCACACTCCACTTACTCTCCCTCTCGAATGCTGTGCAATCGCTCTAGTGCTGGCTTGGGGGCGTGACTGATTGCAGTCTCACCAATCACTCAATGCCATGCAAATGAGCCTCTTTCCTTTCGAATGCTCTTCTCCTCATGGCAGTCATCAAGCAGGCAAAATTTAAACTGCAAAGCACACTTTTTTTTTTTTCTTTTCAACTGTAGCTCCTCAGCGGGGGCCCATTTTAACCATTTTTCATGGCCATTAAGCACACCAAGTTTCTCAGTCCACGCAGAAAGCATTTCCAGCATCTAGGGCACAATTTTCCTTTTGCTACCCACAGTTTTCCACACTTTGTCACAATTACTTTTGAAAGCTGGCAAACGCTGTAATTTGATGCGGGACAAGGGCATACGCACTCTGGCTTTAATGCCCCTTGTTAACAGTTGGCAATATCACAGCAGCACACAGACAACAGAACACAGCGGCACATTTAGTTGGCAATTGCTTCAGATGTTTGGGCTACCCTCTGCCAGATAGCCAAAATGCTAGCCATCGCCCGAGCAACCTTTCTTGCTTTTCTCCCAAATTTTAACAGAATCCCAGCGGTAGCCTCCAATTTTGTAACCAGGGCTTGGCCACAACTACCAGGTGGGAGTCTCCAGGGATCGGGTTAGTGGTATTTTTTTTGTGTTATTAGCGCTATGCGGTGCCTCCATTATGTAACCCCCTACCTGGGATGTGGGCTCGGGGAGAAAAATGTCACTCAGCATGTTGGCTAGGTTTGGCTACTCTACACAGGGGCACCCAAGTATTCCGGACACAGGAAACAATAACTGAATGTCCACACAAGGAGTTGGGATTCTAAAGTATGGCTTTTATTCACAAAAAGGAACAATAAAGCATAGATGGACCCCCACAGGGCTACACTCCTGGTAATGCAGATTTTTCTCCACAGACACACATCTTCTTAAATTTTAAACCCTCCGGTTTAGCAACACACAGGGCACACTGCCCTAGTTTTACTCTTCCATGGTTTCCCTGGCTCTACTCCCTTGCCAGCCCTTGGACTACTTATCCATTAGCGTGGAGATTTACTGGTGGCACCCTGTACCACCCCTGAGCACTTCTGGCTCCATCAGTAAATCTTTTTCGACAATCCCACGTCTGGGTACTTTCCTAAAGTACTGGCCAAGTACCCGAGGGAAGGCAACAGGTGTCCCAAAGCAAACCCGTAGAGGTGAATCTGGTTATGCCAGATGGGGGGTCTCCCACCCAGGGATCGATCTCAACATTGTTTTACTAGCCCAAACACTAGTGCAAATTGACCAGGGCTAGTGCAGCTAACTCTCTACTTGCCTGTCTTGACTAGTGATGATTTTCATGGCTGTTAATGAAGTTTAAAAAGTCTCTACTGTAGCATTCTCTAGTCCTCATGCTAATCTCTCTGTGTTCCAGATGGCCAGGTGTGATTAACAGCTCATTAAGAGCTGCAATTATCTGGCAGTTCAAGAGAGGGATCCCACAAAAGACTCAGTGTGAGTCATTATCACTCCACTGTTAAGACTTTCAGCTAGTATCCAGGGTGTGATCAAGGGTAGAGTGCTGTTAAGTCATTGGGTACCAGTTTTCTGAATGTATCCATGTCTAACAATTTGTCCAATATTATCAAAACCAGTGCCCCTCATTTCTCTACATTTTGAGTGTTTGTATCCAACATTTCAGTGGCAAAATGCAAAAGGTATACAGGATCGGCCCTGCAGGTAGTGGGTTTTATCCCAGCCTCACCATAACTTCCCTCTCCCCTCCAAATCTCCTAACTCTCTTATTTCCATGGACACCACTACAAACCAGACTCTGAAGTGACCATCTATCGATCCATAACTGTCATTACTGGCAAGTGTAGGGGGTCCCTAGTTCTTCTAAATGGACCATGCCAGCCATCACCATCCATACAGTTTTACCCTTATCCCACTCAGCATGTCCTTTCATCCTAAAAACAAAGCTTTGGATCATGTATGGTACAAAAATAAACCTTGATAAAATACATAATTTGAAACCTTGAAACAGGCATTCCTGGGGTGCATAGATCATCCAATACAGAAATAGAAATAGTATAGTGTTATGCCTGTGTACTGTTTCCCCTGGGCTGATGATCAATGTTAAAGAAAAATCTGTTATTGTTGGGGTAGAGCATATTAAAATCAATTATTTTACAAATAAAAATGTCATAGTTTTCTATTTCCCAAACACCTTGGGGTTGTCTAGCCCCCACTCCGAAGAAATCTTAGATGTGCTCCTGGCTCACTTGAGGCTGTACAAAAACTTTCAAAAGTGGAGGTCTCCAGTTGACTATAGGGTGGGGACCGAGAGTGTCTTTCTCTGCCTGACTCTGTTCATTGCCCTGTGGGTGGTGGTGACAGTGTGGTGAGGCACATGATGATGTCAGCTGTTGTGTCTAGAGCTAGGACTGTGATTGAACATTTGCTGTTGTGATATCCTCTCTCTGTTTGGTGTGGTTGTGGGGGTGGGGGAAGAGGAAGAGAGGAGGCCATGGTACAAAACAATGGGGGGGGGGGGCCTTTGTCTGTGATGGATGGCATTGCAGTCTTTTTTTTTTTTTCTGCTGGGGAGCTGGAAGCAATATGGAAGTAGGATAAATGTGCAATAATCAGAGTATTTCTTGGCTTTGCATGCATTGTTTCGTGTATAAGTGATCACAATTTACCATTATAATTAAGGGCTAGTGCAACCATCTGCGGGCTAGTGCAATTTTGAATCAACTTGCCCTGCTGGCTAGTGCAAAAAAAAAGGTTAAGGTTGACCCCTGCTCCCACCTCTTGCTCCCATAATTCATACCCGGCCATTCCTCTGGACTTTAACACCTCATCTCTGAAAGCACTTGTCCATGTAGATTATCCATAAATGTATTTCACATTTAATCTACCAGCTTTTAACTTCTAATGTGCTGACTTGAAGCTGGCTTATTAAGTGGCTGTGTCAATTTCTCTAGACCCTTACTGTTAAAACAGTCCAAATCCTACAAGCTTCTAAGAATGGTACTTGGCTGTCCTTTCCTGACCCACAGTAACAATTCTTAAAACTCGCACAGTCTCTGGTGAAAACATAGGCCCTTTGTCAGAGCAGACTCACCCTTGGTTGCAGGTGCCCCACAGGCTTTTTCTTTTTCTCCTCTGGAAAACACACAAACTTCTGAGTGCCTCAGCACAAATCTTCCTTATGCAGCTTCTTTTCCCTTTAGCCGGGCCAGGGGATTGCCCCTGGACGCAGGCTGGTTTCTTTCCCCCCATTTCTACAGGGATGGGGCCCTAAAGCACTGGAAGCGGTTTCTACCACTTCAGCCTAACACTTTGGGTGTTCCTCTTTTGGTGAGAACACACACCCTAAAGGACAGGTAGCTCTCTGACAGAGCTAAGGGCTCTGAGGGCCTGCAGCTGCAGCACACCTCTTCACTCCACTGAGCCCACTACTGAACTACAGTACTACTACAGACTGACTTCAAATTCCCCAACATTCTACCCTAACTTTCCTAGCTGCAACATTCCAATGTGGCTTATGTAGCTGCAGTAGTTCTAAAATGATGTCATCCCTCAGTCTCAGCTGAGGCTGAGATCAGAGTGAGACAGTGTGAAATCCATTTAACTGGAATTTCACAAGCTGCCTTCCCTGCCTACCACTAGGTCTAACTGGGATTCTAGCAACCCCAGGTAACGGGGGGATTACACCGATATATATATTATAAAAAGGGCATTTGAAATGGAGCATCCTGATTGGCTGTAATAATTCTAACAGCCCTACATTAATATTTAAGTAATATGCATGTAGAGCTTCATCACAAGAGTACAGCTCTGTTAAATCAAGTCCTTACCTTGTCAAAATTCTGTCCCTGGAATTGAGAGCCATCATTTTTTTTTAATTTTTCCACCTGGCATCAGTCACTCTTGCAACCCTCTTGACTAGCAGCTCACACTGTACCATAGTGGCTGATATTCAGAGCACTGTTCAGAAAAAAATACAAAAAAACACTCACACGCAAGTCTATGGGAATGGAAATGGGTGCCACCGGAGAACGGTTGATTTACTTTTGACATGGCATTGCTGTCAGCTGTTATTCAGTTGTCATGCATACGGTCAAGAAGGTGCATGTTACTAACGTTGTAAACAATCTCACACTGTCCCACATTCAAGCCGCACCATGGCTGTAAATTGAACCATCCCCCCCTTCTCTAACCAGCACTGTCTATAGTCTTGGTAGTCTTATTAAATTTAGCACGGCTGTAAATGGAACCACCCCCATCTCAGACATTGCTGGTTCTTTGCTAAGCCATACCACAGCTGTAAACTGAACCCCCACTGCCCCAGTCTCAAACCGGCACTGCCGGTAATCTTGTTAAACTGCACACAACTATAAACTGAACCACCACCCCCCCCATCTCAAACTGGTATTGCTGGTTCTGATGTTAAGCTATATACCGCGGCTGAAAACTGAACCACCCCACCTCCCTGACCTCAAACCAGCATATATGGTAATCTTAACTCATTACTTCCAATAGCTGTATATGAAGTTAGAACCATCCATTGTTTACCTGACACAACATGGCCACCCAGGTACACAGAATACACAGAAATGTGACGGCAGAGAAAGACCCCATGGCCCGTCTAGTCTGCCCAACGCCCTACCTCCCCCCTTCTGTTATGCTTCCACCCTCTTTTCCCAACCCCCTAAATCTATCCCAAGCCCTTTTGAACCCCTCCACCATTTCAGCTGCCACTGCCTCCTCTGGCAGCTTGTTCCAGGCCTCCATCACCCTCTCCGTGAAAAACTGCCCCCTGATATTACCTCTGTATTGCCCACCTTCCAGTTTGAGGCTATGCCCCCTCGTGTTCACTCCCTTCTTCAATTTGAACAAGCTATCACCCTCCACCTTATTTATTCCCTTCAGATACTTAAAGGTCTCAGTCATGTCCCCCCTCTCCCTCCTAGTCTCCAGAGGGTAAAACTTAAGCCCTCTCAGTCTCCTCTCATAGGGTATATCCTGAATCCCTCGTACAATTTTTGGTTGCCCTTCTCTGTACCCTTTCAATCAGCTCAACATCTCTTCATAGGTGAGGCCTCCAAAACTGCACCCCATACTCCAGATGTGGCCTGACCATGGTCTGTATAACCATTAGCACCTCCCTCTTCCTGCTATTAAAACCCCCTCACAATGTAGGCCAACATTCCATTTGCCTTTCCCACCGCCCTGCTACACTGGCTGCCCACCTTAAGGTCACGCGATACCATAATCCCCAGGCCCTTTCCTGCCTAGCAGTTGTACCTGATATACTGCTGTGTTGGCCATTTAGGAGATGCATATGTAGAGCATGGAACTAGCAACTAGCAATATATTTAATAGGTGCAGGTACAAAGTTTGTAGAAAAAAGGTAATAATGAGTTAAGACGTACCGCAGTTATACATTGAACCACCCCCTTCCCCGAATTTCATCTTGTTAAGCCTGCCTTTTTTTCACCTTAAACATAATAAAATGTCTGTAAAACAGTCATGCTTATCAGAGGGACATTTGGAACCAGGAAGTTAGGATGGGGAGATAACACACTTTCAAATCTGAGCTGAAAAAGTATAGCAACGATGGTTGTATACTCCCTCAGATATGAACGCGCCTAGTGACATAGCTTGTGAACATACACAGCACAGAGTCTACACTCTACATTCTGCTGTTTTTGGGTGGACTATTTTTACTTAAAATGCACTTTATTAATGAAAAAAATAAAAATAAAATGAAGTTAGTATTTAACTCATTTTTTATATATATTTTTAAAATGGCAATAAGATACTCCCAGGAGTTATGTTAATGCTCAGGCTAATCACCCCCTGGGTGCATGTGGCAGTTGGCTGTGCCTTGTGCCACATTACTCTCCCAAGGGGGTGATTAACTAGAGCATTAACATAACTCCTGGCCATTCCTTATGGCTTAATTGACATATATTGCTGCATGTTAACTCTTATGATAGGACTTATTCTTATGAAGCTGATGCTGTAGCAATGCCACTTAAGCGTTTTCATGATACTTTGCAAAAGTGCAGTTCACAAGTAGCTGGGTCAAGTATTTAGAAGTTAATAGTTTGTCAGGAAGAACCACGCCCCTTTTTCGAGTTTTTATTTCATACCGCATAAAGATGGAATTCCATGTAGAGTACAGATGGGCATGTACTTCTAAGCAACTTGAGAATGGAAGGTCAGCGTTTATATTATCATTTTAAATCTCATTTCAAACCTGGTTTATTTTAAACCACAGTTGAAGAAACCAAATGCCCTGTGACCTTTGATTGTTTCAGTATTGTTCAAAGGTTACATTCTTTCACATTCTCAATAATTTCTTTATTATATTTCAACCAATTCTCCTTAAACATGGTACCATAGATGGGCACCAGGCTTCCATTTGATAGAGTACGGTGGTAGTAACAGTAATACATCAGATTGGGGAATAAGGGATAAATTCTGGGGTAGGGTGGCATAATAGATACCTCTGTTTGAACAGGCGCCGTCAGCTTGCTGAAACATTTATTAGGGTTGCTTGCAAGTGTGCTGAAGCGGCCATGGTAGAAGCTAGTATCCAGGCAGTCTACCTGCTGAGTTTTTGCCTAACTGTTTCTTGTGCAAAGTTTGAATTACTCCTTAGTAGTCGCCTTGTGGAATCAGTCTGCCATTTTCAAACGCTTCCCTAGGACCTGCAGTAGACACGGACAGAACTCAAAGCTGAGCTAAGAGGGATAGTGTAACACTTAATCTGTTGGTAGCAGGGAATTGGTAGAATTGAATGTTAAACTGCATAGTGATGAAATATAAATATTTAAACATTTATCTGGATAGTTAAGTACCAAGGTCAGAATCCTGCCCAGCAGCTGTACCTGATATACTGCTGTGTTAGCCATGTAGGAGATACATATACAGAGCATGGAACTAGCAACTAGCGATATATTTAATGGGTGCAGCTACTAAGTTCGTAGTTAGCAAGGAGAGCGTTTCTGGGGATTGAACTTGTATTTCTGAGTGTTTGTAACAGTTCTGAGTGCTTTACCTACAAAGTACAGTTAAGTGGGAACATACCGTCACAGTAGATCTTCAAGAGAGGTTCCTTCAGTAGGTCATCACATATAGGACTGGCGCCACCTGGCATCAGGCCGCACAACAGACTTTTCTAGCAATACCTGACTGGGGACCGCCCACCCGACGTCACGTGACTGACATCAGCGTGACTGTATATAGTGAGTGGTCCCCATGCCCGCCCTCCAGTTTTTCCGCCGGAGCCAGGAAGAGGCCATGCAGCAGGAGCGAACAGGAATTGGAGTTCCTGTAAAACATAAAATGAGGGGAAGGAGGGAGGGGAAAAATATGACCTACTGAAGGAACCTCTCTCGAAGATCTACTGTTACGGCAAGTTCCTATGTAACTGTACTATCTTACTTCGAGAGGGTTCCTTCAGCAGGTCGTCACATATAGGATAGAGTCCCAAGCAGTCCCTCCAAAGAGAGACTGAGAGAAACTAGGGAGGAGGAAGCTAACTCCAACAGAACTGAAGTCCAGCCTGGACCCAGCCTAGGACAAAAGGCTCTGCAGGATGAATAAACCAAAGCCAGCCCTCCACCAGAAACAATGTCCAGACTGTAATGTTTGGTAAAGGTGTGGACAGAACCCCAAGTAGCGGCAGCACAAATGTCCGCTGTGGAAACGTTCCGAAGGAAGGCTACTGAGGCAGCCATGCCCCTAGTAGAATGACCTCTTATGGAACCTGGGAGAGACTTATCGTACTTTTGGTAACAGTACTGGATGCAGTTTCCTAACCATTTGGAAAGGCCCTGCTTAGAAACTGGTTTACCCCTCGACCTCAGGGCAAAGGAAACGAATAACTGATCGCAAGAGCGGAGCTGTTTAATCCAGTGAGTATAGCACCGGAGGATCCGATTGACATCCATCGTGTGAAGGAGTGCCTCACCCTTATTAGAAGGGGATGGGTAGTAAACCAGAAGCTCTACAGATTGGTTCAGTGAGGATTCCGACACCACCTTGGGAAGGAACCTCGGATGTGTCCTAAGGACCGCCCGGTCCCTGTGGAAAATCGAATATGGCTCCTTGCAGACTAGAGCGTGAAGCTCCGAAATCCTTCAGGCAGAGGTGATAGCTACCAGAAAAAGCATCTTCCATGAAAGGAAGCGCAGATCCAGCTCGTAGCCGGTTCGAAAGGAGGAAGGGTGAGCTTTTCCAAGATGAAGTTAAAGTCCCAAGGTGGAGTTGGGCTGCGAATGGGGGGTTTCAGATGGAGGATGCCTTTCAGAAAGGTTTTTGAGACCTCCAGCTGAGCCACGGGTTTATCATCCACTAGCTCGTGGTACGCAGAAATGGCCAAGATATGGATCTTCAAAGAAGAATAGGACAGACCGGAGTCTGATAAATGAAGGAGGTATTCTATTACTTGAGGGGCTGAACAGGAGAAGGGGTTCCAACCCTGAGCGGTAGCCCAGATCGAAAACCTCTTCCACTTCATGGCATAAGTGAAAAGGGTGGATTGTTTCCTGGCCTCGATGAGGACCTGAGCCACTCTAGAGGAGACCCCAAAGCGAGAAATCGCTATGTCTGAAGGAGCCACGCATGAAGATGCGGGGTCCTGAGCCCTGGATGAACCAGCCTGCCCTGATCCTGAGTCAGGAAATCGTGAGCCAGTGGAAGTGGAACCGGTGGTTCCCTGGAGAGCTGCTGTAACAGCGGGAACCAAATTTGTCTCTGCCAGAGAGGGGCAATAAGGATCATTTTTGCTCCCTTGGCTTGAAGTTTGAGGAGAACCATCTGCAGAATGGGAAAAGGAGGGAAAGCGTACAAGAATTTCCCAGTCCATGATAGAGACAATGCGTCATTCCAGAAAGCACCGTGCTCTGGAACGAGCGAGCAAAACTTGGAAGTTTTGCGTTGGATTGGGAGGCCAAGAGGTCGGTTTCCAGATGTCCCCAATTCTGGAAGATGGAGTCCGCCACTTCCTGATGCAATTCCCATTCGTGGGCGAGGGTTTGAGTTCTGCTGAGACTGTCCGTCAGGACATTTAGAACGCCTGGAGCATGCACAACCACCAGGACCAGAAGGTGGTGGACTGCCCAGTTACGCACCCGGGTCGCCTCCCTGCAAAGAGGGTACGATCGGGTTCCTCCCTGTTTGTTGATTTCCCAAACTACCGACATATTGTCCGTTTGAATCAGCAGTGTTCCATTGGGTAGAAGGGTCTGAAAAGCCTGTAAGGCATATAGAACCGCCCTGAGCTCCAGAACATTGATGTGGAGAGAAGTCTCCAGGCCTGTCCAAAGGCCTTGAGCTTCATGGTCCCCCAGATGAGCCCCCCACCCCATATTCGAGGCATCCATGGTGAGGTTAGCTGCTGGTGCAGGGTTTTGGAATGTAAGTCCCAGGGAAAGATTGTGAGGATCCTCCCACCACTGTAAATCCCTTTGTACTGCTGAAGAGACCAAGACCAGATGGTCCAGGTCGTCTAAGAGCTGATCATGCTCCACTCTTAATGACCACTGAGCGATTCTCATGTGTAGCCTTGCTAGGGGAACTGTCGTGATGGAGGCTGCCATCAGTCCCAAAAGATGAAGAACCTCCCAGGTAGGAATGGTCCTGAGAGAGGCTAATTTTTGAGCCTGGCTGATTAAGGTCTCCACCCTGTCTGGAGGAAGGAAGGCTCTGCACTGGACTGTATCCCTGATTGAGTTGACTCAAGTCGAGGATGGGTCTGAAGTCCCCAGTCTCTTTTGGAACCAGGAAGAAATTTGAGTAAAACACTTTTCTCCTTTGCCCGAAGGGAACTGGCTCGATTGCTTCTTTAAGCAGGAGTGCACTCACCTCGCAAACGAGAAGGGTCTGGTCCCGGGAATAAGAGGACTTCCACGGAGGAGTATCTAGAGGGATCTCCAGAAACTCGATGGTGTGTCCGACAGACAGTAGTTGCAGGACCCACTCGTCTGAGGTGATCGCCCTCCACTCCTACGTGTGGCGGGTGAGCCTCCCCCCACCTGCTCCCCGTCGTGAGACTGAGGGTGCAGTGGGGCTGGAGAGTCCAGAAGTGGCGGGATGTTCGGGAGGAGGTTCCCCCAAACGTCGCTGATTCTTGGGAGCAGGGGGAGTAGCGCTACCCGTGGCCTTATGCTTACCTTGGCATTGCGCCTGAGTGTGTTTTCCACAGCCTCCCGGTCCTTTTCCAAAAGGGCTGCTGCTGCTGCTGTTGGGTGCCCGATCGGTACATGGACCTAACAGATCTAAGGGCCACACCTTTGTCCTGTAGATCCGTTATAATGTCCTTGGTATCTCCCCCAAAAAGGACTGAGCCCCTGAAGGGGGCATCCTGAATTGCCAACTGGACTTCGTTGGAGAGCCCAGAGAGAGGAAGCCAGGAATGCCGCCTAAGGGCAACTGCAGTTGCTGAGGTACGGGCCACCGATTCGACAGAGTCGTAGGTGGCTCGAAGAGCATGCCTACAGGAGATCTTGGAGAGGTGGAGATCCTTGGCAAGTTCCTCATTAAGGGGCGAAGGGTCCATAGACTGGACCTTCTCCTCTAGCTTGGCTATAGTCTGTTTTTGGTGAGATACCATGTGGGCCACGTAACTAAGGGAGCGAAGGGTGCACGTGACCGAGTAGACCTTCTTCTCGACTTGGTCCATCAGCCTCAACTCTTTGTCAGGAGGTGTCGTACTCATGTGCTTGGGAGCTGTGGAGCGGTCATGAGCAGCAGAGACAACCACAGAGTCTGCCTTAGGATGAGCCTTTAAAAAGGTGCGTCCTTTGGCACCCGGTAGAGCCTGTCTGCCCTCTTGGGGACAGCCGGGATTGAATGAGGCATCTGCCAGATGGTGGTGGTGGTGAGGTCTTGATGAGGACTCATCCATGGGGGAACCGGAATAGACGGCAGAGACTCTAAGTCAAGATGCTCCGCTAGTCTCTGCCGCATAGGATCCTGGTCCTCAGACTCCCAATCGAAATATTTTCTTAAGGTCCTCAAGAGGTCCAAAAAGGAAGGCTCCTATGGAGGGGATTTAGGTGAGGGTCTTCCTTTTATATCCTCAGGGTCCTCCACAGATTCCACGGAGGAGGAGTCCTCCCTCCCATCGGAACTGTCTTCCGCCTCCTCAACAGGACGACAACTGAAATACTGCAGGGTAATGTCCTGCTGAGTCTTCCCGGAGATGTGGACGATTGAAACAGAACTGCTTGGGGAAGGGGATATAGGAAGCTGCTGTTGTGGGAGTCTGGCTTCCAGATCTGTAACCAGCTCTGACCTGGCCCCCTGCCACCAAGACTGAATCATGGTCTTGAAATCTGGAACCACTGGGGGGGGAGCCGGTTGAGGCTGGGAGGGAGGAGGAGGAGGAGGGGCGACCGAAGGGGGATAGTACCCCTGGAAACCCATATAAGGGGAATATGGGTTGAATCCATGTTGGAACTGCCCAAAATGGCTCCAATCAGGAGTGGAACCCCCCCGGGTAGGGATCCCCACAATACCCAATGGGGTAATGGGGGACAGTTCGGGGTCTAGAATAGATCCCCAACGACAGATCGGAGGGGGGGACCCATGTCGGACCTGCCGTTGTTTATATTGGAGGAGGGTCTGGCATCAGGACAGCCCATGTCAGAGGGACCAATGTAGGCACCGGCGCTGTGCGATCCGGTGCTGGAAAAGGATCCGGTGTCGGAACCAGACGAGGGAGCTCCGGCGTTGGGTCCAGAGTCGGGGGCCAGAGGTAAGGGCCTGTTGGCCGGTCCTGGCTGAGGGACTGTCGTAGGGATCACTGGCATCGGGGGAGGCGCTGGTGTCCCCGCCAAAAGGCGGAGGGGCCTCCACAGGTAGGCCGGATGGCCGTAAAGGAGCCTCCGGATCCGGGACCCCGCGGGGGAACGCGGAGATGTGCCTACAACATAGAGAGGCTCGATGGGGTCTCTGATACCATCTCTGGATGCGTCCGAGGTAGAATGCGAGAACGCAGGTGCAGTAGGAGGAGGAGGGAGAGGGGCTTTCTCCCTCTAGTCCCGCTGGACATGGGGTGAGGTGCCGTTAGGCCCCGATGGGGAAACCAGGCCCGTGCAGTCATCAGAAACAGACGGCTTAGCGGGCGAAGTCGGGCGGTCAGGGGTGGAGCCCCAGGCCGGCTTATTGACTGTGGCTGGGTGACTGCCCCCCAGCCGGGGGAGTCGACTTAGCGGCTGCTGCGCAGTCCACGGAGGAGCTGGGTGCCGACTTATCCACTGGAGTCTTGTCCAACTTACTGTCTGACTGCTTCTTTGGCGGTAGTTGGGCCTTGCTTGTGGATGGCCCGGCGTTGTCCGCGGAGCGAGCCCGCTCCCTAGACTTCTCCTTGTGTGTTTTCGAAGGGGAAGATTTTTCAGACAGGTCCCTGAGGCGCTCCATCTTTTTCTCCAACGAGTCCAAATGAAATTTGAGAAGCTGGGCCTCCAATTCCTGCTGCCTCTGTTGTTTGGTGACCTGATTGAATGACTGGCACTCTGGGCAGGAGGAGATGGGATGGTCTGGGCCTAGGCAGAGAACGCACTTCTGGTGAACAGCTTTGTGCGGGACCTGCGTGCCACAAGCCAAGCACTTTTTCTTCGGAGAAGACATCAATAGAATGACAGAAAAAAATACTGAAAATTGTGAGGGATAAAAACTTTCTCGATGATCGCTAATGGAATTCTGCGATGCGACTGACACGAGCTGACGGCGGGAAAGAACTGGAGGGTGGGCGTGGGGTCTGCTCATTATATACAGTCTCGCTGATATCAGTCACGTGACGTCGGGTGGGCGGTCCCCCGTTGGGTATTACTAGAAAGGTTTGCTGTGCAGCCCGACGCCAGGTGGCACCAGTCCTATATGTGATGACCTACTGAAGGAACCCTCTCGAAGTAAGATTTGCTGTTCCACCTGTGTACAGTACCGTTTAGGGAAAGGGACTTGGAGTTGCTATCTAGGGGTTTAGCAAGGTATGGGAGGCAGGAGAGTTTTAGAATGCAAGGGAATGAGCCAGTATACAGCCCGTTAGGAGATTGTTAAGGCTGGTTGCAATCTGAGACTGTACCTGTTGCCCGTTCAGTGATGTGGCCCCTCGCTGCTCTTTTTCCCTACATAGACTTACTCTATCCCCTTTGTGTTTCAGCCAGCCAAACTGCAGGATCCCTCAGGGGTCGAGTAGGGCTCCCTGGTACTGCCCTCCCCCAGTTTCTTTGCCCGCTGCACCAAAACAGACGGCACACGGTTAGCGGCCCCAGCCAGGCAGTCTACCTGCTGAGTTTTTCACCTGATTGTTTCTGGTGCCACGTACGGTGCTGATAAAGGAATTACTCCCCCCCCCCCCACTGAGGCCGGCCCCTCACAATTTATCTGCCTCACCCCTCCCACCCCACTGTCCTTGAGGTCAGTTGTTCCCTGCCTCTCCTGTTACAATTCTACACATCGGAATCACACTACAGCTGGTCAGTTTCAGCGTCACCCTCGTTTACCTCACAACAGTCAGAGTGATCCCTATGGTAGCCTATTCCCTCACTCTTGATCTGCAGCTTATTACCACTTCCTCCTGTCACATTTTGGCACAGTGAGGCAGTGCATACAGCCTATCCAAGAACCTCTCTGCTGCCCACTGTATAACCACTCCTGCCCCTCCCCCCAAAATCAGTACTTGGTAAGTCCCTTACCAGCCTAGAAGAAATATTTATTGGCACCAGCTCCCCTGCATGGTCTACTACCAAGTGCACATCTTACAGCCTCTCACCTAGCTACAACATTTTGGTCCTGTACCTTTTTAGCAATGGCTCTAGCTGTTCACCCCTGTATACAAGCCTGTTCTTCATCCTGCCTGTACTCCTTCTAGCTACCCACATTACAGACACTGTACCAGGTTTCCAAGAGAATTACAAATTATTACACACTCCCTCTCCAGACAGTTTCTGTTTCTCCTTCACCATTGCCCAACCACATAGACCACCTGACACACAGAGCCTTCTTTTCTCTGACGCAGGCTGCTTACTTATGTACCATCCTACACGAGTTTACAGACATTCTCATTGTACACCCTGGACTCTAAAGCGATTGCGCCTTATCACCTTAATCCTGTGGTTATACCTGCTGCTGATCTCTGCAGGTGACATAGAACCAAATCCTGGACCTGCCCCTCTCAATCACTGTCTTACCCCCCACCATGGCAAGGAGCCAAAGGACTCAAACTAATACACCTAAACATTATCCTTAATAAAACTGAGCTTATTACATGGGCATCACACCACCAACAAGATATTTTATGTATCTCAGAAACTTAGCTCAAGCCATCCATTCCCACAGTCAGTGTAACATAGCGGGCTACAACTCCATTAGAAATGATATGCGCTCCAAGAAGGGAGGCAACACAATGATCTACTACAAATCCCTCCCCATGTTTTTCCTTCTCTTTGTAAATAACCTTGACTACTAGCTCTCTTCCTTTTCGAACCTTGTTACTTACCATCCACTGTTGTTTTGCCAATTACCACCCCCGACCTTCCTTCTATCTATCTTTCTTGTTATGTTTGAACATTCCTCACTTTTCTCTCTATATGACTTTACTCTCTTATTAACCCTTTCACTCCACAGGTCGGGTCCATGGTTTCTGCATTTATTATATAGCTTACTGCCATTATTTGTGTAATGCTTGCCATTATTTTTTGTTTCTACCCATTGTATTTTTGTAGCACTGCTGTACTGTTTCTCTGTTTGTATTACTGTACCCATGTTGCTGTTGTTCCACTGTTCTCTCTTTGTTGTACTTTCCCGGGTCATACCTGAAAATAGTAATTTTATGGCTAGTGCACCTACCCGGTTAACAAAAACTAAATAAATTTCTCCAAACCTACACCCCTGCAATGCCCTCTACTGCCCTAGAGTTGTGCCATGGCATACTAACTCTGGGCTCCTCTCAGAAATTCCATACCTTCTGCCCCCAAAATCAAACACCCATGGGCTTAACCTGCTCATAGATGACACTGTCCCCATTGTGCGTAGCAGCAACTTTAATATTAACTGGCCCTCTTGCTTTGCATTGACCCCCTATTACACAAACTCCTACTCGCTCAAATCATCTTTCAACCCACCAGGTTATCCAACACTGGTAACACCTCCACTCTCATAGACTGGATCCTAGTTCCAGATGCTGACAAGATTGGTTGCTCAGGTGTTCTGTCTGACGCCCTAAGCGACCATTTACCCATATACTATATATGGCATACTGCCATGCCCAAAGTCCTACCTCGTATCATCCACTTCAGGGACTTCTTTTGGCTTGACCCTTCCCAGTTCAAAGCTGACCTGGCCAGCCAAAACTGGGCCTCTCTGTGGGCCACCTCTGATGTCAACACAGCCCTGTCCTATTTCAGTGACATGTTTTTAATGCTCCAGAGCAAACATGCCCCTGTTACCACTCTGAGAGTTTGGGGGACAAATACTAAGTGGCTTACTCGTCCCCTTCTGTCCCTTATGAAAGAAAGGGATAGATGTTGGTCTGCTTTCAAAGTTTCCAGTGCCCAATCTGATTGGACTGCCTACAGAAACCTCAGAAACAAATGCAAGCACGCCATGAGACAGAGTAGCTACTACAAGTCCTGCTTAACCGTTACCCAAAAATGTCCTTGACGTTACTGGAGCATCTCAAGCAAGCCCTAGGCCAGCAAGCCCCCACAATCACTCCAGACTTACTGATCGATGGGATACACTGTAACAACCCACATACCATCACTAATGCCTTCAACGGCCTTTTTACCGATCTGTCCTCTACCCTCAACCTAAAGACAAAAGCCAGGGAGCCTCCCGCTTACTACCACCGCCTCCCCTAGCTATCACTGGCTTCTTATTTAAAAAAGGTCTCAACTTTAGATGTCCTAAAACTGCTAAGGAATATCCCTGAATCAAAATCGGCAGGCCCCGATCGCCTTGAGCCAAGACTTCTGAAACTAGCAGCAAACAAGCTTGCAACTCCTCTCGCAAGGATCTTTAATCCCTCCATCTCCACCGCCACTGTCCCCTCTGCTTGAAAGCAGGCTAATATAGTCCCAGAGTTTAAAAAAGGTAACTGTAAAATCCTATCAAACTTTCATTCGATTTCCAGTAATTTGCTTAAGGTGGGTAAAATGGCAAAAATAATTTCCACTCAGCTAACTGTATACCTCGATAATTATTTTTTTTTAATTGGCTCTTTTTGCCACTTCCAGCCACAGATGCATCTGCCCGGTCACAGACCCCCGGGCTTCCACTTGCATATTGACCTCCACTCTCCCGGCACCCCTGGCTTGCCCCCAAGGGGGTGGGGTTGTGGCACCAGCCCAAAGCGCCACAATCCTTGTGACTAATCCAGGGGAGCCAGCCTGGAAGCTAATCGAAGCCAGGTGCAGGCTTCATTGATGGTAGCCAGTTGCATGATTTTTCTTGCTTTACCCCCAGGGGTGGGGATGTGCAATGATGCCCTGCGTCTGCCCCGCCCCTCAAGTCTAGGTGCCAATCCCCCCGAGGTTCTCCCGGCCTCCACCAGGAGTCCCCTGCGCGGCACTCTCCCCCAAGAGAAGGACAGTCCATAGGATGCTCGAGCCATGTACCCCACCCCCGGTCTGGCCCTCTGGTTCCACGAGTCTGTTCCCGAACCCGGGTCACTGCCGTCGCAAGCGGAATGCCAACCGCTGTGCTGGTGGGCCGGCCATTCTTGATAATTATAACATACTCTGTGCAGCACAACATGGTTTCCGGAAATGTCACAGCACTGCCACTCTGACATTAACAGACACAATCTATGCATCTCTAGATAAGGGTGAATACACTGGTGCTGTGTTTATTGACCTCACAAAAGCTTTTGACAGGATCAACCATCAGTTACTACTCCATAAGCTAAGCTCCCTCGGAATCTCCATGCACGCTCTCCCCTGGTTTGCCAGCTATCTAGCTGACAGAACACAGAGAGTAAAAATAGGCAACACGTACTCTATTTCCCCACCTCCTTAGACGTCCCACAAGGATCAGTTCTTGGTCCACTGTTATTCTCCCTGCACATTAATTCCATATACCAGTTTTTCAATAACAGCACCCCCTCTCCTTTACGCTGATGATCTTGTCTTTATCAGCCACGCCCCTGACATAAACATAATCAATAATCACGTGTCGCTGATCTCCATGTAGTCCAATCTTGGATGGCTGAGAATAAACTCCTAAATAACCTATCCAGGACTCAAGCAATGTTCTTTGGCTCACCCTGCTACCTACCAACAGCACTCCTCTGCAAATATCCTGCATAAATGGCACCAGCTTAGAAACAGTCACTTCCTTCAAGTACCTAGGTTTCACCCTGGACTTCGCCTCGCATATCTTCTCCGTATGTAAGGCCACAAACTCTAGTCTTGCATAGAGCCAGCAAAAACCTATCTCCTGCTGCCAGGTATACTATAGCATGTACCCATCTGCTACCAAGGCTAACATATGACCTCCCTGTCTTTGCCAACGCCTCCAACTCCAGCATGCATAAATGGGTGGTGGAATATAGTATATGTTGCTTTGTTCTATGTTGTCATCGCCTCTCTCACCACTGCCTGTTGTATGAAAAACTTGGCTGTTCCTTTCCCTCCACGCTAATGGACCAAACACTGGGGAAACTTGTCTACACCATACTAAATACAAACAAACCCTTCTCCCTTGCTTCACGCCTTGTGACTAAAGCTAGTCACTGCTCCCTCCAGTCGTCTGACACCACTAAACTCAACATCCCCTGGTCCCACACCTGCTTTAGCGAGAGGTTCTTCTCATCTACGGCCCCCAAAATCTGGAACAGCTGTCCCCTTCCTCTGCAGTCAGCCCACTTTGCAGCCTCCTTCAACTACCATAGATACATAGACACTGTCAGCAGGTAAGGGCCTATGGCCCACCCAGTCTGCCCAATTGAGCTTGTAAGTTCACTTTATGTTTTCCTAGAAGTCTGTTGCCCCTTACCCCCGACCTCCAGAATTCTCTTATGTCTATCCCATGCATTCTTTTCCTTTTTCTTTTTCAACTCTGTTTCTTCTCCTCCTGACCGGAACTCTCTCGGGCTACCTCACTTGCAGTTGTCGCTCTACTGCCCGCTGTGTTCTCCGCCATCTTCAAGGACGTTACGACTCCTCAGGAACTGGGGGGGGGGGCTACTGCCCTGGGGAGATCGAAGGGGCAGTGGTGGAGAGCCAGCATTGGGCGTGTGTCGGTGATGGCACTGGAGTAGCTGTCGCCTATCCGGCGGAAGGGGCTTTTTCCCCTTAGTGTGTGTGCTCCTCCCCTTGCATGGTGCAGGTCCCGATCGGTGCATGGCAACCCTGCCGACGTCTGGTCACACCAGCTTACATGATGTCCAGTGCTCGGCAGCACCCCAGGTCTCCACCAGGGGCTGCTGGCACACCGGACACCCCAGAGCCCCCTCCCCCGGGATAGAAGAGTAGCCCAGCGGGCGCTCAATCCGATCCAGCCGCGGCCGACCCCCAGCACCCGAGCTCGCTCCCGTGCACCGGGCGCCGGCATAGCACAAGGTGTGACATCCAGTGCCTCAACCCTCAGCGCCATCGGGCCTATCCCATGCATTCTTAAATCCCATGATTTTCAGCCCCCACCACTTCTTCTGGCAGGGTATTCCACTTGTCCACCACCCATTCTGTGAAGAAATTCTTCCTCATGTTTCCTCTGAATCGCCCTACCTCCAACTTCATCCCATGCCCTCTAGTCCTGGAACATCTTTTTTGCTGGAAAATAGTGTATTCCTGCACCCTGTTCCTCTCTGTAAGGTACTTGTATGACTCTCTTATATCCCCTCTCTCCCTTCTCTTCCTTCAGGGAGTTACATATTCAAGTCCTTCAACCTGTTCTCGTAGGATTTGTGATACAATCCCTGTACCATCTTTGTTGCCCTCCTCTGAACCTTCTCTACCCTGTCTATGTATACCAGTGTCAGTGGCTCAGTAGGTAGCACACTCGCCTCTGAGGCCGGGAGATCAGAGGGCTGTGGGTTCAGTTCCCACATCTGGCACTTGGGTTAATATCCCAGTACTGACACTGTAGTGCAGCATGAGAGGGGTGCTGCACTTCTGAGGTGCCGTCTTTCGGATGAGACGTTAAACCGAGGTCCCATCTGCCTGGATTGGTGGTAGTTCAGGTGGATGTTAAAGATCCCATGGCACTTATCGAAAAAGAGTAGGGGAATCTTCCCGGTGTCCTGGCTAAATTACCCTCATTCACTAAAAATACTACCAACAGCTTAATGTGGTTCAAGGTCAGTTGGCATTCATCTGTATCCCCCTCCTCCGGGTCGTGCCTGAAAATAGGCAGGATTTGTCTAGTGCACTTACCCGGTCAACAAAAGCTAAATAAATTAAATAAATAAATAAATATGTCCTTACATAGATAAGGTCTCCAGAACTGTACACTGTACTCCAGGTGGGGCCTCACTAGTGTCTTGTATAGTGGAATTGTGACCTCCCATTGCCAGCTGTTGCTGCCCCTACCTATGCATCCCAGCATCCGATTTGCTTTACCTGCTGCCTTGTTGCACTGTTTCCCTACCTTGAGGTCATCAGAGATGATAACCCCAAGGTCCCTTTCCTGCTTGGTGCTTGCTATATCCTCACCCCCAATTGACATGTTGTTCCAGGGTTTTTGTGCCCCATATACCAACTACGTGCTCATCGTACATAGCGCCACAAATGCACTTGCTCCAATCGCCATACTTGTACCTCTCCTTCTGATTCCCTCCATCACTAGTCCCCCGCAATTTCAAATGATTAGCGAATCTAGTTTAAACTGCACTAGGTCCTTACACCTGCAGTGGGGCTTGATTTTTCTTGTGAAGCTACAAATCATTGTATCTTGCCTTTTGATATTGTACTCTTTACCTGAGACTTGTATTATGATTTATATGACTTGTACAACTTCTTTCTTATATTTTTTTACTGTACTCCTTTGATTGTATACTACCTGTCTTTTGATATCCTGACTATAACTGCATTGTGAATTGTGTGTCTTGAACTATTGTATTCTGTGCTCTTACACTGTAACCACTCGGGTCGTGCCTGAAAATAGGCAACTTATATGCCTAGAGCACCCTACCCGGTTACCAAAAACTAAATTAAAAAAAAATAAATATAGCCTTTGCGTACAATATTGGTCAATAATATATGGCATAAGTTGCATCCCTTTGTGTGTATACATTCGACTTTAAGACCCTTTAGCATGGAAGCATAAGGCAACGTGTGCAGTATTTACTAGGACTGCAGGCAGTGTACATGTGTGATGTACCTTGAAAGAATTGTTCCCCCCCCTCAAAAAAACTTAAATTGTTTTCGATAAACAGTTGTGGTATATGCAACTCACAGCAGACTGTCAGCTGTTTACTGAGGTGTGCTTTAAATTGCTTGTCTGACAGGTACTTGCAGCGGACAGTGAAACATCCGACCCTGTTGCAAGATCCTGACTTAAGACAGTTCTTGGAAAGTTCAGAGGTATGTATCCTATGCAGTTTTTATCCTGTACAGTTCAGACTGCAAAACTGATTTGCAGAGTTGGTTTTACTGATTCTTGCACCGTATTAGAAACAAAAAGTGGGTACAGATGCACCTCTTACCTGGACATTTTGTTTTGCAGCTACTGCTGTTTATGTTCCCTGCATCTCTGGTTCGTCCCCATGTGCTCGGCCGCCCCAGCCCTGTCACCCTGGCATTCCCCAGGAATTACTTTTACCTCTCGCTCCCACAGAGCTCGACCCTGTGTGGCAGGGGCAGTGAAGGCCCCAACCCTCTGCTGCAGAAGGGATCTGGTTTGTGGAGGTGGTGCCTAAGTAGCAGGTGCGAGGCCAGCCGGGGTATTTTTCCTTTTTCTTTTACATCTTATCCCCTAGAACATCAGCAGCAAGGGTGCATGAGTGCACATTAGCTGACGTCTTGCCTCCCCACGAGCCACTCCGAACTGCACAGACACCTGTGGTCACCCAGGTGACAGTATCTTAGCAGAGGACATGCCTTCCCTCCCCAGAGGAGGAGAGCATCCCCTGGGATGCTAGATCTAACGCGCACCCTCCCCCCCCCGCCTGCCCCCGATGACCCAAGTTAATTCCTTAAACTTAGGTTGCCAGCATCATGAGTGATGGTGCTAACACTATGCTGACGGGTCTACGTATATACAGACAATTTGTGATCATGAACTATCCCTTTGTTTTCTTACATTAATAATGTAGCCCTCCAATGCAGCATCTTTTCCAGAACCAGATTAAAGGGTAATGGCCATGCCCCTAAGTCTTCACACTGAGTTGTGAGGCTGCTGCAGTTTGCATTTTGATTGCATGAATACATTGCTGGAGCAGTTTAATTTCCTCTTATCAGGTTATCCTGCCAACCACCCCCAGCTGATATTACAGATGGCAGCTGTTCTGGGTGTCATGCCAAAACTCTCCGCAACAGACCTCATGGTTGGGATCAGCCATGAGAGATTCAGTTAACTAGGTTATGTGTGATAGCTCTTTATAGCTGCATTTTGCTAGTCCTCAGTACCACTGCCCTTGTAGGACTCGGTAAAGTTTGTGCAAATAGCCTCAGCCCACAGGATGGGTTTATTTGAACAGCTTCAGGGTAGCCCAGGGCATGGAATTCGACCGGAGTTTATACGGTATTTTTAAAAAGACGAAAGTACGTTTCAACACTTTGCACTTGTGGGCATGGCACTTTGGCCTCGTGCAGAGCATGATGTTGACCTGATTTGGGCCTGTCCAGGAGGTCAGTCCATGCACGTTTTACATACATGTGATACAAAACTGCATGAACGAATCCTTCCTAGCTGCCTCATACTTTACAGGTAGTGATTCCCTCCTTCTGTCTGTTGTGCCACTAATGCCTGTGAAGCTAAATCTCGCCAACCTGCCTTAACAGGTGGCCACTTAGTGGTGTTTGTTGTTTGTAAATAGCTTTTGACAAATACCGTATTAGTTTCATCTAAATGTAAAGATGCCCAAGAAAAGCAAATAAGTCTGTATTTTTTTTTTTGTTTTCCTCTGAGTGTGTAAAAAAAAAAAAAGTAAATTTGTAGAATTAGATTCCAGTATATTGAAATGTATGAGAGTGGAGAAAACACTACATCCTTTGCTGTCCCTCTGGTGTCCAGCGGAACCTCCAGCCTGTTAACCGGTTTGTTTGCCCTTATTTGTCATTCAATTCCAGCTGCCGAGAGCGGTTAGCACTCAGGCTTTGAGTGGAGCAGGAATATTGAGGATGGTGAACAAGGCTGCCGAAGCTGTCAACAAAATGACAATCAAGATGAATGAATCGGATGCAGTAAGACCTGATTTTTGGGACTTGAATAATGAGATGAATTAATGAGGCTCAACAATTGCATTTTAAAGCTGCAGGAGTAGAAAATGGGATATTAATTTGCTTATTGGCTGTGGTTCTCTGCTACATTAGTAGGCCATGCCTGTACACGGTTAATTTGTTGTTATAAAAGAAGAAATGTAGTTTGCTTGTTGTAATCTAATTTGTAGTGGTTTGTTCTTGCTAAATGAACTCCATTTTTCATCTCCTGCCAGTGGTTTGAGGAAAAGCAGCAACAGTTTGAGAATCTTGACCAGCAGCTGCGGAAACTTCACATCAGCGTGGAAGCCTTGGTCTGCCATAGAAAAGGTGTGTGCCTGTTTGTTGGTTGGGGTGATTTTATGCTCTTTGTAACTAATTAACTAAGCAACTGCAAATAAAACTATGTTTTTATTTTAATCTGTTTTGCCAGAATGTACTAGCCTGGAATGGGCTAATTTAGGTATTGTAACCCAGCCTTCAGGAGTACCCCCAAGAAGAGGTGATGGGCACAGGAGCATAAGTTAAAGGAATAGCTACAACAAAACGTTATAAGCATACAAAGTAGATATTAAACTAAATGATACTTATCCTCCGGGGACGGGGTCTGCTTACCTCAACCCCATTGAACCAATTGCCGCCCTGACAGTGCAGGTCTACTCTGCTTATCCTTCAAATATACCCCTGTACTAATCTCTATTCCTGCAACCCCGCCCCCCATGGGGCCCATCTTTCCTCCAGTGTCCAGCAAGGAATGGGGACTTGCAGAGTGGCTGTCTGGGCCTGGATGGTGGAAGAGTGGCATGATAATATGCTCTTCTCAGCATTTTCCCCCATTTTTAACTCTGCCTATCTCCTTGTTTTGGGAGGGGCTTCAAATGGAGGGGGGTGCTTGTCAGTACTACTCCAGTTGCCCAGCAACTTGAAGCACTTAAGCAGTAGGACAAGCAGACATTCCACCCCACATCTCCAGTCTGAGTGTGGTGCTTTAGCACCTCACTGTAGACTGCCAAGTGTGGAAGTTTGAATCGGGACACAAACCTGCGTCTCCTGCATGGTAGTGCGCGATGCTAACTCAAGCGCCACTGGACCCAACAAATTATACTTACTTATTATCTGTGTTTCTAAATGTTGTTTTTTAATCATTGTATGATATTTGTACAGGACATATTAAAGGGGCACTGTCAGCTTTACCCCCATGATTTTTATCACTTCCAAGCAAAAATGGGTACAACTGCTTATTTTTTTAGATCTATGGGGGCATTTTAGGGTACAAATTTCATAGGTGTGTGCCAACAAGCACACTGCTTGGAAGTGATAAAAAACACAGGGCGCAAAGCTGACAGTGCCCCTTTGAGTAGCTATGTTTTCAACAAAGAGTGAGTTGTCTCAGATGCAGTGCATAAGCAGCAAACCATGCTGTATGTCAGCTACTGCCGGATGGTATGGGCTTTCCACCCCTGCTGGCTGGGACAGGTTGAAACAGTCTGAGAGAAGTCTTAGTAAGCACTCCTTCCTAGGTTGCCGCAGTGTTTTTCATCTTTTCCTAGCTGATAGATGAGGAACACTCCTCCTCCTTCTCAGCAAGTGAGTTTTCATAAATGTCATCAGACTTTTATGGTTCCACTAATGCTCTGGGATTCCATCTATAATCAGAAGCAGCAAGGAAGGATTTTTTTCTGCAGGATTGTTTCACTTTGCAGGAGCTCCATCTGCAGGATGGGAACCTGGGACTGCAGTGCCTTGTAAGTCTGCCATAGCCCACACTCTCCTTGCGGTGTCATGTGGGGCCGAATTCTCCCTTCCCTACCCTACAGTAGGCATGGTGGAAGCTGGGGTTTTTATGAGTTGAGGGTGTGCTTCCACAGAATATGGAGCGCTATGAGGCACACACACGATCAACTTTGTTCCTGTGCTGTCATCTTCACATGCTCAACAGGTGCCATTTTAGGAGGCCAAACTGCACTTTGCCAAGCAGCCATCATGGTACAGGCCACTCATGTGCAGTAAACATGGTAGCCATCTTGGCATAGTATACACGTAAGCATGGGAGCACTGTGGTCATTTTAGCAATGTGGTTGATGCCACTAGCACCTCCCATAGCACTTAAACTTCTCATGCGTTTTGAACTGACACAAGATTTTTTATCATTTTGGCTAACCTTATCATGGAGTCCTCACAGTCCATGCCAAAGGAGGCAAATAGTAAGGCCTCTCAAGTTTAAAAAGTGCCAGACAAGGCTCCAGTCTACCATGGCCAGCTCCCGTTGTCCATCCTGGGACAGGCTTCTTCTAAGCAGAGCAAAGCCCAAGAGGCAGCAAGGACATAAAAATACCCCAGAGCTGACTCAGTTTTGGACCACAGTGATTTTCAGTTCGCCAAATTCAGGAAACTACCTTTTTTTTTTTGCTTCCCCCAGCTCCTGGCCGGCCTCTCCTTCACCTTTCTATGCCCCTCGCTACTACACTGCCCCGATGCAGCCACACATCACCCCACATTGCAGCCCCCTGGGTAACCCAGACGTAACCCTTCGCCGGGTGGGTCTCTCTCCTCCAAGGGGGAAGGCACTGGTTGGGTAGCCAGTGCAGTTCTTGGCCCAGGTGCTGCTGAGGTGATCCTTGGACTGCTCGGGGTCTCATGGCAGCGGAAGCTGACACCCATCATCTGGTCGGCCATGGAGCTCTTTTCCTGTTTGCTCCCAGAGGGCGTGGCATGCCACAAATGTCAAGGTGTATGCCGACATTCACCACGGCCCCATTAGTTACTTGGACCCAGTGGATTGCCATACCCCCAGCCTTCAGCAGGGGTCAGCAAGCAGAGGGTCACTTCCCTGCCCTCCCCCGAGAAAAGACTAGCAGTCATCCGACACTCAAAGCTCTCTCTCTCTCCCTGGCTGGCCCTCCAGCACCCGGGTCAGTTACCGAACACAGGTCACTGGCGTGGCAAACCGAAATCCAACCGCTGCGCTGATGAGCCAGCGCAGGACACTTCTGGATGCTTGAGACATGCAAGGAGAGAAGATCTTGGGGACCCAGGTGTAAAAGAAATGCCACACTAAGCTGTGATCCTCCCTCGCTGGTTCCCGTTGTCTCCCTGCAACCAGGCTTACTCCTTTAATGCAGAGAGAAGCCCAGTGCTCCTCCCACTCTGCCACGGGGCAGCAGAACTGAGATATGCGTCCAAGCTGAGATCTAAGGCATCATCATCTAATGAACATGGCGTCATCTGACAGCAGCATTAAGGAAACCACTTACAAGGTTCCCGTATGTAAAGGATGCCAGGCTAGGCTCCGGTCCACAGTATCTGGCTCCTGCTGCCCATGTCATGATAAAGCATCTTTCTCTAAGACAAAAAAGCCCTAATGCTCATCAGAATTCACCTCAGACTTGGCTATACAGGAAAACTTCTCAGAGACCGAATCGGAGTCCTCCTTACCATAGAACTCGCACTTTTTCTCTCTGGGGTAGCACTGAGAGAATTCACACTGAATGCCGTTCTCTTTCATTAGAAGACTCATGCGGGGCACCCTGTGGTTGAGACTTTCTCACTGAGGCTATAGAAGTTCTCACTCAAAAAACAAACAGAAAAACAGGATCTTCCGTGCGCACCATCAGACAGCAGCACTAAGGAGCCAGTGTGCAAGGCTGCACACTACAGATTGCACCAGACTAGGCTCCAGTCTCCACTGGCTGGCTCCTGCTCCCCTCTTTTTTTTTTTTCATAAAGTGTTTGTCCCCCTTTCTCCTCCAGCCCCCTTCTGCTTCCTGCCTGCACAGCCCTATCACTCATAATCTCAGGAACTTACCTGGCTTCTGACAATTCCCCCCCATGGTGGAGCCAGGCCAGGGAAGTCCATCCTCCCCACCCCCAGTAACCACATCCAGATTGGAAGCCAGGGTCCAGTTGGTGGTGTGGGGCCAGCGATGGGCAGGGGCTTTATCGTGCTGGCAGTATTCTAAGATATTCCATGAAACAGTCTTCACCATTGATTTCCATTGATGGGTCTGAGGCTGAATGCACTAGGACCCTACAGGAGCAAATTGTTTTGCAGGGAGGGAGCCAGTGTTTGCTACTGATGGCGTCTGCTCACCTCGCGTGTTGCCATGTGCACCAGCCAATAAACTGTCGCTGGCTCCCTCATACACCTCATTTCTGTTCTTCCACCATCAATTGCACACCAAGGGAGTGACAGCACCTCAGTTCAACCATTGCCTATTTTTCTACTGCATCACTGCAAGTTTTACTCATACATGGTGCCTACTCTGTTATTTTGGTTTACCACAATGCCAAAACCCGAGAAAAAGACAAAAGGGCCAAGAAGTTGAAGAAAGTCAGACAACCTCTCATCATGCTTTGTTGCCCCTATGGGAAACCCATCGCTGCGACATGCCGGCTTCAGCACTGTTGGATCTGCCATTTGATCTGACTTGGCTGTTCTCATGAGATGCATGAGTGAAATGCCTGCTACTCCATGGAATGTTGTACCCTCAAGATCCAAGCGATGTAGTGGGGTCATCCGAGCTCCACTTTTGAAGGCAATTTTTGCACTCTTGAGGCCAAGGTATGGTCTCTGAGCCTTACTCTGGGCTTCTTCCCAGCACCCCTGGTGCTGAGGAAGCAAAGGATTCTCCACAACCATGCCTTGCTGAGCCGGTGGGTCTGGTGGACAGCTGGCTCCTTCTGGGCAGCTGGCAAGCACCCCCACCCTGTCTGACTGTCTTGTGTAGCAGACTTCCCCATTGGTAAGGCTGAGGCTTGGTTCTCCCAGTGGACACCTCAGTGTCGCTGCCTGGTTCCACACCAGCTCCTGGCATCATTCATGGTGCCAGTGAGCAGAGAGGTGAGGGTCACGACTTTGGTTCCCCTCCTTACACCATTTTGAAGTATCGAGAGGAACTGATGGTGGCGTCTTTTTCACAATCGGTTCTCTACCACCTTTGCTGAAGTTTCCAGCGATCATTGGCCCCTTGGGGCTACTAACTTGAACTAAATACAGAGGGGCAGCTGGTAGCCTACGCCAGTTCTGTAGAAACACAAACATGGTTCAGTTTCAACCCATTCCTCTGGCATCACTCCTCCCTGGCCAGCACCTTCTGTCTGTCCACGTCCTCTTATGAGGACACTGAATCTTTTCTCCACCTGTCATCGGCCTCTGAGCACACCCTGCACCAGAGATTCCTGGCAAACACGTTGCAGGTGCTAGATATGGGCTCCTTTACTAGACACAGTTCCATGTCTTTGCAGCTGGGACTCCTAGATTTCATTGATTTCTTCAGTTATCCCTCCTTGGTCTTGAGTTGTTGAGTAATCCTCAAGGACAGCCTAGAAATGTTCCTTCTAGGGATGTGGATATGATGATCTATCCACACTGTCCGGCAGTTGCCTTTCCCTTTAAGGATCGCCGGAAACGTCTTCTAGCTGGCTCCTCCCACCCACCCGGGTGGTAGCCCCATGGATGCACCCCATGACGCCAGATCTGCCTTTCTGCTGGAAGGTTCAGGTTCCCTCTTTACCGCTTCCACATTGAATAGACCCTGGTGCTCCAATCTTGGGATTTACTTCCAAAACTTACTTTAAAACTCATTTGAGTTTCGTCTTCGCCTCCATCTTCTTTCGCAACCTCGACTGAGGATAAGACTGTTCCCAGGTTTCGCTGGTGCCCTTGCAGGCAGAAGATGTCCCATATGGACCCTCACACCTCGTGCATCTGCTGTCTGGGCCATGATCACGATCCGCAGGCCTGCGACTTTTGTCAGTTGTTCCACCCAAATGTTCTCTATGACCGCTCTGCCTGCCTGAAGTTGAGCTGACCAGAGAAACGATACCTGCTGGTCAAATCAAAGGATGCCCATTGGGTGGTCTCCGTGGCCGCGGAGTCCACCGAGCAGTTAGAACAGCTCAGGGCCGAGGAGGAGGCGGCCCAGGCCGCTGCTCAATCCTCTTCTGCCTCAGCCTTTTTCTCGCTCCAGTTGGGCTCCACCAATTTGGCCTCCTTCAAGCAGCTGTGCCAGTCCCTCTCAACTTAAGGAGAGGGCCCCACTGAGTCGCACAGTTCCTGCTCACGCAAGGAGGAGTCCAAGAAGGACAAAGAGAAGACTCATCATCGACTCTCTTGGGACCAGGAATGTTCCTGCTGTCAGGAAATTATGGTTTCAACTATAGTCGAAACTGCGGCCCCGGCCGTTGGTTTCACAGTGACCCCATTGAACCAGTTGGCTGAGGTGCCGGCCAAATATTCGGCCAAGATTTTTGTCGACCGATTGTCATCCAAAGAGGCCAAAAACTCTCTTTTCAGGACTTCGGTCTTGCCGGTGACTATTGACGGGTTGTCCCAGCTTGCTAAGCCGGAACTGCCAGTCATCAGCCAAGACCAGGATGAGCCGTGAATCTCCCTGGCTCCTTCTGAGGTCCCCCGTCAGCACCACTGAGGCCGAGGTCTCGGTCAGCTTTGGGGTCGAGCAGGTCCCGTCGACATTGGTGGTCTCACTCTCGACACCATGGTAAGTGGCGCCACCACTACTGGTCTTCGTCCTCCTCTGATGAGGAGAGGCTTCGGCACAAATTGTGGCGACGCTACGAAGACCTCATGTGGCAACAGTTGTTTCCGTCCGGGCCAAAGTGGTTTCCACCCAGGTCATTACCAAGGCTGTTGCCTGAAAGGCCGACGCAGACTCCCCAGTGGTGCTGGTTGGTACTGTTCCTCCCCCAGCGCAGCCAGTTCAGACCCTGTCAGCTAGGCTGAAACAGGCTTCTCCGCTGATCGTGGTGGAGCCACCACCTAAAAAGCCAACGACCAGGGCTCCAACCAAGGAATCTCGGTCTGCCAAGGGGCTTCCCCATCAGCTGTCAGTCACCTTTATGCCTGACCATCTGCGGCGGGTCGAGGGGGGACACAGGTGGCCGCCCGCTTTATGCGGACTCCTCAGAGGCTGAGGATTCCTTTTACACTCCCATCCACTAGACACAGAGTTGATCAGGGATCTTTCCATGGATGAAGGCCCTACTTCATTCGTGGGCATTCTTTGCCTCATCTCTGAATCTATGGGGATGAAGCTGGAACCCGTCCAGAAGCGGGCTCGAAATCCCTTCACAGAAATTCTGGACAAAGGGGATTCTCCAGCGGAGGCCTTCCGAGTGGCTGAGGCCATTGTTGGCCCAGCCTGGGAGCTTTGGCAGCGCCCTGCTTCTTGCCTTGGCCCTCGGCCCGGATGGACCACAAGTATGTGGTGCCCACCGGTACCCTTTTAGGGTTCACGGAGCATCCCTTGGCTGAGGGGTTGATGGCTGACTCCATGTTTTGGTGCTCAGACAATACCAGCGATGGCAGTAGACCGCCGGACGAAGAGTCCAAGAAATTGGACCATTTGGCCAAAAAGGTGTATGCTGCCTCCTTGCTTGGCCTGCGCCAGGTGAGCTCGGCCTTCTTGATGGCACACTTCTCTCATGCCCTTTTAGGCTTCCTAGATGAGGTGATCCCTCATATTCCTGCGGACCTTCAGACCATGGTCAAACAGGTCCGAGACCAGTATAGGGTGGTGGCAAAACAGCAACTCCAGATGGCTCTGGATATTGGTGATTCTTGCACCTGCTCAGTGGCAGCCGTGGTTGCTGTGCACCGTAGGGTTTGGCTACAGAGCTCAACCTTCATGGCAGTTACCCAGCAAAAGCTGGTGGATGTCCCCTTTTTTTGGGCACCGACCTATTTGGGCCTGGTGTGAAGGGTCACCTCCAACGCATTGAAATGTCCAGTGCACCCTGGACTCCATGACATCTGCTCAGAAGGACAATAAGGGCTCTAAGCAGCAGAAGCGCGAGCCCTTTTGGTCCTCCACCCCTGCAGCCAAATCAGCCCAGCATCAGTCTGATCAGCAGGCTCCGTTCTGATGACCTCGGGCCAAGTCGGTGACCTCGGCGGTGTGAAAGCCCAGAGGGAAGGGACCCAGTGGCTCCCTGGCCAGATCCTCCTCCTCCAAGGCTGCTCAGTGACGGGATGGGAGTTACCACCATCATTCCCATCACGCTTGCCCTAGGTCCTCTTATGGGGGGCCCGCTTCCACCACTTCCTTTCCGACTGGTCCGCTGTTACCATGGATAGGTGGATTCTGGAAGTGGTTGTTCAGGGTCTGCCTCTGGAATTCGAGCAGTACCCTCCAAGCTGAGCTCACGCCCCATGGGAGGACTTGGTATCCACAGACACTCAGTCGGCTCTTAGAGATGACATAGCTCAGCTCCTCCGCAAGGAGGTCGTGGTCAGAGTGGTGAATCCTCCAGAACACCCAGGGTTCATCTCCAGGTACTTCCTTGTGCCAAAGCGGATGGGGGCTGGTGCCCCATTCTAGATCTGCATGACCTGAACAGATTCTTCAGGTCCTGCGCATTCAGGATGGTAACTGTCCCAGATCATGCCAACTCTGGGCAAAACATGCAGTTTTGCTCTGTGGATCTTCAGGATGCATGCATTCACGTCCCGATCCGTCCGTCCCACCGAAGGTTCCTCCACTTCTGAACAGAAGGAGTCCTTTATGGGTCCCAAGCCATGCCTTTTGTCCTCTTCTCTCCCCCCAGGGTCTTCACCAAATGCATAGCAGTGGTGGCAGCTTATCTGAGGCACCAAGGGGTCCGGGTATACCCCTACCTGGATGACTGGCTGATAGGTCCCCTTCAGGCAGGAGGTGGAGAGGTCCAGGGACCTGGCCCTCCAGACCTTCATCGACCTTGGACTCCGTGTCAATGAGGCCAAGTCGGAACGCATGCCCTCGCAGGTGATCAGTTTCATCGGGGCAGAACTTGACTCATGCCGGGCCAGAACTCGGTTCCTGGCGGGCAGGGCGGAGGTTCTCTCCTCCTTTGCTCAGTCATTTCTGGTTGGGCACTTACATCCTGCCCGGCACTTCCTGCGCCTTCTGGGTTACATGGCAGCCTGCACCAGCGTGGTCCAGGGGGCCCATTGGCATGTGCGCTCCCTCCAGTGGGACCTGGCCAGCCAGTGGTCTTAGCGCAAAGGTCACTTTGACCAGCTGGTCACTGTGACCCAGAGGGTGTGGAATGCCCTCCAGTGGTGGCTCATCCCAGAACATCTGCAGGAAGGGATCCCGTTTGTCCACCTCAAGCCGATGGTCATCCTGACTACCAACACCTGTCTCATAGGCTGGGGTGCCCACCTTGGGAAACAGAGTCCATGGTCTCTGGACCCCTCAGGAGTCCCGATGATGCATCAACCTGCTGAAGCTCCGAGCAGTTCAGCTAGCCCTGACCACATTTGCTCCATTTGTCTGGGGTCAGGTGGTCCAGATCTAGATGGACAATGCCACGACCATGTACTACTTCAACAAGCAGGGTGGGACGCACTCCTTGCCTCTGTGCAAGGAAGTTCTCTGCATCTGGACCCTCGTGTGCACCTTGGAGGCAGATCTCCTAGCCATCCATGCGGTAGGAGCCTCAAATCGGCTGGTGGATGCCCTCCACCAGGTGGGTGAGGCATCTCACTTGTAGTTCACAGTGAGGCACCCCTCAGGTGGACCTGTTCGCCTCCAAGGAGAATGCAAATCTGAGGCTGTTTTGTACTGGCCCCCTCAGCAGGGCTTACTGCAGGGGGATGCCTTCTCAAGGCCGTGGACCCCAGGCCTCTTCTATGCCTTCCCTCGATCCACAAGGTGCTACTCAAGGTTAGGAGGGACAAGGCACAGACGATCCTGGTGGCTCCGGACTGGCCATGCCAGTTTTGGTACCCTGATCGCCTCAACCTCAGCAACAGGCTCCCGAGGCATCTTCCAGCATGTCCGACATGCTTTCCATCAATCAGGGAAAGGTACTCCTTCCGGACCTTCAATCCCTGCACCTGACAGACTGGTTCCTGAGCGGCTAGAGTTCCAGGCTTTGGGTTTCTCTGAAGATGTCCTCACCGTGGTGGAGGCATCTCGCAAGGAATCTACCAGAAAATGCTATGCCTTCAAATGGAAGAGATTCTCTATTTGGTGTTGGGGCAAGGGGCTGGACCCCTCGACCTGTCCTGTGGCCAGCATTTTGGACTATCTGTGGTCTCTCTCCTAAGGGGGGACTTCAGTCGATGACCCTTAAGGTGCACCTGGCAGCCATCTCTGCTTGCCGGGCGCTGGCTGGTCAGCAGTCGGTGGCACAGGAGAAGGTGGTCTGGTGCTTTTTCAAAGGCCTTGACCACATTTTCGCTCTGATGCGTGAATCACCACCACCATGGGACTTGTTGCTGGTTTTGCCAAAGTTCATGGGCAAGCCATTCAAACCAGTGCACAGGTGTGACATGTCTCGCGTGTCGTGGAAGACCGCCTTTCTGGTGGCTGTCACATCAGCCAGAAGGATCATTGAGCTCCAGATGCTCTCGGTGGAGTCTCCTTACCTGATCTACCACAGGGACAGGGTTGTCCTGTGCCCCAACTTGAAGTTCCTCCTGAAGGTTGTGTCAGAGTTTCACCTGAATCCGGTGATGTCTCTAACGGTGTTCTTCACCAATCACATCTTGGAGGCTGAACACAGGCTCCATACTTTGGACCTGAGGCAAGCGCTCACTTAGTATAAAGAGCGAACGGCTGAAGTTCAGAGAGAGGTTCGCCAGCTGTTTGTCACCTGTGCTGAAGCTACACCTAGTAGTCCTGCAGCCAAGCGGATGATTGGCAGGTGGACCACATCCTGCATTGATGTCTGCTATAGGTTGGCGGGTAGGGAGCCTTCCGGATGGCTAAGGGCTCATTCTACCTGCCATACTGCTGCGTCGGTGGCTGCTTCTAGGGATGTCCCTATCCAGGAAATCTACAGGGCTGCCACCTGGAAGTCCGCACACACCTTCATTTCCCGTTACCACATTGACCTTGAGTCATGCCGGGTTGCTGGTTTTGGGACCTCAGTTCTCCAGTCTCTGTTCCCGAAGTAGAGGATGTGTGCCTTGCCTCCCTCCTCCCGAAGAACTGCTAGGAGTCTGCCAAATAGTGTGTATAGAACATCATATCCACATCCCTAGAAAAACAGGTTACTCGCCTGTAACAGTAGATCTTCCATGGGGATAATCTCCTGCAGCAGGTAATACACTCGGGTCATCGCCAGAGGGCGCTGTGGTGCACTGCAGCTTTCTCCTAGCAGTCGTTTGCCAGGGGCCACCCACACATGACATCATCATTCTGCTCTATATGAGTGGGCAGTCCCTGGTATCCTCAGTTCATTTTCCCACCGTCTTCAGCTCGTACGCAGCAGCTAGTGTGTAGAGCAGCAGTCATCAACGAGAACTTGAGCTGGAAACAGATATTCTCAGTTTCTTTTCCTACATCGACGAATGTCCAAAGACTCTACAGGCAAGACAGCGCTTTTTCGCTCATGTCATTGCAGTAGGAAGAGCTACCATTAAGACAACCATACTGTTTGTGTTAGGTGTCTGGGACCCGCACTCGACACCGTATCCTGCTTCCATTGTCAGGAGTTCAATCAAGCAACCAGTCAACGATGGCTACAGGAGATTGAAGCACACCTTATGGAGCAGAAAGTGTCTCTTTTAGAGAAGGGAGTGGTTCCATGGAGCCCCCTGCTACTGCTTCACATAAGAAGTATAAACATAAGAATAAATCATCCTCAACTACATTGGGCAAACATTCGTCGATGGCCACCATCACAGATGCTACACCGCCGACAGTGCTTTCCAGGACTGCTTTCTCGTTGGCGGGGGTTTACACCATCTCGTCGACGGCCCTTTCTAGTGCTCTTTCAGCAGTCTCGATGGAACCCTATGGTGGTTCACTTGACGTTCCATCAACGATAACTCCCTTCCCGTCGACGGCGTCTCCTTTTAAGCATTCTAACGCCTCATCTGCTGCCCCGTCGGTGACAAGCCTTTGTTCTGTGGGCAGAAATACTAGATTTGCAGTCTTCACTGACCCTCTGCCTTCACAACCATTCTCCCATAGGAGCCAGGCGGACAGGGATCTATACCTGTTTATACCTCAAGTCCTAGTTTCTCAACTGTTCCCCTGGTTTCTCAGAAAACCCCTGCCCCTCCTCCCCACCCCTCATTGGACGTAGCCACAGTGGTACAACAGGTTCTGCAAGTAATGAGGCACTCAATCTCCCACTACAGGGGAGGCAAGTCACTCTTCGTGTTCTCCTACCCCTCCTCCTAAATGCTTCCGGCGAGACTGTAAACGCTCACCACCCTGGTCCCCTCCCTCATATGAAGAAGAGTACTTTTCAAATGAGGCAGAATTTCTGGTAGGCTTCCCGGAGATCTGGAGGATGTTGACCTACAGGACTTGGACTCTCATCCCCCGTCCTCTCCTTCTACTATCTTCTCTTTACATGAGGATTTATGTATTTATTTATTTATTTAAGAGATTTACCAGGAAGGCATACTGAGCAGAGTACTGCTCGATTCCAGATGCGCCTGGGGGGTGGGGATTACAAAGGTACAGTAATACAGAAAAAAACATACATAAATATGTTTGGTACAAAACAATGGACGAGATAGTCGTAATGCAATATTGAAGGTACATTTTCATTAACATTTCAATAACATTTTGAGCTGACAGCAACACAACTACCGAAAATGGAGAACCAGACTGGTGTTAACAGCTGGTAGTTAGGAATTGTGAGGGTTGGGGGATACAGGAGCAGTTGGTAGAGAAGTGCGTTTTGAGAAGAGCATTCCAGTGTGGAGTACTTGTGGTGTGTCTAATATCGGCTGATAGGGAGTTCCATAATTTGGGCAACCTGAAGCTGAAGGAAGCCTGGCCTGTCCAGGTGGATCTGTGTGGAATGTGCAGGAGCCTAGAGGCTATGTTCCTGAGTGCGTAGGCCGGTGGGGGAAGGGCAGTTAGAGAGGACGACAGGTAGGAGGGGAGTGTCTGCGACCAGAACTTAGCAGTAGTTCTGGCACAGTGTAGCAATTGCCGGTTATGTAGAGAAGGGAGGTCCAAGGACTGGTAGAGGTCACAGTGATGAGTATTAGGAGGGCGGTCCAAGGAGAACCGGCAGAAGGAGTTGAAGAGGGGATCAAGCCTAGCTAAGGAAGTTTGGGAGGCAGCACAGTAGACAACATCGCCGTAATCCATGATCGGGAGGATCATTTTTTGGACTATTGCTAGTCTGGTTGGTAGAGGTATGCAATTTTTGTTCCGGAAGAGAGCTCCCAGCATGGGATGCAGTTTTTTGTGTAGAGCATCTATATGTGCAGAAAAGTCAAGGTACTGATCTAACCAGACACCGAGATATCTATATGAAGTGCAGGCCTCTAGTGGGGAGCTATCCAGAGTGTAGAACGTGGGGGGGGCAGTAGGCAGGTTAGTTTGGCCCAGAGCCGAAGGTGAGGGAGACTGTTTTTTTTTGAGTTTAAGAATAGTTGATTAGAGAGGAACCAACGTTGGATGGAGTCAAGTCCTTCTATAGACAGGCTGTCACTGCACTAGTGGATGGGCCAGCAAGCAAACAGCACTCTGATCGCTCATGCGATATATGGATAGCAGAATGTGAGCAGGCAGCAGGCAGGTCATTGAGAAAGATAGAGAACAGCAGAGGGCCGAGTACAGACCCTTGGGGGACTCCACTGGTGACAGGGAGTGAGGTGGAACTAGCCGAGCCAATACGGACTGATTGGGACCTACCTGTCAGATATGAATGGAATCAGTTAATTGCGTTCACAGAGAGTCCAGCTTGGGCGAGTTTAGCCAGCAGCAGGGGATGAGAGACTGTCTCAAAGGCTTTAGCCAGGTAGATAAATATGGTTGCTGTTATTTCCCTTGTCCATTCCCGTAAGGATGGAGTTAGTGAGGCGAAGAAGAGAGGTGGTGGTGGAGTGTTTTTTTCGGAAGCCGGCCTGGTAGGGGGTGAAAAATGATATGGTATCTAGATAGTGTTGGAGCTGGGATAGTACAAGACGCTCTTGAATTTTGGCTAGGATGGGGAGCAGTGATATGGAACGGTAGTTGGATGGGGAGGAAAGGTCCCCTCCTTTAGCAAGGGGAATGACTGTGGCTTGTTTCCATATTTTGGGGACTGCCCCGAGTCTAAAAGACAGGTTGTAGAGCAAGGTTAGAGGGTGGGCTATGGCAGGTGCTGAGAGCAGGAGCATTTTGGAATCAAGGCCTGATGGGCATTTACCTTTGGATGGGTTGAGTGACTGCAGTATTTTTAGCACCTGGCCAGGTGAGACTGGGCAGAGCGAGAAGGAGGCCGGGAAGATACTGTAGGGGGAACAAAGGGCGGGGATGGGGATGGGAGGAGAGTAGTGAAGATGTAGTGGTGGAGAAATATGAATTAAACTCCATGGCAACCAAGCTAGGATCCACAATGATTCTTCCTCCTAGGTTGAGAGTGGGAGTGGGGGGTTGGGCCGGTGGGAAAAGAAGGGATTTTATTGACTTCCAGAATTGAGTAGGGTGAGCGAAGTTATTGTTGAACGCAGTTTTAAAGTAATTTGATTTGGCCTGGCATATGAGTCTTGTACAGGCATTTCTTAGCGACCTGTAGTGTTGCAGAGCCATATGAGCACCTGTGGCCTTGAAAGATTTCCAGGCTCGGTCTCTGGCTCGTAGTTGTGCCATGAGGTAAGTAGTGACCCATGGCAAGTGGGCTTCTCTTACTCTGGATCTCCTGAGAGGAGCGTGGAGATCCCAGATGTCTAGGAAGTTAGTAGAGAAAAATTTCAGGGCCTCGTCCATTTAGGTGGCCCTAGGGATGAAAGACCAGTCAATGCTGTTGAGGTCGTTTAGGAGAGCGGTCAGATCAAGGGATTTGTAAACTCTGTTGTAAAGCGTGCGGGGTGCGTCATGCGGTTGCCTCCCTACTTGATGACCCCTCTTTTCATGAGACGATGGTTCAAATTCAGAAAATTATGGATTTTTCAACCACCGAACATGATAAAGAAAGGATATGGCAGACTATTTAGAACTGCCTGAAGAGCCTGTAGTAGTGGTAACCCCACTCATACAAACCTACCAAAATGCTGTACTGGTGGCTTGGAACCAACCCTCGGGGTCCCAGCCATTCCTAGGAAGGCAGATCGCCTTTACCACACTCCACTTGACCACCTTTTTCTTTCTACTAGCCCTGAGGCAGACTCTGTAGTGATCACCGCAGCTCATGATCGTACTAAATTACCAAAACACATGAGCTCATTACCCCCTGATAAGGAATCCCGCCTTCTTGACTACCTTGGGAAGAAGGTGTTCCAGGCAGGTACCATGAATCTTAGAATTCTACATTATATGGGACACATGGTTAAATATCAGCGTACCCTCTGGTCCTCTGCTATAGAACTGGTCAATAAACGCCCTCCATCTCAGGAGAAGGACCAGTTATTGGCTACAATTTTCTCTGGCAACTGTATCTCGATACCTGCTTCGTTTAGGTTTTGATGCGGTGGACACTTCGGCCTGCACAACAGCCACGGGGATTGCCCTGAGATGCCACGCTTAGTTACATGTATCAGGATTCACATCAGATATACAACATAAAGTGGTAAGTGCCCCCTTTAATGAAACTAAACTGTTTGGTCCAAGCACCCAAATGCTTCTGGATGATCTCCAAGCTTCTGGGCGGACCTTATGTATGGTACATGGCATGAATCATACCTCTCAGCCATCCTACCAGTACCGCTCTCAGTCCTCCTTTCTGTCGAAGATAGGCAGTAAACCTCCAGGACTGCTGCTCCTACCTCCAAGGGCCCCTGCTCCCACCCTAGGGATGGAGCTGGTCAGACCACTTCCCAATGACCAACTGGGGCATTGCCTGGGCTTCCTCCACCAGGCTTCGGAAGCTGTGAGTGGTGATTTTGCCCTCCATTTAGAGGCCTGGCAGGCGATAACATCGGACAAGTGGGTACTTCAGATCATAAGGACAGGACACACGCTGGAACTTATGTCCATGCCTCTATTCTGTCCATTACCCACCCAATCATATTCCTGTTCTCAAGGAGGAACTTCAGGCACTTTGCAAGAATGCCATCTGTTCAGTTCCTCCATTGAAATACCACCAGGGATTTTACTCTCACTTTTTTCTGGTACCCAAATGTACAGGAGATCTCAGGCCCATATTAGACCTCAGACAACTGATCTACACATTCAGTACAAAAGGTTCCAATTGGTCATCTTAACATCTATAATGCCGATGTTAAAACAATGGGATTGGTTATGCACATTAGACATGAAACATGCCTACCTACATGTCCCCATCCACCCCACCCACCACCGGTTCCTTTGCTTTTACCTGGTAGGACAACATTACCAATTTTGGGCACTCCCAATCGGTCTCTCATCCACTCTGAGTCTTTACCAAGTGCCTAGCAGTTGTGGCGGCGGCTCTAAGATGGGATGGATACTTTGTTTTCCTGTACCTGGACGATTGCCTCATAAAAGCAGACTCAGAAACCTCTCTGTTTTCATCCCTCCAGACAACCCTCTCTGTTCCAGTCCCTAGGAATTCCGGACTACTGGCTTAAGTCCAATCCTACCCCTACCCAGTCGTTCCAGTATATAGGAGCTATTCTGGATACCGCCTCTACCAGGGCTTATCTCCCCTGCCGCAGACAAGACAAACTTCTGTCTCTGGCCTCCCAGATGCAAACACAATTATTTATCACAGCCAGACATCTCTTATGCCTTCTGGGGCACATGGCCATGGCCATCCCCACAGTAGCCTTTGCCCATCTACATATGAGACCAGTCCAGTGGAGACAAGACGGGGGATTTCGAAGACAAAATCAGAGTCACTCCTGTTCTACGCTCGGCCCTGAATTGGTGGACCCAGCGTGCCAACCTATCTCAAGGCATGCCCTTCCACTCCCCTCCTCCCCAGCAGACGATGGGCATGGATGCTTCCCTCGACAGCTGGGGTGCACACCTGGGTCCCTACAAGACAAAGGGTACAGTAGGTGGCCCCGATTCTCCATTTCTCCCCATATAAATCTACTGGAAATAAGAGCTGTCCACCTTGCCCTTCAGGCTCTCCGCCCCCACCTCTCCTGATCCAATCAGACAACACCTCTGTGGTGTACTACCTGAACAAACAAGGGGGTACCAAGTCCCGCACTCTGCAGAGAGACAATGGCAGTTTGGCAGGAGGCCATATTTCAAGACCTATCCTTGATGGCTGTCCATCTTCTCGGACGCCTCAATACCCTGGCCGATATTCTCAGTCACCAGACCTCAACACACAAGTGGACACTTCATCACAAAGTTCTTCAGATGATCTATCGATTGTGGGAGACCCTGCATCTCGACCTCTTTGCCTTCCCCGTCAATCACCGACTCCCCAGATACTGTTCCATTATCCTGAATGAAAAGGGACAGTCTACAGATGCCCTGTCCCAACTGTGGACAGGACTGTTCTTACATGCTTCCCCCGTCCCACTCCTGCAACAAACTCTACTGAATCTACAACTTGAACCTGCCACCATGATCTTCATAGCCCCTCTGTGGCCTTGGCAGGTGTGGTTTCTCCTACTTCAACAGTTCTCAGTAGCAGACCCCATTCCGTTGCCAATCGGGTCAGATCTGTTGACTCAAGATCAAGGGACACTACTTCATCCCAACCTGAAGTCACTACGTCTTCATGCTTGGCTCCAGAGGATGCTTTCATAGCCTGTCTTCAAGTCTCCTCACCTGTGGCCAACATTCTATTGGCTTCACGCAAAAAGCATCTACCAGGGAAACATATGCTAAATGGAAACGCTTCTCCATATGGGCGGCTTCCAGGTCGTTGGACCCTTATTCATGTCCACTGACTAAAGTGTTGGACTACCTGGCTTTGCTTGCCAAGACAGGTTTGAGCTACTCCTCTGTTAAAGTTCATTTGGCCTCTATTTCAGCCTTCCATGAGCCCTTGAAAGGGAGACTACTGTATCAACATCATCTTGCCAAAATGTTCCTAAGAGGAATGCTACATATCAAACCTCTCATTAGACGACCCATCCCTCCGTGGGATCTGAATTTCCTTTTGGAAAAGTTGACCCTCGAGTCTTTTGAACCAGCGGCCACTTGCAACCTCCGCTTCCTTTCTTGGAAGACAGTATTTTAGTGGCCATCACTTCCACTTGGCGTATCTCCGAGCTGCATGCCCTCATGTGCAAAGAACCTTATCTAATCTTTCACAAAAACAGAGTGGTTCTCCAAAGCAATCCTTTCTTTTACCTAAGGTGTGCAGACTATTGAATTGCTGATTTATTACCCTGAGCGTTCTAATCGGGGTTAATACCTCCTACACACCTTAGATGTCCATCGTATATTGAGATACTATACTAGTTATACCAAATCTGTTAGAAAAACCTCTCGGCTTTTTGTTACCTTCGCCTCAACCAGGGATGGTCTCCCAGTCGCTAAACAGACCATCTCCAATTGGCTGACACATTGTATAAGCTTTCATTAGAAATATAACAAACCCTTAGCAGGACCTGTCCAAGCCCATTCTACCAGAGCCATGGCCACAACAGCGGCCCGCTTTAAAGGGGCTTCTATCCCAGACATCTGCAATGCAGCCACATGTTCCACAATATATACTTTAATGAAGCATTGCAACTTGAATGAAAAAAAATATATACTGTGTGTGTGTGTGTGTATATATGTATATATGTATGTATGTATGTATTGTATGTATGTATGTATATGTATGTATGTTGTTTCTCACCTTTGGCCGAGCTATCCTACAAGGCCTTTTGTCATAACTTTCCACCCTTCCTGGGTTTACTGCTTAGGAGTCGTTCCAAATGTATTACCTGCTGCAAGAGATTATCCCAGTGGAAGATAGTACAATTACATACTTACCATAACGGTAGATCTTCGAGGGGTATCTCTTGCAGCAGGAACAATCTCTTCCTCCATCCCCCTCCTTCTCTAAGAGAACAATTTCTAATCCAAATACATATGGAAAGGGATCCCTATGGTACCTCTGATCTCCCTTGGTCCTCACTTAGCTAGCTGAATCCGGCAGGGAACTGAGGGTACCAGGGACCGCCCACTCTTTTATATAGGAGCAGAATGATGATGTCATGTGGGCGGCCCGTGGCAAAGGACGGCTAGAAGAGAGCTGCTGTGCACCACAGTGCCCTCTGGTGATGACATGAGTGTATTACCTGCTGCAAGAGATGCCCCTCGAAGATCTACCATTATGGTAAGTACGCAACTGTACTTTCTAGGTGTGGTATATGATCTTACTTCGAAAGGGTTCCTTCAGTAGGTCATCACATATAGGACTGGCACCACCTGGCATCACGGGCCGCACGTCAAACTTTTTTTATAGCAGTCCCTGACGGGGGACCGCCCAGCTGTCACGTGACAGACATTAGCATGGCTGTATATAGTGGGCGGTCCCCACGCCCACCCTCCAGTTCTTTTCCGCCATCGCCTCGTGTCAGTCGCATTGCAGACTTCCATACAGCGATTTTTGTGAAAAATTCTTGCATTGGAATCTTTCCTTTGCCCTCATTTTCTTCATCTTTAGTTTGCTAACTTGATGTCGTCACCTAAGAAGAAGTGCTCGTCCTCTGGCAGGCAGATCCTGCATAAGGATGGTCACCTGAAGTGTCATCTGTCTGGGCCCAGACCATCCTGTTTCCTCCTGTCCGGAGTGCCAAACTTTCAACCAGGCCACCAAGAAGTGGAGACAGCAGGCTTTGGAGGCCCACCTCTTAAAGACCCGCTTAGCATCTCTTGAGAAACAGATGGACCGTATAAGGGAATCCTCTTCCTAAAAATCATCTCCTTCGAAGAAACACCACAAGGAGAAGTCTAGGGAGTGGGAGTGCTCCGCGGAAGAGGCCACGTGGCCCTTGACTAGCAAGGCCCAGCCAACTCCCAAGAAGTCTGACGGTAAGTCTGGTAAATCTTTCGCAGATCAGCCAGTCATCGACCGCGAAGTCAGCCACCGGTAAGATGGCTCCCCAGCCTTCAGGGACCCACCGGCACCCGTCAAGTCGGTGGGAGAAACCTCTCCCGCCCGCCCAAACGATGCTTGATAGGACGCCTGTCCCTGACGGCCGCTCAGGCATGGTTTGCCCATGGGGGCCTAGTGGCGCCTCACCCGATGACAGGTAGGACCAGGGAGAGAAGGCCCCTCTTCCCCCCCCCCTTTCTTAGCCTGTACCCTCCTCCTCCTCACCAATGGGTACTTCTGGCGAGGACAGCACTGAACCCTTGGGGGTCTATCCCATGCTCTCCTGACAGGATCACAGAGAAGGAGGCTCCTCCTCGGCCGTCCGTCCTTCCAGTGGAGGTACCTTCTCCTCCCTCTGGTGGGATTCCTGTTTAGCCAGCACTGGCTCCAGTCTTTCCGTCAGACCCGGCGGACACTTTGCCGACGCTGGAGGTACTGACTACCATTCCTCAGCCAGGGCCCAGCGGTCGGCCTCAGCCGTTGGCTCCGACGCCAGACCCAGTCCCGCCGTCAGAACCCTTCGTCCTGCTCTGACGCTGGCCCCTCTGATGCCGGATCTGGTGGTGCCAGTCCCGATGTCCGTCCCTCTGATGATGGCTGTCCCAATGCCAGATCCCCAGCCTATCTACACTACTGCAGGTCCGACGAGGGTACCTCCGCCGTCAGATCTGACGACAGGGATTTACACATGACCCAGGACTGTCCCATATTACCCTCTTGGGTATGCTGTGGACCATTTCCCAGCTGGTCCCCTTCTGGGCTGGCGCTCATATGGGCAGCACTACCCTGGTTTCCACCCATACCATTACCAGGGGTCCTAGGGTTATCACTAACCCCCCACAACCGGTCATACCTCCACCCCAGCCTCCTCCTCCACCCCCGCACCTTCTCCGGCTACACTGGACTTTAAGACTCTCATCCAGTCTTGGTGGCAGGGGGGCGCGGTCGGAGTGGGTGTCTGACCTAGAGACGAGACTTCCGCTGCCACGGTCTCCAAGGTCTCAGTCCCCAAGCAGTTCTTCCATAACCACTGTGCAAGTCTCGGGGAAAACTTGTCAGGACATTACACTTCCAGATGTCCGTTACCATCCTGATGAAGGGGCAGATGACGACTCGGCGGAGGGTGTCCTGGAGGAGCCCGTGGGTCCATCCGACAAGATTTCCCCTAAGCCCCCCCAGAGGACCATGCCTTCTCGGACCTTCTGAGGTCCATGAAGGATTTCTTCAACTGGGAGATGGAGGAACAAGACCCCATGAGACAGAGACTGGCCGAGCACCTGGACCTAGAGTCTCTGTCTCCGGTCCCTATTCCTCCATGGATTGGACCTCACCTCTACTGTCTGGCAGATGCCTCATTCCCTCCCGGCTGTCCCCAAACGGGTGGACAGACTTTACCGGCTGCCAAAGGATGCCCCTTTTCTCAAAACTCACCCTAAGGCTGACACTGTCATCTCCACTGCTCATGACCGCTCCGCTGCACCCAAGCACATGAGCACCTCTCCTCTGGACAAAGAGTCGAGGCAGATAGACCAGTTCGGGATAAAAGTTTACGCTTCGACCACATGCGCCCTTTGGTCCCTCAATTATGTGGCCCACATGGTGTTCCACCAGAAAGCTACCTTGGCCAGGCTGGAAGCTCGGGTCCAGGCTATAGAACACTTGAGCTTGAAAGAGGAGCTTGCCAAGGACCTTCGCCTCACCCGTTTTTCTTGTAGGCATGCCTTGCGAGCTACATACGACTGTCGATTCTGTGGCTCGCACCTCGGCAACTGCCGTTGCCCTCAGATGGCACTCCTGGCTTTGCCTTTCCAGACTTGCTAAGGAAGTTCAGTCGGCGAATCGAGATGCCCCCTTTAGGGGCTCAGTACTCTTTGGTGGGGACACCAAGCACATCATCACTGACCTGCAGGACAGACGCCTTGCCCTTAGGTCAGTGAGGTCCATGTACCGATCAGGCAACCAACAGCAGTCCTTTTGGAAAAGGATCTGGAGGCAGAGGACGCAAGCCCTGGCACGACGTCAGGGCAAGCTAAGTCCACGGTTTCAGCCACCCTTCCAGCCTCCAAGAACCAGAGACGTACAAGGGGCCCTCCCCCGAACGTCCAGCCACTTTCTGACTTGTTATCCCCACTGCCTCCTCAGTCTCTCGATGGGCAGCAGGTGGGGGAGGAGGTTCGCCCGCCATGCGCAGGAGTGGAGGCCGATAACCTCCGACGAATGGGTCCTGCAGCTAGTATCCATGGGCCACACAATAGAGTTTATGGAATTTCCTCCAGAATCTCCACCAAAAATATCCTCCTATTCAAGGGATCAAGCTCTTCTCATCCGAGAAGAGTTGCACAGCCTTTTGCTGAAAGAAGCAGTAGAGCAGGTTCCCCTCTGGCAAAAGGGAAGCGGATTTTACTCCCATTTTTTCCTGGTTCCAAAAAAGACTGGGCACTTCAGACCTGTTCTCGACTTAAGCAACCTGAATCAGTTTGTGGGGTACAACAAATTTGGGATGCTGACAGTCCGGAGCCTCCTTCCAGAGAATCATTGGATGTGCACCTGCATATCCCCATCTTCCCCGGCCACCACCGATTCCTGCGGTTTCAGTTCCAGGGGAACACTTCCAATTCCGGGCGCCCCCCTTTGGTCTGTCTTTAGCACCCCGGGTGTTTACCAAGTACCTTGCAGTGGTTGCGGCCTTCTTACGCCACAGGGGTATTGCGGTTTTCCCTTACCTGGATGACTGGCTGATTTCAGCCCCGTCCTGGGACTCTTTAATAGAGGCTCTTTCTTTCATCTTGGACCTTTTCTACAGACCAGGGATTACTGTAAGTATTCCCAAGTCCTCCATGACCCGTCCACAGAAACTTTAGTTCATTGGGGCAGTCTTGGATACGGTCCATTGCAGAGCCTTCCTCCCTCCAGACAGTGTGGAGACACTGATCAGTCAGGCTTCTCAAGTTGCTTCTTCCAGGACCATCCCAGTCCAGGAGATCCTTCGCCTTCTCGGCCTGATGGTGGCCTACATCACCACTGTTCCCCTAGCGAGGCTCCACATGAGGGTCACTCAGTGGTCCTTATGCATGCAGTGGGATCAACTCCAAGACAACTTGGACCATTCGGTATTGGTGGTCTCGGCGGTTCCGAAGGAATTGCTTTGGTGGAGGGATCCCTGCAATCTTTCTTTGGGTCTTCCCTTCTGGAACCCAGCTCCCTCTGCATCCCTAACCACAGATGCCTCGAACATGGGATGGGGAGCACATCTAGGGGAGCACCAAGCCCAAGGACTGTGGTCCAGCTTGGAGACAATGCTACATCTCGACGTACTGGAGATGAGGGCTGTCTTGTACGCCTTATAGGCTTTCCAGACCCTCCTTTCCAAGGGATCACAGCTGGTCCAAACGGACGACATGTCGGTAGTTTGGTACCTCAACAAACAAGGAGGAACCTGGTTGTACCCCTTGTGCAGGGAGGCAGTGTGGGTGTGGAACTGGGCGGTCCACCACAATCTGGCTCTCGTGGTCGGGCACGTGCCAGGCGTTCTAAATGTCCTAGCGGACAGTCTCAGCAGGTCTTGGACCCTAGCTCACGAGTTGGAATTAGATCAGGAAGTGGCAGAATCCATCTTCCTACTTTGGGGGCATCCAGAAATGGACCTTTTCACCTTCCAATACAACGTAAAATTTCCCAGTTTTTGCTCACTCGTTCCAGGGCATGGTGCTTTCTGGCATGACATGCTGTCTTTCTCCTGGACAGGGAAATTTTTGTACGCCTTCCCTCCATTTCCCATTCTCCAGAGGGTCCTCCTCAAGCTTCAAGCAGAGAAGACAAAGATGATCTTCATCGCCCCTCTCTGGCCGAGACAGATTTGGTTTCTGCTGTTACAACAGCTTTCCAGGGAACCTCCAGTTCCACTTCCAGTGACCCACAACCTCCTGATTCAGGACCAAGGTCGGTTAGTGCATCTGGGGCTCAGGACCCTGCACCTTCATGCCTGGCTCCCGCAGACATAGCGATCTCTCACTTTGGGGTCTCCTCCTGGGTCGCTCAAGTCCTCATTGAGGCTAGAAAACCCTCCACTCAATCCACGTATGCCATGAAGTGGAAACGGTTTTCCATTTGGGTGACCACCAAGGGTTGGAACCCCTTCTCATGTTCTGCCCCTCAAGTCATGGAATACCTCCAACATCTGTCAAACTCCAGTCTTTCATATTCCTCATTGAAAATCCACCTTTCTGCAATTTCAATGTACCATGAGCTAGTGGATGGTAAACCCATGGCTCAGTTGGAAGTGTCTAAAACATTTCTAAAAGGGATCCTCCTTATGAAACCCCCCATCCGCAGCCCAACTCCACCATGGGATTTGAACTTCATTTTGGAGAAGCTCACTATTTCTCCTTTTGAGCTGGCCATGAGCTGTGACTTGCACTTCCTTTCCTGGAAGGCATTGTTTCTGGTTGGCCTCACATCAGCCTGGAGGATTTTGGAGCTCCGTGCTCTGGTTTGCAAGGAGCTCTATCTTCTTTTCCATAACGACCGGGTGATCCTTAGGATGAATCCTAAGTTTCTTCCCAAGGTGGTGTCAGAAGCCACACTGAATCAATCAGTAGAGCTTCCTGTGTATTTTCCATCCCCCTCTATCTTTTGCCCCCAGTTCAAGGGGCAAACCAGTTTCTAAGCAGGGTCTTTCCAAATGGTTAGGCAACTGCATTAGGTATTGTTACCAGAAGTATGAAAAACCTCTGCCGGGTACCATAAGAGGTCATTCTACTAGGGGCATGGCTGCTTCCGCTGCCTTTTTGCGAAATGTCTCTGCGGCTGATATCTGTGCCGCAGCCACATGGAGTTTTGTCTATACCTTTACCAAACACTACAGTCTGGACATTGCTTCTAGGTGGAGGGCTGGTTTCGGCCTAGCTGTGTTACAGGGCCTTCTGTCCTAGGCTGGGTCCATTCTGGATTCCAGTTTGTTCTGTTGGAGTTATTTCTCCTCCTCCCTAGTTTCTCCCTGTCTCTCTTTGGGGGGGACTGCTTGGGACTCTGTCCTATATGTGATGACCTACTGAAAGAACCCTCTCGAAGTAAGATAGTACAGTTACGTAGGAACTTACCATAATAGTAGATCTTTGAGAGAGGTATCTTCAGTAGGTTATATTTTTCCTTCCCTCCTTCCTCTCATTATGTTTCTTACAGGGACTCTAAATCCTTTTCGTTCCTGCTATCAGGCCTCTTCCTGGCTCCGGCGGGAGAACTGCAGGGCGGGCATGGGGACCGCACTCTATATACAGCCACGCTGACGTCGGTCACGTGACATCGGGTGCGCGGTCCTCCATTGGGAATTGCTAGAAAAGTCTGCCATGCAGTCCGTCGCCAGGTGGCACCAGTCCTATATGTGGTGACCTACTGAAGGAACCTCTCTCGAAGATCTGCTGTTACGGTAAGTTCCTACGAAACTGTACTTTCATCCACACGGACCCACCTGACCTCCCCAGGTTCAGCGCACAAACTCTGCTACCAGCGGGCAAGATCTGGCATCATGGGGCAGAGCCATGGAGTTACCACATGGGTGTTGGGAGCCAGCTAGAAGACGTTTCCGGCAGTCCTTAAAGGGAAAGGCAACTGCCAGACAGTGTGGATGAAGATCATAGAACTACTGTTACAGGCAAGTAACCTGTTTTTCTCATGCTCTCCAGGCCCCCAGAGACATTCAGTTACAGTACCGTACACCCAGTGAGTCTGCAGGGTCAGTGCCTCACCCCACCTCCGGATTCAGGTTCCGTAGCCCAAGGCAGACCCTCGATGCTCTGTACATGACTGACCTCATGAGGCTGACTCTGCTCAGTCAGATGTCCAAGGTAGGAAGGCTTTCTCCTCTGCTTGCACCATGATGTGCATTGCGGTACATCAGGCATCCTACAACAGGCGTCTGTAGGCGCAGCTAGGTCAGCCCCTAGCTGTCATGCTGAATAGTCAGCTAAGCCATTTGCCTTTCAGCGAAGGGCCTGGAGTTGGCGAGATACCAACTAAAGGTAGTGTACAATGCCAGTGAGGTTGCCTGCCATCTGATGGGAACTGCAGTCTGCATTCAGCTGATGGCATGGCTTCGTCTTTCAAGACTAACATCACTAGCTCAGTGAAAGGTGCAGTTCCAGGAGGCTCATTTCTTCTTCCGTAGTGTCAGGCAAGAGCTATTAGGTACCCATCTACTCCTGGGCCACAGGAGCTTCTGACTAACCCTGACTAGTCTTCCCAGACCCATAGGGAGCCCATACCGTCAGGTGTTCTCCCCCCATGCAGAGGGTTGAGGGTAACTACCTTCATGGTGATCCAACTCCTCCCTATTTAGGGAAACTTGGTACTCTGACCCATCTGTGGGAATCAATGGTGAAGACTGATTCTTGGAAAATACGAAAATTACATACTTAACCGTAGTTGTCGATATTCCAGAGCATCTTCACCATTGATTCATATGCCCATCCACCATCCTCCACTCGAGTAACAGCTAGGGCCCCTGGCAGCTCACCCTTTGGGTGCCGGCAGCACCTTCTTTGTGGCTGCTGACCTTCTCTTCTGCCATGGTCTTTTATGTGGATTACCTCTTTGTTTACAGAATACAAAGGAGTGTTAGGCTTAGTCCCACTCTTGATCTCTGATCATCAACATTGAACCTGAGGAATCGAAGCCTGTGCCTGTCTTCAAACATGTCACATGCCAGCAGAAGATGTAGCTGATGAACTCACACATGTGCCTATACTGCCTGGGAATGACACAAGACACTGCTGGTAGTAACCTCTGCCAAATGATGCTCCTGTCCTCACACAAAGACAGGAAGGCTCGATTTCTCCTCTGTCAGCTGGCCAATTGAGACCAGAAATTGTGGGCCAAGGGTGGTTGCAAGGCATCCTCCGCCACAGCAGGCACCTCGTCAACCTCTGTGCTGCTCCTGGCTGGGGCCCTCATCGGAGCGTCATTCAGGGGTAATTTCCCTGTAATCTGTTAGGCACTTGCGACCTTTGGGTGTGCCGTCCTTCGGATGAGACGTTAAACCTAGGTCCCTTCTACCCATCCTGGTGTTGTCCTGGTGGGTGTCCAGGTGGAAGTAAAAGAACCCAGGGCACTCTTCGCAAAGAGTAGGGAATATTCCCGGTGTCCTGGCCAACATTCCCCTTCCCATAAAACCGGTTCATGCAATTATCCAGGCTGTGTGTGGGTGATGATGTGCGATATGGCCGCCACCACACATTCAGTCACTTCACTACCAGTCTAGCATTGCTTGTAAAGCGCTTTGGATGTATGAAAAGCGCTATATAAATGCTGATTCTTCTTCTTCTTCTTTGAAGAGAGCATGTTCCTCCTGCTCCCTCAACTCTCCCCAGGCACTGGATGGTTGCCAAGCACTTAACTTCCATTGAGCCCCTTTTGGCCGGGGAATGGGTCACTAGCTTCATGGCACCCCCATTGGGCTTGCCAACCTCGAAACCAGCCAATCAAGCGGTCAAGAGTTTTCTTGACTCAGTCAATCTGTTGTTGGAGGGGGTCAACAAAGAGTGGATCTCCAAGATCCTGGTCATCCCAGTCGACTCAGGAGGACAAGGAGCAGTCTGTATCCCCTGCTGTTCCTGCTCTGGATCAGCCTCCTCTGGTGGTCATGCAGCTGAATCTGGTTCCAGTGTATTACACTGCATCCCTGGTTATGTCTTCTCAGCATCAGTTCAGTCCCCATCTCAATAGTCAAAGATGAGGTACAGGTCGAGGGGCTCTTCTGGCAGCAGTGGGCCTTGGCAGGGCTGTACCCCCAGCCGTTATGGCCTTATGGTAGACTGGCCTGTGCCGGTCAAGCCCACACCGGTCCACCCAAGACGGTTGTCCCCAGCACACATCTCTGCACCATTGCTGGGGGAATTACCTCATCAGCAGCCCATTTTTGGGGGGCTTGGGGGCTCCTTCGAGGGACTTGCATCCAGGCACCAGCTTGTTAGGCTGGTTGTCAGTGGAAATTACCCACTCTGATGAATCCAGGGTGGTGTGTGGCAGTAGGCACCACAGGCCATCTTTGAAGAGTCCTTAGATTACTCTGGTGCATCCTCCGTGCAGCCGTCGACGCATCTGTTCGACCAGGTATCGATCAAGGAGCTGACCACCGACCACCCACAAGTGGACGTCTTTTGGTGCACCCCCTTAAACTTATGTCTGAGTCCATTAAGGTTCCTCTGGAGCCAGTTCAGAAGAAGGCTAAGTACTCCTTCACTGACATCCTGTATAAGGACAAATCCCCAAGGGTCGTCTTTCCCATGGCAGAGGCCATTCTGGGACTGGCTCTGGAGCTTTGGCAGCATCCTGCCTCCTGCTGGGCACCTTCAGCCCATATGGTCTGCAGGTGTGCCGTCCCTACTAGCACCTTGCCCAGATTTTCTGACAACCCCTCGGCCAAGGGTCTGGTCTCCAGTTCCATTTTCTGGAAATCTGGGAATACTGGGGACGTTGACAAGCCTTCTGACAAGGGAGTCAAAGAAGCTTGACCATGCAGCTAAGAAAGTCTTTGCCATGTCTTCCCTTGCTCTCTGTCAGGCGAGCTGCACCTTGATGATGACCCATTTCAGTCACTTCCTGCTGGGAGTGCTCGATAACGTCGTACCTTATCTGCCTGTCAACAAGCAACACCCAGTAAAGGTCATCTAAAACCAAGGTCAAGTGCTGTCTTAATACCAGCTCCAAATGGCCTTGGACATTGGCAGCTCGTGTGCCTGTGCCAGTGCAGTGGCCGTCACAGTGCGTTGCAGGGTCTGGCTGAGTACCTCTACCTTTATGGCTGACACTAAGCACAAGTTGGCCAGTGTCCACTTCTTGGGCACTGACCTCTTTGGCCCAAAGGTGGATGGGCATCTCACAAGAATTGAGAAGTCTAATGCCACTCTGCATTCCGTGGCTTCATCCCAGAAGGACCAGAAAGGCCAAAAACAAAAGGCCTTTCAATTTCAGCCCTTTCAGCCACAGCAGTCTCAGAAGCAACAGCTCAAACCAGGGCAGTTCCAGGCCTGTTGTCCCAAGGCCAAGTTCTTTGGCCAGGGGTCCAGAAAAGGCAAGGGTTGGGGGGAGTGGTGCCTCTCCAGCCTTAGCAGCTAGTGCCCAGTCCAGAGCTGACTAGTGACAGGTTGGGGGGGTCTCGGCGTCCATCATTACTGTAGACAAGTGAGTTCTCGGTGTTCAGCAGAGGGTTGTCTCTCGATTTCGAGACCCTTCCACTCTGCCGATCTGACACTCAAAGTCCTAGTTGTCTTAGGACATGCCTTCCACCCTCAGGGAGAACATTGGTCAGCTCCTTGCTAAAGGAGCACTATCCCATGTTCCAAATGCTCTGGCAAGTCAGGGGTATGTGTCCAGGTACTTCCTGGCTGTGAAACGGACGGGGGCGCTGGTGTCCCATACTGGATCTCCACAGTCTGAACCAGTTTCTAAGAAAGCACAAGTTCATGATGGTCATGCTGAATCAGACTATACCACCTCTGTAGCAGGGCATGTGGTTCTGCTCCCTGGAGCTCCAAAATGCATTCTTCCACATCCCAGCCCATCCGTCCCACTAGCAGTACCTCCAGTTCTGTACAGAAGAGGGTGCTCTGTCCATTCCTGGTCATGCCATTCAACCATTGTTCGGCACCCAGTGTCTTCACCAAGTGCACTGCAGTGGTGCAGCCTACGTGCTGAACCAGGGCGTCATGGTTTATCCCTATCTGAATGACAGGCTGATAGCCAGGCTGTCCAAAGAGGCAGTGGAGCAGTCCAGGGACCTGGCCCTCCAGACCTGTAGAGACTTGAGTCTGTTGGTCAACCCGGCCAAGTCCGAACTGATCCTCTTGGAGGTGATTCCCTTCATCGGGGCAGAGCTAGACTCCCTATGGGCCATGGCCCACGTTCCAGTGGACCTTACTTTAGATCTTACCTTCTTTTCCCAGTCATTTCAGATTGGATGATGATGCCCTGCCCGGTATTTGCTGAGGCTGCTGGGTACATGACATCTTGCAGCAGCGTGGCTCAATGGACTTGCTGATGGATGTGGCACCTGCAGTGGGAGTTGGGCCATCAATAGTCTCTACGCCTAGGACACCTGGGCCAGCCAGTCAGTGACCCAGTCAGTGTGGGATGCTATCCAGTGGTGGCTGATACCAGAACATCTGGAGGCGAGAGTACCATTTGTGTAGCCAAAACTGTCACCCTCATGACTGACATGTCTCTGGGAGTGCACCTGGAAGACCACAGAACCCCCACACATTATGATCACCCAGGGAGTCCCATCACCACATCAACCTACTGGAGCTCCATGCAGTGCGGCTAGCCCTGACAGAATTTACTTCTTCAGTCAGAGGTCAGATCATGCAAGTCCAGACAAACAACACCACGACCATGTTCTGCTTAAATAGGCAGGGCAGAACACATTCCTTTCCGTTGTGCTGGGAGGCCCTCTGCACCTGGACCATTGTGCTCAGCCTGGTTGCAGATCTCCTGGCGGTTCATCTTGGAGAAGCAGTCAGCTGGGAAATGCTCTCAGCCAGGTGGGTGAGATGTCACATAAGAGGTCCCTGCATCAGGAGGTGGTGAACCACCTTTTCTGTCTGGGCACCCCTGTGGTGGACCTGTTTGCCTCCTGGGAGAACACAGAACTGAGGCTGTTCTGTGCCTGCCCTTCACGGTCCAGGACACTGATGGGGGATGCCTTTGCAAGCCCCTGGCCCTTAGACCTCCTGTATGCATTTCCTCAGACCCACAAGGTACTAGTCATGGTGTGGAGGAACATGGCCCGGATGATCCTGATAGCTTCCCCCGAAGGCTTAGTGCCAAAGCGCTGGGGTATTGGCATTTGTTAGAGCTGAGCAAAAGCACAATAAATTTGGTATTCGCGTACATCTTCAATTTTTCTTTGTGCTTTTTGTGCTGTGAGTGCTAGTCATCTGTAATTTAGCTCTGTATTGGCCTCGCCAGTTCTGGTATCCAGATGTCCTCCACCTCAGCAGCAGGCCTCCGTGGTAGTTGCCTCTTTGCCCAGATCAGCTGGCCAGATAACAGGTGAAGGTCTTGCACCTCACAGCCTGGTTCCTGAGCAGCTAAAGTTCCAGGCTATGGATCTTTCAGAGAATGTTCTCTGTGTTGTGGAGGCTTCTTGAAAAGAGTTGATGTGCCAGTGTTATGCCTTTTAAATGGAAGCAGTTTTCTATTTGGTGTCGGGGCCATGAGCTTGATCCCTTGGCTCGCCCTGTGGCTAGCATGTTGTAGTACCTCTGGCACTTGTACCAGCTGGGACTGCATTTGACGACCATTAAGGTGCACCTGTCAGCTTTCTGTGCATACCAGGCACGGACCAGTATGCCAACGGCGCTGGAGAAGGTGGGCGACTGCTTCTTTAACGGCCTTGACCACTTGTCCATGATGGTGTGTGAGCCACCATCACCTTGTGACTTGTTGCTGATACTGGCAGTGCTCATGGGAAAACCTTTCGAGCCTGTGCACAGGTGTGAGAAGTCACACTTGTCGAACACGGCCTTGTCAGTGGTCATCACATCAGCCAGGAGGATTAGTGAGCTCCAGGCACTCTCGATGGAGCCTTATTTGGTCTTCCATAGGGACGAGGTAGTCTTTCCCCCTTAACTGAAGTTCCTTCCAAACGTCTCAGAATGCCACCATAACCAAGTAATGAACCTTCTGCTTTAATTTACCAACCCATCTTAGAAGGCTGAGCACAGGCTCAATTCTCCGAATCTGCGGCAGGTACTCTCTTATTATGTGGCGCATACAGCTGGAGTTTGGGAGGAGGCTCGCCAGCTCTTTGTTACCTATGCTGAAGACTCGTCTCGCAGACTGGCAGTTAAGCAGACAATTGGCAGGTAGATCACTTCTTGCACTCCCTGCATTGATTTCTATCATAGGTTGGCTGGTAGGGAGCCTCACTTAGGGCTCCGAGCTCATTCCACCAGACATACCTCTGCCTCTGTGGCTGCTTTCTGGAGCAACCCTATTCAGGAGATCTGCAGGGCTGCCACCTGGAAGTCGGCAGACATGTTCATCTCCCATTACAGCACTGACCGTGAGTTTCACCGGGATGCTGCTTCTGGGGCATCTGTTCTCCCATCTTTTTGCCAGGTAGGGGTGCATGCCTTGCCCACTCCTCCTGGAGAACTGCTGGAAGTCTCCCAGTGTGTGGATGTGAGCCATATCCACACCACTAGAAAAAGAGGTTACTCGCCTGTAACCATAGATCTTCCACGGAATGGCCTCTTGCGGTAGGTTATTATTCTTGGAAGGTTCCAGCAGAGGGCGCTGTCACACGGTAGCTTCTTCAGCAGTCTTTTACCAGGACCGCCCACACATGACATCACTTCCTTGCTCCCTATACAAGTGTGGGCGGTCCCTGGTATCCTGTGTTTATTTTCCTGCCAGCTTCAGCTAGCACAGTAGCTAGCTCAATCTTCTGTGAAGCAGTCATTGACGAGACTTGAACAAAACGAATGTCTAAGAAAGGATCTACAAACAAGCAAGCCTTATTTAGTTCCTGCTCTTGTGGCAGGAAGATTTTCAAGCTTGACCATTTTATACTGTGTTAGGTGTCTGGGACCCACACACGACACCTCCTCTTGTACTTTCTGTAAAGAATTTAACCAGGCAACTCATCGATGATGGCTGCAAGAAATCAAAGGTTTTTTACTGTTGGAACAGCAGGTTTCCCTGTTTGAGCAGACCCAGGGGGCTCGTTCCAAGGGCTGTCCTACCACTGGGTCTTGATCTAAACATAAAAGGGAGAAGGAGAAACCCTCCTGTCACTCCCTACCATGACGCACGTCGACAGTGACTTCTGCAACATGTGTACCATCGATGGAGCATTCCTCGTCAATGGGAGCAATGTTTTGTGCCTTCCTCATCGACGGGAGTGCTTCCCCATCGACTGAGCTTGCCCAGGCACTCAGGACAGTGCATTCTTCTGTCCCTCCGTCGATGAAGGCTTCCTTTTCTTCATTGACCACCACTGTGGGACCTGTAGCCAAGCAAACTGCTGCTCTGTCGACGGGTGCCCTTTTCCCCTTCAACGTCTTTTTGTCCCACACAGTATACATTCTTCTCCTGCTTCGTCATCGACAACAGGAGTTCCTAAGGGCAAACCACTGCAATTTGCAATGCTTGACATCCCTCCACCTTCTCAGGTGCCTTCCTATAGGGGCACAGATGACTTGCAGAGAGACCCAGTGCTAAATTTTTCCGGGACTCATCCTGACCCCGCCCCCCACCCCACTACCCCATACCCTCTCTGATACCTATTATACAAACAGCCAGCCTTGACAGGTGGATATTCCGCCATCACAGGTACCCAATATTGAACGCATTGTGCACACAGTAATAAAAATAATTTATTTATATGGTGCCTTTCAACCACCAAGGCGCCTTACACACAATTAAAACTAAGATCATGCATTCAAGCATCATAAATAGTTTAAAATACTGGAATACAATAAAACAGGTATCAGTCAGTCACCATATGCTTGGTACCATAAATGGGTTTTGAAAGCCTGTTTGTAGAGGATTACCTGTCGGATGAACCCATCCTGGTGGAGGACCTCCCGGAGGACATTTATGAAGAGGAATTTCCGAATATAGAATTTCCGGACCCGGACTCTTTGTACTCTGTGGTCTCCTCCTTCGACGAGGATCTGTCGGCCCCTCGGGCTGCTTCCCCTCCGGATGACCCCTCTTTCAGTGATATGATGATACAGATTCAGAAAGTGATGGGTTCTCCACTACTGAACAAGATAAACAGATGGGACATGGCTGAATACCTCGAGCTACCAGAGGAGCCTGTCCTAGTCATTCCACTATTAATACCTACTTTTCTGATGCATGGCATCAGCCTTGGACCATAACAGCTGTCCCTCGTAAGGCTGACCAGCTATACCAAGCCCCACTGGGTCACCAGTATTTGTCCACAGTGCCTACGGCCAACTCTGTAGTCATTCCAGCCTCTCATGACCGCACTAAAAAGCCTAAACATATGAGTTCTTTACCTCCAGATAAAGATGACTTGATTACCTGGGCAAGCAGGTCTTCACCTCTGGTACCATGAATATAACGATCCTGAACTATATGGACCACATGGTGAAATACCAGCGTACCCTGGATACCTTGGCCATAGACCTCCTTAACAAATTACCTCCTTCCCAGGAAAAGGAGCAATTGCTACAAATCATGTCAACTATGACGTCCATTTCTCGCCACCTTCTTCAGTCAGGCTACGATGTGGTTGATACTTCTAGGTGGCTCTTTGCCACAGACATCACCCTACGCCACCATGCCTATCTTTGGGTATCTGGCTTGGCACCAGATGTCCAGCATAAAGTAGTTAATGCCCCTTTCTGGGGTGACAAATTATCTGGTCCTGGTACCCAAATCATTTTGGATGACCTCCAGGCTTCTGGACATACCCTCCGAACAGTTCACGGCATGTACCATACACCACGGAACCAATACTCACACTACAATAAAAGAGGTAACTGTTACAAGCCCTCCAACTGAGGTGCTTTTCGGGGATGGGGTCAAAACACAAGAGACAATTCAACTGCCACATGTCCCTCCCATGCCCGTCCCTCTGGAGGGGCCAGAAACTCTAGTTCTCAGTGACTTCCTAGGGCTTTCCCCTCACCTCCTCGTCCAAACCTTGGAGACGGTAGGGGATCATTTTGCCCTTCATTTGGAGGCTTGGCAGCAAATAACAGATGCATGAGTACTCCAGATTATTCAAACTGGACATACACTGGAACTAATGTCAGTACCACTTCCACTTCCTCCTCGGAAGGTTCAGTATCCTCAGGCACACCTTCCTGTACTCCAGGAGGAACTTACTGCCCTAATAACCAGGCAGGCTATTGTTCCCATACCATTGTCTCAACAACAGGGTTTTTATTCCCATTTCTTTCTGGTACCCAAGAAAACTGGAGACCTCAGACCAATACTACATTTGAGAAACCTAAATCAGTACATCCAGTACAAACATTTTCAGATCATTACCTTAACGTCCATCTTGCCTCTTCTGCACCAAGGAGATTGGATGTGCACATTTGATATGAAGGATGCATATCTGCATATACCCATTAATCCAGCCCATCAGCAATACCTATGCTTCCACCTGCTGGGCCAAAATTACCAGTTTCAGGCTCTGCCCTTCGGCCTTTCATCAGCCCCACAGGTTTTCACCAAATGCCTAGCTGTGGTTGCAGGGGCCTTGAGAAAAAAGGGTCACTTCGTCTTCCCCTGTTTGGACGATTGGCTAATAAAAGCAGACACCAGGGAACATTTGCTATCCTCCCTCTCTGAGACCCTTCAGCTGTTCCACGATCTTGGGATTACTGTGAACTGTCCCAAGTCCAACCCTCATCTGACCCAATTGCTTCAGTATATAGGGACTATACTGGACACGACTGTCGCCAAGGCCTATCTACCACCTGCTCGTCAGGATACCCTAATTGGCCTGGCCTTACAAATTCAGTCACGAAAGATGGTCACTGCCTGACTTGTGTTGTGCCTCCTCGGGCACATGGCCATCCAAATCGTGGAGTCCGCACACCTTCAGATGCATCCTATGCAATGGATTCTACAAGAGCAGTGGTGCTAAAAAATAGGGCAATTCGAAGACCCTATCGTGGTGACACCAGCCCTCAAGTATGCTCTTACATGGTGGATGCTCCGCTCCAATCTCAATCACGGCATGCCCTTTCGCGAATTCCCTCCTCACCAAATTCTGACAACAGACGCCTCTCTAGAAGATTGGGGTGCCCATCTCTATCCATATCTGACTCTGGGCACGTGGCCTTTAGGTCACTCTTGTGATCATATCAACCTTCTGGAACTGCGTGCAGTCATTCTGGCACTGCATGCCTTCAGTCCGCATTTGACACCAGGTCATATACTGATTCAGTCTGACAACATGACGGTGATCTGTTACCTCAATAAACAAGGAAGAAGGACACGCTCTCGCTCCCTGTGCATGGAAGCAATTGAGGTGTGGCGCAAAGCGACCAAACAGCAACTGATGCTTACTGCCGCTCATCTTCCGAGCAGTCAGAATCAGTTAGCTGACCTTCTGAGTCACCAGTCCTCAGCTCACGAATGGGCACTACTCGACTCAGTCCTGCAGGATCTCTTTCATCGCTGGGGCACCCCTCAAATAGATCTGTTTGCATCCCCAGAAAAACACAAGCTCCCCAAATACTTCTCCATTATCCCGAACACAAGGGGAAGTTCTACAGACACCCTGTCCCAGCCGTGGACAGGACTCTTCTTATATGCCTTCCCACACCCCACTCCCTCTCCTACTCCGAACTTTAATGAAACTACAGATGGAGTCAGCCACGATGCTTCTCATTGCTCCCCTGTGGCCTCAACAGGCATGGTTCCTGCTTCTGCAACAACCATCGATAGCAGAACCTGGTACATTACCGTTCAGGCCGGACCTCTTGATGCAGTGCCAAGGCTCCCTCCTACATCCCAATCTGAAGACCCTCCGTCTTCATGCTTGGCTCCTGAAAATGTCTTCATAAATAGACTACAAGTCTCTTCTCAGGTAGCGGATGGTCTGCTTGTCGCCTAGAAGCAGCCTACCAGGGATATTTTAAATGGAAACATTTTTCCATTTGGTCCGCTTCCCATTCGCTGGACCCTTATTCTTGCCCTCTTACGAAGGTCATAGACTATTTGGCCTCTTTGTTCTCAGAGAGCCTCAGCTATTCTTCTGTTAAACTCCACTTGGCTGCCATCTCTGCCTTCCACGAACCGTTGGATGGTCGGCTTTTGTATCAACACCATCTGGTTAAGATGTTCTTGAAAGGCATATTACATCTCAGTCCTCCTATAAGACGTCCCATTCCTCCATGGGATCTGAATTTCATGATTAAAAAACTAACAGTGGACCCCTTTGAACCAGCTGCCACTTGTGACCTGGGTTTCCTCTTCTGGAAAACACTAATCTTCCCTTGTCAGTCTTCACCATTCATTACTGCTGGGTGTAAGCTGGAGGCGCACACCCGCTATGGGAGTTTTTTTTTTTTGTATTTTGGAGAGGAGTCTGCGCCCGTGGCTGCCCTCAAGAGTGACCACTATGTGGTGCGGGGAGGCCGTTAGGCACCGCAGACTCCTCCTCCATCCCAGTTCTGTTTCTCCCACCATCGAGGCTACACCTGCTACGCGAGTGAACAGTTTGTTGCTGCGCCATTAGGCCTTTATCGTCTTTTTGATGCCTACCTTCATCCCGTTTGTTCTCCTGAGCTTTTCTGTGTTTTATTAATTGTTTTGCATCATCTCCGCTTCAGGAGCCAGGCAAAAGTCCAAAGCGGACCGCGCCCCCATGCGTCAGTGCTCCTGTGGCCGGCATTTTTCCATGACGGACCGGCATGATGTCTGCCTTCAGTGCCTGGGACCTAACCATGACATGGATAGATGCGACGCCTGTTTCTCGATAGACCGCCGTGTTCCCGAAGTCCGCACGTTTAAAGTCGGCAAGGCCCTGCCGACTTTCGGAGGATGGCGTCGGTCTCGAGTTTCCCAGGCCAGGACCTTAGGCCCTTCCTCCAGGTCCCCTCCTGGGCCTATATGGTCCAGTGAGAAGGAGGCCTCCTCATCTTCAAGCCTTGCCGAGGAGGAAGCCTCTTTCGCGGTGTCTGATGAACGTCGTGGCCCCTCACGATGTCACGTCGGAGACATCACCTTGGCAGTCACCTTTTTGGAGGTGCAGGCTCTCCCAGTGTCGCGGCCCATGGTTGCTGGGTCCGACACTGGTGGACCCTTGACGCCACCTGCCGGTGCCGTCTTGGATCCTGGTGCCGTTCATGGCACAGGTGATCCGGTGCCGGTTTGGTTCTCCATCCGGTCAACACCACTGGCAGCACTGAGTTGTATTTCGGGGCCATGCGTGGCACCAGGGATTCGACTGGGGCCATTGGTGGGTTGGAACCGGGTCTTGGAGCCGTGGGTGAGGCACTGGGAGTGGCCGGCGTCGTGAGCGATACCAGCGCCGTCCATGGCGCCGCTTTCCAGCAGACTCTTGGGGTGCCCAGCATCAAGGTCCTTCTGGTCAACTCTTCTTCAGAAGCAGACAATTCGGACATGGACCCAGTCTCGCACCCCGATTCTTAGGAGTCAGAGTCTTTTGGGAGGCATGGTGTCAGGCGGCCCAGCACCCCCCATTCCTAAGTCTCCACAACAATCTTCCTCTGAGGACTCCCAGGCTGGTGGTGGCCTGGAGTCTGGGGGGGGAGGGTGGTTTGGGGGTTGGAGAGGGCTGTCTCCCAAGAGGGCTGTGGCAGCTGCCAACCCTGGTGCTGCTGCACCTTCTCAGGGTGGATTGGAGGTCCTATCTTCAGGGGCTTCCCTCGGGAGGTCTCAGGATCGACTGACCCCATCGCTGGAGTCGAGGAGGAGGGTGTCCTCTGAGTCTGAGGGGTTGAGAGGTCGGGGTGAGGGGCGTCTGCACCCCCCAGCCACCCCTCGCAGTGCGGGACAGACGTAGCACTGTTCCCCGCCTCTCCCTCTTGGGCTCGGGGAACCCTTCCGGTGGCGCCGCCATGGGTTGCCCTTCTGGACCCATGCAGCCCCAGGTGCGTCACAGGGGAGATTCCCCGGTTGTGCTCTTCCAGAGTTCGCATCCCGAGGTTTCCGTCTTGCAGCCTGGTTTGATTTCAGGGGCCCCGCCAGTTCGGGCTCCGTTCCCTGGATTTCAGAGCCCTGGCAGAGGACAGTTGCCTCCTCGTAGATGCCCCCTCCCATTCCTCTGCAGCCACCTCCCTCTCTTCTAGGCCATGTCGATCCTACAGGGCCGTTATCCTGGGAGACGTTCAGAGGCACTGCGGCAGCCTTCCCGTCATATGTTAGATACATGCATGAGTGGGTATTTCACCTGTCCCCTCCACCGCAGGAGTCATCTGAACATTCGAGTTCCCCATCCTCCTCGGCTCCCTCCTCAGAGGGAGAGGAACCCTCTGCTCTCCTTTCTTCCGACGCTGATTTCACTGATTATCAGCGCTTCCTTTCAAGGATGGTTGGGGATCTCTGTATCTCATATGTCAAATGTGACAATACTGAGCGGGAGATGTGTGAATTCCTCTGTGAATTCAGTGCCCAGCATTTGGTGGTGCCATCCTGGCCTATTCCCTTCCAGGAGGCATCTATCCGCACCTGGCAGTCTCCAGCTGACCCTATCCCAGCCCTGGCAGACTGCAGGAGGAGGTATTGTGCTTCATCTGAGTCCCTAGGTTCTCTCCCGAACTCACCCTTGGGATTGGTGTTCCTAGAGACTCCTTCCGGGCACCGCTGCCTGGCGCACGACCGACCACCAGACTCAGATTCTCTACAGTTTGACCGGTGGGGGTGAAGAGTGTTCTCTTCTTCTCATGCGATGCTGTGCATTGCATCACATCAGGCACACCATGCTGCCTATAACAGGCACTTGTGGTCGATGCTCTCTCAACTTCTAGCATCAATGCCTGATACGGAGCAATCTAGACAGGCCATTGCCCTCTCCACTATAGGCCTGGAACTGGCAAGGCACCAAGCAAGGGCATCCTTTGATGCCAGTGAGGTGGTTTCCAGGCTTGTGGGGACAGCGCTCTGCATTAGGCGGACGGCATGGCTTTGTCTGGCAAGGTTGTCGCCCCTGGCCTGGCGTAGGGTGATTCGCTCTGCCTTCCAAGGGACCTGCCTCTTTTCTTCCACGGCTAGGAGGCTTCTGCAGGGGCTTGCTCTGTCTGCTCATCTTCAGGGGACACCTCCTAGCTCTCCTCGGCCTTAGGCTTCCTGTCTAGTATGGCCAGGGTCTCTTCCTCTTGTTTCTTACCAGCAGGAGGCTGAGGGTCTTGTTCCCTCAGGGTTGCTGTAGTCAGCCTTCAGGAGGGCTTGGTACTCACCCAGCAGTAATGAATGGTGAAGATTGACAAGGGAAGATATGAAAATTAAGTACCTCCTGTAATTCATCTTCTCTTGTATCTTCACCATTCATTACTGAATCGCGCTCACCGTCCCCTCAGTGGCCTCCTTCTTGGGCGTCCCCTCCACCCTGCTCATTCTTCCTCCCCCCTTCTCCTCATGGCCTTAAAGCCTAAATCCCTAAAAACTTGGGTCTTCCGTTCTTCTCTCAGAACAGGTAGCATAAGTCTGGAAAGGGAGGGCAACGAGTAGAATTTCTTTTTCTCCTGAGGGAACTCTTTCTGATTTGCCCTTGAAGGTGACCTGTTGGCCCCTTCTTAGGCCATGTTGCTCAATCACCAGTTAACAAAGCTACTCCTTAAACGGTCCTGTTCCTTTGATCTAGGATCCCGCTGGCATCTCTGGATCTCGTCCTGTTTTCGCTAGTCTGTGCTAGTCAAACTCTGCTCTAGCATTTCAATTGCCTTGAGCTGGTGATCTGATTATTATTGCCTCTGCCTCCCAGGGAGTCGGAAAGAGTTTCCTACTCTGTCTTTGTCCACCTTCCCAAAGGGGTGCCCTCTGTAGGGCTTCAAATACCCCCGCCCCCCACACACACATCAGTAACACACAACAAGGTACTAGTGGGGTCCTTTCCTCTATCCTAGTTGGGCGCTCTCCCTCTGGAACAGATTATCTGCCTTGGCAATCTGTGAGCTCTCAGCTTGAGTAAGGGGCTGGGGATAGCGGGAGGTGTAAAAAGTCTGCCTTTTGTGTATCAAGCTGTGCAAAAGGTTCGGTCGAACTTTCTTACACCAGTTTCTGTTTGATGGGATCCTTGCTCCCTTGCCCTTTGGTTCCGAGCTTATAAGCCTTTAAGCCAATTAACTCACAATTTGGCAGCATTTTTCCCTCCTCCCAACATCCCCCTTTCTCTGCTTCTTCTACTTCCTCCTTTTTCTCCCTTATCTGTTCCTCCCTCGGAGCTGCCCCAGGAGTGAGGCCCTGCAGTCCCTTAGGGTAGGGTTCTTTCCTTTCCTGTACTCTACTGGCTTATTCCTTTTACAGTTTATATCCTTTCCTTTGCCTATCCCTCGGCTCGCTAGCATGACTCTCCTTTTCTTGTCCTTATTTCGCCTCTCCAGCTTACAGAACTGGGATGGAGGAGGAGTCTGTGGCACCTAACGGCCACCCCTTACACCACGTAGTGCGGTGCTCTCGAGGGAGGCGCTGTCGGGAATGAACTCAGGTCATCAGGGGTCATCAAGGGGAAGGAGGATCGAGCATCCCAACGGATGCTGTCCTCCTTCGGGGTGGGTTTCCAGGGGTGCTTCAGGCACCTGACGTCCTTGAGGGTCGGTGGGTGCACTGACTTTCGTGGCATTGTCGGCTCCCATGGTGCTGGAGTCAGGGAGGGGAGGACGCTGTTAGGCACTTGGTAGCGTTGTGCATCAGCACGTTATCTACCCGAGCCGGTGTCCTTAGGGGTAGAAGGGAACACAGAAAAACTGAAAAAAAAACAAATTCTTCAGTCCTAGATGACGACCGACCGTGCCTCCCAGCCACCAATCCACGGGCAGACCCTGTTGTGCAGGCTCTCCTCTGAAATAAGGTTGAGGAGGAGGGGCCCTTCCTCGCCCCACCCGGGGGGGGGGGTATCGGGTATCAAAGAAGTACAATGGCGAGGCCAGGCCCTCTAGGGGCAGACTACGTGACTGTGGTCTGGGGGGTTGATCGGTCCGAAGGAGTGGACAGAGAAGGCAGAACAGGTGAGATAAAAAGAAAGTTTAAAAAAAAAAAAAAAAGATTAATCCAGGATAGTAAGCACACCAGGCATGAACTCCAGAACTCTGAGGTAAATCAGAAACTCATTTAATGAGGAGTCCAAAATAACATACACCCAAATCAAACACCTCAGCGCTAAACCCCAAGGGGCTTTGTCAGGAGGTGGAGACTTTTACAATTCAATTACATTTTAAGCAATGTCAGTGCTGCATCAAAATTTGAAACATCAAATCGTCAGTGCCAATGTTAATTACATTCCGGTTTATTTAAACAAAATAGGACAGGCACTGTGACTGGTTTAAATTCATTAATTAGAAAACATAAATTCAATGTCTCAGTAAAGGCTGATTATATTCATAGCATACGATGCACCATAATTATAAAAATAAATTGAATAGAATAATAAAATTAAATTTCAAATAGAACAAAAAGAAATGGACAAAATGCAAGTAAAAATGGAAAGTAGTATATCTAATGGCTAAATAATGTGATCACCCTGTATTTTTCATGGCATGAATATTCCTGGGGATCATTGTACATTCAGTCCAAATCTGCATGGTGCAAAGCAAAGAAAAACCGAAAGGTACCTACAAGAGAACAGAAATAAATGCATTAAGACTTGATACCATAGTTGGTTTATTGCTGATATTTAAATTCCACCTTTTTTAAAAAATTACATTGGACAGAATTCATAATATATAGCAATAATTATGCAGTTCAAAATTTAAACCTTGGAGCAAAATAGGAAAGTAAGAGGGACCAGAAAAGAGGGTTGGGGGTTACAGAGATTGGTATATACTGTATAAGCAAAGAGTGGGAGGTCAACAGGGGTGGGAGGTCAACAAAGGTTAAGTGATAATGTGATGAAAAACTACAGGCACATGAGGATACACTGTCAGTCTCTCAAAAAGGGTTTTAAGTCCCAAAATTTATTTAATCCAAGTGGATTCATTGTCTGCAGTTTATATATCCAAAAGCTCTCTCTCCTGAGCAACAAATTAGTCTGATTCCTCCCCCCTTTCCAGGATGTTTGACCTTTCAGTTGTATAGGCATATTCTGGAAGGCGACTGCCTATATACCAGGAGCCTGGAAAACAAAATTAGTGAGCTCCAGGCGATGGTGGCAAATATGGGATTTAGACCTCACAGCCATCATAGAAATATTGGCCACTGTGAATAACTAGGACTTAGAAATTTCAAGATATATCATGTATAAACAAGATAAGGATATGGGAAGAGGGGATGGTGTATCCCTTTATGTCCAAGAAGACATAGAAGCAGTTGAGGAGGGGTCCATTGGGGGGGCAGAATCGCTGTGGGTGCAGTTCTCAACCACATCGGGTTAAGAAGCTGCGCATGATGGTGGTCTGCAGACCACAGGGACTGAGGGACAAGGGAGATTGGGCAAAGATTCAGAGAGGAGCAGCAAAGTGGGGAGGTAGTGGTGATAACTGTTTTCAGTCTGCCAGACTTAGATTAGGAAATTTTCCAAAGAGAACAGTGCACTCAGGACAAGGGTAGTTGGTGCGCACCAAGGTAGCTAGCCCAGAAATCGTGAGGATAAAGAATGGGTGCGCACTCACAGGAAAGAACCACAACCAAATTTGGCTTAAATGAACTGAAATAAATATTTATTCCAAGCTTGGAGGATGCTGAAGGTAACGGCCCCAGCACTTCGACCTGCAAAGGCCTTCCTCAGAGTGCGTAACACATAGTGGGGTGTCCCATCAATTTATATTGGTGCAGAGTCACATGGTTCAAATTAATATATGCAGATGCTTAAATATAAAGTGTAAAACAGAAAATTAAATAAAAAAAAATATACATACTTGAATGACAAGCACCAAAGTAAAACATTTTACATTATTTGACATATCTTAAATGAGTCTTAAGAGTTGGAGAGACTTGAGCAACTCAATATATGCTTTACACTAATCATAATAGTGCCCCTACTGGTGACATTTAAAATTAAATGAAAGCATACGTTTATATAAAGTCAAACACTTTATTTTGTTGTATACCTCAAAATTATTATTCATTGTTTTTTTTTTTTTTGCCAAACAGACCCGAAGGTTTCTTTCGATATGGGTCTTTCAATATTTGCAAGTATGCTTCTACAGTTAATGCATACATATATTCACAAGAGCACTATACAGTGAGTAAAATAAAACAATATATTACTTGCAGGAGTACTTGCAGGAGTACACGTGTGGTGTACATGTGGGCTGCAATACGTAGGTCTCACGACACGCATGCTGAAAGTAAAGATCCAAAAACACACAACAGCAATCTTGAGCAAGAGCTTGGAGAATGCTATTGGAGCCCACTATGTAGTAGCTCACCGTTCCAGCCAATTGGGACTTAAATGTACTGCTTTGGAACAGATCTCCCAGTCTTTTAGAGAGGGGACCGTGTTAACCTTTTAGAGAAAAAAAAAGAGAGTGGATGGATATCTACCCTGGGGGAACGAATGAGGAAATTGACTATAGGCCTTACCTTAAGGTTCCTTAAAATACATTATTTTTTTGAAGAAAAACAAAAGAATATTCTTACAAAAATAACTAATGTATATAATGTTCTGTCTTTTAGATGCAGCCAAACTACAGGAGTATTGTTTAAGCTTTATGACTGCTTTGACTGATTCTTCGTGTTGGCTTGTAATCTTCTGTTTTTTATCAACCAGATTGTACTTTCCCCCTCTTATATAAAATACAGCCAATTAATTCTCGGTTTCTATCCAGGTCAATATTCTGTAACTAAGAAGTTATTGATGCTTTAATTTGATCCTGGCTATTTTGATTGAGTACCTTTCTGTATCTTGTATTCCCCACACTTTTTTTTCTTTTACCAATTTATTGTTTGCCTCTCCTGTAAATGATGTAAAAGGAATAGGACCATTAGATGAAATAAGACAATTTACAATTTAATATAGACTTTTCTATGGGGGATTCTCGTTGGTGACATATAATAAAAATAAAAACAATGAATAATAATTTTGAGGTATACAACAAAATAAAGTGTTTGACTTTATATAAACGTATGCTTTCATTTAATTTTAAATGTCACCAGAAGGGGCACTGTTATGATTAGTGTAAAGCATATATTGAGGTGCTCAAGTCTCTCCAACTCTTAAGTCTCATTTAAGATATATGTCAAATAATGTAAAATGTTTTAGTTTGATGCTTGTCATTCAAGTCTGTATATTTGTTTATTTCATTTTCTGTTTTACACTTTATATTTGAGTATTTGCATATATTAATTTGAACTATGTTACTGTGCACCAATATAAATTGAGGGGACACCCCACTATGTGACATGCCCCCTAAGGAAGACCTTTGCAGGTCGAAGCGCTTGATCCATTACCTTCAGTGTCCTCCAAGCTTGGAATAAATATTTATTTCAGTTCATTTACGCTGAATTTGGTTGTTTTTTTCCTCTGAGTGCGCACCCATTCTTTATCCATAGGTTAGGACATTTCAGCAGCTTAGAGTGCTAGGAGTCTGACCCTGCTAAACACGTTGGAGGACTGCGTGTTGGGTGCAGCTGTTCAGAGAACCCACAAGTCAAACTAACATTCTTGATGTGGTGCCTCCCAGCTTGGAAATGGTAGGCTGGGTGAGGATTGGAGGGCATCTGGGGTCCAGTGACCATAACACCATATTGTTTGAACTGGCACTAGGTACCAGTACACCCTCATCAGAGGCTGTGTTTCTGGATTTCAGAAGAGCAGACTGACTGGATGAGGGAACTAGTGAAGGGAAAGCTGAGGGGAGTGGATGGAATCAAGGGGATGGAGGAGAGGTAGGGAGTAATTAGAGGCCATTCTTGAGGCAACTGAGTCATGCCTGAGAATGGTTACCAAGAGTAACCAGCACAAGAGACCAGTCTGCTTCTCACAGAAGGTTTGGGAGACAGTGAGGTTAAAAAAGGGCTTCATTAAATACAAAGAGAAACAGGGTTAGAAGGAATGGGGTGAATACCAGTTAAGGATGAAGGCGGCCAAGAAGGTGGTCAGGGACGCAAAAGCAGACACAGAACTACATATTGCAGAGGGGATCAAGGGAAGGGAAGCAGTTCTTTAGATACATTAGGGAAAAGGAAGATGAGAGGAGGAATTATTAGGCAGACAGAGGGTGGCAGGGTAATACAGGAGGACGAGCAGAAGGCAGCCATTCTGAATGACTACTTTTGCTCTGTGTTCGCAGTAGAAGATAGCAGGCCCTTGCTTGAAAGTGGCATAAAGGGTGCTGCAAAAGGGAGCCCAGAAATGGCTCCAGTTGTGTTTTGTAGATGGAACATAGTCTCACTCCATAAAGGAGGAGACAAAAGGCAACCAGGAAACTACAGACCCTTTAGTCTTGCCTACATACTGTAGCAAGTAAACTAATGGAAAGATTAGTGGCAGAGGACCTAGTGGACTACCTGGAGAGAAATGGACCCCATGATGGCAAACAGCATGGAATCATGGCAAGGGTATGGGCAGTACCTACACCTTATAAACCATGTTGTACACATTAATATTTGAGGGGCAACATCATGCCTCACCCCAAGGGCACTGTGTCCCACCGTCTGATCTTATGATTGTGGTGCTCTGCCAGACCACTGTGCTAATGCATACATCCAGCTGCTGTCTTACATGTCACCCATGCTGAACAAAGCATTGAGGGTATACAACTGTAGAGCATTACACAGGTTACATCTAGGGGCAACACATTGGGTGCACCTGGGGCAATAAGCGGGGTAGGGGAAACAAAAAGAGTATAACAAGGTCAAAAAAGTTTATAGGATCAGGAAGTGCCATGTACTGTGGATGGCGCATACATTGTCATGGCCTTCAAAATGGTGTACAAAACATATGTGCCTGGCTACACCCCTGACTCATGGCATGGAGGTCTTGTCAGACCAACCTAATGGTATTCTTTGACTGGATAATTATGGAAGTGGACAAGAAGTGGACAGTGTATTTGCTCTGCTTTTAGAGGATCTGGGAACAACGATGGATCTAGTTAAATGGGTGGAAAGCTGACAGGGGGAACAATAGAGAGTAGTAGAAAACGTGGTGAAGTTGAGAGCAAGGTCACAAGTGGGGTGCCACAGGGTTCAGCCCTGGGGCCAGTCATTTTCATTATGGTCATCAGTGACAGGCGGAGGGAATACAAGACAAGATGTGTCTCATCACAGAGTACACTAAGTTCTGTATTAGGGTAGATAGCGAGGAAGGGGTTAGGTAGCTGCAGAAGGATCTGCAAAGATTAGAAAGATAGTCCAAAAAAAAAGAATTTCAAAAAATGCAAGCTGATGCGCTTAGGGAACAAGAACCCCAGGAAAGAATATTGGATGGGAGGGGTTAAGTTGTACACTACTTGTGATGAAAGAGACCTGGGAGTCTACCTTAGACAATCCAGCCAATGTAGCAAGGCAGCCAGGATTTGGGGGTGACTTGGGAGGTGGTTTGACAGGAGGGGAAGGAGGTGATACTGCCTTGTTATAGCTCCCAGGTGATGCCTGTACCTAGATCATCCAAGAATCAATCACCACCATTCATTGCCCTTGTTTTGGTCTAAGCCAGGAGTGCTAGGTGCCAGTGGGAGCAAAGTGTTTTGCAGCCTAGAGGACTGAAGTCTGTGCTGGCGCCACCCACAAAGCAGATGTAGTGATGTTGCGCTTGTGGGTTGGCCATTAACTGAAGCGAGCCCCTTCCCTTCTTCAGTTCTGTTTTTTCATATATTTTTTTTTCACTGAGTGCACACTGAGAGCTTCGGTCCTCTAACTGCGTCATACTTCCTCAGTTTACCGTTTTGTCAATGGCACCATGTTTCTTTTCAGTGCCACTTTATTGTTTTATTTATTTGTTGAATTTTTGTAACTGGGTAGGCCCACTGGGACAATTCAGTCCCTTTTTCAGGGGCAACCTGGGAAGAGTGATGCACATAAAATACAGTGGCAATTGACATATAAAGGGCAGGATACAGTTAGCTCAGATTACAACACAGTCAAGGCAAATGGGTTACAAAATATATACATCACATGTTATGCAATAAAACCAGTGGTAATCATAATATGAGTTGTTTGTACAATGGCTGCCCCAGAGAGAACATTCTGAACAGCATAGTGTAAACTGCAGCAAGGGCATGGCAAGGCTTAGTCCCAACACACAGAGAAGGGTAAATTCAGGAAAGCAGGTTCATACTGGAGAGAATAAGGAAGTCAAAAGGCATTTGCCCATAAGGACCTCCCCCACCATTCAGTAGCAATGACCTAAGTCACCAACTTCTATAAGAAATGTATCTAACCTTTTTTTTTTTTTTTTAATATACTTTCAGCATCAACCACCTCCTGTGGCAAACCATTCCATCATCTAACTGCCCTATTCCTAAATCCATTTCTTCTCCACTCTGTTCTCACCATTTCCTCCCTCAGTTGTTTATTATGACACCGTAAATAATAAGGTTTATCTGTCAACTCCAACCCCAAGTCAAACTTTAACACTTCATCATTCAGAATTTTAAATAACAATAAATCGCCCCTCTTTCTTCTACTCGCCAATGTCCACAAACTCAATCCTTCCAACCTCTCATTATAAGATCTTCCCTTGTCAATTTTCACCATTCATTACTGCCTGGGTTAGTGCCGGGCAGCGCACCCTTCTGAGAATTTTATTTTTTATTTTTCTGGGTTGGCTCCAGCAGGCGCCATGCAGGCGTCCTGCGCGAGGGGCAGCCGTTAGGTGCCGCAGACTCCTCCTCCATCTCAGTTCTGTTTCTCCCGCCGTTGAGGCTGCACCCGCTGCGCAGAAGAGTTAATAGTACGCCACTAGGCCTAGTTATTGTCGACGCCGTCTTCACAGACTTCTCCTTCATCCTGCTTTTTTTTCGACATAGTCACTGGTAAAACCATTCTTTCTTTTTCTCTATTATTCGACGCCGAGAGCTGTGCTGTTTTTTGCCTTGTTTCGCATCATGTCAGGTTCGGGGACAAAACGCAAGTGTGAGGCGGGCCGCGCCCCTATGAGTCAGTGCTCCTGTGGCCAGCATTTTTCCGTCATGAACCGGCATGATGTTTGCCTTCATTGCCTGGGACCTAACCATAATATGGATGCGTGCGATGCCTGTTTCTCGATGGACCATCGTGTCCTGGAAGTCCGCGCGTTCAAGATCTGCAAGGCTCCGCCGACTTAAGGGGGACGGCGCCGCTTCAGGGATTCCCAGGTAAGGTCTCTAGACCCTTCCTCCGGGTCCCCTCTCAAGCCTATACGGTCTGGAGAGGAGGAGGAAGCCTCCTCATCTTCTCTTGCCGAAGAAGAGGCCTCTTTCGCGGTGTCGGAGGAACGCCGGGGTCCCTCCCAGAGCCGTGGTGGAGACACCGCCTCGGCAGTCACCTCCTCGGAGGTGTAGGCTCCCCCAGTGTCGAGGCCCAGGTCAGCTGGGCCTGGTATCGATGGACCCTCGACGCCGCCTTCCGGCACTGTTTTGGATCCCAGTGGCGCTTGCGGTGCCGGTGATTGAGGCAGCACCATTTGCGGCGCTATGTTGGCTCTCGGCGCTGCCTGTGGTCCCGTTGGCCCGGTCGGCTCTTCTAGCGGTGCCAAGTCCGATCCCGGCACCGAGGGCGGTGCTGCGGGTCTGACCGGTGCCGTTGGGGAGTCAGGGACGGGTTTGGGCATTACGGGTGGTCCGGGACCATCTGGCACCAGCACCGGTCGCGGTGCCGTTTCACTGGAGACCCCTAGGGTGGCCAGTATTGTGGTCCAACTGGTCTCTTCCTCCTCAGAGGAGGATGATTCAGATGTGGACCCATCCTGGCACCCTGATTCTTTGGAGTCAGGGTCTCCGGTGAGATGAGGTGCTAGGCAGCCAAGCGCACCTATTCCTCAGTCTCCTCTGCTGTCCTGTCCTGAGGCCTCCCAGGCTGGGGGTGGTCTGGGGTCCCTGCAGGGGGATGGCGTGGAGGTGGAGGGAGGGGCTGTTCCTCCTGAGGGGGTTGTGGCAGCTGACGATCCCGGTGCTGCTGCACCTCCCCGGGGTGGTGTGTCGCTGGGGTCGAGGAGGAGGGTGTTCTCGGAGTCCGGGGGGTTGAGAGACTGGGTTGAGGCACCTCGGTATTCACCCACCACCCTTCGGGGGGCTGATAGGAGCCGTAGTGCTGGGTCCCATCTTTCCCTCTCGAGCTCCAGGGACCCTTCTGGTGGCATTGCTGTGGGCTGCCCTTCTGGACCCATGCAGCCCAAGGTTCGTCAGAGGGGAGGATCCCTTACTAGGCCCGTCCAGGCTTCGTATCCCCAGGGTTCCGTTCTGCAACCTGGTTTGTTGTCCGGGATCCCACCAGCTCGGGCTCCGTTTTCCGGATGATTTCAGAGCCTCAGCAAATGACAGCTGCCTCGTCGTAGATGCCCCTCTCCCATTCCTCTGCAGCCACCCCCCTCTGTCCCAGGCCATGTCGGTCCTACGGGCCCGTTATCCTGGGAGACATTCAGAGGCTCTGCGACGGCCTTCCCCTCATACTTTAGATATATGCATGAAGCAGGTGTTTCGCCTGTCCCCATCGCCACAGGAGTCCTCTGGACATTCGAGCTCTCAATCATCCTCGTCTCCCTCCTCCTCGGAGGGAGAGGAACCCACTGCTCATCTCTCCTCCGATTCTGATTTCACCGAATATCAGCGATTGCTTTCGAGGATGGTGAGGGATCTTCGCATCTGTTTTGTTAGGCGAGACAATACCGAACGGCAGACGCGTGAATTCCTCAGTGAATTCAGTGCCCAGCATTTGGTGATACTGTTCTGGCCTATTTCCTTCCAGAAGGTGTCTATCCATTCCTGGCAATCGCCAGCCACCCCTTCTCCAGCCCCGTCAGACTGCAGAGGAAGGTATTGTGCCCCATTGGAGTCTCTAGGTACTCTCCCCAACCCGCCTTCAGGATTGGCATACCTAGAAACTCCATCTGGGCGCCGCCGCCTGGCGCAAAACCGTCCACCGGACTCAGATTCCCTACAATTTGACCAGTGGGGGCAAAGAGTGTTTTCTTCCTTTCGTGCGATGTTATGCATTGCATCACATCAAGCTCACCATGCTGCCGACAGTAGGCGTTTGTGGTCGATGCTCTCCCAAGTCTTAGCATCAATGCCTGATATGGAGCAATCCAGACAAGCTATTGCCTTCTCAGCTATAGGCCTGAGCTGGCAAGACACCAAGCAAGGGCATCTTACGATGCCAGTGAGGTGGCTTCCAGGCTTGTAGGGACAACGATCTGTATTAGACGGACAGCATGGCTTCGTCTATCAAGGTTGTCACCCCTGGCCCGGCGTAGGGTGATTCGCTCCACTTTCTGAGGGACCCGTCTTTTTTCCTCCAGGGCTAGGAGGCTTCTGCAGGGGCTTCCTCCATCTCCCCATCCTCGGGGGACACCTCCTAGCTCTCCTCCACCATAGGCTTCTCACTTGATTAGCCCAGGGTCTTCCCCTCCTGTTCCCCACCAGCAGGAGGTTGGGGGTCTTGTTCCCTCAGGGTTCCTGTTATCTCTCCCACCCCCCCGGGGGGGGCTTGGTACTCACCAAGCAGCAATGAATGGTGAAAATTGACAAGGGAAGATATGGAAATTACGTACCTACCATAATTCTTGATCTTCTCTTGTATCTTCACCATTCACTACTGATACCCGCCCACCTTCCCTTCAGTGGTCTCCTACTGCGGCGTCTCCCCCCTTCTCGTTCCTCTCCCTTCCTCTTTGGCCTTTATGCCAAAAAAAAAAAAACTATCCTGGTTTCCGTTCTTCTGTGGGCGGATTCTTTTTCCTCAAGGTAAGAGGGACCGAGTAGGACTTTTTCTATCCTGAGGGAACTCTTTCTGTCTGCTTCTAAGGGTGACCTCTTAGCTTCTTAGCCACGTTGTTTGGTTCACAGCTGAAGAGGCCGTCCCTATATGGCTCAGCATCAAATTTCAGGTTCCCTCTGGCAGGCATTATTTGTCAGCTTCTTCTGGATGGTGCTTCTGCACTTCTTTAATCTTGGAACTGTTGTCTTTGCCTTGCCTTCAGGAAGTCTGATTGAGTTCCCACTCTATCCTTCATACAAAGCTGCCTTTAGTAGGGCCTAACCCCTACCCACACACTTCGGTGTTAGCACTTAACAAGGTGCTAAGGGGCTTATCCCCCTCATAGTTGGGCGCTCTCCTTCCAGAACAGATTTCTGACTGGGCAGTCTGTGAGTTCTCAGCTAGAGTGTAGGGGGTTGGGATGATGAGAAGTTAGAGAACCTGCCCTTTGTGTCCAGTCGATACAAGCGGTTCAGTTGAACCTTCTCTCAGTCCTATCAGGAGGGATTCTTGCTCCCTTGTTTTTGGTTCCAAGCTTATAACCCTCTCAACCAATGTATCTATGGGCAGTGTTCTCCCTTCTCAGCATCCCTTCTTTTTCTTCTCTTTCTTCTTCTTCCTCCTTTTCTCTTTATCTGTTCCTCCCTTAGAGCCGCCCCAGAAGGGAGGCCCTGCGGTCCCTTAGGGTAGGTATTCTCCCTCTTCTATCTGTCCTCTACCAGCTTATTCCTTCCTCAATTTATATCCTTTCCTTTTTCTGTCCCTCGGCTCTTTTGCCTCGCTCTCCCTGTTTTTCCTTTACCCTTTATTTTGCCTCTCCGGCTACCAGAACTGAGATGGAGGAGGAGTCTGCGGCACCTAACGGCTGCCCCTCACGCATGTCGCAGCATGTTGCTCTTGTGGGCGGCTCCGTTGGAGCCGACTGCAAATTCTCCAGTAGGGTGCGCGCCTCCGGCAATAATCCAAGCAGTAATGAATGGTGAAGATACAAGAGAAGATCAAGAATTACGGTAGGTATGTAATTTTCATATTTATTTATTTATTGAATTTTGTTGACCCGGTAAGCCCACTGGGCCTAGAAGTCCCTTTTTCAGGGGTGACCGGGGGAGGGAGGCACAGATGGTAAGCAACTGAAACTGAACCAGATTAAGCTGTTGGTGGTATTTTTAGTGAATGGGAGAAATTTGGCCAGGACACCGGGGAAATTCCCCTACTCTTTTTCGATAAGTGCCATGGGATCTTTAGCATCCACCTGAACTACCACCAATCCAGGCAGATGGGACCTTCGTTTAACATCTCATCCGAAAGACGGCACCTCAGAAGTGCAGCACCCCCCTCATGCTGCACTACAGTGTCAGTACTGGGATATTAACCCAAGTAACAGATGTGGGAACTGAACCCACAGCCCTCTGATCTCCCGGCCTCCGAGCCGAGTGTGCTACCTACTGAGCCACTGACACTGATTCTGTCCCTCCCACCCTTTATCATTTTTGTATAGGTTCTCTGTGGCCTCTCCATTACCCTAATATCTTTTACAAGATAAGGACAGAAAACTGCAGAACAGTAATCCAAAATGGGCCTGACCATTGTCTTTTACAACAGCAGCAACACCTTCTCGCTCCTAGATTGAAAGCCGCATCTGATGCAGTTCACCAACTGCATAGCTCTACTTGAAGTTTTTTTTACTATGTGCTCCACTTTTAAGATCATTCTGTACATATACTCCCAAATTTTTCTCCTCCTCTGATATCTTTAATTTTTAGTCCAAGTATGCCATATGACTGAACATTATGCCTCCCAAAATGCATTATAATGCATTTTTCCTCGTTAAAGGTCATGCCATTGATCTTTGCCCATTTCAGTAAATAAATCAAATCTTGTCCCAAAATCAATCTATCATTGAAGGTATCCACTACTCCCCCCATCTTGTTATCGTCAGCAAATTTAACCAACTTATTTTTACTTAATATCCTTAAATCACCAATAAAAATACTGAACAAGGGTCCAAGCACTGACCCTTGCAGCACACCACTCATCACCCTCTGTGGATCTGATAAGTGACAATATAATCTGACTCTCTGATACCTATATGCCAACCATTGTTTTACCCATCTCACTAAGGCCCCATCCACTCCCAGTCCTATCAGTCTTTTGATAATTGTATAATGTGGGACAGTATCGAAAGCTCTACCGAAGTCCAGCATTACCACATCCACATTCCTGCCTTCCTCAGTGTATTTACTAACATACTCATAGAAAACCACCAGGTTTGTCTCACATGACCTATTAGCCACAAATCCATGTTGATCTGTATCCACCAAGTTCTTACTCCTCATATATTCCAGAATAGAGTCACTCAGAATTCCCTCAATGATCTTCCCTATAATGGAGGTCAGACTCACAGGTCCGTAATTCCTCGCCTCACTCTTACTACCCTTCTTGTATATAGGTACCACATATGCTAGCCTCCACGTCTCTGGCACCACCCCCTCTGCCAGAGATTTTTGTTCAAGCCAAGTTATAACCGGCACCAGTATATCCACTAGCTCCTTCACTACAAAAAGTTGTATCCCATCTGGACCTACAGTCTTCTTAACCTTCAACTTCATAAACCTACTCCTCACTTTTTCCTCTGTTACAACTTTTCTAGGATCCATCATACTGTTAACTACATGTACTGTCTCTATCCCTCCATCATACTTTTTATAGAGTGCTCCAAAGCATCTGCTAAATTCTTCCAGGATCTCCTCACATTTTGAAGTCCTAACCCCCTCTATATTTAAGGGCCCAATCATACAATTTCCTCTCCACCTCCCATTTATATATGCAAAAAACTTTTATTATTGCTCTTGTCCATCGCAAGTTTAAATTCTAGCTGTTTCTTTGCATTTTTAATTTTCTCCTTCAATTTATTTAACAACTTCTTATACTTAATCTTTGATTCTGGTGAACCTAACTTTCTCATTTTCTGGAACATTACTTTCTTTCTATTACACAATCTAATTATATTTCTTGTCAACCAAGGTGTTTTTTTACCTTTATAATTATATACTCTTCCCCTTGGTATAAATTTTACTATTACTTCGTTCATTTTCTCAGAGAAAAACTTTCAAGACATTTCCATATTTAGATTCTACATTTCTGCCTCCCAATCAATGTTACTTAATTCTTCTCTTATAGCCCTATAGTTCCCTCTGTTATATAGAAACTGCTTAGTTACTCCTTTTACTCTGTTTACTTCCCAGGACATTTTAAATTGTATGGAATTATGGTCGCTCATCCTGACTTGTGGTTGAATCTTAATTTGATTTATAACATCAGGGACATTTGTTAGAATAACATCTAATATGTTATTTCCTCTAGTGGCTTCCTTTATGCACTGTTTTATACCAACCGCCATAAGCTCCTCTTGTACTCTACACTCCAGACTATTACCTTCCATACAGTCATCCCACCTAATATTCAGCACATTTAAGTCCCCTACCATCACCAAATCAGTGCCTTCAGCTAGTCTTGTTACATATTCAACAAAAACCTCAGTGTTCTCCATTATTATATCTGGTGGTCTGCAAAACACAGAAAAGCTACATTCAAACAACATGAAGTCTTGCTGTATTCTGACAATAGCAGTGAGTCCCAACCTTCGAACTGCCCTGGAGATGAGAGTTAACTTTCCATGTCAGGCATGGAACGCTGAGCTCGAGTTCGGTTGAGACTCTGTCTGTTGCTGTTTGAACTCAAACTGTCAGATTCTTTACACCGCCTCACTGAACAGCCGCTCCGGAGATTTCTCCTTTGCTCGGTTCAATTTGTCGGTTAAAGTCCGTTTTCTCGGTTTCCAACCAATTTAAACCGCAACCTGTCTGTTCAGTCTCTGTCTGTGGTATTCGTGGTACTAGATAGGTTTATTTTGATTTTCTATTCTGTGTGGAACTTGTAAGCGTTTCATCGGTTCGGTTTGAACCGATCAGGTTGTTAAAAATCTTTATTTCTACTTTTAGAGTGTGGTTACGGTTCTTATCGGTTCTAAAAAAGCAGTTTTACTACAGTTTTTCGCGACCCGTAACACGGTCAGGAACCGATAAGAGTGTCTTGCCTGGCGGATTGCCATTAAAAGGGTAAGTTTTGTTATGACTGGCACCATGTCTGAGAAACCCAAAGGAAAAACCGGGCCCACTTGGCTTCAACACTGTAGTGTGTGTGGGAAAGTCTTTGCTAAGGCTGACCCCCACACCACCTGTGTTTATTGTCTGGGGTTTGACCACCTCGATTCAGACTGCCAGATTTGTGAAAATTTTCCTGCAGCTGCCCTAGAAAAGAGAGTCGGTAGGCTCAGGGAAAGGGAGGCCAAAAAGTCTGCTGACCCGGATGGCCAGCCCGGTTCGGTTCAAACCGAACCAGAAGGAGTGCCCTCTGACCAGGGCAAAACTTCTTGAACCAAGGAGAACCGATTCGAGGTCGGTTCGGTTAAGAAAAACAAGAAGGAAAAATCAGCCAGTGTGGATCCAAAGTTTTTTCAACCGCTGATGAAATAGCCAAAGCGATAAAAATTTGTGCAGTCGCTTTCCCAGTTCCGACCGAACCGGCACCATCAGGAAGGCGCTCGGTTCGACCGGTTCCGGATTATGATTTGGAAGAATTTTATGAACCGGAGGAGGAAGAAGGAGAGTATGAGGAAAGTGAATGTGATTATGAAAGTCTGGATGTGCCCATTGACCCGGACATCTCCCCAGACAGACCTTCAGGAGTGTCTCCTCCTAGGCTTTCTGAGTCCCCCTCCCATTTCATGTTTTACAAGAAAGTGTCCGAAACCCTTCAGCTTCCTATGGAAGAAGCTGTGGATGACCAGGAGGAGCCTGACTATGTGGAAATGATGGATATCCCAGAGTCCAGGAGGCTGTCTATTCCCTTACATAAGTCTTTTGGGAAACAGACATGTAAGATTTTAAAGACTCCTAATTCTATACCTCATGTGGATAAAAGAATGGACAAGAGGTATAATCTGTCAGGCTCAGATTCGGAGTTCCTTACCCAGCAATGCAGTCATGTTGGGGTAGTGCAGGCTGCAGCCTGTGATAAGGCTAATGTACCCTTGGCTTCACACCCTCCAGATAAGGACTCCAGGAGGATTGATGCCGTGGCAAAGAAACAGTACATGGCAGCATCCCTGGGACTCAGGCAGGCCAATTATATGACCTATACAGCTAGATATCAGAAATCTAGATGGGACACTGTCATGGCTTTAGCTAAACAGGTCCCTGGTCAGCTTGCCAAGGAGCTGGAACAGGTGGCTGCAGATGGTATCGAGGCATCCAAGGTGCAATTCCATGCTGCAGTGGACTCCAATGATGTGTCATCTAGAGTCATGGCTACATCTGTGGCCCTTCGTAGGATGGCTTGGCTCAGATGTACTAGCCTGTCTCAGGATACCCAGACTAAGGCCATGGATTTTCCTGTTGTGGGTAATTCTCTGTTTGGGGAGCAAGCGGAGAACTACATAGAAAATGGATGAATACAGGACCACCTATAGGAGTGCTCAGGCCAAGGAAAGGAAAGCTACTCCTCAGAGGCAGCATCCCAGGGGCAGGGGCAGGCCTTTTCATAGGCCTTTCTACCAAGCCCAGGCCTCCTCTTCTGCCTATGCTCAGAGGGGGTTCTTTAGAGGGAGAGGCAGAAGGGGTACAAGCAGACCTGCTTACATCCCTCAGCCTAAACCCCCTGCCAAACAGGCACCCTGATGGGTTTGCCAGGGCCGATTCTCCACCACCTATAGGGGGCAGGCTGGCTTACTTTGTCCAAGACTGGAAGTCTTTAACATCAGACAAATGGGTCCTGGAAGTAGTAAGCCAGGGACTGGTTCTCAGCTTCAAAAAATTTCCAAAGATGAGAACCAGATCCTTTCCACCTGCAAATCCTTCAGCGGTACTTGCCCTAGAGGCAGAGGTCTCTTCCCTCTTGGCTCTCAGAGCTGTAGAAAGGGGTCCACCCCTACACCAAAGGAAAGGATTGTACTCCAGGTACTTCCTCACTCCCAAAAAGACAGGAGAATGGCGGCCCATCCTGGATCTCAGGTATTTAAACAAGCACCTTTTAAAGCCAAAGTTCAAAATGGTGACTCTGGGAATAATTTTACCCTCTCTAAGGCCAGGGGATTGGCTAGTCTCCCTGGACCTCAAGGATGCCTATTTCCATATTCTCATCAGAAGCTCCCATCGAAAATACCTCAGGTTCAAGCTGCCCTCAGGCCATTACCAATTCAGAGCAATGCCCTTCGGCCTAACCTCTGCTCCAAGAGTGTTCACAAAATGCCTGGCAGTAGTAGTTGCTTCCCTAAGAAGGCAAAGGATTGCCATCTTCCCATACTTGGATGACTGGCTCATAGTAGGCCAGTCCCCAGACCAAGTCAAGTTACACCTACATATAACTCAGCAACTGCTCACCTCTCCAGGTTTCCTTCTGAATCTTTCAAAGTCAGTTCTAGAGCCTGTTCAGCTCCTCACCTTCATAGGCGCAGAGCTAGATACAGAAAAGGCCAGAGCCTTCCTTCCCTGGACAGGGCAAGGACCCTTATCACACTGGCCTCTTCATTCACCCTACAGGTGTCTCGACCAGCAAGGCATTTTCTGCAGCTCCTGGGGCACATGGCTGCTTCTACAGCAGTGGTGCAGGGAGCAAGATTTCAGATGAGGGACATTCAGTTCCACTTGAGAGCCTTTTGGTCTCGGAAAAAGGACCGTCTAACCCAACTGATACCAGTGACTCGAACCCTGATCCAGGCCTTGCAGTGGTGGCAGGATCAGGACAATCTAAGACAGGGAGTTCCCTTTGTCACTCAGTCTCACTCTTTAATCCTTACTACAGATGCCTCCCTCTTGGAGTGGGGGGCCCACTTGGGAGACCTGACCACCCAAGGATTGTGGTCCCCTCAGGAATCTCTGCTTCACATCAATCTGTTGGAACTCAGAGCAGTGTTTCTAGCACTTCAAGCCTTTTCCAGGTCTGTTCAGAACAAAGTTGTTCAGATCAGGACAGACAATACCACAATGTGGTATATCAACAAGCAAGGGGGCACTCGGTCTACGGCCTTGTGCACAGGAGCAATGAAGTTGTGGTCTCTGGCCTATTCCCTGAACACCTCCCTTACAGCAGTACACCTCCCAGGCAAGGACAATGTCCTGGCAGATGCTCTCAGCAGGATATCTCAGGGCCATCACGAATGGTCACTGGATCCCCTGGTTTTGGAGGTGATCTTCTCCAGATGGGGCACCTCACAGATAGATCTTTTTGCAGCCCCAGTCAATCACCAACTTCCCCTTTTTTGCTGCAGGCCCCCAGTGTTGGTCTCAGTCCCCCTGGATGCCCTGGTTCTCAGTTGGGAAGGGAAGTTCCTGTATGCTTTTCCCCTTCCCTCTCCTGTTCAAGGTGCTAGTCAAAATCAGTTCTCAACCCTGCAAGGTGATTCTGATTGCTCCAGACTGGGCCAGACAGCCCTGGTACCCGCTTCTGTTGTCCTTAGCAGTCCACCTTCCTTGTCTCTTCCAGGAATTACAACCTGTTAACCTGTGCTCAGGGAGGGTTTGGTACCAGATCTCAAATCTCTCAATCTCAAGGCCTGGCTCTTGAAGAGTTCGAGTTTGCTGATTTACACCTCTCTCAAGGTGTTATGGATATTCTAAAGGCTTCTAGGAAGCCTTCCACCAGAACTACTTATAATTCCAAATGGAAAAGATTCTCCATGTGGTGCTCTGGGAAGCATATTTCCCCAGAGTCTGCTGACCTGCCCACAGTCCTTGACTATATGGTCCATCTGAATAGCTTGGGACTCAGACCAGCTACACTAAGGGTGCATCTGGCAGCTGTCTCTGCTTTTCTCTCAGCAGGTAAGCCCTCTTCTCTTTCAGCTCACCCTGTATTCTCCAAGTTTTTCAAGGGATTGCTTCATACCAATCCGCCATTCAGGGACCCTGCCCCTGCTTGGGACCTTAATGTTTGCATTGCTCAGCTTATGCAACCCCCTTTTGAGCCTTTGTCCTCAGCAGAGCTTAAGTACTTGACTTGGAAAACTGTGTTCCTGGTGGCCATCACTTCTGCCAGGCGCATAAGCGAGTTGCAAGCCCTGTCAGTGGAGCCTGATTTTTATCTCTTTCCATAGAGATAAGGTGGTCCTCAGGACTAACAGGAGGTTTTTACCTAATGTGGTTTCAGACTTCCACCTTAACCAGTCTGTCTCTTCCTGTGTACTTCACTGACCATTCCTCCTCTGGTGAGAGGAGGTTGCACAGTTTGGATGTGAAAAGAGCCCTTAGCTACTTCATAGAACGTACCAAGGGTCACAGGTTTGACTCCTCCAACTGTTCCTCACTTATGGTGAGGTTGGTAAGGAAAACCTGCCACTAAAAGATCCATTGCCAGGTGGATTGTCTCTTGCATTCAATTTTGCTATGGAAAACTAGGCAGATTCCACCCTCAGGCCTGAGGGCTCACTCTACCAGAGGTACAGCTGCTTCCCTGGCTGCTGCCAGGGATATTCCTATCTTAGAGATATGTCAAGCAGCTACCTGGAAAACAGTTCACACTTTTACCAAGCATTACTCTCTGGATATCCAGGCTAGGAGTGATGCTCGGTTTGGCACAGCTGTGCTTCAGAGACTATTTCCTAAGTAGGTTCTGTCCCTCCTCCATGGAGGTACTGCTTAGTAGTCTGCTATTGTCAGAATACAGCAAGACTTCATGTTGTTTGAAGAAAAAAATTACTCACCTTAGTAATGTTGTTTCTTCTAATGGAGTCTTGCTGTATTCTACCTCCTCTGCCTTCCCTCTCAGAACCTTTGTTTTGGGATGTGAGAGGGCAGTAGCAGTGTTGGCACTCAGGAGGTGCCCCACCTTTTTTATTATCACCCTCTTTTCTTTGGGTGAGTGGGTGTTGTGTTTATTTCATTTTTTGGGTTTCCTGACTAGAGTCTTTGTTTTGGGACCAAAAAATCTGTTGTTATATTTAGTAGCCAGTTGGCTAGTGTAGGTTTACAGCTTCCACACAGGACCTCAGTGAGTTTAGCTCGTAAAGATCTGACGGTTTGAGTTCAAACAGCAACAGACAGAGTCTCAATCAAGCTCAGCGTTCCATGCCTGGCATGGAAAGTTAACTCTTTGATCTCCAGGGCAGTTCTAAGGTTGGGACTCACTGTTATTGTCAGAATACAGCAAGACTCCATTAGAAGAAACAACATTACTGAGGTGAGTAATTTTTTCTTTCCTTCCCCTTATACCCGACAAATCAATATCAATAATTTCAATCCCCCAATATCACAATTTACTTCTTTAACCTTAATTTCTAATCCATCCCTAACAAATAGGGCCACTCCCCCACCTCTTTTCTGTACTGTTTTTATTTATTAATCTGTATCCGTCTCAGTACTGGGTCCAGTCCTTTTTAACATCTTTATAGGTAACATTGCAGAGGGTCTGGAGGGAAAGGTATGCCTCTTTGCAGATGACACAAAGATCTGTAACAGAGTTGATACACAAGGGGGGGTAGAAAGGATGAGAAGGGACTTGGCAAGGTTGGAGGAATGGTCAGACATATGGCAACTTAGATTCAATGCAAAGAAGTGCAAAGTAATGCACCTGGGAAACAAAAACCCAGGAGAAGAGTACACAATAGCAGGGGAGGTACTAACAACAACAGAAATGGAACAGGACCTGGGGGTAGTCATATCAGATGATCTAAAGGTTGGTAAGCAGTGTGAGAAGTCAGTAAGGAGAGCCAGGGGGATACTGGGATGCATAGGAAGGGGCATCACAAGTAGAAAAAGGGAAGTGTTTATCCCTCTGTACAGACAGTTGGTGAGACCCCATCTGGAGTACTGTGTGCAGTTTTGAGAGACCTCATCTACGCAAGGACATAGACAGGATGGAAGCAGTCCAGAGGAGGGCAACTAAAATGGTGCAGGGTCTGCATCAGAAATCATATGAAGAGAGACTGAGAGAGCTTAATATGTATACCCTTGATGAAAGGAGTGAGCGGGGACATGATAGAAGCGTTCAAGTACCTCAGGGAATCAGCAAAGTCAGGAGGGTAGCATCTTTCAGAAAAAGAGATGTGTAAGAACAAGGGAGCACAATTTAAAGATGGGGGAGGGAAACGACTCAGGGTTAATGTGAGGAAATTTGTTTTCACGGAGAGAGTGGTGGATGCATGGAACCGCCTTCCTGGGGAGGAGGTTGGTTCTAAAACAGTGAGGGAATTCAAACATGCATGGGACAGACATAAGGCAGTTGTAGTGGAAGGTAGCAGGAAGTAGGCTGTTGGTTAACTAGAATCTGCAGCTTATCCAATAGGTAGGGAAATGGGCAGACTGAGTGGACCAAGTGGTCCTTATCTGCCGTCAAAGTCTGTGTTTCTATGTTTCTATATCTGTTGACCCCACTGATTTTCATCTGACCACCAAGTCTTTACTACCTCAACCATATCGAGTTTTTCCCTCATTATCACTTCCAACTCAGCTATACCAACTTCATTTAAACTTCTTGCATCAAATAACATTACCTTAGTCAATAGTATGGTAGATACAGTACTAATTTTTTTGGTACTGTACTTGATTGTTGCTTAATTTCCCTGTCCATCCCCCTCTCTTTCAGTTTAAACAAATCTCAATTTCATGCTTTAACCTTTGTCCTAGTATTCTACTGCCCCTATGGTTGAGATGTAACCCATCCTTACTATATGGTTTATCATTATTAACAAATGTCCCCCAGTGTTTTATAAATGTATAACCAGTTTCCCTTGTCCATCTCCCTAACTATTTGTTTGTCAAGGCAATTCTCTTCCTTTTATATGCTGTTGCCCTAGGTTCTGGTAATAGTTCAGAAAGCACCATCTCACAACCCCTATCCACCAACTTTTGTACCAACTTACTATAATCTTTCTGCATTTCAGGTAAAGTCTTGCGTGTAATATCATTTATACCCACATGTATAACTACTAGTGGATTCTCCCCTGCCCCCTTAAAAAATGTTGTCCACCATATCACACAAATCCATTTCCCCAGCTCCCGAAAACCTACTAACCATTCGGTTTTATTTATCATTATGGCAAATATATTGATAGGTATATTTAATTATAGAATCGCCTAGTACTATAACTTGCCTCGGATTTTGTTCCACCTCTACCACACCTTCCCCATGTGTTTCATTCACATCACTCAGATTTCTCAAAACCTCATAACAGTTTTTAACTGGAAGAGAAAAAATGTCATTTCCCTCACTATCCTCTACTCTACCCAGGTTAAAGGAACAATTATTTTACCGTTCAGTTCTGCACTCAACTAATTTCTGATATTTTTTCGTTGTTTTTTCTGTGCCATCATGTCTGGTCCTGAGGAGTGTAAGAACACAAGAAGGCCAAGAAGAACGAAAGTGGTGGCCCCCTCCCCATGCATCGGTGCTGCTGTGGGGGTCATATTGCCATTCAGGACTGATATGATTACTGCTTGGCCTGTCTTGGCACTGGCCACAACATGGATAGGTGTGATGCCTTATTGCCTGTGGACTATCGCACCCTTGAGAAGCACACATGGAGGTGGTGCCATGATCCACCCATCTTTGGAAACCAGCATTGCACCAGGGATACCGGGATATGGTCCCTGGGCTCTTCACCTGTGCCCCTTCCAAGTACTACATATACTGAAGAAGACCAGGGCACTGCTTATGAACTTACAAACATACGAAATTTGCCAGCAGATAAAGGCCTAGAGTTCTATCAAGTCTGCTCGAATGTGCAGCTAGCACCCTTATTCTGCAGCTGCCCCTCCCTTCCACCCTTCCCCTTCATTAACCCTCCCCCTTGTCCTGTCCCATCTTCGTTTGAAGCAGTCCACTGTTCTACTGCATACCACTTCTGCAGGTAACGCATTCCACCCAGCCACCACCCTCTCTGTAAAAAAGTGTCTCCTCATCTCCCTCCTGAACCTTCCTCGCTCCAGTCTCATATCATGGCCCCTGGTGGCCCTCCCCTCCCTTACTTTGAACAGCCCCTCTGTACCTGTCTTGTTTATTCCTTTCATGTATTTAAAGGTTTCAATCATGTCACCCCTGTCTCTCCTCTCCTCCAGTGGTACATGTTCAACTCCTTCAACCTCCTCTCGTATGATAAGTCCCCAGCCCCTTGATCATCTGTGCGCCCTGCGCTGCACCCCTCCAGTAACTTAATGTCCCTCTTCGAGACACGGATGCCAGTACTGCATGCAGTACTCCAGGTGTGGTCTAACTAATGACCTATACAGTGGCAGAATCACCTCCTCCCTCCTCGAGGATATACCCCTTGCAATACAACCCAGCATTTTGTTGGCCTTTGCAGCTGCCTTCCTACATTGTGCTGAGTTGTTCATTGACCCTGTAATGAGCACACCCAGATCCTTCTCCTCCTCTGTCTGGGCCAGCTGCACTCCCCCTAGCTGGTAACTCCTCCTTGGGTTCTTCATCCCAAAATGCAGCACCTTGCACTTTTTGTCATTAAAGCCCAGTTGCCAGGTGTCTGACCAGGTTTCAAGCTTTGCCAGATCATCCTGCAACCCCTGCCATCCCCCTAGGTCATCCACCACCACGCCAGCCTTGGTATCATCAGCAAACAGACTGATCTTGCTCTTGATGTCCCATGATATGTCTGCAGTGAATATCCCAAACAACACTGGTCCCAACACGAGCCCTGGGACACCACTCGTCCTGCCCTTGGGTGAGGAAATCCCACCCACCACCACCTATGTTGCCTTCCCTGCAGCCAGTTTCCTACCCATCTCACCAGCTTTGCACCCGCCCCTGTGCCTACCTTTCCTTCCCAGCCTTCCATGTGGCACAGTGGAATGCCTTACTGAAGTCCAGATACAGGACATCCACTGCATGGCCCTGTCCAGTTGCCTAGTTACCCAGTCATAGAACTCAACCAGGTTGGTTTGGCAGGATCTGCCACATATGAAGCCATGCTGTCTGCTGTCCTGTAGTCCTTTGGCCTCTGGGAGGGCCACCAGCCTCTCCTTCAGGATAGTCTCCATTAGCTTACCCACAATGGATGTGAGGCTCACTGGTCTGTAGTTTCGGTTCATCCTTGGGGCCACTCTTGTGGAGTGGCACCATGGCCAAGCCTCCAGTCCTGGGTACACACCCAGATGTAGTGAGGCATTAAACAGATCTGCCAAAGGTCCTGCAAGGACCTCTGCCAGCTCCTTCAGTACCCTGGGGTGGATGCCATCTGGGCCTGGTGCCTTGTCCACCCTCAGTGCCTTCAAACCCTCTCAGACTCTGCCCTCCACGATTTCCCCATCTGTCACCTCCCCCGCTTCTGCCATTTCTCCCACCTTGGGTGTAACCCCCTCTTCTCTTTAGTAAATACTGAGCAGAGTACTCATTTAGTGCTTCCATGTACGTGCCTGTATCCACCCAACCCCCTCCTTCCTAATCCTTACTATGTGGTCCTTACAGCTCCTTTTCTCCCTGATGTACTTAAAGAAGTCCTTTCCCCTTAATGCTTTGTGCCAGCCTGAGTTCCGTAGATGCTTTGGCTCCCCTTACTGCCCTTGTCACCTCCTTCGATTCTGTCAAGTTTTTCTCTCTGTCCTCTCCCCTCCCTGTTTTCTTGTACTTCCTAAAGGCAGCTCTTTTTCTCCTTACCTTTTCCATGTCCTCCTTGCTCAACCAGCTCGGTTTCTTAGCCTTAACCTTCTTGCTCTGGGCTTTGCAGCAGGTTTTGGTTGCCTCCACTATCCCCAGCTTTATGAGCTCCCACCTCTGGTTAGTATCCATACTAGATTGAATTCTGGCCAGGTACCCTTTTACCACTTCCCCCATCATCCCAAAGTCGGCCCTCCTGAAGTCCAGCACTCTTGTGCCAGATTCCACTCCTTCCTTGCCCATATCCAATGTGAGCCATACTGGTGGTGATCACTCCTGACAGCGGTTCCTCCACTGTAAGTTCTCTCACAAAGTCCCCATTTGCCAGCACAAGGTCAAGGGTATTCCCTAACCTGGTTGGTTCACTGACCATTTGCAGCAGGAAGCTGTCCTGGAAGGCATCCAGCAGTACCTGCTCCCTTCTGTTCCTGGTTGTTGGGGTGCTCCAGTCCACTCCTGGCATGTTGAAGTCCCCCACAATCACCACACTACCCTTCTCCCAGGTCCTCCTGATCTGTCCCGCTAGTTCCCTGTCTGGCCCCTCCGTCTGAGATGGTGGCCTGTACACCACTCCCATTCTAAGAATCCTATCCTTGGAATCCTGGATTTGCACCCAAAGTGACTCCGTACAACCCTCCTTCCCTTACACACTTCAGTCCTTCCTTCACATATAGTGCCACTCCCCCTCCTTTCCCAATCACCTTGTCCCTACGAAATAACCTGTACCCTGGTACAGACAGGTCCCAGTCATTATATTGGGTGGCTCATGTTTCTGTGATGGCTGCACTGTCCTCCCCTCCCTCTGCCATGAGAACCTGTAACTCTGCAGTTTTCCTCCCAAGGCTCCTAGCATTAAGGGTAACCACCTTCCACCCTTTTCCCCCCCTCCGATCCTGCCCTCCTTTCCTAGCATCACCAATAGTACTTGCCATTTGTCCTTTGTCACTGTTATGGGGTGTAAGCTCATATGATTTCCCAACCTGTGGTCTCTGCATATCTCTTCCCAACTGCCACCCCCACTCCTAGTTTAAATTCCCAACTTCCTCTATATACCCTTCATCCTCTGTTTCAACACTTTCTTTCCCTCCTCACTCAAGTGTAGTCTGTCCTTGGCATAGAGACTACTGTCCTCCCAGGTCCCTCCCACCCCCAACAGCCCATACCATTTAGCACAACACCAGGTTCTTAGCCATCCATTAAATTCCTCTCTATTCTCAGCTTTCTTGTTGTGCTTGCCTTTGGCTTCGAGAGTATCTCGGAAAAAGTTACTGATCTTCCTGCCCCCTCACATAATTGTGCTAGTTCCTCAAACCTCCTCTGGACTATATCTACTGTCTTGTCAGCCAGGTTGTTTGTCACAAGATGTATAATTAAATGAGGCTTGTCCCTACCCTTCTAGCATATTACAGAACAGACTGTCCCACCCTTTCCCTGTCATTCCTGGCATGGCCTCCAACCAAATGCGACTATGCTCTCTCCCTCTGCTACCCACCTAACTCCTCTTAGTATTGAGTCCCCAGCACTAAGATTCCACCCTCTTACTCCTGCTTGCTTCCATTCATCTCCCTCTCTCATTTCCAGCTCCTCTTCTTCCTCCTGCACATTATTTCCCCTTTTACCCTATTGCAATTCTCCAGCAGAACTCCCCCGCTCCAGTTTGGTCCAGGCATTTATCAATTACTCCTCTAATTTCATCATTTCCCTCCTCCACTTTCTTCCTCTCTAGCAGTGCACAGCTGTTTTCTGAAGACCTCTCACAAATACCCGCTCCCTCTCTCTTCATAGTAACCTGTTCTCTCCTTTCCACTCCATGACTTTTGCCACTTCTTCGCCTCCCCTCACAAGTCCCTATCTCTTGCTTGCCTTGCTGAGGCGTTTGGGGCCTGAGGGGAGTCTTGTGGACAGCTGACTACCTCTGGGGGCCGACTGACCCTCCCCCAGTCAGTCCTTGTGGGCAGCAGATGATCTTGGTGGAGAGGCTGGAGCTATATACTGGGTCTACACTGGTGGACACCTCAGCATTGCAGCTTGGTGCTGTCCCGACTCCTGGTACTAAGGCCGGTTCTGGTGAGCAGGCCCCCTTCTGATATTGCTCGCAGTGCCAGAAGACGGGTTCTGGAGTTGGCCCTGTCTCGGACCTGGAGGTCACTGTTATCTCTTCCCTTAAGGGCCTTTGTGGCCTGGGGGACAATGTTGATGCCAACCTTGGGCCTGATGACAGAATCAGTGAGGGCAGAGGCCTTCCTAGGCCTGGTTCTGAGCCTGACTTGGGGTCAGGGGTCACTTCTATGGTTGTTCCTCAGGATGACATTGGGGTAGTAACATGAACCCTGTTTGCAGTACCGTTGGGTTACGATGCCATTCCCAGTGCCAGGTCCAGTTACAGTGCTGCTCGTGCTGGGATCGGGGCAGACTCTGGGGGTGTCTGTAACCGAGAGACTGGGCTTGGCCTGGGGGAGCAGGGGCAGCCCTGGTGAGGAGCTGAGGTAGGGCACTGGGCCTGCGGCTCACACCCCTTGTAAAGGAAGGTGGTAACTCTGGTAAGGGTCACAGCATTAGCCCAGGGCCCAGTTTTTTACGGAACTGTCTGGCCCTATCACTGATAGCGATCAGGGCTGTCCTGTGGGCTCTGTCTAGCTCCGTTCTCCCCACCAGGGTGTTCTCCCCTCCCCGCCGAAGGGCATAGTCTGGATCAGTCCACTGGTGTTGGTCGTTCACAATTGGGTGAGTTTGCGTGGCCCTCACTCTGGGCAAGGTTCCCTGAGCATTCTTTCAGCCAAGGCAGAGGACCTTGCTTGGTCATCCATGACCCTCCTGCTCCACCTCTGTCTCCCCCCCCCCCCGCTTCCAGGTATTTTGGATCCCCTTGGGCCCGTGAGCTGGAAGCAGTTCAGATTAACAGCAGGTGCACTCAACCACTACCGCCTAAAGGGAGACCAGGCTATTTTTAGGCCTGAGGGTTCTGCACCACTGTTGCCTGAATCTAGCTTCTCCTCTTCTGCTTCTCTGTGGAAGAGGCCTTTTTTGTACTCCTCTCCTCTGATGTGGAGTACTCTTTGTACCACCAATTCCTTTTGGAAATGTTAAAGGACCTAAGTCTGTGTCCCTTTGTAGGTCACATTTCCGCTACCCTGGCTTTGTCATTCTTTGGGAATTTCAGCAATGACTCTGTCATCCCTCCATGGCCCCTCCCTTTACGGGAGGCATCAAGGCATGTCTGGCTCCATCCCTTATCTTCCTTTCCAGCCTCTAGAGATTTCCAGCAGAGATATCCTGCTCCATTGGAGTCTCTGGCGGCTATCCCTCATCCTGCCTCAGGGATTCTGGTGCTGCAGAGACCCCTCTGGTTCTAAGCACCTGATTCATAGCCCCCTCCCCCCACAAACACCAACTCTATGGGGATCAGTTCTTGGGGCAGGAGGGTTTTTTTGATGGCACAAACAATGATGCGCATCTCTGCACATCAGCTTCAGGAAGCAAGTGCCTGTGGGCAGTGCTGATCCAGCTGTTAGCGACTATGTTGAATAAGGAGTCAACCAGGCAGGTCACTTCCCTTTCCCCCCAGGACCTGGAACTGGTGAGGCACCAAGTGAGGGTGGCTTATGACACCAGTGTGGTAGCTTCTGGGTTGGTGGGAACAGCAGTGTGCATTCATCGAATAGCATGGCTTCACCTTTCCCAGTTGGCACCCATGGCCCAGCATAGGGTGGTCAACTGGCATTTCCATGGGACTCATTTTTTTCCTCACAGGGTTAGGCATGAGTTGTTGGGGAACTCTCTTGTTCCCAGGCCGCAGGAGCCTACACCTGCCCCTGACCAGTCTCGGGTCCCTCTGAACCTTTGAGGAATCCCTGCCCTCCAGTGGTCATCCCCCACCAGAGGGCTGAGAGATAGCTTTTTCCCTCAAGATGAGCCAGCTCCTCCTACCTGGGAAGAAGCCTAGTACTCTGAGCCATAAGTAGGAATAAATGGTGAAGACTGATTCTTGGAAGATATGAACATTATACACTATACACTGTAATTGTCGATCTTCCAGAATATCTTCACCATTCATTCACACGCCCACCATCCCTGTCTTGGGTAAGAGGGCATCTGAGCAGCTCACCCTTTGATGATGGGCACATAGTATCTTGCCACTTCCTCTGGGCTCTCCCCCTTGGAGGGTTAACCCTGTTTTTTTCTTGTTGGAATTGGGCCCTCTTGCTCCCTTCCTAAAATGAAAACAAAAAAGTGTGTTTTTTTTTTACCTCCTCCTACATTTCATCCTTTCTTACAAGGAGGTTTCCGGTGATACCCCAGAGCTGCTGCGACCTTGGTCTTCACCTTGTGAATGTCTCCAGCCTCTGCCAGCTGGCAGCATAGCCTCACTATAGGTGTGTGTAGCCTTCAGCTCCAGTGTCCGGGAGAGGCAGATGCTAGGAGGTTTTATTATAGTGTATGCTCAGCCTGTCAAGCTGTATGCTGTCTGATTCCTAGGTGCTGGGCCTCTTTTTTCTTTCTTTCCTTTCCTTCCTCTCTCTCTTTGAGTGGCAATACAATAGTAGCTGTGCTCTTGGATTTTGTCAGATCTCTTCTACTATGTTATTGGTTTTTGTTTGATTCATTGGTTCTTGTCCTCTTTGAGCACAAGACACTCCTAAATTGGTTTCTGCCATCCTAACCTTCCAGAGATTCCCCCTGGGTTGCTCCTGGGCCAGCCAGAACTGTATGCCAGCATTGCTGCCCTTCCTGTCCAGGTGACAGGAGTAGGCTCTGACTGTTACACCCGCTACCCCGTGTCACTTTGGCCCATCCCTTAGTTCTCTAAGTCAGCCATCAAGTTTTATTATTATTATTATTATTATTTTATAGCCTGTGTCCTATTCCTACCCTTTTGGCTAGGAGTCCATGGCCCTCTCTCTTTCTCTGTCACTTGTTTTCTCTCCTGGCAAACGGAACTAAGGAAGGGAGGGCGCTGGCATCAGTTATTGTCCAACTTACGCTTTCGATGTCACTATGTCTGCTTCATGGGCAGCACAGGCACTGACGTCAGTCCCTTAGGTTGCAAAAGACTTGGCTGTCGCTGGGCACTAGCGCCTCTGGCTTAGACCCATGAGTGTTAATGACAGGTGAAGATATTCTGGAAGATCAACAGTTATAGAAACATAGACTTTGATGGCAGATAAGGACCACTTGGCCCACCCAGTCTGCCCATTTCCCTTCCTATTGGATAAGCTGCAGATTCTAGTTAACCAACAGCCTACTTCCTGCAACCCCCCAGTACAATTGCCTTATGTCTGTCCCATGCATGTTTGAATTCCCCCACTGTTTTAGACCCAACAACCTCCCCAGGAAGGCGGTTCCGTGCATCCACCACTCTCTCCATGAAAAAAAGTTTCCTCACATTACCTCTGAGCCGTCCCCCCTCTATCTTTAAATTGTGTCCCCTTGTTCTTACACTTCTCTTTTTCTGAAAGATGCTACCCTCCTGGACTTTGTTGATTCCCTTGAGGTACTTGAACATTTCTGTCATGTCCCCCTGGCCCTCCTTTCATCAAGGATATACATATCAAGCTCTCAGTCTCTCTTCATATGGTTTCTGATGCAGACCCTGCACCATTTTAGTTGCCTTCCTCTGGACTGCTTCCATCCTGTCTATGTCCTTGCGTACATGGGGTCTCCAAAACTGCTCACAGTATTCCATATGGGGTCTCACCAACTGTCTGTACAGAGGGATAACCACTTCCCTTTTTCTACTTGTAATGCCCCGTCCTGTGCATCCCAGTATCCCCCTGGCTCTCCTTACTGACTTCTCACATTGCTTACCCACCTTTAGGTCATCTGATATGACTACCCCCAAGTCTCTTTCCATTTTTGTTGTTGTTAGTACCTCCCCTGCTATTGTGTACTCTTCTCCTGGGTTTTTGTTTCCCAGGTGCATTACTTTGCACTTCTTTGCATTGAATCTAAGTTGCCATATGTCTGACCATTCCTCCAACCTTGCCAAGTCCCTTCTCATGCTTTCTACCCCCTTTGTGTATCAACTCCGTTACAGATCTTTGTCATCTGCAAAGAGGCATACCTTTCCTTCCAGACCCTCTGCAATGTCACCTATAAAGATGTTGAAGAGGACTGGACCCAGCACTGAGCCCTGAGGTACTCCACTAGTAACCCCTTTCTTTGGAATGTGTTCCATTCACTATTACCTTCTGTGTCCTGTTGTGCAGCCAGTTTGCTACCCAGGCTACCACCCTGGAACCCACTCCCAGGCTGGCTAACTTGATTATTAGTCTTTTGTGCGGGACCGTGTCAAATGCCTTGCTAAAATCTAGGTAGGCCATATCCACAGCCCCTCCCTGGTCTATTACTTTGGTCACCCAGTAAAAGAAATCAATTAGATCATCTGACATGACTTTCCTGCTGTAAATCCATACTGCTTTGGGTCCTGTGCCCCGCTAGCCTCTAGGTACTCAACAATTCTTTCTTTCAGAAGTGATTCCATCATTTTCCCTACCACTGAGGTCAAACTTACAGGTCTGTAGTTTTCTGCTTCTGCCTTGCTCCCACTTTTGTGAAGGGGAATCACATCTGCCCTCCTCTAGTCCTCATGTACCACCCCATCCTCCCATGATTTGTTAAAAAGTGTGGTCAGTGGTGTCACTAGGTCCTCCCTTAGTTCTTTTAGGATTCTGGGGTGAATCCCATCAGGCCCCATTGCTTTGTCCACCTTGAGCTTTAGGAGTTCTTTCAGGACTCTTTCTTCTGTAAATGGACTGGTGTCAACCCCCCTACCCAGAGTGCTTCTATTGTCTGGTTTAGGTAACTCCTCCTCATCTTCTTTTGTGAATACTGAGCAAAAGTATTCATTCAGTATCTCTGCCTTTTCACTGTCTCCCTCTGCCCTCTCCTTTATTAATTTTCACTATTCCTCCCTTAACCTTTCTATGCTCCCTAATGTACCTATAGAAGGTTTTATCCCCCTTCTTAACTGAGTTGGCTATTTTTTCCTCGGTTTGGGCCTTTGCCATTCTGACTGCCTTCTGACTGCCTCCCCCCTTCTTTCTGCTTTAATTGATACAGTTCCCTGTCGTGCTCCTTGTGTGATTCCTTATACTTTTTGAATGCAGCCTTTTTCTCCTTAACCTTCCCTGCCACCTCTTTTGAGAACCATAGTGGTTTTTACTCCGCTTTGTTTTCTTTATTTGTTTCACACAAAGGCTTGTTGCCTCTATAACAGTTTTGATTTTTCTCCATTGTTCTTCCACCCCTCCTTTATGGCCATTTGCTAGTGCATTCCTCAGGTATTCACCCATTTTGCCAAAGTCGGCCCTTGTAAAGTCCAGTATCCTTGTTTTTGTATGGCTTGTCTCCATGGTTGTGCTTATTGTGAAGCACACTGTGCAGTGGTCACTTGTTCCCAGATGTCTGCTGACTTCTAAATTTGTGATCCTCTCTCCATTTGAGAGTACCAGGTCTAGTATTGCTCCCTCCCGAGTGGGTTCCAACACTAGCTGTCTAAGGCCTGCCCCCTGCAGGGCATCGAGAATGACCCTGCTCTTGGATGTGGCTGCAGTACATGTCATCCAATTAACATCTGGTATATTCAGGTCCCCCATCAACAGTATCTCCCCCTTTTCAGCCATTTTGAGAATGTCCTCCATCATTTTCTTGTCCGTTTCCTCCCCTTGAGACGGGGGTCTGTATACAACCCCTGTGCGTATTGTGATGCCATTCCCTGTCTCCAAGGTGACCCAGAGTGCCTCTTGTCCTCCTCCTTTACTCTTTAGTTCTGTAGCTTTGATCCCTTCCCTTACGTATAGAGCTACTCCACCTCCTCTTTTACCCTCCCTGTCCCTTCTGTAGACTGTATACCCTGGTATGTTGACATCCCAGTCATGGTTCTCCATGTTCCATGTTTCCATGACTGCCACAATATCCAATTTTTCATCTTCCATCAGGGCTACTAGCTCAGGAAGCTTGTTTCCCAGACTATGGGCATTGGTACTCATTGCCCTCCATTTAATGTTGGCTTTTTCCTCCATCCCTGCTCTTATTGCCCTTGTCTATTTTTCCATTTACCCCTGTTCTGCCCTCTGTTGAGCTCTGTACCTTAGTGTTTACCTTACTACCTGCCATGTTTTGTGGGGGGAGGCTTGACATTTCCTGCCTCTTATCATCACCTCCCCCCTTGGCTAGTTTAAAAGCTTGCCAAGGAAGCATTTAAACCTGTCACTTAGGAGCTCAGTTCCCATCGTGGACAGATGCAGACCATCGTGCCAGTATAGACCTTCATTTCTCCAGGTGTACCCCCCAGTACCCAATGAAGCGAAAGCCCTGTGCTCTGCACCAGTTTTGCAACCATTCATTAAACTGCATGGTGTGCAGTACCCTAGCCTCACCCCTGCCATAGACTGGCAGCACCTCTGAGAAGGTAACCGTGCTTGCTACCTGTCTGAGGCCCCTCTCCAGCTCCACAAATTCATCCTGCACTGCACTGATTCCATGCCTAGCTAGGTCATTTGTCCCAAGGTGGACAATGATATTTAGTTCCCTCTCCTGTGATGTTGCTTCTGCAGTTGTGAGGATTCGTTTCTTGTCCCTCCAAGCCATGGCACCAGGCAGGCACCTTACTTCCCTCTTCTCTCCCTTCCCCAGTTCTACCCCCCTAACAATTGAGTCCCCTATCAGAAGCTGTTTCCTTCCCCTGTGGTGTCCCTTGCCACCCTTTTGTGGGTCTCCCTTGTGGATGTCCTCAGCATTCTTCTTGGTCTCAACTGAGGGTGCCATCATAGAGCAACCTTGCTCTGCCAGACTGGCGAATGATTTGTGTAGAGGTACAACTAGGGGGCTTCGCCTCTGTTCCACCACCCACACCCTCCCAGAATCCACTGTGGTCCAACTGCTCTTCATACTTGGCAACCTCTGAGGTAGTGGTTGTGGCAGTGGTGCTCTTTGGGTGGGGGGAGGCCTCCTTAGTCCTTGCCAGTTCAGCCTGGAGGTGGGCAATCTCCTCCCTCAGAGCTGACAGTTGCCTGCAAATAGGACAGCAGCGCAGTTTCCAGAATGTCTCCCAGAAAACTGCTGCCCCACAGCCAGTGCATTGCACCACTCCCCACATGTCCCTCTCCCTTATAATATACAATTTGTAATATACACTGTATAATTTTTTTTTTTTTTTTTTTTTTTGGTGGTGTACTTACCCTTTATGCACTGTGATGGGTTATTAAGAATATGACAGTTCTGCCCCAAGACCTGTTGAGAGTGATGTCAGAACTTTGGCTATAAAGGAAATGCCATGCCTGGGGGGGTGGGGTGTGGGTAAGGGGGGTGAGTAGTCCACAACCACAGGTGACTGTTACAAATAATCAAATACACCACTGCTCCACCACCCTGGTGAGTACTGCCCTTTATAGTAATTCAACTCACCTCCAGTAACTTATTTAAAAATAGTTTAACTATCACAAACTCCTATGCACCAGTAAATTATTTAAAAATAGTTTCTGTCCCAAAATCCTAGTAGTCAATCCAGCTATCCCCAAGGGACAACCAAAATGCAGTATTCAAACCCTTGGGACGTTACTTCCAAGATAAGCAGAGTTTGCAAGCTCCTTTTTCAACTCCTCAGCCACCTGTAAATTTAAAAATAGTTTAACTGTCAGAAAATCCTAGTAGACAATCTAGCTACCTCCAAGGTCTACCCAAATGCAGTATTAAATCCTTCTGAAGTTACTCACAAGATAAACAGAGTTTGCAAGCCCTTCTTGGTTAAACACTAAATAAATATGTAAATAAAAAGCAATTACCAAGGGTAGTTAGTTTCACCTCCCACAGAATTGAGCAAAAGTACACGTTGTTGCAGATATCAAGTGCAATATAGAATTTCTCACACAGCTCACAGCTGAATAAAGTAGTAGTGTCCTTCCAGGTCAAGAAGATGTGGTTTGTGTCTCTAAATATTGCAGCCACCAGTAACTTATAGTAATCTGATCTAGTCTGGATATCTCCACCCAGGGCAATTTGTTGACAATGGTTATGATGCAACCTTTCCTGTTACAATGCAAAACTTTGTGGTGGGTATGTCCTTTTCATTTCTAGGGACGTGGATATGGTGATCTATCCACACTTCTGGCAGTTGCCTTTCCCCTTTAAATCTTGCCGGAAATGTCTTCAAGCTGGCTTTTCCAACCCACCCGGGTAGTAAGTCCCTCGGCTCCACCTCATGACGCCAGATCTTCCTTTCCACTGGAAGACGCAGGTTCCCTTCTTACAGCTCCCGCGTTGAGTAGGCCCTTGCGCTTAAATCTCTGGATTTACTTCCAAATTTAAGAACAAAGTTTTTGGTTTTCAGCTTGATCTCCAATCGTGACCGCGATGGAAATGTCCGCTACTGGTTCCACCTTTGCCCCTGCGGGTAGAAGATGTACCGAACTGACCCGCACTCCATGTGTGTCTACTGCCTAGAGCCCGAGCATGATACCCAGGGTTGCAACTTTTGTTGCTTGTTCAACCCAACCATTCTCGAGGACCATCTCGGCCGACTTTAGCTGGGTCACCTGGGCCAACGGAACCTGCCAGTCAAATCCAAGGACACCCCTTGGGTGGCCTCTGCAGCTACAGGGTCCACTGAACAGCTTGTGGTGTTTGAAGAGGAGGCAGCCCAGGCTGCATCTCTCTCCTCTTCAGCTTCTGTCTTCATGCCGCTCCAGCTGGGCTCGACTTTTACAGGTTCCTTCAAGGTATTGTGCCAGTCTCTGCCGACCCTCTGGGCACATATCAAAATCCAAAAAAAGAGTCCAAAAAAGAAAGGACTCACTGACATTCATGGGATCAGGAGCACTCTCTTTCGACAGCTTTGGATTCTCGCTCTTCTCCGGATCAGACTTCAGTTGAATCTCCAGACCAGGCTGCAGACTGCATGGTAACCCCATCTGGACAGTTGGCCAAGACGCTGGTTGAAATTCTGGCCAAGATTTTTTTTCAAACTGGCTAACCAGTTGTCGACTGAAGAGTCTGACACTTCATTGTCCAGGACTGTGGTCTGGACTCTGACCATCAGAGGAACAGCACAGACCACTGACCCGACACCTCTGATCGATGACCAAGACCCGGAGGAGTTCGGCATTTGTTGACTCCGAGCCCCGCCGGCGGTCAAGGTCCCATTCCTGTGGGTCGAGTAGCACCTGCTGACATCTGTACTCCCACTCTCAACACCATGGGAAGCGGCATCGTCGCTACTCTTTGTTCTCATCCTCGGCTGAGGAGAGGCTTCAGCGCAAATTGTGGCGATGCTACGAGGATCTCGTGGAAACAGCTGATGTTCACCAATAGGAAGCCAACCCTGGCTCCTATACCGGCCATCACCTGGCTTTCACCCGACAGGCAAACACCTTCTCTGCCTAAGGAGCCGACCAGGATGGTCCCGGCTCGGCCACCCCCATCATCTCCACCAATTCTGGTGGAACTGCCACGTAAACAGCCAACCTTCGGCGCTCCCACTAAGGAGTCTCGGCTGGTCAAGGGGCTTCCCCATCTGCTGTTGGTCAGTTACCCCTGACTGTCCTCAGAGGGTCAGTGGGGACTCTGGTGGTTGACTACTTTTCGATGACTCTTCGGAGTCCGAGGGTTCACCCTGCACTCCCGTCTGGTCGACGAGGAGTTGGTGGGGGATCTCTCAACCAAAGAAGGTCTTACTTCCTTTCTGGGCCTTCTTCAACTGATCCGAGTCCACAGGGATGAAAATGGAGCCCGTTCAGAAACAGGCCTGTTACCCATTGACCGATATCCTCAACCGGAGAGATTCTCCTACAAAGGACTTCCCGGTGGCGGAAGCCATTTTTGGCCCTTCTCTGGCAGCTCCCAGCTTCTTGCCCTGAGCCCTCCTCCCTAATGGCCCGCAGGTATACGGTACCTACCGGTTCACTCTCGGGATTCACTGAACACCCCTTGGCCGAGGGTCTGGTGGCAAATTCGGTGTTCAGGCACTTGGGTAATACTGGGGACATCGATAAGCCACCTGACAGAGTCCAAAAAATTGTACCTTGCGGCCAAGAAGGTCTGTGCTGCCTCCTCACTTGGTCTTCGCCAGGTGAGCTTAGCCCTCCTCATGGTCCACTTCTCCCATGCCCTGCTGGGCACCCTGGATGAGGTGCTTCCTCATCTCCTGGCAGACATCCAGATCACGGTCAAACAGGTCCGGGACCAGGACCAGGCTGTAACAAAACAGCTCCAGACTGCTATGGATATTGGGGACTCTTGTGCCCACTCCGTAGTGGCCTCAGTGGCCATGCACCACAGGGCTTGGCTGAGGATCTCAACCTTCTCGGCAGACACTCGGCACAAGTTGACAGATTTATTTATTTAGTTTTTGTTGACCAGGAAAGGAGGGCTAGACAATTCTGCCTATTTTCAGCCTTGTCCCGGGGGAGGGGGATACAGATGAATGCCAGCTGACATCGAACCAGATTAAGCTGTTGGTATTTTTAGTGAATGCTCTTTTAGTGATGTTCTTTTCCTGGGCACCAACTTGTTCGAGCCAGAAGTCGAGGGCCAACTAACCCACATCATGGAGTCCAGTGCCACCTTGGACTCTGTGACATCTGCCCAGGAGGACCCCAAGGGCTCCACGCAGCAGCAGAAATGGAAGCCCTTTTGATCCACCTCTACTCCTGCAGCCAAACCAGCCCTGCCCCAGGCTGGTCAGCAGGCCCAGGCATGGTGACCTTGGCCGAAGTCAGTAATCTCTGTTGTCCATAAGCCAGGGGGGAGAGACTTTGGCAGCTCCTCGGCCAGACCATCCTCCGAACCTGCCCAATGACGGGTTGAGGGGTGCCTCCCTCATGCCCATCGCACATCCCCTGGATCCTCCCATTGGGGCAGTCTCCACCACTTCCTTTCTGCGTGGTCCGCTGTTACCACAGACAAGTGGGTTCTCGAAGTGGTGGGTCAGGGTCTGCTTCTGGACTTTGAGCAGTACCCCTCTTGCCGAGCCCATGCCCCATGGGAGTACATGTTATCTGCAGACATTCTGTGAGCTCTTCGAGTCGACATAACCCAGCTCCTCCACAAGGAGGTTGTGGCCACTGTCTCGGATCCTCTGGAACACCCAGGGTTTGTCTCCAAGTACTTCCTAGTGTCAAAACAGATGGGGGGGCTGGCGCCCCATTCTAGATATGCATGACCTGAACAAGTTTCTCAAGTCGTGCACCTTCAGGATGGTAACTCTGTCTCAGATCATACCATCTCTAGAGCAGAACATGTGGTTTTGCTCATTGGATCTTCAGGACATGTTCTTTCATGCCCCGATCCGTATGTCTCACCAATATTTCCTCAGTTTCTGAGCAGAGGGAGCCCTCTTCAAGTTCTAGGCCATGCCATTCAGCCTGTCCTCCACCCCAGGGTCTAAGCCAAGTGCATAGGAGTGGTGGCAGCTTACCTGAGGTGCCAAGGGTCTGGGTTTACTCCCTACCTGGACAACTGACTGATCGCAGATTCCTACAGGCAGGGGGTGGAATGGTCCAGGGACCTGGCCCTCTAGACCTCTCTCTCCCTTGGCCTCCTCATCAATGAAGACAAATTGGAACTCGTGCCTTTGCAGGTGATCAACTTTATCAGGGCACAGCTTGACTCTTGCCAAGCCAGGGCACAGCTCCTGGTGGGCAGGGCAGAGGCTGTCTCCTCCATTGCCCGATCATTTCAGGTTGGGCACTTGCGCCCTGCCCAGGACTTCCTGTGCCTGCTGGGTTACATGGCAGCCTGCACCAGTGTGGTCCAATTGGCCCACTGAAGAATGCGCTGTCTGTAGTGGGAGCTGGCCAGCCAGTGGTCTCAGCTCAAGGGTTATTTCGACCAGCTGGTCTCTATGACCCAGCAGATGTGGGACGCCATCCAGTGGTGGTTAGTTCCAGAGCATCTGCAGAAAGGGATCCCATTTGTCTGCCCAGAGCCGATGGTTATTTTGACGACCAAAGCCTCTCTCACGGGCTAGGGTGCCCATCTTAGGGTACATACAGTCCACGAGCTCTGGACCCCGAAGGAGTCCCAATGCCACATCAACCTGCTGGAGCTCTGAGCAGTTCGGATGGCACTGACTGCATTTACTCCTCACATTTGGGGTCTGGTGGTCCAAGTCCAGACGGACAACATGACCATGTACTACCTCAACAAACGGGGCGTGACTCACTCCTGCCTCTGTGCAAGGAAGCTGTCCATGTGTGGACCCTCATCCACAGCCTGGAAGCCCATCTCCTTGCTATCCATGCAGCAGGAACCTCCAGTCAGCTGACAGACGCCCTCAGCCGTGTGCGTGAGGCATCTCATGAATGGTCTCTCTGCCCAGAGGTAGTACACAGCCTATTCTTCCAGTGGGGCACCCCTCAGGTGGACCTGTTCGCCTCCAGGGAGAATGCAAAGCTGAGGCTGTTTTGTGCCCGGGCCCCAAGCAGAGAAAGCTGCATGGGGATACCTTCTCGAGGACTTGGACCCCAGGCCTCTTCTGTGCCTTTCCTCCACTTCCCTTGATTTGCAAGGTGTTGCTCAAGGCCAGGAGGGACAAGACCCAGGTGAACCTGGTGGCTCCAGACTGGCCCCGCCAGTTCTGGCACCCTAATCTCCTCAGCCTCAGCAGCAGGTTTCCGAGACATCTTTCTCTATGCCCGGACCTGCTCACCATCAATCACAGGAAGATACTCCACCCGGACCTTCAATCCCTGCACCTGACAGCCTGGCTCATGAATGGCTAGAATTCCAGGCTTTGGGTCTCTCCAAAGATGTCCTCACTGTTGTGGAGGCATCTAGGAGAGAGTCGACCAGGAAATGCTACATAGTGGATGAGATTCTCAATTTGCTGTCAGAACTGGACCCTTTGTCCTGTCCAGTGGCTAGCATTCTTGATTACCTTTGGTCCCGTTCTGTTGGGCCTTCGGTCAGCAGCCCTCAAGGTGCACCTGGCAGCCAACTCTGCTTACCGCGTGTAGGCCGGTCAGCAGTCGCTGGTGCAGGAGAAGGTGGTCTAGTGCTTTTTCAAGGGCCTTAACCACATTTCCTCTCCTGTACGTGAACCACCACCACCGTTGGACTTGTTGCTGGTTTTGGCAAAGCTTATAGGCAAGCCATTCAAATCGAAGCACAGGTGTGACCTGTCTCATCTGTTGTGGACAACTCTCTTCCTGATGACTATCGCATCAGCCAGAAGGATCAGTGAAGTCCAGGCGCTTTTGGTGGAGTCTGCTTACTTGGTCTACCACAGGGACAAGGTGTCCTGTGCCCTAACCCGAAGTTCCTCTGAAGGTTGTGTCTAAGTTTCACCTTAATCTGGTGATAAATTTCTCTGTGCTCTTTACCAATCACACCTCGGAGACTGAGCATAGGCTCCATACTTTGGACCTGTGGCGAGCGCTTGATTATAAGGAGCACATGACTGGAGTTTGGAGAGAGGTTCGCCAGCTATTTGTCACCTACACTGAAGCCGCACCAGGCAGACCTGCAGCCAAGTGGATGATTGGCAGGTGGATTGTATCCTGCATTGATCTCCGCTATAGGTTGGCGGGTAGGGAGCCTCCCAGAGGGCTAAGGGCTCATTCCACCCACCATACCACTGCATCGGTGGCTGCTTCCAAGGACATCCCTGTCCAGGAAATCTGAAGGGCTGCTACTTGAAGGTCAGCACACACCTTCATTTCCCATTTCCACATTGACCTTGAGTCACGCCGGGATGCTGGTTTTGGGGCCTCAGTTCTCCAGTCTCTGTTCCCTATGTAGGGGGTGTGTGCACTTTGCCTCTCTTCTCCCAGAGTCTGCAGAAGTGTGGATAGAACATCATATCCACGTCTCTAGAAAAACAGGTTACTCACCTGTAACAGTACTCCTAGGAGTGGTATATGATGTTCATCCACACAGATCCACCCAATCTCCCTTGGCTTTGGCGCACACCACTGCTTCCAGCAGGCAAGATCTGGTGTCTTGGGGTGGAGCCAAGAGAGTTACCCCCTGGGTGGGTGGGAGGAGCCAGCTTGAAGACGTTTCCGGCAAGATTTAAAGGGGAAAGACAACTGCCAGAAGTGTGGATAAACATCATATACCACTCCTAGAACTACTATTACAGGTGAGTAACCTGTTTTTCTGGAGCCCCCATGTAAAAAAACAAACAAAAAAAAATGCTAGAGATGGTAATGAGTAGGGTGACTAAAATGATTGGGGGTCAGCAGGTCAGAGCCTATGAGGATTGGCTTAAAGCCATGAATACGTACCTGCTGGAGACCAGAAGGGAGAGGGGAGTTACAATAGAGACCTTCAAGTTCCTGAAAGGAATAAACAAGATAGATTATGGGAAAATATTCAGCAGGACTGGCAAATCAAGAAGACTGTGGCATGAATAGAAGCTGGTAGGAGGAAGGTCCAGGAGGTATGTGAGAAAGTTTTATTTAACACAGAGTGGTTGAGCTGTGGATTAGCCTACCAGCAGAGGTGGTGGGTGCAAAGAAACCATTAATGGTTTCAGACAAGGCTTAATAGTTATGCAGGGGGAAAGCAGTAAGGCGGGGGTTGGGGGGTGAGGACAATAACCCAGACTAGACGTTGGATCCTGAGGTAGGACAGGGTAAAACGGCAGACTGGATGGATCCATTGTTATTTTCCTGCCAATTGTTTTGTGTTTCTGTTTCTTCTTATATCTAACCTGGCAGGCAGTGTTGTAAAAAGTATAACTGCAGCAGTCTTGAATTGAACTCCTACCTGGCACCATTCCTGGAAGACCATGCAGGATACTGTTGGCATGCACCACCAAGCTGGCACAGCTGCTGATGCCATTCTAGTTTTTTTTGTGGTCGTCTAACATCATCTGTTCGCGACTGTTAGAGTGCCTGACGTAGGTGTGACTAATTTCTGACACGTTTGGCTGGAGTAACCGTCTACTGTCACATATCCAACTAGCTGACACTTCCTAAGGTCTGTCCACTCCATTCTGAATCAGGACTCATTCCCTGTGGTCTGTGGCTGCTTCTTACAAAAGTGCCCCTCGGTGTCTTTGGAGGACATTTGTAAGCCCACTACATGGGCCTCCGTCCACACTTTTTCCAGACATTACCATCATGCTGTGCTCAGTTCCAATAATACTGCATTCGTCTGGCAAGTGCTGAGCTCTGTTGTACAGAACTGACTGCCCCAGTTAAGGACTGCTTATTAGGAACCATACCTTCTGACTGCCTGTAGGAGCCAAAACCACAAAGGGAATTGTATTTCCCTAACGGTACTTCTGGTTATGTATAGGCTACTTTCAAAGGCAGTTAGGCCTGCCCAGTTTTGAGAGCCTTTTTTTTCCTATATTTTGTTCTATTTACTTGTGAGGTTCGCATGTGTTAACATTAATTGTTGACGCCCGTTTTTAAGTGTGTTTTTGTGCTACAGATTTGGACAGAAGGCTGTACTGAGAGTCTGGAAAGCGGTGTGTCCTAAAACCTCTCTCAGGCTATTTCTTCCTATCCCAGCTAGTAAGGGAGGACAGCCCATACCATCTGACTGTGTATGAACGGAGTGTTACAACCGTATTTGCTGGTAAGCTAATAGAGTTCCCCATTGGTGTGCCCAATAATAGTTTAGTGTTGGGGATTTACCAGACAGTAACTGTATCCGACTATATAAAACTCCAAGGCTGCATGCTGAGGTTAAGGTCCCAAATATGTCTCTTGACCAAGTCTACTGCCACCACTAAAGCTATAATGAAAAACTAGTTTTAATTAGAAAGAAAAATAATAAAAAATGTTTAGAGACAGATTGTAGGTGTGGTAACTAGTTTCCTGCTGCCATTGACCGTGAACAGAAGGATGTTTGAGTTAGCCAGTCAGAATGCAGGGATCAGCATGTAGTCTCATCATTGACTGTGCTGTCTGGTTATGGCAGAATAACAAAACAGTTGCTCAGTATTCTGATAGGCTGATGGGAAGCTCTTTCAGTACAGTGTGGGATAACTCTACACCTTGTGAGAAATTTGCGTACTTCTTTACGCACCCGAGGAAAGTCATTATTGTACAGTTACTGTATGCACACCCTGAGCTTCTTTGTTTGGGATAGTAACACAGCTCCTGTGAGTTTTAGTTTTAATACTATAATGAGGTTCAGAAGTATTTTGGACCTGTGCTGCTGTTGTGTTGTAATGACTTATGATCATGTGATCACATTTGTCCAATCACACATTTTGGTTTCTCTTATCCAGTTTATAACAGGAAATATTGTGCATCAGTATAGAACTGGCTTTTGCTCTGTTTATTAGAGTAATGTTTATTGTAATTGTTATCAAAAATTTGTAGCCATCTGTGCTACTAGCTAGTAAAGTTTTAACCCAGTCCATTTTTTAAACCCAGTATGGTCTGTCAGTCTGTTTTAAAAGACCTAAGCAATGCTAGAAGCCTTATGACCATGAGATAATTGTACAGCATTAACTCTCAAACAAATTGAAAAGCCAGAGCTAGTTGTCTCTGTGAATTTCAGGAGTTTGGACCGTTTTAGTATTATGGATCAGAGTAAAAATCTAAATCAAAGCTGTACAGTCCTGAACTAGGGGCATAGCAGCAGCATCTCACTGCATTACTGCCTGAAACTTTAGGGTTTAAGATGAGATGCAGACCTCCAGATTGGCAACGTCAGGAATCTAATAAGGAAACAGCATGTTTTTTTGGGGGCACTGCTGAATGGCATCAATGGAGAGCCAAAAAGGAGGGAAATTGGAAATAAAACAAATCTGAGACTGCCTTATAAATTGGATATCTGAGGAGTTTAACATCACTTTTCCCTGTCTCCATGAATCCCTGCAAAATACAAGAAGGTATTAATTCCATGTCATGGAAACAGGCTTGGTTCCCAGTGGGTTAACCCAGTTACCTAAAGTTAAATAATCCAGTGATAGATAACGCAGTGACAGCACTGCATTTTAGAGTCTACAGATTACAGTATTCTTTTTTTGTGGACTGTGTTATACAGACGTGTAAGGGCTAGCAGCACAGCAAGAAGACACATTGGGGTGGTGAGGTAACTGCTGTGGGTTTCCAGTTTAGATGCAGGTCTTTCAGAAAGTGCCAAAACGCATAGCCGGTTTTAGGCACCAGCGAACCCTGCGGTCGCTGGGGGCCCCCTGCTTTTGCAGCCCCAACCAGAGCACTGTACCTTAATTAATTTTACTTTTTTTATCTTCTTGGAACAGCAACAAAGTGCTGTGCAGCTCCTTCTGATGTGGCATCATGACTTCATGAAATGCCTTACCAAGCTATATGACCCTGTCAGTACAAGACAAATGAGCAGCAATGGTTGTAATGGGAAGAACTTCCCAAAGGAGTAACTCTGCTGTCTGCCAATAAAAAAAAAAAACACTTAAAATACACCTCTGACTGTACTGAAAATAAAACACAATGATGTGCAATGGGTTACAGCCAAACAGGCAAAGGTCGGCCAAGTAAGGGGCTGCCATAACTGTACTAATCCTGCTGGGGGCCCCCTGAACTCTAAAGCCGGCCCTGCCAAAACGGACTGTCGCTCTGCCCGTTATTGGACAGCCAGAACATTGAGAAGCATGATCCATTTACAAGTCCCCAAGTTCTGGTTCGTCTGAGCTAAGAGGCTTGTATGCTGAATGTCACGGTATCTGAGGCGCTACCCTTGTGCATGGAAAGTTCTTTTCTGCTGTCTCAGATTAGTAGAGCAGAGAGACTCGCACTAATTGAAAACTAAGGCGGACACCTGGGCACATACTTGGGTGGAGCCAGTATATGCTGAATTTGAAATTATGGTTCTGACCTCAGTGATAAATGGAAATGGCCCCATAGGACTTTGTTGGTGACAGATTAAGGGAAAGTCCTTGTTTTAACGCAATTCCCAAAAGAGAGATACCCACCCCAAACCACCAGATTGACTATATTGTACTTCTGGGATGTTTAATAAAAAAACATTTGAGACATTGCTTCCAGAAATAACTCTGGAACTAGATTTTTTTCTTTATTGTAAGTTTTAAGGTAGCAGTTCTTTGCCCAAGTCCCATTTCTTAGTCCAGTGTTTTGTACAGTGATACATCGCCTGTTGTTATAAGGTGGTGATACTCCATCTTATGGTGAGGATACACTGGAATTCCAGCTCATTTCTAAAACACTTTTTATCACATGCATACTGTATGTCTCAAAAGAGACATTCTAGTCATGAAGTAGAACTTTGGTGTAAAATGATGTCTATAGGTTTCCTGGTTTAAATGGTCTGGGGAGGAAAAGAAGATGTGACTGTTGTGTTAAGTACTTATGGTGATAAAAATCTGGTGATAAAAACCTGTCACTGCTTAATGTAGTGTTCAAAAGTAAAAGCAGCTTGGCCAGCCCGGTGGCGCTGAGGGTTGAGGCGCTGGACGCCACACTTCACGCCACACCGGCGACCCGGGTTCAGGAATGAGCCCTGGCCGTCGGGAATGGCAGGGGAGAGAGAGGATCGAGCATCTGGAGGACTGCTCTCCTCTCTCTGGGGAGGGATCTTGGGCTGCTCGGCGTCCTGGCAACCCCAGTGGAGATCGAGGGGAACGCAGGTACATCAGCCAGAAGAAGGGGTGGGAGTGCAGCAGACCTCCAGCAGGAAACCCGTGCACAGACATCATTACATGCGACTCGAGGGACCAGAACAAAGTAGAAACCCCCTTCTCGCTGTGGAAATGAAGGGGATGTTAGGGACGCAGCCCACATCCCGACTGCCGGCCCTTCAACGGGAGGACTCCAGGGCCGACACACCAGGTACGATCTCCCTAATTTTAGACAGGCCATCCTGGGAGGATGGGCATGCCCCTGGAGGGTGAACCGGGGGGTTAGATCTGCCTGGGTGGTCAGGGGAGTCTCTCCACTAACGAGGGTTCAGGCAAGGGAGTAGAGGCTGGGGTCAAGTGCATACTCTGGTAGGATGCCCAGGCTTGAAGGAGAATAAATAGAGTCAAAAAAAGTAAAAGCAGCTTGAAATGGCATTAAATAGAGGATCTTCCCATGACTGGGGGAAGATGGATAAGAAGGGGATCAGTCTGCAGGATAGCAGTGGGATTGCACAATGTGGGGGCAGATTTGAAATAGGGAATGGAGAGATTGCAGTTGGGAAGGAATTGTAGCTCCCAGTTTGGTGTAGCCATCAGAGAGAGGGTGAGAGAGAGAGCCTCAGCAATATTTGGTTACATAAATCCTTAAGGGAAAATATCTTTATGTAGCAGCGTGGTAGCATGTTCAACGATCCTCCACAGACCATCAGAAATGTCCCTGTAGGTCCCTCAGATATGTCCCTATAGGCTATTACTACGTAAGGGAACCTTTCTAGCATCAAACATGTCAGTACAGTTTGTTGAAATGGCCAGAAGTCATAGTTGAGGTTATACAAGGTACTGTTGTAGTATTGGTGTGTAATTTGTATCATTTATTCCAGGTCCCCCACCCCACCAGTTCATGCCTGGAGTCAAGCTGCAGCTCAGCATGCTTTTCCTGGCCAAAGTTTTTAAATACCCAACTTGATGATTTTCCAACTTCGGAAAACATCCTCCTCCTCCTGCACCAGTAACTCAGTATTGGTTGCTATGTTATTCATGAGTTAGTCGAACAGTGTTAAAAGCTGATCCTGCACTTACAATTAATTTTTTGTGGTAGAGCTCTCAGCGAACACAGCTGCCTTTGCAAAGAGTGCGGCAATGTTGGGGAATTCAGAGGATCACACAGCTTTGTCAAGAGCACTGTCTCAGCTAGCCGAAGTGGAAGAGAAGATCGACCAGCTTCACCAAGAGCAGGCCTATGCTGACTTCTACTTCTTTGCCGAGCTGCTTAGTGACTACATCCGCCTTATCACAGCCGTAAAGGTAAGCTGCTGCAGAGAATGAGTGAAAAGGGAGGGGAAGATGGATTAGGCCAGATTTTTGACAGGTCGACCAAACATTGTATTTATCTAGTTGTGTATGACCCTGTATAATTGTTGCAGCCATCCTGCCTAAATACTTGAATGATCTGCCATATGTTTTCCCATTTATAGACCTCTTCAAAAATATGCACCATCTGATCACTTGTTCTGTCTACATAGATTAAGTTCACTATCGTCAGTTTTGGTAGTCTTCCACTCAGCATGCTTAGTCACCGGAACAGTTTTCAAGATCGACTCCTCCTACCACCATCTATATGATTCTCTGGCACCACCCCACTGCACTCGGATCTTTTCTTCCATTAGAAGGAACTAGTCTCCACAGCCTTTGCTACTAAATTGGGGTTTGGCTTAGTTTTCAGGCTAATTTGAACAATGCCTTGAAGTTTACTTCTGGTTTTTAATTCCTCATTCTCACGTCACTTCTGCCTCACTGCTCCATTGACATTCGAGGTTAATCCGAGGAGAAGACCAGGATTTAAGAGGTGCGTGATGTGCAGGTTCACAGTGTCCGCCATGGATGGTCCTTAAGCCAGCGTATACTGCCTGGGCAAAGCCCACGATATGTAGCATTGTTAATGGTGCCAAGCAATGCACCTGCAGGCACTCAGTGAGCACCCACTGTGGGTGTTAGAAACATAGAAAATTATGTCAGAAAAAGTCCCAGCAGCCTATCAACTCTGCCCACCCTGCCTAACTACCCTGTGTAGGCCCTAGTGGTCATCTCTCTCCCTTACCTCTGTCCTCTACTGTCTTACTATGGCTATGTGCCTGTCTCACCCTGACTTGAAGACCTCTACTCTTTTGGCTTTCACCATGTCTTCAGGCAGTATGTTCCACTTGTTCACCATTCTCAGTGAAAAAAATAATTTGCATACATCCCTGTTCTGCCGAGTACCTTTATTCGTACTTTAAGCAGCAGAGCTTCAGTGCAACAAAATTTAGTAAAATATTTGACCCTACCTTTTTCAGTAGAAAAGCTTCCAGACACCAGTTTTATTTGGTGGTAAAATGTTCTAGTTCTCACAAAAATTTGAGTGTTTTTATAAATTTTTTTTTTTTTATCTCAAGAAAAAAAGATGGCCACCACATTTAGTTTAGATGTACCATTGTAGACCTGATAAGGGATCATTGGATGGTACGAGTCTATCTTCTTCGGGGGTATCCTCAGTCATCAGGTCACACCATAGGAACGTCACAGTCAGTGAAGCAGGATCCACACAGAAGATTTTCAGCAGTACAACTGGTGCCACCCATGCCCGTCTACGTCTGCTGATGTCATCAACCCTATAAAGGTATGGGCGGCCCCACTCCCTCCACAGTTCTTTCCCACCATTGACTTGTTCGCATCAGTTTCTGTGAAAGGTTCAACGCAGTTTAGCGCCTTTTTTCTCCTACGACTTTTTTCAACTCAGTACCTTGGAATCTTTTTGTGTGTGTTATGCTCTTTATACTCCCCCAATGCCAACCCCACATCCCACTCCTTTGGGCAGCCAAGCCCACTTACCATTGCTCTTGTGCATCCCTCCGTGATGCCATCTGCTTCCCCTCATCGCGCCTTAACCCTGGACCAACCTGGCATGTCCCTTCACCGCCCAACGTGGTCATGACCGGGAGGGGAGACTAGTGCACCCTCACAGACACACACATGTACTGTCCTCGCCAGGGGAGCTGAGGGTGCAACTCGGGGCTATCCCAGGCATCACGGAAATGGAGGAGCGAGCTGCCATCATCTGGGATGCAGGGTGGCCATCTTTTTTCTGTTTTTGACCCTCCCACCTCCTATATTGAGCCTATCACAGGTGCCCTGGTATGGAGACATACAGTGGTGTGTCAAGGCAGCACACCACTAGTGCATCTCTAATCCATTACCAGGTGCCCAGGATCAACCCCCCCCCCCCCAGAAGGGAAGCATCCTGTGGATGCTCTGGAACTCCTCCCTGCCAGTCTTCACTCCTGGTACCTGGGCTCAGGGCGCAAACCCGGGTCGCCAGCATGCCGAGCAGACCCTTTCTTTAAAGAGAGTCCTTTATTTTGTTTGTCGCAAGTTAATCCTTCGACTCCTCTCTTCCATCGCTGCCGCAGCAGAAAGGAAATTGCCTCCACAAATGGAGAACACTCTCTCTCTCTCTCTCTGTCTACTGTCTTGGGCCTGAACACGAAGTCTCAGACTGTGAGCTGTGCCAGAAGTTTAACCAAACAATCCTCAGGCGATGAAAAAAGGCTCTCAAAACTTTCCTCATGGAACAACAGGTAGCCAGTTCCAGACAGGGGTCCTCTGGGGTCCCAACATCCCAGTCGCCGGCAGGGTCATAAAGCTCCCAGGCTGCTAAGGTCCGAGACAAGTCCTTAGGGAAGAGTCACAAGAAGGACCGAGACAGGGACCACTCCCCCCGGCGGTGGTTCTGCTCCCCGACAGGCTCTCCATCCTCATCCAGGGGTTCCTTGTCAGCTGTGCCAATGCATAACTGTGCGGGCACCAGTGAATCCAGTCCCCCTCTCCTTCTCTTCTCAACATCAATGGTACCATCTCCTCTGACCCTGCCCTCATTGCCACCCACCTCAATAACTCCTTTACCGACCTTAGCTCAGTACTTCCTGGTAACTTTTTCAGTCCACCTCCTCCATCTGTACCACCACCCATTGCCCGCCCCTCTTTCCACCTGCGTTGTGTCACCATGCAAGAAGCTAGGCCTTACTTGCTAAAAGCCCTAAAAGGTAACACCATCGGTAATGACTCACTTGATCCCTAACTTTTACGTCAGGTCCTGGATCAGGTCCTCTTACCTATTACGTGCATTTTCAACAAATCACTCTGTCTCGGACAATTCCCCTCTGCCTGGAAGATTGCCACAGTTACCCCTGTCCATAAAGGTGGTGACAGGACTCTTCCGGGTAACTACCGACCCATCTCAATCCTCCCCCTCTCTAAGGCGTTAGAGAAAATTGTGGCGTCCCAAGTCTCCTGACTACCTCTGTAAGCACAATGTTCTCTGCCCTGAACAAATGGGTTCAGAGCAGGTCATAGTACCAATACAGCACTCCTGGAATTTTCCTACTCTCTCCATGCCTCCTTGGACTCTGGTGCCCTGGCTGGTGTTATATTCATTGACCTGTCTAAAGCATTCGATGCAGTTGCATCCTCTTTGCTCTCCACCCTCGACCTAATAGGCTTTGCCTCAGGACCTGTTTCCTGGTGCACCAGCTCTCTCTACGCCCGCTCCCAATGTGTGAAAGTCAGTACTCTCTCTGAAACATGCCCCCATTAGCTCTGGGGTGCCGCGAGGCTCAATTCTTGGACCCTACTATTCTCACTCTTTCTTAACTCCCTACCCAGCAGTTGTATCGGGTAAGATGCTTCTCTATGCTGATGATGCTGTTCTCGTTGCCTCCACAATGCCCATGCTGCTGGGGAACTCCTCCAGCTAGTCTTTGACTCTGCAGCTATCTGGTTCACTGAGCACCGACTTGTTATCAACCTTAAGAAAACAAAAACGATGCTCTTCTCCCACCCCCAAAATAAGTACAGCAAGTTTCCCTTAGCTGTCCACTCCACACCCAATCTCGTCATTGACCAGGTGCAGTCCTATAAATATCTTGGTATAACCTTTGACCCTGCACTTTCATTCCATGGACATATATCTGCCCTAAATTCTGTTGCCAACTCACGGCTAGGCATTCTTTACGGGCACAAGAAATGCCTCCCTCCTGATGCCTCCGCCTGGCTGTCACCTCCTCTGTCATGTCTCTCATTGACTATGGCCTCCGGTCTATGGCTCAGCAGATCAGACTGCCCTCAACAATGTTAAGCCTCACAGTTAATAAGGCCTGCAGACTTATCACTGGTGCTCCGAGACTCCTCCACATGTGAGCTGCACACCCTGGCTACCCTACTCAACCTGGAAGAGCGACTCATGTATCAGACATGCCAGCTCACCTTTAAAGCCTCGTGGCCTATCTCCCATGGGCCTATCCAACTCCATTCGCTGTGCACCGACTCCTGATCACACGCAGCCTCGCCAAGAGCTACTCCTAGTTATTCCGAGAGCCAGGACCTCTTCAAGGTCAGAGGCATTCCTCACCGTATACTCATTGGTATAACTCCTCCTGCCAGTGTCTCAAACTCACTAACCTTAGCTTGCTTTAAGCCTAGGCTCAGAAACTTCCTGCTTAGCTCTCGCAAATGCAACTGCCGCTAGCCTAGTGTGTAAAAAAAAAAAAAAAAAAAAAAAATATATATATATACTCTGTTTGACAATGCTCACTGAGCTGCTCCCCACCCCCCCCTTCCTTTCCCTACTAATTCCTCCTCCCCTATCTCCCTCCCTTCTACTCCCACCAGCTCTCCCCCGACCATAAGTTTTGCACCTTTTGTTATCTTTTGCTTCGTTGGAGATTGTAGTCTATTGAAACAAAATTGTAATTGAACTGTAACTTTTTTGTTTGTAAGTACTGTGTCCCTTATACTACTGTTCTGATGTCCTCTTTGTGACGAGATACCTTTGTAAATGAGCCTCTGGCTCAAAGGTTTCTAAACTGATGTTTAACTAAATAAAATAAATTAGCTGTCCAGGTCTCTCTGCCTACCAGACCCATACCGACAGTACTTTCGACAGACATTCAGGGCAGCCAGCTGCTGACCCCATGGTTGTCGGTTCCTCTTTCATCGATGCCCCCCCCCCCCTTGTGGAGGCCTAATCCTACTCCAGGTCCTCGAGCAGGTCGCTGCCAGCACCATCGACCTCCCCGGAAAACCTCCAACAAACGCAGCACGAGGTATCAACAATTTTTTAATGATTAAGCTGCTACAAGCGCTTTTACAGGCAGCCAGCACGGCTCACTCCAGAACAGCTAAAGTTAGCGCATGCGTCCAGAAACAAGGGTGGAAATACCGTAATTACATGTGTAGAACGCTACTTGAAATAATTAACTTAATCTCCCACTGTTCTTTAAAAAAAACTTTAACCCCCTTTTTTATGTTAGCAATAGTTAATGTCCATATAGATAAGAAGCCCCCTCTTTTTATTACTCAAGCTGCCACATCCCTTTACTGAGTGCCTTTAGGAGCACAAGGGCAGACGCCCCTTTTTTGTCAAGCAGTCAGCCAGCTGTTCCTTCATATTAGACCAAAGAATACGCCAGACTCTCTTGGCCTGAACAAGTTCTTTGATGCCACTGATTTCAAGACGAAGTCTTTTCTCTTTAATAGACTTGGTTGACTTGATAGCATCAACTAGTGAATGATTGTCCACAACACATGTCACAGGCAAGATGTGTTTGGTTCCACTGGTGGTAAGCTCCGAATACAGCGTTGCCAGAAAGATGGCATTGTCAATTCCCTCAGCCAAAGCAAAGGTGTCCCCCAGCAAGGATGCTACGGACAACCCTTCTGATTCTCTTTGACTGCCAGCAGAGAGGTGAGAATCTTCCTTCCTCACCGATTAATACAATCAGGTGTCCACCCTGAGTACCCCATCTGGGAGGTTACCTAGTGATGCATCACTAAAAACAACCAATTTTAAAGAGGCATCTTTTCCCAAACGTTGAAATTTCAAAGTTACTTGTTCTGATTTTAGTTTTCGAAAAATTTTGTTTGCCTCATATATGGTTTGAACAGTTGCATGTTTCATGTTGGATGCTAAGTTGCAAGCATCAAACATGACATCAGGTCTACTCTGTCTTGCAACCCAGAGAATTTGGCCTATCTTTGACCTCAGTTGATCCTTTTCAATTTCAGTGAGAGTGGCATCACAGTGTAACGCTCTTGTAGAATCCATGTGGATGGGACGAAGATTCTGTATGTAGTGTTGCTGTTGTATCTGTATGGTTTTATGAACAGTATCAAACTCCATGCCCATGTAACAAAATCTGTCATGCTTCTCACGGCCAATCTTGAAGACGTCTTTCAGGTGTGGTATTACTGTTGTGGCAAAGTTATGTGAGCCACCCCAGATGAAGTCATCAACATGGCAGGCAAGCACTCCAGCTATATTGCTATCTTGATCTAGCCAATAGAAAATGGCAGGATCCACTTGCGACATTTTTCACCTGTACCTAGCATGGTTTCTTTAACTCTGTTGTACCAGTACAGAGATGCATCTGCCAGACCATAGACACACTTTTTGAGTTTCCACAATGTTCCTTCACCTTTAGCTTCTGGTGGAGATTTGATGTAAATATCTCGAGACAACTGTGTTCCTTGTAGGAAAGCAGATTTGATGTCCATGGAATGGAGTTTCCATTGTTTTTGACAAATAAGTTAGAAGCAATCTTAGGGACTCTGAGGCACATGTCGGTGAGTCTTTTGGAAGTTCTTTATTGTCAAGTTCCTCAAAACCTCTGGTCACCAGACGTGCCTTTGGAACTATTCCATCAGAGGTTTCTTTTGGGGTACAAACCCACCTTGTTGAGATACACTTTTGTCCATTGTCTTTGACTACGTCAAACACTCCATTGCTCTTCCAACTACTGAGCTCATCTTGTTTTGCATAACCAAAAGACACTTCCTTTGTAACTAGTACATCCTCTTCAGAGTGTTGCACTTGGTTGTCCATCGGTTCGATGTGAAGATTGTCTACACGTGACAAGTCAGCTGACCCTGCTGTATCTGAAATGGTAGGGGGTTCAGAGTAGTATAAATTGAACCAGTTTTTGTTTTTTCCTTTAGCTTTTGCTGCACATCCAAGAACTTTTGCTGTGTATGAAATCCCACTTTCTCTATCTGTGTATCTAACAGTTTGTCCAGTTTTCAGATTGACACGGCCATCTTAACATATGTAGTTGTTGGATATCTATTTCATCAGTATTTCCTGTGTCATTAATGACGTCCTCTACTCCACCCTCTTCTGTGCCATTCATAGCGTCCATGTTGTTGTGTTCAGCATCTGATAAGTCTGTCTCGCTTTCTGTGTCCTTTTTGTGTAGCATGCTGATGGTCAGCCACCGCTCCTTCAACTTGGTCATTATTCACCTTGCGTAACCTTGAATGATGCACTTGCACATATGTGCCTCCATGTCTCACATATATTACCACGCCATCCTGGCCAATGACAACTCCAGGTCCCCTTCCATTCTGCACAATCAATGCACTTATAATAGACTTTATCTCCTGCCTCATATTTTTCATCTGTAGGACAAAGTTCTTTACGCAGGGCCCTGCGGATTCTCTCTGAGCATTCTGCTTCAGTGAATGCTTTCCTGGCTGCATGCAATGCTGAAATATGCTGCCCTACCCATTCACTCATAGTCGTCCCTTCCAAAGCAGGTGGCTTATCAACCAGCACAGAGGGAAGATTAGGGTTCTGTCCAAACACTAGCTGGTATGAGCTGTAGCCATGGACATTCTGCATTGAGTTTTTTGCATCAGTGCCCAATCTAGAGCTGTTTTCCAATCACATTGATTAGATTTCTTCACCTTCAATAGGATTTCAGTGAGTGTTAAGTTATGTCATTCCAAAAGGCCATTGCTCCACGGACTGTATGCAGTAGCTGTCTTTATTTCTGTGTTGAAATTTTCTGCCATATCACGAATTTCATCATTGTTGAATTCTCCTCCATTGTCGCTGTATAATTTCTGAGGCAGGCCACGCACGCTTATCCAGGAATGAATAAACTGCTTCACAATTTCAGTAGGTTTCTTTGTAGTAACAGTGCCTCCAGCACTGAAACGTGTGAAGTGATCAATTATGTGAAGATACCACACACTTGTTTCTAGCTCATGAAGATCCACAGCCACTGTTTCATTGTATTTGGAAGCCATTGGTAGACCAACAGCAGGCTTGGGCTTGGGTTTGCTGTATCTCAGGCATATCTCACAACTATTCACTACCTGTTGTAGAATGGAAAGACTCTCTTCATCATCACCAGAACTTCACAGTAATTTCTGAAGCATGTCCAAATTGCTTGTCAAGTTCTAACAAAACTCTGTGCTTTTCATCTGTGGGCATGTTTTCTGTTACTGTTAGAATCTCATTTTCACATGAACTCTCTGTGATATCTTTGTCTAGAATGGTAACACAATAATGTCCTGAAGTAGTAAGCTCAAGTGTGACTGGTTGCTTGAACATCACTGCTTTATCATTTTTAATGTCCAGCACTGCTCCTGCCTTCTTTAAGGAAGTCTTACATAATAACAAAGGGATATCTGCAGGGACAGCCTCCGTTTCTATGTGACACTTTGTCTGACCAATTTTTTCTGGAATCTTAACTCTTTTGGTAGAATGCACAGCTCTTCCATCTCCAAATCTGAAAGCTCTGCAACTTGGTATGTAAACCATTTTGTGCACTACATCTTGTCTTAGTTCACTTACATAGCTGTCTATCCATTTCTCTCCACAGACTGTGCGTGTACACGCAGTATCAGTGACTGCAGATCCTAAAGACTGTACCATAAATATCTCTATCAGTAGCAGATTCCTTTGAAAACAATGTGATGTTACACTGCTCTATATCATCTATATTTGTTTTTTCCTCTGTTAGCTTCGCTTGTTCATTTTTGTACGGACAGTCTTTGGCCCAATGATAAGTGCTTTGGCAAATTGCACATTTTGATCTTCTCCCATACCTGTCTAATGGATTTCTGCCAGGCAGTGCCGCCCTCTTGTGGTCATTTTGATAGCGCACCATGCTGCCCTGTTTTTTCTTTTGTTCAGTGAAATATGCCGCGTCTTGACTCGCGTGGATTCCTCCTGTAACTGGCATAACGGATGTCTTATCGCCAAAAATCCTCTTTAGTGCTGACTTCATTGATGCAAATGTCAAGCTTGCACAGGCAGTTAAGCCAACTGTTTATCCTTTACATCCAAGCATGAAGTATCTAACAACTTGAAAGCTAGCACAGCATCTGGCAGAAGCATGTTATGTTTGCGCATGACAGTGTACCTTTGCTCAAAGTCAGTGATGTAGTCCGTCATGGATGTTGAGCTGTCTCTAGCAATCCGGTCAAAGTTAGTATATGCGTCGTAAATCCGATCCTTCTCCTCCTTAAGAAACACATCATCAAGTGCTTTGACTAACGTCTCCATTCCTGTATCTCCGTTTAAATCTTATGCTGAAATCCCCAATCCGATGTCCCTCGCTGTACCCGTGAGCGAAAGTACAACTGCTAGCGCCTGTTTTTTCTTTTCCAGCTCTGTAACACGTTGCCATATTCCAAGTTCATTTTTCCAGCTTTCATTTGCCCTTTTCTTATCAAATGCAGGCGGAGCCCTGTAGTTGGTAACCATCCTCTGCTACCATTGAAAACCTCCAATAAACACCAAGTACGCAGAGGGTAACAACAATTTTTTTAATGATTAAGCCGCTACAAGCATTTTACAGGGCAGCCAGCACGGTTCACTCCAGAACAGCTAAAGTTAGCGCATGTGCCCAGAAACAAGGGCGGAAATACTGTAATTACATGTGTAGAAGGCTACTTGAAATAATTAACTTAACACCCCCGTCGTTGATGCAGTCTTCAACACTTGTCAACTTCCATGAGATCTTAACTAAATTTACTACAGCCGTAGTGCACCAGTTGGACGCATATGGGCCTACTTTGCCAGCAAAAACAGTGGCAGCATCATTGTCTGCACCTCCTCATCGACCGTGTGCTGCCTCTCATGCGCCGTTGGCGCCTGAAACATTGGACCTTGATCTGGAAGAGGTTTACGTCGAGGAGGAGTACTATCCTGACCTTATTCTTCCTGATGAGGAAAAGGAGGAGGAAGAACCCCTCACTTAAGACAGAACCAAAGCTTTCTCTTCTCAGCAAGGATTCTGTCAAACACAGTCCTAGGTCTCCTGCAGAGGACCCTAACTTCTTCAATATTATGAAAGTATCCTCAGCTCTGGGTTTACATACTGAGGAGGAGGATGCCACCAGAAAGGATCTGGTGGATTTCCTGGAGATCCCTAAAGCTCTACCCAAGATCATTCCTCCTATCTTGCTTGCTTCGAGGAATGCCACTACTGCAGCCTGTCTCAGGCCTGATATGGTACCAGCTGTGCCCCGCAGGGCTGACCAGCTTTGCCATGCCCTTCAGGGGTTTCCACATTACGCTGCCAAGCCCGAAACGGACTCTGTCATTATAAAGGCAGCTCACAACAGGTCTAAGGTGCCCAAGCACCTTAGCCCCCTTCCCCCAGACAGAGTCACGTAGGATCGAGCTTTTTTGGGCAAGAGGGTTTATGCTTCCTCCACCCTTGGGCTAAGGATTGCCAGTTACCTGTCTCGTATGGTAAAATTCCAGAATACCAGCTGGAAGGGCAGTACCGCTGCCCAGGACATCCCAGAAGGTTCACAGTAACAGGAGGTACTTAAATGCTTGCAGACCACTGATGACATTAACGAGCACCTCCTGTGAGCCCCTCTGATATGTCAGACACTGTTGTCAGGGCTGCTGCCACCGGCATTTGTCTGCATAGGCACTCATGGCTGAGGGTCTCCAGCTTTGCTGCTGATGTCCAGCAGAAAGTCCTTAATTCTCCTTTTAATGGCACTAAACTTTTCGGGCCAGATGTCCAGGACATCATTAATGATCTGCAGGCATCTGGCAGGGCTATTATGTCTGGCCACTCGCTCTACCATACACAACCTAAGAGCAGGCAGCGCTCTCCCTTTTGTAAGGCCTCCAGTAGGCCAGGAGCAGCCCCTTGAGTTCAAGGCAAACACAGAGCCTCCACCACCATGCCTGCCCCTCCACTGCTGGATCCACGGCCAAGTGGGTCCACCTCAGCTTGACTTCTTGCCAGACCCCCCCCTTTCTGGTCCCCAACCAAGAGGTGGCAGTTGGAGGCTTGTTCTCCATCCATCTTAATCAGTGGAGAACCATCCACTCAGATGCCTGGATTCTGCAAATCATAGAAAGGGGTCAGACTCTGGAGCTCATCGAGCAACCCGCAGAGACTCCCCTCTCTCCCCAACTACCCCACAGCCCACCCGGCTGTTCTTCGGGAGGAGGTGCAACCCCTTCTTCTCAAACAGGCCTTTAAGCCAGTGCCCAGGAGTCAGAGAAACAAAGGGTTTTACTCCAGATTCTTCATGGTCTCCCAAAAGACCGGAGATCTGAGGCCCATCTTAGATCTCAAAGACCTCCGTCTGTATGTCCAGTACAAAAAGGTTTGAATAGTAACCTTACCAGGTCTGATGCTCCTTCTCAAGAAAGGCTCTGTTCTCTGGACATGCAGGATGCTTACCTGTATATCTCAGTTTTTTTCTCCGGTTTCTTTCCCAGGGAGAGCATTACCAGTTAAAAATGCTGCTCTGTGGCTTGTCTTCTGCGCCATGGTTCTTTACCAAGTACTTAGCAGCAGTCACTGCAGCCCTTAGAAGGGAGGGGCTGTACATTTGTCCTTATCTGGACGATTGGCTTCTCAAGGCCCCATCCAAGGAACAGTGCCTTCAGACCTTCAAGAGAACTCTTCGGTTATTTCTCTCCCTGGGCATTATGGTCAACCTGTCCAAGTAGGTCCTAGCTCCATCCCAAAGGCTGCAGTACATAGGGGCGGTCCTAGACTCTGTGCAAGGGAAGGCCTTCCTGCCTCAGAACAGGGCAGAGTGCCTTACTGCTCAGGCTCAGGAGGTGGCCCAGACCCGTCATGTTAGGGTGTACCTGAGGTTGCTGGGTCTGATGGCAGCTGCCATTTCCACTGTTCCAGTGCCCAGTGGACCCTCCATGTACAATGGGACCAGCGAACTGACAAATTAGATCAGATCTTCTGTGTCAGTCTTCACCATTGATCACCTTTGGGGACTGGCCGGAGGTCATGACCCCGAGGGAGCGTTTTTTTTTGTTGTTGTTGTTTTATTTGGATGGGCGGAGTTGACTCACTTCATGGCACTCACGGGTTGGCCTTTAGGCATTGTCAACTCGCCTCTTCAGCCAGTTTCCTCCCCACAGTCGAAGTCACCTCGTCGGTAGCTCTGCTGTGTGAGGTCTGTTCTCGTTCTTGAAGCCTTTGGCTCCGTTATGAAGTCCATCGACTCCGTCTTTGAATTTTTCCTGCCGGTTCAGTTTCTCTCCACTCGACGTCACCTGAGATTAAAGTAAGACTGTTCCTTTCTTTATTTTGCAACGTCGGGTCTTGTTTGTTGTTGTTTTTTCCATAGGTCATGTCTTGGTCAGAGGGCAAAAAAACAATGAAGACTAGACGGCCCCCTATGCGGCGGTGCCTGTGCGGCCGTAAGTACTCCATCACCGACCAACATGACCATTGCCTCTCATGTCTTGGCTCTTGGCCCGCTACACGAGATGGATTAGATGCGATGCCTGCTTCTCCATGGACAATCCTTGTCCTTCGAACAACGCGTGGAAAGTTGAGCAGGCTCCGCCGACTTCGGGGATGGAGTGCGCGCTCGTCCAGGCCAAACCCACGTCTCGGCCTTTCCTCCGGGTCCCTTCCAGTCCCCATGGACTAAGGGGGCTTCGCTGCTTGTAGCCCGCCATGGCAGAAGCCTGTCCCTGCGAGTGCAGGAGGCCCAGTCTGTTTCTCCTCGGGACGGGCGGGAGGCACCACCTGGCAATCGGCCCTTCAGGGGTGAAGGCTCCCTCGGTGTCGTACTCTCGGCTCATAAGGTTTGGGTTGGCGCTGTCTTGGGACTCGGCGCAGTTTGTGGTACCATGGGCCCTGATGGCGCCGTCTTTGGCCCCGGTCCGTCGCTCAGCACCGTTGCTGCCGTTTCTCCGTTCACGGCGCCGATGGTACTCTACAGCGCAGTCCTTGACTGTCACTCCCCCTGGTGCCGTCCACAGCGCCATGGTTGAGCATGGCACCATGTCTAGCTCTGAAGCCGCTTGTGGTTCTCAGCAAGGACTCGGTGCCATGGGTGTTTCCGACCTCTGTGCCATTCGTGGCGCTTACAGCCTGGTTGGAGCCATCGTCGGTGCTGTCTGGCCTTGATGCCACTTGCGGTGATGTGGGTCAGAACAGCGCCATGATAGGCTCCGGCTCTGATGCTGCTGCCGTCGTTGGAGCAGTGTCTTCTTCCTGCACCGTTCGCAGTGCGGCTGGGGACGTCGGTGCTGACTCTGGTGCAGTCTCTGGGTCTGGTGCCCTTTTCAGTCGGGATGGCAGTGGGCATCCATGCAGTGTATGGCACAGAGCTTAAAACTCCACCTCCTTCGGAGGAGGAATCGGACTCCTGATTAGGCAGTCTGACTCTCTGGAGTTGGCTGCTCACATGGACACCTTGATATTGTCCTCAACAGGCCGGAACCAGCCCCCCTCTGAGGAGCCGACAGTGGCCCCCGGGACCAGGGTCAGCGGTGCTGACCAGCAGGCAGTGGTGCAGGCCACCATTGCTCTGCAGCCTGGACTCTGAGGGTCTTCTGACCCCTCAGTGGTGGTACCCCCTTGAGTGGTGTGCCTGGATCGCCCAATTTTGGGGCCGATCGGAGCACCCACAGGAGGGGAGGGTGCTGCTCCTTGGATAACCCCTTCGGGGACTGCCCAGGGTTGCCAGCTGCCTAGGCTGGCTCTTTCAAGCAGGAGGGCACTTTCAGATTCCGAGGGGTAGAGGGGTATGGGTTCCATGTGGCGACCTTTTTCTGGAACCCACCCGGGCTCTGGGAGAAATTGTAGCGGGGACCTTCGCCCTTCCCTTTGTTTCCTCGAGGGGGCCCCATTCTTTGGAGGTGAGGGACCGTCCTTCTGGACTTTCACGGCCCCGGTCACCTCACAGGGGGGATTCTTCAGGGTGCAGCCTAAGCAGTTCCAGTATGGTTGACCAGCTGTCGGCTGTTGAGTTTTCTGGAGCTCCCTCTTCTCTTGGGGCTCAAGGTGCACTCTCTAGCCCAGGTGGAGGACAGCCAATTCCTGTTGTCTGCTCTGCCCCCTCTCCTCTCCCACATTCTCCTGCTCTCCCAGGTGGTGTTGGTCCTAGCGGTCCTCTCTCCTGGGAACAGTGGCTGCTCAATTTCCCTCTTACGTTAGGGCCATGGAAAGACAGGTTTTTCAACCTCTCCCTGAGCAGCCAACCTCTGAACCACTGAGGTTCTCTGACTCCTTATCCTCCTCTTCAGAAGGTGAGGAACCTTCTGTCCACATCTCCCCAGCTGCTGATCTCACTGAGTATCAGCGTTTTCTTGTGAGGATGTTGGAGGACCTGCATGTCACCCCTCCCACTCAGCACAATCTGGAGCATTCAGTGCGCACCTTTTTGGGTGATTTCAGTGCGGACACTCTTGTAGTGCCCCCCTGGCCTGCTCCCTTTAGGGAGGTGTGGATGTGCTTCTGGCAAAGGCCCTTTTCCAGAGTCCCCGCCCCTAAGGATCTCCGCCAGAGGTATTGCTCAGGATTGACGCAACTGGATACTCCTGACGGGCATCGCGCCCTGCACCGTGACTGTCCCCCAGATCAAGATTACTTGGATTTTGATTTCTTCGGTAGGAGGGCCTTTTACTCAGCAAGGTTGCTTCTCTCGATATCTGCTCATCAGGCCCACTATGCTACCTTTGATAGGTTCCTGTGGTCCAGGCTAGGTCAGCTCCTAGCCTCGATGCCTGATATGGAGGAAACCAGACAAGCCATTGCACTCTGTGCACGTGGCCTGGAGCTGGCAAGGCATCAGGCAAGGGCATCGTATGACGCCAGTGAGGTAGCTACCAGGGTCGTAGGGATAGCAATCTGCACTAGGCGGTCGGCATGGCTGTGTCTCTCCCAGTTGTCACCCTTGGCCCAGCGTAGGGTGATTAACTCCGCTCACCAGAGAACCTATCTTTTCTCCCGTAGGGTGGAGCAACTTCCTACCCCCTCTGAGGGGTCCCCGTCTCACTCTTCCCACTCTGGCCTCTGCAGACCCATGAAGGTTCTCTCTCTCTTAGTGTGTTACCCACTGAGAGCTAAGCGTCTCAGTCCCTTAGGGTTGAAGCTCCCTTTGGGGGGGGGGGGCTTGGCACTCACTCAAAGGTGATGAAAGGTGAAGATTGACACAGACAAGATATGAAAATTACGTACCTACCGTAATTCTGATCTTTCTGTGTATCTTCACCATTCATCACAATCTCGCCCTCCATCCCCCTGGGGCCTCAGTCTCTGGGTCCCCTTCCCTTTCTGTGCCCCTCTCTGCGCCCCTCCTTTCTGTTAGTCCAGGGTGAGGGTGACTTAGAGGCACATAGGGGATAATTTTCTCTAGGGTGGAGTGGTCAGGATGGGGGTACTCCTCCTTCAGTGCTTCGGCTCCACCCCTGTTGGGTGGGGGTTGGTAGTTGCCCTCCTTTCTGTTCTCTCTCCCCTTCTTCCCATCAACTTGCTTTAATTTCCTTGTCCTTTGGACATAACCTCAATTTAATTTAAGAAACCAGTTTTCTTACACCAAAAATTTCTTTTTTTTGGGGATTCCCTGTATCCTGTCTTTTCTTCCAGAATAGCCGATTCTGTTTATGTTGGAGTTATTGCCAGCAATTCTGTGCCTTGAATTCTGGCAGTTAGCCTTTTTGACTACTCCTTCGCAGTTCCTATACAATCTGGAGACAGGTCAAGGTTCCAGGGTGTGTCTCCCTCCCCCACATCCTTATCTCTGAACTCCTTAACCCTACCTTCCTCCTTTTCTACTTTCAGAGATTGGGGCCCCTACCCAATCCCCTTAGTCTTTCAAACTTATTCTGCCCTCTCAGTCGCTTATCTCTCCTTTTAGTTTATCTGTCTTTTCCTTTGTCTGTCCCTTGACTTCCTTGTCCCTCTCCCTCCTCCCTCCCAACCCTTTCTTACTCTACGGCAACTCAAAGCTGGCGGAAGGCAGTGTCGACAACACCTAACGGTCAACCCCATGAGTGCCACGCAGTGCGTCGGCCTCGAGGGCAGCGCCGATGGTGCGTCGACTCCACCCATCCATAAAAAAAAGAGCTCCTGCGGGGTCATGATCTCTGGCCAGTACCCAAAGGTGATTAATGGTGAAGATGCACAGAAAGATCAGAATTACGGTAGGGATGTAATTTTCATTTAGTGCTGGTCTGTTCCCCAGTCCACAAGGTGCTCCAGTGGTGGATGGATCCCTTGAACCTATTGCAGGGTGTTCCATTCCAGATCTTCTCCCCTCAGCAAATCCTTACCACAGATGCCTCCTGTTTGGGCTGGGGAGCTCATCTGGGTCCCCTTCAATCTCTTGGCTCTTGGTCCCAGATCGAAACCTCCCTGCATATCAGTGTCCTGGAAATGCGGATGGTTCTGTATGCTATGCAGGCTTTTCATAGCCATCTTCTTCCAGGCCAGCTGCTGATTTAGTCAGACATCCTCAGTGTGGTGAACGATATCAACAAGCAAGGGGGTACTCACTCATACCTGCTATGCAGGAAGGTCGATAGAGTGTGGTATTAGGCACTAGACCACGGGCTGAATCTTTCAGCTGAACATGTCTCCCAGAGTACTAAACAGTGTGGCAGACAGTCTCGGCATGCATGAGTGGGAGCTCCTATCATCCATCACAGAAGATCTGTTTGACAGATGGGGTCATCCAGAGTTGAATCGTTTTGCACCCCACTGAATGCAAAACTGCCCAATTTCTGCTCGCTGGATACAGGGCCTGGAGCTTTCTTGTGAGACACGTTGTCCCTCTCTTGGAGCAGGAGGTTCCTTTTACGCCTTCCTTCCATTTCCACTAATACAGAGGATGCTAATCAAACTGCAGATGGGGGGGGCCAGCATGGTAGCTCCATTCAGGCATCACCAGATCTGGTTTTCATTACTGTAGCAGCTGGCGGAGGAACCTCCGGTCCCTGTACCCCTTTGCAGAAATATGCTGACCCAGGCTTAGGATACCCTGGTCCATCCCAGTCTCAGGTCCCTCCATCTGCATGCTTGGCTCCTGAAGACGCAGCCATCGCCAGATTCTGCATTTCTAACAGAGTAACAGATGTCCTTGTGGCTGTTCGGAAGCCTTCCACTCAAGCCACTTATGCAATAAAGTGGAAGCGGTTTGCCATATGGGCTGCCAAGCATAACCTGTACCCTTTCACCTGGCCAGTGAACCAGATCCTGGACTACCAGGTCTCCAGTTCTCCTCCTTCAAGGTGCACCTTTCGGCTGTCTCAGCTTTCCATGATCCCATGTGTGATCGTACTATAGCTCAGCTGGATGTTTCCCGCACCTTTCTGAGGGGCATCCTGCATCTGAAACCTCCAATACATTCTCCTGTCGTGGCTTGGGTTTTATATTTTGTTTTGGAGAAGTTTACCGTTTCCCTTTGAGCCATGTGCAACTTGCGAGCTATGCTTTTTCTTTTTCTGGAAAGCATTGTTTTTACTTTTCATTAATTCTGCTCAAAGAATTTCAGAGGTTCAGACCTTCTGGTGCAAGGAGCCTTATTTGATTTTTCACAAAGACAGGGTGTGTCTGCGCACAGATCCTAAATTTTTCCCTAAGGCAGTGACTGAGTTTATGCTGAACTAATCCATCCTCCTTCCTGTTTATTTTTCTGAGTGTGCCAATCTAGGGAAAGTATGACCAAGGCCCCCTGTTTTCTGCAGTTCTGCGGCACATGGTGATTGATTCAGAAATTATGATCTGCCACAGAATTTGGAGTTGGCTGCAGAAATTGCACAGAAATTGCTCCAGCAAGTTAAACGGAGACTGACACCACTCCTTTCAAGCAATTCCTCTGCCTGCTTGTTGCTTTATAAGAACTAAAATTCACCCCCACCATCTCAGCCCTCAAACCATTCCCACTCAGCCCTGAGGGCACCCCAACCCCCCTTGAGTCACCCTATTTTTTTTCATATTGGCACCCCATTTTTGGTCCAAGACTGCATGATGATCCATTGACTTTTCCTATCACTGCTTGTGCACCAGAATGCTTTGTTTCTTATCCCAGTAGTGCTTTGTAGGGTCTACATAAAACCATACTGGGGCATGAATCCAGCATTTGGGCCCAGCAGTAATAGGAAGAGGCAGAGAGGATTGTCCTACTTCTAGACCAAAAAAGGGTGCCAATATGAAAAACAGAGCGACTCAGTGAGGCTCTGGGTTGAATGACTTTTGGGGCTTAGATATGCATGGTTTGTATTTCTTGTGTTATGAGGGGGCAGAGTAATGTCCAAAGAGGAGACTTTACAATACGTCTGAGACAGGAAGAGACAGAGAATGACTGTGCAGTGTTGGGCTGAATAATGACATACATTTAAATCTACAAGACTACTCCATGGCATTCTCAAGGCTTGTTAGGAAAGTGGTGCATTTTACCTGTTCAAAAACCATGAGAGGGTAAAGTGCTGTCCGGGGGTAGGGGGTTCAATCCTTACGGGGTTTAAAGCACAGAAGGTTGCTGTGGATGGGGCTGTGAGGTTGCCAACCTGATGGGTCAGTTCTGGTGTCTACGGAAGAAAATTGTAAATTATAAAAAATGCAAGCAAAGGGACAGCTAAGTAAATAAAAAACTGTTGGGACAGAAAAAGAATGAGAATGATGGATAGACTGAAGAAATTTAAAAGATGAAACCAAGGTAAGAAAAATGAAAAGCTAAATATTATTTACGTATAATTTGGAAATTAAATAAGGGAAGAGAAAAACAAATTGAGAAAATAGTCATAATGACATTGCAGATTAAACATTTTTAAAAGATTTTAACAGTTATATGTTGCTCCAGGACAATATGCAAGGGTGGGCAGGACAGATTTCAAGCTCACTACATCACAATTCAGAATGCCTCTAAAGGACAAGTAGATTTGCTCAGAGCATCAGTGCAGCTTCTAAGTTTTTTTTAAAGCACAAATAGCTTGACCATTCAATACAGTAGTCTGTCTGTTTTTTTTTCCTATTCTTTGGTAACCAAGTAAGGTTACCAAAGAATAAATCCAGTGTAGTCCACCGCCAGTTTGAATAAATTAAATTGTGGCTCTGTTTAACTGGAAGACCCATCTCCTCTACTTCCCTAGTCTGACAGCCAGCCACCAGTGTGTTAACCTGTCTTTTGGATGAGACATTAAACCGAGGTCCCATCTGTCTGTTCTGGTGGTAGTTCAGGTAGATTTTAAAGATCCCGTGGCACTTCTTAAAAAAGAGCAGGGGAATTTCCCCAGTGTCCTGGCCAAATTTCCCCCATTCACTAAAAAATATCACCAACAGCTTAATCTGGTTCAGTGTCGGTTGGCATCCATCTGTATCCCTTCCCCCAAGATGAGGCTAAAAATGGGCAGAATTGTCTAGTCCTCCTTTCCTGGTCAACAAAAACTAAATAAAAATTAAAGAAAAAACATTCTGTGATAACATTGTTTGGAGAGCATTGCAAATGCCATCCTTTTCCTTCCTGGGTGGGTTGTGGCGCTGAGAGGGAAGGAGGTGGGCTACACTGGATTTTAAAAACTGGGATCAGGCAAGGCTTCTGGTGGGGCGGGATCGTGTTAGGGAGAGGAGAAAATATCTTGCTGTCATTAGGTCTAAAGTGGGGGGTGGTTGCAGAGAGCATTACTACCATTATGGGGAAGGGGGAGAAAAGAGAGCATTGTTGTGATTAGGTCTATGGAAGAGAGGGAAGGAGATATTATTGCTGCCATTAGGTAGGTGGTAGGTGATGGAGGAGAAATCTTTACTTTTACTAGGTTTTGGAGAGGAAAGAAGAGCAGAGAGCATTTTCAGCATTTTGGTCTGGAGTGGAAGTGGGAGCACTGCTGCCATTTTTTTCCTCTGGGTGAATGGGAACTTTGCCCAACTTAGAAACAGACAATGAGACTTCAGGGGTAGGAAAAAAGGGAAAATACATAAAGTTAACTGAGCCACTCTACTAGGCCAGTAGTAGTGCATTGATGTTCCATGCGGGCAACCCATGATTAGGTGCGATCCTGAGATCACTTGCTCGAGGACAGCCCATGGTCATAGGGCATTGCAGATGCCAGGGCTTTTAAGCTAAGAGAGTGAGGTGCACATGAAAGAAAAAAAAAAATAATGAAGCCCATGTAAGAAAGATGACATCCAAGCTAAAGATAATTAATTCAGAATGTGACAGCTAAACAAGGAAAGAGTGAAACAAACTGAACAAAATCATGCTGACACTGCTAATGTTTAATATTTTACATTTTTAATGGCAGTTTTCAGGGTGGTAGTATGAGGAGTCCACCCCCAACCTAGACTGTATGGGGCCCATGATAGGTGTTCACAGAGGAGGGGAGTCTTGGGTGCTCCATGGCTAGGCTACTTCAAGCTGTTCCTTGGAGAACAACTATTCAGCTTTTTGCTTTGCTGTCAGTATGTTGAGGGGGTGCCTGCCAGTAGCCATTAATGTTGCATAACATAGCACTAAGCTCTAAATAGATTTAGGTAAATATGGAGAGCCAGAACAGCTTCAGAAGAGCAAAAGAATAAAACTGAAGGTTTAAGGGAAATTATGTAACTTGCATTTATGTGATGGAAGTCCGGGATGATCCTCATATGCCATCCTTACTGGTGTCCCCCAAAACTGTAAATCTGGCTTTGTATTATTTATATATACATGTGCTGCAGAACTTTAAACCTTGCCGCAGAACTTGACCTGTCAGTGCCACAAAAGTTCAGAGTCCCTGCTGCGGAAGTTACATTAGTTTGTTGCAGAGAACAGGGGTCCTTGAGTATGACTCCATACTTTAGATGTGCACAGAACTTTGTAATATTACTTGCTCCGAACCAAGGAATGTAGAAAGTCGAAGCAGTTATTTGTTTCTTTGGCCCCTGGTAGAGAGGACGTGCAGGTTTCTAAGCAATATTTATCTAAATGGTTGGCTAATTGCATTGTTTTCTACTACAACAAGTATGGCAAAGAATTGCCTGGAGCGGTAAAAGTTAATTCCACAAGAGGCATGGCTACCTCTGTGGCTTGTTTCCGTGGGATCTCGGCCACTGACATCTGTGCAGCTGCTACCTGGCATACTGTTCACACTTTTACCAAGTACTGCAGTTTGGACATTGCCTGTAGAGCCTGTGCAGGATTTGGCAGGGCTATGCTGCAGGGTCTCCTGTCTTAAAGTTTATGGTTGGCCTTCCTCCCAGACTGTTTGCACCTGTAACTGCGTTACTCATTCCTATGATGTGACCTGATGACAGAGATACCGCCAAAGAGGATAGAACAGTTATATAAGGACTTCAATCAATCAATCAAATCTTTATTTATTCAGGCGAACATCATTGAGCACAGCTCATTTGCAAGATGGACCTGATAAGGTCAAGGTTCAATAATTGGTACATGTATAGGAAGATTTAAAACACGTGTATACTTATATACAGTAATCAAGGTTCAAAAATTGGTATATGTACATGAATAATTAAAACACTTATATACAGAAATCAAGAACAGAAATTGTTTAAACATAACAGGATATGGTAGGAACATATGAGATGCACTCTAGGTAAACCAGTATATACATATCAACATTGGCAGTAAACATGGCATACATTCAACATGATATACCCAAGATTCCAAAGATCCAAGGGAAGTCAATGTGGACAAAGAGAAATAGTGATTGGATGACTGAAGAGGTGGTCATAGACTGAGACAAGTGACATGGTAGGAAGGGAGTGCATGACTAGAGCAGGGCTGGTGCTAGAACTGGGAGGTGAAAGGCAGTGACAAGGGCTAAGGTAGGAGCCTGGAGTTAATGGGAGAAGATTATAGCCAGGGTGAGGTATCTGTGGAGATGAATTCTAGGGAAGTGAATGGCCATGATATGATGGCAGCCTGAGAGGGAAGGAAAGAACTGCGAATAAACTAGAACTTGTGGAAGCAATTGCATTTTCAGGGAAGAGACTTAGGTATAGATGCTTGAAGGATGCTAAGGATACTCGTTGATCAGCTTCAAGGACTTTTGAATCGTGTTCCATGATATAGCTAGATTATAGCTGATAGCAGATCTCCCATGCCGGTGTTGACTTTAGGCACTTTGAGCATAATGAAATTATAGCTTCTTAGGGCGTAGAGGGTGCCAGCTGTGGCCTATGCGACAGTCTAATATATAGTTTGGAAGCATCTTAGTCAAAATTCTGTATGTCCACACTGCAGCATTTCTGTTTCTTCTGAGATGTAGAGATGTCCAACCGACTGCTGCATAGAGAGAGCAGTGGTGAGTGTTAAATGGTAGATCTATTATGAACCTCAGAGCTCTGTGGTATAGTGTATCCAGTTTGCATAGGTAGGAGATAGGGCAGTGACTATAGAGGAAGTCTGCATAGTCAATTACTGAGAGAAATGTGGCCTGGACCAACCTCATTTTGGAATCTCTGTTTAGAAAGTGCCTTATTCTAAAAAATAGACCAAGTCTCTGGCGAAGCTTTTTTAAAAGTTCTTCAATATGAACTGTGTAGTCAAGTTTTCTATCTATCCACACCCCCAAATACTTGAATTTTTCTACATAATCAAGGCTTTCACCAAGGATAGTGGATAGCTGGGGGAGGTTGTTTAGTAATGAGGGATTGTATGGCTTTTGGGTGGAGAAAACATTGCTTTTGTTTTCTTTGCATTTAAAAAGAAGCTTTTTTCCAATAATTGATGTTGTAGTATAGAGAATTCTGTTTGTAGAACTTCACAAGCTGTAGCAGGTGATGGGTTGCTGACATATAAAACAGTGTCATCTACGAAGTGTACAGTGGCTTTGGTAAGATTCAATCAATATTGTTAATATAAATGGCTAAAAGGATAGGGCCCAGGATAGATCCTTGTGGAACTCCTCTTAGAAGTGGTTTTAGTGGAGATAGGTCTCCTTCAGCTTTCACTTGCTGTGTTCTTCCTGTTAGGTAACACCTGAACCATGTAAGGGAGGATGGATGCAAGGAAGAGAGTAGCAGCTCATGGTCCACCGTATCAAATGCCTTGCTTAGATCAAGGAATACAGCACAAACGCTATTCTTTTTATCCAGTTCGGTTTGCCAATCGTTTGTAACTTTAGCCAGTGCAGAAATAGTACTATGCTTAGACCGAAACCCGGATTGTGCTGGATTTAAAAGATTAGATTCTTCAAGGTAATCTCTTAATTGGATGCATACCAGTTTTTCTAGCAGCTTAGATAGTACTGGAAGGATAGAGATTGGCCTATAGTTGTTAAGGTCCATGGGTCCCCTGATTTCAGTAGAGGAAAACTTGGGCTGTTTTCCAAGTTGCAGGAATAGAACCAGATTTTAAGGACAAGTTAAAAGTGTGTTAAAGGAACTGCAAGTGCATGCATTGCAATCTTTAGAAAGTAGGGGTCAAGGGAGTCGGCACTGCACTTTTTTATATCCATCTCATGATTAGATCCTCCACTTGTTTCAACAGAATCGGTTTGAAGGAGAAGGAGGATTCAGCTAACTGAGATCCTGTATACTGGGAGCTTAACTGAGCACGTAAGAGATTGGCTGGAGAGGTATCAAAATGCAAGGCCAGCGGTTGTAAATGATTATTGAATGCATCCAGTATTTCCATTCTGTCCAAGATTGTCACCTTGTTGTGGTGCATTTGAGCTGGTAGTGAAGTGCTAGGATCTTGTCCCTCTATGCCCTTAATAGTGCTCCAGAACCTGGCAGGATTGTGGTATGAGGAGTCGAGTTCAGCCATGTAGTAGGCAGCCTTAGCATCCCTGACTTTCTTGGTACAGCTATTCCTGGCTTTCTTAAATATCAACCAGTCATTTGGCTGCTTAGTCTTCCTTGCCTTTTCCAAAGCTTATCTCTCTCAAGCAGGGCTGATTTAAGGTCAGGTGAAAACCAACGACAAGATTTGTTTTTAATTCAACTCTAGTAATTGGTGCATGAGTGTTAAGGGCATCTAGTATTATGCTATTTAACACCTGATGAGCTTTTCCACTGAGTCTGCTAGGTAGAACTCTTGCCATCTTGTAGAGTGATTTGATCATGAAAGATATGCCTCGGAGTTGAAAGTTTTCTTGGATCTCCTCAGTAGGAATTTAGCTGGGGTGTTAGTTTACGGATGACCTTATTCCAGCAATAAGGCAGTGGTCACTTATGTCGCTGAACAGCACTCCAGCATGCGTGAAGAGGTGGGGTTTGTTCACCAGCATGATGTCAAGTAATGTGCTGTTGCTCAGATTTTTTTTGTTGATTCTTGTTGGTTCATATATAAGTTGTGAAAAACCATATGTATCACAAAATTATACTAAAGGAACCGCGGCCTTGGATAGCCAATTAAGGTTTAGATCACCTAGGATTATGGTCTCTTCAGTATCCATCTTGATTTGATTCCCCAGGTGGCTAGAAGCTTATGATCCGCTGAAGGGGCCTGTAGCAGCAACTAGCCGAAATGCTGCAGTGTTGAGAGAGCCACTTTGAGGGATAGACATTCAAATTCTTTGGGCATAGATGTTGCATCTAAGCAAGTTACAGATATATTGGATTTGACATATATAGCAACTCCCCACCCTTGTCTGGCGATCCGCTCTGAATATTTGATAATTGGGTAAGTTTATGTCTCTGTCTGCTGTGGCGGGTCTGCATGTCTCTGATACCACAAGAAAGTCTGGCAAAGTATGGGCAACCCAGGATTGTATCAATGTGAGCTTTTTAGCAGACTGCAGGCATTGATATGTAGAAAGCTAGACCTTTGGTCGAGGCTAAGTCTGCTGGTGAGGTAATGCACTGTGGAGGTCCGGGGTTAATTTCACATTTCCAACACAGATCAGGAAAAAAATTAAAAGTTTCATAAGGGCTTCAAGAGAGAAAATGAGGAGACTATCTTTGGTCCTCCTTTTTCTATTCAGGGGCTTCTGTTTTAAGATAAGCCAGTCAGGGTTATGGGTTCGTGCCAATACACTCAATAGCAATCTGGTGGTCAGGCATAATGGGGAACTGTATACCCAATAATGGGGTACCGAGCGATATGTTGATAGAGCAATTTGCGTCCCTACATGGAGGTTACCCCACTGGTTAAATTGTGGCATAGGTAGTGCATAGATAAGGATCCGGTCCTTCTTTAATAATGGTGAAATAGCGAGACTAGGAAGGTGGGACGCACTTTTCAGTGTGACAGTGGCAGGGAGGATGTCTTTTTCCCTGAACAACATGAAGAACATAGCCAGGAGTATCCAAAGGGATCCCCCCATTATGAAAGCAAGGTTGATGATTAAATGAACTAGGAAACAACAGTGTAGTAGCAGGGAGAACAATAAGGAAGGGTTGCTGATTTGGCAGTACAGCAGTGGCAATGAGACAGATTACTGGATAGCGTGGCGTTGGGGCAGGAATTGTAATTTGCGGAAGATGCCTATAAAAATAACATCCGAGGAGGGGCAGGCGGGTGGGCATAAATTTTCTGGCTTTCCTGTACCTTCCTGGCTGTCCCTCCGGTTTTCTGGTCCTGGAGGCGTGAGGCGGTTGCTGCCCGCCTCGCTGCTGGCAGAGCGTAGCCCTGGCTCACAACGAGGGTTCCAACAGGAGCTTCGACTGGGAAGAGACAGAGGATGGCACAGGAGTTAATATTTAGGCAGGAACAAGGCTTCTGCTGGGCAATTCAGACTTAAATTATCACAACAAAATGCTGTGGGGGGGGCTGTCAGAGCATCTGGCCCACTTTAAGTTAACAACAGGATGCTGTAATCACTTAACCACAGTTACACTTAACAAAAAGCCCCAAGGATTTCACAAGTAAATGAAAACAGCTCTTTTTGGCAGGATTTAACAAATTAAACTTAACCCAACAACAGCTTTTGCCATGAAAAATCAAGCAATGCAAGTGAATGGAGTAAGGGGACCAATCGGCTGTGAGGCTGCAAAAATGATAATGCAGGCCATATTGCCAACGAGTGAGTACAGTGATTTATGTAGAAGACCAAGAATCCCTCTAGTGGCAGGTCTGTATAACCTGCTAATGGAAAACTAGCCACTTAAAAAAAAAAAAAAAAAAAAGGTAGTTAGACTTATCGGAGCCAAGGCAGAGTGCTTGGATTGGGCGCTGCAGGAATAGCAGTCAGACAGAAGAGGTGTAAGCACTTTAAAACAGTAGTAGAAATTACAATCCAGCTAATACAGTTGAAAACTTCTAATAACACAGTTAAAATGTGCTTAGCTCTATTGAAAATCTAACAAAGTGCCAGGTGTCTATAGCAGGGGAAAAGTCCTGGCCAATCAGAGTGGGTTTGCTGGAAGCACCCGTGTTCCGATTGGCTGCGCTGTCCCGTACCTTCCAAGGAGCTGCAGGTGGGTGTCCTGATCTTGGTCGGTGGCTGGCTGAGTGCCGGCTGACCGTGGGTGAGCTGAGCAGCCCTGTTCAGGGGCAGGCAACTTCCAAGGAGCTGCAGGTGGGTGTCCTGATCTTGGTCGGTGGCTGGCTGAGTGCCAGCTGACCGTGGGTGAGCTGAGCAGCCCTGTTCAGGGCAGGCAACTTCCAAGGAGCTGCAGGTGGGTGTCCTGATCTTGGTCGGTGGCTGGCTGAGTGCCGGCTGACCGTGGGTGAGCTGAGCAGCCCTGTTCAGGGCAGGAACTTCCAAGGAGCTGCAGGTGGGTGTCCTGATCTTGGTCGGTGGCTGGCTGAGTGCCGGCTTACCGTGGGTGAGCTGAGCAGCCCTGTTCAGGGGCAGGTGGGTGTCCTGATCTTGGTCGGTGGCTGGCTGAGTGCCGGCTGACCGTGGGTGAGCTGAGCAGCCCTGTTCAGGGGCAGGCAACTTCCAAGGAGCTGCAGGTGGGTGTCCTGATCTTGGTCGGTGGCTGGCTGAGTGCCGGCTGACCGTGGGTGAGCTGAGCAGCCCTGTTCAGGGGCAGGCAACTAGAGTACATAATTATCTTACTGTAACAGTAGATCTTCGAGGGGATCTCGATCATCAGGTCTGTCTTCCCTCCCACCATCCCCCTTCTTGGGGCTGTCTACTGGAACTGGCTTTCTGGTGTATCCAGACTTCTTACAGGCCTGGGCATCTCTCTCTCCTCTGTCCTCCATGTCTAGAGCTATGCTCCCTTTCTCTCCGGGGGAAAGAACTGAGAAGGGAGGGGGGGCTACCCATGCCTTTATAGGGTTGATGACATCGGGAGACTGACGTTGTGGGCAGCCCCAGTTGTACTGCTAAAAATCTTCCGAGTGGATCCTGCTTCACCGTTGAAGTTCCTATGGTGTGACCTGATGACAGAGATCCCCTTGAAGATCTACTGTTACAGTAAGTTCGTACATAACTGTTCTATAAGCCATCGGCCATAGCGACTCGACTAACCCTAAGAACAGAATGAGATCATTCTCCTACCATAAACTTATTGAGTGCATATTCAAAGGAATTAAGTTTTACTTTAAACCACCTCTGCTGGCAATCCATTCCATAGGCTCACAACTCTTTGGTTGAACCAGTAGTCCCATTTATTCGTGCTGTAGTGTTCTCCCTTTATCTGATAATTATGTACTCTAGTCTCTTTCTGCTATCTTTCTTTCCAGGCCTGAGCGTTTCCAAAAATCATTATGAGAAGCTTTGTTTACCAAACGCATATCCCTTCTGTATCTTCTGTACTCCAGTGAAAACAAATGTAACTCACTGAGCCTTTCCTCATATGTTTTGATGTTTATGTTCTTAATACTCCTTGTAGCTTTCCTTTGTATACGTAACATGAGTCCAGTGCTCATTTTTGTATATGGTGCCCAAAACTGAACACAATATTTAGGATGCGGTCGTACCAGGGCTCTATACAGTGGTACCATCACTTCCCTTTCCCTGCTGCTGCTGATCCTTGGTATACTCCCCAGACTCCTACTACCCTTCATTGCTGCCGCTCTACGCTGCTCATCTGGTAGTAATTTGTCATTGATAATTACACCTAAATCCCTTTCTGATACCGTGTCCTGGAGTGTTTTTCCTTCATGTGTATACGAGGCCCTCCTATTTTTTGATCCTGAATGTGTGACCTTACACTTACAGTATCTAGGTTAAACAATTCTTGTTCTTTTGCCCATGTTTGCAGATTCAAGATCTCAGCTTGAAATTGTTCTACAGCTGTTATATCATTAACTATAGCCCCAGTTTTGCATCATCTGCAAACTTAGTTATCCAAGCACTGTGTCTAGTCTGCATTGATGCAGTGTAAACACTAAAGAGAGTCGGCCCAAGCACCAACCCCTGAGGAACACCACTGGTCATACACCCCAATCAGATAGATGTCCTGTTATTGATGCTGTTCGTTTTGTGCAGTCCAGCCATGAACTTACCCAACTATAAATGTTTGCATTGAAACCAAGTTCCTTAAGTTTCTCTATTACTCTTTAAGTGTGGCACCATATCAAAAGCCTTGGAGAAGTCCAGAAATAGGATATCCATTGGTAATTCCTTATCCATTGCTTGACTTATAGGCTGAAAGAAGTGAAACGGGTTACTAAGTCATGATCTACTTGGTGTAAACCCGTGTTAGCTCAAATCTATCAAGCCCTCTTTAGATACATGCTTATCTGTCTCTCCTTTGATAAATTCCTCCATGATGTTCCCTAAAGCTGATGTTAGACTTGTAGGTCTGTAATTCCGAAAATCATTTCTAGGGCCCTTTTTATGGATGGGTATGATATTGGCACTTTTCCAGTCAACCAAAACTCTACTCTCAGAGGTAGTCTGAGAAAATGTCAGCAACTGGGCCAGCAAGTTCCTCTGCTAGTTCTTTTAAAATTCTTGAGTGCATTTCAAGTGGCCCAGGTGATTTAGTTGGATGTGTATTATGTAGTTTCTTTTTTTTTTTTTTTTTGAAATTTGTTTATTGATTTTCAAATAAAAAGAACATCTACCATATTACATTGAATAATACAGTAGTATGTATTAGTTGTACAGCTCTGCTAAGTACAGGTCTATTAATAGATCATATACATAGAATACCAGAAACATTCCTTTAGCTAAGACTGGACAGCCATAAATTGAAAGGATAGCAATATTATTATAGCTGGATAATATTGTAGGAGTGAACACATTCACTTATGCTATGCCCCGCAGGACATTTACCAATATTTTCGCCACCTGTAGGAAACTAAAATATATATGGAGGGCTGAAAAATCATAATAAGGGGTATCGTAACGGTGTAAATTACACCAGATAGCCTTAACTCAATTAAGTTGCTTTGCACCCCAACCTCTAAAGTCAGACCTGCTGTCTGGTAGGGAGACAGGATAAATCTTAGGAGTATACAATACAGCTCACAAATTGAGTGGGGTATTTTCCCCTATCTGTAGCAAATCCCCTTATGGGCAGTAACTGTCACCAGAATTTTAAGCTTTGCAGCCAACACAGCTATAACCAGGATAAAGATAAATAAAAAGGAGAAAGGCAAAGTATAACAATTCTTTAGTCTTACTATAATTACCCTAATAATAGTAATATACCTTCTGGAATTCTCTACCCTGTCAGTTACGGGAGTGCACGACCGTGGAGGGATTTAAAAAGGCCCTGAAAACATATTTATACATTCAGGCTTTTGGTGACTGATTTTATTTTTCTAAATGTAACAGCTGTTTTATATATTTTAAGATCTGAATTGTTTGACTTGTTTTTTTAAAATTCTGTAAGACGCCTTGGTTCTTTTCAAAGGCGCCAAAGAAATAAAGCTATTATAATTCCAGCCATGGAAAGTTCAAAATTTCCAACCAAATGCCACGACTGGGATAAAGAGCTGAGTCTGATAGAAAGCCACATTAGACTTGGTCATTTGTATCAGAGTCTGACTCAAGATCCCCTTGTTCAGCTAGAGTCGTCTGGGCCTCAATAAGCTTATATGCAAAGGCTACTGCTGCTGCTTCATGGTCTGACAAAATATGGGTCTTACTGGCATGACGAACCTGGAGCCTTGCTAGGAACAGCTGGGCCACAATTCCATTTTCTAGGTGGTTTTATTTTGTAAGTTGGAGTGCCTTCTTCTGATTCTGCGACTGGGACGAAATGTCCGGAAAAAAAGCAACTTTGCTGCCTTCCCACACTATATCTCCTTGTTGCCTTCGGTTTCGAGTAAAGGAATCCAGCGTCGAGCTCGACAGGATGACTATGGCTGTTAGGTCGAGAATTGACACAGTCCCTTGATCTTGTCTGCATGGGGATAGCAAAGGCCTTAATCACCATGACTCTGGAATCCTCAGGTAGTAAAGCTAAATCGGTCAATGTCATTTTAGAGACTGCTGCAAGGATTTCGGTATTGCTGGCGAGCCTAGAAGGGAAGCCTACTATTCGTATATTAGGCTGTCTCTGTGCATTCTCTAAGGCCTCTATTTTCACCCTTAAGAAGTTGAGGTCTTTCACGAACGCCGTGTTCCTTCCCTGTTGCCATTTGCCTTCTGCCTGGATCTTGCTGATACATGTAGTATTTGCCTACATCTTATCTAGTTCGGCAAACCGGGCTTCAACTGCCGCCATATGGCAGTTTGTCTATTTCCCAGTCGCTTACATTTTTTGTAGAATAGCCATGATCTGGGGATTCAGGGCCTCGCTTGCCTTGTTGGAGGAGGAGGGTAATCCAGCTCCGATTTCTCTTGGGCCCTTCGGCGAAGAAAGATAGACATCCAACTTCTGTGCTGCTTGTTTGTCTTTTTATAGGGCTCATATCACAGCCTCTAGCTTTTCCGACGAAGCCCAATTCGTTTAGAAACTTGCTCTTGTTCAGATTAGCACTAAGAATTGATATTAATACAGAGTCACTTCAGGAGAATAAAATCAAGCTGCCGCCATGTTGGGTGCTCCACAGCGCCCCCCTATGTAGTTTATCTTTGACTTTATCAGCCTTAATGGTAATATACTGATTGCCAGGCAGTGTACTGCAGCCATTAGTCTTACTTGGTTAGTATATGCTAAGAAAGTGGTTATTCAAAAAATGTTTGCCATTTTAGCACCCTCATTAATTATATCAGTGTCAGCTTTAATAGGTCCTATTCTGGGTTATCAGTTAGGATCAAGAAAATTAAAAAAAAAAAAAATCATGGTGTGCAGAATAGGAAGTACCAAGTAAAGTAGATTTGACAAGTGTGTTTAAGCAGTAAGATATGACCAGGGGTTACATTAACAGTCTGCTAATCACCCCCTAGGGGCGTAATATGCCACAACATGCAGCCGAGTGCCATATTGTCCCTAGGGGGTGATTAACTGACTGTTAGTCTTACTCCTAGTTGTGCCTTACTGCTATTTTAAAAACGGTTTTCAAAAGAAATGTGCTAAAAGTGTACCTTTTGAATGTTTTTCTTATTAAGAAGAAGATTTTTAATAAAATAGTTTGTCCAATAGCTGTTTAAGAATGCTGATTCAGAATCACAGTGCATCATTCCAGTCATTCAACAGTGCTACAGAATGGCATGCTGACAGGAAGAATTCATGCCATGGTGATCAGGCTGTACAGGACAGTATAAGAGAGATTAGTGTAAGGGTCAGAATTCTTGTAGCCAATTAGAATGGAGCATTTCTGAGACCCTTTTGATAAAATATCTTTTATAAATTGTAGCTGAAACTAGCTGCAGTGGAGTAGTCGCGGGGTGGCAGTTTTCAGAGGGACGTTCTGGAGACTGCAGTGCTGCCCCATCTGCACACACCTCTCTGGGTTGAGGGAGGAGGTCGATAGACACCAAGCCCAGTTGGCTAGGATGAGGCCCTCTTCACTCCATGCAGGGTCCACCAAGTCTGCTAGCATTACTTCAGAGAATGCCAGTGAGTAGAAACGGCTGGACTGTTGTGGGCTCCAGAAGGTTGTGGTGGTCGGACAGAGGCACATTCCTCAACCAGTACCACTATGTAATTACTGTGCCTCTCTGGTGGGATGGGACTGCCAGTAGGAGGCACCCACAGTAGTGACCTTTGAGGATGTGGGGGGACCGTCCATAGTAGAGACCCCAAGGAGGGTTGTTTTAGAGGAGCCCAAAGGAGGAGGAAGCAACTTCTGGTGGGGGTGACTCTATTGTGAGGGGATAGATTTGGGAATAGGATGGTTGGGGGGAGGCAGGTTAGGTGCCTACCTGATGCCATGGCCCAGAGGGATGGAAAGTGGATCCTGAGGATTGGTAGGACAGCAGGATGGGAGGGAGAGTTGGATGTCATTTTCTACCTGGGGACTAATGACCTGGCTAGGGACGGAGCTGAGCATAGTGTAGGAGGAGTTTAGGGAGGGGTCTTAGACAGCACACTTAGTGACTTTCACTGAGCTGCTGCCTGTCTATGACAAGGGACAGGAGAAATGTTGAAGAAATGGTGCAGAGAGGAAGGGATTGGGGGACTGGGAACCCACCTGGGAGCATAAGGGCCTATACAAGGGTGATGGCCTGCATCCATCCGGTAGGTGAACTGCAGTCCTCAGTGGATGGTTTAAATGCAACTTCAATGAACATTTAAATTAGCCAAGGTGGGGTGGCAGAAGGAATTGGGGAAACAGGCACTACACACACACAGGCACAAGTAGAGAGTAAGGAGAACCCGAGGGGAAAGAAATCCCCCAGGGTGCAAATTAATAAAGGAAGCAGGGTGGTAGAGATAAAGGTGGAAAGGAATGGGAGCATTAAAAGGAGAGGGGGCAACAAGGAAAAAAAGGGAGGCAACAAGCAGAGTGGAAACAGTCTGGAAGGTCATGTGTGCAAACGCTAAGTAGGAAATAAGATTCAGAGGCCATCATGGTAGAGGCTGACCCGGATATTGTGGCCATTACTGAATCATGGTGCACTGAAAACCATGACTGGGACATAGCCATACCAGGCTATGCTCTGTTATGGAAGGACCGGGTGGGAAAGAAAGGAGGGTTGTGATGCTTTATATGAGGGAGAGCATAAAAGCAACGAAAATATAGGTAATACAGTTGGAGGCAGAGGTACTGTGGGTCACCCAGGAGACGTGGAACAGAACCACTGTTCATACTGGAGCGATCTACAGACTTCCAGCACAGGTGGAGGATTTAGGCAAGTTACTGATGGAAGTAATTGGCAAGATGGCAGAAAAGAGGGAGGTGCTGCTGGTGCGGTACTTCAGCCTGCCAGATGTAGACTGCGGCCTCCCAACAGAAGCTTCAGCTAGAAGTAGAGACATCCTGGAGTTTCTGCAGGGGGCGTTCCTTAGGCAACTAGTCAGTGAACCCACTCGTGATGGGGCAATACTGGACCTAGTACTCACTGACTGGGGCAGCGTTGCCGATGTCAAGGTGGGAAGCCACCTGGGGACCAGTGATCACCGTACAGTGTGGTTCAATTTATGGACGGCTGCAGGATTGAACCACACAAGGGTGAGAGTCCTGCAGAATTGCAGATTTTATAAAGATAGGTGAATGCCTCAGGGATGACCTGGCAGGAGGTGGCCTGGGTGGGGTGGAGGAATAGTGGGTGAAGATAAAAGGGAGCATAGTAAAGGTGTCAGACCTCTTGCGTCAAACAAGTGAGCAGAAGCAAGAGGAAAAAGAGAGCGCTGTGGTTCTTGAGAGGTGACTAAAAAGGCAATCAATCACTAATCAATCATCTCATTTATTGGAGAGCAAGTTGAGAGAACTCTCATTTCAAACAACATGAAGTCTTGCTATATTATGACAATTGCAGTTTGTCCCACCATTAGAACTGCTCCGGAGGTGAAAGAGTTAACTTCCATGCCAGGCATGGAACTTAGAGCACAAGCTTGGTTAGAAAAGCTCTGTCTGGAATATTTCAAACTGAAACTGTCAGATTCTTTACTCCGCCTCACTGAACAGTCGCTCCGGAGATTCCTCCTACTGCTCGGTTCATTTCTCGGTTTAAAGAGTTTTTTCTCGGTTAAATTCAACCGCGATTATTATTATTTTAACCGCAAACCGATTGGTTCAAGCTCTGTCTGTGGTATTGTAAGTAATAGACGGGTTTATTTCTGTGTGGAACTTATAAATGTTTATCGGTTCGGTTCGAACCGATCAGGTTGTTTTAAATCTTTATTCTGAAGCATTTAAAAGCTTTTGTAGCGGGTTCCGGTTCTTATCGGTTCTAAAAAAACGGATTTCATTACGGTTTTTCCATGACCCGTGACACGTTGGGAACCGATAAGGGTGTCTTGCCTTGCACTGCCGGAAAAAGGGCAAGTTTTTTGTTAGGCTGGCATTATGTCTGAGAAACCCAAAAGAAAAACTGGGCTCACTGGGTTTCAACACTGTAGTGTCTGTGGGGAAGCCTTTGCCAAGGCTGACCCACACACCACATGTGTTTATTGTCTGGGGTTTGACCACCTCAATGCAGACTGCCAGATTTGCAAGAATTTCCCTGCAGCTACCCTAGATAAGAGAGTTGGTAGGCTCAGGGAACGAGAGGCCAAAACTGGATGGCCAGCCTGGTTCGGTGCCCTCTGACCAGGGCCAGACTTCCTCAGGCAAACGTAAAGCTGACTCAGAGGAGCCAGTTCCAGCAAAGAGAACTAGAAAATCAGCAGGTGTGGAGTCAAAAATTCCTTCTCCAACTGCTGCAGAGATAGCCAGAGCAATCCAAATTGTCCAGTCACTTTCCCCGGTTCCGTCTGAACCGCCATTATCTGGCAAAAGGTCGGTTCGGCCGGTTCCACTGGTTCAGGAATATGATATAGAGGAGTTTTATGAACCAGAGGAGGGGGAGGATGATTATGAACAGTGTGAATGTGACTTTGAAAGTCTGGATGTGCCCATTGAACCGGACATCTACCCAGACAGACCTTTAGGAGAATCTCCCCCTAGGCTTTCTGAGTCCCCTTCTCATTTTCTGTTTTATAAAAAAGTTGCTGAAACCCTCCAGCTTCCTTTGGAGATGATGGATATCCCAGAGTCCAGGAAATTGTCTATTCCTTTACATAAATCCTTTAGGAAACAAACAATAAAAATTTTAAAAGCTCCTAATTCTGTGCCTCCTGTGGATAAAAAGATGGACAGGAGGTACACTTTGGCAGGTCCTGATACAGAATTTCTTTCACAGCAATGCAGCCATGTTAGTAGTTCAGGCTGCAGCCCGTGATAAGGCTAATATTCTCCTGGCTTCACATCCTCCTGACAAGGACTCCAGGAAGATTGATGCCATGGCTAAAACAATACATGGCAGCGCCCTTGGGACTCAGACGAGCAAATTATATGGCTTTATGCAAGTACAGAAATCTAGATGGGATACTGTCATGGCCTTAGCCAAACAGGCCCCTGGCCAGCTTGCCAAGGAGCTAGAGCAGGTAGCTGCTGATGGTATTGAGGCATCTAAGGTGCACTTCCATGCTGCAGTGGATTCTAATGATGTATCCTCTAGAGTCATGGCTACATCTGTGGCTTTTCGTAGATTGGCTTGGCTCAGATGTACTAGTTTGTCACAGGATACCCAGGCTAAGGCTATGGTTTTCTTGTGGGGAAATTCTCTGTTTGGGAGCAGACAGAGAATTATATGAAGAAAATGGATGAATATAGAACCACTTTTAGGAGTGCACAAGCCAGGCGGCAAGCCACTCCTCAGAGGCAGCCCCAGGGGTGAGGCAGAGCCTTTTCACAGGCCTTTTACCAAACCCAGGCCTCCTCTTCAGCTTATGTTCAGAGGGGTTCTTCAGAGGAGAGGCAGACGGGTACAAGCAGGCCTGCTCCCACCCTCAGCCTAAAGCCCCTGCCAAACAGGCACCCTGATGGGATGCCCAGGGCTGGTTCCCATTACCTGTAGGGGCAGGCTGATTACTTCATCCAGGACTGGGAGTCTTTAACATCAGACAAGTGGGTCCTGGAAGTAGTAGGGTCTGGTTCTCAGCTTCAAAAATTTCCAAAGATGAGAATCAGATCTTTTCCACCTGCAAACCCTCTAGAGACTCTTGCTTTGGAAACAGAAGTCTCAACCCTCCTGGCTCTCAGAGCTGTAGAAAGGGTTTCTCCCCTACACCAGGGCAGGGGTCTGTACTCCAGGTACTTCCTTACCCCAAAAAGACAGGAGAGTGGCTTCCCATCCTGGACCTAAGATATCTGAACAAGCACCTTTTAAAACCAAAATTCAAAATGGTGACTCTGGGAATGATTTTACCCTCCCTAAGGCCAGGGGACTGGCTAGCTTCCCTGGACCTCAAGGATGCCTACTTCCATGTTCTTATCAGAAGCTCCCACCGAAAGTACCTCAGATTCGAACTGCCCTCAGGCCATTATCAGTTCAGACAACTCATCTCGCCTTACCTCTGCCCCAAGGGTATTCACAAAATGCCTGGCAGTAGCAGTTGCTCATTTAAGAAGGCAAAAGATTGCCATCTTTCCCTACCTAGACGACTGGCTCATTGTGGGTCAGTCTCCAGACCAGGTCAAATCACACCTGCAAGTTACCCAGCAGCTACTTACCTCTCTGGGCTTTCTTCTCAATCTTCCAAAGTCAGTTCTGGAACCTGTCCAGGTACTCACCTTTATAGGTGCAGAACTGGACACAAAGGCCCCCCCCCCCCTTAGAAAGGGTAAGGACCCTGGTGGCCCTGGCCTCCTCCTTCACTCTGCAGGTCTCTCGACCAGCAAGGCATTTCCTACAGCTCCTAGGACACATGGCTGCTTCCACAGCTGTAGTGCAAGGAGCAAGATTTCAGATGAGGGACATTCAGTTCCATTTGAGAGCCTTTTGGTCTCAAAGAAGAGATTCCCTATCCAAGTTGATCCCAGTGACTCGAACCCTGATCCAGGCCCTTCAGTGGTGGCAGGATCAGAGCAATCTGAGACAAGGGTGCCTTCATCCTCTATCTCACTCCTTGACCCTTACTACAGATGCGCCTCTTTGGGATGGGGAGCTCCACATGCGGCCTTTCCACCCAGGGATTGTGGTCCCTCAGGAATCTCTGCTCCACATCAATCTGTTGGAACTCAGAGCTGTTTTTCTAGCACTTCAGGTTTTTCTGCATCTGTTCAGAACAAAGTGGTACAGGTCAGAACAGACAACACCACTACAGTGTGGTACATCAGCAAACAAGGGGCACTCGGTCTTGACCTTGTGCTTGGATTGTTGTGGTCTCTGGCTTATTCCCTGACCACTTCCCTCATAGCAGTTCACCTCCCAGGCAAGGACAATGTCCTGGCAGATGCTCTCAGCAGGATTTCCCAAGGCCATCACGAATGGTCACTGGATCCCCAGTACTGGGGATAGTTTTGCCAGATGGGCATCCCTCAGATAGATCTTTTGCAGCCCCAGACAATCATCAACTTCCACTTTTTGTTGCAGGCCCCAGTGTTGGGCTCAGTTCCCTGGATGCCTTTCTCCGATTGGAAGAGAAGTTTCTCTGCCTTCTCCCTCCTTCCTCTCCTGTTCAAGGTGCTAGTCAAATCAGATCTCAGCCCTGCAAGATGATCCTGATTGCTCCAGACTGGGCCAGGCAGCCCTGTACCCAGTCCTTCTGTCCTTAGCAGTCCATCTTCCCTGTGTCTCCCCAGGAACCACAATCTGTTAACCTGTGACATGGGGAGAATCTGTATCCAATCTCAACCCTCAACCTCAAGGCCTGGCTCTTGAGGAGTTAGAGTTTGCTGACCTACACCTTTCTCAAGGTGTTCTCGGAATCTTGAAAGCTTCTAGGAAGCCTTCCACTAGGCTACTTTTAACTCCAAATGGAAAGGTTTTGCATGGTGTTCTTGGAGCTATATTTCCAGAATCTGCTGATTTGCCCACTGTTTTGGACTATATGGTCCATCTTAATTCTTTGGGACTGAGACCAGCTACCTGAAAGTGCATTTGTCAGCTGTCTGTGCTTTTATTTCTAGCAGGAAGCCCTCTCTTTCTGCTCACCCTGTATTTTCCAAGTTTTTCAGGGATTGTTTATGTTCAGTCCACCATTCAGGGACCCTGCCCTGCCTGGGATCTTAATGTTTGCATTGCTCAGCTGATGCAACCCCCTTTGAACCTCTGTCTTCGGCAGAGCTTAAGTACTTGACTTGGAAAACTGTGTTTCTAGTAGCCATCAGTTCTGCCAGGCGCATAAGTGAGTTACAAGCTTTGTCAGTGGAGACTGACTTTATTTCCTTTCACAGGGATAAAGTAGTCCTCAGGACTAACAGGAAGTTCTAGGGACATGGATATGTTTTTCATCCACACTTATTGGCAGGTTCCTTGCCACTTTAAATCTTTCCGGAAGGTCTTCAAGCTGGCTCCTCCCACCCACCCGAGTGGTAAAACTCTCGGCTCCGCCCCATGACGCCAGATGCTTCCCTTACCGCTTGGAAGCTCAGGTTCCCTCCTTAACAGCGCTTCGTCTTAAGACTGGTTCCTAATTCTTGAGAAGTTCGAAATCAAAAGTTTTTGCTAAAAGACTGGTCTTTTCTCCTCACGGCTGCGATGGACAAATCGAATCCGGTTTCGGAGGTGCCCTTGCGGGCCGAAGATGTCTGGGGCGGATCCGCTCCACGTCGTCTACTGCGCCTGGGCCAGGCTGGAAGCCCGCGAGCCCTGGACTTGTGCTCTTCCTTTGCAGCCTCACGTCCTTGAGACCGTGCTGCCGATTACAACTGGGGCGCCGAGAAGAAATTCCACCAGTGAAATCTAAAGAGGCCCGATTGGTGTCCGCGGTGGCTGGCTCGGCGGATCCAGCTAAGAGCAGATGATGGCCCTCGAAGAGAGTACGGGCGGCTTTCTCACTCGGCTGCGGCATTTTGTCCCGCCTCTCTCGTGCCTGTACTCGGCTTTTTAAGGGCTTTGTCTGACCCTTCCGACCAAGGTGAGAGGTCCAACTCTTCGGACCTTTTCCGGGTCCAAAAGAGCAAAGTGGTGTCTCCGTCGACGCTCTTGGGTGAGAGATCCCTCCCTTTGTTGATAGTCGACTTGGCCACCTCAGCTTCGCCACTGGCTTCACAGTGTCCCCGCCAGGCCAGTTGGATCGAGACTCCCGCCGACTCACGCAGGATTTTCTCACCCGCTAGACTGGTTGTCGGCTGGAGAAGCTGAGAATCCCTCCCTGTTCTCCGGTGGGAGTTGAGGATCCCATCGCTCGCTGTGCCTCCGGTTCGGAGCCTTCTTGGGATCGTCCTGAGCCAAGGAGTGCCGATTCCGGCTACTCTCGCCTTCCTCGGCCTAGTCGAGACTTCGGTCTGGACATCCTCGCTGTCCAACGATCCCGCCGCCATAGGCGGTCTCGGTCTCGGCACCCAGCAAGCGATGCCCGCCTTCCTCTTCCTCGGACTAGGGAGGCTTCGGCGCAAGTTGCGTCCTGAGGTACAAGGAACTTATGTGGCACAGCTCTTTTGGACCGAATAAGCCGACCCAGTTGTCTTCCCGCCATTAAGTGGCTGTCACCGAGCAGTCAAACAACCCTCTCTGTAGTCGAGGAGCCTGTTCTCAGGCGGGTTGTTCGCCAATCCCAGCTGCCCACTGATTCTGGTGGAACCTCCGCCCACAGCCATTAGTTGGGGCTCACCCAAAATTCTCTGTCGGCTTTGGGTTTGCCCCATAGGCTGTCTGTCACCCTCACTCCCGGATAAACCTCGCAGGTGGAGGTGGCTCAGGCCCGAGGCAGCTCTTGAGGACTCTTCTGAGTCCTGTGATGGTTCCTCCTCTTCTCCAAGCGCATGGACTTGAGTCCCGGGAGGCAGTCAATGGACGATAGCTGCTCATCCTTCTTAGGGTTGCTTGACTCATCTCGGAGTCCACCGGATGAAGCTCGAACCCGCTTTATCAATGGGCTGTATCCTCATGGAGATTCTGGACCGAGGATTCTTCCGTGTTTCTTCCGTGGCCGGCTTAGTGGGTCCAGCCTGGAACTTTGGTAGCGTTTCTGCTTCCTGCCCTGCGCCTGCCAGGTTGGCCAGAAGTATGCGGTCCCACCGTTCCCTGTCTGGTTTTTGAACACCGGCCGAGGGGTTGGTTACCGACAGCGCTCCGGGTGCTGAACGCCTAGGATGTGGACAAACCTCCGACAAGGAATCCAAGAAATTGGATTATGCGGGCTGAAAGTCTATGCTCTCCCTCTGAGCCTCGCCAGGCCAGTTCGGCCGCTCCTCATGGCATTTTTCTTCACGTCCTGTTGGGCTCCCTGGATGAGGTGGTCCTCATCTTCCCGAGATCTGCAGACTATGGTCAGGCAGGTGCGGACCAGGGCAGGGCAGTGGCCAAACAGCAGCTCCAGACTGCGTTAGACATCGGGGACTCATGTGCCAGGTCTGTGGCCGCAGTGGCTATGCGTTGTCGTGGCTTGGCTGAGGATATCCACCTTACCTGATACCCAGCTACGTTGGCGGATGTTCCCTTTTGGGACTTGACCTCTTGGCCCTGGGGTGGAAGATCACCTGCAGAGGATCGAGAAGTCCAATGCTACCTTGACTCGGTCTCTTCCGCTCAGAAGGACAAAGGCCGCAAGCCACAGCCTAAGCCCTTTGCTCGTCCTGCGCCCACGGGCGCGCGCCTGGCCCAGCAACGTTAGGGCCAGCGAGGCTCGACCTGGTATACCAAACTCAGCTTGCCGGCTTCCTCCAACAGGAAGCAGGGAGGTAAAGGCCCAGGAGGCCCCTCGGCCGGTTCCTCCTCCAGCCTGCCCAGTGACGGGCTGAGGGGTGTCGCCCCATCCTGTCACCTCACCCTGGTTCTCTCCGTGGGGACGGCCAGACACTTCCTTTCGCCTGGTCGCTGTTACCACAGACAGGTGGGTACTGGAGGTGGCGGGAAAAGGCCTGCCTCTGGAATTCGAGCAGGCCCCGCCCTTCAGAGCCGTCGCACCTCGGGGTCCGCAGCCTCATTGGCGGCTCGCCGAGCCGACATCGCTCTCCTCCTCCAAAAGGAGGTGATCACGGAGGGAGGACCCCTTCAGACCCGGGGTTCGTGTCCAGGTATTTCCTGGTTCGAAACGGACGGGGTCTGGCGCCCATTCTCGACCACCACACACCTGAACAAGTTCCTAAGGTCTCGAACCTTCAGGATGGTCACTCTGGCAGATAATACCATCTCTGGAAAGCGCGTGTGGTTCTGCTCTCTGGACCTACAGGACGCGTTCTTTCACGTCCCTATCCGTCCGTCCGATCGAGATTCCTCCGCTGTTCGGAGGGATCCCTCTTCAGTTCCGAGCCATGCCCTTCGGCTTATCTCCAGCTCCCAGGGTCTTCACCAAATGCATGGCAGTGGTGACAGCATTCCTGCTTGGCGCCGAGGGGTCCGGGTGTACCCTTACCTGGACGATTGGCTGATAGCAGCCTCCTCCAGACGGGAGGTGGAGCGGTCCAGAGATCTGGCCCTCCAGGTTTGCTCTCAAGTTGGCCTTCTCATCAACGAGGCCAAGTCGGAACTCGAGCCGAAGCAGGTGATCCTGTTCATCGGGGCAGAGCTCGGCTCTCTTCGAGCCAGAGCACGGCTCCCGTGGACAGGGCCGAGGTTCTTACCTCCTTTGCCCAATCATTTCTGGTTGGGCAATCGCGCCCTGCCCGGGACTTCCTGCGCCTTCTGGGTCTCATGGCGGCCTGTACCAGCGTGGTCCGTTGGGCCCGCTGGCACATGCGCCCCCTTCAGTGGGGACTGGCCAGCCAGTGGTCACAACGCTGCGATCCTTTGGACCAGCTAGTGATAGTGACCCAGGAGATGTGGAACGCTCTCCAGTGGTGGACAGTTCCATTCCATCTGCAGGAGGGCATCCCGTTTGTCCGCCCCGAGCCGACGGTCTCTCTATCGAACGATGCCTCTCTGATGGGTTGGGGTGCCCATCTGGGGGAACACCGAGTGCACGGCCTCTGGTCCCCGCGGGAGTCCCGATGCCACATCAACCTGCTGGAGCTCCAAGCGGTCCTCCTAGCTCTCACCGCCTTTGCTCCGTTTCTCCTGGGTCAAGTGGTCCGAGTCCAGATGGACAATACCACGACCATGTACCCCTGGAACTGGCCAGGGCGTGGACGTTAGCTCCATGCTTCTATGCAAGGAAGCTCTCTCCGCATTTGGTCACTCTCGCAGAGGCCTGGAGGCGGATCTCCCAGCCATTCATGTGGCAGAGCCTCCCAACACCCTGGCCGATGCCCTGAGCCAGATAGGGCTGCATCTCACGAGTGGTCTCTCCTGCCAGAGGTAGTACAAGATCTGTTCTCCCACTGGGCACACCTCAGGTGGACCTGTTTGCCTCCAGGGAGAACGCGAAGCTGAGGCTGTTTCATGCCCGCCCCCCTCAGCAGGGCTCGCTGCAGGGGGATGCCTTCTCGAGGCTGTGGACCCCGGGCCTCTTCTACGCCTTTCCCTCATTTCCCTTGATTCACAAGGTGCTTCTCAAAGCAAGGAGGGACAAGGCGCAGGTGATCCTGATAGCCCCAGACTGGCCCGCCAGTTCTCAGTACCCAGATCTCCTCAGCCTCAGCTCCAGGTTCCCGAGGCAGCTTCCAGCCCGCCTGGACCTGCTCTCAGTCAATCAGGGAAGTTGTTCCATCCGGACCTTCAATCCCTGCACCTGACGGCCTGGTTCCTGAGCGGCTAGAGTTCCAGGCCTTGGGTCTTTCTGACGAGGTCCTCAATGTTGTTGAGGCATCCCGTAAGGAGTCGACCAGAAAATGCTACGCCTTCAAATGGAAGAGATTCTCCATTTGGTGTCAGGGCAAGGGCTTGGACCCTTCCTCCTGTTCTGTGGCAAGCATTTTGGACTATTTATGGTCCCTTTCTAGTCAAGGGCTTAGGGTCGACGACCCTAAGGTGCACCTGGCAGCCATCTCTGCTTACGGGCGCGGGCGAGGGCAGTCGGTGGCGCAGGAAAAGGTGGTTGGGCGCTTTTTCCAAAGGCCTTGATCACATTTCCCCTCCGGTGCGAGAACCTCCACCTCCGTGGGATTTACTGCTGGTACTGGCAAAGCTCATGGGCAAGCCATTCGAGCCAATGCACAGGTGTGATCTCTCTCACCTGTCATGGAAGACCGCCTTCTTGGTGGCTATCACGTCAGCCAGAAGGATGGGAGAGCTCCAGGCGCTTTGTATCGAGTCTCCTTACCTGGTCTTCCACAGGGACAAGGTTGTCCTGTGCCCCCACCCGAAATTCCTTCCGAAGGTGGTGTCGGAGTTTCACCTTAACCAGGTGCTGACTCTGCGGTGTTCTGCCCCAATCACACCTCGGAGGCGAATACCAGGCTCCATACTCTGGACCCTAGAAGGGCTGCACGCTATTATAAGGAGCGGATGGCTGAAATTGGGAGAGGTTCGCCAGCTGTTTGTCACCCTACGCTGAAGCCGCATCTGGCAGACCTGCAGCCAAGGCGGACGATAGGCAGGTGGGTCACCTCCTGCATAGATCGCTGCTATAAGTTGGCGGGCATGGAGCCTCCCAGAGGATAAGAGCTCATTCTACCGTCATACTGCTGCATCGGTGGCTGCTTCCAGGGACGCCCTATCCAGGAAATCTGCAGGGCTGCTACCTGGAAGTCAGTACACTTTTATTACCCATTACCACATCGACCTTGAGTCACGCCGGGATGCTGGTTTATTCCTAAGTAGGGGTGTGCACCTTTGCCTCCCTCCTCCGGAGAACTGCTAGGAGTCTGCCAATAAGTGTGGATGAACAACATATCCATGTCCTAAAATACAGGTTACTCACCTGTAACAGGAGTTCTAGGAATGGTATATGTTGTTCATCTGATCCCTCCTCGGCTCGACGTTACCTGAGCTTCCAGCGGGCAGATCTGGCGCATGGGGCGGAGCGAGAGTTTTACCACCCGGGTGGGTGGGAGGAGCCAACTGAAGACCTTCCGCAAGATTTAAAGCGGCAAGGAACCTGCCAATAAGTGTGGATGAACAACATATACCATTCCTAGAACTCCTGTTACAGGTGAGTAACCTGTATTTTTTGCCTAAGGTGGTTTCAGATTTCCACCTTAATCAATCTATTTCTCTTCCAGTGTTCTTCATTGACCATTCCTCCTCTGGTGAGAGGAGGTTGCACAGCTTAGATGTTAAGAGGGCCCTAAGTTACTACATAGAGCGTACCAAGGGTCACAGGTTTGACTCCCTCTAACTATTTCTCACTTATTTATTTATTTATTAACTAGATTAACCAGATAAGCATACTGAACGTACATCCGCTCGTTTCCAGATGCGACCTGGGGTTACAAAGCAATACAGTGCACAAGGTACAATTGGTACATAGGCAGTGTTGATGAGGAAACAGAGGCAGAGAAATGCATACATCTTGATCGTTTCCAGATGCGACCTGGGGTTACAAAGCATAAAGTACATGAAATACATTTGGTACATGGTCAGTGATGGTGAGGTTGGGAAAGGGAAACCTGCCACTAAGAGATCCATTGCCAGGTGGATTGTCTCTTGTATCCAATTTTGCTATCAAAAACTGGGTAAGGTTCCCCCTTCAGGCCTGAGGGCTCTCTACCAGAGGTACAGCTGCGTCTCTAGCTGCTGCCAGAGACATCCCTATCTTAGAGATATGTCAAGCAGCTACTTGGAAAACAGTACACACTTTCACAAGCATTACTCCCTGGATATCCAGGCCAGGAGGATGCTGCTTTGCACAGCCATGCTTCAGAGCCTATTCCCTAAGTAGGTTCTGTCCCTCCTCCATGGAGGTACTGCTGTGTAGTCTGCAATTGTCATAATATAGCAAGACTTCATGTTGTTTGAAGAAAAAATTACTCACCTTAGTAATGTTGTTTCTTCTAATGGAGTCTTGCTATATTATGACCTCCCCCCAGCCTGCCCCTCTCAGAACTTCTGCTTTGGGTATGGGGTGGGCAGTCCAGTGTTGGCACTTATTGATGCCCATTTTATGTTTTCCACCCCTTCTTTTTTGGGGTGTTTGGGTGTTGTGTTTTATTTTATCTTATCTTATCTTATTTTCTGGTCCCCTGACTTGAGTCTTGGTGTTGGGACCAGGAAAATGTGTTAATATTTAAGTAGCCAGTTGGCTAGTGTAGGTTACAGCTTCCACACAGAACCTTAGTGAGTTTTGCTCGTAAAGATCTGACAGTTTCAGTTTGAAATATTCCAGACAGAGCTTTTCTAACCAAGCTCGCACTCTAATATATCAATATACCAGTTGGGGGGTGAGGATATAGCATGCTCCAAACAGGAAAGGGATCTTGGGGTTATCATCTCTGATGACCTCAAGGTAGGGAAACAGTGTGACAAGGCAGCAGGTAAAGCAAATAGGATGCTGGGATGTATAGGCAGGGGCATCACCAGCAGGAAAAGGGAGGTCATAATTCCGCTATACAAGACACTAGTGAGGCCCCACCTGGAGTACAGTGTACAGTTCTGGAGACCATACCTACGTAAGGACATAGACAGGGTAGAGAAGGTTCAGAGGAGGGCAACAAAGATGGTGCATGGATTGCATCACAAGTCCTATGAAGACAGGTTGAAGGAACTGAACATGTACTCCTGGAGGAGAGGAGGGAGAGGGATATGATAGAGACATACAAGTATCTTACAGGGAGGAACAGGGTGCAGGAAAACACTATTTTAAGCGAAAAAGATGATCCAGGACTAGAGGGCATGGGATGAAGTTGAGGGAGGACGTTCAGAGGAAACATGAGAAAGAATTTCTTCACAGAATGGGTGGTGGACAAGTGGAACACCCTGCCAGAGGAAGTGGTGGGGGCTGAAACAATCACGGGATTTAAGAATGCATGGGATATACATAAAGGAATTCTGGAGGTCAGGGGTAAGGGGCAACAGACTTCTAGGAAAACAAACCGAACTTACAAGCTCAATTGGGCAGACTGGGTGGGCCATAGGCCCTTATCTGCCGACACTGTCTATGTATCTATGTATCTAAGTTCCATGCCTGGCATGGAAGTTAACTCTTTCACCTCCGGAGCAGTTCTAATGGTGGGACAAACTGCAATTGTCATAATATAGCAAGACTCCATTAGAAGAAACAACATTACTAAGGTGAGTAATTTTTTCTTACAGTTGTGTCCAAACACAGATAAAATACGTTAACAATAACAAACATTGTTTCATATCAAAAGTTATAAAAATACAAAGGCAATAGAATCAACATCATACAATTATTGCTGATTATTCATCCAAAACAGTTGCAATGCTTTTAAAATAAGCTAGCGAGGGAGGCAAAGGCAAAAAGGAGGGTAGCATTCAGAAGATAGGAGACACAGAGGGAGAAGGATAGGGAGGTGTATCAGGGGAAGCAGGAAAAGCAGTAAGGAATATAAAGGCTCAAACTGAAGATAGAATAGCCCAAGAGGTAACGAAAGGGGCCAAGACATTTTTTAGGTATGTAAGTGAAAAGTGGAAGATCGGGGGTGGGATTGTAAGGTTAAAAAGGAAAGGGAGGGGCTCTATAGAGGGGCCCCAGAAAAAAGGCAGATATCCTGAACATATACTCTTGTTCAGTGTTCAGAGGAAAAGGGAGGGGCCACAAAGTAACAGAATTTGAGGGAGGGAGGAGGACACTAGTCCTTCAGAGGAGAGACTCACTAATCTGAAGGTGTACAAAGCAATGGGATGCATCCAAGGGTATTGAGGTAGCTTGGGGAAGTACTGGCTGCAAGCAGCTCAGACAGTTCTGTTTAACAGCTCACTGGAAACAGGAGTGGTTCTGGAGGACTGGAGGAGGGCTGATGTAATCCCACTACACAAAAGTAGTAGCAGGAGGAGGCTGGAAATTATAGGCCAGTCGGCCTGACATCAGTGCTGGTAAGTTAATGGAACCACTGCTGAAGGAAAGGATTGTAGAATATCTTGATTCCTGTGGGTTATAAGACCTGATGCATTATGGTTTCACAGAGAAGAGGTCATGTCAAATGACTCTTGACAGATTTTTTTTGGTGACAGTCAGGGTGGAGCCGCGTACGTGGCCTACCTAGATTTCAGCAAGCTTTTGACACCATTCCACATAGGAAACTAGTAAACAAGCTGGGTAGCTTAGGTGTGGGTCCAAAGGTGGGTAATCTGGGTAAAAATTTGTTAGGAGATAGGCAACAGAGGGTGGTGGTGGTAAATAAAGATCTTTCTTCGAGAGTGAGCCCTTGCAGTAGGTAACACCAGTAGGATTGAAGCCGGTAGGTGCCAAGACCCCACAGAAAACATCTAACTAGCAGTATACAGTGGGGAACCACCTCTGACGTCGGCCTGCCCCAGACTTCACATACACAATAAAAGGGGCAATTCCTTCGGCATCACCTCAGTTCTTTTCCCGCCTTCAGCCCGCACACATCGGCTCCACAGATGCCTTCTGCTGAGATAAATCGCCATTTTGACCGTGTTTTTTAATGCTTTCATATTTTTTTTTTTTTTTTACAGAAATTTTGTCTCTACCATTCCCCATCTGTATGTCGTCTTCTCTGACATTGTCCATCAACCTGCACCAGTCAGTGTGCCTGTGGCAAACAGATACTAAGGACTGATACTCATCCTGTCTTCTGTGCCTAGGCCCAAACCATGATACCAAGGCCTGCCAACACTGCCAGAAGTTTAATAGCAGGATGAGAATTTGCCACCATAAAGCCCTCCAGGCCTTCTTGCTCGAACAACAACTTGCTGCCATGCAGAAGGATTCTTCAACTCAGGAGGGCCCATCTCACAAAAAGTCGTCAGTGAAGCATCACCATAAAGAAAAAAGGAGAGAGAGGGAAAAAGACAGATCCTCACTGAAATCCAGGTCCTCTGACTCCTGGTCTGCCTCTCAGGGGAGTTTGGACTCTGCATCCCAGGCAGCGAGCTCTCCTACCCATCTCATGGTAGTGAGTCCACCCACCATGGTACGGGCATCGGGAGGCAAGGATTCTGGGTCCAGGATCTCGCGCCCGGCCCTACAGCCACTAAAAGTCCGGCCACCCTCTCAGGCTGTGGGCTGGCAATCAGACAGCAATGCCAGCTCATCCTCTGGTGACAGATCTTCTGCTGCCAGACCGGCAAAAGCACCGTCTGTTTGCCAGTCTCACTGGTGCCAACTCCGTAGACAGACAGGGTTCAGATCATTCCTTCGGGAGGTCTGCTTCTCGTCCCCCTAAAGGCCAAACGACAAGCAGACGCCAGAGAAGTGGACGTCTGATAAGTGGTCATCGGCCGAGGACCTGCACAGATGCCAGGCCGCCTCGAAGCCGGCACGCCCAGCCTCAACACCTGACACCTTGACTCCAGCGTCACCGGCCTTGCCCTGCCAACGGCCAACGAACGCACGGAGCACAGAATGCAGTCAGGTATCCCGCCATCAGCCTTAACCCACACTATACCTGCTGACCCTGGGTTACTGCCCAAGGCACTGGCGCTGCCCCTGGACCAGACGCCGGGTCCATTGAACTGTCCACCGGACCAGGAACAAGGCTCCAGCTGTTGGAGGTCAAAGACCTCTTTTCCTCTTGGTGGAATACAATCAAGGGGATCTCCTTCCACCAAAGCCCACCCACATGAAAGAACCTATCCCCAGGGACCATACTTCACTCCAGAGGGAACCCACTCCTCCCCCTGAGGACAGTGGCCATGTGGGCCATAAAAGCTGACCCCAGACAAAGAGCCAGAGCTCTTCTTGCTCTACCAAATGGCATAAACACTGGCATCAGTATACGAGGTCTCTTGCTCTTCCTCCGAAAAATCGGACCACTCCTCCTTATCTTCATCAGAATCCTCTTTGGTACCGGGACTCCCTTCACCTAACCAAATGGACACTCCCAGGTCCCCACCAGATGACCCTTACTTCATGGAGGTCATGTGGCACGAACAAGCAATTATGAGCTGGGACACACAGGACCTTGACCCAGAGAGGCGTTGTCTGGCCAAATACTTGTGCCAGAAGGACCCCAAACCAGTTGTTGTGCCACCATTGGTGGACACTTTCCAAGATATGACAAAGGCACCATAGGAAGCACCCATCCACATCCTCGTCCCTTCCCAAAAAGTCAGATCGCCTGTATAGGACACCCAGAGAGGAGCCCTTCCTGGGTGAACTACCAACAGCTGACTCAGTGGTCATCATGGCTGCCCACAACAGATCCCAGAGACCATGGCACCTGAGTACACAGCCACCCAGCAGGGAGTCCAAGCAGCTGGACAGAATGGGCAGGAAGGTATATTCCTCAGCCACCTGCACCGAAAGATCACTTAATTTCCTGATACACATGGTGCAGTTTCAGAATGCCCTGTGGGAACAAGGGGTGGACATGATTCATGACGTTCTCGACTGCCCCCAGAAGGCAGAGCTAGAAAACCTCATGAAAACGGGCTCAGACATAGGCACCCACTTCCTCAGATCGGCCTGTGACTCAGCAGACACGGCAGCCAGGGTGGCCGCCACTGGGGTGTGTCTCAGGCGACACTCCTGGCTTAGAGTCTCCGGCTTCACCCAGGATGTCCAAGCCAGCATCTTAGATATTCCGTTTAGGGGCTCGATTCTCTTTGGGGAAAAGTCTGAAAAGATCATTACAAGGATACAGGACTCCAGCAAAGCTGTTCAGTCATATATATATATATATATATATATATATATATATATATATATAGCCAGTCAGTGGACCTTAAGGGTCCATGGGACCAGCGCTGGGATAACCTGGATCAACCTATCTCCATCTCAGACCCAGTCCACCAGACCCTCCGATGGTGGCTAACACTATCTGGACGACAGCAGGACTCCGGGGATGTAGCCTACACTAGAGGAGTCTCTACACATCAACATGTTGGAGATAAGAGCCATCCTTTATACTCTCTACAAGCCCTGCAGACTGATCTGCTACCGGGACACCTCCTTATCCAGACGGACAATGTGTCGGTGGTGTTCTACATCAACAAGCAGGGAGGAACCCACTTGTAGCAACTCTGTCGCGAGGCCACGAGAGTATGGAACTGAGCCATAGACCATCACCTGGATATCTTGGCTGTCCATGTCCCAGGTGTACAGAACACCTTGGCCGACGTACTCAGCCAGTCAAGGATCAGAGCACACGAGTGGGTACTCCAGCAGTCCGTTGTAAATGACCTCTTCGACAGGTGTGGGCCGACCAGAATTGGACCTCTTTGCAACCCGACACAATGCAAGACTGCCCAGTTTTTGCTCGCTAGATCCTGGGCTTGGTGTTTTCTGGTGAGATGCGTTGTCTCTCTTCTGGACAGGGAGGTCCTCTACACCTTCCCCCCCTTTCCATTGATCCAGAGGGTACTCTTCAAACTACAGTCAGAAAGAGTGGAGATGATCCTAGTGGCTCCCTTCTGGCCTCGGCAGATATGGTTCCCTCTGCTTCAACAGCTGGTGACAGAACTGCCTCTGCCCCAGCCCTTGAGCTCACACTTGCTCTCACAGGACAACGGGACATTAGTCCATCCAGATCTGAGATCGTTGGCACCTGCATGCGTGGCTGCTACGGACCTAGCCATTTCCCGCTTTGGAGTCTCGGCTAGAGTGGCTGACGTTTTGGTGGCCACTAGGAAACCTTCCAGTAGGGCCACTTACACAATGAAATGGAAGCGGTTCTGCATCTGGGCCACCTCTCAGCATTCGGACCCTTTCACCTGTCTGGTGAATACTGTACTGAAGCGCCTTCTATCCCTGTCAGACTCTGGTCTGAGCTACTTCTCTCTAAAGGTTCATCTGTCTGTCATCTCTGCCTACCATGCACCTATTGAGGACAAAACACTTGCCAAATGGATCTTCCCCATACGTTCCTAAGGGCCATTCTGCATTTGAAGCCTCCCATTAGGGACCCAGTTCCGCCATGGGATATTACGTTTGTTTTGGAAAGCTTGTGAGCTGCACTTTTGTGTTGTGGAAAGCGTTATTTTTAGTTGCCATTACTTCTGCTCGAAAGATTTCTGCGCTCCGGGCCCTGATGTGTAAAGAGCCTTATTTGGTTTTCCACAAGGATAGGGTGTCCTTGCGGACTTATCCTAAGTTCAAGGTGGTGTCAGAGTTTACATTGAATCAGAACTTCCACCTTCTTGTCCACTACCAAGAGTACTCCATCCAAGGGGAGGCACTACTTCATACTCTGGATGTTCATAGGGTGCTTTTTTTATTATTTGGAGCGCACCCAAGCTACTAGAAAGTCTGACCAGTTGTTTGTGTCTTTCACCCCCAGAATGGAAGGGGCTCCTGTTTCTAAGCAATGTTTATACAAGTGGTTGGTTAACTACATAGATACATAGACAGTGTCGGCAGATAAGGGCCTATGGCCCACCCAGTGGTGGGCCACGGCATTGTTTTCTGCTACAACAAGTATGCCAGGATCGGTTAAAGGCTAATCTACCAGCTGGCCCAGTGGCATGGACGGCTGAGGCATACGTGCCTTACGTCCTGCCATGGCAGCGACCTGTGTTCACGGTGCAAGCGGGCCACCAGGGGTCAGCTGGAGAGGGAGAGGATCGAGCCTCCGAAGGACAGCTCTCCTCTCCTCTCCCGGGGAGGGAGGATTGGCGCTCCTGCCGAATAGCTGCCCCCAGGTGGAGGCCCGCGGGTACTGCGGGTCTGCTGAGCACCAAGGAAGGGAGGGTGTTAGGGACTTCGACATGTGCATGCCTCCACGCACGCATGTCTGGGGTGTGCACCCAGCAATGGGGTGGGGAAAATATGGAAAACTCCTGGCTGCTGATGATGACCGACGACTGCAGGCTCCACACCCAACAACCAGGACAGTTCTCTGGCAAAATAAGTCCCAGTGATACTGGGGTGATTGGGCTGGGGGGTGGGTTAGAGGAGCAGGTAAGGGGCGTAAGGAGATGCAACCTATATTGGGGGGGGGGCACTCCACCGGGGGCATGACTGCCTTTTTTGCCTCTTTGAGGAATGTATTAGCCGCTGACATTTGTGCAGCTGCTACTTGGAGTTCTGTCCACACCTTTGTCGAGCACTACAGTTTAGACGTTGCATCTAGACACAGAGCAGGCTTCAGACTGGCAGTCCTGCAAGGCATCCTGTCTTAAACCTCTTTGGGAGACTTTCACCTCCACCCAGCTGACCGGGGTCTCTTCCTTACTGCTTGGGACTCTGTCCTAAAGGTGTTACCTACTGCAAGAGCCCCCTCAAAGAAAGATGGTATAGTTAAATAAGAACTTACCATAACAGTAGATCTTTGAGAAGAGCTTTTGCAGCAGGTGCTATTTTCCCTCCTGCCTTCCCCCTGGTAGCAGCTTCTCCATCGTGGTTACCTTTCCTCGTTTTTGAGGAACCTCCTCAGTTCCCCATATTTACTCCTTTTGCTGGGGTCTCCGTTGGGAGAACTGAGGTTGGGCTGGGGGACCGCCCTCTTTGTACCATATGTGACGCCGGGGTGGGCCAATGTCAGGAGACGGTCCCCTGCTATAGACTGATAGCTAGAAGTTTTCCATGGGGTCCTGGTGCTGCTGGCTTCAGTCCTTAAGGTGTTACCTGCTGCAAGCACTCGTCTTGAAGATCTACTGTTACAGTAAGTTCTTACACAACTGTACTTTCTGGGAGTGATATATGGTGCACATCCACATGACCCACACAACCTCCCCTGGCAAATGGCACACGGATTCCTGCTTCCAGAATGCAAGATCTGACATCACAGGATGGTGTCGGAGTATACCACCCGGGTGGGAGCAGCTTAGCTTGAAGATGTTCCAGCTGGATTTAAAAGGGAAAGGAAGACTGCCTAAGTGTGGGAGTGCACCATATACCACTCACAGAACTATGGTTATAGATACTTCATTTATAAAGTGCCCCTTCCCGGAGGCTTGGAGCACTGTACAATTTCGTAAAAACATCATCAGAGAATCTTCCAACAATCACATTGGAGAATATAAAACAACATCATAATATATCTATCTACCACATAAAACAAGACAGTAGAGTATAAAACTTTCAGTAACTATATATTTTATAAATGGTATGCTTAGTTAAATAAAAATGTTTTGTTTTAAGCCCTTTTTTTTAAAGGTTTCCACCGAGGGTGCCTCCCTCAAATAACCTGGCAGTGAATTCCACAGAGCTGGTGTGGCAATGGAGAAAGCATGTTCCCCCAATTGCTGCAGCCTAGCCTTGGGGACCCCCACGGGGCATCCCTCGGAGGAATGGAGAGCACGAGCCAGGCAGTGAGGAACTAGGAGGTCTTGCAGGTAGTAACCCTAATTATTTTTCACATTTAAGCTCAGCTGTCAGATCTTTGACCATTTTACCAGCCTACCCAGGTCCTCCTTTAGTTCCCTAATCTCATGTCTGGTGTCTCTTTGTGCAGATATTAGTGCCATCTGCAGAGAGGCAGAGCTTGCTCTGTCTGCCCACCCTTATGTTGCAGAATATATGGACAGGAACCAGGACTAATCCCTGTGGTACCCCACTCGTAACCTCTTTAACATAATAGAATTTGTCATTTACTACTACCCTCTGTGTCCTGCACCTCCACCAGCTTTCCACCCATGTTATTGTATGTTTTTCCACCTGAGGCCTTTCAGTTTTTTTGACCAGTTTCCTGTAGGGGACCAAGTCAAAGGCCTTGCTGAAGGCCAGGTACAGTAAGCTGGTCTGTTCTTTGTAGGCCAGCCTAGTCACTCAAGTCGAAGAACTATTAGGTTCTTTTGGCATGCCCCCCCCCCCCATGAACCTGTGCTGCCTGTGGTTCTGCAACCCATTTGCTTCAGAAGTCTACTAGTCATTCCCTCGATATGGCCTCAAGTACCTTCCCCACTATAGATGTCAAGATGATTGGTCTGTTACCTGGATCATTCTTCCTGCCACTTTTGTGCAGAGGAACCACATCAGAAGTCCTACTCTCCCTGGAGGAACCACTCCTATGTCCAGCGAGCTGTTGAAAATATCTGCCAGTGGAGCTGCTTCCTTTGGTATCCTAGGATGTGACCCATCTGGCCCCTTTGATTTGTCTTCCTGCAACCCCTTCAGTCCTTTTAGCAATCTTTCTTCCATGAAATGGCTTTGACTGGTGTAGCTCCCTACCTCCTTTCATGATATGGCTTTGACTGGTGTAGCTCCCCTCCTCCTTTCATGATATGGCTTTGACTGGTGTAGCTCCTCCTTTCATGATATGGCTTTGACTGGTTAGCTCCCCTACCTTCTCATGATATGGCTTTGACTGGTGTAGCTCCCCTCCTCCTTTCATGATATGGCTTTGACTGGTGTAGCTCCCCTCCTCCTTTCATGATATGGCTTTGACTGGTGTAGCTCTCCTCCTTTCATGATATGGCTTTGACTGGTGTAGCTCCCCTCCTCCTTTCATGAAATGGCTTTGACTGGTGTAGCTCCCCTCCTCCTTTCATGATATGGCTTTGACTGATGTAGCTCCCCTCCTCCTTCCATGATATGGCTTTGACTGATGTAGCTCCTCTCCTCCTTTCATGATATGGCTTTGACTGATGTAGCTCCCCTCCTCCTTCCATGAAATGGCTTTGACTGGTGTAGCTCCCCTCCTCCTTTCATGATATGGCTTTGACTGGTGTAGCTCCTACCTCCTTTCATGATATGGCTTTGACTGGTGTAGCTCCCCTCCTCCTTCATGATATGGCTTTGACTGGTGTAGCCCTCCTCCTTTCATGATATGGCTTTGACTGGTAGCTCTCCTCCTTTCATGATATGGCTTTTGACTGGTGTAGCTCCTCCTTCCATGATATGGCTTTGACTGGTGTAGCTCCTCCTTTCATGATATGGCTTTGACTGGTGTAGCTCCTCCTCCTTTCATGATATGGCTTTGACTGGTGTAGCTCCTACCTCCTTTCATGATATGGCTTTGACTGGTAGCTCCTCCTCCTTTCATGATATGGCTTTGACTGGTGGAGCTCCCCTCCTCCTTTCATGATATGGCTTTGACTGGTGTAGCTCCCCTCCTCCTTTCATGATATGGCTTTGACTGGTGTAGCTCCCTCCTCCTTTCATGATATGGCTTTGACTGGTGTAGCTCCCCTCCTCCTTTCATGATATGGCTTTGACTGGTGTAGCTCCCCTCCTCCTTTCATGATATGGCTTTGACTGGTGTCCCCTCCTCCTTTCATGAAATGGCTTTGACTGGTGTAGCTCCCCTCCTCCTTTCATGAAATGGCTTTGACTGGTGTAGCTCCCCTCCTCCTTTCATGATATGGCTTTGACTGGTGTAGCTCCCCTCCTCCTTTCATGAAATGGCTTTGACTGGTGTAGCTCCCCTCCTCCTTTCATGAAATGGCTTTGACTGGTGTAGCTCCTCTCCTTTCCTCTCCCCTTTTTACCCCTACCTCGCACTCTGGTAATGGCTTATCCTCCTGCTTGGTAAATACTGAACAAAACTTGTAGTTCTGTATCTCACCTTTGCCTCTGTCCCCCTTCTGCCAATCTTCCTTCCTTTTTATCCACACAGTGCCTTCTTTGACATTGCACTTCTCCCGAATTTAGCAGAAGAATGCCTTATCCCCTTCTTCACCTCCCTTGCTATTCTAAGTTCTGTCTCAGCTTCTGCACTTCTGATTCTCTTACTGGATTCTCTGGTTGTCCTTAGGTAAGTTTCCCTGTCTTCCTCCCTCTGGCTACTCTTGTAGTTTTTTAAATGCCATTCTTTCTCGTCTCACTGCTTCATTCACATCCAGTGTGAACTACAGTGGCCCTCACTTTCTTGTAACCTTTTTTAATACAGTTGGCTGCCACCTGTAATACACCTACTTTGAATGCATCCCCTTTCCCCTCTATTCCTGCTGTACCTGTTATGCTCATTATTCTTACCCTCAGCAACTCCTGCATCCTGTTCAAATCAGCTTTTCTGAAGCGCCACACCTTCACTGTATTATTTCCCCTTGTTGGCTTCCAGTTAGGACTTTCAACCACACTGGTTTGTGACCACTTAACCCCAGCAGTTCTTGGACTACTGCATTGGGCATCTGCTTAATGTGTGAGCAGTTTCTCCCATCTGTCAGAATATCCAGCAAAAGGTGGCAGATATTCCCTTTTCAGGGTGGAACCCTTTTGGCTAGGGGTCAAGGACCATCTCATGTGCATTGAAGTCCAGTGTAACCCTGGATTCAGGGACACCAGTCAGTAATCCAAAGCAGCAGCCCAAATCTCAGCCATAAGGCTCTGGCTGTTTTAGTGGTATCTACATACTTCGGCTTGCAGTGCCAGCAGCAACAGAAGCAGCAGTTCCAGCTCTACAGCCCAGCCAAACTCTTCAATGTCTGGGGGTCAGAGCTGATGCAAGGGTGGTGGAGGGGCTTCCTCTGGAGGCCAGTCATAGGGAGCTGCCTCCAAAAGCAAGAAGGCATTGGATGAGGGCTCCATCCCTTCTTTATCCTGTCCTCTGAGGCAGCTCCATTTCTACCTGGTTTGTAAGCTGCATTCGCCACTGCTGTGCTATGGCTCAGGTTAAACTGGAGAGCAAGGTACATGCCCACTCCACCAGAGCGGTTGCCACTTCTCTGGCAGAGATGCACTCTGTGCCTTTTGGAGAGATCTGCAGAGCTGCAATGTGGTGTACAGTGTATACCATTACCAAGCATTATGCCCTGGATGGCAGTACCAGGTAACATGTCACATTTGGCAGGACAATTCTGAATGGATTATTACCCTGCAGGAGTCCTTGGCTCCAGCCTCCCATTCTCTGAGCTTGGTACTCTTGACCAACAAGTAGGAATCTGTGAAGAAGATTGATTATTGGAAGATATGAAAGTTAGTACTTGGGTAACAGCTGATCTTCCTGAATATCTTCTCCATAGATTACCACACCTGCCCAGACTCACTCCAGTATTGTGTTATGATCTTCATCCCCTTTGTACTTGGTTTTGTCTGTGAAGACACTGTTACTGGGTTTTGTGGCCCTTCTCACATGGGCCGCTAGGGCTGTCTTATGCCCCTAGGCTACATACAAAGGTTACTCTTTAGGTTCATGCTGCTTACCTCCTTAGTTTAAAAAAAATAAATAAATAATAATGGGTACTGGGGTGGTTGGCAGCTAGTGTAGCTGCATGCCAGTGGGCGCATATGCTTCCTGTTGTATCACCAACCCCACCAGAAAAGTTCTGGCTTTTGTGGGATCCTGTCGTTTGTTTCAGAGCTACAAGTGGTAATCTATGGAGAAGATATTCAGGAAGATCAGCAGTTACGGTAAGTATGTGACTCATTTTCTTCAAGTCCCACCTTGCCCCTGGGTTACCATGTGACCATATGTCACTTGACATCCTTACATTTCAGTCCATCCAGCTGTAAACCTGTGCAGAAACAGAAATCTTCTGAAAATGATCTCAACTCGGATTCTGCTGGGAAACTAAAACAAAAAAAAAAAAAAGGTGGGCTTAAATGACCCTAATGATTCATAAAATGTATTCAAAGAAGAATGCAGTTCACTAAATATTTCCCACAAATTAACAGTGTACTTGGGTAAATGTACATGAAAATCTTATGGCTTTCATTCTGCATCTGTAGCTGCTGTTACATGTCAACCTGCTGTGTACTTCCAGGGTGTGTTTGATCAGAGAATGAAGTGCTGGCAGAAATGGCAGGATGCTCAAGCCATGTTGCTAAAGAAACGGGAGGCTGAGGTGAAGCTCCAGTACGCAGGCAAGCCTGATAAACTCCAGCAGGCAAAGGAAGAGATCAGAGAAGTAAGGAACCTGTATCCATGGGCGCAGGCAGTGTCTGTGTCTTACTTTGAAACTGATGCTTTTGCACCTGTTGTTTTAGACGTATGTACATTAGTCTGCTCCACTGTACCAAGTGGAGGCCAGCAGGGAAGGTAATGGAGCATCTGTGCGGACACTCTCCTCCTGGGGGAGGGTGCTGCGGAGCACTTTGCAGAGTGTGACACTTGGTGGTGTGTGGAGCCTTGTCAGCGTGGGTGGTCACATCTCTGGCTCTGCCTCCAGGGCATTGCCACAGTATGCACTGCTAGGGTGAGGGGAGGAGCCCAGAAAACAGCAAACAGTGCCCATCTCTGCCTGCCAGATGATGGCTGCCTGGCGCGCCCCCCCCCCCCAATCACAGTCCCCTTGGCACACTGCCCCTGTCCACCTTGGAGGACCCCTCAGAAACTGTCACTCCCCTACCATCGGCCAGGGAAGACCCCCTGCAGGAATATGCCAGACCCTCGGAGGATGCATGGATAACCTGGGGAGCCAGGTGGCAGGGAATGGCAGTGAAGGGTGAGACTGGTAGGCAGGAGTGGCAGGTCAGTGGTGCAGGGAAGAGCAAAAAACTATATATACATCAGCATTATTACATTTTTATTTTTCATTTTCCCTTTCATTTGTGACCATTTTAAAGGACTTGCTTTACTCTCTGCTTCTGCTGCTTTAACGACCTTCCACAGCGCCTAACTCAAAATGATTATTCTCTGAAGACTGAGATAATTTAAGTACTGTATATATGGCCATCACAGAAAGCACTTGTCAGTGCTCACAGTACTGCATTTTAAGTGAAATTATATCTATAGATATAGTAAGCAGCGATAAATAAGACACACCTTTTTAACAGCTTTCTAAATGCCATTTGGAAGACCAGAGAAGTTCACAGTGATTTTCCTTTAAAGCAGTCTGTTGTACTCAGAGAATTTCCTTTGTGTGCTGTTGAAGATCTTAGCCAAATGTTATCACACTGCTTTTCTCATACTGATGCATGCTTGTACCAGCACTCTGGGAAAACCTTTTGATTTATATGTAAGGAACTGTAAGTTGTCCTTATTCTAATTCTGAGCGATGCTCTGTACAGATTCTGCGAGACAGTGACTCTGTACTTATACTGTAGAATAATTATCCTCTCATAATTTAATTTTTTTTTTCTGCCATGCTTCTCAAAGGAAATTGAAGAGGTATGACAATTTTTGCTTCATATTACTTTGACCCACATGCAATGTTTTTAAAAATCTAGAACAGTATCTGTTATAACAAGTGTTAACCCCCCCCCAAATGGAAAGATAGTTTTTATCTTTATACAATATATAGTTAAACCTCTTGAGTAAGAAGGTGATAACCTCAAACCAGAAGAGTGGCTCTCTTCATTTGTGCTTTATGGGGGTTACTGAATACATTCTCTCAAACTGACAGAAAGGGGGCAGACTGTTTCAGCTTAACATGCTGTTCGGTGGACCTGAGTTCTTATGATGGAGGTGTGTCTGCCCTTGAATTTTGCTTTACACCATTGATCACAACTCATCTCTTGTTTGGCCACACCTGCACTTTCATTTCAAATGGAATGCTTCACCGGTAGGAGGTGTGGGCAGCATGGAACAGCTTGAGCACTGGCTGCTCCATATTCTAGTACTGGTATTCAGGTCCATGGGTGACAGCTTTACATGACTACTTATGGCTCTGGGAAAGCTGAAATCATTGTATATTTTTTTTATGTTACAATATATATTAAGGCCATGAAAGTAGAATATTGGGTATCAGGATTCATTGATTTCCACTCCTTATGCCCTATCCAAGGCTCTAGCACGCTTGTGACATGAGCACTTCTGTAGTAGCAGATTGTGACATTACAAGCAAAAGCGCATGTCTTCAGTTGGGATATAAGCCCCAGTAGAACCAGATGAATTATAAGGGACATAGATAATGTTTCAGTGCAAGTGTCCTTACAAAGAAAACAACACGGCGAAGAGTAAGTAGTGAGCCTATCTGAACTGTAAGCTGGAACTGTCTTAACTACTTCAGTAGTGTTTCTAGAGCTGATAAGTAGCTCATTGGGTGAGTTCCTAAAACTTCCCAGGAAAAAATGTTTCTGTGACCTTGAATGGTTGAGCATTAATCATTATAAAACATAACAGGAAATTTGTTTCCATTCTACAGACCGTTTGTTTTGATACTTCATTGGGTTGAAGGTAACTGTATTTAGGATAGCATTATCAATCAAATGTTTTGGGTGGGGGAAGGCATTTAGACATTAAAACTAATTCCACAGCATTTTTGGTCAGCTGTTAGATCTGTCATAATTGTTTAATGAAAAAAGAAACAAGTAGACCGTTTTTAATTTAAATGTCTTTGAAATAAGTATGTTGTTCTTAGTTCTCACTCTGTTGCCCAGTAACTGGGTTTATAGCATTTTAACCTGAATCTTGGAAAGAACTGCACTGTCAAGTTTCTAATCTGGTTTTTATTACGTGTTTAGGACTGGGCAATCTTATCTTGTTCTTTATTTTTCCTTGTCAGTGGGAGGCAAAAGTGCAACAAGGAGAGAGAGAGTTTGAACAGATTTCCAAAACCATTCGCAAGGAAGTGGGAAGATTTGAGGCATGTATACGGTTTGGGAAACGTCTTGTGAGAACAGTCATGTTTAATCATAAAAGAAGTCTTGACTTGCCAGACTCAAACTGGCATCCCTTGGGTTGGGCATAATACTGTTGTTCTTTTTCTTAACAGAAAGACAGAGTAAAAGACTTTAAAACAGTTATCATCAAGTACTTAGAGTCTTTAGTACAAACACAACAACAGGTAAGTTAAACTAGATGGCTGATATACTAATTTGTAGAAAAATGTACTTGAAAGGGCATGGGCACACTTCACTATTCACACACTGGCAATCTTCCCAGAGACAGCTGTGTCATCGGAATGTCTTCAGTCTCAGGTCCTCCCACCAGCTGCATGGTATATTCTCTGCTGCCGCTCTGTGATATCAGATCCTTCTTTCCGCTGAAAGGGACGTGTCTCGTACTCATCTTTGCATGCTTTCAGTGATTCAGAGTTTTCAAGTGCTTTGTTCAGATGAATCTTTGACTTTTCAAGTCTATTAATATTGCTCTTACATTGTCTAACTTCACTTTGCCATTGACAATAGAAGACATGAAACTGAGTTCTGTACTCTGTGTAGGCAAGGATGACTGACGTGGATACACGTCTATTGTCTGGGTGATCAACATAGTGTTGCAAGTTGCAGTAAAAGCCGAGCCATGCTGCCAGCATCCATTGGAGAACAGAAGGCCTGGCTGGCCGGGGACTCGTCTGTTCATTCCAGTCATTTCACTCTGCAACAACTCGCCCCAGGCTATTAGCTCCAGCATCATTCGGCTGCCATGTCAATTTGCCCCTGGACAATTCACTCCCACTACATATTGTACTGCCCCAACAACAATTACAGTATGACTTCCACTGCAACAACCCTCCAGCATCTTGCATCATCTTGTGGGTGAATTGTGTTCACCTGGAGTTTTTCATATTTATGTTGGGGGTGAATTGTCCAGGGATGAATTGATATGGGAGCCGATTGATGCCAGGGCTAATAGTCCACGGCAAGTTGTCATGGAGACCAATGACTAGGATGAATTGTCATGTAGCCAGGCTGGCCTAAGGACCACAAATCTGCCTCAGCAGCTGCCTGGTCAGCTGCTCAGCTTGCGGTCATGGAAGATGAAGAGGCAGCGGCTGTAGTGAGTTTTTCTTGGGCCAGCATAGGAGGATCATTCTCTGATGATTTCAGAAAGATGTGCATGGCCCTCCAGGCCTTCATGGAGAACACTTCTCACTGCAGCAAGAAGTACAGACAGCATTGCTGCAGGTCATGGGACCAGGAATTATCACGTTATTCCCACTTCTTTGACTCCCCTGGCCCTTGGACTTTGCTGGAACTCACTCAGGATGAGGGTTTGATTGAGGACTTCACAGTAACCCTGCCAGTTATGTGTACCTTGACTCTGGTCAAGCAAATAGTTGAGATTTTTCTCGAACCGATTGTCAGAGGAGATCGAGGAGGAGTTGATCTCCCAGACCCTGGTGCTCCTTGTCCTTACCCAGGAGGACAAGGCCCAGGCGGAACCCCCGACTGAGTTGCTTCAGAAACTGCCTCCACTGGTGGTCGTGTCTCCAAGACCCATTGTGGTCCCTTTGCCCAAAGCATGTGGTATTTTCCAACCCTCCAGAGGGCTCCTGTCAACACTGGATTGAGTTTGAGGTGCAGCTCCCACTTTCAATCCCGCTCAACCAGGAGGTGGCACCATCAGCGCTCCTCGACCTCCTCATCCTCCGTGAGGAGAAGCATCGATACCTGATGCATCAGCACTACGAGGAGCTCTTCTGGCAGAAATAGACCATTGCAAGGAGGGGTAGGGCTGTGCCCACATGCTGTTGGCCCTTTGCTTTTGCTGGTTGTTCCCGTGCCAATCCATTCTACTCTGCAGACCCCTCCCCCCACATCTGTATCGCATCTACTTCAGGTGGAGATGCCTCCACCACAGCCACTGTTTGGCTCTCCAGCCAAGAACTCTCACCAAGCCACCTGCTTGCCAAACCAGTTATCAGTGGAGATCATCCACAATGAGGCTACCATTGTGGTCCATGGGGGAAGTGGTCAAGGCCTTCTTTGAAAAATCTTCGGACTCCAAAGCCGTGTCATCAATGACCTCAACCTGGACACTCACTTTCTACCAGGAATTGTTCAGAGAGCTCACTACAAGTCATGGGTCGGCATCTTTTGGGGCTTTGGTCCAACTAATGTTGGAGTCCATGTAGGGTACCCTTAGAACCAGTTCAGGAACGTGCTGAATGCCTGTTTACTCATATTCTGGATAGGGATTAATCCTTAGGAGTTACCTTTCACTTGGCTGAAGCCATTTTTGGAATGGTCCTGTAACTCTGGCAGCATCCAGCATGCTGCCTGGCACCCTCTACATGTATAGTCTGCCAAGTATTCAATCCCCATGGGCACCCTTTCTTAGTTCTCCAACTACCCCTCTGCAGAGGGTCTGGTGACAGATTCTGCCTTAAGCAAGTTGGAAGGGCAAGGGGATATGGGCATACCTCCAGACAAGAAGTTCAGAAAAACTGACTACACAGCCAAAAAGGTGTATGCAGCCACTTCACTGGGTGTCATGCCAGCTCTTCGGGCATGATGGAAAATTTTGGCGATTTTCTTTTTGGGATTGTGGGGCAACTTCTCTCCCTGCTTTTAGCTGACCAGCAGCTTGCAAGCTAGTGTATCAGACCAGAGTCAATTGCTGGCTAAGCATCCACTTCAGAGGGCTCTTCACATGGGCAACACTTGTGGACTGGCTGAGATTATCGACCTTAATGGTGAATACTCAGCATAAGTTGGCTGATGTCCCCTTTTTGGGCACTGACCTCTTTGGCCCTGGGGTAGAAGGACATTTTATGTGTATTGAGAAGTCCAGCATCACCCAGGATTCTGTGGCTTCATCTCAAAAGGACCCAGAGGCCCAACAGCCTAAAAATTAAGGCCTTTCAGTTGTGATCCTTTCAGCCACAACAGTCACAGCAGCAGCAGCCCTAGCAGTGGCAATTTTAGCGCTGGCATCCGAAACCCAAGTTCGGCAGTCAGGGGCAAAAGAGAGCTGGGGTAGAGGTGGTGGTGCCTCTGGGTTCCCTGTGTTCGGAGCCCCCTCCAAAGGCGTGTAGTGACTGGTTGCAGGTGTCATCCCCTTCCGTCCAGTCGGACCATCTCCTGGTCGGGGGTCAGTTGTGTCGCTTCTTGCCGCAGTGCCACATCTATTACCTCGGACGGGTGGATTCTAGATGTGGTGGCAAAGGTTTGCCTCTGGATTTCAAGGCTCTCTTGCAATACCACCTCTGAGCTCCTCAGGAGTACAGGGTACCAAAGGCCATGTTATCTCTGCAGCAAGCTGACGCTGCTCAACTTCTAGAGCATGAGGTGATAGCCCATGTCTCAGATTCTCTGGTGAGTCAGGGTTGTGTGTCCAGGTACATCCTGATTCTGAAATGGACTGCAGAATGGTGCCTCCATACTGGATCTGCATGATCTAAACAAGTTCATGCAGACATGCAAGCTCTAGATGGTCACTCTGAGTCACATAATACCATCTCTGGAGCAGAGTATCTTGTTCTACTACCTGGACCTCCAGGATGCATTCTTCCGTGTCCGTCTGTCCCATCGCTGGTACCTTTGGTTTCATGCAGAGGGGATCCTGTACCAGTGCCAGGTCATGCCTTGTGGCCTCTTATCCATGCCAAAGGCCTTCACCAAGTGCATGACAGTGGCGGCAGCCTTCTTGTAGCACAAGGGCATCCGGGTATATCCCTGTCTGGACAAATGGTTGCTAGCCGCAACATCCAAGAAGTCTGTGGAGTGGTCCAGATATCTGACCCTCCAGACCTGTAAGGACGTGGGCTTCTGGTCAGAGCTGGTCTTCTCGTAGGTGATCAAGTTCTTCGGGGCAGAACTAGATCCCCTGCAAACCAACGCCTGTCTCCATCCGGACCAGGCATCGGACCCTATCTCCTTTGCCCTATCATTTCAGGATGTGTGCTTCCATTCTGCTGGGACTTCCTGCATCTACGGGGGTTGATGGTGACTTCTACCACCATAGTCTGGGCATGTTGGGGAATGCACCCCCTGTAGTGGGAGTTGACCATCAGTGGTTTCGCTGCCTTGGTCACCTGGACCAGCCAGTCATGGTAACCCAGCTGGGTGTGGGATGCCATCCCATGATGGCTGTCACCAAGGATTGCAGAGGGGGAATCCCATTGGTTTTCCAAGAACCATCCATGTTCCTCACTATCACGTCTCTGGTGAGGTGGGGAGCTCACCTGTCCCATTACCACATCAACCTGGATCTCTCTGCAGTGTGTCTGGCTCCAGTGGAATTCACTCCATTGATTCTGCGTCAGGTCTTCCAAGCCCAGACAGACAACACAACCACTATGTTCTCCTAGAACAGGCAGGGCTGAATGCACTCCTTTCTGTTGTGTCAGGAGGCTCTCTGCACCTGGTCCCTCATGTTCAGCCTTGAAGCAAATCTCCTGGGGAGTCGTATCACAGGAGGAAAAAACAAGCTGGCAGATGCTGTCAGATGGGTCAGAGAGACGTTACACGAATGGTCCCTGCATCAGGAGGTAGTAAACCACCTGTTCTCCCAATGGGGCACCCCTCTGGTGGATCTGTTTTCTTGTGGGAGAACAGAAAACTGAGGCTGTTCTGTGCCCACCCCCCTACACTTGGAATGTTGTGGGGGAAGGGATACTTTCTCAAAGTCCTTGGCACCAGGCCTTCTGTACACCCTCCTTCCTCGCAAGGTTCTGCTCAAGGCCCAGAAGGACATGGCACAGATGGTCCTGATAACTCCAGACTGGCCTAGGCAGTTCTGAAACCCGGATATTCTCAGCCTCAGCAGCAGGCCCCCTTGGAGGGTGCCTCTCCACCCTGATGTTCTGACCAGACAACAGGGGAAGGTCCTGCACCCTGACCTTCAATCTGTGCACTTCTCAGCCTGGTTTCTGAGCTGATAGAATTCCAGGGTTTGGGCCTTTCAGAAGACGTCCTTCATGTTCTGGAGGCACCCCATAGGGTGCTGACTCACAAACACTATGCATTTAAGTGGAATAGGTTCTCAGTCTGGTGGCAGGTAAGGAACTTGATCCTGTTCCCTGCCCAGTGATGATCATCCTCGACTACCTCTGGTCCATTCTTAGTCGGGACTGCAAGTGATGACCCTTAAGATGCATCTGGCAGCCATTTCTGCATACTAGGCACAGGCTGGTTTACTGCCAGTGGCCCAGGAGAAGGTGGCCGTGTGTTTTTTCAATGGCCTGGATCATTTGTCCTGTCCAGTGTGTGAACCACCACCTTGGTGGGACCTACTGCTGGTGCTGGCTGTGCTTATGGGCAAGCCATTTGAGCATATGCGCAAATGTGAGATATCACAGTTGTCATTAAAAACCACCTTCCTGGTGGCTATAATGTCAGCCAGAAGGATCAGTGAGCTCCAGGTGCTATCAGTAGAGTCTCACTATCTGGTGTTCCCTAAGGAGAAGGTGATCCTTCACTTCAACCTGAAGTTCCTCCCAAAGGTCATGTAGGAGTTTCACCTTAACCAGGTGATTAACCTCCTGGTGAACCTTACAAATCCAACTTCGGAGCCCTGTCGTGGGCGTTGCACATTGGACCTGCAGAGGCTGCTGTTATTACAGGGAGTGCATGGCTGGAGTTCAGGGAGAGACTCTCCATCTGTTTCTCATGCTGAAGCCGCATGTTGCAGACCAGCAACAGAGCAGACAATTTCCAGGTGGATATCAACCTCTGCTATAGGTTGGCTGGTAAGGAGTCGCCCAAGGGGCTTAGGGCTTATTCCACCAGACGTAACGCTGCCTCAGTGGTAGCTTCCAGGGATATCCCCATTGAGAAAGTATGCAGGGCTACAATCTGAACAAAAGTCCACACCTTCATCTCCCATTACAGCATTTATCTTGAGTTATCCGGATGCTGCTTCTGGGTTCTCTGTCCTCCAGCCTCTGTTCGCCAGATGGGGTGCCTGACTTACCCCCTCCTCCTGAAGAACCACTAGGAGTCTGCCAGTGTGTGGGTAGTGAACTGTATCCACATCCTTAGATATACAAGCTACTCACCTGTAACCATAGTTCTGTTAGGGATATTCGGTGCACATCCACACAACCAACCTGACCTCCCCTGACAAGTAGCACCCAAATCCCTGCTTCCAACGTGCAAAGATCTGATATCACTGGGCATAGCCAGAGGTGGTTATACCACCTGGGTGGTGGGAGGAGCTTAGTTTGAAAACATTCCGATGACTCACTGTCTCTGGGAAGACAGCATGTCTGAATGTGAACTGCATACAACTCCTAGAACTGCAGTTACAAATGAGTAACCTACATTTTTAGTTTCCCCAGCTCATCTGCAAACATCTCTCTGTTCTTTCTTTCATGCTCAATCTCTCTTTCTGTCTATCACGATTGTTTTTTTGGTTTGTTTGCAAGGCCATAAAAATATGCTGCTATCTGGATTTGCATCCTTACTCTTATTAGACTAATGAATTCTAACAAGTAGTATAATCCCCACAGGCGCTGACTCCCTGGACAGACACAGGGGCTCGTGCCACTCCTCCAGGAGGTCCGTGTCTCAACCCCCTAGGGGCCTAATGTCCCTTAAGCCAATGCCAGGGAAGCATGCGCCAGAGAAAAGGTCATTGGCCAGTGACCTTCTCTGTCACCAGGCCACTGAGCCCACCACCAGGCCAACATCCCTGGTTGCAGCTCCTGTCACTTTGACCCCAGTGTCATCGGCCTTCCCCCCGCCGCTGGCCTATGAACGCCAGGATCATAGTCTGCCATCAGCTAACCCGTCATCAGCCTCAATCTATACCACAGCTGCTGACCCTGGGACACCACCTATGGCACTGACGGTGCCCACAGACCAGATACAGGGCCCATTGAACCACCAGACGACTGGTGAAGAACCAGGACCGCTGAACCATCCAATACCAGACCATGAACCAAGGCTTCAGCTGTCTTTTTTTTTTTGAAACTCAGAATTTTATTAAGTTTCCAAAAGATACAGTACATGCATGAGTTCACAACAACAGTCAGTTCATGTCAGTACATTCCACATGACATTTTAGTTTACATAATATTCAGTATGCAGTTAGTTTAAAACTTTTAATCAATTTACAGAACCAATTGCATTACCTTTGAGCAAGATCTCTTCCTTGTTATTCATCCATGTTTCTATTCCCTCTGTTTGCCCTTACCTGCTCATTGCCTGGTTCGGTCTTCTCCTCCTCCTCTCCTTGGAGGTGCCTCAGGTGCAGAAGAAAAGAACTGGGCTTACCTGCTTGGGCCCGTCTCATCTTACTCTGAACAAATGTCCATAGTGCATGATACGTCTTACCACTTCCTGCTAGGTTTCCATTTTTTCGTGGGTCAAATGGAGCTGCTGTCCTGGAGATGTGGTCTGGATTTAGAAAAATATCAAACATGAGAGAGCAGGCAACGAAGTTTGAGCTGTGACTATATTAATGATGAGCAAAACAAAACTGAAAAGGAAGGGCTTTTTTTTTTTTTTTTCTCAAACCTGTTACAACATATCACTTGCATGCATCTCTGGACTGTTCAATCATTCTTAATAAATCTAAACTATACCTCTAACTGGTATTTTAACAAACAGAATTATTTCAAACTTCAACTCAACTTTGTGCTTGTCTGTTACTCTTGTTGTTTCCTTGGCTGCTTTCAGTTGCAGCTCTCTTGGATTCCCTGGGGTTTATTGTCCATATCTAAATTGGTTGTGCCCCTTCCAGGGTCACACCTCCTCCTCCTCCTCTTCCTCTCTACCTGGCTGTGTATATGTCACCCACCTCTCCAGGTTCTCTGTGAATTTGTCCATGAGTCTGACCGTCACTTGTTCCATCTCATAGATGTGTGACACCCCTCTTATCCATTCTGCTCTCTCAGGTGCTAGGGGGTCCAGCCAGTGGGCTGCGAGTGTCTTTAAGGCGGCCAGTACCATACCCCCAAAGACTTTTTTTTCCCCCCCTGCCTATAATGCCCAACACACTCACACCCAGTAGAGAGTAAGTCCATGAGTCTGACATATCTACCCCCAGGTCTCTGTCAGCCCTTCTTTTATTTGTTCCCAGTATCTTGGGGCAGGCTCATAATATATGGTAGTGGATTCCTCTGTCTCCACAAGTCTGTGTTCGCTGATCCAAAATGTTTCATGATTACTGGTACATAAAAGAATCTGTGCATCAGTTTCCACCTGTATTCTCTCCAGTTTTATGAGGCTGAAACCCTCCAGCCCTCAATATAATCTTTCCATTGTTGGTCTGAAATCTGCTCTCCTCCCTCCTTTTCCCCTTTTTCTCTTAGTTGTGTAAGCATCAGGCCTTCTGCTTGTCTCAGCAACTTGTATGTTAGTGAAATGTACCTAATTCTACCTTTGAGGGTTGCAGACTAATACAGGAAATCTTCCCATGCTGACCTTTCTCTAACAATTCTTTGATTCCTGTATCTCCCCCACACACACACACACACACACACACTTTGTGGGTAACGTCTTAGCTGCAGGAATCTCTAAAAGTCTGATTGCCCCAATCTAAACCTGTCTTTTAGCTGCTGATATGCCACTATGTGTCCTCTTTCTGTCAATTGTTCATATCTTGTTAGTTTCTTCTTATTCTATTCTTTAAACCCCACATCTTCCCTCCCTGGTGTAAAACCCAAGTCTCCTATAATTAGGGTGAGGGGCGCAATGTCATTAGGGGTATTGGTGATATTGCGGATCTTTAAAGGGACCTTTAGTGAGTGTCCAATCCAGGGGTTGTCAATATTTTTGCATATCTCTGGAGATATTTGTGTTGTGAGCATGGCGTAGAGTAGTATAGGTAGCTCTTTGGTTTCTTCCATCTGATGCTACCTGGACTTCTTTCGTTGTTTAACCCATGTAACTAGGTATGGTGTCTGGGCTGCCAGGTAGTACAGGTGAAAGTCTGGCATTCCCTTGCTCCTCCCTCCACCTTTGGTAGTGCCATGGACCCTCTTGTTTATCCTGGATCATTTACCCTCCCCCCACACACACACACACACACAAAGACTTGCATGGATTTGTGCAGCTGTTTCCAGTACTTGGCTGGTATCTGGATTGGCAGTGTCTGGAAGAGGAATAAGTACCAGGGCAAAATATTCATTTTGAGTGTATCGATCCTTCCATATAGGGAGAAGGGTGACATGCTCCATCTTTTTAAATCTGCTGTACATTCTTGCATTCGTTTTCCATAATTCAGTTTGTGTAAGTCAGCTATTTTGGGCATGACACTTATACCTAAATATCGGATGGTGTTATTTCTAGCCCATTTGTAGGGGACCGCTGCTTTGTCTGTTGGGGATAATTTGCCACTGATATGCAGCACTTAAGTCTTGTCAGTATTACCCTTATATCCTGATACTGCACCATATTCAGTTAAAATGTTCTGTAGTTCAGGAATTGAGATCCTGGGGTTCTGGATAAAAACTAGAGCATCATCTGCATACAGTGAGATTTTGTGCTGCTTCCCACCCACCTCTGTTCCCTTAATTATCTGGTTATCTCTAATTCTCACCGCCATTGGCTCAATGCAGAGAGCAAAGAGTAAGGGGAATAATGGGCACCCCGTCTCGTCCCCCTGGTTAGTGGGAATCTCTGATTCACCCTATTTACTTTAACCACCACCTGAGGGTCTTCATATAGCGCGTTTATGCATGCTTGGAATTTTGGCCCAAAAGTCATAGCTGTCAAAACCCCCCCATCTGACCCTGTCAAAGGCTTTTTCAGCATCCAATGACAGGGCCAGTTGAACCCTTTGCTATTTATTTTGTGATGTAAATCTATTTAGGAGTCTTCTAATGTTATCCTGGATCAGCCTCCCCCTTATAAACCCTGTTTGATCCTGGTGGACTATACCCTGTGTTTGGTTTTGCAGCCTATTGGCCAGTATGGATGTAAAAGATTTATGTCTACAGGCAGTAGGGAAATGGGTCGGTAGGAGACACTTTTGTGGAGTTTTTCCTGGTTTGGGGAGAACAGTTATTTGAGTGTATTTCCATGAATGCAGGGTTTCCCCCCCTTCCAGAATTTTATTAAAGGTGGCTTGAAGTACCAGTGCCAGGTGTTCCCCAAATATTTATTTTGTAAAACTCTGTGGGAAGTCCGTCCGTTCCTGGGGCTTTGCTACTTTTAACTTTTTTATTGCTCTGAGGATTTCTGCTCCACTTATGTGCGCCTCTAAGCTATTCCTTTCACCCTCTCTCAATTCCTTTAATTGTACTGAAGCTAAGAATTCAGTCAGAGCTTCTTCATCTGATCCCTCCCAGTTGTCCGCATATAACTGTTTATAATGAGGCAAAGTCTTTCGAGATGTCTGTAGGATTTGTGTATATTCTGTTTCCCCCCTTTTATTTTCATTACTGTGCTGTTGATTCCCTGTTGCCTTAACTGCCATGCCAATAGCTTGCCAGCCCTATTGCAAGCCTCATAGTACTTCTGTTGTGTGTATCTCATCCCTCCCCTTTATTTTATGTTCCAATATTTTTTTATTTTTGTCCCTTCGTTGTTGTAGTTGCCTCTTGAGTTCAGGGTTTAGGGTAATCTTATGTTCAGCTTCAATATCAAATATTTGGTGTTCCAGTTGGGTTCTAGCTTCTTCCCTCTTTTTTTCTTTCTTGCAGCGTATTTTATGCAGAGTCCCTTTAATGTAACCTTTAGCCAATCCCGTCTTACAGCCGCAGTGGTGTCTCCCTCCCTATTGTTTTGTAGGTACTTCTTAGTGTCACCCTCTATCTGCTGACAGAACTGCTGGTCATTGAGATGGGAGATGTTCAGTCTCCAGAATGGGTTCTTGTGTACTCTTTCTAAATCCATCACTACTGGGACATGGTCTGATGTAATCGGTTTTATTTCACTTCTAATTGCCAGGTGCGCCCACTCTTGTGATTAAAAAAAATAGTCTAATCTTGAATATTGGTTATGAGGGTTCGAATAGAAGGTATAGTTTCATTCCCTCCCGTTCAAATGCCTCCACATGTCTTAGTCCCAATTTCATCATCAACCCTCTTAGCTTCCTACTCCCCCCCGATCTTTATGATTATTGCCATTTCTATCTAATGCTGGGCATGTGACGCAATTAAAATCTCCACCTCCTATGAACATAGAGCCTGTTCCTCCATTGGTCTTAATAACTGTTGTTTAATGAATGCTATTCTTTCTGAGCACTCATTTGGGGCATATATGTTCACCAACACACAGGGTGTCACTCTATAGTTGCCCACCACTTTAACAAAATGCCCTTCTTCATCCTCGACTACTTGCTCCACCTCCAGTGGTGTATTTTTCCGCATGAGCCCACTTCTTGTTTCATGAGATTTACGTGACCTCATGAAAAAGGATGCCTTCTCACAAAACAAAATTCTGGGAAAAAAGTCTAAAGTCTTGTTTCATGAGCCCCCCCCCCCCTTCTTGTTTTATTAGATTTTTGTGAGCTTATGACACAAGATGCCTGCTCACGAAACAAGATTCTGAAAAAAACTAAGTCCATAATCTTTTTTCATGAGCCGAAAATGTTGTTTTGTGAGACACTGTTCTTGTTTAGTGAGCCTCACAAAACAAGAAAAGCGGCTCACGGGGGGGGGCCAGAGAGCCAGCATCGAGGCAGGAAGCACTTTCATTCACTCCTCCCTTCTTTCTCTGCAAAAACCAAATATAATTAAATTTCAAGGCTCCAAAGGGAAGTTTAGAAGGGCTCTTCAGTTTCTTCACCTTTTGAGACATCGAACAATACTAAACTTGAATATGGGACATAATAAAAATGTACTGACTCAAGCCTCTGGGTTGCAACAGCCTGCTCGGCCTACCAATACCACTAACTGAGATGCAGAGATGCCAGACCACGCTACATTTTCTGGCATTAAGGAACCGCCTTGGCAGAAAATATTGGACTCCGTCCGTGCTGTGGATGCCAAAATTGAAAGGACATTAACAAGGCTCGAATCGCACGATGCCGCCATTAACGCCCTTACATCCTCCATGGCAGAGGCTGACAAACATTCCTTGTCGGGGCAGGCCACTGCAGCACAGCTTACAAAGGAGAACCAACAACTGCGTGGCAGAATGGAGGCAATAGAGAATTCGCTACGTGCTGGAAATGTGCGAGTGGTAGGCTTAGCTGAGGGCAGCGAGGGTTCGAATCTGCTCCTATATTTAAAACAATGGCTTACTGAATCACTGACCCTCCCAGATGACTTTGACTGGTCAGATTTGTGACAGGCCTTTAGAATTACACCCCGTATTAGGCCCTCCAATCCTAATGCCCCACGTATGGTGGACTTAAAAACAAATGGTTCAGAAATTCGGGACTTACTAATAAATGCTGCTAGGGCGGCCTACCCTCTGTCAGTGCAGGGTGTGGATGTTAAACTTTATCCGGACTTATCTTTCCAGACACGCACACGCTGCAAGCAGTTTGACGCGGTGCGCCAAAAACTGCACCATCTGGGTATTGTTCATTCCTTTCTCCTACCTGCTCGACTAACGGTGACTTACGGGGGCAAGACCTGGCAATTTAGTGATCCGGGAGATGCAGGCCGGTGGGACGAGAAAACAGAATCAGAATTTAAAGTGCATTCATCTCGGCAGTTGGAACGGGAGAGTTCAGAATCAGAAGGGGACTGAAAGAACTTTAATGCCATTCTGTTGTTCAATTTATTAGTTCAGTTGTACCTGCATATTTGATACTATTGTTGTTATAGGAGCTGAGGCTTTTCCAGGGAGATGGTGTCTACTGGCTATAAGATAAGTGTCTCTATTTTCTACTGTATTATTTGTTTCCTCATTTATTTCCCGGAAGCTTCTACTCCTTTCAAAGTTGTTTTAGCAAGATATAACATATACCATAGTTCCCTGTTGGAGCTCAATAAGTACTTTATATATTGTGGAAAGTATTATAATTTTGAACTCTTAGAGTTGAAGATGTCTGGTATTGTGGAGGGAAGGGGTGGGGGATGAAGGTTGAATTTTTGTGTCATGCCAAACCGACATTTAGGTGCTATAGCACTACTGGTTAGTGCGTTGTTCTCCCTATCTCGTTCTCCCTATGGACTTCGACCGATGCCATGAAGTGGCTGGCATTACCTATGGACTTTTAATGTTTCTTAACTGCTTTCGTTTTATCCCCCAACTCCTATTGTGCCAGATTGTGAGAGTGTAAAATGTTATATCAAATGTAAGTGATGTATTTTATCTATTCCCTTGCAAGAGATTGCTGTCTGTATTGTTTTATTTCTAAAAGCAATAAACAGAAAGTTAAAAAAAAAAATGAAAATCAGCTCACGAAACAAACCTCACTAAGGATTTTAGGGATGTCCCAAAAAGACATTTTGGGGTCATTTTGCAAAAAACTAAGTCCAGAATCAAGCTAAATGAGTCTTGTTTAGCTAGATTTATTTGTTTGTCTCTGTCTCTCTCTCTCCAGGGCATCATTTTTATGGTTTTTCAAAGAAAGTTTATTTGAAAAATGGAAACAAGATGGCTGCAATATGAAACAAGAACTCTTTTCTGTCACAAAACAAGAATTCCACCTCACAAAACAAACATTTTCTTTCGTGAGCAGGAATTCTTCATATGAAATCTCTGTCTAAAAGATCTTACTAAGCATGCTTACAACAGAAATTTCAGATCCTTATAACTTGGGAAAGGATTAATATTTTTTCACCAAACAAATGAAATGCACTATTGTAGAGCAAGCCCTTTGTACCCTGAAAATTTCAGAAAAAAATTCCAAACCATCTGGGCTGCAGGTGAGAGCAAAAAACAACAAAAATTATTTTTTCTTCTTTTTCCACTATCCAGATCTCAGAATCCGCACATTCAACCAGAGTGAAACTTGCCAGATCAAGAGATTTTGCTCCCCAGACTGCGCATGCCAAATTTTGTGCAGTTCCATTGAATGGGGAAAAAGCTGTTGAGGTATTTTGCTCTCCCCTCCAGCCTACATGGAATGGAATTTTTATCCCAAACTTGCAGGGGACATGTCATGTTTTAAGGTAGTGCCTTCGACAGGTCTGGTGAAAAAATATTAAAGGATTCCAGAGTTATAAGCCTAGTGTTTTCTGACCTGCGCATGCGCAATAGGGCTTTTGAAATGACGTTCTGCGGTGAAAGTAAAAATTTGATGCCGCAAATGCGTATTTTTGATTTTGTGCCACTTGCTTGGCAGGGCACCAAACATTTTTTGTGCCATGTCAACCGCCATCTTGTTGATTTTTCCACAAACTAACAAATGTGGAACATGCATAAAAATGCTGGAATTTTAAAAAACAAATATCAGAACCTAGCTAAATAGGACCCGTTTAGCTAGATTCTGATGTTTGTTTCTTAACATGGTGGCCACAGATACCTTTTCTGGGCACACAAAATCCCGGGTGCCCAGCTTAGCGAGAGGAGTGCTTCCCCCGTGTTCTGTGTATGACAGCAGCGGGAATTTCTTGACTTCTGCAGCCACAGCTGGAACTCATGCTGCGAGCTACAGTAAGAGCAGTGAGCTGCAGTTTCCCTGATATCTAGTGGTGCCCTCCACCTTCCAATCCCCCTCTCCGTAACTTATTTTTCTAATGGCCAGTTCAGAGATTTGTGGTTTCATGAAATAAAACATTTTCCACAAGTCTGGCACTTTCATTGTACCTTGCTTTAATTAGTCCGATCTCTAGCTGGTATGCCAAGCTGTGAGGAGCCACCAGGTGTTATCTGCAGCAGCAGCGGGGTAAGACTGAACACCAATCTGAACAACTTTTATCTCCCCTCTGTCAGTCTGCCTGTGAGACTTGCACTGTGTTGTGTGGAACCAGGAGTCCCCACCTCAGTCCCCCTGTGGCTATAGTCCCTGTATGTTTGTCTGCTGCCCCCAATAATCTCACTTTGCCCCCTGATGGCCACAGTCTGGCTGGAGGAGGAGTTACGATCACTCCGGAAGGACTGTGCTGCAGCCCACAAGGCAGAAGAGGACAAGGCAGCAATCCGGCAGCAGGTAAGAGAGAGAGACTGAGGCAGCAAAACTTTGGAGCTGCGGAAGTAGGACCGAGTGCTGATCCAAACAGGTCTCATCTCCTTTCTGTCCTCCTTGACCTGCACTGTGTTTTGTGGAGCCGGGAGTCATCTCTCCCCCCGTCCCTCTGGCTACAGTCCCTGAATGTTGGTCTGCTGCCCCAGTCCTCTCACTTTGCCTGCTGATGGCTGAAACCTGACTGGAGGAAGAGGAGTGGTTGCAACCACACTGGAGGGACTGTGTGGTAGCACCCACCACGATCATTGTCCTCATGCATAAATAAATATGTTCCCTGGTGCCTAGTGGCACCCCACCCGGCCGATCAACTGCTCCTGATTTCCTGGTGTCTAGTGGGCACCTCCACCCACCGATTGCCCAGAATTCCCTGGTGTCTAGTGGCATCCCCCACCCTCCCATTTGAGGCACAACCTGAAATTAAGACAATGGTCCCTCAGTGTTCTCCCTTCCCCCCAACAAAACTTGTGAAAAAAAGAAAACTGTTCCATGCCGATCAGCCCACCTCCACCTCCCACTCAGCACCCACCACCCCACATCCCGACACAGCCTCACTCACCTGAATAGGTCCCAGGTTCAAGACCCACTCTCCGATCAAAGACGCCTTTTGCTGCTGGAACCAGCAGTTGGAATAATGAGAAACCAAGGTAAATGCAATTCAATGTATTTCAATTGGGGTTTCAACTTTCATGCATAACTTAGCCATTTTTTGACATTTTGACCCGAAATGTTCACCATGGCCTTTTGGGGACCCCACCTCATGAACAATATCACTGTCATTACGCAACTCCTGCCCGAAAGGTGATTTCACAGTTGCTTGGCGATTTCACCTTTCAGGTTGGATTTTAACATTTTTTCTGCCCTTGTTCATGAGGTGGGGTCATAAGAAGGCTATGTTGAAACCGTGGGGTCAGAATATTTAAAAATGGTGAACCCACCCTCTCTTAATTCCTCCACAGTAGCTGCCTGTACCAGCTTCCCGAGCAGCACATTCCATGGTTCCACTACTCTCTCAGTGAAGTACCTCCTCCTCCTTACCCCCATAATCCTACCACCCTCAATCTTCCAACTGTGTCCTCTGGTGATTCCACCCTCCTTCAGCTGAAAGAGCCTGTCTCAGCTTACCTTATTTACTCCCGTGAGGTACTGCAAGACCTCAGTCATGTCCCCACGGTCTCTCCTCTCCTCCAGCGAGAACAGGTTGCACTCCCCTAGTCGTTCCTCATAGGTCATATCCCCCAGGCCCCAGATAATTCTGGTTGCTCTCCTCTGAACCCTCTTAAGGAGTTGGATGCCCCTCCTTAAGTGCAGCCTCCAGAACTGCACACATTGCTCAAGATGTGGTCTAACCAGGCTGTTGTACAGTGGCAGAATCACCTCCCTGTTCCTTGAGGTAATCCCGCTAGCGATGCATCCCAGCATCCTATTTGCCCTGACCGCAGCCCTCCTCTGAATTATTCCTGTTAACATCCACCAAGACTCCTAGGTCTCTTTCCCCTGCCGTGGCCTGCAACTTATCCCCCCCAGGGTAGCATCTTTCAGAAAAAGAGATGTGCAAGAACAAGGGGACACAATTTGAAGATGGGGGGGGCGGCTCAGGGGCAATGTGAGGAAGTATTTTTCACAGAGATGGTGGTGGGCGCATGGAACAGCCTTCCTGAGGAGGTTGTGGGGTCTAAAACTGTGGGAGAATTCAAGAATGCATGGGACAGACATAAGGCAATTTCTGTGGGGGGTAGGAAGATATAGGCTGTTGGTTAAATAGGATCTGCAGCTTATCCTCTAGGTAGGGAAATGGGCAGACTAGGTGGGCCAAGCGGTCCTTATCTGCCATCAAAGTCTGTGTTTCTATGTAAGTTATGACCATTCATTGCAATTTCACTATGCACGCTTGTAACTTTGGAAATGTTCAATATTTTGACCCCAGATTTCAACATAGCCTTCTTATTACCCCACCTCATGTATGTCACAATTTCAGTTGGGATTCGAACATTTTCCCTACCGGATACATGATGTGGGGTAATAAGATGGCTATGCTGACAATTTGGTCACTGTTATCCTAGAAATGGAAGCGCAGGGACCCTGTGCTTCCACAGCTACATACATACATATACGCATCTATGGAAGGATGGGAGTGCAGGGCCCAGAGGGCCGTGTGCTCCCACAGGCAAATAAGGATACTATTATACTGTCTCAAAAAGTAAGAAAATACATTGCTAAAAAAAAGTTTAATGCCTTAGTTAGGGTTAAAGCGACAAAAGCAGGGAAATGTGGTGTTAGGGTTTCAAACCCTAACACCCCACCCCTGCCCTGCACATACCAACAGGTGTCAGGGGTGTGCCTTGGGGTTGTCTGCCCTGACACTCTCCCCATTCTCCTATACAGTACCTATCTCAGCTTAATTACTTATGGAATGGGGTGAGCATTAGGGCAGATGACCCCAAGGCACACCCCGATGCCTGTTGTAGACTTATAGTGATAGTATAGGGAATACATTTATTGATTGATTGAATTTTGTTAATCGGGTAGGCCCACTGGAACTCGGTCCCTTTCAGAGGTGACCTGGAGTTCATTACACAGAATGCAAAATAATTGGTTTTTCAGATGTCACAGTTCCTGAGGTAAGGAGCTAGTTGTGCTAATTCAGGACATACCATAACAAGAAACAACGTTCATAAAAGTAATACATACTATAACATGAAACAGTGTATTAAAGGTTGCAGTGGAGTAACACATGTATCTTCACTAGTGGGTGGGTAAGACTCATAACTCATGAGTTGTGAAGCCACAAGTTAGTTTTAAAGGTCTTACCACTCATGGGGATACATGCAGGGTGCATGTATTATTCTACTGTAACACATTATGTATCTGATATACACTGTATCACACTATTTGTAATGCTTTTATTAGACTTTACCTTATTTTAGCTTCTAATTGCCTTTCTGTTATAAACTCTCTATCTGGCCAATTGTTCTCTTTTCTGTTTCCAGATTCTAAGGGAAATAGCATGTTCTAAAGTGAAATAAATTGGTTCCTGGTAAAATAAGTTGCGTTCAAAGTGAAAATAAATATCCCAGAAATAACATGATTCTTTTACCCAATTCATTCACCACTGGTGTGGTACTGTGTATATATAAGGAATATCCCACGAGGTAGCTCAAAATATGATTTATTTACTGTGGAATGTCGGTGTTGTGTTCCCTTGCAGGAGTGGCTCCGCTTCACTCAGCCATCCATGCAAGGGAGCTGTAACACCAAATATCAATCACATTTTGAGCTACCTCATGGGGTATTGTATGCTTACTATGGGATTTCAAGGTTTTCTTAATCTTTTATGTTTTAGAATCCCTTGTTAGTGTCTGTCTGTTAGTACCTGGTGAGAGAAAATTACTTTTATGCAATCATCAAATTAGTCATCAAACAGTACATGGCAATTTGCACATGCGAGAATAAATTTCTGAGCCTGCTCAATGTGGCCAAGATTAATGAGATAATTTCTGAACATGCTCAGTGACTAGCTTCATTAATCTTGCTGTATTGGGGCACAATAATGCTTCTTATTTACAAAATGTGGTTGCACTCCCATGGTATATACATCATGATATTCTCACTTTAGGTCCCTGACGAGCAACAACAAAAAAAAACTTGGTGTGTGTCGATTCATATAAACAACATGGATCTGGCAAGTTCTGATGCAGGTGTTTTCAAAACCGCTTATCGTTCTTCTTTAGCTATGCTTTTAAAATAAACAGTGGTGCAGGTACAGTATATGTTCTTGGTGTACTACCTGTTTGGCAGCACATACTGTGTGTTTCTGAAAAATACCAGTTCTCATCTGTTAACTACAATAAATATTTGTTTTTCAGTTGATAAAATACTGGGAGGCATTCCTACCTGAAGCCAAAGCAATTGCCTGAAAGAAGATTCCAAATCCGAAGATGCTATGGATACTTCTCCTGTTTACAGCTAAATTCCACACAAAGAGCACGTTAAGAAAGCAATTACAGAATACCACCCAAATAAACCACTATATATATTTTATAATTTACCATGTGGCTCATTTTTATCCTATGGCATTTTATCAATAAGCTGCATGTCCTGACTCATCTGGAACTGTGTGGACTGTGGCATGATATTCTGCAGTATTTTGCCGAATTGAACACTACTTTGTCTTAATATTTTTGCACTAGGAGGTGCAATGCAAGGGCCAGAAAGTTTTAAGATTTTTTTTTCTTGTTCAATTAAGAGGAATTCTACATGAAAAGTATGAATTACTTGACTGACCTTTATGAAGCAAATTATTATAATTTCATTTATAAATGCTTATCTAAACATTCCTGTACAGAAATCATGAATTTTGTGATTATTATGATAATAAAGGGATATACCTTATGCTATATTCAGTGTGCGTTCTTATATTTTATTAATAAAATCTATTTTTCCACACATTACTGAGTGAACACAGAATCTGCTGAATGAGACAAGCAAATAGACTAGTCCTTGTGACATCTGCAGTTTTCATCATGCCCATAAGTGGTAGCACTCATTTTGGGAATTATCAGAGAAATGATTTTATTTTTAAAGAAGATTTCTGCCTCATTCTTTTATAAAGTAGGGATCTGATATGACATTTTTACCATTTGGTCTGGTAAGCTGTAGAGCTGCTTTAATACTGCAATTCTTTGATGCTTACCTTGATGAAGCTAGGTACTGAGTGCTGCTTTGTTGATCTGTGGTGGAGAGTTTATATAGGCCAGTCCATTTCCACAGTCTAAACTGTGCAGTCCAGCTGTTCTGTCCTATTGATGTAGTACCAGCTGCATTCTGCAGGCAACCTAATGTGGGCAGATTAGTCCATACATGAACGGAATACTGTCGAAGGTCGTCGGCTAGTTTGTTTTGCTTGACTACCAAATTGATGCAGCTCAATAAGACAGTTTTTTGACCAGCACAGCAGTAGCGCTACCACTTGCAACACCGGCGACCTGGGTTTTGGAATGAGCCCGCTTCTTTGGACCTCCCAGTATGCCACCGTCCTCTGGGCTAAGGGGATTGCAACCAGAAAAACAGAAAATCCACGCACCCACTCCTGATGACGTGCCCTGGCACCTAAGCCATCAGACCAGGCTCTGAGGGGGCTCAGTGTGATCCATCCAACGTGCTACAGTGGGTTGGAGGGGGAGGACCTTGGCTCTCCCTTCTTCTCGCCCAGGGCGGTAAACCAAGGCTGGATGGAGGTCAGCCCGTGGAGGTTCCCCTAGAAACCTGGCAGAGCCACAAGGACGCATTGGGAGTCCCGGAAGGAGAGGGAGTGGGTTGCAGTGAGAAGGGGTATAAATCTTGAATAAAAAAATACTTTTGTTGGCTGTTTATTGGGAAATCATTTTTTTGTATTAAATAAGTTTTCAGTTACAGTAATTTTTTTTAAATCTTAAAAGTATTTCAGGAAATTGTTTTTATACTGCGGGGAGTCTGCCGAAAGTCTCTTTTCTTCACTGTTTACTGCAGTTGTTGAATGCTTCCTTAGGCATTCTCTAATTTCAGTTCCATCTTTTTGCACTACTGAGTGAGCAGCACTGACTGGCAGAAGTGACATCTTGGAATGTCGAAGAACTCAAGAAACAGACAGCAGTAAACAGTGACAGGGGAGCATGGCCTGACTGCTGAGTACACTATATGTGCATTGGAGGAGCTTAGACAGAACGATAGAAAAAAATGAAAATTACTCACTGTAATTCTTGAACTTCCAAAATATCTTCACTATTAATTACTTACATGCCTCTGCTGGAGGTTCCAGAACCCTGCAGGAGCATACAGCTTTAAAAGTCTTAAACTGCGGGACAGTACCGCCCATGAGGCGGACACATGACGTGGCACTTATGGGTTGGCCAGTAACAGACACCGGCTCCCTGCGCTTCTCAGTTCTTTTCGCCAGGAGAGGAAGCAAGGGTAAGGAAAAAAGAAAGGATGGGACAAGGTTACCCAAGGGAAAGAAAAAGGATATAGGGTATAAAAAGAACAAAGCAATAAAACCCGGCTACCAAAAAAGAGAAAGAAGAGGTGGGAAGGAAGGGCCCAGGTAGCTGGTTAGATGATGACCAAGACAGCTAGGCAAGAGAGAAAGTGTGAAGGGAGAGAGTGTAGTGGGGATCCTGAGCTCCCAGAAGGAGAGTAGTTCTTTCAGAAGAGTTAGCTTTGCTCTCAACTGCAGGGGAATTTACCTGTGTTCTCCTGCAGATTATGTGACATCTAAATGAAGTCAAAGGTCTCAGAAGTCCCATGTAACCAACGCAAAGAATGGGATGAATTCTTTGAGGAAGGTTTCACTTCCCTGAAAAAAAACAGGCATGCTAGTAGAGCTATGAGCCCTGAAACTGTTACCAGGAACGGTCCTCCTCTTGTAGATTACATGAACTGCAGAGGGATCAGAAATTGAGATCCCATATAACCAATGCAAAAATATGGGATGTAAATTACTGAACAAGTCCCATTTTCCTGAAACACAGTAATCAGAAGTGCCAAGGTCCATGAAATGTGCTACTAACCAAGGTCTCGAACTGAGAAGACACCTAGGAGTTTGAAAGCCAACAGAGCAATCCCAAGAAGGGGAAAAAAAATCGTGAGGAGGGAACCCCGACTTGAAAGGAGAGATAGCAGCTGACAGAATCAAAGGCATCCTACAGTTCTAGGATCGTGGATATGTTGTTCATCCACACTTATTGGCATGTCCCCTTCCACTTTAAATCTTGCCAGAAGTCTTCAAGCTGGCTCCTCCCACTCACCCAGGTGATGTAACCCTTGGCTGCGCCCCATGATGCCACATCTTCCTTTCTGCTGGAAGATTCAGGTTGCCTCCTTCGTGGTCTTGCATTTTGTAGGCCCTGGCTTCAAAACCTTCAGTTATTCCGAAAATCCATCTAGTTCACATTAGCGATCGCGACTACTTACTTTCGATTATGGAAGAAGAGTGTTCCCCCGGATTTCGCCGGTGTTCCTGCAGCCAGAAGATGTCGCAAGACCGATCCCTACTCCTGCTGGTGCGTCACTGCCTGGGTGTCGACCATGACACCTCAAAGTGCAATTTTTGCCTCGCATTTCATCCTAACGTCCTTGACGACCACCTCGCATGCCTGAAGTTGGGGAGACTGGAAAAACGGAACCCTCCGGTGAAATTAAAGAAGGCTCTATGGGTGGTTTCCGTGGCTGTGGGATCCACTGAGCAATTGGAACGCATGCAAGCCTTCGAGGAGGAAGCGGCTTGAGCTGCAGAAACTTGTCAGAACTTCTTTGTTTCGCTCAACATGGGCTTCACCTTCTCAGGTTCCTTCCGAGAGTTGTCAGTCTCTCCCGACTAAGGAAGGGGGTCCTGCGGGCACGCACTCCTCTCGATCCTGTAAGAGGGAAAAGGACCTGGGATCATGTTCATCTCGACAGAGACGCTCTTGGGATCGGGAGAGATCTCGGTCCCAGGAACCAGCCGTCTCGACTTCGGTCGAAATTGCCTCTTCAGCCGCTGGCTTCTTGGCTTTGTCGTCTGGCCAGTCGACCGAAGTGTCAATCAACGACATTAAAATCGTCATCGACCCATTGTCGCCGACTCCAGTCGACAATTCTCTTGATCGGACTCCGGTCCTTACCTTGACCGACCAGGAGACCCAGCCTGCTGGGAATCCCATTGAAGAAGTCGTCCCTGACCCCAGGAAATCACCAGTGTATCCCGAGTGACCTGTCTGATCTCGATCGAGGTCCAGGACCCCCTCGACTGAAAGGCCGAGGAAGAGCCACAAGCGCTCTAAAAAGAGGCAACGCCATCGGTCATCCTCGGATGAGGAGAGGCTCCGGTGGAAACACAGTCAGTACTATGAGGACCTCATGGCAACAGCTGATTTTGACCAGGCACAAGCCAACCCCAACTTCTACCCCGACCATTATTTGGCTTTCGCCTCCTAGGCCGAAGGCGACTCATTCAGAGTCGATCAAGTCGGTTCCCCCTCCCTCCAGTTCAGCCTAAATCAATCTCTCCACCGATAGTGGTGGAACCACCGCCCAAGCAGCCTGTGGGAGGGGCTCCTTCTACAGAAGATAGGCCAGACACTGGGTTTCCCTGGCGTCTTTTGGTCACTGTCACCCCGGACCGCCCTCGGTGGGTCAAGGGTGACCTAGGCGGTCAACCGTTGTATCTGGATTCCTCTGTGACCGGCCTGCATTCTCAACCCGGGGGTGACGAATCGGCCAGTGGGTTAGAGATGGAGGAAGGTCCTTCATCCTTTCAGGGCATTCTTCACCTCATCTCTTGAGTCCACAGGGATACCCCTGGAGCCAATACAGAAAAAGGCAGAGTACCCTCTCACGGACATCTTCAAGAGAGGGGATACCCCGACGGAGGCTTTTCCTGTGGCTGAGGCCATTGTTGGCTTGGCCTTAGAACTCTGGCAGCGCCCTGCCTCTTGTCCAGCACCGTCTGCCCGCATGGCCCACAAGTATCCGGTGCGCATGGGGTCCCTTGCGGTGTTCACAGAGCACCCTATGGCCGAGATCCTGGTGACTGCCTCTGTGTTCAGGCATACTGGCAGTTCTGATGACACTGACCATCCTCCCGAGAAAGAGTCCAAACTCTTGGATCATTTGGCCAGGAAGGTCTATGCAATTTCTTCCTTGGGCCTTTGTCATGCAAGTTCGGCTGTCATCATGGCACATTTCTCCCATGCCCTGTTGGGGTCTTTGGATGAAGTCCTCCCACACCTCCCCGCGGACATGCAGACCACGGTCAAGCAGGTCCAGGATCAGAGCCAAGCTGTTGCCAAACATTAGCTTCAGACACCCCTGGATAGTGGGGATTCTTGTGCCTGTTCGATGACAGCCGCATTTGCCTCTCATCGCAGGGCTTGGCTGAGACTTTCCTTCCCAGCGGATACTCAACACAAACTGGCTGATGTGCCTTTCCTGGGCACTGATCTTTTCGGCCTGGGTGTGGCTGGTCATCTCCAGCGTATTGAGCAGTCCAATGCCACCTTGGACTCTTCTGCCAAGAGTTCTTCGGGCAAGAACCAGCAGAAGAAGCCTTTTCGGCACCCTTCCCCTGCAGCACAGCAGCCCTCCTTTCAAGGAGGACAGAAACAGCAGGCTCAAGCTTGGTGCCCCCAGCCCAAGCCCGGGCCCTCCCAGGCCCATAAAGGAGGCCGAGGCTCAGGTCCTGGATCCTCCTACTCCAAGCCTGCTCAGTGACAGGGCAGGGGCTGCCTCCCCCTTTCCCATCACGCCAGCTGTGGGCTGGCTCCACCACTTCCTGTCTGTCTGGTCCGCTGTTACTTCAGACAGGTTGGTTCTCGAAGTGGTCGGTCAGGGACTGCCTCTGGAATTCGAGCAGTACCCTCCAAGCTAAATCCGGGCCCCTCGGGAGGAAAGAGTATCCGCCCAGACTGTCGGCTCTCCGAGATGACATTGCTCAGCTCCTCCACAAGGCGGCAGTAGCTCCAGTGGCGGATCCTCCAGCAGACCCAGGCTTTGTCTGCAGGTACTTCCTGGTGCCTAACCGGATGGGGGCTGGCACCCCATTCTAGATCTGCACGACCTGAATCAGTATCTCAGGTCTTGCACCTTTTGGATGGTCACTCTGTCCCAGATCATACCATCCTTGGAGCGAAATATGGTTCTGTTCACTGGATCTGCGGGATGCTTTCTTTCATGTCCCAATCCATCTGTCTCTTCGGCAGTTGCTCCACTTCAGAGTCAAAGGGACCCTGTACGAATTCTGTGCCATGCTGTTCTGCCTGTCATCGGCCCCACGGGTCTTCACCAAATGCATTGCAGGTGGTGGCGGCCCATCTTCAGCGTTTGGGGGGGGTGGTCAGGATTTATCCCTACCTTGATGATTGGCTCCTGGCAGGTACCACCCAACAGGAGATGGAGAGGTCCAGGGACCTGGTCCTCCAGACCTGCTCCCGACTCGGCCTCCTGATCGAGGCCAAGTCAGAACTCGTGCCTTCCCAGGTGATGTGCTTCATCGGGGCAGAGCTAGACTCTCGTCAAGCCAGAGCTCGGCTCCTGGCGGACAGGGCAGAGGTTCTGTCCTCCTTTGCCCAATCATTTCTGGTTGGGCAATTGCGCCTTGCCTGGGACTTTCTGCACCTTCTGGGTTACATGGCGGCGTACACCTCAGTGGTCCACTGAGCCTGGTTGCATGTGCGCCCCCTCCAATGGGAGCTGGCCGCCCAGTGGACTCGGCGCCACGTTCATTTCGACCAGCTGATCACTGTAATTCAGAAGATGTGGGATGCTCTCCAATGGTGGACCGCCCCAGACCAGTTGCAGGAAGGGATCCCGTTTGTCCGCCCCGAGCCGACGGCCGTCCTCACAACCGATGCCTCTCTTGGGCTGAGGAGCCCACATGGGGGGAAAGAAGGGTCCATGGGTTATGGACCCCCCGAGGAGTCCCAATAACCACATCAACCTATTGGAGCTCAGAGCAGCCAGACTGGCACTGTCAGCTTTCGCTCCTCAGCTCCGGGGTCAAGTGGTTCAAGTCTAGACGGACAATACCATGACCATGTACTACCTCAACAAATGGCAGCACGCACTCCTGTCTGCTTTGCAGAGGCGAGCCCCACATCTGGACCCTTTTAGCCATTTGGAGGCGGATCTCCTAGCCATCCATGTGGCAGGAGCCTCAAACCATCTGGCGGATGCTCTCAGCCGCTTAGGCGAGACATCCCACAAGTGTTCTCTCCATCCAGAGGTAGCTTACAGCCTGTTTTCCCAGTGGGGCAAACCGATGATGGATCTGTTTGCCTCCAGGGAAAACACCAAGCTGAAGCTGTTTCATGTCCGCCCACCTCAGCAGGACTCACTGCAGGTGGATGCCTTCTCAAGGCCGTGGACCCCAGGCCTCCTCTACGCCTTTCCTCCACTTCCCTTGATCCACAGAGTGCTTCTCAAGGTGAGGAGGGACAAGGCAAAAGTGATCCTGGTAGTCCCAGACTGGCCACGCCAGTTCTGGTATCCAGATCTCCTCAACCTAAGCTGCAGGCCCCCGGAGCAGCTTGCAGCATGGCCGGACCTGATATCTCTCAATCAGGGGAAGGTATACCATCCAGAGCTTCAATCCGTGCACCTCACAGCCCGGTACCTGAGCGGCTAGAGTTCCAGGCTTTGGATCTTTCCGAGGATGTCCTCACTGTGGTGGAGGCATCCAGAAAGGAATCGACCAGGAAATGTTATGCCTTCAAATGGAAAAGGTTTTCTATTTGGAGTCAGGGCAAGGGTCTGGACCCTCTGTTCTGTCCAGTGGCTAACATTCTCGACTACTTTTGGTATCTCTCCAAAGGGGGTCTTCAGTCATCGACCCTTAGGGTGCACCTGGCAGCCATCTCTGCTTACTGGGCATGGGCCGGTCAGCCGACGGTGCAGGAGACAGTGGTCTGGTGCTTTTTCAAAGGCCTGGGTCACATATCCCCTCCAGTGTGTGAACCTCCAACTCCGTGGGATCTACTGCTGGTACTGGCAAAGCTCATGGGCAAGCCATTCAAACCAAGGCATGTGTGCCTTGTTACACTTATTGAAGACAGCCTTCCTGGTGGCTATCACGTCTGCCAGAAGGACAGGGGAGTGCCAGGTGCTTTTGGTGGACTCCCCTTATCTGGTCTTCCACAGGGACAAGGTTGTCCTGCGCCCCCACCCGAAATTCCTTCCGAAGGTGGTGTCAGAGTTTCAGCTTAACCAGGTGTTAACTCTGCCAGTGTACTACCCTAATTACACCTCGGAGGCCGAGTACAGGCTCCATACTTTGGACCTGAGACGTGCTCTCTCCTATTATAAGGAGAGGACAGCGGAAATTTGGGGAGAAGTTCTCCAGCTGTTTGTCACCTGGCTGAAGCAGCCTCTGGCAGACATGCAGCAAAACAGACTATTGCAAGGTGGATTACATCTTGCATAAGTCTGTGTTATGAGTTGGGCATGGAGCTTCCCAGAGGGATAAGAGCTCATTCTACCCACCATACCGCTGCTCCCAGGGACATCCTTATCCAGGAAATCTGCCGGGTTGCTACCTGGAAGTCAGCAAACACCTTTATTACCCATTACCACATCGACCTTGAGTCACGCCGGGATGCTGGTTTTGGGGCCTCAGTTCTCCAATCTCTTTCCCAAGTAGGGGATGTGCACCTTGCTCCCCTCCTCCCAGAAAACTGCTAGGAATTTGCCAATAAGTGTGGATGAACATGTCCACGATCCTAGAAAAACAGGTTACTCACCTGTAACAGTAGTTCTAGCCTAGGAGGGGTATATGTTGTTCGTCCACACGGACCCACCTGACCTCCCTGGCTGCTGACGCACCTGGCTTCCAGTGGGCTAAAATCTAGCGTCATGGGGCGGAGCTGAGGGTTGGGTGGGAGGAGCCAGCTTGAAGACTTCCGGCAAGATTTAAAGTGGAAGGGGACATGCCAATAAGTGTGGATGAACAACATATACCACTCCTAGAACAACTGTTACAGGTGAGTAACCTGTTTTTCTCTACCACATCTTTCCGTTTCTCATCAAAAATTTATCCAGAGAAAGGGAGTAAGAGAAAGAAAAATGTAGCAGGCTGACTGGGAAGGGAGAGAAGGAGGTGTACTGCAAGCGAAAGGGAGAGCTGTACTGGATGTAGAATTCTGGGCTGAAACTCCAGCATATTTCTCCTGGTCCTCTCCTATATCCCTTTTCCCCTTTGAAACAAAAAGGGGGGGCTTCTCCAACAGCAAACAAGCTACAGACACCCCCAAAGGGGGGGAGGGCGCAAAAAACTTTTGTTCTTTTTTTCTTTTCTTTTCAAGAGAGGTTTTGTGTTTTTTTTTGTGTTTTTTTTAAACCCAGAAGTGATAGGACTGGAGCAGGTACGGAAATCCAAAAGAAGTTTTTTCATTTTGTTTTAGTTGTATATGTGTTTTTTGGGTTTTTTTGACGGCCACAAAGGAAGTAAAATAACCCTCAGTTGCATTTCCCCCATGCCGCCCTTTTTTTTTTTTTTTATAAACTGGTGTGCCTAGCAAGTGAGGCAGAAGGGAACAGAGAGAGAGAAAGACTGAAACACTGCCAAGATACCTGGCCACTGAGGTAGGGTTACCACCTTTGGATGAGGTAAAAACCGGATCCGAAACAACACCCCAAACTCCGCCTCTGGCTCCACCCCTTTTTTATGACTGTCGAGTATATCACTTCACCTCCAAAGCCATTTGTAATGTTGGAATAGACATTACTAGCGATAGGAAATTATTTTTATACTGTTATTTATTTGATTTATTTATTCAGTTATTTATTTTTATTCTTTGGCAGCCAGGTTACCTCCCATAGGCCACATAGCCCATTTTACAGGAGTGACCCAAAGAGCACTGAGAGAAGGTTAAGTGACTTGCTCAGGGTCACATAGTGTTTAAGTGGAGATTGTGGGAATCAAACCTCAGGTCTGCTGGATGTGCCAATCTCAGCCAACAGCTTATTGCTCAGCCCTCTGTTAAACACTCTCCCATTTTCCTTTCTATGTCAGTCATGTATTCTGATTCTTTGACCAATTTTTGATAACTTAATTATCAGTGCTTGTGGTACCCTTAATACTGCACTGTGTTCCCCTTTACCTCAGCAGCTACTGCTGTTTGTTTTCATATTTCTAAGACATTCCACAATTTCAGATACACCATTCCATGCTGTTTATCTGAATGACCTGTCAAAGTGTAGCTAATATCATGGAATGTTCAGGTAATACAAAAAATTGGAGCAAATGTAGTGCTAAAAGCAATAAAAGTTGGATTATTAATTTAACAAAAATGGGTCTAAAACTTACCATAATATAGAACAAACAAAGAAACACATGAGAGCACATAAAGGTGTAAAAACTGTTTCCTGTCATAGCAGTAAAAGACCATACTTAAAATTCAGAGTGGAAAAGAATAGGTTAATTTTAATTTATTTATTGAAAATGTTTCACCAGGAAAGGCACGCTGAGCAGCAAGATGCTCGTCTCATGGTGCGACCTTGGGGAAGGGGGTACAGTGGTGGCAGGTATACATACAGTAGTAGAGTTTAACAGTAATGCATTACAGTCAGTGTACATCGAGTGGAGGTATTACAAATGAGCTTGATTGCATAAGGAGAGCAGTACAGAACAATGATCATCAACGACAGGGTATACATACATAGGTATAAGGCAGGGTAAGAGCAATACAGAACTTGCACAACAGGGACAGGGTAAGCATATCATGGGTATACATATCAAGAGTACAAGGCATAGTAGGAGCAAAGCAGAGCATAAACATCAGGGACGGGGTGAACATACGATGGTTACTCTATGGGGGAATACATTAGTTAGGTAAGTGCCAAAATCACACTAGTGTGACAGGACAGAACGTGAGTGCCAGTACCAGCCTTGAGCTGCAGTGGGATGCACAGATTGCCTGTTGGAGTTGAGGAGGACTAGTATGCATTAGGAGTGTGGGGGGGGGTAGGTTTAGGTGTGGTGAGAGGGAGGGCGAATGGTATAGATTGCTGAGGGGGAGGCAGAGGAGGGAGAGTTAATGAGGGGGAGAGGGAGATGTTGGGGTGAGAGGAGGTGGCGTGAGTGTAAGTGCGTAGGGCAGTATATAAGCCAGCCAATTAGGCGATTGCCAGGCCGCTGGTCAGGCTCGGGGGGGAAGCTGGGGGAGAAAGGTACCGAAGTGGAGGGGAGGTCAGGGGCAGTTGCAATTTGTTGCAAGGAAGTTAGGAAGGGCAGAGGATAAGGAGTATTTGGACGATGAATGGCGGATCTGGGGTGGTAGGCCGTTCCAGAGTTTGGGGAAGAGGTAAGAGAAGGCCGATTGGCCAGCGGTGGTCCTTCAGTGGGGATAGATAATAGCCTTGTGTCAGTGGACCTGAGGGGCATGTGTGGGGTAGGTGGGGTTAGGGAGGATGCTAGGTAGGGTGGGAGGGCCAAGCCAGAAATTGGAAGCAAATTTTACAGTGTGGATTAGGTGCTGGTTGCTTAGGGCTGGCAGAGCCAGTGAGCGGTAGAGCTCGCAGTGATGGGAGCGGGGGGGGGGGCATCGAGGGCAAAGCGGCAGAATGCATTAAAGAGGGGGTCCAGTCTGGCTAGAGTGGTCTTTGAGGCGGAGCTATAGACTATGTCACAGTAGTCAAAGGTGGGTAGAATCATTTTCAGGACTAGATCATGTCTGACGGGTAGCGAGAGGCAGGAGCGGTTCTTGTAGAGGGCCCCAAGTTTTGGGTGCAGTTTTGAAGTGATGGCATCTACATGTGTGGTAAAGGAGAGGTGGCGATCGAGCCAAACCCCTAGATACCTAAAGGAGGACACTTCTTCGAGGATGGTGTTGTTGAGGGTATGGAAGATCAGAGGGTGGGTGAGTTTGGATAGATGCTGCCTTGTACTGAAAGTCATAGAGACGGTTTTCTTGGCATTTAGGGAGAGTTGGTTGATATAGAACCAGTGTTGGATATTGTTAAAATCCGTTTGTAGTTTGGAAGTGATTTCTTTGTGGGTCCGGCCGGAGGTAAAGAGGACCATGTCGTCCGCATACATGTGTATAGCGGAGGAGGAGCATGAATTTGGCAGATCATTTAGGAGGATGGAGAATAGGATGGGTCCAAGAACTGAGCCTTCTAGGGACATGGATATGTTGTTCATCCACACTCATTGGCAGGTATCCTTGCCGCTTTAAATCTTGCCGGAAGGTCTTCAAGCTTGCTCCTCCCACCCACCCGGGTGGTATAACTCTCGGCTCCGCCCCATGACGCCAGATCTTCCTTACCGCTTGGAAGCTCAGGTTCCCTCCTTAACGCTCTGCGTTTGAGACTGGTTCCTATTTCTCCGTTTGCGGATTTAAAAAATAAAATTTTGCAAAAAGACTTCAGTCTTCTATCCCTCGCGGCTGCGATGGACAAATCGACTCCCGGATTTCGGAGATGCCCATGCGGGCAGAAGATGTCTCGGACAGATCCACACTCCACGTGTGTCTACTGCTTAGGCCTTGAGTACGACCCGCAGGCTTGCGACCTGTGCTCATCTTGGGGAACGCCGGTGGTGATGGGGGGGGGGGAGGAGGTGTGGTCAGCTCTTTTAGTGGATTGGGTTCTGTTTAGGAGGTAGGTGCTGAACCAGTTTGTGGCAGATTCTGCTAACCCAGCCCCTGATAGGCAGGATAGTAGGAGCGAGTGGGAGACCGTGTCAAAAGCTTTAGCTAGGTCAATGAAGATAGCGGCCGTGGTTAGCCCTTTCTCCATCCCGGTGAGGATGGAGTCCGTGAGTCTTAGAAGGGAGGAGGTGGTAGAGTGGTGTTTTCTGAAGCCGGACTGAAATGGGGTGAAAAAGTCCGTTTCTGTAAGAAAATGGGAGAGCTGGGATAGAACTAGGTGTTCTTGGAGTTTGACGAGGGCGGGGAGGAGGGAGATGGGGTGGTAGTAGTGGAGGAAGGGTCACCACCTTTTGGAAGGGGTAGGACAGTGGCATGCTTCCATACGGAGGGGAGTGACTCGGTGGTGAAAGATAAATTTAATAGGGCGGCTAGGGGTGTAGCAATGGCTGAGGCAGACAGGAAGAGGAGTTTATCAAGACCATAGGGGGATTTGCGTTTGGAGGTGTTCAGGGAGCGTAGGGCGTCTAAGGTTTCGGTGGGGGAGATGGGTCTGAAGGAAAAGGGGGTCCTACCATTTGGCATGGGGATAGATGACTGGGGGCGGATGAGGTTATAGATAGATATGTGGGGGGTGGGCGAGGTTGCTGGAGGTAGGGAATCGAGGAGGGTTTGGGCGCAAGTAGTGAAATAGGAGTGAAACTCTGAGGCTACCTTCATTTACTGCTAATGATCTTAATGGCCAGACTTTACACCTCTCAGACAGTTTGGTTTTACAAACAAAGGCAGGTCTGAATGACTGTGACAGCAGAACTTCTTTGTAATCTGGACATGTAATGCAGCCAAAACTGAATGATTTGATACATCAGTTTTAAGAGTATATGAGCACTTAAAATGGCCCAAAAACCGGACTGCATGTAAACAAAACTGGATAAGGACCCTAAAAACCGGAATATCCAGTCAAAAACCGGATAGGTGGCAACCCTACACTGATGGGGAAGGTTGGCAGGTTGCAGTAATGAATGGTGAAAATATTCGGAAAAATAATTACAGCGTGTATGTAATTTTCATATCTTCCCAGCCTGGCACTCTGAAACATAGAAGTTGACAGCAGATAAGGACGACAAGGCCCATCCAGTCTGCCCATTTCTTTTTCTACCTTTTGAATGTGCCATAGGCCTTTGCTCTGTCAATGGCCTATCTATTCATATTCATCTGTATTGCTCCCGTATGCCTATCCCATGCCTGTTTGAAGTCCTGCACTGTATTCGTATCCACCACTTCCTGAGGTAGGCCGTTCCATGCACCCACCACCCTTTCTGTGAAAAAGAACTTCCTCACATTACCCCTTAATCAGCCTCCCTCTAATCTCATGTTGTGTCGTCTTGTCCTGCTATTTTTCTTGTATTGAAACATGTTAGACTCTATCACCTTGTTAATGCCCTTAAGGTGTTTGAATGTTTCAATCATAACACCTCTCTCCCTTCTTTGCTCTAGGGTATACATATTAAGTTCAGTTAATCTGTCCTCTTATATTTTCTGCCCTTTTCTGGACTGCCTCAATTTGGTTAATGTCCTTATGAAGGTGTGGCCTCCAGTACTGCTCGTAGTACTCCAGATGGGGCCTAACCAGTGTCTTGTAAAGAGGGATTGTTACCTCCCTCTTCTGACCTGTGATACCCCACTAATACACCCCGACATCCCTCTAGCCTTACCTACTGCTTTAGAGGTCTGCTTGGATGATTTCAGGTCATCGGTGGTGATGATGATGCCCAAGTCTCTCTCTTCCCTTGTGACTGCCAGCAACTCCCCTCCCAACCTATAGGTGGCTTCAGGGTTTCTCTTCCTTATGTGCATGATCTTGCACTTCTTTGCGTTAAACCCCAGTTGCCACTCTTCCGACCATTTTGCTCATTTATCCAGATCTTTTCTCATTCTGCCCACCCCATCTGGATCATCTACTCTGTTGCAGATCTTGGTGTCATCAAACCTTACCCCCCAGTCCATCTGCAATGTCACTGATGAAGATATTGAAGAGGACTAGCCCCAGGACTGATCCCTGAGGTACCCCACTTGTGACTTGCATCTCTTCTGACTGTATGCCATTTACCACCGCTCTCTGTTTTCTGCCCGTCAACCAGTTTGCCACCCAGTTGACCAGTGTCTGACCCACCCCGAGCCTACCCAGCTTATTAATCAGTCTTCTTTGTGGAACAGTATTGAAAGCTTTGCTGAAGTCAAGGTAGGCAAAATCAACTGCTCCCCCTTGGTACATCACTCTGGTTACCCAGTTGAAATCAGATTAGTTTGACAGGACCTTCCTTTTGTAAACTCATGCTGTCTTGGATCCTGTGTTCCTATGGATTCCAGGTGTTGCACTATCCTTTCCTTAAGGAGTGGCTCCATAATCTTGTCCACTACTGAGGTAAGACTGACTGGCCTGTAGTTCCCTGCCTCCTCCCTGCTACCACTCTTGTGGAGTGGGATCACATGAGCCCTTCTACAGTCTTCTTGGACTTCTCCAGTGCTCAGTGACTCACTAAACAGTTCTGATAACGGCTCTGCTAGTTCCACCCTTAGCTCCTTTAGTACCCTGGGATGTATGCCATCAGGTCCCATTGCCTTGTCCACCCTGAGCTTATCAAGCTCTTGTAGGACCCTTTCTTTTGTGAAGGGACTAGTGCACACCTCCCTCTCTCCTGGGCCCAGCTCTACCTTCTCTTCAGTAAATACTGAGCAGAAGTATCTATTTAGGATAGATGCTTTTACATCGTCCTCCTCACACTCCCCCTTATCCCCTTTGATCTTAGCAATACCCCCTCTGGACTTTCTCCTTTCACTAATGTATCTATAGAAAGTCTTGTCACCTTTTCTTACTGTTCATGCTAGTGTTTCCTCGGTTTGGGCCTTTGCCTGCCTTACTGCCTTCCCTTAGGGAAGTTTGGTATGCCTCCCTATCTTCATCCCGCTGCATTCCATTGTATCTCCTGAAGGCCAGCCTTTTGGCTCTGACCTTTTCTGCTACTGTGTTTGAGAACCAAAGTGGTTTCCTTTTTCTTTTGCACTTCCTTTTCTCACTAACACAATGGGATGTTGCTTCAAGTATTGCATCTTTAATGCTTGCACACTTTGCCTGTACCCCCTCGCCTGTATTTCTTTTTGCCAGGGCTAGCTTAACTCTGCTGGCCATCTTATCAAAGTCAGTTACTCTGAAGTCCCATATCTTTGCCTTGGAATGGGATGATTTTGTTCTAGTGGCCAAATTGAACCATACCATGTGATGGTCACTGGCCCCTAGTTGACCTTCTACCTGGAGATCTGTGATCCTTTCCCTGTTAGTCAGTACTAGATCTATGATAGTCCTTTCTCTTGTGGGTTGTTGTACCAGTTGTTTGAGGCCCTCCCCCTGCAGGGAATCCACCATGTGTCTAGTTCTGGCAGAGGTCCCTGCTGGTATTGACCAATCTGTATCTAGCATGTTGAAGTTTCCCATTATCAGAACCTCCCCTTTAGCTGTCATGTTTTGTATATCCTCTAACAGTAATGTGTCTATGTCCTCCCCCTGGTCTGGAGGCCTGTACACTCTGACCCCTGAGAAATGAATGGTGAATTACTCATGAGTCAGAGTGCCAAGCTTACCGCCAGGGCGGTGTTGGCTCACCTTGGGGGAAATGGTTGTTTCCTCAGCCTCCAGTGGGGGGAAAAACACAAAGAGGTGGGGACCCCTTACAGGCTTGGTGAGGCCCAAGGCTGGTCAAAGGCAGGCAGAGGCTCCCATGGCCTGGGAGCAGGAAGGTGCCCTGCAAGCTCATGCCTGGCCCTGCAGGAGAAGAAATGGGCCCCTTAGAACTGTGAGGCAGTCTTCCTGCGCTGGGTCAAGGGTAAAAACCTGGAGAGACAAAGCCATACTGTCCACCTAATGCAGACTTCAGTTCCTGCCAACCTGGAGGCTACCTCATTGGCATTGTAGGGTGCCCTTGCCTGGTGTCTTGCCAGCTTCAGGCCCTGTGCAGAAAGGCATATGGCTTGTCTGGTTTGCTCACAGTCTGGCATGGACTCCAGTAGTTGTCCCAGTGTCTCCCACAGGTGTCTGCCATGGGACATCTGGTGCCCTTGGTGTGCTGAGATGCAAACATGGTGCATGCGGCAGAGAAAACTCTTCAGCCCCAGGCATCAAACTCGGCAGAGTCCAACGGAGCTGGATCCCAAAAGTGGAGTGTGGCATGGCTTCAGGAGACCCCATGGGTGCACAGTATCTGAGCTGGGTGTCCTTCAGGGCTGGAGAAGGGGCAGAGGGACAGAGCCAGACGTCTCTAGACACCTTCACAAATGACCTAAGCCACAGAGGTATGACTAAATAGTCATGACTGTACTCCCCAAGGAAGGACAGTATCTGACGAGCAGGATTGTGGCCTGAGAAATGGTCTAGTCACAGCTTCCTCATCCTCTCTGAAGGGAATTGCTGGTAACAAGGGTACTCAGCGTGTGAGGAGAGATGAAGAGAAGACTTCCCCTTCCTCTGAGGAGGAAGACAAGGATGGCGAGGAGATGGACTCAGGAGTTGGCAGTACTGGGGTCTTAGTCAAGAAAATGCCTGATCTAGTGCCAGAAGGTAAGTGGGAAAGACACTTGTTGACACCCCATACTGTTCCCAGGTCAAGGGCCCCATAGGGCCCAAAATGCCTGTAGGGGTGGGTGGGTGGAGAAGGCAGATGAGGGGAGTTGTGGTGAGCTAGGCCAGATCCTCTGCCATGGTTATGAGAACATACAGGGGACCTTGCCTGAGGGGAGGGCCTGACAAACTCGTCCACCTGAGAACACCCAGTCATGGAGGGGTGGTCTCAGTGGTGCCCTTTGGGAGGGGGACCCACAGGTGGGGAGACTGGAGCCATTGAGGTCCCACAGGGCGGCCCCTATCCCCACCTGTATCAGGCCCAGATGGTTCCGGCAAGGCTAGAGGACCTGAGTCAGCATTACGACTTCTGCAGAGCAATCAGAAGCTGTGGGCATGGAGCAAGGTGCTGACAGGGACCTACTGACTTCCACCTCACCAAAATTGACTTTGCCCCTTGGGCTAGGTCTAACGTCAGGACCAGTATTGGAAACCTGCACTGAGGTAGAGCCAGCACCGCGAGCAGCAACAGAACCCCCCTCAGTGTTGCGAAGAGCACCAGAGTTGGGCCTGGCACCGGGGCTGGTGCAAGAACCTGACATGGCACCGCATCCAGCACTGGCCCCCTTCCTGGTGCCAGAATAGGCAGCAGGGCCATCCACAGCATTGTGCAGACAAGAGAGGGCAACACAGTGACTGGCACCGGGCAGGGAAACAGCCAGAGATGATGCCAAGGACAACAGAGACCTAGGCCCAGAAAGGCTTCCTTCATCAGCTGAGCCAGTTCCCTTCCCCCAGGTCATCCAGTGGCTCAGGGAATAAGATCTAGAAGATCTCTGTCAGGCTGCTGACTCCAGAAGCCTTCCCTCTCTGAGTTCCACAAGCAGCATCAGGAGGGGGTTCTGGCCATGTGGGCAGCACAGCTCCACTCACCTGCACCAGCCTCAGTGCTGGGAGCCAAAGTGGCACTGGACAGTGACCCTAAGGAGCCCAGTGTATGGCTCTGATCTTATCACTGGGGGTGTCCGAGCTCCTGAGCGGGCTCCAGACTGTGAAGGGTGTACAAATGACATCCCAGAAGGAGACTGCTGTCCCACAGACCCTTCTCCCAGGCTCTCTGTCTTGGCAAGACAAGGACCAAGAGAGTCCTGGTTTCCCTCAGTATGTATAGTACTGTGAAAGGGGCTCAGTGGAAGAGCCCTGGGACCTTACCTTGAAGTTCCCTTGTACGATGCCTGCCTCCAAAAGTAGGCGGCAAACAACCCCACTTAATCACGTGGATCTCAAGTGTGCAGATGTCCATGGAGAAACGGGCATCGCAATGGTCCATTGTCATGTCGCTGCTGCAAGGCAAATCCAGCAATGGTCATGTCAGTCCCGGATGGACATATTTCTCCCACAGAGGCACAGATGCATGGGGGAAGACTCCATCTTCTTCTTTGACTTCTGAGGCCCCTGAGACTCTGACATGGCTGACTTAGGAAAATTAAAAAAAAAAAAACAGAGCCCTGCTCCACAAAAGGACAGATGAGGGGAGTCGAAAGAAGAAGTTACAATGTCAAGCTGGTAGCAACAAACTGAGCTGTGCACTTAAAAATGGTGAACGCTCCCATGGAGTGAGACCTCGATGGGAAGAACAGAACTGAGAAGAGCAGGGGGCTGGCTTTGCTTACTGCCCAGCCCGTGAGTGCCATCGTCTGCCTCGTGGGTGGTGCCATCGCTGACGACTGTCCCCTAGCTCAAGATTGTTATAGCTGTAGTGTCCCACAGGGTCTGAGTACCCCCGGCACAGGTCCATGGTTAATGAATGGTAAAGATTAATTTTTGGAAGATGATAATGTAATAAAGGGACATGGATATGTTGTTCAATCCACACTGTCTGGCAGGTTTCTTGCCGCTTTAAGATGGGCCGGAAAGTCTTCAAGCTGGCTCCTCCCACCCACCCACCTGGGTGGTAAAACCCTCAGCTCCGCCCCATGGTGCCAGATTTTCCTTACCAATTGGAAGCTCAGGTTCCCTCCTTAGCGCTCTTGCGTCTCTAGGCCTGGATCCTAAACCTTCAGATTTACCAAAAATCGTGCTTAAATTCACGAGACTTTAAGTCGTCTTCTTCCCTTGCGGCTGCCATGGATTCTAAATCTACTCCCGGCTTCCATCAGTGCCCTTGCAGGCAGAAGATGTCTTGGACTGACCCGCATGCCACGTTTGTCTACTGCCTTTGGCTTGCCCATGATCTGCAGGCCTGCAATCTTTGCAAGTCATTTTCAGCTTCAGTTCTTGAAGAATGCGCTGCCTGACTACAACTAGGGCACCCCGAAAAATGGTTTCTGCTGGTGAAGTCGAAGGAGGCCCATTGGGCAGTGTCCACGGCTGCAGGCTCCGTGGAGCAGCTGGAGCAGTTAATCGCCCTTGAGGCAGAGGTGGCCCAGGCCGCGTCTTCTTCCTCAGCATCAGCATTTATCCCGCTGTCCTTGGGCTCCTCCTATACTGCTTCCTTTAAGGAGCTTTGTCAGCCCCTCTCCACAAGGGGAGAGGGGCCCTCAGGGACTCACTTCAGTCAGTCAAAGAAAAAGGAACTGAAAGGTAAGTCCCACAGTCGACATTCGTGGGTGCGGAGAGATCTCGCTCCCCGGAGCGTCTCTTATTGACTTAGGTCGAAGTTGCAGCTGAGGCCGCTGGCTTTTCGGTGTCCCCGTCAGGTCAGCCGGCCGAGACACCCATTGATGTGGTCAAGATTTTTCTCGACCCGTTGGATGGGCTGTCAGCTGGAGAGGCCAATAACCCTTTTTCACCTGTACCCCCAGTGGTTACAGAGGACTTGGCTCGGCCTCCCGAACCGAAGTCCCTGGTCAAGCACCCTGAGCCGGGGGATGAGCAGGTTTCCCCCGCCCCCTTTTCGACTCACCGTCTGTGACTCCAATGGTCTCGGTCCTTCTCCATGTCAGGTAAGTCCCACCGACGTCGGTGGTCTCGGTCCCAACATCACGGAAAGCAGCGCCACTGCTCTTCCTCATTATCCTCTTCGGAGGATAGGCAAGTTGCGTGTTCCTCATCATCCTCTTTGGAGGATAGGCAAGCTGCATCGACGCTATGAGGATATGATGTGGCAGCAGCTCTTATTGGCCGGCAACAAGCCGATTCCATCACCTTCCCCGGCAATTAAGTGGCTGTCGCCTGAACGGCCGAAGCAACCTCTCGCCCTCGGCTCCTTGCTCAGCTAAAACCAGCTGCTCCACCCATTGTGGTAGAACCACTGCCCCCACAACCGAAGACTGGCGCCCTGACCAAGGATTCTCGGTCGGGTCAGGGCTTGCACCACAGGTTGTCGGTCACCCTCACCCACGATCGGCCTTGGTGAGTGGAGGGTGGCTTAGGCGCTTGGCAACTGTTCGCAGACTCCTCGGAGTCCGACGACTCCTCCCTGTATTCCAGGCCCCTCGACCTGGAATCCTCCGGTGGTCTGTCGGTGGACGAGGGCCCCTCATCATTCCTCTGTATTCTTCGGCTCATCTCAGAATCTACTGGGATGTAGCTCGAACCTGTGCAAAAATGGGCCAGATATCCCCTCACGGAGATTTTGGACCGAGGGGACTCCCCCACGGAGGTCTTCTCTGTGGCCGAGGCCATTGTTGGTCTGGCTTTGAAGTTGTGGCAGTGGCCTGCATTCTGTCCTGTGTCTTCGGCCAGGATGGCCCACATGTATGCAGTCCCGACTGGTTCCCTCTCCAGTTTTTCGGAACACCCCTCAGCTGAAGGGCTGGTAACTGTTAGCATTATCCAGCACTCCAGAAATGCCAGGGACATAGAGAAGCCCTCAGACAAGGAGTCCAAAAAGCTGGCCTACTACGGGTGCAAAGTTTATGCTGCCTCCTCCCTAGGCCTTCAACAGGCTAGCTCGGTTGTACTGATGGCACACTTTTCACATGCCCTTTTGGGCTTCCTGGATGAGGTGCTCCCTCATCTCCCGGCTGACCTTCAAACGATGGTCAAGCAGGTGCGGAATCAGGGAAGGACGGTGGCCAAGCAACTTCTCCAGACTGCTTTGGACATCGGAGACTCTTGTGCCCGGTCAGTAGTGGCCGCAGTAGCCATGCACTGCAGAGCTTGGCTGCGGATCTCTACCTTCATGGCAGATACCCAGCACAAGCTGGCAGACGTCCCTTTCTTGGCCACCGACTTGTTCGGGCCTGGGGTGGAGGGCCATCTCCAGATAATCGAGAAATCCAGTGCCACCTTGGACTCTGTCACATCTGCCCAGAAGGACAAAGGCCGCGAGCAACAGTGTGAGCCTTTTCGCCCTTCTGCTCCTGCGGCATGTCCAGCCACAGCAGCACCAGCAAAAGGGCCAGCGGGCTCACGCTTGGCACCCCAAGGCCAAGCCTGCTGCTTCCTCCAACAGGAAGCCTGGAGGGAAAGGTCCAGGCAGCTCCTCAGCCGGCTCTTCCTACAAGCCTGCCCAGTGATGGTTTGAGGGGTGCCACCCCCAACCTCGTCACTCAACCCCTGGGTCCCCCCCCATGGGGAGACTGCTCAGCCACTTCCTTTCTGCCTGGTCCGCTGTCACCACGGACCGTTGGGTGTTGGAAGTGGTCGGCAGGGGTCTGCCTCTGGAATTCGAGTGGACCCCTCCCTATCAAGTCATCACCCGTCGGGGGCTACGGTTTCGCAGCGCCTCTGTCAGCTCATCGAGCGGACATAACTCTGCTCCTCTAAAAGGAGGTGATCAGCAAGGTGGTGGATCCTCCTCCAAGGCCATGGTTTGTGTCCAGGTACTTTCTGGTTCCAAAATGGATGGGGGGCTAGCACCCCATTCTCAATCAGCACGACCTGAACAAGTTCTTAAGGCCATGCACCTTCAGGATGGTCACTCTGGCTCAGATCATACCATCCTTGGAACTAGGCATGTGATTTTGTTCTCTGGATCTCCAGGACACATTCTTTCATGTCCCAATCCATCCGTCACATCGGCGATTCCTCCGCTTCAGAGCAGAGGGATCCCTCTACAAGTTCTGGGCCATGCCCTTTGGTCTTTCTCCAGCTCCCAGGGTCTTCACCAAAAGCATAGCAGTGGCGACAGCATTCCTGAGGCGCCAAGGGGTCTGGGTGTACCCTTACCTGGATGACTGACTGATAGCAGCCCCCTCCAGGTTGGAGGTGGAGCGGGTCAGAGATCTGGCCCTCCAGATCTGCTCTCAAATAGGTCTCCTGATCAATAAGGCCAAATCGGAACTCGTACTATCGCAGGTGATTCAGTCCATCGGGGCAGAGCTTGACTCTCTTCAAGCCAGAGCCCGGCTCCCGACGGACAGGGCCAAGGTTCTTTCCTCCTTTGCCCAATCATTTCAGGTTGGGCAATTGTGCCCTGCCTAGGACTTCCTGCACCTTCTGGGTCTCATGGCCGCTTGCACAAATGTAGTCCGTTGGGCCCGCTGGCATATGCATCCTCTGCAAAGGGGGCTGGCCCACCAGTGGTCTCAGTGCTCCGTCCTTGGACCAGCCAGTAACCATGACCCAGAAGATGTGGGATGGCCTGCAGTGGTGGCTCGTCCCAGCTCATCTGCAGGAGGGTATCCCGTTTGTCCCCGAGCCGACGGTCATATTTACGACCGACGCCTCTTTGATGGGTTGGGGTGCCCATGGCCTCTGGTCCCTTCAGGAGTCTCGATGCCACATCAACCTGCTGGAGCTTCGAGTGGTACGGCTAGCCCTCACCGCCTTCGCTCCGTTTGTACAGGGTCAAGTGGTTCAGATCCAGACGGACAACACCACGACCATGTACTATCTCAGCCGTCAGGGCGGGATGCACTCCTTGCCTCTGTGTATGGAAGCTCTCCGCATTTGGTCTCTCATGGTCAGCCTGGAGGTGGATCTCCTAGCCATTCATGTGGCAGGAGCCTCGAACAGTCTGGGCGATGCCCTCAACCGGATAGGCACTGCATCTCACAAGTGGTCTCTCCTGCCAGAGGTAGTTCAAGACCTGTCCTCCCATTGGGGCACCCCTCAGGTGGACCTGTTCGCCTCCAAGGAGAACGTGAAGCTGAGGCTATTTCATGCCCGCTCGCTGTAGGGGGATGCCTTCTCAAGGCCGTGGACCCTGGGCCTCTTCTTCGCCTTCCCTCCATTTCCCTTGATCAACAAGGTGCTTCTTAAGGCGAAGAGGGACAAGGCACAGGTGATTCTGGTAGCCCCAGACAGGCCTCACCAGTTCTGGTACCCAGATGATCTCAGCCTCAGCTCCAGGCTCCCGAGGCAGCTTCCAGCCCAACCGGACCTGATCTCAGTCAACAAGAGGAAGGTGCTCCATCTGGACCTTCAATCCCTGCACCTGACGGCCTGGTTCCTGAGCGGCTAGAGTTCCAGGCCTTGTTTTTTTCCGACGAGGTCCTCAACATCATTGAGGTGCCCCGTAAGGAGTCAACCAGAAAATGCTATGCCTTTAAATGGAAGAGATTCTCCATTTGGTGTCAGGACAAGGGGTTGGACCCCTCTTCCTGTTGGTTGGCTAGCATTTTGGACTACCTGTGGTCCCTTTCTCAGCTAGGGCTTCAGTCAATGACCCTTAAGGTGCACCTGGCAGCCATCTCTGCCTACTGGGCATGGGCCAGCAAGCAGTAGGTGGTGCAGGAGAAGGTGGTCTGGCGCTTTTTCAAAGGCCTTGATCACATATCCCCTCCGATGTGAGAACCTCCACCTCCATGGGATCTATGGCTGATATTAGCCAAGCTCATGGGCAAGCCATTCGAACCAATGCATAGGTGCGATATCTCCCACCTGTCATGAAAGATCGCCTTCTTGGTGGCTATAACGTCAGCCAGAAGGATGGGAGAGCTCCAGGCACTTTCCGTCGAGTCTCCTTATCAGGTCTTCCACAGGGACAAGGTTGTCCTTCACCGCCACCCGAAATTCCTTCCGAAGGTGGTGTCTGAGTTTTACCTGAATCAGGTGTTGACTCTTCTGGTGTTCTACCCCAATCACACCTCAGAGGCCAAATATAGGCTCCATACTCTGGACCCTAGAAGAGGGCTCGCTTATTACAAGGAGCAGACGGCTGAAGTTCGGGGAGAGGTTCACCAGCTGTTTGTCACCTACACTGAAGCCGTAGCTGGCAGACCTGCAGCCAAGCGGACGATTAGCAGGTGGGTCACCTCCTGCATAGATCTCTGCTATAGGTTGGCGGGCATGGAGTCACCCAAAGGGATAAGAGTTCATTCTACCCCCATACCGCTGCTTCAGTGGCTGCTTCTAGGGACGTCCCTCTCCAGGAAATCTGCAGGGCTGCTACCTGGAAGTCAGCACACACCTTTATTTCCCATTACCACATTGACCTAGAGTCATGCCGGGATGCTGGTTTTGGAAACTCGGTTCTCCAGTCCTTATTCCCCAAGTAAGTATCGGGGGTGTGCGCCTTGCCTCCCTTCTCCTGGAGAACTGCTAGGAGTCTGCCAGACAGTGTGGATTGAACAACATATCCACGTCACTGGAAATACAGGTTTCTCACGTGTAACAGGAGTTCTAGGAGTGGTATATGTTATTCATCCACACGACCCACCCAACCTCCCCGGCTTCGACACACAACCTGGCTTCAAGCAGGCTAGATCTGGCATCATGGGGCGAAGCTGAGGGTTTTACCACCCGGGTGGGTGGGAGGAACCAGCTTGAAGACTTTCCGGCCCATCTTAAAGCGGCAAGGAACCTGCCAGACAGTGTGACTGAACAACAGATACCACTCCTAGAACTCCTGTTACAGGTGCGTAACCTGTATTTTGTGATCTCAACTTGAACTAAATGAAATTTATTGCACTGTACTTATTCTCTCCACTTGTGGGCAGAATAACAACTTGCTGGATCGATTCATGCTGAAACCGAAGTGGAGACAAGGACCCCAAGATCAGCAAAAATTATGGCCCAGACACCAACACAGACTGGACGACACGATACCACATTGCCGTAGCCAGACAAGCCATCTGTGTCCTTCTTACTCACCACAGTTCAAAATCTTAACAAGAAAAAGGGTGAGTTTAAGCCTATACGGCACTCCTAGAGAAGAAAGCGGAGTGTGCTCAAACAAATGCAAAAACAGCATTGGAGTCGACAGAGTGAGCACTGATGACATGCACCTTTTTCTCTCAGTTCAGTGCTGAGAGCCTGGCTCAAACACTTGGATAATTTCTCCGGGGCAGCCAATCTTCAGTTTTAGGGCTGCCAGAGACTTTGGAGAAGGATAGTCTGAGGGCCTTCCTACAGGCCAAGTTGGCATTACAGAATGACATTCAGATCAAGAGGATGTACAAAATGAATTCCCGCTGTGCAAGTCAGATGGAAGATGGGGCTCATACAGTTCTGCTGGTAGCAGGCAGCAGTGAGGAACAGGATTCTGTGCTGTTGGCGGTGAAGCGAACCAGAGGAATCAGATTTGAAGAAACAAAAGGGGGGTGGGTGCACGTGATGCAGGCAAGCTAGATGCAGCCTGGCTTCTGAGGCTCTGCCTAAGGAGGTTTAATCATTTGCAATCTGTGCTTCAAACCCCACAAATCTGCTCTTCTGTGTTACTATTTGGCTTGTTAACCCTGCCACAATGGAGAACAAGGAATAAGTAAAGCTCTTGGCTGAAAAAGCCCACAAATTATCTGCATCCCTGGGCAGCCTAGCCAAAGCAACCAACAAGCTGTCTGACCTTTGGTACAAGAGAGAATTGGAGTCTGGGCTAATTACGTGGGAATTGTTTGAAATTAAAACTTTTATGGGAGTTATTTGGGCTGAGTTGTCCAAAGTCACTGAGACTGGTGGCAATGAAACTCTCTGGACGCCCTGGGAACCCAGGTTGAAGAGACTGAATCATGGATTAGCCAACTTGAGGACTGACTTACTGGGCAGAAAGGTGCTTCTCGCTTGTGGAAAAGGAAGTTTGCTCATTATGGGATCACCTTGACGATCAAGAAACGTGGAACTGGAAAAACAATGTGCAGCTATTTGCACTCCTAAGGGAGCAGAAGGTGCAGATGTGATTGAATTTCTCCAGTGCCTTCTGCCCGAGCTTCTTGATTACCACTAGGTTAACCCTGTCAAAATCAGAGCACATCGTATCCTTTCCAGCCTGCCATCATCTAATCAGAATGCTCGTCTGAGACCTGTTATATTTTGGCTGCTACACTACCGGGACCAGGAATGGATTTTAGCTAAAGCCCGGTCACTTAAGAGCTTTCAGTGGCATGGCTCTAAACCTTCCTTACAGCCAGATTTTCTGAAGTGGGCCATCAAAAAGCATAAATCTTCCTTCAAAGGCATCTCTTGCAGCTGACCAAACTGGTAGAATTAAGATTCCAGGCACTAGGACCTCACAGAAACTTTCTAGCTAGCAGTCTACCAGAGGGGGCTGCCCAGCACTGATGTCACCATCTGACATCGGCCTACCCTATAAGAGTGGGTGGCCCCCACACCCTCCTTAGTTCTTTTCCCGACATCGGCCAACGCACATTGGACCTCTTGAGACCGCCGGAGCTTCTGTTAACCGCCATTTTCACATGCTTTGCAGCATTTTTCTTTCCTTTTCACCCGCAGTTATTTCCATCATTTTGGTGGTTTTTCTTTTTTTTTTTTTTATGTCTTCAAAATCGACCTCGACCTCTGGCCACTCCAAAACCAAGTGTGCTTGCGGAAAACAAATTCCAGAAAAAGACAGGCATTCTGCTTGTGTCTGCTGTTTAGACCCAGACCACTATGTCCAAGCCTGGGAAGTTTGCCAAGAGTTCAACCAGGCCACTTGGCGGTGCTGCCAGCGGACCTTGGAGACCTTTCTCCTGAAGCAGAGGGTCACCTCCATGGAACAGGAGCTACAGGCCAGAAGCTTGTTGGTGCCTCCTACTCCCCAGGGTCCTTCTCTGAGGCCATCCTCTCTGGTGCTTCTGCGGCCAACCCCACCACCTAGGCTGATTCACTCATCCACGGTGCCCTACAAATGAAGGGGTTGAGTATTGTCCGGACCTGTGTTTACCTGATGAGGAGGATGATCAGGACCCAGATGAGGGGGATGAAGGAGATGTCAGAGGTTCATTCACTCCTTCCCCTGGCTCCTCTGAAGGAGAAGAAACCCCGAAGTATGTCTCCAAATCCCCCTCAGACGGCCATTCCTTCACAGCCATCAAGTGGCATATTCAGGAGGCTATGGGGTTTGAGACAGAGGAGCAAGACCCGGAGCAACATCAGCTTCACTACCTACCTTCTCCAGCCAGAGACTCCTCTTTTGGCAGTCCCTCCACTCATAGATACCTACGAGGATGCAACCATGGCCACGTGGTGTCCGCCTAATATGGTCCATGCCATGTCCAGGAAGGCCGATAGGCTATACCATGCCCCAGAGGGGAAACCATTCCTCAGGGAGCAGATGCAAGCAGACTCCTTGGGGATAAATGCCACCTACTACCACACTAAGCAGCCTAAGCACCTGATTTCCCTGCCACCTGACAAGGAGTCACATTGGTTGGACCTTCTGGGCAAGCAGACATTCACCTCCACCACTCTGGTGATCCATGCCCTTAGTTACTTGGGGCACATACTCCAGTACCAAAATGTCCTGTGGGACCAGACCAGGGATACTGTCCAGTCCATGCCCGATGACCCTGCCAAGCAGCACACCCTGAGTTCCCTAAGGCAGCCTCTGACATTGGCACCCATTTGCCCCGGGCAGATACATCTGCCCGGTTGGCAGCTGGCATATGCATGCACTAGCACTCTTGGCTCCAGGTGTGTGGGTTCGCCCAAGACATCCAGCTGTCCATCATGAATGTCCCTTTTTAGAGGGTACAAGTTGTTTGGTGGAGATGTTGAAGATATCCTCTCCGGCCTGCAGATATCTTGATGCACTCTGAGGTCTGTGCATTCCATATATCACACACAGCCCAAGTCTGGGCTACTAGCTCCCTTTCATCAGGCTACCAGCAGGCAAGCCTGCTTACCTGCCAAGTCTCAGGAAAAGTGGAGGGCGGCAGCATCTGCCCTACCCACCCCCTCTGCCAGTAAGAGCTCTTGAGGAAGTCCCACAGCCCCAGCTGCTGCTGCCCCTCCCTTTCCTGAACCCTGCTGGACCTCTACAGGCACACAGGAGGTGGTCATAGGGGGTCGCTTCTCCCTCCATCTGGACAGGTGACAGGAGACAACTTCAGACATCTGGGTGCTGCAGCTCATAGAGCATGGCCACTCCCCTAGAAATTCTGGAGTGGCACCAGGACATACTCCCAGTTCTGCCCTCATACCCTCCCAGTCATGTCCCTCTGATCTGGAAAGAGATCCATGCCCTGCTTAACAAAAGTTCCTTAGAACCAGTTCCATAGTTCAACAATGAAAGTGGTTTTACTCCAATTTCTTCCTGGCACCCAAACGTATGGGGGACCTCAGGCCCATTCTGGACCTCAGTGAGCCGAACCTGTCAATCTAGTACAAGCAGTTCAGGATGGTCACCCTTCAGGGTCTACTGTCCCTGTTCCACCGAAGGACTGGATTTGCTCCCTAGACATGCAGGATGCCTATCTGCATATCAAGGTATGTGCCTCCCACAGGGTCTTCCTCAGATTTCATTTTCAGGGAGCCTATTTCCAGTTGAGGGCTCTGCTATTTGGCTTATTTTCAGATCCCCCCCCCCCCGTGTTCACCATGTGCTTGGCAGTGGTGGCAGCTGCCTTCAGATGATGAGGTGTTGTGTGTTTCCTTACCTGGAGGATGGCTGCTAGCAGTGCCATCCAGAGAGCATCTACTCCAAACCCTGACTCATACCTTTAGCCTTTTCCAGGATTTGCAGGTCATGATCAACTTGTTCAAGTCATTTCTGACCTCCTGCCTTTGACTTCTCTACATTGGGGTTGTATTGGATACAGTTCAGGGGATGACCTTTCTACCCCAAGACAGGGTGGAGCGCCTGATGGATCAAGCCCGTCAGCTCTATTCCAGCCATCACGTCCCAGCATGGGTCTTTCTGTGCCTCCTGGGACTCATGGCAGCAGCCATAGCAAAGGTCCCCCTAGCCAGGCTCTATATGAGGATTCCTCAGTGGATGCTGCAGGTCCAGTGGGACCAGCATACAGACGACCTGGAGCAGTCAGTCCTGGTCTCTGATCCAGTCAAGATTGTGCTGTTGTGGTAGCTAGAGCCCATCAACTTCCTGAGAGGGGTGCCATTCATCATTACACCTCCGCAGCAAATCCTCACAACAGATGTCTCAGGTCTTGGCTAGGGGGCTCAGCTGGGTGTCCACCAGACTCAAAAGATGTAGTCCATGGTGGAGATGACATGCCACATAAACATCTTGGAGATGAGAGCAGTTTTGTATGCCTTGCAGATCTTCCACACCCAGCTCTTCCCGGGTCCACTGCTGATTCAGACAGATGGCTCCAGTGTGGTTCATTACATCAACAAACAGGGATTCTTGCCCTTTGTCGGAAAGCAATGAGGGTCTGGAATTATGCCATAAGTCACGGCCTAGAACGTTCATCCATCCATGTTCCCAACGACCAACACATCTTCACGGACAGCCTAAGCCGGTCTTGGTCAAGGGCTCATGAGTGGGAACTCCTGAGCTCTGAGGTGAAGAGCTGTTCAACCAGTGGGGTCATCAAGATTTGGACCTTTTTTTCGTCCCCACTCAATGGAAAACTGCCACTTTTCTGCTCACTTGCTCCAGGGCCTGGAGTTTTCTGGCAAGATGCACTGTTCCTCTCTTGGACATGGAGAATCTCATTTCGAGACAGAGCTCTTACAGCAGGTAACAACCAATAGGACTATGCAATCAGAAACTAGGACCCCATGGAAAACTTCTAGCTAGCAGTCCAAGGCTGGGGACCACCCCCGTCAACTCTGCCCATGACTTCAGCCACTGTATAAAGGGGGCAGTTCCCCGGTGCCACCTCAGTTCTTTTCCTGCCAGTGACCCAGCATCTCGGCTCCACGGACACCCCATGCTTCCCATCGATCGCCATTTTCTTCGCTCTATGCAATTCAACTTACGAGTATTCGATCACCTCTTTTATGTCTACCAAGCCTTCTACATTTACACCACAGTGGAAAACAAAGTGTGTGTGTGTGTGTGTGTGGCAAACAGATTCCAGCAAAGGACAGCCATTCAGCCTGCCTCTTGTGCCTGGGACCAGAGCACAAGACAGATGACTGCCTGCACTGCCAAAGCTTCAACCAGCGCACTCTCATCCATTGCCTGAAGACTCTAAAGGCCTACCTCCTTGAACAGGTGGCTGCTATGCAGAAGTCACATTCTGGGCACAGCTCATCCTCGTCCTCCGGTCATGACACTTTCCCCAAGGAGAAGAAGCACTCAGAGAAGCACCACAAGAAGGATAAGGAGAGGTCCAGGTTGGTCACGCTCCCCCCACAAGGGTAAGGCCTCTTCTGGCTGGAAGTCAGACTCTGCCCCTCCTCAGTCATTAGCCCTTCTGGGAGCTTTGGCCACAAGACCTCCTGCCACTTCCCAGACATTGGGTGGGAGCTTGGGGCATGGGCCTTCACAGGGCCCCATCTTCTATTTCGTTGGCCATCAGACCCCACGAAGTCAATAGGGTCTAGGGCCCAGTACTTGGGCGCTTCTTCCTCCATGACTGGAGTCCAGTCAGGGTCTTCCGTTGTCAAGGCCACATCCTCAAGCTCATCAGCTAAGTCTGATGACCGTGGCAAGTGCTAGGGTGTCGATCCTCCAAGCAACGCACCCGCAACACCTTACCTGTCGTCTGCAGTTAAGTTGGACCGAGGACATGCTAACACGACATCTGCCGCCACGGCTGTGCTGCCAAACAAGGCTCCTGAATCCCAAGTGATGTCAGTGCCCCAAGGGCCTACACCAGAGGACCCAAAAGCACCTGACCTAACGTCAGAACCTTCGAACCCCCTGACAACAGATTCCAATGACCAGACTCCAGCTGATCCCCTGATGCCAGGGCTCAGGGAAGGTGACCAAACGCCAGCTGATGGGACCGATGATGGTCGGTCACCAGAGCCACCTTAGATGCCAGACCAACTGTTGGCTCCTTTGGGACCAATCACCAAAGAGTCAGAGTGACCATCAGGCTCAGTGGTTCCCTTGGCAGAGGTCGGCACATTGTTCACCAGCTGGTGGAACACCATCAAAGGGGACCTCCTCCCTAAGCTGGAGCCTAAAGAAGCACCAGGGGTTGTCCCACCACCATAACAGATGCCTTCCCCTAGATCACCGACGCCGGCCTGCCTGACTCCAGGTGTCTCGGACCGTGGCTCAGACGTCAGAGCCATGGACGTCGCACCTCCTCACAATCTTCCTCATGTAGGAGAAGCAGGTCCAGAGACCGTAGCTGCTGTGAATGGAGCAGGTCAAGGGGACACCGCTTCCAGCATCACAGTAGGTCTACTGACCGTCAGTCAGAACACTCGAGGGGCTACAGCGCCTCCTCCTCAACCTATGCCTCTTCAGAGGACAAACTCTCCCTGCCATCACTGGATCCCAGGAAGGACTCACCGAGGTCACCACCTAATGATTCTAACTTCTTAGAGGTTATAAGGCACATACAAGTCTTCAATTAATGGGAAACTGAGGACTTGGACCCTGAGAGGAGATGCCTCGCTAAATTCCTGGGGGCCACTGGCCCCAAGCCACTGGTCATCCCCCCTCTTGTGGAACCCTTTCAAGACATCACGAAGCTGGCATGGAAACATCCAGCTACTGTATCGGTGGTGCCCAAAATGTCAGACCGTCATTACAGAACACCCAGGAACGAGCCACACCTTGGGAAGCAGCCTAATGCAGTTTCAATAGTGCTGACAGCGGCCCATGGAAGGTCACAGCAACCTAAACATACCAGCTCCCAACCACCTGACAATGAGTCTAAGAAAATAGACCAACTGGGATTGGGAGTGTATGCCTCTTCCACCTGTACCATCAGGTCTTTAAACTTTCTGGCTCATGTGGTCATGTACCGGAAGTGCATGTGGCAGAAGGCTATGGACCTTGCAAAGACCCAGCCAGACTTGCAAACAAGACAGCTCTTGGCAGTTTTGCAATCTGGTTCTGATGTGGGCAAGCTCATTCTCCATAGTTCCTGTGATGTAGCAGATACTGCGGCCTGGGGCGGCCGCCTCAGGTGTGTGCCTCAGATGGTACTCCTGGCTGAGGGTGTCCGGTTTCAGGCAGGACCTCCAGGACCCCGTTCTGGACATGCCCTTACAGGGCCTGGTTCGTTTTGGGCAAGAAGCCAAAAAGATCATAACAGGCCTCTAAGATTCAGGCAATGCAGTTTCAGAGGTACATAAGATGTACAAATCTGTCCCTACCCTCCTAGGCGCAGACCCTTTCGGAGGCATCAAGTGCAACAATCAAACAAACAGCCACAATGAAGAGGGTTCAAAAGAAAGACACCCCCTCAAGCAGCAGGCTCTCAGGGACAGTGCACATCTAAGTAGCCCAAAGCCCCCCTCCCTACCCCTTCCGCCTCTGCCTGACTCCTTGCCCACCCCCCTCCTCCAGCAGAGCTGTTACGAGAGGCAGTGGGAGGGCAGTTCTCCCTTTACCTCACAGGATGGTCGAATATCACCACAGATCAATAGGTGCTGCAGCTCATAGAAAAGGGTTATGCTATGGAGTTATCCTAGTTACCGCTGGACAACCCACCAGTCCTATCAACCTGCTCCCCATCCTATGCCGCTGTCATCCAGATGGAAATCCAGGCCCTCCTGTCCAAGCGAGCCATTCAAGTAGTGCCAGAACCCCAAAGGGGCAAGGGGTACTACTCTCGCTTCTTCCTGGTCCTGAAGAAGACAGGGGATCTTCGTCCCATCCTAGATCTCAGGCAGCTGAACCTCTTCATAGAATACAAAAGGTTCAGGATGGTGACACTCAAGGGGCTTCTCCCCTTCCTGTACCACGGAGACTGGCTCTGCTCCCTGGACATGCAGGATGCATACCTGCACATAAAAATCCTGCTGTCTCACAGGAGATATCTCAGGTTCATGTTTGAAGGCCAGCACTACCAGTTCAGGGCCCTGCCTTTTGGCCTATCCTCGGCACCTTGGGTGTTTACCAAGTGCCTGGAAGTGGTGGCGGCAGCTCTCAGGAGGCAGGGACATTACATTTACCCCTACCTAGATGATTGGCTACTGCAGGCCTCATCCAGAGAACAACTCTGCCAAACACTGGGGTGTACCTTCAGCATGTTCCAGAACCTTGGGATTACACTGAATCTCCCAAAGTCCATGCCATGGCCATCCCAGAGGCTCCAGTTTATAGTAGCCATCTTGGACACAATTCAAGGGAGACCCTTTCTCCCACCGAACAGGGCACATCACCTTCAGGTGCTGGCTCGGAGATTAGTCTCCGTAAACCAGACTCTCGCCAGAATGGTCCTACAGCTTTTGGGTCACATAGCAGCTGCCATAGTGACCATGCCTCTTGCTCATCTGCACATGAGGGCTCTCCAATGGAATCTCAGAGTGCAGTGGGATCAGCGAAGCGATGACCTCGTCCAGAGAGTCAGGGTCTCAAAGGCAGTGCATCAAACCTTATCATCGTGGCTGATCCCTTTCCGATTATCAATAGGGATGCCATTCAGCAACCCCTCTCTTCAACAGGTAGTCACCACAGACTCGTCAGGCATGGGTTCGGGTGCCCACTTCAGGGACCACCAGACCAGGGGGTCCTGGACTCAGGAAGAATGCTCTCTCCACATAAATGTACTAGAGATGAGTGCTGTGCTTTATGCCTTACAGGCATTTCAGAGCAAACTCCTTCCAGGCCCCACTTTAATCCAGACAGACATGTCGGTGTTCTACATCAACGAACAAAGGAGGACACATTCTTACCCCCTTTGCAGAGAGGCCATGAGGGTCTGGTACTGGGTGATAGACCACAACCTGAAACTTCTGGCAGTACACGTTCCAGGTCTTCAAAACACGCGTGCTGACAGTCTGTCACTCACAATCCCAAGCCCACGAATGGGAGTTGCTACAAGATGCAGCAAACAATCTTTTCAACATATGGGGTACTCCAGAGTTGGGCCTCTTCGTGTCCCCACTCAATGTCAAACTGCCAAGTTTTTGTTCACTAGAGCAAGGGCATCATGTTTTTTGGTGAGACACGTTGTCCCTCTCCTGGACCGGGAAGTTCCTCTATGCTTTCCTGCCCTTCCCCCTTCTGCAGTGAGTCCTGCTCAAACTACAGTCAGAATCAGCAACCCTGATACTGATATCACTGTTCTGGCCCAGACAGATCTGGTTCCTGCCTCTGCAGCAGATGGCAGTAGAGCCCCAAGTTCCTCTTCAGCTATCCTCTCTCTTGCTATCCCAGGAGCAAGGCTGTCTACTGCACCCCAACCTCAAGTCTCGGCATCTCCACTCATGGCTCCTGCAGATTGTCAGGAGCAGGTTCGGAGTGTCAGAGGGGGTAGCAGAAGTGTTGGTAGCTACTAGGAAACCATCTACTAGGGCCACATATGCCATGAAGTGGAAGTGGTTCTGCCTCTGGGCTGCTACCTGCGACCTAGGTTCATTCTTGTATGAGGTAAAATGGGTCCTGGAGTATCAGTTATCCCTGTCAGACTCTGGTCTAAGCTACTTCTTCATAAAAGGTACACCTTTCGGCTATCAGCCTATCATGTACTGATGGATGGCAAGACCTTGACGCAGCTTGATCTGTCTCTTACTTTCCTGTGAGATATCCTGCATATTAAGCCTCCCATACGGGATCCTGTCCCTCCATGGGATTTGTTATTCATGTTAGAAAAGTTGACTTTGCCCCCCTTTGAACCAGCCATGAGTTGCGAGCTTCGCTTTCTCTCTTGGAAAACATTGTTTTTAGTTGCTGTTACCTCAGCCTCTCCGGAATCTCCGAACTTCAGGCTCTCATGTGTAAAGAGCCATACTTGGTTTTTCACAGGGACAGGGTGTCCCTTTGTACAAATCCCAAGTTTCTTCCAAAGGTGGTGTCTGAGATGACTCTCAACCAAGACATCAACCTGACGGTTTATTATCCGGAATACTACAACAGAGGAGAGGCACTGTTGCATACCTTAGATATACATAGAATCCTTAGGTACTATATTGACCCCACCTGGTCCATCAGGAAATCTGACTAGTTGTTTGTTTCTTTCGCCCAACGGATGTTGGCAACACTAGTCACTAAGAAGATCCTGTCAAAGAGACTGGTCAACTGCATTGCCTTCTGCCATGAGAAGCATGGAAAACCCCTGCCAAGGCCTGTGAGAAGTCACTCAACAAGAGGGATCTCTGCATCATTTACTTCGTTCAGAAATGTGTCCGCAAAAGACCTCTGTGCTGCAGCCACCTGGAGTTCGGTGCACAGTTTGGACATTGATTCCAGATGAAGGGCAGGCTTTGGCCTTGCAGTCCTCCAAGGGCTTCTCTCTTAATAGCCTGAGGGTATTACCTTAGCTTCCACCGCCCTTCTGACCTGGTGACATCCCAGTACTGCTTGGGACTCTGTCCTATTGGTTACTACCTGTTGCAAGGGTCTCAATCTCGAAGTGAGATAGTACAGTTATGTAACAACTTACCATAACAGTAGATCTTTGAGAAGACTTCTTGCAGCAGGTATGCTTCCCTCCCTCCTTTCTCCCTCCAGTGCTTTTTGTACAGTTATACCTTTTGGGATGACAAAGCCTCCTCAGTTCTCCCATCCCTAATGCTAGCCGGGTCTCTGGCAGGTGAACTGAAGTGGTGCCGGGGGACTGCTCCCCTTGATACAGTGGCTGATGGGGGCGGAGCCAATGTCAGGAGCGGTCCCCCGCCTTGGACTTCTAGCTAGAAGTTTTCCATGGGGTCCTAGTGCCTGGCGGCATAGTCCTATTGGTTATTACCTTCTGCAAGAGCTTGTCTCGAAGCTCTACTGTTACGGTAAGTTCTTAGTAACTGTACTTTCCTGTTTGCCTTCCCGCTCCTTCAGAGGTTTCTGATCAAACTGCAGATGGGGGGGCCACCATGATACTGATCACCCACTTCTGGTCTCATTAGTTCTGGTTTCCCTTGCTCCTGCAGCTGACAGTGGAACCCCCAGTGCCCCTACCTCTGTGCACAAGTTTCCTGTCCGAGGAGCAGAGCACCCTGGTCCATCCAGACCGCAAATCTCTCCATCTTCATGCTTGGCTCCCAAGGATATAGCCATGTAAAGTCTGGGGTGTCCTCTAAGGTGGCGGAGGTTTTGGTGGTGGCTATGAAACCATCCACCAGGGCCACCTATTCCATGAAGTGGAAGTGTTTTGCTATGTGGGCTGCTTTGCACCACCTAAACCTCTTCACCAGTCCAGTAAAGCAGATCTTGGAGTACTTACTCTCCCTCTCAGATTCCAGTCTGAAGTACTCCTCCATCGAGGTACATATCCTGTCGATGGCTGTACTGTGGCTCAGTTTGACTTGTCTCACATGTTTTTGAGAGGCATCTTGCAATTGAAGCCTCCAATCTGCAATCTTGTCCCAGCTTGGGATTTAAATTTTGTGTTAGAGAAACTCACCCTGCCTCCATGTGAACTAGCTGTGAGTTGCGAGCTACGCTTTCTGTTGTGGAAAGCATTATTTTTAGTTGCTATTACTTCAGCTTGAAGGATTTCCAAGGTTCAGGTGCTCATGTAAGCAGCCGTATTTGATTTTCCACAAAGACAGGTTGTCTTTGCGTACCAGTCCTAAGTCTACCCTGTCTACCTTTCTCATAGTTTGCTTGTACCTACGGAAGGCAGCTCTCTTATCTCTCACTTTCTCTGCCACCTCCTTGCTGAGCCAATTCAGTCTTTTGGTCCTGGACGTCTTACTCTGGGTCTTTGCACATGTGTTAGTTGCCTCAATCAGACGCAGCTTGATAATGAACCATTTCTGGTCTGCATCCATCTTGGGGGCTGGTTTTGGCAAGGTGCCCTACTAGGATGTCGCTCATCTTACCAAAGTCTGCCTTACTGAAGTCCACCACCCTTGTCTTAGTACTGGCTGCTTCCTTGCCCAAATTGAGGAAGAACCACACTGTGCAGTGGTCGCTACCTGCTAGGGGGTCCTCCACTACTATGTCTTGGACATGCTCACCGTCCAACAGCACCAGGTCCAGTATGTTACTTTCCCTTGTTGACTCCAGAGTAGAGCCAAGCTAGCCTGTCGAAGGCCTAGGAAGGAGGCAGCATAAACTTTGCACCTGGAGTAGTCCAGCTTTTTGGACTCCTTGTCCGGGGGCTTCTCTACATCCCTGGCGTTTCCGGAGTGCCGGAAAATGCTATCAGTTACCAGCCTTTCAGCCGAGGGGTGTTCCAAAAAATTGGAGAGGGAACTGGTTGGGACTGCGTACTTGCTGGCCACCCTAGCCAAAGGTGCAGGACAGGATGCAGGCCGCTGTCACAACTCCAAGGACGGACCAACAATGGCCTCGGCCACAGGGAAGGCCTCCGTGGGGGACTCCCCTCAGTCCAAAATCTCCGTGAGGAGATATCTGGCCCATTTCTGCACAGGTTCGAGCTGCATCCCAGTAGACTCTGAGATGAGTCGAAGAATACCCAGGAACGAGGATCGGCTCTCATCCACTGACAGATCCCCAGAAGATTCCAGGTTTAGGGGCCTGGAATACAGGAAGGAGAACAACTGCCAAGCGTCTGAGCCACCTTCCACTTGCTGAGGCCGATCAGGGGAGGGTGACCGACAACCTGGGGGGCAAGCCCTGACCCGACCAAGAATCCTTGGTCGGGGCTCCAGTCTTCAGTTGCAGGGGCGGTGGTTCCACCACAATGGGTGGAGCAGCTGGTTTCGGCTGAGCAATCGGTGCCGGAAGTCGGCTCCTTGACCAAGGAGCTGATGGTGAGAGGTTGCTTTGGCCATTCGGACGACAGCCACTTAATTGCTGGGGAAGGCGATGGAGTTGGCTTGTTGCCGGCCAATAAGAGCTGCTGCCACATCATATCCTCATAGCGCTGATGCAACAGTCTGGCTGATGCCCTCAACTGGATAGGCGCTGCATCTCATGAGTGGTCTTTCCTGCCGAAGGTAGTTCAAGACTTGTTCTCCCATTAGGGCACCCCTCAGGTGGACCTGTTCACCTCCAAGGAGAACACGAAGCTGAGGCTGTTTCATGCCTGCCCCCCTCAGCAGGGCTCGCTGCAGGGGGATGCCTTCTCGAGGCCATGGATCCCGGGCCTCCTCTTCACCTCCCCTCCACTTCCCCCGATACACAAGGTGCTTCTCAAGATGAAGAGGGACAAGGTGCAGGTGATTCTGGTAGCCACAGACTGGCCTCGCCAGTTCTGGTACCCAGATCTCCTCAGCCTTAGCTCCAGGCTTCCGAGGCGGCTTCCGGCCCGCCCAGACCTGATCTTAGTCAACAAAGGGAAGGTGCTCCATCTGGACCTTCAATCCCTACACCTGACGGCCTGATTCCTGAGCGGCTAGAGTTCCAGGCCTTGGGTCTTTCCGACGAGGTTCTCAACATCGTTGAGGCATCCCGTAAGGAGTCGACCAGAAAATGCTATGCCTTTAAATGAAAGAGATTCTCCATTAGGTGTCAGGACAAGGGGTTGGACCCCTCCTCCTGTTGGTTGGATAGCATTTTGGACTACCTGTGGTCCCTTTCTCAGCTAGGGCTTCAGTCGACGACCCTTAAGGTGCTCCTGGCAGCCATCTCTGCCTACCAGGCATGTGCCGGCAAGCAGCTGGTGGTGCAGGAGAAGGTGGTCTGGGCTTTTCCAAAGGCCTTGATCACATATCCCTTCCAGTGCGAGAACCTCCACCTCCGTGGGATCTACTGCTGGTATTGGCTAAGCTCATGGGCAAGTCATTGGAACCTTTGCACAGGTGCGATATCTCCCACCTGCCATGGAAGACCACCTTCTTGGTGGCTATAACGTCAGCCAGAAGGATGGGAGAGCTCCAGTCACTTTCCATAGAGTCTCCTTATCTGGTATTCCACAGGGACAAGGTTGTCCTTTGCCCCAACCCGAAATTCCTTCCGAAGGTGGTGTCGGAGTTTCACCTGAATCAGATGTTGACTCTACTGGTGTTCTACCCCAATCACACCTTGGAGGCTGAATATAGGCTCCATACTCTGGACCCTAGAAGAGCACTCGCTTATTACAAGGAGCGGATGGCTGAAAGTTCGAGGAGAGGTTCGCCAGCTGTTTGTCACCTACGCTGAAGCCGCACCTGGCAGACCTGCAACCAAGTGGATGATTAGCAGATGGGTCACCTCCTGCATAGATCTCTGCTATAGGTTGGCGGGCATGGAGCCTCCCAGAGGGATAAGAGCTCATTCAACCCACCATATCGCTACTTTGGTGGCTGCTTCTAGGGATGTCCCTATCCAGGAAATCTGCAGAGCTGCTACCTGGAAGTCAGCATACACCTTTATTTCCCATTACCACATTGACCTAGAGTCACGCCGGGATGCTGGTTTTGGGACCTCGGTTCTCCAGTCCTTATTCCCAAAGTAAGTATCGGGGGTGCGCAGCTTGCCTCCCTCCTCCTGGAGAACTGCTAGGAGTCTGCCAGACAGTGTGGATTGAACAACATATCCACGTCCCTGGAAATACAGGTTACTCACCACGTAACAGGAATTCTAGGAGTGGTATATGTTGTTCATCCACACGACCCACCCGACCTCCCTGGCCTCGATGCACAGCCTGGCTTCCAGCGGGCTAGATCTGGCGTCATGGGGTGGAACCGAGGGTTTTACCACCCGGGTGGGTGGGAGGAGCCAGCTTGGAGACTTTCCAGCCCATCTTAAAGCGGCAAGAAACCTGCCAGACAGTGTGGGTGAACAACATATACCACTCCTAGAACTCCTGTTACAGGTGAGTAACCTGTATTTTTCCCACATCCTACCCCCAACCCCCAAACCAACTGTTGAATTCCTCAGTTCTTTGTTTTATAACAGTACTTGCCCTATGGACTAGAAGAACTTCAGATAATGCAACTGATCTTCTGCTTCACTGTAGATTTCTTCCTGCTTCCTTGAACCTGTCCTGCACTTCCTCTACCCCACACCCTGCAAGTTGTTTGTACCAGGTGTACCACAATGTGAGGTTTCTCACACTCCTGACCCACGCATTTAGGTATAAACTGCCCCCACCCACCCTGCCATCATGACTGTCATACACTTCACCCCTGTGCGGCTATTCCTTGCACCCTTGCCTCCCCATCTCATACCTTTCAGTATCGAATCTCCCACTATAACAACCCACTCTCCTTTCACCTGCCCCCTTCTTATTTTGCCCTCCCTTCAGTCCACAGTCCAGAGCCCCCCCATCATAATTTTGCTTCTGCCTTCCCACCACTTTTCCCCTGTGTTGTCGTCCTCCTCCCCCGCCACCCTCCTCTCCAGACTTCCTGCCCGGACTATCCCCTTTCACTCTCATATAACTCCACTGCTGCTCACCCCTATACTTCCTCATCTCCGCATCATCCCGTACTGCCCCACTTCTTCCCTTGCCATTGTTTATGGCCTGTACACTTTCTCGATCTATGATCCTCCCCCCACCACCTGTTCCTCCAAACTTGCCAACACTGTGAACCTGTTCATTGACCCCCCCATGTCCTGAACTACTTCTGTTCTCCCACCCTTTGCTTTCCTCCCTTGTTTTAGCTCTGAGCCCTTCTCTCCCTGCCCCTGTTCTTTGCCACTTGCCACGTTTCCATCCCAATTCCTCCAGGTTCTTGGAGTGTTGTTACGAATATACGAACATACAAAATTTGCCAGCAAAAAAAGGCCTTTTAGTCTATCGAGTCTGCTCGATTATGCAGCTAGCAGCCCTATTCTGCAGCTGCTCCTCCCTCCCTCGCCCCTCCCTTTATCCTCCTTCTTGCCCTGTCCCAGCCCCATTAGAAGCAGCCCATTTTACAGGCCACTACCTCTGCTGGTAAAACTTTCCACCCTGCCACCACATTCTCTGCAAAAAAAGTGTCTCCTTATTTCCCTCCTGAACATTCCCTTCCTCCAATTTCATGTCATGGCCTCGAGTGTCCCTCCCCACCCTTACCCTGAATAGCCTCTCTGTACCAGGCTTGTTTATCCCTCTCATGTACTTGAATGTCTCCCTCATATCCTCTCTGTCCCTCCTCTCCTCCAGTGAGTACATTTAACTCCTTTATCCTACTCTCATATGGTAAGTCCCCCAGACCCTGAACCATCTTGGTTGCTCTGCGCTGCACCCCTTCCAGTAATTTGATGTCCCTTTTCAAGTACAGGCACCAATACTGCATGCAGTATTCAAGGTGAGGTCTAACCAGTGATCTATACAGCGGCAGAATCACCTCCCCCCTCCTTGACATTATTCCCCTTGCTGTGCAATCCAGAATTTTGTTGACCATTGCTGCTGCCTTCCTACACTGTGCCAAGTTGTTCATTGATCCTGTGATGACCACCCCCAGATCCTTCTCCTCCTCAGTCTCCACCAGCTGCACTCCCTTCCCCCCCAGCTGATAGTTCCTCCTTGGATTGTTTGCTCTAAAATGCAGTACCTTACATTTTGTAGCATTGAACCCCAGCCACCAAGTGCCTGACCAAGTCTCCAGCTTATTCAGATCTTCCTGCAGACCTCTCCACCCCTTTATGTCATCCACCACCACCCCATCTTGGTGTTGTCGGCAAACAGGCTGATCCTGTTCCTGATGCCTATGGAAGTGTCTGCAACAAATATCCTAAATAACACTAGTCCCAGCACTGAGCCCTGTGGAACCCCACTCGTTACTGCCCTTGGAGATGAGAGTTCCTCTTCCACCACCACCCTCTGCCACCTTCCCTTCAGTCACTTTGTCACCCATCCCACCAGTTTTGGTCCCACCCCTGTGTCTTTAAGTTTTATTCCAAATCTCCCATGTGGCATTGAATGCCTTGCTGAAGTCCAGGTACAGAACATCCACTTCATGGCCCTTGTTCTTCTGCCCAGTCACCCAGTCGTAGTACTCTACCAGACTGGTTTGGCAGGATCTGCCCATGACAAAGGCATGCTGTCTACTGTCCTGCAGCCCATTGTCCTCCAGCAGGGACACTAGCCTCTAGCTTCTGTGATTTCTCCATCCGTTACTCCCTCCCCCAGTCTTTTATGCCCCCCAACCCCCCTTGGGTAGCACTCCCCCTCTCTCTCCTTCGTAAATACCGAGCAGAAGTAGTCATTGAGTGCTTCTGCCTTTTCTCCCCCTTCTCTACCCATCCCCCATCCTTCTTAATCCTTACCATCTTTCCTATACAGCTCCTTTTCTCCCTGATGTACCTGAAGAAGCCTTTCTCCCCCTCCTTTATGCCTTGTGACAGCATGAGCTTTTTGGTGGCTTTTGATCTTCTTACTGCCCTTGTCACCTCTCTTGCCTCCTTCAGGTACTCCTGCCAATCTTCCCCTCTCCCTGATTTCCTATATCTGCTAAAGGCCACCCTCTTTCTCCTCACCTATTCCGCAACCTCCCTGGCCTTTTTTCTCTGAGTTCTGCTACAGGGATTGGTAGCTTCTAATATCCCCTTCTTTATGAGCTCCCATCTCTGGTCTGTGCCCATACTAGGCTGGATCCCAGCCAGGTATCCCCTCACTACCTCCCCCATCTTTGCAAAATCCACCCGCCTGAAATCCAGCACCTTCATGTTGGATGCCACCTCCTCTTTGCCCATCGCCAACCTGAACCGTACTGAGTGATGGTCACTCCTCACTAATGGCTCATCCACCTTGATGTCCCTTACAAATTCCCCATGTGTGAGCACTAGGTCTAGGGTGTTCCTACCCGGCCCCCCCTAGTTGGCTCGCTGACCACCAGTGTCAGGAAGCTATCCTGTTGTTGTTGTCGCTGGACCCTTTGGCTTCCTCCCTGGTCCTGTCCTAAATCTGCCTTCTAGGGACGTGGATATGTTGATCCACACTTTCTGGCAGTTGCCTTTCCCTTTAAGACTTGCCAGAAACTTCTTCAAGCTGGCTCCTCCCAACCACCCGGGTGGCAACTCCCTCTGCTCCACCCCATGATGCCAGATCTTCCTTTCCACTGGAAGAAGCAGGTTCCCTCCTTACTGCTCCCGTGTTGAGTAGGCCCTGGTGCTCAAATCTTCAGATTTACTTCCAAAACTTAAACTAAAACTTATTTGAGTTTTGTCTTCAGCTCAGTCTTTGATTGCAACCACAGTGAAGGATAAATCCTTGCCCGGATTTTGCCAGTGCCCATGTGGGCAGAAGATGTCAGTGCCAACCCCCATGCCTCGTGCATCTACTGTCTTTGCCACTATCGTGATCCGCAGGCCTGCAACACTTGTCAGTCATTTCACCCAATGCTCCTTGAGGACCACACTGCCAGCCTGAAGTAGGGTCACCCAGAGAAACGTTGTCCAACGGTCAAATCTAATGACACCCGTTGGGTGGTCTCCACAGTCGTGGGGTCCGCCAAGCAGTTGGAGCAACTCAAGGCCTTCGAGGAGGAGGCAGCACAGGTCGCCACGTAGTCCTCTTCTGCCTTGGCTTTCATTCTGCTCCATTTGGGCTCCACTTATTCGGCTTCCTTCAAGGAGCTGTGCCAGACCCTCCCGACCAAGGGGCAGGGCCCTTCCGAATTGCAAAGTTCCCTCTCCCGCAAAAAGGAGTCCAAGAAGGATAAAGAGCAGCCTCATCATCGATGATCCTGGGACTAGGAGTGTTCTTGCTCTCAGGAATCTTCAGTTTTGACTACGGTTGAAACCACAGCCATAGCCGCTGGCTTCACGGAAACCCCATTAGGCCAGTCAGCCGAGATGCCGTCTGACGATGCTGCTGAGATTTTTCTCAACCCTGTCAACTGGTTGTCATCTGAAGAGGCCAAAAACTCTCTTTTCAGGATCCCGGTCCTGCTGGTGACCACTGAAGGGACAGCCCAGCCAGCTGAGCCGGACCCTCTGGTCATCGACCTAGACCGGAAGGAGCCGCGGGTTTCCCTGGCTCCCTCTGAGGCCCCCAGTTGGCACCACCAATGGCCAAGGTCTTGATTATCTACATCCTCTGGGTTGAGCAGGTCCCACCAAAATCACCGGTCTTGTTCTCTGCACCATGGAAAGCAACACTGCCGCTATTCATCTTCATCCTCTTCGGGTGAGGAAAGCCTTCAGTGCAAGTTGCGTCGATGCTATGAAGACCTCATGTAGCAACAGTTTGTTCTGACTGGGCCGAGGCTGACTCTGGCTACCACCCTGGCCATTATCTGGCTGTCACCTGAAAGGCTGACGCCAATGCCCCCAGTGGGGCCGATCAACACCGTTCCCCCCCATTGGAGCTGGTCCAGAAAGTTTCAGCTCAGTCGAAGCTGTCTTCTCCACCGATCATGGTGGAGCTACCACCAAAGCAGCCGCTGACTGGGGCTCCATCCAAGGAGTCTCAGCCAGCTAAGGGGCTTCCCCATCAGATGTCAGTTACTTTGACACCTGACCATCTGTGGCAGGTTGAGAGTGATTCAGGTGATCACCCACTTTATGCAGTTTCCTCGGAGTCCGAGGATTCCTCTTTGCACTCCTGTCCACTGGATACAGAGTTGATGGGGGGTCTTTCGATGGAGAAAGTCCGCACTTTGTTCATGGGCATTCTCCACCTCATCTCTGAGTCCACAGGGATGGAACTAAAACCCGTTGAAAAGCGGGCTCACTATCCCCTTACAGAAAATCTGGATAAAGGGGACTCTCCGATGGAGGCTTTTCCAGTGACTGAGGCCATTGTTGGCCCTGCCCTGGAGCTTTGGAAGCTCCCGGCCTCTTGCCTTGCACCCTCGACCCGGATGGCCCACAAATATGTGGTGCCCATCTGTACCCTTTCAGGGTTCATGGAGCATCCCTCAGCTGAGGGGTTGGTGGATGACTCTATGTTCTGGTGCTCGGGCAATACCAGGGACATTGCTAGACCGCCGGACAAAGAGTCCAAGAAACAGAACCATTCACCTAGGAACGTCTATGCTGCCTCTTCACTAGGCCTTCACCAGGTGAGCTCGGATGTCTTGATGGCACACTTTTCCCATGCCATGTTAGGCTCCCTGGATGAGGTGATTCCTCACCTTCCTGCAGACCTCCAGACTACAGTCAAGCAGGTCCATGACCAGGGGCGGGCTGTGGCAAAACAGTAACTCCAGATGACTCTGGATGTTGGCGATTCCTGAGACCGCTCAGTGGCGACCACGGTTGCCATGCGCCATAGGGCTTGGCTGTGGATCTCGACCTTCACGGCAGACACCCAGCACAAGCTGGTGGATGTACCATTCTTAGCCACTGACCTATTTGGGCCTGGTATGGAGGGTCACCTCCAGTACATTAAAAAGTCCAGTGCCACCCTGGACTCTGTGACATCCACCCAGAAGGACCCCAAGGGCTCCAAGCAGCAGACGCACAAGCTCTTTCGGTCCTCTACTCCTGTGGCAAAACCAATCCAGCAGCAGTCTGGTCAGCAGACTCAGTCCTGCAACCTCAGGCCATGGCCTTGGTGGTCCAAAAGCCCAGAGGAAAGGGACCCAGTGGCCCACCTGCCAGGTCCTCCTCCTCCTCCAAGCCTGCTCAGTGACGGGGATAAGGGGTGCCTCTCTCATGCCTGCCACACCACCCCTGGGTCCTCCTGTGAGGGTTCTGCTCCACCACTTCCTTTCTGCCTGGTCCACTGTTACCACAGACAGGTTGGTTTTTACTCCCTGGATCTACAGGATGCATTCTTTCATGTCCTGATCTATCCATCCCACCAAAGGTTCCTCCACTTCTGGGCCAAGGGAACCCTCTACGAGTTCTAGGCCATGCCATTCAGCCTCTCCTCAGCCCCAGGGTCCTCGCCAAATGCATAACAGTGGTGGCAGCTTACCTGAGGTGCTGAGAGTTCTGGGTGTACCCCTACCTGGACGTCAAGCCGATAGTGGGTCCCTACAGGCAGTAGGTGGAGCAGTCCGGGTCCTGGCCCTCCAGACTTACATCAACCTTGGCCTCCTGGTCAAAGAGGCCAAGTCAGAACTCCTACCCTCGCAGATGATTAGCTTCCTTGGGGCAGAGCTCAACTCTTGCTGAGCCAGAGCCCAGCTCCTGGCAGACAGGGCGGAAGTTCTTCTCCTTTGCCCAATCATTTCTGGTTGGGCACTTGCACCCTGTCCAGGTTTCCTGCACCTCCTGGGTTACATGGCAGCCTGCACCAGTGTGGTCCAATGGGCCTGTTGGCATATGCGCTCCCTGCAATGGGAGCTGGCCAGCCAGTGGTCTCAGCGCAAATGTCACTTCGACCAGCTGGTCATGTTGACCCAGGAGATGTGGGATGCCCTCCAGTAGTGGCTTGTCCCAGCACATCTGCAGGAAGGGATCCTGTTTGTCCACCCCGAGCCGATGGTCATCATGATGACTGACATCTCTCTCGTGGGCTTGGGTGCCCACCTGGGGGATCACAGAGTCCACGGCCTCTGGTCCCTCCAGGAGTCCATATGCCACGTCAACCTGCTGGAGCTCCAAGCAGTTCGGCTGGTGCTCACTGCATTCACTCCATTTCTTTAGGGTCAGATGGTCCAAGTCCAGATGGACAACATCACAACCATGTACTATCTCAACAAGCAGGGCAGGACGCACTCCTTGCCTCTGTGCAAGGAAGCTCTCTGCATCTGGACCCTCATGATTAGCCTGGAGGCAGATTTCCTAGACATCCATGTGCCAGGAGTCTCCAACCAGCTGTCAGATGCACTTAGCTGGGTAGGCGAGGCATCTCACGAGTGGCCCCTCCATCTCAAACTAGTTTACAGTCTGTTCTCCCAGTGAGGCACCCCCAGGTGGACCTATTCACCTCCAGGGAGAATGCAAAGCTGAGGCTGTTTTGTGCCTGCCCCCCTCAGCAGGGCTCACTGCAGGGGGATGCCTTCTCAAGGCCATGGATCCTGGGCCTTTTCTATGCCTTCCCTCCACTTCCCTTGATCCACAAGGTGCTGCTCAAGGCAAGGAGGGACAAGGCACAGGTGATCCTGGTGGCTCCGGACTGGCCCCACCAATTTTGGTACCCTGATATCCTCAGTCTCAGTAACAGGCTCCCAAGGCATCTTTCCACATGCCCGAACCTGCTGTCCATCAATCGGGGAAGGTACTCCACCTGGACCTTCAATCCCTGCACCTGACTACATGGCTCCTGAGCGGCTAGAGTTCCAGGCTTTGGGTCTCTCCGAAGATGTCCTCTCTGTAGTCAAGGCCCCTAGAAAGGAATCAACCAGAAAGCGCTATTCCTTCAAATGGAAGAGATTCTCTATTTGGTGTTGGGGCAAGGGGTTGGACCCTTCATCCTGTCTAGTGGCTAGCATTTTGTACTATCTGTGGTCTCTCTCCCAAGGGGGACTTTGGTCGACGACCCTTAAGGTGCACCTGGCAGCCATCTCTACTTACCGGGCGTGGGCTGCTCAGCAGTCAGTGGCACAGGAGAAGGTGATCTGGCACTTTTTCAAAGGCCTTGACCACATTTCCCCTCCAGTGCGTGAACCACCACCACCATGGGACTTGTTGCTGGTTTTGGCAGAGCTCATGGGCAAGCCATTTGAACCGATGCACAGGTGTGAGATGTGTCCCCTGTAGTGGAAGATCACCTTCCTGGTGGCTATTACATCAGCCAGAAGGATCAGTGAGCTCCAGGCGCTCTCAGTGGAGTCTCCTTACCTGGTCTTCCACAGGGATAAAGTTATCCTGTGCCCCAACCTGAAGTTCCTCCTGAAGGTTGTGTTGGAGTTTCACCTGAATCAGGTGATGATTTTGCCGGTGTTCTTCCCGAATCACACCTCAGAGGCTGAACACAGGCTCCATACTTTGGACCTGAGGCGAACGCTCACTTATTATAAAGAGCACATGGCTGGAGTTTGGGGAGAGGTTCGCCAGCTGTTTGTCACCTACGCTGAAGCTGCACCTGGCAGACCTGCAGCCAAGCGGATGACTGGCAGGTGGATCACATCCTGCATTGATCTCTGCTATAGGTTGGCGGGTAGGGAGCCTCCCAGAGGACTAAGGGCTCATTCCACTCGCCATACTACTGCAACAGTGTTTGCTTCTAGGGACATCCCTATCCAGGAAATCTGCAGGGCTGCTACCTGGAAGTTAGCACACACCTTTATTTCCCATTGTGACATTGACCTTGAATCATGCTGGTATGCTGGTTTTGGGGCCTCAGTTCTCCAATCTCTGTTTCCTAAGTAGTAGGTGTGTGCCTTGCCTCCCTCCTCCCAGAGAACTGCTAGGGGTCTGCCAGAAAGTGTGGATAGAACATCATATCCATGTCCCTAGAAACAGAGGTTACTCACCTGTAACAGTAGATCTTCCACAGGATGGTCTCTTGCAGCAGGTAATGCTTTTGCGTAGTCGCCAGAGGTCACTGTGGTGCATGGCAGCTCTTCTAGCAGTCTTTCACCAGGGGCCACCTACCGATGACATCATCATCCTGCTTATATAAGAGTGGGTGGTCCCTAGTATCCTCAGTTCATTTTCACACTGTCTTCAGCTCGCACACAGCAGCTAGTGCAAAGTGTAGGCAGTCATCAACGTGAAACTGAGCAAACAGAAACATTTTTTTCCTGTTCCCTCCCCTTCATCGATGGATATCAGAAGGATCTTCAAACAAATCACCTTAATTTCGTGCCTGTCACTGTGATAGAAAAATCTACCATTTCGACAATCATTCAGTCTGTGCCTACTGTTTGGGACCCATACACTACTCATTTTCCTGTCAACAACGATTGCTTGATATCCAGGCTTACCTTATGGAACAAAAAAAATGCTGTTTTACGGAAGTAAGGGGCCCATCCCAAGGACCCCCCCACCTGCTGCTTCACACAAGAAGCACAGATGGGAAAAGGATGCTCCCAGCCCCCCTCCTCCTCCTCCTCCCACCACTATTTCAGATATGGACATGGATACTGTAGTACAGCAGGTTCTGAAGGTAATAAGGCATTAACAGCCTCCAGCTCCTGATACTGGGGATCACCCATCCCAGTCGCCTACACCTCCACCAAAATGTTTTCTTGGTAAGCGGCCCACCTCCCCACCTGGTTTCCCTTTGGATTATGAGGAAGAATACTACTCTGAGGAACTAGAATTCCTTGATTCCCAGATAACATACCAGAGGATCTGGAGAATATTGACAATCAAGAATGGGACTCATCCTCCATCCTCTCTTTCCACTATATCATCTCTGCTCGAGGAACCCACCCACCATGCAGCAGCTTCCCCACCTCATGACCACTCATTTCACGATACGATGGTTCAGATACAGAAAATTATGGGTTTCCCTACTACTGAACATGATATGCAGAGAAAAGACATGGCAGACTATCTTGAACTGTCAGAGGACCCAGTTGTTGTGGTACCCCCACTCATCCAAACATACCAGAATGTGGTACTTGCGGCTTAGGATCAGCCTTCCGCTGTCTCGGCTCTTCTTCGGTAGGTGGATCGTTTGTACCAGGCTCCCCCTGATCACCTACTCTTCTCCTCTAACCCCGAGGCTGATTCAGTAGTTATTGCCGCCACTCTTGATCATACTAAACACCCCCGACACACGAGCTCCTTACCTCCAGAAAAGGAATCTCATCACCTAGACTACCTAGGAAAGAAAGTCTTCCAGGCAGGCACACTGAATTTGAGAATCTTGAAGTGTATGGGACATATGGTGAAATACCAATGTACCCTCTGGTCCTCGGCTCTTGAAGTAGTCAATAAATGCCCTCCTTCACAGGAGAAAGACCAATTACTGGCTACCATATCCACTGGAAATTCCATTTCCCAGCATCTTCTCTGCTTGGGATATGGTGCGGTGGATACCTTGGCCTGGGCAACGGCTACAGGCGTCACCCTCTACTGTCATGCCTGGCTCCATGTCTCAGTTCTACAACCAGATATTTAGCACAAACTGGTTAATGCCCCATTTATTGGTGCTAAACATTTTGGCCCAGGCATCCAAATGCTCTTGGATGATCTCCAGGTGTCAGGCCACACTCTCAGTATGGTGCATGGTGTGTACCATACCCCACAGTCCTCATACCAGTCCCATTCACAAAACTTTCAAAATTGGAGAGGCAAGACTAGAGGGGCGTATTGAGGTGGTTCCCATGGACATTCTAACACCTCCAGGAATGCCACGCCTTCATCGAAGGGACCCCGCTCCCACCCTCCAGGTGGTGCAGGCCAGCCACCTGCCCAGTGACCCATTAGAGCTTGCCCCCTGTTTCCTTCTTCAGGCCTCAGAAGCTATAGGGGGCCATTTTGCCCTTCATCTGGAGGCCTGGACAGCCATTACTTTGTAAGAGTGGGTACTTCAAATCATACGTACGGGGCATACACTGGAACTTACATCTCCACCAACCCCGCTCAGTCCGTTATCTATCCGACCATGTTCCTATTCTTCAAGATGAACTTCAGGCTCTTTTACACAAAAAAGCTGTGGATCCTGTTCCTTCTTCGGAGTTGCATCAAGGATTCTACTCCCATTTTTTCCTGGTCTCCAAATGTATGGGAGACCTCAGACCGATATTTACACATTCAGTACAAGAGGTTTCGGATGGTCACATTAATATCCATACTACCGATGCTAAAAAAGGGGGATTGGTTATGTGCCTTGGACATGAAAGATGTGTACCTGCACATTCCCATCTATCCCTCCCACCACCGGTTCCTGTGCTTTCAATTGCTGGGACACCACTACCAGTTTCAAGTACTTCCTTTCAGACATTCATCAGCTCTGAGAGTCATCACCAAGTGCCTTGCTGTAGTGGTGGCGGCCTTGAGAAGACACGGACACTTCGTCTTCCCATACCTAGACGATTGGTTGATAAAAGCACATTCCAAACAGGTTCTGCTTGTCTTCCTTCAGGCCACCCTTACCCTATTCCAGAATCTGGGCATTACCATCAACTGGCCCAAGTCCAACCCGAAGCCCTCCCAGTCACTCCAGTATATACAAGCACTTTTGGAAACGGTTTCAGCCAGGAATTACCTCCCTGTCAACAGACAAGACAAACTCCTATCTCTGGTTTCACATGCTCAAACCCAGCAGTTCATAACAGACAGAACTTTCTTACGTCTTCTGAGGCACATGGCAGCTGCCATCCCCACAGTGGCATACGCTCATCTTCATATGAGACCAGTGCAATGGGTACTTCAGAATCCATGGCACCAGTGGTCAAGCAACTTCAACAACATTCTCAAAGTCACCCCATCCCTCTGCTCCACCCTAGCTTGGTGGACACACTGGCACCACCTGTCTCAGGGCATGCCCCTTCAGGCTCCTTCTCCCCAGCAAACGTTGACCACGGATGCGTCCCTGGATGGCTGGGGTGCTCACTTTGGCCCTTATGGAGCTCAAGAAAAATGGCCCCAATTCGCTGTTTTGCCACACACAAATCTGTTGGAAATGAGGGCGGTTTGCCTGGCCCTTCATGCTTTTTGCCCCCACCTTCGTCCTGGACCCTTACTAATCCAGTCAGACAACACCTCAGTGGTGTTCTATCTGAACAAACAAGGAGGCACCAGATCTTGCGCTTTCTGCAGGAAGGCGCTGAAGGGCTGGCAGGAAGCCACACTCCAACAACTCACAATAATTGCTGTCCATCTTCCAGGACACCACAATACCCTGGCAGACATTCTCAGTCGCCAGTCTTCCATTCATGAGTGGACCCTTCATCACAAAGCTCTTCAGATGATCTTCCACTTCTGGGGGATCCTGTACCTAGACCTTTTTGCTTCCCCAGACAATCACCATCTCCCCAAATACTTTTCCATTATCCCAAACAGAAGGGAACTGTCTACTGATGCTCTGTCCCAACCATGGACAGGACACTTCTTATATGCTTCCCCCCCACCGTCCCACTCCTGCATGATCCTCAGCCCCAATGTGGCCCAGGCAGGTGTCATTTCCCCTACCCCAACAGCTATCCATGGCAGACCCCATTCCGTTGCCAATCAGACCTGATCTCCTGACTCAGGAGCGGGGCACCCACCTTCACCCCAACCTGAAGGCTCTACACCTTCACACTTGGCTCCTGAGGACACTTTCATAACACGTCTTCAAGTCTCCTCGCCTGTGGCCAACATTCTTTTGGCCTCACGAAAACCATCAGCCAGGGAAACATATAACGCTAAATGGAAATGCTTTTCCATATGGGCTACATCCCTTTCCATAAATCCATTTTCATGTCCTTTACCCAAAGTACTGGACTACTTGGCTTCACTTGCCAATAAGGGCCTTAGCTTTTCCTCTGTCAAGGTTCATCTGGTCTCCATTTTAGCCTATCATGAACCCTATGAAGGCAAATTACTGTACTAACATCTTCTTGCCAAGGTGTTCTTAAGAGGTATGCTTCAAGCAATCTCGCCCAGAATCGCTTCTTCCCTTGCCTCAGGGGTTTGCGTGGGTGGCTTACTGCATCGGGTCCCCTCCCCCTGCAATGCGCCTCCAGGACTAACTCTCTGAGGGGTGAGGCACTGGATTCAGCCGATCCCCACCGATGCCTCTATCAACGATGAATCCCTGGGACGACCCTCACCTGTAATCTTCTTGCCGCGGGGGTAGCCAACGCCTCAGACTCCCAGCTCCTGCGCGTTGCCTACATCGTCGGAGGGCACCAAATTTAAACTGGTTTCTCGCTGCCGCTGCCTAAGACTTCTCGAGGGGCTGCGTTTTGCTTAGGACTCAGTGAATTACTGTGGGGAAACTGCTCCACTGACTCCCCTGCTCCTGTGCTTCCACCATGATGGCAGAGCGCGCCAAAGGTAAACGTGTAACTTGCTGCCACTGCCCATGACTTGCCAGGGGGCTGAATCTAGTCTTGCTGTGGGCGCGCCAAATTCAAATCCTAGCAGCCGCTGCCTATTGGTCTGATCAATAGCCTGTGACACTCGGGCAGCTGGTCTTAAAAGCCTGCACCAAGCCCTGCTAGCTAGCAATCTCGCCCAGAATCGCTTCTTCCTTGCCTCAGGGGTTGGCAGGTGGCTCACTGTGAGTCCCTCCCCTGCGTGCGCCTGCGGCCAACTCTCTCTGAGGGGTGAGGTGCTGGATTCGGCCGATCCCCACCGACGCCTCTACTGACGATGAATCCCCGGGACGACCCTCACCTGCATTCTTCTTGCTGCGGGGATAGCCAACGCCTCAGACTCCCAGCTCCAGTGCGCTGCCTGCATCGGTGGAGGGTGCCAAATTTGAACTGGTTTCTTGCTGCCGCTGCCTAAGACTTCTCGAGGGGCTGCATTTTGCTTAGGACTCAGTGAATTGCTGTGGGGAAACTGCTCTACTGACTCCCTGCTCCTGTGCACTACCAGAATTGGCGGAGCACGCTAAACTTAAATGCGTAACTTGCTGCCGCTGCCCATGACTTGCCGGGGGGGCTGAATCTAGTCTTTCTGTGGGTTAACTGCATTTTCAGGCCCTCCCCACCCCGTTCCTGCCTCCTTAAATGGACCTAAGCCCCTCCCTCTGATTTGGTGTGGTCCAATCTCTGCAGCTTCCTCTACTGTGTTTTTTTTTTTTGTCTGACCTACAAATTCCGGTGTTGTTGCATACTAGCTCTGCTGTTGTATGATTCTCTTGCTTTAGCCCTGGCTTACTGTGAATGAACGACTGCCCCCTCCTACCCCAAACCCTCTAAAAATTGATCTTAAATGCACTGCTACTGCCATTGCCTAACCACCCTTTCTGGTTGCTTTGCTAAGTTGGGCTACTGTTGAACGAATAACATCCTTCTGTTTTTCCCAACCTGGGCTGCCTGCAGTAGCTTTACAATTCAATTGCTCTATTATAGTATCTGTCCTACCTGCCCATTGGTGCCTGTACGGTAACTACTATTGTTTAACTATTCAATTGCTGTCCTATTTTATCTGCTCTTCCTGCCCATTGGTGCCTGTTCTGTAACAACTGCCCCCTGTCACTCAACTACCCTCCTTTCCAGGGATTTTTGCCTGGCGCCCCTTGCCCTACACTGGATAACTATGATTGGCCTGGGACTCTTGGCAGCCTTCTCCTATAAAGCCCTTACCCTGAGAGCTGTCCTGCCCTACTCCTGGTGTCACTATGCCCGGAACCATGGCAGGAAAACTGGGCTATCCCCCCCTCAGCCTCAAACCTCTGATGGAGGGGACCATCATGTTACTCCTGCCCAAGCATGGCATTACCTGCAACGTAACCTGTTACAACCTTTCGCATCATCTCCACCAGAGAAGCTGGTGAAGGTATTCCCTCCCTCCCTCTAGAATCTTAGGATACCTTCCCAGGCTTTTGCTTGCTCTGGGGGGAGATGTCAAGCTCAACCCTGGCCCCTACTCCCCTAACCTTGCACTTAGCAACCCCACTAATCCTCTCTGGGCAGAGGCTAAGGACCTTCGGCTAGCCCACATGAACATCGGTAGCCTAAGGCACAAAACCCAGGACCTTGAAGCTTGGACTGCACTGTATAAGCCTGATATACTTGCAGTCACCGAAACCTGGCTTAAGCCACATATCCTTCCTCATGAAAATTGACCTGGTCGGCTATAATGTCTTCAGACAGGATAGGGTGGGTAAGAAAGGTGGTGGCGTCCTCATTTACACCAAGACTAATCTCAATGCTGTGCAGCTAAGTTATCCTCCTCTTGATTACTCATCATGTGAGACCATATTTACCAAACTGCTCCTTGGAGGCACCAAGCCTCTCCACATCGGGTGTGCATACCTTCCCCCCTCATCGGCTGCCTCTTCCCTAGAATCCCTAACCCATGCCCTAGCAGAGCACCCATTGGGGGGACTGATTCTCCTTGGGGACTTCAATCAGAACTGGCTTGCCCTGGGGACCTCAGCAACCAAGAACCCTATCCTTGGCTTCCAGACTGACTCAAATTATCAACCTGCCTTTTAGGCACAGTGCCAAGTCCGGCAACCACTCTCTCCGTGACTGGGCCCTTGTCTCCTGCCCTGACTGAATTATGACAGCTAGGACCATGGAGGACTCACTTAGTGACCACTTGCCTATCTTTTGTACCTGGTCCAATAAGGCTCCCAAATTGGCCGCCAGAGTGATAGCAGCCAGGAACTTCAGCAGGTTTACAGCAGCTGATTTCTGCTCTGATCTTCATTCAGTAGACTGGGAGCCCATCCTCACTCTCCCCTCCCTGGATGAAGCACTTGACCACTTCACTAATTCATTTTTGTCCATGGCCAATGCCCATGCTCCACAGAAAAAACTAAGAGCTCAGGGGAAGTTCCACAAATGGCTCAATCCTGGCCTCAAACAGAGCATGTCGCTCAGGGATAGGGCATGGGGGACTATACAAATCCTGAGGCCTCAGTGCTGACTGGGAAAAATACAGGGCACTGAGGAATAACTGTAAGAAAGCCACCAAACAAGCAAAGTCCTCATACTTGCGGGACCTCCAGACTAGTTACCTACGGGATCCCAAGAAATTCTGGGGCCATATAAAACTGCTACTTAAGGGTGCCCCTAATGCCCAGGATGGAGCTCTCCTGGTTGGGAATACCTTGACCACTGACCCCTCCTCAATAGCAGAGGAGTTCAATGCCGCTTTTTCTAACCTCGATGGCCTATCTCCCCCTGTCCTGCCTGGGGCCCCCCAATATACCGGTCCTGACAGTGAACCTACTTGGCCCCAGTTTCACCTGAAACTTGTTAAACCCTCAGAGGTTCTCCCACTCCTACTCAAAATTAAACCAGACTCCACCCCGGGACACGACCTGCTCGAACCAAAACTACTGAGGGCTGTTGCCTCGGCCATTGCCCTCCCTGTCACCTGGCTCATCAACAGGTCCCTCCTTGAGGGTACAGTTCCCAGAAAGTGGAAAGTTGTGACTGTAGTCCCAGTGCACAAAAAAGGGCCCAGTGATAACGTGGGGAATTTCAGGCCCATCTCCATTCTCTGTCCCCTAGGGAAGGTGCAGGAGAGGCTAGTCTATAACCAAATGCTAGACTACCTTGAGACGCACTCTGTCCTAACTGACATCCAACATGGTTTTAGGAAAGGCCATGGCACAGACACAGTCCTTATCCAGCTTATGTCTGATGTCCTTGAGGCAATGGACAATGGCTCCCCGACGGGAGCCCTGTTTATTGACCTGTCCAAAGCCTTTGATCGTGTCTCCCATCAACTTCTTCTCTCCAAACTCCACCTCCTTGGACTGGATGGAGTCTCACTCTCCTGGTTTAAGAGCTACTTGCTCAACCGAAGCCAAAAAGTTGTCTGGAAAGGTGTCCAATCTGGTATCCGACCAGTGGTCTCTGGGGTTTCCCAAGGCTCTATCTTGGGCCCCCTGCTGTTCTCCCTCTTTGTCAATGACATTGAAAGGGGTTGTGGGCCATGTAATCTAATCCTCTATGCAGATGACACCGTTGTCTACTGCAGTGACCTTCAACCTAGTGTCATCACTGCCAACCTGCAAGCTAGCCTCTCAGCACTTGAAGCCTGGTTCTCCTCCAACCTTCTAGTCCTGAATGAGGAAAAGACTAAAGCGGTCCTGTTTGGAACCAGGCATCAGGGGGCCATCAGATCTGACCTGCTCAAACTCCAAACAGCCCAGGGGAAGAGAGTCAAGGTCCTTGGCAAGATCAATTACCTTGGAATCCTCCTTGACCAGGAGCTGTCCTACAAACCTCATATTGACACTTTAACTAAAACCATCCACCAGAGGATTGCGCTCCTCTACCGCCTGGGACACTCACTCTCTGATGAGACTCAGCGAGCTATTGCCAATTGTACTCTTCTCCCCATCCTCCTCTATGGGGCCCCCCCTCCTCCAGTTCCTTCAGGAATGGGAACTACGTACTCTCTCTGTGCTTTACCATCGAGTAGCACGCTTTGCAAACAGTGACCTCCCTAGGAGACATCACTGTGAGGTCCTTGCCGACCTCCATTGGCCCTCCTCAAGGCACAAACTGGCCTACTCTTCCACCTGCCTGACCTACAAATTCTCCACCACAGGCCCCCCTCCTCACTTGCGGGGCCTGCTCAACCCTAGGGCACATGGCCATGACATGAGGTCCTCTGCTGGCTGTCCCCTGGCCATACCTCAGGTCTGCACCAACTCTGGCAGGCGTTCCTTTAAATACTCGGCCCCGCACCTATGGAACACCCTCCCAGCTTACCTGGTCACCAAGCCATCTCTCCAAAGCTTCAAGCTGGGCCTCAAAGTTTACCTCCTGGAACTCAGCCTCTGTGGCTGCAATCGTTAGCCCCCGCATATCATCCCCTCCTACGCAGGTCTTACCCGTGACCATGGTACTCCATTCTCATTTTTACGATAGTATCTACCGTGTCTAATGCTACCCCATTGTATCATACCACAGGTGTAACTTATGCTGTCCTTTGTAATTACTGTCATTCCAATGTATATAACTATCGCAACCACTGTATGCTGTCCTATGTGTAAAGTATGTTTTTTTTTATGTAACTAATCCTGGGTCGCCCCTGAAAAAGGGACCTCTGGTCTCAGTGGGCTCACCCGGTTATCAACATTTTAAATAAATAAAAATTAAAAAAATAAATATCAAACCTCCTATAAAGCACCCCACCTCCCCTTGGGATTTGAATTTGATACTAAAGAAACACCCTTGCACCCTTTGAACCAGCTGCTACCGCTGATCTCTGCTTCCTCTCTTGGAAGATGGTGTTTCTACTGGCAGTCACTTCGGCTCGGCGTATATCCGAGCTTCAGGCTCTGATGTGTAGAGAGCCTTATTTAATCTTCCACAAGGTTAGAGTGGTTCTCCGCACCAGAACTTCCTTTTTACCGAAAGTGATTATAGAACATACATTAAACCAGACCATGGAATTGCCCATCTATTTCTCGGAACACTCCAATCAGGGTGAACATCTCCTACACACCTTAAGTATTCATCATATTCTGAGGTGCTATATAAATCATACCAAATCCTTGAGAAAAACCTCTCAATTGTTTTGTCACCATCGCCTCTATGAGGGAAGGTTCCCCAGTTGCCAAGAAAACCCTTTCCAGTTGGTTGGCTAATTGCCTCACATTTTGTTACAAAAAGTACAAGCAGTCCCTATCGGGAACAGTACAAGCCCATTCCACTAGAGCCCAGGCCTACATGGTGGCCTGCTTCAAACGGGCCTTGATCACTGACATCTGCAATGCAGCCACGTGGTCTACCATTCACACTTTTACGAAGCATTACAATTTAGATATTGCTCCCCACCGTAGGACAGCCTTTGGCCGAGCAGTTCTCCAGGACTTCCTATCATGATTCCACCCTCTTTGGGTACACTGCTTGGGATTCATCCCAAAAGTATTACCTGCTGCAAGAGACCATCCCGTGGAAGATACTACAGTTACGTAAAAACTTACCGTAACAGTAGATCTTTGAGGGATGTCTGTTGCAGCAGGTTTGTTTCATCCCTCCTTCCCCATCCTTTTCTAAAAAAATGACTTTGTTCCACTTAGCACGTGGGAAGGGGCACCTTTGGCATCAGATCTCAGTCCTCGCTTTTTGCTTAGCTGAATCCGGTGGGGAACTGAGGATACCAGGGACCATCCACTCTTATATAGGAAGCAGGATGATGATGTCATCAGTGGGCGGCCCCTAGTGAAAGACTGCTAGAAGAGCTGCCATGCACCACAGCGACCTCTGGCAATTATGGTAAGTTTTTACGTAACTGTATTTTCTAGGAGTGGTATATGATATTCATCCACACGGACCCATCCGACCTCCCCAGCCTCAGCACACACACTCTGCTTCCAGCGTGCAAGGTCTGGCATCATGGGCGAAGCCGAGGCAGTTACCACCCAGGTGGGTGGGAGGAGCCAGCTTGAAGACATTTCCAGCAAGTCTTAAAGGGAAAGGCAACTGCCAGAAAGTGTGGATGAACATCATATACCACTCCTAGAACTACTGTTACAGGTGAGTAACTGTACGGAGGAGCCATTCCCTGCTCCTTTGGCCCCAGATTCTCACCCCAACCTCTCCACCCCTTCCCCCCACTCCCATCTGCGTCACCATATATCTTCCGTAAGTTGCACAAGCTGCCTACACACTGGACAACCCCCTGCTCTCCACAATGTATCTATGAAAATGGTGGCCCCATACCCATTGCAGCTGACCACCCTCCCATACCCAAGGCACACAATTCGTGTGACTGCTAAAGTTCCTCTTTGCATACTTTACTGTACACTTTGTCCTGATCTAATAGGTCTTCTGTAGCCGTGGCTAGAAGCCTCCATACCCTCATCACTGCGCATGGTTTTTGTATTTCTATAGTCTTTAGTGAGGAGATGGCTACGTTGGTTCACCTCAAATGAGGAGCCAAGACATTTATGCCACACTCTGGAACACTGTTTAGGCAATGGAGTGATAGATTTCTGGGTACTTACCTCCATTTGCCACCTTTGGACTCTGTCTTCCTGCCTTTAGTGGGCACCCTCTGAACATAGCTCACGGTGATAGCATTCTGCCCGTCCTCTTTTTTTGCCTGTGTTTCTACCCATCTACTCTTCTATTTGCCCCACTGTTGATCTCAAGTTGTGTGCTCATTAATTTGTTAAATTGTTACTGTTTTTTCTCTTCTGTTTAGGTGGCTTTGGTGGAGGAGGGTGGGGGTTAGTTTTTTTTGAGAGGAGAGAGTTATCTAGTACCACAGAGGTCATCAGTAGGGTTCTACAAGGCTCAGTGCTGGGATTGTGGTTCAGTGTATCTTCATCAGCGACATTGGGGATGGTGCTAAGGGCAAAATGTGCCAATTCACTGACGACACCAAGCTCTATGGGAGGGTGGACACAGCCAAAGGGATACAGGACCCACAGGATGACCTGAAAAAGTTTGAGAGGTGGTCTTGGATCTGGCAGCTTGGCTTCAATGCCAAGAAATGTAAAGTTAGGCACATTGGAGCCAAGAATCTCAGGAAGGAGTGCTGCCTGGGAGGAGTCCAGGTGTCTGCAACAGTGGAAAGAAAGACCTGAGAGTGCTGATCAGTAGTGACCTGAAGCCCTCCTCGCAGTGCACGAAAGCTGCAGCAAGGACAAACAAAATGTTGGGATGCATAGCTAGGAGGATCAGCAGCAGAAGAGAGGAGGTTATACTGCCCTTTTATAGGTAACTGGTGAGGCTCCATCTGGAGTGTGGAGCTTTGTATTGGTGCCCACACCTCAAAAAGGATATTGAACTGCTGGAGATGGTTCAGAGGAGGGCTACAAAGATGATTGCAGCTCAGTAGGGCATTGAATACAAGGAAAGGCTGAGAACTGAAAATGTACTCCCTGGAGGACAGGAAGGAGAGGGGAGACATGATTGAGATCTTCAAGTACTTGAAAGGGATAGATGGGGTGGAGAAGGAGGGTCTTCAAGCCAAGTGTGAAGGAGACATAGGGTGATAAAATCTGGTATTCATATTGAGGTACAGTACTGGTGAAGGGGGACTAGAATCTAATGGGGATGCCTAACAAGATGGAGAGTTCAAGGGAATGGGGTAGGCAGCCTTCACGTGGGGGGACAGGGATAGGGAACATGAATAGGAACAGGGTAGGAGAAGATGTATGAAGGGTAGTGAGCGGCAATAGTTGTGGAGCAGCCATCTTCTTAAGGGTTGCATGGAGGGCTTGGTGTGCAGGGAGTTTGTGCAGCTCAGGAAGGAAATTGCAGGGTTGAGAAGGGAGCTGTGGGGAGGGCTGGTGGGGCCATCTGAGGCCAAGGGACCATAGGAATGCTCAATCAGGTAACACTGCCAGTAGGCTTAGGGTGGAGCAGGAAGAGGGAACAAATGACCCAAAACCAAGGTATCCTCAGGAACCACTGGAAGTAGAGTCGGAAAAGTGGATGAGGCTAAAGAAAAGGGGGAGAACAAGACCTGGATCAGAACAGAATAGGAAAACACAGTACATAGTACCAGGGGAGATGCAGGAAGAGGAGCAACAGGTTCTCAGTGCTGACTAGCCTAGATGAGTGGGGGGGCTCATAGGGGAGGTAAGAGAAAGGGGGAGTAGAAAAAACAAGGGGGTTAGCAATCAGACTGAAGGCAGGGTCGAGGTGTTGGGGGATAAATGTAGAAGGGTGGAGGCTAGGGAGGGAGGTAGGTAGGGGAAGGAGACAAAGAAGGGAAAGGGGGAACAGATGGTTGGTGGGCTGAGAGAGGATGAATGTACAGCTGATTGAAATAGAGAAATGGAGGACAGGTGGGAGATGGGGGGGTGATGTTGGGCCAGCTTGTGGGAGCAAGGGGGTTGGCAATGGGAGTGGAGATGGGGCAAAGAAAGGAAAGGATGGGAAAGGAGGAACAGGTGGGGCAGGAGGAAATGGGGTCAAGGGAAAGGAGGACTTAGAGATGAACTGTGGCCAGAATAGTGTGAGTCAATCAATCAATTGATCAAGTCTTTATTTATCCAGGTGAACACCATTTAGCAGGCTCATTTACAAGGTGGGCCTGAGTTACACAAGGTCAAGAATAACACTTTTAGGAGATCATGTGTTGGCAGCCTAGTGAACGGCAGCGAGCTCATAGAAACATAGAAACATAGAAGTTGACGGCAGATAAGGACCACAAGGCCCATCCAGTCTGCCCATTTCTTTTTCTACCTTATAAATGTGCCATCGGCCTTTGCTCTGTCAGTGGCCTATGTATTCATACTCATTTGTATTGCTCCCTTATGCCTATCCCATGCCTGTTTGAAACCCTGCACTGTATTCATAGCCACCACTTCTTGAGGTAAGCCATTCCATGCATCCACCACCCTTTCTGTGAAAAAGAATTTCCTCACATTCCCCCTTAATCGGCCCCCCTCTAATCTCATGCTGTGTCCTCTTGCCCTCTTGTCCTGCTATTTTTCTTATATTTAAACATGTAAGACTCTTTCACCTTATTAATGCCCTTAAGGTGTTTGAATGCCTCGATCATATCACCTCTCTCCCTCCTTTGCTCAAGGGTATACATATTAAGCTCTGCTAATCTGTCCTCATATGTCTTCTGATGCAGTCTCTGCACCATTTTGGTTGCACTTCTCTGGACTGCCTCCATTGGTTAATGTTCTTGTGAAGGTGCGGCCTCCAGTACTGCACGCAGTACTCCAGATGGGGCCTAACTAGTGTCTTGTAAAAGAGGATTGTTACCTCCCCTCTTCCAACTTGTAATACCCTACTAATACACCCTAACTTTAGCCTTACCTACTGCTTTGAGGGTCTGCTTGGATGATTTCAGGTCATCAGTGATGATGATGCCCAAGCCTCTTTCTTCCTTTGTGACTGCTAGCAACTCCACTCCCAGCCTATAGGTGGCATCAGGGTTTCTCTTCCCTATGTGCATGATCTTGCACTTCTTTGCATTAAATCCCAGTTGCCACTCTTCTGACCATTTTGCTAGTTTATCCAGATCTCTTCTCATTCTGCCCACCCCATCTGGATCATCTACTCTGTTGCAGATCTTGGTGTCATCTGCAAACAGACAAGTCTTACCCTCTAGTCCATCTGCAAGGTCACTAATGAAGATGTTGAAGAGGACTGGCCCCAGGACTGATCCCTGAGGTATCCCACTTGTGACTTGCATCTCTTCTGACTGTATACCATTTACCACCACTCTCTGTTTTCTGCCCGTCAACCAGTTTGCCACCCAGTTGACCAACTTCTGACCCACCCCGAGCCTACCCAGCTTATTTATCAATCTTCTATGTGGAACCGTGTCAAAAGCTTTGCTGAGTCAAGGTAGGCGACATCAACTGCTCCCCTTGGTCCACCACTCTGGTTACCCAGTCAAAGAAATCTAGAGATTAGTTTGACAGGACCTTCCTTTGTAAACCCATGCTGTCTTGGATCCTGTGCCCCATGGATTCCAGGTGTTGCACTATCCTTTCCTTAAGGAGTGCCTCCATAATCTTGCCCACTACTGAGGTAAGACTGACTGGTCTGTAGTTCTCTGCCTCCTCCCTGCTACCACTCTTGTGGAGCGAGATCACATGAGCCCTTCTCCAGTCTTCTGGGACCTCTCCTGTGCTCAGAGATTCACTAAACAGTTCTGCTAATAGCTCTGCTAGTTCCACCTTTAGCTCCTTAAGTACCCTGGGATGTATGCCATCAGGTCCCATTGCCTTATCCACCCTGAGCTTAGCAAGCTCTTGTAGGACCCTTTCTTTTGTGAAGGGAGTAGTGCTCACCTCCCTCCCCCCTGTGTCCATGATGCTGAGCTGTGGGCCCTGCTCTACCTTCTCTTCAGTAAATACTGAGCAAAAGTATCTATTTAGGATAGATACCTTTACAGGGTCCTCCTCCTCACATGCCCCCTTTTCTCCATTGAGCTTAGCAATACCCCCTCTGGACTTTCTCCTTTCACTAATGTATCTATAGAAAGTCTTAGAACCTCTGTGCACAAAGACTGAGGCAACAGTTACCCCAAAGGGCATTTGGCTGGGAAGCCAAGTTTCAAGAAAATACAAAATCACACATGCCCACACAATGCAAAGCATCATGAGCTGCATATGCAAATCACCACAGAATGTTATGCTAGTCCAACTTTAAGCAGAATTGTATGGTGCGGAAAGGCCTCTCACACAGTTTGCAAAGGGTGCCAACAGAAGACATAGACACGTGTTTCGTCCTACCAGGACTCATCAGTATGCCTCGTCTGTTTGACACCCCAGTGGAATGGACCAGCTACCCTAAGACAGTGTGTCTTGGATATGTTGTGGTGAACCCATTAAAATAAAAAAAAACATTTAAAAGACAAAGAACCTCTGTGCGCAAACACTGAGGCAAGGGTTACCCCAAAGGGCATTTGGCTGGGAAGCCAAGTTTCAAGAAAATACAAAGATCGCATATGCCCACACAATGCAAAGCATCATGGGCTGCATATGCAAATCACCACAGAATGTTATGCTAGTCCAACTTTAAGCAGAATTGCATGGTGCCGAAAGGCCTCTCACATAGTTTGCAAAGGGTGCTAACAGAAGACATAGACATGTGTTTCGTCCTACCAGGACTCATCAGTATGCCTCGTCTGTTTGACACCCCAGTGGAATAGACCAGCTACCCTAATACAGTGTGTCTTGGATATGTTGTGGTGAACCCATTAAAATAAAAAAAAACATTTAAAAGACAAAGACCTCTGTGCGCAAACACTGAGGCAAGGGTTACCCCAAAGGGCATTTGGCTGGGAAGCCAAGTTTCAAGAAAATACAAAATCACATATGCCCACACAATGCAAAGCATCATGGGCTGCATATGCAAATCACCACAGAATGTTATGCTAGTCCAACTTTAAGCAGAATTGCATGGTGCCAAAAGGCCTCTCACACAGTTTGCAAAGGGTGCTAACAGAAGACATAGACACGTGTTTCGTCCTACCAGGACTCATCAGTATGCCTCGTCTGTTTGACACCCCAGTAAAGTCTTGTCACCTTCTTTTACTGTTCATGCTAGTGTTTCCTCAGTTTGGGACTTTGCCTGCCTGACTGCCTTCCCTGCTTCCCTTAGGGCAGTTTGGTATGCCTCCCTATCTTCATCCTGCTGTGTTCCCTTATATTTCCTGAATGCCAGCCTTTTGGCTCTGACCTTTTCTGCTACTGTATTTGAGAACCAAAGTGGTTTTCTTCTTCTTTTGCACTTCCTTTTCTGTCTAACACAATGGGATGTTACTTCAAGTATTGCATCCTTAATGCTTGCCCACTTTGCCTGTACCCCCTCACCTGTGTTTCTTTTTGCCAGGGCTAGCTTAACTCTGTTGGCCATCTTATCAAAGTCAGCTCCTCTGAAGTCCCATATTTTTGCCTTGGAATGGGATGATTTGGATGTAGTAGCCAAATTGAACCATACCATGTGATGGTCACTGGCCCCAGGTGACCTTCTACCTGGAGATCTGTGATCCCTTCCTGTTAGTCAGTACTAGATCTAGGATAGCCCTGTCTCTTGTGGGTTGTTGTACCAGTTGTTTGAGGCCCTCCTGCAGGGAATCCACTATGTGTCTAGTTCTGGCAGATGTTCCTGCTGGTATTGACCAATCTGTATCCGCATGTTGAAGTCTCCATTATCAGAACCTGCCCTTTAGCTGTCATGTTTTGTATATCTTCTAACAGTAATGTGTATATGTCCTCCCCTGGTCTGGGGGCCTGTAGACAACCTAGTTCTTATGGCTGTCCCATTTCCTGTTTCAGGGCGACCCACAGTTCTTCTGGCTCCTTATGTGTATTCTGAATTTCTGTGTTTTGATATTTTCATTGACATACAGGGCCCTCCTCCCCTTTTTGTACCTCGGTCTCTTCTGAACAATACATAGCCAGGTACTGAAGTCTCCCAAGTGTGGTTACTGGTAAACCATGTCTCACTAATTGCTACTATGTCCAGTTTAGCCTCTGACATTATCGCCTGCAGGTCTGGGATCTTATTTCCCAGGCTGTGAGCATTTGTGTACATGATTTTCCATTGGCCAGATTTCGGTGTGTTAGTTGCTGGGTGAGGCTTGGCAGTACCCCTGTGTGTCATATGGGGAGACAGACCTTTTTTCTTACCTGATGATGCAAATGAACTGCAAATATGCTGAATCCATGTTTGACCACTAGCTGAGGGGGGAGGGGTGTTCTTCCCATTCGATGTATGGGGTGCTGCACCCCTCTCCCCATTTGCTAGTTTAAATATTCTGCAAAGATGTCAAACTTCTGCCCCAATGCACTGACTCCCTCCTTAGTCAGATGCAGTCCATCAAATGTAAAGAACTTTCGCTCCCAGAACTGTTGCCAGTTCCCTACAAATCTGTGTCCTTTTTCCTGGCACCAGCCCTTGAGCCACGTGTTTAGCTCCCCTATCTCCCCTTCTCTGACCTTCAGTCCATCTGCTTCCCTCTGGGAGACTGGCAGGATCTCAGAGAAGGAGATGCCAGACGAAATGGATAATAATTTGTCACCCAGCCTGGTCAGGTGTTCCTTGGTCTCCACAACTGACCGGCTGGCGAGATCATTAGTCCCTATGTGTACTAGGACATCAATGTTTTCTCCTGCTTTGTGAACAATTTTAGGAATGCGGTCAGTGTCTCTCCATGCTGATGTACCTGGGAAACATCTGACCATTACCCCTGGCTGGAGATGGGTATCAGCTCCCACCACTCTGCATCCCACCAGCTTCTTTCTACCGCAAACCATCAATCCGAAGCTGTTTTTCAATTTTAAATGGGTAACCAGAACTGCCACATACTAAAGGACTGAGCTTTAGCCTGTAAAATGGAAGCCTATATGCGAAAGGCTCCCCCACAGCATTCACCTCATCCTACTCTGGAGAAAGACAAGGCCGCAAAGAGGCCTAAACAGCAGCCTGCCAGCATCAGTAAAGCTCTTGCGGGAACATCAGCTCTTACGGAGGAACATTGCTTAGAGATCATGCAGCCCCTGCAAAGCTCCATTGCGGTCATCTCAGAGGAATTACATCAAGTCCATTCCTCGATGGATTCTCTAACAATGAGAGTAGCCAATTCTGAAGCGAGACTTATCTTCTTAGAGAAAAGACAACTCTGAATTAAATTGCAGTACGGCGGCCAAAAGACTAAAAAGAATGGAAGAAAAACTGGAGGACCTCAAGGGTAGAAGCCATTGAAATAATTTGCTAATTCTCGGGATCCCTGAAAAGGAGGAAGGCAGCTCTCCTATTCTGGTCTTACAAAAATTGTGTGAAAAAGTTGCCAGCCCATCGCCGAATGGTATGACGTACATCATTGAAACGGCGCATAAGGCACTACGTCCACCACTGCTGCCCAGATCACCACCCAGACCACTGATCTTCAAACTTCTGAATTTCCTCAACAAACAGCATATTTTGGCCCAAGTTAAAACTATTCAAGAGCTTCAATGGGAAGGCCGTAAATTACGCATCGCCCAAGATTTACCTCAGTCGGTCCGAATTAAAAGGCAGGAACTACACCCACTTGTATCTAAGCTAATTGCGGCAGGGAAACAGTTCAAGGTTTGTTACCTGGCCATGTTCCAAGTGAGGATCAAGGATCAATGGCACACATTCGAAACCCACGATCAAGCACAGCTTGAACTCAAGAATCTTTTGCCCGACTTGTTTAAGTGAACGGAGTAATCGCAACGCATTTATGGTGAGCTCCCTGATCTTCTGACTTGGTACAGTATGAATATTCTACTACTTCCCAAGTGGTTGACACTCCTTGCTGATGACTCTCTAAAGGTACTTAACATTACTTTTCACATTGCTGGATGTCTTGCAGCAGTCCAAACCTTCTACTCGCTACTGAATAGGCATAGAACTCCAGCTGGACCAGATAATAACAATTTGCCGAAAAATCAAGCATGGTACAGAAACTCGGGTCACCTCTCTATGTTACTCATACTAATTTGTTCTCGACTTTACAATCAGTGCTAATCAACCCACTTTCTCAATAAGAATGATACTACTCGAATACGAGTGAATATGTCGATACCTCTGTGCTGTCAACAGAAATCCAGCGGTTAAGTTACAATATGTTTGATGCATGTAAATTGCGAGACTGTAGCTTAATTGAACCGGTTTTCGTTCTTATTTTTAGTTGCTTTATAGCTTGCTGCTCCACAAATAGGAGCAGATACTATTCTTTACAAGCATCAAAAACTGAGCTGTATCCTTGATATCTGATTCCTAAGTGGTGTGACCGTTGATTTGTTGCCTATAACTGGAGTTTGGTCACACGGCAATAAATAAATAGCTTCTGTAAGTATTAGGTTTATAGTATTTGCTATTGTATAACATCATAGCAGGGTGGTGGGGGCCTGGGAAGCTGAATCGCGGGCTGCATGTAGACATCATCTGGTGGTATATTTTAGCCAGTACAGTTTATTGAACTGGGGATAGTTGTTAATTGTTAGTTGTTTCTTGTTTGATTTTGAGTGTTAGTTTAATTAGAGTTTTAACTGTTGGATGAGGAATTGTGGAAGCAATATAGATAGGGGGAAGGATGTGCCAAATCTTTTTTATTTTAACTGCAAATTACTTGATGCTGACTGGATAGAACAGGTCCTACCTGAATATCATCTCATAGGATGGTTTTCACTAATTTTCCAATATTGGGCAACCATAAATGGGTGGTCCTTATAACATCATAACCTGGAATGTCCGAGGTGACAGAGATAGGTGTAAGCGACAAATTATTCTAAACCACCTTTCACAGCTACATGTAGGAATCGCCTGTTTACAAGAAACTCACCTTAGGAGAGAGGATACCCTCTTCTCAGTAGGACTTGGGTTGGACTATGGGTCTGGCATCTCTACAAACCGAGGGGGAGTAGCCATCTTAATTGCCAAAACAATTCCATTTAAACTTTTGCAGGAAATCTGGGATGTGAATGGCTTACATATTATTGCATGATATGCTCCAGTCCCACCAAATTCTTTTAGGATCTATATATGGCCCTAATACAGATTCGCCTCTTTTCTTTTTTCTCACCTCCTCAATTTAATAGCTTCACCCACACAAGAAGTCATTTTGCTTGGGGGGACTGGAACATAACACCACAGTTACAGATAGACAGATCTGATAATAAAAGGGTAGGCCCTTCCCCAGCTCAAAGAGCTTTAAAAGACCTGATGTCTGGTGCGGGAATAGTGGATGTTTGGAGAATCCTAAATCCCACAGAGAGACTTTACACTTTCTTCTCCTTCCCCCACCTTACCTGCTCCAGACTCGACTACTTTTTGGCCAGCTCCTTTTTACTACCCGGAATAACTGATTGTAGAATACATCCAAGAGTAATATCCGATTATTCTCCTGTTTCTCGTAACTATTTACTAGGTCCACGTATTAAAAGAGATACCCTCTGTCATCTAAATAGCCAAATACTTAAAATTCCGGCTATTTTATTGCATGTTAAGGAATTCATTTCCCAGTTTCTAGAAGCCAATAGAGGCACAGTCACCCGAATAGATGTAGTATGGGCAGCTTTCAAGTGTGCCTTATGAGAAGCATGTATTCGCAAATGTATTCGCTTGACACCCACTAGATCCTGGCAGTTTAAAATTAAGCTAGACAGCCTATTATCCTCTATCAAATCCACTGAGAAGAGTATTAGTCGTAACTCCCATGAAGAGGATTGGGTTAAACTGCATACTTTACATATGCAATTCTATGACCTTATGTCTCAGAAGGCAGAGCTTGCTCTGAAGAGAACCAGACTTAAGTACCTAGAGTCAGGAGAACGAGCGGGGAAACTGCTTGCCATTCGAATTAAGCAGACAGATGCAACTCGTGGTATAACTGGCCTCAAACCAGTTGACAACAGTCCCATTATTACTAACCCCACACAAATTGCCGCTGTCTTTAGATCTTACTTCCAGAATTTGTATACCATTTCTGGAAATTAAGTTGCTACTCAGGAGCAAATAAACTTTTATCTTGATTAAATTACTCTTTCCTGTCTCTCTTCAGATACAACATCCCCCTTAGGTACTCCCATAACTGTTTTGGAAATGGAACAAGCAATACAGCAACTCCCCCTAGACAAGTCCCCGGGCCCAGATGGCCTCACAAATAATTTGTTAAAATCCTGCTCCTCAGAGCTCACTCCCCACCTGACTGAGGTGTTTAATCATTGTTTTTTCAATGGATTTTTCAAACATAGCTTCCTAGAAGCAATTATTACCATTATACCCGAACCTAAGAGAGATCCCCAATACCCAGAAAACTACCGTCCCATATCACTATTGAATACTGATATAAAGATACCAGCAAAGATCTTAGCAAATAGATTGGGCCCCCTTATGGGTACTTTAATTGGCCCCGAACAAGTGGGATTTATGGCCGGTGGATCCTCTAGTGATCATATGCGCCGACTGTTGTATATAATTTCCCTGACTAGTGCCTCAAACACTCCGGCAGCATTGATCTCACTGGGACTTTCTAGTCACAGTTCTAGACAGACTCGGTTTTCTTAATAACTTTATTAAGTGGGTCCAACTTTTATACCACTCACCTACTGCCCACGTCTGGTGCAACGGCATCCTTTCTGATTCATTCCCACTGCAGAGGGGAACCAGACAAGGCTGCCCCCTATCCCTTTTACTTTTTAATATACACCTGGAACCTTTCATCCGGAAGTTAAATTCCTCACCAGATATCCTTGGCATAACTGCTGGCACAGGTTGTCATCTTATTTCAGCATGTGCAGATGACCTATTATTGCACATAGAAAACCCCGTACATAGTGTATCAGCTCTGCTCAGAGAAATTGACCTTTTCTCAAAGGTCTCTTATTATAAACTTAACCCATCCAAGACAAAAGTCTTCCCATTGAACAGAAAAACTATTCCATCAGATATTGAGGGAAATTATTTGATATAGGAATTGAAGTCCTTAACATATTTAGGCATTAAGATTTTCAGAGAGATCTCAATCACGGTGAAAGAAAACTTCACAACCCTAATATCGACTCTTAAAACAGATTTAACCAGATAGGGTGTATTACCAGTTTTGCTCTGGGGCAGAATATCCACAAGCAAGATGAATGTGCTACCTCGCATTCTTTATCCTCTTTAATATGTTGGGTGTTTTCCTTCCTAAACAATGGTTTACCAACTTGCAAACTCTAATCAACCAATGCTTATGGAAAGGAAAAGGAATGCAACGAGCATATTTTAAACTTACTGCTCCAAAACTACAAGGTGGCCTCTCACTCCCATCATTTTTCATCTATTATAGTGCAATCCATATCAGTAAACTCGTTCACTGGATTTTAGTATTAGACCAGAGAAACCCGGGTTCCCTTAAACCCTCATGGTTGGATATAGAAATAGCCATGGTAGAACAAGCTTGCTGTGCACCATCTGCTTTACTATACTCCTCACTGCAATATATACCCAAAGTTCTTAGGAATACACCAATTGGATGGTCCCTCATGGCCCTGCACCAATTACAAAAACATTTGAATCCTGATTAGCATAAATCTCTGGAGCAACCATTGATTGGTAACCAGCATTTTCAAACTGGTAAAAGCCCTATTTCCCCTCTCTTTTGGGCCTCCCTACTTAATGCCAAACTCCGAACTTTGGCCCCTGAGGGTAAAGTACTTTCCTACTCACAGTTCTGCCAAACACTGAATATACAAGATGGAAATCCCTTTAAATACTAGCAAACTTGTCAGGCTATTGTCTCATTCTTGGGTACAACAACGAATATTGCTTCCCCCGAAATAGAAATATGTTCCCTATTACTGGTGGTAAAACCAATCTCATGCGATATCCATGGTATATAAGAAACTGCAAACCTTAGATCCCAGTTTGCCCAAAGGTGTGTGTTACTACTGGGTGAACAAACTATCTCTATCTACAGACTTCCATTCCTGGCATCACATCTGGTGTAGCACATACAAGTATATTAAGCAAGATAGACTTCGTTTGATACAGTATAATGTTAGGCATAACTTGTACTTTTCTCCTGATAGATACATAAAATGGGAAGACTCCATCTCCTCAGTGTCAACGTTGCCATATGTCTCCTGGTGACCTTTACCATATGCTATGGTCATGTCCAAAAGTGTCAGCTTTTTGGCTTCACATTAAAAACTCATTAGACCCACTATTAGAATTACAACCCCTCTTTATCCCTGAAATGTGTCTTCTTAACAACTTCCCTCTGAGAGTTATCAAAAGTAGGAAAGTCCACATAGCTCTAATCTCAGCTGTTGTTATACTAGTTATTATGAGACACTGGAAAGCCGAGTCTCTGCCATCAGCACTAGAATGGCACAGGGATATATTGCTGGCCCTACAACTTGAAAAGCATATAGCCATGCTGACCAACAGGAACCAGGCCTGCCTAGATAAATGGGGACCAGTGAAAGCCTTGCTTACAATTTGGAAACCCTAGAATACTATAGATCCAGTCAGTATATATATATAAATTATCATCTCTGTATATAACTCAATACTATGGCACAGGGAATAAAGGTGGGTGGGATAATCAACAGGGAGGGATAATGGGAATATTGTGGTTTTGATTATACCTTACACATTTCTGATTGAGAAATTTTGCCTACAGGAACGTATTGCTGACATGTACCACCTCCTCAATCTTTCCCTAGATGCCTATTAATGTATTGTCTTGTAAGGTATTGTATAAGAAAATTTAATAAAGCATATGAAATAATAAAAAATAAAGAATAACACTTTTATGTACAGAAAATAAATAGACATAATTATACAGAAATGGAAAAAAAAATACACAGAGCAATAACAGGTATTTCAGGTATAGGGCTAACAAGGTTAGGGAGAATGGTATGCGAAGGGGAATTAAAACATTCTGAAACAGCCCGCATATTAAAACATTTTCAAGCAGCATGGCATATCATTGGTCAGGACATATACAAACTTAAGGGGCAGATGTGGAGGGAAGGGGTACAGGACTGCAGCTGTTCTAGGAGGGGTGCTACGGTAGATGGGCTGGGGACATATATGTTAGTAGTCTGAGGGTAAGAAAGGTAGCGGATTAGCAGAAAAAAAGGGGGGTATAGGTGGAGAAAATCAAGGGGCCGGGTTAGGTGGAGATGTAGTGGGCAGGTAAACAGTAGGCACCCTAGCACGCTAAGCATGCTGGAAACAGCTGCATAGCTCCTTAACAGCCTTGGCATGCAAGGTCTTGAAGGTGGTAAGACTAACAGGGAGACTCAGTTTCATAGATTTCTGTAGTTTGTTCCAGAGTGAGGGCAACACAATGCCTATGGCCGCTCTCCCAAAGTGTGTGTTGGCCCTAGGTACCTTCAGTAGAAGCAGAGAATAGCTTCTCAGTGAGTAGTTGCCTACCACGTATAACAGCAAAAAGTCAGAAATGTATTGGGGTAATTTGTTGGTAATAGCTCTGTAAGTCCAGAGAGCAGCATTTCTATTCCTTCTGTAATGAAGGGAGGTCCACCCCACAGCTGCATATAAGGAGCAGTGGTGGGTGGTGATAGGTAGGCCAGTTATGAATCTCAAGGCTCTGTGGTATAAGGTGTCCAGTTTAGTAAGACAGGAGGCGAGCATGATGAAGGAGGTAGAATCATAGTCATGGGGGACTCAATTCTGAAAGGGGTGAGATGGGGAGGGAAGGGCACCAGGAAAGGCCGCATATGGGTGGAATACATGACAGCAGGAAGGGGGGGGGGCAGTTAATTCATAAGTGTTTGGGGAAGGAAAGGGAGAAACCTCATAGTGGTGCACCTGGGCACAAATGACCTGGAGGGGAGCACAGTTGGTGGAGGTGCAAGAAAGGTTCATGGAAGTGGGGAGATTATGTGAGAAAGCAGCTTGCTCAGTTGCTTTTTCAGAAGTTCTCCCAGTACTTAGGGCAAGCTTAGCTAGGAAGCAGAGGACAGTGAAGTTATACACATGGCTAAGGACATGGTGTCAGTCCAGGAGGTACAGTCTGGTGGGGGAGTGGAGGAGGTGATACATGGGATAACAAGATACTGTATGCTCCAGACAGGCTACATTTGAGAAGGGAGGGCTCAGCAGTCCTGAAACAGACATTGGGGTATATGGCAACCTGGATTAGGTTAAACTAAGTGGGGGCAGAAGGTTGGAGGACGAACTATGTCTCCAGTCCAGGGAGGCCAATAGGCCTCTCCCCCCTAAACAGGAGGAAAGGGACAAGGGATAATTCAAATGGGGGGGATGACAAAGGTGTAAAGAAGAGCAGAGAAGGGTAAGGGAAATACTGGAGGGTAGTTTCCCTGAATGTGAGGAGCTTGGGGAACAAAGCTGCAGAGTTGCAAACACTGATAGCAGAGATGGAGGTGGACATAGCTGCCATCATGGAGACGTGGGCCACCCAATACCATGACTGGGATCTGGTGGTCCCAGAGTACAGGCTATACCAGAAGGACAGGGAGAAAGGGAAGGGGTTGCAATTTATGTTAAGGAAGGAATTCTATGTAGCAGAGAGGGGGGAGGAGGGAAGGGCAGAGGCCTTATCACTACTAATCCAGGACTCAAAAGGCAGGAGAGTTAGGCCGGGGTGGTTTATAGGCCACCATCTCAAAATGAGGTAATTGATAGGGAGCTGGGAGAGCAGATAAGGAGGGTCAGTGCTAAGGGTAACACAGTGATAGTGGGGGACTTCAATCTGCCCAGGGTGGAGTGGAGCACCCCAGCCATCATGAGCGTCAGGGAGTAGGTCCTCCTGGAGGCTTTTCAGGACAGCTTCCTGGTGCAGGTGGTAAGGGAACCAACCAGGAAAGGTAACATACTGGACTTTGTACTGACAGACAGGGAGAACATCTGGGAATTGGGGGTGGAGGATCTCCTAGCAGGGAGTGACCACCACACAGTGTAATTCAAACTCAGTATGGGTAAAGAAACTGCCAGCACAGGGACAAAGGTGATGGACTTCAGGAAGGCAGACTCTGGAAGAATGGGGGACATATTGGAGGGGCACCTCACCAGCATCTGCCCACACTTAGACACTAACCAGAAATGGGGGATTATCAAAAGTGGGTTAGCAGAGGCCACCAACACTTGCTCAAAGCTCCAGAGCCAAAAGGCCAGGACTAAGAGGCTAAGCTGGATAAGTAGGGAAGTGCTTGGGAGGGTAAAGGAAAAAAGGTCTGCCTTCAAAAAATACATGAGATCCAAATGGGAGGAGGATAAGGAGGAGTACAGGAAGAAATCAAGGGAGATGAGCAGATTGATCAGCGCAGCCAAGGCAGCTAGGGAGCTTAGGCTGGCACAGGGGATCTATGGGGGTAAAAGGAGTTCTTCAAGTGCACAAGAGAGAGAAGAAGCTGTCAGGATCAGATTGTTAGGATCAAGGCAGAAGAGGTGTGGGCAGAGAAGGGAGTGGAGCAGGCAAAAACGCTCAATGAGTAATTCTGTATTTACCAAGGAGAAGATGGAGCCCATGCCACAGGGGAAGGCAAGGGTTGGAACAGGAGGGGCGGAGATAATGGATGGGGTAATCCCAGTGAGCAGAGTCCTGGAAGGCCTTAGGGCCCTGAGGGTGGATAAGGCACCAGGCCCGGATAGCATACACCCCAAGATTCTGAGGGAGTTGGCAGAGGTCCTGGTGTAACCACTGGCAAACTTGTTCAACACCTCTCTGGGGACTAGTTGCGTTCCAAAGGACTGGAGGATGGCGAATGTGATACCCCTCCACAAAAGTGGACCCAAGGATGTACCAGTGAACTATAGACCAGTCAGCCTCACCTCCATCATGGGGAAGCCAATGGAAACTATCCTCAAGAAGAGACTAGAAGCCTTCCTAGAGGAAAATGGCCTACAGGACAGCAGGCAGCATGGGTTTGTCTCTGGTAGATCATGCCAGACCAACCTGGTTGACTTATGACTGGGTGACTAGGGCACTCGACAAGGGCCAAGCAGTGGATGTCCTGTATCTGGACTTCAGCAAAGCCTTTGACTCCATGCCACATGGTAGGTTGATTAGTAAACTGGGAAACCATTGGAGCAGGAGAGAAGCTGGTGGAGTGGGTCAAGCACTGCCTACAAGATAGGCAACAGAGTAGTTGTCAGAGAGGGAACTCTAAACTGCAAGGGCTGTAACCAGTGGGGTTCCTCAGGGATCAGTGCTAGGTCCAGTGTTGTTTGGCATCTTTATTGTTGACATCCCAGATGGGATTAGGAATAAGATCAGCCTTTTTGCTGATGATACAAAGACCGGTGCAGTGTTGGACAGTGCAGAAGGCCGGCTAGGACTACAGGAAGATCTGGACAAACATGAGTGCTGGTCAGATACATGGCAGCTGGGATTCAATGTGAAAAAGTGCAAAATCATGCACTTGGGAGCCAGGAACCCAATGTATTGTTACAGGTGGTGGGGTACAAGTATCCAGTACAGAGGAGGAGAAGGATCTTGGGGTGCTAATCACAGGGCAAATGAACTACTAAGCACAGTGCAGGAGGGAAGCAGCTAAAGCAAATAAGATGTTGGGGTGTAATGCCAGAAGAACCACCTCCAGGGGGGGGCATCCTGCCACTGTACAGGTCGCTGGTCAGACTGGACCTGGAGTACTGTGTGCAGTTCTGGTATCCCTACCTAATGAAAGATATCAATCTACTGGAGGGGTTTCAGCATAGAGCAACCAGGATGATTTTCACAATGGAGGACAAACCCTATGAGGAGAGGCTGAGAGAGCTCAACATGTACTCCCTGGAAAAGAGGAGGGATAGAGTGGATATGATCGAGACCTTCAAATATATGAATGGCATAAATAAGGTTAGTACTGAGGGGATTTTTAGGTTGAAGGGAGGGAGAGACACTAGGAGGCACAGTCTGAAATTAGAGGTGGGAAGGTTCAGGAGGTAAATGAGAAGGCACTATGTCACAGAAAGGGTGGTGGAGGGGTGGAATGCACTACCAGAGGAAGTGGTATCCATAAAGTTGGTGGGCAGTTTTAAGAGGGGATGGGACAGGGCAAGGGGGAGGATCACTACTGTACGGGGGAGGGGGAGCAGCTGCAGAGTACTAGGCTGATAGTTGCACACTCTAGTAGACTCGACAGACTATATGGCCTGTATCTACCGGCATTTTTCGTATGTTCGTAAGTGGCAGCCATAACACGAGGGGACACAGTCTTAAGCTGGATGGGTTGGAGTTTAGGAGGGAGGTCAGTAAGCACTTCTTCATGGAGAGGGTGGTGGCCAGTTGGAATGTGCTGCCAGAAGAGGAGGTCACATTGAGGATAGTGGACAGCTTCAAGAGAGGCTGAGAAGATAGACATGGGGGTAAGGTACGGTAAGGATTATTATGGCCGGGGAGGATGGAAAGGATGAGAGGAGTGGGGAAGGGGAACAGGATCAGTAGTTCAAGCTGATACCCTGCAATACAAGCAGTCTAGATAGACCAAATGGCCTTCTTCTGCTGACTTCTTTGTATCTTCATAGGAGGGGGGTTGAAGTCAGCATTTGGGTTCATATTATCCGTTCACTAGTTTGTACAGGAGGACTTAGAATGGGGGGGGGAGGTGCACGCGCACAAGTGTGGTAATGCTTGTCCTTGATCCGAGCCTCAGTGGCCTCTTGCACTGCCACTATATGTGGTATGTGTTGTATTGTCATGTGCTGACTGATTTTTGCTATACCACTGCTTGTGGAGTTCAAACGTTTACTGTTGCATAAGTTTATGGTTAGGTGATGTTAGCCTTGTTGGTTGTTTTGCTGCTGTCTAGTTATGTGGGGAGAGGTCAGGCATGGAGTTGGGGATGACCTAAATATATTCATGACTTATAAGGCTATTTCCTGAAATGTTCGTGAGTTTAATAGCCCTATGAAGTGTAGGCATGTGCTGTCCCATTTGAGGAAGGTGGGAGCCAAATTATCTTCCTCCAAGAAATGCATCTGATCAAGCAGGAGGCTGAGAAACTGGGGAGATTGTGTGTGTTTTGGGGGGGCAGTTTTTGAATTCTTACTCTGGTAAGAGGGGGGGGGTGATAATCCTCTGCAGCAAGGGTGCCAATTGGATCCCACACCAGGCCCATAAAGATAAACAGGGTAATTGGGTCCTGGTTAAAGGTTCAAGTTCAAGTTTATTGTGAAGGGATAAAACCCATTGAGCAAGCTGATTTGCAAGTAGGTCCCTAATACAGAATGACAACAATACAATAAATAGTACAAAAATACAAAATAGATGTATAACCCCCCTACAAATAGGGGTTCCTGAAAAGTCTTCCTTGAGCTTGCCTAAATGCTCACTGCCAGGCTGGTGTCCTGCGTTTTAGCAGTTTAAATGTGATTGCCAGAGAGTGCCTGTATAGCCTCTGTGTACTATCTTTTTAAGAGCTGCCTGGATTGCAGTCATAAGTAATCTGACAGGGAGCTCTGTTGAAAGATGTAACAATTTGCTGAAAATCATTTGGAGGGATAATGATAATGTAGTTTGTCTAACCTGCCTTCTTTGCAGCAAGGACTGTTTTGCTTATCCCCACCATTTGGCCCGGGACTGCAAATTGGACCAATCAGTTCTGGTGGGACCTAAAATGGAGCTGTCTGGAGTCAAAATCTGTAGGAATTGTAGTTCAGGTCTTTTGGCACCTTTTTGCACCTGAAGGGGGAGCTCCTGTTGTGACTGACAGATGAAATAGCCAACCGAACCTTTTGGATCTTAGGGAAATTCCCAGGCTTGCTGCAGTTTGAGTCCGATCTAAGTTGGGAGCTGAAAAAGCAACATGGTTGAGACAGTCAAGCAGCCGTCTAAGTAGTTTCGCGTAGGAGAAATGTGGAAAGGCCTGAGATGTGGCTTGCATGTCTGCCTGCTGCCCCTGAGAGGGAGAGAAGAGAAGAATGCGATCAGCTTGTCAGGATTTCCAGCTGCTTTTGAACCCTCGTTTTGTGCAGAGACTTTGCAAGTGTGACCGGAGAGCAGTTTGCCTGGTACAGTAGAATTTCCTTACATGTAAATGTACTGTGTATTGAAAGTGGGTTGTGATTTGGCTCCCCACTGTGTGAACTGTATTCTGCTTGTTGGAAGCTATATCCAGCCTAATCAGACTGAATCCACGTTCATCTCCATTTGGCCTGGGCCATGCCACGCTGGCCCTGCCAGACTACCCCACTGTACAGAGAAAGCCACAGACGAGAGACCTGTCTGGGAGCCAGCCCCCTGCTCCACTCTTGAACAGGAACGACGCCTCGGTGAATCATATGGGCCCTGCTTCTCCTTGCAGTCCAACCACCTGCTGTCTCAATTTTCGTCTAGCCTGTGTCCAGTCTTGGGTATCGTGAGTAATCATCAGAGTAGCTCCCTGCAACAACTGCCAAATCTAAAAGTGTGTCATCTGATTGTCTTCTTGTTTTCTTTTCGTGAACTGAGCCCTCTGGCTCCGGATTACAAGGAGTGTGTGTTGTGCATGTTGTTTTTTTCCATCACAGGGCCCCAACCAGCTGCAACGTTCTTGGCTAGCCCACCATTCTCCATCTGGGTACCCAGAGTGTGTCACTACTTATGGACCCTGAAGTGCATGCATAACTGTTTGATTGATAGAGCCTTTAAGCAAATTAACCTCATTACGCCCCTCTCTTGTTCAAGTCCCTTAAATAAATCAGATCTAACTCTTTTTTGCATTTACCCTGACTGGTTCCAGTTTGTGCTAGAGTACGGTACTGCTGTTATTTGCTGTGTATAACCTTGTTTTACAGGGGGTCCCCAGGGCCGAGCCACAGAAAAGCCCTAGTGGTAAATGCAAACAGTGTGGGTACTTGTGTGGTGTATCAGGGGTATTATGAAAGTGATTATTGTGTATTGTTCTGGTCACTAGTAAGGAAACAGGGGGGTTACAGTGTCCCGGAGGGCTATGCCCAGGTTAGCTTGACCACTACCAACCCTGACCTCCAGGTGGAGGCACCTGTTTCAGAACTCAGGCCCCTTAAACTGCTACTAGCCAAGCAGGCAGGGGTAGTAGCCCTTGGCATAGCGCCACCTAGGGGTTACATTTTGGAGGCTCACCACTCGGATTTTGTGCCTTCTAGTGGCCAAAAATTTCGAATTATTTTTAAAGATTAATGGCTACCCCAGTAGAAATGGTGGTACACCAGTTGGTGGGGTGGTGTACTGGGCAGGAGATCGACCCCCAAAATGCTCTACTTATACTGGATATTCCCCTGGGTACCAGTAAAGACACTGTAGACGGAGCACTCTCCAAAGCTGAACGTTTAAAAAACCCTGTGGTGGTGGGTCGACAGGCTGATTTGATCACCCAAACTTTCATAGTCTTGGTAGAGTGTAGTGACCTCGTGGACAGCTCTAAATTGCCACAGACTATTGCCCCAGAAGGGGTTCCAGCTGCCTGGAGAGTGATAACAAAAAACAGTAAAGACCCTGGGGAGGATGAGCTCCCACCATTATCTGAGACTTTTGAAGAGAAATTTGGTAAGTTGTTGCTGGAGGAAGGGAAAACCGTAGAGGACTTTAAGAAACTATTCCTGCCACCTGGGGGTGTTCCTTCCCCAACACCCCCTCCCACTCTAGCACCTGTTACGGCCACGCTTTCTGTGCCCATGTCAATGCTGGCCCCTATATCTGTATCTGCCATTAGTCACGACTCCTACCGAAGGCTGAGAATCTTCTCAGGCACCCTCCCCACTCCCCTGGTTGAGGATGACTGGGAGACATAGATAGACTATGTTGCCCCTCTAGTACTTGAATGGCAATGCTCAGAAGCAGAGAAACGAAAGAGGTTGAGTGAGAGCCTCTGAGGTCTTGCTCTGGCTACCATCCATGCCAAGCGTGCCAATAACTCCAAAACAACTGCACAGGACTATCTGGATGCATTGGAGAAAGTGTATGGGAGCCCGGATTCAGATGAGGATCTGTGGTGGAGAGTAAGAAACGCTCAGCAGTACCCAGGGGAGCCATTGTCTGTGTATGTGCCTCAGCTTGAAAAGCTACTACAAGAGTGCCTCAGAAAGGGTAGTTTGCCATCAAATGAATTAGATCGAACTAGGCTGGACCAGATCCTTAAGTCTGCTCCATTTTCGAATTGTTACTGCTTCAGTTGCACCTTGCCACCCGACTGGAATCACCCCCTCCTGTGATGAGCTAATGAAAGAAATTCGGGGGGGTCAGCAAAGGCGACCCCATGAGGGAACTGCACCCATATCTGCTGCTGCTGTGCAAGTGACAGACAGTGATCAGCCAAGTGAGACTTAGGGGCAAAAGTCAGCACTCAACGAGCACTGTGAGAATGCAAAGGACTTCCCGTCCTGGGCCCAGCATGGGAAAGACGATTCTGGTTCCTGTCAGGACGTGACTGCCATGGGGTTGGGGCTGCACCCTCAGGCATCCTCTACTGAGGGTAGCTCCCAGGCTGAAATCCAAGAATTGACTGCCATCCTAAAGGAACCGTTAAGATACGCTGCACCACTTTCACCGCTGAAAGCAGATATTGGATCCCAATCCCTTATTATTGCCTCAGTCCCTCATGCCATGTTCTCTCCAAGGATGACCCAGGAATCTATCATTTGTCACAACTGTGGGAAGGATGGCCACTTGAAGAGAGAGTGCTGGTCTCAGAAAGACAGAAAAGGTAGCAAACAGACCCCAAGGGGAGCTCTGAAAAGCAAATCAATGGCCGAGGAGTGCCTGTAATGACCGCAGTGAGAGTTCAAGAAATACTAACTCAAATTTCTTTATGACTAAATCATCGGTCCAAGCCTCTGCTACTGCCTGTCCAGACTGGTCCAGAATAGTGAGCCCTTTGATGGAGACTTCTGTGACTGTCAATGGTATCCATGCTCGGGCTGTGCTCAATAGCGGGTCGCAAGTGACTATTGTATTTCAGAACTGGTCTGACAAACACTTATCTGATGTGCCATTACAATGCCTGGAAGGCCTACATGTGTGGGGCCTGAGCGACAAGTCTTATCCCTACCTAGGGTATGTCCGCCTCGTCTTTTCCTGCAGCTGTAATGGGTGTAGATGAGTGAGTAGAGACATTGGCCCTAGTGTGTCCCCCCACTGGACTGTATGATGGAGTCCCCCTGTTAATTGGGACAATGCCCATATGTTTGGGAGACTGGCGCAACTCTGTCATGAAAAACAAGGCCGATGGACTGGGAGGACCTTGAGAATTCCGGCTCTGATCAAGAGGGCCTATGATTTGCAACAGAAACCAGAGGAAGTAGACCAGGATGAATCTGTGGGGATCGTGTGGAAGAAGGATCCTGATTCAATGGTACTGGCTACTAATGCCCAGTGTACCATTCAAGAGGAGGTCCGCCTCTGGAAACATGTCAAGAACAAAATACTGATGTTGGATGTGCCAGGCGATGGAAAATTGACAGAAGGATTACTGGTCAAGCCCAGCATCTTGCCTGCTCATGCCCACGCCTATGCACGACGAGTGATGGTCCAGATTCACAATGTGTCAGATCAGGAAATCCAAGTGAACAGAGGGTGCACCCTAGCTACGGTACACTGTGCAGACACTACAGTATTGCCCAGCAACAAGCAACCTGGTGAGAAGTAGAGAGTGACCCCAGATTTGTTTTGACTTTGGTGACCCCATTGCCAGCTGAATGGAAGGCTAGAATTAGCAAAAGACTTGCCCAGCGAGACCAAGAGTTTTCACTGAAGGAATGGGATGTGGGATGTGTCCAGGGTGCAGAGCGTCACATACGCCTGCACAATGAATGGCCATTTCGAGAGAGGTTCTGACACCTAGCCCCAGCAAACACAGATGATGTGAGTAGACACCTGCAAGAAATGCTCGCTGTTGGTGTGCTACAAGAATCCAGGAGCCCATACACCTCTCCCATTGTGGTAGTGCATAAGAAGAATGGGTCTGTGAGGATGTGTGTTGATTATCGAATCCTGAACTGGCGGACCATCCCAGACCAATACACTATGCCTCATATACAAGATGCCCTGGACTGCTTGAATGGGAGCAAATGGTTCTTGGTGTTGGATCTTCGCAGCAGATACTGTCAGATCCCGGTGGCCCTGGAAGACCATGAGAAAACAACCTTCATCTGTCCAATGGGGTTCTATGAGTTTCTGAGGATGCCACAGGGGATATCAGGTGCCCTGGCCACCTTTCAGCAACTGATGGAACGTGCGGTGGGAGATATGAATTTGCTGGAATGCCTGGTGTACTTGGACAATGTCATTGTGTTTGGGAGCGCCTTAGAAGAGCATCAGAACCAACTGTTTAAAGTTCAAGACCGACTGGAAGATTTCAGCCTCAAGCTGTCCATTGACAAGTGCCAATTTTTCCAAACCTCCATGAAGTATGTGGGGCACATAGTATCTATAAAAGGGATAGAGACTGCTCCCAGTAAGGTTGAAGCACTGACTACTTGGCCCCAGCCCCATAATCTGAAAGAACTACAATGTTTTCTGGGGTTTTGCGGCTACTACCGCAGGTTCATAAAAGTTTATTCCAAGGTGATTTGCCCACTCATGAACCTTACCCAGGGTGACCCTCCTACCAATCGTAAATACAAAAAAGGGTCCATTAAAGAACCAGAAAAAGTATACTTCCACCCAGGTGAACTCTTCGGGCCCTGCTGGATGCCTGACTGTGAAGTAGCCTTCCATGAGATCATATACCAGATCACCCACGCACCCATCCTTGCCTATGCTGACCCCACCAAACCCTATGTGCTGCATATGGACGCTAGTCTGCACAGTCTAGGAGCAGTGCCATATCAAGACCATGAGGATGGCCTGAGACCAGTAGCTTTCACCAGTAGGAGCTTGACCCCGTCAGAACGAAAATACCCTGTGCATAAGTTGGAGTTCCTTGCTCTAAAATGGGCCGTCATTGACCAGTTTCATGAATACCTGTATGTGGCACAGATATTGGTGAAGATTGACAATAACCCGTTGACCTATGTACAGACTTCAGCTAAGTTAGAAGCCACTGGGCACCGGTGGCTTTCTGCATTGTCAACCTATGATTATGCTGTCGAATACAGACTGGGCCTGAACCATATTAATGCTGACACCCTATCACGAAGGCCCACTTCCAAGAATGATTGGGTCAGGCTGTCTGAACCTGACATTCGAGCATTGTGCCAAAAGTTTGATAGAGATGAACAGATGTCTGCTGACCCAGTGGACTGTTTAGTAGATTGCTTGGTCCCTTCTGACACCTGCATACCAGCTGCTTATTGCCACTTCTCTGCTCTAGATATTAGTGCACTACCTCAATTTGATAATGACAGTATTCAGTGGGCTCAATCCCAAGATCCTATGATGCAGCCAGCACTTGATGTCCTGCATGTGGGGAAAGATGTGTCTAAGTTACATTCCACTGACCTGTGAACTGCTTTATTGTTTAAAGAAGGCCCCAGATTGATGTTGCTCAGTCAGTTGTTGTATAGAGAGACAGTAGATTGTAGTGGCAAAGTAGACAAGCAACAATTGGTCCTGCCCATGGCCTTTAAAGATTTGGTACTGAGGTCCCTCCACAATCACATGGGGCACCTCGGTATTGACAGAAACCTTGACCTGGTACAATCTCGCTTCTACTGACCCAAATTGGGGGCCGATGTTGAGCACCATGTAAAGACTTGTAGTCACTGCCTGCAAAGAAAAGCCCTGCCTCAGAGGGCTGCCCCCCTTGTTAATATTACTACCAGCGCCCCCATGGAACTAGTCCGCATAGACTTCTTGTGTTTAGAACCTGATCAGCAGAACATTGGCAATGTGTTAGTGGTTATGGATCATTTCACATGGTATGTACAAGCTTTTCCCACCAAAGTTCAAAAGGCATCTACCGTGGCCAAGGTGCTAGTGGAAAATTTCTTCGTCCACTATGGTGCCCCCCAGTGGATTCATTCTGATCGAGTCAGAGACTTTGAGAGTCAGCTAATCAAAGAAATGCTCTCTCTATGGAGGGGGGTGAAAGTCAAGAACCACCCCCTATCACCCGCAGGGAGACCCTCAACCAGAATGTTTTAACTGCACCCTTTTAGACATGCTGGGCACCCTCCACCCAAAAGACAAGCATAAATGGAGCCAGCAGATTAGCACCTTGGTACACGCATACAATTGCACGAAAAATGATGCTACTGGGTTCTCCCCCTACTGCCTCATGTTCAGGAGAGAGGCCCGGCTACCAGTTGATGTCTGTTTTGGGGTCTCTCCAGATGGGGTCCGAGTCGAAAACTACTTGCAATATGTTTGGACGTTCCCACCCAGGCAGAGGCACCCCTCACAAGTGACGAGAGTCCTCAGACCAGTGCTGAAAGTACAGAAACTGTAGCTGTCCCCCCCAGAATGACTGGCTGAGCTGTCAAGCCAGTAGTACGTCTCAGTTATGGTTCTCCCGGGAGGCCAGTGGATTTGCCTCTCAATGTGGTGCACATAGGTGTTTATGTCTCACCAAGCTCACTGCCCAAATTGAGCTTGACAGCCAATTCCAGGTTACTTGTCTTTCACTGGCACCATGGTGCCCCTGCCCCCTCTAGCCCCAAGTTAGCTGATAGGGAAGGGCACCCTCTTGCATTGTTTAAGGTACAAGAAGTTATTACCTGATTCAGTATAGTAATGTTCAATTTACCTGTGTGAAATATGCATAATGTGTTGTCAGAATGGATATAGTATCATGAAGTGTAGTGAATATGTATAGTAAAGTAATAAGTTTATGTTAACTGATGCATGATGATACAGACTTAACACGGACACCAAATTTTCTCCAGGCAGGCAAGGGTGTAACCCCCTACAATTAGGGGTTCCCGAAAAGTCTTCCTTGAGCTTGCCTAAATGCTCACTGCCAGGCTGGTGTCCCGCATTTTAGCAGTTTAAATGTGATTGCCAGAGAGTGCCTTTATAGTCTCTGTATACTGTCTCTTTAAGAGCTGCCTGGATTGCAGTCATTATTAATCCAAGAGGGAGCTCTGTTGAAAGATGTAACAATTTGCTGAAAATCATTTGGAGTGATGATGATAATGTAGTTTGTCTAACCTGTCTTCTTTGCAGCAAGGACTGTTTTGTTTATCCCCACCATTTGGCCCGGGGCTGCAAATTGGACCAATCAGATCTGGTGGGACCTAAAATGGAGCTGTCTGGAGTCAAAATCTGTAGGAATTGTAGTTTTGGGCTTTTGGCACCTTTTTGCACCTGAAGGGGGAGCTCCTGTTGTGACTGACAGATGAATTAGCCAACCAAACCATTTGGATCATGGGGAAATTCCCAGGCTTGCTGCAATTTGAGTCAGATCTAAGTTGGGAGTTGAAAAAGCAACATGCTTGAGACAGTCAAGCAGCCGTCTGAGTAGTTTAGCGTGGGAGAACTGTGGAAAGGCCTGAGTTGGGGCCTGCACGTCTGCCTGCTGCCCCTGAGAGGGAGAGAAGAGAATTATTTCGGACTAAATCCAAGTTTGTGAGAACGGAGTAAGCCACTGATTTTTTTACCAGGCAGTGAGTAATCATCAGGGTAGCTCCCTGCAACAACTGCCAAATCTAAAAGTGTGACATCTGATTGTCTTGTTTTCTTTTCACGAACTGAGCTCTCTGGCTCTGGGTTACAAATAGTGTGTGTGTTGTGCATGTTGTTTTCTTCCATCACAGGGCCCCAAGCAGCTGAAACGTTCTTGGCTAGCCCACCATTCTCCATCTAGATACCCAGAGTGTGTGACTGCTTATGGACCCTGAAGTGCATGCATAACTGTTTGATTGATAGAGCCTTTAAGCAAATTAACTTGATTACGCCACCCCGTGTTCAAGTCCCTTAAATAAATCAGATCTCCTTTTTGCATTTACCCTGACTGTGGTTCCAGTTTGTGCAAGAGTACTGTACTGCTATTATTTGCTGTATATAACCTTGTTTTACAGGGGGTCCCCAGGGCCGAGCCAGAGGAAAGCCCTGGTGGTAAGTGCAAATAGTGTGGGTACTTGTGTGGTGTATCAGGGGTATAGTGAAAGTGATTATTGTGTATTGTTCCGGCCACTAGTAAGGAAACAGGGGGGTTACAGTGTCCCGGAGGGCTGTGCACAGGTTAGCTTGACCACTACCAACCCTGACCTCCAGGAGGAGGCACCCATTTCAGAACTCAGGCCTCTTAACCTGCTACTAGCCAAGCAGGCAGGGGTAGTAGCTCTTGGAATAGTGCCACCTAGGGGTTACACATGTAACCGGATACATGATAAAGGGAGTAACAAATCCTGTATGTGTGGTATATACAGTGGCCCAGATATTCAGACTGTGCCAGGCTGTGTCGCAAGCCTGGGCACAACGCAACTTGGCTGCGCAGGGGCGTTGACAGGGTGATATTCAACATAACTGCTCCATGGCACAGCATTGCTGAATATCGCAACCTGGCCACCTGCACTGCACATGGTGCAGTGGCACTGCACCAGCGCAAGTGGCCAGAGTGGAGCAGGGGGATGAACTAGCGCAAGTTCCATTGCGCTAGGCGCAACAACCGCGATATCCAAAAGTGCACATACAAATGGGGCCATACTGCATGCAAGGCGCAAATGGGGCCATATGCATGTCATTATGGACCCATTTGCATGCAGGTGCACCGATCCCCGGCAACTTGCACCTGGCACCCAGCCAGGCTGCAGCCGTTGGGGACCAATACCCTCTGCACAGTGCAGAAAGTGCCCCACTGCCCGATCGTGGGCATATGTAGAATATTGTAAATGTCCAATATCCCTGGTGGTCCAGTGGACCACTTCACGCCTGATTGCAGGCTTAAGTATTAAAATATACCATCCAATATCCCTGGTGGTCCAGTGGACCGCTTCACGCCCGATCACGGGCTTAAGTATAAAAAGCAATCATCCAATATCCCTGGTGGTCCAGTGGACCGCTTCATGCCCGATCACGGGCTTAAGTATAAGAACTAATTGTCCAATATCCCTGGTGGTCCAGTGGACCGCTTGCAGCCCGATCGCGGGCATATGTAGAAGAAAATAATTGTCCTATATCCCTGGTGGTCCAGTGGACCGCTCACAGCCAAATTGCGGGTGTCAGTAGAAAATAATGCCACCCCAAAACAACCCTGGTGGACTAGCTGTACCCCCTCTCACCCGCCCACTGAGCCCTACCGCAGCGCCTCCCCGGTCAGTGGAGCAGCAGCTCCCCACGCATTTGCCGCCACCCGACTGACACCATACGGTAGGGCTGTATGCCCACTGGTCCACAGCATGAGCCAATAGGAGTGCAGTCCGTACTGTACTACACAGTCCAGATATGTGAATGGATCCATTCACATATCTGGACTGTGTAGTACGGTATGAGCTGCATGCCCGTTGGCTAACGCTGTGGACCAATGGGCGTACAGCCCTACCATACGGTGTCAGTCGGCGGGCGGCGGGCGGCAAGAGGGTGGGGAACTGCCACCCGCCCTGACCGGGAGGGGAGCCTGGGCGGTGGGGCCCAGTGGGCAGGTGGGGAGGGGTACCGCTAGTCCACCAGGGTTGCTTTGGGGATGCGTACTTTTCACTGACGCCTGTGTTCGGGCTGCGAGCTGTCCACTGACCACCAGGGATATTGGACGCATTAATTTTATACTTGGGTTCGCGGATCAGGCTGCGAGCGGTCCACTGCACCACCAGGGATGTAGGACTATTATATGTATACGTATGCTCGCGATCGGGCATGGAGGGGGCGCCACCAGAAGGTGCAGCCGGAGCTCGGGTGGCCTCCCACAGGTGGCAGCTGCTGTGTTGCACCCTGCAATACTGCAGCTAACCTGTGGGTGGCCAGCTGTTGCTCCTTTTTTTTTTGGCTCACTTGAGTGCTGCGCAAGTAGGGGTTGTGCATGCATGGGCTCAGCACATCCCGGGCTGAATACTGGGATGTCTTGGGGTATGCATGGGCACAACCCCTACCTGCGCCCATACTTCTACTGATGCCTTGAGCGCCGGGATTTGTGCCAGGCTCAATCCCTGTTTGAATATCGTGCCAGGGCACATCAGTGGGTTGCGCATGGCGCAACAGTGTTGTGCCATGCGCAACCCTTCTGAATATCTGGACCCATATGTACAATAAACATCAGTAACAAAGCTTTCTATAGAGGAAAACAAATATACAACATTGAAGTCACTGAATCGAATATGCCCAAAACAAAGAGATGATATACAGGGGAAAGATATCGAGGATATGGGATACAAGATTAATGGCAGTGGCAGACTTCAGTTGTGATTTTGGTAATAAGGGTTTTGAACAAATTTAAAGGGATTGGTTTGAAGTTTTAGCAATGCTTGAAGTTTATTTCAGACTGTAGGTATGTTGCGCCCCAGTGCTTTTGGGTTCTGTCTATGGCCCAAATGAAGACAGCATGGCTTTCTTCCATCAATTGTCACAGGACTTTTTGAATATGGGAGTGAAGTAAATTTTACTGGGTGGGGAACATGAATGAGGTGCTAGACACCCTTTGTGATAGGAGTGGCCATTGCCCTCTGTTGGATACTCCTGGGTCTAAGGCCTTGCGTAGATTGATGGTAGATCAGGTCCTGCAGGATGTGTGGAGACTGGGCCATTCCTCTGACAGAGATTATACATATTACTCCCAAACCCATGGCACATATAGTAGAATTGACTTGTTTCAAGCCACCTTAAGTATAATTAATGGAAAATTACAGTAAATAGCACTATTGAGTTGATCCTCATCTCGGATCACTTCCCTATTACTCTCACTTTCCAGCAAGAGGGGCCAGGCATGGATGCGAAGCACTAGTGCTGTAATGTTAGTCTGTTTGGTAATACCAGCTTTAGCAGTTGGCTTTGCCAGGAAGTGCAGAACTACCTACTTCATAATAATTCAGGGGGTATCTTCTAAATGGGTCTGGGAGGCCTCAAAGATTATCTTAGGGATAGGATAATCGCTTATACCTCTACTCAGAAGAAGGAGAGGGGAGAGAAGTTGATGTCCTTGGAGAAACAGTTGGCAGTCTTAGAAAAACATCATAAAGAGGGTATAGTTACTTCTTTGCAGCCACACTCCATGAGATTGCTGAGTCATCATATTAATACCCTGAACATGCAGCAGGCCAGATTGGTCCCTACCACACGAAGCAGGCTTATTGGAAAGGGGAGGGAGAAGGCAGGATGCCTCCTTGCGTATTGTCTTAAGGAGATGAAGGCTGATAGCAAAATCCTGGGGATTAGGCAGGGAGCAGGGATCTTATTAGATCTGACTGAAGTTAATTCTGCATTTTGGGATTTTTTTACCAGGCGTATTCTTCCAAGATTTAGCCTGAAGAAGAGCTTCTCCAAGATATCCAGGACTTTCTGTCAACCATTAATCTGCTTGTGTTGTCAGGGGACCAGTGCTGAGGACTGGAGGCTTCCACCATTAACATGCAAGAGATTCATGATGCTATAGCCCAGTTACCCAAAGGGAAAGCACCAGGGCCCGATAGCTTTCCAGTACAGGTATATAAGACTATTGGAGACTTGGTCAGCCCTTTGCTTGCTAGAACCTTACGGGATGCCTGGAGTGAGGGAGCCTTACCAGAAGATGGTGGCCATGCTGGGCTGCAGTCTGCTCGGGCTCTGACCGCCAGCCCTGTTATTTTGTCCTATAACGCTGTCTGAGATGCTCCAGATAACGTTTTTGTCTTTTAAATATCAGCCATTGTAAAACTATCGTGGGAGAGGTTTGTTTTATTTTACTTCATTTTAGTAAGTTTTAGCATAGGGACTTACTGTTAGGCAGGGCTTGTCAGTGAGTTAACATAGGAGGGCAGGTTTTCTTTTTAGAGAGGACAACCTCAGAGATAGTCCGGGAGTTTGTGCTGCAGTCTCAACTTTCCTATCGTTGATTTGGACAAGTTTTCTTCAGGAACTGGCACTCACCTAAGGACAGAAGATCATGGAACGGTTGCAGCCAAGGGTCAGAGCTACTGGCTGGTCTTTATTGTGGGACTGCTGTGTGGACTGGACTAGGTGTCTGTTGCTAAGGACCACCTCAGAGGTGAAGTAGGAGTCCGCTGGGCCAGATAGCAGTTGAGCGTTGGGGGTAACTGGTTTGGCAGGAGGTGGGAGCTCGCTGCCCTCCAGGAGAACCCCACCTGTCTCCCGCTACTTTGGAATTCAAGCGAGATTAGCAGACTCTGGGACTTAGAGAGGTGGCCCATTTGATTCCATCTATGGGGGAAGAGGAGGGCTTTTCTTCAGGACCTCTTCCTGGCTCATCGCCATCCTTTTCTGTTCCTTTGCGAACTGCCTGCCTGCAGAACTCCTGCAGTTGGTTTGGGAGAAAGAACTGGGTGTCAGACTTGGTGAGAGCTGGTTTTCTGCCTCCTCTTTGAACTCTCTTTGCTGACGGGATGGGTGCTCATACCTCTGGAAACTGTTGCCGAAATGGCTTTAGTGAGAGTTAAGATACTCTCCAACCCAGTGTTTCTGAATGGGACTTTTTCTTTTTCACTGATGTTCTCAATAATGAGGGTGCTGTACTGAAACGTACCAGAACTTAGGTGGTGAGAGCACAGATCTGCTTGCATACTATACAATTCCAGCCTTTATTGGCTTGGATTTTGGACTGGACAGTTAAATTCTACTTACTTGGGACACTCTGTTCTTTGTTTAAATTGCTGCAGCTCACATTCGCTGCTCTCTCCCCTGTTGACTCTTTTAAATCATTATTATTTTGTGGTTGGGGGGGTGGGGTTGTTTCTACTAAGATTGGGGTTTAAGAGGTGTTTGATTGAGGAGAGTGTGTGTGTGTGTGTGATAAATTTGGTGCTTGTATAAACAGAGTGAGTAAAGAGTATGTTTTTAAGGGTTTGTTAGTTTTCATTTTAAGGAAAATTTGTTTTGCTTTTGGTTAAAATTCTCTCAGTAAGAGTTTTAGTTTGGTGTAAGTTGCCAGGTCGGGGATGTGTTGGGCCTTCAGCCAGGCGTGGATCACTTATGCTGCCTCTCTGCTTCTGGACCTCCGCCCTTTTACCGACATCCCAGTACCATCTAGCCATGGGGGGAGGTGCCAATAAGAGGCAGGAAATTTCAAGCCTCCCCCCACAAAACATGACAGGTAGTAAGGTAAACACTGCGGTACAGTGCTCAATAGAGGGCAGGACAGGGGTAAATGGAAAAATAGACAAGGGCAAAAAGAGCAGGGATGGGGGAAAAAAGGATAAAGCCAACATTAAATGGAGGGTAATGAGTACCAATGCCCGTAGTCTGGGAAGCAAGCTTCCTGAGCTACTAGCTTTGATGGAAGATGAACAATTGGATATTGTGGCAGTCACAGAAACATGGTACACGGAGAACCATGACTGGGATGTCAACATACTGGGGTACACAGTCTACAGAAGGGACAGGAAGGGGGGAAAGAGGATGTGGAGTAGCTCTATACATAAGGGAAGGGATCAAAGCTACAGAACTAAAAAGTAAAGGGGAAGGACAAGAGGCACTCTGGGTCACCTTGGAGACAGGGAATGGCATCACAATCCGCACAGAGGTTGTATACAGACCCCCATCTCAAGGGGAGGAAATGGACAAGAAAATGATAGAGGACATTCTCAAAATGGCTGAAAAAGGGGAGATACTGTTGATGGGGGACCTGAATATGCCAGATGTTAACTGGATGACATGTACTGCAGCCACATCCAAGAGCAGGGTCATTCCCGATTGCCCTGCAGGGGGCAGGCCTTAGACAGCTAGTGTTGAAACCCACTCGGGAGAGAGCAATACTAGACCTGGTACTCTCAAATGGAGAGAGGATCACAAATTTAGAAGTCAGTAGACATCTGGGAAAAAGCGACCACTGCACAGTGTGCTTCACAATAAGCACAACCATGGAGATGAGCCATACAAAAACAAGCATACTGGACTTTAGAAGGGCTGACTTTGGCAAAATGGGTGAATACCTGAGGAATACACTAGCAAATGGCCAAAAAGGAGGGGTGGAAGAACAATGGAGAAAAATCAAAACTGCCATCATAGAGGCAACAAGCCTTTGTGTGAAACAGATAAAGAAAACAAAGCGGAGTAAAAAACCACTATGGTTCTCAAAAGAGGTGGCAGGGAAGGTTAAGGAGAAAAAGGCTGCATTCAAAAAGTATAAGGAATCACAGAAGGAGCACAACACGGAACTGTATCAATTAAAGCAGAAAGAAGTGGGGAAGGCAGTCAGAATAGCAAAAGCCCAAACTGAGGAAAAAATAGCCAATTCAGTTAAGAAGGGGGATAAAACCTTTTATAGGTACATTAGGGAGCATAGAAAGGTTAAGGGAGGAATAGTGAAGATTAATAAGGAGAGGGAGGGCAGAGGAGACAGTGAAAAGGCAGAGTTATTGAATGAATACTTTGCTCAGTATTCACAAAAGAAGATGAGGAGGAGTTACCTAAACCAGACAATAGAAGCACTCTGGTAGGGGGTTGACACCAGTCCATTTACAGAAGAAAGAGTCCTGAAAGAACTCCTAAAACTCAAGGTGGACAAAGCAATGGAGCCTGACAGGATTCACCCCAGAATCCTAAAAGAACTAAGGGAGGACCTAGTGACACCACTGACCACACTTTTTAACAAATCATGGGAGGATGGGGTGGTACCTGAGGACTGGAGGAGGGCAGATGTGATTCCCCTTCACAAAAGTGGGGAGCAAGGCAGAAGCAGGAAACTACAGACCTGTAAGTTTGACCTCAGTGGTAGGAAAATGATGGAATCACTTCTGAAAGAAAGAATTGTTGAGTACCTAGAGGCCTGCAGGCTGGGACCAAAAGCAGCATGGATGTACAGTAGGAAGGTCATGTCAGATGAATCTAATAGATTTCTTTGACTGGGTGACCAAAGTAATAGACCAGGGAGGGGCTGTGGATATGGCCTACCTAGACTTTAGCAATGCATTTCACACAGTCCCGCACAAAAGATTGATAATCAAGTTAGCCAGCCTGGGAGTGGGTCCCAGGGTGGTAGCCTGGGTAGCAAACTGGCTGTACAACAGGACACAGAAGGTAATGGTGAATGGAACACATTCCAAAGAAAGGGGGGTCACTAGTGGAGTACCTCAGGGCTCAGTACTAGGTCCAGTCCTCTTTAACATCTTTATAGGAGACATTGCAGAGGGTCTGGAGGGAAAGGTATGCCTCTTTGCAGATGACACAAAGATCTGTAACAGAGTTGATACACAAGGGGGTTAGAAAGGATGAGAAGGGACTTGGCAAGGTTGGAGGAATGGTCAGACATATGGCAACTTAGATTCAACGCAAAGAAGTGCAAAGTAATGCACCTGGGAAACAAAAACCCAGGAGAAGAGTACACAATAGCAGGGGAGGTACTAACAACAACAAAAATGGAAAGGGACCTGGGGGTAGTCATATCAGATGATCTAAAGGTGGGTAAGCAATGTGAGAAGTCAGTAAGGAGAGCCAGGGGGATACTGGGATGCATAGGAAGGGGCATCACACGTAGAAAAAGGGAAGTGGTTATCCCTCTGTACAGACAGTTGGTGAGACCCCATCTGGAGTACTGTGAGCAGTTTTGGAGACCTCATCTACGCAAGGACATATACAGGATGGAAACAGTCCTGAGGAGGGCAACTAAAATGGTGTAGGGTCTGCATCAGAAACCATATGAAGAGAGACTGAGAGAGCTTAATATGTATACCCTTGATGAAAGTAGGGATGGGGGGACATGATAGAAATGTTCAAGTACCTCAAGGGAATCAACAAAGTCCAGGAGGGTAGCATCTTTCAGAAAAAGAGAAGTGTAAGAACAAGGGGGCACAATTTAAAGATAGAGGGGGGATGGTTCAGGGGTAATGTGAGGAATTTTCTTTTCACGGAGAGAGTGGTGGACGCATGGAACTGCCTTTCTGGAGAGGCTGTGGGGTCTAAAACAGTGGAGGAATTCAAACATGCATGGGACAGACATAAGGCAATTATAGTGGGGGGTGGCAGGAAGTAGGCTGTTGGTTAACTAAAATCTGCAGCTTATCCAGTAGGTAGGGACATGGGCAGACTGGGTGGGCCAAGTGGTCCTTATCTGCCATCAAAGTCTATGTTTCTATGTTTCTATCTACTGCTGTCAGGCGCTGCAGGGAGGTTGGAATTATAAGCGGGTGAGTGGGTCATCAATGGTGGAGGGCAGCTGAGGAGAGGATGGTGAGTAGTACTGAGATTGTGAGGTGCATGAGACGCCCTGGGTTTAAACGGAGCCTAGGGAGAGGCCAGACGTGTTTGGTCTCCGAACCCAGGGGTCCCACTGGACCAGGTGGGCAGGTAGCTAGAGGACCTGCTGTGTCTTCTAACCCTCTTTGGGCAGTGCTTTATAATGCCAGGTTGATAAGGAACAAGACCGCCATTTTTGTGGACTTGGTTTCCTTGGTCGACCTGACATGCATCATGGAGACCTGGCTGGGTGACGATGATGGCTCAGTTCTAGAGGCCACCATCCCCACTGAATACTTCATAGTGCACTACCCGAGGAGGGATTGCAGGGGTGGGGGAGTGGCCATCATTTTTAAATCCAGCCTGGGCTTCACGGTGCACCCGGTTGGAATTACCAGGTCTTTTGAGTGCGTCAACGTGCATGGGGGTCTAAGTGCAGGTTGCAGCATTCTTCTTGTTTACCGCCCTCCGGGGTTGGAAGGAGGATTCCTGCAGGAGGTAGCAGACTTCGTCATTGACCAGGTGGTGGAGTCCCCCAGGTGTTTAATCCTGGGGGACTTCAACGCCTGAGTTGATGATGAGTTCTCTCATTTTGGTTACGACCTCCTCCAGTTGATATCATCACTGGGTCTGGCACAAGTTGTTGCTGCTGCGACCCACCAGCATGGCCACACCCTCAACCTGGTGTTCTGGCTGGATCTTGAGGTTGATAGCCTCAAGATTGACTGGGTCTGTTGGTCCAATCACTGCACTGTGGGTTTCATGTTTGGGGCCCCCGATAGTCCTTCCCCAGTGGAGATAGTCCGCTACTGTCCTTTAAAGGGCTTGCACCCAGAAGGACTACTGGCATTGGCTGACCTATCTAGAGTTGGCACAGTGTGAGTGAGTGGCACTGGTGAGGCAGTTGCCACCTATAATAGGGTGGTTTCCATAGCACTGGATGCCATCGCTCCAGTCCGTATACAACCCAGATCCTCTCACTTGAAATCCCCCTGGTTTGATGGGTATCTCAAGGCAATGAAGATCAAGGGTCAGAAGTTGGAGCGTTGCTGGTGGAAGACCTGGGTGGAGGCCTACAGACCGGTCCTGCATGCCCACTACATTGTGTACCAGGAGGCAAGCTCCTATAAGAAGGCAAGTTCCTGTCCAGATAGATTGTGGCAGGGAAGAACAGACCTTCTCAGCTTTTTCGGACTGTGGACAGGCTTCTCCATCCTGCCTGTCTACAGCTGAAGAAGACTTTTGCATCCAAGTTATGTGAAGAGTTTGCTCTAATCTTCTCTGACAGTGTTGGCCATCCGGGGATTCCATCTGGGAGGCTATTGCCTTGCAGTAACTGGGCTGGGAGGAACAGAGGCACTCTGTCTGTCTAGGAGTTATTTTTTTCCTTTTTTAAGTCTTTAACCTAGTAAGGCCCACTAGGCACAAGTGCCTGTTTTCAGGTTTGACCTGGGAACACTAGGTGATTAAGTGACTTGCTCAGAATCACACAGTATGCAAGTGGAGGCTGTGAGAATCAAACGGAGGTCTAGTCTGCTAGATGTACCAAGCTTGTTCACAGCTCGTTACTCTAACCTCAGAGTCTAGGCTATACTGCCAGCCCAAAGTTTAGGCCAGTGGAGGTGTCTGAAGTGGCTAGGGTGATCTCAGAGCTGAAGCACACTTCTTGTGAACTGGACCTAGCCCCGATGCATTTCTTAATGGGATGCACCAAGGCTGTTAGTCCAGTGTTCACCAGGATTGCCGGGTGATCGATGGTGGAAGGAGTATTCTCAGCGGCTTTGAAAGACACGCTGGTGAGACCCCTTCTTAAGAAATCTTCCCTTGACCCTGATGTCCTGGCAAATTACCGTCCAATCTCCAACCTACCATTTTCGGGTAAGGTTGTTGAGAAATTGGTGGCACAGCAGCTCGAGGATCGCCTCATGTCCTTCGACATCTATGAGCCATTTCAGTTGGGTTTTCGGGCTAGACACAACACAGAAACGGCACTCGTTAGGGTGCATAATCTGCTCAGGGCTAGAGATAGAGGAGGCAGGTCAGTTCTTGTGCTTCTCAGCCTCTCATCAGCATTTGACACTGTGGACCACATCATACTTCTTGATCTGCTCTATGAGTTTCGTGGACTCGCTTGTACTGTCGTCAGATGGTTTGAGTCCTATCTCTCTGATAGTGTGCAGCGGGTAGTGATGGGGAATTTCTCCTCCCCCCCCCCAAATGCCCCTGTCATGTGGAGTACCACAGGGCTCGATCTTTTCACCGATGCTGTTTGGAGTGTACATGCTGCCCCGGGTGAGATCATTCGGCAATACAGCGTGGAGTTTCACTGCTATGCAGATGACATCCAGCTGTGTTTGTCATTTGAACCCAGAACATCCGGTGCTGTTGATGTGCTTAACAACTGTCTGGCTAAAATCACTGCCTGGATGGCTTCCAGCTGGCTGAGACTTAACCCAGATAAGATGGAGGTGCTAGTGATCGAGCCGGGTCACGGGCATAATGAGTTGTCACCTGGAGCGACCACAGGGCTTTTCCTGGGGTCTGCTCCGTTGGTGGCTTCCCTGAGGGTGCATAATCTTGGTGTGATCCTGGACTGCAGGCTGACCTTTGAAGATCAGGTATCATCTGTAGTAGAGTGGTTTTTACCACCTCTGGAACATCACCGGGATCAAGCCCCTCGTTCCCCCTGAGGATCTACCAACCCTGGTACATGCCTTTGTGACCTCTAGGCTCAACTACTGTAACTCTCTCTACTTCAGGGTCGCAGAAAGGACCCTCTGCAGGTTGCAGCTGGTGCAGAATGTGGCGGCCTGGTTGCTGACGGGCCTACCTTGGTCCTGCCATGAGACCCCGATCCTGCGTGCTCTGCACTGGCTGCTGGTCAGGTGGCGGGTCCTTTTCAAGGTGGGCTTGCTCACCTATAAGGCCCTATATGGACTGGGTCCTGGCTACCTGTCGGAGCTTCTGCTACTTGTGACCTCTGCTCACTTCCTCTGCTCCTCTTCACTGGGCCTCCTGGATGTTCCCAGGGTTTGGCTCAAGACTTTGGGTAACTGTGCTTTTAGTGTCTGTGGGCTGACCCTGTGGAACACCCTTCCACCTGCAGTCTGGGAGGCTCCCTCGATCAGTGTTTTCAAACTCAGGCTGAAGGCCCACCTCTTAGACCTGGCTTTTATGGAGTGATCTCCCAAACCTACTGTTTTAGCTAGTATCTATCTATTTAAATGACTGTTCTTGCTGATTTTATTATTGTTTTGAAAACTTTTATTGTTGTTTTATTTGTGTTTTATATGCTTGTAAGGCACCCAGAGCCTCAGGGTTTGGGCGCCCTAGAAATAAAGTTGCCTTGCCTTACTATGAATGATTCTGTCATCACTGTGCTGGCCAAGAAACATAGAAACACAGAATTTGACGGCAGATAAGGACTGCTTGGCCCACTTAGTCTGCCCATTTTCCTACCTAACAGATAAGCTGCAGATCCTAGTTAACCAACAGCTTACTTCCTCCTACCCCCCACTAGGACTGCCTTATTTCTGTCCCATGCATTCTTGAATTCCCCCACTGTTCTTGACTCCACAACCTCCTCAGGGAGGCTGTTCCATGCATCCACAACCCTCTCTGTGAAAAAATACTTCCTCACATTACCTCTGAGCCATTCCCCCTCTATCTTCAAATTGTGCCCCCTTGTTCTTGCACATCTCTTTTCTGAAAGATGCTACTCTCTTGGACTTTGTTGAGTCCCTGAGGTACTTGAAAGTTTCTATCATGTCCCCTCTCCCTTCTTTCCTCAAGGGTATACATATTAAGCTCCTTTAGTCTTTCTTCAGTATGTCTTCTGGTGCAGACCCTGCACCATTTTGGTTGCCCTCCTCTGGACAGCCTCCATTCTGTCTATGTCTTTGCGGAGATGGGATCTTCAGAACTGCACATAGTACTCCAGATGGGGTCTCACCAACTGTCTGTACAGAGGGATAACAACTTCCTGTTTTCTACTATTGATGCCTCCCTATGCATCCCAGTATCCCCAGCCTTCCTTACTGCCTTCTCACATTGCTTGCCCACCTTTAGGTCATCTGATATAATTACCCCCAGGTCCCTTTCCATTTTTACTGTTGTCAGTATCTCACCCCCCATTGTGTACGCTTCCCCTGGGTTTCTGCTTCCCATGTGCATTACCTTGCACTTCTTTGCATTGAATCTGAGCTGCCATACATTTGACCATTCCTCCAACCTTGCCAAGTCCCTTCTCATCCTTTCCACTCCATCTTGTGTATCAACCCTGTTGCAGATCTTTGTGTCATCTGCAAAGAGACATACTTTTCCTTCAGTTTCTCTGCAATGTCACTTATAAAGACATTAAAAGGACCGGTCCCAGTACTGAACCCTGCGTGCCCGCTAGTAACCCTCCTTTCTTCACTGTGTACTCCATTTACTACTACCCTTAAGGCCCTGTTGTCTAGCCAATTTTTATCCAGGCTACAACCTTGGGACCCACTCCAAGGCTGGCTAACTTGTGTATTAATCTTTTGTGTGGGACTGTATCAAATGCCTTGCTAAAATCTAGGTAGGCCATGTCCACAGCCCCTCCCTGGTCTACTACTTTGGTCACCCAGTCAAAGAAATCTATTAGATTCATCTGACATGACCTTTCCATCATGAATCCATGCTGCCTTGGGTCCTGTGCCCCACTGGCCTCTAGGTACTCAACAATTCTTTCCTTCAGAAGTGATTCCATCATTTTCCCTACCACTGAGGTCAAACTAACTGGTCTGTAGTTTCCTGCCTCTGTCCTACTCCCACTTTTGTGAAGAGGAATCACATCTGCCCTCCTCCAGTACTCGGGTACCACCTCATCCTCCCATGATTTGTTAAAGAGAGTAGTCAGCGGTGTCACTAGTTCTACCCTTAGTTCTTTTAGAATTCTTGGGTGAATCTCATCAGTCCCCATTGCTTTGTCTAACTTCAATTTTATTAGTTCTTTCAGAACCCTTTTTCTGTAAATGGACTGGTATCGACCCCTATCTTCAGAGTGTTTCTCTTGTTTGGTTTAGGTACCTCCCCCTCCTCTTCCTTTGTGAATACTGAGCAGAAATATTCGTTCAGTATCCCTGCTTTTTCACTGTCACCCTCTACCCACATTCCTTCCCCTTTATTAAGCCTCAGTATCCCTCCTTTAGTCTTTCTTCACTCCCTAATGTACCTATAAAAGGTCTTATTCCCCTTCTTAACAGACTTGGCTATCCTTTCCTCGGTTTGGGCCTTTACTATTCTGATTGCCTTCCCAGCCTCCTTCTGCTTTAACTGATAAAGTTCTTTGTCCTGCTCCTTCTGTGTTTCCTTATATTTCCTGAATGCTATCCTTTTCTCCTTAACCTTCCCTGCCACCTCTTTTGAGAACCGTAGCGTTTTTTTCCTTCGTTGTGTTTTATTGATTTGCTTTACACAAAGGCTTGTTGCCTCTGTGATGTCTGTTTTGATTACTCCCCATTGTTCCTCCCCCCTCCTTCTTGCCTGTTTGCTAGTGCTTTTCTGAGGCACTCTCTCATTTTCCCAAAGTCAGCCCTCCTAAAGTCCAATACTCTTGCTTTTGTATGGCTTGATTGTATGGCTGTGTTTATCGTGAACTAAGGCACAAGCCTGGAGGGAACAGGCAACAGCAAACAATCTCTAACGTTTCAACCTGAATGGTCTTGACAAAAAGGTTGAAACATTAGAGGTCATTTGCTGTTGGCTGTTTCCTCCAGGCTAGTGCCTTTTGTTGTTTTTACTGCAAGTGGTGTCTGAAAAATAAAATAGACTTGGTGAAGTATCTGGTATCTGGCTGATATCCATGCAAGTGCAGATCTGGTTTATTTATTTATCAAGTCTAGGATTACAAATACCTTTGAGCCTTGGCTCTTTTACAAAGGTTCCACGTCAGAGAAATACAAATTATGGGGAACATCAAAACAGACATTACAACAATGTGGACATTGCAAACAGAATACAGATTAATACAATTCAAGGGTAGCATTGTAACAAGGTAGCCAACGACATTTGTCAGAGAAAATAGACAACAGATAAGAAGTGCCAGAGTCATAGGGAGAGGGAAGGGGGGGGAGAAGAAATGTAGGAAGGGTGGGGAGAGGGTGAAAAGTGCAGCATTGGGTATACCAAGATGTGAGGGTAGAATCCAGTGAGGAGGGGGAACCACTAGAGCAGGAAGGGAAGTGGAGAAACAAGGTTAAGTTGGGCAGTCACAGGAGCTGTTGGTAGTGAGACAGTCCTGGAGCCTAGTTTTAAACATACCAATTGTTGGGGCAGAGGAGATGGTGGGGCTGAGGCCATTGAACCAGAGTGGCGCTCGGTAAGCAAAAGAGCATTGTCCCTGTGAAGTGTGACAGTGGGGTCTTTCAGTAGCTGTAGCGTGGATCTCCTAAGGCACCATTTGTTAATTCGGTGTTGTAACAGAGTTGAGACCCCAGAAGGTGCAAGGCCAAGGTAGATTTTTTTCACCATGGAGCAGGTGAGAAACTTTATGCGGTTTGATAGTTGGAGCCAGCCGGTCTGAGTGCACAGGTCACATGTGTGGGTGAGACGGTGAGCACCAGTGATGAGACGACATGCCTTATTTAAGGCAGTTGAGAGGCATCTAAGGGTTGTGGTTGTGGCCGAGCCATAAATGATGAGACCATAGTCTATTACAGAGATCACAGAGCTCAGGACTGCAACCTTCAAAGCTTCTGACGTGAGGTGTGGTCTGTGTTTGTAGAGGAGACCAAGCCATGTATTAGCAGCTCTAGCTACATTATCTACATGAAGTCCATAGGAGAGATTAGGGTCAAGCTGTATCCCTAAGTATTTGAAGGACCCCACCTGATCTAGAGTGTTCCCCTGGGTGGTGGAGATAGCCAAGTGGTGTAGCTTGTGTGGGTTATGAGAGCTGCAGAAGAGCATAGATTTGGTTTTCTTGTCATTGAGGACCAGTTTATGATTAAGAAACCATGTCTCTACAGAACTGAAACCAAGTTGAAGGTTGTGTTGAAGAGTTGCAGGATCTTTGTGAGTGGAGAATACAACAGCATCATTGGCATACAGTATGATCTGCTCACAGCAGTGGTAAGGAGGAGTTTAAGAAAAGGCTAAAAGGAGGGGGCCCAGTATGGATCCCTGTGGGACACCTGAGCGAACAGGCAGGGTGTCAGAAAGAGCGTCCGCAATTTTTACTCTCTGCAACTGGTTTTCTAAGTATCTTTTAAACCAGAGAGAAGAGTCAGGTGATAGCACGGCATTCAGTAGTTGGTGAATTAGCATTCCATGGTGTACTGTATCGAAGGCCTTGGAGAGGTCAATGAAAACGGCCCCTGTGAGAAGGCCGTTGTCAAGGGATTTGTGCAAAACTCCAGTGAACTCAAGAAGGGCAGTGGTGGTGCAGTGACCTTTCCGAAGCTGTGTTGTTGTGGACAAGGTATATTGTATTTATCCAAGTGGTCAGTAAGTTGATCAGCCACAATGCGCCCGAGTGCCTTAGAGAGTGGGGGCAGTATGGAGATAGGGCGATAATTTGAGTGATTCGTCTTATCCCCCCTTTTATGGATGGGTGTCACGGTGGCTGTTTTCCATAGGTCTGGGAATTTTCCACAGCTGAGAGAGAGGTTTAGGATTTGTGTTAATGGATGAATTACCTCATCGAGGGTGAGCAGCAGAAGCTTAAGGTTCAGGGTGTCGCTACTAGATCTAGATTTAGAGATAGCTGCAGTAATATAGCGGTGAGCTTCATTCAGCCTTACTTCCCTGAAGTAGAAGAGGGGATGGTTAGACTGAGGGGCTGAGATATTTGGGGAGTAGGCCCTGTTTTCGAAAAAGTCATGGGGTAGAACAGCACTAAGGTCTGAAAAAGCCGTGTTAAAGATGTTTGCGATCACCTTGGGGTTGAGGGTTGAGGATCCATCAACTATTAACATGGCTAGAGAGGTTTTTGGCTGCTTTCCTGTGACATCCTTGTTATTGTCCCAGAAAGCATGACCATTTCCCCATGTATTGGTGAGATCGTCTTTGTAATAGGTGGATTTCATTAGCCATATGGCTTTTGTGCAGGAATTTCGTGCTTGTTTGTAATTCTGTATGTCCAGGTGTTTGCCGGTGGCCCTGGCAACTGCCCAGAGGTGATCCTTTAGTTTCAGCTGTGAGAGAAGAGCAGTGGTGACCCATGGGTTAGAGAGAGATTTTGTTTTGTTCCTTTTAGCAGGGGCAAAGAGGTCGCAGGCTTTGTTGAAAATTGAGATGAAGTGATCAAGAGCTAAGTTAACATCTGTTGCTTCATAGATGGGTAACCAGTCTTGTAGAAGCAGGTGTTGTTTGAGATGTGGAAGTTTTCCACGAGGAAGGACTCTGCTAATGATAATTTGGGGAGGAGGCTTAAGGAATTTGTTAGACCATGCACGCATGACTGGGGAGTGGTCACTGAGAGAGTCTGGGAGAACGGTCGTATGAGAAATCCTTGTGGGGTGAGTGGTGAGGACCCAATCCAAGAGGGTACTGGTGCCAGTCTTGTAGTTAATCCTAGTAGGGGAGTTTACCATTTACGTGAGGTTAGCAGCTGAGATGGAGACTTTATAGGCACTGGCGCTCGTTGCTAACCAGTTTATGTTGAAATCCCCTAGTACAATAAGTTCAGCTTCAGGAGGATGAGAGTTGATAAGGTTTAGGATGTCGTTGAAGCCATGTTTAGGGTCCCTGGGTGGGATGAATATGGAGACAATAGTAGGGCTTTATGGTTGGGACCTAGGACGATTTTTATTGGTAGAATCTGAGCCGAGGCAGAAGGTGATGGAGTTGCTACAGGGTGCCAAGACAGGGAGTCTTTGATATAGATTGCGCAACCACCGCCTTTTTTGGATATCCGGTTCAGCCGGTGGACATTGTAGCCCTGTAGTGTTACTGCTGAGTCAGGAACTTTAGGTGTCAGCCAGGTTTCCACCACTGCAAGGATGTCAGGGTTGTGTTGGCATATGAAGGCTTGGAGTGCATCCAGCTTTGGTAGTAGGCTGCAGATATTAATAGTTGCAAGGATAAGGGCACCTGGAGTTTGTGTGTGACCTGAGCAATAACTTCTTTTGTCCTGATTCATGTTGTCACTGAGCACCTACCTGTCCTAATGTGTCTCTTTCTGTTTTTGACTATATCAAAGGCCTTACTGTTGTCGAGAAAAATCATATCCACTGGAGAACCCCCATCCAGGGCCCTGCTCACGTTTTCAAAAAACTCAAAAGATTTGTCTTACATGACCGGTCCTTAGTAAAACCATGTTGAGTAGCATCCATCAAGCTATTTACTTGTATGGATTTTTTTAATTTCATCTTTCACAATTTTTTTTTAGTTCTTTCCCAGGACCAAAATCAAACTAACCAGTCTGTGGTTACTACAAGATAACTTGCTTCCTTTTTTATATAGTGGAATAGCCGTTGCTTTTCTCCAACAAGAAACCACTTCTCCCTTATGCAGAGAATCCTGAAATATTCTAGTTATTAGTCCTGCCAACTCCTCTGCCAATTCCATTAGTATTCTGGAGTGCAGATCATTGGGGCCAGGTGTTTTGCTGGATTTTATCCTTTTTAATCTTGTTCTAATATTTGCCTCCTCAATTGTTATCCTCTGATGATTACTCTCCTGATATTTCCTTATGGGCTTCCTATCCTTTGGACAAAATTATGTACATAAGTAATTATTTAATAGCTGTGACATCTTACCATCCACCACTCTGTTACCCTTTTCATCCACTAATGGTCCCACTTGTTGTGAAAAGCTCCTCTTTTGATTAATATAATCATAAAAAGATTTATGATTATCTTTGACACTACTTGCTAAATGAATTTCATAATCACCTTTTAGCCTTCCTTATAAATTTTGTAAGTTCTTTTGTTTTCTCCCCATATTGTAGTTCTCCCATGCTGCTATAATATTAACCAAATGACTTTCTGTACGCCTTCTTCCTCCTCCTCATCATCATCATCCTTTTGACCTTTTTATTTAACCAACCAGGTATCCTCCCTTTTTTACTATATATTTTTTTCTGGAACATACTTAGCCATAAACTCACTTAATTTGAGCAGTAATTCATTCCACATCTCCTCTAGAGTTTTATCCTTGAACAGCACCTCTCAGTCCCACACTCTTAATTCTTCTCTCATCTTTTTTTTTTTTTCTATTTATTCTTTTTCCGCCCCAAGCTGCCTGCCGCCTGATGTATTTTTCAGCCTGGTCACGGGCCACGGACTTCTACTCCCCAAATCAGCCACGGGCCCTCTGATACCCATGGCTTGCCCCCCACAGCGGGGCTGCGGCACTCCCCTCGCATGCCGCAGTCTTTGAACTAGGTCGGAGGGCTGGCCTGGGGAGCAAATCGGAGCCGTGGCAAGCTTCATTAGTGGCAGCTGGCAGCTGACTTTTTTCGGTTTTTCCAGGAGGTGGGGTTGTGCAATGACGCCTGCATCTGCCCCGCCTCCTATACGTGCCAGTGCCGGTAGCTATGTGACTCTGGCCTCACCAGGGTCATCAATGCTCGGGCACTTCCTACCCGGAGAAGGAGAGCAGTCTCTGGGGCAGCTCCATCCTTCTCCAGCCGTTTCTCCAGCTACCCTGGTCCGTTCCTCGAACTCGGGTCGTCCGCCGCAGTGAAATCCAACGCTGCTCCCGACGGGCCAAATTTTCTCATCTTATCAAAAGCTGCTAGGTTAAACATTTAATTGTAGTCTTACCACTTGCCTTGCAGTTCGTTCCCAAAATTTTAAATATTATAATACTATGGCTGCTGCCTACTAGTGGTTCAAGTGCCCTGCAGTCACTAATCTGTTCCTCTAGGGTACGCAAAACCAGATCCAAAATGTGTTGCCCTCTAGTTCCTGTTTGGACATACTGCTCCAGATCCAGTTCATTTATAACATGTATGTACAAAATCTTTCTCCAAGGATGTTCCTCCTTCTCTACTATTCCAGTTAATACTCAGCAAATTAAAATCAACAAGAAGAACAATTCTTTCATCAAAACTTAGACTATTTAAGAAATTCAGCACCCTAACATTCAGCTCCATACTTAGTGAGGGTGGCCTATATATTAGTCCTAATAAAAATATTTTACCTTTTTTGGTGTAATCTTTACCCAGACCTGCTCCAATACACTATCCTCATCTTGCTTATAAACTCAGCTTCTATTCCTTCTGCCACATATATTGCCACTCCCCCTTTAATTCCTATCATTTCTATCCCTACTATACAGTTTGTAGCCTTGAATATTTTTCTCCCACAAATTATCTTCATTCCACCAAGTTTCTGTGATAGCACACAGATGGACCTCCTCTTTTTTAACTTATGCTCTAACTCACCCTTTTTCTTAACAAGGATCCTCACACTGGTTAATTGTACATTCCAGTCTTGTTCCATTCTTATCCTGTTAACTCTGGATCCTTTCATGAGACTCTTTATTGGTTATTTTCCCACCCCCCCCCCTTTGCCATTAGTTTAAACATGTCTCAATGGATCTGTTTATCATATTACCCGGGACCCTTGATCCGTCTCTATTCAAATGCAGCCCATCCAAAGCATACAGACCCTGATTTCTTATAGAAGTATTCCAGTTTCACTGGAATATGAACCCCTCTCTTTCACTCCACCTACGCAGCGATCCATTGAAGCACCTAAGGTCCTGCATTTTTCCTCTGCCAGCTCTTGGTACAGGAAGAAATTTAGATATAAGTACTTTACATCCTTTTTCCTTTGACCTCCTTCCAACTTCATCAAAGTCTCTTTGTGTGTCAGTCTCCCTTCTCCTGCTCATGTCATTGATACCAGCATGTAACAGTGCTATTGCATTTCTGATACCCCTCATTAACCTTTCAAGTTTATTTTTAATATCTCCAATTTTTGCACCTGGCAGACAGATCACCATTGTAGTATCTTTTCTGCCTTTATAAATGATTCTATCTGTAAATTTAATAATAGAATCCCCTATAACCACAATGCCTCTATGGTATTTTCCATTCCACCGCTAGGTACCGCTGTTTGTCTAATTGTTGATGGCAGACTCACACCTCCATTCATATCCTCTGTTTCCCTATTTTCATCCTGCAATGTACTGCTTTGGTTTCTGACCCTTTGCTTCCCCTTTTATCAGTTTCCACAATAACTTCAAGGACAGAAAACCTATTGTTTATAACTATTGGGGGTAATTCCATCGCATGTTGTCTTCTTTTTGTGCCCCCTTGCACCCTACAACAATCCTCCCCATTCAACTCATTCTCATTATCTGAATCAACTGTTGTGTCCTTTTTGGGCTTATCCCCAACTCTGTATCTGCTTGCAACTAGTCAGCCCGCTTTTCTAATGTATTACCCATTTCACCTTTATGAAGAGACATCCATGTATCTCCTAAAATTGCTCTAATTTCCAGAACTCCATTTGAACATTTGGATGGTCCTTCAGATCTCCAATTTCCTCCAACAGTTTTAAAATGCAGTTACAACTATCAAATGTGTAACTTATTGCATCGTCTCCCTTCACGTACATCTTGTAACTGATGCACTAAGTTCCTCCCCCATTTTGTTACCTTTTATATTATGCGCAGAGTCTCTGGGTCCCTTGTCCCAGTTGACATGGCAGACACTCACCTCTGCCATGCCTGCCCTCTGCTCATACCTGGTGCCACTCACAGAGGTGCTGAGCTTTATTGATAGAAACCTACAAGTCACACCCCCAGTGCAAATTATGTACTCGCACTCACACAGTTTAAAAGAAAATAAAATGTAATCAAACAGGTAATGCTCTGGCAATCACACCTGTTGGTTTCCCAGGCAATGTGCTCTGCTGGTTACTCACTACTCCTACTCGGCACTGCTCACACAGCTTTATGGGTAGAAACCCGGAAGTCACATCCCCAGTGCAAATTAGGTACCAGAAGTTTTAAAATGCCTTAAAACTCCTAAAAAGCAGCTCATAAGCTGTTACTTAACTGCTATTACAGCTGCACACTTCCAATGCCCAGTACCAAGTGATTCCCCAGTTGCAGAAACTATTTTAATGCTGCATTCAGTATTTCCCTAATGCAGTCTGGAACTGCACAGTCCCACAAGCCCTTGCTTCCTGAGCCACCTGGCAACCCTTTGGTTTAGCACTGTGTGTTCAATAGCCCCTTTTAGGCACTCAACTTTTACTGTCACATCCAAACAGTGGGAATTTTGGGGACAGAGTACTCACTCCTCACAAAGTTTAAAAGAAAATACAATGTAAATTAAACAGGTAATGCTCTGGCAGTCATGCCTATTGGTTTCCCTGGCAGCGTGCTCTGCTGCCAAGTCACCACTCCTACTCCACTTTATTTAACTTTAATCCCTTGATCAAGGCTGGCCCATTGGTGCAGAGGTAGCACTATCACTCGCGAAGCCAGCGACCCGAGTTCAGGAATGAGTTCAGGTCATCGAGGGCCTGCTGAGGGGAGGAGGGGGAGGACTGAGCATCCCAATGAAGGCTCTCCTCCTCTGGAGAGGGAGGGCTCCAAGCTCCGCTGTGATACTGGCACCCAGAGTTCACAGATGGCAGTGCAGTCAGAGAAGGCAGTGGGAGGGAAGGATATTGTGGACGTCAGTATGTGGACACGCACATAGTGCACATGGACGCACCTTAACGTCAGCACACATGACATCCCTTTGGAATAAAATGGGAAAAATACTGCCAGGGCTCCCAGTACCTCCATGATGATGATGGCCTCTGTCTGCCCAAGTTCCCCTGCCTCAAGCAGTTCTGGAGCAACACCTGACGCAAATTGATATCTGAGGGTGACTCACACCCACCCCAATCCTGCCTGGGGGTGAAGCCACTGCTCCTGGGAGGTAGGTGCCTGGGAAGGGATTGGGAGGTGCCTGGAAGCCCCGAGGGACTAGAGGAGGAGCAGGACAGGAAGCGGAGGGGGAAAAACGCCAAAATAGAAAAAAATAACTTGATCAAGAGCCTTAAGGAAGATATTGCTTGGTGGAAGCACCTCCGTCTTTCCTTGTGGGGGGAAGGTACAAACATTACAAATGATAGTGCTGCCTAAAATGCTTTATTAATTCGGTACTTACTGCTGAAGCTGCACAATCATATCTGGAAGCAGCTGTCTGATGCAGTGAATATTTTTCTGTGGGGGGCACAAAGCTAGATTGTCTGCTCTGCACCTGGTTGCATCTTGGTCTGAGGGAGGTTTTCGGGCTCTGTGGTTTTTCGGGTGTTATCTAGCCTTTGAGCTTAAACAAATTTGAAAGTAGCTTTATGCACACAGGATTTGGGGAGTAGGCCGTGGGTGGATCTGGAATAGAATATGGAGGGAGGAAAATCCCTCAAGCTCATTTTGTGGGAATCTTCGAAAATAGTAACTTATACCCCCCCCCCCCCCAAGCATATGCTCTGCATGTCTGGGTTGGGCTTAAGAAATTAAAGTGGAAAGAACATGTTCCCCTTCACTTGTGGCCACTTTGGCATAACCCTCACCTTCAGGTAGGAGGTATCCCATTAGCTTGGGCTGCCTGAGAAAGAGGTGGTTCATTGTGTGTGGGAGATTTATTTTCTCCTGCCTCTTGATATCTCTGGGCCTTTTCAGACCTTCAGCAACAATAAAGGGGAAGTCTCCCATACTTTCACACCAATATTTTCCCAACTCCTTATGTGTAACTGTTGTGTGCCTCCTCCAGTTGCCAGCAGTCCTATTGCAGTCCAAATCTAGATTATAAATAAAAATATACAGCCCCCAGAAGTTATCAATGTGCTAGTCCTCCATTTTGCCATCAATGTTGCTGGAGGATGATGTCATCACAGCAACAGATAATGGTGCTGTACTAAATGCAGTTTCACCAGTAAACCAAACCCACAATGTTTTGTTCCCCACTTGAGTAACGGAGGAACCCTTTAAGTGTTGTGCACATTCTGAAGTGCAGGTCTAATAGGGACTAGGACCATATGAGTGTGATGCAGCACTGATTTGAGGTATATACAGTATTAATATAAGCAGTGGAATGGAAAATACCATAGAGGCATTGTGGTTATAGGGGATTCTATTATTAATATAAGGAAGTGCCTGTATGTGTTGTGTTGCTGTTTCAGTTAGCAAAAACAGTTTACCCAATAAATGAATCTGGGTGCAACAAGAGTTTTAAGTGGTATTATACAGCTGTTGTATTATGTTCTGTGTGTGTTAGCATTCTCTGTTTTGACTGACACCAGCGGTGAGAAACAATCTTGCAATTATACAATGGGCAAGTTAAATCCTATCTGTTGATTATCTAGCTATCAGAATTTACAACATGTAAATCCTGATAGTACCCCACAGGAACCAGTGCCAATCGCCAGCAAACCGCATCTTAAACCCCCTATGTATCAATCCGATCCCACAGTCTTTGATCTCCTCGCTAACCCAACTACCAACGGCAGAACCCAGTCCCTGAAATCACTACCAGCTTCCGTTAGGTAAACAGTCATCCGAACAGTACAGTACCAAACTACTACTGCTGTGCAAAAAAATACATTGTCACATAATTTTCCTCACTTCTCATGCTTGATATCTGTAACACGTTCCCACTTCCTGTCTCTCCGCTCACTGTCGCTCTCTCTCTCCATGGTCTGTTCCCGCTTACTCTATGTCTCTGCTCTGTCGCCACTGTATTTTCACAGCTGCCACACTATCACGCCCTTTCTTCAGTCATAATTTAAAAAATGTAAAAAAGTAAATGACAAAGAAACACATAAAAGAAATTTCTTTCAGCAGCACTACCATGCAACCTACTGAAAAGTGATACCCAGAGGTACACACTTTGTGCCATCTCCTGCTTACCCTAGGACTATTTTTTTCTACTGAAGTAAAAAATTCCAATAAAAATAAATCAAATTGCCCCCAAACTTTTTTATTTATATTTATTCCCATTTAAAATATGGAGCCATTGCATAATCGCAATATACCCCTGAAGGGTGTGGGTGATGCCAGGATTTACCCACTTCTGGTGTGTTGTTAATCACTCGGCTGCACCTCGTAACCGAAAAACACACTAGGCATGAGTAAATCCTGGCATCACCCACACCCTCTTGTGGTATATTGCTTAAATATGCCCCTTTCCCTTTGTAACTAGGAAGTCAGTGATTGGATGGCGACTGTAAGGCAATAAAGAGTTCAGCTACAACAAGGAATAGGTTACCAGAAAAGCAACAGCTGCAGCATATGGAAGAAGGGTAATCTAGTGGTTAAAGCACAGGCACAAGAACTGGGAAACTCTGGTTCAAATCCTACTAGAGTCCCTTACTCTCTAACCCTTAACCCTTAACAAGTTCCCCTAACCTCCTTGGGAACTGTGATGGCCCCTCAGGTCCATGACTTTAAAAGTGCCCCCATTCCCATTATAAATCATTAGCAGTGATGTGAGAGCTGCAGCACTTCACTTTGAAGGTACTGAGGACAAGTTGTGGCAGCCCCCCCCCTGCTTTGTAATGCCAGCATTTGGAGTAGGATATCCCTCACAAATCAAATGCTACACTTCAGCTGTTGTAGGTAAATAAACTAATCAGGCTTAGTGTTTGTAGTGCTCTGTATTTGCTTAGCTCATTTCTCCCATGTCATACGCATTCTGTGTCTTGGTATTTCCAGTCAGAAACTCAGATTTAAGGAGCATTTGAAATGTAAAACAATACACTTTATAAAGTAAGTGATCTAGCTCTCCACTTTCAGGCTGCTGAAAGGGTGTGTGTATCATTTGTGCAAAGGAGGACTTCAGTTTTGTGTTATCCTTTGGAAAACTGCCCAGGCCCACCTTGTAAATGAATCATCTCAAGGGTGTTCACCTGGTTCAATTCAGTGTCAGTGGCTTAGTAGGTAGCACACTCGCCTCTGAGGCCGGGAGATCAGAGGGCTGTGGGTTCAGTTCCCACATCTGGCACTTGGATTAATATCCCAGTACTGACACTGTAGTGCAGCATGAGAGGGGTGCTGCACTTCTGAGGTGCCATCTTTCAGATGAGATGTTAAACCGAGGTGCCATCTGCTTGGATTGGTGGCAGTTCAGGTGGCTGTTAAAGATCCCATGGCACTTATTGAAAAGAGTAGGGGAATTTCCTCGGTGTCCTGGCCAAATTTCCCTCATTCACTAACAATACCACCAACAGCTTAATCTGGTTCAAGGTCAGATGGCATTCATCTGTATCCCCCTCCTCCGGGTCGTGCCTGAAAATAGGCAGGATTTGTCTAGTGCACTTACCCAGTCAACAAAAAACCAAATAAAAAAAAAAAATACAGATTGACTGATTGACTGATTCAGCCTACTGCTCTCCACAACGTTACATCTGTCTCACAGAGAGAAATGAGTAGTACAGAGAAATAGATTTTGTTTCCTGTGAATGAAATACTATTAGATGTATTATTTGCTCTACACATACAGTATTAAGGCAACAAGTACTACTCCCTGGGTGAGTTGCATGACAGATCTGTCTTAAGCCATTGCAAACTTAAACTGAAATCAGGATAGACAGCACTGATACCCTTATGTTTTCTTCTGCACTGTTGCTGCAGTGACATCAAGGAATGGGAGGGGCTATATTACAAGTGACTCATTTGCATGTAAATGGAGGCTTGCTTGACACGTTATTACCTTGTGTCAGAGCCTCAGACTCTAGATATGTGTTGCAACAGAAGAAATGGTTGATCACTTATTGACATATGTACAGTACTTGATGTAATGTATAATAAATACATCAGACATATCCAAATCATAAATATACAGGAGTCTTCTCCTTTAAATCCTGTCTCCCATGGGGCAAGTCCTGTTGTACTCCATTCCTCATGATGCCTCACTACTTATTCTGAGGAATACTATGAGACTCCCTGTCTGTCATGCAGTTCCTCAGGCATGGTTTATGGTGGCTGTTACAGAGGCCAAATGATTGTTGTTCAGGAGTTGGAGAACAACAGATGTCCCCTCATATAGCAAGTGGGAAGATAAAATGCATAAGCTTGCAAGTTACGATCAGCTTTCTTACATAGTGGTGGGGAACTTTCACCAGTTTCAAGCTGTTTTGGGGCCCTTTTTGAATCTGCCATGTTGGCACCTTGGGCACAGTGGGTCAGGAGCATAGCACCCCCAGAGTTTGGCTGCCCTACTAGGATATGGAACAGAAAGTCACTCTAGGAAAAGGCTCATTGGTACTCCATGCTGGACACACTAATGTCTTGATGGTCCTCTACAAGCTGATCCACTCTTCAGACATCTGCATTTTATTAGTTTTTAGTTTCTTAGATTGTCTTATTGTTGTTAATGTCTGATTTGTAGCTTTTGGATATATTAGTGATCTTCTTTGAGGGAATCTCTTGCAGCAGGTCATACACTTGGGTGTCCGCCAGAGGGTGCTCTCATCCGGTAGCTTTCACCAGCAGTGCTGAATGGGGCTGCCCATGGTGACTTCAGGTCATGCATAGGTATAAATATGTGGGCAGCCCCTAGCAGCCTCAGTTCTTTTCCCACCGTCTCCCAGCTCACTTCACTTGCAGCTAGTGTGTCAATGCTTTCATTGACAAGGAAAGTTCACAGTTTTTTGTTTTCCCTATGTCCAGTTCAGATTCTCTTTTCCGCAAGTGCCATTGTGGAAGAAAGATTTTCCAATAGGGTAACCACTCTCCGCATTCGCTATGTGGGAGCTGCCCACAACGTCTGCTCCTGTGCTCATTGCCAGGAATTCAATCAAGCTACACGTCATCAGTGACTCCAGGAATTAGAATCCTATCTCATGGAGCAGGAGGTAGCTCCCCTCAAACAAGGATTGCAGTCCCGCTCCTTGTCTCGGCTACTGTCGATGAGCTCCCAGACCTCTCAATTAAAGCACCATTCATCGAAGCACAAGCACCTAGACAAGACAAGGCCTAGAGTGGACATGGTAAGGACCCTCAACCCTTGTCGACTTCCACCTCTGGTCACTCATCGACAGCTCTGGTCTCTTCCACTCTAGTTCAAAAGACCCAGATGGTCCTCGCAGCTCTGGCCCAGAGTATGGAGGCCTCCCACTCCGACCAACACTCAGCTCCATTGACGACCTCTTTGCCAGTCATGTCAATGACACTTACAGAAGCTTTGTTGGTCCTGGCTACTAACCAGGCCCCTCAGTCAACGACTTCTCGATCTTCATCAACGACCCATTCCTCCAGCATGGGACTGTGTTCTTCATCAATGATTACTGCTTTTAAGTATTCATCGGTGTCAGCTTTTTCAACCCCTACTAAAAGATCCTCCAGCATGGATTCGGAGTTCACTTTGAAGGCTTTACCTCAATCGTCCCAGTCCATTTCTTACCGGGGCTCGGTGCTTCTGACATTGGGCATGGCTTCTTAGGCTTCGGCCTCTCTGCTCCATCCATAGCCCAGGCCCACGCCCTATGTCCTGCCCCCCCGGCATGGGGTCTACAGGAGCACCTCCTCTGCCCTCCTCAGCCTTGTCAATGACTTCCACCGTCAATGTGGTCCAAACTGTCCTGGAGGTCATGAAAGTCATGCAACATCCTTCTCCCTCACCTCTCTTGCCCCTGCCTCACAAGTGAGTTTGCTCTGAGCCTACTCTTCCTCTGTCCTTTCAGCCACTGGAAGAGGGGGATCTGGACTATTTTGAGCAGGAAGAAGAGGAGGATCTGGCTGATGATGATGGGGTACACACCCCTTCTAGTGCCTCTACTTTGTCTTCAGTGGGGGAGGATCCCGGGCTCTGTACCCTGTGCTCTCCTCCGGATGACCCCAGTTTCCTGGACATTATGGCCCAATTGCAACAGGTTATGGGGTTTACAACCACTGATCAGGACAGGCACCACCAAAATTTGGCAAATTATTTGGATTTACTGGAGGACCCAGCCATTGTGGTTCCTCCCCTCAACCACGCCTACCAGGATACCGTCTTTGTAGCTTGGCACTGCCCTTCCACAGTCTCTCCAGTTCCTAAGAAGGTGAATCACTGTTTTCAGGCTCTCACTGACCACCCCTTTTTCACTTCAGCTCCACAGGCAGATTAGGTGGTCATCAATGCTGCACATGATCGGACCAAACTTCTTAAGCACTTGAACTCTCTGCCTCCGGACAGAGAATCCCAAAAATTGGATCTGATGGGGAAAAGGATCTATGCCTCATCCACCCTTGTTATGTGTATCCTAAATTATATAGTGCATATGCTAAAGTACCAAAAACTGCTTTGGACCGCCACCTCGGAAGTGGCAGCTAGCTTCCCCAGTCCACTGATACTGACCAATTGCTAGCTACCCTTAAGACAGGTAGTAGTCTTTCTTGGCTTCTCCTCCTCCTTGCGGGTTATGATGCCATGGATGCCTCTGCCCATACCTGAGCAATGGGTATTACCCTTCACCGCTATGCTTGGCTCTGTGTTTCCGGCTTTACCCTGGATGTGCAACAGATCATCTTAAATGCTCCTTTTAATGGGCACAAACTGGTTCAGACACTGAAACTATTCTTAATGACTTACAGGCCTAGGGTCGCACTCTCCATACCATACACATGATCCGACTGTCTCATAGCAGCAGCCATACCAGTGCTTTCAATTTCAGTGAGCTTCTCACCAGCGAGGTACAGCCCGTCAGTCCACAAGAGGCCATCAACAGCCCCAACCTTTGGCTGTACCTCTGCCTCTGCCCCCAAGGGTGCCAAGATTGTCCCTGCTGCGGTCGCCCACCTTGTCCTTTTGACTAGTCAAGCAGTCTCCCCGGCCCTCCTCTGTCAGCCTTGGAAGCAGTGGGCGGTGGCTTCTCTCTACATTTGGAGGCCTGGCAACAGAATACATCAGACGAATGGGTCCTACAGATTTTTTGTACAGGCCATAATCTGGAATTTACAACCCCCCCACACCCGCCTCACCTCCTGTCCTACCTACACTCCAGTTCTGCTGGAGGAACTCTTTTCTTTGATTCAGAAGCAGGTGGTCCAGCCTGTTCATCCCAACGATCTGGGCAAGGACTTCTACTCCCATTTCTTTCTGGTGCCAAAGTGCACGGGCAATCTCCTCCCTGTCCTGGAACTAAGAGACCTCAACTGGTTCATCTAGTACAAAAGATTTCGAACAGTCACCTTGCCAGCAGTCCTGCCTCTTCTAAATCACAGGGACTGACTCTGCGCCCTCAACATGTAGGATGCCTACCTTCATATCCAGATCCATGCTGCCCATCACCAGTACCTCTGGTTCCAACTCCTGGATTCCCATAACCAATTCCACACCCTACCCTTTGGCCTGTCCTCAGCACTAAGGGTCTTCTCAAATTGCCTGGTGGTCATGGCAGCCGCCCTCCATCGCCTGGGTCACTATGTGTTTCCGTACTTGTACGACTGGCTCATCAAAGCTTCATTTCAAGAAGGGTTGCTATGCTCCCTCGCATACACCCTTGAGCTCTTCTGAGATCTTGGCATCCACTGTCAGTGTCGCCAAGTCCCACATACAGCCATCCCAATGCCACCAATACATCAGTGCCATCTTGGATATGGCACAAGGCTGGGCCCTTCTGCCAGAAGACAAGCTTCAAAAGCCTTCTCCCTGGCACAGCAATGTCGAGCAGCTCAGTACATCACTGCGTGCCAGTACATGCACCTCCTAGGTCACATGGACACAGCCAGTTCCACTGTGTTGTACGCTCACTTACACATGCGCCCGGTCCAGTGGGCACTTCACCGTCAATGGCACCAAAATACAGGAAACTTCGGAGACTCCATCTTGGTGACACCTGCCCTCTGGTGGGCCCTCTCCTGGTGGTTAGATCCAACACACCTGCAGATTGGCATGCCCTCTTGATCCAGTCCCCCATCCCAAATCCTCACAACGGACACCTCTCCACTGGATTGGGGTGCCCATCTCTGTCTACTTGAAACACAGGGACCCTAGGGTCCTGACGCCGTGTCTTTCCACATAAACCTTCTGATGATGTGGGCCATACATCTGGCTCTTCAGGCCTTCTAGCCGTTCCTTGACCTGGGACCCTTGCTGGTTCAAACCGACAATACTTGTATGGTATACTCCATCAACAAGTAAGGGGGCACTGGCCAGCCCACCGGCACAGCGGTAACACTACCGCGCATGACACTGATGACCCCAGTTCAGGAACGTGCCCGGGGAGTTGGAAGGCCAGCCAGGGGGAGGAGGCTTGAGCATCTACAGACTGCTTGCCTTTCCCGGGGATGGAGGGGGGACGAGGCTCGGCACTTGTCTGACCTCCAGCAGAGGCCAGAGGAACAGCAAGCACCAGCCATTCACAGGAAGGGGGAGCATGACAGACGTCGGTGATCTCACCTTGACATCATGGCACAAGTCGTGTCCATGGAACACAGGAAAGACAGCCCCCTGCACTCCAAGAAGATGAAGTGCAGGCACAGATCCCCAACCTCTGCCTTCCCGGTGTCCTGATGAGAACTGGAAAGATTTGGGGTGTATGGGCCCCAGCTCGTCCCCACCTGGGGGGAACAGCCAAGGCTCCATGGAGGAACACTGAGGACAAGTAAGAGGGGTACAGATGCCGAGGTGACTCCCGATGATGTGGAGTGCAGGGGGCCAGGGAAGCATAAACAGAAAGTAAAAAAAAAGAGGAGGCATGAGGTCACAAGTTCTGTGCTGAGAAGCCATGAAAGTTTGGAATCAGGCTCTAGTTCTCCACCTTCATTTAGTGAGAGTCCACATTCCTGGAGCCCAAAACATCCTTGCAGATCACCTCAGCTGTCACACACAAGGCCACGAGTGGACCTTGGCTATAGCAGTATCCCATGACATATTCCTTCTGTGGGGCGCTCCTGACATCAATTTATTCACCTCTCCAGACAATCACAGACTTTCCCGCTACTGCTCAATCATTCCAGACTAACAGAGCTATTCCCTGGATTCCCTGTCCCTCTCCTGGCATGGGCACTTTTTATATGCCTTCCCACCTGTTCCTCTTCTCCAGCGAGTACTACTCAAACTCCAGTTGGTGCGGGCCTCCATGATTCTTATCGCCCCATTTTGGCCCCGGCAGATATGGTTTCTCCATCTCCAGTAACTGTTGGTCACACATCCCCTTCATCTCTGACCTGATCTCCTCACAAAGAACTGAGGAACCCTTTTCCACCACAATCTCCGGTCCCTTCATCTACATGCTTGGTTCCTGAGGACTTTTTTATAGCTCAACGTCTCTGCCTCTGAGGCCACCATTTTGCTGGCCTCTAGGAAGGTGTCAACCAGAAAGACATATGCTGCCAAATAGAGACGTTTTGCCATCTGGATGGACAACAGGAGCTTGAATCCCTACTTCTGCCCACTGTCTGCTATCCTGGAGTACTGTACCTTTCCACTCTCTCTCCAGTAAGAGTTTAAGCTACTCTTCCATTAAAGTCCATTTAGCCACAATCTTGGTTTTCCCTGAACCCATTGGGGACCAGCAGGTCACCCAGATGGACCTCACTAAGATGTTTCTCAAGGGCATTCTCCATCTCAAGCCTCCTGTGCAGAATCCTGTTCCGCCCTGGGACTTCAACTTCAGTTTAGAAAAATTAACCCTTGAACCATTTGAACCAGTAGCTACCTATGACATGCGCTTCCTGGCCTGGCAGGCCCTTTTCCTGGTAGCTGTCACATCAGCCAGGCACATTTCAGAACTTTAAGCCCTCATGTGCCATGAGCTGTACCTGGTCTTCCATAAAGAGAGAGTCTCACTCCGCACCAGTCTCACGTTTCTTCTGAAGATGGTTTTGGTCTTCATGCTCAACCAATCGATCATCTTGCCTGTCCTCTACCCAGCTCATTCTAACCCAGGAGAATCTCTTCTCCACACTCAGGATGTACACCACATCCTGCGTTATTACCTCGCTCGTACTAAGTCCTCTCATAAATCCAAGGAACTCTTTGTTGCTTTCCCTCCTGGCAGGGAAGGAAACCCTGTCACAAAGCAGACCTTGTCTAGTTGGTTAGCCCATTGTATCACCTATTGCTACGCTAAATACAAGAAGCTGCTCCCTGGTGCTGTGCATGCACACTCTACCAGGGCTCTCTCTACCTCTGCTGCCTGCTTCAGGGGTGTCTCCATCACCAATACCTGTGCCGCCAACACTTTGTCTACTCTCCATACATTTACTAGACACTATAGTCTTGATTTGGCCTCCAGGCACCGCACCTCCTTTGGCCATGCTGTCCTGCAGGGCCTCCTGTCCAACCACCCTTTCTGTTTGACTGCTTCAGAATCATCCCAAGAGTATGACCTGCTGCAAGAGATTCCCTCAAAGAAGATAGTGCATTTTCATACTTACCGTAATGGTAGATCTTTGAGAGGATCACTTGCAGCAGATCACGTTTCTGCCCCTCTTCCCCACTCCTTCTCTGGGAGAGTTGTCTTCTGCTTCTATACTCATTGTCCTAATGGGCGATGCCTCTTGCCTCATCGGTTCCTCTTGGTGTCCTACTCCGCAAGCTGGTCATGGTCCAGGAACTGAGGCCACTAGGGGCTGCCCATGTATTTATACATATGCATGATCTGACACCACCATGGATGACCCTCATTTAGCACTGCTGGTGAAAGCTGCCATTGATGAGAGTGCCTTCTGGCGGACACCCTAGTGTATGACCTGCTGCAATAGATCCTCTTAAAGATATACCATTACGGTACGTACAAAACTGTGCTTTACCTACCTCTGGTTGTGTATCTTTTTGTCTTTCAGGTTTCGGCTTCTGTGTGAGTTTTTTGTTCTATAGTGGATGAGCATCTGACAAGTCAGTCTCTCCTTTATAGTGGCATGCAGAAACAATATTGGGGGAATTGTGCTGTGCATCACTGACTTCTGTATTATTATGGGACAATCTCTGCTTGCCATTGCTTAGTCTATAATCCAAGGAGCAGTCTGGATACAACCACTCCAGCCAGGCTGGGAGATTTGTATTGGGTGTGTCTTGTTTCAAGCTGTACTTATGTGTCAAACAAAACCTTAATAATCTATAAATGGGAAAAAAAAAAACAGTTTAGACAAACCACGGTGAAGATTTTCCCAGATCTCAGCTTTGACACAAGGTGGAGGCAGAAGAATTCTGACAACATCTGCACTTTGCTATGGGATGTGTGGGTTAATAATTACGTTACTCCTGATCAGCAGGGACCCTGGTTTTCCATTTTAACCGGTAACACCGGTAACAATCACGGAATCCTGCTTGGTTTGCAGATTTTGAATTCTTGTACCGGTGCCTCACGGAAATTGCATGTCATTGCACAGAATCTCTAAGATTTCAGTATCTTTTAAAAATTTTTTTATTTTCTCTTTCTATGTCCCCTTCTCACAGCATTGGTATCCACTAGCTTCACCCCCAGGTAATGCTCAGGAGCTCCTGTGGGCCTGCCCCTATCCTGCCTGGGTTGTACCCCCCCCAGGCGGGAAGGAAGGGGACCCTAGGTCACCCCTCCACACTCCCTTAGTGTGTGTTGGGTAGCCAGTGGGTCCCTCATGGAGCCTGGTTATGAAGTGTGGAGCACCTGGGTCCCTTTCTGCCAGTGGCCAATGTGAGGTGATTGTTCCTGGTTTTCTGGTCTCTGTCCCTGAGGGCACCGGCACTAGAGATCCAAGGAGGTAGGTCACATACAGACATGCCACTGCTCCAGATCCTGGCTAGCGTCCTCCCCTCCTGATCACTCTGCAGCACCATTGCACCACCACCCGTGGTCACATGGGTGGTGGTAAAGAAGCGGGACCTGCAGCCCACCCTCCCCAGAGGAGGAGAGCAGTCCCCCAGGTGCTCGATTCTACTCCCCTGACCAGACCTCCAGCAACCCGAGTTCACTTCTGACCATGGGTCACTGGCATTGCAAGCAGTAGTGCTACCGCAGTGCCGGTGGGCTGACCCAGATTTCAGCATCTTAAAAAGAATGCTGCTGTGCTTTGCATTCTTTCTGCTTTGCTGCATATAGAAACAGTAAGGAAATCACCCACACTGCTTTGTGTAATCAGCCATTCAGTTTAACCACCCATGTTTAGTGGTTAGAATAACAAATGATGATTGAACTGGGTACATCAATCAGACTTGGGTTTGAGTACCACAACCTCCACTTGCATCCAAGCAAGTCACTTAACCTCCCAAGTGCTTCTAGGTCACTCCTTAAAACAGACAGTTCTGCCTAGTGGCTATCTGCTTTACAAAGACTATAAAAAATACCAATATATGTTTACTACATCATAGAGTAGTAGTCAGGGTACCATGTAATTTACTTGAGTTTTACTTGGCTCAATGATTTTGTATAGGTAAAGATAAATATTCAGATAGGTTTTGTAAGCTTTTTTTTAGATTTTAGTCAGGTTTTTATTGTATTCTTTGCATATAAGCATCTAGGTTGTAGATTGTTAAACGCAGGATCACTGTTACCAACTAACTTATTCAAGTTTATAATCAGTAGGGCCATCCAAAATCCTCAGTTGTTTGAATGAAAACTAGTCTGAATGAAAGTATGTTCACAAAGAAGAAATTGCTTTACTACTTATCAAAAGACTTCACAGTTAGCACCCCATTTAGGTGAATTGGATCATTTGCACCTTTTCTTCCACCTGCTGGTTCTGTCTCTCTGACAACAAAATGTTTTCTGATAGACTGCTTCAACAAAAAGCAAATGTTAAGTATTTAAGAGTATTTATGTTTGGCCAGTGGATTTTGAAAGCACATTCAATGACATAGGGGCTGTATGAAGCTGGTGGGCAGAGTAGTGCTCAATTCACATCTGAACAAAGACATGAAAACTGGGAGACACCCTTTTAATGGACACCAAGTAGAAAAAAAAGCATCCACATGTCTGGGAGATGCATGAATCCATTTGAAGGGCCTCCACTAATCACTTGTGGATTTTTTAGGTGAAAACACTTTATTTCAAAGAAGCAAATTCAAGCAGTTTTTGTTTTGCTCCACCTATCCCCTAGCCATCCACTCCTTCAGGCCTGCCAAGGCCCCCTACCACCACTGCTGAGTCCCGACCACTATCCACTGACCCTTACTGCTGTGCTACCAGGTAACCCAAAGTGACCCTTCATTGAGTGGGCCCCTACCCCTGTGGGAGACTACCGGGGAGAAGAATTGCCCCAAAAAGCTTCCTGTGTATCCTGGGCATGTTGGGGGTCAGAACGGACACATGTCTGGGACTTCTGGTGTATGACGGGACCAGCAGCCATCCTTCGGTTGGCCAGCAGGTGTTTTCCCATTTTCTTGGGAGCTTGACAGGCTACAATGATGCCAAGGCACAAGCTGACATCCGTCACACTCCTCCCACTGTGAGGACTGACGTGTTGTCATGCCTCTGGCCTCCACCATGGGCCAGCAAATGCTGAGCCGTGAACCCACCCTCCCTCTCAGGAGAAGGGGAGTGGTTGTTGGACACTCAAGCCTTCACCCACCAGCTGGCCCTCCAACACCCAACTGTTCCCTAACCCTGGTCAGTGGTGTCAAAGGCAGATATCCAATTCAGGCAGTTAAATTATAGATAGGAAAAAACAAAGGTAGTCCACCTTAGCGGTGATGGTTCAGATTAATTCACATTAATTCACATCTGAGTTCTAACAAGCAAAGAGATCAAGTCATTTGTAACTTAAATGCATGTGAGGGTGTGAGTGTTGAAAGGGGATCATAGTGCTGTCACTACTGCCATCACCCCAGAGGGATGTGTACTGCATTGTTGCTACTGCCATCACACCGAAGGGGTGGGGGCGGTAGTGTTTCTGTCATCACCACTGGTGGATGGGGAATGTAGGCCTGCTGCCGTCCCACCTGAGGGATGGGGGCCATAGTGCTGATACTGCCATCACACATGAGGAATGATGACTGTAGTACTGCTGCCATCACACCTAAGGAATGGGGGCCATAGTGCTGCTGCTTCTGTCACACCAGAGGGATGGGGGCCGTAGTGCTGCTTCCATCACACCTTAGGGACGGGGCTGTAGTGTTGCTGCTGCCATCACATCTTGTACCTAAAATAACTTTAAATTGGTACAAGGATGGAAGGATGTGTAGTAGTGGAGGTCAAAATTGCTAAAATGCATGTTAGTAGAGTTAAAAATTGTTAAATAAAGTACACAAAACCAAACACTGGTAAAACCGGATTTTGGCTTAGCAGACACCAGTGACAATACCGTTTTTTACAATGTGCAAACCGGAATATGCCCTTTCTCAATCCCGGTAAACCAGTGTCCCTGCTGATCAGACTTAAAATTCACTATGGGGGCAAAATCTACCTCTTTTCCAAACCTGAGAATGCCAGCAAGTTGACCGAAGACATCCGTCCAAGCCTTAGGATGCCGTCAAGTTGACAGGAGAAATCCGTAGAGTATTCTGCTCATGTGGAGGATGAACCATCTGCCTCTGAGTCAGAAGGGTGAAATAGATGCAGTGCTGTTTTTTCAGAACTTACCCCAAATGCAGAGACTGTGCAAACCTCAGTTGTTATTTTGTATACTGTTACAGTTATCAGGGGAATTGATGGGCAGGGGTTGTGGGGTACTGGAGGGCCATGGTTAGGCATATATTGCCTTTGGATGTTTTACTTCACTTTGATGTTGCTGACCCATAGTTAAAATGGCACTCTTAGCACAATCTCAGGCATCTGCAGTCTTCCCTTCCTATCCTTCTCAGAGTTGTTGTTTTTCCCCCCTTTGTAGACTGTGCATGGCACTCTGCTCAGGGTATAGCTTTGGGGGCAACCACGAAGTATGCTGGGATTCCTCCGTGTCTGTGTTACGCACCACCTATGATCTTCCCAGGATCAATCTTCACCATTCAGCACTGGTGACTGCCAGCCAGAGGTGCAGGACTCTGCAGGTAGTGATAGCTTTAAAAACTTAGAAGGAGGGGAGCTGACATCAGGACGGCACCGCCCACAAGGCAGACGTGTGACGTGGAGCTCGTGGGTTGGGCAGCAACCGATGCCAGCCCCTCTTCCCTCTCAGTTCTGTTTTTCCCACCATTAAGGCTGCATCTCCGTCGGGAGCATGTTTTGAAAACTGCATCACAAGTTCTATGCTGCTTTCGCTCGGTGTCATATCGATTTCAACATCGTTTTTGTGGACTGCAACACCATTTTTCTTGTTTTCCTTTTAATAGTACAGCATCAGGTGCTGTGTTTGAAGTTTTTTGTTTGTTTTCTGCATTTGGTAGTCATGTCCAGTCAAGGGCCTAAGAGAACCGGTAAATCAAAGGCAGGGCTTGCCCCATGCATTGATGCCCCTGTGAGAAACCCATGACCGTAACAGACTGCCAAGACCACTGTCTGGCCTGCCTGGGACTGAACCATGATATGGACTCGTGCAATGCATGCTTCTTCATGGACCTCCGTATGCTTCAACTCCATATGTTACAATTGGGACGAGACCCCCAACCTTCGGAGGGTGGAGCAGCACTCTGGACACCAGGACCAAGTTTTTTGGGCTCCTCCCCGAGCCCCTCCCCAGTACTATACATAGGGAGACTTGGCCTTCTCTGTTACCAGTCTTGCCAAGACAGGAGGTCTACGCGAAGGATCTGTGGGACAGCTGGCTTCCTCCAGGGAGTTGGTTGAGCACCCCTCACAATCTTGTGCCCACTCGGGGGCTCAGATGACCCCAGGGGTGGCGTTGCAGCTATATGCTGGACCCCCACTAGCCATTCCCTCATTGGCATGGCTTGGTGACACCTTGGTAGGAGACACTGATCTCAGTGTTGGTAAGTGAGGTGGTGCCAGCTATGCAGCTGAGTCCCTCTCCGACACCACTTGTGGCACTGGGAGGAGTGCTTGAGGTTGTCAGTTTAGAGATGCCCCCGATTTCCTGGGATGATCCTGACTGGCTCCCTGGCTCTGGTGAGCCCCAGGACTCCTCTAGACCCAGTCCAAGGCCTTCTGTTACTGTAGAGCCATCGTATCCCCTTCTCGGTGCTGGCCACAGTGCTACCTCCTTGTTGTCTCTCAGTGCCGAGTCTGCTTCTGGTGTCAACCCCAACACCGATGGGGATGGGGGGATGAGGGCCAGTGCCAGGTTGCGAGATGGTGCCATCTCTGGTGCTGGACCTGTTTTGGTTGCTGTTGGCTGCACCGATTCAGGTCTCGGTGCCAGGGCCAATGTCGTGGTGGGTTCTGGTGCCACTCGCGGTGTGTCAGGCCTGCTTCTTCCCCTCCTTTAGACCCTGCCTATAACCTTAGGAATCTTCTGAGGTGCAGATCCCGTTCTGGTGAGGTGGGGGTTGGGAGGCTGGAGTTAGCTCTGCGGCTTTTTTCCAGAGCCACTAGGGGCTCTGGAAGGAGCTGTAGTACTGCTTCTAGGCTCCTATCCTCCCCAGAACTGGCAGGATCTATGGTTGGTGGGGACAGGGGCTGCCTGATGGGCTCAGCACAGCTGTGATCTCCTCACCTTAGGATTTCCACCCCAAGGGCACCACCCTGTTCACCCCTCTGAGATTGGGTGTTTCACAGTGGCAGAGTTACGCAGCTCCCTAGATTGGGAGGGGTCCCCTGCATGCTCCCACAGCTCTAGCAAAGGACCTACCTTGGTCTGCCAGGACCCTCCTCCCCCTCCTCCTCAGCCTCCTCCACCTCCTCTCTTTCTTTTGGGTTTCTCTGGCCTTGCAGGGCCTATGACCTGAGCAGAATTCAGGGCCATGGCTGGTGCATTTCCCAGACACTTTAGAGTCATGGATGAAGTAATTTTCCGACCTACAAACCCTGCACCACCACCCCCTGAATCCGGCTTCTCAGCATCTTCGACTTCCTCCTCTGAGTAAGAGGATTGTTCCACCCATTACACCTTAGACTCCGATTTCACTACCTATCAGCGCTTCCTATCACAGATGCTGGAGGACCTGCATCTCTCCAGGTTTGAAGGACGCAACCTTGCATGTGCAACATTGTCAGTCTTGGGAGAATACAGCCTTGACTCAATTATCCTACTTCCTGGGCTCCAGCCATTGGCGGAGGCTTCACACAGTTTCTGGCACCATCCCTCTTCCCTTGCTGTATCCCTGAGGGACTGTCAGTGCAGGTACTATGCACCCGTTGGGTCTCCAGGGACTATGCCCCACCCTACTTCTGGTGTGGAGCTTCTGAACACTCCTTTTGGGCTTCATCACCCATTGCACATGACCGCCCCCGGAGTCTGACTCGACTGAGTTTGACCAATGGGGTAGAATGGTGTTCTTGGCGGCTCACCTTCTTTTGTGCATTGCCTATGCTAGGCACCTGTGATCAATTCTGGGACAGATCCTGGCTTCAATTTTTGACTGTGAGGCAATGAGGCAAGCCATCAGCCTTTCCACACATAGCCTGGAGCTGGCGAGACACCAAGCCAGAATGTCTTACGACACCAACCTACCCTGTACAAAAATTGCCTTATGTATGTCCCATGTATTCTTGAATTCTCAAATTCTTGAATTCTCCCAGTTTTAGACCCTACAACCTCCTAAGGAAGGATGTTCCATGCGTCCACCACCCTCTCTGTGAAAAAATACTTCCTCATTGCCCCTGAACCGCTCGCCCCATCTTCAAATTGTGTCCCCTGGTTCTTGCACATCTCTTTTTCTGAGAGATTCTACCCTCTTGGACTTTGTTGATTCCACTGAGGTACTCAAAAGTTTCTATCATGTCCCCCCTCTTCCTCCTTTCCTCAAGGGTATACATATTAAGCTCCTTTAGTCTGTCCTTGTATGGCTTCTCTTGCAGACCCTGCACCATTTTAGTTGCCCTCCTCTGGACTGCCTCTATTCTGTCTATGTCCCTGCGGAAATGGGGTCTCCAGAACTGGATGCAGTACTCTGGATGGGGTCTCACCAACTGTCTGTACAGAGGGATAACAACTTCCTGTTTTCTGCTGGTGATGCCTCTCCCTACACATCCCAGTATCCCCCCAGCCCTCCCTACTGCTTTCTCACATTGCTTGCTAACCTTAAGGTCATCTGATATGATTACCCCCAGATCCCTTTCCATTTTTGTTGTCGTTACTTCCTCCCGTACCCCCATTGTGTAATCTTCCCCTGGGTTTTTGTTTCCCATGTGCATTATCTTGCATGTCTTTGCATTGAATCCAAGCTGCCATACGTCTGACCATTCCTCTAACCTTGCCAAGTCCCTTCTCATCCTTTCCATGCCGCCTTTGTATCAACCCTGTTGCAGATCTTTGTGTCATCTGCAAAGAGGCACACTTTTCCTTCCAGTTCCTCTGCAATGTTACTTATAAAGACATTAAAAAGGACTGGACCCAGTACTGAACCCTGAGGTACCCCACTAGTAACCCCTCTTTCTTCAGAGTGGACTCCATTTACAATTACCTTCTGTGTCCTGTTGTCCAGCCAATGTTTAACCCAGGCTACCACCCTGGGACCCACTCCCAGGCTGGTTAATTTGACTATTAATCTTTTGTGTGGGACTGTGTCAAATGCCTTGCTAAAGTCTAGGTAGGCCATGTCCACAGCCCCTCCCTGGTCTACTACTTTGGTCACCCAGTCAAAGAAATCAATTAGATTCGTCTGACATGACCTTCCCGCTGTGAACCCTTGCTGCATTGGGTCCTGTGCCCCACTGGCCTCTAGGTACTCAGCAATTCTTTCCTTCAGAAGTGATTTCATCACTTTCCCTACCACAGAGGTCAAACTGACAGGTCTGTAGTGTCCTGCCTCTGTCTTGGTGCCACTTTTGTGAAGGGGAATCACATCTGCCTTCCTCCAGTCCTCAGGTACCACACCATCCTCCCATGATTTGTTAAAAAGGGTAGTCAGTGGTTTCACTAGTTCTTCCCTTAATTATTTTAGAATTCTGGGGTGAATTCCATCTGGCCCCATTGCTTTGTCCACCTTCAGTTTTAGGAGTTCTTTCAGAACCCTTTCTTCTGTGAAAGGACTGGAATAGACCTCCCTATCCAGAGTGCTTCTGTTACTTGGATTAGGCACCTCCCCCTCCTCCTCTTTTATGAATACTGAGCAGAAATATTTGTTCAGTATCCCTGCTTTTTCATTGTCCCTCTCTGCCCACCCATCGTCCATTCTATTCAGCCTCACTATTCCTCCCTTTGTCTTTCTACGCTCCTGATGTACCTATAAAAGGTTTTATCCCCCTTCTTAACCGAGTTGGCTATCTTTTCCTCAGTTTCGCTTTGCTATTCTGACTTCCTCCCTCCCTCCCTGCTTCCTTCTGCCTTAACTGCTACAGCTCTCTGTCCTGCTCCTCCTGTGTTTTCTTATACTTCCTGAATGCTATCTTTTTCTCCCTGACCTTCCCCGCCACCTCTTTTGAGAACCATAGTGGCTTTTTCTTTCGTTTTGATTTGTTTATTTGCTTCACACAAAGGCTTGTTGCCTCTGTGATGGCAGATTTGATGTTTCCCCATTATTGTTCCACCCCTCCTTCTAGCCTGTTTGCTAGTGCTTTTCTAAGGCACTCTCCCATCTTGCCAAAGTCAGCCCTCCTGAAGTCCAGTACCCTCACTTTTGTATGGCTTGACTCTGTAGCTGAGTTTATCGTGAACCACACTGTTTGGTGGTCACTTGTTCCCAGATGGGTACCCACTTCTAGATCTGAGATCCTCTCACTGTCCCCATTTGAGAGTATGAGGTCTAAGATTGCTCCCTCACGAGTGGGTTCCAAAATTAGCTGTCTGAGGCATGCCACCTGTAGGGCATCAAGAATGGCCCTGCTCTTGGATGTGGCTGCAGCAAATGTGCTCCAGTTAACATCTGGCATATTCAGATCTCCCATCAATAGTATCTCCCCTTTCTCTGCCATCCTAAGAATGCCTTCTATCATATCCTTGTCCATTCCCTCCCCCTGACATGGGGGTCTGTATACAACCCCTGTGCTGATTGTGGTGCTATTTCCAGTCTCTAAGGTGATCCACAGTGCCTCCTCTCCTCCCTGTTTACTTTTTTGTTCCGTTGCTTTTATCCCTTCCGTTCCCTTAACTAGAGAGCTACTCCCCCCCTCTTCTCCCCTCCCTGTCTCTCCTACAGGTTGTGTATCCTGGTATATTAACATCCCAGTCATAGTTCTCTGTGTACCATGTTTCTGTGACTGCTATGCTATCCAGGCATCCCTCTTCCATCAAGGCCACCAGTTCAGGGAGCTTGTTGCTCAGACTACAGCCATTGGTACTCAACAAGGTAGCCTTCTAGATTGTGGGAACTGCAGTCTGCATCAGATGGATGGCGTGGCTTTACCTTTCATGGTTATCACTCTTGGCCTAGCATAGGGTGATTGCCTCACCTTACCAGGAGACCCACTTTTGTTCCCCACAGGGTCACTGGGGTGACTTCCTTCTCCCAGGTCATAGGAACATCGGCCTGCTCCTGACCAGACTCGGGTCTAGCCAGATCCATAACAGGCCCCTGTCTCTTTGTGTCTCCTCCACAGGAGGCTGAGGGAGCTTTGTTTTCCCTCAGGGTTTGCCAACACCACCGAGGGTGGTGGCTTTGCACTAACCCATGAGTGCTGAATGGTGAAGATTGATCCTTGGAAGATATGAAAATTACATACTCACCATAATTCTTGGTCTTCCAGGATATCTTCACCATTCAACACTGCTACCCGCCCATCATCCCCCTCATGACCAAGCTTCTGGGCAATCTCTTCCCCCTCTTGCCTTCCCCCTTTTAAAAAAAAAAAGAAAAGAAAAAGGTAGCTGTTCACATCAGGGGCAAATCTAGAGGGTAAACCCTTCAGGTTACTACACATCCTGTCCGGATATGGTTACCTACTTAACAGGGGGAAGGTATCTTGTCCCTTGGGCTTCCTCATTTGCTAGCTGGCACCCGGGGTGCCACCATCCTCAAGCTATATTCTCTTTTCCAGCTTTGCTGGGCTGCATGACCACTATTAAAAAAAAAAGAAACTGGTGGTTCTTGCCCTTCCTTTTAAGAAAAGAGAGAACGGAAGAAGGGGGAGGAGGGTCTCAACAGGCCATTCTGTATCTTCCCATATTGTCCCATCTGGGTGGAGTGCTCGCCACTGCTGGCAGTGCTCCACTTACCCCTCCAGGGACGACATTAAGGGATACGTACTATACATAGAACACTATAGCATAACTGTTTGTTTAGAAAAACCAGGGTTAACAAAATGCCAAGTATGGCTTCCACATGGCAAAAATGGCTAGTGTGCCTAACTGCAAATAAAATTCCCGAGCTGAGTGCAAATGGCACTGTTAGGATGGGAACTGTTGCTGGAGTTAAAAATTAACCATCTCCAAAAGGTGCTTGTGGGACTGCAAGATGCAGTCAAAAGTACTGCTTAAAGCAAGTTGCATTCTTTTTTTTTAACTATTTTTCTCCTCCCTGGATCGGCAGGGACATCTGCACCCTGAACCTCACAGCTGGTATCCCACACCAGGCCCCGTCTAGTCTGGGGCAGTCTGCAGCTTGCCCCCTGCAGCAGGCCCCCCCCCAGGTGAGACAGAGGGGAAGAGACCGAGATCTACAAGAGGCCCAAGCCATTGCTATAACCTGGGCTGTCATTCAGGCAGAGGTTGGGAAGGCATCACTGTGCTCGCCAGAGGGATTTTCCCCATACATGACCCCCAGAGGCGTGGACGTGCAGTGACGTCACCCATTGCTACAACCTGGGGAGTCATTTGGGCAGAGGTCAAGGAGGCATCACTGCGGTCGCCAGAGGGATTTTTCCCATACGTGACCCCCAGAGATGCGGACATGTAATGATGTCAGTGTGGGGTGGGCGTGCTTCTGCATGGTCCTGGCTGATGCACACCCACCCTCTGTAGGGTGTCACTAGATGCCCTGCCCCCCCCCGAGGAGGTGAGCTATCCTCTGGACTCTCGATCCTCCTCTCCCCGGCCAACCTCCAATGCCCCAAAATCACTCCCAACCCCAGGTTGCTGGCATGGCAGCAGGTGAGGCTTGGTGCCTCAGCCCTCCATGCCACTGTGCCAGCTAGCAAGCTACATTCTTTATGATAGTTAAGAATGAGATGTGCTTCCATTCCCAGACACCAAATCCTGGACTCTGAAATGACAAGGCATACATATTAGTCATTGCAGCTTACAAGACAGTATTTACATAAAAAAATATGTCGGGGGGCAAGACCTAGCTGGGATAGGAGATGGATGCTTGATCTAGGATTTCCTTATCATCCACAGACTGTCTTAACCATCCTGCCTCTATCTGTACTAAAACAGCAAAAACCTGAACAAACAACACTCATCTATGGCCTCTACATCAAAATCGGCCAAAACCCAGGTGAAAATAAGCTTTAAACAGTTGGGAGATCACTCAAAGAATCTAGGCCTTGGACACTTCTGCTACCCGAGGCAACTCACGGCCTGCTACAGAAGAAATAGACCAGGCTGAGAAAGAAAAAAGGGCTACTCCTGGTCCTTCATACCAAGTCCTCAAGAAACTATTTAAGGACCTAAAATATGAACTTACAGTGAAAATGCAGGAGGGTTTCGAAAATATGTAATCGCAGCTCCAACATCTGCAACAGACGGTAAACGCCATCACTGAAACAGTGGATCAACACGAAGTGCGCTTGCAGGAACTGGAAACCCAGACTAGCACTCAAGAGGATGATCTATCCTGAGTTTCATCAGATTTGCAGAAAGCATTAAAAGAAATAGCCCAATTAAAACAAATAATGGATGACCATGAGAACAGAGAGAGGAGGAGGTGCAACGTGTGACTGGTTGGCATGCCAGAGGGATCGAAGGGGACTGATTGTTCCCAATATATCTGAAAATGGTTCTGACACACCCTGAAACTACCCAATCACATCTCTCTAGAGCTCCAACATGCACACCATTCCCCAGGCCCTAAGCCTTTCCCGGACCAGCAACCACGCCACATCATAATTACATTTTTGAGATACCAAGATCGGTAGGCAGTCCTGAAGGCAGTGAGAAAAGCAGTCACAGTTATGGTCAAGAATTCTAGGGTGAGCAGTTTCCCCGACATCTCCAGGGTGCTGCAGTCCCAGAGACAGACCTTCCAGCCAGTCAAGAGGAAGCTCCACAATCTGGACTGGCCTTTTGCATTGGTGTACCTTGCAAAACTAGTGATTCGTAGACCGGGAACAAAACAACGTGCTTTCTCTGACCCAAATGCAGCGATGGCCTACATTAAGGACGAGGAGAAAAAAGTGGAGAACCAAGAAGTCCCCAGCCAGGATGAACAAGAAATATGACTTATTTTCAATATGTAGATAATGTTTAAAAGCTGAATCTTAGACTGGGGGACTGATAGGTATCGCGTCCCGCAACACTGGGGTGGACAATAAGGCAGGACTGCAACACCTCCCCTCTCTGCCTCTCTGTCTGCTTCAGTCTGGAGGACCTGGGGCATCAGTTCACCTTTTCTATCTGGATTAGGTACAGCCTGAAATATTATGGGGCAAAGTGTAGACTTGAAATTTCACAAAACCTTATGCATTAGCCTGGATGTTTGAATCTCTTCAGTTTATTGTTGGCTAAGTTAGAGGTGCAATCTCAGTTTAGAGCTTTTTGCACTCGATCAGTTTATTTGTCAAATTAATTTAACCTTCAGTCATTTGTGCCTGAAGAAGATACATTCTAGAAGTGGGGTCTTCAGCTTTATACAGTAGTGCTTGTTGGTGGACTAATTACTTATTTCGTCTGCGGGTGTACAGGGGTGGGGGTTCTATAGAAGAAGGAGGTTACTATCATGTTACTGTCTTACTCTGGCAGGACATAGCCTCCGGATATCCTACAACAGCTTGATTGACGTTATAGGAAAAGGATTTTGCTTAAAGTTTGTGTGTTGGGGGGGGGGGGAGGCTGAGCAATCTGCACTGTACGGTTGCGCAATTTATAGCCAAAACTGAAATACACATAGCAAGAGTGAGCTGGGGACACCTAGAAGGCAGTCTTGCCATTGAAGGCCCTTATTGGCCCTCTGTGAGGCTGGACTTCGAACTCACACCCTCCCTCTGCGCCCAGAGTTTCCACGCTATTCTGCGGTATGTGCACGGAACACATTGAAGGAGGGGGGTCCTAGTTATAAGCGTTCGTGAGCCTCATGAGCACATAAAATAAGAACCCATCCCAGCCTTTATAACCCTGGCTCAGCAGGGTGCAAAACGTTCCCCTCGTGTCGAAAGGCAGGGAATTGGTTAAATGAATCTATTGTTTCCAAAATAACTACTTTCAAAAGGATGGATGGTCCACGAAAAGTAGTGGGCGTGTGGAGGTTTACTTTAAGGGGTAAGGGAAGAGGGAGGGTGTTACTGGACTCAGAATAGGGTTTGCTTTTACTTTTAAAAGTTACACTATGGTTATTCTCTGTTGGAGATCTCCTCCGAGGTCTCACTGGGAGGGAAGTTTAACTTCATGGGGCCCATCTGCAGATGAAGACGGAGATATCTCAGTTTAAGTTTGGGATACAAAAGGAGGGGATTGTGGGGGAAGGAGGGAGAGGTAATTATGTAATGGGGAAGAGGGTCTATTCTGAGTTTTTTTGAGGGGAATGTTGCTTATAATATAGGGGTGTTAAGGGAGGAGGGGGATTGGTTTAAAACTAAAAACTTGTTAACCAGCAAAAATGATTATCTCTTTTGTACAGGAATTTTCAAAGAGAGGACAAAGAGTGAGCCTGATAATTAATATAGTATAAAATGAGTAAGATAACCTTTTTGACATGGAATGTCAATGGTCTTAAAACAGTGGTGAAATGAAAAACAGTCTGGCCATACATAAGGAAATCAAAGGGGGATGTCATCTTTTTGCAGGAATTGCATATGACCCAAAAGGAAGCAGACAAACTAGCACCTTCCTGGGGTGGTACCCTATTAGCGACCCCATTCAACCCAAGGCCAGGGGGTGGCAATATAGTTTTGACCTTCACTTAGGATAGAGATCCATTCAGTTGTTGCAGACCCACAGGACAGGTACATTATTGTGGATGTTTCCCTGGAACAAGTTCACCACACCCTGGTATCTAATTATGGCCCAATTTTGATTCTCCAGACTTTTTTCACCACCTTTCAGTTGCCCTGGCTCCATACACAGGTACCTTAATAACTGTGGGAGATTTCAATACATATTGGGTCCCAATTCTGGACCACTTGGCCACTAGACGTAGGACCCCCCCAAAAAAGTGTAGAGGCCTTGAATAATATGATGAGGGAAGGGAACCTTATGGAAGTCTGGAGATTTAAACACCCACAAGAGAGGGAATACTCCTTCTATTCACACTCCCATAAAGTTTATTCAGGACTGGACTATTTTTTTTTGCCCTGTGAGCACCCTGGGAGAGGCTGTGGAAGCTAGCTATGGACCCTTATTAGTATCAGATCATGCCCCCTCATGGTGTCCATACAGATAAATCCAGATGCACCCCCCCAACTCACCAGCGGAGAATGGACCCCACATTATTGCTGGATTCTTAGTTTGTGGCATCCATCTCAACTAGGCTTTCAGAATTTATTACCCTTAATGACACTGGGGAGGTATCTACCCTTGTGGCCTGGGATGCTATGAAAGCATACATTAGGGGAGAGACAACTGCATACATGGCTCACATGAAGAAACAAATTCAGGAAGAGGAGGCTCTAGAAAAAGAGGTCAGAGAACTGGAGATACAAAATATGGCACAGGGTAGCATGAACAGAGTCAGGACCCTGGTACATTTGAGGGGGAAACATAACCAAATGTCATCACACCGGATAGAGAGGGACCTCCTAATCTCACACTCACACCTCACACTCACACTCCTATTTTGAAGGGGACAAAGCAGGAAAATTCCTAGCCTGGCAAATTACGAAAAAAAAGGCAGAAAGGACCATCTTAGAAATAGAAAAAGGAGATAGTTCTCTCACTACCAATCAACAAGAAATTAATACAATGTTCCATCCATTTTACTAAGACCTGTATACTTCTCCAGAGGATTTTTTGGCCACAATAAAACTACCAAGGTTATCTCCAGAAAAGGTGGAAGTTAGACTCCCCCATTCCACTCAAGGAGCTCAGGCGAGCAGTGTGGTCTGTTAAATGGGGGAAAGCACCCGGATCAGATGACATCCCATTTGAGTTTTATAAGGCTGTCTGGGACACTTTGGGCCCCTTGATGCACAAGATGGTGAGTAGGATGTTTGAGGTGGGTACCCTCCCCCAATCACAGCTTATGGCCACCATTACGGTGCTCTCAAAACCCAGTAAAGACCCTCAGAAGTGTGGTTCTTACAAGTCGATCTCTCTGCTTAATGCAGACTACAAAATCATGGCCAAGATACTGGCTGGGTGGTTGGAGGGGGTACTCCCAAGCCTGGTCCACCCGGATCTGGAAGGTTTTGTCGGGGGGGGGGAGACAGGCTAAACATGACCCGAGACATTCAATCAGCATCATCCATCATTGGTAGGGGAAAGGGGGGTAGTGGCTGTCAGGGTCTTCTTGCACTAGATGCAGAGAAGGCCTTCGACTGCATTGAGTGGCCCTTTATGTTTTCAGTCCTCCAAAAATTCCAGTTTGGCCCCAATATAAGATCTTGGGATTGGCTATTTTTATACCAAGCCCATGGCACAGATTTTTAACAAATGACACCATGTCCACTCCCTTCTCTCTGACCAGGGGTACTAGGCAGGGATGTCCTCTGTCCCCCCTTCTCTATGTCCTCACCATAGAAGCTCTCACAGTAGCTGTATGGAATCATAAAGATCTAGAGGGCCTTCGTTGGTGGGGGGTGAACCACGTGATATCCCTATTCGCTGATGATATCCTATTATTTTTGGATAGGCCGGAAAAATCTCTCTCACTCCTATTTTCTATATATGGCCCAGTGTCAGGACATAAGATCAACTGGAGTAAATGTGAGTGGATGCCCATGGGTGCCTGAAGGGACCCAGTAGAAGTGGCTGGGGCACAGATCGCGCCAACGACCGAACTTAAGTATTTTGAGGTTAAGCTGACCAGTAGGTTGTCTAAGCTAGCGGAAGTCCATTTTAAACCCCGACACAAAAAGTTAAAAGTGATTGTACCAGATGGCAGGCTCTGCCTCTGACCCTGGTGGGGAAAATGAACTTGACCAAAATGTGTAACCTGCCCCAATGCCTTTACATGTTTCAATCTATCCCCACCCAGGTCCCTCTAAAGTATATAAAAGCCTTGGAGGGGGGTGATAACCACATTAATCTGGCAGGGCAAACGTCTGAGAATTAAGAAAGAGACATTGTGGCTTCCAATGAGGAAAGGTGGTTTGAGCCTGCCCAGTCTGTATTGGCTGTATATGGCTACACAATTAACATTTGTAGAGGATTTATTCCCCAGGCGGGCCAGTAAGTGAGCATGGGCAGAGCTGGAGGAGGTGGAGGGAGGACTTTACCATGCTTTATTGACCCCTGCCCTGGCTAAACAAGACTATGCTAAAATTAAGACTCCTCTCACCAGAAACCTAGTAAAGATATGGGAGAAAGCTCACAACAGGTTGAGACTGTTTGATACATTGTCCCCAGAAGCCTCTATAAGTGCCACACTAACATTACGGGAGGATATACACACTGGTGTAGAAGGAGTAACGAGGGAATGGGCTGAGAGGTGCCTGAAATTCCTTTCTTAGTTATAAAAAGCAGACACCATGTTGGACTTTCCTCAGCTTCTTAGGAAATATAGTTTGAAAGTCTCACTTTTTTTTTGTATTTTGTAAAATTAGGACCAGACTTTTATCAGATGGGAAACTGAGAACACCTGTCCACTCTCCTCTAGAAGAAATCTTTGCCATGATATCCCCACTAACTAGAATCCGTACATTGAGTAATTGCTACCAATTATTGCTGGGAGCCATCCCTGATCCACTTACACAAATCAAACGAAGTTGGGAGACAGATCTGGGAATAAATAGTCTCACGGGGAAAGATTGGGACAACATTCTAAAACTGGGCATAGAGTGCTCTGTTAACAACGGACCACGAGACATACACATGAACTATCTACATCGAGTCTACTTTACTCCTGCTCTTGCACAAAAAATAGACCCATCGGCCTCGGAAACATGTCAGAAGTGCAAGGTACACACCGGTTCCTTTTACCATCTAGTTTGGGCATGCCCCAAAGTAAGAGTTTATTGGGCGGAGATTAATAAGATATTGTCACGTATCTTGAACATTCCAGTAAACTTAGACCCGACAGAAATTTTGTTGGGACTCCCCAGAAGCTGGAGCCAAGGAAGGAAGGAAGGTTATCCCCTTATGGCGTTAGGGTATACTGTAGGGAAGAGGGTCCTAGCCCTACATTGGCGTCTGGATTCCATCATCTCAGTGGCACAATGGGGTCAATCCTTGCCTCGATGCATGAAATTAGAACACGTGCAATACTCGGTGAGGGGCCAAGTAGACAAATATCACTCTATCTGGGACCCCTTGAAAAAGCCTTACAGAGCAACTGGTTTCCTGTATTCTGAGAAAATAGGTCCATTGAGACGTTGACATTCTTGGTCATACCGGAACTTATGGGTTAGATTACTCAAACAGGGTCTTGCAAAGGATTCCTAGGTCAGCTCCAAAGATCCTGAAACTGATTCAGTTTGTCCCAAGAATTCTACACGTTACGAGACAATGATACAAATGGCTCCACTGTAGTGCTTTTAATTTGACTAGTAGCCTATATATGTGATCGATTATTACTTTGAAACACACTGGTCTCAACAAACTGAAATGTACACTATATCAAGTATGTGCATTTTGTTATGATCTGTTTGCTGGTTTTACTTAAATAAAGTTTACAAAAAAAAAGGGAAAATATGTCCAAAACATTTTACAGGAATTATATAATTTCCATTCTGTCATTCAAACCAGGGAAAATGCTGCCCTCAATTTGAAGATCCAAAATGATTCCCTCTGAGCTCAAATTGTTTCCTGATCTCCCACCCCCACCCAGGTCCAGTGTAACTTTTTCCACCTTTGTAAACATCTAGTTATGTGTACCAGACTGGTCTGAATGGCTCTGTGCGGCCAGGGCAGACTCAGCGTTACCATTCTGTATAGCCCTGATACACAACCTGTATGTTTTATTTACCTCTTGAAACCTTCGTTGTATTGATTTATTCTTTGACCTTATTGTAAAATTAATTTTGGTCTGTTTTAATGCTTTTGCACTGCACTCATTGTTGTTTCATCCATGCATGTTTTGATCCTTCCCTGCTCATTGTGACTTTGTTCTAGAACACATACTGTGTCTCTAAAGGCTCATTCACACAGCGAGAAAGTTGGATCGCCACTGTGTAGATGGTTGCATTCAAATGATCTGAAATGCTGTGGAGTAGTGTTCACATGTCATAGCTCCAGAATGCTGCAGGTGTTGCAAGAGAAGTTTCAGCGTTTTGAGGAGGGTTCTGGTGGGGGGTGCAGTTATCAATACTACAGTGGAGAGGTCTTCAGACCCGAGTTCAGCCAAAGGTAGTTTTAGGTACATTAAGCACAGCTGAACTCAGGCAAGTAGTTCTTTTCAAAAACTGAGGGCTGTAAGTTGAGAAAACATGGTCCCATAGTGGAGCCGTGACACTGGGCAACGTATTGGATGGTGCTGGCTGTTCATACAGCCAAGCAAACTGGTGCAAAACTCCTACTCCACTGCAAGATCCCAAGAAACAAGGATCGTGGACACAACAGAACGCAAGTGGAAAATGGCAGAATAGTGGCATTCACATGTGCACGGGGCACTGATCTGGGCACTGTGCACCACCAACACTGACTCAGAACATGCAATGTGACCGAGCCTTATGTTAATGCTGTTGAAAGACTTTGGGAAAATGGGGAGAAACTTGAAAGAGGCATTAAGGGGAATGGGACAGGGATCAGGGGTTGAGGAACAGTGGGCAGTATTTAAAATGGGGATTACAAGAACAACAGAATTATGCATTAAGCAGGTTAGCAAGAGGAAAAGGAAGAGGAGACCATTACGGTTTTCCAAAGAGGTAGCAAAGAAAGTGAAAGCCAAAAAGATTGCATTCAGGCAATACAAAAAGACACAGGCAGAAGGGGATAGGGAGAAGTACCAGGAGAAGCAAAGGGAGGCAGGGAGGTCAGTAAGGGAAGGCAAAACTCAGACAGAAGGACACATTGCAAAATCAGTGGTTAAAGGGGACAAAACCTTTTACAGGTACATAAGTGAAAAAAGAAAGACAAAGGGAGGGATAGTGAGACTGAAGGGGGAGGATGGGGGCTGCGTGGAGGATGACAACAGTAAAGCTGACATATTGAACAGGTATTTCTGCTCAGTCTTTACTGAGGAAGAGGAGGGTAATGGGTCTGAAGGGAGTACAAGGGATGAGAATGGTGCAGAAATGGACACAAGTCCCTTTACACAAGAAAGGGTCCTGAAGGAACAGGAAGTAATAAGAGTTGATACAGCAATGGGGCCAGATGGGGTGCACCCCAGGGTCCTTAAAGAACTAAGAGAGGTGGTGGCTGAACCTCTGGCTATCCTGTTTAGCCGATCACTGGAAACAGGGGAGGTACCCAAAGACTGGAGGACAGCAGATGTAGTCCCCTTATACAAAAGTGGGAACAAAGAGGAAGCAGGGAACTACAGACCAGTCAGCCTCACCTTGGTAGGGGAAGATCATGGAAGCACTACTGAAGGAGAGATTGGTGGAACATCTGGTTGTCAATGGACTACAGGACCCAAGGCAGCATGGTTTCACCAGGGGGAGGTCATGTCAGACCAACCTCATTGAATTTTTTGACTGGGTGACTAGGGAGGTGGATCAGGGAGGACAGTGGACATGGCTCATCTGGACTTCAGCAAGGCCTTTGACACTGTGCCACATAGAAGACTATTACACAAACTGGGGAATATGGGTGTGGGCAGGACAGTAGTGTGGTGGGTAGGTAACTGGCTGGGTGGCAGGACACAGAGGGTGGTGGTAAATGGCTGTCACTCCACAGAGGAAGAGTGACCAGTGGGGTACCACAGGGACAGTGCTGGACTGGTCCTATTCAACATCTTTATCAGTGACATTACACAGGACCTAGAAGGCAGAATTTCACTGTTCACTGATGACACAAAGCTCTGTAACAGAGTAGACACACCAGAGGGTGTAGACAGAATGAGAAGGGACCTGCAGAAACTTGAAGAATGGTCAGGGGTTTGGCAGTTGAAATTCAATGCAAGGAAGTGCAAGATAATGCATATGGGGCACAAAAACCCTGGCACAATATATGAGTTGGGGGGTGAGGATATAGCATGCACCAAGCAGGAAAGGGATCTTGGGGTTATCATCTCTGATGACCTCAAGGTAGGGAAACAGTGTGACAATGCAGCAGGTAAAGCAAATAGGATACTGGGATGTACAGGCAGGGGCATCACCAGCAGGAAAAGGGAGGTCATAATTCCGCTATACAAGACACTAGTGAGGCCCCACCTGGAGTACAGTGTACAGTTCTGGAAACCATACCTACGGAAGGACATAGACAGGTAGAGAAGGTTCAGAGGAGGAAACAAAGATGGTGCATGGATTGCATCACAAGTCCTATGAAGACAGGTTGAAGGAACTGAACATGTACTCCCTGGAGGAGAGGAGGGAGAGAGGGGATATGATAGAGACATACAGTATCTTACAGGGAGGAACAGGGTGCGGGAATACACTAATTTTAAGCGAAAAAGTTTTTCCAGGACTAGAGGGCATGGGATGAAGTTGGAGGGAGGACGATTCAGAGGAAACATGAGGAAAAATGTCTTCACAGAACGGGTGGTGGACAAGTGGAACACCCTGCCAGAGGAAGTGGTGGGGGCTGAAACAATCACAGGATTTAAGAATGCATGGGATAGACATAAAGGAATTCTGGAGGTCAGGGGTAAGGGGCAACAGACTTCTAGGAAAACATAAACTGAACTTACGAGCTCAAATGAGCAGACTGGGTGGGCCACAGGCCCTTATCTGCCGACACTGTCTATGTATCTATGTATCTATGAATTGCTACCTTTGTAATTTCAGCTGTCCTTGTAATCTCCTGGATCATGTTTGAAAATAGACATTTTCTTGTCCGCACCTACCTGATTAACAAAAAAACTAACTAGATAGATAGATAGATAGGTGGATGCTCGCCAATCTTGTCTTTAAATTTTCATTTAGTTTGGCCAACATAGTATGCACCGCAGGTTCAATTAGCCAGTTACACCGCAAATGTGGTGTCACAATTTATAAATTTCATAACAGAGTACACTTCTTCAGTGACAAGATTCACGAAGATGGTAATGTAATTGACCACAGTGCAGTACTTACAACTGCCACAGCAGTGTGTGCCTGGGGGTAAGCTTGGTAACCAGGTTCTCCTGTCCTGCTAGTCACATCCCTATTTCATGGTGTGAGAAGATCCACGCTGTTAGTGTCCCTAGCTCTGTCATAGGCCCTGTTGATATCCCCTGTGCTGTAACCCAGATTTTTGAATCTGTTTCCTGATTCAGCCACATGTGCCTCAAAAACTTCTACAGTGTTACAAGTGCGGCCTACTCTGTGGAACTAGCTGGTGGGAATATTCTTTTTGGTGTGGTGGGGATGGCAGGAACTCACTAACAGAACCATGTTTATACCTGGGGTTCTGACATCATTTCCTCAAGAGGGCAAGGTGCATATCACTGTCATATCTAGCATGCTGCACTGACAATGTAAGCATACACATTATGTAATATATATATATTTCTATATAACAAACCAATCACACACATACACACACACGCACACACACAAAACAAAACAAACAAAAAAAAATAAATAAATAAGGTAGACAGACATGTGGTGAGTAGTGCAATGTAATGGCTGTGGCAGCAGTCTTCCGGGAGTCTTTCTGGAGGCTGAGATGCTGCCCTGTTTGCAGACAACTCTCTGCCCTGAGGAAGGAAGTTGCCCGTCTTCAGGTCACACTGGACAGTAGTAAGGGAACCTCCCCCATCCAGGGAGTACCAGAGCCACCACCACTACCTCAGAGGTTGTGAAGAAAGCACATCAGTTGGACCACAGTGGGCTCAGGGAGGGTAAGGGTGGTGGAATAGAGGCACACACAGTCAGTTGTTCTACTCCACAATCCATACACCATTCTGGGGGAGCATAGTTCCCCTATGGATGCAACTACAGAGGAGGCTAAGGAGGTTGCAGACAACTGTCACAAGGGAGGCCCTCAGGAAGGAGGCAGAGGACACCACAGGGAAAGGAAGCAGCTCCTGGTGGGGGACTCAATTATTAGGGGGATAGAACTGGGGGGAGCATGGAAAACTGAAGTAAGGTGCCTGCCTGGTGCCATGACTTGGAGGGACAGGAAGCGCATCCTTAGGATCATGAGAACGGTTGCATGAGAGTCTGAGCTGGACGTCATTGTCCACCTAAGGATAAATGACTTGGCTCATCATGAGATTAGAGCAGTGCAGAAGGACTTTGTAGAGTTGGGGAGAGGCCTAAGACAAGTAGCACACACAGTATCCTTCTCAGAGGTGCTGCCTGTCAGTGGCATGGGTGAGGCGAGGGTTCTTTGCACCATGCAGTTTAACGAATGGTTGAAAAAATGGTGTGGAGCACAGGGGTTTGGCTTCACTGGGGACTGGGGTTCCACCTGAGGGACACCAGCCTATACTGGCAGGATGGTCTGCATCTGTCCAGGAAGGAACAAGCCTTTTGGGCAATCGGGTTTAAATGCTTCATTGGCAGCTTTAAACTAGTCAAGGGGAGGCACTGATAAGCAGCAGGAAAATCCCAGCCTCCCCTACAAAACAGGGTACTAAATGAGAAAAGACCAAGGTAGAAAGGTCAGTGGGGGATGCTGCTACAGAAGGTAAAGCCATCAAAAAATGGAGATCAATGAGTACCAATGCCCGTAGTCTGGGTAACAAGCTTCCTGAATTAGTGGCCTTGATGGAGGAGGAACATCTGGATATCATGGCAGTCACAGAAATATGGTACACACAGAACCATGACTGGGACATAAACATACCAGGATACACTATCTACAGGAAGGGCAGGGAGGGTAAAAGAGGAGGAGGAGTAGCTCTCTACATAAGGGAAGGAATCAAAGCAATGGAAGAAAAGGGTAAACAAGGAGGAGAAGAAGCACTGTGGGTCAATTTGGAGACAGGCAATGGCACCACAATCCACACAGGGGTTGTATACAGACCCCCCTCTCAGGGGGAGGAAATGGACAAGGAAATGACAGAAAGTATACTTAGAATGGCAGAAAAAGGGGAGATATTGCTGATGGGTGATATGAATATGCCAGATGTTAACTGGAGTGCAGTTGCAGCAGCCACTTCTAAGAGAGGGGTTATTCTATATACCCTGCAGGGGGCATGCCTTAGACAACTAGTATTGGAACCCACTTGAGAGGGAGCAATCTTAGACCTGATTCTCTAAAATGGAGATGGAGAGAGGATCACAGATGTAGAAGTGGGTAGCCATCTTGGAACTAGTGACCATCGAACAGTATGGTTCACAATAAACACAGCAATAGAGTCAAGCCATACAAAGGCAAAAGTACTGGACTTCAGGAGGGCTGACTTTGCCAAAATGGGTGAGTGCCTAAGGAATGCAGTAGCAAATGGGCAGGAAGGAGGGATGGAAGAACAATGGGGGAATAATAAAAACTGCCATCACAGAGGTAACAAGCCTTTGTGTGAAGCAAATAAAACAAAATGATGTAAGAAACCACTATGGTTCTCAAAGGAGGTGGCAGTGAAGGTTCAAGAGAAAAAGAAAGCATTCAGAAAGTACAAGGAATCATAGAAGGAGCAGGACAGAGAATTGTATCAGTTAAAGCAAAAGGAAGCTGGGAAGGCAGTCAGAACAGCAAAGGCCCGAACCGAGGAAAAGATAGCCAGCTCAGTTAAGAAGGGGGATAAAACCTTTTTAGGACACCAGGGAGCGAAGGAAGACCAAGGGAGGGATAGTGAGGCTTAATAAAGGGAGGGAGGGTGGGCAGAGGGTGATGGTGAAAAGGCAGAGATACTAAACAAATGTTTTTGCTCAGTATTTACAAATGAAGAGGGGGAGGTACCTAAAACAAACAATAGTAACACTCTGGATATTGAAGTTGATACCAGTCCATTTACAGAAGAAAGGGTTCTGAAAGAACTCTTAAAACTGAAGGTGGACAAAGCAATGGGGCCTGATGGGATTCATCCCAGAATTCTAAAAGAACTAAGGGTAGAACTAGTGACACCACTGACTACCCTCTTTAACAAATCATGGGAGGATGGGGTGGTACCTGAGGACTGGAGGAGGGCAGATGTGATTCCCCTTCACAAAAGTGGGAGCAGGGCAGAAGCAGGAAACTATAGACTTGTTAGTTTAACCTCAGTGATAGGGAAAATGATGGAATCACTTCTGAAGGAAAGAATTGTCTAATACCTAGAGGCCAGAGGGGCACAGAACCCAAGGCATCGTGGATTCACAGCGGGAAGATCATGCCAGACAAATCTAATATATTTCTTTGACTGGGTGAGCAAAGTAGTAGATCAGGGAGGGGCTGTGGACATGGCCTACCTAGACTTTAGCAAGGCATTTGACACAGTCCCACACAAAAGATTAATATACAAGTTAGCCAGCCTGGGAGTGGGTCCCAAGATGATAGCCTGGGTAAAGAATTGGCTGGAGAATAGGACACAGAGGGTAATAGTAAATGGAGTCCACTCTGAAGAAAGGGAGGTTACTAGTGGGGTACTGCAGGGTTCAGTGATAGAACCGGTCCTCTTCAATGTCTTTATAAGCGACATTGCAGAGGGACTGGAAGGAAAAGTATATCTCTTTGCAGATGACACAAAGATCTGCAACAGAGTTGATGCACAAGGTAGGGTGGAATGGATGAGAAGGGTTTTGGCAAGGTTAGAAGAATGGTCAAATGTATGGCAGCTTAGATTCAATACTAAGAAGTGCAAGGTAATGCACCTGGGAAACAAAAACCCAGGAGAAGAGTACACAATGGGGGGTGTGACACTAACAACAACAAAAATGGAAAGGGACCTGGGGGTAGTCATATCAGATGACGTAAAGGTGGGCAAGCAATGTGAGAGGGCAGTAAGGAGGGCTGGGGGAATACTGGGATGCATAGGGAGAGGCATCACCAGTAGAAAACAGGAAGTTGTTATCCCTCTGTACAGACAGCTGGTAAGACCCCATCTGGAGTACTGTGTGCTGTTCTGGAGACCCAATCTCCGCAAGGACATAGACAGGATGGAAGCTGTCCAGAGGAGGGCAACTAAAATGGTGCAGGGTCTGCACTGGAAGACATATGAAGAGAGACTAAAGGAGCTTAATATGTATAGCCTCGAGGAAAAGAGGGAGAGGGGGGACATGATAGAAATTTTCAAGTACCTCAAGGGAATCAACAAAGTCCAAGAAGGGTAGCATCTTTCAAAAAAAGAGGTGTGCAAGAACAAGGGGGCACAATTTGAAGATGGTGGGGCGGCTCAGAGGTAATGTAATGAAATATTTTTTCACAGAGAGGGTTGTGGATGCATGGAATGACCTTCCGGAGGAGGTTGTGGAGTCAAAAACAGTGGCTGAATTCAAGCATGCATGGGACAGTCATAAGGCAATTCTAGTGGGTGGGGGTAGAAAGAAGTAGGCTGCTGGTTAACTAGGATCTGCAGCTTATCCATTAGGTAGGGAAATGGGCAGACTGGGTGGGCCAAGCGGTCCTTATCTGCCGTCAAATTCTATGTTTCTATGTCTGTGAGCTTGCAGAACAGGTCTGTATTTACCCCTCGATCCGCATTCTTAATGATCCTGATGTCCAGGAATGAAATGGTGTCTGGGCTGGGGGTAAGAGCAAATCTGAGATTCTGATTTGTGCCCTCTAGATAAGCCATGAACTGATAAAGTTCCTCCATGCCCACCCCACATACATATCATAAGAACATTATCAATATGTATTCTTCACAGCTCTCTTTTCCCAAGAAGGGTTAATACTGGCATTGTAGACACAGTTCTCCTCCCATAATCCTAGATATAAATTGGCAAAGCTAGGTGCAAATATTGCCCACATTGCCATGCCATTTGTCTGCAAAATAAATTTGTCTAAAAAGAGGAATGTGTTGCATTCCAACTCAAACCTAGAGAGGCATATCAGGAATTCTGTTGAAGGGTTGGGACTGGGATGCAGGTTAAAGTAATGTTCCAGTGCCACCAGACCATCCTGATGTGGAATATTGGTGTAAAGGGACTCCACATTGTGGGTAGCTAGCAAACATGACAGATCAACGAGATAAATCTATTTTCCCACCAGCTGACACCAGAAGAACTGTTGGTTTTGAACTGTTGCTTCATGCTTGTCCCCACACACACATGATCTTAATGAGAAGAGGACTTTGTCTGCAATGCCAACATTAACCCCTTTCTTGGGAAAATAGAGCTGTGGGGAAGATATATTAATAATGTTCTTATGGTGTGGCAGAGGATTGTGCAGGAACATTATCAATTAATGGCTTGTCTAAAGGGCACAAATCAGAATCTCAGAGTTGCTGTGACCCATAGCCTGGACACCATTTCCTCCCTGGACATCAGGCTCATTGAGAACATGGATCAAGGGGTAAATACAGACCTGTACTGCAAACCCACAGGCAGGAACTTGGTTCTATTAGTGAGTTTCTGCCAGCCCCATCACACCATAAAGAATATTCCCGCCAGCCAGTTCCTCAGAGTTCGCCACACATGTAACATTGTATAATGTTTTGAGGCACATGCGGCTGAAGTAGTCAACAGATTCAAAAAATGGGGTTACAGCACTGGAGATATCAACAGAACCTATGGCAGAGCTAGGGATACTAATGGGGGAGGAACTTCTCACACCAAAAAATAGGGAGGTGAACCAGCAGGTCAAGAGAATGAATTCCGTGACAATGTTTAGCAGTAGGGCAAACAAGGTAGAAGGCATTCAACGCAGATACTGGAATATTCTAGAGACAAAGTCAAAACTGTCTGAATATGTCTCTGTACCACCAAGGATTGTTTATAAGAGACCGAAATATTTTAGGCAGTGTCATCCATAGACTGTAACCGAATCCAGGTATCAGAACTTGGTTACTAAGCTTACCCCCAGGCACATACCACTGTGGTCACTGTAGGTACTATTGTGTGGTCAATAACATTACCACGTTTAAGAACCCTGTCACTTCAGAAGTGTACTTTGTTAGGAAATTCAGCAATTGTGACACCACATTCATGGTGTACCTGGCTAATTATACCTGTGGTGTAAACTACGTTTGCCGAACTAAGTGAAAATTTGAAGACAGGATTGGCGAACATATCGATGCTATACAGAATGGTAACACTGAATCTGCCCTGGCCACACATAGTCATTCAGCCCAGTATAGTACACATAACTGGATGTTTACACAGCTGGAAAAGGTACACTGGGATCCAGGGGAGGAGATCAGGAACAGTTTTAGCTCAGAGGGAATCCTTTTGGATCTTCAAATTGAGGGCAGCGTTTTCCCTGGTTAGAATGACAGAATGAAAATAGTATCATTCCTGTAAAATGTTTTGGACATATCGTCTGTATTTAAATACTTTTTGTAAGCTGAAATGACTAAAGTGTATGCCTTGTCATTTCAGAATCCAGGGTTTGGTGTCTAAGAACAGAAGCATAGCTCATTCATACCTCTCGTAAATAATGCGGCTTGCTTTAATCAGTACTTTTGACTGCATCTTCCAGTCCACAAGCATCATTTGGAGATGTTTAATTACCTTCAGCAACAGTTCCCATCCTAACAGTGCCATTTGCACTCAGCTTGGGAGTTTTAATTGCAATTAGGTGCAGTACCCATTTTTGCCATGTGTTAGCCACACTTGGCTTGATCTTTCCAAACAAGTAGTTATACTTTACTGTTCTTTTCTATGTGTGTTTTTAAATTTTCACTAGGGTTAACTTGTTATTTGCACACAGTTTAATGAAATGTGTTTAATGTGTAGTATCACTTTAAAAGCACTAAGGAGCTTTATCACTTGTATTACTTTAAGAGCTCTAAGGAGCTTTATCACTTTTATTACTTTAAGAACTCTAAGGAGCCAAACCCGGACCAGCAGGACAGGAAACTTCCTGCTGCTACATAAGGACTAGGCAACCAAGCAGACCCCTGCAGACCCCTGCGCAAAGGACCAATGCACAAAGGACATCACAACAGAGTCTGCCCACCAGAGTCCACCCAATGAGGCAGCCAGCCAGCCACTTTGCTCCCCTGCCACCCAAGAGAACCAGTAGATGCCTGTTCCTCAGATCCCAGGTATGACTGCAGTGTGTGTGTGTGTGGGGGTGGTGGTGCATATTTTCATCTGTAGAGTGAAGGTTGCATTGCGGTGGTCAGTCAATCCCTGGAGGGTCACATTGTGGAGGGAAAGGACTGTTAAGGTTGTTTGTGGGGTTGCACGATGGTGGGGGTTATTACAATTGTTCTGTTGTGGTTTGGTGGGACATTTCAGTGGTTGGGTTGTTTGACTGGTTGCTCTGTAGTGGGGATCAAATCTTAAAGTACTGCAGTAGGTGATATTGTGATGTTTGGGTGGTTGCCTCTTGGTGGGAAGGGCTTCTTGTAGTACTATGCGGGATTGCATTGGGAAGAACTGTCAATCCCACCAATTGTTATTCACATAGTTCTCAAAATTGGTTTGCCTCATATCTGTAGCTGTGGTTTAGTCTCAGTACCTAAGATCTCCTGGACGTTTTCATGCACTTGACTGATATGAGAATAATTTACTGTCACCATACGCCTGTAATAGCTGATTGATATTAGATTCATCCCATCTGGGTGTGGAGTTCATTCTAATCTAAGTTGGTGCTACTTGACTTTCTCTTTCTCCATTACAGTCCTGATGGGATGTGGTTCAGTGGTGAGGCACTCAGTTATAGGGACTGTGGGGCACTCTTCTCCAGGGATGTGTTCTGGAGGAGGAGGAGTAGGCACTGTCTGTTCTGCAGGACCATAGCAGAGCTCTGTGCTCATCTGGTAGCAGCAAGGATAGAGATATTACAACTGCATGTTCAGCTCAGCAGGAGCTCACCCTCCTCACCCCCACTCCCCCAGCGACCCACTGGTCCAGGAAGATGCAGGAGGGAGAGAAGAGGCAGCCATAAGGAGGTTATCCAGCCCAGTTACATCCAGATGGTGACTCACTTCACACCTCTAGAGGAGTCCCAGGCTGCTGACTCTGCAAGGGGGGACTCCGGGTCAGTCAAGAATGATGGGCAGAACAGCACATTGGCACTCAAGAGGGCAAAGCTGACAGGAAGATCCTAGTGGTAGAGGACTCAATGATCAGGGGGGTTAGGGGAGGGGTCGAATGGGAGGAGGTTGTTTCGATGCCTGACTGTAGTGTCAGCCAACAGGGATTTAGAATAGGGAGGATAGTGGAGAAGGGGTGGGAGTTGACGGTGCTGGTACACTTGAATACCAATGGCATGGCCAACTAGTCAGTGGAAATAATGAAGCAGAACTTCCATAGCTTAGGGCACAGATTGACAGCACACTCAGCCTTCCTGGTCTTTTCCGAAGTCATCCCTGAGTGGGGCAGTGGGGAGGCAGGATAGGATAAGGGGTGCTGAAATAGCAGAGTTTAACAGCTGGCTCAAAGGGTGGTGTTGGGACATGAGGTACCACTTTGTAGGGGATTGGGGCATTTTTGAAAAGGTGACTCTTTAAGAGTGATGAACTTCACCTAATGAGAGGGGACCAGCACACTAGGGCAGTAGTTGGATGTCTACATCAGGTATTTAAACTGTCTGTGGGGGAGTCCATATTTAGTGGATCCACATTGGATAGTGAGCAGAAGGGGAATACAAGATAATAGGCCACCACACCCCGGTGACAGTAAGAGAAAAAAAGGTACTGAGAACACTGCATGGTTTACAGGACCAAGCTGAGGGACAGTTGCGAAAGGAAAAACTAAAGACAAAGGCACTAATGGTGGGGGGGAGAAAACATGGAAAGTAGATGGATAGCAGCAGAACTGGAGCATGGGTCAAGTAGAATGGGGTATTCCTTAACAACAGAAGCCTAGGGAACAAACTTATCGAGCTCCAGGCACTGATGGCACACACTGACGTGGACCTTGTGGCCATCATGGAAACATGAGCCAAAGAAAATAATGACTGGGAGATGATGGCCCCTTGATATACACTGTCCAGGAGGGATAAAGAACTGGTAGGGTGGGAGGAGTCGCCCTCTTTCCCAAGGAGAGCACTGAAGTGACAGAAGATGGGGGCATTAGGGATAATGATGGGAAAACTGAGACTATATGGGTGAAACTCATGGTAGCCTCAAGCAGGAAAATACGCTTAGGGGTAGTCTGTAGGCCTCTGGGTCAAGGGGATGAAAGGGACAGAGAACTCAAGAAGGAACTTAAAGAGGGGAAGCGAAGAGGGTGGTGGTGGTGGGAGACTTAAACTTGCCAGACATTGACTGGGAGGCCACACTGGCTAAGGGTACCAAGAGTCAGACACTGCTGGAAACCTTCTAGGACTGTCTACCGATGCAGCTAGTTAAGAAACCCACTTGGTAGTTTGCCGTCCTTGACATAGTGCTCACTAACACAGAGATGGTGGGTGCTGTGGAAGTAGGGGACCCATTAGGGAACAGTGACCACAACTCTATGGTTTGAACTGGCCCTTGGGATAGGAACACCACAGTCATAGAAACATAGACTTTGGCGGCAGATAAGGACCACATGGCCCACCCAGTCTGCCCATTTCCCTACCTACTGGATATGCTGCAGATTCTAGTTAACCAACATCCTACTTCCTGCAACCCCCCACTATAATTGCCTTGTGTCTGTCCCATGCATGTTTGAATTCTCCCACTGTTTTAGACCCAACGACCTCCTCAGGAAGGCTGTTCCATGTATCCACCACTCTCTCTGTGAAAAAAATTTCCTCACATTACCCCTGAGCCGTCCCCCCTCTATCTTTAAATTGTGCCCCTTGTTCTTACACATCTCTTTTTCTGAAAGATGCTACCCTCCTGGACTTTGTTGATTCCCTTGAGGTACTTGAACGTTTCTATCATGTTCCCCTGTCCCTCCTTTCATCAAGAGTATACATATTAATCTCTCTCAGTCTCTCTTCATATGGTTTCTGCTGCAGACCCTGCACCATTTTAGTTGCCCTCCTCTAGACTGCTTCCATCCTGTCTATGTCCTTGCATAGATGAGGTCTCCAAAACTGCACACAGTACTCCAGATGGGGTCTCACCAACTGTCTGTACAGAGGAATAACCACTTCCCTTTTTCTACTTGTGATGCCCTTCCAATGCATCCCAGTATCCCCTGGCTCTCCTTACCGACTTTTCCATTGCTTACCCACCTTTAGGTCATCTGATATGACTACCCCAGGTCCCTTTCCATTTTTGTTGTTGTTAGTATCTCCCCTGCTATTGTGTACTCTTCTCCTGGGTTTTTGTTTCCCAGGTGCATTACTTTGCTTGAGTCTAAGTTGCCATATGTCTGACCATTCCTCCAACCTTGCCAAGTCCCTTCTCATCTTTTCTACCCCCCTTGTGTATCAACTCTGTTACAGATCTTTGTGTCATCTGCAAAGAGGCATACCTTTCCTCCAGACCCTCTGCAATGTCACCTATAAAGATGTTAAAGAGGACTGGACCCAGTACTGAGCCCTGAGGTACTCCACTAGTAACCCCTTTCTTTGGAATGTGTTCCATTCACTATTACCTTCTGTGTCCTGTTGTGCAGTCAGTTTGCTACCCAGGCTACCACCCTGGGACCCACTCCCAGGCTGGCTAACTTGATCATTAATCTTTTGTGCGGGACTGTGTCAAATGCCTTGCTAAAGTCTAGGTAGGCCATATCCACAGCCCCTCCCTGGTCTATTACTTTGGTCACTCAGTCAAATAAATCTATTAGATTCATCTGACATGACCTTCCTACTGTACATCCATGCTGCTTTTGGTCCTGTGCCCCGCTGGCCTCTAGGTACTCAACAATTCTTTCTTTCAGAAGTGATTCCATCATTTTCCCTACCACTGAGGTCAAACTTACAGGTCTGTAGTTTCCTGCTTCTGCCTTGCTCCCACTTTTGTGAAGGGGAATCACATCTGCCCTCCTCCAGTCCTCAGGTACCACCCCATCCTGCCATGATTTGTTAAAAAGCGTGGTCAGTGGTGTCACTAGGTCCTCCCTTAGTTCTTGTAGGATTCTGGGATGAATCCCGTCAGGCCCCATTGCTTTGTCCACCTTGAGTTTTAGGAGTTCTTTCAGGACTCTTTCTTCTGTGAATGGACTGGTGTCAACCCCCCTACCCAGAGTGCTTCTATTGTCTGGTTTAGGTAACTCCTCCTCATCTTCTTTTGTAAATACTGAGCAAAAGTATTCATTCAGTATCTCTGCCTTTTCACTGTCTCCCTCTGCCCACCTCCCCTCTCCTTTATTAATCTTCACTATCCCTCCCTTAACCTTTCTATGCTCCTTAATGTACCTATAAAAGGTTTTATCCCCCTTCTTAACTGAGTTGGCTATTTTTTCCTCGGTTTGGGACTTTGCTAGTCTGACTGCCTTCCCCACTTCTTTCTGCTTTAATTGATACAGTTACCTGTCGTGCTCCTTCTGTGATTCCTTATACTTTTTGAATGCAGCCTTTTTCTCCTTAGCCTTCCTTGCCACCTCTTCTGAGAACCATAGTGGTTTTTTACTCCGTTTTGTTTTCTTTATTTGTTTCACACAAAGGCTTGTTGCCTCTATGATGGCAGTTTTGATTTTTCTCCATTGTTCTTCCACCCCTCCTTTTTGGTCATATGCTAGTGCATTTTTCAGGTATTCACCCATTTTGCCAAAGTCAGCCCTTCTAAAGTCCAGTATCCTTGTTTTTGTATCGCTCATCTCCATGGTTGTGCTCTTTGTGAAGCACACTGTGCAGTGGTCGCTTGTTCCCAGATGTCTAATGACTTCTAAATTTGTGATCCTCTCTCCATTTGAGAGTACGAGGTTTAGTATTGCTCCCTCCTGAGTGGATTCCAACACTAGCTAAGGCCTGCCCCCTGCAGGGCATCGAGAATGACCTTGCTCTTGGATGTGGCTGCAGTACATGTTATCCAGTTAACATCTGGCATATTCAGGTCCCCCATCAACAGTATCTCCCCTTTTTCAGCCATTTTGAGAATGTCCTCTATCATTTTGTTGTCCATTTCCTCCCCTTGAGACGGGAGTCTGTATACAACCCCTGTGCAGATTGTGATGCCATTCCCTGTCTCCAAGGTGACCCAGAGTGCCTCTTGTCCTCCCCTTTACTTTTTAGTTCTGTAGCTTTGATCCCTTCCCTTATGTATAGAGCTACTCCACCTCCTCTTTTACCTTCCCTGTCCATTCTGTAGATTGTGTACCCTGGTATGTTGACATCCCAGTCATGGTTCTCAGTGTACCATGTTTCCGTGACTGCCACAATATCCAATTGTTCATCTTCCATCAGGGCTACTAGCTCAGGAAGCTTGTTTCCCAGACTACGGGCATTGGTACTCATTGCCCTCCATTTAATGTTGGCTTTATCCTTTTTTCCCCCATCCCTGCTCTTATTGTCCTTGTCTATTTTTCCATTTACCCCTGTCCTGTCCTGTGTTGAGGTCTGCCAAGGAAGCATTTAAACCTATCACCTAGGAGCTTGGTTCCCTTCGTGGACAGATGCAAACCATCATGCCAGTATAGACCTTTATCTCTCCAGGTGGCCCCCCCAGTCCCCAGTGAAGCCAAAGCCCTGTGCTCTGCACCAGTTTTGCAACAGTTCATTAAACTGCATGGTGTGCAGTACCCTAGCTTCACTCCTGCCATGGACTGGTAGCACCTCTGAGAAGGTTACCATACTTGCTACCCATCTGAGGCCCCTCCCCAACTCCACAAATTCATTCTGCACTGCACTGATCCCATACCTAGCTAGGTCATTTGTCCCAAGGTGGACTATGATATCTAGTTCCCTCTCCTGTGATGCTGCTTCTGCAATCCTGAGGATTCGCTTCCTGTCCCTCCAAGCCATGGCACCAGGCAGGCACCTTACTTCCTTCTCCTCTCCCTTTCCCAGTTTTACCCCCTAACAATAGAGTCCCCTATCAGAAGCTGTTTCCTTCCCCTGTGGTGTCCCTTGCCACCCTTTTGTGGGTCTCCCTTGTGGATGTCCTCTGCATTCTTCTGGGTCTCCACTGAGGGTGCCATCATAGCGGAACCTTGCTCTGCCAGAATGGCATATGATTTGTATAGAGGTACAAGTAGGGGGCTTCACCTCTGGTCCACCACCCGCACCCTCCCAGAACCCACTGTGGTCCAACTGCTCTTCATACTTGGCAACCTCAGAGGCAGTGGTTGTGGCAGTGGTGCTCTTTGGAAGGGGGAGGCCTCCATAGTCCTTGCTAGTTCAGCTTGCAGGTGGGCAATCTCCTCCCTCAGAGCTGACAGTTGCCTGCAATAGGACAGCAACACAGTTTCCAGAATGTCTCTGGAAAACTGCTGCCCCACAGCCAGTGCATTGCACCACTCCCACATGTCCCTCTCCTTATAATGTACAATATGTAATATATATATATATATATATATATATATATTATATATATATATATATATATATATATATTTTTTATTATTTGTGGTGTGTACCTACCCTTTTTGCACTGCGCTGGGTTATTTAGCATATAGATGTCCTGCCCCAAGACCTGTTGAGGAAGTGATGTCAGAACTGTGGCTATAAAGGAAATGCCATGCCTGGGGGGTGGGGTGGGGTGGGTAGGGTGGGTGGGTAGTCTACAGCCACTGGTGACTGTTAGAAACAATCAAATGCACAACTGCTCCATCACCCTGGTGAGTATTGCCCTTTATAGTAATTCAACTAACACCACAATTTACTAGACCACGGCTCCTGCACAAACCACTCTACTGAGCCCAGGGATAAAAATTAACTCACTCCTCAGCCAGGCAGGACACTTTTAAAATGTTGCAAAAATATCCTTCCAAATCCTAGGTCTCAACCCCAACAATCAAGCAAATTCAGTTGTATCTCACTCCCTCTGGTTATAAAATTACTACACTTTTAATGGAATCCTGCAATTCTCTGCTTAATGCCAATAAGGGAAAAAAAATGAAACTTTTTGTAGAAAGCGTAGCTCCCTTTCTTAACAAGTATTATGCCTTACCAGGTTTCCAGGTCCTAAATGGAGTTATAGTTTGTTCTTTGCAGTGTAGCAAAGTTCTCAGCTTCCAACAGACAAATCAAAGTTAGTCTGACTGGCTTCTAACTGTGAAGGATGCCTAAGACAGCACAGTGATGAAACCCCACCCAGAGCCAATTGATTGATTAGTGACAGCTGTGATGTAAGCAGGCCTTTCAATGTAGGCCATCTGCTATGTCTGATTCCAATACACAAAATCTTTTAGTGAAACCAGGGATACAAACTTAACTTCTCAGCCAGCAGGACACTTTTAAAATGTTGCAAAAATATCCTTCCAAATCCTAGGTCTCAATCCCAACAATCAAGCAAATTCAGTTGTATCTCACTCCCTCTGGTTATAAAATTACTACACTTTTAATGGAATCCTGCAATTCTCTGCTTAATGCCAATAAGGAAAAAAAAAATAAACTTTTTGTAGAAAGCGTTACTCCCTTTCTTAACAAGTATTATGCCTTACCAGGTTTCCAGGTCCTAAATGGAGTTATAGTTTGTTCTTTGCAGTGTAGCAAGGTTCTCAGCTTCCAACAGACAAATCAAAGTTAGTCAAAGTTCTTGACTTTAGAAGGGTGAACTTTGATAGGTTGAGGAAACTGATCAGAGAAAAGTTAGCAGGGGTGGATGGCATAGTCAGGGTAGAGGAGAGATGGAAGGCAATAAAGGGCGCTATCCTTGAGGTGTCAAAGGCATGTGTAAAAACAGTAGCAAAGAGAAATATGTTTAAGAGACCACTGTGGTTCTCAGCTATTGCTAGGGAAGCAGTTAGGGCAAAAAAAGAGGGCCTTTTATAAATATAAGGGAAAGCAGGGAGGAGCAGAATGGGAGGAATATCGCCAGAAAAATAGGGAAGCAAAGAGGGCCATCAGGGAAGCAAAAGTAGACACAGAGCTATGCATTGCAGAGGGGGTCAAGAATGGAGAAAAAACGTTTTTTAGATATATTAGTGAAAAAAGAAAAAGGGGGGAATGACACAGCTAGTCGAGGGGGGTAGGGTGATAGAGAAGGATGGTGCAGAGCAGAGTGACTTAATGATTCAGGGACAGCAGGGTAGATCCCATAAGGAGCACCTCAAGGCACTAAATATGTACTCATTGGAGGTCAGAGGGGAGAGAGGGGATATGACTGAGACCTTTAAATTTCTCAGTGGAATTAATAAGGTGAACTGCAGGGAATTATTCAGTCTGCATACCTACTCACAGTCACGTGGACACAGGTGGAAATTAGCAGCTGGGATGTTCAGGACGGGTGTGACGAAGTACTTCTTCATGGAAAGGGTGGAGGAACCTTGGATCAGTCTGCTAGCCAAGGTGGTGGGAGCGAACACTATTAGGGGATTCAAGCAGGCCTTCAACATAATGAAGGGAATTGTGGTTGCCCAGGGCGACAGGCCCAGGGAAGAGAATGGGGATAGGACCGGGAGGGTTAGTATACTGAAGGAACAGTAGGTTCCAAGGAGGGTTCCAGGGATTTAGAGAACTTGGGCAGATTGGATGGACCTTTGGTCTTTTTCTGCCATCACTGTCTGTGTTTCTATGTTTCACACTTTAAATGGGTACTTTCAGCCTGCTGCCGTCTGTGTGACACTGTTCTTGTTTTTCCATGCTGTGGCACCAATGTGTTGAATAAAGAGCTTTAGGACTGCAGACACGTTAGCAGTCCTTGCAGTGGGGGTGAGTAGTGCAGGTTTTTCTATTGTAGTATTTTTTTAAACATTAGATCCAACATCAGGTTTAGCCAAGAATCTCAGCAACGGGCCAAAAAACAGCACCATTCATTTCATGTGCAAACATTTTTTATTAAAGTTCAAGCATACTGAAGGCAAAACTCAGAGGCCCAGATATTCAAACTGCACCCAAAAAGTGCGCAACAGCAGGAGCAAGCGCAGGTCCACTGCGCCCATGCGCAAGAAGCGTGATATTCAAAAACTGCGCAGGTCAAGATGTGCCTGCGGCACACGACTGAATATCACGCCACCTGCCATAAGCGTAACCAGGGATGTGCAGTTGCGCAGTCCAGATGCACCACAGCGCAACCAGGGATGCTCAGTGGAGCAGTTCAGATGCGCCATAGCGCAACCAGGGATGCTCAGTGGAGCAGGGCAGCAGTGCAACAGCACAACCAGGGATGCGCAGGGACAGGATGCAGGGGCCCACCACCCATGCCACAGATGGACAGAGGAGCACACAGCAGAACAGACATCTCCCCCCACACCCCATGCACTGCACAACAGGGGGAGAGCTGGAATAACTACCGGCCCATGGAGACCAGCATCAAACCCACAGCTGGGGCATGGTGCCCCAGCACACCCCCTGGCAAGCTGTGACCGGCACACAAGGAAGGCTGACCACCCCATGCCACACCATCCCACCAATGTAGAGCACACCCTGCACCGTGATCCCCAGACACCCTGCCCAGGAGCAGCGTCCACCAGTGCAGGACACCCCATGCATGCCACCACCCCCACTGTGACAATGCAACCCTGTGCACCACAGAACCATGCAAGGCAGCCCCATCATGAGCACCCATCAGTGGGTGGCAGTGGGTGGCAGCACACAGAGATGCAATGACTGCATACACAGTGTCACCATACATGTCCCCCCCAAGGTACAGCTGAGAGACCGACCATGCGTCGGCACACGAGGTACCCCACATGTGACAGGGCATGCCACGGACCCCACCACCAGTGGTACATCACCCTGCACACCCTCCCAAGGACACACCTGACCCAGCAATGGCCACAACAGCCAGCGCAGACACCCATAGTGGTGCATGGAAGCATGCGCCACACAGGATGCAACACAGTGCATGGACAAACACTCACCCATACCCAAGGGCACACCAACACAGGGACACAGTAGCAGAGCAACCAAGCCCCCAGCATGTGGCCACGGAAACTGTGTACACATGGCCAGCACCCCTCCATGGCACAGGAGTGCCAGCCACCCTGTGCAGGCACCATGGAGCTGTACGCCACCAGCATGCGCCCGGAGCACAAGTGACAGACAGTGGTGCACATCCCCTGTGACACACACAAGTGACAGCATGGAGGTGGGATGACAACAGTGGAGGCCACAGTGTCACCCGAGGCAGACATGCACCACACCAGTGACAGGAGGCAACCCGGCATTGTGCTGGGTACGGTGTCTGTCTAGCATGGACAGCCACCACTGACATGCCAGTGGACCATGCTGGTCACAGACATGCAAGGGTGTCAGCTGCACAGGCCATGGATGGTCTGACAGGTGCACCATGGACACAGAGCATGTACTGTGGATCACTGCACACAGTCATCCAGTGCACAGGGAACAACACACACACCACAGGCAGTGACTGATAGCTACTCCCACACCATAGTCACTTCTCCACGGACACACACACACGCACATGACTGCACCACTCCTGACACCATGCACACCACTGCAGCTGAGCACCTATAGCCCGCTGCAAATCAGAGACCACCACAGTAGGCATATCAAAGCAAATGTATTGTAAAAAGCAAACAAAACTATATACATATTTACAAAAGGTTGGGGAGGCCACAAACAAGGTGGGGGTGGGTAAGGGGCAGGGGTGAACAAATAGTAGAGGGAAGGAGGGGTGTGAGGGTGGGTCCAGGGGGGTAGGGGAAATCAGGGGCAGTAGTACGCTCAGCGGGAGCCCTGCTCCCCGCTCTGACTGCTCCTTCCACCATGCCGCCGTCTTACTCCCAGCCTGTCTATCCTTTCAAGAATCTCCAGTGAGGCCCTGGCAACTTGAAGGATCTCCCGCAGCACCTCTCTGATAGCTTGCAGCTGCCATCCACCTAGGACAAGGGAGCAGAGTCAATAGGTGTGAATGCACAGCCCCATGCAGCCCACCCACTGTGCATGGCATACAGCCATGGGACATGCCTCTGTGATGGTGTGTGACCACTCACAGTGATCATGTCCACAAGACCTGCCCACCCAGGAGCACACAGTCATGCAGACCACTGCACCCACCCACCGGCCAAGTCCTGCACAGCACCACCATGGCTGTTCAGTGACATGGCTATGCGGTGCGAAGGTAGTGGCACAGCCATGTACCCTGTGCACGCATGGACCACCATTGACGTACTCCCAGACATGCAGTGCCACTGGACAGTGCTGACTGTACCAAGTTGCATGCATGGCAGTGGTGTCAATGGATGGTGGCCATGCCCCGCTGCCCGCCCTGTTACACAGCATGCAAAATTAATCATGGATGTAAGGTACTCACCATCATCAGGCTGGTCCCTGCACCTGTCTGGTCCGGCTGCTCTCTCGGCATGCTGTTGCTCACGGTGCAGCCTCCCCTCCTCGCATGCCGGCGCTCCTCTGGGCCTAGGGTGCAAACATGGACAGAGGAACATCAGTACAATCCTGTAGCAAATTCCCGTCGCCCCCATGTGTGTGCAATCCCACACAGCCATACTCATCCTCCCCCCACCCCGATACCACCACCACGGCCCACACTGGATGGCCCCCCCATGTGCTGGACACATGCCACCGTGATACCCGTATGGACGTTATCAGTGTATGGATGGGGCACCTACCTGGCCATGGCACCGTGTCCCTACTGGCATGTGCCCACAGGCGGGCAAGCCTTTCTGGGTCCCGGCGCTGCAGGTCACCATAGCAGTGCCTGCACTGCTCTGCTGTCCTCTCCATACCAGTGGCCTCCTCTAGGACCACCGCCACCTCCTCCCACATTGCACTCCTGGCCCTGTCCAGGGGTGCCTCCCCAAATAGGGCAGCAGTGTGGGGCTCCACCAACTGAACCAGATTGGCCAGTTCCATTTGGCTCCAGATGGGTGCCCATCTCTGTACCATCCTGTACTGTTTCAGTGTCAAAATGGTGCTCTGTAGCGCACGTTCACCATGTGCGGATGCTGCGTGGTACTGTGCTGTCATTCCCCATCGCGCTGTCACCGAATAGCGTGATAGAGGTGCACCCATGCAGACATATGGCGAGTAGGGGCAAAGGTCAGCACAGGGTCAGGGGTCTTTCACGCACGGACCGCCACAGCGCGATTGGTACTCACCACATGTAGCGCAGTAGGGAGCCTGTGTGCCACTTCCTGTAGTGGCCTACCATGCTGTAGCCCCAGTGCGCCTACAGCACCCCAGTGCCAGAGCGCCATACATGTGAACAGCACAGTAGCGCCACTGGCACAATGGTGGCCATGCCCTGCATTGCCTTCTGCACACAGCACGTCAGCTGCGTGGCAGACATCAGCGTCAGCACCCCAGGCATGAGCCATTCAGTGTCCACTGTGCATGTCACAGAAATGCGCCCTTGCCTGAGCACGTTCAACACAATCGCGCAAAGCGCAACAGCGCGATATTCAGCCGGCATATGCAAATCAGCTAATCAGCTATTCAATGGCGCAGATACCACATTAGCATCCACTTAAAATTGTGCCTCACCTCATTTGCATGCGTTACGCTATATAAATGCGACATTGGGCTGCAGAGGCCATAGCCTGTTATTGCAGTCTATTGTGGTGAGTTGCATGCTGTTTGGGAGTGTGGACTGTGGTGTGTGGGACATGCATGGACTGCACAGTCACAGGTAACACCTGTCATTCCACAGGATAAAGAATGAGTGATCATGAGGTGGAGGAAGAGGAACAGAGATGTGGGAGGAAGAAGAGCTCAACTTCACCAAGGCAGAAACATATGCCCTGTTTGAGGCCTACTCTTGACCAGGAACCGCTGCTCAGCTGACAGCGGGAACACCACAGGCCCATGCTGCTGCACGGGAAGAGGTGGCATGTGCTGTCAACCTGCATGGCAGCCACCAGCAGTCTGTGCAGGAGTCCAAAAAGAAGATGGGCACGGACAGGCGGAGGATTAAGGACAAGGTGGCTGCCATCAGGGTAGCATGGGCTGCGACTGGTGGGGGACAGCCGGCCGTGCAATGCCTGACCCCACAAGAAGTGTGGGTTGCTGGAAGCATGCGGCGTTGTGCCATCGAGGGTGTTCCAGGTGGTGGATTCCAGCTGGGTGGTAGCCCGTCACTGCATGGTAGGTCCTGATCTGTCACGGGGGGGGAGACAGGGTTGGGCAGATACATTAATGCTACTGTGTTCCCTTACAGCTCCTGAGCATCTACATGGGTCAGCAGTGGTGGGCTTATCCACTGAGGGTGATACCATGGACATAGAGGAGGGCCCGTCCACCTCCACAGGTGTCCGAGAGTCAGGGTGACAGTGGGCCCGCCTGGCTGTCTAGACTGATATTGGTGGAGCAGGTTCGGAGGAGGCCCTGCCCGTGCCCCAGAGTGCCAGCGTCCATGGATGCCATCATGCTGAGACTTGGACTGGTGCCGGATCCGTCACTGATGATGATGGAGCTCACTTCATGGACAGTGATACGTGTGGGCCGCAGGATGGCCACACAGCAGGTAACAGCATGGGCATGGCTGTGGGTGGTGCTGCCATGGAGGCCTGTGTGACATCACAGTCCCAGCCTGTGCCTGTCTGCACCAGTGGGGCAACACTTGTGTGTGTCCAGGACAGTGGGGCTGTTGCAGGCATTGCGGCGGCACCGTTGAGCCCTGGAGAGCAGCAGCCGGAGGGGCAGTGTCAGCAGTCGGCCAATGGCCATGGGGGTACAGTGTCAGGGGGCATCTGGTGTGCAGCGCCCACCCTCAAGGGGTGCTGCCCATCAGGGCCACGAACACCATGAGGGACAGCATGCCAATCAGGCAGATGACCTCTTGGAAGAGCACACCCACATACTCCAAGATTCAGTCGATTAGCAGTTGTGGCTTGTGACGCCGGTGGATGCACTCAGTCCGGCCCTGTGCCAGACAGAGGAGCGGCACAGCAGGGACACCAGTCTGCTCCTGGCAGGGATGGACTGGATGCGGGAGGATGTGACCGCTGCCATTGACAGGCTGACACAGACAATCACAGCTGCCATGGCCACAGTGGGCACACAGTTATTTGCCCATGTGTCGCAGACACCACGCAGTGCGTTGTCCACCTCCCATTCCCGGCATCATGCGACACCCTCCTTGTCGACACTGGGTTTAGCTGTGGGCATCCCAAGCACACCTGGCACAGGCATGTTCATTGTGCTGTAGACCCCTGTGTGAGCACGGTCACGTTCATGCAGTGGAACCCCTGGGGGACTGTTGGTGCCACCCCATGAGGCCATTGGTCAGCCTGTCACTGCTGGTGGGTCTTGGTGGGGCCGCCCATGCATCCGTGGTGGCCGTGGCACTGTGGCACGTGACTGACCTGTCTCCCACCAAGGCTACTGTCTGACACTGCCCTGTGTGCAGTATGTTGTTCAATGTGCAATGCACGGGTGGGGTACCCAGCCCTGCACACACACACACGTTCCATCTGCACAACCTCCCGGCTGCTGTCCACTGTGGCATGTGCATGATGATGCCTGCATTGCACTGTCCGCCACTGTGCAAAGGTGCCCAGTGTCTGACACATGCACAATGACAGGCACTGGGCTTGGTGGTCTGTGGACGTGTGTGTGGCTAGGGGTGGCGGTTGGGGTCAGCGTGCCACCTACTCTTTGTGCATGTCTTGTGGGGTGTGTGTGTGTGTGTGTGTGTGGGTGTGACCGCGTGCTGTGTTAGACCTTGCCCATCCCTGACAGTGTATGCGGTTCCATGCTCAGCCAATTTCCTTAACGACATGCACCCCTGGGGTTTGTCCATGCGTGTTTGTGGGTTGTGCCCTTGCCACTGGTGGTTGCACATGGCCCCATGACTTACCTGGGTTGGTTGAAGTGCTCCTCTGTGATGGTGTCCCAGTGCAGCTGTGCCATCCGGATCAGTCGGGGTCCCTTCGATCAAGGGGCTGTCCATCACCATCTTCACCAGCCCCCTTATCGCCCCATCGCTGTCACTTTCTTCGACCTGCACGGCTATCCCACAGTCACTGGGCTATGTTGCAGGATGCAACAGGCCAGGAATAGCCCAGGCCTTTGAGGGCTGCACTGCAGGGCACTGCCAGACGTGTCCAGGCAACGGAAACATGCCTTCAGCATCCCGAACACCCGCCGATGACATTGCATGTGGTGGCATGTGCCTCACTGTAGCGTTGCTGCGATGGGGTCACGGGCCACTGGTATGGTGTGAGCAGCCAGGGACGGAGTGGGTGTCCACTGTCACCTGTGTGTAGAGGGTGGACATTAGTTTGGTGATCAGCGTCACCCTGCCATGGGCCATCTAGGCCAGTAACCATGTTACCTCTGACTATGACCCTCCCAAGCTCCATGTCTTTCTGCGTGATTTGCATACTCACCCACTAGGTGGCCAGTGGGGATGTCCCCACTCTTGAACCTGTGGCACAGTGCAGACTGGTGCCAGATGAAGGCATCATGTGCTCCCCCAGAGTGCGTGGCACAGACATTGATTATGTACCCTCTGGCATCGCACACCACCTGGCAGTTGATGCTTGCATACTCCTTCCGATTTATGTATGCAGCCCCTTCAGGGCCAGGTGGCGTGCGGATGGCCACATGGGTGCAGTCTATTGACCCAAGCACACCAGGCATACATGCTACCTTGTGTAACTCCTGTATGTTTGCTGTGCGCTCCGCCAGTGTGCTGGGGAAATGGATGTACTCTGCAACATGTGGCAGCAGTGCGCTGAGGAATTGGGTGAGATGGCGTGATGCGGCTGACTGGGTTATGCCTGTCGTGTCCCCTGTTGGTCTCTGGAAGGTACCAGTGGTGAGCAGGCACATGACAGCTGTCACTTTGGTCTCCACTGACAGAGCATGGCTCCGTCGTGTGGGTGTCTGCATCACATCACTGCACAGCTCACAGAGCCGCCTCAGGATCGCCCGGTTCAGGCGGTACTGGCCCATGATCTCAGTATCAGTGTACAGCTCGAAGCTGGTGTGGGCTCGGTACTGCCTGTTGGGGGCATACTGCCAATGGGCCCTTCCACAGCCGTGCCGCCCTGCTACCTGCCTTCTCACCCCCCTCATTACTGCCTCCATCTGGATGGTGGCTCTGGCCATGTCCCTGGCTTGTGTTACCCCCCCGGCAGCTGTTTTACTGTTCCCCCCACTGTCCTTCCTGCTACTTCCCCTGCACTGGGAACACCTCCCTGTAGTGGCCGTACTGCCCACTGTCTGTGCCCTCAGTGCTGTGTGGCACTTCCCAATTTTGCCCTGTGCAGTGGCACAGGCTTCCCACACCTTCCCTGTTCCTGGTGGTTCCAGGTGCTCTGTCCTGCTCCTGCCCTGTCCTGCTCACAGTTTCTGTGTGCCTGCCTGCAGTTCACCAACATCTGGCTTCCCTGTAGCATTCTTGCACCTTTCTCTTGTTCCTTTTTATTTTGGATCATTTCCGCTGTCGCGCAACTTCTGCTTGCTCCCCTACTGCGCATGGTGCATGTTGTTGAATATCGCACTGCGCTATTTATTCATGGTTCCTCCCCCTTCAATTGTGCATGTATTCATTACCCTTGCGCTCTTGCGCATAGTGATTTAGGGGGGCGCATCTGCCTCCCACTGAATATCGTACAATGGCGAATTTTCAGACTTGCACTGGCGCATCCCTGTTGCTCATGGTGCAAACCTTTTGAATATCTGGGCCAGAGTGTTTCCAGGTGCACGGGCAGGTTACATAGTGCTCCAACCAGTTTTCGCTCCCTGATGAAGTACACATTTGGTGCCCATTTTATGTTGGCTTGCGCATGCACAGCCAACATATTGCGGTAGTAGCAGATTTGGAGGTGCAGTCACTGTTGGGTGAATGCAGGGCATGCATCAGTAGGTGCGTCCCTCATTCCCCAATAAGCCTGCATGCTGGCACCACACCATGCATACATAATGTGGCAAGCACATCTAAGGAAAGGTCCGCTGTAATGCGAGCAAAGTTCGTCATGCACAGCGGACCTCCCAACATGCTTTCCCTGGTGAGAAAAAAAAGTAACATGGCAGCACACTGTCTGTCATAATGCCAACTTCAGGGGTGCCCAATCCCCCTGTTGGCATGCCCTGCCCCAATGTATGTGCCGACGGGGGAGCCCACTCCCTGTCGGCATAATGCACCCCCCATCAGTTATATGCTGAGGGGGGTGCCCAAGCCCCCGCTTTCATTGTGTGCTGACAGGAGTGCCCAGTCCCCATCAGTGACAGCATCCCCCCAAAGACTTAGATGGCACTCTGGGAGCCCCACCAGCGCAATAAACCTATGAAAATAAAACCGTCTCATGGCGTTTTTTTTTGTAACCTGCAAAAAAAGAAAATGGTCCCTCGCAGTCTCCCTGCCCTCTCCTACAACCCACACCCACCCTCTGCGCATCCTGCCTTCCCACACCCCCCTCACCCCATACTTACCTCTGGAGTCCGGCGTGACAATCTTCGTTGGACCGGGAACACGTCTGCACTCTTCAAAGCTGACCATGAACTGAAGAAATGCCGGTAAGCTGTATAATGGCATAAATAGGGTTTTTACAACTTTGGTGCATATCTCGGGCATTTTGGGAATTTTGCACCAAATTTTCAACATGGGGTTATTGGGACCCTCCTCATGAATTCAGTCACTGTCATGGCATTATTCGGTCCCAAGAGGTTATTTCTTGGTCACTGCGCGGAATCACCTTTCAGGACCGAGTAAGGAAATGACAGTGCCACTGTTCATGGGGGGGGGGGGGCTCTCAAAAAGCCTATGTTGCAAATTTGGTGAAAACAATCCCCAAAATGGCTGATTTATGAGCGTGCATTGCAGTGTTTCCACGCACGCTCATAACTTCGTGAATTTGTAATATTTTCACTCCAGATTTTCAAAATTGGCATTTTCCACACCTCCTGCTGTCATTTTACATATCCTGGCTGAAATGTGTTTTCACACGTCCGGTGCAGAATAGCTCAGTCGCTATGCGAAATCAGTTTTTGGGACAGTTTGAGGAAATGATGGTGACACTGTTCATGAGCAGAGGTTCTAAAACGCTATTTTGAAAATTTGGTGCAGTCCATAAAATGACTGTGTTACAGGCGTGCATTGCATGGTTTCCATACACCCTTGTAACTTTGCAAATTTGCAATATTTCCATGCCAGATTTTCAACACTGGCATTTTTTTACACCTCCTTATGAACAGTACAGCTGTCATTTTTCACATTCTGCCCAAAATGAGTTTCCGCACCTGTGGCGCAAATGGCATGGTTGCTGTGGGAAATCAATTTTTAGGACAGATTAACAAAATCACAGTGCCACTGTTCATGAGGGGAGGTCCCAAAATGCCTATGTTAAAAATGTGGCTAACAATCTCTCAAAAATAATTGGGTTACGGACATGTGTTGCGCAGTTTCTATGCATGCTCATGACTTCACCAATTTTTCATATTTTCACTCCAGATTTTCAGCGTTGCCATTTTTTTACTGCTCCTCATGAACAATACAGTTGTCATTTTCCACATCCTGCCCAAAATGTGTTTTTGATCCTGTGTCACAAAATGGCATAGCCGCTGTGCTTAAAATCACCTTTCAGCTAACAAACTGATTGTGCCGCTTTTCATGAGGTGGGCTCACAAAAAGCCCATGTTGAAAATTTGAAGTGAAAATACCAACACACACCTACAGTGTTAGGGTTTCCAACTGTAGCACCCCACCCTGTAGAGACTGACAGGCATCAGGGGTGTGACTTTGGATCATTGGCTTTAATGCTCATGCCATTCCACCCCCCTCCACCCACACCCACACCCTGCAGCCAGTGACAGGCATCGTGGTGTGCCTTGCACTGTTCGGCCACAAAGTTCACCCCATTCTCCTATACTGCACCCACTTCAGCGTATTTTCTTATGGAATGGGGTAAGTATAACGCCTAAAGACCCCAAAGCACACCACAACACTTGTCAGTGTCTACAGGGTAGGGTGAGGTACAATGGCATGAGCGTTACAGCTGATGACCCAAAGGCACACCCCAATGCCTGTCTGTCTCTACAGAGTGTGGGTGGGGTTGGCGTCACTTCACTACTTCACTGCCATTCCTATTATGCGTCTCTAACTCCAGCACTACCAATGCCAATGCCAGCGAGACAACATTCGGCATTGACAAATGCTTGTTTGCTAGTTGTCATGTAGTTTGTGCTTCTGACACATCTGTAGTGGTGCAACCTTTCTGTTTATTGGTTAGCCCAGAACCAACCAACCAGCTCTAGGCCTCTGTCCCACTGAACTAGCACCATCAGGTGCAGCTGCACTGTGCATGTGATGTGCCTGTATTAGTACATCTCTAAACTTTTCCACTAACTCAATGATGTCCTGGCACCTGACCTGAGATGTATGGCCATGGGCCTACTATCTAGTCCTGTCATCCTGCCTGCCATGTGTCTACACAACTGACCATACCGGCCTGTGCTGTCTTGGAAGTTCACCAGCTTTTAGCCCACTATCTGGCCAATCCCTGACCAGTTCATATCTAATGAGCTCTAGTCAGTACATCTGCTTGCTCACCTCACACATGTAGAATATTTATTACCCACCATCCCCTATCAATACAGTTAACTGCAAGCAACTACTTACTGTAACTTGAGGCAGGCATGATTTAGAAAGCCAGGTCAGCTGCTCAGATAAGTTATATAACTACCTTATACCTACTAACAGCAGCACTAGCAGTGTATCTCAGTGAAGGGGGGGGTAGTATCACTTTCTCTGTTTTCTCTGTGCTGCATAGAGACTTGTTGCAACCCTCTGGTGTCTTGTCAGTCAGAAATTTCCCTATCTGTCTCTTCTGGAGAACACAGAAAATGTCAACTGCGGTCCATTTTGTATTAGGTTACATAATGACTGGAACAGACTTCAAATGGAGCTACAGTATTGGGTACAGTAAGGTAATGTTCTAAGGGCAGAAAGATTAAGACCAGAGGGATTCTCCAATTGCCTCAGCTCCACATCAGTCTGGGGCCAGCTCATATATCGTGTGTACCTGTTGGCTGTAGCTTTTTATCACAAACAAGCTCAAAGCCAGACTTCAAGGCTGTGATTGCTTTACAACACACTTCTCTGTAGTAAAGAAGGGAAAGGAAAGGAAAACAAAACAAAAAGGATGGAGTTTAGAGCCAGATCTCTATGGAGGCTGTGGAGGTGTGGCAGTTGTCCCATCTGCAGGTAGCTGACGGCACTCACCTTAGAGCTAACTGCAGCTTGGGCTAAACTACAACAGCTGTGGTATAGCTCAGAGCCGGGGCAGAGGGTACCTACTGCTGCTCCTTTTCCTCAGCGGCCCTCAAAGGTCTGTAATGGAGGTTAAAAAGTTGTGATCAGGAAGGGGGGATCAGCGTGTGGTATCATCAGTGGATTGTGGGGGCCCTGTAATTACAACCTGTAACTGTTCTACTTCACTGAGTGAGGCAGTGCAAGTTATTCCCCCACAATGAGAAGAGCACCCTGTTGTTTTCAGGTCCCCTGAGGCTACTAAATCAGCATCACCTATCCCAAATCCATAGTGAGAGGTACCAAGGAGGTAGTCATCTGTACACAGACCCGGGGGGTGGGGGTTGCTGTCTCCCAGCTGTAACAGTTGACAGGGTACTTCCCATGGTGCAGTCTGGTTGAGGTAGAGGCCAGAAGTAACTGTCCATTGATCTGTAGACAAATTACATGGCAGGGAGTTTGATAGGGGAAGTAAAGACCTGCTTCAGGGAGTTGTGAAATAGGTTGAGGAGGGTGGCTGGCATTATGACCTTCTTGGAGGTCCTCCCAGTAAGTGTGTGTACATGCGTTGGGGTGAGTAAAAATCTGCCAGTTTAACAGTTGGTTGATGGAATGGTGTGTGAAGCGTTGCTTTCATTTTCTGAGAGACTGGGATACATTCTAGTGGGATAAAGGCCTAGCTAAGCCACAAAGCTTTCATCTGAATAGAAATAGAACAAAAGCACTAGAGCAAATGTTTGATGCAAACATCTTCAGTTATTTAGAGTAATAAGGGTGGAGGCTGGGGCTAGGGACCTTCATGGTGAAAAATTAGAGGAGAGAGACCTAACTAGAACTCCCCCAACTTCTAGGGAAATAAGGTTCCTGTAGAGTAATTCACATAAACACCAGGAGCCTCTGACAAAATGTGTGACTGACAGGATGTTGCAATAAACGGAAGGTCAGATATTATGGTCATTACAGAAATGTGAGTGATGTCGAAACACAACTGGGACCTCATAGTCCCCAGCTATGACCTTTTTAAGAAAAATAGGGAGAAGGAGAGTGGAGTGGGCAGAGTGGCATCGTACACCAGGAAGGGAGTTAGGACAGTGGAGGAAGAGGAACTAGTGGGGGATGGAATCCCTTTTGGTTCAGCTGATGATAAAGGGGGTAAAGAACCTCTATGTGTAGGTTGCCTACAGGCCACCAAACCAGTCAGAGAGGTGGATAGGGCACTTAGGGGAAATCAGGAAGGCAGCTGATGAGACTTGAGAGTGAAGAAACGTGTCCGTGTCCTGTTCTCAGCCTTTGCAGACTGTGTGAGAGGCCATTTGGCACCATGCAATCCTGCTTCAAGCAGAACCAGTCTAAATTCTTTCATGGAGATTTGCATGGACTCCCCATGGTGCTTTGTATTTTGGGGGTATGTAGGATTTTGCATTTCTCTGAAACTTGGCTTTATTACCATCCCTTGCGTTGGTGCTTTTGTGCTGAAGTTCTTTCTCTTACAAATTGCTTTTTGTATTTTGGGCTCATCATGACCCAAACCCATAAGACCATGATAGGGCTGGCTCCCTTTCCTGTGGGTTCAGATACAAATAAGTTACACTGATGAGTCCTAAGAAGGGCAAAACATGTCTCTGTGTCTTCTGTTTTCAGCCTTTACAGATTTTATGAGAGGCCATTTGGCACCCTACACTGCTGCTTAAAGTAGAACCACAATAAATTCTTTCAGGCTGATTTGTGCATATGTCCCATGATGCTTAGCATTTGGGGTTAGAGTAAGTGTGATTTTGTACTTCTTTGAAACATGGCTTTGTGGCCAGTTCCCTTCCTGGGTAACCCTTGCCTCTGTGTTTTTGTGTAGAGGTTCTTTGACTTTTAGAAGATAAAATTATTTGTTTCTCTCAATCTGCAGGAACTTGGGTAAAGATTGCTCAGTGTGGATGTGCTCATCAGGAAGGATGCTGTTATTGCACTTGCTTAATTTGGGCCACAGCACAGACTTCAGCAGATAAATTGAAAATGTAGTTCATCTGTTCACTTACAATTGATCACATTTGTAGTGTTGTTTAAAGTAAAGCAGATAAAACAGAAGGCTGAAGCTTGCCGGCTCCCCTGTAATCCTGCAGCTTTTAATGTGTGAGTCATGTATTATTTTCTTAGCTGTCATCCAGATTCTTAAAAGGGTAAAAGGCCAGAGATTAAGAACTTTATAATCCCTTTTCATGTGGCTAGTTTTTCTGGTGGATGGACAGGCTAGCTTCTAATGTCAGGCTGATTGATTCCCCCCACCACTGCGGTTGTTTCTGGTTTGGTTGACAGTCATGGGCAACCAGTGACCATGCCAACAGATGCTGTGATGCCTCTGAGAGAGTTGGAGGGAGGCCGGTTGGTGCCCAGCACCAGGCTCAGTGATATGAGGATGGCACCAGAGACAGAGTTTTATTTATTTATTGAAACATTTCACCAGGAAAGGCAAACTGAACAACAAGTTACTCATCTCACAGTGCGTCCTGGTGGAAAGGGTAGTAGAAATACATACATGCGTACAACGGCAAACATTATTACAACAATATTGGCAGTGGTGAATAGCAAATCACAGAAAGAACATATTAAGTGCAGCATAAGAGAACATGAGTGATAACAAAGAAAGGTGGTTCCTTTTCTGTAACTTTTTTTTTATTGAAAATTGCAATTAGACAACATACACATACCTGTTAATATATCCAATATAATGCCTAGCAAAGCACAGTATTTAGAAACCCACTGTACTCTAGCGGGGTGAGGCACTCCCAGTAGGCAAGTAGTGGGGTGGTGGAAGTCTCACTATTAACCCTTTGAGAACTGAATATATGTGAACGTATATATATTCTGGACGTATATATACGTCCACAGTCTTCTAAGGGTTGTTCTAGTCTGTCATTTAGTGACTATGTGATCTTCTCCATCCTGCAAACTTGGTTCACCACCTACCTCCAGGCTCCACTCGTTGGTAGTTGTACTGCAAGTCACTGTCTCCTAATACATTTTTCCCTGCTCCCATTAGCATATCTGCTAAGTAATTACTATGTTGATCTTGGCACCCCACCGGAGAAATTAGTAGAAGAAAAAAATGTAGGTGTCGGGGTCCCAGCTGCTGCAGGACACCCCCCCCCATGCTCCTTACCTAAATCTGTACAAAGTACAAAGCAAGTACTGGGAAGTACCAAAGGCTATGGGTGTGTCCAGTGCTGGTAGTTCTTGATTTGCTTACTATTTTGATGAATAAGAACATTTTTCCTTGACGAACACCAATGTAACCCCCCCAAAGCCCCAGCTGCTGGCTAAACTATGTAGGATATTCCTAGTCCCATTTGCTGAATTTTTAATGGCCCTGAGGTATCATCATAATTTTATTCCGAGGAGGTGGGTGCACGATTCCAGCACCTTCCAGGTGTGCTGGCCCCCACCCACACTGTGCTTCAGCATCCTGCTGCCTTTTAGCAGGCTGTAAAGCAGATTTAGAGCCTGCTGAAAGTTACCACGATGCAACATTTGGGTTCAACCTTTCAACATGTATTTGTCAGCAACTAAAGTGTGACACTATTATCAGTAACTCTGCAGTACAGTCATTGCTGTGCCTCATTATTCTCCTGCCTTTTAGTGGGCTGCACAGCTGCTTCACAGTCTGCTAAATGCCAACACAATGCTCCATTTCTTCAGTTTTTCAAAAGTTTCTTTAGCAACAAAAAAAGTGACTGTTGGCAGTCAGTAACTATGCAACATCCTCCCTGGTCCTCAGCATTCTGTTACTTTTTAACAGACTGTGAATCTGTTTATTGGCTTGCTAAAAGCCACCAGAATACACCATTTTGCTTCAATTTTCCAACTTTTCACAGCTGGGGGGAGTCATGCCCCAGACCTCTTAGAGAGCTTTGGATATTTGTACCCACCATTAGCATGATGCCCCTGGAAGAGGGTGTCACTCCTCGGGGTTTAGAGAAGTAGGTTGCCATGTCTCCAGTGGCAGTAGGCAGCAGGATTAACATGAATGGCCTGACTACGTTAAGTAGGAACTCCAGAAATAAACTAGAAATACCTAGAAAGAAGTCACTGCAGTGACCCTGGGCATTTGCATATTCTGACATCTCATGCTAAGGACTCCTGAAACGAATGTTTGACCTACTACATGGGTTATGCATGTGTTATAACAGTACAGTACTTTTTTGGTGCTGTAAAGAGTCTGAGAAGTCTGGACCACAGGACCCTCTCTTTTTCTCTTTTTTTCAAATGAAGAATGTCTAGTGTTGGAGAATGAATGTAAAAGCATAAATCTATGTTCCTAAAACAAGCCCCACAGAACACACACACTAGTCTCTTACACAGGGACACACACACACACACACACACACACACACCCTACTTTCACTCTATATTTAGAAATCCTTAATTTTCTTAATTTTCCCTTTCATGCAGACGAAGCACATACTGCTTGCCTGAGCATGTGAAAATGTTAAGAATTATAAATCTTCTGAAGGCCACACTACTTACATCGGGTTCATCTACAGTCCCTTGATTAAAAGCCATTAATTTTAGTGTTCCATGAGGTCCATCTTCTGGCTTTTTCCAGATAACAGATACATGATGAAGAACTACACAAGTTCTGATGATATCAGAGACATAAAGCAGTTCATCTAAACAGCACAAATGTAATTTGTTTGTATCCATGTTGCTTCACCCCCAATGGGAAGTAAAACAGATGTGAACTAGGAGGAGGAGGAGGCCTGAGATCTGTTTGCTCCAACTTTGTTAACCGGGGCTAATCAAAGCAGACAAATGGAACTGCTTGTTACTTACCTCCTTTTCCTGTCCTCGATCTGTTTTATCTGCAGTTTCTATGGACAAACATGCATTGTGCAAATATAAAATAGCGTGTATTCACTAAATACCTGAAAAGGTTTAGTGTCTTCAGAATGAGCAGTGAGAAAAACTGTATTTTATCTTCCAATAAATGCAGAGAGAGGCTTCTAAAATAGCTTTAATAAGGGTTGACCCATAACACAGTGGCAACCCAGGGCCATTTGCCACTCTGAAAACCTGTGCTCGCACCCCAAGGCTGGATCATCATGATGGGAGGACAAGTGTTCCACTGGAAACACATAAGGGAACCACTATTTGCAGAGGAGTGATCTACAGACCTCCAGCATGGGGTGGGGGAGGTGGATAAGAACATGATGGAAGCCATCCAAAGGATAGCACGCATGGGGGAGGTGCTGCTGGTGGGGGACTTCAGTCTACCAGATATGGATAGGAGCCGTGCTGGCGCAGAGGCAGGGTGTCCATCTGTGATGCCGATGAGCCAGGTTCGGAAACAGACTCTGGAAGTCAGAGGGCCGGCCAGGAGGAGAAGGACTGAGCATCCTAGAGACTGCTCTCCTTCTCCAGGGGGAGGGGGTAGAGTGCCCAGCACACTACAGACCTCTGGCAGAGGCTGGGGGTATCCATTGTGCCAGCACCATCACCTGAGGGGGGGGCAGGGCAGACACGGGGTCATCATTTCACATCCCTGCCCCCAGGTACTGCCATAAGTCACTAAAAATTCTGGCCCCTGAGCATGATGCCCTGTTCCACTGCCATCCCCACTGCCAACGGTGTCTGCCGGGGGAGGGGTCCCATTCCTGTGGCCCCACCCTGGGGGGTAAGCTAGGGCAAGGTGACCAGCGGGGTGGCTTAGGGCTCAGTACTAGGCCCGGTCCTCTTCAATGTCATTACTAATGACATTACAGCAGGGCTAGAAGGGAACATATGACTGTTTGCAGATGACAAAAAAATCTGCAACAGCGTAGACATACTGGGGGGATGAGGGATGATTTGAAAAAGCTGGAAGAATGGTCAAGGGTTTGGCAGCTGGGTTTCAATGCAAAAAAAGTGCAACATCATGCACTTGGGGCACAGAAAAACAGGGGCTATGCACCAGTTGGGAAGGGAAGTACTGGAAACCATCAAACAGGAAAAGGACCTGGGGTAATAATTTCTAATGACCTGAAGGTAGCCAAGCAGTGTGCTAAGACAGTGAGAAAGGCTAGCAGGATGCACGGGTGCATAGGGAAGGGGCATCACCAGTAGGAAGAAGAAGGTAATATTACCCCTGTACAGATCACTGGTAAAGCCCACTTTGAGTACTGTGTCCAGTTCTCGAGGCCCCCCTCCAGAATGATATTGTTAAGGTGGAGGCAGTACAAAAGAGGGCTACGAAAATGGTGATGGGCCTGCATCAAAATCCCTACAAGGAGAGACTCAAAGAACCGAATATGTACTCTCTGGAGGAGAGGAGGGAAAGGGGGGATATGACACCTAACAGCTATTAATAAGGTACAGGAAGGTAGTATTTTCCATAGAAAAAGAAGCTCAATAACAAGGGGTCATGCTACGAAGCTGTGGGAAGGGGGCTCAAAGGAAATGTGAGAAAATACTTCTTCATGGAGAGGGTGCTGGACACCTGGAACAGCCTTTCAGCAGAGGTGGTTGGTGATAAAACAGTGACAATTTCAAGCATGCATGAGGCAGATACAAGGGGACTTTGGTAGTAAGGCAAGGGGAGGAGACGACTGGAGATCAAGTAGGGTCTGCAGTGGCACAATAGACAGGGAAAACTGGGTAGACTAGGTGGGCCAAGAGGTCCTTATCTGCCAACAACTTCTATGTTTCTATGTTACTAGGAAACCCCTCCTTATAGGGAAGGGGACATTTATGCCTGTATGTGCCTGCACCTGCAATTCCCAGGGAATTATAGTAACAAGATGAACTCTGTGTGGGCTGTGGATGTTGGCTTGCATTTGATGGTCATGTCCTCTGATGCTGCTTGGAGAGATGAGAGGAGGAATAGATGGAGGAAAACACCCCTGATGACCCTACTCTTAATGAGGGCTGCATCATCAGCACCCAGGCTAAGCATCTTCCCTGGTGATTACCGGAGCATAGGGGCGGGAGGGAAATCCCAGTATTGGAGAGTGGAAGGGGGTAAACCAGTCAGCTTTTGAGCAATCAGTTTAAATGCTTCATTGGCAAGCTTTTAAACTAGTCAAAGGGGGAGGCACTGACAAGCAGCAGGAAAATCCCAGCCTCTCCCTACAAAACAGGGTACTAAATGAGAAAAAGACTGAGGTAGAATGGTCAGTGGGGGATGCTGCAACAGAAGGTAAAGCCATCAAAAAATGGAGAGCAATGAGTACTAATGCCCGTAGTCTGGGTAACAAGCTTCCTGAATTAGTGGCCTTGATGTAGGGAAACATCTGGATATCGTGGCAGTCACAGAAACATGGTACACACAAAACCATGACTGGGACATAAACATACCAGGATACACTGTCTACAGGAGGGACAGGGAGGGTAAAGAGGAGGAGGAGTAGTTTTTACATAAGGGAAGGAATAAAAGCAACAGAACAAAAGGGTAAACAGGAGGAGAAGAAGCACTGTGGGTAAATTTGGAGACAGGCAATGGCACCACAATACGCACAGTGGGTTAGATACAGACCCCTCTCAGGGGAGGAAATGGACAGGAAATGATAGAAAGTATACTTAGAATGGCAGAAAAGGGAGATATTGCTGATGGGTGATCTGAATATGCCAGATGTTAACTGGAGTGCAGTTGCAGCTGCCATCAAGAGTGCAGTTATTCTAGATGCCTACAGGGGGCATGCCTTAGACAACTAGTACTGGAGCCCACTCGAGAGGAGCAATATTAGACTTGATTCTCTCAAATGGAGATGGAGAGAGGATCACAGATGTAGAAGTGGGTAGCCATCTGGGAACTAGTCACCATCGAACAGTATGGTTCACAATAAACACAGCAATAGAGTCAAGCCATACAAAGACAAAAGTACTGGACTTTAGGAGGGCTGACTTTGCCAAAATGGGTGAGTGCCTAAGGAATGCACTAGCAAATGGGCAGGAAGGAGGGGTGGAAGAACAATGGGGAATAATAAAAAGTGCCATCACAGAGGTAACAAGCCTTTGTGTGAAGCAAATAAACAAAACAAAACGATGTAAGAAACCACTATGGTTCTCAAAGGAAGTGGCAGTGAAGGTTCAAGAGAAAAAGAAAGCATTCAGGAAGTACAAGGAATCGCAGAAGAAGCAGGACAGAGAACTGTATCAGTTAAAGCAAAGGAGGCTGGGAAGGCAGTCAGAACTGCAAAGGCCCAAACCGAGGAAAAGACAGCCAACTCAGTTAAGAAGGGGATAAAACCTTTATAGGTACATCAGGAGCAAAGGAAGACCAAGGGAGGGATAGTGAGGATTAATTAAGGAGGGAGGTGGGCAGAGGGAGACTGTGAAAAGGCAGAGATACTAAACAAATATTTTGCTCAGTATTTACAAATGATGAGGGGAGGTACATAAAACAAACAGTAGTAACACTCTGGATACAGAAGTTGATACCAGCACTTTTACAGAAGAAAGGGTTCTGAAAGAACTCTTAAAACTGAAGGTGGACAAAGCAATGGGGCCTGATGGGATTCATCCCAGAATTCTAAAAGGGCTAAGGGTAGAACTAGTGACACCACTGACTACCCTTTTTAACAAATCATGGGAGGATGGGGTGGTACCCGAGGACTGGAGGAGAGCAGATGTGATTCCCCTTCACAAAAGTGGGAGCAAGGCAGAGGCAGGAAACTACAGGCCTGTTAGTTTAACCTCAGTGATAGGGAAAATGATGGAATCACTTCTGAAGGAAAGAATTGTCGAGTATCTAGAGGCCAGTGGGGCACAGGACCCTAGGCAGCATGGATTCACAGCGGGAAGGTCATGCCAGACGAATCTAATAGATTTCTTTGACTGGGTGACCAAAGTAGTAGATCAGGGAGGGGCTGTGGACATGGCCTACCTAGACTTTAGCAAGGCATTTGACACAGTCCCACACAAAAGATTAATATACAAGTTAGCCAGCCTGAAGTGGGTCCCAAGATGACAGCCTGGGTAAAGAATTGGCTGGAGAATAGGACACAGAGAGTAATAGCTAATGGAGTCCACTCAGAAGAAAGGAGGGTTACTGTGGGGTACCGTAGGGTTCAGTATTAGGACCGGGTCCTCTTCAATGTCTTTATAAGCAACATTGCGGAAGGACTGGAAGGAAAAGTATGTCTCTTTGCAGATGACACTAAGATCTGCGAGTTGATGCACAGGGTGGGGTGGAAAGGATGAGAAGGGACTTGGCAAGGTTAGAGAAATGGTCAAATGTATGGCAGCTTAGATTCAATGCTAAGAAGTGCAAGGTAATGCACCTGGGAAACAAAACCCAGGGGAAGAGTACACAATGGGGGTGAGATACTAACAACAACAAAAATGGAAAGGGACCTGGGGGGTCATATCAGATGACCTAAAGGTGGGCAAGCAATGTGAGAGGGCAGCAAGGAGGGCTGGGGGTTACTGGGATGCATAGGAGAGGCATCACCAGTAGAAAACAGGAAGTTATTATCCCTCTGTACAGACAGCTGGTGAGACCCCATCTGAGTACTGTGTGCAGTTCTGGAGACCCAATCTCCAGAAAGACATAGACAGGATGGAAGCTGTCCAGAGGAGGCACTAAAATGGTGCAGGGTCTGCACCGGAAGACATATGAAGAGAGACTTAAGGAGCTTAATATATAGCCTCAAGGAAAGGAGGAGAGGGGGGACATGATACTTTCAAGTACCTCAAGGAATCAACAAAGTCCAAGAGGTACCATCTTTCAAAAAAGAGGTGTGCAAGAACAAGGGGGCACAATTTGAAGATAGAGGGGACGGCTCAGAGGTAATTTAAGGAAGTATTTTTTCACAGAGAGGGTTGTGGATGCATGGAACGGCCTTCTGGAGGAGGTTGTGGAGTCAAAATCAGTGGTGGAATTCAAGCATGCATGGGACAGTCATAAGGCAATTCTGGGGGTTGGGGGTAAGAAGAAATAGGCTGCTGGTTAACTAGGATCTGCAGCTTATCCAGTAGGTAGGGAAATGGGCAGACTGGGTGGGCCAAGCGGTCCTTATCTGCTGTCAAATTCTATGTTTCTATGTTTCTATGTAGCTCACTTATGATGGTGGCCAGTGGGAGGCATGCCAAGCCCCTTAAGCAGCATGGCATCAGTAGAGGTATGAGTCACGGGGGGGTAGATCTCAATAATATAAATAATGCTTGGTCTGTATATTTCTACATGTTAGTCAGCCTAATGGTGCAAAGGCAGAAAGTACAGTTATGTAAGAACTTACCATAACAGTAGATCTTCAAGAGAAGCTCTTACAGCAGGCCACACTGGTAGGACTATGCCACCAGGCATTAGGACCACACGGAAAATGTCTAGCTAGCAGTCTACCACAGGGGACCACCCCCCCACTGACGTCAGTCATCTGATGTCAGCCTAGGTTATATAGGAGGGCAGTCCAGCACACTACCTCAGTTCTTCCACCAGAGACTCTGCACAGCCAGCTGATGGAGGACCAAGGAAGTTATTTGGAGGGCCTATAAAAGAAGGCAGAAGCAGATGCTATAGATGCTATAGAAAAAGAAAAGCAGAGGGAAGGAGGGAGGGAGGAAGGGAAAGCAGGGCATGCAGCAAGAGCTTCTCTAGAAGATCTACTGTTACGGTAAGGTCTTACATAACTGTACTATCTTACTTCAAGAAAGGCTCTTGCAGCAGGCCACACCAGTAGGAATGAGTCCCAAGCAATGTCAGTTATCACCAGGATAACACACCAGGAAGAGGACAAGACAGCAGACTAGAGCTCAAGACAGAAGGCCCTGAAGGAAGAAAATAAAAAAAGTGCAAAAGTACGGGAATGGCGGTCGACTGTAGCTGCAATGTTCACTGAGGTCCGATATGCATGGGTCAATGGCGGGAAAAGAACTGAGGTGGTGTGGGGACTGCCCTCCTATATAGCCTAGGCTGACGTCGGATGACTGATGTTGGTGGGCTCGGTCCCCTGTGGTAGACTGCTAGCTAGAAGTTTTCCATGTGGTCCTAGTACTTGGCGGCATAGTCATACCATTGTAGCCTGCTGCAAGAGCCTTCCTCAGAGTAAGATCTTGACAGTGCCATGTGGGATAACCATGTTTGATTCCAAACTCATGAATCCTATCCTCAGACTTGTGTGACTCGGGTAGTGTTGTGAAAGCAATGTGCTTTGGGTCTGGGTAGGGTGGTTGAGTGAAACAATAACACTCTCTCTGGCCAACCCTGGCAGCGTTTTTTTTTTAAACTGAAGTTTATTCAGGATTTCGTTAAAGAAAATACACAGAATGACAAGCATATATTGCATGTAAGTACACTGACATGAAGTTAGAGATCCTGTTCAATACCAAAATTAATGCGACAGTTGATGTAGGGCAAGTTCTAATTTGAATAGCATCCTTTACATTTAAGTTATGGTACAAAGTCATTTTGTTGCAACATTATACAATGAACCCACCTACATCAAATAAGTTCAAATTGAGGTAAACCTTGGTTGACTTTGGCATTTAACTTTGGGGACTTTATCTGACAGCCAATTCTTTGTTATGGCTTTCTTGGCTATCAGAATGCAAATCTCTAGTATATTTCGAGTACTAGGATTACAAAAGTCTTTGGGTACTTCAGAGAACAACATAGTGGTCACCATGAGAGTGAAAGTTGGGTCAAATATCTTTTGACATTCTATAGGTACATCAGCGATAGAAGAACAACTGGGGAGGATTGTGAGGCTCAAAGCAGAGGAGGAAGAGTGTAAGGAGGGTGGTCTAGACAAAGCAGAAATACTGAACAAATACTTCTGTTCAGTATTCACTAAGGAGGGAAAGGGTCAAGGACCACAGTTGGGGAGCAGAGGCAATGGGGGGGGAGTGGACACCAGTCCATTCACAGTGGTGCGAGTTCTGGAGGAACTCACAAAGCTGAAGGTGGATAAAGCCATGAGGCCAGACCACATATACCCGAAGGTATTAAAGGAGCTGAGAAGGGAACTAGCAGCACCTCTGGCCACCCTTTTCACAGAGTCACTCAACACAGGCGTGGTTCCAGAGGACTGGAGGAGGCCACATGTAGTTGCACTGCACAAAGGTGGAAGTAGGGAGGAAGTGGGGAACTACAGGCCAGTCAGCCTCCCCTCAGTGATGGGGAAGATCATGGAGACATTGCTGAAAGAAAGGATAGTGGCACACCTGGAATCCAATGGTGCCCAGGATCTGAGGCAACACGGATTCACAGCAGGAAGATCTTGTCAAACAAATCTGATAGATTTTTTTGATTGGGTGACTAGGAAAGTGAACCAGAGAGGGGCAGCAGACATTGCCTACCTAGATTTCAGCAAAACCTTTAATACTATCCCACACAGAAAGCTGGTTAACAAGATGAGTAGTCTGCGCATGGGGCATAAGGTGATACATTGGGTTAGAAACTGACTGATGGACAGAAGACAGAGGGTGGTGATAAATGGGATCCAATCCAAGGAGAGAGAGGTGACCAGTGGAGTACCACAGGGATCAGTACTGGGACCAGTCCTGTTCAATGTCTTCATTAGTGACATTGCAGAGGGTCTGGAAGGAAAGGTCTGCCTATTTGCAGATGACACCAAGATCTGCAACAAAGTGGATACTCCAGAAGGGGTGCAGAAAATGAAGAGGGACCTGGAGAAGCTTGAAAGATGGTCAGAGGTGTGGCAACTGAAGTTCAATGCAAAAAAGTGCAAGATAATGCACCTGGCTATGGGGAACCCTGGGGAGAGCTACAGAATGGGGAGGGGGTGCTGACTGTCACCAAAGAGGAAAGGGACCTAGGGGTTATCATATCTGATGACCTTAAGGTATCAAAGCAGTGTGTAAAGGCTGCAGGGAGGGCCAGTGGCATGCTGGAGTGCATAGGCAGAGGCATTATTAGCAGGAGATGAGAGGTGGTGATACCATTGTATAAAACACTGGTAAGGCCTCACCTGGAGTACTGCATGCAGCACTGGAGACTACACATGCATAAGGACATAGACAAGGTAGATGCTATCCAGAGAAGGGCAACAAAGATGGTGCATGGCTTGCATCGCAAAACATATGAGGAGAGACTATGAGACCTCAATATGTACTCACTGGAGGAGAGGAGAGAAAGAGGGACATGATAGAAACTCTCAAGCACCTCAAGGGCATAAATAAGGTGCAGGTGGGAGATCTTTTCCAATGTAGAAAAGATATCAGAATGAGGGGACACAATTTGAAATTGGGGGGAGATTAAGAGGTAACGTGAGTACGTTTTTCTGTACAGAGAGGGTGGTGGACATTTGGAACAGTCTGCCACAAGAGGTGGTGGTGGGGGCAAGTACAGTTGAGGGGTTTAAACATGCCTGGGACAGGCACAAGGGAACATTCATTGGGGGGGAGTGATGAAAAGTCATTGATCACTTAGGGTCAGTGACTGCATACAAGTATAGGACTTAAGGCCAGACTACATGGGCCTTGCTGTCCTTATCTGCCGACAATTTCTATGTATCCATGTTTGAAGTTTCCCTTTAAGTTGTGCCAATAGGGCTGCAGTGCTGGGCAAGCCTAAAAAATATGTGCACGTGTGACCTTCTCTATGCCACAGTTGCTCCATACTGAGGGACATATTTCATCTGTTGTGATGGGGTACAAAAAATCTGATCATGCATTTCCAAGAAATTTATTTCCAGCTATGAGAAGATGTAGGTTTGTTTGCATAAGTTATAGATCAATCTCATTGTTTTCTCAATAAGTCAGTGCCCAAGTCCCCTTGTCATTTCAATGTGACATAAATGGCTAAGGCTGTCTGGGCAGAATATAATTGAGAAATCAATGAATCCAAGGAGCCCCCTCCCAGTGTTTGCTGTGCTACATTGAGCATAGATGGTATATCCTGATTAGATGGATGTGCTTGTAATTGAAACTACATGTTGTGGCGAGCTACCCCACTGCTAGCCCTTATTTGTAGATATAATTCTGTTGTATATATGTTTTTTAATGTAATTCCATCAGCAAGACACATAGAGAAAAAGACTGGCCTTTTTTTTTTAAAAGGGTTTGACCTTCCTCTAACCTACATGGCCAGCCTTGCTTGGAGGAATCTGACAAGTTCTTGTCAAAAAGCTTGTTGATACATGATCAAAGAGTATTCCTTAAATGTTTACTGGCCAAGGGAAACAGAAGTAAAAAATCAGCTTGTATAATCATACAACTTACAGGGTCTTCCTTATGACTAAATTAAGCCAGTTCAAAATCCCAGGATGAGAGAAGCTATTTCCACTGTTGTAAGCCCTTAAGATCAAAAGGGAAATGGTCTTAGACAAGAGGTGACAGAAAAGGTTCCCACAGTACACCGACATTTGTTATAAGTGCCAGGAAACATCCTTCTAACATACCTGTGTGAGATTATAAACCCTATGCTAACTATGGGAATCTGACATCAAAGATCATTATGAAAATAAAACTTTGGGGAAGCACAAGAGTGACACCTGCTGGCCTAAAAAGAGAAAGGCCAACCTCTATTCACTGACTTGGAAGAGCCACTCTTTATTCATAGACTGGGGGTTCTTCTATATAAACTCCCCAGCACAGACACGAAGGGCCATTTTGCTTGGATTCTCCTGACCACCTGTCAGCACAGAGACTGCCTAAGAACCAAAGGCTGCTACAGAAAGACTGACGTAATTTGCAAACTAGCGATTCTCTGGATTTGGAAATTTTCACATCTCAGCTAAACTAGCTAGTTAGTGCATTTTCATTGTACATTTTTCCATTTTTTTCTTGTATACTGTAACCCAAATTAATATTCTATTTTTAGTTGTACTTGTATTTATTTAAGTATTTTAGTAAAACTTTTGTTTTCCAAAAGAAATTATGCCTGCTTGAGAGTTTTTATATTGTATGTTGACTGTAGAAGGTTTATTAATAATTTGTGAAAACTGTTATTGCCAGAGGGGTCATCATAAGCAACCAAACTGAGAAAAGGGTCTGGAAGGATAGGCAGAATACCAGAGTCTACAAAGATTTTGAACCAGGTTGTTGCATGTCCTGTAGGGAGAAGGCCAAATCATGTGTTACGCTGCTACCCCGAAGAGACTATGAATCTTAGGTCTTCCTCCTTTGTGTAATAGCAAAGGAAAGGTTCATATTTGGCCACAAGACTCAAGACTGGTATTGTGCTCTTATCCAGAGCTAGAGGGACACCCAGGATCCTCATGGCAGAGGTGCAGTCATGACCTCAGCGTGCATTCTAAAGGACAGGAGAGTATCCCTGTTCCCCCCGTCATGGATTGCACTTTAGAGTGGGCACTGTGAGCTCAGTGGGCCAGACCCCAGGAGTGTGTTTGTGACACATGTAACCCTTTAACTGCAGGTAATGGAAAGGTAAATGTCTGTTTAAGTTCTACAAAATCAACAAAGTCCCCTCTCCTTATGCTGTGGGAAGGCAAACAAAGAACCTGCCATTCCCATTGCCAGTAGGTGGGGTCCATTTTGGCTGAATGAAAGGAAGGGCTAGAGGAAAAAGGAGTCAGAAAAAATCGATGTAGAGACTATTGTCTTTGTGTCAGAGCTCTGTGCCACATTAAGATTGTATTATCTGTAAATTCATTATCCCAGGAGGGATAGGAGGCCAGTATAAGTGTCTGTAGCAGCATTTTTAGGAACAGGAAGGAGATCTGCTTCTACTGATTCAATAGTCTCGCAGTGGGCTGTATAGAGAGGAGAGATCCAATATAAGGCAGTGCGGAGCTGGGCCGCAGCATGATCTCTCTCTTGATTTGGTAGGACAAGGTCACTCTCTCTCTTTGGCAATTCCAGCATAGTATACCTAATACGTGACTTATGTCCTGCCCATAGAAACTGCAAGTTCAATCGGTCCCATTACTGAAATTGCAATTTGGTGAGTATGACTAGTAAGGTCTGTGCTAGGTACAATAGGTGGGACAGGATAGTCATACGTATACATTCCACCTTCTGTAACAGTGAAAGTGATACAGTATGGCCTGCTATCTTATCAAATCAGACTGAAATGCCTGTAGGAGGGGGCAATAGTTATTCGCCAAAATCTGAATGAGATCCACTGGTAACATCACTCCTAAATATTTGAGATCTGGGAGACACCAACGAAAAACAAACTGTAGTTTAGTTGTGTCAGTAGGTGCAGTGTTTAATTATAACACCTCAGTTTTAGCAGTGTTTAATGTGCACTCTGCACACTCTAAAAGTACATAAAAGTTCCTATAAGGTGGAGCAGAGAGATGCCTGGAGAGGCCATGTAAATAAGCAGATAATCTGTGTATAAGGCACATTTCTGATGCCTGCCTCCCAGGGTTATACCACTGTTGGATTAAGCAGCAGTTTAAACCAATAAATGGGTTTGCCGACATATTGGGGTTTTTGGTTTGGTAAAAACCAAAGGTTTATATCTACTTTATAATATTCAGGATAGATGATAAACTGCATCTGACCCTTCAAAGTCTCTTGACTGTGGAGAAACACCTGGAGTCAGGAAACAGGTTTTTAAATGTTTGGAATGTGCAAATTCCATCCAATTAAGCAATTTTACTATAAACTTCATGTTTCCCAACAAACAAATCTCATCTGTAAACAGCTGTCTCTGATGGAAACCAAAGATTGGGGGTCCTGTATAATTAACCAGCGGGTGATGCTATTTCATATTTTTGGGAGCCGTCTTAACTTTAACTTTTATTGGTTCTGTCTTTTTGTTCATGTCAAGCAAACACCGACCATCTAACTATCACAGAGGTGGTATCTGAAAACCAATCTCAGCTGAAACTGCATTTTATTGTCCAGCATTTCTCCGGGTAAATGGGCAATCACCAGTTTTTGCTGACTAAGACAGTACAGGGTCCAGCTAGTTTCTTTTAGATCTTGTAAAGGTCATTCAGGGATCTTGTGTCAATAATCAAATGTTAAGAGCAATTTATTTCTGTATTCGTGGTGTTTCTCAAATATAGTATATAGCACTGGTTTTCTCTACTTCATGGTTAAGAGTTATAATTGGAAAACTATCCTAGACATAAATTGGTCTGTAAGTGGCACAGGATGTTTTGACTTTGTTCTGTTTCATTTTTGCTGATATTGTGTCAGGTTTCCAGGTAAGCAATGCTGGGTTCTCCTGAAATACATGTTTTTAGGCCACAGCACGTGAAGTTAATGAAACATCTTTAAATCGGTTATAAAACTCACTTGTATAGCCATCTGGCCCAGAGCTTTTTCTGTTCTTTTGCTCCTTAATAGTGTTTTTCAGTTCAAAAGTGTGGATTGGAGTGGCTAGTTGGGCTAGCTGCTCCTGCGTTAAAGAAGGGAGAGTAACATTGGCTAGAAAAATATTCATTGCCTGGGAGAGGGTGAGCACTCCAAGGTATACTGGTGCTCATAATAGTTACGGAAGGTGGCTAGTATCCTTTGTTGGTCAATGTATATCACCGATGTGGTAGGATCCTTAATGATAAATGAGTGTTGCTTAGTCTGGCATTATAGCCTATACGCAAGAACTTTCGTGGCCCCAGACCCACCTTCGAAGTACTTCTAGTGGTGATAGTGCAGCACCCCGTAAGTCTTGGCCTGTTTAATCTTTGTAAGCTCAATGACAACTGAATTATCCCCTTGCATGTGCAGGAGTTTGTGTCTGCCCGCTGTTGTGGTGATCACAAGTTTTTCCTCTCATTTTTTCTTCAGGCAAGCTGAATAACTAATTAATTCACCACATAACATTACCTTACGTGTTCTTGGGGCTGTGTCCAGGTAAGAGTTATCTTTGATGATTTGGTTCAGTTTGTCTCTGACCATCTCGTGGAAGTCTATGGAATTCAGCAAAGTGCTAACAAACTGCCACAGAGTCTGATTTCTATTAGGGCATCATTACAATGTTACTAAGATAGGGGCATAGTCAGAGAGACAAACTGGTAATATCTCACAATTAGTAACCCAGAATGTACGTTGGAAAGAAGTACCGAGTCAATTCTGGTAGATATTTGATGTGGAGCTGAAAAGTGTGTGTAGCTGTAAGTGGGTGGGTTCAGGGCATGCCATGTGTCCACCTAGGCATATGTTTTAAGTAAGGTTCTGCTCATATTTTGCACCTCTTAGGCACTGGGGGTTCAGGTTAGTGGTATCCATGATGTTATACATCATAGTATGATCACCTCCTATGAGCAGTATACTCTGTTGGTATTGCAGAATTTTGCCAAACAGCTGATTCACTGTGAAGGTATCGGGGGTATCAGAGCTGGGGTGGGGGTACAGACTGACTAATATCAGGTCCTTACCCAGATATTGGCCTTGCAGGATGGCCAGCCAGCCAGTCTTCTGGGTCAATATAGGAGCCCATTACCCAAAAAGGTGTACATCTAGGGACCAGCACTGTCGCTCCCCTGTGTTTACCTTATTTATAGCTAGATTCAATAACATGTGAGCAGCCAAATTTTTCTAACTTTTGATGATCAGTGGGAGATACGTGAGTTTCTTGAAGCAATATGAAAGATGGACAAGTCTGTCTAATTGCACTCAGTACCTTGTTATGTTTTATGGGGTTGTTAAGCCCACGGACATTATGAGAAAAACCTTAGCAGGAGTAATTGTGGTCATGAAAAGAAACAGTTATAACAATTCCCAAGTGTCCTCGGCTCTGCACTCCAGGCTAAACTCAGTCTACAACAGTATCTGTTGCTTTGTGCTCCTTGCTCCTTACTCTACCCATCACTGCACTTTGTACCAGTCACTAAGTTAACTCCCACTCCAAGTACGGTTTGACTATGCCCTTAGCTGTATAATAGACAATACACTCAGAGGCGGCCACACTTACTCAACCCTCCTCATGGGCAGAGTGGCATCAAAGAACCTCCGTGAATCATCCGTCCCACATCTGGAGGTCCCTAGAATCTCCTCTGCCATGGGCAGTAAAGCTCTTTCTGTCTCTGCCCCCTCCATATGGAACAAACTCCCTACATCACTCTGCTCGACCACCTCCCATGCCTCCTTCAAAACCCACCTCAAAGACTGGCTGCTGTCAGAAGCCAAATGCTCTTGCCCACCTGGATAATGTGGGCATCCTCTTCCTCCTTGTCCTCCCCCCCCCCCGATGCGGGGTGCCACCCCTCCTAGAGGCTCCTCACCCTACCTAGCTTTTAACTCTCCCCACCTGGCTTATACACTCTCCCTCCTCTCCAAGCAGCATTTTTCTCTTATGAGGACTATTGTACTGAAACTGTATTGACCTGATTACTGACCTGTTTACTGCACCATGTACCTTACTGTAATTTCACTTTAGTTATCGTAACTGTGTACTGACACATTTTGTTTTGTAAACTGCATTTTGTGACTATGTAGTGACCTGATTACTGACCTGTTTTACTGCCCCATGTACTTCACTTTATATAATGTCCCTTTGCACTATTGCTGCATTCACCTAATTGTTGGTGCCTGTAATACTGTTATGTAGCCTATATCTGCTGTACTCAATGTGCCACATGAGTGGCTCGGCTGTGCCTGAAAATGATCCATTGGATCAGTGCACCCATCAAGTTATCAAAGACATAAATAACATAGAAACATAGAAGTTGACGGCAGATAAGGATCGCAAGGCCCATCCAGTCTGCCCATTTTTTCTACCTTATGAATATGCCATAGGCCTTTACTCTGTCGATGGCCTATTTATTCATACTCATCTATATTGCTCCCTTATGCCCTAAATTTATAAATAAATAGAGAGCGGTAAGGTAAACAAACAGTAAACCACAAATGATGTAAACAACATTGAACTAGTCCTCCACACAAGTGGTGCAGAGCAAGGCTTCCTAGGCAGGAGAACCAGTATGCAGATTCTCTATGTACTCAAGGGGTTGCCTGTTTGGTGTCACAACCTACCTCAAGTAAGGAAAGGGAACATTGTTTAACTAGGAGTAGCACACTAAGCTGAAGCTTGTTTCCAGATGCAACCTGGGAGCACTAGGAAGTTAAGTGACTTGCTCAGGATCACACAGTATGCACCTAGGTGGCTGTAGGATTCAAACCCAGGTCTCCAGATCTGCAGCTCAGAGTCTTAACCCACTATGCTATACTGCCTCCTAGGAGAATAAGTGTCCCCATAGAAGGGGACAGATCTCCAGAGGGTGGGACAAACCCACCCACTAGGGAGAGGGAAGGGTGCACCAGTGAGTGCAAGGATATGCCAAGCACACAGAGAGAACCAAGGATGTGCTCCACAGTCCATAGCATCAAAAGGATATACACAGAATCGGTAACTGCTCTCCCCGCCCTCCCCCATCCAAACAAGCTCCACAGGAAAAAGGGGAAGAAATAATCGGTTTAAACAAAGGCCCTTCAGTGAGTACAACAACAATTCTTGTGCAAGTGTATAAACTTGCAGCACTCTGAAGGTAGTGCCTAACAGCATCAGTGAGGGGAGACCTCCAGAGTACCTGCCCAGTGCAAGATACTGATACAACTTCAGCAACACATGGGATACAGAGATAAGACTGCTGCCGGACTAACATATGGTGAAACATCAGGATAACTGCAATATTTGCAGTAAAGATCAATAAAGAAAAAAAAGCAGTAAAGCTGAGGATCCTAATCAGACATTAGCTGACCCCCTCACCCAGTCTTCTGAGAGGTGCCAGATTTTATAGCAGGTTGTAGTTTCATAGTCTAGTTACAGCTGGTCAAAGGCTGGCAAGCAAACAACACTCCCCCCAAGAGATAAACAACAGAAAGTTACAGAAAGTCTCAGAATGTCTACACCAAGTTACTAGCACAGTTCCTGCCACAATATATCAGTCTTTAGAAGAACATTCTGGGTACTGCAGTGCTGCCCCATCTGTAGGTACCTCTCTGGGCTGAGGGCGGAGGTGGCCAGTCTCCAGGCCAAGCTGGCAGGAGTACTGGAGACCTTCACCCACACCCAGAGGCCACCATGTCCCCAGCCACTGCCACTTCAGATGCCAAGATAGAGGGTGGGATGGACTACAGTGGGCTCGGGGATGGTCGGGGGGGGTCAGAAGCACATCCCCCATCTGGTCCAGCTCAAGAACTCCTATACTGTTCTGCAAGAGTGGGAGAGCCCCACAGGGGAACACGAGGCTGCGACCAGAAGGGAAGTGAGGGGCCCCCAGGAGGGAGCCCCAGTGGAGGGAGGGAAGAGGACCCCCAAAGGAAGAAGAAATTACTCCTAGTGGGGGACTCAATTGTCCAGGGAATGGAGCTGAGAAAGGATAGCAGGGAGGAGAGGAAGGTCAAGTGCCTTCCAGGAGGCACTGCTCGGAAGGAGGGTGAGTGGATCCAGAGGATCACTGAAACAGTGACAAGAAGAGGGTGGCTGGAGGTTGTTATACACCTGGAAACAAATGACCTATCCAACAGCAGGACAATCCTAGAACAGGTGCAAGAGGACTTCAGAGAGTTGGGGGGGAGGCCTGGGGAAGGTAGCAAACTCCGTGACATTTTTAGAGATGCTGCTGTGTAAACTGGCAGCTGGGGGATGAACTCAGACAGGTCCCTTCAGCATGTGGTTAAAGGGGCTGATGCAGCGAGAAGGGGTAATGGCTATATTGGGACCCTCCTGGAATGATGCAGACCTGTGCAAAGGTGATGGACTGCATCCGTCCAGGAAGGGAAGGCAATCTTTAATGAACAGTTTAAATGCCTCGTGAACAGGCATTTCAACTAGACGGGGAGGCACACGGGAACAGGAAAGCAATAGCAGCCCACCTCCACAAGGCAGAGAGACCAGAACTGGGATGCAGAAAGACAAGTTGAACATAGGGACGACAGAATCAAGGACAAAGCAATAAGCAGAGGAATTGTATCCGTATAGGAAAGAATCCTGGGGGGGGGAGAATCAGGGGAGCAACAACAGGGATGGGGGAGGATAGGCAGCAAATCAGGGAAGACCATGGTAATGAATGCCTGAAGCCTGGTAAATAAAATCCCTCACCTGGACACCTTACTAGTAGAGGGGGATCTGGACATAGCTGCAATAACAGAGACTTGATATACCGCAAATCATGGATGGGACATTAATGTACCGGGTTATGCTCTGTTCAGGAGGGACGGGGGTAAAAAGGGGAGGGGTGGCCCTGTACATCAGGGATGGTATAAAGACTACAGAGGTGCAGGGTAGACAGGGGGAGGCTGAGGCACTGTGGGTCACCCTTGAGCCTGGCAATGGCACAGCAATATGCACAGGAATGATTTACAGGCTTCCAGCACAGAGGGAAGATGCAGATAGGGAGTTACTGGATGAAATACATGAGATGGCAACAAAAGAGGAGGTTCTGATGCTGGATGATTTCAATATACCAGACGTGGACTGGACCACACAGTCAGCTACGTGACCCAAGAGCCGGGACATCCTAGACTCCCTACAGGGGCAGGTCTCAGGCAGCTTGTGCTTGATCCCACCAGAGACAGAGGGATACAGGACCTGGTACTGACCAATGAGGACAGAATCGCAGAAGTCCTGGTAGAAGGCCAACTGGGTCCAGCGACCACCTCATAGTGTGGTTTAACGCGGGAACAGGGACACAGTCAAATTACACAAAGGCGAAGGTCTTAGATTTCAGAAGGACAGACTTTGCTAAAATGGGGGGATGTATCAAAGAAGCCCTGGCGAGGAGGGTGGGGTGGGGGGAGTTGAGTAGCAGTGGGAACACCTGAAGGGAGCCATAGAGGAGGTGATGAACCAATGCATCATGTTGGTAATCAAAGGCAAGAGAAGGAAGAAACCACTATGGTTCTTGAAAGAGATGGCAGACAAAGTAAGTGCCAAAAGGGCAAGGTTCAGGAAGTATAGGGAGACTCAAAGGGAGGAGGACAGCGAAGGTGTACCAAGAATGCCTAAGGAAAGCAGGGAAGGCTGTAAGGAGAGCAAAGGCACAGACTGAGGAAAGATTAGCGCAGACTGTGAAGAAGAGGGATAAGACATTCTATAGGTACATCAACGCAAGAAGGAAAGCCTGGGGGTGGGGGAATTATAAGGCTCAGAGGGGACGAAGGGAAGTGTAGGGAGGGAGACCAGGAAAAGTCAGAAATACTGAATAAATACTTCTGTACAGTATTCACCACAGAGGCAAAGGGTCATGGGCCACAGTTGGGCAACAGATATGGGGGGGGGAGTGTACACTAGCCCATTCACAGAGGAAAGAGTCTTGGAGTAGCTCACGAAACTGAAGGTGGACAAAGCAATGGGGCCAGATGGCATATACCCGAGGATATTAAGGGAGCTCTGACAGCTATGTTCACAGACTCTCTGAACACAAGAGTAGTTCCGGAGGACTGCACGTGTAGTTCCTCTACACAAAAGTGGCAGCAGGGAGGATCCAGGGAACTATAGGATGGTCAGTTTCACCTCAGTAGTGGGGAAGATCATGGAGGCACTACTTAAAGAAAGAATAGTGGGACAGTTGGAATCCAAGGGTGCCCAGGATCTGAGGCAACACGGATTCACAGCAGGGAGGTCATGTCAAACTAATCTGATAGATTTCTTTTGAATGGGTGACAAGGGAGGTCAATCGGTGGGGGGGGTGGACATCATCTTCCTCGATTTCAGCAAGGTCTTTGACACCGTCCCACATAAAAGGCTGGTTAGCAAGATGGGTAGACTGGGCATGAGCCTCAAGGTAGTAAACTGGGTTAGGAACTGGTTAACAGACAGGAGGCAGAGGGGGTGGTAAATGGGATCCAATCTGGGGAGAGGGGGTGACCAGTGGGGTACCTCAGGGATCAGTCCTTGGGACAGTCCTGTTTAATGTCTTCATTAGTGACAGAATGGAGGGGCTTAAGGGAAAGGTCTGCCTGTTTACAGATGACACCAAGATCTGCAACAGGGTGGATACTCCAGATGGGGTGGAGAAAATGAGGAGGGACCTGGGAAAGCTTGAAAAATGGTCCAAGGTGTGGCAGCTGGGGTTCAACTCAAAGAAGTGTAAAATCATGCACCTGGGATGAGGGAACAATGGGGAGAGCTACAGAATGGGGGGGGAGTTACTGACTATCACCAAGGAGGAAAGGGGTCTGGGGGTTATCATTTCGGAGGACCCAAAGATGTCTAAACCGAGTACAAAGGCAGCAGGGAGGGCCAGTGGCATGCTGGGGTGCATAGGCAGAGGTATCACTAGTAGAAGGAGGGAGGTGTTGATGCCATTGTACAAAACACTAGTGAGACCTCACCTGGAGCACTGTGTTCAATTCTGGAGACCACATCTACATAAGAATATTGATAGGGTGGAAGCGGTCCAGAGAAGGGTGGCAAAGATGGTACGGGGCTTGCACCAGAAGACATGAGTAGAGATTAAGGGACCTCAATATGTACTCACTGGAAGAGAGGAGGGATTGGGGGGGGGGCATGACAGAAACTTTCAAGTACCTTAAAGGCATAAACAAGATACGAGTGTGACATCTTCCAGTATAGGAGAAAGTACAAGAATGGGGGGCATGGTATGAAATTGGAGGGTGGTGGGTTAAGGGGAAATATGAGGAAGTTTTTCTTCATGGAGAGGGTGGTGGATGCATAGAATGGTCTGCCACAGGAGGTGGTGGGAGCGAGCGTAGTGGAGGGATTTAAACATGCATGGGTCAGACACAGGGGAACCCTAAAAGCTAGGGGGAGTAGAGTGAGCCATTGACCTCATAGAGTCAGAGGCATCAGAACAAGGGGAGGGCATATGGGCAGACTAGATGGGCCTGGTGGTCCTTATCTGCCATCAACTTCTATGTTTCTATGTCCCTGAAGGCAGTGAATGCCACAGTTCCTGCAGGAAGGGGGAAATGAGCAGTATTATGTGCTGAATCTCCATGTCAGGCTTAGGCAGAGATGCAGGTGTTTTGCCCAGCCCTGGCACCACCCCAGGGGAACATTGTGAGATAAAGTATCAATGAGAAGGTGAGTTACACGAGAGAGGTCCCAACCCCCACCTGACGATGTGCACCACTCTCAGCTATACCCAGGATTCCACATTTCTTATCACTGGTTGTTCGAGGGTATAAAAGACAAAGTAGGTCATGTAACTAGGTAAAACTGAAACGTTAAATCATAGGGATAGGGTGGATGGTGCTCTGAAAGTAATTGAGGTGATCCTAAGTACCATCAGGCAGACCACTCAACCTCTCTGAAGAGTGCACAAGGTTGTAAGTTAGATAGTGGAAAGCCGGCCCGGTGGCATAGAGGGCTAAGGGAATTGAGCTTGGCATGCCAGGGGTTGGCCGGGGGGGGGAGTGGATCGAGCATCCGATGACTGCTCTCTTATCCCGAGGATAGGGAGAGATGCCATCTCACTCCTCAGCTGCCATCTGGTGGAGGCTGGGCGGCAGTGCTGGAGTTTAGCGCCATAGAAGGGAGGTGCTGTGGTTCCATAGTATGCACCTGGCTTCACCTGCACATGCATACATGCCACTATGGCTAGGGGACAAGGAAGAAAACCAGAAAAGGGAAGGCACCGGCTTTGGGAAGCCCTGCCTGCCTGGTTTCATTCCCCGTGATCACCACCTGACCACTGCCCCACCCTGGATGTAGTCACGGGTGGAGGAGGATGGCCTCCCATCCTAGCTCCACCATGGGGGGGCAATCTGTGGGGAATTCTCAGGGGTGGTTGATCGGGGGGGTGGATGCCAGGTGAGGGTGGCAGAGGCAGGGCTGAGAGCCTGCCAAAGCCAACCTGCTGAGAGAAAGAGCTGTACGAAAAAGAAAAAAAAAAGAGAGTGGCAGGTACAGGGACATGGGGCACTCTGCCCCCCCCCCCACCAGTTTCATAAGAGCATGCAAACCCCTGCAGTAGCACCAAGACTGCACATATACTGTAATGGAGCAGCATTCTGAAGGCACTTAGGAGATTTGAGAGGCATGCCTGCAGTGTGATGGGTTCATTGCTGTAGGTAATCCAGAAAAGATCCTGTAGAGAGTAATGACAGGCTGAGTAATATCACAGTCCAAGTCCAGGGACAAGAGCTCTGCACAGGATGAGCAGTGAAAAATGTCTCAAGTCTTAGTAAAGGTATGAAGTAAGTCCTGTACATCTTTGAGGGGTGGCAGTTGACTATGTTCTCCTATCCTGCAGCACTTTCATATCTAAAGTAGGGCAGTCCCTCTGCTGCTCTGGATGGTGTCTGCAGCACTGGGGCTTGGCTGTTTTGCTGCCTCTTTTCTTGAGATCTGCAAGGGCAGTTTCAGGGGTTTCATACAGTACTGCACCCTCCAAACAAATAAACCCTAGTCTGTCAGGAAAAGGTATACGAAATCAAAGTTGTTGCTTTCGAACAGTCACTATGGGGCTAAGTTCCTTGCTCTTTTCCATCACTGTGGCATGGCAATCGTTTTATTTGCAGAAACACTAGTGCCCTCAAAGACTTCCTTTTTTTGCCACAATCCAGTAAATATGTGCTGCTGTGTAGTGCAACTCATGAAAGGGGTCGCTGTTGGTTGTGGGTCGGGGCTGGCTAAGAACACAGTGTGCTCTTTTGAAGTTAAATTTATAGTCAGCAGAGAGGTTTTGTTTTTCTGAAAAAGGTCTTCAGAAAAGGTGTGAGTCTGCTCAGTTTGTCTCTGCCTATACTATTACTGCAGACCCTACCTGATCTCTGGCTACCCCTTCCCACCCTGCTTTTCTACTAGGATTCCTCTCTGCCTATCCCATGCATGCTTGAAGTCCACCACTGTTTTCACTCCCACCACCTCTGCTGGTAGACTGCTCCAGGTGCCCACCACTCGTTCAGTGAAGAAGTACTTCCTCACATCCCTCCTGACCTGCACCCCTTCCCCCCAGCATCATTACATGCCCTCTTGTCTTGGTGCACTTTCTCCTCTGAAAAAATTCCCCTCCTGTACCTTGTTCATCCTTGTGAGGTACTGATAGGTCTCTATTATGTCCCCCTTTCCAGGGTGCACATATTGAGGTCCTCAAGTCTCTCCTCATAGGGATTTTGATGCAACCCTGAACCATTTTAGTTGCCCTCCTCTGGACAACCTGTACTCAGTCTAGGTCCTTCCTGAGATGTGGTCTCCAGAACTGGACACAGAACTCCAGGTGTGGTCTCACCAACGATCGATAAAGTGGCAATGCCACCTCTCTCTTTTTCTGCTAGTGATTCCCCTCCCTATGCACCCCAGCATCCCACTGGCCCTGCCTATTGACTTATTGCACTGCTCTGCCACCTTAAGGTCAGATATGATAACCCAAGGCTTGTTTCCTGCTTTGTGACCATCAATACCCCCCCCCCATTTTACACACCACTCCTGGGTTTCTGTGCCCTAAATGCATGATGTTGCACTTTATTTTGTATTGAAACCCAACTGCCGTACCCTCGACCACTCCACAGGTTTTCTCAGGTCTCTACTCATTCTCTCCATCCCCTCTGGAGTATCTACTCTACTGAAGGTTTTTGTGTCATCTGCAAAAAGACATACCTTCCCATCCAGGCCTTTTGCAATGTCCCTCATGAAGACATAGAATAAGAGTCCCAGCACTGAGCCCTGAGGTACCCCACTGGTCACTCTCCCCCTGTTAGAGTGAGTGCCGTTTACTACCACCCTCTGTTGCCTGTCCATCAACCAGTTCCTTACCCAGTTTACCATCTTGGGTCACACCACTGAACTGCCCAATTTCCTTACAAGCCTCCTATGTGGTATGGTGTTGAAGGCCTTGCTGATGTCCAAGTCAGTCACATCCACTGCCCCATGCTGATATATTTCCCTGGCCACCCAGTCGAAGAAATCAATCAGGTTCATGTGACATGACCCCCCCCCCACCCATGAATCCAATCTGTCTCAGGTCTTGCAACCTCCTGAATTCAAGATACTCAACTAGCCTTTCTTTTAATAGTGTTTCCATTAACTTCATCACCACTGACATTAGACTGACCGTCCTGTAGTGATCAGCCTCCTCCCTGCTGCTGCTCTTGGGGAGCAGGACCACATCTGCCCTCCTGGGTCCTCTGGAACCACTCCCATTTCCAGTAAGTTGTTGAATAGGGCTTTCAGAGGTGCAGCAAGCACCTCCTTGAGTACATTCAGCACCCTTGTATGTGTCCCATCCGGCCCCATAGCCTTGCTCACTTTCAGATTTGCAAGTCCTCTCAGGACTCTTTCCTCTGTGAAGGGACTCATGTCCACCTCCCTCCCCCAGTATTTCTGCTGTTTCTGTGTGGTCTGTCCCTCTCTCTCTCCACAGGGAAGACTAAACAAAAGTACCTGTTCAGGATATCTGCTTTTTTTTTACCCTTCTCTGCCCAATCTCCCCCTGCCCTTTTTACCCTAAATCCCTCCACTTGTCTTCCTCTTTTCACTTATGCATCTGAAGAAAATCTTGTCCACGTTAGCTACCACTTTGGCTGTCCTTTCCTCTGTTTGCGTCTTAAGTGCCCCTCGCTGCCTTTCCTGCTTCCCCTAATGCATATCTGGTCAGAATAACACTACCAGAATAGCGCAAGTAAAGAAAGCACACTTCTGAATAGTGCTGCCACAAACAGCGAGAGGGAATTGACAGCACTCTCCAGATCACTCTCCATGGTGCTGCCACAGGACAAGGGCAGCAGAATTCTGGAGGCTGGCTGAGCTGCTCCCTTGCTATGGAGGGCTGAGGCATGGAGCAGCTCGGCCAAGTGGTAGTGGAGACCATGGTTCTAATCCTGATCTCCCTAAATTTTGCCTTTATTGGGACTTAATTTTTTTTCAAGGCTGTGGAGAGGTTACAGGATGACAGATGGACCAGACAACGAACTTCAGTTTCAACACACAATCTTTGTGTGATGTTTATTCAAAATACAGGATATAACCTTCAGAAATGGCATATTCCTTCCTCAATACATCAGTCTGCAACAACAGACTATGTATGTCCTTCCTTTGCACTTGTCAGCACCTACTGACTCACTGATCTAACTTTTCAGTTGAGATTCAGCTTTCCCTATGTGGGCCTTGTTTACTTGGGTGGTGGGGGCACAAATAAAAAACAAACAAAAAAAAAACAAGCTAAAGATAAAGAACCTCAGTGCAGAAGCACTGTAGCAAAGGTTGCCCCAAAGGGTATTGGCAATAAGCCAAGTTTCAGAGAAACACAACATCACACATACTTCCATAATGCGAAGCATCATGGGATATATGCAAATCGCCATGACATTTCAGATTGGCTCAGTTTACAGCAGGAATGCATGGTACTGATTTACATGCATTTAACAACACAACCAACTTAATTTCTATAATGCAGTCACCTAGTACTTTTTACCTTTATCAAAAACACCTAGTGCTATGGTATTTTCAACATTTATAGGTTTCATAAACATAAGGTATATATATCAAGGTATTTTATGACATAATGCTATTACATACTAAATCCAACAATGATAAACAAAGCCTGTTGTTTTACATAAGCTCAGAGGTCACCACAATAACCTCCCTGTATGAGGACCTGAGAGGGAAAAGGAAAATTAAAGAGGACACTATAGCATAGTCAAGAAAGGGGAGGGGTACCCATAGGTGGCCAACCTTATGGACTAGAAATTGTAAAGGATAGATTAGGCTAAGAAATAGAAGAACTGTTGCAACAGATTTAAGAAAAGGTCAGTCCTCAAGAGTGGCAGGATCTCCCTGTCACATATCCCACAGCTTAAGAGGGAAGCAGTTATTTTGGACTGCTTATCACCTTCCTGTCCCAGGAAGGGATACAGCTTCCACCCAGCCATCTTCAGAAGCTCTGTCTCAGGGTTCCTATTAATGATAAACTTTCCATCATAAACATAGTGGATATCATCATTCTTTACCCTGAGGCAACAACACATTTTTCAACAGAGACTAACAGTACCTTCTCTGCACTATCTCCTTTTAGGGAAAGTATATCATATTTCACTGACATCAATTCCTGCACCATATCTATACATGAAAGCAGCATTTACATGTTTTTTCCCTGCCCTGTGGGACACAGTAAATCGATAAGGCTGAAGAGCTAAGTACCACCGCAATATACAGGGATTTTTTTCTCTCATTTGGTGCAACCAGCAGAGGGGGTTGTGATCAGCTACAACCTTAAATTCAGCCCCCCACAAGTAATATTTCAGAGTCTCAATAGCCCATTTCAGAGCTAATCATTTTTTTCTCTATGTTAGCATATCTTCTCTCCCTCTTATGTAGCTTCCTGCTGATATACATGATTGGATGTTCTTCCCCATCTATTTTCTGAGATAAGACTGCCCCAATACCATTCTCTGATACATCAGTTTGAACCTCAAATACTTGGTTGAAGACAGGGCTTTTCAATACAGGAGCTGTACATAGAATGGCCTTGATACTCCTAAATGCCTCATCACAAATAGGAGTCTACTGAACCCTATTCAGGCACCTCTTTTTAGTGAGATAAGTCAAATGACTAGCAATGGCTGAGAAATTAGGAATAAATCTCTGGTAATAACCAGCCAAGCTTAGGAAAGATCTCACATGCTTTTTTGTGGTAGGTATTGGGCTGTCTGCTACTGCTGTAACTTTCTCTAACTCGGGCATCACTTGTCCATTGCCTAAAATGAACCCTAGGAATCTTGTCTCGGTCTTTGTTAGAGCACACTTAGCAGGGTTAATGGTCACTCCTGACTCCTTTATTGTGTGCAATACCAGTGACAAGTGTCTAACATGGATTTCCCAGTCAGGACTGAATATGACCACATTGTCCAAATAAGCCACACAGTACTCAGTATGTGGTCTTAGTATGTGGTCCATAAAACACTGAAAAGTGGCTGGGGCCCCATGTAGTCCAAATGGCATTGTGACAAACTGGTATAAACCGACTAGCAGAATTGTTTAGTGAGTCTCTGAGCACAGGAGAGGTCCCAGAAGACTGGAGAAGGGCTCATGTGATCCCTCTCCACAAGAGTGGTAGCAGGAAGGAGGCGGAGAACTACAGACCGGTCAGTCTTACCTCAGTAGTGGGCAAGATTATGGAGGCACTCCTTAAGGAAAGGATAGTGCAACACCTGGAATCCATAGGGGCACAGGATCCAAGACAACATGGGTTTACAAAGGAAGGTCCTGTCAAACTAATCTCATAGATTTCTTTGACTGGGTAACCAGAGTGGTGGACCAAGGGGAGCAGTTGATGTCGCCTACCTTGACTTCAGCAAAGCTTTTGACACTGTTCCACATAGAAGATTGATAAATAAGCTGGTAGGCTCGGGTGGTCAGAAGTTGGTCAACTGGGTGGCAAACTGGTTGACGGGCAGAAAACAGAGAGTGGTGGTAAATGGTATACAGTCAGAAGAGATGCAAGTCACAAGTGGGGTACCTCAGGGATCAGTCCTGGGGCCAGTCCTCTTCAACATCTTCATTAGTGACCTTGCAGATGGACTAGAGGGTAAGGCTTGCCTGTTTGCAGATGACACCAAGATCTGCAACAGAGTAGATGATCCAGATGCGGTGGGCAGAATGAGAAGAGATCTGGATAAACTAGCAGAATGGTCAGAAAAGTGGCAACTGGGATTTAATGCAAAGAAGTGCAAAATCATGCACATAGGGAAGAGAAACCCTGAAGCCACCTATAGGCTGGGAGGGGAGTTGCTAGCAGTCACAAAGGAAGAAAGAGACTTGGGCATCATCATCACTGATGACCTAAAATCATCCAAACAGACCTCTAAAGCAGTAGGTAAGGCTAGGGGGGTGTTAGGGTGTATTAGTAGGGGTATCACAAGTTGTAAGAGGGAGGTAATAATCCTCTGTACAAGACACTGGTTAGGCCCCATCTGGAGTACTGCAGTATTGGAGGCCACACCTTCACAAGGACATTAATCAAATTGAGGCAGTCCAGAGAAGGGCAACCAAAATGGTGCATGGACTGCATCAGAAGACATATGAGGACAGATTAACGGAGCTCAATATGTATACCCTGAGCAAAGGAGGGAGAGAGGTGATATGATCGAGGCATTCAAACACCTTAAGGGCATAAACAAGGTGAAAGAGTCTAACATGTTTAAATATAAGAAAAATAGCAGGACAAGAGGACACAGCATGAGATTAGAGGGAGGCCGATTATGGGGAATGAGGAAATTATTTTTCACAGAAAGGGTGGTGGATGTATGGAATGGCTTACCACAAGAAGTGGTGGCTATGAATACAGTGCAGGGCTTCAAACAGGCATGGGATAGGCATAAGGGAGCAATACAAATGACTATGAATAGATAGGCCACTGACTGAGCAAAGGCCGATGGCACATTTATAAGGTAGAAAAAGAAATGGGCAGACTGGATGGGCCTTGCGGTCCTTATCTGCCATCAACTTCTATGTTTCTATGTTTCTATGGGGTGCTAAATGCATTTTTATCTTGTGAATCAGGTGACAAGGGGATTTGCCAATATCCCTCAGTAAGGTCAAGGGTGGAGATATACTATGCATTGTCTAGCCTGTCAATGATGTCATCTATTCAGGGCATTAGGTAGCCATCAAATAATGACACATTTTTAAGCTTTCTAAAATCCAGGCATAGACGTATCCCACCCTCTTTCTTGTCCACTATGACACTTGTTTGCTTGGGTGTGGCCTAGCCTGTCAATGATGTCATCTATTCAGGGCATTAGGTAGCCATCAAATAATGACACATTGTTAAGCTTTTTAAAATCCAGGCATAGATGTATCCCACCCTCTTTCTTGTCCACTATGACACTTGTTTGCTTGGGTGTGGGGGCTCAAAAAAAAAAAAAACCTAGCTAAAGACAGAGAACCTCAGTGCAGAAGCACTGTAGCAAGGGTTATCCCAAAGGGCGCTGGCAATAAGCCAAGTTTCAAAGAAACAACATCACACATACTTCCATAATGCAAAGCATCATGGGATATATGCAAATTACCACACAATTTCAGATTGGCTCTGTTTACAGCAGCAATGCATGGTACCAATTTACATGCATTTAACAACACAACCAACTTAATTTCTATAATACAGTCACCTAGTACTTTTTACCTTTATCAAAAACACTTAGTGCCATGGTATTTTCAACATTTACAGGTTTCATAAATATAAGGTATATACATTATGGTATTTTATGACATAGTGCTATTACATACTAAATCCAACAATGATAAACACAGCCTGTTGTTTTACATAAGCTCAGAGGTCACCACAATAACCTCCCTGTATGAGGACCTGAGAGGGAAAAGGAAAATTAAAGAGGACACTATAGCATAGTCAAAAAAGGGGAGGGGTGCCCATAGGTGGCCAACCTTATGGACTAGAAATTGTAAAGGATAGATTAGGATAAAAAATAAAAGAACTGTTGCAACAGATTTAAGAAAAGGTCAGTCCTCAAGAGTGGCAGGATCTCCCTGTCACATATCCCCTACCTTAAGAGGGAAGCAGTTATTTCGGACTGCTTATCACCTTCCTGTCCCAGGAAGGGATACAGCTTCCACCCAGCCATCTTCAGAAGCTCTGTCTCAGGGGCCCTATTAACGATAAACTTTCCATCATAAACATAGTGGATATCATCATTCTTTACCCTGAGGCAACAACACATTTTTCAACAGAGACTAACGGTACCTTCTCTGCACTATCTCCTTTAAGGGAAAGTATATCATATTTCACTGACATCAATTCCTGCACCATACCTATACATGAAAGCAGCATTTACATGTTTTGTCCCTGCCCTGTGGGACACAGTAAATCAATAAGGCTGAAAAGCTAAGTACCACCGCATTATATGGGAATTTTTTTCTCTCATTTGGTGCAACCAGCAGAGGGGGTTGTGATCAGTTACAACCTTACATTCAGCCCCCCACAAGTAATATTTCAGAGTCTCAATAGCCCATTTCAGGGCTAATCATTTTTTTTCTATGTTAGCATATCTTCTCTCCCTCTTATGTAGCTTCCTGCTGATATACATGATTGGATGTTCGTCTCCATCTATTTTCTGAGATAAGATTGCCCCAAAACCGTTCTCTGATACATCAGTTTGAACCTCAAACACTTGGTTGAAGTCAGGGCTTTTCAATACAGGAGCTGTACATAGAATGGCCTTGATATTCCTAAATGCCTCATCACAAATAGGGGTCTACTGAACCCTATTCGGGCACCTCTTTTTAGTGGGATAAGTCAAAAGACCAGCAATGGCTGAGAAATTAGGAATAAATCTCTGGTAATAACCAGCCAAGCTTAGGAAAGATCTCACATGCTTTTTTGTGGTAGGTATTGGGCTGTTTGCTACTGCTGTAACCTTCTCTACCTTGGGCGTCACTTGTCCATTGCCTAAAATGAACCCTAGGAATCTTATCTTGGTCTTTGCTAGGGCACACTTAGCAGGGTTAATGGTCACTCCTGACTCCTTTATTGTGTGCAATACCTGGGACAAGTGTCTAACATGGGTTTCCTAGTCAGGACTGAATATGACCACATTGTCCAAATAAGCCACACAGTACTCAGTGTGTGGTCTTAGTAAGTGATCCATAAAACACTGAAAAGTGGCTGGGGCCCCATGTAGTCCAAATGGCATTGTGACAAACTGGTATAAACCGACTGGGGTGCTAAATGCATTTTTATCTTGTGAATCAGGTGACAAGGGGATTTGCCAATATCCTTCAGTAAGGTCAAGGCTGGAGATATACTGTGCATTGCCTAGCCTGTCAATGATGTCATCTATTTGGGGCATTAGGTAGCCATCGAATAATGACAAATTGTTAAGCTTTCTAAAATCCAGGCTTAGACATATCCCACCCTCTTTCTTGTCCACTATGACACGTGTTTGCTTGAGTGTGGCCTAGCCTGTCAATGATGTCATCTATTCAGGGCATTAGGTAGCCACCGAATAATGACAAATTGTTAAGCTTTCTAAAATCCAGGCATAGATGGATCCTACCCTCTTTCTTGTCCACTATGACACTTGTTTGCTTGGATGTGGAGGCTCAAAACAAACAAACAAACAAAAAAAAAGTTAAAGACAAAGAACCTCAGTGCAAAAGCACTGTACCAAGGGTTATCCCAAAGGGCATTGGCAATAAGCCAAGCTTCAAAGAAACACAACATCACACATACTTCCATAATGCAAAGCATCATGGGATATATGCAAATCATCATGACATTTCAGATTGGCTCAGTTTACAGCAGTAATGCATGGTACCAATTTACATGCATTTAACAACACAACCAACTTAATTTCTATAATACAGTCACCTAGTACTTTTTACCTTTATCAAAAAAACCTAGTGCCATGGTATTTTCAACATTTACAGGTTTCATAAACATAAGGGCCCTGATATTCAAACTGCGCCAGGCTGTGGCGCAAGCTTGGGTGCAGCTCAACTTGGCTGCGCAGGGGTGTGGACTGGACGATATTCAACGGAGCTGTGCCATGGCTCAGCAGCGTTGAACATCGCACCCTGGCCACCCCCAGTGTGCATGGTGCAGTGGCACTGTGCCAGCGCAAATGGCCAGAGTGGAGCATGGAGATGCGCTAGCGCAAGTTCCATTGCACTATGCACAGCAACCGCGATATTCAAAATTTGATAAGCAAATGGGGCCATAATGTATGCAAGGTGCAAATGGGTCCATTTGCATGTCATTATGGCCCGATTTGCATGCAGGTGCGCCGATCCCCGACGACTTGTGCCTGGCGCCCTGCCAGGCAGCAGCCATCGGGGACCGATGCCCCATGCAGCTGGCAATGTGCTCCACAGCCCAATCACGGGCATTTGTATAAATAAACAATAAATAAGTCCAATATCCCTGGTGGTCTAGTGGACCGCTGTTTGCCCGATCATGGGCATTTGTATAAATAAAAAAGAAATAAGTCCAATATCCCTGGTGGTCCAGTGGACCGCTCTCTGCCCGATCGCAGGCATTTGTTAAAACAAACATGTCCTATATCCCTGGTGGTCCAGTGGACTGCTATCTGCCCGATCGCAGGCATTTGTAGAAATAAACGATAAAGAATTCCAATATCCCTGGTGGTCCAGTGGACCGCTCTCTGCCCGATCGTGGGCATCTGCAAAAAAGTTTTATATCTTTGGTGGTCCAGTGGATTGTTATCTGCCTGATCATGGGCATCTGTAAAATAACATGTACTTGCCTGGTGGTTCAGTGGATCGCCTGCCTGATCACGGGCATTGTTGAAAACATGTCCTATACGCTAGTGGCTGCGGTCATACCCTCCCCACCTGCCGACTGAGCCTCACTGCCTGCTTCCCCGTCAGCCGGTGGGTGGCACCCCATCCGGCTCGTCGCTTCGCTGCCCGCCATCGACAGCTGGCAGGCTGACGCTTCGCATTGGTTCACAGCAGAGCCAACGGGCTGCAGCAGTCGCATTGCATTATTATTTCTCCAGATATGTGAATTCATTCACATATCTGAAATGTAGGCTAGTATGGGTTGCACGCCCATTGGCTCACGCCAGAACCAATGGGTGTACAGCCCTACCAACGGTGTCAGTCGGCGGCGGGGGCAGCAGGCGATTGAGTGCTGCTGCCCGCTGGCTGACCGGGGAGCGCGGGCTCAGTGGGTGGTGGGGAGGGGGTACCCTAGACCACCAGGGATATAGGACATGTTTTTAACAAATGCCCACGATTGCGAGATAGCGTCCACTGGACCAACAGGGATATAGGACATGGTTTTTTTACAGATGCCCGCGATCAGGCAGAGAGCGTCCACTGACCACCAGGGATATTGGGGAATTCATTTGTTTATTACAAATGCCTGCGATCGGCATGGGGCGTCGCCAGGTGCAGCCGAACTCGGGTGGCCACCCACAGGTGGCAGCTGCTGTTGTGCCCTGCACGCGGCAGCTCACCTGTGGGTGGCCATCAGTTGTTTCTTTTTTGATCAACTTTGTGCTGACACAGGTAGGGGTGGGCATGCATGGCTCTGCACATCCCGGCTGAATATCGGGCTGTGCAGAGTATGCATGGGCACGCCTCCCTACCTGTGCCTGCATACATTACTGATGCACTCCAGATCGGGATTTGTGCCGCGCACTTTTCCCTTTTGAATATCATGCCGGGGGACATCAGTGAGTTGCGCATGGTGCAACACTGTGGTGCCATGCGCAACCCTTTTGAATATCTGGGCCCAGGTATACATATCATGGTATTTTATGATATAGTGCTATTACATAATAAATCCAACAATGATAAACACAGCCTGTTGTTTTACATAAGCTCAGAGGTCACCACAATAACCTCCCTGTATGAGGACCTGAGAGGGAAAAGGAAAATTAAAGAAGACACTATAGTATAGTAAAGAAAGGGAAGGGGGTGGCCAACCTTAAGGACTAGAAATTGTAAAGGACAGATTAGGCTAAGAAATAGAAGAACTGTTGCAACAGATTTAAGAAAAGATCGGTCCTCAAGAGTGGCAGGATCTCCCTGTCACAAAGGGGCCTCGGAAACAGTATTCCACGGCCCCACAATTTTCTTCTTGCCCCGTGATCTGCTCCCCCTGGAATTGGGATCTATTAGTCCAGGGGTTGTGGGGGACAGAGCCCCCCGCGTTGAGGGGTGGGGGGTGGAGCCTCCCGCAAACATAAAGTGGTGGCATTTTGACCGGCGCGGTTCTTGACCATGCTGTTTTCAGTGACGCTATTCTGACCTAGTGCCCCCTGGTACACCTCCCTATCCTCTTCCCTCTGTGTCTCCCTTGTACCTCCTGAATGCCACCTCTTTAGCTTTTACCTTCGCAGCCACTTCTCTCAAAACCATAGTGATCTCTTTTTCCTCACTTCCTTTGTGCAGAGGATTGTTGCCTTCTCTATGCCTTCCCTTTATTTACCCCACTGTTCCTCCGCCCCACCCTGGCAATCCCCCATGCTAGGTTGTCTCTGAGGCATTCACCCATTGTGTGGTTTGTCTCTGTTGCTATCTTTACGTTAAACCACACTGTATGTTCATTGTTGGTCTCCAGGTGACATCCCACCTTGATGTCTGCAACACTGTCTTTGTTTGTGAGACCAGGTCCAGTATTGCCTCATCTTGAGTGGGCTCTTTGACTAGTTGCCTGAGAAATGCCCCTTGCTGGGAGTCTACCTTGGCCTTACTTCTAGCCAAGGCTGCAGCTGGAAGGTTCCAATCCACATCTGGCAGATTGAAGTACCCTACCAGCAGCACCTCCCTCTTTTTTTGCTATCATGCTGATGGCTTCCTCTAGTGCCTTATCCAATTCTTCCCCCTTTGTTGGAGGTCTGTATATCACCCCATTGTGAATAGTGGCTCTGGCTCCCATCCTTTATCCCTAGCTTCCATTGCACTTCTGCCATGTTGATAACGTCCCTCACACACAATGCAGCTCCTCCACCCCATCTCCTCTCTCTATTCCTTCTGAACTGAGAGTAACATGGTATGGCCATGTCCCAGTTGTGGTCCTCAGTGCACCTCGACTCAGGTATGGCCACAAGATTCAAGTCTGCCACCACTATGATGGCCTCAAGGTCCAGAATTTTATTTCCTAGACTCCTTGTCTTGGCACACATGACTATCGAAACTTTGCTCTCACCCTGCCTGCAACACCCTTCTCACCTTTCCTGCTTCTTGAAACATCCCCCACTTCCTCCCCCTTCACTACCCTCTCCATGCCTTGCCACCTCAACACCTCTCTTTCCACATCTTCTGTTCTTGTCCCCCTCATCCCCTAATATGCCTATGCCTCCTTCAACTTTGCTGTTGAGAAGCTCCCTCCTCCCGGGCCCTCCCTTCCTGTTGCTTCAATCTGTGGGGGGGGGGCAGTGTAAGCCTGCCGTGATAATGCTGCCTCCCCCTTCAACTACTTTAAGTGTTCATCAAAGTAACATTTAAACCTCCCACTGAAGACTGCAGTCCCTTTCCCAGAGGGATGCAGGCCACCACCTCTGTATAAACCCAAGTCCTTCCAGACTGGCCCTCAGTCTCCAATGAAGCTGAGCCCCTCCCCACCCCACCATTCCTTCATCCAACTGTTGAAGCTCCTGGTGTGGAGTATCCTATCCTCCCCTTTCCCATAGATAGATAGCACCTAAGTGAATACCACCATTCAGCTTCCTGCCTTAGGCCCCTCCCAGTTCCCTGAATGTTTCCTGTACTACTCCAGCCCCACCCCTCTCTAGGTCATCACTGCCCAGGTGGACAATGACATCCAGCTCCCCCCATGCCCTGCTGCCCTAATGATCCTTAGGATCCTCTGTCCATCCCTCTGAGCCGGAGCACCAGGTAGGCATGTAACCTCCCTTTCTCCACCCATTTCTGCTCCCATATCAATTCCCACTGACAAATGAGTCCCCCACCAGAAGCTGCTGTCTCCTCTGCTTGGATCCTCTACCTTTCACCTTGGTGCCTCCCCTTTGGAGGACCCCAGCATCCTCACTTACCACTACTTCAGGTGCCTCCTCTCAACAGTCCCGTCCCACCAGAATGGCAAGAGAATTCTGTAGTGGCACATGCTGAGGGAGTGCTCTCCTGACCTGCTACACCCACCTTCCTGGAGCTCACCAAATGAATATTTTTCTGGCGGGACCTCCACTTGAGGTCTTCAGATTTCACTGTAAGGGTATGGATGGTACACAAGACCTCAAGTGAAAAATGGCCTGAGCACTCTGCCCTCATGTCATGCTCAGAGATCACAGCTTGGTGATCTTTGGTAGGCTGCTGCAGGTCGGTGATCTCCGAGTGTACTTTATGAAAGTTCAATTTAGTTTCTGTCCAAAATACCTGCAGCTTCAATAGGATGAGGTCCTGTTATTATTTATTTTATTTTTTTAGTTTCTTCTGGAGGATTGCAAGAACTTACACTGCCATGTCTGAAGCGGTAGAGGCCTCACTAGCCAAATCCACTGTGTCCCATCCATCAGCATTCACTGTGTTCCCCACTAATTTTTCAGCTGACCCCTTTCCCATACAGATGTTATGGCCCTGGTGAGTTTTGAAAATGTCTTTTGGCCTGCAAATATTGCATTTGTAGGCTGTTTTGAGGAGAAAACTCTTGCCTAAGCAGCCATCTCAGGTGCTGTTGCCACCAGAAGTCCCCAATACTAGCAGCACTAATGTGTGGCAGAGCGACACAGATCTGCGTGTGATGATCACAGGATGCAAATGGTGTGCCATGGAATCTCCCTGATAGTGATAGATGGAGATATAGGGGGAGAGTGGTGCCCATCATAAAAGGTTATGGTAAACTTTGATATCGCTAGGCCTACACCTAACATGCTGAGTCACTGCTGGTTGTCCTGATCCTGGCACACACCCCTTGGCCAGTGCAGTGAACTGGGGAATGAACAGTCAAACCTTGACAGGGGAGTTGCTCAAGTAAAAGAAAATAATGAAAAACAAATGGCTTGCCATGCTGAAGATGAGTCCTAGTTAATAAAAGGGGAACAGTCAACACTAAGAGCCCTACACCCAAGTGAGGGGCTGGTCCCAATCTGTACTTTGTGAGCAAAACATTTTTTGCATACTGTTTACTGTAGTATAACAGATTATGTCAGGATGATTCTGTTGACTCCAAAGGTGACGTTTGCTGTAACCAGAAATCCCGGAATTCACTGTAGCTGACATCAGAGCAGGGCTGCAGCAGTGGGAGATTGAATAGCCCACAGTGCATGTTAGAAACATAGAAACATACAATTTGATGGCAGATAAGGACCGCTTGGCCCACCGAGTCTGCCCATTTCCCTACCTAATGGATAAGCTGCAGATACTAGTTAACCAGCAGCCTACTTCTTTCTACCCCAACCCCCTAGAATTGCCTTATGGCTGTCCCATGCATGCTTGAATTCAACCACTGTTTTTGACTCCACAACCTCCTCCAGAAGGCCGTTCCATGCATCCATAACCCTCTATGAAAAAATACTTCCTTACATTACCTCTGAGCCGCCCCCCCATCTCCAAATTGTGCCCCCTTGTTCTCGCACAATTTTTTTGAAAGATGATACCCTCTTGGACTTTGTTGTTTCCCTTGAGGTACTTGGAAGTGTCTATCATGTCCCCCCTCTCCCTCCTTTGCTCGAGGCTATACATATTAAGCTCCTTTAGTCTCTCTTCATATGTCTTCTGGTGCAGGCCCTGCACCATTTTAGTTGCCCTCCTCTGGACAGCTTCCATCTTGTCTATGTCCTTGCGGAGATTGGGTCTCCAGAATTGCACACAGTACTCCAGATGGGGTCTCACCAGCTGTCTGTACAGAGGATAACAACTTCCTGTTTTCTACTGGTGATGCCTCTCCTATGCATCCCAGTATCTCCCCAGCCCTCCTTACTGCCCTCTCACATTGCTTGCCCACCTTAAGTCATCTGATATGACTACCCCAGGTCCCTTTCCATTTTTGTTGTTGTTAGCATCTCACCCCCATTGTGTACTCTTCCCTGGGTTTTTGTTTCCAGGTGCATTACCTGCACTTCTTAGCATTAAATCTAAGCTGCCGTACATTTGACCATTCCTCTAACTTGCAGCAAGTCCCTTCTCATCCTTTCCACCCCACCTTGTGCATCAACTCTGTTGCAGATCTTTGTGTCATCTGCAAAGAGACATACTTTTACTCCCAGTCCCTCTGCAATGTCACTTACAAAGACATTGAAGAGGACCGGTCCTAATAGTAAACCCTGTGGCACCCCACTAATAACCCTCCTTTCTTCAGAGTGGACTCCATTTACTATTACTCTCTGTGTCCTATTCTCCAGCCAATTCTTTACCCAGTCTATCATCTTGGGACCCACTCCCAGGCTGGCTAACTTGTATATTAATCTTCTGTGTGGGACTGAGTCAAATGCCTTGCTAAAGTCTAGGTAGGCCATGTCCACAGCCCCTTCCTGATCTACTACTTTGGTCACCCAGTCAAAGAAATCTATTAGATTCATCTGGCATGACCTTCCTGCTGTGAATCCATGCTGCCTTGGGTCCTGTGCCCCTCTGGCCTCTAGGTACTCGACAATTCTTTCCTTCAGAAGTGATTCCATCATTTTCCTTATCACTGAGGTTAAACTAACAGGTCTGTAGTTTCCTGCTTCTGCCCTGCTTCCACTTTTGTGAAGAGGAATCACATCTGCCCTCCTCTAGTCCTCAGGTACCACCCCATTCTCCCATGATTTGTTAAAGAGGGTAGTCAGTGGTGTCACTAGTTCTACCCTTAGTACTTTTAGAATTCTGGGATGAATCCCATCAGGCCCCATTGCTTTGTCCACTGTTAGTTTTAAGAGTTCTTTCAGAACCCTTTCTTCTGTAAATGGGCTGGTATCAACTTCTGTATCCAGAGTGTTTCTATTGTTTGTTTTAGGTACCTCCCCCTCTTCATTTGTAAATACTGAGCAAAAATATTTGTTTAGTATCTCTGCCTTTTCACAGACACCCTCTGCCCACCCCCTCCCCTTTATTAAGCCTCACTATCCCTCCCTTAGTCTTCCTTCGCTCTCTGATGTACCTAAAAAAGGTTTTATCCCCCTTCTTAACTGAGTTGGCTATCTTTTCCTCAGTTTAGGCCTTTGCTGTTCTGACTGCCTTCCCAGCTTCCTTTTGCTTAAACTGATACAATTCTCTGTCCTGCTCCTTCTACGATTCCTTGTACTTTCTGAATGCTTTTGTTTTCTCTTCAGCCTTCACTGCCACCTCCTTTGAGAACCATAGAGGTTTCTTACATCGTTTTGTTTTGTTTATTTGTTTCACACAAAGGCTTGTTACCTCTGTGATGGCAGTTTTTATTATTCCCCATTGTTCTTCCACCCCTCCTTCCCGCCCATTTGCTAATGCATTCCTTAGGCACTCACCCATTTTGGCAAAGTCAGCCCTCCTGAAGTCTAGTACTTTTGCCTTTGTATGGCTTGACTCTATTGCTGTGTTTATTGTGAACCATACATGTTAGAGATTGTATAAGCTCATATCAGAGGTTTGCCAGTCCTACTATTCTCCCAGGGCTATGTACAGTCCTCTGTCACTATGCTTAGTGTAGTATATGCATGGCTATGTATGGCAGTATATACATGGGTATATATGGTAGGAAGTTGATTACAGCTGTAGTTTACACATGTGGGTATTGTAGTCCATTATATATGTAGGTTCCTGTCATGCACAGTAAGTCTTTCTTTGTGTATGTCCAGTGATGTAAGATCACTATCTGTGAGTGGAATAAAAGATGGCCACTAACTGACATACCGTGTATGAGTTTCTTCTGTACTGACCCACAATATATCACACTGGTGACGAGGATCAACAGCAGAACTTCTATGAGTGCAACTGAAGGGTCATGTAAACTAATTAATGTTTTTTTTTTATTTAAATTGCATAGTAAATTTTTCCAGCTCTTTGCGTCTATTCTGTTTGTCGGACTGCTTAACTGTCTTTCTCTGGCTACTTGCTAAAAACTCCATAAATTGCTCACTTGTATGCTCTGGGTACAGATTTATCTACAGGCAGATAAAACAGAAACCTAAAGAGCTGTTTGCTACTTTGATGTATTGGAAAACAGACAACACAGCTAATAGCAGGTCTGCAAGAGGCGCACATGAATTATGGCTTAAACCTGAAACCTAATATTCCTTTGTTTCATCTTGGCTGGTGTATGTCCTCAGCCACTAACAACAGTAGCAAAGCAGAAGCCTCTTGAGGCACACCACAGAAACTGCATCACACACTGAGGAAAAAAAGCCAGACACTTTTTTGTTTTTGTGTGTGGACACTGCAGCGCCTGAACACCTACCTGTAGCCACAGCCATCATGATTACAATTGGCAGAGTCCCTGAATTTGATGGATCCAAAGAAACATTTGATTTATATCTAGAGAGTTTCCAATGCTGGCTTAAGGCAAACAAAATTGCAGAAGATGAACAAGTAGATGTCTTCCTAGCAGTCTTACAACCACAGATTTATGCCCGTCTATGGAATTTAACAGCCCCAGCTGACATCCTGACCCTGACATATGAGCAAGTCACTGAGGCACTTGCAAAGCATTTCAAACCCCAGCCCCTTCTCACTGCTGAATGGTACACCTTCTACCAGCACAACCAAGGGGAAGGGGAACCTACTGCTGACTACATCATCACATTAAAGCATCTAGCACACACTTGTGAGTTTGGCCAGTCCCTGGATGATGCCCTCCGGGATCGCTTTGTCTGCAGTCTGAGAGGGGGAAAAATGCTTTTGCAAGAAAAAAAACTAGACTTTAAGACAGCTTGTGACATTGCAATTGCTATGGAGCTCACTCAAAAAGGCTCCCAAGCACTGGCAGGACATTCAGAACCCCAAAGAAGTGAAGTTCATAAGGTTACCCATACCCTGGAACAAAAGGGGCATGCCACACCACACAGTGGTCCATCACATGCTGGTCAGCAACCCCAAACAATTAGGAAGCCAGCAGCACAGGACACTTTCACAAAGTCAAAACTGTGTTACCGATGTGGAGGTAACCACCAGCAAGGCACATGCTTCTTTCGATAAGTGAAATGCCGCAGCTGCGGAAAAGTGGGTCACATACAAAGGGTGCGCAAAAGTACATCATGGACTGCTACTGCACGGTATGTCACAGATGGCACTGCAACCATTGAAACAGAAGATGAGGCATTACACCTGTTCATGGTTTATTCAACATGGGCAACTGGAAAGGAAATTTACCTCCAGCTTGAGCTAGCAGACAACCCGGTGAGCATGCAGCTAGACACCGGAGTCTCAGTATCTCTTGTGCCAGAGAACATCTACAGAGAGAAACTTCAGCAGTGCCCATTTCAACCATCTTCTATTCAGCTTTCGACTTACATGGGAGAGCAAATCCCCGTGCAAGGGGATATTCAAGCGCCAGTCACCTATGAGGGAGGAAAGTGGACCTTGCCTCTGGTGGTGGTACAAGGAGAAAGACCTGCATTACTAGGCAGAGACTTTCTCATGCAGATCAAATTGAACTGGGAAAAAATCTTCAGCTTGAATACAGTGACCAAAGCACTGCAAGATGTGCTAAAGAAAATATTGGACAAACATGGTCCTGTTTTCCAGGATGGTTACGGCACAATCCGAGATTTCAAGGCAACGATCCAAGTGCAACTGGGAGCTGTTCCAATTTGCCACAGGCCTCGACTAGTACCATATGCTTTAAGGGAAGCAGTAGAGAAGGAACTGGTCCATCTTGAATGCCATGGTATCATCTTATGAGTAGAGAGGAACGACTGGGCTGCCCCTATCATTGTGGTACTGAAACGAGACAAAGCAGAGAGGTTGTGTGGTGACTACAAGGTTACAGTGAACTGTTGTATACAACAGGATCCATACCCATTAACCATTGCAGAGGACTTGTTTGCTACACTCTCAGGGGGCAAGTTCTTTAGCAAGTTGGACTTATCCTTTGCAAACCAGCAACTGGAACTGGAACCAGAGTCAGAACCATATCTAACCATCAACACCCACAAGGGACTTTACCGGTATCATCACTTGGCATATGGAGTTTCCATAGCACCAGTAATTTTCCAAAACACATTGACCAGATAATACATGGACTGGACCATGTAGTATGCTTTATGGATGATATCTTGGTAACCACACCCACAGTGGAAGAGCATCTGACAATCCTGAACCACGTTCTGACCAGACTGCAACAGTATGGACTGAGAGTAAAGCTAGCAAAATGCCAATTTCTGCAAAATTCTGTTGAGTACCTAGGTCACCGGATCGATGCCCGAGGCCTATGCCCAACAGACATCAAGGTGGATGTTATAGTCAAGGCACCTGCACCAACAAATGTGACAGAGTTAAGATCGTTCTTAGGCCTCTTGAACTACTTTGGACGGTTCTTAGCTCATCTGTCCACATTGCTGCAACCACTCCATGACTTGCTACAGAAAGAAGCTCAATGGAATTGGCCCCCACAGCGTGAGGAAGCATTACAGGCTTGCAAGAAATGTCTTCTAGGCAGCAAATGGTTAGCGCACTATGACCCAGCCAAACCTCTGAGGCTGTCATGCAATGCATCACCATATGGAGTGGGGGCTGTTATCTCACATGTGTTACCTTCTGGAGAAGAACATCTGATTGCTTTTGCTTCCCAGACATTGTCCTCAAGTGAAAGAAACTATGCTCAGATCGAGAAAGAAGCATTGAGCATACTTTTTGGTGTCAAGACGTTCCATAAGTACTTGTACGGATGCTAACAGATCACAAGCCTCTACTGGCAATTCTGGGGCCAAAGGCCGCAATACCAACTCCTGCAGCACTCCGGATGCAGCAATGGGCCCTGATTTTGTTGGAAAATGACTATGACATTGAATACTAACGTTCTCGAGATCATGCAAATGCAGATGCATCGACAAGGCTGCCATGCAAGGATGCTACCGTGAAGGAAGATGATGCAACAGGATTCCAGCACCTCCTGTGACAGGCGATCCAGCTGAGGAAGGGCTACAGCTCACTATGCACGTCTGTGCCTGAGGAGTAGTCACAGATTGCAGGACTGCATTGTTAATTTTATTTCTATCACATGCATGCCATCTATGCTAAGAAGTTTGCAGTCTTGCCAGCACATCTTTTTGTGAGCTCCAGTCAGGCCCGTGCTCTTTCTCATTTCTTTTTGGGTTGTTTTAGGAAACCGAAGATGATTCCTGTTCCCTCTGAATAATGGCAGCAGAGTAAAGAACACCCAAGAAGACGCCATTCAGGCTGGCTGAGAGAATGAGCCTCAGGCCAAAGGGGAGAGATTTGGTTCTTCCCTTCAAGAGACGTGTCGAGATATTGTTACTCAGCTACTAGTAACAGCAACCTACAGATGCATTTAGACTACATCCAGAGGGGTGTAAAGAACTTTTATAATTTTATTATTTTTCAGTCTGTGTTTTTCTTTTCTCTTTTCTGTTTTGTTTGGTTTGTTGGTTTGTTGTTTTCAAAAGGGGCTATTGCTTCTCGTTCCTTTTTTAGCATTGCATTTCAGGACTATAGAATCACAAATTCATCTTTTAATAGTAAAGTTTAAAGTTTAATATTTATCATTTTAAATTTTCCCGGGGTAAGTAGGGTCACGAGTCCTTTGCCACCCAATAGATTAACAGTATTCACTCACAGGGTTACTAAAGCGCATGAGCAGCGTCTCTCCCTCAGATGCAGCAGAGAGCCGGAGAGGAGAGATGGTCTGTTGTTTTACACAGCGTGGTAGCTTCTGTTACTTTTTGCCAGTTACAGAAAATTCTGTTTCTAATTTTCTCTGGTTTGTTGAACAAACGTGGGATGCATGCTGCGGATAGAGAACCCTGAGAGAAACTTTGTTTTACAAATGACTGCTACTAAAAGTACTAAAAGTAACAATCCTGGTTTATGTTTTAGTTTTTTTACAAGGTCTATGTGAACTTCAGCTTTTGAGTTTTTAAGGAGAGTAAAGGGGAGCAAAAGGGAAACATTTAAGGGAAATTGTGATCAGCCGATGAATTAATTGCAATGTAGCTTCTGACTTTTATTTTTGTTTGTTACTAGTACCCGGACCCTCTATTTCTGAGCATATTATCCTCGTGAGTACGAATGTTGTGACAACCAATTGGTGCCTCATAGCCAAGCGCTGTGGATACTTTATTAGCAGCAAACAACAAGAAGAGCTTCCTGCGTGCTGGCGGGAGTTTGAAATGGGCTGATTGAAACTGTTTTGTAGCATTATATTAACTAGCACCAGACAGCATTTTTGCCCTCAGTACGGCGTGAGACTTGAGATTTGACAGTGTATATGGGTCTGCGACCGGATTGTTATCACCTGGAATAAGTTCTCAGTCGCAGTTCCTTTAATTATATATGCACAGTTCCCAAGGAAAGAGTCTGAAAAGACTGGCATTAATTAAATAATCGACCCGAGGGAAGCTGTAGAACTAACTGGTGACTATACTGAACATTGTTACTTGTTATCTGTTGGCACAACTCCTCTCCTTTGCTCTTCATTTATTGGGTGGAAAGTGGCATATATACAATGGACTACACCCCTTTTTAGCTTAAGGAAGACTGCAGTTTTTATATTATCTGCATTGTCTGTGGGGATAATTTTTAAACATTTTTCTTTTTTTTTCTTGTAAGTACTTGTAAGTATGGCTGTATTGCCAAACTTTGCAAGCTTTGCGCATTTGAATTCACAAATTTATACCAGGGTTTATAAGTTAAATTAAGTGTGTTATTTTGTTACCTCGTTACCCTGTTACCTTGTTCTGACTCCTTGCTTGATTTCAGTTGCACCCATTTATCTAAAGTCAGTTATTCTACAGTTATTGTACTGTTGTAGCTCTGATTTCATCTGGTGATTCCTTTTGGTGATATTTAACCTGAATTATTTCCCTATAGGGCATAGTGTATAGTTTAAGAGACCCTTTTAAATGGCGTATACAAGGAGTGGGAAGATGGTGTTACCCAGAGATGTAGCCAGGAAGTGAAGGGAGGTTGCTCCTTTATCTTCTGGTGTTACAGAAACACAGAAAACACCACACAAGATTTCTAAAGTATGTAAGGAGAAACAACTTAAAATCACCGAGCTATGGGAGCAGCAGGCCCTAGGGTTAAATTACTATTTACCCCTGCAGAGCCTAAGTTTAATCAACTTAGTCAGGAGGATATGGATTATGAGATATTAACGCCAATCCCTAACATCTCACTTTCCTCGGAAAGAGAGGCAGAGATTTCACTTGAGGCTACTGAGCAGGATTTTACCAATTCAAACTACATTTTGACTGGTGAATCAGTTGAATTACAAGTTTTTTCTCCTTGTTCTTCTTATCTGGTGCCAGAAAGTGATTATGACCAGCAGACCATATCCATTACTTTTTTGCCTGATTCAGAAAGAAAAAAATTACTCACCATAGTAATGTTTCTTCTAATGGAGTCTTGCTGTATTCAGACATAATGCAGTTAGCCCCAGCACTTGAACTGCCCTGGAGAGGAAAGAGTTAACTCTATGCAAAAGCATAGAAAGTTGAGCTTGAGCTCGATTTTCAAACCTCTGTCGGTGGTACTTCCCAGTGTAACCGTCAGATTCTTATGAGCTAAGTAACTAAAGTATGGAAATTGTTCAAATATAACCAAAGGGGAAAATATATCTTCTTTTGGGCCCCAAAACACTCAAGTCGAGAACCCAAGAAGGAAAGGTAGTGACAATATTTAGCAAAACACCAGAAAAATAATGATAACATCTACCCCACCCAAGAGGGAGGGTACAAGGTACACCCTTGAGGTGCAACACTGTACCTGCCAGCCCACTTTCCAAAACCAGGTTCTGAGAGGGCAGGCGGGGGGGAGGTCTGAATACAGCAAGACTCCATTAAAAGAAACAACGTTACTATGGTGAGTAATTTTTTCTTCTAACAACATGAAGTCTTGCTGTATTCAGACATAATGCAGACTACCAAGCAGTTCCCTATGGAGGAGGGAATGCAGAACCTACTTTGGGAAGAGGCTCTTCAGTACTGCTGTACCAAACCTAGCATCACTCCTAGTGTGGATATCAAGGGAGTAATGCTTGTTGAAAGTATGTATTGTTTTCCAGGTGGCTGCTTTACAGATCTCTAACAAAGGTATATATCTATCTGCAGCTAGAGAAGCAGCTGTACCCCTGGTCAAATGAGCCCTCAGGCCTGAAGGGGGCATCCTACCCAATTTGTCATAACAAAATTGTATACAAGAAACAATCCACCTGACAATAGTTCTCGTAGTGGCATGCTTACCCTTTCCCACTTCACCATAAGTGAGAAACAATTGAAGACAGTCATTTCTATGTGCCTTAGTATGCTCAATGTAGTAGCTAAGGGCCATCTTAATGTCCATACTGTGTAACCTTCTTTCACCTGAAGAAGAATGGTCAGTGAAAGACACTGGGAGAGATATAGATGGGTTCAGATGAAAATCTGAAACCACTTTGGGCAAGAACCTCCTACTGGTTCTTAGGACTACTTTGTCCCTATGGAAGGAAATGAAGTCAGGTTCCACTGACAGGGCCTGTAGCTCACTAATCTGCCTGGTAGAAATAATATCTACCAGAAACACAGTTTTCCAGGTCAATTCGGCCAAAGCCAGAGGTTCAAAAGGCAGCTGCATTAGCTGAGCTATGCAGACATTAAGATCCCAAGGCAGAGTGGGCTCCCTAAAGGGAGGGTTAACGTGAACCAGACCTTTGAAGAACTTTGGGAAAACAGGAAGAGATGAGAGGGAAGAGCCCTTCCCTGCTGATAGGAATGCAGAGACAGCTGCCAGATGAACCTTCAAAGTGGCAGGCCTAAGGCCTAAATCATTGAAATGAACTAGCTAGTCTAAGGTTGTGGAAATGTCTGCAGAACCGGGCATGATGCCTTTCTGAGAGCACCAAATACTGAACCTTTTCCATTTGGAGTTGTAAATTTTTCTAGTGGAAGGTTTCCTAGAGACCTTCAGAATATCCAGAACTCCCTGAGAAAGATGTAGAGCTGCATATTCTAACTCTTCAAGAGCCAGGCCTTGAGATGGAGAGACTGGAGATTGGGGTACCAGATCCGCCCCTGGAAGGAGGACAGGAGATTGTATGTCCTGGGCAGAGACAGGGGACGTGACACTGATGAGGACAGCAGTAGAGGATACCAAGGCTGTCTGGCCCAGTCTGTAGCCATCAGTATCACTGTGCAGGGTTGAGTCCTGATCTTGATCAGAACTCTGAACAGCAGAGGGAAGGGAGGGAAGGCATAGAGAAACCTGCCCTTCCAGTCCAAAAGGAGAGCATCCTGGGGGACCGTCCCCAGGACTGGAGGTCTGAAACAAAACAGTGGAAGTTGATGATTGTCCGGTGCTGCAAAGAGATCTATATCTGGAATGCCCCACCTGGAGAAGATGACCTCCAGTATGTGAGGATCCAGAGACCATTCGTGGTGACCCTGAGAAATTCTGCTCAGAGCATCTGCTAATAAGTTGTCCTTCCTTGGAAGCTAAACTGCTACCAGAGAAGTCTGAAGAGAATAGGCCAGAGACCACAGCTTCATGGCCTATGTGCACGAGGCCGAGGACCGAGTGCCTCCCTGCTTGTTGATGTACCACACTGTGGTGGTGTTGTCCATTCTGACTTGGACCACCTTGCCCTTGACTGAATCCAAGAAGCTCTGCAGGGCTAAGAAAACTGCCCTGAGTTCCAGGAGATTGATCTGAAGGAGAGACTCCTGTGGAGACCAAAGCCCTTGAGCTGTCAGGGCTCTCATGTGGGCTTCCCACCCTAGGAGAGAAGCATCCATAGTTAAAACTACTGATGGGACTTGAGGGAGAAATGGAACTCCTTGTCTGAGGTTGTCCTGGTCCAGCCACCACTGGAGAGCCTGGACCAGTGTCTGAGTCACTGGAATCAGTTTGGTAAGTGAATCCTTCTTCTGAAACCAAAAAGACCTCAGATGAAACTGAATGTCCCTCATCTGGAACCTTGCTCCCTGCACCACTGCCGTGGAAGCTGCCATGTGGCCCAGGAGCTGGAGGAACTGTCTTGCTGGGCGGGAGACCTGAGGTCGAAAGGAGGAAGTGAGATCCACTAGGGCCTTTAACCTTGCCAGGGGAAGGAAGGCTTTTGCTTGTACAGTGCCCAGCTCTATGTCTATAAAGATGAGAAGTTGAACTGGTTCGAGCACAGACTTTGGAAGATTGAGAACAAAGCCCAAGGAGCTGAGTAGGTCCTGGGTAGTTTGAAGAGCTGACTTGACCTGTAAAGGAGACTGACCCACTAACAGCCAGTCATCTAGATACGGAAAAATGGTGATACCCTATCTTCTGAGGTGAACCACCACTACTGCAAGGCACTTTGTGAGCACCCTTGGAGCTGATGTTAGACCGAATGGCATGGCTCTGAATTGGTAATGGCCTGATGGCAACTCGAACCTGAGGTATTTTCTGTGGGAGCACCTGATAGGAATATGAAAGTAGGCATCCTTGAGGTCCAGAGATGCTAGCCAATCCCCTGGCCTTAGAGAGGGAAGGATTATTCCCAAAGTTACCATTTTGAATTTTGGCTTTACAATGTGTTTTTTCAAATATCTTAGGTCTAGGCTGTGTCGCCACTCCCCTGTTTTCTTTGGGGTAAGGAAGTACCTGGAGTACAGTCCTTTTCCCTTGTGCTGAGTAGGAACCTTCTCTATAGCTCTGATAGCTAGAGGAGAGGAAACCTCTGCCTCTAGGGCAAGGGTTTCTGAGATTGATGCAGGTGGAAAAGACTTGGCCCTCTTTTCTGGAAATTTTTTGAAGCTGAGGGCCAGTCCCTGGCTTACTACTTCTAGGACCCACTTGTCTGAGGTCACAGACTTCCAGGACTGGAAGTAGTAAGCCAGCCTGCCTCCTACTGGAAATGGGGAGTTGACCCGTGCTGACACATCAGGGTGTCTGCTTAGCAGGAGCCTTGGACTGAGAGGAGGAGGGAGCAGCCCTGTTCATCCCCCTCCTACCCCTCCCTCTGAAGAACCCCCTCTGTGGGAAGGGAGAGGAGGCCTGGGCTTGGTAAAAAGGCCTTTGAAAGGGCCTGCCCCTGCCCCTAGACTGCTGATTATGTGGAGTGGCTTGCCTTTCCTTGGCCTGTGCACTCCTGTACGTGATCCTGTATTCATTCATTTTCTTCATATAAGCCTCTGTCTGCTCCCCAAACAGAGAGTTACCTACTACAGGAAAATCCATAGCCTTAGTTTGGGTATCCTGTGAAAGGCTAGTACATCTGAGCCAAGCATGTCTCCTGAGAGACACAGATGTAGCCATGACTCTAGATGCCACATCATTGGAGTCCACAGCAGCATGAAATTGCATTTTGGATGCCTCAATTCCATCAGCAGCCACCTCCTCCAGCTCCTTGGCTAGCTTGGGAGAGGCCTGTTTAATCAGTTCCAGAACTTTTTCCCATCTGTATTTCTGGTACCTGGCTGTGTAGGCCATATAAGTAGCCTGCCTGAGTCCCAAAGAGGATGCCAAATACTGTTTTTTGGCCATGGCATCCACTTTCCTGGAGTCCTTATCTGGGGGTGAAGCCAAAGGAATGTTAGCCCTGTCACAGGCTGCAGCCTGCACTACCCCAACATGGCTGCAATGACTATTAAGGAACTCCGCAGCTGAGCCTGATGTAGAATACCTCATGTCCATCCTCTTGTCCACAAGAGGTATTGAATTAGGGGTTTGTAAAATTTTGTGTGTCTGTTTCCTCAAAGATTTATGAAGAGTGATAGACAGCTTTTTGGACTCTGAGATGTCTACCATCTCCACAAAATCAGGCTCTTCCTCCTCCTCTGCTGCTTCAACCAAGGAAAGCTGCAGGGTTTGTGTCACCTTTTTGTAGAGCAAAAAGTGTGAGGGGGACTCAGACAGCCTGGGAGGAGAAACACCTGAGGGCCTGTCTGGGGAGATGTCCGGTTCAATGGGCACATCCAGACCCCCTTAACCGTCATCATCATCGTCATCACCAGGATAGTCTTCGTCTCCCTCCCACTCCTCATAATAAACATCTGGGTCATAATCCGGAGGAGACAGATCCGACTGAACTGGTGGTGTCAGTTCAGATGGAACTGGTCTAAGTGATTGGACAATACTAATCACTTTGGCTATTTTGTCCATGGTTGGAGAGAGGGATACAGGATCCGAACCGGCAGACTTGCGCTTTTTTTTTACGGAACTGACCCCTCGGGGTTGGCTCTCCTTTGGCCCGAGGAGGTATCGCCTAGGTCAGTAGGCACCTCCTCAGGTTCGTCCACAACCGAACCGGGCTGGCCATCCGGATCTATGGACTTCTTGGCCTCCCTTTCCTTCAACCTACTCAGTCTTTTATCTTGAGTTGTTTTAGGAAAGTTCTTACAGATTTGGCAGTCTGACCTGAGGTGGTCAAACCCCAGACAAGAAACACAGATGAGGTGGGGGTCAGCCTTAGCAAAGGCCTCCCCACACTCAGTACAGTGTTGAAACCCAGTGGGACCGGTTTTCTTCTTGGGTTTCTCAGACATGGCCAACCTAACAATTACCCTATAGCAGCTTTCAAGCCAGGTAATGAGCAACCGATCAAGCTGTGTCACGGGCTTTTTAAAAGAACCAGCAAAAGTCCGGTTCTTTTGAAACCAATCGGTACCGGAACACCACACTAATCCAGAAAAAGAGAAAAAAATTCAACAAAGTCAGTTCCGAACCGGACCCACCGGAAAGAAAACGAAGAAAGACAATTTCCACTCTTTAGCAAAATAAAACACAGTCACTACCTATCTACATACTACCTGTACCATAGACAGAGGCTGGAAATCTGAAAATAATAAACAAATGCGGTTAAAACCGAATGCTTTCATTGTTCTTTTACTGAACCAAGCAGAGGAAATCTCTGGAGTGACTTCACTGTTAGGCGGAGTAAAGAATCTGATGGTTACACTGGGAAGTACTGCAGACAGAGGTTTGAAAACCAAGCTTGAGCTCAACGTTCTATGTTTTTGCATAGAGTTAGCTCTTTCCTCTCCGGGGCAGTTCAAGTGCTGGGGCTAACTGCATTATGTCTGAATACAGCAAGACTTCATGTTGTTGGAAACATTACACCACATTTACTAAATGAGGGGAATGAAGGGTTGATAAGGGATTCGGCAGACAAATTACTGAAATTGAAACTATTATGAAGGACTTAAATTCTACCATTGAGGGTTTAAGGAGATTGGATATGGTCCAAGAAAGGGGAAGTCAGGCCATGGATAGGCCACAGAATAATGAACAGAGAGTCATAGATGGCCTTAGATCACCCTTTAATAAAAAATAGTTTAAAGATGCTGGAAACTTTACTACCAGCTCTTCTCTCTCCAGACAGATGCTGGAAATCATTAAAGACAGATATTATGCTGATATAGCTATCCTAGAAAATCTAGCAGTAGTTAAAAATGATATTTCCAGTCTCCGGGCAGATGCCTTTCAAAATAAAATTCTATTCGAAGGCTTAGGAGGGGGTAGTACTACTGAAAGGACAACTGAGCTGATAGTAATGCCAGAATCTTTTAAAAAAGCAATAAAGGCTAATTTGCCACCTCCGTTTGACAGGGAAACAACCTGTAATTGTAATAAAGGGACCGGAACACTAACAAGAAATACTCAAAAAGAGGAAAGGAAAGGGAGGAAAATCCATGAATAAATTGAAGGGACATAATTTCAAGACATTTTCAGGGAAAGAACAACAGCAGATCACAAAGGGCAAGGAACAATCTGAAATTAAGGACCAAAGGAAACCCAAAAATAAATTTGATAAATCTAAGGAGAATGAAGAAACAGTTTCCACAAAGTTGCGGGATTTGGAAGGGAAAGTTAAGAAGAAGAAAGATGTCAGGCCTGCTTGTTTTACAGGTGACCAAAAAAGGTCCCTTGTCACCAGAAAGAGGAACACCTGTTTCACAAACAGTCCCTGATCATCCCTACAAAGGAGAAAACAGGGGGTTTGAATATCTGTTGGAATATTATGGGATTCAGGAACTCTCCAATGAAACACAGGACAGTCTCCTTATCTGGATAGCACAAATATTCGGATATCAGGAAACACCTAAAGATTTTTATGTAATGTGGCCACCTAATAAAAAATATCATGATTCTGTTTTAATATATTGTCAGAATGAAACATTTGCCAAAGAAATTTAGTATAAGAACTGTCCCCCCCCCCGCAGAGGGTTCCAATTATTAGGTAAACAGTGGCACCTAATATTACAAAACTTACAGAAACAGAGAACGAGGGGAGGCTAGGTATTCAGACACAAGATACCATTAGGAACCAGGAAGAAGAATGGGAAACTAGAACAATAACTGTTTTTGGATGGAGAACAATAGCAGGTGAGCCAATAAGAAAAATCAAAAATGATTTGATTACATTCTGGGATAAAACTTTACAGATAGAGATCTCTAACTCCTCAATGGAATGGCTAAAAGTGTATAAAAAATATAACAACACTTCCCAGATAGATATCACATTTAAGAATTCCCATATCCCAAAGCAATTATTGTCGGTTGGGAATAGATTGGACCCTTTGGGTATCTATATGTTCAATCTATTAAGTCTTGAAACCCAACCCCAGCTAGGAAAGGAAAAGGGTCTGGAGAAGAATGACAAGACTTCTCCAAATAATCGGTTTTCTGTCCTTGAATTATTTGATAATGAATGGCAATTACAGCAGGAAAATTCTTACTTGTTACTTAATCTCAACTTGACTGAATTTAGGCCTTTGGAAATCATGTATCGTAATATTGAGGGTGCACATATTAAGTTTGCTGACCCAGAGGTTAAGGCATTTTTGACACAGAGAGAAAGAAACCTGGTGCACAGAGACCTTTCACCCACAATTGCCAGGGTGTACAAGACACTTAATCCCTGCCACAAGAAAAGGGAAGTTAGGCTGTTACAAATCGGGGTTAACGATCTTTGTTAAAAGTTCATTAAATTTTAAAATTGAAGAAATTCAGACAAAAAATAGGGACATGCTGGTGTTGAAGTTGGAGGGGAACCTGGGTAGCTTAATTATTGCAAATTTTTATTTACATCCTTCTAAGCTTAAAGCCTCTCAAGCTTATGTACATCTAAGGAAGACTCTTGAGACTATTATATATAGCTGGTTGTATTTTCCTATTATAATAATAGGTGATTTCAATGCTAGAATCGCAGCAAATAAGGAGAATGAAGAGTTTTATGGGGAACTTATATCTTCAATACAGACCATAAATAGTAATCTTACAGATCTTAGGAGGTCACTTGACTCAGTTACAAATGCAAGAGGGAAGACTTTGAACAAGCAGATGTTGGATCTTAACTTCTTTATACTAAATGGACGTACAATCAGTGATAATTCAGGAAAGCCAACTTTCAATAGCACTAGAGGATTTTCAACAATTGACTTAGCATGGGTTAATATAGAAGCATTGAAATTTGTTGAAGGTCTAGGGGTATTAGACATAATTGAGTCAGCTTACTTACCGATTTTAGTGACATTAAAAATGAAGGAGACAAGAGACATAGCAAATTTATATCCTGAATTAAATAATCTGGAAATAAATCAGTAGAGAATTAGATGGAATACTCACTCCATCAATAACTTCACTGATTTATTGGAGAATGACACTTTGCTTGACCTAAGGGATTCTCTGATTGGGGAGATGGACCATGGGATGATTGTAGAGAAATGGAATAGAATCAACATGTTACTAAGACCTCACTGTTTAGTGAAAAGATCTCGTAACTCAAATGCTGTAGGGAAGTTTTGGTTTAATAAAAATTGTAAACTAGCAAAAAAAAAAAAGAGTTAAATTATAACCTGAGACAAACCAAAAAAGAGATTACAGACCCCAGAATTAGGGCTCCACTATGAATAAATATAGGAAGGTCTACAAAGAGACATTGGATAAAGACAGACTAAAGCATAATGTAGAGAGATGGGAAGCTCTTAGAAAAATCAGTGATTAGGAGAGATATGAGGGCATTTTGGTTACAGGTTGCCTTGGGTTATAATAATTACTCTTCTAAATTGGAGGCTTATATAACACCAGACACCTGGAATTCCTATTTTGAAGCCTTGTATTTTTCAATTGAGGAATAGAATCTCTTTATACAGGAGGTCCCAATAGGAGACAGGAGTTATTCTACATTTACACAAATTACTGAAGAGGAAATATATTTTGCTATTATCTCTCTTTCCTCAAACAAAGCCCCGGGTCCCGACTCAATATTAGGAGACATTTATAAAACATTTCCCTTTTGGTGGGTTCCAATCTTATCCTCTTTTTTAATGCAATATTACAAGGTTTAACTATCCTGAAGAGCTGGCTAGGGACCATCATTTTTCTAGTTTTTAAGAAAGGGGACAGTAGTGATCCTAAAATGTACAGTCCAATCAGTTTTATTGATATCTCACAAAAGCTTTTTGCAAAAATCATCTTGGATCGACTAACTATTTGGATTGAAAAAAATGCTATCCTGAGTGAATTGAAGAATGGCTTTAGGAAAATTAGATCTACTGTCCATCATTGTTATGTCTTGAATTACCTTATATGGAAATAAGTCAAGACAAAATCTCAAAAATTATATTGCTGTTTCTTCGACTTTTCTTCAGTGTTTGATAGTATAAGCAGAGGTCTTTTGTGGAATGTCTTGGAGGAGTATGGTCTTGATGCAGATTTAATAAATATAATTAAGAGACTATACACCAATGCTTGGGCAAAGGTCCAATATGATCAATTTGGACATGCAACTGATCCCATCAGAACTAATTTAGGTGTTAGACAGGGTTGCCTTTTGGCACCTACACTGTTCAACATCTACATTAATTCTTTGCTGACAAGTCTTGATGATCCCAACTTTCATGCCCCTAAAATTGGAGAAAAAGGGATACCATTATTAGCATATGCTGATGATATTGTTTTGCTGTCTACTTCAAAACTGAGACTTCAAAGAAAGCTCAATCTTTTTCTTACTTTGCCCTATGACCTGAAGTTAAGGATTAATAAGGAAAAGACTAAAATGCTTATTTTTGGGAACACAACAAAAAAAAAAGCTATTTTATGGCTAGGTTCAGAAAAAATGGAAACAGTTAAACATTATGACTATTTGAGGGTTAGGTTCTCACAAAACTGTACTTGGAAACTACATAGGACATTGGTTAAAAATAAAATGCGAACAGCTTTGGGTGCATTTTGAATATGTAACATCAAATTAGGTAAAACCACTGTCCCTGGAGTTATTAATGCATTGAATGCTAAAATTAACTCTTGTGCCTTATATTCCTCAGAGGTTTGGGGTCAGAAAATAATAAAGAAATCGAGATACCAATTAATAAACTATATAGATATTTGCTGATGGTCTCTAATTCAGTTCATGCAGCAGTTCTACAATTAGAACTTGGTCAGTACTCGCTAAGTTCAAAGATTTTGGAAAGGAGGATTCTTTTTCCTTTGAAGTTGTTTCTTCTCCCCAACAATCGGCTTCCCTCCTGGTGCTTGGAGGAGGAGATGAAATATCTTGATTTGGGTTTCCTCTCCCCCTCCATGCAATTGATAAAGAAACAGCTTTATCCCCTAGGCTTGGGGAATATTTTAACAGATGTATAAATTCAATCTTGGAATGAAGTTAAAAACAAGGTTGTATTTAGAATTTAGAGATCTTGGTATTCAAAACAAATATTCTCACTTGGATCAGCTTAAATGTTTTGGCTGGTACAAGCAGTTAAAAATTACCAACCTTACTGAGCCTTATTTACAACTTCTGACAAAACCCAGTGAGAGATGTCTGTTATGTAGATTTAGAATGGAATTGTGTAATTCCAATTACATACATCTTTTGCAAAAAATATCTGATGGTTTAAAACCTTTTTGCAGATGTGGGAACTCCCAGCCAGATGATTTAAAACATGTGATTCTATTTTGTCCTTTATTTAATAATAGTAGAGACAAATGGCTGAGATAAATTTTAGGTAACTCATATTTACCACCAAATATGATTCTACACAATCTCTTTAATTCAAATGATGAGCTTAAGCTAAAGGCCCTGACTGGTTTCCTTGGATCTCTACATATTTAGATTCGCAATGTCTACAACTGAATGTTAGTATAAGACCATTGTACTTTTAATGTTTGATCTGATTGGAACATGTGATGTTTATTTTGGACTTTGCACTTGGCTTTAAGATATATAATTGCTAAATGCTATATATAACATTCTCACAATTTATAGATAGAAGCTTGTTTAAGTGATCAATTCTCTGGAGAATGTTTTTTAGATGTCAATACTGTGTTGCTTTTTTTTTCTTTTTTGTAATCTGTATTTACTGAGATATTTAACTTTTTATTGTACATTGAAATGATATTTTTTGTATCGATCAATAAACCAAACTGAACTGAACTGGACAGGATTCCATCTTTCACATCTCGAGGACTTACCAGTTGCTTCACAGGATGTCGGAGCAGAGACACAGTGAGAGCCTGTCCTCTCTAAAATCCTAGATTTCACCCTATATGGTTGGCCTTACTTCACAAGAGACCCAACCCTCTGACCTTTCTTAGACAAGAAGGACCAGTTGTCCACAGAGCAAGGCTGTGTTCCGTGGGAAGCTCGAGTTATGATACCTCCAACGTTCTGCAAGAGATTACTTTCTGACTTACATGACAGTCATCCCAGAATGAATGAAGGCATTGGGCAGAGGATACCTCTGGTGTCCAGGACTTGATCAAGATGTGCAACATCTTGTCAACCAATGTATGCCATGTGCGGCTGTCCGCAATCAACCTGCTACCACACCCCTGCATCCTTGGTCCTGGGCTACCACACCATGGGATCACATCCATGTCAACTATGCTGAGGTGGACAAACAACACTTCTTGGTAGTAATTAATGTCCACTCCAAATGGCTAGAAGTATTACCCACACAAGTCACAACTGCTGAAAAGACTATAGACCTTTTGAGACAACTTTTTGCCTCTTATGGACTACCACAGGAGTTAGTGTTGGACAATGGTCCCCAATTTTCTTCCCGTGTCTTTAAACTGTTTTTAAAGCAGAATGGCATCAGACATATTTTGACACCTGCTTACCATCCGGCACCAAATGGTGCAGCCGAAAGAGCTGTACAGACATTCAAAAAAGCTTGAAATAAACCAGATTCATGGCAAGTACCTACAGCTCAAAGGCTGGCTCATATCTGTTTGCTTACAGAAACTCTCCTCACACAGTCACAGAGTGAACACCTGCTGAACTGTTCCTAAAATGTCAACCTCGTGCTCATTTGTTATTGCTCAAGCCAGACTTGGCCAACATTGTTGCAAAGCATCAACTACAGCACAACAGCAAAAGGGTCACAACAAGTCTACCAAACCAGTACGGATTTTTCATCCTGGGGAGAGGGTGATTGTTCGAGACTGTAGACATCCCAAGGGTTCTTGGATTCCTGGGGTGGTGAATGAAACACATGGATCTTTGACTTATGCAGTTCGCGTGGGACAGAGACTTGTTAACGTACAAGTGGATCATAGAAACATAGAATTTGATGGCAGATAAGGACCACTTGGCTGACCCAGTCTGCCCATTTCCCTACCTAATGGATAAGCTGCAGATCCTAGTTAACCAGCAGCCTACTTCTTTCTACCCCCACCCCCTAGAATTGCCTTATGACTGTCCCATGCATGTTTGAATTCAACCACTGTTTTTGACTCCACAACCTCCTCCGGAAGGCTGTTCCATGCATCCGCAATCCTCTCTGTGAAAAAATACTTCCTTACATTACCTCTGAGCCGCCCCCCTCTATCTTCAAATTGTGCCCCCTTGTTCTTGCACACCTCTTTTTTTGAAAGATGCTACGCTCTTGGACTTTGCTGATTCCCTTGAGGTACTTGAAAGTTTCTATCATGTCCCCCCTCTCCCTCCTTTCCTCAAGGCTATACATATTAAGCTCCTTTAGTCTCTTTTCATACATCTTCCGGTGCAGACCCTGCACCATTTTAGTTGCCCTCCTCTGGACAGCTTCCATCCTGTCTATGTCCTTGCAGAGACTGGGTCTCCAGAACTGCACACAGTACTCCAGATGGGGTCTCACCAACTGTCTGTACAGAGGGATAACAACTTCATGTTTTCTACTGGTGATGCCTCTCCCTATGCATCCCAGTATACCCCCAGCCCTCCTTACTGCCCTCTCACATTGCTTGCCCACCTTTAAGTCATCTGATATGACTACCCCCAGGTCCCTTTTCATTTTTGTTGTTGTTAGTATCTCACCCCCCATTGTGTACTCTTCCCCTGGGTTTTTGTTCCCCAGGTGCATTACCTTGCACTTCTTAGCATTGAATCTAAGCTGCCATACATTTGACCATTCCTCTAACCTTGCCAAGTCCCTTCTCATCCTTTCCACCCCACCTTGTGCATCAAGTCTGTTACAGATCTTTGTGTCATCTGCAAAGAGACATACTTTTCCTTCCAGTCCCTCTGCAATGTCGCTTATAAAGACATTGAAGAGGACCGGTCCTTATACTGAACCCTGCGGTTCCCCACTAGTAACCCCCCTTTCTTCAGAGTGGACTCCATTTACTATTACCCTCTGTGTCCTAGTCTCCAGCCAATTCTTTAACCACCGGCTGCATTCCAAGGTTTCAGCAAATGCAGCAGAAGATTGCACTCCATCTGAGGACAGTAACACAGAGGACTTTGCTCCTACCCATGAAGTTCCCCCGGAGCTGGTGCTAAATAATAATGAAGCTCCTGTTCCATCAGCAGCAGTTATTCTAGCCTGTAGATATCCTCTGAGGCGTCGAAGACCACACCACAAAGACTTGATCTGTAAAATCATGCACTTAACTTGTACCTCTGTGTAACTGAACTCTTACTTGTACTGTTACTTAGTTAGTGACAAGTTCTACACAAGGGGCAGAATAATCCCCTGAACTTGTTTCTAGGTACTGAACAGTCTACTTCAGCCCTGAAGTTAGGAATATTAATGTTGAAGTATTTTAGACAAGTTTCTGTCTAAGGGGGAGGAGTGTAGTATATGCATGGATATGTATGGTAGTATATACATGGGTATATACGGCAGAAAGTTGATTAGAGTTGTAGTTTATACATGTGGGTATTGTAGTCCATTATATATGTAAGTTCCTGTCATGCACAGTAAGCCTTTCTTTGTGTATGTCCAGCGATGTAAGACCACTATCTCTGAGTAGAATAAAAGATGGCCACTACCTGACATACCATGTATGAGTCTCTTCTGTACTGACCCACAATATATCACATTTAGCCCTTGGAGGACAGCAGGGCCAGTAAACAAAAGATAAGCGCTTATAAAAACTCTAACATGCTGTGCAGGCTATTGAATCTACCACTGCTACTGATGGCAGCTGCAGGGGATTCTGAGATTTCTGGATACATCAAATGTCAGCTTGGAAGTCTACAGAATCAGCCTGATACAATCTGCTACAGTGTACTGCAGTAAACACTAAGTAAAGAAAATGTTTTTACATTTAAACTGCTAATTGGTACCATCCCCATACTTGGGTGTGGGACTCTCAATGCTGACTGTTCCCCTTCAAGCAATAAGGTCTGACAGGGTGTGTGTTATGCTGGATTGCTGGATGTAATGCCTCGGGTGAATGGCATTAGATGCAGCTAGGCACCTTAATTAACTGAGAAGTGACATTACCCAGCATAACGCATGTCTTGTAGTGCCTTATGGTTCCTGTACAATTAAAGAAAGGCTTTTAAAGAAGTTTTTCCTTTACATGAATTCCGTGCCATACCTAAAAATAGGCATGCCTTTGTCTAGTGTGATGACCTGGTTAATAAAAAACAAATAAAAAAAGTGATGTTCTGAGATAACATAATGGCTGGGGGTGCAACTGTTCAACCAGATTTCAGGATTTTTTTATCCATTTTGTAGTGTTGCATGAAAATATTATTCAAATTATGCTTGTACTTCAATAGCTGAATTTATCTTTTCAAAGTGCTGAAAGTGTACATTTCACTGACTACAAATTCCTTCAAGTGGCTATAGACAATAATGTCACAGACTAATTGTCTGATCTGTGGGTAATGGAGCAACAGATTTCGATTTTATTGTGGTTGCAAAATTCTTTTTTACTTGTAGTTATACTGCATGTGGACTCTGTTCTCTAATTACAAGCCAGAGCTAGAGAGAGTTAATTCCACAGCAAACCCAAAACAGCCCTTTTATTTTTCATAAAGTGACTGCCGACAGCTCAGAAAGTACAGTTCTGTAAGAACTTACCATAACAGTAGATCTTCAAGAGGAGCTCTAGCAGTAGGCAACACTGTTAGAACTGAGCTGCCAGGCACCAGGACCTCACGGAAAAATTTCTAGCTAGCAGTCTATAACAGGGGGAATGCCCCCGACGTTGGCATGCTGACATCCACTCTTAGTATAAACGGGGCAGTTCCCTACACCACCCCAGTTCTCCCACTGGAGAATTGTGAAAAATCTGACAGGAGAGAGAGAGAGAGAGAGAGAGAGAGAGAGAGAGAGAGAGAGAGAGAGGAGAGAGAGAGAGAGAGAGAGAGAGCAATGGAAGCTAAAAGGCTAATCATGGAGCAAGAGAACAGGGGATGGAGGGAGGGAAAACCTGCCTACTGCAAGAGCTCCTCTCGAAGATCTACTGTTACAGTAAGTTCTTACGTAACTGTACTATCTTACTTCGATAGGGCTCTTGCAGTAAGCAACACCATTAGGACCGAGTCCCAAGCAATGTCCAAAGGTAAAAATAACACCCTGGGAGGAGGAAGTGGAGAAAGACAACAGCCTAACTGGGCTCAGATCCAAAAGGATCACTGGCCCAGGTCCCTCTCCACAAGCCCAAATATCATCCCACTAGATTGAGGGAGAAATCCCTTGAGAGAAAAAAGCTTGGCTCCAATGGCCAGCAAAAGAGAAAAAACAAAAGGAGAAAACTCTGGGGTCACCAGGGGTGAGAATAGACTTGCCAGTGGGAGTCAGGGGAGGAAAAAAGGGGAGCCCCCTGGAAGGGGACAGGGTCAATCTTGTGGAAGAAGGAAGAATGACTCCCCCATGATACATCTGACATGTGGCCCACTGGACTCTTAGAGGGATCAGGGGTGGGGGCCAAGGGAAAAAAAGTCTACCTAAAGGAAAGCCCACATCAAAAGGTGGAAATTAAAAAGGTGCCTGGTCCAGCAAGAGACCAACAGGCAGCTCTCTATCAAGAGAAGAACCAATAAGCAAGATAGTTATCAGGTGTCAGCTGGAACTAGGAAGAAGGCAGTTGCTCCCTTCAGCCTGGGAACAGGCTAGAAGAGGAGGAGGAGCTAACCCATGCCCCAAAGGAGGGTCCCTGCAAACAACAGTTCCGGAGCTAAGGGGGTAATGGGGGGGTCCCAGTCGAGAGGGTCACCTCTCGGGGGGGGGGGGAAGGGAGTTGCTAAGGAAGCAAGCCCTGAAAGAATAAGGGGTACTGGCCCAAGCAGGAACACTGGGAGGAAAGGGAGGGGACAGGACTCCCCCAGGCCATAGTATGTCCCTTGACAGGGAGCAAGAGAGATGGGGAAAAGAGGTTGAAGAGTAAGGACTGTAAACTCCCCTTGCTACTACCAATCCCAAAAGGGGTGAGGCTCAAATGAAGGTTCCTGCAACAGTAAAGGTACACCGAATCAAGCCCCAAAAAAGCAGGGATGTAGGGCCTCTAAGACTGTCATGCTCCTACTCCACTGGGCCGCTTCCCTTCACTGGACAGCCTGAAGAGAAGATGGCCTAAGGAGTAAAACCCCAGCCCTCTGTTCCACTGACTCTCCTAATAAGAAAGTCTTCCACAGCTTTCACCTTTTTTTCTTCATGCGTTAAGCATCGAAGCTCTCACTTTTTTGGGGGGGGGGAATGAAACGGGGGCCCAGCCTGGCTGCCGCTGGCCTGGAAGTGGGATTGGGAAAGGTGGAAATGGGACACTGGTGACAGAAGAAGCCAGTGTTAGTGGATATGGCTAGAGTCCCTCTAGCAGAGAGATGAGCTCATGGGGAAAGGAGATAGATGTCAGCCCCCCTGGTGCACCGAGGCCCTGAGAGGTCTCTGGGAGAAAAAAGCTCTCTGGGAGGGGGTTCTCTCTGCACCTGGAGGGTTAAATAGACCCTAGAGGTGAACGAGGCTGGTGGCTCTGGACCAGATATTTTCCAGTGGTCTGGAAGAAGTGATGGGGCCCCAGTCACGAAACTTGTTAACCCCAGCAGAGGGTCTCCAAAAGAAGCAAAGGGAGCCCAAAAACAGTCACCCAAAAAAGATGGGGTGAACCCTCTCCGAGGCAGAGCACACTTAAAAACTCGAAGGCCATGAAAGAGGAGAGCGGGAATACTCCACAGGTGACCGATCCCCTGGGGGTGCCGAGACGCTATGCGGGGAAGACGTACAATAAACTCCCATGCAGAACTCCCAGAGGTATGCAGGGAGAGGAGGGGAAAAGCCACCTCAGGACGACAATGCACCCATCAAGAAATCCAGGAAAGGGATCAAAGAAAGTGCTGGAGACACTGAATGAGAGAGAGAGACAGAGAGAGATCTCCTCTCCATATTTCCCTCCCAACCCCCAGCTAAGGAGGGTGGCGGTGAGGGGATGGGGGGAGGGGTGTGTCTTTAAGAGGGGTCAGATGGTTTGGAAAGTGCCATTGCCACCTCCTCTACTCTGTGGGTTTTGCAGGCTGGTGCCACCCCAGTAGAGGTTGCTCGACGTTTGCTTCAGGACCCAGTGGAAGTCTGGTGGAGGGACTGTCACTTAAGGTTGTGAGAAGTGAAGTGCTGGGCCCTGGTCTGCGGACCCAAAGTCAAAGGACAGAGAGCTACCCCCAATGCCTGGAAAGAGGTGAGCAGCTCACACATGTCTTCTCCAAACAGAGAAGCACCCTAAAATGGGGCATCCAGTATGGAGGCCTGGAAGCTCAGGGAAAATGGAAACAGATGAAGTCAGGCGTGGTGTCAGAGGGACACGGCTGTCACCATGTCCTGAGCTGAGGCATCCACTGTATCGTAGGAAGCACAGAGGACATGGACCCCCATGCTGGAGGAGGATGACAAGATCTGTTCCAGTTGGGACTTGACTGGGGAGTCAGTCAGTGAACAAAGCAGATCCCCCGCCTGGTCCAACAGAGACTGTTGATGCATGATCATGTGCGCCAGATAGTTCTGGGCATGCAAGGCCAAGGAAGCTGAATCATAGATCCTCCTTCTCAGGGAATCCAAATGTTTGGACTCCCTGTTTGGAGGGATGTCACCCCTTTGCTCAGACCCCGAGGCAACTCCAGAGACCTCCGATAAAATTGAGGGGTTGGCCTGGGAGTGGGAGGCAAACTGGGGCATATTGTCCAGGGTGCAGTATAAGTGGTCAACCTTCTTGGAAGTAGGAGGAACCCAGACCAGTTGTTGCCACACTGTGGATGTAATATCATCGTGTGGAACCACCAGTGGAGGAATGAACACTGATGAAACCTTGGGGAGATACAGGTGCTCCGCCACCCTGCAATGTTAGGGGTCCTGCTCTTCAGTGTGCCAGCCTTGGGAGGCCGCAATTACCCTCATGAACTCTAAGAATGAAGGGTCCTCAGGAGGGGACTTAGGAATGTCCTGGAACCACACTTTCTCAGGGGTAAATAGAGAGGGGAACCTGAAGGCTCCGAGGAGTCAGAGGTAACGCACACCAAACAGGTGGACTCTGATGAACGCCACTGGGTCGGTGACGAGTCTAGTCAAGCAACCATCTCAGTGGCAGAAATATCCCCTGCATCCAGAGGGGGAGCCCCCTCAAACTGACGAAGTGTGGTCCCTGGACTGTGAAGGAACAGACATCAGTGCTGCCTTGGCCAAGGCCTGATGTTGGGCTGACGCCCACCAGGTGTTGAGAAGCAGGCTGTAGTCGGCTGATGTCCAGCCCAAGAAGGCCAGAATATAGAAGCAGCCCAGGTAAAAGGATGTGAGGCTGCCCAAAGGTTTCAGGAATTGAGAAGAACCCTGCATGGAGCCCGGAGCTACACCTGACAAAAGACCTGAGGAAGGGCCTGGAGGGCCGTACAAATTTCTGCCCAGAAGCAGGAGCTGAGCAGGCAGATGCCCTGGAAAGGCCAGGCTACCAGGCCTGGTCGAGTGAACCATGGGAGGATCCTGAAGCAACTGAGCTGGAAGTGCCTGGTCTGGGAGAGGACTGGTTGGACAAGGCATTGGATGATCTGGCATCATATCCCAGGAAGGAGGATCAGCGGATGGCAACCCTACTGACACCTGGCAGGGGGATCCCAGAACAGGGACCGACGGTGGTGATTGAGGAGCCTGAGACAGCTGGGAGGGGGACTCCACTAAAGATGGCTGTGACCCAGAAGGAGCAGGCAACAGCAGGCTTCGGTCCAAAGACCCTGCACCAGACCCTGGGCCTGGATCCAACGAGGACACCAGGACCAGGTGGGCACCAGAAGAGGAACTAGCATCTGGAAGACCAGCCATGCCACCTAGCTAAGGTCCCAAGGGGTGGAAGGGCCTGAGCATCAGGGGCGGTTTGAGGGAGAATCCCCCAAACCCACATAGGCACCACCTGCCACAGAGATAACGGTGGGGGGGGCACAGTCACCGGAAGCCAGGAAATGAAGAAGGGCTGAGGTGACCATAGGAGCCGACCCCCCCCCCCGGAGCGGGAAGGCACTGGATGGGCCATGGCTCCCGAAGGAGGCAGTGGCTCTAAAGCACACCATTCTGCGCATCGATGTTTTTTGTGCTTGTTCTTCATTGAGGCGGCTGCCTCCAGAGAGGCTTCTGAAGCAGAAATCCACACCTGCAGCTGTTTCTCCATGGTGGCCAATTTTATTTGGAGGAAATGGGTCTCCAAGACCTTTTGGCGTTGTTTTCTGGTAACATGCTTGAAGTTCTGGCATGCATGGTGAGTTTCAGTACTGTGACCTGGGCCTAAACAGATGATGCACAAGGAATGGCCATCCTTCTTGGAAATCTGCTTGCTGCACACACATTTAGACTTGCGGGAATCCACAGAAGAAGTCGGAGACAACATACTGCCAAAAAACAAAACAAAACTTAGTAACAAAAAGCGAAGAACACAGCGCAAGGGTGACTGACTGAAGCTACGAACTGTGAGGTCAGGAGTGCACAAGTCGATGGCAGGAAAAGAACTGAGGTGGGTATGGGGGACCACCCCTTTTATACTAAAGGTGGATGTCAGTGTGCTGACGGTGGGGATGTCCCCCCTGTTATAGACTGTTAGCTAGAAATTTTTCCAGGAGGTCCTAATGCCTTGCAGCTTAGTCCTAACGGTGTTACCTACTGCAAGAGGCCCCTCGAAGTAAGAGCAGTCATTTTATTGCCATTAAAATGATAGTAGGGATGTCATCATCCTGTCTTACATTGTAATTGGACTGCATGAACAGCAGAAACTGTAAACAAGTGCTGTGGAGGGAAGTGAGGGGCAGAGTTACCACAAACTTAAAACAAAAGAAACATAGAGATAAAAACAGTGCCACTAGCTTTTTTTAGACTCATGAAGCATAACAGAGATAATGTGCTAGTTGGTGCGCTGTTCTTGGCAATAATATGATTGTCCCGTGAGGATAAAGTACTTGACCTTCAACTTCAGATGACAGTCACATTATTGCCTCTTACAGTGCTTCAGTGTTGAGGTTCTTTGTCTTTTCAACTAGCATAATATCACTTAAATGATTGTACAGACCTAAAATGAGTCATTTGTCAAATGTTTACCTTGGCAATTGATTTTTGTGGCATCAGTTGCAACTTGGCTCACAGTTTGGGCACCCATTTTATTAAAAGGGAGGGTGATGATTTGTAACCCAGATGAAGGCTAGGAGGAGTGGGTTAAAGACTAGATAATGTTAGTTTATGAATGGGTCCAAAAATCAGAATTTTTTTTGCAGGGCTCCACATCCACTGGCCCATCATTCTGACAATGCTCCAACCTGCACCCCCATCCTGGGACTGACCCTACTCCCAAACACCTCCGGATTACCCCCCGGGGTGGGGCCATGGGGGTCCTTCCCCCCAACAGAGACTGGTCAGTAGCACAGGAGCAGGAGCCCAGGTGGCAATGTGGGGTCTGCTACGTGGGGGCAGACGTCATCCTGCGGAAGCGGAAAATCAATTTTTTCTGTGTTTTCCTCCCTGGGAGGTGTGTTGTGCAATGACGTTAGGGTGGCATGCCAAATGTCTGACAGGCTTCCCCACAGACACAGTCCCAGCTGCTGAAACCCCTAGCTGCCGCACAGGGTCACCCAAGCACCGGTGACTTCCCACCCTCCCCCCGGAGGAAAGCAATCCATAGGATGCTTCATCTGCCTCCCCCCGACCGGCCCTCCAACTACCCAAGCTCGTTCCTTAACCCAAGTCATTGGCATTTTGAGCAGTAGCACTACTGCAGCACCAGTGGGCTGGTCCGTCTTTATTTTTAATCCAGCATGCAGAGTCCTTCTATAAAACTGTAGTAAGTTGCCCTAAAGTTGTGCTAAATGTGTATACATGTCCTCCATACACAAAGTAGTTAAGCACACTTTTAATGAAAGTGCAGTGACTGTATGCAGAGAAATGGAAGAGCAATCATGCTGACCAAAGTTCAGCATGTATCTCTGGGACAATGCCTGTCAAACCTGTGTGATTTGCATGATTTGTTCTAAACTGTGACCCTTGTACTGACAGATGTGCTATTTAAATTGGTTAAATATCAGAAAATCTCTAGAGGTTTCATTATTTTTTTTGTACTAAGTACTAATAACTGACTATGTTATTTAACTCAATATTTTGTTTCTAAAGAACATAATTACCCTTTAAGTCCAAATACAGTAAGTGTATATTGTACATAATCACCAATATTTGCACTGAAAGAGGTGCAATGTTCAGTTTGTGTGGTCCAAAATCTTAGAACCCTCTACCATACACATGTTGAGCCTACTGTACAATACACTAAGACCTATTTGTGAATGTAAGATTAAGTGTTTGTTATTATATCAGCTGATAGCCTCTGAACTATTGGGTGTTTGTTTTATTATATCAGTTGATAGCCTCTGAATTATTGGGTGTTCATTGTTGACTTTTCACTCTTATGAACAGTATTATCTATTGTTGACTGATCTGTAACTGGATGCTTGCCATCACGCTAGGAACTGGAATAGAGATTATTTTTTTACCTCATAAGTTCTCTTCTTGGTTAAATAAATAACTTTAAAAGAAGGAATATGTAGCTATGGTTGAGTAGAACATGTGGCATAAGTGGAGGACTAAGGACCATGCGATAATAATAGCATAGAGTAGCACTTACGTTCTGCAGTCTTCTCTGCATATGCCTGCACTGCTCACTTCACGTTCTGCTCACTGTGATCCTTAGCTACTTGCAGGGGTCCTTAGTCCTCCAATTTACAAGCTATGAACTGATCTGAGCTGCAGGTCCTTAGCCCGCTCTGCCTATGAGCTATGAAGCTGAACTTCTCACCAGTGTCCTTAACTAACTTACTTGCCAGAAGATACAGGCCACAAGGTCTATCAAGTCTGCTTGAGGGTGCAGCTAGCACCCCACTTTGCTGCTGCCCCTCCCCTTTCATAATCCCACACAGATGAATGTCAAGTGAGATTGAACCAGATTAAGCTGTTTGTGGTATTTCCGGAGAATGGGGGAAATTTGACCGGGACACCGGGGAAATTCCCCTACTCCTTGTAGGGAGCACTGGTGAGCGATGGATGGATCAGAACTGACTCAGATGGCTGGAGACCTTGAAGGGGAATGGAGCTCTCTCCCTGTAGGTGTTGTCTTGGCACCTGTTCAGGCTTTGAATGCCTTTTCTGGAGGTGCAGAAGCAATGGATTATGTAGAGGCAGCAGAGATTGTCGGTGAAAACCCTGACCCGAATGCAGCGGATTTGCAGCATGAAGTTGATTTTATACACGTTTTAAGCCACAAACAGCAGCAACATCTTTTACTCTTACTATCAACCCCTGGATGAAGAATCCCCCCAACGAATATGCACCCCGACCTGCAAGCTCAGCCCTGGTACAAGTAGCAAAGCGAGTACATTGACGGTGACAAGCCCAGTGATGCAGCTGATACTGCGGGGATGGATCTTGGCCAGGCAATGCCCTGAAGGCTGAATGTTGTGGACAAAACAGAGGCACAGCTGGATTTAGCTCTGAATGTACCAGACTCAGTACCTGCAGTGAGTACCTCTAATGTTGTCAATGATACTGCTGTTACATTTGACTCAAGTATGATTCAGGGAGACAGCTCTCAGTTGTTGCCGGATAAGGTTCAGTTGTTGCAATAACAAAAAGATGCAGACTTAGGTATACACTGTGGCAGAAGAAAAGAGGGTGCGACTTCCAAAGCACAGACAGTATCTAAGCAATGGTCTGTGGGGACCGCACTGGCAAGGGCAGGGTGGACTAGAAAGGTGGGGAGGGTTTGGATACCACTCCCAGAGGAAATTCAGGCCCCTACAGTAAATACTGGAGACAAAGACAGTGATAATGCAGCAACTATACCCCCACCAGGGAAAATTTGCCACACATGCCCCAGATAAGGCGGGTTCTACTGTTGGGGACATCCCATATATTGATCAGCAAGGTCCTGAGGCACCTGATTTAACAGCTCCACCAGAGAATGCAGACTAGGGAGATAGAGTGGAGCAAGAAGACACGGGTGGCCGACAAGGCCCAGGGAATCTAAATCCATCTAGATTGTGGTCACAATTTAGGAGACGAGATCCAGCTTTCAATACCATTGCCCCTGCACAGCAGAAAAATGCTGTGCGACTCCAATATTTAGGGGGTTTACCACATCCACCGGACAGACTTTATGTTGGCAGAATTTTACTTAAAGAATCGTTACATTTTTTTTTCAAACGAAATTTATGCATTGATTCACGCTTCTGGAGACATACTATATGATATTAGTTTTAAAACCCCAGTGGGCCTCGATAGATTTTGGGCTGCTTATGAGAAGCACAGATATTCGGCCCTGTGGCTCCCTTTTAGAGCTATTGCTGTTACAAAACCAGCAATAAAACAGGTCACCATCCTTTTCAGAAATGAGGAGGTGGCAGTCTATGACATTCAGTACTGGCTCCAACAGAAATGTGAGTTGTTGGGGAATCCTGCCCCCATCCTGGACGAAGAACATATATGGACTGATGGCTGGACCTTTCGAGTCAGGCTTCGCAAAACTGCACAAGGCCCACAGCATCATCCCAGTGCTTTTTATTTGGGAAATGAAAGAGGCCATTGTTTTAACCCAGGACAGCCCAAGACAGGTCTGTATTCAATGGATTATAGGAGACTTCGAGGTGACCTATGCTTAACATACAAAGCATTTCAGAATGATATAATATTTGAAACCATAGGATTAGAAAAGAATAAGATTATTAAAACTACTAGATCTCATACACTAAAACTCAAAGGTACAAATAATAACACAATTAAAAGAAACAATTGGTACACTCAAAGGATTGTTAATTCATGGAACAAACTTCCGTCCAATGTGGTACTTAGTAAATCAATTGCTTCATTTAAAATTAATTTAGACAACCATATCGGTGATTTAAAATATAGTTTCCACCCATAATAGGGTGGCGCTTTCATAAAAGGTAGAAATACCTACTGAACTCGTACAAATCTATGAAACTATGAAACTATGACGTGGCTCTTCTTTACATTTGAGTGGGGCCTGTGACAGAGTCAAATGTACTAACTGCATGGAATGTGGACATACCAATGGAAATTGTGAAAACGAGCAACGGTGCAACTTATGTGCCCGGGAGGGCCATGTTCACCAAAACTGTGAATGGGCAATCCATAACAGACAAGACCGCCCAAACCAGGAAACTGTGGTAGAATCAGCACAAAAGAAGAGCATGGACATCTAGTAACAAGGAGATGGAACGGAGCCGACAGGAGGACACGGCTCCTCCCTTCGTGTAACTCCTGAACTAGGACTTGTACAGGACCCGCTCCCCCCTCCCCACAGACAGACATAAGGGATAAGCAAGTTATAATGCAGAATGTAGCCCAGGAGGTACTCATTGATGTGATGGAGACCCCGATGGAAGAAGCTACTGCATCTGGAGGTGTGGAGAACTTAGACTTAGCTAAGGAACAACAAGAGATGCCCTCACCAGATTTTACTGTGGTTGCCTCAAAAAAGAGGCCTTTGAAAAAAATAAATCAAAAGGCTAAAGGCCAGGAACTGAGAGGAGTACAAGATCCTGTGCCCCTTTCTAACTCATATGAAGCTTTCCTTATATAGGATTCAGAGCAAGATGAAGACTCTGAGACAGCTTCTACCTTTTCTTCATAATGGGGGGTCTCATCTGACTCTGACTAGGAGTGCCTGGCGGTAAAGGTGAAAAAAGTGCGGGATAAGCAGAAGCATCTGGGTTCTGCTCCTTGGAGAAGTAGTAGGCTTGCAAAACAGGCCGGTACCTGAGACTTGGACCATGGAGCTCTAGCTTAGACTCCAGGAAGGGTTGTTCCTTTTATTTTTTCTCCACTTACTCTTTACTATGACAGCAATGCATGACCCAACAATAACATCCTTAAATGTTAATAGTATAAAGAGTTGTAGAAGAAGACTGCTTACCTTCTCCATAATAAAAGACCAGTGCATTGATATTGCTTGCATACAAGACCTTAGATTGCATACTCTTAATGAGATGGAGAATGCTAGGAAATTGTGGAGCTGGGGCCTGTCCTTCTATTCTTTAACATTGGAACAGTGTGGAGAGGTGGGAGTGCTCTTTATGGGGTATGACTATTTGATAATAAAAGTACTGGATTTAAGCCCAGGGAGGGTCTTGTTGCTTGATTTTACCTATAAGGATTTGATCTGGCGGATTATCAACTTATATGCACCCCAGACTAAAAAGGAATGGTAGATCTTTTTGGGAGGGTGAGACCATACTTATTCACCAACCGCCAGGTGATTTGGGTGGGTGATTTCAATTGTGTTCGGACCAAGGAGGATAGGGGAACATGAACAGACAAACAGTACTGTGATACTAGTGTCCTGAATGGGACTGTGGATCAGCTGGGCCTGGTGGATTCTTACAGGGTCCTCCATCCCTCAGGTGGATATACCTTTTACAAAGCAACCCTGGCCACTTGTATTGATTTTGCTTTCATTTCCCCTACCCTGACCTGCCATCAGGCTTTTACTGTCCCAGTGGAAACTACGGACCATTTAATGGTAAATGTCCGTGTCTCCCAAGGTCAGGGGGTCACTAGGTGGAGAGGTTTATGGAATTTAAATAATACCCTCTTAAGTAACCAGGAGGGCCTGGACATAGTGAGAGACACCTTGAATGCTAGGAAATCTGTTGCCTGTCTGGAAGATAATCTTAGCAAATGGTGGGTTCAGATGAAGGGTGACATCAGAAAAGTCTGTAGGCATGATCCTATAAAACACATATGGATAAATACTTTAAATATCTTTCTTTGAGAGCACAATATACGAGACTGATTTCTTTGAATAATAACGGATATGGAGAACTGGCTACTCAGATCCAACATATTTGACAACAAATAAAGGAATACCAATATGAAAGGGCTATCTCCCTTTTATATGAACACTGAATCAGTACCCCGGGGAAAGCCGCCACAGGGGATAAATTCAAAAGTTTTAAAAATAGATTTCAGCAATGCACTATGGCTGCCTTACGCACCAGGGAGGGAAGGGAGGCTGCGACTATACATGATATGTTGGAGGTTGTATGTCGACATATCTAAGATTTGTTTATTGATCCTGGCATCACGGCAGAACAGGTGTCTGAAATGTTACAGTCTTGTAATGTGCCACACATACCAACAGATCTGCTAGATTAAATGGTAGTACCTGTAACAGAGGGGGAAATTATGGAGGCCATCCACTCCTTGAACACAAATGCCAGTCCAGGACTGGATGGTCTCACTGCAGAATTTTATAAACTGCTGGAACCAGAAATGTTGGATATGCTTCATGTAGTATTTAACGCACTATTACTTCAGGAGGATGTGGCTCCACAATTGGGTCAGGCAGCACAGATATTTATCTATAAAAAAAAGGGGATAAATTGGACCTCAGGAACTGGAGACCACTGGCTCGTATGAACACAGACCTGAAGAGCCTGATGAAAATCTTAGCAGCACGATTGGGGTAGGTAGCCCCATACATGATTGAATCCAGTCAGACATGTATGGTAAAAGGGAGGATGTTAAAAGAAAACTTGCTTTTGTTGAAAGAGGTGGTGGAACAGGGCAGAAAGGATATACTACATGACTATATCTTAGGTCTGGACCAGGAACAGGCTTTCGAAAGAGTGTCCCATGTATACCTGAGAGTGGTATTAGCACACTATGGAATACTGGAGCTGTTTATTAACTGGTTAATGAAACATTACAAAATTGCATCCACAATACCACTGATTAACGAACATTTGGGCAGAGAGGTGTATGTCTCTAGAGGGGTGAGACAGGGATGTCCAATGAGCCCCATTTTATATATCTTCTGTTTAGATCCCCTGTTAAAATTGATACAACAGGACGTTTTGATTCAGGGACTACGCTTACAGGATGGGGTGCACCTTCCTAAAGTAATCACCTACGAAGATGATGTGTGTTTGTTGCTCCCAGATAAGGTATCGGCACAGAATGCTTTGAATCTGATTCAGAGATATTCGGGTCTCACGGGATCGGCTCTGAATATCCAGAAGTGTAACGGATATATTCTCAGCAAAACTACAGAACAGGTGACAGATATTCTAGGCATTCAGATGTCAGTTTCTTCTATTAAAGTTTTGGGGATGGTATTTGGAGATTTTTGACATGGCTTTGGAAAATTGGCAACGCATACTGGAGCATGATAATCGGCAGGTGCAAAGATGGAAACTGTGGCAACAAACAAAAAAGAAACAGGTTTCAGTTCTTAAAAGTTTCTTTTTGCCCATATTTACATATTTAAGTATGGTCTTCCCCCTCCAGGTTCATGGGATGTTTCTCTCCTAAGGCAGGCATTTCAGATAATTTGGGGGAGTAAACTAAACCCCATCAAATGGTAGATCCTGTATAGACCATACAAGACTGGATGCTTGAATGTCATTAATCCTATTAGTTCTTACCATAGTCTTTTTTTATTTAATATCATCTCTTCCTTTTTGATGCCAGGACCTGCAGTCATGGAAATTAGTGGCTGCTTGCTGGATTTCGCCCTTATTACAGAGATGGAGACAGATGCCCCAGCAGTTATGAATGCAAGGGTCTTGGCCATCGTATATGCAAGCACCAGTAGAACAAATTAGAAAATGGAAACTTACTGTAGCTCTGGTGTCTGTGGTTAACAGAAAGGCCTTATATGTAACTATACAGGACTCAGCATATAATATCCTTATTGAATATAAGGATCTAGCCCCGGGCACACATTTCACTTTAGAAAGATATTTTTTGGACCAACGAACCCCCAGCATGTGGGATGTGATGTGGCTCAGTGCGCATGGCAGACTGGGGGTGAAGGGTAATGCTAAACACAAAAGTATCACGGAACGTTATTGTCCACGAGGAATCTGTGGACAAGATTGAAACAGTCTCTCATTTTTTTATTTATTCTGGTTATGCACAAGAGGTTTGGAGGGTTTGGGGTCAGAAATGGGGAAATGCATGTTGGACACAGGCCACCTATGAGAATGTTATTTTAGGTACAATGTCTCAGTTGCAAGGTATTGAGGAGGGAACTGTGCGGCTTCTTTTTACATGCATAAAATTTGCCATGAGGCAGGCTAGATGTAAATATGTTCTACAGCAGAAAGAGACAACTCCCAGGGTCTTGGTGGGAATTATAGAAAAAAAGATTAACCAACAGGTCCAGTATGACCAGAAGAAATTGTCTTGGGATCAATGGAAGAAACGTTGGAAGGGAGTTCCCTGCCTGGGCATAATTAATTCTTGTTGTATTGCAGACTCGACTGTATGAATTTTCTTGGCTCCTTGCACTAATGAGTTGTTCTATCTAATGGTGTAGGGTAGTTATGAACACGGATGATACTGCTGGCATGAGATTTTGACTGTGGAGAAGCTCTGATAGGATTATTGATCCTTTTTCCACCCTCCTTTAATCCATGTTACCCTGCCTCCCCTCCTCCTTGTTTTTCTTCCCCTTCCCTTCTACGTGACTGACATACTCTGTAACTTTTTATCATGAGCTTTGGTTAAGTATCTTGTAAGTCTGTTATGGTTTTGTTGTCTGTTGTTTTTCTTTCAGTAACAGTTTGTATTTTTTTGATTTGCAATAAAAATTCCCCTACTCTTTTTGATAAGTGTCATGGGATCTTTAACATCCACCTGAACTACTACCAATCCAGGCAGATGGGACCTTGGTTTAACATCTCATCTGAAAGATGGTACCTCTGCCTTCCAGTTAAGCTATGAACTGATCTGAGCTACTCACCAAGATCCTTAGTTCTCCAGTTTCTTGACAACCTTTTTGCCGAACGGCCACTCCAAGACTAAGGCCCTCAGGAAGAGCAACTGACTCAAAGTGATGGTGTCAAACTAACGGCACTACACAACTTCAGTTACAATTTACATGTAGTAAATGTAAAATAAATTAACATTTTATATACCAGAATTTACGGTTGAGGTTGTGGAGATGTGCACATCAAACCTTCCCCCCTCCCCATAACACAGTTACAATGGCTAAAATGAAGAACCAAAAATTTGTGAGTGGTAGTGGGGTTTGTGAATGGTGGCCGGGGGGGCAGAGTCCCCAGTTTAAGTAAAAAATAGAAATCTAATCTGGATAAAACCATTGTTTGTGAGTATGAATTGGGGAGCTATGCCCCCCTTATTGATTTTTTTAAATAACGGATTTAGCATGGCCCCCACACCAAAAGATATCAGTATGAAAATGAAACAAATACTACTCACCATATCTAGTCATAATTGATTCGGAGGTACATTTTCTTGGTTTTCTGCATTCTGCTCAGCTAACTTTGCTATTTGATATTCACCCATGTGTTCTAAGATGTTACCGAAACATAAGTTGGTGGTTTTGCCCATTTATTCACACCAAAAAAAAGGCATCTAAGTAGGATGGAATCACTTCTTGTTGTGTACCATTCATGTATTTAAAGTCCCTTTTGCCCTGGACCAATAACGTTCAAAGAGGTTTATGTGAAGGCAGATGTATTTAGGTACTGTAGACTGTAGATCTGCCGAAGGAAAGCTGTTCACCTATGTGCACTTGGGCACTACTACCTAGTACTGAATATAAACTGATTTTAAGCAAAAGCGCCTGGACATCTATTTACTTTCATTTTCATCCTCAGCCTTCCTTGCTGTATCCCACAATTTCTTTGTTGTCTAATATCTTGTTTTGTTTTTATAATCAGTTTTTATTTTGTTCTCCAATTATTTTGTATAGAGACAAATTATGTTTTTTTCTAATATCATCTTTTCATGAAATTAGGTACGGGTGCTACATATTTGATAATAGAAGATGTGCTCCATTCTTGATGTATGTTTTGTATTAATTCAAAATTGTTGCTTTAATTTTTTTTTTATTCAAGAGAAGCACTGTTTGTATGGAGCTCTGCCCCTTGACGAAGAGTCTTGTGATGGAGTTGAAGCGCAGAGTTAAGTGCTGCACTTTCACCAGCAATATAGGGCAGATCTCTCCTACCCTTAAACCCCTTACAGGAATGACTTGAGTCTCTTCACCTTAATCAACTAATTAAGGAACCTACCAGGCTCAACCCCATAACCCCAAATCACTCCCTCCCTAGATTGGGTACTCTCCTCCCATCCTTGTCAGATTGCAGCAGTTGGCATACTCCCCAATGTTTTTAGTGACCACCTTATAATGTACTGTGTATGCAAAATACATATGCCCCACTTCTTCTCCCCCTGCCTACTGCTGGCTTTGATCATATGAGTCACTTAACATAGATGCTCTTCTCCAGGACCTTTATTCAATAGACTGGTCATTAATGCACTCAGCTTCTGATATCGACTCTGCCCTCTCCCTGTTCAAACGTCTCCTAATTAAAACTTGGGACACCAATGCCCCCCTCAGGAGACATAGAGTTAAACACTCCCACCATCCTTGGATTTTGGCGGACATCACTCACATGTGTAAATCTCGTGACCTCGCCAGGGCCCGCTTCAAATCCTTTCTCTCTCTCTGGCTCTTTTTTTATTTATTATTTCAATAGTTCGGAAAACATCTTTGAGCAAATGCTCTTTTACAAGGGTTCCACGTCTGTACAACAACATACAATCAAGTTACAGGAATAAACAGAAAATACAACAAATGCTATACAATTAGTACAAAGACAAATCGCAAGACTCCTACCGGTCCCTAAGACAGTCCTACCAGTCCCTAAGGAACAAATGCATCAAAGCTATTAGAGCAAGTAAAGCAACATACTGTATTTCCAATCTATACTGCAACAAAACCTGAATTCCCTCTTCAATTTCTGGCACACTCTCTGGTCTTCCCTTCCATCCCAACCCTCAACTCATACACTAATTATTGATGGGTCACCTGTCTTGGACCCGGTCTCAGTGGCCTCCTTACTAAACTCCTTTTTTTACCACGTGTGCCCTCTCTTCGAGTTCCCCCTCCCCCCAATCTCCACTGCCTCCTCCTCATCTCAGGGTCTCTCCTTCTCTCCCATCTTTAGTCATGAAGTTTACAGTGCCCTTCTTTCACTTAACCCCCATAAGTCCAGTCCTGATGCCCTCGACCCCTACCACCTTTGCATCTCTATCCCTGCTATCACTCTCCCCCTTACTCACCTCCTGAATCTCTCCTTCAGCCTCAGCTCAATTCCCCAGGCATGGAAGGTAGCAAATGGGATTCTCCTGCACAAAGGATGTGACCCCTCCACACCTGGAAATTACTGGCTCATATCCCTTCTTCCTTCCCTGGCCAAACTGCAAGAATCACTAATATATAGATAAGTAAATCTTTTTTTTTTACTTACTATGCTTTATTGTAGTCTTCTGGCAGCAATCCCATTTCAGCCTCCCACCTCCCAGATGTACCCTGAAACCTCCTGCCACAGTGCCCCCTAAATTTCCCCCCAGGGCGGAGCCTCCAAACCCGTAGGCACAACTCTGTAGGTGCCCAATCACAGTTGCAGTGGGGATCCAGGCCAGTCTCAGGGTGGGGGTATCATCCAGGTACACTGGAGGCCATTTTCTTGTATTTTCTTGATGGGAGCATGTCAAACGGACACTAAGATGCACCCGCATCATACATCTGACACGCCCTCCCTAGTGTGGCACACTAGTCAGTGCTGTGGTGACGGTGCATACCGTGGTCACCTGGGAGCCCCAAAACAGGAGTCACTCTACCCCCTCCTCCCTTGGGGGTGGACAGCGTGCTATGGCCGCTCAATCCACCCCCGCTCAGCTGGCTCTCGAGCATCCCGATTCTATTCCCGAACCCAGGACACCCGTGTCACAGCTGTAAATTTTTTTGCGAATCACTAGTATATTCCTGCTTTACCAACTTCCTTAAATCCTCTCCCCTTGCCAGTCTAGCTTCAGGACTAACCATTCAACCACCATCTTTCTCCAAATCACATAGCCTAGAGGTTAGAGTAATGAGCTGTGAATGAGCTTGGTTCAGTAGACCTGGGTTTGAATCCCCTACCTCCACTTGCATACCGTGTGACTCTGAGCAAGTCGCTTAATCAGCCTGAAAGCTCCCGGGTTGCCCCTGAAAACAGACAGTTGTGCCTAGTGGGCCTTATCTGGTTAACAAAGAAAAACAAAACAAAAAAAAACTAACTCTGTCCTCTCTAGCATGGATCAAGGTCACATAACTGCTGCCATCTTCATTGACCTTGCAAAGGCTTTCGGTTCTGTCTCCCATCCCCTACTCCTCAACAAACTCAGCTCTGCAGAACTCTCTACCTTGACTGTAAACTGGTTCAGCTCATACCTCTATGACTGTACACAACGTGTCCTTGCAGGAGGTGCTGCCCCCCCCCACCTATTCAGGCCGGTGTTCCTCAAGGCTCCATCTTAGTCCCTGTCCTCTTTTCCATCTTTCTAAATGACCTTCCTTCAACCTGTTCTTTCTCAAGCATACATATGTATGTGGATGATACTGTCATAAATGCCTCAGGTCCCTCTGCCTCAGTCATTGAGTCTCAGCCACAGTCTGATCTCCATTCAGTGCTTTGCTGGTTTCGTATCAGCCATCCCAAAGTAAATGCCAAGAAAACTGTGTTAATGACCTTTGGCATGCCCCAAAACTGGCCAAGCTCTCCTCCTCCTTTCCTTCTCCACCCTGGACAGAACCATCCTTGAAGAACTCCCCTGTTTCAGATACCTTGGTGTTTGGCTTGACAGCTGGCTTGATTTCACAGCACATATCGATCACATCCACTCAAAGCTCCACCCCAAGCTAGGGGCCTTGTATAAAAAAAAACCTCCTTCGCCCTGTCTGTCTGGCGCAAACTTCTCACTAAAACTATACTTCCCTCATTTGACTATGCTGAATTGGTCTATGGTACCACCCCTACCACTTCACTAGCCAGGTTTGACTCCCTTTACAATGCATTCTGTCATTTCACATTGAATGTCCTATCTCTCTTCTGCACACACCACTGTTCTCTCTACTCCTCCCTCTCCCTCCCCTCTCTTCACCTGCACCATCAACATCATGCTACCTTCCTCATCTCTAAATTCTGGTTTGGGTCTCTCCCCTCCTATCTCACCTGTCTCCTCTCACCATCCTCCCTGACCTCCTATCCCCTTCATTCCAGAGATACTTGCACCTTCTCACTCCCTTGTCTTGTTCAGTGCAATCAGTCTTCTCCTTCCACCTTCCTTCTCTCTGGAGCTCCTTCCCTAACTCCCTTAGACAATCAACCCCTGCTGTTTTTGAAGCAAGCACTCTTCCAATCCACCCCATCCCTGCTCCCGCCTTTCCTTCTACCATTAGCCCTATGTATTACCGCCCAGCCTCCCATCTCCCTGCTGTGTCTGAAGCAAGCATTCTCCCAATCCACCCCTTCCCTGCTCCTGCCTCTCCTCCTTCCATTAGCCGTATGTATTCCCTCCCAGCCTCCCTCTTTGACTCCAATTCAGGATCCCCCCTTGGCTTCTTGATGCTCCACTACACAGTCTGAACTACCTCCCCCTACATAATTAACATAGATACATAGACTTTGATGGCAGATAAGGACTGCTTGGCCCACCTAGTCTGCCATTTCCCTACTTGTTGGATAAGCTACAGATCCTAGTTAACCAGCAGCCTACTTCCTCCTACCCCCCACTATAATTGCCTTATGTCTGTCCCACGCACTCTTGAATTCCCCTACTGTTTTTGACCCCACAACCTCCTCAAGAAGTCTGTTCTACGCATCCACTTCCTCTCTGTGAAAAAAATACTTCCTCACATTGCCCCTGAGCTGTTCCCCCTCTATCTTCAAATTGTGCCCCCTTGTTCTTGCACATCTCTTTTTCTGAAAGCTGCTACCCTCTTGGACTTTGTTGATTCCCTTGAGGTACTTGAAAGTTTCTATCTTGTCTTCCTCTCCCTCCTTTCCTCAATGGTATACATATAAAGCTCTTTTAGTCTCTCTTCGTATGGCTTCTGGTGCAGACCCTGCACAATTTTAGTTGCCCTCCTCTGGACTGCTTTCATCCTGTCTATGTCCTTGCAGAGATGGTGTCTCCAGAACTGGACGCAGTACTCCAGATGGGGTCTCACCAACTGTCTGTGCAGAGGGATAACAATTCTTGTTTTCTACTGGTGGTGCCTCTCCCTATACATCCCAGTATCCCCCCAGCCATCTTTACTACCTTCTCACAATGCTTGCTTACCTTTAGGTCATCTGATATAACTACCCCCAGGTCCCTTTCCATTTTTGTTGTTGTTAGTACCCCCCCCCCCATTGTGTACTCTTCCCCTGGGAACTGCTATCTATTTTACTGTTCCTGAGCATGATTAATGTGAGTGATAATTTCCATGCAACTAGTCTTCCAATTGCAATTTTACCCTGTACATTATTATGCCATGTGATAATTTACAAGCATACAAAGAAGCCAGCAGAAGAAGGCCATTTGGGCTATCTAGTCTGCTCATATTGCAAGGTCCACAGCTTGAGCTACTGTCCCTGCCCTCCCTCCCTTCTCCTCCCATCCTCTCTACCCATGATCCTTACCTCCCCCCCCATGCCTATCCCTGACTCTCTTAAAGCTACCCACTGCCTTCAATGAGATCACCTCTTCCGGCAGCGCATTCCAAGTGTCCACCTCCCTCTTTGTGAAAAAAGTGCTTCCGGACCTCCCTCCTAAACCTCCCACTCTCCAGCTTAAGACTGCATCCCTCGTGTTATGGTTGACGCTCAGCTTAAAGAGACTCTTCTTATCCACCTTATTTATCCCTTTCAAGTATGAAGATCCCAATCATGTCCCCCCCCAGTCTTCCAGAAAGTACATGTTCAGTGCCCTCAACCTGTCCTCATATGCCATACCCTGCTAACCTGCTGTCAATGTCAGTGGCTCAGCAGGTAGGACGCTTGCCTCTGAGGCTGGGCAATCAGAAGGCTGTGGGTTCTATCCCCACACCAGGCACTTGGGTTAAATCTCAATACTAACACTTTAGTGCAGCATGAGGTGGGTGTTGCACTCCTGAGGTGCTGCCTTTCAGATGAGACATTAAACCAAGGTCCCATCTGCCTGTTCTGGTGGTAGTTCAAGTGGATATTAAAGATCCCATGGCACTTCCCAAAAAGAGTAGGGAGATTTTTACTATAACATTAAACAAAAATCATAACAAAATAGTGTTACATCACACAAAATCATAAAACATAAAAAAGGGAACTGAAATAAGTATTACATCATACATGAAGGGAAATTGCACCCAAAATAGTGTTTCTCCACCTAAAAGTATAAAAAAAGAAAGGAAAATGTAATTAAATAAATATCACAGCCTATATCAAACTAAACACATATATTCATTACCATATACTCTGAAATAAATACTGAAAAGCAGCTTCCCCCCAAGAAGTAGGGGAATTTAAATTATAACTGCACAATAAATCCTAACAGCACTATTGAAGTGAACAGAAATAATAAAAAAATACAAGTCCATCAGGAACAGAAATATAATATAAGAATATCATACATATGTTCAATAAGTCCCATCAAATAGAAGGAAGCCTACCTAAATGAAAAACTACATAATTAAACCTGTCCCCTTCAATATTTGAATATCATGTTTTGTAAACATAACATATCCCCCCCCAATCCAAGGAGTGGGAGAATGTTTGTTATAACATTAAAGCAACAATATATGCATATATAATAATGTTACCGCCCACCCAATCATAATTCATATTGTTTAAATACCCCAAAAATTAGACAAAAGCATCAACCCCAGAAACAAAAACAGTGCCATAACTTTCTCATGAATCAGAGATACTAGTATTTTACATTGTGTTCATGGCACCAACAGTAGTAAAATATGCCTCTCTCCTGACATATCTTGTAGAGTCATGTTATCCAGTCTATGCTGTTCCACCAATCATGAAACACCCTAGGTGGAACCAAAGTATGCTCATGAGATCTGTGTTTTCGAACAGCATTCTCTTTTTATAAAACTTTCTTTATTTATTGATTTTATAAATAAAAAATACATACAGATTACATTCATCCTTCTATCATACACAGTTACAAAAGAGTGTTCATAGGTAAGTTCAGTGTGTACAAACAGTTGATCAAGAGTTTCCGGGAAAATAAAAATATTAAATTAGTCACATGGAACAGCTGTCTTCCCATACATAGCGGGGATCCTAACTCCATTAATTATCTCTTCAATTTTAGTATTCTATTTTGAGATCTAGTAGTTAGATATGAGCTGGGGGATTCATAGTCTATATCCAGCAGATTGCTTAAGAAGGCCCTAGGTTTACAGTGTGGGCCCATACAGTCCCCTTAGAAGTTTCTCACACTAAGGAATAAAATCAGGTCTCTCCCCTGCCATATATAGGACCCAGCGTCTCCATAAGATTTCAAATTGAGGCAATCTTTTATTCAAAGCGGCTGATAATGCTTCCATCCTATATATGTTTATCATGATATCCTGCCATTGATTTAAGGAAGTGGGAGTATGAGATTTCCAGTTCTTAGTTGTCACCTTCTGGGCGGCCAGGAAAGCTATTCTCAGAAACTTCATTGACAGTGGGTCTCTGAGTCTCTGTGGAATCTCTAGAAATATGTAACACATAGAGGATAGTGTCAGGTCTGAAATAAAAATTTTCCTTAGGGCCTGCTGTAGCTCCGATAGGAAGGTGGAAAGTACTGGACAGGTCCATAACATGTGTAAGTATGATGCCTGCATTTGACCACATTTCTGCCAACACTCTGCGTGGTCTTTAGTTAGCATCTGACTTATCCTCTTTGGGGAGCGGAAGTATCTGGAAAAAATTTTCCAGGAAAATTCCTGCCAACCCACAGCTGATAGACCCCAATGTGATTTAGATTAGGCTCAGAGCCAAACTTCCTCTGAAATATGGCTGCCCAAGTCCTTTTCCCAGGCTCTCTTTATAGACTCCGTGGAGTCCCCTTTCCAAGCCAACAGATCTAACAGCATTCTCAATCATATAAAACAATTGTTCTTCTGTAAAATGTAGTTGTTGGATTGTGAACCTACAGTGTACATACCATATATGAAACTTTAAACATACCAAAAATAACCAAAGAGTTGTCCTATCATGTTTGGTCCAAACACGTCAAGATTCCGAGACATAATATTTCTAGGGTTAAGTTAAAAAAGGGGATGTAGGCCATTTGTTCTGTAAAATATGCCAAACATTCTGTACAAAAGGACAGTCCAGAAATAAATGTTCCATAGTTTCCATTGCTCCAGGGCATGTACTTCTAGGAAAATATCTTTCCTCAAGACTTTTGTGTTTTAAATTCCCCTTTACATTCAATTTCCCATGAAGGGAGAGCCACATGACATCCCACATGTGTACTGGTATGTGGGAGGATACCATCATTTTACCAATCCAAATTCTTTCATTGTCCTTGAATCAAAAACTGCGGTATCTTGAAAAAATGTATGTACTGTAATACATAGATATAAAGGTCTTTCCTACTGAACCTAGTAATTTGTTCTTTTGCTAAGCCCCATAATTTGACTTTCCCAAAACATACTTTAAAGGTGTCCAGGAGGTTTTGTATGGATTTTTGTCTTGGGATATTTGTTTGCAAGGGCCACGCTGTTAAAATCTCAGCCAGAGAATCCACCACCCACGGTATCCAGTCTTTATTTTGGGACAACAAAATTGGTCTAGTGTTTGTATTAACAAACATAGAAAAGAAAAACACAGTAGGATTCACCATTTTTATCCCTCCATGTTTTTTCTCACGGAATAATAGGCTTCCCTTGATAGGATTAAGCCTGCTACCCCATACACAGGAGAAAAAACAACTATATATTTTAGTTTCCAATTGTGGAGGCAAACTAAAGGCTGCACTCAAAGTGAGGAACATAGGCAACAAAAAAGGTTTTAACCATAAATACCTGTTTCAGTTTGGATAGTCTCCCTTTATTCCACAAAGCCACTTTTTCTTGTGCCTGCTGGAGTTTACAATTCCAGTTTTGAAAAGCTAGATCCCTTGATCCAAATTTTAGACCTACAATAGTACAGGACTCATGCACTATCGGAATGTTAATAAGCTGAGACTCTGTAAATTCTATAGTTCCTATAGGGGGGCATTTACTCTTGCCAAAGTTCACCTGTGCTCCTGTCATATTTGTAAAGTCATGCAAGATCTGTCCTACCTGTCTTGCAGATTGTAAGTCACCAACAATAAAACATATGTCATCTGCATATGCTATTCTCTTGCTTTCTGTGTCTGTACTGGAGAGAGACACCTTATGTATGTTGGCTGTATCATTTACTCATCTTATCAATGGGTACAACATGAAAATGTAAAGTAGCGGGCAAAGCGGGCAGCCCTTTCTAACACCTCTCTTAATAATATACTTCTGACCTCTCCATCCGTTACAATTTGCTTGGGCCATTGCAGTAGCATAACAGGTTTGTATCCATTGAATAAAGGCTGGTAGAATCCCATACCTTCTCAAACATTCCCAGAGATATTCATGATTTATTTTATCAAAGGCCGTGGCCTGATCCAGGCTCAGCACAAGGCCTGTTACTTCTCCCGTGTGACATCTATGCATTATTTCCCTCAATAAAAGGAGACTGTCTGTTATTTTCCATTCGGGAATTGTACATGTTTCGGATGGACGAATGAGGGTAGCAGCACAATACATTAATCTATTGTTTAAGAGCTTGGTAAGAAGTTTAAAATCAGTATTTAGTAGCGTGATAGGACACCAGTTTTGTAATTGAGGTCTATCTCCTGCCTTGTACATAAGTATTACCAGTCACACTCCCATGCTTTCTGGTAAGTTCCCAGATGCCAAAATATTGTTACATAATTCTAAAAATCCATGTATTAATATAGGAAAAATAATTTTATATAGCTTGTAGGGAATCCCATCTTTCCCAGGAGCAGAGCCATCCTTAACTTGGGATAAGGTGTTATACAATTCCTGTTGTGTGATCGGAGAAATGAGTGTCGCAGCATCCGTCAGTGAAGTCTGTGGCAATTTACAATCAGTGAGCCATGTGTTATATGCAGTGTTTGGTAGAGTTTCTGTAGAAAAAATGGATTTAATATGTCTATCCACTACTTTTAAAATGTCTGTTTTAGTAGTTAAAACTGTTCCTTGGGAGTCCTTCAGCAGTGTCATATGTTTTTGTTGTTGCATTGAGCAGAATTGGTAGGGGGTCACAAGATCTTGTTTATCTTGAGTACCAAATCTGCATTCCTGATCTAAAGATTTAAGTCCTTTACATTGGATATCATTCAGTTTTTGTCTAACCTCTGTCAATTCTGTAAGGACCATACCATTTCCTTGGGCTGCTTGGGATAAAAGTTCCTGAAATTTATTCCTGCAGATATGGTATAAATCAGTCTTGTATTTCCCATTAAGTCTACCAATATGTTTGAAATATTTCTTGATGTCCCATTTGGTACCTTCCCACTACTCTTGGGAGGTATCATGTAAAAGTTTTACTGATTTCCTAGCTTCAAGCAGGGATTAGAAAACTTATTTTATTGATGGGAGAGATAAAAGCTCTAAGTTCAATCTCTAGTACCCTGGGCCCTGGTGCATACCATCATAATTAGAGACTGTTAATTCTAAAATGGCATGATCTGAAGAAGCTACCGGCTGAGTTTTGGTATTTTTTATTCCTAATGAGGAAGAGACAACCAAAAGTCTATCCTGGTGGCTAAAGCGCTGCGAAAAAATGTTTTCTCAGGTGTCCCAGAATGTACAAAGGCATCCACTAATCCTGTTTGTGAAATTAGGGCATTCAGACAATTTGCATCACAATACATTTTGTTTGTCTTCAGTCCCCTATCTTTAAAGTAACGACTACAATTAAAGACCTTGCCCAAGAAAACATATTTAGCTGTAAAAAGATACTGTTGTATAGCATGAAAAAGTTCTATTCTGTTGACGTTTGATTGTGGGGTGTAAACATTTATAAATCTACACTGTAAGTTATAAAGAGTTAGATCTAGCATGAGAGCTTGCCCTGGGAGACTATCCAGTATGTGTGCTATTTTAGCAGTAGGGTTATTAACACAAATGCCAACCCCACTACTCAATTCTTCCCCAATAGACCAATAAGACATCCCCCATTTCCAGCCCAGAGTGGCTTGTTCCATATCCTGACAAGTTTGTAGCCTGGTATCCTAAAGGAATACAACATCCTGAAAAGCAGAATCAAACAAAACATATGTCAGTAGCCTTTTCCTCTCTGACTTGAATACAGTTTGTATTCAATGATGCTACCGTAATCTCATATAGACCACTCATCATAGTTTAAAGCCAGAAAGTGCCTATGGGGGACAACCAAAATTATACATATATCAATATTTTTTCTTAACCCATTTATGGGATCCCATTCTAATTTTTGGAGGGATTTTATTCACGTCATCTGTCGTTTGTTCTGTATCGGAGCCCCCTTCTGCTTGGGAGGATTGTATAGAAGTAGAATCAAACTCAGTCCCTGCATCCATGTCATCCTCCTGTAATGCTGAATATGCATTTTGCATTGGGAATTGATAGGTACCTGTGGTCGAAAGGGCTTACTCCTTTTTTGTAAACTACACCTCCTATTATTTACTATGGTGAATGCATCGTCATGTGGAAGAGGAGGCATAGTTGTTGTATCTATGGCAGGTTCAGGAGTTATAGTCTCCTCCACCACTGGAAGGGGGCGGGGGAGTTTTAGGTGGACCACTCTCAGTCTGGGGTGTTTGTTGCTGTTCAGTAGGTGTTATAGCAGTGTTTCCTGATGGGACCTCAGAGCGTTCTCTCCCGAGTGGGGGAGGGTGTCCACATTGTCTCTGTGCAGCTTTCACAGCAGTATTAATATAAAAGTCCTGAATACAGAAATCCCCATTTGTAGTGTTGTCTGCCACCCATGGGCAGTCTGAGAAGGAGTGTCCTTCCTCACATGAACTGCATTTAGCAGAGTGATGACAATCTGACATTATATGACCCAATTCTCCACATTGTGCACATTTTAATGTATCACAAGTTCTGCTTAAATATCTATTTGAGCCACATTTGTAGCAGCGGTGCAGCTGCCCTGGTTAAAAAATAAACCCTTTGTCACTGCCCAAATAAAAACAACTAAGGAGATGTTGAAGACCATCTTCATTTTAGGTCAAATTAATCTTGTAGTGCCATCTCCCATTCCTGAACCCTTCTGAATCTAATATAAGCTCAGGATTACCCTGAATCATGCATCTTTTTAACAGCCAATAAGTGATGTCCACCACATTTGCTCTTTCATTCTGAAAGAGGACTGTTATCACTTTAAATGACTGTTTTGTAAGGGGTATGGCCTGGAAATGAGACCATGCAGGGTTTGTTTTCGGAAGTACATATTTCATCCAAAATCTGTTTAGAATATCAGGGGTTCTAAAACTGATGATTTAGGTGTTCTCCCCTGGGGTATGTATCAGAGCATACACCTCAGCTGGGGAGAAACCCAGCATTTGTTTCAAAAGAACTTTTCCTACGTAGAAACGGTCAAGCATATTATCAATGTTTTTCTTAAAAATCGTAATCTTACTGCAGTCGTCATTTAGCCAGAGAGACAGATTTTTGAACAAGGATTGCAAAGGTAGCCGTTGCCCCCTGCAGGGGTCTAGCATCTTCCTCTGTAGGGAAGGCAGGAGACTCAGCAATATCTAAACAGGGGGCCTGGTTATTACCAGTGTCATTAGCAGCATCAAAAAACTCTTCTTGTGAGTGTACCTCTAGGGGTGAAAAAGAGATTGCATCTGACTGTTTTGGCTGGTTCTGCTCCTTTTGCTCCAATTGGTATGGCCGTGTGAGGCTGCCCAAAGGGAGACGAGGTGACTGGAGTCTCTGTGACAATTGGTATGGGATCATCCACACCTGGGTTAGGAACCCCCTGTTGCTGAACAGCCATTCCAGCGGTCTCTACAACATTTTTAACATTAACTGTCTCAGTTCCCAACAAACTGGGAAGTGGGATCTCAGGGTCTGCTGTCCACCGACCCGAGTCAAGGTGAATCCATCCAGTGTTTTCTAGAGCACATTCCAGGGACCATTATGGCTCAACATCTGCAGACTGATGCTTCTCAGTCTCTGGTAAGGTGGATTGGGAACTGGCGTCCAGTCCAGCGGCGAAAATAAAAACTTTTGGTGGCATTTCAGGAGTGACTTCCGGTGAGCACCTCTCAGTTCTTTTTCTCTTTTTCCCCTTTTCAGCACAATGTTTAGCCGCACAATATTTCTTCCTCTACCTGAAGAAGTTGTTTTCTTTTGTTTTGCAAAAGTAAATCCATCGCACCTTCCATTCCTGTATCCAGATCATCATCTGGTACATGTACCAGACTGCTCATGGGTATGGTGGGGGTCTCAATGAATTCATCCATATCAGTGTCGACACCACCATCAGTCATTGCCTCAAGCGGCAAGGGATGAGGTGCGATGTGCTGGCCACCAACTTGGTGCCTCCCGGTCATACCATTCCCCTCGCCTAAAACTACATGCTGGCTTCCAGCAGCACGTCCACCTCCACTGTCTTTCTCCATGCTAGTGGGATCCTCACGTCTCTGCAGAACAGCGCCACCTGCCGACAGAGATGGGGAATTTTCCCGGTGTCCTGGCCAAATTTTCCCCCATTCACTAAAAATACCACTAACAGCTTAATCTGGTTCAAGGTCAGTTGTCATTCGTCTGTGTCCCCCTCCCTCAGGTCGTGTCTGAAAATAGGCAGAATTTGTCTAGTGCACTTACCCGGTCAACAAAAACTAAATAAATAAATCATCTTTATAGCCCTTCTCTGGACTTTTCTCTAGCAGGTTAATGTCCTTTTTGAGGTATGGGCACCAGTACTGAATTCCATACTCTAGATGAGGCCTTACCAGTGACCTGTACAAGGGCAGTATAACCTCCTCTCTCTCCCACTACTGATCCCCCTAGATATGCATCCCAGCATCTTGTTTGCCTTTGCTGCTGCTTTCTTACACTGCATGGAGTGTTTCAAGTAACTAATGATCATCACTCCCAGGTTCTTCTCCTCCTCTGATGCAGATAATCGGACTTCACCCAGGTAGTACTCTGTCCTGGAATTCTTGGCTCCAGTATGCATAACTTTGCATTTATTGGCATAGAAGCCAAGCTAACACTCAATAATAGCCACCCCACAGTGTTAATAGGACAATCTACAATAATCAACACTCCCAAAGTCCAGCACTACTCACCACTGACTGAGACCACACATATTTCTGCTTTCCAAAAAGCCATTTATTGAAGGCAAAAACAGAAGTACTGCCACCCAACATGCAAATGCACATGCTGGGGGAAAGGAAGACAGAACCCCACAAAACTTTGTCCAGTTTTGCTAAGGCCTGCAGGTCGTCCATCTTGTTTCCAAGACTGCACACATTCAGAGACACCACCCTCCAGCTAGAATTTGACCTTCCTTCTCTTCCCTCTATTCTTCTATTCACATGTATCCCCTCTGTGTGCACTCCTTCATGTACCCTTGTAATGTGTCCCTCACCCCTCCACCCTTTGCTAACTGTGTTCTCGCCCCTTCCACCTCCTCCCTCCAGATCTCTTCCATCACTGTAGGGGGGGTTCACTGACCTCCTCCTCTCAGAGTCTGTGGGCCTGGATGCCCACTGCCCCCCCAGTAGTTTAAATTAAGTGTAGTGGTTATGTATTCCACCAGTTTGTCCCTGAGTACCCCCAAATCCTCTCTACTGAGGTGTAGCCTGTCTGGTGAAAAAAGTGCTTTCTGTATCTTACTCTCCAAATTGCAATTTTGCTTTTCTAATGGCTGTCCCATTTAATTCTGCCTATTTTATCAACTGCCATTTACTATACCATTGTACTGAATGTCCTCTTTTCTGATTTGTTCCTTAACCATATGTGATTTTGCTAAAGTGTTGTTTTTGTGAAGCTTATGAATATGGTTCTTCCCTTCTTCCTTTCCCCCGTATCGTACCTGGAAACGAGCCTCAGCTCAGTGTACCTTTCTCAGTCAACAACTTTTTAAATAAATAAGACATTGCCTTAGTGCATGGGTGCTTTTGTTGTTTCATAGAAGAGAAATGGAACCTCAGCAGGGGCTCAAACACAAGGTAAGAGGAAGCAAGCCTGAGGGCATAGGAGCCGACTCCATGGGTGCTTGGGTGCTCTAGCACCCATAAAGGTGACATAAGCACCCTCAATATTTTGATCACAGTCTGCAAAAAGGATTATTAGGCAATCTGGTCACAGGAAAAACACTACCTACTGGCAATGAGCACCCACAAAAATTCCTAAAAGTTGGCATTCCTGCCTGAGGGACAAGAGAAAAGAGTTACAGACAGAAGGCAGCCAAAGCAGACTGAGCAGCTGAGGTAGAGAAATGAGGGACAGTAAAGGAACGAGTGTTAGAAGAGCGTAGAAAGTAAGAAGAGGGAGCAGAGGGGGAAGGTCAGACAGGTAGGAGGGGTAAATCCCCTGAAGAAAAATAGATGACTGAACACAATGATGTGTGGATGAACAGACAGTCAGAGTAACAAATACAGCTTTCAGGCTCACAAAATGCTTAGTCTGAGCAATTTAGCAGTTTAAAAAAGAAAAGAATGACCAACCTTGTGAAGCACCTCTACTTCAAGACCGCAGCTGCTTTGCACACTTCCCTTGGACATTCCAACACAGCCTGACATGGCCTAACCTGGGGTTTGGCCCAAGGCTTGCTCTAGCAGCTGCCGGGAGCTTTTTAGAATGCCTGGGTAATTTCCAAAAGATGCAACACCATCAAAGCGATTTTGAATTATTTCAGGCCCAAAAAGAAAAGTCTATCTGGGATCTGTTCTGGGAGCTTGAGACAGAGTCAACAACTGACTCAGTGACACTCCTGACAGCAACATGTCTTGTTTCTGAGGTCCAAGACTGCAGCTGGCTCAGAAAGTGCAAGTCACTCTACACCTTCTCCAGTCTGGATATCGGCATTTCCCCTCTCACCACTGTAGTCTCCAGATATCACCATGGCTAACTAGCACTGTGCAATTCATTGTTCACCTTCTGCAGTCTGGATACTGGCATCTCCCTTCTCGCTACTGTAGTCTCCAGATATCACCATGGCTAACTAACAATGTGCAATAACTCTTCACCTTCTCCGGTTTGGATGCCGGCATCTCCCCTCATGTCACTGTAGTTTCCAGATATCACATGGCTAACTAGCACTGTGCAATTCACTCTTCACCTTCTCCAGTCTGACTACCAATGTCTCCCCTCCCGCCATTGCAGTCTCCAGATATCACATGGCTAACTAGCACCGAAGCAAGTCCTGACCAGAACATCATATCATAGCCAGTTAATGTAGAAGCTGCACTCTAGCAAGAATCTCTGCTTCAAAAGTCAATAGACGTTAGCCATCCTAGTGGAGCTGAGGGCTGAGGTGCAGGATGCCACACCTCGCACCATGCCAGCGACCCAAGTTCAGAAGCAGACTGGGGGTGCCAGGGAGGGGGGAGAGGATTGAGTGTCTGAGAGACTGCTCTCCTCTACCTGGAAGGAAGGGTTATTTGCCCGCCTTCTGACTACCTCCAGATGGAGGCCTGGTGGTAGTGCAGGCTAGGGCAGCATAGAATGAGATGGGCTGTGGCCTCATGATGTGTGCATGCCTCCACACACATGCTTCATGTCAGCTACAGGATGGAAGGGAGAAAAGTGGAAAGGGATCAGGGGCTTAATGAAGCCTTGTCTGTCCGTCTGTGGACCCACGCTTCAACTTCAATCACCATGTCTGCACTGGATTGTGTGACCGGTGGGAGGAAATGGCCCTCCCTCCCTTGACCCTGCACTGGGCGGACTCCTTGGGGGTACATGACCATGTAGGCCCCAGCGGAAGCAGACCCCAGTCCATGGGGACAAGGACAGGGCTGATAAGTCGCCCTGGGTCCCACAGGAGAGAAATAGGGATATGAAAAAAATTAATAGGCATTTCAGACAAAACAGCAGCTGCTGTGAATACTGAGCTTTCTCTCACACTGAACCAGATGGAGCTACAACTTCTTCTGAAGTGCTGGCCTACAGAATGCTTTGTAAAGGAGGGCAAGCACTGCTTAACTGATACAGGCAATATCAAAGGCAGGGGCAATAGTGAATCAACTAATAGTCATTTTTGTAATCTGTAATTTTTTTTCGTTTACCAGAAAAGGCACACTAAGCTGTTATAGTTTGTTTCCAAGTGTATCTTGGGAGGAGGCTTGTATAGGCCTGTTTTATTGACAGGGAGAATGTTGGCCTCGACACAGGGGAAACTCCCCTGTTCTTCTGTAGGGGGAGCTGCTGTTCATCTCGATAGCTTGCCAAGATGGCTGACCCAGGCAGTGGAGGGGAGGATGGTGTTGTGGCAGGGGAGCTGCCCTCCATCCCTGCCACTGTACAGTAAGGGGTCAATAACCAGATGCAGCCAAATAGGGAAAAAAAGCTGGGATGCTGAACTCGAGAAAGACTTTGGAAATAGCAACAGCTCTGACCTGATAGATGAAGAGCTCTGTGAGGAAGATGCCTGACTGAGGGGTCCTATGTCAGATAGAAAAACTAAATTACTAGAGGTGGTGGTTGAAGAGGAGGCTAATTACCTACTAGAGAGAGAATGTCTGCTAAACTGTCAAACATAGAGTCCCCTCAATGTGTCAGCTGAGCCGCTAACAGACATGAGTGTGTCAGCTATGCGCTCTAATGCAAAAAAAAAAACATTGGGAATGAAACAGGGAGCTGTTTATAAGCCTGTTAAACAAAAGATTCTGCAACAAAAAAAAGCTCAGTGGTCCCCAGAACTGGCTCTGAGTGAGGCAGGTTGGATACAGTCAGTGTCTGGTGACTAGATTCCTAATCCAACTAACCCAATGGCACAATGCTACCAGTCTGAATTTTCTGAGTCTGCTCACAATATGGAACAGACCAGCTGAAGTACAGTCCCGACTGCTGCACATACCAGAGAAACCTTAGGTGGGAACTCTGCTAATGGAGAAAGTGTACAAGGTTTGAATGGACAGGGAGGGGTGAAACAGCTGCACATTACAGTATAGTCTGCTGGCTCTGCAGAAATGGACGCTCCTCTCATGGAGTCTGTGCCCTCTAATAAACCCTTGGGAATTTTGTTTGCATATACTTCAGCAGGTAGTCCTGTTCATGACAGTGATAATGATAATTCTGTCTCTGCACAAGTTGTGGTAGAATCACGTGCAGAGGAACAGACTAATGAAGGCACTGAGCCTATGAGCCCATAGTTCCCTCTGTTGGACTCTCCTGGTGTTGGGCCCCCAGATTGGAATACTGCAGGCTGTGTTATGGAATCTGGGTCTCCAGTTTGGAGTGCAGGGACTCAATGAAAAGACACATAATCTCCACCTTGGCCTTGCATGAACTCCACAGCATGCCCTCAAGTTTACAGATGTATTTACAGACAAAGGAGAACCTGCTACTAGAAAGAATGCAGTGAGGCTTCTATATAAAGGTGGGCTGGAAACACCTCCTAATTGGGTATATGTGGCCAGGACATTGTTGGAAAACTCACTTAATTTTTTTTGCAGCTGAAACATATGCATTAATACACACAGGTGACTCTAATTCTGATGCCATTTTCAGAACTGTTAGAGGTCTTGAAAGGTTCTGGGCTCAGCACAACTTGTTAATAGAAACTCCTTTGTGGTCCCCATTTTCGACCATACCTTTGACACGTCTTACCATTAGAACAGTTACAATGTTGTTTAAAAATGAGGGTGTGAGTATTACAGATCTTTTATTCTGGCTGAAAAAATGCTGCAAGGTTATGGATATACCACTGCCATTCCACGACTCTGAACAGATTTGGACGGGGGGTGGTGGAAAGTTCGAGTTAAATTCTTTCTAGCAAATGCTGGTGTCCTGCACTTACCCAGCAGTTTCTTCCTGGGCCAAGACAGAGGCACTCTGTTTTATCAGGGGCAACCCAAGTCATGCCAGAAATGTGGTCCGTGGGCCCATTTATTTATTTATTTATTTCATTCTTCGGTGATGATCTTTGAGCACAATGCTCTTTTTCAAAGGTTCCACGTCAAAATTTAGGAACATGATTAAATTAAACAAGAACAATGAGCACAATTAGGAGCATGATTAATACAACAGCTACAATGACAGATAGCAATGATTTATAATTGGCATAGTAAGGGGTACAGTGAGGATGACTCATGAAGCAGCTGGGGTTGTACTACAAAAATTTAAGCGCAGGAACACTGAGAACAACAGGTACGTTTGCAATGTCTGGGAGAAGACAGCTACAGTTGAAATGATGTGTTCGTCACTAGGACTCCAAGGTATATATGAAAACAGCAAGGAGAATAGCAAGGGCTGCCTGATAAGGCACTGTCAAGAATTAGAGGTAAGTGGTAGCATAGAAAGGTATTAGTTAAGTAGGAGGAAGAAGAGGAAGGAAAAGGGAGATGAGGGTAGTAGGAAGAAGGGGATGGAGAAGGGAGATGAGGGTAGGAACAGGAAACACAATAGGCCCCGACAGACCAAGGAGAAGATAAGTGCGAGCACAGGCTGGGGCATAGAAAGGGGGGGGAACACAATCATCCCCTGCACCTTGCACTTGCAGGATAAGTCAGCACGGGCTACCTGCAAGAACAGGTACTAGCAGTAATGAGATGCTGCTTCAGTTTCATTTTAAAGGCTGGTAGACTGGAAGTGTTGGTTATGTGTGAGGGGATCTCATTTAGCCATAGGGGTGCCCTATAAGAAAAGGACCTTTGTCTGAGAGAAGTTTTCCTGAAAGGGATGACTAAAGAGCTACGGGTCGTACCCTGGTGCGATAAGAAGAGTGTCCAGCCTGTATCAGTGGTTTTCGGGGGGAGGCTTTCCCTAAAAGGATTTTCTTGCCTAGAAGGCACATTTGGTACTTTATTCTGTTGTTGAGATTCAGCCAACTAGTAAGTTCATAGAGTGTGCAGGTGTGAGCCTGGTTATCAGCATCCAGTATTAATCTGCAAGCCTTATTGAGAGCAATTATGGCCCGTTTGAGTGTAGTGTCTGAGGCAGACCCATAGACCACCAGTCCGTAGTCAATAATTGACAGTATGGTGCTGGAGCCTGTGAGTCGGAGGGCAGAGGACATGAGGTATTATTTATGCCTGTACAAGATGCCCAGCTTAACACCGACTGCTTTGACAACCTGATCTATGTGCTGCACATAGGTAAGGGTATCATCGATGTGGACCCCGAGGTACTTGAAGGTGTGTACCTGTTTTAAAGGGGCAGCCTGATTATTGACAATTGTCATGCCAGGTAAAGATTTCTTGTGCTGGGAGCTAGAAATCAGCATAGTTTTTGTTTTCTTATAATTAAGAAGCAACTTCTGCTTGCAGAACCAGTCTTCCAGGGTGTAGAACGTGGACTATAGCTCATTCTGTACCTGGGCCAAGTGAGTGCTGCTACTCAGGATGACCGCATCATCAGCATATAGGATGATTTTACACTTCCAGGCTTCTGGGAGTCCATTTAAGAACAGGTTAAAGAGGATGGAACCCAGGATTGATCCCTGAGGGACACCCAGTTTAATTTCCATTGGTGTGGACACCACGGACCCGATCCTTACGTTCTGGTTTCGGCGAGAGAGATAATCATTAAACCAGAGTGCGACTTCAGATGAGAACCCCAATTGACATAGCTATAGGAGAAGTAGAGAATGATTTACAGTGTCAAAGGCCTTAGAGAGATCTATAAAAATAGAACCCACTAGTTTGCCTTCGTCCAACGCCTTATGCACACAGTCCGAGAATTCGACAAGTGCAGTGGTGGTACTGTGACTTTTTTGAAAGCCATGCTGCTGTGGGCACTGAAGATCATGTTTCAGGAGATACTCAGTGGTTTGATTTTCCACAATTCTCTCAAGCGCTTTTGAGAAGAGGAAAGAATAGAAATAGGCCAATAACTGGCTGTGCTAGGGCGATCACCACTTTTCAGCATGGGGGTCACCAGTGCTACCTTCCAGGTGGCCAGGAATTTTGCCATGGAGAGTGATTTGTTAAATATTTTGGTGACTGGGACCAGAAGCTCTTCGAGGGCGACTGCAACGAGCTTCATGTCAACATTATTGCTACTGAGTCTAGTTTTTTCTAGGACCTTCCTGATATAGGTTCTGGTCTCCCTAGTTGTGACACACTTAAAGTAAAAGTTTGGAGTTTTAGAGTCATGTCTTGCATTTAGCTTGTCAGGATGTATGGGCGCAAGGAAGCCAGGAGGGAGAACAGCACTGAGGTCAGTGAATGCTGACTTGAAGGATTCAGCAATTAAACAAGGATCTGAGGTGGGAGTACCATTGACATTTAACAAAGTGGGATGCACCCTGTCATCTTTTCCCAATAATTCCTTGATATTATGCCAGAACCTTTTACCGTTACCCCAAGTGCTGTCTAGCTGTTCCTTGTAATACTTCGCCTTTGCCAGCCTATTGAGGTGAGTGCACTTGTTTCTGGCTGCCCTGTAATTTTGTAGATCCTGTGATTTCCCAGAGTTCCTAGCAATAATCCATAGGTTATCCCGAGTCCTGAAGTGGTCAAGGAGATCATGTGAGATCCATCCATTGGATGACCCCCTGATCTTTCTTTTCCTTAGGGGGGCAAAGGAATCACAGATTTCAATAAATTTGTCAACAAAGTATTTCAGAGCCTAGTCTATGTCATGGAGTCTGTTCAAGTGGGACCAGTTCACCTGAGCTAGGGCCGACCTAAAGGCGTGCATATGGCCCCTCTTAATTACTCTTCTAGCAATAGTGACGGGGGGTATCTTTTCCTCCTTATTCACCCATTTACACATGACTGGAGAATGGTTACTTAGGCAATCAGGGGGCACTACTACTTGTTTGAGCCTAGCAGGGCAGTTGGTTAAGATCCAGTCAAGTAATGAGCCTTTGCCAGTCCTGTAATTCAGCCTAGTACATTGAGTAATGACCAGTGTAAGATAAACACTTGCAACCTGGTCTTTAAAGGTATCAGAATCTCTAGAGAGCCAGTTACTATTGAGGTCCCCCATTACGATGATGTCAGAATTCCTCTTAATTTTCAAGATTGTATCAAGGATGGAGCCCAGCCCCAACTTTGTCTTACCAGGTGGTAGGTAGATAGTGGCAATAGTAAGGGATTTGTTTTGCTTCCCTACTAGTAGGTCTACTGCAAGTAACTCGAAGTCACCAGACATACTCGAGATAGTCAACACACACCCCTGTATGCCTTCCCTAACATAAGTGAGGCAGCCTCCCCGCTTTTCCTGAGTCTGTCAAGTCTGTGTGTGCTATATTCCTGTAGTGCAATTGCATTATCCTTTGTCTTTGGGGTGAGCCAGGTCTCGGTCAGACAAATGATGTCCGGGGAGTGGAGCCTAGTCTATGCTTGGAACTGGGTTATTTTTGGCAGGAGACTGCAGATGTTCATGGCAGCTATTTTTAAACCACAACCGCTGTGATCTGCCATTTTATCACCTGTTGATGGTCCAAGATTGGGGTGCACATCTCCAGTGAGTAAGAGCAGTAGCAGGAGTGAGAATCTGGTGGTGATGGGAAGTAGTCGCCTGGCCAGATACCTCCTTCGAGAGTGGTCAGATGTAGGTGTACGCCATCTTGGGCTATTCAGGACAGCAGTTAGCTGGGTCAGTACCAGGATGCTGCTACAAACACGGATCAAGATTACATGTTCAGGTGGGCAAGAGGGTTGAGACGTGCCATGCGCACCTAGTGAATAAGCGGTCATGCTGGACCCTATTTCACGTGGCATTAGGGCAGTGGGGCAAAGATTACTTTCGGGAGGTGCATTTGTGATGAGGTATTGACCCACCCTGGGAAGGAGGGCAATCAGAAGTCCCAGGAGAGCAAGACAGAAGTTAGCCATTGCAGCTCTCTGTGGCAAAGCCTACCAATGCTTGCCACACCTAATGATGTAGTTATTGTTTACATTATGGATACACTGCACAAAATTGCACTAACTCTTTTAGGTGCAATTTATGTGAATGATGAGGCCACTCATGTCAGATGCCTATGAGCTTCACATAATCAAGATGATGCGATACCTCAGGACAGCCCAGTCACCCAGGCACGACAAAAAGAAGCTGCCCAGGCCTTGGCTAACAGGTTTGAACCCCACAGGCAAGCATTCTGCTGGTAGATCTGGGTCCCCCAGCTGACAGAAGCCATAGGAATTAGTGATGACAGATGATGCCAGAGTCCCAAGAGCACTTGTATATAGAATGTGCATATGATGTTGCTTTTGAAGATTACCCAGCTACCCAGTGGCAGGAACCTTTGTAGATACAGATCTCCTACATAGAATTAGTTCTTACTGTTACTACAGGAGCTTGGTCAAAATGCCATATACATACATTACAGATTATCTTTGCTGTTATAAACTATTATTTATGGCAGTCCAGGTGCTCCTGGGTGCTGCAATATGGCAAGCCATTAGGGACATCATTCAGAATCTCTGGCTGTATAGTAAAACACATACACTATATAGTGAAATAAATACATTATATAGTGAAATGCATACACAATGTAGTGAATCACATACACTATCTACTGAAATATATACATCATATAGTGAGATACATATACTGTATACTGAAATGCATATATCATATAATGAAACACATACATTATATAGTGAAATGCTTACATTATATAATGAAATACATACACTATCTACTGAAATACACATACTGAGTACTGAAAATCCACATACACTATATAACAAAACAAATGTACCATGTACTGAAACATATACACTACCTATTGAGATACGCACACAACAGACTGAAAATTCCACATAAACAGTCTACTGAAACAAATACTCTATACATTGTAACACATCCACTATACATTTAACAAATCTGCATAAACTATATACTGAAACAAACACATTACATATTGAAATACATACAGTATCTATTGAAATACATACACTACACATTGAAAAATCCACATACACTGTCTACTGAAACAAATACACTTAAGCAATAATGCCCAACAGGGTGTGTGTTGTGCTGGTATAATGTCATGCCTCAGGTGGTTGGGTACGAGGCTGCAGGCCGAGTGCGTCCAACAACTGAGGCATGACGTTATCCCAAATGACACACACCCTGGAGGGCATTATTGCTATTATACAATGGCTCATTGTTAAATATAAAATAAAAAAAATATTTTAGAGAATGTTTTTATTAGTGTGGAAAAATATTTTTGTTTCTTAAGAGGAGATGCAAAAAAAGAGCTATAGGTCCAAAAAATCATCTAGCTCCAAAAAATCATCTGCAGGTTCACAGTGAGGCTGAGACTAGACCCGTGATGTTGTACTGGGATAACATCACGGGTCCAGCCCAAGACTGACCAATCAGAGTCCAGGATTTTTTCTTGCCATTGTATAATACATATTGAAACATCTACACTTTATGTTGAAATACATACACTACTAAAATAAATACACTATGCACTGAAAAATCTGCATACACTATATACTGAAACAAATACACTATATATTAAAACACTTACCCTATCTATTGAAACATTGTGCACTCTATATACTGAAAGAAATATATGACATATTGAAATACATACACAGTATATTTAAAAAATCCACATACACTATATGCTGAAACAAATACACTACATGGTGAAACACATATACTGTGTACTGAAATACATACACTGTAGACTGAAAAATCCACATATACTATATACTGAAACAAATAAACTATATACTGAAATGGACTACATTCTGAAATTACCCCTCCCCCTTGAATGGCCTGCCCTGCACTCATTTCCTATTGCATTCATGGAGCTGCTGGCCTGATGAGAGGATGTCTAAAGCTGCAGAGCAGAATATACACAAAACAGGGCCATCTCTTGTTCTACTTCTTTATGGGGTTTTCCATCTTGTTTTGCTTGCATACCTTTAATCAAATTTCAGAACATTGTGATGTGACAAGAAACTTTAAGAACTAATTTTAAATGCTGTGGTTTATTCTTTTAAATAAGTGCTGCCCTCATTTGCTGTTAAAACACATTTGTATGGGAAGCTAATACTTAGGATATTCCTAACATATCACTCTCATGCCATATAAACATAGGGGACTGCATTCATTTTCCTAAGTTAAAGTTTTGATCAGATTTATGTGTAATTAATTACTGTGTTTGTTAGTCCAGCAACCTATCTGAGCTGAATGCTTGGGAAGCACTGCAGGAACTGTGAAACTGTAAGCCAAACGCTTTCCTAGTTTGTACTCTATTGAGTTAGTTTTGATTCAGTTTTGTTTTTATTTTAATGTTTTGTTTAATAAAGGTTCTTGGTTAAGAAAAAATGTATATGTTTTTGCAGCAATGCTCAGGGCCCAATTCTTGTCAGGTGCTCAGCTGACATATGCATGATTTGCACAGTTCTGTTCTCAATAACTTCACTGTGATGCCCCACTGGTGGCACTCACAGCTCCTAACCTCCCCATTAGATATCTGTGAAGCACTGCAAGGTGGACAGAGCTTTGCCAGGCACTTGGTCTCCACTAATAAACCTGCCCTAGTCTAGCCTCATAGTGCATAGTTACACTGTTTATATGGTATGACTGTGTTATTGAGTTTGAGAGTCCCAAACTGTATTTTATTTCTTTTTTCCAAGGAGAAGATTATCTTCTAGGTCATCCACTGATCCCCCCTTGCGCACTGACCTGTCCATCCCCATCACTCAAAATCTCCAGGACTTACCTGCTCTGAGATCTCTGAAGGTCTCCCACTGCCAGGAGGTAGAGGGCCATTCACAAGGAGACACATATTTAGACAGCAGCAGAGCCTGGTTAGTAGTGTAAAGTCTGTGGCAGGTTAGTGGATTATTCTGCCATTGAAGGTTTTCTGTCTTTGGTTTATCCTCTGGGCAGCCATGCATGCAATGATGCCAATCCAATTAAAGGCAAGTACTACTTTGTGCCTGCCTGCCTGAGCCCTGCCCATTATGCCACTCTGATGCCCTGCCAGCCTTCCTTGCCCTAGGTGGCTGTTAAAGAGCGGGGTGGTCAGACTCCCCCTCCCTGAGAGCAGAGCAGTCCCCAAGATGCTCAATCATCTCTCTAGCAGCCAACCCCTGTTTTATCTGGGTCCTCCCCCAAAACCGGGCCACTGGAATGGGAGGCAGTACAACTACCACCAAGCCGCTAAGCCAGCTTACCAGACTGTATTTTTATAAGTAAATAAAAACAGCACTCAGATGAAAGAAGAAATTGTATTTCGGCTACAGTTGTTATTAATATTTTAAGACACATCACAATGTTTTGAAATTGGATAAATGTTTTCCAAGGAAAATAACTTAAAAAATTACGTAAAGATACCAAATAAGGTAATCCATTTTTGTTTACTTTCTGCATTTTAGGAGGCATCGGCAGGGAATTTTTAGTCAATTACAGCCCCATTTTCAGGAGGTTAGCAGAGTGCTAAACATCTAAGCACTGTGCCATGTGGGAGAACAGCATGGTTGAACGGTGCCATATATTTAGCAGCCCCTGAAGCTAATCTGATCATGTGCATGTGCATATGTACTACTACAGCCTTGCAAATGAGGGAACGTCTCCTGCATATAGAGCACGGTGCTATATAAAAGGTTTTGAAAATACATAACAACTGAAATTGCAATACTGTTTACTGCTTCCAAAAATCCTGCCCTCATTTTAACACACAGTGGTGCATATCGTCGCCCTACTCCTGGTCACCATTCTGATACTCCCAAGTAGTATACCAAAATGATCCTTGGCATCTAAAGGTTCCACACCCCTGATCACAGTTTAAATGGCTCCAGTTATTATAATAAAATGATCCTTGGTGTCTAGTGCCCCCCCCCCAAATTGCCATTCAGATGACCCAATTATTCTAATAATATGGGTGTAGAATGTATTTATTTATTTACTTACTTATTATTTAAAAGTTTCACCAGGAAAGGCATGCTAAGCTAGGAGCTCATTTCCAGATGCATGCTAGGAGAAGGGGAACTTATACAAGTGTGGCTTAAGTAGCACAAGAGTTCAAAATACATATCGTACATGGTGGAAGACCAATGACAGAACAGAGTAGAGTGGCACACAATCATAAATTACATTGGGAATAATATATGCAAGACGTGAGGACCTGAATGACAAGCAAACAATCGACAATGCATATACAGCGAAGTCAGAAGCCACAAACATATGCTGGCAATCAAATACAGAAATGTTTAAATTAACACTAGTTGTAAACATTTGTGCATAATGCCTAGAGTGGGAGCATAAGTGCCTAAATTATAGCTGTACCTAAATTGGAATCAAGTTATAGGAGAGCTGGAGGGGAAAATTAGGAGCAAGTGCAGTAGGGTGATGTGAGACCTCTGACGTGGTTTGAAAGGATCCAGGGGAAGAAGACTGGTGAATGGCTGGGGCAAGGGAGTTCCAGATTTTAGGGAAGTGGTGGCTGAACGCGGCCTTGCCGATGGTCATGGAGACTGAAGGAACTGCTAGGGTTTGAACATGTGAGCTTCTGAGGGTATGGCTGTGGGAGGGGGATGGAGAGGTAGGAGGGTAGGGAAACAAACCAGAATTTGCCCACAAACCTGGCACAGTGGGCATGGTGTCTGTCCACAAGAGAAGAAAAGTAGAGAGATTTATACATAGAACAGTGATGATTCCTAGGAGGACAGTCAAGAGTGTAATGGCAGAAATAGTTGAGGAGTGTGTCCAGTCTACCAAGGGTAGTGGGCTGGGGCTGTGCTGTAGACCACATCACCATAGTCAAAGATTGGGAGGATATTTCTCTGGATAATAGCACGGTGTGCTGGAGGTGGGATACAGTCACAGTTCCTGTAAAGTGCACCAAATTGGGGTGCAGCTTTTTGCTTTTGGCATCCACTTGTTCAGAAAAGTTAAGGTGCTGGTCTAGCCAGATACCAAGATACCTAACAGTGGTAACATCCTCCATAGGGGAGCCATCCAGGGTATGGAAAGTAGGAAGGGAAGGGAGCCTAAAGAGTCTGTGCCTTGTGCCAAAGGACATTGAGACAGTCTTCATGGCACTGAGGAAAAGCTGATTTGTGCATAACCAGGGCTGAACTTGATCAAAGTCCAGCTGGAGTCTGTGGACCTACTGTGAAGAGGACCGTGTCATCCATGTACATATGAATAGATGCAGACAAGCATACAGAGGGGAGATCATTAATGAAAATAGAGAAAATAGGGGGCGTAACGCAGATCCTTGTGGGACCCCAGTAGATACAGGCAGGGAGGAGAGAGGGGATCACCAATTTAGACTGCCTGGGACCTACCAATGCAGTAGGAGTGGAACAGCCAATGGCTGAGTCAGAGAGGCCTGCAACCTGGACTGTGGATAATAAATTGGGGTGGGAGACAGCATTGAACAATTTGGCTAGATTGATGAGGATAGCAGAGATGAATAGGCTGTGATCCATACCATTGTGGATGGATTTGGTGAGCCTGAGCAGGGAAATGATGGTGGCGTGGTTCTTGCAGAAGCCAGACTTGTAGTAGGTGAAGAAGGAAGAGGAGTCCAGAAAGGGAGAGAGTTGTGACAAGACAATTTGTTCCTGTATTTTGGAGGGAGGAGAGAAATGGGTCAGTAGCTGTTAGTAGCAGATGGGTCACCACCTTTTGGAAGAGAAGTAACAGTGGCAGTCTTCCAGTCAGCAGCGATGGAGGAACAGCAGAAAGAGAGGTTAGGAAGGTCAGCCATTAGGGAGGAGATTGCAGAAGCAGAGAGATGGAGGAGCTTGATATCCAGGCCATCTGGGCTCCTACACTTGGAAGGGTTAAGGGAGGAAAGGGTGTCGGTGATGGAGGATGGAGTTACTGGAGAGAAGAAAAATAGGAAGAAGGAAGGAGATGACTGTCATATAGGCTGGCAGGAGTGAGAGGGAGGCAAGGAAGGGGAGAGAGAGAGAGAGAGAGAGAGAGAGAAGAGGTGCAAATGATAAAAAAAGGAATTAAACCTCTGTGGTAATGAAGGAGGGGTTAGAGATAGGGGTGTCACCCACTTTGAGGACAGGCAAAGGGGATTGAGTGGGAGGGGAGACGAGATTATGGCAACCTTCCAAAATTGAGACAGGTGACCAATGTTGGCACTGAAGGTAGACATAAAACACTCATCTTTGGCAAGTCTTATTGCCCTGGTACAGGTGTTGCAGAGGTGATGATACCTCTGGAGGCCATGAGGGATGGGTTATGTTTATTTTATGACCAGGCCAAATCATGTACTTGCAAGCAAGCTATGAGTTCAGCCATGATCTAGGGCAGGTCGGGGAAACCTTTTCTTGTGTCCTGCACTGAGGGGGGCATGGCAGTCCCATATTTTGAGGAATTTCATTTTGAAATACGTTAGCATGGATCAATGGAGGAGACCAATGAGATAGGGGACCAATCAGAGCAGCTTAGGTCACAGTGCAAGAGGGTGAGGTCCAGGGATTTGAAGGAAAATATAAGCAGTGTTTTGGGGAGGGTGAGGGGGCTTTAGCTGAAAGAGAGGCAGCAGAGGGTCATGATTATGGTGTCAAATCAAAAGAGAGAGAGAGGTCATGAGTGGAATGCCACAGGGATCCATCCTGAGTCTTGTTCTCTTCAATATGCTCATCAACAACATTTGAGAATGAATCTGAGGCTGTGTCTCTTTGACGATGACACCAAGCTCATGGGAGGGTAGTGATGGAGGAAGTAGGAAACTGCAGAGTGACATGAAAAGAGTAGAGAGGTGGCCTAAGGTTTGACAGCTGAAATTCAATGCCAAAAAGTGCAAGGTGATTCACTTAGATAACAAGAACCCCAGGACAGAGTACTGGATAGGAGGGGTAGAGCTGAGCACTACAGCTGAGGAAAGGGACTTAGGAGTCATCATTAGTGACTCCCTTAAACAATCAAGCTAGTACGGTGAAGCATCTAGTAAGGCAAATAGGATACTAGGCTGTACCAGAAGGGGTTCTATTAGTAGAAGAAAAGAGGTTTACTGCCTCTTTATAGATCATTGGTGAGGCTGCGCCTGGTGTACTGTGCAGAGTTCTGAAGACCTTACCTCAGGAGATAAGGACAGGCTGAAGACTGTGTAACAAAGGGTGATCAGGATGATTCAGAGCTGACAGGACAGATTTTATGAGGATCTGCTCCAGGCACTGAACATGTCTTTACTGGAGACCAGACAATAGAGGAGTGATATGATAGAGACCTTCAAGTTCCTATAAGGAATAAACAAGGTGAACGGAGAAGAACTACTTAGCATGCGTAATAGTTCAAGGACACGGGGGCACAAATAGAAACTGATGGGAGGAAGGTTCAAGAGGAATATTGGAAAGTTTTATTTTCCAGAAATGGTGGTGGAAATGTGGAATAGTCTGCCAGCCGAGATGGCAAGAACCAAAACCATAAATGGTTTTAAGCATGGTTGTGACAAAGTGAAGAGTATAATGACTACTCAGGCTAATAGTAGTACAGAGGGGAACGGGGAGTGGACAGTGAAGGCTAGTCCCTGTATGGACAGTAGGTCCCAAGGTTTAATAGGGAAATAGGGGCAGACTGGAGGTACCATTGTTTTTTTTGTTTTCTGCCATCATCATCTGTGTTACTGTGTTTCTGTTTGTCCATGTCCCCTGACATCTAGTAGCCACACCTCCAAGCCATAAATCTGAGCCCTCTCCCAAAGCCATCCAACCAGGTCCTTCCACCCCCTCCCCATTGGTCCCCCATTTACCCAAGATTGCAGCCACCTTCCTGTGACTGTGATCGGTACAGCTTCTCAGCTCATTACTTTAGCTGGCCACTGTCTGAGTGAAAGGGAGTGAGTACGCACCTACTGTAGAACATCTGTTTCTATAGTAGATGTGTGCTCGCTCCCTGTCACTCAGAAAGTGACCAGCCGAGGTAGTGAGCAGAGGGTTGGACCTGTCATTGTCGCAGTGGGAGGGACTGGCAGCTGGAAGAATTTATGGGCCACCATGGGGAGAGGGGTGGAAGGACCTTAATGGGTGGAATTGGAAGGGGGCTCAGACTTGCAATCAGGGTGAACTAGATGCCAGGGATCCTGTTAATATACTAATCAAGAGCATCTGAATGGTGATTGGGGATGGGGAAATACTAGATGCCAGGAATCATTTTACTAATCGGAGTCATCTGAATGTGACTGGGGGGGGGACTACTAGATGCCAGGGATCATTTTATTTTAATATCAGGGGCATCTGAATGGTGATCAGGAGGTGGGGGCTGGCACTGCTCTGTACAATTCCTCCATACAGTCATGCACAGAGGCATTGTGCGGAGATGTTAGTTAGCCCATATGGGCCAGCAAATGTCCCATTAGCACCTTTCCTGCCCTATGGACTTAGCATGTTGAGAGTTGAAAATGACTCATGGGGTAAAGGTGCTATCCTATTTGAGATATGCTGTCTCCCTTTGCTCCTCTGAATCCCTGTCCTACTGGAGGATATGATAGTGCCTAGTCATATCACAGTGAGCTATCCCATGAGAACCAGTGATCACTGTACAGTGTGGTTCAACATTAAGATGGGAGAAGAGGCAAGCCACAAATAGGTGAGGGTCCTGGACTTTAGTAGGTTGGATTTTAAAGAAATGGGAGACTGCTTCAGAAGCAGCCTAACAGGGGAGGATTGTCAAAGAGGGGTAGAGGAACAGTGGAGAAAATTAAGTAAAGACATAGGGAAGGCAACCAGCATCTGCATGAAGGAAGTGAGCAAAAGCAGGAGGGAAAAAAGGACCATTATGGTACTGTAGGGAAGTGGCCATGAAGGTGTCTGAAGCACATCCCCCAACCAGTCTGGTTAAGCAATTCCTATGCTGTTTTGGAGGAGCGGGATAGCCCCACAATGGCACCCACAGCCGAGACCAAGGAGGATGGGCGGATCCTCCAGGATGCATCACCAAGGAAATGAAAAAGAGAACCACATTGGAAGAGGAAGCTTCTTCTGGTGGGGGACTCAGTTGTCCGAGGAGTGAAGTTAGGGGAACCTAGCAGGAAAGACAGTGAGGTAAAGTGCATTTCAGAAAGCACTGCATGGCGGGATGAGAAGCGGATTAATAGGACCACAAGGGTAATGGCAAGAAGGGAGGAACTGGATGTTATCATCCACCTGTAGATGAATGACCTGGCAGGAGATAAAGTGGAAGTAGATAAAATCCACAAGGATTTCAGGAAGTTGGGGGGTGCCTGAAGAAAGTAGAACACTCTGTCTCCTTCTTGGAGGTGCTACCTGTCCATGGCAGGGAAGAGGCTAGGGCACTCCACATCCAGAAATTCAACTCCTGGTTGAAGGAATGGTGTAGAAGGGAAGGTTATAGCTTCATGGAGGACTGGGGCCCCACCTGGATGGATGCGAGCCTGTATAAAGATAATGGCCTGCACATCCGTCAGGGAAGGGGGCCCAAGTAAGAAGTCTGAATGATTCAGTGACAAGCATTTAAACTGATCATGGGGGGGGGAGTCAGGAAGGTCAGGTGGCTTAGTATAAAACCCCCCCCTCCCCCCTGGGGCACATGCAGGAAAACGAGTTGAAGTCTGGAACATTGAGAGCAGAAGGAGAGTGGGAAGCAGTGAATTGTAGGCCACATGAGAAAGACAACTGGGGAGTGGGGACAAACCAGAAGAGGGGAGGGGGAACGAAGCAGGAGAGCAGCAGCATGGGAAGGAGGGGGATAGGATACAAAACATGGAAGGCATGGTAACAAATGCCCACAGCCTGGGAAATAAAATCCCAGACCTGGAGGCATTGATAGTAGAGGCAGACCTGAACATAGTAGCAATAACTGAGACATGGTACACTGTTAATCATGGGACATTGATGTACCGGGTTAGGCTCTGTTTAGGAGGGATGGGGGGTAAAAAATGAGGGAGTGTGGCCCTATATGTCAGAGAGGGTATAAAGGTGACAGAGGTGCAGGGTAGACAGGGGTAGGCTGAGGCACTGTGGATCACCCTTGAACCTGGCAAAGGCTCAGCAATATGCACAGCGGTGATCTACAGGCCTTAGGCACAGAGGGAAGAAGTGGGCAGGCAGCTTGTGGATGGAATACACAATATGGCAAAAAAAGGTGAAGTCCTGCTGCTGGGGGATTTTAGTATGCCAGATGTGGATTGGTCCACCCAGGCAGCTGCTTCAGCCAGAAGCAGAAGCATCCTGGATTCCTTAGAGGGGGCAGGTCTCAGGCAGCTTGTGCTTGATCCAGAGAAAAGGCCATTCTTGACCTGATACTGACCGATGGGGACAGAACGTAGAAGTCTGTGTTGAGGGGCAATTGGGATCCAGTGACCACCACATAGTGTAGTTTATCATGGGAACCGGGACCCAGTCCGGTCACACGAGGGCAAACGTTTTTTGATTTCAAGAAGGCAGGCTTCACTGACATGGGAAGATACATCAGAATAGCCTTCTTCGGAAGCTTGTAAAAGGGTGGCATTCAGGGGGTATGAAGAAACACAGAAGAATGAGGATAGAGAGGTGCACCAGGTAAAACAGAGGGAAGCAGGTAAGGTAATGAGGGAAACACAGGCTCAGACAGAAGAATGCATAGCCAAAGGGTATCAAAAGAAGACCAGTCTTTCTTCAGGTACATAAGCAAGGAGAGGAAGGCAAGGGGAGGGAATCAGAGGATAAGGAGGATGACAAAGGGAGACTGCACAGAGGGGGTTCAGAAAAAAGCAGACATCCTAAACAGGTACTTCTACTGTTTTCACAGTAGAGAGAGACAGGGACAGACCACCAAGGAGCAGCATGAACACTGGAGGGGGAAGTGGACACAAGTCCATTTTCAAAGGAAAGATTATTATTGATGGGACTTCACATTTTAGGGTGGACAAGGTCATAGGACTGGATGGATACACCGAAAGGTATTAAGGGGACTAGGCAGGGAGGTGTTTGCTGTACTACTCATGGCCTTATTCAACAACTCGCTGGAAACAGGAGTGATTCCAGAGGACTAAAGGAGAGCAGACATAGTCCTGTTTTGCAAGAGTGTTAGCAGGGAGGAGGCTAGCAAGTATAGTCTGGTCTGTCTTACTTGAGTCATGTGGACATTAATGGAATCCATACTAAAACAGAGTATCTTGAATCCAGTGGGCTACAAGACCACAGGCAGCACAGATTTACAAGGGGAAGGTCATGCCAAATGAATCTGGTAGATTTCTTTGACTGGATGACCAGGGAAATATATAAAGGGAGAGCAGTGGACATGATTGATCTGGAGTTTAGCTAGGCATTCAACACTGTGCCACACAGGAGGCTAATAAAGAAACTGAATGGCCTATGGGTGGGATCCAATATGGTTAGTTGGGTTCAATGTACCAGTGCAACAGGTTCCGTGCTTGTGTAACATATATAATCTTTGCCTGATCGCCTCTCTATCCGTGGGATGTACCACCCTGTACGGGTACGAAGGGAAGGAACCCTAGAGGAGGTTTCCACCCCTTGAAGTGCCGCAGGAGTGATTCCCTTGGTTAAAGGTACCTTAGGAAGAAACCCATGGGAAATAGAGGTGTGCCGCTGGAGGAGGAGGAGGGGTGGATGGAGGGGCAAGGAAAAAATGCTTGTGTGTGAAGTGAGGAGAGCAACCCTTAAATGGACTGAATTGGAGGGTGTCCTGTTGCACCGCCCCCTTGAACTACAGGCTGTGGCCTTCCAATTAGTATAGTAGCTAGTTAATGGATAAGAGACAGAGGGTGGTGGTTAACGGCACTCACTCTAATGATGGGAGAGTGACCAGTGGGGTACCACAGGACTCAGTACCGGGACCAATCCTTTTGAACATAGGGGACACTGCAGAAGAACTGAAGGGAAAGTATGCCTTTTTACAGATGATATCAAAATTTGCAATAGGGTGGACACTCAGGAGCGGTGGAGAGAATGATCAGGGATCTTGTGAATTTTGAGGAGTGGTAAAAAGCATGACAGCTGGGTTCAATGCCAAAAAGTGCAGAATCATGCACCTTGGACATAGGAACCAAGAGCTGAGTATAGGATGGGGGGTTTATTGATAGTCAATAAACAGAAAACGGATCTTGGGGTTATTATGTCTGAGGACCTCAATGTGGCATTGTGACAAAGCAGTGGGCAGGGCTAGTGGGATGCTGGAGTAAGTAGGGAGGGTTATCTCCATCAGGAGGATGGAGGTGGTGTTGCCAGACCCCACCTGGAGTACAATGTAGTTTTAGAGAACAAACCTCAAAAAGAACATAGACAGGGTGGAGGAAGTCCACAGGAGGGCAGCTAAAATTGTGCAGGGTTTACATGAGAAGCCCTAAGAGGAGAGACAGAGGGATCTCAGTATGTACACTCTAGAAGAGTGGAAAAAGAAAAGTGACATGATACAGCCCTACAAGTATCTCACAGGAGCGAACAGGGTCCAGGGGAGTCTCTTTCAAATGTGAAAGAGCACCAGGACCAGGGGGAATGCAATGAAGCTGGTGGAGTGGGGGGGGGGGTCAAGAGAGATGTGAAAAATATTGGTAGATGCCTGGAACAGATTGGCAGCTGAAGTGGTGGTGGCTAAAACAGTAGGGGGGCTTCAAGCATGTGTAGCATAGACATAGCGGTGTATTAGAGAAGCGGCTGGGAGGTGGGAGGGTCATTGAAGACCAGGCAGCATGTGAGGAGGAAGATGAGGCAGGAAACATCTGTGCAGACTAGGTAGGCCAAGTGGTCTTTTTATGATGACAAATTCAGTGTGTCTATGTTTCTATGTTCATGATCGGACACCTACTATAGAAACAGCTTTTACTACAGTAGGCATCTGATTGTGAACTGTCATTCAGTTGGTGGCTGCTGTGGATGTCAGTGGAGGGTCTGTGCTGGTCGCCGTACACCATAGGTTGGGGGCAAGTGGGAGCAGTTGTAGTGGTACTGGGTGGGCTGGTCGAGGGGTAGATATCATATTTATGGGGCGGGGGACCCACTCAACACCAAGGATGTGGTATGGAAGAATTACATCTCTTGCCAGACTACTAATTGGGGCACGTGGGGAACCCTGGTCTGGATATCAGGCAAATGGTACAGAGGAATTACTGATCTTATCAAATGTCTGATTGGGGCCCAGTTAATCAGTGGTGGGGGATCTGCTGGACACATGGGACAGATGTCTTATTACACAGGCATGCAATTTGGGAGTGGGGCACTGGACACCTGGACAGTTATGCCATGTACCAGTGGGGGGACCAGGGCTAGTGGTAGCCTGACATGGCCAGGTATTGGGAGTGTAGGAATGCACAGCACATAACACCTGGTTTGGGGAACCAGTAAGTAGTGTTGCACTAATGGATAGCTACACCTCCTCAAACCCCCCAGCATGCCGATGTGCCTATGTGCAAGGTGCTGTCAGCTGCTTTACATAGGTGCAGAAGGATGGATTAGGGCCCCTTACAAATGGGCTAGTGACTTGGTAACCAAGCAATCATATGGCCCTTTGCAGTACTATCCTGCTTTAGAGGTGCAAATTGGGATTAGCAAGTTGATTACCTGTCTAACACTCGCAAAAAAGCTTGAATATTCTGCCTTAGGCCTTTTTGAAACCATTATAACTCTGTTAAATGGTTTAAAAGGTTTATTTCTGTGTTTAGTTCTATGTATGTTCATTCTCTAGGATGTCTTGCTTGATGTCATGCTAGTATGCTCTGTGCTCTCAGGTCCGTAGTTGCTAATGTTTAATTGCTGTATGCTGCAGTTCAGTAATGTACCTTCTACTGCTTCATGTTGATGAATTTCACTGTACGCTCCCACTCCCCTTTCCCCCAGGATGCACTGTGAGATGAGCAACTTGTTGTTCAGTGTGTCTTTCCTGGTGAAACATTCCAATAAATAAATTTCCAGACTGTAGCATAGTAAAAAACATGCTACAATCCACGTTCTAAAACTGTGCTTAAACCCTGCTCAGAGGTATGCAAGAGCACAGTTTTAGACCAACACTGTTGCATTAACCTATGCTGACATCAGTGTGGAAGTGGTTTGTGTTGAAACATGGGTTAAGACAACCACAATGAACAAAATCTGTGTTATTGGCTTGTGACCCCTCTCTGGCGCCATCCTAAAGAGGGCCACTACCCCTGCCGTGCAGGCCTGACCATGGTGAAGGGGCCTTGGTTCCCATACTTGATATTACTGGGGGTCCTTTCCCAAGATCACAAAGAAAATGGCGGTGCCACCCAGAGTGCATTTAAGTGGTTCTGATCTCTACCAGTACAACCCCCTGTATTGTCGTACCAAGCCTCCTCCCCAACAGTTGCCCCACATATGGACTTACCAGAATCGAACATCCCCACATTCCACATCGCCCATCATTAATTTCTAGCAAAAACATACTTACTAAAATCAGGCTTTTGAGTCAGACCTTTTTAAAACAGTAACAACATAATTTATTTACACAGGGAGGGTTAGGATGGAGGTAGAATGGTACAGAGATTAAGCAGCATTTTAAATTAGCATTTTAAAGATTTAACATTTTCCCAAACAGCATTGCCTCTTTTGATTTTAACCCAGATTACCTTTTGATAATGCAGACACCAAACTACCTGACTATGTAACTGCTGCAGGTATTAGCAAACCCGAACCCACTGGTACAAGTTCAGAAAGATGCCCCGAATTTTGTCCCTGGGTACCTAAATGCCAAGCTGCAGGCCAGAGGTGCAGCTGGTCAGTCGGCGCCGGCACACCCACCTGAACCAAGCAACCCCACATGTTCCCCTTGATTGCTTTAAACCTTGAATTTATTTTATTTATTTTTTTATTGAAATGTTTCACCAGGAAGGCACACTGAACAACAAATTGCTCATCTCCCGGTGCGACTGGGGAGGTGGATAGAATTGGATAAAGAATTAGACTTACAGTTTACCATTCAACATATCCGAGAAATTAAACATTCAGTTACATTTGTAGCAAGACATACAGTTTAAAAATATAAATAATCATACAATCGCATTTGGGAAATAACATACAGTTAAATATATCAGACCTATGGAATATGCATTTAAATATAAGTGGCATATCTGAGGAACATAGTAAAGAAATTTAATGTAACCTTGGAGCCAAATCCTTACAGGAATGGATCACAGTTAAGAGGCAGATTATTTAGCAATTATTGAATGAATGAGGTGCAGTGAGGGGACATCAAGGAGGGTAGAGGGGTAGACAGAGGAAACCAGCTGGGGGAAGGAGAGGATAAAGATGGGGAGAACATAACCAGAGCAAATTGCCTTTCAGTGCCGGTGATCTTGAACACAGATAACTATATATATATATTTATTCCCCAGATGCAGGGCAATTCCTGCCCTCACTCACAGCTCGACTGTATTAGTTCTTGGATGGCACACATGACTGAAGTCCTGGGGTAGATGAATCAGCAGACGCAGAACCAGGCCTGATGCTTCACACTTGAAGGCATAGAAGCTGCAACTTGGATCTTCAGCATGACCAAAGGTCTTGCAGCCCATCTCCCACCCCCCGGCCCACAAAGGCCCACTGCAGGGCATCACACAAGGCCCGCCAGCAACAAGGGACCCAGACACAGAAACGTCCCCTTAACCCGGCTTCCCCACAGGTCAGAGCATCCCAGCACGCGGGCACAAACCCACAATCCCTTGCCGCCAGTGGCCCCACTTGACGGGGTCAGTGAGCTCCCCACCTGGCATGTTTAGGATGGATTCTTCAGATCATTTCGATTCTTTCCTCAATTACCTGCTATAGTGTGTAGTCAAGCAGTCTCGACTACCTTCCCGAATATCTGGCTCTGGGGGGACTGTGCAGAGTCTGAAAATCCAGGAGTTTACCCAGTTGAAGAAGGCAGTATAGCACAGTGGTTTAAGGCTATGAGCTGCAAACCTGGAGACCTGGATTTGAATCCCACAGCCCCCACTTGCATACTGTGTGACCCTGAGCAAGTCACTTAACTTCCTTGTGCTCCCAGGTCGCACCTGTAAACAAGCTTCAGCTTAGTGTGCCTCTCCCGGTTAAAAACAAACAAACAAAATAGTCTCCTGTCTTGCTGCATCTCAGAGCAGACAGCAGGCATCCGCCCAGACGGCACCTGCTCATCCCCTGCCCCCAGTCTTTCAACTCCAACACAGCGGCCACTCTTGTGCTCTTGCTCACACACAAGTTCAGCAACTCTTTTTTTAGAAATACATAAAAAAAGTCCCTTTTCTCACCGTGCAGGTGCTAATTGACTCTAGACAGAAGAGGCTCTCTCTTCTGCTTCTTAAAACTTGGGTTCCAATCCAGTTTTCATAAATATTTTCTACAATCCATTTTTCTGTGCCAAAAACCAGTCCTTTAACCTTGTTTTTCCCTTTCCCTTTTCCTGTAGATGCTTTGTCTTTGCCAGGGTCAGACAGAACCTTTAACACTTTTTCTTGTTTCTCTCATCAAAAATCATTGATTATCCATGTCTCACCGATGTGGTGCAGATGAAACTTTTTTTTTTTCAACTTTCTTTCCCTCTGGTCGCGGGACCCTGGATCATCTCTCAGGCAACCTAGTCCTTTCTTGCCCAGCCTGAAGCCTCCCCAATCTGCAACTGCTCTCTCCTCCTCCCCCTCCCCGATGCCAGTACCCCCAGTTTAACCCGCCCAGGGTGGGTCGCCCTCTCCTCTTGGGTGCGCTTATGAGTCAGACTCTGGCTCGGGTAGGGCTGGGGAACGGAGGACCTGGAGGGTCAGTCGGGGAAGGCCCGGCGGAGGACATGGTGGACCGGTGCCGTCACCTACCCAGAGCGCCTTTTGTTTTCTGTGTTCTTGCAAGCTTCACCCTCTCCCTCCCTGCGTGGTGCACAACGACGCACTGGCGCACGGCAACCTTGCTGGCATCAACCATGCCGATTATGTGCACGTCTGGCTGCTGTAGTGCCCTCAGTCTCCACCAGGGGTTACCAGCACACCGAGACAACCCTCCCATGCTACCCGGGGAGGAGAGTACCACACAGGCACTCATCCTCAACCCTCCCCCGGCCGACCCCCTGGCAACCCGAGTATGCTCCCGAACCCAGGTCGCCGGCATGGTGCAAGGTGTGGCGTCCAGTGCCTCAACCCTCAGCGTCACCGGGCCGGCAGGTGCAGATGAAACTTAAGAGGCTTTCTCCCCATCCTTTTGACACAAATCTGTCCATTTCCTTAATCCTTTTTCTTAATCCATTTAACCTTTATTCTGAACACTTTCACCGCTGTGGTGCAATTTCTCTGCGCAGCAAAAGAATACTGCAGTTCTTCCTCTCTGCAGAGCTGCCCGCAAAATCCTCTCTTTTCTCTCTAGATAGGAAAAGGCACAACCAGCTCTGGGGAACAGACTGCTGGCAGGCCCCAGGCAGCCCCCTCACAGCCCTGCAGCTCCACCTTCTCCCTAGGGGCTGGAGACGCCCTCCCTGTGGAGGGGCTCCCACATAACTGAACTCAGAAACCAAAGTTCTTTATCCTTGGGAGCTTTCTGGCAGCTCCCCATTGGTAGGAGCCACTGTCCTCAAACAAAATTAACATGTACAAGGTTCCCTCGACATCTCACTGGTTGCTGAAAAAGGCACCCAGATTGTCCCCAGTATGTTTCCGCAAAAGTCTTCACTGAAGCTCTACTCTTTAACAGCCTCTTCCCAGTGATGGCCCAATACAAAATTTAGCATTTTTAGTTATTTTCCAGCCAGTTGCCAACGCTGAAACTTGTTTTCCCCAGCACCAGACAGACTGAGAAATATGTGTAGTATAACAACGGCAGGAAAGAGGGATAAATGTTCTAGCTCTGCTAGATTAGGTGAGTGGGGGACCACCAGACTACCAAGGATTTTTTTTATTGTGTCCAGGACTGACAGTGTGTGTGTGTGTGTGTGTGTGTGTGTGTGTGTGTGTGTGTGTGTGTGTGTGTGTGTGCGCGCATGTGGGGGAGGTTGCTGGCAGGCTGCATGTGTGCAGTTAAAACACGATTCCCAGAATCATTAACTAGCACTAACCAGGCAGTGTGTTAACACTTCCATAAAGCATTTAATATACCTGTACACCTTATATGCATTACAGTAATCCCCTGTTGTATGGGCACCTGGCTGCAATTAGTAATCCTGTGCAAAAAAAAAAAAATAGTGCCACACTAACAGGTTAGCAATGCACAGAAGAATGCTTTTTACAATAGTACCAGACATGCTTATCACGGCACAGTGCTAATCCTGTTACAGTGGTACGTGGGCCCCCATTTTCAGAGCCAGTCATTAGTGTTGTGCACTCCTAAGTGCTGCACCTGAGATAGCGCACAGCCACAGAAGGCGGTGGTAAATGGCACTCACTCCAATGAGGAGAGAGTGACCAGTAGGGTGCTGGAGGGCTCAGTAATGGGACAAGTCCTCTTCAATGTCTTTATAAGTGACATTACAGAAGAACTGGAAGGGAAGATGTTCCTTTTTGCAGGTGACACCACAATCTGTAATAGCATTGATAGGTGCAGATGGAGAGAGTGACTAGGGACCTTAGAAAACTCGAAGAGTGGTATGGGACATGGCAGCTCGGGTTCAAAGCCAAAAGGTGCAAAATCAGGCATCCAGGGCATAGAAACCTAGAGGCTGAGTATAGAATCTAGGGGGAGGTACTGATGGTTACGAAGAAGGAAACCTTTTATATAGCACTGTACTCTGTATGCAGGACAGGATTACTCATTTGCATGGCTGTAGTAGTACATATGCACATGATCAGGTTAGCATCAGGGGATGCTGAATATGGCACCCATCCAACCATGCTGTTCCCACATAGCGTAATGTTTGGCCCTGCGCTATCCTTCTGAAAATGGGACCCATGTTGACTAAAAATCCTGGCCGATGCCTCTTAAGATGCAGAAAGTAAACATAAAAGGGCTACCTTATCTATCTCTTTATGTATTGTTTTATCTTATTTTGCTTGCAAAACATTTATAAGATTTCAAAACATTGTGATGTGATTTAAAACGTTTATAACAAACTAGATAAAATACAGTTTTTTCTTCTTCTTTTATCTGAATGCTGCCTTTATTTACTTATAAAAACACAGTCTGGTGGGCTGGCCTAGCAGCTTGGTGGTGACTGTACTGCCTCCCATGCCAGTGGCCCAGTTTTGTTGGTGGACCTGAGTTGCACAGAGATTAGCTGGGGGGAGATATGATTGAGCATCTCAGGTAATGCTCTCCTCTCAGGAAGGGGGAGTCTGACCACGCCGCTCTTCAACATCCACCTAGCTGAGGAGGGTTGGCAGGGCAGTGGAGTTGCATAAGGGAAGGGCTCAGGCAGGCACAAAGCATACATGTGCCTTTATATGCAATTGCATCATTGCATGATTGGCTGCCCAGGGGATGAAACCAAAGATAGAAAACCCCCATTAGTAGAATGATCCAACAACCTACTGCAGATTCTGCACTACTAACCAGGCTCTGCTCCTGTCTGAATATGTGTCTCCTTGTCAATGGCCCTCCCCCTCCTGGCCCCAACACGGGGGATATGTGTGTGTGTGTGTGTGTGTGTGTGTTGGGGGCGGGGATTTCAGAGCAGGTAAGTCCTGAGGATGGCAGGTGACTGGGCTGGAGATGTCAGTGGGCAAGGGGGTTGCAGGGTGACTAAGGATATAAAAATCTCTACAAAAAAAAAAAAAACAGTTTGAGAAGCTCAAACCCCGTAACAGACTGTGAATGCCTCCAGTGATTATTTATTTATTCAGAAAATCAGATTTACAGACCTTTGAGTCAGGGACTCATTTACAAAGGCACCTCATCATGAGAAACACAACATCATTACAATAGTACAGTTCATACACAAGAAACATGGTTTAAAGAGTGACCAGTGTTACAGACATTCACTGGTGGTACAAGGGTCACAATAGTTAAGATACAGTGGAACACACTTCGGGTACATAGGTACCACGTCAAGTGATAACAAAGTGACAGTATTTACAGTAGACAGTAGCTGAGGTAATAACCACAGGAATTCACTTGAGGCCCACCCAATGATACCAGTGAGGCTACAGGTAGTCATGGCAACCATAGCACGCCTGAAAGGTGCTTGCCGGGGGTGTTATGTGCAATTGCAGCAGCGGGAGTTTGTTAGGTGGCATCTGAAGGCAGCCTTGAAGGGACCTAGCTTGATGGAGTCAGCTATGTTGGCTGGGAGGGAGTTCAACCAGGTGGGAGCTCTGTAGCTGAAAGATCTCTGGGCCATAGAGGTCCTTACCCTAGGGACAGTAAGGGAAGTCTTGACAGCACTGCGGGTGGATGCTGAGGGGGATGCCCATTGGAGGGAGGTGGAGACCCTGGGAAGGGAGAGACATAGTAGGGTCTTTTTTACAAGGAGGCAGGTTTGGAAGCGAAGCCTTTCTTCTAGGTTGAGCAAGTTGGTGGAAGAGTACAGCGGACATATGCAGGTGCGCCTTGGGACACCAGTCAGAAGTCTGCAGGCCTTGTTTAAGGAGAGCTGGATTTTAGCAAGGGCAGAATTATCGGCAGCAGCATAGATGGGCAGACAATAGTCTACTAGCGACAGGACAGAGGAGGTGATTGCTAATCTGAGAGCCTCTTGAGGGAGACAGTCCCTATGGTGGTATAATAGCCCAATCCTGATACTGGCAGCAGCTGAGAGGGCACTGATGTGAGAATGGAATGTAAGGGCCGAGTCAAAGGTGATACCCAGGTACTTGTAGGAGGAAACCTGCTCAATGGGGTGTAGTGTGTTGGGTAGGATCACAAGGGGAGCACCACTGGCTTTGCTTTGGCGATGTGAGAAGAGCATAATCTTGGTCTTTTTTAGGTTCAGGACCAGTCTTTGGGCCGTGAACCAATGTTCCGCTTTATGAAATGCATGTTGGAGAGTAGTCTACAGTGGGGTGGGGTTCGGATCCGAGGCAAAAAGCACTGCATCATCCACATAGAGGAGCATCTTACTAGAGCAAGTAGATAGGAGTGAATTAAGATAGAGGGAGAAGAGGAGGGGGCCTAGGATAGAGCCCTGGGGGACACCAGAGTGGACAGGATGCGAGTTAAATAAGATATTGTTGTTTTTAACGCATTGTGCTCTGGCAGAGAGGTAGCTGGTGAACCATGCAAGGGAACCGTGGGAGAAACCAAGGCATCTGAGGGAGTCAAGAAGGAGGGATGGCAAACAGTGCCAAAGGCCTTGGAGAGGTCATTGAATACGGCCCCGGAGGGGTTGTCAGTGTCAAGGGTGGAGTGCAGAAAGTTAGAGAATTCGAATAGGGCAGTTGTGGTGCTGTGACCAGCATGAAAGCCATGCTGCTTAGGCCACAGAATATTGTGCTTGGCCAGGTATTCAGTGAGTTGGTTGGCTACTATTTTTTCCAGGGCCTTAGAAAGTGGGGGGGGGTGGAGATGGGTTGGTAGTTACCAGGGATGGACCGATCACCACTCCTTAGGATTGGAGTGATGATGGCAGTTTTCCAGGCACTGGGGAACTGCCCCAGGCACAGGGAGTGGTTAAATAGTTCAGTGAGGGGGACCAGGATTTCATCCATTGTCAGCTGAAGAAGCCTAGTGTCCAAAGAGTCAGTGCCTGGGCTATTACTGTTGACAGCTTTTAGGATAAAGGATCTAGCCTCCAGTGGGGAGATGGCACGCAGGTAGAAAGGTGGGTGATGGAGGGTGGGCAGCGGTGAGACTGGGACAGGGTCAAAGAAGTTATTGGGTATGATGGAGTTAAGATCTGAGAAGGTGTAGTTCAGGCAGTCTGCAATGCCATAGGGGTCAGAACAGATAGTGCCACTGATGAATAGTTGGGAGAGGGGAAGAGCGGGTCTTTCTATTTAGCTCTTTTATGTTATTCCAAAAATTTCTAGCCGAGCCCCAGGAGGAGGCAGGTGTGGACTGGTAGTACTGGGCTTTTGCTTGCTGAATGGCCCAGGTGCACTTGTTTTGCTCTGCATTATATGCTTGCTTGTCACTTGGCTTGCCAGATTCCATGGCAATGTGCCAAAGGTTGTCTCTCATTCTAAGTTTAAGGAGGAGGAAGGGGGTGACCCATGGTGCATTTGGCTTTTTGGTGCGTGTTCTAGAGTAGGGGGCAAAGAGGTCACAGACTGTATTAAATGTGTGTGTGAAGAAGTCCAGGGCCTCATTGAAGGACAGTGCCAGTCTGATGGGGGACCAGTCCAGCTGAGCAAGGTATAGTCTAAGGCGACGAAGGCTGCCAGGGAGGAGGCGACATCATTGGATGGTTCATGGGGCTGATTTACTGATGGTAGCAGACCAGGAGAATACGACCAGGGAGTGGTCACTAAGTGAGTTGGGAAGGACACTGATATATAGTACCTTCTGGGGATGGTTGGTAATAATGATGTCCAGGAGGGTGCTGGTACCGGCAGTGGGGTTGTGTCTAGTAGTGTTGGAGACAAGCTGAGTCATATCAAGGGCAGCAAAGGTGTCTCTGGTTCAGAAGGCAACATCTGCGAGCCAGTTGATGTTTGGATCTCCAACAATTATCTGGCTTGCTTTAGGTGGTAGACCAGTGAGATAGTCTGCAAGTACCTGAACAGCAAGGTCTTGTTTTCTGGGGGGAATATAGACAACAGTGAGAAAGAGTGGGCCCTTAGTGGGGTCGGGTGAGATTTTTAGCGTAATGGCTTGCACCCCACCGTCTAGCTTGGGGGGAGGTAGTGCATGTCCAAGGAGGGTGTCACACATGTAAACAGCGCAACCACCTACATGCTTGCCCACCCAGTCTTCCCTGAAGAGGGTATATCCTGGGAGGAAGACAAGAGAGTCAGGGGTGAATTTGGATAACCATGTTTCAATGAGGGCAATAATGTCCGGCTGGTGCTAAGTGACCCAACATTGGAATGCTGCAGCCTTTTAAAGGAGGCTGCAAATATTCATGGAGGTGACATGGAGACCTTGAGCAGGGGAGGGCTTGTTAAAATTGGTGGGCACGGGGCCGGGGTTAGGATGAATGTTACCCAATAATAGCAGTAGGAGTGTGATAAGTAGAACTAAGGCATGGTAGCGACTGCGGCACCGTACAAGGCGTTTGGGCAGGGTGCCCAACACTGGGGTGCAGAGGGTGGGCAATGTGCAGAGAGTGGGGATGGCATAGAGAAGAAGAGTCCAGGGTATGTGTGGGAGGGAGGTGGTAGCAGAGGTGGTGGTGGGGTGGGTGCGAGGGAGAGGGGAGGTTGTCAAGTGTGGAGAGGTCTGTAGGAGGAGGCACAGAGAAGGGAGGGGTTACTGTGGGTGTGCATCCTGATTGAGGTGGGGCTGGTGTAAGAAGCAAGACAATGACCATGGGCAGTATCAGTGCCCTTGGTGCATGAAGCACTGAGGAAGATAATATACTGGTCACGAGTGTGACTGCCACTATGGAGTAGTGGTAGGGTGCTGGACTTTGGTTGCACGGGTACAAGGTTCAAATCCCAGTGTGGGAGGGGCAGGATTATGAGCCTGAAGGGGGGACACAGTGAAGGGAGATGGCCTGATTGGTGTTTAGTCTGGAGGCAGATTAGATGATATGGTAGAGACTCCTTCATGCGAATTATACGGTAGTGACTCCTACATGCAAATTATATGCATATGCCAGCTAAACTCCTGATGAGAACTGGGCACTGAGGGATTGCAGCAAAAATATATATTTTTGTTTCTTAACCAAGAAACTTTTATTAAACAAAACATTAAAATAAAAAAAACTAAATCAAAACATAATCTATAGAGTACAAACTAGCAAAGGTTTTGGCTTACACTATCACAGTACCTGCAGTGCTTCACAAGCATTCAAAGCTCAGATCAGTTGCTGGACTAACACAGTAATTAATTACACATAAATCTGATTAAAAATTTAACTTGGAAAAATGCATGCAACTCCCTATGTTTATGTTAGGAATATCCTAAGTATTAGCTTCCCATACAAATGTGTTTTAACAGTAAATGAGGGCAGCACTTACTTAAAAGAATAAACTACAGCATTTTAAATTAGTTCTAAAAGTTTCTTGTCACATCACAATGTTCTGGAATTTGATTAAAGGTGTGCAAGCAAAACAAGATGTAAAACCCCATAAATAAGTAGAATAAGAGGTTGCCTTGTTTTGTTTACCTTCTGCTCTGCAGCTTTAGACATCCTCTCATCATGCCAGCAGCTCCCTGAATGCAACAGGAAATGAGTGCAGGGGCAGGCCATTCAAGGGGGAGGGGTAATTTCAGAATGTAGTCCATTTCAGTATATAGTTTATTTGTTTCAGTACATAGTGTATGTGGATTTTTCAGTCTACAGTGTATGTATTTCAATACATAGTGTATATGTTTCCCTATGTAGTGTATTTGTTTCAGTATATAATGTATATGGATTTTTTAAATATATTGTGTATGTATTTCAATATGTAATATATTTCTTTCAGTATATAGAGTATGCAACATTTTTCAATAGAGTAAGTGTTTTAATATATAGTGTATTTGCTTCAGTATATAGTTTATGTGGATTTTTCAATGTGTAGTGTATGTATTTCAATAGATAGTGTATGTATTTCAATATGTAATGTGTTTGTTTCAGTATATAGTGTATGCAGATTTTTTCAATATATAGTGTATGTGTTACAATGTATAGAGTATTTGTTTCAGTAGATAGTTTATGTGGATTTTTCAGTTTATAGTGTATGTGTCTCAATAGGTAGTATATATGTTTCAGTACATAGTCTATTTGTTTCAGTATATAGTGTATGTGGATTTTCAGTACTCAGTATGTGGATTTCAGTAGATAGCGTATGTATTTCACTATATAATGTATGTGTTTCACTATATGATATATGCATTTCAGTATACAGCATATGTATTTCACTATATGATGTATGTATTTCACTATATAGTGTATGTGTTTTACTATACAGTCAGAGATTTTGAATTATGTCCCTAATGACTTGCCATACTGCAACAGAAATGTGCTTCCTATCGGGAGATCATAAAAAAATGTAGCTAGTATATGCACAGGATGAAAAAGCATACTTAAAATGAAAAGTGAAGTCTTTATAGTTACAACTGTCCCTATCTTAGGATGGACTAGACAGCATGTCTGAATATATTGTGGTGAACACATATAAATTGCACCCTGCTTATTATTAATTGATTTCTTGTATTAATAGGGATAATTTGTTATTTCTCTACCTATAGAAGGTGAGGAATAGTTTCATATATATATATCACTTGTACATAATGTACAACTAATGAATGATGGAATGATAAAATGTCTTATTTTTTCTTGTTGCTTTTGCAACAGTGAACCATTAGTTATTTTGTTTTTCTAATTCTTGTGTTGCTATTTATGTTTTTTTCACTATTTAATTTTCTTCTCATTATGTTTGTTTAATTCCATTTTTGTTTTGTTTTTGTAAAAGTGGAGATGTATCTGTATGTGATTTGTATTATTTTAAATAAAATTCCCCTGTTCTTCTTCAATAAATGCCATGGGATCTTTTACATCCACCCAGACAGTGACCAGAGAGAGGCAGAAGGGACCTCAGTTTAACATCTCCTCTGAAGGATGGCACCTTACCAGTGCAGCACCCACCTTGGACTACAGTACACTGTCAGTTATGGGTATTACTCCAAGTACCAGATGTGAGGCTGGAACCCACAAACATCCAATCTTCCGGCCTCAGAGGCAAGTTTGCTACCTACTGAGCCACAAACACTGATAGTGAAGCTACAAATAACAGCATCACTAGTGACAACTGGGTCAACAGTGAAGTGATAGTAATTCTAGTATGTCCAGTGTATCCAGTGTGTCTTACAGCTCAAGTTCACTAGCGGGTATCACTGGACTACAAGCAAAACAGGTAACCATGGTGAGGGGTACTAACTAAATCCATGGCTGGAAAAACAAGCAAGCAAGCAAATCTTTATTTGTTAAATGTTATTCCAAAAGAGATCATAGCATTGTACACAAACATTAAAATCATTAAAACGCAACATAAATATAAAATTTAAAACAGTAATCCAATAAAAAATAGCAGCAAGATAATCCAATCAGTCCGGGAATGCTAAAGCAAATAAATGTGTTTTTAGGGCAGATTTAAAGCATTTGACAGTCAGGCACTCTCTAATCTGAAGAGGTAGAGAGTTCCACAGGGTCGGTGCTACAAACACAAAAGAACGTGCACCTGAGGTCTTTAAACGGACCCTGGGAACCTCTAGCAATCCCTCGTCAGAGGACCGGAGTGAGCGAAGGGGGGAGTAGAGACAAAGAAGATCTTGCAGGTAGCACAGTCCCTGTCCATGTAGGGCATGATAGGTCAGTAACCCGACCGTGAAGGTGATCCGCCAATGTACCGGCAGCCAGTGCAGTTCACGGAGCACAGGAGTGACATGGCTAGATCTTGATAAACCAGTCAACAATCTGGCTGCCTCATTCTGAACCAGCTGCAGGTGACAGAAATCAACCCTCGTTAGTCCCAGGTAAAGGGCATTGCAATAATCAAGGCGGGAGGTCACAAATGTATGGACCAACGTTGAAAGATCACCAGGCAGGACCAGGCGCTTGATCCAGGTGATGGTCCTTAGATGATAAAATGAGGATTTGAAAACAGCAGACACCTGAGGCTTTAGCATCAAGCCGATATCAAACATAACACCCAGATTTCGCTCCCAGTCCGAGACAAGCAGCTGATCACCTCCAAGCCATAGCCCAGAGGGAAGACCAGCTGACAACCCCATGCCTTGATGACCTGGGTCCACAACCAGCACCTCAGTCTTGCCAGAGTTCAACTTCAGCCAGTTGGCACCCATCCAGTCCTGGATCTCAGGGAGGCAGCTATTAAAGACTGCGACCGCATCACCCGATTCAGGCACAAAGGTCATGTAGAGCTGGGTATCATCAGCATAGCAGTGAAAACCCAGCCCATACCACCTTATAATGTCTCCCAATGGCAGCATATACACTGCAAACAACATGGGGGACAGCACGGAGCCCTGCCAAACCCCACATGTCAGGAGGAGAGGGACCTCGGAATAAATTCCTGAAACCACTCGCTGCATCCTGCCAAAATGATCTAAACCATCTGAGGACAGTACCAGACAGTACATAGAATGTCTGCAGGCATTCCAGCAACACCCCATGGTCAACAGTGTCAAATGATGCAGAGAGATCAAGGAGAACCAAGATGGAATGGTTCCTCTGATCTCCCGCTATCAGGAGATCATTAAGTACCCAAACCAGGGCAGTCTCGGTACTATGCCTCTTCCTAAATCCCAACTGGAGAGGATCGTAGACATCATGAGAAGTTAGTGGTCATCTAGCTGTGCCACAACCACCTTCTCAATAACCTTGCCCACAGATAAACAGACAAAACAGATATGGCAGACAAACAGCAGCCAGACAAACAACAGGATAAGGAGGAATCAAATGCAGATAAATCTACTAAGAACAAAGAACCAAGCACAGATATGGGAAAAAGCAAGGCATCAAACGCTATAGAAAATAATAATGTGCAAGAAGGGCAGCAGTTACTTCTCAACGAGATGAGACAAGGGTTTGACCCTGAACAAATCAATGGAATCCATGACAGAGATATTCACTGGGCAGACAGAAAAGATGACTACCCTTTCTTGCAGAAAGACTGAGATAGAGCTGAGAATATGTGCTTTGTAGGATCAGCTTCCAAAAATTGTCAACAACCCAGAAAGTAATAACAAAGAGTTAAGGAAATAATCCAGTCTCTTTCAGTGAGGAGCTCTTAACTGAGTTAATGGGCCTTAAATGCCCAAATCAAAAGATTGAGCTTGATAGAGTTCATAGAGTGTTCTCTTCTAAATTCAAGGACAGACCCAGGGTCATGTTTCTCATCAGGCAGCATCATCAGGACAGAGAAACAATTCCATAAAAATCTCGTATTGAGAAAGGCCTGTACATCAAAGCATTCCACTTGCAGGTCTTTTATGATACCACTTATGGTATTGGCAAAAAGAAAAGCATTGGATGCTATAAGGGATACACTCAGGCTGTGAGGTATTCCATATTTGCTGTTATACCCAGCAATGATGCAGATAAATCTGGAAGGCAGGATGTTGTTTTTCAACACACCACAGGAAGTAGAAGAGGCTCTGTCTAATAGGAATCAGTATGGATCCATCCCAACCTCTGGAACATCTTCTGCTCCCTCAGATGGCTCCTCTGCAAGCGCTGCTGCTGATCCAACTAACTAAGACTCCAATGCTAATATGACACACACCATCTGAGGACAAACATGCAGAAATGTTGGCAGAACAATTACAGGCTAACACTAATGAAGAAGCGTATGTTTTCTTAGAAAACTCATACTCTGAATACTGATCTGTGGTCATTCCTAAAAGGGCTGGAAGCACCTGAACACTTGAATACATTTTGCTTTAAACATGGGCAACAGAGCTGGGTTGAGATAAAATCATGCATCACTGCAGACATGCACCTTCTAAACTATCAAGAGTCACTCTAGGTTAATGTTCATTATATAATAAGAAAAATAAAAAAACTTTAGTTGCAAGAAGGCTGCTGCATTCCAATGCTGGGTTGCTCAGCACCAACCGGACATTGTCACGCTCGTCGAAACCTAGTTATCTAAATCCAACCCTGACTCCTTTGTCTCCCTCCCTGGTTACACCCTTTTCAAGGAAGATCATGTGTGTAAGCGTGGAGGTGGTTGTGCTGTCTACATGCATGCTTCCTCCTTGGACATGCACTTCCACCACCCAAGCTTGATAATGGGGTGCAAGCCCTCACGCTAAAAATCTCCCACAACCCTGGTAAGGACCCACTCTTTCTCACCATTACCTATATTCCCCCCAGAAAGCAAGACCTCGCCATTCTGGCACTTACTGACTACCTCTCTAGCCTACCACCCAAAATGGCCCAGATAATTGTTGGTGACCTGAATATCAACTGTCTCTCTGCCACAGCCTCCCAAATCAGAGATATCTTTGCCACCCTTGACATGTCTCAGCTTATCACCACCCCAACTAGATTCAACCCCACTACTGGCACCAGCACCCTCCTGGACATCACCATTACCAACCTCCCCAGAGGGTGCTTGATATCAGTGCACTTCCCAACTCACTTAGTGACCACACCGCGGTCATAGTCTCTTGGTCCGCTACCAACAGCAAACCTGCACCACAAACCACCCAGCGACATTGCCTACTCCCAGGAGACCTGCGTCGCCTTAAACTGTACCTCTCACAACTGGATTGGTCCCCAATCAGGCTTGCACCGTCCATAGATGAGGCATTGGATTTTTTCACTCGTACTTTTAACACTGCCTGTGACCTCTATGCCCCCTTCTCCAGAAATTGCACCAAAAAGCAAAGCATGCCTGGGTTACCCCCTCCCTTCTTCACAAACTTAAAATGAGAGACAACCTATGGCACATTGCTGTGGAATCTGGCAAGCCAGCTGATAAGCTAGCGTACAATGCAGAGCGCAATAAGTGTACTCGGGCCATTCGACAGGCCAAAGCCCAGTACTACCAATCCACTTTTGTCTCCTCCTAGGGGTCAGCTAGAAACTTTTGAGGTAATGTAAAGGAGCTGAATGGGAAATCCCGCTCCTCACCCCCCTCTCAACTCTCCGTTAATGGAACTGTCTGCTCTGACCCCCTTGGCATTGCAGACTGCCTAAACCACACTTTCTCAGACCAGAGTTCAGTCCTGCCCAGTAACTTCTTTGACCCCATCCCAGTAGCACCCCTGCCCACTCTCCAGAGACCTCCTTTCTATCTACGTACCATCTCCCCACTGGAGGCTAGACCCCTTCTGCAAAAAGCCGTTAGTAGTAACAACCCCGGCACCGACCTACTGGACACTAGGCTACTTCGTCTGACATTGGATGCTATCCTGGTCCCACTTACTGAGCTGCTTAACTGCTCTCTGTGCCTAGGGCAGTTCCCCAGCACATGGAAAACCGTCATCATCACTCCCATCCTAAAGAGCGGTGATCAAGCGACCCCGGGTAACTATCAACCTATCTCCATCCTCCCCCTATTCTCTAAGGCCCTTGAAAAAGTAGTTGCCAACCAGCTTGCCGAATACCTGGCCATGCACAATATCCTGTGCCCTGAACAGCATGGCTTCGGTTCATGTCACAGCACCACAACCGTGCTACTTGAATTCTCCAACTTCCTGCACCCTGCTTTTGATGCCTGAAGTCCTGCCGGTGCTGTGTTCATTGACCTCTCCAAGGCCTTTGACACAGTTTGCCATCCCCTCCTGCTTGACTCCCTCAGATGCCTTGGTTTTTCCCCAGGCCCTCTTGAATGGTTCACCAGCCACCTCTCTGCCAGAACTCAGTGTGTAAAAATCAATAGCACCCTATCTGACACATGACCTGTCCGCTCTGGGGTTCCCCAGGGCTCCATTTTAGTCCCTCTCTTCTTCAGTCTCTACCTCAACTCCTTCCCCTAGGCCTGCCCAAGTAAGATCCTCCTCTACGCGGATGACGCTGTGCTCTTCGCCTCTGACCCCAACCCCAACACACTCCAGGCCACCCTCCAACAAGCTTTTAATGGAGCTGAGCATCGGTTCACATCATGAAGGCTAGTCCTGATCCTAAAAAAGACCAAAGCTATGCTCTTCTCGCATCACCAAAGCAAAGCCAGTGCTGCCCCTCTTGTGATACTGCCTAGCACACTAAACCCCATTGAACAGGTTTCCTCCTACAAGTATCTGGGCATTACCTTTGATTCGGCACTCTCCTTCCATTCCCATATCAATGCCCTTTCTGTTGCCACCAATGTCAGGATTGGACTGTACCACATAGGGACTGCCTACCACAAGAGGCCATTAGATTGGCAAACACCTCCTCTGTCCTGTCCTTAATCGACTATGGGCTGCCCATCTATGCTGCAGCTGACAACACTGCACTTGCAAGAATCCAGCTCTTTATAAACAAGGCCTGCAGGCTAATGCTGGGAGCCCTTAGGTGCACCCATACATGCCTGCTGTACTCTACCACCAACTTGCTCAACCTTGAAGAAAGACTCCACTTCCAGATCTGTCTTCTTGTAAAAAAGACCCTGCTAGGGCTCTCCCCCCAAGGGTTGCCACCTCCCTGCAGCATGCATCCCCCTCAGTCTCCACCCGCAGCACTGTCAAAACCTCCCTGATTGTCCCCAGGGTAAGGACCTCTATGGTCTAGAGATCCCTTTGCTATCGGGCTCCCTCCTGGTTCAATTCCCTCCCAGCCAACATAGCTGACTCCACTAAGCTTGGTCCTTTCAAGGTCTCCTTCAGAAGCCATCTGACAAGCACTCACTGCTGCAACTGAACATAATCTCCCACCTGCCCCTTACCCTCACCCCTAGGCTGGGTTTGCCCTGTCTACTTTTGTTGTATATGCTTGGGGTCCCAGGCAACATCTGCTGACTAATGTAATATCTCTGGTTGCTACCTGACGTGGTACTCATGTACCTATATTATGACTACTGTGATCTACCTATTACCAAGCTTGTACCACAAGTGAATGCCTATAACACTGGTTGCTTTTTTAATCTAAGCATTATGTATGGTACTGTTTTGTTTGCTGTGATGTATTGCTCTCTTGACGAGGTGCCTTTGTAAATAAGTCTTTGACTCAAAGGTCTGTAAACCGATAATCTAATAAATAAAATAAAAATAAATGTCTATTTTCTCTGTTTGTAATTCTTTTTTCTTTTCTCTGCACTTCTTAAGTCTTGGAGGAGCCTTTACTACATAAAACCTAAATATGACTGACTGTCCTAGTCTGTGCAAATTTACCCACACAGGGTTTCATTTGACCATCTTAGAAGAAGAAGATGGGGGTGGGGAAGCTAGCTCTTCAGGGTTTTGGAGAGAAAGCTTACTGGAGGATTTGGGTTAAGGAAGGCCATTTGTTTCTTTTTATTTATTTATTTGTTGAAATGTTTCACCAGGAAGACACACTGAGCAACAAGCCGCTTGTCTCCCAGTGTAACCTGGGGGGAAGGGGTACAACAGGAGTGAGACATTAAATATTCAAGTTACAAGATCAACATTAACATACAGCTGCAGGAACGACTAGTACTCTCTTGTCTATCACCCTTTCTGGATTCCTCCTCCTTTTTCACCCCCTACCAGTCTGGCTTTAGGAAATCTCACTCCACCACTACTTCCCTTCTCAGGTTCACTGATTCCATACTCACTGGGATGGACGCTGGCCACATCACAGCTGCCATTTTCATCGACCTGGCCAAGGCATTTGACACCATTTCTCACCCTCTCCTCTTGTCCAAACTTACCAACGCTGGCCTATCCAGCTGCGCCCTTAGCTGGCTCCGCTCGTACCTTACAAGCAGGTCCCAATCAGTCAAAATCAGTTCCTCCATCTCGGCCCCCCTCCCAGTCACCACAGGGGTACCGCAAGGCTCTGTCCTTGGACCACTCCCGTTCTCCATCTTTCTGAACGACCTGCCTTGTGCCTGCCCACACACCTCAATCCACATGTATGCGGACGACACTGTGCTGTATACATCTGGCCCCTCTGCCTCAGAGGTTATGACTACCGGTAGGTTACAGCAAGACTTTATAGCGGTCCAGCACGGGCTCCACTCCAATCAACTCCTCCTCAATGCCAAGAAAACAGTCTCAGTAACCTTTGGCACTAGGCAGAGACTGTCGAGGCTCCCCTCCCCGATTACATTCCACACCCTGGATGGAACACCCCTGGAGGCCAGTACCTCCTTCAGATACCTGGGGGTCTGGCTGGACCAACACCTCAACTTCTCTGCCCATGTTGATTCTATAATCAAAAAGCTGCACCCCAGGCTCAGGGCTCTTTACCGCAACCAGGACTGCATCCCTGTCTCTGCCTGCAGGGCCATTGTGCGGAAAATGATCCTCCCCGTCTTCGACTACGGGGACGTAGTCTACAGTGTCGGTCCTAAGTCCACCCTAGCCAGACTAGACCCTCTTTTCCACTCTTTCTGTCACTTTTTCCTGAGCTGTCCATACTCCACACACCACTGTACCCTTTACCGGTCTACCAACCTCCCCTCTCTAGACAACTCAAGACTGTCCAACTGCGCTAAGCTCACAGCCAAATATTGGTCCCTGCTGCTCCCCTCCTACATCGCCACTGCCCTTGTCAACCCCAGCACCCCAGCATACTCACTCAGAAACTCTGACTCTGGGTCCCTAGCTGTCCCACATAGGTGCACTGCCGCAGGCCAAGCGGCTACCAGCTACCACCTACCACTGTTGTGGAATTCCCGCCCAGCAAACATTCGCCACTTCTCTTCCCACACACTCAACTCCATGCTCAAATCACATTTCTCAGCTACCTGCTCATGCGTCTAGTCAGCTTCCAGGTCACAAACTGGCAGGGCCATGCATCCAAGCTGGGCTCTCATTTTGGTATGTCCTACCTGTCTGACTATATTATACAGTACTGATTCTAGTTTATGCCTGTTCTCTTTATCTCAAATCCTTTGTATTTAAACCTGGACCTATTGTGCTATCAATTATTCCTTTATGTAACCTCAATTGTATTATATGTCTGTCTTCAACTATGTATCTGTACCCCTTTCCCCCAGGATGCATCTGGAATCGAGCAGTTGACTGCTCAGCATGCCTTCCTGGCTAAACGCTTAAATAAATAAATAAATACAGTTGTAAGGCAGGTGTTACAGACAGTGTTACAACAATGTTGCGCATAACATGTAGAAAGAGTTGACAATAATAAGTGCGGATTAATAAGTAAACAAGTGCTTACGTGAAAGGAAAGGGAAGGGGAGGGAGGGGGAAGAGTTGTGTCCCTGGAGACCCCCTCAGGATGTGAGGAACCCTGCAAGGGGACTGGTGGGACCAGAGAGAAAGGGATAAGGCAGTGACCCAGAGAGACCCCTTTAGGATGGTGGGGGAAGGGAGTAGATCAAAGATACAAGCTCCTGTGGGGGTAGGAGAGGGATCCATGGAGAGCATTCGGGGTCCTTTACATTCTGTGAGAGAGCAAGAGAGGCCAGTAAGGGGGATCAATTTGAGAGAAGGAGGGCTAGAGATTTGGGGGGTGGGTGTGAACAGGGTAAAATGAAGGTGAGGGTAGAGAGGCAGGGTTTGTCCAGGGCTCAGAGGAGGAAATTAGGGAATTAGTTTCTCTGTTTTTTTATCTTATTCTGGGTGGATTTATAGAGAGAAGGTGGTGTGTGAGGAAAAAGAGATAATAGAATGATGATAAAGTAAAACAACACAAATGTTTGAAAAGACAGGCATGCAAAACAAAAGCCTGGTATGGAACTACTAACATTTTTTATTTCTCTCTCAGTTGTTTTTTCTGGGTATATGTGGCAGGCTGAGGAGTTTGCTGAGATATCTACAAATAGTTATTTTTCACATTTGGCAGACATTAGCACCTTCCTGAGTATCCTATGTGGCAAGAAATTATTTTTCATATGTTGTACTTAAAGTTATATCTTGTAATCTTAAGAGATCAAAAGATCAGTGGCCACTTGGTAAAACTGGATCCAGGGTTCAAACAAGATTCTTGTTACCTGAATCCTGGCTCTGCCTTTACCAAATGACCAAAAACTGTGCTTTAAAATAACACTCCATACACTTCAATGGAGTGTGCCCCCGTGCTCTCCCTATAGCTGCGTCATAAAATGGGGCATGACCAGCAACAGAGAAGTGGAAAGGGATCATGCCACTAGCCTCTCGTGGGCGATTTATGATCCCTTCTCTTCCCTCGGAGGCATAATTACAGAGGCTGCTTTTACTACAGAGGAGCTCCCGTGGAGGTAAGAGAGCCTCTTCTTGTTTTGGGGGTACTTTTAAACCAAACAGCAGGCATGGTTCCCTGTAAGGGCTACATTAACTATTTTTTTTTTAACTCTATTTCTGCACCCGTCTTGATGGAACTCTCTCAGGTGACATCCAGAGCCCCAACTCTACCTCCTTGCCTGAGAGGTCTCCCATCCCTGGCACCAACCTGGCTATCCCCCGGCTCTATGCCCCCCAAGGCAGGGCTTCCCTATCTGCCCAGAGCACTCTATCTTGGTTCAGGCCAGGCTGGGCTCGGCCCAGGGTAGGAGTACGACCGACAGTGGAGTGTGGTCGGAAGGTGGATGCGCCATCGCCGATCCACTAGACGGGGGGTTTTCACGTGAGTGTTTCCCCCTCAGGAGTGCTGCGTGCAATGACATCCATGCATGGGTTTCCTGCTGATGTCAGCCGCACTCCCGCCCCCTTGTTTAGGCTGATGCTCCTGGTGTACCTCTGATCTCCATCGGGGGTCACCCAGGCACCCAGCAACCCCAAGATCCCTCCACAGGGAGAGGAGAGCTGTCCACCGGACACTCGATCCTCTCCCTCTCCACTGACCCCCGGCTCCCTAAGTCCGTCTCCGAACCCGGGTCGCCAGTGTGGCGCGACATGTGGCATCCAGCACCTCAACCCTCAGTGCCACCGGGCCACATTAACTATTTTAAACTTATAGATCCATTTAGGTTTGAAAATCCACAATTAAAGAAGTAGTCATACTTGCCACGGTTCATAAAACACATTCCAGAATTGATTTTTCCTGGCTTCAGAATCTATTTTGTATAGAGTATTTAATGTTAAATAAGGATCAATCAAAATATGTGATCACAGCCCATGCTTTCTGTCTATCTCCTCAGATAACCTGGTTCCAGAATCAAAAATTCTGAGACTGGATATTGCACTGTGGCTGTTTTTCTCATTTAGTAAACTTCTAAAGAAAGAGAGAGAAGACTTTCTTACTTGGAATGATACTGTGTATACATCCTTTGTCTGTCTTTGGGAAGCTTTAACAGCTTATCTGAGGGAATGGATTGTTTCCTGTTCAAATTTCAAGAAAAAACAAAATATGAGAAACCTGCAATCTCTTGAACAACAACTTCTGGTGGCTGAAATACAACATTGTCTTTCAGGTTCAGCACAGGAGCATATTAAGGTGTTAATAGTAAGAAATAAGTATTATAGTGGTGCAGCAATGCCACTATAGTTAGGCTTGAGTAGGCTGTTAATTGTTAAACTCTTAATTTTGCACCTTAATATCTTTGCACCCAGTCAACGGAATTGCATGAAAATCTGCCGTCCAATGTGCAAGTGTGGGTGAGGGAGCACCGGCCGGACACTGCAGAAAAAGCTATAACTCTGGCTGAGGACTACCTGACTGCCCATCCCAATCGTCAGCAAGAACATCCAGGAGCTGGTGCTACACCACCCATGGGAAGACCTTCTATTTCTTCTTTTACTCCTCTTCTTCAACACCTTCAGAGGGTAGTGAGGGTCCTAAGACATTTAATGCCAACAGAACATATAACCCCAATATCACATGTAGTGAGTGCCAAATGAAAGAGCACATTGCCAGGTTTTGTCCCAAGAAAAAGACTGCACCAGCCTAATTATCTCTGGCAAACTGAGGGCACTTCATAGTGCCTGTGAAGTTTGGAAACCAGGAAGTCTCAGGGTTAATTGACTCTGGCAGCAGACAAGCCCTTGTCAGAACAGATCTGGAGCAAAGAGACAGACACTGCTGAAGTATGTATACATGGGGATGTCACACAGAAAGGCAAAAGCAGCTCCACTACTATATGAGGGTGCTCGGAAAAAATGAAATGTGTAAACAACAAAAGCAAGCACACCTTGGCCCGGTGCCACTAACAGGCATATACTTTATTCGACTTAAAAACAGCCATCAAATATAGCCAGCACCAGGAATTGCAACGCTGAACCCCGACTGGTTTCATACTAATGGTATGTCATCAGGGGTGGTTCATCATTGCTTCACCCACTGCATAAATAGGGTATTATTTAAAGCAACAGTTCATGTATTATGACAATCAGAGTATTCAAGTGCTATTACACAAATGTAAAAGACAACATACTATTCACACTATAAATGATAACACCACTCAGTTATTATGTAAATGATTACAACACCCTATATGAAAAAATGCTAAAAACACAGCAAAAGTACAGTATTTTATATTGTATACTATACTAGAGTACTGCTCCTAGGATCCTAGGTAGGTATTGCAATGCTTCCTGCAGCATGGGGATGTACATCGTTGTCCAGTAACCAACACTGACTTACAAGTGTAGGGAAAAGTACATAATGTGACTGTTGGCTTGGTTCCCCACCTACCCGTTCCAGTAGTTATTGGACATGACCATCCTGAGTTTCAATTCCTGGTCTCCCAGGATGATGGAGTTTGTACAGTCACCACCCATGCACAGACCAAACAGGAGAACCAATGGGCCCAATTGTTCCCGTTTGATGATGAGATTTACGGGGAACCTGGAAAGACCCCAAAGTCCAGACAAAAGAAGAGGAAAGAGAAAATAAAATGGACTAATAAACATAAATGTAATGATGTTAATGTCAAAATGAAATCTGTGAAATCTGATAGCTTTGATGATCTTTTATTAGTAACAAAAGAAAGGGGTTTTGCCTTAAAACAAGTAAATGGTGTAACCCTTAAACCTTGCTTCCAGGTGGTAGGACAAGGGGAAATAATAGGACAACAGTGTGTCATAAAGGATGGGTTGTTGTATAGAGTCTGTATACATCCAACTACAGGAGAACAGATTGACCAGCTGTTAGCAGGGAAAAATTGCTACACCTAGCACATGACATACCGTTAGCAGGCCATTTGGGAAGGGACTGTACCTTACAAAGGCTGCTTTTACACTTTTATTGGGCGGGTATCCATGAACAGGTGGCTGACTTCTGTCACAGTTGTCAGGAGTGCCAGAAGGTAGCCTCTGTAACTAGAAAAGACACAGTCCTTCTCCAGCCCTTCCCTCTAATCACAATCCCCTTTAATAGAATTGCAATGGATATAGCAGAACCATTACAAAAGAGTAAAAAGGGGAACAGATTTATTCTTGTGATCTGTGATTATTGTACTAAATATCCTGAGGCAATCCCATTAAGAACCATCACTGCTGAGAAAATCGCAGATGAACTGATCAAATTGTTCAGCTGAGTAGGGATACCAAAGGAAATACTCACCGATTGTGGGAGTAATTTCTGCTCCAGAATGTTAACCCGCCTTTATTCTACCTTAGGGGGTGAGGCAATCCACACCACACCTCACCATCCCTAAACTGATGGTCTGGTTGAACGTTTCAACCAGACCTTAAAGAAAATGCTTAGGAAGTTTTTGGAAGAGGAAGGAAGGTCCTGGGCTGTGTACCTCCCTCTGTTGATGTTTGCAAATAGGGAGGTTCCACAAGCCTCAACTGGTTTTGCCCCTTTCGAACTACTGTATGGGAAGAACCCTCAGGGGCCTTTAGATGTTATTAGGGAAGAATGGGAAGAAGGTAATGGGGAGAACACCAATAGCACCCTTGAGAACCTGATCAATTTGAGAAAGAGATTAATGAAATACACCCAGATAACCCACCAACATAATCTGGACAAACAGATTGCACAAAACGTATATTATGATCAAGGGGTGGGTACTAAAACTTATCAGGCAGGTGACAGGGTCTTGCTACTACTCCCTTCTTCAGCAGATAAACTGTTGATGAAATGGCAAGGTCCCTATACTATCCTTTGACAAACAAACCCTGTTACATATGAAATAGAGTTGCCTGATAGATGCCATAGAAAGGGAATCTACCACGTGAACCTATTAAAACAATGGTTCTATAGACGTAGCCCCAGTTGTTATGTGTATCCAGAAAAGGGTGACAGTGAATTAGAAGTGGTCTATGGCCGATTACAAAAGCAGGGAAAAATGAGTCACCTCACTATTAACCCTTCACTGGACCCACAACAGAGATCAGAGCTGGATGGGTTGCTGCTTGAATACCAACACATGTTTCCTTCTATCCCTGGTAGTGAGAATGGCATTAAGCACTGTATAGAAGTTACTCAGGGAACCCCAATCAGACAGAAGCCTTACCATCTATCTGAAAAGGTCAGAGAAGAGGTTATAAAAGAGGTAAGGAAAATGCAGGAACTAGGGGTTAAGGAGCCCTCTAGCAGTGAGTGGGCTTTCCCGATTGTAGTGGTGGAAAAGAAGGAAGGCGGCATACTTCTCCGACTAGACTTCCATGGCCTCAATGCTGTCTCTAAATTTGATGCCTATCCCATGCCAAGGATAGACGACATTATAGATAGGTGGAGCAACAACAAGTATATAACCACGTTCGATCTTACAAAAAGGATACTGGAAGATCCCTTTGGATAACTTCTCAAAGGAGAAAACAGCATTTGGTACCCCAATTGGACTGTACCACTTCGTCACCATGCCCTTTGGGTTACATGGTGCCACTGCCATGTTCCAGCGCTTTATGGATCAAACATGAAACAGCATGTCTCCTATTGCGCTGCATACCTGGATGACGTGGTGGTTTTCAGTCCTACCTGGGAAGAGCATGTTAAACATCAAGCCACAGTTTTGGAAGCCCTGACTACTGCAGGCCTTACCATAAACCCAACAAAATGTTCCATAGCAATGCAAGAAACTAGATATTTTGGGTTTGTAATAGGTAGTGGCCACATTAAGCCAGAGGTAGGCAAAATAGATGCGGTAGCGAAATGCCCCCGACCAGAGACAAAAAGACATGTAAGATCTTTTCCGGGATTAGCAGGCTATTATCGCAGATTTGTCCTGAATTTTATGATAATTGCCACACCTCTTACCAACCTCACAAAGAAGCATAATTCCATTAAGGTGAAGTGGACCCCTGAATGTGAGGTAGCCTTCTTTACCATAAAAGTGTACCTCTGTTCATCCCCTATACTTAAAAGTCCTGTTTTTTCATTACCTTTTATGGTGCAGACAGACGCCTCAGATACCGGCATTGGAGCAGTGTTGTTGCAAGTCATAGAGGGGGGAAGAACATCCCATAATTTATCTGAGCCGCAAGTTGCATCAAAGGGAGATACGCTATTCTGCTATTGAGGAGTGTCTTGTGGTCAAATGCGCTATTGAAGCTCTTAAGTTTTATTTATGGGGCTCTGAATTTGAAGTGATTACAGACCATAACCCGCTCTGTTGGTTGCATGTAGTGAAAGATAAGAACCCCAGAATAATGCGGTGGTACCTGGTCTTACAGCCCTATAGATTTACAGTACATCACCGACCAGGTACTGCGAATAAAAATACAGACTTTATGTCTCATTATGGAGCAGACCTAAATGATCACACACAGTCAGACCTCGGGGAATTAGTAAGTATTAAGAAAAGGGTTAGAAATAACCTTTAGTCTTCATATTAATTAGGGTCCCTGAGGTGGAGCTTTGGGAGTGGGTGGGCTAAAGCTCCATCTCTCTCTCTCTCTCCCTTGACTGAGAGAGAGAGAGATCTGATGAATGTGCATGATACTGGGATATTTGATCATTGTTAGGAAAGTATGACATGAGGATAGGTTCCTCTCAAGTGGGGAGGAGTTGTGAAAGAGTGCTAGTGACCCCTATGAACACGTGCTATTCTCTTTGCCTTTAAGTCTACTGCAGTAGCACCCTTTGCTGTATAATACTCTTATTTCTTTGACTCCCTCTTTTTCCAGGCAGGCCACCTGGAAAACAGCAGGTTCTCTTCTTTTGCTTTGCCCCTTTTCTCATTTCCAGCAGGTGTTCAGGTGGAGTCTCAATTCTTGACCCCCATCCCCAAGAGAGGGTACCATTTGAAAGTGATATTTTTGGTATCAGATAATCTGGGCTGCATTTTAGTGAGGAGTTGCACATGGTACATATTACATGTACATTAACAGTGCATTATAAATATGCCCAGCAGAGTAGGAAGAGGGTGAAGCAGGTTGTTGCAGATCCCAGAAATCTATAGAAACAGCCAAAAGCCATATACCCACTCAGGTACATTGGTATTTGGCGCCTTTGGACATTCTGAATTTTCAGCGCCAGCACTCTGATTGGAGGATCTCAGCCTCACTGACTTCTTCCTACTGGTCTCCATTTTACCTTACTTCATTAGAGATGTTTATCAGTGCTGCTGACCCTGGGAGACTATCCTTTTTTATAAAGCAAGAATGTAATTTAAGGATCTACTTTCTCATTTGCAAATAATACTATATAGCCACTAGAGGGATACAACAGCTGTCTTTTCTGTTAAAGAGGAAACACATTATATTTTCTACTTCCTCTTCTGCTTTAGTGGACCTGGGATACCTCTCTTTCTGGACCATCCCCGGGGTTTTTCTGCCTGTTTCTCAGGCCGAACCATGCTCATTCACTAAGGCTGCAAGACTTGAATGCCTGCCCCCACTCCCATTCTGTACTGGTAGAGCAGGGCCAGAAACAGAAATGAAAGCTACAGACCAATCTTGCCACACCGGATTGCAGCCTTGAACCACCTCACTGGCTCAGCTGCAAAGAGTTGCTCCATAGGTACGTTCAGTGCCAAAACCACCTCTCAGCCAACAAAAGGATTTTGAACTTATGACACCTAATCACCAATTGGTCTAGGCTTCTAGTGGCATTTACTGCCAGCTGTTGTGGTGTTTAGATCTACCATGGGAAATTACAGCTGGTTCCTCGGTGTGTCACTAGCTTTACTAGTGCTCAGCTCAATTCTTCGGAACCCTCATCCATCCTTAAAGTGGAATAACCCTTGCGTTCTCCCTGTCCTGAGTCCAACAGCTCCTTTCAGGTAGCCATTCTGGACTATTGGGCTTCTCAGCTGTCTCTGCCGGAGAGTGGAACATCTCCTGAGCTGCCTCTGCAGATTACTCTCCCATCCAGACTTGAGATTTTCTACTCATGGCAAATTTCTGCCAGGACACTAGTGGCTGCAACACTAGGCCAGTATAACACCAGGAGTGGGTACAGGCCTACCCATCAACAATGCCTCCCCTATCGCCCAAAAAATAGTGTTTACAAATTACAGTTCGCTGCCTTAAAAAGAAACCTGCTTCTTTTACTGTTGTGCTCAGGCAATGTTGAACTCAACCCAGGACCATTAGACACCCTTGCTTCTCCATCAGACCTAGCAGGTATCAAAGAAATGTCTTTTGTGCATCTTAATGCCTGTAGTTTGCTGAAAAAGTTCACCCTTATCCAGGCTTGGGTGAGCCACACCCTACCTGACAGTCTAGTGATCACTGAGACCTGGCTTGGGCCAGCCACCCCAGACAATGAAATCAGTATCCCAAATTATTTACTCTTCCAAGCAGATAGGCAATCAAGAGGAGGTGGGGTCGCAATTTATGTAAGGAACAAATACTCAGCTGCATGCATAGATGCATCATCCTCCTCCCAAGAATTCGAGTGCTTGACCCTAAAGATCGAACTTTCTCCTTCCAGTGCACTCTGTGTAATAGGCTGCTACAGGCCCCCTTCTGCCGGGCCTCATCTCCTGTCTCACCTCAGTTCCGTACTGGGGCTCAGTTCCTTGGAAACCATTATTCTTGGCGACCTGAACTATGATTGGCTATCGAGTGCATCAGCTCCCTTGAAATCCTTTTGTGACACTCTAGGGCTGGGGCAACTCATTGGCGAGCCTACTCGCCCAAATAAAAAGAACCTTAATAACAGCTCACACTTAGATGTAATTTTGGTTAGCAAGCCACACCTGTTCTCTCATGTCGGAACATTTTTCTGAGACATTAGTGATCATTGTATAATCACCACCATTAGATCCATGCACAACCCACAGTTTGTGGCAAAGTTCTCTATCTAGAGGTGCAAACACAACTTTGATTTGTTTGCTTTCATCCGCGACTTGAAACATTCACCGAGATGGCAGGAATTCTTCCTAGCCAAAATGGTTAACAAGGCATATACTATTTTTTACAATATTTTAAGTGAGGCTTTAAATAAGCATGCACCCTCGGTTAAGGTGCACGTCAGGAGCAGCACCTGCCGTTGGTTCTCGCCTGAGCTCAAAGCTTCTCTGTTAGAAAGGGATACTTTATGGAAAAAAAGCCAGAAGAAGCAAGAACGACTCGGATTGGTGTCTTTTTAAGAGAGCACGTAACACGTGCACCTAGTTGGTCACAGCAGCCAAGGCCGCCTACTATCGTTCGGAGCTAGCCTCTGCCTCAAGAAATCCTACAAAGCTCTGCAAAACATTAAAATACATGTCTGGACATGCACCTGGTAATTCCATTCCAGCAAAAATTAAGTCCGGTGGCAGCATTATCGCTAACTTGGAAGTCCTCAATAATCATTTTGCAATGGCAGGGCTAGCATTTGATAAGTCTCCTACCAATGAACTCTGCACAGCTCAGGGCCCACCAACCCACAAGTACCCCTCTACTGAGGAGGCCTTCTCCCTCCTGCCTGTCTCTCTAAAAGAGGTGGAAGACCTACTGCTGCAACTGGACACCAGGAAGGAAGCAGGCTCTGACTTCATAGAGCCATACTATCTAAAATGTGCCTACCATGTGCTTGCGGTGCCAATCACCCACCTATTCAACATGTCACTCTCCCAGGGTAGCCTCCCCCCTCAATGGAAAATAGCCCATGTCATCCCTGTATTAAAAGCAGGTGACCCCTGCAATCTAAATAATTATAGACCGATCTCCCTCCTCCCCATCCTATCTAAATTACTAGAAAAAATAGTTTGTGGCCAGCTGGGGTATACTTAGAATCCAGAAGCCTATTAAACCTGGTTCAGTCTGGATTCAGAGCAAAGCACAGCATCATAACAGCCCTAGCTAAGGTGGCCAATGATTGGCTCCTAGACCTTGACAACAAGAAGCATGTCTGTGTTGTTTTCTTGGATCTTAGTAAGGCATTCAACACAGTCGATCACAGCCTGCTTCTTTCCTCCCTAAGCACCTTAGGCCTGGACCATAAATCTATGTGCTGGTTTGCAGACTACCTCGGAGAACAGAAACAGCAGGTTAAAGCTGAAGGTGATCTTTCTCCATTAAAACCTATGCTGAGGGGCATGCCCCAGGGCTCTATCCTTGATCCCCTCCTCTTTGCAGTCTACATTAACAACATCAATGACCTATCAAAAAAGCCAACATCCGCTTTATTCACGAGACAACACTGTACTGTAGCAGGTGCGTCCCATGCGGGAAGCAGCCTGTGAAGACCTCCAAACTGAATTTAACCTTCTACAGTACCAGCTCATAAACAAAAAGCTTTTGCTCAATGCGAAAAAGACAAAAGCCATGTTCTTCTACCCCTCCTTGCATTCGGCAATTCCTGCTGGGGGGGGGAGCTATCCCACAAATTACCACTGTTCTTGGAGAAACACTAGAGTATGTAGCTAAATTCAAATATCTAGGAGTTTGGCTCGATCATAAACTTTCCTTCACTGACCATCTTGAAGAACTAAAGAAGAAACTAAGGCAAAGATTAGGACTATTCTACAGAATTAACCACCTGCTCACAAAGGAGGCCAAGATTCAACTGGTTCAAGCTACCTTCCTATCTTTAATAGATTACATGGACCTTCTCTACAGCCACTGCACTGCCTCTGCACTGGCTAAGTTGGACACTCTCTACCACAGAGCTATCAGGTTCATTACTGGCCTTCCACTTTTCACACACCACTGCTCCCTGTACTCTTCGTTAGGCTGGACTTCCCTTCACTATAGAAGGAATAGAAACACCGTCCTATGGGCCTTCAGAGCAGTGACCACCAAGCTCCCCTCATATGTCTCAGATTGTATTCCCCGGAGTGTGTTAGGCACCTGCGCTCTAAGGAGCTATTCCCTAATTGCCCTCCAAGTTCCAAGGGTCAAAACTCATTTCAGCAAAGCTGCTCTAAGCTTCTCTTTACCCACATTGTGGAATGGTTTACAAAGGAACTTGAAGCTGAGCTGCCCTGTTAGCCTGAATATCTTCAAGGCGCTCTATGATCGCTACATGAAAGCACCTTGCAAATGTTTTCCTCACTGCTAGTCCACTAATTCTGCAACTCCCCCTTTCCATCCTGATGCTCGCCATGTTTCTACCCTGGCTCTCACTCTTTCCTATTAACTCTTCCTGCTGCACACCCTTCCCTGTCCTCCAGCCTGGCTAAAGTCCCACCCCATCCATAGTAGTGTCCCAATTATCTACCCCTCCTCCGTCATTATCATAATAAACAAGTACATGACAGCCATCGTCACTTTCTGTGGTTTTAGCTAAATTTTTCCCCCAGTCATCAGTAATATATCCCTCCTCTTCTTTACCTCTCTAACCTGCCACCCCCATACATGGCCTCTTTCCCCTCCGGCTGCCTCCCTCAAAAGATCTCTGCTTATAACCCCTGTATGCATATGGTTGATTGTACATCTGCTGACTTCTTCAATTGTAAAATAATGCTGTTTTTTTTATTTATTTCAACCTTGTATTGTACTGTATACACTGTATATACTTTTCTTCCTTGTATATTATTGCTTTTTGTATACCTGCTTCTGTACTGTACTTTGATGTATTCATGACCAGGTCCACCTTGCAAATGAGCCTTGATCAATGGTGCCCGCCTGGATAAATAAAGATTTTGATTGATTGATTGATTGTGCAAATGCAAATAGCCCTGCATGACGCTCCGTTTTGCGAGAGCAAGAAGTGCTGCATTTCATCCTGCTGTTCCCCCTCACACTAACGAGACATCGAGGAGACTTCAAAAGTGTAGAATTAGTTTTTTTTTCATTTGTTTGGGCTGTGGCAGACCGAGAAAAAGGTTTTCAAATAAGTCTGCTGGTCGTCCAATCCCTGGGAGCCTTGTTGCTAGGCTGAGATACCCGAGTGCCCTGGTAATGCTTCCAAATTATTTCCTTTATTTGAATTTCTAAATCCTGAATTTGAAAAACAAAGTTGTAAAATATAATCGGGTTCCTTGAGCAAAGGTCGCAGTAGCACAGATAAAGCGGCGTTTTGCTCAAAGAAACCTGAATTAGAAGAGAACGTCTGAACAAATTATGTGCACAATTTCGCAGAAGTTCTGAAATTCTATTTATTTTTATTATTAGTACCTCCTTACAGGAAGAGATTTATAAGGGTATAAGCTTACCATAGAAAGGATTCTGTGCCCTCATAAACTGTTGTCCACTGTAGCTACCTGCTCCTGTTGCTCCAAATGTTTACTTAGGAGCCAGCGGCCCGCTTCCCTCCATAGTTATACTGTGGACAGGTAGAGGGAGCTTAGTTATGCTTTGCTGCAGTGTCCAAGGCCAATTTGTAGGTGGCATTTAACTGATCATTCAGTCTTTGTATGTACTGAAGATAAGCTCCTCTGTCAGAGACACCAAAACACAAATCCACAGAAAGTCAAGCTTCCCTGGCAAATATCACATAATACATAGAAAATCCAGTGGCATCACATTTGGTGCCAGTTGTATGCATGGATTAGTGCAATGACTTGTTGACTCCACTTGCTCTTTTCCTATGGGTCCAACATACCTAGCATGTTTAGTGGGGTTCAGTTTAACCATTCGGACTGAGGATCACCTTGACAGTGACACAGTATCGTCAGGACTTGGTTATTCCCCAGACGGACAGCCTTTCTTTTACCAGATGACTTTTGAAATCTCAGCCTTGGTCTGAATGGATCGACTGTGGGGCTTCATAGTGTACAAAGAACTTTTCTACTGGGACTTTTCTGACAGTTGTTGCCTTTTGATCCTTTTCAGATAGAGTCTGGTGTACCTTGAAAAATGATCCATTACTCCTAGGATGTTTGTAATGGAGCCTATGTATGACACAAGGGCCACAGCTGCATGGTGCACAATGGCCACACAAAAAGGTATACAGGTATACCACACATGCCACGGCCAAGCAGCATGCATGAAGGGCACATAGAGGTGCGTACACAGGGCAGATGCATAGCTACATGCTGGCCACAGTATGTGCACACCGTGGGGGGGACATGGCCGTGTAGTGGCAGATGTGAAGTGCACTACATGCATACACGATGTATACTACATCATCTAGGCATGTATGGCAGCATGCGCAGCACAATGCCATGGGGATGTCTGCTGTAAATGGCAGGCATATAAGACAGGCACATATGGTGTAGCATGGAACACCCATCGTGCATAAGTCCCACAAGCACAAGACAGGTCTGATTCTGTAGCCAATATACGCAGCACCACACAGGATATAGGGCACCGCCTGTTATGATCCCCAAAGTGGGACATGACATACAGACCCATGATATTGAGCAGAACAATATGGCACTATGACCAATGCAATACTGATTGCCACTGCAGAAGCAGACTGAAGTATGTGTTGTAGTGTAGTAGGGTTGCATAATGCTGCCTAAGCATGTAAGGTAAGGCAACATAGGTAACTGCACCCCCAGAGGACAGCAGGAACACATATATCCACTATAGGTGAGCAGGGCTTGTAGCATGTGCCATGGTGTGTGACAGGACACAACCACCCACACCAGAATCATCCTGACAACATCAGGACAGATGGCGACACCAGCAGGAATACCCCCACCCCCTGCCATACAGATCAAGGACAGGGCTGCCAACATCAGGGACAAATGACCATGTGCAGGTACACAACACAAGCAATGAAACCAGCTGATAACAATGCCTACCACAGTTGATAGTCACAAAGAAAAGGCATGTCCTGATCGACAGTCAGACTATGTAACACCAATGTGTTACACAGAATGGTGTGCGGCACGGCCATATGTGACAGATGCAGGGACAGAGGACATCCTGTGGCACACTCAGAGATGTCCCTGACAAGCAGAGACAGATGAGAGGGATGCATGCGGAGGGGTAAAAGGCAGGTGCCCATGGTCCCTTCAGCCCACAGACCCAGACAGCAGCAACATACCACCACCTGGAATGAGAATGACAATAGTGTGTATAGCAAAAATAGCTTTAATGAACACAGTCACACAGAAGCTCAATGAGCTGTGCCGTCCCTTGCTGTCACAATGTCAATCCCCTTCATCCTGCAAGTCTTCAATGGACCCCTTAGAGGTTGTGTCAGTGTACCATCACTGCACCAGGACCATCCTTTGCAGTGGGCCACAATACCCCTGTAACAGAAGCCAAGAGGACAGGCATGAGTGATCTGTACATGGCAGTCCACTGCTGTGCACAGCCATTGCACATATTCCCCAAGCACACCACCACCAGTACATACCTTGGAGGGCTCCTCAATGGCCCACAGCTCCCCCACCTCATCCTTGTAGTAAACATCCTGGGACCTCACATGCCAGGACAAAATGAAAGGGATGTATGGGGGCACACACCTCCAACATGCCACCACCACTGACACTGCCCCATTCAGCTGCTCCACATGCTGGAACACCATTCTCTCTGGATGCCCATGGTAGTTCTGCAGAGACAAAAGGAGAGGGGACCACATTACCCACACAGCACCATACCACAGACAAATACACAGAGAACAACAGATGCTGCACTGTAGATGCCCCAGACACACGAGTACCCTCGATGGGACGAAACACAATACAGCCATGATAGGGCATACACCATGGTATAGGTGGACACAGCACTGTTACTACAATAGGACTGGACCATGAAGACATGGACAGGACCATAGCAGACAGGTATACATAGCATATGTACACTTACCTCAGCAGGCTCTGTGACCTACCACAATTCTGCCCCATCTGGGTGGTCCCAGTACGCTGTAGAGGACACCCTCCAGTTTGCAGTGGTAGACCCCACAGTGGCCACTTCAGGAGTGGTCACTGTACTACTGCACTGTTCAGCTGCCTCCACCATTACTGATACCCATAGTGTATGGTGCCCACTGATGCCCATTTACGTGGCATCACCTCGCTGTCATGCCAGATCACTGCCCATTTAAAGGGGCACTTGCAGCGGTGGATGCCTGAGTAGCACAGGACACAGCTGAGTGTAGATTGAGGGGTTGTGGTCAGTATACACCATAGCGGGTCCACAGGATGTCCCCAGGACTATTGCTAAATGTTCTCCTGATGGAGGGTGAATGTTGGGAAGCAGCTTTGAGGGATGCCCCAGGCCATGGTTGGATTTCAGGCAACTGCGAGATACCCATTGCATTGAACAGTTCCACCTGGACCACGTCATGATCTCATGGCTGTGTGACATGCACTGGCAACAGCTGGCTCCACAGACATGGAGGTCAAGGGCAATGTCTGTAAAAATAAAGGTGCTGTGTGCCCTGTCATACTGTGCCACAGGGTCCTCCCAGAGGGTTGCTGGGGACATCACTGATGTCAGTCAGTTGTCCCTGTACAGGGCCCTGCACCAGGTCACAGACACCCTAGTACAGCATGTCCATAGCACATAATGTTCCCCACATCAGCAGCCGATATCTGTACCACAAGGGAGGTATTTAATGCATTGAATGACATGCCCAATGTACTTGGCGTGATTGACTGTACACATGTGGTAATCCAAGCACCGACCATGGATGAGAGGCATACAGGAACTGAAAGGGGTTCCACAGCATCAACTGACAGACTGTTTGTGATGCATGTGGGATCATCACCAGTGTATGCCAATGTGTATACCAATGAAGGCAGTGTATCACAGTGGCTTAAGGCTCTGAGCTGCAAATCTGGAGACCTGGGTTTGAATCCCACAGCCCCCACTTGCATACTGTGTGACCCTGAGCAAGTCACTTAAAACTTCCTTGTGCTCCCAGGTCACACCTATAAACAAGCTTCAGCTTAGTGTGTCTCTCCTGGTTAAAAAAAAATATATATGTGCCAAGTACCCTGGGTCCTGTCATAACTCTTACATATTTGATGGGTCCAGGCTGTGTGCCTTCTTCACAGCACATGGTGGTGCCAATGGATGGCTGCTAGGTGAGTATGGATATGCAGCAGGTGTGACACAGGTGGGCACACTGCTGCAGCATGCTAACACTTCTGTTTTGTACCCACTGCCTAGGTAACAGCAGACACGCACTATGGCCATACCTGATGACACCATTCCTGGTGGCAAATGGCACAAAGGAGGAGGCATACAATGTGGCCCACAGAAAGACCCATGCCATGATCGAGAGGACTATAGGTGTGCTGAAGATAAGATTCCAGTGCCTGGATCACACCAGTGGCACAATAATGCTGGCCTCTGGGAAGTCCTGTAGAGTGATCACTGCATGTGCCATGCTGCATAATATGTCCCTGCACAAATGGCTACCTCTGCCACACCGATAGGGTGATATCCCACAGGGCAATGAGGAGGGGATGACCCACAGCACCGAGGTCCCGAGATACTGTCCAGCAGTGTGGCGCACCATGCACTTGCACAGCATGCATTCCATACTTAGAGAGGGCACCATTGTGGCACAGTGATGAGTCTAGTACAACCCCAGTGCTCATGTGGGGGAGGAACACTGTGTCCATTCCTGTGGCATTGTTTGTTTCTATCCATGTCCGTGTTTGGGAGTGTTAGTGGCTGTGTATGGGGGGGGGGGAGACAGTGGCTGTGTCTAAGCATATGTGACTGTCTACAGTTGTGGTCTGCTGTTTCCCTCATGGTAGTGCTGTGTTGCTGTGGCCATGGCTCACCTCCTACTAGCCTTCTGCCTTCCAAGGCATGTAGACAACTGTCTGGTCTTGGCAGTCACCTTGCCTCCCCCATGCATCCATGTTTCGGGCTATGCATCCGGTACATGCTGTGGTTGGCCCTCCACAAGCACCTGTGTGGCCACTGGGGTAGTGGGTGCTAGGTGGTTGCTTCCTTCCATTTGTGGCATGGGTTCTGCAGGGCCAGTGGGAGCTGGCTGGGGGGGTGTTGTCCATGTGTGCCATGGGGCTGCCATGACAGTTGATGGTGGCTTGGATGGGAGCATCTGTCTGTGGCATGGATCCAGAAGGGCTGTTACCTACTAGTGGTATGGGTGCATCTGGCTCTGGCACGGAGATAGCTGGAGCCTGTGTGATGGGCACGGCTAACAGGTGTTTGGTCAGCTGCTCAAGTAGGTCACCGATGTGGTCAATACTACACCTCCCCCCACATCTCCACAGTCAGGTCCTTCAGGGCCTCTGCGTTCTCTTGCTGGGTCTGCAGGCAGACATTCAATCTGGCACACCTCGGGGTAGTACATATGCAATATGCCACATGTGGACACCCTCCATGGCCAGCAGGGCAGGCAGTGTGAGGGATACTCAACCCCACTGTCATATGGCCATTGGGCAGTGGGCCTGGGCACCCCTGTGTCCCCTGCCTGTGGGCATGTGCTGGCAAAGGGTACTGACTGGCCAGGTTTGTGGGGCTGTGTCACAGAGACCTTGGTGCCCTGTACACTGTCACTGAGTGGATGGCCGTGTTGTGCTGGGGGGGTGCATGGCTGAGGCTGGCCATGTGTTGGCTCCCTGTGGGTGTTGTGCCCACATCCTGTGTGTCGTCCAGTGCCTCAAACACAGTCTCTGGGTCTGTGACCTTGGGTGAGGTCCCCTTCACCACTGTGTCCACTGTCCCCCATGTGGTACCTGTGGGTAAGAGTAAAGATCAGTGTTACTTGCAGGTGCATTACCATGTGTTGTCATGTGTTCTGCTGGACACAGTACGGTACACATACCTGTGCTGTCTGTGCTTGTCCCAGCCTGCATGTTGTCCTCCACAATTGTCGCAGGCAGTGCCTGGGGGCTGGGCAGCATCGAAGGCACTGCAGGGATGCAAGATAGAGTGGTTAGTGTTCTCATGGCATCCTGTATGTCCCACCCCTTGTCCCTGCACTATATCCCATACCTGGCAATGTGCCCATGCCCCCCTCCTCACTGTGCAGGCTGATGGTGGCAATGGTGTTTGTCACCATCCTCTTGATGGGTGTTAGGGTGGGCATCTGTGTTGGCAGGCCACCGCCCGTGCTTTGCTGTGCCCATTGTATAGCAGCCAGCTTCTATCTGACAGCTGACCAGAGGTCATGCTGCTTGTGTTTAATTGCCACCAGTGCCCGTGCTTCTGGAATGGCTGCATTTATGGTAGCCTAGATGTCCAGCCACAGAAGGGCTTTGGTCTCCGTGGGGGCCTTCAGGGACTCTGCATCATACAGCATGGCACAGTTTGCTCAAATGTCCACTACCGTGGCAGTTACCTACCCACCTGTGAAATTCACAGACCATGAAAGGGTGCCACAGCATGCCCAGTGACCTCTGTGGCTCTCAGGATGTTACCCTGTGCTTTCAGACCCTTGCAGTGGGATGTGTGCCCCAGCAGCTGCAATTTCATCCCCTGCTCTTATGCCCTCCTCCATCACAGTATTCACTTCCCATTTATGTGTATGGCAGTGCACATGCCCATATATGGTGGGGTAAAAGGGCGGGGCCGTGTATGTTCGGACTGCTCAGTAGTCCCTGCACATGGCACTGCACACATCTGTTGCCCATGCCTCTGCCTCAGCCTGCACTGCATGTGCATTTTGTATAGCATGTAGGTTTTCTGACAGTCATGGTGCATAGCTGTGCACTGGCATTATGTCACTTCTGAGCGCAAGATGCAAGATTTAGTGCATAGGCCTCAATTTTCCTAGGGTCTGGTTCCAGGCTGAGAAAGTCTGTGCATATCAATTCCATTTGCGCATTTGTAACTATATTCACTAAAGGGGCTACCCTCTGTGGCAGAGTTTTCTGTCACACACATCTGTTGCAGTTTTTGCGGTAGTGTTCCAGATCATTGCCCATATGTGGCCAACAGAAGTGAGCACAAGCAAGGTTTCACTCACTTCCAAGGTGTCACATGCCATCATGCAGGGCACGCAACACAACTTTTGTGAACTCTGATGGTAAGACTAACTGCGTCTTTGGAAAACCTTGTGATCCTTGGAGTTCTCAGAACAGTAAGTGATCCTTAATTTTTAACTTGGGCCACTCCTACAGTAGCAACTTTGTGTTGGAATAATTGGTACATACTTGTGTGGCATCACCCCCTTTCTTCAGTGTGAAGACAATGTCTTTCAAGTTAGAGGTGAGGGACTAACTTCTTCAATGGACCAGACTACACCATCCGTTAACAGTTGGATGGTCAGGACATCAGACTTTTTCTGGACTGGTCATATGTGACCCGCACCCACTGTAAACCTTTTGATCCACTGAGGCAGCTGCTTAGAGATCTTGGTGTGGTGCACTCACTTTTAGTCCTGCCTGCCTCAGAATCACATCAAAGGGTTATCCGTTTTGACAGTGATGTGTGCACGGTACAAGTATTTGTGAAACTGGTCCACAATTCCCCACTTGAGTGTAAGGAACTCCAATTTGTGGACTAGGTAGTTCTTTTCTGCTGTGTTCAGGCTTCTATTGGCAAAGGTAACTGGTCTCAGTCCTTCATGATAACTTTGATACAAGACAGCTTCAAGTCTGCAGAGGCTGGCATCTGTATGTAGAACATAATGCTTTGCTGGGTCAGCATATGCAAGTACTGGCACATTTGTCAGATGGTAGGTGACCTCTTTAAATGACTTATCACACTGGATGTCCCATCTCTGTCTGAATGGGTCACTTGGCTTGAAATACTTTTTGTTCAGATCTGAAACTGCAGGGTACTTCTCGCCTTTGTTTGTTGGTGAGTAACCTTGAGTTAGCTTCAGCAATAGTCTCACAACTCGGGTATAGTCTTTGATGAAGTGTCTGCAATACTCACAAAAGCCTAGGAAGTGCTACATGTCTTTCAGGTTCTTTGGCTTGGGCCAGATGGTCAAGACTTCAACTTTGCTTGGATCTGTTTGAATTCCTTGGGCTGGCATACAATGTCCCATAAATTTAACAGAATGTTGGAAAAACTGGCATTTGTCAAAAAATTTGAGCACGAATTCTAGTCAATCTAGCACCTTTATCAGAAGAGCTTTGTACTCCTTGAGGGTCTTTCCAAACACAACGACATTGTCAAGGCAGACCAGGCACTCTAGGAGGTTCATGTCTCTGACTACAAGTTCCATTAGGCATTGAATGTGACTGGGGCACCAGATATGCCCTGAGGCATATGGAGGAATTTGTAGAAGCCAAGTAGACATATGAAAGCTGTTTTCTCTCTGTCCTCAGTAGCCATCGAGATCTGGTAGTACCTGCTCCTCAAATCCAGAACTTAGAACCATTTACTTCAATCGAGGCAGTCTAAAGTGTCATGAATCCTGAGCATTGTATACTGCTCTAGGGTGGTTCTCTTATTCAAGGTTCTGTAGCCAACATATGAAAACTGTACCATTCTTCTTGTGCACAGCAACAATAGGAGAGGCGCAGGGACTTCTTGATTCTTGGATGACTCCTGCCACAAGCAATTCCTGAAAATATCTTCTCACATCATCAATGTCTTCTGGAGCTAATCATTGGGATCATTCTTGAAAATGGCAGTCATTATGCAGTCTGATGTGATGTTCCTCTCTGGTGGTCCATTCGACATCCCACTTTTGAACTGAAAATATTTTTTTTCATTCTGCAAACTTCCAGCTTACTTTGGTCTTCCAATACCCAGGCACTGGGGATTCTCCAAAGTCAAAGAACTCAGAGTCAAGTCCAGCATTTTCGTCTTCCGGCTTAGGTTGGGACTGCACTGCAGTGTCTGCACAGTACACTTGTGCCAGTGTTCTTCCTTTTCTTTCTGTAATGTCTCAGTCAATCCCATCCTTCATCTGGACAGTGATTCTTCTCACATGGGCATGTGCTGTCACAGGCAGCACACTCTGTTTGACCAGCAGTCTTTCTGGCAATCCATGCTCTTCAGGGGAATCTATTGTCAGAAACGGGTTCTTTACATCTTGTTTCAGTCTCATCACTCCACTGATGCTACAGTCTGCATTGGGGGTAATACGGGCTCTTTGGCATCTTGTCACCAGACAATACCAACAGCATCTTTCTGGTCCTCTGATCTCTTCTGCGTCTGCTTCTGGTAGGCCTTCTTCACCAGTCTGTGCACCTGCAGTGCTCTTCCATTCTGTTGTGCCTCTTGCTCCTGGAAAAGTTGGGCTAGGCATCCAGACATGTGTGCATTTGTTCCAATGCCGATGGGCACATTGTCAAACATTCCTAACTGCGGGCAGACCAATGCCAGAGTTTCAATTGCATCACCAACTCCAGCTACTGTTTACGGGAAAGCAATCCAGACTTTCAAGTAACCATGATAGGAGTAGGATTCATCACTCAATCTTCAAACAGTCAAACCTTCCAATGGTTGTAGCTTACAGTTCATAGCTAGATGTCTGTCATACCACTCCCTGAAGATGATGGTGACTTGTGAGCCACTGTTGAGAACAGCTCAGGCTAACACTCCATTGATGGTGATGACAGTTTCAGTTAAATGAGCAACTAACTTATCAAAGTGTTCTGGTAAAGTCTCTTGCTGTGGTTTGACAGTGGAGTTAGCTACTATGGGTTTCACAGAAGGTTTGGAGCATCTTGTAGACTGGAGTTGCTTCTGGATTCTTTTGAGCAGTTTGGGCAGGATTCTCAAAGAACAGCAAAAATCCCGCAGCTGCAGGAAAAAGGCTTGCAGCACTGCAGAAATGCAGCTGCGTGATATTCTTAAAGAAAATCCCGCAGCTGAGGGAATTCCTCAAAAAGTCCCACAGCTGCAGAATTCTAGCAGCTGAGGGAATTCCGCAAGTGCTGCGAATCCACAGCTGCGGATCTGCAGCTGTGGAAATGGCTGAGGAGGCACAGCAATTGTACAACAAGTAGCGGAAGCAGCAGACATTAACACTGCTGCCATGGTATGAGGCTGACAGCACCCACAAAGATACCAGCAACCAGTCCCTCAACTGGGACGACTGCAGCACCACAGGTAAGAGCAAAACCATGGCACCACAGTGGCCGACTGTCACCACTGGTCATCCCTCCCTGGGGCATTCCTGTTGCCTACAGGGTAGCACTCACTATAGGCTGGTTAGGCTCTACTGCCTGTGGGGCTCATCATGGGCTGCACTGGGTCTGGTGGTTGTTGCCTGTTGCCATATCATGGCAATGTGTGCTTTGTTGCTGCAACATCAGCCACTGCTATACTATCTGGGATGCTATTACCTGTGCCTCACCTCCACCTTAATTGATTCCAATTGTTGGGGCACTGCTGCAGTTTGCTGAGGGAGAGTTACACCTCATTCCACTGTGTGTTTTTTTCCTCAGCTGTGGAAAAAAACTGGCTGTGAATAGCCTTTCAGGGGCTGTGCCTTACTTATCTCACACCTTCTTGTCCTGATAGACTTCCGCAGCTGCACTTTTTTCCACAGTCCACAGTGATTTTTCCCACAGCTGTGGAGGGTTTTGTGAATAGCACTTCAAGCAAACTCCCCTTTTTTTCCATAGCTGAGGAAGTTTTGGGGACTTAGGGAAGGTTTTGCACCTTCTGAAAGCTTTGAGAATCCTGCCTTTTGTCTGTGGCTCATTGCAGATCTTCTCATGACTGACAGTCTTTCTTCACGCACCTATCTTTTCCACACTTGTAGCAGAATATGTCCTCTTTGTATGGATACAGTCTGGTGGTGCATCAGGAGGCACTCTCTGGTCTCGGTTACTTTGTTTTGGAGGCTATGCGTTTGGGGCTCTGATATGGACACTGGCTGCAGCTTGTCCTCACTCAGGGGTTCTCTCCCTCTGCCAGGCCATGGGCTGTGTGTTGCATCTCTTTCATTCAGTTACCAGACTGCATAATTCATTGACTTGGGTTTGGAGGTCACAATATACAGGTGGTGCTGGTGCTTGCATTCCTGTGCCTATCATGGAAAGCTTCTGGCTAGCTGAAGCAACATGTTGACTTTAGTGGGCACTTTGTTCAGTATTTGAAGCTACTTTTGCTTTGGCAATTACTTCTTTGTACTTTTTCAACAATTCTCTCAACTCTTGAGTCTCTGTAGAGGGTACATTTTCTGTAACTTGTGCTGAGAATTGGTAAGGATCCCATTATTCCTCTTCTTCCTCAGCTTCTCAGACATCTTATTAGCACTCTGTAAGATGGAAGGTTGTCCTTTCAGCCAGGCATAACATGAGAATCAACAATGGGGAATGCCAGGCAGTCTCAACTACATGTTTCTGTCTCTTTCCAGTCCGATCCTGGGATGCCACACCTCCCTCTTTGCAAGGCCCTTTCTAGGTGGTCCAGAAAGGTGGACAATGGTTCGCCTTTCCATTGTTCTGTCATCTTGAACTTCCACAAGAGATCTTCATTGGATTCCGTGCTTCTGAAGACATGCTCCAATGCAGTCAGATACTCTTGTGCTGGAGCCTCTGGATCTGTGCACCTCAACAAATGAATAGTCTCTAATGCAGGACCTCTGAGGCTTTCCCCAAATCATTTTCTCTTCTTAGCTTCTCAGCTGTGCCAATCTTGGACCAATACAGCAGCAGCACAGTCCATCCATGTCTCTAGGTCATCTTCTCAACAGGAGTGGGTTTCACATGAGAGAACATTCTAAGTCTTCTATTTGAATGGGATCCGGATGGCACATAAGCAGGTCTGGCTCCTACATCTTGAGATGGCATACTCCACTGGGGTTCCACCATGTCCGTTCGACATCAACATTATCAACCAACTACTTCGACAAGAAAATGCCAATGGCGACCATGTCGCCCGGCAATCGTGCGACCCGACCACGATCATGGCAAAGCAAAGGGGCACATCCCAACTGTTTGAGGGGGGCTTTGCTCTACACCCCCCAACAAATAATATAATCACCTCCAAGTCAGAGGTGTAGGGGGAACAGCGCAATCCCCTCGGGCAACATGTAAAATCCAGATCCACAGAATGACTGTTGATCGAGTTGCAACGCCCACATTGCTGACAGTGTTGGGGGTTTGCTGCACTGATGGCACACCCTCCATTGGTTGCCTAACAGCATCCAAGCTTGACTGTCTGATTTCCCTTCAGCTCATAGCCACCTGTGGAACTGTTCTTCAAAATGTTCAGTCACAGGTGGGACTTCTAGCTTTGGGGTGGTCACACTGGCATGCATCTCTACTGCCCACCTGGCACCTGGCACTATCTCCATCTAAGATCAGTCTATCTGGCACTTTAGTGACATCCATGGTATAGTGGCACTCTACCAATACCATCAAACTCTGTGTGTTGCTATCCAGGGACTGTCCTTGAACAGCTACATTTCTGAGACACTTCATTCCAGACAGAACTTCTTTAGTTCTACTGATATCAGTCCCTTGTGGAACTCCAAGAAGCAATATGGCTTTCAGCAGATCCAGCTCTTCATCTGCATGCCAACTGATCAACCCTTCACATGCCATGACATCTGGTGCTATTTTGGGGGTTGTGGAGAACAAAATGTTCTCAGTTGCATACCATGCGGGGTCTGACTGATAAACAGGAGATCCCAGCAGTGCCTCCAAAGTTGTAATGGGGTTGCCATGGATGTTGCAGCTAATACTCCACCTTGTGGGCTCAAACAAGGTTGAGGGATCTGGGTTCTGATTTTCCTCACTTGGGGGTTTGAGTCCAGATCTTTTAACTTTAGCTCAGTGCCTCCACCCAGTATAAAACTGAAGTGGGCCTGGTGTCAGAGCGCCAAGACTACCTGGGATGCTGTACTTCCCCATCTCCCCATAGTGTACCCCTACACTTGCAAAATTACAGTGCAACCTTAAATTCAACAAAACTGTAATTAGTGACTTACACTAATAATATGCTTATAGGACAACAAAGAAAATATCAACAAAATATTTTGGGGCGGATATTCACGTGGGATGGGGGAATGCAAAGCAAAACTGGTTTTAAATGAATCTCATGAATTCTTGTGGCAGGACCAAAATTAAGTGCCTGACTCAGCTTGACCAGTAAAACACTTTTAAACAGTAAAGTGCCCCCCACCACCACCACCACCAGGCAGGACAATGCAGAACCAAGTAAACTGTAAAACCTTCTGTATTACCAGCCCACCTGTACTGGAGGCACTACCCACTAGTACCAGTTTTAATCCTTAAACCCAGTGCTTCACTGGATATCCAACTGTAGGATCGGTGTAGTGCCGGTCATGCTGCAGCTGGTTGGCCAGCAGTGGTGCACTTTAAAAAAACAGTTAAATCCAACAACTCCACTGGCCATGCAATTGCTTAAATGGCAGAACCTCCAAATGAGGTGTTTGTAACTCCTGGCTGCTGGCCTAATCTGCAGATTTGGTGGCGACTTTGTATAAACTTTCCCAGTTGTAGGGCAAGCCCTAAGGGTACTCACAGTTTTGGTGTACCAACTTCCCTGTCATCTGGGCTCCTTTTACTCCTCCACTGCAAGTGCAGGTCCTCTCAGGTTGATGGTTCAGTTGGTGCAGTTGAGTGGTAACAGCTTGAAGATGCTTCACATCTCAGGTACTGCACCTATGGATAGAAATTGGGCTCTCAGCATTCAGAGTTGTCTGGACCTCTTGGGCTCTTACTTTTCTCCTTTACAGGGTAGATCAGTCTAAGGAGCAGGGGCCACATGCATCACACCCACGTCCAGGTTTCAGAACCGTAGTGTGGAGCATTAGCTAGCACCAGGCAATAGCACTAACCAGCCTTCTCCCAGACTGTCTGCTGGACTGACGCAGACGTTTGTCTCAGTGCAGCCTTCCTCACACAGTCTGGTGCCCACAGGCTGGCAGCTGTTGCATGCAGTTACTACCTTTACTCTCAAGGTAGGTCACAGTCTCTCAGGAAAATGTTGTCCTGACACTTTCAGTAGATACACAGTTCAGTCTCTGTATACACAGGTTGTGAAAACCTTTGAAGTCACTCCCTGATGACTGGCTGTGGACACCCAGGCAGACTTCTCTAGGTAGCTCTCTCTGAGAGCTAATTGCTGACTTCTCATGTCTGGAACTGCCCTCAACATTTTTCTGGGGGGAGGCAGCTTCAAAATGGCTCAATAGGCTGTATGTTCACTCAGTGCCCTATTGGCTAGCAGGAAGAGCACCAAGCATACAGCACAGTCATTCTCCCAGCAGCCTTCTGTGATCACATGCAGAGATCCCTGACCTCTGATTGATTGCTGTGAGGTCAGGGGTTGACAAGCTGGTGGCCATCCTACTGAAGCAAACTGTTTTTAATGTATATTCTTTTTATGGGGCTCCTGCCCTGCTTTTGTCTCAGCTGCCCCCCAAATCTATATCACACTCTGTGCTTTGTTATCCTGTTGAGGTGTTGTGCAAAATGGAGTTTTATTCTTGACATCAATCGCTCTGCCTTATGCTCCCCCAGCACAGCAGTCTCTACTACAAGTGGCTGGCAGTCCTGCTGACTTAAAGACATCACTGAGTGCCAGACTCATGTTTTCCTCTGTCTCTTCCCCTCCTAGTATCTCAGTGCCTTCTGATGGCTGCTGGTGTCCCTGGAGCACACTAAGGGGAAGCTGTCTAGTGTTGGCTATGGTTGCAGCATTGACGTTTGTAGGTGGGTGGGTCAGGCGTGCTGAGCACCAAAGAAACAAAGTTCAAGCTGGTGCTGCAGCTGCTTGAACATGTGTAAACTAGCTGTATGATGGTGCATTGATCGCTGAAGAGGAAGCAGCTCAGTGATGGCAAAGTGCTCCTCCAGTCCCGTACCAGGCAGCAGTACTGGGGGCTGCAGAGAGCAGGAAGATGATGGCAGGTAGAGTTCTGTTGGCAGCAAGAGTCCAGATAAACCTCCATCATTTGTAAGGGTACATATGTATCATAGCTGTGGCACAGCTTGGGTGCAGCAAATGTTTACTGGTGCATTTGCCCCATGGCCTGGAACCATCCTTTATTGCCTTTCTTAAACTCTCACTACTCCCTCACTGCTCTGCCTCTACTTGTTCCACCCTTTCCTCCCTTTTTATCCACATTCTAATACTATCTGCTCCCTTCTCCCTCCCCTGTCATCTCTCCATTTTTTCTCCCCGTCTCTACCCTCCATAATTTTAATCCGCTACCATATTTATCCCTTGTCTACTTCTCATCCTCCCACACCTGTGTCCCCTCTCCCTATGCCCCTCCTCTTTTCCCTCATCTTTCTCCTCCTTCTCCCAGCTCTCTTTTCCCTCCCTACCCTCCTCCCCCAGAGAAAGTCTCACTCCATTAGGCTCATCATTGTCCTTCTGCTGTTTGGGGATGTAGAGCTAAACCCTGCCTACCATTTTCCTCCTCCCCATGGGCCTGAACATTATTCACATTAATGTTCTGAGCTTCTGAGCTGGGCCATCTTAGACAGTGGGCTCAGCAGCACCAGTCAAATGTTCTTATTAGCTCTAACTTCTGACTCTCAGCCAAGATCAGCAACCCAGATGTGTCCTTTATTGCTTATGCTGTTCACAAAGAGGACTGTGGTGATAGTGTGTCCACATATGCTTGTCTCAGCCTCAGCTGCAACATCATACATCAGTATGCCATCCCCTCCTTGCGCAAACCACTCCAGGGTAAGCTCTGCTTCCTGTTCTCCCTTACAGCCTTAATTGATGTCTACTGCCTCCCTGGAACCACCTCTGGCTCCATTTTAGAATAACTGTCCTCTTTCTCTCTCTCCATTCTCTGTGTTTGTTGAGCTATGTGGTGCCTAAATAACAACTGACTCATTTTAGAATGACTCTCCCCCCCGCCCCCCACAATCTCTATGTTTATTGAGCTCAGTGATAGCTAAATAAAAACTGGCTCATTTTAAGAATTACTCTTCACTGTCTCTGTCTTTATCTTTCTTCCTCTCCTCTCTCTCTCTCTCTCTCTCTCTCTCTCAACTCACCTCCTCCACCAAAAAGTCGGCATACCATTTCTGGACCTTAATCTTACTCAAATTATTCTTGAACATTACCCAATTTCCATAGTCACTCCCTTACATAAAGAATCCTCTCTTCTCATCCTCATTACATTTTTGATGCTGTTACCCTCTTGGATACCTTTCATAACCATAGGCTGGTCTATTGTATTCAGAAACTATGTTGTCCAAAGGTCCACCTGCCCAGTAATTCTGGTACAAATTGCTCACTTTGCTAAAACTGACCACTGTACTAAATGCCCTTTGGGTCATCATCTCTGTTGCCTCAAATGTCAAAGCATCTTTCAAATTCACTTACATATGAACAAACATGCCCCTTCTGGAAGTCATATGTAACCCCTAGGCAGCACTATCTCTAGGGTTACTACCCCTGCCTGTACTTTGGACAGCAGGTTGAGGGGCCTGGGTTCAATATTTTGGTGCCTTCACCCAGAGTAAAGTATGTGGGGGTATCTACCTAACCTGGTATAGCCCTGTGGGAAGCTAGATCCACCCACAAGCCCACCTAGTGAACAAGGGCCTTTGAAATAAACACAGCTCCTTTTAGCAGTTAACACACAGTTGGTAATAAACATTTACAACATGCACACACCCTTTGCACTTACCACAAGGGTCTGGTCTTCGGCATACCCCTGGAACCCCCTGTAAAACAGTATTCAATACAGGCATGCACTGTTAAATACATTTCCCCCAGATACATTAACCTTCACCCAGACAATTGGATATTCATGAGGCAAGGTGACAGTAAAACAAACCAATCGATTTATTAAAGGGGATTTGAACAAGGAAAGGGGCAGATCTAGATGATTGATTACTATACTGGATTTAAACCAGGGCACATTTGCATGCATGCATGCATTTAGTCCCACTGTGCAGTTTCGCAGCTGCTCGGTACCCAGACTGGTGGTGGCTAGCCTGATCATTGCCCGGGGTTGCAGCTGTTGTTGGGGTCCTTGGTGGAAAGTAAGGCAGTTAACTCATTATCTCCTGGGTGGTCATTTTGTGTCAGGTTAAGCAATGGATAGTTCTGACTTCATATGAAGGCTATTGGACATGCAGTAACAAAACCCTTGACTATTTGTATCCCCGGCCAGTTAGCCCAGTCCAATGTAACCCTGTAACACACAGATGAAATCAAATGGTACCACAAAATGATTTAAAGAAATGTTGCAGGGAGCTACCCCGAGTTTACTCACAACACCAGTTGGTAGGAATTGGCCTACTGATATGAAGATCTGCTGCAGAATACTGAAGAGCATGGGGAAGCTGGGCCTGCACAACTCACCTCTGCTTCATGGCTTTTCCCTCCAGGTGGCCGCAGCCTGCGATTTCTTGCTGCACAGGGGCTGGATCCCCAAGCTGGTCTCTTGTCGAGAAAACAATAACTGGTAACTGGTGCAAGGATAGTTGGCTTGGGCCAGGTTTGGCATAGGCCCAAGGCTGGATAAACATTTCTGGCAAAGTTCAGTTTGTTTGCTGGTGAAAACCTTCAGCTGGCAGACAGTTCAGTAACTGGTAAAGATGGGCTCCTTTCTGGCAATCAGGAGTCCTTGGACAGTAGGCCTTGACCCATAATGAACATTCAGCACATTTAATGGAAACAACATTCACTTCTCTGCCTCTCAGATCGGTTTCAGGTTGGTTCACAATTGCAGTTGATTCACTGAGCAAACCTCTTATTCTGTAGAAACAGTCTCTGATCACAGTTCTTGGGCCGAATGCTCCACAGAAGCTCCTCTCGGTCCAATAGCTCTAACTGCACTCTTCAGAGTCTCTGGGCTAACTGCCACAGTTTAAGATTAGTTTTGGATTAGTCCATTTTACTGCTATCAGGCAGTCCAATACTGGAAATAATAGCAGGGAGGCAAGTCAGGCCTCTCCCTGCCATTCCTCCTTAGCTCCTTTCCCAGAGCTGCCTCTCAATGGCTTGAGCTGCTCACTCTCTCCACTCTACTAGCAACTGCCTCCTTTCTTCTAACAGTTCTTGAACTAGTCCATTTTTTCTGGACTACTTTTGGCTAGGGTAGCTGTCAATCAAAAATCGGAGGCAGTATAGCGCAGTGGTTTAAGGCTCGGAGCTGCTCACCTGGGTTTGAATCCCACAGCCCCCACTTGCATACTGTGTGACCCTGAGCAAGTCACTCAACTTCTTTGTGCTCCCAAGTCGCACCTGTAAACAAGCTTCAGCTTAATGCGTCTCTCCTGGTAGAAAAAAAAATCACAGTTCTGGTGCTACCATTTGTCAGTTAAGGTGCCAACCTGTAGAAAATACAGTTACGCAAGAACTTACTGTAATAGCAGATCTTTTAGAGAGGTTCCTGCGGTAGGTCATAACGTGTAGGACTGTGCCCTCTGGCATCAGGACCGCATGGCAAACTTTTGCTAGCAATGTCTGGCAGGGGACTGCCCACCCGATGTGACATGACGAACGTCAGCGTGACCCTATATAGTGAGTGGTCCCCGCGCATGCTTTCCAGTTCTCCTGCCCGAGACCCAAAGTGGGTGCGACAGGAGAAGCAGATGAAATCCTGGAGCCTGTCGTCGAGGCACAGGTCAGGAAACATAAGAAAAACCAAGAGCAGTTGTAGAATTCACAAAAAGTGTTTATTAGTACTAGCAATAACATAAAACAATAAACTTGTTCAGTATAACTATTTACAAAGGCAGAATAAATAGAGAAGATCCATCAGACTTTTCTTTCAGTCTCTGTGTGTCTTGCAAGAAATTGCAGCTTTGTTTTTATAAGTCCTTGCAACCCCCTTCTTAACAAGCATCCTGTTTTTTTCTAAAATGTTTTTGTATATTTCAAGCAGGTGCAGGCAGGAACACAATTTCCCAGAACTGAGGCCCCTTTTCAACAGCTTCTGCAAAAGACTTAAACATTGCATTTCAGGTTAACCCCTTGAGTTTCAAATAACTTTGCAATCATTTCAACAGAATAATTATAAACAGTTTTAGCTTTGCAATCATCTCAGACTATAATTATATACATTTCAACAGTAACACTATATAATTTCTAAACAAAGGGATCCCAATATCAGTTACATTCCCACATAATGATTTACATATATTTTTATACCAGCAGATATGCAAGGGAGGAAAAAGACAAAAACAGCAAGGGAAGGTTGAGAGACAGTGAGAGGCAAATAATTGCAAGACTGTCGGGGGTGATCAAATACTAGGTCTCACAGGAAAATTTGGTTGAGCAACCAGACAGACAAGAAACAGGAAAGGAAAGGAAAGGAAATAACAGATCCCTGCATTCAAACTCTCCATAATAACTGGGAGAGGGTCCTATTCAACCCTGTCACAGAGCCCATCCAGAAAAGCTTGAAGAAAAGCTGGGGGTAGGAGGGAGGGGAAAAAGGTGACCTACTGCGGGTACCTCTCTTGAAGATCTACTCTTATGGTAAGTTCTTGCCTAACTGTACTATCTTACTTCGAGAGGGTTCCTGCAGTAGGTCATAACATGTAGGACTGAATCCCAAGCAGTCACACTCAGAAAGACTAACTGAAGCAAGGGAGGAGGAAAGTCTGCAGAAAGACCAGAGCAGGTCTAAGACAGAAGGCCTTGCAGAACGGCTAGGCTGAAACCCACCCTATGCCTAGAGGCAATGTTCAGACTGTAATGCTTATTGAAAGTGTGGACCGAACTCCAGGTTGCTGCAGCACAAATATCTGCTGCAGAAACATTCTTGAGGAAGGCCGCAGAAGCAGTGGCCTCTGACCTCCCCCAGAAAAGGTTTGCTGTACTTCTGATAACAAAAATGGATGCAGTTAGCCAACCATTTGGTCAAGCACTGCTTAGAGACTGCTGACCCCAGAGTCTTGGGGATGAAAGAAACAAACAACTGATCTGATTTTCGCACATCCTTGGTCCTGTTAACATAACAACGTAAGATCCTGTGTACATCCAACGTGTGCAGGAGAGCTTCACCCTTATTAGAATAAGTAGGGTAGTACACCAGCAGTTTAACTGTCTGGTTTAAGGAGAACTCAGAAACCACCTTGGGAAGAAACTTAGGATTTGTGCACAGAGCCTCCCGGTCTCTGTGAAAAATTAAATAAGGCTCCTTACACATGAGAGCCTGAAGCTCAGAAATCCTCTGAGCAGAAGTAACCGCAAATAAAAAGAGCGCTTTCCAGGACAAATAGCACATCTCGCAGCTTACTGACGGCTCAAGGGGGGGCAATGTAAGCTTTTCCAAAATAAAATTCAAATCCCAAGGTGGGGCAGAGTTGTGGATGGGGGGGCTTCTAGTGGAGGATCCCCTTCAAAAAGGTTTTGGAGAACTCCAATTGGGCGAGAGTTTTCCCATCCACCAAAGTGTGATAGGCAGAGATATTGGACAAGTGAACTTTCAACAAAGAGTAGCTGAGTCCTGAGTCAGACAGGTGCAAAAGGTATCCCATCACCTGGGGCACCAGGCAGGAAAAGGGGTCCATCCCTTCGAGGTCACCCAAATGGAAAATCACTTCCATTTCATAGCATAAGTTGACCTAGTGGAAGGCTTACTAGCCTCCACCAGGACTTGGGTGACTCTCTCGGAGACTCCAAAGCATGACACAATTATGTCTGAAGGAGCCACGCATGAAGATGCAGGGACCGGAGGCCCGGATGCACCAGTCTGCCCTGTTCCTGTGTTAGTAGGTCATGCTGAAGAGGAAGAGGTACTGGGGGTTCCACTGCCAGCTGCTGCAGGAGTGGAAACCAGATCTGCTTGGGCCAGAGGGAGGCAATCAGCAACATTTGAGCCCCGTCTGCTTGAAGCTTCAGCAGAACTCTCTGCAAAATGGGAAAAGGAGGGAAAGCATACAAGTATCTGCCTGTCCAACAGAGAGATAGTGCATCTAGCCAGATAACACCAGGCCCTTGAACGAGCGAGCAAAACCTGGGAAGTTTTGCGTTGAATGGGGAGGTGAAGAGATCTACCTCCGGATGCCCCCAACAATGGAACAAATGTTCTGCTACTTCCTGGTGAAGTTCCCATTCATGAGCTTGAGCTGAGGATCGGCTGAGGCTGTCCACCAGGACATTGTGAACTCCTGGAATGTGCACGGCTGTGAGATGTAGACCGTGCTGGATTGCCCAGTACCAGACCCGCATTGCCTCCCTGCACAGGGGGTACGATCGGGTGCCTCCCTGCTTGTTGATTTACCAGACCACACACATGTTGTCAGTCTGTACCAGTAGTGTTCACATAGAAAGTAGGGACTGGAAGGCCTAAAGGGTGTACAGTACTGCCCTCATCTCCAAAATGTTTATGTGGAGAGAGGATTCCAGCTGAGACCACATCCATTGGGTCTGGTGGTCTCCCAGATGGGCTCCCCAACCCAGAATCGATGCATCTGTGGTGAGGGTCCAAGAGGGAGGAGTGGGCCTGAGAAGGGTGTTCCCCGAGAAAGATTCAGAGGATCCTGCCACCACAAGAGGTCCCTCTTGAGTACACTGGATACCAGGATAGGATGATCCAGGTCGTCCATACGCTGATCCAATTGGACCCTAACATTCATTGGGTGATCCTCATGTGCAGCCTGGCCAAGGGGATGGTAGGGATGGCTGCTGCCAACAAGCCGAGGAGGTGTAAAAACACCCTGGCTGGGGCATGGCTGGAGGTGGCTACCAGTCTGGCCTGCTCCTGCAAAGTATCCACCCTGTCCAATGGGAGGAAGGCCTTGCCATGGACCATGTCCAATACCACTCCAATGAATTGGAGGTGTTGGGAGGTGACCAGAGACGATTTGGGGTAATTAATGGTAATACCCACTCATGAAAAAAGGTCCAGGGTGGAGGACAGAGAGTCCTCCAGGCTGTTTCTGGATGAGGCTACTAAGAGCCAATCATCCAGGTATAGGAACACATAGGTCCCCTGTCGGCTGAGCACCACTGCCACCACCGCTAGGCACTTGGTGAAAACCCTGGGTGCCAAGGAGAGGCCAAAAGGGAGGGCTTTGAATTGGAAGTGCTCCCCTTAGAAGAAAAAATGCAGGAAGCAGTGGTGGCTGGGAAAAACTGGAATGTGCAGGTAAGCATCCTGCATGTCCAGTGCAAAGAGCCAGAGGTCTGTCTGGAGCAAGGGCAGGAGTCTCTGGATAGTCAGCATGCAGAACCTTTTGTATTCTACATAAAAGGTTCAGCTGGCTGAGGTCCAGTATGGGCCTGAGGTCGCCCGTCTTTTTGGGGACGAGGAAGAAGAGAACCCTTTTCCCCTCTGTGCCCAAGGTACTGGTTCTATGGCTGATTTTTGAATTAGAGCCAGTATCTCATCCCTTACCGGAGGAACCTGCTTTGAGGGATAATGAGATCATCCTGGAGGCGAGTCTGGAGGCCTTTTCAGAAACTCGATGGTGTGCCCTTTTGCTGCTAGTTGTATCACCCATGAGTCCGACATGATGCCGTGCCACTCTGCGAGGTGAAGGGCAAATCTTCCCCCAACTGGCTCCATGCTACTGAGAGGTGGAGGACTGTACGAGTCAGGAGAGGGAGGAGCAGGAGGAGAGGCTTCCTCCTGCAGATCGCTAAGCCTTGGAGGCAGGAGGGAGGTGACAGTGGACCCCAATGCTCTCCTTTTGGTCTGATGCCTGGAGAAGGGTTGCTTGTTTTGCCACTTCTGCTGGTGCTGAAAGGGCTGTTTAGACTTGAAGCCCCCTTTAAACATGGACTTGATGTATCTAAGGGCCTGTCTGCTCTCCTGTGGACCCATAATAATATCTTTAGTGTCTCCCCCGAAGAGGACTGAACCTCGAAAGGGGGCATCCTGAATTGCTGCCTGCATGTCTGGGGAAAGCCCAGAAATACGTAGACAGGCATGATACCTGAGGCACACTGCCATGGTGGTGGAGCGAGCAACTGCATCTACGGAATCATAGGTGGCCCTCAGTGCGTGTCTACAAGAGATCTTGGACAAGTGCAGGGCCTTAATGAGTTCAGTCTTGAGGTCTGAATCCTCCACAGTCCCAAGTCTAGCCTCGAGTTTAGCTATAGTGGCCTTTTGATGGGACCCCATGTGTGCTATGTAGTTCAAATTATGCAGAGGACACATAGAAGAGGCATAGACCTTGCACCTAAACTGGTCTAATTGCCTCAACTCCTTATCAGAAGGAGAGGTGCTCATATGTTTGAGCCTAGCAGTGTGATCATGAGCCGCAGCTATCATGATAGAATCAGCCTTGAGTTGAGAGCAAAGATGGGATACATCCTCCGGCATGTGACAGATCCGGTCCACCTTTTTGGGGATGGCAGGGATTGAGTAAGGCAACTGCCAAATAGTAGAGCAGAGATCCTCATGGGGGGCAGTCCAAGGAGGAATCGGAATGGCGACACCTTTTCCATGTCTAGATGCTCTGCTAGACGCTTGCGTTTGGGGTCTTGTTCCTCCACGTTACATCCGTTGGCCTGCTGGAGAATATGGAGAAGTTCTGTGAAGGAGAGGTCTTCTGGAGGCGACTTGGACAATTGCTTACCCTTAGCCCCCGTGGTTCCGGATAGTTCTCCCGAAGAAGAGGCAGAAGAGTCCTCCTCAGACTCCAAGGATTCCTCTCTGTCAGAGGTTCTAACTCCCATAAAAGTGACCTCCTGAGCGGCCTCTCCTGAAATGTGTACTGTGGCCGAATGGTGAGAACCCACAGGTGACAAAGAGCGAGGGTTGGGGGTAACCACCAGGGCCGGCAGTCTCTTGTCCAAGTCAGATATCAACTGTGATCTGGCCTCCTGCCATCAGGTCTGGAACATGGCCTGGAGGTCCTGCTGAGGTTTAGGCTGTGGAGGAGGAGAAGGAGGCTGGTAGTAAGGGGGTCCATCCCCAAATAATGAGGGGAGGATACCCTGGGCCAGTGCAAAGAGGGTGGTGTATAGCCTGGCACCTGATATCCTGGGTAATAACCGTGGGTGTAAGGTGCTGACATTGGGTCCGACAGTGGGTAACCTGGTGTCGGAAAGCCTGGATAATGCTGGTAGCCAAAAGGGGGACCTTGGGGAATGCCATGCTGGTCTGGGGAAAGTCCCTGAGGCTTTGAAGGGCCTGAAAAGGGATCCGGTGCTGGATAAGCCAGCACTGGGACACCTGGCATCGGGGCTGGCATCAGGGGCAGCCATAGGGGCCCTGACGACGGCTCTGATGGTAGTTGATCTAAAAAGTCCAACAGAGCATCAAGTGTCGGAGGCACAAAGTCTGACGGAGGAACCTTTGGCATCAGGGATAAGGTGGGGCCCGACGGGACAGGAAGGTCCCTGGGAGTCAGCATGGGGACCGACTCAGATGTCAGATTTCCAGGGAGAAGATCCACGGGAGTCTCAGGGGTAACCTGTACTGGAGTGGGGAAGGAATGCACCACATCCAGAGGACCCACATCCCCCTCCATCCTGGATTGAAGGTCGGGTAGAGGAGGTTTCACTGGGGAAGGTGGAGGGGAAGATTACTGCCCAGGAGGGACCTGGCAAGAGGACTGGCCATGAGAGGTCAGCAAGTTCGACCGGACATCAGGTGATCTGGTGTCAGCCCCCAACGGGCGAGCTTCGACCGGGCAGTTGCCAGAGTCCCTGGCGGCTGACTTATCAGTCATGGAAGAAGTAGAAAGCGCCGTGTGGGTGGAGGGTGAGCCTCTGACTGACATCGCCTAGTGCCAGACGGGTTTCCTCAGAGCAGGAATCCGTCTTACCAATGACCAGGTGGACACCGGAAGAACTGGAGTCCAGCTTACCAGTGGAGACTGTGCGATCGCCAGGGGTCCTGGCGGGTGACTTAATGATCGAGGATCCCGGCTTGGAACCCTTCCTGATGGACTTGAAAGTACAGGAGGTACCTGGAGCATCTGATGAGGAAGAAGCCTGGACTGTCACCAGGGAAGGCAGCAGGACAGCGGCCTTGTCCGACAGGGAGACTGTGGTCTTAGGGCTGGCGGCCTTCGTGGAGGAGACCCGCTCCCAGTCCTCCAGATGCTCCTGCTCCCGGTGCTTCTCTTTTTCTTTCTTTTTCTTTTTCTGCTCCGAAGAGGGGGAAGAAGCAGATTCCCTCAGCTTTTGCATCTCCTGCTCTAAGGAGGCCATCCTGGACTTCAGAAGATGGGCTTCCAGGGCTTGCTGCCTGCATTTGCATGTGGCCTGGTTGAAGGGCTTGCAGTCTGAGCAGGTCTCAGTGTCGTGACCCGGGCCTAAGCAGAAGAGGCAGAGTTTATGGCCATCCTTTTGAGGAATCTGTGTGCCGCACTTCTTGCACTTCTTCTTTGTCTTGGGTGGAGAAGACATAAAAGACAAATTAACGAACTATTTTGAGAAAATAAGAAAAGGACTAGAATAAAATGGTGATCAACTGGAACAACGTTTACAACAAGGTTCTTGCGCAGGTCAACGGTGGGAAAGAACTGGAAGGTGGGTGCAGGGACTGCCCACTATATAGGGTCACGTTGACTTTGGTCACGTGACATTGGGTGGATGGTCCCCCACCAGACATTGCTAGCAAAAATTTGCCATGCAGTTCAGACGCCAGAGGGCGCAGTCCTACATGTTATGACCTACTGCAGGAATTCTTTCGAAGTAAAATCTACAGCTTTTTCCCACGAGGTACCTGAACTAAGGACCCCTCAAGGTCCCATGTGTCCCAATTGGTCCAAATTCCTGGAAGTCCCAGTCCAAACATGGTGGCTCCCATTTGGATGCATAAGCTGCAAGAAGGCAAGTTAAAATGAGCATTCTAATTTAAATACAGCAACACATTAGAAGTAAGTATTTACAGTAATAGCCAGAGCTTCCACTGCTTTACTATTGACCACAGAGTGGGGCAAATCAGGATGGTGCCTGGCCAGTCATGAGCTTTGAAGCATTCGGACGCAACCCAGACCATTTACTGCATACACTCTGGCTATGGCCTTAAAGAGACAGTCGCAGAGGCACATCATGGCACATTCATGCAGATCAATACAGGATTACCAAGTAATCATGGATTTACTATCTCTGCAGGACATCTGCCTGGCAGTGGGCATTGATGGAGCCCTCAAATTGGTGGGGGCTACACATGTGTTAGAGGTTCCCATCTTCCCTGTATCCCCACAGATCTGACTGCCACTCTAAAACCATGGGACCATATCTTTCCAGCTCACCACAGGTTTTATTGTGGCATAAAAAAAAACTTCAAAATGCAATCACCAAGGTTATCAGGGAAGCCAAATCCAGATACTGTGCAGCTAATCTCCAGGGAAACCTTAGTTGCCCAGACAAGTTCTGGAAGGTCATTCACTCTATTTTGATCCTCCCCATCAACTACTCTAGTACTCAATTCCAAAAGCTTTTTTATCACTAGTCCAACTGAGCTACAACCCAGGAGACCTGGGGTGTTTGAATCCCATCAGCTCCCACTTACATACTGTGTGACCCTGAGTAAGTCATTTAACTTCCTTGTGCTCCCAGGTCGCACCTGGAAACAAGCTCCAACTTAGTGTGCCTTTCCTGGTTAAACAATTTCCCCCTTTCCTAGTTAAATAGTTTTCCCTTTCCCTTTGCTTCTTCTCTGCTCTCATCTTCCCCCCTTTCTCCTTCCCTCTCCCACATCAGTCCTCTCTTCCTCCCCTCCTCCTCTCCCTTCCACATCCCCCATCTTTCTGCTCATCTTTCTAGAAACTCCACCAAGGGTAGTGACATTAATGATCAAGACTGCAAACTAATTCACATCTCTGCTCCTGACATTGCTGGCTCCATCGCCTTCTTACACATTCTGTTCTTCTACCTCAGTAAAGTCCCTGAGGAGTTAAAATAAGCCAAAATCTCCCCTCAAAAAGGGGGTGACCCCTCATTCCCTGGAGATTACCACCCCATCTCCCTTCATCTAACACTGTCCAAAGTGGAGGAAAACTCATGCTTTCCCAGCTCACTGCCTAACTTGACTCATCCACATTCTTCTGCCTTTCTCAGTCCAGATTAAAGAATTCTACTGTATCACCCCCTCCTATGGCTCACAGACTCTGTTCTTTTTCTTTTTTTTGTTATAGAGATTTTTATGGTATTTTCCGTAGGTTTTCTCCCACTTTACCCCACTCAAGGCCCCGGCACACGGCTGTACGTGCATGTAGAGGCACACAAGCACACCGGAATCCAGCTCAGCCCCATCCGCTCAACCATACTGCTGCCCCCTCTCACCTATGCTACCCCACCAGACCTCCACCCAATGTGGACAGAACTATTGGCGGGGGCAACAACCCACCCCCACCACCCCCGGGAGAGGAGATCAGCCTGCCGGTTTGCTCAGTCCCAATGTTTCCGATGGGCCACTCTTCTTCTCCAGGAGGGTTGGGCTACTTTCCTCACTGCAATACCGCCACCACCTGGGTGACCACGGGTGGTGCTGGTGCAGTGAGAAGGCAGACTAGTAGGTAGGGGCAGGCGTTGGCCGAGGACCAGAGCAGAGATGCATCTTTACGTGCCTGTATCTCATTGATCCTCCCCGACTGCTGATGTCTGCAGTGGGTGGGGACCAGAACAAGAAAAAAGAGACCCCATGTCTGGGACAGGTGATGGGCTCCTGCACTACTGAAACCGCAGAGGAACTGCGGGGAGACTCCAGGTGTACACTCCCCTGAATTTCAGAGGGGGCAAGGGAAGGCCTCCTCTGCCCTCACCCAGGGGGTCATCCAGACCTCTAGATGTACCAGAGAGGGGCACTAATGGAGAGATCCCCCCAGTCCTCTCGGCGTATCCTGGGTAGGTGCATTGGGAGCCCTGAGCGAGGGTTTGGACGTAGCAACAGGGGGCTAAAACAGAAAGTAAAAAAAAAATTTCAATTCAGTTTTATTTTTTATACTGGAAAGTATGTGAGCAGAAATGTCCGTTTTCACAAACATCGAGTGGTACATAAATTCGATGATACAGAGAATTAGGTATAAACAATATTTGTAATATTTTACGATATTTGCAGTAGGGAACAGCGTATATGACAGGATCATCTAGCTTGATTGAAACCAATACTTCTCTTCCCATATCAATGACATCCACAAAAAATGACTACCTAAGCCAATGGTACTCACCAAGTTTTAATGAGGAGCCACATTCCAGGAATGATTTTTCCATCAGGGATCACAACAAGGGGAAGTCCTTTATATTTGAGGTTTTGGTTCCTTTTGGTGCCCTTATTAATCTGCTCCTGTATTCTTTCCCTCTCTTTGTTTCTATCACATCCTTTTTTTAATCTGTAAGCATTATTTTTGTCTGGGGACTTCCAGTGACGTCACCGACTGATGCGGTAGGAGAGATTTGAGCTCCATCCCCCACACCCCAGAAAACCACTAATAAATCCTACTATTTAAGGCAAAAAACATTTAAAATGGTTGGAATTACCTCACAAGGTGACAGCAGCACCAGATCCCGACCAAAAAACTAGATAAGGATGACAGAGGATCTGCCTCAAGCACACCGGGCCACAGTAGAAACCCCTCACAGCAAAGTGACTTGGCCTCACATTATGACATGGCAGAGGAGACAGAGCAACTTTCACGGCAATGCTTTGAGTTACTATTGAAGGAACTAAGAGAAATGCACTCCGAAAACAAAACGGAATTCACACAGTTGAATAAAAAACTGATCCACCTCGAACAGCATGTACAAGACACTGAGGACAGACTTTCAACCACAGAAGACACCACAATCTATCTCAGAGGTTGCCTACAGGCTCTCTTTCGGCATGCAGCAGATCTGGAAAGTAAATGTCTTGACCTGGAGAGCCGCTCACACTGGGATAACTTAAGATTGTACGGCTTGAAGGAGGGGGATGAAACACCTAATATGGCCAAATTTCTGGCAGACCTACTACAACACATATTAGACTTACCATCTAATTATGAGCTCCATACAGAACGTGCCCACAGTGCTCTAGTACCTAAGCCAAAGGACCCAAGAGCTCACCCAAGATCAACAGTGATGCAGATTAGTAGTTACTGTACCAGGAGGACATACTTCTAAGGGCATGGCAGAAGAAGGAGTTAAAATATCTGGATTCCCATCTCTGTTTTGACCAGGACTTCCTGCCAGAGAACCAGCATCAGTATCAGGCATATGGGGCAATCATTAAAATGCTCCAGATGAAGCAAATTAAGATTCAGATGCCCTATCCAGCTAAACTATGAGTCTTCTAGAAGACAGCGCAGAAATTTAAGAAACTCCACAGGCCGCCAGAGAAGCAATGGTAAAAAGAGACATCGCAATACCTGGGGAAGGCCTTGATGATCAGCTCAAGCAGAAGAGACCAACACTCGACTGGCAGGTGGTCCACAGGAGAAAATGTAATCAGATGGAACCCCATTCTGCTTCCCCTGCAGTTTTGCAGTTATGGGAGCTTATGAGCAAATTACCTGGCTCAATATAAGAGGAACAGCAGCTGGAGGAGGAGGAATGAGAAATCACCAGACATCTTAAAAGGTGACTGTTATTGTTTTAGCGGCTCAGGATTGGGCTACACAATGGGGGGGTTGGACACTGTGAATTGGTCTAAGTTCCCTGGGCTGGCCAAACCCCCAGTTGTGCAGCTGGTGTGCTGGTTTGGCCAGAATTACAAATAAATAACTCATTGGGGGGGCTCAACGATGGGGTTACAAAACACCCTCCAACTAAATGGAAGTGGGGCGGTGGACCTACACTTGGGTCACATTGCAGCAGAGGACTTCTGATTGTGCAACAAATTCTATAGTGGGCCTGAGAATTTCAGTTAAATTATTAAAATTACAACATGAGATAGAGGGTCATCTCTCACCTTAGTCTAAGTCCTGCTAAGTCAAAGCAAAGTATAATGACTCTACAGGCCGAACTTTAGAACCACTAAAGGCCCACACACGGTTTATAATGAGACTGGAACATTATTGGAAATGTGTTGCATTAAGTAGGATGTGAAAAATGTCTTAAAAATGTTTTGAACTGTTTTTTTAAATGCTTTAAAAATGTATAATCAAACCAGCCAGAAAGGTTTTTTTTTGGGGGGGGGGGGCGGAGATTTAAAGGGCTTTTTTCTCTGTTGCCATTTATTTCCACCTATGAGTTGAGCATTAGTTGGTTGTCTATGACATATATGTGGAGCCCACCTAACCAATGCTGGGCTCAACAAGAGGGTCCCCAACAGGGGAGCAAACAACCCTCTTATATCCCCTCCCAGCTGAAACTGCATCTTCTACCTTGCTTTTTTTGGGAGGGGAATAGAGGTCTGGACCTTCAGACCTTCAGCCTTGGAAGAAAGACGGATCTATGATTTATAGTTCAAACTGTTTATTGCTGAAAATGTTACTTATGGTTTTAAGATGTTTATATTTGCTGCTCCCTATTTCTTTTTACTTAATGCACCCTGTTAAGAAAGTTTATTTAAATTATGTCCAGACCTGGCACCTCCCGAGGGTAAAGTTAAGCTTAAGTGTTATTAATAATGGATAATACAAATACAATCTTTATTTCTTACAATGTTAATGGCATCACCAACTCGGTAAAGAGGAGTAAGATTTTTACCCATCTCAAAAAAACTGGAGCAGATTTCATACTGCTCAAAGAAACACACTTATCTCAAATGTAACATAAAAAATGAAGGAAGTTTGGCTTTGCACATGTGGTGGCATCCACATATAAGCAAGGATGTAGACGTGGAATGGCGATTTTATTACCACATAGAGTACCTTTTGAGCTTATAGACTCCAGGGTTGACCCGGAGGGCTGCTATGCATTAGTGAAGGGCAGATATTATAGGCATGTAGTAACACTGGCCTCCATATATGCTCCTCTCAGATTATTCATACTACAGAATCCTTATCCTAAAGATAGTAGAATGGGTGGAGGGAGCTTTGGTATTGGGGGGACTTAAACCTTGCCTTTTATCCTCACTTAGACACTGCATCCCTGGGGATTTGGGCAAATCGCAGACTTGCTCAAAAAGTGGGAAAGTTACTACCCAATTTAGGCTAAATCCCCCCCCCCACCTGGAATACTGCATGCAGTTCTGGAGACCTCATCTCCACGAGGATATAGACAGGATGGAGACAGTCCAGAGGACGGCAACTGAAACGGTGCAGGGTCTGCACCAGAAGCCATATTAAGAGCAACTAAAGGAGCTTAATATGTATACCATCAAGGCAAGGAGGAAGGGGAGGCATCATAGAAACTTTCAAGTACCTCAAGGGAATCAACAAAGTCCAAGAGGGTAGCATCTTTCAGAAAAAGAGCTGTGCAAGAGCAAGGGGACACAATTTGAAGATAGAGCGGGGACGGCTCAGGGGCAATGTAAGGAAGTATGTTTCCACAGAGAGAGTAGTGGATGCATGGAACAACCTTCCTGAGGAGGTTGTGGGGTCAAAAACAGTGGGGGAATTCAAGAATGCATGGGGCAGACACAATGCAATTCTTGTGGGGGGCTAGGAGGAAGTAGGCTGTAGGTTAACTAGGATCTGCAGCTTATCCAATAGGTAGAGAAACAGGTAGACTGGGTGGGCCAAGCGGCCCTCATCTACCATCAAAGTCTATGTTTCTAGGTTAAATAGACACATAGCACTTCAAACAGGAGAAAAGTTGGGATTTTACATATCCAGTCCACAAAATGTACTCACGATTGGACATTTTTTTTTTTTTTTTACAGTTAATCTTTTTATTGTAATTATTGTAATTATACATACAAATACACTACATTCTCCAATATGCACTTACATAAATTCTTAATAGGAGAAGGAGAAAACATGATGTCTGAAGTATTATACAATGATATTAAAGGGGAAAACAAATGTTGAGAAAACAATATGTAGCAGTACAATCTGTATGATAGAGAGAAAATATGGCAATTTATGCTTCAAGGGGTAAAAGGAGTAGATACAACCAAGAAATATGAGCAGTCATGATTGTACTTCTTTATGCTGTAATTTAATACAAGTATGTGTAAGATTGTATAAAGGAAGAACATAAAAGAGAGAAAAATATCTAAGAAAGTGAACAAGAATGAGAGGGAAAGGAAAGAAGAAAAGGAGATAAAAAGATAGAAAGAGAGGAGATGAAAAAGGAACGAAAGAGCTAGAAGCGAAATTCCAATGTGAACATATAACAACCTATGATTAGACTATTTTTTAACCATGAAGAGCAAGTGGGACAGATAAGGAAGGTGGAGATAGGGGACATTATACTGTCTGATCATGCCCCCATTTTTTTACATGTGGATTTGGGACAACTCAAAAAGAATCTTTTGGAGACTTAATTTGTCACTCATACAGGACAAGGAGGCCCAAAATGCAATTATTGATACCATAAAGACAGCTTTGAGGGATAATGACACACCAGGGGTGTCACCCACAATTCTGTAGGACACGATTAAATCTATACTTGGTTTCAGCCAGGAAAAAGAGGCAGAAGGAAGCACATAAAGAATTTCTCCAGCAGAGGATCTCACAATTAGAAACCCAACAAAAAGTAACAATAGAGTCAAGCAGGGAGGCTGAGCTGAAACACCTTAAAAAAAGAACTTAATGGCATTTTAGACTATCAGGTCAAGCAGAAGCTGATATTCTTAAGGCAGCGATATTATGAGGGTGGCCCATGAGCCCTCAAACTATTAGCTAGTTGTCTGAAACAACGAAGGGCCCAAGCGACAGTAATAAAAATATTTCATCCAAAAACTAGGGTTCCCTTCTCCTCCACTGTAGACATAGCCTCAGCCTTCAAAGAATACTATGCTACCTTATACAAAGTTGAAACTCCACCTGACAAGGAACTGATTACACAATTTCTCGCACCCTGAGACTTCCTAAACTTTCCCAGGAAGACAACCAGACACTCTCTGCCCCTATTACTGACACAGAGATTAGTGCTGAGATAAACAGGACAAAATCAGGAAAATGCCCAGGGGACCAATGGTCTCCCAGGGTAGTTCTATAAATGTTTTAAGGGAATGATAATTCCACTGCTGAATAAAGCCTATAACTTGGTAATGACCGCAGATAAAACGATAGTGCCCTCATGGGCACAAGCAATTGTTGTGGTGTTGCCCAACCCAGCCAAAGACCCGATGAATTGTGCCTCCCATAGGCCAATTTACATTCTTAATGTGGACTACAAGTTATCTGAGATTACAATTACAAGGAGGCTTGAAAGTTTGATACCAAAGTTCATACACATGGATCAGAGGTTTTGTCCCGGGGCGACAAGCATTTGACAATATCTGCAGAGCTGTTAAAATTATAGACCATTTGAATAACACCAAACAGCTGGCTCTATTGATGTGCCTAGACACAGAAAAGGCCTTTGATAAGGTCCTTTGGCCTTATCTAATGGCAGTTCTGACTGGGTTTGGCTTCTCAGATTCCTTTACTCAGCTAATCAGTAGCCTGTTTAAATCCCCTTTAGGTTATGTCTGGGTGAATGGACATATAGCAACCCCATTTAAGTTAGAGGGGCAACTGACAGGGCTGTCCCCTCTTACCTTTATTGTTTGTACTATATATATATAGAACCCCCCGAGTTTTCGAGTAAACAAGAAGCTAGAGGGCATAATGGGGGGGGGGGTACTCCATAAAATAGGGTTGTATGCAGATGATGTATTATTATTTTTAAGTAACCCCCTTACCTCGCTCCCAGCACTTTTCGATCAGATACAACTGTTTTCAGCTGTTTCAGGGTATAGTTTAAGCTTTACAAAGACAGAAATTTTGTCTTTTAATTTTAAGGCCCCTAGAGAAATACAATGCAAACATCCTATGAGATAGGACCTGCAAAAAATGAGACATCTGGGGATATATTTGGGAATCTCCACTGACTCATTTAGGGATGATTATCCCACCCTGGTTTCTGAAATAAATGCAGACTGTGAAATAGACAGCCAGATCTGAGTGCTGTATCAAATGTTTTATTACATATAAAATATGTGATGGGAAGGTCAGTTTGAGGAAACTACTGTCTTACTGGAACTGACACATCAAGACCCCCCAGGGATAAGTTCAAAGTACAGGACAGAGCTAAACTGAAGATATCTGGGGTCAAAACCTTGTCAATTTGCTTTCATCCCAGGGAATAAGATTAGCCATTCATAATTCCCTCATGGAAAATCCTTTGACTTACAAAAGTTGTCAGGAAGAACTTGAGAGGGAGGAGTGTCAGAGAGAAGCCAGAATGGACATTGAAGAGAGGCTGATGTCTGGGCCATGGAGGACCTAGACGAATTTGGAAGGTCCAATATACTTTCCCAGGGAACCCTTGAATTACATCAGAGAGACCTTTGAGGTGTAGATTCCAAGGTCCAGATGGGATTAAAGAGGCAAATACACTTTTGCTTGAATACAGTGATTTAGATCAAAGAAACTTTTGAGATGTGTGTAGCAGAGCACAAACCGGTAAGGTCTGGTTAACCTGAGGGAGGAAAGGCAGTGAGGTCACCTATTATGTTTTTTTTAAATATTTTATTTGGACATCCTGTGAGATAAAATATAGATGCTGTTACACCAAGGCGGAGTTAGTGACCTCATGAGAGGGCCGGCTCAGAACTGTGTTTAATTGCTGAGAGAACCTGGACAGACACACACACAAGACAATATTTCTGACTGAGAGAAGAGAGACCATCAAAGCACTGAAGTAAGGACCTTAGACAGGATTAGTCTGAAGTTATTAATTGTAAGAACTGCATTTTTACCTGTTTGTTTTAAGGCTGTATGTGTTGGGATATATATTTGTTCTGTATTTATTGTTCTGTTTTGATATTTTAAAGTAAAGAGATATTTTTACAACAGAAACTGTCTGGAGTGCCTTGACATTTTTTTTATTTCTGGAGTGCCTTGACAATTTTTTTATTTTAAGTGGAGCTTTTAAAGGTTATAAGTAACACGGTGTATGAACTTATTGTATACCAAAGTAGGAAATGGATAGAGTTCTCTAAAGTCTTCAATAGAGTTCTAAGGATTCATTTGAAATACCTGGTTGGGTGCCCGTAGGCAAAGATATCTGGCCCCCCGAAGACAAAATTATCTGAGCCTGATAATTGGGTATGCTAACAAGAGGTTATCAGTTTGAATCCCTCCAAAGCTTGAGACTAAGGTGGCTTGAACCCACAAAACAGACAAGAGGGTTATCTTGTTCTGTTCACTGTCCACAAATCATATGCTCAGAGGTTGGCACTTTGGGAGTAGAGGGATGACCAGCTGAGTGAGTTTGTGACAGATTGGTTGGCATCAGTGGCATAAAAAGTTTGGTGGTATAAACTTCATTGTACAGTAGGTTAGCTTGAGACCGTTTAACTCACTTGAAAAAAAGAAAGGCAGTGTTTTATTTCAAAAGGAAACAGAACTATATCCTTGACTTACAGTTAAGTTCCTACTCATTTTATTTTTTTTCTAAAGTGCCAGTCAGATTAGCGTAGTCAAAGAAGAAAATGGCTTCCAAATACAGCAGGCACACTGTAGATTTCTTAAAGCAGTTGTGCGAGGAAGGGGAGTCCCATTTGGGGTGAAGGCCAGTAAGCAGAACCTCATAGAGGCCCTGATGGTAGCAGATACCCAGAGCAGGGAGTCACAGACCGTGACTGAAAGGGACCAGACCGCGAGTGTGGCAGAACTAGTGGCTAGTGAGGGGTCCTGAGCCGATGAGGCAGACAGCAGATCCACTGTCAGTGAAGGGCCACAGCAGTAGGGGAAGGTCACCAGTATCCTGAATCCAGAGGTACTCAAGCTTCAAACTGAGTTGTGGAGGATAGAACTGGAGGCAGAGCGACAACAGAGGGAGGCAGACCGTGAGGAACATGAGCGCCAGCGAGAGGCAGAGGAGAAGAGAGAGCGAGAATGCAGAGCTGCAGAGGGGAGGAGAGAGGAGCGCCAATGGCAACATGAACTGGAGAAGCTACGACTCCAACCAGCAGCACCAGGGCAGGTAAGTGGCTTGGGTTTAACTGGGACTGCAGGACTGGGTTACAACTTGAACTCCAAATTAATAGCTGAGTTTAAGGAAGGGGAATATATGGACGCTTTTTTTAAATTCTTTTGAAAAAGTTTGCATTTAGGCTAAAATTCTAGAGAGTCCTGGAGCTTCCAGCTATCCCCGCTACTTACCGGAAAAGCTCGGGATGCATTGGGTCAAATGGACAATGAAGATAGCAATGATTACAGAAAGCTAAAAGCTGCACTGTTAAAAACATTTGAATTAACTGCTGAAACATACAGAGCTAAATTCTGTAAGCTCAGGAGAGGCTCTGATATGAGCTATGAGGAGCTACCCACAAAACAACGTCAGTTTTTAAAATGTTGGTGGGAAGGAATTGAGGCAATCACTGTTGATAAAATTGAAAATGTGATTTTATTAGAACAGTTTTATTGGGCATGCCCAGCAGAGTTAAAAACCTGGCTACAGGACTGAGATCCAAAAACAGTGCAAGAGGCTGCAGAACTCTCGGACTACTATGCCAAAAGCAGACCTGCTCTGAGAGTGAATGGGGCAAGTGTGGCAGTGCAGAGAGGGAAAAGCGTGCCTTCAGGGCAGCTAAAACCCTTACTGCCTCCACCGAAACCAGTTAGCCCCAGGTTTCAAAGAAAAGATTTCTGTGAAGTAAGAAATGTTTATTTGTTATGTAAAGAAACTGGGCACATTGCCAGACAGTGTCCAAGAAGGGCAAGCAATAATACGTAAAGTAGTACCAGAAAGGAAGTGGATTGTTTGTGTGTCCCTGGAAGCATGCCAGTGAACATGAGGGAACACATGCACCCAGTCATGGTAAATAGCGTAGAGTCGCAGGGGTTAAGGGACACAGGGGGGCATCCCTGACATTGGTAAAAGGGGATCTGGTACAGCCTGGTCAGCTCATACATAATAAATAAGCACAGGACTTTGCAGGTGAAGAGAAAACATTGCCACTGGCCAGTGTTCTCCTGGACTGGGGTGAAATAGGGGGAACTGTGCAACAGGTGGCTGTAGCTAACACATTAGCAGTGGATGTGATCCTGGGTAACAATCTCCAGCAGGGGTTGGTATGTGCAGTACCCATAGCCAAGCGGCAAGGGAAAATAGTAGTTCCCTGAATCCCACAGAAACCAGTGTGGAAACCATTGAGAGGCTGGTTCCCCAGCCTGTGTCTCCAAATGGGGAGACTGATAAAAAGGGGGTAGAAATTTCCCCGGTAGCAAGTAACCACACTGCTACCGAGGGTTACTCTGAAGAGGGAGGCATGACCTCTTGTCAGAGGGTTGGGATTGACAGTGATCCTGAGGGCCCTGACGCTAGTGGTAGGGACCCTAGTTTACTGACTGAAGGGGACCTGTCCCATGCCTTGGGAAGGTGTGAGGAGTTCACAGCTGCTCAGAGAAGTGACCCAAGTTTAGAGAAGCTGAGGGCTTGGGCAGACCTGGGCAGTGCACCAGGAGATGACGGTAGACATAAGGTTTATTGGGGAAAAGGACTTATATATATACAGACAGTACAGACAGAGGGAGAGATGCTAGGCAGGCAGCATGTTGTTCCCAAGGAATATCGTGAGCAGTTGCTTAAGGTTGCCCATGATATTCCCTTGTCTGGTCATCTGGGAATCGCACACACAATGCAGCAGTTGGCCCAGAATTTCTCCTGGCCTAACTTCACCCAGCAGGTGAAAGAGTATTGCAGGTCTTGTCACCGGTGCCAAGAAACAGAGAAGGCAGGCAAGAAAACCCAAGCCACCCTGATTCCATTGCCCATAGTGGAAGAGCCATTCCAGAGGGTGGGAATGGATATTGTGGGGCCTTTAAATACCCCCAGCTCCTCAGGGAAGAGATTCATCCTGACTGTGGTGGATTATGCCACCCGGTACCCCAAGGCAGTCGCCCTATCCTCACTGAGGACAGACAAAGTGGCAGATGCCTTGCTTGGGATTTTCTCCCGTGTTGGGATTCTGCAGGAGGTAATCACTGATCAAGGGGGTTCCTTCATGTTGGACCTAATGAAATGTCTATGGAAGAAGTGTGGGGTGGTGCAGAGATGCATGACACCATATCACCCACAAGCCAATGGACTTGTGGAAAGATTCAATGGTACCCTAAAGTCAATGCTCCGGCATTTGCTGAACAGCATGGGAAGGACTGGGAGAAATACCTTCCCACCTGTTGTTCGCATACAGGAGGTGCCCCAAGAGTCGACAGGATTTTCCCCTTTGAACTCTTATATGGATGCCGGGTCCGCGGGCCCCTAGACTTGATCCAGGAGGACTGGGAAGGCAAGCACGTCACCCAGGGAACTCCCATTGTGGATTACATCCTAAGGTTTAGGGAAAGGCTGAAGGAGCTTATGGGGACAGCCCAGAGCAACCTGGCAGCTGCCCAACAGAAACAAAAAGTATGGTACAACCACACAGCCAGAGCTCGCTCATATGTGGTGGGTCAGGAAGTCATGGTCCTTATTCCAGTCTGGAAAGACAAGCTGCAAGTTGAGTAGGCAGGACCGTACAAAGTGGTTAGGAAGGTAAATGACATAAACTACATTGTGGAGTTACCTGACCATAGACAGACCGCAAGGATGTCCCATGTCAACATGATGAAGCCATATGCAAATAGGGCTGACATGGTGTTCGCAGTGTGTAGTCATGGGGAGGGGACAGACAAAGGAGACCCCCTTCTGGACTTGCTGGAAGAGAGTAAGTGGGAGTCCTCTATGGAGGCAGTAAAATTGTCTCCCCAGCTGACCCCCGACCAGATCCAGAAAGCAAAGGAGGTTTTAGAAGACTTTTCCCCCTTGTTTAGCGCCAAGCCTGGACTAACCCCCTTAGCAACACATGATGTGGAGACAGGGACACAGATGCCCATACGGCGGACAGCATATCGGGTGTCACAGGCTGTCCAAAAGGACATTAGGAGGGAAGCGGAGGAGATGCTGGATTTAGGGGTAATCCAGAGATCCCACAGTCCCTGGACCTCACCTGTAGAACTTGTACCCAAGCCAGATGGCTCAACTTGTTTCTGTGTAGACTACCGTGGACTGAATGTAGTCATGAAGTCAGATGCCCACCTGATGCCCTGGACAGATGAACTCCTGGACAAGTTGGGGGGGGCGACCTACCTTATGACCATTGACCTGACAAAGGGGTATTGGCAGGTAGAGTTGAAGGACAGAGCTAGGGAGAGGTCAGCCTTCATCACTCCAATAGGCTTATTTGAGTTCAAAGTAATGCCTTTCGGAATGAAGAACGGCCCGGTCACTTTCCAAAGGTTGGTGAACCAGGTGTTAAATGGTGCTGAGGAGTACACCGTGGCATACCTGGATGACATTGCCATCTTCAGTACCAGCTGGGAGGAACACCTGTCACACCTTAGGGAAGTGCTGGGCAGAATACAGAGGGCTGGGATCACTCTCAAAGCTGAGAAGTGCCAGGTGGCCATGGGAGAAGTGGCACACCTCGGGCATGTGGAAGGCTGGGGACTGATCTGTCCTAACCAGATAAAAATAGAGGTAATACAGGCATGGCCCAGACCAGAAACTCAGAAGCAGGTCAGGAGTTTTCTCAGGACAGCAGGGTACTATCGAAAATTTGTACCAAATTACAGTGCCCTGGCTGCTCCCCTATCTGACTTGACAAAGAAACAGATGCCCAAGAAAATTACCTGGGGGTTCAGCCTGTGAGGAAGCCTTTACCAAACTAAAGGAGGCACTGTGCAGTGCTCCTGTTTTGACAAGTCCCAGCTATAGTAAAACCTTTATAGTTCAGATGGACACCTCAGACATGGGTATTGAAGCAGTACTGAGCCAGACATCCTGCGAAGGAAGGGACCACCCCATAGCCTACCTGAACTGAAAGCTGCTCCCCAGGGAACAAGCATACTCCACGGTGGAAAAGGAGTGTCTTGCCCTAGTGTGGGCCCTAAAGAAATTAGAGCCATACTTGTATGGGAAGCCTTTTGTGGTGCAGACTGACCACAACCCCCTGGTTTGGCTAACACAGATGGGGAAAAACAATGGCAGACTGCTCAGATGGAGTCTTGCTTTACAAGGGTATGATCTGAAAATTGTACATAGGGCCAGAGCCAAGAATCAGAACTCAGATGGACTGTCTAGGGTCTATGAGGAATGAACTGATTTGGGAAGCTCATCCCATGTAGGGGAACAGAGCCACCAAATTCAGTCTAGGTGGGGAGGAGTGTGATGTAGACAGCCAGATCTGAGTGCTGTATCAAATTTTTTATTACATATAAAATATGTGATGGGAAGGTCAGTTTGAGGAAACTACTGTCTTACTAGAACTGACACATCAAGACCCCTCAGAAATAAGTTCAAAGGACAGGACATAGCTAAACTGCAGATATCTGGGGTGCAATTACCTTGTCAATTTGCTTTCATCCCAGGAAATACGATTAGCCATTCATAATTCCCTCAGGGAAAATCCTTTGGCTTACAGTAGTTGTCAGGAAGAAATTGAGAGGGAGAGGTGTCAGAGAGAAGCCAGAATGCATAGAAGAGAGGTTGATGTCTGGGCCAGGGAGGACCCAGACGAATTTGGAAGGTCCAATATACTTTCCCGAGGAACCCTTGAATTACATCAGAGAGACCTTTGAGGTGTAGATTCCAAGGTCCAGACAGAATTAAAGAGGCAAATACACTTTTGCTTGAATACAGAGACTTAGATCAAAGAAACTTTTGAGATGTATGTGTAGCAGAGCACAAACCGGTTTGGTCTGGTTAACCTGAGGGAGGAAAGGCAGCAAGGTCACCTATTATGTTTTTTTTTAATATTTGGACATCCTGTGAGATAAAATATAGATGTTGTTACACCAAGGTAGAGTTAGTGACCTCATGAGAGGGCTGGCTCAGAACTGTGTTTAATTGCTGAGAGAACCTGGACAGATACACACACAAGACAATATTTCTCACTGAGAGAAGAGAGACCATCAAAGCACTGAAGTAAGGACCTCAGACAGGATTAGTCTGAAGTTATTAATTGTAGGAACAGCACTTTTACCTGTTTGTTTTAAGGCTGTATGTGTTGGGACATATATTTGTTCTGTATTTATTGTTCTGTTTTGATATTTTAAAGTAAAGAGATATTTTTACAACAGAAACTGTCTGGAGTGCCTTGACATTTCTTTTTATTTTAAGTGGAGCTTTTAAAGGTTATAAGTAACATTGTGTATGAGCTTATTGTATACCAAAGTGGGAAATGGATAGAGTTCTCTAAAGTCTTGCATAGAGTTCTAAGGGTTCATTTGAAATACTTGGTTGGGTGCCTGTAGGCAAAGATATCTGGCCCCCAAAGACAGAATTATCTGAGCCTAATAATTGGGTACACTAACAAGAGGTTATCAGTTTGAATCCCTCCAGAGCTTGAGACTAAGGTGACTTGAACCCACAAAACAAACAAGAGGGTTACCTTGTTCTGTTCACTGTCCACAAATCATACACTCAGAGGTTGGCACTTTGGGAGTAGAGGGCTGACCGGCTGAGCGAGTTTGTGACACAGACTATAAACGTTGGTCTTTGCTCCTGCTGCCATTACATGCGATGGCACAGACTGCAAAAATGAATGTTTTACCAAGGTTTTTGTATTTATTTCAGTGTGTACCCTGTACAGTGCGTATGCAAGACTATTGATATGGCTTTAAATATTTGTGGAATTCAAAACGACCCAGGGTAAAACAACAGGTTTTGTATCTCTCAAAGAAACAGGGAGGACTGGCCTTTCCATCCCTTCCAGGGTACTGGAGCTCCACGCAGATGAAAATAGTGCTATTGTGGCAAAACCCTAAATATGTTTCAGAATGGAAGATGATGGAAATAACAGCAGTTCAGTCATCACTCCTACAGGCATGCCCCTACATACTAAACCAGAAGCAGGAGTATGCCGCCAGCCAGTTCAAAGGGGTGACAGCATCCCTGGAGGGATGGAAATGGGGGGTCAGGAGAGGCCCAACAGCTCGCTCCCTGTGGCACTGCATGTGGTGGGCATGGGACAATCAATTCTTGCCATCTACCCATGACTCTTGGTTTAAACAACAAACCAGCCAAAGCTTTCACTCACCCTGGCAACTATTGCAAGGGGACATGATTGCCCAGTTTGACACTCTGGCTACAAAATATGCCTGGTCTTCGAGAGACAGATTTCAATATTGTCAAATCCGTACATATGTACAATCACACCTGCACAAACCATCTATAGTTAGAGAAATGGATCTCCTTCCCCCACCTTTTGAGGATATATGGAGGATGGAGAGTGGTAGGGGGTGATAACACTCTTGCACACCAATTATTTAAGAGACCAAGGCTCCTCAACTTTATATATTAAAATCAAGTGGGAGCAAGAACTGGGGATTCAGTTAAGGGAGGAGGATTGGGAAAAAAGCTGGAGATTCACATGGTCTGCTTAATCTTCACCAGATTGGTGGGAGTTTGGCTGGAGAATTAGGATACAGTACTTTATGGTACCAAAGATGCAGGCAAAGTGGGAACAGCAAGTTGTTGGAGACAATGTGGTGATGCATCAGCCACACATGCACGTTTTTTGGCAATGTCCATTGCTCCTTAACTACTGGGAGGAGATATTAGAGCATTTAAAGAGAATATTTATTTTATCAGAAGGGGGGGCCCAGAGCACTTATTATTGGGGTTGCCTCCCTGTACCCTGAGGAGTAAAGAGGCTAAGTACCTTTGGGGAATTCTAACCTTAGCCACCTTGAAAGCCATCACGAAGTGTTGGCTCTAGCCATCTCCCCCTTAGTGGCAGAATGGAAGCAAATGGTCCAACAGATACAAAAAATGGAAAGTATTACCTTTGGCATACAAAATAGGCAGGAAGCATTCCAGAATAAGTGAACACAATGGGAACTAAATAATAATAACTAATAAAATGAACGTAATAGAGTTCACCAGAAGAGCAGGATTTGATAGTTCCAAAATACAGGAGGCAAAGAATGTGGGGCTTCTCTTCTTTTTTTTTTATATAATATATTAAGTTACAAAATCATATTATTAGCAAACACTTACTTGAAAGTAGCGAACCCTTTATGGGTAAGAATGAGAGAGAAAGGTTTGTACGGGGAGAGTGCACAAGTTATACCGGACACATAATTTAAAATAGATATGGGTTCTTGATATTAACAAGGTGACAGCAATAGTTTATTTTATTATCATTTTTCCTTATTTTTGGTTGGGAAGCAGCACTGAATGTAATAATGTTATGTTTTTTAAAACATAATAAGCTTAATTTAACATAAAGGAATAACAGACAAAAAAAATCAAGATTGCGACAATACTGAAAAGAGATACATGTCTGGACTTCTGTATCAAGTTATAAACTATTCAATAAAGAAGTATAAAAAAGCATTATTTTTGCCTCCCTTGTTATTGTTTTCCCTTACTTCCTACTAGGCAGCATTTTCATTCTGAAATTGACTTATCACTTGTAGAATGCAGACAGAACTCAAGTGGAAAATGTCAGCACAGCATGTATTGGAGGAGGGTGGGGTTACTGGAAAAGACCTGAAGGGGCAACATGTGGCCCCTCAGCAGTACCACTAACCTACAGTTCAGCAATTGACATAGTCAGATATTTATAGATATTTCTAAAGAGATTCTCTCTGGTGGCCATATTATAGTACTGCATGCAGGCAGGGAATTTCTGTAGAGAGTTCAGAGAAATTTTAGGAAATGTCTGACAATTACAATTGCTACAGCTGTAAGCAATGTGACTTGCACTTCTGGTCCTCTGTGAGATTGTCCTCGGGCTGATCCTACTAGTGTTCAACTGTTCAGATGTATGGTTTTCAGCACCACGCCTAACTCTGTGCTGGTGAGACTGGGTCCCACCATTCACTCCTTCTGCTACTTTGCCCTAAACTGTCCCTCTCACACCCACTGTTGCTCCCTCTACACTAGTCTCTCTTTTTCATTCCTCAAAGGCAGGTGGCTCTCCCAGTGTACCACCCTTCTCTCTAAATTCCAGTTTTATTCTCTCCCATGCTACCCCTCCTCTTCCTACTCCCTCCACTTCACTGACTCCTGATCTTCCTGTATGTCTTTCTAGAACCTCAGCGTGCCACACGGCCTTCTCCTCTTACTCTCTGTCTCTTTGAAATAACCTCCCTCTCATTCAAACATCTCCTCCAGTCTTTCATCACACACGTGTTCTTAAACTATCCCTCCCTTCTAATTTTCTCCTCTAAATCCATCCCCGTAACCTCCCTCTTATTCCTCTCCATCCTGGTTTTCTCTCTAATATACTTGAACTTCCTTCCCTCCAATTTCAAGGTTTCAGGATTGTTCTTCCATTTTTAGAAGCTTTCTATGCTGATGTATCTGCACATGCTCAGATTAATGTGCTGTGGACATAATACTTTCTCTGTTTGGAGGGAGGCAGTATAACGCAGTGGTTTAAGGCTGTGAGCTGAAAATCTGGAGACATGGGTTTGAATCCCACAGCCCCCACTTGCATACTGTGTCACCCTGAGCAAGTCACTTAACTTCCCTGTGCTCCCAGGTCACACCTGTAAACACGCTTTCAGCTTAGTGTGCCACTCCTGGTTAAACAATTGGAAAAAAAAAAGAATTGGATAGTTTTGCAGTCTCAGTAGGTTGCATGCTTACCTATGGGTCCAGAAGTTCAAAAGGACATGGGCTGTAGCCCAACACTAGATACTTGATGTAATACCCAAAACCTAAATAGTGCTGCATTACAAAAGAGATGCTACACTGTTGAAGGACCGTAGCTCAGGTGACACGCTTAACTGAGGTTCCTTCTGCTCATCTCTGGCTACTCTCCAGGTGACAGTGTGGAACTACCATTTTATCTTCAAGCCATCATTTTTTGAAATTCCCCTTCCCCCAAATTGCACCTGACAAAAAAGATCTTTGGATCAACATGACACTCCTAGTTGTTTATTTTTTTGTTTGTTTTTGTTTGTTATTTTAGATTTTGGCCAGGAAAGACACATTAAGCTTAAGTTTATTTCTAGTTGCATCCTGGGAGCAGATAGAAGCACAGAAACATAGAATGTAATAGCAGATAAGGGCCATTGGGCCTACCTATTCTGCCCATTTTTTAGTGCAGTAGCCCTTTGACTCACCTTGGCTGCTCCAGGGCCCTCGGGGTAGTTCTGAACCCACCTCTGAGGGGGCCGGCCTGGGTTCTGCAGTGGCAGCTCATGTGGGATGGTGCCTCCACCTGGGGTAATGGTAAGGGAATCCTGTGGATAAAGAACAGGTTACCACCCCCCCAAGGAAATAGTACCCTCCCCCACACAAATTACAGTTTCCACACTATTGCCCCACACCCCCCAGCAGCGCTCTTTCAATAACACAGGGACAGTGAATAAAATTCAAACAGTAACCTTATTTATTGGGTGGGGGAACAGGAGGAGAATATCAAACACAATTCACTCTAGGCCCAATACCTTCCCCAGTATCAACCCTTCTCACCGCCCCATGGGTACACCCAGATTGTCCCTGTGCAGTGATGCAGGCCTGGCGTCTTTCATCAGGGCCCAGTTGAACACAACACACATTGGATTGATTATCTTACACTGGCAGATTTGAGTGTCTCTAAACAGAGATGGAATGATTTACCCCCAGACTCCTAACTGACTAGCTAACTAAAAGACTCCCCAGAGTTACAGCTCAGGGTACTCATGGTTTTCAGTCCACTCTGGGGGTTCACAGCCAGTTGTATTTCACGGTACCATGGAGGTTTTAACATAGGTGGTGCACTTGATGGCTCCAGGGATGATGATCTTCACCTGCCTAGCCTTGCCAACTTCGCCTGCAAACCTTTGTATATAGACTTGACACAGCCAGGCCTGTTTCATCTTTCAATCTGGTGTGTCGATGTCTTCAGTCCAGGGAACCAAGTTTGCTTATGTTCCCCAAACCCTATCCACAGCATGCAGGACCACCCTCAGGACCAACACAGGGCAGCAGTGCTTCCACAGTCTCAAAACCTACAGCCCCTCACCTTGAGGATACTTTCACAGCAGGCTGGGTCCTGTTGCAGCAGCTTGGATCAACACTTTCAGACTCTCCCCTGGCTGAAATGTCCACTTCACTTAATGACTTCTGCGCCGTGGAGAGTAGGAATTATTTTCAAAGTCCACAGCCCCTCTCTTATTTTTTCAATTCAACTGAAGTTCAGACTAGCTGGGCTGTCTCAAACTCTGCTTTTCTCTACCCTGTTTCAGTCTCACAAGCAGCTACTTTTCCTTCTGCACTCAGCTTGGCTGATGGAGGTAGGCAGGGTTTGCACAGCCAGTTAGACTGCATTCATTAGAGCAGTCTCTCATCTCACATCCACCCTGCAGTCCCTCTTGACCTCTTTTCGGTGCAAAAAAACAGTCTTGTATTTTTATTGGCTGCAACTCCCCAGGTGATCTCCAGGCTGCCTCTGGGTATTTTCCCAGCAGCAATCAGTTTGTAGTTCTTTAAGGAGCTGCCAATGTGTCTTCCCAACAGGCTCCCTGAAGTTGAGCCCCAGATTATTTAACTTAGCCCGTTAACACCACAACCCCTTGGAAGACACCTGTCAGAGGGTCAGAGGGCTGTAGCCATACCAGGTAAGCCCAAATTGGGGGGGCTTACATTAACATTCATTTTTCTGCTGCTGATCTACAGCGTCATCTCTTCTCCTCCCTTACCTCTATGATTCCATTGTGCCTGTCCCAAGAATTTTTGAACCCCACCACTTTTTTTGCCCCCCCGCTACTGCTGCTGGAAGGCTGTTCCAGGTATCCACCATCCTTTCTGTGTAGTGGTACTTCCTCATATACCTCCTGAATTTGCCCCCCCCCCCGCAACTTCATAGCATGTCCCCTTGTTCTACAGCACCTTTTTCTCTGAAAAATACCCCCTCCTGTATCTTATTAACCCCAATGAGGTTTTAAAAGTTTTCTGTTATAGCCCCTTCCCTCTTCTATTCCAGGGTGTACATATTTAACTTGTTAAGCCTCTCATCAGAGGACCTCTGATGCAGACCTTGCACCATTTTGGTAGCCCTCCTCTGGACCACCTCCACTCTGTCTATGTCCTTCCTGAGATGTGGTCTCCAGAACTGGACACAGTACTCAAGGTGAGGTCTTACCATCGATCTATAAAGGGGCAGCACCATCTCCCTCTTTCTGCTGGTGATACCCCTTACTGTACACCCCTGCATCCCACTAGCTCTACTGACTCCTTGTCATACTGTCTGACCACCTTTAAGTCACCCAGTATGATAACCCCCAGGTCTCTTTCCTGCTTGGTCTTTGCCAGTATCACTCCGCTAATGTTGTACTCCGCTTCCAGGTTTCTATGGCCCAAGTGCATTATTTTGCACTTTTTTTGCATTAAAACCCAGCTTCCATACCCTTGACCACTCCTCCAGTCTTTTAAGATCCCTACCCATCCTTTCCACACACATACACCTGGGGTTTCCACTCTGTTTCTAATCTTGGTGTCATCCTCAAAGAGGCAGACCTTTCCTTCCAGTTCCTCTGCTATGTCACATATAACGACATTAAAGAGGACTGGTCCCAGCACTGATCCCTGAGGTACCCTGCTGGTCACCCTCCCTTCCTCAGAGTGAAATCCGTTAACTGCTGCCCTCTGTCTCCTATCCCCTAACCAGTTTTTTACCAAAGTTACCACCTTATTACCCACCCCTAAGTTCCCCAACTTACTTTTCAGTCTGTTATGTGGAACAGTGTCAAATGTTTTGCTGAAATCCAGGTAGTATATGTCCACCGCTCCCCTTCGATCAAACTCCTTGTTCACCAAGTCAAAGAAATCCATCAAGTTTGTCTAGCATGATCTTCTCCCTGTGAAACCATGGTTCCTTGGATCCTGTAATCTGCTAGATGCAAGATATTCCACAATCCTTTTCTTTAGTAGTGTTTCTATTAACTTACCCACCACCAATGTCAGGGTGACTGGCCTATAATTGCCCACCTCTTCCATGCTGCCACTTCTGTGAAGTGGGACTACCTCTGCCCTTCTCCAGTCCTCTGGGACCACACCAGTCTCGAGCGATCCGTTAAACAGGTCTGTCAGAGATGCAGTCAGTCCCTGCCTGAGCTCCCTCAGCACCCTTGGATGTACCCCATCTGGCCCTATAGCTTTGTCCACTTTCAGGTTAATGAGTGCTTTCTGGACATTCTCCTTGCAAAACAGACTAGTGTCCATATCCCTCCCAACACAACTCCTGTTGCCTTTTTGTAGTCCCTCCCCATCCCTTCTGTTGTGAATACTGAGCTGAAGTATTTGTTCAAGATGTTTTCCTTCTCTTGATCTTCCTCCGTACAGTCACCCTCCTTCTTTTTTAATCATGCAATCCTCCCCTTGTCTTCCTTTTTTTGCTAAAATACCTAAAAAAATCCTTTTGATACTCCTTGAGCTATTCTTTCCTCTGTTTGTGCTTTTGTGCTCCTTACCACTTTGCTTGCCTCCCTCTTTTTTCCCCAGATACGCTTCCCTATCCTCCTCCTCTGTCTGGGTTTCCTTATACCTTCTGAACACTACTTTTTATCCTTTACCTTTTCTGCTACCTGTTTGAGAACCATAGTGGTCTCCTCTTTCTTTTACTTTTGATTACCTGCTTGCCATAGAGGTTAGTTACCTTCACTATGTCCCCAGTGGAGCCATACCCCCTCCATTCTGCACCATTCCCTCAACCACGAGTTAAAGGCATTGGTGCAGAGTTCCCTCAACTTCCACCTGTTGTAGATGGGCAGCACTTCTGCAAAAGCTATAGAACATGCTGCTTGTCTAAGAATTCTTCCCAGCTCCCTAAACTGCCCACGCACTGTTCCTGCTCCATCCCTCGCTAGGTCATTTGTCCCTAGGTGAACAATAACATCCAGCTTTCCTCTCCTTCCCTTCCTACTAACATAGCTAGATGCCAGCAGAGTATGTCTCATGGTCTATCGAGTCTGCTCGTGCTTCTGTACCCTGAGTGGGTACCATAGCCATCGCCCTGGCTCCTTTTCCTGTTTTTCCATCCCTCAAACCCCCACCAGGCAAGCCATCCTTTGTTTCACCACTTGCCTATACCTATCACACCATCTCTTGAATCCCTTCACCATAGAAGCCAGCACCAACTCCCTGGGCAGAGCACTGCATGGTTCCACCACTCTCTTGGTGAAGTATCTCCTCCTCCTCCTCCTCCTCCTCTCACCCCTAATCCTCCCACCCTTGAGCTTCCAACTGTGTCCTCTGGTGATCCCATCCTCCTTCAGCTGAAAGGTCCCATCTTGGTTTACCCTATTGACCCCCTTGAAGTACTTGAAGAACTCAATCATGTCCCCCTGGTTCCTCCTCTCCTCTAGCGAGAACAGGCCAAACTCCTCCAGTCTCTTCTTATATGTCATATTCCCCAGGCCCCGGATCATTTTGGTTGCTCTCCTCTGAACCCTTTCCAGGAGCTGGATGTCCCTCCTTAAGTGTTGCCCCAGTACTGCACACAGTACTCAAGGTGTGGTCTAACCTGGCTATTGTACAGTGGCAGAATCATGTCCCTGCTCCTTGAGGTAATCCCCCTTGAGATGCAACCCAGCATCCTAGTTGCCTTGACTGCAGCCCTCCTGCACTGCTCTGATTTATTCATGTTGACATCCACCAGGACTCCCAGGTCTTTCTCCCCTGCCATGGCCTGCAACTCATCCCCCCCAAGGTGTACACATGTTTGGGTTTACCCCACCCAAGGTGTAGCATCTTACACTTGGAGGAGGAGTTAAATTTCAATTTCCAGGTACAGAACCACTTATCCAGAGTATCCAGGTCCCCTTGCAGGGCCAACCACCCCTCTTCCCCCTCCACCACTGCACCCAGCTTAGAATCATCCGCAAAGAGACACATTTCACACACAATATCTTCCCTGATATTGGAGATGTAGGCATTAAACAAGAGCTGCACCAGAACTGAGCCCTGTGTGACCCCACTAATGACCTCCCTAGGAGACACGACCTCCCCACTGACCACTACTCTCTGAGTGCACCCAGCAAGTCAATTTCCTATCCACCTGACCATCAGTGGTCCTACCCCCATCCCCTTCAGCTTCTTCAGTAGGACATTGTGAGGGACTGAATCAAACGCCTTGCTGAAGTCCAGAAACAGTACATCCACTGGTTCCCCTGTTCGAGTGCTGATGTCACCCGCTCATAGAACTCCACAAGGTTAGTTTGACATGATCTACCTGACACAAACCCATGCTGCCGACTACCCAGGTATCCCATCTCCTTCAAGAACCCCCCAGCCTCTCTTTAAGTATTGTCTCCATTATCTTCCCCACCACCGATGTCAAACTCACGGGTCTGTAGTTTCCCAGCACTTCTCTCAATCCGCCTTTATGAATGGGCACATCATGTGCCTGCCTACATCCCTGGGCTCCCTCCCGTCTCTAGCGACCTGTTAAAGAGAGCCACCAGAGGTGCAGCCAGAACAACCCCAACTCCCACAGAACTCTGGGATGTATGTCGTCTGGCCCCAGAGATTTTTCCTTTTTTAGGGACTTAAGGGCTTCCCACACCTGGCTGAGGGGGATAGCAACATCAGTCCCTCCTCCCCCCTTCAGCAGATCCAACCTGATGCCCTACCCCTGAGTTACCCCTCCCAATGGCTTGTTTGGCAGCAGATGCCCCAGCAAAGAAGGCTGCTGCCCCTTCTAAGTCCTGCAGCTCCTTTTTTGTAAGACTCCCAGCCTCCTTCCTAGTGAACACTGAGGCAAAGTACTCATTCAGTACCTCCGCCTGTTCCCCAGCCCCTTCCACCCACCCCCTGGTTGTCCTCAACCTAACAAGCTGGCCCTTGACCTTCCTCCATTCTACGATGTACCTAAAGAAACTCTTTTCCCTTCCCCATATGCCTTGCACATCTGCTGTTTTTTGGCCTTTGCGCCCCTCACCACCCTGGTGACTCATCTGGCTGAAAGACGGTAGTTCTCCTGATCCATCCCATCTCTCGTTGTTTTGTACCTACAGTAGACAGCCCTCTTCTCCCTTACCATCTCTTGGACCTTCTTGGACCACCAGTACGGTTTTCGAGATCTAGCCCCCTTGTGCTTCACTCTTGCACAGTATCTGGTGGTCTCCTGTAGCCCCCATTTTATGACCTCCCACCTGCCTTCTACATCCATCCCTGGTGTTATCCCCTGCAAATGCCCTTTTAGAATGTCACCCATGCTCCTAAAGTCAGCCCCCCTAAAATCCACTGTCATCATCCTGGAACTACCCCCCTCCCACCCCCAAGTTTAGCTGAAACCAGACCGTGTCGTGGTCGCTCCCAGCCAAGGGATCCTCCACAACCAGATCCCTTACAAGATCCCCATCCACCAGAACCACATCCAAGACACGACCCTCCCTCATTGGTGTCATCATCTGCTGAGTGAGGAACAAATCCAGGAAGCCATCCAGCAGCTTCTACTCCCTGGTCACAGTGGACGACATAGTTCCCCAATCAGTAGCTGGCATATTGAGGTTCCCAATTAGCACCACGCCCTTCCTTCTGGCCCACACTGACCCTTTATGTTATCCAGCAGGCACTCCTCCAGATCTTCCGCCATTCCTGGGGGCCTATATACCACCCCCATCTAGATCTTCTCTCTCGCGGGGGTTTGCAAGGTGACCCATAAGGCCACCACGTTGCCCTCTGCTTCCTCCACCCTAATAATCCCGATGTAATCCCTAATCAACATAGCTACTCCACCTCCTCTGCCCACCTTTCTATCCTTCCTAAGCACAGTGTACCCACTCAGATTAAGATCCCAGTCATGGCCAGGGGTGGCCCAAGTTTCCGTGACTGCTGCTACATCCACCCCACCCTCAACCAACGTGGCCTGGAACTCCATCATCTTGTTCCCCATGCTCCTGGCATTTGTTAACACACCCTCCAACCCTTGTCCCTATTCCCCTTTACCTTATCCTCCCTGGACCTTTTATACGTCCCCCCACCATCCCCCCCAAGGTACCTTCCTCCCCTACGAAACTGTCCAACCCCCCTACTAGAGCTTGAAGGCCAGGCTTACCTGTGACATGTATGGTCGGATCAGCCCCACCATTCCTCCTCCCCCCTTCACAAGTTTAAACCCCATCTAGCCTGAATGAAATCTGTCATCCCCTGTTTTAGAACTTCCTTCCCTACCAGATTTAGGCGAAGCCTACCTCGGTTATACAGTCCCTTGTCATCCCAAACCCCTCCCCCAGTCCCCCAACACCCCAATCCCCCATGCTTCTCCTCACTGCCTGAGCCAGTCATTGACCTCCCTGATCTTCTGTTTGTTCTCCACAGTGGCCCTTGGCACTGGCAGTATTTCCGAGACGGAGATTGTGCATCCATTTTCCTGACAGACTGGCCAGTTCACAGAACCTTGCCTGAGTTTCCAGCACGCTATTTCCCTCTACATCATTTGTCCCCAGATGCACCAGGAAATCTGGTGACCCTCCACAGTCCTTTGCCAGCTCATACACCAGGAACTTTGCCCTAAGCATTGTCAGACCAGAAATACCCACTACCTTAACTTGACAGGTTTTTCCCCTCCCCCTGCCCCTCCCAATGAATACTCCTAATCATGGAGTCCCTCAGCAGGAGTACCTTAGTGCCCCCCCTCATCCTTTGGTGTTCCTCCTTTATGTGCCCCCCAATCCAACCCCATCCCCCCTTCCCCAAGTTCACTTTCCCTGGTTGTCCTCCAACCTCCGTGTGAGAGAACCCTTATGCAGCACCTTTGCAGCCGAGTTCCCGGCTCCCCTTTATAGCCTCCTCCCCACTCCGTACACCAGCCACGCCTTCCTCTCTGACCTCCCCCCAGCTTCTGCAACCCTAGTCCCTCCACCCCCAACTGCGCACTCCTATCCCCATCCCCTCTCCAGCCTCCTCCAGAGTCCTGTTTCCCCACTCCGTGCTTCCCTGCAGGTACCCCTTACCTTTAGACCCTTCTCTGGTATGGTCCTCTCCTCTCAGGGAGCTACCCTCCCTCGATTCTATTTCTCCTCCTTTCTCACTGGGCGTGCCCTCTGCCACCACCTCCGCCCTCTGCTGGTTAACCCCTTCCCCCTGCTTGACACTTAATTTGCCTCCTTCTGCGCTAGCTCACTTATTTGAATTTCCTTTACCTGTCCCCCCCGACTACCCCAATCACTCCCCCCCAGCCTCCTTCTTATCCCCCTCAACACCTCTCACCACTTCTTCCCCACCCAACTTACATAATGGCTCAAATGTATTGTAGCACACAATGCCAACCTCCTGTTTTTGTCCCGATTTTCCACTGTACGCCACTGTAGGCTGTCCCCTGTCAGCCCCAACCTTCCTGTCACCTTCCATCCTTCTACACATTGGACAGTATTCTCTACTGGTTTCCTTCCTGGAAGATGCACCCCTCACTACAATTTCATGCAACATAAGTTCACCCCTCTCGTCTGACGAAACATGTTCTTGTCTCACTCTATCACTGCCCACCTGCCCCTCACAGCCCCCCCAGACAAGTTCATCTCACCCCAACACCTCCAGCCTCATTCTTACCCAGTTAATCTCTCCTCTGATCAGCAATAACTGCCTACAGACTGTGCAACCTCCCTCCCTCCAGGCCCAATTTAGTACCATCGCCGCCCCACAGCCAGTGCACCCTACAACTCTGCCAAAGATGCCTGCCCTGGTGGTGGGAGATCACCTACTGGGACCTTCAACAAACATATTTGGATGCTCCCCCCAGGCCAGGTTTATTCCCCCAGGTGCACCCACCCGCACCCTTCTCCAGGCAGCTATACTGGGGGGAGTATAATACCAGTGAAATTTAAAACACAGCCCTAGAACCAAGCTACTAATCAAGGTAGAAATGATTTAGCAGTGTTTCTTCCTCTAACAGTTCCGGTTGTACAGTGTTGAAAACACAGCCCTAGAACCAAGCTACAAAACAATGTAAAAATGAGTAACAGGGTTTCAGCCCCTAACAGTTCCAGTCAAAAAAATAAACAGAGTCTCAGCCACTCACAGTTTAAGGAGAAAAGAGTCATAGCTGGAGATATGGCACACCCAGACTCCCCCCTCCCCAGATCCCTGAAACCTCAATATACCACCCAGTCACTCAGTGACCTACCGCCCACCTGGACCCTCTTCCTCTGCTCATTTAGAGGTTGAGGTTGAGGTCAGGGCCGGGGTGCATGTGTGGGACAAATATTAGCTATGCAAGTGTTGGAGATAGCTGGGTGTGATCTTTAAATGCCCAGCCGTGAGTTCAAAAGTTGGCGCCCTGGCCTTTAATTGGCCGAGTCATCAGGTGCAGACCAATCAGTCCTTGCCCCCGATGTAGCCATCCCCGACTCTGGAATCCTTCAGCCCTTTTCAAACGACCTCCTTTCCCACCACCAATGCAGCCACCACAACTTCTCGGGACCTCTGTGCACTGCCCGCTGATGCGGCCTGCGCAGTCCCCCTGCAGCTATGCAAGTGATGTCAGAGGTGGCTGGGTGTGATCCTTAAATGCCCAGCCACGAGTTCAAAAGTTGGCGCCCTGGTCTTTAATTGGCTGAGTCATCAGGTGCAGACCAATCAGTCCTTGCCCCCGATGTGGCCATCCCCGACTCCAGAATCCTTCAGCCCTTTTCAAATGACCTCCTTTCCTGCCGCCGATGTGGCCACCACAACCTCCCAGGACCTCTGTGCACTGCCCACCAATGTGGCCTGCACAGTCCTCCTGCAGCTATGCGAGTAATGTTGCCCTAGCAATCCTTAGGACACGCTTCCCATCCCTCCATACTGTGGTGCAGGGTAGGCATCTGACCACCCTCTCTACTCCCTCTCTTACTCCCAACTCTATCCTCTTGATGATTGAGTTCCCCATCAGAAGTTGCTTCCTCCTTCCCTGGGGTCCTCTGCCACCCATCCTGGGGCCTCCATTTGGAAGAGCCCCCACATCCTCGCCAGTCACTACCACGGCTGACTCTTAGCAGTCCTGCTTTGCCAGGGCTGCATAGGAATGTTGTAGTAGAACCAGTTGTGGTTGAGCAATGTGCCTGTGACCCCCCCCAACCTTCCAGATCCCATCACCCCCTCCCTCCTTCAGCCCACCATAGTCCAGACACTCCTCCCATCTGCCAACATCTGAGGTAATGGTGTCAGACTTGGCAGTCACTGTATGGGAGAGGAGGTCACCTGACTCCCAGTCAACACTGCCCTGAGTCTACTGACCTCCTTCTGACTCATAACCAATTCAGCCTCAAGTCTAGAAACCTTCTCCTACAATCCAGAGAAGTGCATGCAGATGGGGCAGCACTGCAGTCTCCAGAAGGTCTCCATGAAGACTACTGCCCCACAAGGCAAGGCAAAGGAAGGCAAATTTTATTTATATGGTGCCCAATCATGGAGGTTCTGGGTGCCTTACAAAAACATACAATAAAATATGCAATAAAACAATAAAATTACATTAAGACAATTTTAAATCAATAAACTATAAATCAGTTTAAAAGCTTTTAGGATGCCGTAATCAGGGACTGAACAAGGATATGTTAAAATTCAGTGATCATTAAAATCCAGACTAAAAAGATGGGCCTTCAGCCTCTGCTTAGACACCTCTACCGAGGGGGCCTCCAAGACTGCAGATGAAAGCGAGTTCCACAGGGACAGACCATAAATGCTAAAAGCACAACCTCCCGAGGTCTTGAATCAAACTCTGGGAACATCCAGGAGGCCCCTCGAAGAGGAGGGGAGGTAGTGAGCAGAGGTCACCGGTGTCAGGAGCTCTGACAGATAGCCAGGGCCCAGTCTGTTTAGTGTCTTATTGGTGAGAGACAACCACTGCATTGCACCACTCCCCACATACTCTAACCCTTCTCTCCCTCTGCTTCCTGTCCTCCTGTCCCAGAACCCAGTACAGCTACAGTAAGCTGTACACAGTACTACTTACCAAAGTACAATACACAGGACCCCAGAGGAGAAGGAAGCAACTTCTGGTGGGGGACTCAACTGTGAGGGGAATAGAGCTGAGAATAGGAAAGTGGGAGAGGCAGGTTATGCACCTGCCTGTTGCCACAGCCAGGAGGGATGAAAAATGAATCCTGAGGATCACTAGGGCAGCAGGACAGGAGGGAGTGCTGGATGTCATTCTCCACCTGGGAACTAATGACCTGACTAAGGATGAGACTGGAACAGTACAGAGGGAGTTTAGGGAGCTGGGAAGGGGTCTTAGACAGGCAGCTTGCTCAGTGGCTTTTGTTGAGGTGCTGCCTGTCTATGACAGGGGACAGGAGAAGGAACTCCATATGAGGAGCTTCAACTCATGGCTGAAGGAATGGTGCAGAGAGAAATTGTTTGGCTACACTGGGGACCCACAGGGGAGGATAAGGACCTATACAGGGGTGATGGCCTGCATCCATTGAAGAAGGGAACTGCAGTTCTCAGTGGATAGTTTAAATGTTACTTTGATGAACATTTAAACTAGCCAAGGGTGCTGACAGAAGGAATCGGGGGGTCAGAGACTGCATCTCCCCACAGCCTGAAGTAGAGAGTTAGGAGAACTCGAGGGGAGAGGAATCCCCCAGGGTGCAAATTAATAAAGGGAGCAGTGTGGTAGAGATAAAGCGGGAAAGGAATAGGAGCATTAAAAAAGAAAGGTGGGAAGAAGGGAGGGCAAAAAGGAAACAAGGGGTCAACAAGCAGAGTGGAAACAAAATCTGGAAGGCCATGTGTGTGAATGCTAGAAATCTAGATAATAAGATTCCTGACCTAGGGGCCATCATGACAGAGGCCGACCTGGATATTGTGCCATTACTGAGTCATGGTCACTGAAAACCATGACTGGGACATGATCAGACAAAGCTATAAAGCAAAGGAGGAAGTGTGGTGCTTTATGTGAGGGGGAAACATAAAAGTCACAGAGATACAGGGACTACAGGAGGTGGTAACTGTATTGTGGGTCACCCTGGAGACAGGGAATGTTAGACATTATTCACACTGCAGTGATCTACATACCTCAAGAACAGAGGGAGGAATTCGATAAGATATATATAAATTTTTTTTTTATTATTTAAAAGTTCAATCATTTACAGGATAAGTTCTATGAGAAACAAATCTCATTTACAGAATGTCCCAAGTCATAAGTACAGCTTGTAAAATCTTAGGCAAGCCAGTCCATACAAATTATATAGAGAAACAGGATATAACCAGCATAAATCACAAGAAAATAAAATTGTGTTAAATAAAATGGAATTAATTAATACAAGTACAGTATTGCTCCAGTAGAAGTAACTTCTCCAAACTTTCCTTGAAAACATTCAGGAAACAAGAGTTCCGCAGTGAAGTAGGGAGCTTGTTCCAAGAAAAGGGGGCATCATATGAGAAACTATCCCTTTCAAAATGGGTTTTGACTCAGGGTAGGACTAGGCCACGATTTGGAACATCACGCAAATTATGACTATGGGTAGAAGTTAAAAGTCTGCTTGATAAAAAGGGTGGTTTATGGTTTTAAAGATCAGGGATAGCCAATGAAGGGTACGTCTAGATGAAGTAGAAAGCCAACTGAATTGAGTAAGTAATGTGCGATGGTGTTCTGTCCTTTTAGAATTCAAAATAAAGAGCAAAAGATGGTAGCAAATGTCATCAACAGAGAAAAGGCTGGAAACATTGGCATTTCGATAGATTGTTGCCATAATCTAAATGAGTAAGATTGCCTGGGTCACAATTACTGTAACTTGCAATCCATGGAAGACAGACAGTACCTGGCTCGTTTTAAAAGTCCCAAACACTGTCTGGTCATTAGAACAGCAAGACTGATGTGAGATTTAAATGTTAGCTTGGAATCAAAAATAAGACCAAGATATCTGAATTCTTGTGCAACCTGTAAGGAATTACTGTTTAGAGTAATAGAAAAGCAAGAACGTGCTTGATTGATAGAGGACTGGGATCCAAATAACATTGTTTTTTTTTGTTTTTTTTTACTGTTTCAGAGTAAGAGATTGCAAGAAAACCATCGAACAATTTTGTCAGAATCAGTCTGGAGGGTGTTGGTTAGAAAGGTAAGGATTTTGTGATAAAAAAAGTACAGTGTTGTCAGTGTAAAGTCAAACTGTACTCTAACTACTGAAGACAAAGGACCAACAAACAAATTAAAAAGAATAGGGCCAAGAATAGAACCCTGGGGAACCCCTGTGAGTGAAGGATGAGAAAAGGAGAGACATCTATCTTAAAGAACAGATTAGGAATGACTGTGAAGATATGAAGAAAACCAAGTAACAGTATTATGAGAAAAGCCATGAGAGCATAAATGTGTCAAAAGTAATTGGTGGTTAATGACATCAAAAGCTTTGTACAAGTCTATGAAGATAGTGTCACCACAGTGACCCTTGTCCGAAGCTCTAGAGATAGAATCATGAAACTGTTGAAAAGGGGTTGAGTCGAATAGTGAAACCTGAAGCCAGACTAAGCATCAGAAAGGACTTGATAAGTGTCTAGGTATTCCAAAACCTTTCTATGAACTATCTTTTCATGGATTTTGAAATTACGTGAAGTAAAGAAATTGAATGATAATTTTCAACTGATGATTTATCTCCACTTTTATCAAGAGGAATGACTGCGGAATGATTCCAAGCAGCAGGAAAAGTTTGACTTGTAAGAGACAAATTAAAAATGTAAGTCAGTAAAGGAGTTATTATATTGGCTCAAAATTTAAGCAAATAATTATCTAGATGGTCATTACCTATAGCAGAATCCTCTCTCATAGATGACAAAAGGTGAAATACTTCCTTGGTACTGATGTGGCTAAAGTAAAATTTGGATCTGGAGGCAGAAGTTAGTGATTGAAAGTCAAGACATGAGTTCCTGCTAGTTAATCCATCCTTTTCCAGTAATAGGCTTGGAGCTTCAGAAAAAAAGGTGTTAAACATGTCAGGTATTAGTGAAAGCCAATGGCAAGAATGACAGAAAAGGGGAAGGTGCTGCTGGTGGGGGACTGGAACCTGTCAGATGTGGATTGGAGCCTCCCAGTAGCAGCATCAGCTAGAAGCAGGAACATTCTGGACTTTCTGTAGGGAGGATTCCTCAGGCACCTAGTCAGTGAACCCACCTGTGATGAGGCAATAGTGGACCTGGCACTCACTAACATAGACAATATTGCAGACATCAAGGTGGAAGGCCACTTGGGGACCAGTGATCACTGTGAAGTGTGGTCCAATATAAGGATGGCTGTGGAATTGAACCACACAAGGGTGAGGGTCCTGGACTTCAGGAGGCAAATTTAAAAAGATGGGTGAATGCCTTAGGGATGACCTTGCAGGCGTGGGTGACCTAAGTGGAGTGAAGGAACAGTGGGCAAAGATTATAGGATTCATAGTAAAGGCAACAAACCTGTGTGTCAAACAAGTGGGCAAAAGGAAGAGAAAAAAGATGCCACTATGGTTCTTGAAAGAGGTGGCTGAACAGGTAAAAATTAAAATGCTTGCAGTCAGAAAGTATAAGGAGACACAGAAGGAGGAGAATTGGGAGGTGTATCAGTGGAGGGAAGCAGGGAAAGCAGCAAGGAGTGCAAAGGTGCAAACTGAAGAGAGAACAGCCCAGAAGGTAACAAAAGGGAATGAGACATTTTTTAGATATGTTATTCTGATATGATATTCTATGTTTCTATATGGTCAAATGTATGGCAGCTTAGATTCAACGCAAAGTAATGCACATGGGAAACAAAAACCCAGGGGAAGAGTACACAATGGGGGGTGAGATACTGACAACAACAAAAATGGAAAGGGACCTGGGGGTAGTCATATCAGATGACCTAAAGGTGGGCCAGCAATGTGAGAAGGCAGTAAGGAGGGCTGAGGGATACTGGGATGCATAGGGAAAGGTATCACCAGTAGAAAACAGGAAGTTGTTGGCCCTCTGTATAGACAGTTGGTAAGACCACATCTGGAGTACTGTATACAGTTCTGGAGACCCCATCTCTGCACGGACATAGACAGGGTGGAGGCTGTCCAGAGGAGTGCAACCAAAATGGTGCAGGATCTGCACCAGAAGATGGTGCAGGGTCTGCACCAGAAGACGTATGAAGAAAGACTAAAGGAGCTTAAGATGTATAGCTTTGAGGAAAGGAGGCAGAGGGGGGACATGATAGAAACTTTCAAATACCTCAAGGGAATCAAGAAAGTCCAAGAGGGTAGCATCTTTCAGAAAAAGAGATGTGCAAGAACAAGGGGGCACAATTTGAAGATGGGGGGGCGGCTCAGAGGTAACGTGAGGAAATATTTCATCACAGATAGGGTTGTAGATGCATGGAACGGCCTTCCTAAGGAGGTCGTACATTCAAAAACAGTGGGGGAATTCAAGAATGCATGGGACAGACATAAGGCAATCCTTTTTTTTTTTGAAATCTCTGTTTGTCCGCCTTCCCAGCCTGCCATTGCTGACCCTGCAGGAGCCCCAAGGCAGACATCCCTCTACCTTCCACCCTGCCTGAGCAACCCCCAGATCCCCATGGAACTTCAGCTTACCCCCCGAGTGGGGATGGGGCAGAGCCCCTGTGCCCCATCAATCATCTTTCTTTGGTCGGGGAGCCGTCGGGCAGGTGAAGGCACATCGAGTCCACGTCTCCGGGGCTCCGTCTTCCCGGCGATGGCAGGGTCTTTTCCTTTCTTTCTCCCATCCCTACAGCATGAGACCCAGACACCAAGGCACTGAGTGCCGATGTTGCATTGTATAGCAGCCGCCCATCCCCTATTGTTAGGGGCTTGTAATACTCCGAGCCTCCACTCGGAGTTATACAAGAGCGTGGGCTATGGCCTCAACCCTCCCCGGAGTAGGCGAGCTGTCGTGGGATGCTCAAGCCTATCTCCCCACGGCCCACCCACCAGTGACCCGAGTCTGCTCCTGAACCCGGGTCGCCAGTGTGGAGCAAGGTGTGGCGTCCAGCGCCTCAACCCTCAGCGCCACCGGGCTGGCACCTACATAAGGCAATTCTAGCGGGGGGTGAGAGGAAGTAGGTTGTTGGTTAACTAGGATCTACAGCTTATCCGTTAGGTAGGGAAATGGGCAGACTAGGTGGGCCAAGCGGTCCTTATCTGCCATCAAATTCTATGTTTCTATGTTAGTGAAAACAGGAAGCCAGGGGTGGGATTGTAAGGTTCAAAAGGGAAGCGGGGACTGTGTAGAGGGGGACCAGGAAAAGGCAGTCATCCTGAACAAATACTTTTGATCAGTGTTTACAGAGGAAGAAGAAGAAGGAGAGGGGCCACAAAAAGTAAAAAGAGATTTAGAGGGAGGGAGTTAGGGAGGTGAACACTAGTCCTATTTTGGAGGCAAGAGTCCTGAAGGGACTTTCTAATCTGAAAGTGGACAAAACAATGGGGCCAGATGGGGTGCATCCAAGGATACTGAGGGAGCTCAGGAAAATACTGGCTGCACCTCTGACAGTTCTGTTTAACAGCTCACTGAAAACAGGAGTGGTTATGAATGACTGGAGGAGGGCAGATGTAGTCCCACTACACAAAAGTGGTAGCAGAGAGAAGGCTAGCAGTTATTGGCCAGTCAGCCTGACATCAGTGGTGGTGAAGCTAATGGAATCACTGATGAAGGAAAGGATTGTGGAATATCTAGAATGCAATGGGTTATACGACCAAAGGCAGCATAGTTTCACAGGGGGAGGTCATGTCAAATGAATATGATAGATTTCTTTAACTGGGTGACCAAGGAACTAGATCAGGGTGGAGCAGTGGACATGGCCTACCTAGATTTCAGTAAGGTGTGTGACACCATTCCACATAAGAGACTAGTAAGCATGTTGGCAGCTTAGGAGTGGATCCAAAGGTGGTAAACTGGATACGAAACTGGTTAGAAAGTAGGCAGCAGAGGGTGGTGGTAAAAGAAGTTCACTCCAAGGAAGGGATGGTGACCAGCAAGATGCCCCATGGATCAGTGATGAGATGGGTCCTCTTCAATGTCTTTATAAGTGACATTGTAGAGTAGCTGGAAGGGAAGGTCTGCCTCTTTGTGGATGACACCAAAATCTGCAAAAGGGTGGATACTCCAGGGGGAGTCAAAAGGATGAACATAAACCTGAGAAAATTAGTAGTGTGGTCAAGGGTATGGCAGCTGAGTTTCAATGTGAAAAAGTGTAAAATAATGCACTTAGGGCACAGAAATCCAGGTGCGGAGTACAAAGTGGGTGGAGTGGTATTGATGACCATAAAGCAGGAAAGAGACCTGGGGGTAATCATATTGGATGACCTAAAGCTGGCCAGGCAGTGCGACAATGCAGTAGGGAGGGCTAGTGGGATGCTGGTGTTCATAGGGAGAAGTATAAGCAGCAGAAGAAAGTGGTGTTGCCTCTGTATAGCTTGCTGGTAACACCACACCTAAAATAGAAACATAGACTTTGACGGCAGATAAGGACCACTTGGCCCATGCAGTCTACCCATTTCCCTACCTATTGGACAAGCTTCAAATCCTAGTTAACCAACAGCCTACTTCTTCCTAACCCCCATTAGAATTGCCTTATGTCTGTTCCATGCATTCTTGAATTCCCTATTGTTTTGGACCCCACAACCTCCTCAGGAAGGCTGTTCCATGCGTCCACCTCCCTCTCCGTAAAAAAATGCTTCCTCAATTGCCCCTTAGCTGTTCCCTCTCTATCTTCAAATTATGCCCCCTTGTTCTTGCAAATCTCTTTTTCTGAAAGATGCTACCCTCTTGGACTTTGTTGATTCCCTTGAGGTACTTGAAAGTTTCTATCATGCCCCCCCTCCTTTCCTCGAGGGTATATTTATTAAGCTCCTTTAGTCTCTATTTGTATGGCTTCTGGTGCAGACCCTACACCATTTTAGTTGCCCTCCTCAGGACTATCTCTACCCTGCCTATGTCCTTGCGGATATGGGGTCTCCAAAACTGCACGCAGTACTCCAGATGGGGGTCTCACCAACTGCCTGTACAGAGGGATAACAACTCCTTGTTTTCTGGTGCTGAGGCCTCTCCTTATAGATCCCAATATCCCCCCAGCCCTTACTGCTTTCTCACATTGCTTGCTTACCTTTAGGTCATCTTATATGGCTACCCCCAGGTCCCTTTCCATTTTTGTTGTTGTTAGAACCTCTCTCCCCCATTGTGTACTTTTCCCCTGGGTTTTTGTTTCCCAGGTGCATTACTTTACACTTTTTTGCATTGAATTTAAGCTGCCACACTTTTGACCATTCCTCCAACTTTGCTAAGTCCCTTCACATCCTTTCCAACCCCCCCCCCCCGTGTATCAGCCCTGTTGCAGATCTTTGTGTTGTCTGCAAAGAGGCATACTTTTCCTTCCAGTCCGTCTGCAATGTTTCCTATAAAGACATAACCCCGCTTTCTTCGGAGTGGACTCTGTTTACTATTACCCTCTGCATCTTGTCTAGCCAATTTTTAACCCAGGCTACCACCCTGGGACCCAATCCCAGGCTGGCTAACTTGTTAATTACTCTTTTGTGTGGGACTGTGTCAAATGCCATGCTAAAGTCTAGGTAGACCATGTCCACAGCCCCTCCTTGGTCTACTACTTTGGTCACCCAGTCAAGTAAATCTATTAGAATCGTCTGACATGACCTTCCTGCTGTGAATCCATGCTGCCTTGGGCCCTGTGCCCTGCTGGCCTCTAGATACTCAACAACTCTTTCTTTCAAAAGTGATTCCATCATTTTCCCTACCACTGAGGTAAAACTAACAGGTCTGTAGTTTCCTGTCTCTTCTTTGCTCCCACTTTTGTGAAGGGGATTCACATCCTCCTTCCTCCAGTCCTCAGGTACCACACCATCCTCCCATGGTTTGTTAAAAAAGGTAGTCAGTGGTGTCACTAGTTCTCCCCTTAATTCTTTTAGAATTCTGGGGTGAATCCCATCAGATCCCATTGCTTTGTCCACCTTCAGTTTCAGGAGTTCTTTTAGAACCCTTTCTTCTGTGAAAGGACTGGTATTGACCCCCTATCCAGAGTGCTTCTGTTGACTGGATTAGGTACCTCCCCCTCCTCTTCTTTTGTGAATACTGAGCAGAAGTGTTTTTGTTTAGTATCTCTGCTTTTTCAATGTCACCCTCTGCCCACCCTCCCCTTTATTAAGCCTCACTATCCCTCCCTTGGTCTTTCTTCGCTCCCTAATGTACCTATAAAAGGTTTTATCCCCCTTCTTAACCGAGTTGGCTATCTTTTCCTCGGTTTGGGTCTTTGCTATTCTGACTACCTCCCCCGCTTCCTTCTGCTTTAACTGATACAATTCTCTGTCCTGCTCCTTCTGTGTTTCCTTATACTTCCTGAATGCTATCTTTTTCTCCCTAACCTTCCCCACCACCTCTTTTGAGAGCCATAGTGTTTTTTTTCCTTCGTTTTGATTTGTTTATTAGCTTCACACATAGGCTTGTTGCCTCTATGATGGCAGTTTTGATGTTTTCCAATTGTTCCTCCACCCCTCCTTCTTGCCCATTTGCTAGTGCTTTTCTGAGTCACTCTTCCATTTTGCCAAAGTCAGCCCTGATATAGTCCAGTACCCTCACATTTGTATGGCTTGATTCTACAGCTGTGTTTATCATGAACCACACTGTTTGGTGATCACTTGTTCCCAGATGGCTACCCACTTCTAAATCTGAGATCCTTTCTCCATCCCCACTTGAGAAGTACCAGGTCTATGATTGCTCCCTCCCAAGTGGGTTCCAACACTAGCTGTCTGAGGCATACGCCCTGTAGGTCATTGAGAATGACCCTGCTCTTGGATGTGGCTGCAGCAAAGGTGCTACAGTTAACATCTGGCATATTCAGGTCCCCATCAACAATATCTCCCCTTTTTCTGCCATCCTAAGGATGCTGTCTACCATTTCCTCGTCCATTTCCTCCCCTGAGATGGGGGTCTGTATATGGGGGGATGCTGGGGTGCATAGGGAAGGGTAGAGAGGGGTATCACCAGCAGAAGGAAGTGGCATTGCCTTTGCATAACTTGCTGGTAAGACCACACCTAGATTAGTGTGTCCAGTTCTGGAGTCTGTCTCAGGAAGGACATAGACAAAATGGATGAAGTGAGAGGAGGGCAACTAAAATGGTGCAGGGCCTGCATCAAAATCCCTATGAGGAGAGACTATATAACTTCAATATGAACACCCTGGAACAGAGGAGGGAGAGGGGAGATATGATAGAGACCTTTAAATACCTCAAATGGGCAAGTAAAGTACAAGAGAGGAGCATTTTTCAGAAAAAAAGGTGCTTAAAAACAAGGGGACATGCTATGAAGCTGGGGGGGGTAGATTCAGGAATATATGTGAGGAATTACTTCTTCACAGAAAGAGTCGTGGATTCCTGGAACAGCCTTCCATTGAGGGGATGGGGCAAAAACAGTGGTGGGAGTTCAAGAATGCATAAGATAAGCACAAAGGAATCATAGTTGAAAGTAAGGTGGATGGAGAAGGAGCTGTAGCTTGAGCATGGTCTGCAGTAATAGTGCAGGTACAGAGAAATGGGCAGACTAGATGGGCCAAGCGGTCCTTATCTGCCATCAAATTCTGTTTCCCTTATATTTACCTACACAAGGTATGTCACCGAAATAGTATGTTATTAACAGCAACACTTACATCCAACCCCTTTTTTATTTATTTAGAGTAACCCCCCCCCCCACCTTCATCTAGCTATTAGTGTAGCAGCAAGCCCCTATGGAATGTGCCCCCAATCACAAAATCACTCCAAGTCAGTTAGCAGCAAGCCCCCACTTGGGAGGATAAGAGCCTATGCAGAAGTGATGGCCTGCATCCATCTGGGAGGGGAACTGCAGTTCTCAATGAGAGGTTTAAGTGTTACTTCAATGAGCATTTGAACTAGCTGAGGGGAGGGTGGAGGAAGAAAAAAGGGATGCAAAAACTGCCCCTCCCTAGGCTAAGAATGTGTGCAGGGAAATCCCAAGGTGCAACAGTCCCACCACAGAGCAAGTTAATCAATGAAGAAGAGGAGTAGCAGAGGAGGAGGAAGTGGGGAAAAAGTGGGCACAATTGGAAAAAGGGTGGAAACAACAGGCAGAGAGCTAACAAAATCTGTAAGGTCATGTGTGCTAATACTAGAAGTCTGAGAAATAAGATCCCAGACCTAGGGGCCATCATGGCAGAAGCCGACCTGGATGTTGTGGCCATTACCGGAAGGAAGTTAAGTGACTTGCTCATGGTCATATAGTATGTAAGTAGTGCTATGGGATTCAAACCCAGTTCTCAAGGCTTACAGCTCAGTGCTTTTAACTACTACTCTATACTGCTTCCCAAATTTACAATTTAAAATAAATACTGTAACTAAATAAATAAAAGTCTCCATGCAGGTTGGCATACAAAGGCTAGAAATCGTTAGTAACTCTGGGGAAGGGAGGCCCGAGTCTTATACAGTAGTCAGTCCAATAGAACTTCCTGTCTATCAGATTCCCATAGCTAAGGATCTTTATTATTAATAAACACTATCCCAGCTATCCTAGAAAGCCAGGCTTATTCCAACAGCAAAAGATAGGCACTGCACTCATGGAGTTATTCAATTCAATTCAAAGTTTATTTTACCAGGAGAACACCACTGAGACAACTCATTTGCGAGGAGGTCCTGAGGGGACATAAGTATAATACAAAATACAGAACAGTTACAGTGGTACAATACAAATACAGCTGAGATACCATATACAGGAAAAGCAGACAAAAGGAAGTTAACTGGGTACAATACTGAAAAGCAAAATGTTTCCAAGTCTAATACAGGTGCTTATACAGGTAAAGTTAGTTTATTTATTTATTTATTGAAATCTAGGATTACAACCTTTGAGCTTCAAGCTCATTTACAAAGGTTCCACATCAGACATCAAGGCATAGATAAGCACACTACAATACAAGAAACTGTGTAAAAAAAAAAAAAAAGGCAAGGAGGGCTGAAGGGCAATTAAAAATACAGTAGGGACAAGTTATAGCAGTTTCTGTACATTTCCTATGAGATTAAAGAATAGACGAGCAAAGTAGGTTATTTGGGCAGCACAATCGTCCCCGGTTAGAGGAGGGGGAGTACACATAGGCAGTGGCGGAAGGATGGCGGTAACCTCAGGCACAGGGTCACTTTGTCATAGTGGTTAAGTTCTGTTAAGGCAGAGGGTGGGTACGAAAGCGGAGACTGAGGTGGGTAGGGGAGCACATGAATAGGAAAAGGGGCAGGGAGTGGGGGGAAGGGGAAATGGGAATGTAGGCATGAGTGATGCTGGGTGGGCAGCTGATAAGTTGAGTACAACAATTATGAAAAATGATAGGTGCAAAAAAGTAAATTGGAACAATAGAAGAAGACAGAGAGCAAGGTCAAGGGATTTTACAGCAATAGAGGATGGTCAAAGACAGAAAAAGTAATACAGGTTACAGAAATATAACAGGAGGGGGAGAGGAGAGCAGGTGTGGGGGAATGGAGGGGATGAAAAATGCAGAAAACTTAGAAGCATCGAAGAGGGGGAGACACGGGGGGGTGGATGATATACAAGTGCTTAGTACTAGTGCTGGATGAGGGGAAATAGAGGGGTTGGAAGCAAACTGGGCCAGAGGGGAAGTGGGGGAGTAGGGGGAGGATTAAGTGCCAGGAGTCAGAGAGAATATACATGATTACAGTAAGCAAGTTCAAGCATAGCAGTTACATGCGTCCTTCAACATAAGCCCAGTCAAGGACTTGAACATACACAAGCCAACGGTAAGGTTAAGTTTAAGGGTTTTTTGTATAGTGTTCCATAAGGTCGGCAGGGCATAACTTAGGGATGAAGAACCAAACTGGGTTCTAATCCGTGGAGTATCAAATATTATATATGAGAACTTCTTGAAAGTGTACACACTGGAGGCACATTTAAACATGGAACAGATGTAGGTGGGGAGTTTCAGGGTTAGAGCTCTGTAAACCCAGTTAAATTAAGTATTTCACCCAAACACTGGAATCAATATCACAGTGCAGCTTTATTGTAGAGTAATTCTTAAGGGTGAACTGAAATGAAATGTGCGTCACTACCACCTTGGTGCTTCAAGAATTCCTCTCTTCGTCAGGGGGTGTGGCAAACAAGGGAACCACGTCAGTTTAATTACTGAGTGTCGTGAATATTAAACATTACAGGCATACACCATATTACAAGTGCACCCTTCACCCACTTACCTATTCCCTAATGTTCATTCCTTGTGTTATATGTTTTTGCTTTATTCAGAACGGACTGGGGCGGGAGGGTGACTTGCTCAACCGGGTCCCCCCCTCGCTGAGCCAAAACCCATGACCGAATCCCGGGGTCGAGGAGCTGGCAGCTCCACTAGGCAGGCGGACCTCTCCCGGACCAGAAACTGTCTTAACTGCCTGCATTTTACCTGAAAACCGCTCTTGCAAGCGGAGAGCTGCATGGGTCCACATTCACTTCTTTTGCTCGAGTTTGGCGCCTACATCACAGAGAAGGATCAGCATCGATTGGCTGTAAGGGCTCGACGGTGAGCAGCTGAGAAGTTAAAAGGCTGCCTCACTCTCTCTCAGCGTGCTATTCAGAACGGACTGGGGTGGGAGGGTGACTTGCTCAACCGGGTTCCCCCCTCGCTGAGCCAAAACCCATGACCGAATCCTGGGGTCAAGGTGCTGGCAGCTCCACTAGCCGGGCGGACCTCCCCCGGACCAGAAACTGTCTTAACCGCCTGCGTTTTACCTGAAAACTGCTCCTGCAAGCGGAGAGCTGCATGGGTCCGCATTCGCTTCCTTTGTTTCTAAATTTCCCGCCCACCTGCCCTGAGGCCGTGTGGACTTAATTAGGCTTACGCCCAGCCCATTGGGTGCAAACGTCCAATCGTGGTTCGGAGGCTATCTTTCCCAGGAGGAACTCCCTGGCGACATCCTCCGCCCGCTACTCCCTAAGCCACGACCTGCAAGAAGTTGGAACTTTGCTGCAGCACTGCCTGACTCTCTATCCTCCTGCAGCTGCCTGAATTACCGCAGGGTGTTTCTTTCTCCCTCGGGTCAGTTCTATCAACTGCAAAATGGATTGCCTCACCGTGAGGTAGCATACCATCCGGACAATACTCCCCCAACTTTGAATCTTCTGATCCCTGCCACTAGCTAACTACAGGACTTAACACTGTTAGTCTATTGTTTTGCTATAGAAAAAGGTACTGAGGTTATATAGTGTTAAATCTTACTAATTCCTGCTGCTAGCTAAATGTTAGGTTAGTGGCTCCACTGCACAACAGTTTATAACTAGCCTTCAATACCTGAGTTAGATAGGGAACCTAGAATCTTTAATGCATCACTAGGAAATGCTTATAGAACCTCTGTTTGTTAGCCTGATTTGATGTGTTCCTCATTAGTGCTAAACTAGATTACTAATAGCAGATCTGACAGGGAACCTAGAACTTAAAGGTTTTGTGCAGCTATGTCTAATGTAACTCGGTTGATGGCCTGAACCTGTACTGTTATCCACCAGAGATAAGCTGCCAAGTGAACGAAACTGCTTGTATCAGTTTCCACTAACTTCTCCCTGCCATGAGCTTGGTCACTATGCAATAATTTGAAGCAGTGGTATAGCCCTGTAGCTCTTCTGCTACCCTACCAAATTAGGGAGGAAGACACCTCCTTAGAGCCCCAAACGTATCGCATTGCCTAGCAAAAAAAAAAAAAAAAATTAATTAAGGAGCGAACCCTAGCCACTGGCTAGCAATTTGAGTGCACCTAACCTGCACTGTACTACTCATCTAACGCAACCTAAAGGAACAAGCTGCCCTGCACTGGTTTGTTTTCCTGTTGCCAGGCAAAGACGCAGTACTAGGTTCTACTACCTATAAGGCTAGGTACTTGAATTAAGGGGTGAACCCAGAACTTCCTCCCCAAGGTCCAAGCGAGGAACCCAGAAAAGTGCAAGATGGGACCCAGGAACATGAACAGGGGCATCATCCTGGCATCTATATATATCCTGGCTCTACTAGGGACGGACTAGCTCGTTAGTAGTAGCTGCTGCTCCTCGTATGCCCGGGCAGGGACAGGAAGGCACACGGTAAGACACTACAGCTGTCCTTCTCCTAGGTGCAACATCTCACTTCTAGTGGCGCATGAATTCTCTAGGAAAGGGATCCTTTATAGCTCCCTTCTCCTCACTAGGAGCATAACCCTCTGCTCGACTCTACCACCTCTAACCCTCACTCTCCGCCGCTTGTTAGCAGTGCTGCTGCTACTGGCAGGGGACATCCAACCGAACCCAGGCCCAGGGACGCCTAATGTATCAATTTCCTCCCCCCTAGACCAGGCCTGGCACACAGCCAAGGGTCTGAGGTTGGCTCACATGAACATTTGCAGTTTGAGGCCTAAGATCCATGAAGTCCAAGCATGGTTGGCACTGTACAAACCAGACATCCTAGCAGTCTCTGAGACTTGGCTAAAGCCCCATACCCTGGATCACGAGGTTGCTGCCTCTGGATATGCCTTCTACAGAGAGGATAGACCCTCGAAAAGGGGGGGTAGGGTTCTTATGTATGTAAAGGACACACTTACATCCTCCCTTGTTAGCAAGCCCCACGGCAGGACTCATGACATAGAAGCAATCTTCTTACGACTCATGCTAGGAGGTGCCAAGCACCTCACAGTAGGCTGCATATATTGCCCCCCTTCCAATGCGCTCCACTCTCTGGAGACGCTCCTGAAGGACCCAGCTGTAGATACAGCATCTGAGCTTATCTTATTGGGTGACTTCAATCTAAACTGGGCCCAAGAAGCAAAGTCAGCCATAAGTGGCATATTACATGACTCCCACCTTGCCCAAGTCATCTCTCAACCGACCAGAATGAACCATAATTCAGGAAAGCACTCAACAATTGACTGGGTCCTGGCTTCAACCCCAAGTAATGTAAAAATGGCAGGCACAATGGCCGATGCCTTGAGTGACCACTCGCCTATATTTGCTATCTGGAAGAATAGTGCAAATAAAGTTCAGCCCAGAGTGATTACCCCCAGGGACTACTCCAATTTCCATCCTGACCAATTCATTGGCTACTTAGATGGCATCGACTGGAGTCCAATAAGACACCTACCTACCCTGGAGGAGGCTGTAAAATTTTTCCAGACAACCCTCACGAGGACCGTTGACCTTTTAGCTCCGATGAAAACCCATAGAGTAAAGGGAAGCTGCTATAAGTGGATCTTGCCCTCTCTAAAAGCTTTGATGATCACCCGTGACAAGGCCTGGAAAAAGTTCAGGAGATCGATGCTACCTGCTGACTTTGCCAGCTACAGGGCCTTTAGAAATCAATGTAAGCATGCCATAAAGATAGCTAAAAAAGACTACATCACCAATCTCCAAAAAACTAACCTAGGGAATCCCAGGTTCTTCTGGTCACACATTAATGAACTCCTCAAAGGGAACAAAAAAACTACCCCTGGCCCAATCAAGGCCAATGGGCAATTAATTGAAGAGGGATCACTCATCGCAGAGGCCCTAAACAGCTACTTCACGATCCTGGATGCATATAAGACTGGACCCCTGACAACAGGAGTGAGCCTAATGCACAGCGGCCCCCAGACCTAGACCACCCTTTGTTTCACTTGAGGCTGGTCAGGGTAAAGGAGGTCTTGAACATCCTTAAATCCCAGAACTCGAGAGGATCAGGGGGCCCTGACAGCATCCAGACTAGAATTCTCAAGGATGGAGCCCCAGCACTAGCTAAGCCCCTTACCTGGCTGTTAAACAGGTCCATTAAGGAGGGGTCCATACCTGAGCTTTGGAAGCAGGCTCTCGTGATTCCCATACACAAGGGTGGGTCAGCTGAGCCCATAGGTAACTACAGGCCTATCTCCTTGCTGTGTGCCATTGCAAAAGTACAGGAGAAGCTAGTTTATTCCCAACTCCGAGAATACTTGGAAGCTCACCGAGTAATCTCACCATCCCAACACAGCTTTAGAGCCAAGCATGGGACAAATACCGCGCTAACCAAATTTTCGGCCGAAGTACTGAGCAACAGCGACACAGGGGCCAATACAGGCGCGGCCTTCATAGAACTCTCCAAAGCATTTGACTTGGTAAACCACAAGCTCCTACTCCAAAAAATGTGCTCACTTGGCCTTGACACTCATGCTCTGGGATGGTTCGAGAGCTATCTCTCAAAACGTACCCAGAGGGTCAAGTGGAAGGACAATATCTCCAACCTATTGCCACTCAAAGAAGGGGTGCCACAAGGGTCAATACTCGGTCCCCTTCTTTTCACACTTTTTATAAATGAGCTGCACACACACTGTGGGAGCAGCAGCGTTATCCAGTATGCAGATGATGCTGTCATCTACAGAGCCTCTCACAACCTAACAGAGCTGGGGACAGCCCTCCAAGAGGACATCCTTCAGATGGAGGACTGGCTCACTCTGAACAAAATGGTCTTAAATACCAACAAAACGAAGGTGATGCTGTTTGGGCCCAGATCCCTGGGTCCTGAGAGGACACTGCTCCTACAACTCCAGTCCAGGGGGTGTAAAAAACTTGAAGTGGTAGCCTCCACCAAATACCTTGGACTTACCTTGGACCAAGGTTTCACATAAAAAAATCATGTGGACCAAGTCACTAAAGCCATCCATGGGAAACTCGGAATCCTCTACAGACTAAAGGACCAGCTTATCCCTGAAGCTAGGGTAGCCATTGCGGCTAGCGTACTTCTCCCAAAGCTCACCTATGCGGCCCCAGTACTCCAGTGCGTGGCCAAGACTGAGCTATGCAAGCTGCAGACCTTGTACAACAAGATAGTCCGCTTTGCCTCACTGTCACACCCGAGGATTCACCACTTTGAGGCCCTAACTAGACTCAGGTGGCCGTATTTGGAAGCTCGCCTCATCTATCCAACCCTCTGCCTTACTTTTAAGCTAATGGGTCTCATTAGAGTAAAACTTAGCCCATGGAATCTATGGACCTCAGACCAAACCCTCCTCGTGGTCCCTAAGGCAAGGACAAAAGCCAGGTCCATGTCCTTCGCGTATGCTGTCCCTTCCAACTGGAACGACCTCCCCCTGGAGGTGCGGGAGGCGGAGTCTATCACCTGCTTCTGAACAAAGCTTAAGGCTCACTTGCTCGATAGGAGCATATGCCTATGTTACAGGACCTGACCATTTAATGCCATCCCGGTAGGTCAACGCACCTGCCTCAAGGATGGGGAGCACTTACGTGTCTGTATATCCCCCTTCCTTTATGCCCATAAGGAAGGAACCATATGACCCTAGCCAATTGCCTTGCCCTAACCTTGAGCACACTTAATCTAAACTTGTATCTACTATGCAAAATGTTTCTCGATGTGTTAACTACTATGTCCCAACTGCCTGTATGTCTTCCACAACTTACCGTTTGTAAACTTATGAAGTCTTTTATGGCATATAATATGATAATCATCTGAGTGTACTGACCTGTTACCTGTAATAATTGTTACTCCCGGGTCGCCCCCTGAAAAAGGGACCTCCGGGGCCCAGTGGGCCTACCTGGTCATCAAAATTCAATAAATAAATATACAATTTGTATTTAATTATAGGAGCCTCGGATCACAGTTACCGAATTCTGTTTCTCTCCTTTCCTAGTTTATATGTCTTTCTTAGAAAGCTCATTTTGTATTAGAAATGTATAACTTTTAAATATAAATAATTAAAAGGCACTTTATAGTTGGTAAAGTGCATGTATACAGCTTGCTAAGTGTGCTATATGCATTTACTAGTAGTAGTCCGGGTATTGACATTTTGCTGACTCTCTGTTGTTCACATCTGATTTATTTTTGTTAATGATGTCATTGCTGTAATGTTTCTGTACCCTAGGTGGCACTATCCTATGGGCTACTACCCCTGCCTGTGTGACTAGGCACAGGTTGAGGGGGCTGAGCTCGGTGAATGTGTGCCTCAACCCGGAGGAATGGTTTTGGGGTAGCATAGCTGCTGTTGGTATAGCCCTCCGGGATACTGTAACCACCCACCAACCCTTCCAGTGGCCTAAACAGTTCAGCAACAGATCATTAACATTTACCCTATGACAGTAATGATATGCTCACACTCCTTGCACTTACCACTAGGGCTGGATCATCTGAAGCTGCCCTGGAGACCTCCTGGAAAATAAGACCAGTGATGCAACAATACAATAGCAGTACTGAATCCCCACCAATAAGGTACACACTTACCAGGTTAAATGTGACAAAATTAACAATCTGATTTATTCAGGGGGATGTGAACAAAGGTGGAGAGTAAATCTAGCAAGTGATTGGTATTTCTGATTTAATTCAGATTGCTTCAGCATGCACAGTGAGTCCCTTCAACACAGTCCCACAACCCTGGGTACCCAGTATGTTAAACAGGCTAGCCTGAAGCACTGCCCAGGGTAGACCGGCATTGCAGCTGTTTTTGGAGCCCTTAGAAAGGAAAACAATTAACATGCACTCAACCCAAATATTTGTAATCCGGAGCCGGATGGCTCAGTCCATTGCAATAAACCCAAACAAGAAAATCAGATGACACGCAATTGATTGTAGCTTTTGTTGCAGGGAGCCACCCTGTTTTGTACTCATGCTACCCAGACAAGGATGCAGGACAGGCGAGATGAAGGCCTCATGGTGTTGTACTGGATTGTCAGGGGAAGCAGGGCCTACATTACTCACCTGTTGGTGTTCGCTACCTGTTCGGTGGTGTTGAGCAGGGGATTGAATCCTCAAGTGGGTCTTTCACCAAGAATGTCTCTGAATCAGGAGCAGTGGCCGAGGCCGAGATGGCAGGGCTCAGGCAGAGCAGACAGTTCAGATGAAGTCTGTGATGACATGCTGGAACAGCCTCTAGCTGGCATAACAGAACTTGCCATGGGGAGCCAAATTGTGACCCACGAAACATATTCAGCACATCTTTAACACTTAAAATATTTTGCAACAGTTCGGATAAAGTCCGTTTGCAAATTGCAGCTTCTCTGGGCAAACTTTTCGATCTGAGGCACACTTTGGTATCAGGTGGGCCGATCACTTCTGGATCAAGTCTTCAATCCACTCTTAAGTAGCACTAACACACTTTCTCTCTTCAGATATAAGGCTCGATCTGGTAATTGGATAAATCTGACTTTTCACACTCAAGACAATACTTCACACTAGAAGGTGTGACAGGCAGGCCAGCAGTGCCTTCCCGCCGATTCTCCTTAGGTTCCTAACAAGAGCAGCTGCTTGATGGCTCGAGCTGTTTACTCTCCAAACTCCAACTCTCAACTGACACTCTGCTTCAGGCAGGTCTGGGGATTTCCCGGTAATCCAAAATGTTCGAGTCGCTGAGGGAACTGCCTGTCACAGAAAGGGCTCCCCCTCTAGTTCCATTTAGGCACCAAATACTTTAAAGTACAATTCCTACAGAATTTCAATCCCACAAGACCTCTGGGCACAGTCTCCGTTTTAGGTTCCATGAGGTTCGATTGGTCCAACACTGGCAGTCCATAACCAGGATGGTGGCTCTCATGCAAAAGTTCAAGCTGCAATGGAAAGCAGGTTAGACAGACTCCTATATTATTATTAATGCAGCAGAGAAACAGTAAATAATCACATTTCCTAACAGGCCGCCCTCTGCGCAAATAGTGACTGCAGAATGGAGCAGAATTACGGACGGTCTGGCTGATCATGAGCCTTAAAGCACTCAGACCCAGCCCAGACTAATTTTCTCACACAGCGTAGTGGCTCTCTTAAAGAGACAGGCACGGAGGCTTACTGGAGCATGCTCATGCAGACAATTAGAACTACTGAACACAGGACACCATCCTGACAGTGGGCATTAGGCAATACAGGAAGACATTATAGGAACCCCTATTTGTGGGGGGGGGTTACATTTAATATTATTACACTCAGTACTTAAACTGATGCATTTCCCTTGTTTGCCATGCCCCCTAATGAAGAGAGGTATTCTCGAAGCGCTGGGGCAGTAGTGGCACACAGCTCGGTTCTGTGTTTCACCCTTGAGAATTACTATACAATAAAGCTACATTGTGATATTGATTCCAACGTTTGGGTGAAATACTTCTTCTAACTCCATGAGTGCAGTTCCTGTCTTTTCTTGGTTGAACTTTTAGATTGGCTACCTGGATTCAGGCACCACATCATACTAAAAAAAAGTCGATCGCAGTTGCCAGTCTCTCTCACTCCAACGCTGCACAACTGCCGCCATTTCTGGGAATGAGGTATGGATGGAGTCAATAGGAGTACCATACACTAACTAAGAATGTTACTCATCAGAGATGAAATGGGCACTACTGAGTGTCTGTAAATTTTTCCTGTATTTCCCTACTACAGTTGTGGTTCAGAAGAAGGCTAGTGGAGTCAAGACACAGGCGGCTGCCAGCCCACCCCCAATAACAAAAAAAAGGACTACAGCGAACTGGAGGCTGCTTGTACAGTTTTCTTTTCCTATCTCCTTTAAGATTTCTGTACTGCTTTTAATGAAACTCACAGCTGGACAACTGGACAGCTAATTATTTAATTGATGTCTGTTCTGCTATTTAGTTAACTGACCAGATTGCACAATGGTAACCTGTAGGCTGAACGCAGAGACTGATGAAACTGAATATATTTTATTACTGCAGCAACACTGAACACTGATTTTTTCAAACTGTGTGGCATTGTGAACTTGTACCAAACTGTACAGGTAACAGTACAGACAACATGTGTTCATAAATATATTTTGGCACTGAAGATTGCACAATGTACTAAATTTTATGATGCTACTTAAATGCTGCTAATACTCCGTTCACACTGTCCACTGATGTGGTATGCAGGCACAGCACTTTACACACAGTATAACTGGATTACAAGCAAGCAGCACATTGGAATGCCTAGCGCTGAAATAATGATGAGCACTTAATATGCACGGTGATTTGACCATGCTTGAAACTACCGCGACAATTTTGTTTACGTGCAATTGACATGGAACCCATGCTGGGAGGTCAGAAATGACCAAGATTTCAGAACTGAGGGATCATACAAAGTAAGTTGATCCTAAATTTGTTTAAATGAGAGATAGCACACTGATAAATGAGATGATCTGAAGGAGTGTGACCACACACACAACCTGAAGATTTTTGGGGTACCAGAAGAATCCAAGACAAAATCCCCTTCAATGTTTGACTTTGTGATTGATTCAGTAAAGCCCTGGTTCCTCATCGCCCATCTCGGGTTCTCCGTTCCTCCAAGGGTTGCCTCCTTGTGGTTCCTAGGGCCAGGTTATGGCATTCTGGGGACCACGTGTTCTTAGTTGACAGACTGACCCGGTGGAACTCTTTGCCGAGACATCTAAGGGAGGCAGAAACCTTTAAAAAAGGATTAAAAATACTCCTTTTTAATCAGACGTTTGATTTAAGCTGAAGATTGAAAATGAACTGACTGCTGTTTTATTATTGTGTTGTTTTAATTAATGATAGATAGAATTGTACATTGGTCTCTGCATTGTGTTCTGATGTGTGTTAAGTGCAATGCATGGATTATTTTTAAATATTGTCAAACGCTCTGAGCTTCCAGGAAGGGGAGCTATATAAATAACATTTCTAGCTCTCTATCTGTCTGTCTGTCTGTCTGTCTGTCTGTCTGTCTATCTATCTATCTATCTATCTATCTATCTATCTATCCATCTATCTATCAACTCGGCACAATGTATGAACAACTCGGCACGATGTAGGAAAGCAGCTGCAAAGGCCAACAAAATGCTGGGTTGTATTGCAAGGGGTATATCCTCGAGGAGGGAGGAGGTGATTCTGCCACTGTATAGGTTGTTAGTTAGACCACACCTGGAGTACTGCGTGCAGTACTGGTGCCCGTATCTGAAGAGGGACATTAAGTTACTGGAGAGGGTGCAGCGCAGGGTGACAAAGATGATCAAGGGGCTGGGGGATTTATCATACGAGAGGAGGCTGAGGGAGTTGAACATGTGCTTGCTGGAGGAGAGGAGGGCCGGGGGGACATGATTGAAACCTTTAAGTACATGAAAGGAATAAACAAGACAGGTAAAGAGGGGCTGTTCAAAGTAAGGGAAGGGAGGGATACAAGGGGCCATGATATGAGACTGGAGCGAGGAAGTTTCAGGAGGGAGATGAGGAGACACTTTTTTTGCAGAGAGTGTGGTGGCTGGATGGAATGCGTTACCCTCAGAAGTGGTATCCAGTAGAACAGTGGACTGCTGCAAAAGGGGATGGGACAGGACAAGGGGGAGGGTTAATGAAGGGGAAGGGTGGAAGGGAGGGGCAGCTGCAGAATAAGGGGTGTTAGCTGCACATTCAAGCAGATCTGATATACCTCTAGGCCTTTATCTGCTGGCAAATGTCGTATGTTCATATGTTCATAATCAAAGGTATCCTAAAGCTGCCCACAGACCTAAATGTTGAGATGGATTTTGCCCTCATAGCACTAGGCCAAACGTAAACAAGGAGCAAATGCACCCCCCTCGCCCATTCCACAGTTTTGTGACTGGCGATTTACCAGGGTAAGGATATGATTCCCACAACAGCATGGAGGAGGTTACAAGTTGGATTTCAACCATGACTACTCCCTTACTGTGTTTTATAAGAGAAAAGCCCCCTGGCCAGTGATTAAACCATTGAGACAAAAGGCTTCACAGCATATATGCCTTTTCCTGCTCCTCTAGTAATTCAGGTGGGAGGGAGGGGACAAGAGTGCAGTACAAGAGTTTATCTGAAACCAGCAAATCTCTGCAGAAACTAAGTATAATTGTCTGCCCCCTGCCAACATGAGGTCCTGGATAGAGAACTGAAAAGGGCCATATGGTAAAGCAGCAAGGGTGCAAATATCACAACAACCAGTGCACAGTATAAACTACATCAAGCAGATATCAGGCAACCTCTTCAGAAAACACCAAAGCAACTAAAAAACGCAGCGGACCACAGTAGCTCAACTGGAGACAACACAGTGAGCAGACAGACAAACTAGAACTTAGTCGAAATAGCATCTGGAGTGTCACAAATCCTACACCTGTTTGTCTTTTATGGAGGATGCTGCCAGATGTACAAAAATGCCTGAGCCTGGAGAATTGACTGGGGAAATCCTTCCAGGATGTAAATACTCTCTCAAGACGGGTGCCCATAGCAGGGTGGTTGGAGGGTCTGGGTGTTGGGGATGACGGAGTGGCATGGATGTGTGCCCTCTAATGGCACCATGCTTCCAATGACAAGGGCAGGAGCACTGGGGATGGGATAAGGCTTCTCTGACTTATGCATATATATGGTCTGCTTTATTCTAGCCTCAGCAACAGCTCTGAGAGGGCACTGCAACCTGCAAATACAGTACCTGTGAAGAAGAGGTGTGACAGGTAGACATGGGAGACTGAGGGGTTTGAGGCAAGTGAAGGTTAGTCAACATAACCCGAAGCGCCCTATCCCCCCCCCCCACTAACTCATCTGGAAGCCTAGTCAAATCCTTTTAGGTGAAACTCTATGCTGTCTTGAAAACTGTTGACTCAGGGGCCTCTTCCCCTTGCAGTCATGATGGACACATCCTTGATAAAAAAATGGAACTTTGGAAGTGAGAGCACAGGTTGAGGCAGAAGCAGGCAGTTTAATCGTCCATATTTATCACTCCCCTGATCTACAGAGTTCTCCATTAAACCCAACCATGCTAGCTGGGGAGAACCCCAGTCACTCAGGAAGTGTTCATAGTCTTTTGAAGGGGGCTAGCCCACACAGGTTAAATCACAGCATCTTTCTCAGGTTTCTGCTTCCTCTTGTCAGCATGGCTCAGTTGGTAGCACATCCGCCTCTGGAACAGAAGGTCGGGTTCTCGTCCCACAACAGGATCAAACTCATATCTAAAACGCTGGCACTGGAGTGCAGTATTAGGGGGTGCTGTACTGTTGGGCTGTGCTGTCCTTCGGATGAGACGTTAAACAGAGGTCCCTTCTACTAATCCTGGTGGGTGTCCAGGTGGAAGTAAAAGAACCCAGAGCATTCTTCACAAAGAGTAGGGGACAGTCCCAGTGTCCTGACCAATATTCCCCTTCCCATAAAACTGATTCATGCAATTGTCCAGGCTGCGTGTGTGTGTGTGTGCTGATGTGCAATATGGCCGCCACTACACATGCAGTCACTTCACTACCAGTCTAGCATTGCTTGTAACGTGCTATGGGATACTTTGTATAAGAAAAGTGCTATATAAATACTGATTCTTCTTCTCTAGACTTCTAGCAGACTAGCAAACAGTTTTTTGGACTACAGTTATCTATGCAAGGATCTCTTTTGGATGCAGAATGTGGAAAATGTAAACTCTTTATAGACATCAATCCCCCCAAGATTAAGGAACCTATGTTGGTTCCCTCTAGCCTGTAATCTGGACTGGGGACTCTGAATATTTGAAGTGGGGAATGGACCCTATTTAGATAACAATGCAGTATTAAAGCATAGCGGAGCAAGTAAAGTAAGGCTCAGGCACGAGCTGATACTCAATTGAACACCTGGTTATCATATCCCTCTAACAATATGGGCTCCAAGACGATAGGGTGAGGTATTACTCCTGCTGGAAAGACTAATTTTCCCCCAGCTAAGGACTCCTATCATCCCCCACAATACGGGCGCAAGGAATTGACTATGAAGACTGTTGGCTGCAGATACGACTGAAATGCCACAGTGCTTGTCACACGTAGTCACACTGAAGTCACAGCCACGTATTCGGCTGAGACTCAGCTATGAAGTAGTGAGCTCAATGAAATGGGCTTCATGGTCCATGTCTCACACCAAACTAAGGGGCTACTCTTCTTTGAGAACTTCTGGTTATCTGATGTCATTCCCAAAGTGAGACAAGAGGGATATGGCACTTGTTTGGGTGGAGAATTCCAACCCAAAGTTGGGTAATGTTGCCAGTTTCAGTATGTGGCTTTTCTAAATCAAGTACTGTTAGACGTTCTGAAGTTTGCCCATGTGTCTGGGCACTGGTTTATAAAGTCATGTTTATCACTTTTTCGTGTATACACGATAGTAGAGCTAGTCGTACACAGCTCCCATACTCGCAGAATGGATAGACAGAATGCCACAAGAACAGATGGAAGGGCAGAAGCCAGAAGGAGTATCCAGAGGATGCAAAGACTAGGTATCAGACTGCACCACCATATGTTTAAAAGAGACACTAGTGGTAAGCAGTAGGCTATCTTTTTGCATAACACTAGAGCTAGCACCTGACCCCTTGGTCAGCCCTGAACCTCATCACTGGCCTTCATTGCAAATATTCGATAGACTTACTAACTCTCATCCAGTCAAATCAACGTGTTGGTCTATAGTGTCACCCTCCCCCCATGGAACCTGTTTAAGGGACCTCAGCATGGCTGAAATGCGAACTGACAGTTTTGTGTTTTTAAATTATTTTAAAATCAGCTATAAGATTCTTAGAAGGGAGCTCTGGGAGGCGAAGTTGAGCTGTTGGGGTTCAAGTCTTTGAGTGGAGTGGGGCTTCCTGTTGGTGAAGCCAAATTGCTGAAGCAGTGATCATTAGACTAACTATCAATATATATTTCTGCTGACTGCATGAGTTACAAACAGTATGCTACCTATGCTCTGTATGAGCAATGAAGGAGGCTGCTTGTACTGCAGTGAAGTCTGCTCTTCCCCTTCCAGAGCGCTATTTCTGTGCCACAAAAAAAAACAGTAGAAATATAAAATATTGTATTAGATATTTTATATACCTATTAAATATTTACATTATGAGGATTTCTTGGGGTTTCTGGAATGTCTGTTGTGTGAGAATTTGTTGCACTATAGGTGATGGTAAGGCTGTTCCGTTAAAATGTATGTAACGTGTTCACCGTGCAGATGTTAGGATGTACTCAAGTTTATTGCCCCTGCCTTGTGCCTGTGGGAGTTCCAAACATGGATGAGGGGCCTGGGCTCATTAGACTCCTCCGATTATGGGGTTGCTCCAGAAGACAGCAGAAAAGCACAATGCCACCAACCAGAGAAAGATAAGTGGGCCTGGTCAAGTGTATGGTAACACCCACTGAAATGCAGTCCCAACCCACCTCTCCACAGCTTCAGAGCACCACCCTGAGACCCAACCTATTTCAATACTTAGCTTTAGGAAAAACAGTTTTGTATATCATTAATAATATGCTCACCCATAATCACTCCCTGGCCCTATTCGCTCTGCTACCTCCATCCGCTCCTTCTCCAGTTTTATACATGATTACTCCGCCCCCAATTGTAACTGCCCTGACTCTCCCCGTTATTGCTCCCATACCTTCCTCTTCCTGGCTCTCCACCCCCCCTTCTCTCCACCTCCCTCCTGACTCTCATACACATATCTCCCCTCCCCTCCTCCTCCTCTCTCCCCCATTCCTCTACCTCCTCTACCTACCCACCCTAACTCTGGACCTCCCTTGTCTCCTACCTATGCTCTACCTTCTCTTTTCTCCCTCTCTCTACTCTTCGTCCTTTGCTAGACTACCCTTAGCCACTTGCACTAACCTGGTTCATCCCCTATTCTTGTAGGCAAATGTTACTTACTGCTGTTGCTGCATTTTCTGTAAATAATTTCTATGTATCTGCTCTTGCATATTCAATGTACATTACTCAACGTTTAATTTATGATATATTGTATAAAAGTGTGCCTTAATATGAGTGTACATTCTCTGTAAATATTTTTATGCTGTATGGATATGTATTTCTCCCTCTACACTGTCCCACAGGAGGCTTGTGGAAATTAGTTGTTTTCGGCTCAGTATGTCTCTCCCGGTGAAACTTTTGAAATAAATAAATATGCTTGAGCATGTAAAATAAGAAAATAACAGGACTTCATGGATAGGATAGGAACTTTATTTATATATCGTTTTTCCAGAGCTCAAAGCACTTAACAATGAAATTAATATAATACAATTAATGAATCACCACAGCAGCAGATTTAATCTAATAAATAAAATATAACAAAAAATACACAAGATTTAAAAACCTAATAGTCTCCTGAAAAGGCCTGTCTAAACAGCCAGGTCTTTAACTGAGATTTGAAACTTCCCACAGAGGGGGCAGTGTGGCTAATGAGTGGAATATTATTTCAGAGTCTACATGCAGCCATAGAAAAAGCTTGATCCCCAGCAGATTTCAGTCTTGATGCTGGGACTTGTAAAAGTCCCTGGGTATCTGAACGAAGAACCCTGGAATGCCGACAAGCCTCCTGGTGGGTTGTCAACAGTTCATGGATTTAGAGGGAATCCAGTCCATTTAATTTTAATTTTAATTTTTTTAATTTACTTGTTTAACCAGGAGTAGCACACTAAGCTGAAAGCTTTTTTACAGGAGCAACCTGGGAGCACAGGGAAGTTAAGTGACTTGCTTAGGGTCACACAGTATGCAAGTGGAAGCTGTGGGATTCAAACCCAGGTCTGGTCTACTGGATGTCACCAGATTTGCAGCTCAGAACCTTAAACCAATGCGCTATTACTGCCTCTCTAAGGTCTTATAAACCAGCAAAAGAACTTTAAATTCAGAATACCATCTAGTTGGAAGCCAATGCAGCTCCTTCTGAGCAGGAGTAATATGGCTAAATGTTGATATTCCAGTCAGTAATCAGGCCACTGACTTTGGAACATTTGTAGATGGTGTAATTGAAGAGCTGGAAGGCCATGATAAAGTGCACTGCAATAGTCAATCCGCGAGGTATTGAAAGCTTGAACTAGTGAGTGCAGATCAATAGGATCAAGAAACTGATGCAACCTGGTTATGTTTTTTAGGTGGTAAAAAAATGGTATCACGTCAAGTTCATGAAAAGCAATACGGCATGGTAGGAAACAGCGTGGAGAAAACCGCACAAGTCAAGAAAATAACACTGAAGTAAAAAAACAGCGTAAGTGGAAACATTTCACTAGAGTGGTGGTCCAAGGCAGCATGGTGTCGTAATAGTAAATCTGCACTCAAACAAATATTTACTGGAAAGGTCATCCATGGCGGCATGGTGTTTTAATAGTAAATCTCCATTTGCTGTTTTTTTGCTTCGGTGTTATTCCCCAGGCATGGTTTTGACTTGCCCGGTTTTCTCCATTCTGTTATTACCACGCCGTATCGTTCCTTGCGGACTTGACGTGGAACCATAAAAAACACTTTTGATTATAACTGTAATATGAGATGATAAATCCAAAGTACTGGCAAATACTAACTCCCAGGTTGAGAACTTCCTCCCTGAACTGCAGCAATTGGGAACAAGAGTTTCCTTTGCTGCAGACAAAACCGATCTGAGCAAACCAGCAACTACTCAGTTTTGCTGGGATTAAATTTCAACCAGTTCACACTCATTCAATACTTAATTTCCTTGATGGCCTTCTCAATCACCCACGACAGAGCACCTTAGCCAGGTCTAAACTAGATGTATACTTGAGTGTCATCTGCGAAACAGTGAAAACTCAAATCATACTTTCGGATCACTTCTCTCAGCAGGAGCATATACACACTACAAATAACAATGGGGAGAGTATAGAGCCCTGTAGGATGCCATACCTAATCAGTGAAGGGGCAGATTGACAATAACTCAAAACCACATTTTGGTGACAATAATGCAGGAAAGATCTGAACCAAAATAGCACTGTCCTAGATAATCCAGAGACATCTCAGGTGCTCAACTAAGTCCCCATGATCCACAGTGTCAAATGCTGATGACATATCAAGAAGAACTAATACAGATAGTTCCCCTCGATCCTTCGCCAGGAGCAGATCATTCAAGACCTGGACCAAGGCAGTCTCCATGGTGTGGCGAGAGCGGAAACCCAATTGGTGAGGTTCATAAAGCTTGAAATTCTCCAGGAGCTCTGACAGGTGGATTGCCACAACTTTCTCAATAATCTTCCCAAAAAAAGGGAGATGAAAGATTGGTCTGTAGTTTGGGAGATTGTCCAGGTTTGGACTTGACTTCTAAATGAGAGGCTTCACAGTAGCCTCCTTAAAGCAGTCAGGAAAGACTTCCTCACTCAGAGAAGAATTTACAGTCTCAACAAACACAGGTACTAGCACCTGTCATCCCACCTTAACTAAGTAAGAGGGGATAGAGTCTAAGATGAAAGTGGATTGGCACAACACCGACAGCACCTGGTTAATTTCTGCAAAATCAAGTAGTCGAAAGTCCATCCACAGCACCCAATGTTCATTTACTTCTGCTATTTGAGTACTGCCTTGGTGATCGATAGCAGAAAGGGAAATACTTTGCCTTATTTCTGCAATCTTGGCAGTGAAGAAAGCAGAAAACTGCTCACATCTCTTCACTGAACTTGTCTCGAACTAAGAGCCAAGACAGTCTGGGTTAAGAATCTTGCAACCAACCTGCAGAGGCTAGCGGGTCTATTCTTCCTGGCAGCAATGGGGTAAGGATAAAACTGTTTCCCCACCCTGACCCATTGTTTCCTGACATCTCTAATAATGGGAAACCAGTGCAAATTTGTCAGAAAGCAGGCCAGTTTTCCTCCAGTGCTGCTCCAATTTCAACTGGTCCTACAAATGAAAAGGGTGGTAAAGAACTGTACGGTAATGAGAGTTACCAATAATTCAGCCCCCTCTTGCAGGAATAAGGCTCTCCCCAACATCGCACAAAGATCCCTCTGCAGGCTGTACTGTTAGCCCCGATACTCACAATAATATAGTCCCACTGTATTAACCATCCCAAGCAAAGGACTTTACTTTCAAGATAATTATTTAATGGGTAACCAAATAATCTTAAAGTTGCAAGTCTGGTGACGCACTGTAAAGGATCTTACATTAGTGTACTAATTATTTAGTACAAACTTGCAACAATAAACCCTGCCTGAGTGACATTTGCTAGCAAATATTAAACCCACAGAATTTTTTATCCAAAAGGGAAGACTGTAATCCTGTAAAGAAAATTGTAATCTGACTGGGAAACCTGGCCTTGCAAGTGTCTTTGAAGTCTAACTTGCCAGGCCAGTACTTGTATATCTGGACTCTGTGACCTCACATGCTGGGCGGGAACAGAGGAGTGGCTCTCTGATGATCTGGGTGGCTTCAGAAGAAGCCAAGCATCAAAGATACAGTAGCAAGCAGGTCCCTCTGGTAGTAGTTAGGTCAGTTCTCACTCTCTAGGCAGTTCCCTGGCACAGTCGCTTCTGCAAACAGAAGCACCACATCTGAGCAGCAGCCAACAGTATGCCAGAATGTCAAGTTCCAGGTGAGGCCTAAACTGAGGTGTTACCACACCTCTACCTTGGGCCCACCCAAATGGAGTGCCCGGGCACCCAGAGCTTAAGCTCCTGACCTCAGCCTTCCCTCACTAATACCAAAAGAGGTAACAGAAGGTGGTTCTCCTACCTCTAAACTCCAGCAGCAGTTCCTGAAAATTCAATGCAAACAGCAATCCTTCAGCAATAAGGGCATATCAATTCAGATGGAACTTAAGCATGTTGCTGGCAACCAAATAGCAATTCTCTTTCTGAATACGAGCTTGACATCAGCGCCTTACTTTCACCTTATCTGTCTACTCCAAGAGCCCGAACAGGACTAAAACTGCCTCTTGCTGCTGGTAAGTCTCAGCACAAGTCCCAAGGATCCTGCCTTCTCATTGACTATATCAACTGTCCATCACTTAGAGAGGCACAACTTGACATATGATTGGTGTTGCTGAAGGTGCAAAGCACTCTGCCACTATGTATCACATAGTGCTTTAGGCAGTTCTTCCTGTGACAGTCTGGCTTCTAATTGGCTGTTGCAAGGGTCAAATGGTCTCCAAGATAGTGACAACCATGCAGTTGCAAGACACTGAATTCCAAAGTTATTTATTTTGACAAACTCTTTCCTTTTTCCATTATTATGTTTCTCCTTTTGTTCTCCTCCTGTGACCCCTTTCTACCAGTAATCCCTAGCCCTAACACCCAGAGTACCTGGAATGTACCCACTGACCTCAATAGATGATTGGTTAGCCAGTACATAGTGCCTAGCCTTTGGGGTTGCTGGTGTCACACTGTCACCAGCAGAGGTTTTCTTCTATGTTTCTCCCCATTCCAGGGTCGGTACATGTGCAATGGTAAGCACAAACAGTGTAGAGATGCTGGACGCCTCAATGCCTGTGCCCGGCAATCAAGTGAGATAACCACTGCTGTACCACCTAACCTCCACTAAGTGACAACTGAGCAGTGGTACGCCCTGTTCCCCCTACTTGAAGGACAGCCAGCCTGAGACATTCAATCCTCCTTCCCCCGACCAGTCCTCAAGAACCCCTGATCTGTTTCCAAACCTGGATCACAGGTGTGACAGGCAGCAAGGCTGCCAGCACCACAGCCCACCAAGTCACAGGGACAAATTAAAATTGAAAAAAAAGTTTTCCAGATCACTGGCAATCAGTTAACTAGAGCTAGCTCCTTCAAGGCTAATGTCTGGTTTGGCAAAAATGTCCATGGCGGTACAGTCAAAAGTTGAAAAAGTTCCATCCTTTAACTGCATGGATGCTCCTTTCATGCATGGCATTGGAGCCGCAAACCAGATCCCTGGATACAGAAAAACATCTGCTCCCTTCTTCTCTTTACCACCTGCTCACAGCACCAGTTCCAGTTAGAGGACCAGCAGGCATAAATAGAAGGCCAACCCTGAGCCTCTGGTTACCCAAAGGTAAGCCCCACCATAGGGGGTTTACACTTACCTCGTTGATTTTTGTTTTAATACCGTTGGGTTTTGTTTTTGGTTTTTAGTTTTGACCATTTAAACAAAAAAGGTGCTTTTTTTTGTTCTGTTTGCACTGTAAATTTAATTTATTTGTTTTAATTTTATTACTCATGCATTTGTTTTGATGACACAGTGCTTCCCTTTTTTGTCCATCATGCTTTTTGGGGCTGATGAGATCAGCATTTTCCATATATGGCAATAGTCATTTGGCTCCAAAGGTGCTGTCAAAGAATATGTCACCAAAAAGCAGTGGGGATTGGCTGCCGAGATTTAGAGCTCATACATGACTATAAAAATGCCTATATACAATTCCATTTTGCATCTCAGAGCAGCTCTTGGCAGGGTCGCGTACTATATGTGACTTAAGGAACTTAATAATAAAACGATTGAAAGAACATTTGTTAGCATTTTAAATGAAAGCTTTCATTTGCTAATTTGACTGCAGGACACATTTTGTGGTGTCCCCATTAAAACTCCAAGAACTGCTTCTACCTGACTTGGAATTCTAGATCTAACTACTGTGACATTAATGTATGAGCTGTTGTCTCTCAGCAGTTTATTGGCATCAAGCTGTTATTAGATAATAATGTAAGTTTCTTTATTCTATGTTGTTGGGAAAATCAGTCAACCAAAAATTTGGAAATCCTTAAAAATCCAAAGGTTTATTCAAGAGTCTTATACAGTTTGAGACTGTTTTTTTTTTTTTTTACTTTTAGGATGCAAGCCAGGGTTTTACCAATTTAGCCTTCTTTGTCATGCAGACTCTAGGATACATTTATATTATACTGTACTAATATTATTCTTTTGGTTTGTTATTAGACTTTCCTGAACTTGGGTTTAGCAGTAATAACTTTCAATTATACTAGAAATATATTGGAAATGTTTTGTAAGTTCCTCACTGCACTCCTATTAAAATATCCCTTTTTGCCCCTAACCCAAGGAAAATAATTTTTTCATAAGATAACAATAAAGCAAAACAGGATTAAACGGAAACTTGTTTGTAAGAATTTGAAGAGTTCCTGACTCCCTATCTTACAAAACTAAATCTTTAGGGTCCAGGGTGGCCATCAGACATTCCAGGTTTGTGGCAGAATGACTTACCTAAATCCCCAGGGCTTGGTTAATATAAAATAGTGTTATCAAATATTAATTCTAGGCCATCAGAAAATAAAGCCAAGGAAGGAAAGTAGGACCTGGACTATAAACTGGAATTAGTGAGTGATTCAAGTGGGGAAGAGGGCTACTGTACAAGACCTAAAAGCAGGGAAAAAGGAAATGAATGTTCATGTATATGAAATCAGAATGCTTTAGTCTAGATTGATTAGGTTACAATTGTCTGATGAACCAAAAGAATCCTGACTAGAGAAGGAAGAAGCTGGGGTCAGTAAGGGCTCATTGAGCAATCCCTTAGTCCCAGAGATAATTGAAACCAAGACTAAAGAAACTTTCAATAAAGGTGAAAAGATGACTCACCAAATAGAGGAAAAGTACAGAATTCAAACTACAGCAAAAAGGGAAATCCATAAATCACCTCTGATATTGCTAGGACGGAATCCTTAGAGATATCCTAATTAACAGAAAAATTAAGAGACAACAGGTGTCTGGACATAAAGCAACTAGAAATAAAAGGGAGAGACAGAAAGTGCAAAAGAAATGACATTAGATATTCAGACAGTACTGTTGGTAAGAGTAGACAAAGAAAAGAAACAAATTCATATATTTTGATTATTTTAAAGATGGCATTCAGACTTTCTGTTTTACGGAATCCTGAAATGCAATTGTGAAAATAAGACAACTTTGAATAATATGTATATATGTGTATATATATATATATATATATATATATATATATATATATATATATAAACATCTGTAAAAAAGCTTTACTGTAAAGAGCTTTACTCTCAACTTGCCTTCCAATGAAATGATGATGATATATATATATATATATCAATATTAAGAGTACACAGAAGGAGAAATCATGTTGGATGACCTGGTTTCAGCTTACATATATCAAGTTAAACCAGTTTGTTTCTGGGAGGATTTGTGTGGTAGTCAAGAAACAAAACATCAGGGACCCAATATTCGGACAAGCACACTAGCGCTGTGATTGTGCTGCACCTGCACTAGTGCTTGCACACGCTGGTTCCCTACTGTAATATATTCAAAGATATTGTGCTGCTTCTATAGCCTATGACTATAGAACATATTGTATGTTTCACAAATGACATACACTGGCACAGCACAATGCAGTTGGGCAGCTCTGAATACAGTGCTGAGGATAGCGCTGATCACAGGTGGCAATACATTTGTGCAGCTTTGAATATACCACTGAGTATAGCTGAGGTGGCTGTGGTGTTAGCAGGGCACCAATGAAAGACACACAACACAGCAGTACAGGTATCAAAAATAAACTTTACTATGCAAATATAGCAATAGGCCATGCAAAAACAACAACAGGAGTGTGGCCAGCCAGCTTCTAAGATGGGCACTTAAATGTGAAGCACTGGGACCTAGGGCGGAAACTCCCCGTTACACCATAACCTTAACAGAAAATTCTGACACACCTACTACAGTGTCTTCGTGCTACCAGCAGTAGTGTTTTTTGTTTTACTTTGGTTCCATTTCAGCAAGATATTCAGCATTATTTGAGCCGCATTCTAGGTGCAAAGCTGAAAGTCAAAACTGCCATGGCCCGCATTGGTCTACTATGTGATTCCCTCTTGCTCTGTACTAAATGGCTCCATCTTTATAGCTGCTTTTGGTGGAACTACATGAACAGGACCCCACCTGACCATGCCATCCTATACGGTTTTTGCAGCCACTCTGTGTTCCTGGGCTTAAGTACACATGTGGCACCACAGACACGCTCCTCGGCCAGATGTCTTCTGACTGCAGGGGACATCCTCTCAGCATGCTTCTTCCCATTTCTGCTGCAGTTGGGAAATACAGTGCACTCTGAAGACATGAAGCTCCTCTGGGCTCAATAAATACAGGCAGATCAATCAGCATCTAGCCTGGACAGGGGAATTAAGGCAGAGAAGAAACAAATGAAGAAAAACAGTCACAATTCTCTTCTCAGCAACAATGACTGAGGTAGTAGTCATCCTGCTCTCAAGATGTGCAGCTCCTCTGGGCCCAATATAAACAGGCAAGTCAGACAGCTCTGGGTTTGAGCAGGGGAAGTTAATGCAAAAAAAAAAAATAAATAAAATGTCTCTTGTCAATAGTGACTGTCACTTCTCCCCCCATAGCAGCAGCCCCCAAAACACTTCTTCAGCTCAACTCCCTCCCCCACCCTGCTGCACGCTCCACTACCCAACAATGCCTGCCAGGGCCCTGGCCCCAGTCCATCCACCCCTCAGTGCTTAGACAACAGCTGCCTAGATAGAGAACTGGCGATAATTGGATGCTAGGTGACAATCTGTGAGGCATTAAGAACATTTGCAAGATCCTTTTATTAGTATCCTGCCTTCTCTGAACATACAGAAGATAGAGTGTCCAATTTCCTGTATTGTGTCGCTATTTCCAACTTCAAGTCTCCCCAGTGTCCTTCAAGTCACCCATTGGGCTCTGTCTTTTTTTGCAGCCAATTAAATGTTAACTCTGATTCACTCTCAACAAAAGCAGGGCAAATCCATAACCCAGAAAGCCTTAAGTGTCATTTTAAGGACACTTCTATTACCAGGATTACTCCAATCTCTTAGTATGCCCTCAGCTGAACAATCCTGAACCTACCTAACAACTACTCACCTGAGAGGGACACCAACTGCTTTGGACAGTGCTAGGCAGCAACATGGCTCATCTCTCTGTCTCTCCACTCTGCCACAGCTCCCAATGATATGGCACACATAGGATTACCACCTGTCCTGATTTTGGCAGGATAGTCCTGATTTGGGTAGCTATGTCCTGCAAAAAAACATGAAAAATGTAACATGTCCTGACTTTATAGTACAAAAAATATTTTCTAACTTTCCACTAAATGTTGCAGAAAACTATAAGACCTCAACTAAAATACTTTAAACTGGAAAGAAACAATAGAAGCAATTAGGAAACTACAATAGTTAACCTTAATTCTGATTATCTAGAGAAAACAAGTCTGTTGCATTAGCCGAGGTTGCATCCTGTCCTGCGAAAATTCATGTTTCAGAAAGAAATGTCCCACTTTGGGCTTCTTAAAAGGTGGTAACTCTAGGCACACATCCCAGCCATGCTGTCACAAATACTAAATAAAAAATACCTCAGAACTTAGATCCACAACAGTGCAGATGAACCATGACCTTGTGGCTCTCAGGGGCAGAGTGGCAGCTGTAAAGCAAAGATATTTGTAGCTTGAGGAACTGGCTCACAACAACCAAGGCAGCCTCAGGGAACACGACCACCAACTAAAATACTTACTACACAAAGCTGATGGCATGAAGAACCATGTCAGGAGAAAGAATATAAAATTAGTGGGCTTCCTGGAGGAAGTTGAGGGCAGAGACATGGTTGAATCCCTGCAACACGCTTTACCTATTTTGTTGAATGCACCAAATTGCCCTCCATTAGAACTTAAAAGGGCACACTGATCTCTGGTCCAAAACCCCAGCAAGGAGAACATCCTCGGCTGATCCTATGCAAGTTCGTTTGCTACCCAGTAAAGGAAAATGTCCTGTGACAAGCCAGAGAATGCAGCCCCTTGCAGTGGGATGGCCACATTATCCAGATTTTTCAGGACTTTTCCCCAGACCTGTCCAAATGCCCTAGAGCCTATGCCTCAGACAGGAACAAATTCATCCAACTCTCAATGCTCCACTCTCCCTCCGCTACTCTGCTTTACTGGGAGTGCAAATCAATGGCACCTATATCCCTTTTCAATCCCTAACAGAAGTGGAACAGTTCTTGCAGCAACACTGAACGAACCACCAATTTCAAGCTGTCACCCAATTTGCACAACATTGCCCCAGCTCTGATGATGGATACTGTGCCAGCAGATCTCCCTCAACATCCTTCCATGGCGTCCCATGCCTCTGCTGTGACTGATCCATGGTACCAGGTTACCAGTGGCAGAAGCCATAAAAAATTCCTAAATCAGCTGGGGCAACAACTGCTACCACCAAGATGCAGATCTAAGAACAGGAAACACAGCACACCTTCCTGAGCATCTAGTAGCATCTCATCAGCCTATCCTCTGGTAAAGACCTAAAACAGATGTGTCACTTTGAGATCCACCTCACCAGATGATTCAAGTACCACAGATGAACAACCCTCACAGGTGCAAATAAAGGCTTCAGCACGACAAACACTGCCAACAGCAAAGTAAGTGCAAGTGACTTGGTCAGACATTGTAACAGCAGCAACAGGTGAACCAGACCAGCCTCTAACTCCTCTATCAAATCTGCAACCTCCACCTCCTCAGCAGACTCTGAAAACCTGATCAAGCTTTTGTAGGTCTCAGTGAGTAATCTAACCTTTCTGTTTTAGAATTATCTAACTCTACAGTCAGGCAACTGAGCCTGGGGGTGGTTTTCAATTTTCAGTCTAGTCTACAGACAACCACTCTGCCACTCTTTGTAAGTGTGGGGGACCATGCAACAGTGGGCCTTAACAAAAGCAGGCTATCACATCTCAGTCAGCTAATGTTATGATTACAGACAGGGGTCACACTCATACATGCTACCAGAACAATACCCTAGAATAACTCCTTTTTGGGCCGGCCCAGTGGCACTGGAGGTTGAGGAGTTGGTCGCTATACCTCGCACCACACGGTGACCCAGGTTGGGAATGAGCTGCCACCAGGGGTCAGCGGGGGAGAGAGGATTGAGTGTCTGGAGAACTGCTCTCCTCTCTCTCGGGAGGCACACACTGTCCGCTTACTGATTGCCCTATGCTGGTGAACAGAGAGCAATATGGGTGGAAGGCAGCTCCGACATCACCGTTGGTGGGGAGGAGGGCAGGGAAAACAGGAGAAAAAAAGAGCCTGGCAGGCTCTCCATGATAGTCCGCCGCACCGCGAGCCAACCCGGGTTCTGGATTGGGTCTCTGGGGAGGTTGTCCCTGCCACGGGGCAATCCACAGGAAAATACTGGGGGGTGGCTAACTGTGGTGCAGTGGGACCCGAGAGAGAGAGTTCCTCCTTTGGGAGGGACCAAAGCACCTGCCAGAGCTGCAGCATAAATATGTATATGGAAAAAAAGAATAACGCCTTTGAACATGCACTTAGATGACATTCTTGCATGAGTAGGTAAGTAGGAGCGTAAGGATCATGGGTAGGGAGGATGGAAAGAGTGGGGAGGAGGGAGGGCAGGGACATTAGCTTAAGCTGTGGACCCTGCAATACAAGCAGACTTGATAGACCAAATGGTCTTCTTCTGCTGGCTTCTTCGTATGTTCAGTGTATGTTCGAATGAGTTTACAGATGTGGAATTCATTATCATTTAACAGTTCTTACTGCTTTTTTCAGACCCCCAAAAATGGTCAATATTAGCTCACTCTGAGAGAAATGGGTCTGGTAGATACTCAAGGCAGCCTCTCCCCTGACCTTCTAACGGCCCCCCACACCGGCTCACACCAATATTTCTGCAGCCATCACATGTACCTTCAGATAGCTTGCCCTAACTAACTATACCGCCTAAAAGCAAAATGCATCCTGGGACTTGTAGACCACATAGGGCTCAGCGTTCCCTCTGCTTCTTATTTCATAGCACTTTATCTGTTTCCACTCCAACAGGGCCATGCATGTGCGAGGTGGCTGATGAACCGAACAGGTCTATAAGGATCACATAACTCAAAGGTGGGCACTGTACCTGATAAGGCAGGGGTATGTCCTCTATTTCCTGGTAAAGAACCTAGCAAGGGATGTAAAATCACAGCATCGGCTGCAGCGCTTTGATTAAAGTTGTGCCCACCTCCGCCCCAGCTGCCTTCTTCAAATAGTATGTCACAAGGTTGTATCGGGTTATACTTCTGACTTACGAAACATTTTACACTGTTCTAAGGGTCTTAATGATAATATGCACTTATAAGGGGGACTCTCCTCCCTGTAGGTTACAGCTGCCACTAGAAAATCCTTGCATGCCTAAAAAGATTACAATCCCACATAGTATTCCTACAGGAGACTAAACTAGTTCCTGCAGAACTGTCAAATTAATGGCAGAGTGAATGGGATGGGAGGCACATAGCAGTACCCTACTACCTCAAAACACAGCATGTCCATCCTGCTACACAAAAACCTTAACTGGACCCCACTTTTACAAAGAGGGGACAAAGATGGGCACTGGATTTTAGCTAAATTCTCCACACCCAGGAATCCTTGATTTTAGTTAATATCTATGCTCCCAATGACGTTATGCTCGAATATTTTGAGAGAGTCTCACAGGAACTTAAGGATATGGTCTTTGATAATCTTGAAATCTTATTAGGAGGGGACTTTAATTTGGTATTAGATGATTGTTTGGATAGATCAAACACATAGATTAAACCCCACAGAAAGGCCTTATTGACCCCCCAAAAATGTAATGTCCCTGTGTAACCCCTAGGTGGCACTACCCCAAGGGCTACTACCCCTGCCTGCTTGTCTAGTTGCAGGTTAAGGGGCCTGGGTAATGAAATTGGTGCCTCCACCCAGAGGTCAGGGTTGATAGTGGTCAAGCTAACCTGGGCACAGCCCTCCGGGACATTGTAACCCCCCTCTTTCCCTTCTAGTGGCCTAAACACTATACAATAATCACTTTCACAATACCCCGGTACACCATACAAGTACTCACACTGCTTTTATTTACCACCAGGGCAGGTTCCTCTGGCTTGACCCTGGGGACCCCCTTTAAAACAAGGTTAAGCACAGCAAATAGCAACAGCACAATACTTTTGGCACAAACTGGAACCACAGTCAGGTTAAATGCAAACAAAGTTAAATCTGATTTATTCAGGGGACTTGAACAAGGGAGGGGCATAATCAGATTGATTTGCTTAAAAGCTATATTAATCAGACAGTTATGCATGCAGTTCAGAGTCCCTACACAGTCACACACTCTGGGTACCCAGATAGGAAAATGATGGGCTAGCCAGGAATGTTGCAGCTGGTTGGGGCCCTGTGATGGAAGAAAGTAACATGCACAACACATACCATTTGTAATCCAGAGCCGGAGGGCTCAGTTCGTGAAAGAAAAGGCAAGAAGACAATCAGATGACAACATTTTTAGATTTAGCTGTTGTTGCAGGGAGCTACCCTGATGTTTACTCACGATACCCAATACTAGACACAGGCAGGACAAAATTGAGACTGCAGGCTGTTGAGCTGGAGTGCCCGGAGAAGCAGGGCCCACACGAATCACCAAGGCGTCGTTCCTGTTCAAGGCGTTGAGCAGGGGCTGATCCCCAGGCTGGTCTGTCGTCGATGACTTTCTCTGCTTAGCAGGTATTCTGTCCGAGCCAGTGTAGCAGGGCCCAGGCAAACGGAAATCGATACAGATTCAGTCCATGGAGCTGGATACAGCCTCCAGCAAGCAAAACACAGTTCAGACACACAGTGGGGAACCAAATCACGACCCGCTATAAGCACACAGCACATTCACATGTAAGGAAATTCCACTGTACCAGCCAAATGGCACTCCGGTGGCAATTACAGAGTCTCTGCACAATCCGGGAGTTCAGAGGAAGCTGGCAGTCCTGACAGGCTGATCGCATTCAGCAAATCTTTGGTCCTCTTCAGGTTAAAGCCTGGTCATAATTCAGTGGCTTAATTCGCTCTCCAAATTTGGATTCAGTCCGAAAAAAGCACAAGTTCCGTCTCAGGAACAGCAGGCAGGCATGCAGTCCAAACTCAGGCCCTTCCACAGTTTTCCCACATGAATCTACTGTGGATTGCTGCTCGAACTATCTCGAGCTGTTACTTCTTCACTTCCCAACTCAGATCTAACTGAAACTGCAAGCAGTGTGGGACTTTCCCCAAGATCCAAAAGGTTCAGTTGGCTGATCTGTCTGTCAGTCAGAACAAGGGCTCCCCCTCCAGGTTAGTTTAGGCGCCAAAAGCCCCAAACTACAATTCCTACAAGTTTTGGCCCCACCAAGCTCTTGTAGGCAGGCTCCATTTTAGAGTTCCAAATGTACTGATTGGCCCATTCTGACAGTCCAGGACCAAGAAGATGGAAACAAACAGAACTGTCCATGCTGCAATGAAGGCAGGTTAAAACAAACTGCAATATTATTACTACTCTAACAAATGATCAGCAGACAAGTACATCTTCTAACAGAGATCCCTCTCAGATTAATTATGACTGCAATCCAGGCAGCTCTTAAAGAGACAGTACACAGAGGCTATATAGGCACTCTCTGGCAATACATTTAAACTGTTAAAACGCAGGACACCAGCCTGGCAGTGAGCATTTAAGCAAGCTCAAGGAAGACTTTTCGGGAACCCCCATTTGTAGGGGGGGTCCACGTCAAGTCTGTACCATTATGCATCAGTTAACATAAACCTATTACTTTACTATACATAGTCACTACACTTCACAATACTATGCCCATAATGACAATGCTTATGCAAGTTTCATACATGTGATACTGATTCCACTATGATTAACATACTTGTAACATCACAATACTGATTCATGTTATAACTTCCTGTACATTAAACAATGTAGGAGGGCGCGCTTCCTTATTAGCTAACTTGGGGCTGGATGGGGCAGGGGCACCATACTGAGAAGGAAGAACAATCAACCTGGAATTGGCCATTAAGCTCAGTTTGGGTAGCGAGCTCTGAGAAATATAAACCCCTTTGTGAATCACATTGAGAGGCAAATCCACTGGCCTCCCAGGAGAATCATAACTGAAGCACAATACTGGCTTGACAGCTCAGCCAGTCTTTCTGGGGGGAACAGCCACAGTCTCTGTACTTTCAGCACTATATTGGAGCTTTTGTCAGTCGTGAAGGGTGCCTCTGCATGAATGGGAATGTCTAAACTGGCAGCACTGGCAACTCCTTGCTCTGTAGGCTCTGTCTCCACAACACTTGGCTCATTTAGAGAAGGTTCTGGCACAATTAGGCTTTGCAACACTGAAGGGAGGCTGTCAACACTCTCACATTGTTATTCAGGTTCTGGTGTGTCACCAGGGAGACTCAGATCATCAACCCCTTCTTCAGGCAATTCACACAGTTCCACAAAACACAGAGTCCGCAACCTCAGATGTGATGCTTTGCATCTCACTTTCAGGGAGCATGGTCTCCAAGGATGAAGCTGGGGGGCTAGGCAGTCCAGAAGGCCCAGCTTCATCCCCACAATTAGTCACAAGGTTACCTCAAAACAGCTGACTCAATTCATAGGAGGGGTAATAGGCATTGTCACACTCACTATCGTCAGAGGTGGACTGACAGTCACTATCATTCTGAGCCTGCTGCGGGGGAAACCTTAACTCTGTAACTACTGGGGTAGGTTGACTCTGTCTCTTTTTTGCAGCAGCACGAGTCACCCAGGGGAGGCAATGTCTGCTGGCTCAGCTTCAATAAAAATTGGCCGATAGGCAGCAAGTGGTTACAGTTCATGGTCTCGACAGCTTTGGAGTTATTCTCTGGGCATACCTTGTATACTGGTAACTTTCCAACTACCACATGAGGAAGATGGTGCCACCTATCAGTACTTTTGTGCTTGCCATGTAGTCCCAAATTCCGTAACAACAAATGGTCTCCAGACCGTAGCTCTTGAGACTTTACTTTCTTGTCGTGCCTCTCTTTGTTGGCGAGATTTCTTTTAGCGGCCATTGTCTGGGCCAGTTGATATGCATGGTTCAACTGAGCTTTCAGTTTCTGTACATACTGCAGGTAGTTTTCAGTGCAGACCCCATCTGGAGAGACCCCAAAACAGACATCAACTGGCAGGTGGGCTTCCCTCCCAAACATGAGACAGCAGGGGGAGAACCCAGTAGCATAATTTTTGGTGCAATTGTACGCGTGTACCAAGGTGCTAATCTGCTGGCTCCACTTATGCTTGTCTTTTGGGTGGAGGGTGCCCAGTATGTCTAGAAGGGTGCAGTTAAAATGTTCTGATTGAGGGTCCCCCTGCAGGTAATAGGGGGTGGTTCTTGAGTTCCACACCCCCCACAGAGAGACCATTTCTTTGATTAGCCAGCTTTCAAAGTCTCTGCCTCGGTCAGAGTGGATCCACTGGGGGGCACGATAGTGGACAAAGAAATTTTCCACTAACACCTTAGCCACGGTAGAGGCCTTTTGATCTTTAGTTAGAAAAGCGTGTGCATACCATGTGAAATGATCCGTAACCACTAACTCATTGCCAATATTCCACTGATCAGGTTCTAAACACAAAAATTCTATGCAGATCAGTTCCATGGGGGTGCTGGTAGTAATATTGACAAGGGGGGGCAGCCCTCTGGGGCTTTCCTTTGCAGGCAATGATGGCAGGTCTTTACATGGTGCTCAACATCGGCCCCCATCTTGGGCCAGTAGAATCGAGATTGTACCAGGTTGAGATTTCTGTCAATACCGAGGTGCCCCATGTGATTGTGGATGGACCTCAGTACCAAATCTTTAAAGGCCGTGGGCATGACCAATTGCTGCTGGTCTACTCAACCACTGTGATCTACTGTCTCTCTGTATAACAACTGATTGTGTAACTTCAACCTGGGGCCTTCTTTAAACAATAGGGCAGTTCGCAAGGCAGGGGAACATAACTGGGACACATCTTTCCCCGCACACAGGGCTTCAAGTGCTGGCTGAATCATAGGATCTTGGGATTTGGATGCTGTCATTGTCAAATTGAGGTAGTGCACTAATATCTAGAGCAGAGAAATGGCAATAGGCAGCCTGTATGCAGGTATTAGAAGGGCCCAAGCAATCTACTAAACAGTCCACTGTGTCCGTAGACATCTGTTCATCTTTATCAAACTTTTTGCACAATGCTCGGATGTCAGGTTCAGACGACCTGACCCAATCACTCTTAGAGACTGGCCTTCATGACAGGGCGTCAGCATCAATATGGTTCAGTCCTGGCCTGTATTCAACAGCATAATCATAGGTTTATAAACCAGAGAGCCACCGGTGCCCAGTGGCATCCAGCTTAGCTGAAGTCTGTACATAGGTTAATGGGTTATTGTCAGTCTTCACCAATAGCTTTGCCCCATAGAAGTACTCATGAAACTGGTCAACAATGGCCCATTTTAGTGCAAAGAACTCCAGCTTGTGCACAGAATAATTTAGTTCTGATGAGGTCAAGCTCCTGTTGGCAAAAGACACCGGTCTCAAACCATCCTCATGGTTTTGATACAGCACAGCTCCTAGGCCCTGCAGACTAGCGTCCGTATGCAGCACATAGGACTTGGTAGGGTCAGCATAGGTGAGGATGGGGGCATGGGTGAGCTGGTATATGACTTCATGGAAGACCGCTTCACATTCGGGTGCCCAGCGGGGCCCAAAAGGTTCACCTGTTCAGAAGTATACTTTCTTGGGTCCTTTGACAGCCCCTTTCTTGCATTTAGGTTTGGTAGGGGGGTAGCCCTGGGTGAGATTCAGGAGCGGGTGAATCCCCTTGGAATAGTTTTTTATGAACCTGCAGTAGTAGCCACAGAACCCCAGGAAACGTAGTTCTTTCAAGTTATGGGGCTGGGGCCAACTAGTCAGTGACTCGACCTTACTGGGATCGGTCTCTATCCCTTCTGCAGATACTATGTGCCCCACATACTTCACGGAGGTTTGAAAAAACTGGCACTTGTCAATGGACAGCTTGAGGCCAAAGTCTTCCAATCTGTCTAGGACTTTAAACAGTTGGGTCTCATGCTCCTCTAATGTGCGTCTGAACCCAATGACATCATTTAGGTACACTAGGCATTCCAGCAAGTTCATATCTCCCACCACACATTCAATCAGTCTCTGAAAGGTGGCCAGCGCACTCGAAATCCCCTGTGGCATTCTCAGGAATTCACAGAACCCAAAGGACAGATGAAGGTGTTTTTCTCACAGTCCTCCGTGGCCATTGGAATCTGGTAATATCCACTGCAAAGATCTAATGCTGAGAACCATTTGCTGCCATTCAAGCAATCCAGTGCATCTTGTTTATGGGGCATGGTGTATTGATCTGGGATGGTCCAACGGTTCAGGGTTTGATAATCAACACACATCCTCACTGACCCATTCTTCTTATGCACAACCACAATGGGAGAGACATATAATAATAAAAATAATAATCTTTATTTTTAATGTGCGTTTCAAAAATCAAGGTGTAGAACAAATTATAAAATCACATCAAGATAAAACATTACAATACAAACCGATAAAATAAATCACATCAAACAACATGATGAAACAATAAAATCAAACCAGATCAACATCTTCCCCAAAAGCCTTAATCCATAGAAAGGATTTTAATGCTTGTTTAAAACCCCCCACTGTTGCACACTCTCTAATCCAGCATGGTAGAGAATTCCAGAGAGTCGGAGCCATGAATATAAAAGCCCGGGCGCCTGAAGATTTTAGAACAACCCTTGGAATCTCTAGCAACCCCTCGTTGGCCGAGTGGAGCGGTCACTCCGGGAGATAGGGAACCAGGAACTCTTTCAGGTAGTCGGGGCCCAAACCGTGCAGGGCTTTATAAGTCAGCAAGCCGACTTTAAAGGTGATCTGCCACTAAACCGGCAGCTAGTGCAGTCTCCGCAGCACCGGTGTAACATGGGAAGAACAAGGCGTCCCAGTTAACAACCGGGCTGCGGAGTTCTGCACCAGCTGCAAGCGGTGGATATCAACCTCTGGAAGCTCAAAGTAAAGAGAGTAGTCCAAACGCGAGGTCACAAAAGCATGGATCAATGTAGGTAGGTCCCCGGACGGAACAAGGTGGTTGATCCTAGCGATGTTCCTAAGATGGTAAAAGGAGACTTTAACGATGGCCGACACTTGAGCATGTAGTGTCAGCCGATCATCAGGAATCACCCCTAGGTTCCGTACCTGTTTAGAGATAGGGAGCTCAACATCCCTCAGGAATAAACCTGAGAGATGGTTTGTCCCCAACCCCCCTATCCGGCGACCAGGATCCACGACTATCACCTCGGTCTTCCAGGAATTCAACTTCAGCCAGCTGGACCTCATCCAACCTTGGATTTCACCAAGGAAGTTATTAAACACCGAGAGTGCTCCGTTCTGGTCAGGTGCAAAAGACAGGTAGAACTGGGTATCATCAGCATAACAATGAAACTCCAGTCCATACCGTCTTACAATGTCTCCGAGGGGAAGCATGTACACCACAAACAACATGGGGGACAGCACTGAGCCCTGGGGTACCCCACAGGACAGAGAGATAGGATCAGAGGAAAACACCCCCGATACCACCCTCTGAGTTCTACCAGTGAGGAATGAAGTAAACCATCTGAGGACCAAACCTGAAAACCCACAGATGATTCTCAGGCGCTCAAGCAGAACCCCATGGTCTACAGTGTCAAATGCTGATGACAGATCCAAAAGGACCAAAATGGACCATTTTTTCTGGTCTCTCGCCATCAAGAGATCATTGAGCACCCGAACCAGCGCAGTCTCGGTGCTGTGCCTCTTTTGAAAACCCGATTGAAGAGGATCGTAGATGCTATGGATGGTCAAGTGGTTGTCTAACTGAGTGGCCACTTCTTTCTCAATTACCTTCCCAACAAAGGGAAGATTTGAGATAGGCCTGTAGTTACCGAGGGAGTTGGGGTCCAAAGAAGCCTTCTTCAACACTGGTGTCACCACTGCCTCCTTCAGGAAGCAAGGATATTCACCAGAGTCTAAGGAGCACTAGACTATCCTCGCCAGAACCGGGATGATAATCTCCCCACAGCCCATAATCAAGGCTGTGGGCCCCGGATCTAAACTACAGCATGTAGTGTGCAGACCCTGGACAATCCTCATAACATCTTTGATTTCCGGCCTTTTGAAGAGACTCCAGGAAAAGAGAGGGAATGCGACTGGGGACTGGTCCACAGCCGTTCTCATAGAGAGTGTTGCGCGGGTCTCCGCCCTGATGTCATCCACCTTATCTGCAAAGAACCGAGCAAGCTCCTCGCACTAGGATTGCGAAAATGCTCTACGAACCTGCAGACAGGCTGGATTGCACAGTCTGCCTATGGTTCGAAAGAGCTGGGCCGGTCGGTTCTGAGCAGCGGCAATTTCCCCGGACAGGAATACTGCCTTCTTATGGGCAATTGCTGACTGATAGAGTTGATAGTGCTCTAGTAGTCTAATATGGGCTCCTTGATTCCTGTATCACGCCAGCAGTGAGCATTTCCTGCAGGTGTCTCCCCACATCATCTATATTCGCTGGGGCGAGGCGTTGGGATCTCTCTCGAAATGGACGGTCATCATGCAGGCATATATGATGCTCTGCACCCTGGACACACCCCATGCCCCATTCTTCTAATGAAAACAATTGGTCTCTCTGGGCGAGTTTCTTGCTAATCCTATCCTTCCATTCAGCTGGTAGCGGGGAATCACCAAAGTCAAATAAGTCCGAGGTCACTCTCTTCTTTTGGCCACAGTACTTGTTATTGGGTAATACTACAGTGTCTGCACAGTGTACTGTAGCTAGAGTGCACCCTCTGTTCACCCGGACCTCCCGATCTGACACATTTCGAATCAGGACCATCACTCGTCATGCATAGGCATGGGCATGGGCAGGCAAGATGCTGGGTTTAACCAATAATCCTTCTGGCGACTTTCCATCACCTGGTGCATCCAACATTAATATTTTGTTCTTTACATTTCACTTTAGGTGGACTTCTCCATGAATTGTGCACTGGGCGTTGGGGGCCAATACCAAGGAGTCGGGTTCTTTTTTCCACACTATCCCCACTGGCTCATCTGTGTCCTGTTCATTGGGTTTCTGTTGTAAGTCATATGCCCTTTTTACTAAGGCTGAAATTCTTAGGACCCGTCCAGTCAGTTGCGCTTGTTTCTCCTGGCAGAGTTGTGCTAGTCTCCCAAACATATGGATGTTTGTTCCAATTAAAAGGGGAACCCCATCATACCGTCCAGTGGGGGGACACACTAGGGCCAGTGTCTCTACTTGCTCCTCTACACCAGTTACAGTTGCAGGAAAAGGCAACCAGAGGTGGACATATCCTAGGTAGGGATAAGACTTGTCGCTCAGCCCCCACACATGTAGGCCTTCCAGGGATTGGAATGGCACATCAGATAAGTGTTTGCCATGCCAGTCCTGAAATACAATGGTCACTTGCAACCCACTGTCAAGCACAGCCCGAGTAGGAATACCATTCACAGCCACAGTAGTCTTCATTGAAGGGCCCACTATTTTGGACCGGTCTGGAGGGACAACAGCAGGGGCCTGGACAGACGATTTAGCCACAGAGGGATTTGAGTTAGGATGGCCAAAGCTTCACTGTGGTCATTTCGTGCATCCCTTGACCACTTACTCATTTCCTGACGCTTTCCTTGAAGCCGGTTCACCACTTTCTCTAAGACCTTCTGAGACTGGCATTCCCTCTTCATATGGCCATCCTTGCCGTAGCTGTGACAAATGACAGGCTCTCAGGGCATCCTTGGGGAAAACATAGCAGGGGATGCTGGAGCATCAATGGGAGATTGTGATCTGACTTCTGCTTGTAGTGTACCATGTCTCAAAAGTTCCTTTAGGGTAGCAGTCAATTCCTTGAGCTCAGCTGAGATGCCACCCTCAGTAGAGGATGCCTGAGGGTGCACCCCAACCCCCATAACAGTCACATCCTGACAAGGGCCGGGGTCTCTGTCAGCAGGGGATACCTCAGCAAACACACCTAGTTGTACTTTTCTGACTTCCTTCAGCAACTCCTCCCCCCACTGTTTAGCCCACGGCAGGACACTTGTAGTGGTCTCCATTTCAGAAGAGCCTTCCAGTGCCATGATCACTTGGGCTGCACTCACCCCATAATTACAATCTACCTCCTCACCTTCTACCTCCCGGAGTTCTTTTATCAAGTCACAGTAGTCAGGTGGGTTACCTCTCCTATCCTGGAGCCTTAACTGGATGATCTGCAGTTTAGAATACTTGGCATGTTGCAGTATGTGCCCCTATCTCACACGGTTCAAATCAATGGTGGCTACCCCACCTTTCTGGTAAGCTTTCTGCAGAGCTCTTTCTAGGTGAGTAACATACACAGACAAACTTTCCCCCTTCCATTGTTTGGTACCTTGGAATTTCCACATCAAAGTCTCCCCTGACTCAGTGTTCCCAAAATTGCCTTCAAGTACAGATAGGTACTTCTGAGCAGATGCCTCAGGGTTCGTGGACCTCAAAAATTTAATGGCTTCAACGGTGGGGCCCCTCAAACTTTCTATGAGTCTTTTATGCTTCTCAGCCTCCACACACTGCCACTCGGGTACCAAGGGGGCAACATAGTCGATCCAGGTCTTCCAGTCATCCTCCCCGTGGGGGGTGTGGAGGGTGTCTGAGAAGATTCTCAGCCTTCGGTAGGAGTCGTGACTAATGGCAGGTACAGATATAGGGGTCAGCATGGGCATGGGCACAGAAGGCGGGGCACTAACAGGTGCTGGAGTTGGGGAACGAACACCCCCCAAGTGGTAGGAATAGTTTCTTAAAGTCTTCTACGGTTTTCCCTTCCTCCAGTAACAACTTAGCAAATTTCTCCTCAAAAGTCTCAGATAATGGTGGGAGCTCATCCTCCTCAGGGTCTTTACTGTCTTTTGTTATCACTCTCCAGGTGGCTAGGATATCTTCTTAGGCAATAGTCTGTGGCACTTTAGAGCTGTCCACGAGGTCACTAAACTCTACCAAGGCTATGAAAGTTTAGACAATTAAATCAGCCTGTCAATCCACCACCACAGGGTCTTTTAAACATTCAACTTTGGAGAGTGCTCCCTCTACAGTGTCCTTACTGGTATCCAGGGGAATATCCAGTATAAGCAGAGCATTTTGAAGGTCGATCTCCTGCCCAGTACACCACCCCACCAACTGGTGTACAGCCATTTCTACTGGGGTAGCTATTAATCTTTAACAATAATTCGTAATTTTTGGCCACTAGAAGGCACAAAATGCCAGCGGTGAGCCTCCAAGATGTAACCCCTAGGTGGTGCTACCCCAGGGGCTACTACCCTTGCCTGCTTGGCTAGTTGCAGGTTAAGGGGCCTGGCTAATGAAACGGGTACCTCCACCCAGAGGTCAGGGTAGGTAGTGGTCAAACTAACCTGGGCACAGCCCTCCAGGACACTGTAACCCCCATCTTTCCCTTCTAGTGGCCTAAACACTGTACAATAATCACCTTCACAATACACCTGGGTACTTACCACCAGGGCTGGTTCCTCTGGCTTGACCCTGGGGACCCCGTATAAAACAAGATTAAGCACAGCAAATAGCAACAGTACAATACTCTTGGTACAAACTGGAACCACAGTCAGGTTAAATGCAAGCAAAGTTAAATATGATTTATTCAGGGGACTTGAACAAAGGAGGGGCATAATCAGATTGATTTGCTTAAAAGCTTTATTAATCAGATAGTTATGCATGTAGTTCAGCGTCCCTACACAGTCACATGCTCTGGGTACCCAGGTATGAAAACGGTGGGCTAGCCAGGAACGTTGCAGCTGGTTGGGGCCCTGTGAAGGAAGAAAGCAACATGCACAACACACACTATTTGTAATCCGGAGCCAGTGGGCTCAGTTCATGAAAGAAAAGGCAACATGACAATCAGATGACAAAACTTTTAGATTTAGCTATTGTTGCAGGGAGCTACCCTGATGTTTACTCACGATACCCAATACTGGACACAGGCAGGATGAAATCGGGACTGCAGGCTATTGAGCTGGAGTGCCCAGAGAAGCGGGGCCCACACGAATCACTGAGGCATCATTCCTGTTCAAGTCGTTGAGCAGGGGGCTGATCACCAGGCCGGTTTCTCGTCAATGACTTTCTCTGCATAGCAGGTATTCTGGCTGGGCCAGTGTAGCAGGTCTCAGGCAAACGGAAATGGATATGGATTCAGTCCGTAGAGCTGGATACAGCCTCCAGCAAGCAAAACACAGTTCAGACACACAGTGGGGAATCAAATCATGACCCACTATAAGTACACAGCACATTCACATGTAAGGTAATTCCACTGTACCAGGCAAATGGCTATCCCGTGGCAATTACAGAGTCTCTGCACAATGCAGGAGTCCAGAGGTAGCTGGAAGTCCTGATAGGCTGATCGCGTTCAGTAAATCTTTGGTCTTCTTCAGGTTAAAGCCTGGTCATAATTCAGTGACTTAATTCGCTCTCCAAATTCGGATTCAGTCCGAAAAAAGAACAAGTTCCGTCTCAGGAACAGCAGGCAGGCATGCAGGCCAAACTCAGGCCTTTCTACAGTTCTCCTGTGTGAATCCACTATGGATTGCTGCTCGAACTATCTCGAGCTGTTACTTCTTCACTTCCCAACTCAGATCTAACTGAAACTGCAAGCAGTGTGGGACTTTCGCCAAGATCCAAAAGGTTCAGTTGGTTGATCTGTCTGTCAGTCAGAACAAGAGCTCCCCCTCCAGGTTATTTTAGGCACCAAAAGCCCCAAACTACAATTCCTACAAGTTTTGGCCCCACCAAGCCCCTGTAGGCAGGCTCCATTTTAGAGTCCCAAATGTACTGATTGGCACATTTCTGACAGTCCGAGACCAAGAAGATGGAAACAAACAGAACTGTCCATGCTGCAAAGAAGGCAGGTTAGAACAAACTGCAATATTATTACTACTCTAACAAATGATCAGCAAACAAGTACATCTTCTAACAGAGCTCCCTCTCAGATTAATTATGACTGCAATCCAGGCAGCTCTTACAGAGACAGTACACAGAGGCATACCTCTCAAGTGTCCCTGATTTTCAGGGACGTCCCTGATTTTGCCTCAGAATTTTACTCTGTCCCTCCTAAAATTTGTCTTTTTGTGGCTAAACAGTGGGGACTGTAAGTACAAAACAATGTCAAGCATTAAAGTTACAGACTTGTTCTTCTTTAGAAAATGCATTTTGCACTAAGCCCCATATTCTACCCGCTTTCTGGGTGGATATCTCTAATTTTGAAGATGTGTCCCTGATTTTGGTCCTTTGTCCCTGACGTTTTTAAGCTTTGTCCCTGATTTATGAGGCAGGAGGTTGAGAGGTATGCACAGAGGCTAAACAGGCACTCTCTGGCAATACATTTAAACTGCTAAATTGCAGGACACCGGCCTGGCAGTGAGCATTTAAGCAAGCTGAAGGAAGACTTATTGGGACCCCTCATTTGTAGGGAAGTTACACCTGCACCAACTAGCAGATGTGTGGAGACTGTTACATCCTTCAGAGAAGGATTTCTTATATTCCTCAGTCACCCACAGAATGGTGAGTAGGTTAGACCTGTGGTTAGCTTCCCCCTCCACCAGTCAGCTTTGGAAGTGAATATAAACCCCACTTTACTGCTTCGACCATGCCCCAGTCACCCTCACTTCTATTTGGGACCCGCTTCCCTAGAAATCTACGTCTTGGAGGCCAGACCCCTTATTACTGAAAGACAAACAATTTCAAGAAGGGCTCAAGCAAGAGCAACCATTTGTTTTACACTGACCCCCCCCCCCCAACTGAGTAACCTCAGCAGCTATGATATGGGAGGCCTTTAAGGTAACCGTGCAAAGTAAAATTATGGGATATGTAGCTCACCAGCACTACCTCCGGGACAAGGAACAATCCCAATTAGAATCCATACTTAAAGATAAAGAACAAGCATATAGAAATTACCCATCCAAGCTCCATGGTAGTACACTGCTGGCAGAGATCACCAAGCTAAGGCTACAGCTCAGGTTCCTGTGATCCAGAAAGGCTGAGCTAAATATTCATAGAACTAGACATAAATACTGGGGTTGTGGTGAGAAGGTAAGCAAACTGCTCACTTTTCAACTAAAGCAGCAGGCAGAGCACCAACCACATTTAACTCAAAAGCCCGGATGGCTATACCCATACATAACCAACTGATACCAAGAGTGGCCCCAAGGATGAACCAGGAAACTACAGACCAGTGAGCCTCACATCCATCGTGGGTAAGCTAATGGAGACTATCCTGAAGGAGAGGCTGGTGGCCCTCCTAGAGGCCAAAGGACTACAGGACAGCAGACAGCATGGCTTCATACGTGGCAGATCCTGCCAAACCAACCTGGTCGAGTTCTATGACTGGGTAACTAGGCAACTGGACAGGGGCCATGCAGTGGATGTCCTGTATCTGGACTTCAGTAAGACATTCACCCAGTGCCACATGGAAGGCTGGGAAGGAAGTTAGTAGGCACAGGGGCGGGTGCAAAACTGGTGAGATGGGTAGGAAACTGGCTGCAGGGAAGGCAACAGAGGGTGACGGTGGTTGGGGAGCTCTCACACCCAAGGGTAGTGACGAGTGGTGTTCCACAGGGCTCAGTGTTGGGACCAGTGTTGTTTGGGATATTCATTGCAGACATATCATGGGACATCAAGAGCAAGATCAGTCTGTTTGCTGATGATACCAAGATAGGCGCGGTGGTGGATGACCTAGGGGGATGGCAGGGGTTGCAGGATGATCTGGCAAAGCTTGAAACCTGGTCAGACACCTGGCAACTGGGCTTTAATGCCAAAAAGTGCAAGGTGCTGCATTTTGGGATGAAGAACCCAAGGAGGAGTAACCAGCTAGGGGGAGTGCAGCTAGCCCAGACAGAGGAGGAGAAGGATCTGGGCGTGCTCATTACAGGGTCAATGAACAACTCGGCACAATGTAGGAACGCAGCTGCAAAGGCCAACAAAATGCTGGGTTGTATTGCAAGGGGTATATATTCGAGGAGGGAGGAGGTGATTCTGCCACTGTATAGGTCATTAGTTAGACCACACCTGGAATACTGCGTGCAGTACTGGCGTCCGTATCTGAAGAGGGACATTAAGTTACTGGAGGGGGTGCAGCGCAGAGCGACAAAGATGATCAAGGGGCTGGGGGACTTATCATATGAGAGGAGGTTGAAGGAGTTGAAAATGTACTCACTGGAGGAGAGGAGAGACAGGGGTGACATGATTGAAACCTTTAAATACATGAAAGGAATAAACAAGACAAGTACAGAGGGGCTGTTCAAAGCAAGGGAGGGGAGGGACACCAGGGGCCATGATATGAGACTGGAGCGAGGAAGGTTCAGGAGGGAGATGAGGAGACACTTTTTTACAGAGAGGGTGGTGGCTGGGTGGAATGCGTTACCTCCTGAAGTGGTATGCAGTAGAACAGTGGACTGCTTCAAACGAGGATGGGACAGGACAAGGGGAAGGGTTAATGAAGGGGAAGGGTGGAAGGGAGGGGCAGAATAAGGGGTGCTAGCTGCACATTCAAGCAGACTTGATAGACCTCTAGGCCTTTATCTGCTGGCAAATTCGTATGTTCATATGATATCAACCAGGTCATGCAAGATTTTTACTTTAGTCTAAACTATACCAATCCCAGCATAATATCAGACCCAAAACTTTAGTAATTTCATAGAATCCCTCACCCTCCCAAAATTTAACGAGCAACAAAAACAGTGACTGGATGCACCATTTACCCTGCAAGAGCTCAAACAGGCAGTAAACTCCCTGGCACCCCTTAAAATGCCCAGAGGTGTTGGATTTCTGGCAGATTTTTATCAACTTTTAAACGATACAGTAACTCCTCCCCACTGCAAATGATGACAGATGCTCGGGAACAGTCTAAGCTGCCAGACATCCTCAGAGAAGCTACCATAACAGTTCTTCCTAAAGAAGGTAAAGATGTATACTTCCATCCAGTTACAGACCTGTATCGCTGAAAAATGCATGCAAAAATTATTGTAAAACTTCTTGCTTCCTGGCTGGAAGGGATGCTTCCTACTCTAATCCATCCTTCACAGGTAAGCTTCATAAAAGAGCAAGTCAGCTTAGACCATCTGCAGGCCCTGGTATCAATATGGTAGGTTGCAAACTATATTCCCACTCCAGCCGCAGCAATAGCTCTAGACTTCGAAAAAGCTTTTGACTCAGGTGAAGCGGGGATATCTTCACACCTTGTTACAACACCCAAACCTGGCTCCGATTTTAGATCTTGGATCACAACTTTACACGCTCAGCCCACAGCCCTACTACTCAACATCAACAATGCTCTCTCTTCTCCTCCCTTTCAGCTGGGCAGGGGCACTTGCCAAAGATGTCCCCACTCCTCCTTTTTATTTGTCTTGCCATACAGCCACTTGCTGCAGTCATCTGCACCCACCCACCCGCAACTAGCAGGCATCCACGTGGTGGCACTGACTGCTGCACAAAAGTATACGCAGATGCCTGTCTGGTACTAGTCCGAGATGCACTGCATAGCCTCCCCTCTCTTCTTTCATTGTTGCATCAGTTCAAATCCTTTTCTGGCCTAAATATTAACACTTCCAAGTCAGAAATTCTCCCTGTGAATGTACTGTGCCAAAAGCAGCAAGTCCAGCTCTGTGGTCTAAAGTGGGCTCCACAGGCCCTCTGATAATTGGGGTCACAATCACATTGAACCTATCAAAACAGTGCTCCACCAACCTCTCTCTCCTCTTCTTACTAAACTTCAAGAAGAAATAACCAGACTGTGCCATCTCAAGCTCTCAAGGGCTGGAAAGTGGCTGTCCTAAAAATGGTGTCTGCCTCAAACATGTTGCACACCCTTGGACACATACCCATCCCATTTTCTCTAAAATGGTTTCAGACATTGGATAACCTAATGGGTAACTCCCTATGGGAAGGCACTCAGCCATGCTATAGCAGGGCAAAATTAAGGGCTTACCGTACAAAAGGGGGTTGGGGCTTCCCTTACCTCCCTGCCTATTTGTATGCATTTTGGGTGGCCCAAGTTTGTCAGAATTGTCAACCCCTTACTGAACAATCTCCTGCCTGGGGAGCTATATAACTAACAGTACTGGGTAAATGTCCTCCCACGGCTTATCTTGGTTGCCCACTGCCTGCAGCACAACAAAAATAGCTCACCACAGAGGCATCACATAAAGCATGACATATAGTGGATAAACATACTAGACTCTGTAGGGCCCCCGGGTCCTAGCTCCCACTGTGGAACAACCCCTTTTGCCTCATTGATAAGAAACCAATTAACTAGAAGGGGTGGGCCATCATGAACATTTGTGCTATAATAGATTTACTAACACTGGGAGGATCTCAAATAGACTCTTTTGAAAACTTACAGGCTCACCGTGAAATTCCACGGTCAGATTTTTGGAAATTCCTACAAATACACATTTGATCACTATTGAGCAGCAGAGGAGCTGTGTCTGTTCCACACAATGCAAAGGCTCTTTGGCCCAAACTGATAATCTTCCAACAACCTCTTGGTGTAAAATACTGAAAGGATTAGTAGGCACTCTTTATAGGAAGGACCATGAGAGATGCTCCCCCGACCCTACAGATAAAGCCAGACAAAAATGGCAAATCTCCCTTCAAACCAGAATATCTGATAACACTTGGTCTCAATGTTGGAGGCTTGCCGACCAGACCTGCCTGGATTCTAGAAGCCTGCCAATCCAAAATAAGGTACTTCATCAGTGGTACCAACTACCTGCACAACTAAAATCTTTAGGTCTACTATCTCACAATACGTGTTGGAGACTGCACCCCAGGAGCAGACCTGCTACATTCCAAATCAAATCAATCTTTATTTATATAGCGCCTTTCAATTATGGGTTTATTATGGATTTGCAAAGCTCCACACCACTTCTGGTCTCATATACAACAAGAGTGCTCCCTAATATTAAACATACACATGCCCTCATCCCCAGAGGTATTCTTACTCGGGATCCCAAACCCTATGGCCAGACTCCAGTTACCACTAGTAATGGCTTCTCACTGCAAGTGTAGAAGTAAAACGCCTTCTGCTCCATGGATGGCATATTAAGGACTTCTCTACTCTTCCAGAATGGCGGGCCTCATTAGAATCCCTTGCCTTATTAACTAGGATGTCTCAATATGCAAACAATACGCTTTGGCACTATGAAGCTATCTGGAATGCCTACCTTATGCATATTCATAGGTTGTCTCTTTCCAATCCACATGCATGCTCTAATGACTTATTCTGACATCCGTAGCTGAGGACACACCCTGCCCCCCCACCTTACCCTTTCGTCTCTCCTAACCATCTCTTATCCTCAGGTGTCAAATGGACTCATCCACTTGGGGCAACCCCACCATTGGCAGTATCTGCGTGGTCAGCTCCCAGTTGGGTCTTCCTATCAACCATATAGGCCTACCCCTTCTCTTGAGTCCTAAGTTCCTAATACAGACAAAAATACACAGGTCATTGGAACCACAGATAACCATGGACAACCTGTGCTTAACCTCCTCAGGTATCCCCTCCCCCTTTTGTAGGCTAAACATATCCTCTAGCTTACTCCTCTTAGGATAATTACCACCTAGGATCTGCGGGTTTTGTTGTGCTGTCAATTATCACATTTTTACACTGTGCTTGTATTCACTGTAACCATGTTATTAATGTTGTTTCAAGCATTATTCATCAATAATTGTATGACTTTCATTATTCAGAATGTATGTGCTTGTTAAAAATGAAATTTAATAAAAAGTATTACTTGAAGAAAAAATAACAACAATAGCAATAGCAGAAAGATCAACAAGAACAAAAACACTGGGGGGGGCAAACAAACAAAGGAAAAAGTGCAACGGCATGTAAAATGGGGGGAGGAGGAAGAGGGAAAACAAAAACTAAATGAGCAAGCTTCCATGAAAAAGGGGGCAACAAAAAGAGCAACTGCCTGTAAAAAGGGGGTCAACAAAAAGGGTAACTGCTGGTACAAAAGGGGAGAACAGCAGAAACCAAAACTGCTAGTACAGATGGGGAGAACAGCAAATACAAAAAGAGTAACTGCTGGTACAAATGGGGAGAACAGCAAATACAAAAAAGGTAACTGCCAGTAAAATGGGGAGAACAGCAACTACAAAAAGGGTATCTGCCAGTACAAATGGGGAGAACAGCAAATACAAAAAGGGTAACTGCCGGTGCAAATGGGGAGAACAGCAAATACAAAAAGGGTAACTGCCAGTACAAATGGGGAGAACAGCAAATACAAAAAGGGTAACTGCCGGTACAAATGGGGAGAACAGTAAATACAACAAGCATTTGTCAATGCCAAATGTTTGCTTGCTGGTATTGGCATTGGTACTGCATGAGTTAGAGAGATGCATAATAGGAATGGCAGTGAAGTATTGAACTAACGCCAACCCCAACCCCCACCCTTCAGAGACTGAGAGGCATTTGGGTGTGCCTTTGGGTTAATTGGCCATAAAGCACATGCCATTCCACCTCACCCTCCCCCCTGCAGACACTCACAGGTGTCACGGTGTACTTTGGGGTCTTCGGCCCTTACGCTCACCCTATTCCATAAGGAAATAAGTTGAGATGGGTGCAGTATAGGAGAATGGGGTGAATATTAGGGCCAAAGACCCCCAGGTACACCTCAAAGCCTGTCAGTGGCTGCAGGGTGGAGGTGGGTCTGGAATGGCATGAGCATTACGGCCGATGACCCCATGCCAGACCCCCGATGTCTGTCAGTCTGTACAGGATGGGGCGTTACGGTTGGAAACCCTAATGCCCCATGCGTTTATTGGTATTTTTTCTCCAATTTTTCAACATGGTCTTTCTGGGACCCCACCTCTTGAACAGTGGCACTATCATTTCATTACTCAATTCTGAAAGGTGATTTCGCACAGCTAATGTGCCAGTTGGCACAACAGCAGCAAAAAGACATTTTGGGCAGGATGTGAAAAATGACATCTGTACTATTCATGAGAAGGTGTGAAAAAATGGCAATGTTGAAAATCTGGAGTGAAAATATGAAAAAGTGGCAAAGTTACGAGCACACGTAGAAATTGTGTAACACACGCTCATAACACAGTCATTATTTGGAATTTGTTCACCAAATTTTCAACATGGTCTTTCTGGGACCTCCCCTCATGAAGAGTGGCACTGTGATTTCATTAGTCTGTTCCAAAAGTTGATTTCACACAGCGCTTGTGCCATTCTGCACCACAGGTGCGAAAACATGTTTTAGGCAGAATGCAAAAAATGACAGCTGTACTGTTCATAAGGAGGTGTGAAAATGGAAATGTTGGAAATTTGGAGTGAAAATATTAAAACTAGCAAAGTTACAGCGCAGCATACAAACTACAACACCGCCATAACGAACATCATTTTCTGAGTTTTTCTCAAACTTGCAACATAGTTTTTTAGACCCAACCTCATGAACACTGGTACTGTCATTTAGTTAATCAGTCCCAAAAGGTGATTTCTCACAGCAACTGTGACATCACCTTTCAGGACCGAGAAACGAAATGACAGTGTCAGTGGTCATGAGGTGGGTTCAAAAGAACCTCATGTTGAAAATTTGGTGTCAAAACTCAAAAAAATGTCTGAGCTATCAACCTAAGTTGAAACTCCCCTTGATTGCCATTATAGGGCTTACCGTGATTTTCTTCAGTTTGCAGTCGGATTTTGAAGAGTGCAGATGTGTTCCTGGTCCACAGAGGATCGCAGCGCTGGACTTCCGAATGTATATATGGGCAAGGGGGGGGTGCAGGGATGTGGGATGTGCAGAGGGAGGGTGCGGGTTGGGAGGGGGGCTGGCGGGAACGATGAGGGGACCATTTCTTTTTTCAGGTTTAAAAAAGTACATCATTGGACTGTTTTCTTTTTACAGGTGAAAATAAAACAGATTTCAGTGCACTGTGGTGGGCTCCCAGTGTGCCACACTAGTGGAGGAGGGGATCAATGCTGACCCAGCAGTTGGGCACCCCAAGGTCGGCTGACAAAAAGGGGCCATGGGAGGGGGTGCGTCTGACACCAGGAGTGGGCATCCCAATGTCAGAAAAAACATAAGAAGTACTATGGCATACTGGGGTGGGCTCCCTGTATGCCACAATAGTTGGGAGGAATGCTGACACAGGGATTGGGCACCCCGCTGTTGGCAAAATATATGTTCAGGCTTTGGAGGGGCATGCCAATACAGGGATTGGGCACCCCGATGTTGGCTTTGGGGGAAGTGTGTGGTGGGCGGCAGGAGCTACCAATTATGCGCAGCAGGGCTCATTTATTTATTTCACCAGGAAAGACACACTGAGCAAATGAGTTGCTCGTTAAGTCCAGCCATGTGCATTACTGAGCACTGTAATGAGCATGGCTGGAATTTGCCTGGTTAGCTGGAGAAGGGGGGATATTTGCCACTGCAATGGTGAAACTGTACATGATTGGAATGCTAGATTTCTTTCAAGTCCGGCACTTGCTCTGAAGTTGCTGTTATTGGCAGCTTCTCTGTTGATTGGTGGCCGAGGGATGAGCTCCTGAATGTGTTGGCTGGATTGGGCAAATACTGCCACACCTCTGCAATACTCTACCCTACTCAAAATGTTTCTCGTGTGCTGTGTGCGCAAGCAAAATAAAAAAAGTAACTGGCGGTACACATGGGGAGAACAGCAAATACTAAAAGGGTAACTGCCTGTACAAATGGGGAGAACAGAAAATGCGAAAAGGGAGACTGCCGGTACAAATGGGGATAACAGTAAATACAAAAAGGGTAACTGGTGGTACAAATAAGGAGAACAGAAAATACAAAAAGGGTAACTGGTGGTACAAATGGGGAGAACAGGCCGTACAAAAAGGGTAACTGCCTGTACAAATGGGGAAAACAGCAAATACGAAAACGTTAACTGTGGTACAAAAAGAACAGCAAATACAAAAAGGGTAACTGGCAGTACAAATGAGGGAACAGTAAATACAGAAAGGGTAACTGGTGGTACAAATGGGGAAAACAGTAAATACAACTAGCATTTGTCAATGCCAAATGTTTGCTTGCTGGTACTGGCATTGGTAGTGCAGGAGTTAGAGAGATGCATAATAGGAATAGCAGTGAAGTATTAAACTAATACCACCCCAACCCTGCAGAGACTGACAGGCGTTTGGGGATGTGCCTTTGGGTCGTCGGCCATAATGCACATGCCATTCCACCTCACTCCACCCTGCAGGTGTTGTGGTGTGCCTTGGGGTCTTCAGCCCTTATGCCTACCCCATCCCATAAGGAAATAAGCTGAGATGGGTGCAGTAGAGGAGAATGGGGTGAATGATATGGCTGAAGACCCCAAGGCACACCTCAATGCCTGTCACTGGCTGCAGGGTGGGGGTGGGGGTGGAATGGCATGAACATTACGGCTCATGACACCAAGTCACACCCACGACACCTGTCAGTCTCTACAGGGTGGGGCATTATGGTTGGACACCCTAACGCCCTGGGTGTTTGTTGGTATTTTCACTCCAAATTTTCAACATGGGCTTTTTGGGACCCCACCTCAAGAACAGTGGCACTATTATTTCTTCACTCAATCCCAAAATCCCATTCGGCTCCACAGGTGCAAAAACACATTTTGGGCAGGATGTGAAAAATGACATCTATACTGTTCGTGAGGAGGTGTGAAAAATGGCAATGATGAAAATCTGAAGTGAAAATATGAAAAATTGGTGAAGATATGAGCATGCGTAGAAACTGCAACACACACCTGTAAAGCAATCATTTTTTTGAATTTGTTCACCAAATTTTCAAACATGGGCATTTTGGGACCTCCCCTCTTGAACAGTGCCACTGTGATTTTGTTAATCTCTCCTGAAAGTTGATCTACCACAGTGACCATACCATTCTGTGCCACAGGTGCGAAAACACATTTCAGGCAGGATGTGAAAAATGACAGCCATACTCTTCATAAGGAGGCATAAAGAAATGGCAATGTTGAAAATCTGGAGTGAAAATATTAAAAACAGGCAAAGTTACAAGCACATGTAGAAACTGTGCAGTACACGCTCGTATCACAGTCATTTTTTTTTGTTTCACCAAATCAACATGTTTTCTTTTAACCCACTCATGAACAGTGGCACTGTCATTTAATTTATTAATCAGTCCCAAAAGGTGATTCCATGCAGCAACTGCAAAATCACCTTTCAGGACTGAGTAACCAAATGACAGTGTAAGTGTTCATGAGGTGGAGTCCCAAGAACCCCATGTTGAAAATTTGGGTCCAAAATTCCTAAAAATGGCTGAGACATCAACCTAAGTTGAATCCCCATTATACAGCTTACCGTCATGTCTTCAGTTTGCCGGTTAGCTTTGAAGAGTGCAGACGTGTCCCAGTCCATAGAAGATCACTACTCCTGACCTCCAGAGATAAGTATGGGGTAAGGGGGGGTGTGAGGAGCTGGGTCCATGGAGGTAGGGTGGGGTGGGGGAGGTTGGAATGAGGAGACGACGAGGGACCGTTTTCTTTTTTACAGGGGGAAAAAAGACTTTGGGGATGGTTTTCTTTATTTTACAGGTTACCAAAAATATTTAGGCACAACTTGGTGGGCTCCTAGTGTGCCGCAATAGTGCGTGTGTGTGTGTGGGGGGGATGCTGACATGGGGATTGGGCACCCCAGTGTCAGCACTTAAAATATTTGGATGGGTGAGAGGGTCATCTGACACTGGGAATGGGCATCATGGTATCAGAAACATAAATAAAAAATTATTTTGGCACACTGGGGTGGGCTTCCAGTGTGTCACATTAATGGAGGGGGAATACATGCCAACATGGGGATTGGGCACCCCGATATTGGCTTTCCAGGGAGTGTGTGGCAAGCAGCAGGCGCCGCCAATATGGAAAGCTGCGCCTTGGCTCACTTATTTATTTATTGAAATGGTTCCTCAGGAAAGGCACACCGAACAAACAAGGTGCTTGGCAGCAGGAGTCAACAAGAACCGTAACTCGAGCCATGCGCATTACTGTGCAGTGTAATGCACATGGCCAGAGTCTTGTCAGCTGCTGCCAACAGATAGAAGGTATGTCTGTGTGCCTGGTTGTGAGGGAGGGGGATGGTTCCGCTGCAATAAGGAAACTGTCCCTCATTGCAGTGGCAGATTTCTTTCAAGTGCAGTCCTCCCTCTCAAACTGCTGTCATAGACAGCTCACCAATTTATTGGTGCCTAAGGGACGAGCCCCATAAAGTGCCAACTCGTAACCATCCCTGATTGGAGCAGCACTTTTGTTTCAAGTGAAGACAGCTTCTCTCAAATTGCTGTCATAGACAGGTCACTGATTCATTGGTGCCTGAGGGACAAGCCCAATAAAGCATCAACTGCATTGGGCAGAAACTCTCACACCTCTAAAATGTCGTACTGTTCCAAGATGTTTCTTGCACATGCACGCAAGCAGACATAAAAAGGGTAACTGGTGGTACAAATGGGGAGAACAGCAAATGCAAAAAGGGTAACTGCCTGTATAAATGTGGAGAACAGCAAACACAAAAGGATAACTGCCGGTACAAATGGGGAGAACAGCAAATACAAAAAGGGTAACTGGCGGTACAAATGGAGAGAACAAGAAATATGAAATGGGTAACTGCCAGTACAAATGGGGAGAATAGCAAATACAAAAAGGGTAACTGACGGTACAAATGGGGAGAATAGCAAATACAAAAAGGGTAACTGACGGTACAAATGGGGACCAGCAAATACAAAAAGGATAACTGGCAGTACGAATGGGAAACAGCAAATACAAAAAGGGTAACTGCCAGTACAAATGGGGGAAGTGAAAATACAAAAAGGGTAACTGTCGCTACAAACGGGGAACAGCAACTACAAAAAAGGTAACTGCCAGTACAAATGGGGAACTGAAAATACAAAAAGGGTAACTTCCAGTACAAATGGGGAGAAAAGCAAATGCAAAAAGGGGCAACTGGTGGTACAAATGGGGAGAACAGCAACTACAGAAAGGGTAACTGTCGGTGCAAATGGGGGGACAGCAAATATAGAAAGGTAACTGGTGGTACAAATGGGGAGAACAGCAAATACAGAAAGGGTGACTGCCGATGCAAATGGGGAGAACAACAAATATAAAAATGGTAACTGGTGGTACAAATGGAGAGAACAGCAAATACAAAAAGGGTAACTGCGGGTACAAATGGGAGAACAGCAAATACAAAAATGGTAGCTGGCAGTACAATTGGGGAGAACAGAACATACAAAAAGGGTAACTGCCGGTACAAATGGGGAGAACAACAAATACAAAAAGGGTAACTGGTGGTACAAATGGAGAGAACAGCAAATACAAAAACGATAGCTGGTGGTACAAATGGGGGAGAACAGAACATACAAAAAGGGTAACTGGTGGAACAAATGGAGAGAACAGCAAATACAAAAACGGTAGCTGGGGATAAAAATGGGGAGAACAGCAAATACAAAAAGGGTAACTGGTGGTACAAATGGAGAGAACAGCAAATACAAAAATGGCAGCTGGTGGTACACATGAGGGAGAAAAGAACATACTAAAAGGGTAACTGCTGGTACAAATGGGGAGAACAACAAATATAAAAAGGGTAACTGGTGGTACAAATGGAGAGAACAGCAAATACAGAAATGGTAGCTGGTGATAAAAATGGGGAGAACAGCAAATACAAAAAGGGTAACTGCCAGTACAAATGGGGAGAACAGCAAACGCAAAAAGGGTAGCTGGTGGTACAAATGGAGAGAACAGCAAATACAAAAAGGGTAGCTGGTGGTACAAATATGGGAACAGCAAATACAGAAAGTGTAACTGCCGATGAAAATGGGGAGAACAACAAATACAAAAAGGGTAACTGGTGGTAAAATTGGGGAGAACAGCAAATATAAAAAGGGTAAATGGTGGTACAAATGGAGAGAACAGCAAATACAAAAAGGGTAACTGGAGGTACAAATGGAGAGAAGAGTAAATACAAACAGGGTAGCTGGCGGTACAAATGGGGGAACAGCAAATACAGAAAGGGTAACTGCTGATGTGAATGGGGAGAACAACAAATATAAAAAGGGTAACTGGTGGTACAAATGGAGAGAACAGCAAATACAAAATTGGTAGCTGGTGATAAAAATGGGGAGAAGAGCAAATACAAAAAGGGTAACTGCCAGTACAAATGGGGAGAACAGCAAACGCAAAAAGGGTAGCTGGTGGTACAAATATGGGAACAGCAAATACAGAAAGTGTAACTGCCGATGAAAATGGGGAGAACAACAAATACAAAAAGGGTAACTGGTGGTACAAATGGAGAGAACAGCAAATACAAAAAGGGTAACTGGAGGTACAAATGGAGAGAAGAGTAAATACAAACAGGGTAGCTGGCGGTACAAATGGGGGAACAGCAAATATAGAAAGGGTAACTGCCGGTACGAATGGGAAGAACAGCAAACGCAAAAAGGGTAGCTGGTGGTACAAATATGGGAACAGCAAATACAGAAAGTGTAACTGCCGATGAAAATGGGGAGAACAACAAATACAAAAAGGGTAACTGGTGGTACAAATGGGGAGAACAGCGAATACAAAAACGGTAACTGGTGGTAAAAATGGGGAGAACAGCAAATACAAAAAGGGTAAATGGTGGTACAAATGGAGAGAACAGCAAATACAAAAAGGGTAACTGGAGGTACAAATGGAGAGAAGAGTAAATACAAACAGGGTAGCTGGTGGTACAAATGGGAGAACAGAACATACAAAAAGGGTAACTGCTGGTACAAATGGGGAGAACAACAAATACAAAAAGGGTAACTGGTGGTACAAATGGAGAGAACAGCAAATACAAAAATTGTAACTGGCAGTAAAAACGGGGAGAAAAGCAAATACAAAAAGGGTAAATGGTGGAACAAATGGAGAGAACAACAAATGCAAAAAGGGTAACTGGCAGTACAAATGGAGAGAACAGCAAATACAGAAAAGGTAACTGCCTGTACAAACAGGAGAACAGCAAATTCAAAAGGGTAACTTTGGGTACAAATGGGAGAACAGTAAATACAGAAAAGGGTAACTGCTGGTATAAATGGGGAGAACAGCAAATACAAAAGGGTAACTGGTGGTACAAATGGGAGAAAAAGCAAATACAAAAAAGGGTAACTGGTGGTACAAATGGGAGAACAGCAAATACAGAAAGGAAATCTACCCACATATGGAGGACAGCAAATACAAAAAGGGTAACTGCGGGTACAAATGGGGAGAACAGTAAATACAAAAAGGGTAACTGTGGGTAAAAATGGGGAGAACCTGTAACTACAAAAAGGATAAGTGCCAGTACAAATGGGGGAACAGCAAATACAGAATGGGAAACTGCCTGTACAGATGAAGAGAACAACAAATACAAAAACGGTAGCTGGCGGTACAAATGGGGAGAACAGAACATACAAAAAGGGTAACTGGCAGTACAAATGGAGAGGAGCAAATACAAAAAGGGTAACTGGCGGTACAAATGGAGAGAACAGCAAATACAGAAAGGGTAACTGCTGGTACAAACGGGGAGAACAGCAAATTGAAAAAGGATAACTGCGGGTACAAATGGGGAGAACAGTAAATACAGAAAGGGTAACTGTTGGTATAAATGGGGGGAACAACACAAACAAAAAAGGCAACTGCCCGAAAAGGGGGGGAGAGGGGCAACAAAAACAAAAAGGGTAACTGCTGGTACAAATGGGGGAACAGCAAATACAGAAAGGGTACCTGCCTGTACAAATGGGGAGGACAGCAAATACAAAAAGGGTAACCGTGGGTAAAAATGGGGAGAACAGTAAATACAGAAAGGGTAACTGCGGGTAAAAATGGGGAGAACCTGTAACTACAAAAAGGATAACTGCCTGTACAAATGGGGAGAACAGCAAATACAAAGAGGTAGCAATGACCTCTGTAACTTCTACAAATGGGGTCACCAAAAGCTTTGCTTGGTGTGCTCAATACCCTTTGCCAGGCTGGTGTCCTGTGTTTTCACTGATTTATAAAGAAATTGTATGCAAGTGCCTCAGTGCCTCCACATACTGTCTCCTTAAGAGCTGCCCGATTGCAGTATAATTCATCTCAAGGGGGGACTGTGTGTTTCCCTGCTCGATTCCCGCTCAAGCTGCTGGATTTTCACTCTGTTTCTGCAGCGCTAGTGGCGCTAGAGTAAGCACTTTGAAAGATGTAACTAGTTGCTGTAAATAGTTTAGAGTGATAGTGAAAATGCAGTTTGTTCTAACCTGCTTCTTGCAGCCTGGACTGTTTCTGTTATGCTCCACCATTTGGTTCTGAACTGCTGAATTGGACCAATGAGGGCAAGGACTCTAAAATGGAGCCTGCTCAAATGGACCTGTGTGGTGGCTGACTCTGGGTAATGTAGTTTTGGACTACTGGTGCCTTTTTGCACCAATAGAGGGAGCCTGTCGTGATTGACATCTGGATCAGACCAATCGAATCTTTTGGACCTAAGGGAAATTGCCCAGCTGCCTGCACTAAGGAGGAGAAGTGTGTTGGAGCTTGGAGAGTGAGGAGCTCCAGCTCGTGGAGCTGCTGCCCCACGGGGTAGCATGGAGATTTGGCGGGAAGGCTAAGTCTGGCCTGCCTGCTGGAAGCTCTCCTACCTTGGAGAAGAAAAGGGGAGCTTCAATTTCCAACTGTGCCTCCGAACTGGTTGCTGATATGCTCTGAAGCTTGGGCAGAAAGAAGGCCAGATTCGAGTTGGGAGCTGAAGGAGCAACACTGCTGTGTATGTTCGAGTGGCCGTTGTAGCGTGAGTTCATGCGGAGACCAGTGGAAGGCCTGTCTATAGGCCTGCTAGCCTGATTTCTGCCTGGAGAAGTTGCGGAGGACTTTCAATCGGACTGAATCTGAAGCTGTGTGGAAGGAGCAAGCTGCTGCTATTTGGGACCAGGCTTAACCTGTAGAAGGCCGAAGATTGTGCTGAGAAGCGATCGGCCTGTCAGGACTTTGTGGCCTGGTACAGTACCAGTTTTTTACATATGAATGTGCTAGATGCCATATGGGTATCGCAGTCTGTTTCCCCCACTGTGGCTTGTGTGTAAGTGCTGGAAGCTGCTGCCCAGCAGAAATCTCGGACTGAATCCATACTGTTCACCAATAGGCCCAGCCACAAGGGCCTTGCTTCACTACCTTGCTGCACAGAGTCGGGTCATCGACGAGGGACCTGCCAGAAGACCTGCCCTTTGCCCCTGCTTGAACAAGCACTGCGTCAGGACCACATCGGGCGAGCCCTGCTTCTGGCCATCCAGAACTTCAATCCACCATCCCTCCTGTGTTCAGCCTGGGTACCATGAGTAATAATCAGGCTAGCTCCCTGTAACTGTTATCAAATCAAAGTGTGTCACCTAATTAAGTTGTTTTGCCTAAATCTTCACAAACTGAGTCACCTGGCTCCAGACTACAATTTGTTGTGTGTGGTTTGCATGATCTTTTTTCTCCATCACAGGGCTCCAACCAGCTGCACCGTCGGCCTACCCCAAGCAACGGACCTGGCTAGCCCTTTCACTATCCTGGGTACCCAGAGGGTGTGACTGGTTGACTTTCTGTGCATGCACCATACTGTTTTAATTTATGTGACTAAGGCCAATCAACCTGATTTACCCTCTCCTTGTTATAACCCCCTCCAATAAATTAGATCTGTTGTTATTGAAATATACTTTGCTTGTGGTGTCAGTACATATAGAAAAAGTATTGCATTGTAGTTGTGCACACTGCCTAACCTTGTTTTACAGGGGGTCCTCAGAGACGTGCTGCAAGAATCAGTCCTGGGGGTGAGTGTTAACTGTATGTGTAATAAGTCTGCATATCTGGGGAATTGGGAAGGTTTCTTCTGTGAGTTAATAGGGCCACTAGTGGGAATTGAGGGGGATCACAGTATCCCAGAGGGCTGTGATCTGGTTAGGCCAACTGCAACCAACCCTAACCTTTGGGTGGAGGCACCCGTCATCGAACCTAGGCCCCTCAACCTGTCACTAGCCACACAGGCAGGGGTAGTAGCCCTTGGGATAGTGCCACCTAGGTGTTACACCTGTACAAATGGGGAGAACAGCAAATGCAACAAACATTTGTCAATACCGGAGTTCGCCATTGGGATTGTTGTTGGTACGCACCGATTGGCAGGACTACAGTTCCCAGCAGAAAGAACAAGTTATGCCACCAAGTTCACATTACCATTGAAATACAGTGAAGTGCATACCTGTTTCCTCAATTTGTGATCTGGCTTTGAAGAGTGAAGATGTGTCTGCGGTTCAGAGAAGATGAGGGCACTGTAGCCCCACCATGGGTCAGGGGGGACGTTATGGTTAGAAACCCAAACTCCCCAGGCATTTGTTGGTATTTGTACTACAAATTTTCAACATGGCCTTTTGTGATCCCCACCTCATGAAAGCATTTGGGACCTCTGCTCTTAAACAGTGGCACTGTGATTTTGTTAATCTGTCCCGAACATTGATTTCACACAGTGACCACGCCCTTCTGCACCAGATGTGCAAAAACACAGTTCTGGCAGGATGTGAAAATTTACAGCTGTACCATTCATAGAGAGGTGTGAAGAGATGGCAGTGTTGAACATCTGGAGTGAAAACATTAAAAATGCTCGTACGCGTAGGTGGAAACTGCACAACGCACGCTCGTAACAGTCATTCAGTGGAATAATTTCACCAGAATTTCAACAGAGGCATTTTGTGACCTCTGCTCATGAACACTGTCACTACTCTACAGAGTTTCTTACTCTGTCCAGAACGTTGATTTCCAACAGCGACTGCGCCATTGTGCGCCAGATGTGCGAAAACACATTTTGGGTAGGGTGTGAACAATGACAGCTGTACTGTTCATAAGGAGGTATGCAAAACTGACAATGTTGAAACTCTTGAGTGAAAATATTACAAATTATTGAGGTTACAAGTGTGCATGGAAACTGCGCAACGCACGCTCACAACACAGTCATTATATGGACTTTTGTGACCAACATTTCAACATAGGTATTTTGAGACCTCCGCTCATGAACAGTGTCACTGTGATTTTTGTAATCTGTCTCAAACACTGATTTCCCAGAGCGACTGTGCTATTCTGCTCCGGAAGTGCAAAAACACATTTCGACCAGGATCTGAAAAGTGACAGTTGTACTTTTCATGAGGAGGTATAAAAAAAATACCAATGTCGAAAATCTGGAATGAAAATATTACATATTTGCGACATTACAAGTGTGTGTTGAAACTGCATAATGCACGCTTGTAACAGTCATTTTTTTGGAATTTTTTCACCAAATTTTTAACATAGGCTTTTTGGGAGCCCACCTCATGAACAGTGACACTGTTGTTTGGTTAATCTGTCCCGAAAGGTGATTCCACACAGTGACCGCAGAATCACCTTTCGGGACCAGATAACCAGATGACAGTGACTGAATTCATCAGGTGGGGTCCCAAGGACCCCATGATGAAAATTGGCTCCAAAATTTGCAAAATGGCCAAGGTATGCACCAAAGTTGAAAAAGACATTTATGCCATTATACAGCTTACTGGCATTTCTTCAGTTCGCAGTCGGCTTTCAAGAGTGCAGACATGTTTCCGGTCCACCGAAGATCATCATGCCAGGCTCCAGAGGTAAGTATGGGGTGAGGGGGGGGTGTGGGGAGGTGGGGTGCACGGTGGGTGGCTGCGGGTTGGGGGAGGTGCCACAGGACTCAATGAGGGACCGTTTTCTAGTTTACAGGTTTAAAAAAATGTTAGATTGTCTCGGTAAGGTTTTTTCTTTATTACAGGGTCTTTTGGCATGCTGGGGTGGGCTCCCAGCATGCCATCTGAGTGTTTGGGGGGGGGCTGTAGCCAACAGGGATTGGGCACCTCCGTCAGCACATAAAAGTGTTTGGGGAGGCAAGAGCTGAGGGGGATTGGGCACCCCCTCGGCACACAAGAAATTTGTGGAGGCACTATGCCAACGGGGAATGGGCTCCCCTGTTGGCAAAATGAACTGTGAGGGGGCATGCCAACAGGGGGATTGGGCACCCCATTGTTTTGTTTTTTTTGTATACTCTTTTTACCTCCCCTCACACACCGGCATCCATCTCTCCTTCAGGCCATCTAGTGCTTCCATGCCTCGGCTATCCTCTTCTGGAGCCCCTCCCACACACACATCGCAGCCGACCCCCGATTTTGTCCCGACGTATCCCATCGCCAGCTGGGTCCCCTTCCTCTGAGGGGGGGAAGGCACCGGGTGGCAGGGAACCCTGGCACACTATTTTTCTATGGTCTGGAGGTGCTGCTGTGGTAAAGGATGCTCCTGGAGGTTCCGAGGGGCATGGAGCACGGAGGCCATCATCCAGTGGTGCCGAAGCTGTTTTCCGACTTTTCTGGTTGTCCCTCCTGCACCGCTGCATGTAGTACCCCTGGTCTCCACTGGGGGCCACTACTAGAGCAGGGCTTCCCACCCATCCTCCCCAGGAGAGGAGAGCAGTCCTCCGGATGCTCAATCCTCTCCTTCCCCAGCCAGCCCTGACGACCTGAGTCCATTTCCAAACCCGGGTCGCCGGCGTGGTTCGAGGTGTGACATCCAGCGCCTCAACCCCCTGCGCCACTGGGCCGGCATTTTTTTGTTTTTAATTGCGAAGGGGCATGCGGAAGTCCTGGGCTCAGCGTGTTCACACTGCTTTAAGCTACAGTAGAGTGAACGTGCCACCAGGAATGCAATGCAGGAATGCAACTTCAAAGGAGCAAGCTGCACCACTATTGGTGTGGCTTCGTCCTTTGAAAAGTTGTCCAACTCAGCCCGAACAGCTGAAAGTGAGTCATCGCAAGCCTGCCGACTGATTAGCCTGCTGCTGACCTGCCCCAAGAAATGGAGCGTTCCATTGGGCTCACCCCTGTAGAGCACCTTATAGCAATGAGCTGGTCTGTGCCTGCACGCCACGATGAACTCAAAAAGGGTAACTGCCACTACAAACTGGGAGAACAGCAAATACAGAAAGGGTAACTGCCACTACAAACTGGGAGAACAGCAAATACAGAAAGGGTAACTGCCACTACAAACTGGGAGAACAGCAAATACAGAAAGGGTAACTGCCACTACAAACTGGGAGAACAGCAAATACAGAAAGGGTAACTGCCACTACAAACTGGGAGAAAAGCAAATTCAGAAAGGGTAACTGCTGTTACAAATGGGGGAGGGACAACAAAAACAAAAATGGCAACTGCCCAAAAGGAGTGGAGAGGGGCAACAAAATCAAAAAGGGCAATTGCCTGAAAAGTGGGGGAGCAGGACAACAAAAACAAAAAGGGCAACTGCCCGTAAAAAAGGGGGGGAGACAGGCAACAGAAACAAAAAGGACAACTGCCTGAAAAGGGGGAGGGGCAACAAAAACAAAAAGGGCAATTGCCCGTAAACAAGGGGGGGCAACAACAACAAAAAAGGGCACCCACATGTCAGCATCATTAAAATCCTTAATTATGGGTCTGCAGGTGGTGGTGCCGGGGTGTCAGGGTGTGGTGGTGGTGGTGGTGGTGGTGGTTGCTACTGTTGCTAGCACTGTAGTACAACCAGGAGGTCCCTGATTGTTGCCATATTCTCCTCTACTCTCCTTACCAACAGTCAGAAGAAATGGACCTGGCATCAAAGCAGCCTGTCCCTGCCCTCACGATCAACGACATCTGGCCAGTGACCTGCAGCTCATCAGGTACCTATAGAAAAAAATACACTGAACTCAGCCATCTGAGCACAGAGGGTGGGGGACATAGGAGTGGCATGACATGCATAGCAGAAGTACAACCAGCCAACACATGGGCTTCCATATCACACATTTTATTTATTTAGCTTTTGTTAACCAGGTAAGCACACCAAACAGTCAAATGCCTGTTTTCAGGTGCGACCCAGAAGGTTACATGGAGATTACAGACAAAAGTCATCATTACAGGATACAGAGAAAGATAATAGTCAGGTGCAGCGTGACTCAACAAGGCATGTAGAAAATAATATGACAAGGTAGCACTTGACAGCCAGGAAATGAGCATAACATAACAAGGTAACATTTGACAGTCATGAACAAAATAATTAGCTAACTAGTAACATAAATACACCAACTCGAGACAGTGAGAAGGCAAGAAAATAAACTGCACTCAATGTGGGAAATGGGGTTAATACCTTACGTGCAATGACAGGCCGAGGCGAGTTTCAGGAAGCTCCAGAGGGAGTTTCTGAAGCAGGCAAGGGAGGGAGAGGCATACCTCTCAACTGTCCCTGATTTTCAGGGATGTCCCTGATTTTGCCTCAGAAATTTCTTCTGTCACTCCTAAATTTGGCTTTTCTGCCACTGAAGAGTAGGGATTTGAATCACAAAATAATGCCAGCCATTGGTGTTATAGTCTAGTTCTCATTAAAAAAATGCTATTCACACTAAGAAGCATGTTGTACATAGCTTCTGGAACTAATATTACTATTTTTTTGAGATGTGTCCATAATTTTGGTCATTTGTCTCTGATCATTTTAAGCCTTGTCCCTGATCTGTGATGAGGGAGGTTGAGAGGTATGGTGGGAGGTACGGACATGGGGAGGCAGGGAGTTCCACAGCCCGGGTGCAAAGGCATCGAAAGCCCGATCTCCAGTAAGGGTACAAGTTTAAGGACTTGAAATACTTGCAAGCCACTAGACCTTAACAGACATGAGGGGTTGGCAGGCTTGAATAGCTCTGCTAGTATGGGGGGAGTGGTAGTTCTGACGACATTATCAACGGAATCGCCCATTACAAAGGCTTGATGGTTGTCAGGAGAGAGCCACTTAAATTTGTTGTATAACTTGCAGTTGGGGGTGAGATGGGGGGAAGAGAGAGAGAGCAAAGCGGCATGTATTATTATAGGCAATGTCTCATGTTGCTAGATAGGTTTTTGGGGAATGTGCAAAGGAGACCAGCCGATAGCAGAGCGCGGGTAGTGGAACCCCTTTTGCCCGGGCATGGTGTACAGCTGGAGTGAGGCAGCTTTTGACTCTATAAGCCAACCCCAGCTTGCTGTTAGCAGTCTTGCAAACATTGCACATAGGTAGAGGGAGGCAATCAGCTGCAATGGAATGTGCATGGCATACCAGAGACAGCACTGTGGACCCCCAACAATAGAGGACTGCACATACAATGAGTGTGCCGCGTTGCATCACAGCAGGACAGAGCCGTGCAAGGGACAAACAACACAGGCAAGTATGCCAGTTGTGGAACTGCCGCACAAGCAACAGCAGCGCCAAGCACTGTGGAACGGCCTGAGGTGCTTGGAGTCACACACGCAGCCTGTGCCTGCACACCAGTCATGCAGCATACAGACCAACACAGGTGTGCAGGACAACAGACAGCTATGAGCCACCCCTGTTGGCTGCAGGGTTGTGCCAGGCATACATGTTACATGCAGCAAAGCTGTATATGGACTCACCATTATGTAGCACTGTGTGCAGCAGCCAGAGTAAGAGTGCAGTGGAGTTGTACATGGGTGGGGCACCACACACACTCAAACTTGTTAGCACAACACTGATGTGGGATGCAGACCTGCCTGGTGGCACCCTCCCCACCCAGTGCATGTTGTCACCACCCTAGGTACAGTATAGGGTTGACACTTATTCAGAACCATTGCCGGACACTAGTCCTGCAAAACCCAGTTGTGTCTGAATGTGTGCATGGCCCTACCCATGGACAGTGAAATAATCATACCCTGATCATCACTGTGGTGGTTAGACATTACTCACTATGCATCCCAGTGTTGATCACATATGGTAAATGACAAGCAACATTCACCAATGCCCCCCTTCCAATGACTCCATGCCACATAAGCCTGGCTCTGTTTAGATTCAGTGGCATGACACACAGTGCATATGGCACTTGTAATGGCACTGCTGCAGATGGACTGCCACGGTCACTGTATGATGCACATGGCATGACACAGTGGTTACTACATTGGCTTATGCCTACCTCCAGAACACAGATACGCATACATAGTCCTGAACACAATGTACAACAGAACCGACCAACACCGATGTTTTTAACAATTGGTGCTGTGAGTATAACCACCAACTCCCTGGTACACCAGGTCAGCATCATAGGGGACACGGCACTGCACAGTGTAAGGTATGCCACAGCACAGTAGACAGACACAGGGAACCATGCCTGCTGCACATAGGTGCACAACAGTAGTCTGCATAGACTATGACAAACCAGTGTCACTGGTGTGACAATGCCACAATGCAGGGTAAGTGTCCCCTACCACAACTGCAAAGATGAAGCCCCTAAAGGCATGCATTCAGCATGGCAAGTCACACATGGACATCCTTCTCCAACCACAGAAACATGCAGCATAGTGTAGACATACAACCCTGAGTGTGACACACAACACAGGGTACTTATGTGGAAGTCTCTCTGTTGAACAGCTTTGATGGACTCCATCATGGCCTGGCAAGTCCTCGAGCTGAACCACACTGTGCCCCTGATGTTCCTGGACCCTGACCTGGCATTGCTGTAAGCTGATGTCTGTAGAGGAGGAAAAGTGAGATGTGATTAATATCATGCAGTGGAACACACTGCACTGTAGCATACACCCTATACAGTACACACACACCCACATGCCAGTACTGTGCTCCAGCTGCCATATGTGCATGTGGTGGGTGGACAGGTCTGGGCAGGGCTGTATCGTACCATTGTGAACAGCAGTGGCTCCACACACAGGCATGCCATGGCCCAGGCACAGCAGATATGTTACATCCCACTGTGGTAAATATGGTCTGGCACAGTGTACGCTGGCCCTTGTAGTGCACATATCTTGCCATCCCCACAGCCCCTGTACAACATACCCAATATATGTTGGCTGCAAGCCCTGTACATCTCATAGTATGCATTTGTATGCATGCAGCACCAGGTCACATACAATAGGGGCAGAAGAGGCAATACTTGTGCAATGGTGGTGGGGAAGGGGGCAGGGCATGTGTAACCCCCCTGCAAATGGGGGTTCCCAAAAGTCTTCCAGGAGCTTGCCTGAATGCTCCAACTCTGGGTGGTGTTCGGTGTCTGAGCTGTTTAAATGTGGTTCCAAGTGAGTGCTATTTGAGCCTCCAAGTACTATCTCTTTAAGAGCTGTCTGCTTGCAGATTTAATTAGTTTGTATGGGGGGACTGTGTATTTAATGCTCAAATCCCATCCGAGCTGTTGTCAATTCGCTCCGTTTCTGCTGTTGCTACATGTGCAGAGGGAGCCTTGTTGAAAGATATAACTGTTTACCAGAAATCAGTTAGAGTGACAGAAAATATAGTTTGTCTAACCTGTCTTCATTTCAGCACGAACTGTTTCAGTGTAGCTCTTTCATTTTGATCCTGAATTGCTGACTTGGACCAATCAGGATGATAGGGAGTCCTTAAAATGGAGCCTGCTGGCAAATCAAAACTTGGACTCTCAATTTTGAGCCAGCCGCAAGGGGATTGTATGGGCAGTGACTCTGGGAAATGTAGTTTTGACCTTGGCGCCTTTTTCCACCAACAGAGGAAGTCTTATTGTGAGTGACAGCTGAACCAGCCAGCGGAATAGTGTGGATCTAAAGGAAATGCCCTGCTCTGTGACTGGAAAGATCAGATCAGTTGTGGCAGTGAAGAGAGAAGGAGCTCTGTGGCTCTGCAGTGTACAGTTTCACACGAGAAGCGCGTGTGAGGCCCTGAGTTTCGGCCTGCAGCCGTTGTGAGTGCCAGCTTGGACTGAATCTGAGTTGTGAGGAGAAAGAAGCACCACAAGTGTGGAAACCAGGCTTACCCTGTAGAAGACTGGAGAAATTGCTGAACCGCGCTCGGTTTGTCAGGAACTGAAGCTGCTGTGTGTGCTCCCCTGTATTTTGCAGTAAGTGCGATTGGGATCGAGGAGCAGCCTGCCTGGTATAGTACTTTCCTTTTACATATGAATATGCGTAGTGTTTGTAGGGAATCGCTATTTCAAATCTCCTGTACTGTGTGCTGTGTGTTGAAGTTGGAAGCAAACCCCAGCTTGTCTTGGACTGAATCCATTTGCTATCAACTGCAGTGGGGTCCAGTCACAAGCACCTTGTCTCCATGCCCTGTTGTTTTGGCAGTCCAGAAGAACATCCACCATCCGATCCTCAGTTTGGGTATTGTGAGTACAAATCAGGGTATTCCCCTGCAGCCTGTTTTCAGTCACAAGTGTGTCTTCTAATTCTTGTTGTTTCACTGCTTCATGGACTGAGCCATCTGGCTCCGGATTACAATTGGGTGTTGTGCAGCATATATTTTCTTCTACAGGGCCCTATCCATCTGCACCTGCCGGTCAACCCTGGGTAATGGACTTGGCTAGCCCCCCCCCCACCTGGGTACACAGAGTGTGACTTTTCAGACCCTGTATGTGTGCACAGTACTGTGATTTAATGCCACCAATTAACCTGATTTCTCCCTCCCGTGTTACTGTCACCTAAATAAATCAATTTGTTGTTGTTATACTATATACTGTCTGTGGTGTCAGTACTTATAGAAGCAGTATTGTATTTCGCTGTGTATGTTGTTTAATCTTATTTTACAGGGGGTCCTCAGAGACGTGCTGCAGAATCAGTCTCAAGGGTAAGTGGTACTTTATGAGTGAACAGTGTGTATACGTGGGGTATTGGGACTGTAACTCTTGTGTACTGTATGAGCCACTAGAAGGAATAAAAGGGGGTCTCATTGTCAGAGAGGGCTGTGACCAGGCAAGTCTAACCACTACAAACCCTGACCTCTGGGTGGAGGCACCCACCATAGAACCTAGGCCCCTCAACCTGTTAGTAATCAAGCAGGCAGGGATAGTAGCCCTTGGGATAGCACCACCTGGGGGTTACACATGCATACCAGCACATGTGCAGTATAGCATGGAAAGTGCATGACACAGTTGGTGGCCACATCCACGTACTGTTGGGTATACCTGGTGGCACAGCTACATGCAGAACACGTGACATCCTCATGGGTCATACCTGACAATAGGCATAACATGTCCTGTTCACTGTACCCAGGAACCAGACCCTGAATAATATTCAATGAAACTACTGTATACATTTCCCTGTCGTCCATCCTGACACTGGTGTCATGTTACTGTGGCAACACACAACAGTGCTGCCATGACAGGGGCACACCTCAGGGAGACACTGCAGGTCCTGTCATATACAGGGCACAGGGATATCAATTGGGACGGTGGGCCCATACACCTGCATAAGTAGGATCAGGTCATACAGTGGGGCAGGTCTCATAGTACAAAGGGGGCACAACAGAGACACAAGGTATAGTGCACAGTTCCTCAGGGACAGTACCCCTGAAGTATATTTTATGAAATGGAAATGCACACAGAACACTACCCAAGCAATACATGGAGCCACCTGTACTCATTTGACATTCGTACGGTGCTAGTGTCCACCACTGCCTGCAGCTGTTGCAGGGGGTATGTCTCCCCCCTCTGCAGGTCATTATACTGGTGCCAATGTGTCTGATCCCTGTATGTTATGTAAAGAGCCACACAACAGGTGCCCACACCTCGCACCGTGGCCTGTCAGACCCCCCTCACCCAGTAGCTGGGCCTCCCTGGCCACCACCAAGTCAACCAGATTGGCCAGCTCTGTGGTTGACCACGTTGGGGCCCTTTGCAGCAAAGCCCTGATCTTTCTGCCTTTGTACTCTTGCCTAGGCCTAACCGTCACAGCAAGCTCTTGTAAGTTTCAAGACTGTATGGGTGTGCCCTCTCCATTTGTGCAACACATTTCCATGGTAGTACCATGCTAACATCATGATGCACAGCAAAATGCATACATCCAGTGGGGGGGGAGGGGGTTGGTCTTTAAGCACACGCCGGGCATGAGGTAACATGCACAGGGTGCACATGCATGATGTGTGTATACTCTGCCCTGCGCAAGGTTGTGCACAAGCACTGTGCTACAGCATGGGGTACAGGACTGTGCTGTGTTATGACAGCATCTGTGACATGTGAAGTCTTGCCTGCGCCGTATACCACTGCTGCACAAGTACAGGTGCCTCACAGTGTATGTGCTAGCACAACCACACTAGCAGATGGGGCAAATCTGCAATATTCAACCAATGTATGCAAATGAGCCAGTTTCACAGTCTGAGGGCAAACACCCACATTAGCATGTCATTACTGGAAGGTATGCATACATTAGCATGCCTAATTGTGCTTGGAGCATATAAAAAGAGCAAAGTGCACCACCTAGACTCCACAGCAGAACGGCAGGTGGCTACAGGTTAGGTATCCTGTGGAATGCCCTAGAAAGGAACATGGGTGATCATTAAACAGGGTGTATGCTGTACGCAGTGGTACATTGGAAATGTTAAGGTGGTGGAACTCTCACATCCAGATGTGTTGGTGGTGGTGGTGTCATGTCTAAATGGAGGTACTCTCCTATGTAGTAGTCAATGCAGAATGAAAACAGAGGCTGTGGTACTCTCACATACTTGCTTAGGAGGCAACAGACTTGGGTTCCTTTGGACCTCTGCCCATTTCACCCCTCTCTGTATGTGCCCTTGTCTGTGGCTGTATCTGCAAATAGGCGGCCCTGTGTCAGGCAGGCTGCCAACTGCATTAGGACATGCATTGCTGGGACATACTCATGCCTCTGACAGGGGCTGTGAGGGCTTCACCCCAATGCACTGTTTGTACTCCCTGCTCACCTGTATTCTTTTTTTTTTTTTTATTCATTATTTTTTGGTGATGCTGAGGGCGTTGTTCTCTGACTCAGTAGTCAGGTAATCATGGACCCTGTTGGCTCCCGAATTTGCGCTGTTTTTCCCCCAGGCCCACACTCATGCAATGGGCGCAGTGGCTGCCTCTTCCTCTGCGGAGGCAGCCTAATATCCTGAACATGGGCCTTCCCCATTCTTGGTGGCACACCTGTGCTGACAGCTAGCCACCACTGGATGTCAGTTTACAGCTCACTCCACAATCCCTCCTCCCCCGAAGAAGGAGAGCTGTCTACAGACGCTCAATCCTTCCTCATCCTGCCAACCCCCGAGCAACCCAAGCTCGTTCCCAAACTTGAGTCTCCAGTGTGGCGCAAGGTAAGGCATCCAGCACCTCAACCCTCAGTGCCACCGGGCTGGCTGCTCACCTGTATTCTGCTCCCATGTCTGGTAGTTACCATGGATCATACCAACAGATTACAGGCCCACTGCTTCTTTGAGCAGGAGTTGCAGGCACTGGCACTAGCACAGGCCCACATGACAAGGGATAAGGTCCTGTCTCGGGGCAGAGCACAAATGACCAGATACAGTAGGCCTAGGTAGAAATCATGGATGTGGTCAATGCCATTGGCAGATGGAACAGGCCCATGAAGGTGGTGCATAAGCAGGTTCAGGGACATGAGACGGTGAACAAAGGAAGTCCTGTCAACAACATGCAGGGAGATGCATGCGACAGGTGAGGACCCACAGGCATCAGTGGCTATACCTACCCTAGACCCTGCCAAGAAGAAACTGCTTTCACCCTATGAACTGTGGAGGTGATGGGAGTGCCAAGAGGTGGCTATGAGAGTCACGTGGGGCCAGCCCAGCCATGTAAGTGACAGACTGTGATCTGTCCAGATGGGCATGCCTGTATATATATGTGTATATTTGTATGGAAGCATGAATATGCCAGTACCGTGTGACACATTGTGTGTAGGCCGCATGACTGTTTCCATGTCTGCTGGTGTGTAGCCATCTGTGTAGTATTCCACTGCTGTGTTCCATGTGTTGTTACCTGTGTACGCCCTGGTGATGGGGTGTGTGGCCACTGGTGCTGGGATGTGTTTTCCCTAGTGATGGGGTGTGTGCTCCCTTGTGATGGGGTGTGTGCTTACTGGTGCAGGGATGTGTGCTCACTGGTGCTGGGGTGTGTGCTCACAGGTGCTGGGGTGTGGTCTTCCTGATGATGCAGTGTGTGCTCACTGGTGCTGGGATGTGGGCTTCCTGGTGATGGGGTGTGTGCTCACCGGTGTAGGGGTGTGTGGTATGTATGGCCACAGGGGGTATGGGCAGTACACCACACAAACAGAATGGGTGTTGTGTCACTGTATGCAGGGCATGCATGCTGCCTCAGGCAGCACACAGCTCTGTATGGTACATGGCTACATATCTCTCCTCTCCTCTCTCAACAGCTCACTTCGTCATACCAGACATGGTGGAGGATGTTCCAGGTCCATCTTAGTAGCAGATTCCTCTGCTGGCCACCCACACGCACCTGCTAACCAGTGAAGAGGGTGACGTGGATGATGATGATGAGACCTTCATCGGGATCTGGGCACAAAAAGGGTCTGCCCCAGACCAGGAGGGTTTGTCCACCTCTCCCAGCCCCCAAAGCAGTGAGACCAGCTGATGCCACCGTGCAGCACAATGGTCACAGTTGTGCAGTCCCCCACAGCCTGTGGAACAGTCACCACTGAGCCACTCTATGACCCCACCTCCAGCACTGCCATCGGCCTGCCACCCCCCTGGCAGACCCCACAGGGCCAGCCACCCATGTGCTTCCCCATGATGCTTCCATCACCATGCCATACCAGGCCAATCTCACCTGCACAGCCACAGTCGGCCTGCAATATCGACAAAGTACCACAGCACCAACAGTAGAGCAACCCTGGACCATACAACAGCCAAGGGTGCAGCCTGACTCTGTCACAATGGGCAGCTCCTACAGAGTGTCACACAGAAGAAACTGACAGTCATCTGTCACATGCTGCACGATGACATGCAGCATGCTGAGGAGCGAGTAGAGGCACGTCATGCAGAGCACATGGCAGCCATCCATCAGCTGTGCCAGGATATTGTCACCAGCATGGATCGCTTGTGTGCCATTGTGCTGGAGGCTACAGCCGTGTTGGCAAGCACCACAGAGGCTAGTCAAAGCCCTAGCCTGTTCAGTGGGAGTAGTGCCACTCCACACAGTGGACAGCGCAGTGTACACTCACTCCACACAGTGCTGGAATATGAATACCCAACAAACCCAGGACACCAAGGACACCTTGCATACCAGCACATGGCCTGCTCCTCATCAGAGTCAGTACCCCATGGGGCTGTAGCTGGCTAACACTATCCCTACACTCATTCCCCATATCGAGGATGACCCCACCTACCATACCGGATACAGTGCACCATAATGTCTGTACCCAGGGATGTTGTAGGGGATGCACATAGAGTGCAACTCACCAACCCTCTCTGTTGGGTTCCATGATGGGTAGTATACAACAAGCAAGTAATATGGCACAGACCTTCTGAGGGGTGTACTGAAGGGCACCACCAGAATGGCCAAGGCACCTAAACCACATCTTGAGCATTCCTAAGAGATGCTCAAAGATACTGAGCATGTTACTGTATGCCACACTGTACCTCTTCTGGAATGGATATTGATCGTAGGACAGGTGTGAAAAGCCAGGGATGCAGGGGACATGCGCTGTCCCAGTGTAGGTAAAGGGCATTGGTTAGTGTCATACTTATGAACATATGGATCTGCCAGCAGAAGCAGACCACCCGGTCTATCAATGTCTGCCCGAGTGTGCAGCAAGCCCAAAGATTGCAGCTACCCCAACCCCCTCCCCATCTGTTATTTCCACGACTGCCTCAGCCCCCTCCACCCAGACCCTCCCTCATGCTCTGTCCTACACCCTCTTAAACCTTCCTACTGTCTTACATGATACCACCCCCTCTGGTAGAGTGTTACATTTAGACACCACCCTCTCTGTGAAGTAGTGCTTCATCTCTCTCCTAAATCTTCCGCATTCTAATCTTAGTCCATGCCCTCTCATGTCCCTACCCTTCCTCCTTTTAAACACCCCTTGAGTGCTAGCTTTGTTTATCCCCCTCAAATACTTGAACATTTCAATCATATCCCCCTATTTCTCCTCTCCTCCAGCGTGTACATATTCAGCTCATTCAGTCTGTCCTCGTAGGCCTTACCCTCCATCCTCTGTAACATATTTGTTGCCCTCCATTGCATGCTTTCCAGTAAATTAATATCCCTCTTCAGATCCGGCCACCAGTACTGCACACAGTACTCCAAGTGCGGCCTGACCAAAGATCTGTAGAGGGGCAGAATCGCCTCCCTATGCTTGGATGAGAAACCTCTTGTGATACAGCCCAGCAACCTGTTCACCTTAGCTGCTGCTTTCCTGCATTGGGCAGAGTTTTTCATGCTACCTGTTACCAACACCCCTAGGTCCTTCTCTTCCTCAGTGATCCCCAGCCTCACCCCTCCCAACCAACAGTCCCTCCTTGGGTTCTTTGCCCCGAAGTGCATAACCTTGCACTTTTTCGCACTGAATCGCAGCTACCACTTCTCTGACCATACCTCCAGTTTGGTCAGGTCCCCTTGTAGTTGTTTCCATCCATCTTCTTCATCCACCACTGCCTCCATTTTGGTATCATCTGTGAGCAGATTAACCCTGCTCCCAAGTCCATGTGCAATATCTGAGATAAAGAGAGCAAATAGCATCAGGCCCAGCACCAAGCCCTGAGGTACACTGCTCATCACAGGTCTAGATGTCAAGGGCTCCCCCCCCCACACTACCACCCATTGCAGCCTCCTCTGCAGCCAGTTCCTTATCCAGGTTGTCAGCTTTGTCCCTACTCCTGCAGCAGTCAGCTTCCCCCCAGCCTCCCATGAGGCACTGAATCAAAGGCCTTGCTGAAGTCCAAGTACAGGACATGTGCAGCATAACCCATATCCAGCTCTCTTGTTACCCAGTCATAATATTCTATTAGACTGGTCTGACAAGACCTCCCCAAGACTAACCCGTGTGGCCACCTATCCTGGAGGTCATTACCCTTGAGGAACAACACCAGCCTCTCCTTCAGTGTTGTCTCTTTAAGTTTACCCACTATGGAAGTGAGACTGATGGGCCAATAATTTCCTGGCTCATCCCTAGGGCTACTCGTGTATGGGCACCACATGCCCACATCGTCTGCAACACAAGGAGGGGGAGAGACCTTTGGGGTATACTCACCAATTAGGTGGCCACTAGGGATGTCCCCACCTTCAAACCTCTAGTACAGAATGCATTTGTTCCAGATTGAAGATGTCATAGGCATTGCCAGGGTACTGTGCCAGGACAATGCACCCTGTGGCATCATGCACCACCTGGCAATTGTGGGAGTGGTACCACTTCCCATTGACATTGGTGTCCTCCCCTATACCAGTGGGTGCCTGGATGGCAACATGGGTGCAGTCAGTGGCACTGAGTAGAGATGGTAAATGCATGACTTAATATAACTGCTGTACGGTTGCTGTCCATTTGGCTGGCATGTTGGAGAACATGATAAATTCCCCTTCATGGGCCAGCAAGGCATCTAGGAACTGGCCCAACAGCCATGAGGTTGCTGACTGATACTGGTGGTGTCCCCAACCTGTGTCTGGAATGTTCCGGTGGTCTGGAAGCACAGTGCAGCCATCACAGAGATCTTCAAGTATGGTTCATGGATGGTACTGTCTGTTTGCAGCATAGCACCTGCACCTTGGCCCAGGATGGGCACTGGTCCTCTCCTCATCCTCTATGACCTCCTACATTGGGTACATGATGTGTGCTGCCATGTGAACCATCTAGTGTCTCCCTCCACCTCTAGAGTTTGCCCCGTCCTCACACTACCTTTTTATAGGCAGTATTTGCATAGCATTATGCAACCTGTGCAATCCCATTTGTACAGTGCTATCTCACTGAATATCATGCTGCACACGTTATGCAACTTCCAACCCCCAGTTTGGGCACTGCATACATTATCTCTGCACTAGTGTGCTGGCACCAACAGTACATGCATCGATGACCTCTGAATATGGGATTTTGGTGCATTTGTCCTCCACAGCTCTCTCTAGGGCACATTCTTTCATTTAAACTTTTATGTTTAGCATTTCCTTTTACTGCTAGTTCCATGACAACATAACCACGTTATCTCCCACAGTCGAGTGGCAATTCTTTTGTCTGTTGAATGCCTTTCTATCTTGTTGTAATTTTCTAAAGAAACTCCATTGTACTCTGCAGATATGTCATACCCTTGTTTTTGGATAGTCTCATATAGTTTTACTCCTGAGGGATTACCTGTCTGTAAGTTATTCAATTTCCCTTGTCTGATCTTCTCTAGTCAAGGTAGTATATATCCTGGTGTACTCCAAGTCTCTTTACTTTAGAAAAACCTAGATTCCATTTAGTCATGATAGGACGAAAACATTATTTTGTGAAAGGTTGCCAACTTTTATCAATGCCCCTTAACAAAGGTAATATATTCCAGTAAACAAATGGACTATACAAAAAAACAATGCGATTAATCAAGTTTAGTCCTCCTCTTTTCATTGACAAATATAACATATTCCTTTTACAGGGTTTAATCTACTCCCCCATATTGCTTGAAAAACTAAACTTAAGATCCTGGTTTCCATTTCTTTAGGAGGTAGATAACCCACACTTAGATAAGTAAACATTGGCAGTAAAAAATATGTGTGCAAGAAATATTTTCTTTTTTGTTTGCCACCAACTTTTCTACTGTATTACCTTCTCTTTGCACTCTTCTAGTTTTATTGAAAGAAGAGGAGGGTAATTTTATTGAAAAGAAGGGGCTACATTCAAAATAATATAGAAAAATCACAATACATTATATGACAGCATGTACATATGAAGAACAAAACCAATATTATACATGTATAATACATATTGAACCATGTGCAGATTTTTTTATCAAACATTCCCCCATTTATCACAATGTACCCATAAACTCTTAGTTTTCTCCAACTTATAATTCCTAATATATTTCTGGATCATAGTTTGTAAGGATGCTTGCACATTTTTCAATATTTCAGCATGGTGAATCTGCTTCTGCTGAGTCACCCAAACTCACTTGGACTGCCAGATATTATACTTGAGTACTGAAAAAATGATATACAAAGTTTTAGGATGGTATTTACCCCACCCTCCCCCATACTGTCCATATAACGAAGTGGGGTATGTTAGAGAAGAAAAAAGCAGCTTGCCCCATTCTCTTGCCACATAAAACCAAAAGGGCTGTATGTATCCACATTCTAAAAATAAATGATCTTGTGTTTCCAGGATTTGTGTGCAAGATTCCCTCAAACAATACCAGTCTGTAAGCTGTTTATGGTTGTTGTTATTTCGTACATTCAGTTTACCATTGTTGCTTAACCATACTGTATCCCACACAAATTCTGGTAATCTCTTGCAGGAGAGCTGTTTAATTATAAAACCTAACTTAGGCAGCAGTATAGCACAGTGGTTTAAGGCTCTGAGCCGTAAATTTGGTGACATCCAGCAGACCCGACCTGGGTTTGAATCCCACAGCTTCCACTTGCATACTGTGTGACCCTAAGCAAGTCACTTAACTTCCCTGTGCTCCCAGGTCACTCCTGTAAAAAAATCTTTCAGCTTAGTGTGCTACTCCTGGTTAAGCAACTAAAAAAAAAAAAAAAAACATTTCGTGGGCAGTCTGGAAAAGATATGACCCAGATATTCAAAACTGCGCTCAAAAGCAGGCGCAGCAGAAACAAGCACAAACCAGTTGGCAAATGCGCAGCAGGTGCGATATTCAAACATGGAGCAGAGCAAATTGCAAGCAACCAAGCGTCTGAATATCGCACATACTGCGCCATCAGCGCAACCAGGAAGGAGAAGCTGAGCCAAAATGTTGCGCTTATGGAGCAACCAGGGAAGCTCAGCTGAGCATTCCAGAGCTGCCATAGCACAGGGACAGCCCCCCGAGCAATGGAACTGCACATCCAGGGAGGCAGGCTGGGCCCACCGCCAGCCATGCCACACATGGGCACAGGAACACACTGCAGAACCACACCACACCTCGCACCAAGAACAGCATCACTGGGGTGGGACAGATGATCTACTTGCCCATGGGGACAAGCCAACAAAGCATAGCAGAGCCATGACACCCCAGCACAACCACTGGCAGGCGGAGGTGCCACACACAGGGGTTGACAACCACAGTACACATCAGCCCCCCTCTGCACAGCACACCCTGCACTGTGATCCCAAGACACCACCCATGTGCAGTGGCTGGCACTGCGGAAACCATACAGTCCCCAGCACTCATCAGCCCGTGCAACACAGAAGCCTACAAGCCAGACACACCTGTGCACCCAGCAGTGGGTGGCAGCAAGCAGCAAGACCAACCGAAAGTCACTGCCATGCTGGAGATACCTCCCCATGCACACACATACACACACACACACACACACACACATACCCAGGACCATACCAGCCCAGATGGCATGTACACCCCTGCAACTGAGCACCCATAGCCAGCTGCAAATCAGAGACCAACACAGTATTCATATCAAAATAGAAATGTATATTTAAAAGATTAATCACAAAACCAAGTGAAACTATGTACAAGTGTGGGGGACGGGTAAAAGGCAGGGGTGTTCAAGGGGGAGGGAATAAAAACTTGGAGAGGGAAGGCAGGGTGATAGGGATGGGAGAAGTGGGAAGGGAATGTGGGCTATGGCCCAGCTGGCTGCTGGTCCTCCCCTGCTGGCACCCCTCCTGTGCCTCCTTCAGCGATCACCATGGCGCTGCATGGCCTGCAGGATCTCCTAGTTCTGAAGTCCAACCTGGGTGGGCGCTGAAGATCCTGGGACATCCTCCTGAGTACCTCGAGGCCTAGGAAAATGGGAACACAGTCAATGGCTGAGACTGACCACAACCCTGAACACCACCCAACCTGCAAGCCATATAGCCCAATGTCCCGCACCTGTGATGGCATACACACACCCACAGTGAACATGCACATGGCCATCACAAACTGGCGGCACCAGCTATGTGCACCACTGCCCACATGCCCACGTCCATCACAGTACAAACAAGGCTGGCAAGTGGCGTAGGCAGCGTGGTGCGATGCCAGTTCACAGCTATGTGCCCAGTGCATGCCTGGACCACCAGTGGCGCATACACAGGCGTGCTGTGATACTGCACAGTGATGCATGTCACCTGTCGGCGCCTACATACATAGATACATAGACAGTGTCGTCAGATAAGGGCCTATGGCAAACCCAATCTGTCCATATGAGCTTGTAAGTTCACGTTGTTTCCTAGAAGTCTGTTGCCCTTACCCTGATCTCAGAATTCCTTCATGTCTGTCCCTGCAGTCTGAAATCCCGTGATTGTGTCAGCCCCACCACTTCCTCTGGCAGGGTGTTCCACTTGTCCACCACCCGCTCTGTGAAGACAGTCCATCACCATGTGTCCTCTGAATCCTCCTCCAACGTCATCCCATGCACTCTAGTCCTGGAACATCTTTTCACTTCAAAAGTGTGTCCTGCACCCTGATCCTCCCTGTAAGATACTTGTATGTCTCTATCATATCCCTCTCTCCCCTCCCTCAGGGAGTACATGTTCAGTTCCTTCAACCTGTCGTCACAGGACCCATGATGCAAGCCATGCACCATCTTTGTTGCCCTCCTCTGAACCTTCCCTGGCCACTCTACATCCTTACGTAGGTATGGTCTCCGGAAATGTACACTGTACTCCAGGTGGGGCCTCACTAGTGTCTTGTATAGTGGAATTATGACTTCCCCTTTCCTGCATGGTTGTATTGTGCAGGGCTAGTGGACTCCCCAGCATGCAATAGCATCCATGAAGTCATGATGCTCACATTGCTCAAGCAGCTCTGTCTGCCGCTGTTGCCCCTGCTGCTGTTGCTGCGGCTGCTGCTGCTGCTCTCTCCGGTGCCAACTCCTGCTGCCACGGGGCCTGGCGCAGCCCTCCTCATCCGGCCCTGCATCCTCAGATCCCGGCCTGTGGGAGACATATGTTGAGACAAACATCAGTGTGACTCAAAAGCAGAGTGCCCCTGCCCCAGTGAGTGCCCGCCCACAGCCATAACCACCCATCGCACAGCTGCACACTGACACAGCCAACCATGTCCAAGCTGTCACCTATGCACAGCCACACAAGCACACACACCCCTACAAGATATATGGGTGCATAGATGGTACACTCACCTGGCCACAGGCACCACGCGCCCTGCCTGTACGTGCCGCAGCCTGGCCAACATGTCTAGCTCCCTCCGGCGGAGAGTCACTGTACTGGTGCGGCACTGCTCAGCAGACCGGCCCGTCAGTGACCTCCACCAGGTCAGTGGCCACTTGCTGCCACGCGTGCATCCTAGGCATGGTGAGGGGCCTCACCATAGAGTGCCTCACAGTGGGGGCTCCACCAGGGCCACCAGGTTGGCCACCTCAGTGGGCTCAACTCACTGCCCTCCTCCTAGCCATCTCAGCCAGTTTACAGCAGGCAATATGGCGCTCCGCTGCACTGTAACCCCCGTGGAGATGTTGCATAATAGACCACCACAGGCTCCAATTGCGCTGTTAGAACAGCGCCGATCCTTCACATAACGCTGTCACCAGACGGCGCCAATGAAGACGATACATATGGCATCACGAACAGCGCCAGAGGCAAAGGGCATACACAAAGGTCACGGCAATGCGCCAAGGCTACACACAGCACCATCGGACGTGCAGGGCATCCTGCGCGACTGCCAAGCTGTGTACCAGTGCCACAGTGGACTATTGCGCAGTAGTGCCACAGCGCCATATACTGCCCAGTGCTGTAGCGCCATTGGCACAATGGTGGCCATGGCCTGGATTGCCTATCGCGCTCAGCAGGTCTGCAGCGTGATAGACGCATGCGTAAGCTGTCTGGGCATGCGCAATGCAGTGTAGCATGCAGGCACAGATCTGCACCATTGGCTCAGCCGGCACTTCCGTATTGCTCAAAGCGCAAATCCGCAATATTCAGCTGACATATGCAAATCATTCGATCAGCCATTCAAAGGCGCAGTGGCGCGATTAGCATGTCATTAAAGTTGCGCCACTCCTCATTTGCTTGTGTTGCGCTATAAAAATGCGACAGTGGGTTGTGCTGGCCAGATTTGGTTACTGCAGGTGAGAGGTGAGTTACATGCTGTGTGATGATCAGGACAATGCTCGTGGGCAGGGATGCTGAAGGATGATAAAGGCTGAGGGGGCTGAGAATCAAAAGGGCACTTAGAAAGGGACAAAGGGCACCCTTTCTATCAGTATCTGCCATATGGAGAAGAAACGTGGGGGGCTTCCGCCCCCCCCCGGGCCGGCACCTATGCTCATGGGGAAATGCTGTTGACTGCACAGTGACAGATGTCCACTTCCACCCATACAGATCACCATGACTGACCAGAGCCAAGGTGAGGGTGAGGACGGTGGGCATAGGAGGAGGCCGAACTTCACAGCGGCAGAGACGGAGGCCCTCTTCCAGGCCTACCTGGAGGATGAGCCACTATTGAGTGGACGGAGGGGCACCCCTCAGGAACGTGCAGCTGCATGGGAGGGGGTAGCTCGGGCCGTCAACCTGTACGGAAGCCACCAGCGCTCCGTGCAGGAATGCAAGAAGAAGATGGGGACTGACCGCAGGAGGCTGAAGGAGAATGTGGCAGCCTTCAGGGCGGCATGTGCTGGCACTGGTGGGGGCCTGCCAGTGGTGTTGCAGCTGACCCCAACAGAGGAGACACTGGTTGCGGCCATGCAGCTGAGTGCCATTGCGGGCGTACCAGGCGGAGGATTCCAGACAGGTGGAAGCCCATCACTGCACGGTATGACATGGTGGTGGTGTTGGGGGGCGTTGTTCACATGCACTCACATGTACTCTCTTTCTGTTACAGATCCTGTTCGTCTTCAGGAGACGGTGGTGGTGGTGGGTCCAGACAGTGATGCAGACCTGCTGGACGTGGAGGAGGACCATCCACCTCCGCCACCAGCCAGCAGGCACTGCAGCAGCATGCCGCTGGGCCAACAACTCTGGTGTCAGTGATACGGTCTTGGGGGTGCACAGCCTGTCTCAGCAGTCCGGCATGCAGGTATGCCAGCATGCTGTGCCTATGGCAGTGTACGTACCTGCACCATTGATGATAGCAGGCCTGCAATGGGCAGTGATAGGTGTGTGTCCCATGGCGGACACATGGCAGGCCAGCACGTGCCCCTGGGCCTTCCTGGTTCACACCTGTGTACCAGCATGCTGGCACAGTCCCAGGCTGTGTCTGTCAGCACCGGTGGGGCAGCACTGGTGGCTGTGCAGGTGTCCGGCACTGTTGCCAGCATGGAGGTGGAACAGGTGGACCTGGGGTCTCAGCAGTTGGAGGGGCGGCAGCAGCAGTTGCACACCAGGTCTGGGGGTACAGTGTCAAGCAATGGCACATGTCCACCGCCCTTTGATCTGCCCATACCTGGTCCTGGTGAACAGCGCCCACCCTCAAGGGGTGCTGTGCACCGGGACCGTCCACACCCTGGGGGTCACGATGCCATTGGGGCACAGTACCCATTGGACGCGCACACCCGCCTGCTGCAGGAATCAGTACAGCTGCAGGGGTGGGTTGCAAAGGTCCGTGGAGGCACTGTCTGTGTCCGTGGAGCGGCACAGCAGGGGTGTCTCGGGACCGAGCGAGCTGGTCATATGCAGACGGATGTGACCGCCGCCCATTGACAGGCTGCCCAGGCAGTGGTCTCTGTCGCGGATGCATTGGGCACACTGTCAGGTGCCCTGTCCGCCACACCCACATGCACTCTCCACTCCCGTTCGGGTCGATGCGACACCAGGCCTGTCGGCGCGGGTTCTGCTAATGGGTATCCCGAGCACCCTGGTGCCGTTTGTTCGACATGATGCCGACCTCTGTCTTGAACAGGTGGCGTTGGTGCAGTGGGACCCTGGTGGTGCAACAGCGCCACCCCATGTGACCCCTGCTCAGCCTGCCAGTGCTGCTGGGCCACGGCGGGGCTGCCCATGCATCCGTGGTGGCCGTGGGACAGTGCTACATGACTGAGCTGTCTCCCAGTGCGGGCCCTGTCTGGTGCTGCCCTGTGTGCAATGTGTGTCATGGTGGGCAGTGCACTGCTGGGTGCTCTGCTCACCACGCTGACACACGGACCACCTGCACACTCTCCCAACTGCTGTCCACAGGTGTGTGCATGATGATGCCTGCATTGCACTGTACACCAAGGTGCAAGGGTGCCCAGGTCTGACACATGTACTTGGATGGTACAGGTGGTGGGGGTGGTCGGTGGTGCTGTGTGTTGGCAATGTCGTTTCCTGAGTGCTGTGCTTCTGCCATATGCGCTGCCTGGTGTGTGTGTGTGTCATATGAGTGCTCACCCTCCTGATGGTGTGTTGGTATGCCTGGAACCTTCAACTCCCCTGACCTTCATGAGCAGTGTGTTCCCTGTGTGCCTGTGGTTTGCATGGACAGTGTTGCCTGCATATCCCCTTGACTTACCTGTGTTGGGCGTGAGTGCTCTTCTGCAATGGTGTCCCGGTGCAGCTGGGCCTGCCGGTCAGTCGGGGTCCCTCCGTCCTGGGGGGCTGCTCATCACCAACATCACCGGCGCCACTGGCGTCACCATCGCTGTCCCCCTCTTCGGACCTGCAGCTATCCATGGTCTTTGGCCATGTTGTGCAGGATGCAACAGGCCAGGAATATCCCACAGGCCTTTTAGGGGCTGTACTGTAGGGCACCGCCGGAGGTGTCTAGGCATCGAGCGTGCCTGAGCATCCCAAACACCGCTCTATGATGTTTATGTGTTGCGGCATGTGCCTCATTGAAGCATAGCTGCGCTGGGGTCGTGGGGCACCAGTGCAGTGTGAGCAGCCAGGGATGGAGTGGGTATCCGCAGTCACCTGTGTGGAGATAGTGGAGAGCAGTGTCATGTCAGGTCCATATTGCCCATATCCTTGTGTGCCACTACCATGGCACCTGTGTCATTCCACCCTTGCCCAGAGTTTGCATTCCATACATGTGTACTCACCCATTAGATGACCGTGGGGATGTCCCACTCTCGAATTGATGGCACAGTGCAGACTGGTGCCATATGAAGGCATCATGTGCTCCCTGCCAGGTGTGTGGCACAGACATTGATAATGCGCCCAGTGGCATCACACACCACCTGACAGTTGACACTGAAACCCCTTCGGTTCGATATGCCTGGCGGTCGGGGCCAGGTGGCGTGCGGAGTGGCCACATGGGTGCAGTCTAGGCCTAGCATGCAGGCATACATGCTTACCCTGTGGAACTCCTGCATGTTTGCTGTACGCTCTGCCGTGGTGCTGGGGAAATGGATGTACTCCGCAGCATGAGGCAGCAGTGCGCTGAAATTGGGTGAGGATGCGTGGCGTGGCCGACTGTGTAATGCCTGTGGTGTCCCCTGTCAGCCTCTGGAAGGTGCCCGTGGTGAGCAGACACATGCAGGCTGTCACCTTGGTCTCCACAGACAGAGCGTGACTCCGTCGTGAGGATGCCTGCATCACATCACTGCACAGCTCACAGACCGTCTCAGTATTGCCCTGTTCAGGCGGTACGGCCCACGATCTCGACATCTGTGTACAGCTCAAGCTGAGGCGGGCACGAGATACCACCTGTTGGGCATATCATTGACGGGCCTCCGCTGCCACGCCCCCTGCAGCATGGTGTCTCACCTCTCATTACAGCTTCCATATGGAAGCTGGCACTGTCCATCTCCTGGCTTCTGCCCCTGGCTGCTGTTCCTGTGTTACCCCGGCTGCCCCACTGCTGCTTCCACTGCACCAGGCACCCCGCTGGCCTCTCTGTCCTCCTGGACCCACTGTCCCTGTCTGCCCTTCCAGCTTCTCTCTCTCTCTCTGTCTCTGTCTCTCTCCCCAGTTTTGCGGCCTGCTAGGGTTCTTGCTGCTTCCTTGAACCTTTTATTTGGCTCAATTCCGCTACTGCGCAACTTCAGCTGAGCCACTCTTGCGCATTGCGCAAGTGTTCGAATATCGCATTGCGCACTTTATGCATGGACCCGCCCCCTTCAGTTGCGCATGCCTTCATTTCCATTGCGCTGTTGCTCAGCATGTTTTCGGTGGCGCAACTGGCCCCTTCTGAATATCGCAGAATGGCGCATTTTTGGAGTTGCGCACGCGCAACCCTGTTGCGCATGGCGCAACCCTTTTTAATATCTGGGCCATAGTCTTTTTCCTTTCTATTTGGAGAATATGGGTATATGTGGTTTTCTTGTCTGATGTCTGCAACTGGGTAGTCATGATATTCCATTTAATTGCATTTTTAACTTGCTCTAGACCATACTTGGGAAGCATTGGGATTCTGTTCAACATCCGTGTTTCTTTTGAGTCCAATGTATTAGACAAGGGTCTAACCAGGATGATACACATAGTTTCCAAATTGTGTTCCTGGGTTTCAGTACTGTACTTACATTATATGTTAAAAATATGTTGCTACAGAAGGCTACAGGGTTTACCATGTCTAGGTCCCCCTCTTGTATCTTCCCATATATAAACTCTCTTTTTACTGGGTTTAGTCTAGAGTCCCATAAGGCTTGAAAAAAATATTAAACAATGCAGTATAAATAGACAGTGGTGAGGGAAAGACATAGCAAATGTGCATAAAAACTGAAAGCAATATTGTCTTTATTAGAAGTAATCTTTTCTTTTTTAGAAATTTGCTGCCCTTTCCAAGAGGAAGTGAGCCTGTTAGCTTTTTGCATTGCTTTCTCCCAGTTGTGCTTTGCCATGTCTTCACATACAAATTTAATACCTAATATTGAGATAGGAGCCTTTGATATAGGAATATCTGCAAATTTCTCACCTCCTGATAGTGTTGTATTTCCTAGGGGTAAACCTTTACTTTTATTATAATTAATTTTAGATCCTGACTGTTTGCAATAGGATGTACGTGTGTTTGCTATAGCATACTCATCTGTGAAAGAGGCTATGCACAACATCAAATCATCGGCATAAACCACCATTGTAACTGGGGAGGACCCTCCGAAGACTAAGAGACCATGTATGCTAGTGTTTTTGGTCTATACTCCTTAACAAGATGCCTATGCTAAATGCATATAAAAGCGGGCTAAGGAGACACCCCTGTCTAACCCATCTTTTAACGTTGTCTTTACTTATCCATCCATTAACATTGGGAATCACAGTAGTTTTACTGTACATAGTTTTCAACTATCCAATAAAGATATCCGGAATGCCGTAGGCTTCAAGAGTTAGAAACAAACATTCATGCAAAACCTTGTCAAAGGCTTTCTCTTGATCAATGGTTAAAACATAACCCTAACTTCCATTATTATTAGCTTTTTAAAATATCTCCCGTAATAAAATCAGGTTATCATGTTGCTGTCTGTTTGGAATTGCACATGTCTGGTGTGAACATATTAATTTGTCTGCTAGAACTGCCAGTCTGTTTAACAATATTATACTCAGTATTTTTAGCTCTGTGCTTAAAAGACTCAACGGTCTCCAATTTCTTAGATCTTCTCGAGCACCTTTTTTATATAATAATATTAAAAGTGCATGATTCATGGAAAGGAGGCATTTTGCAACATGTTGTTATAAACAATTTCTAAGGCCAGGGCAAGATCTTCTAAAAAGGCTTTGTAAAACTTGAAGCTTATACCATCTGTTCCCAGGGCAGAGTTTGTCTTAAGGGAAGAGATAGCAGTTTTTATTTCATCTACAGTAATTAGACCAGACAAGCTTGTTGCCTCTATGTCCTCTGCTTGTGAGAGTTCTAAATTTTCAAGCTGTAATTCCAATTTGTCAATCGTAGGGGCCTCTCCAAAAAGGGAAAGCACAAAATTTTCAACCTGGTGTACAATTTCAGTGGGGGTGGTAACTTTTTGCCCAGAATCTGAGACCAGTTCTGTGATAACTCTGTGCCCCACTTGGTCCTTGCACTCTTTAAAGGGATCCATAGACCCTTTCTTCATATTTGTGCCAAACCTTAATTCCTGTTCTAAGGGATTTAGCGCTATCATACTGTAAATTACACTTTTTTATTTCCTTAATTTGTGCCCTATAATCCACCTTATTAGTTTCTGTTAATGAAATTAGTTTTTGTAAGTGATTTCTTAATCTTAAGCATTTCAGATAATCACTGTTTACAGTATTTTTAGACTGATCCTGGAAGAAAACTTTTCAAGAGTGCTTTGTATCTTCCCACCAGGAAGAAATGTCTTTGTACATTCCTACCACTGATAACCTAGCTACTGTACCCATTCTTTTTTCCATGCCTGCTTGATCCTACCATTTTCTAATATGGTGCTGTTCAGTCTCCAGTAGTTTTTCTTATATTTAGGGGATTTATCCCAGCACTCAGTGTCAGTGGCTCAGTAGGTAGCACGCTCACCTCTGAGGCTGGGAGATCAGAGGGCTGTGGGTTCAGTTCCCACATCTGGCACTTGGGTTAATGTCCCAGTACTGACACTGTAGTGCAGCATGAGAGGGGTGCTGTTTTTTGGACGAGACATTAAACCAAGGTCCCATCTGCCTGAATTGGTGGTAGTTCAGGTGGATGTTAAAGATCCCATGGCACTTATTGAAAAGAGTAGGGGAGAGTTTTATTGAAACAAAAGAAATCGTAAGTACCAAAACTAAAGCAATTTGCAAAAACTCATGTGGACTCAAAACAGAAGTAAACAAACAAAAAAAAGAACAGAACTATGCATATCAAGAGACAATCCATCAGGTCACTGCAAAATCAGAGTCCGTGATCCAAGGAAGAGCTTTCCAAAGTTCAAGTAATGTCTCCTTGGAAAATAATGTCACGCTCATGTACATAAATGTTAGTTAGGTCTGTTCTGATTTTCTTCTCAAGCTCTGAATAAGAATAGGTTTTTGCTGTAGAGCAAACAGACATCGAACCATCCAAATATTCCATTTAATTACTACAAAACTAGATTTAACGTGTCCAGAGTCCAAAGGACCACTGGGAGAAAAAACACCATACATAATATTCTGATAAGAAACCGTTTGAAATAATGGAGTGGCCCAGACTCTTGCCAAAAAAAACCACCAGTGCCGAATAAAAGAACACTCAAAAAATAAGTGCGATATAGTTTCCAATTTAGAAATACACAATAGTCTAAAACATTGTCAGTCTTGAGACTGCTTGTGTTTATGATTATCTTTGACGTTAATTCTTTCATGACATGACAGCCAATGAAAGTCCCACATGTGAGCAGGCACCCTTTTACACCGTAACAAAACCACTAGGGAAGGAAGATGTTGGCTAGGGCACTTTTCAAAGTGCAAATGTATTGCACAAACGGTCAGGAGCAGATTATTATATAATACTTTATGAGAATTCGTTAACAACATCTGGATAGATATCCTCCACTGTTTCAAACGTAAAAACATGTGTTTAATATATACCGGTATACCCAAAGTTTGTCGTATCACAGTTAATGAATCACATTCCCATAAATGAAACCATAATCTGCAAGAATCATAGAACCAAGGTTCCCACCCTCTCTGAGTATTTATCAATAGAGGCCGAAGATTTGCAGTCAAAAAAATACATGAAAAAAATAACAGAGGATTAATCATGTTAACACCCCCCTCAGAAATAGGTAAGTAAGTAAGTAACATTCCGTTTTACCGGATTAAGCCGGCTTCCCCACAAAGCTTGAAAGAAGAGACTAAGAACTGCAGTTTCTAATTGTTTAGGGATTGGGAATACATAGCTTAAATAAAGAAAAGTCGGTATCAGATAAGTCTTGATTAGGAAAACGCACTTCTTCTTCCCCATCTGCCCCTTATTCCATGAGGCAGCCTTAAGTTTGCCTTGTTGTAATTTAGCAGACCAATTAAAAAGGTCAGAATCTACAGTCCCAAAATAAACTCCCAAAATGCGTTGAGGCCCCTCAACAAGTTGTAAAGGACCAATATGTGAAAAAGGGGCTATTTTCGATCCTAACCGAATACCAAAACTTTTGGTAAAATTTAAACTCACACCAGAAAAATCACTAAAGGAAGAACATTCCTGGAAGGGAGTAACCACAGAGGCTGCATTAGCCACAATAATGCAGACATCGTCTGCATATGCAATTGCCGTATACGGCAAGATTAAAGTAGAACTAGAAAGGGCATGAATCTGAGGATGAGTATTCAGGCAATGAAGCAAAACATCTAGAAAAATACATATAACAGAGGCTCAAAGGACACCCTTGGCGAACCCCTCTTTTTATGGGGATCATAGGTCCAACCCAACCATTCACAACAGGCACAACAGTGGCAGTCCTATAAAAAGTCTTAATCCAGCAAATCATTTCACCAGGCACATGCATAACATGTAGTGCCTTCCATAAAAAATCATGGTTAACTGAATCAAAAGCCGCCTTCTGATCTACCGATACAATAAAACCCGAAACAGAGTCTGCGTAGCAATGAGAAAATAATTCTCGGAGGAGAATCAAATGGTCAGAGATTCTCCTGTTTGGTACAGAGCAGGACTGAGTAGGGTGCAAAACCACTTCAGCTATCCTCATAAGACGTTGTACAATGATTTTCATTAATAACTTAAAGTCAGTGTTTAGCATACATAAGGGGCGCCAATTCTCAAGAGAATGTATATCTCCTTTCTGTTTATAGATATAAATCAAAGGACCCTTAGTAAAATCTAAAGGGATAAACTCACTAGCTAACAGGGAGGTAAATACTGAAGTTAATTCAGGGATCAGATGGTCACCCAGTACCTTATATAAGGCAGCGGGGAGTCCATCTGGACCAGGAGTCCTCCGTAAGGGTAAGAAAGAAATAACTGACTTCAATTCTAACTCAGTAACAAGTATACAGGCTGAGTCAGAACACGGCTGTGAAGGGATAGGGATGTCAAGGTCCTATACAACACGCAGGATCAACATCTGCAGCTGGAAAGGAAGAAAGAGGGCAGTCGTGTAACATGTCACTATCCGACAGATGTCCGACTGAGAGGTACATAAGGTGCCATCAGAATCAGCAAGACACAACATATTCTTTTGTGTAATTTGTTGAGAATTCGACTCAAAGGGACAAACAACAGCCCGCGTACCTACCACATTAAATTTGTGTTGATGATAAAGTTGCTGTGATTGTCTAGATTGGAATTTCAACATATCATTCTGAATTAAGTGCAATTGTTGAGAAAGACCTTGTCCTGTCGTATAAGCTATTGTCAACAAGGACTGAAAATGTAACCTTTTCTGTAAATATTCCAAATATTCTCTTCAATATTTTTGATGACTATATCTTTTCAAAAAGAGCACCAAATCATGTTTAGTGTCCGGCCACCATGCAATAGGGTCTGCGTAACAAATAAAAATGGATTTCCGGGCCTGAATAAAGGATAAAAGGGACTGCATGAAAGTTGGAATTTGCAACAGAGATATGTTGAATTTCCAGAGTCCTGGTCCTTTGCGAACAGTGACATCAGAACCAAGGCCTACGGAAAGCAGTTTATGATCAGAAAATTCCACAGCTTGTACAGTAACAGAGGTAATTGGGGTGTGCGGGACAAAACACAAAATCAATTCGGTAGCCAGCTTACCCTTTTGAAATGTAAGAGTATGTTTTTTAGTAAAAGAGTAATAGGCATCCATCAGATGAGCAGTACGAACCAACTTCCCGAATTCGTGGGAGTCACAAAACAATTTCTGAGTAGTAGCAAAAGAGCTTTTGTCAAAAAGACTTAAGCCACAGTTAAAGTCACCAGAAAATATCAACTGAAAGGATGTATGCAAATAAGGGCGGAGTAAAGAAAATAAAGCTATACGTGCAGACTTAATTTGGGGAGCATAAATATTAATAACCCTATAAGGGCAGGGCCCAATTAAAAAATCTAAGACTAACACTCTGCCAGGGGCTATGTCAATCAATTTTAGCAAACGAAAATCTGGGATATTGAATAAGATCCCAAGTCTGGAACAGGAGTCCAGGCCAATGGACCAAAAAGAAGGACCTAGAAGCCAGTTCTGTTGAGCCTGTCGAATCTCGTGGGTGGTATGGAGTCGTGTATCCTGCAACAGAAAGATCCCCATAGGTAAAAGCCGTAAACAGGAAAAAATCAATCTTCTTTTTGCCAGACGCTTAATACTATTCACATTAATAGTATGACAAACAAAGTGAGACATAACACAAGGAGAACAGAGACACCTTACGATTTCCTTTTCCCTATCACCTTTTTCCCTTTTAGCTTAACCCTGGCCTTCAGTTTCTGAGAAAGACCAGTACCCAGTTGAATCTCAGAATCAGTAATACCATCTAGGAGGGAAGATGCAACAGAGGAAGAGTCAGACTCGCCTCCAGCATCATCAGAAACAGTTTGGAGTAGCTCAAAGGCATTAGACAAAACCACAGGAGGAGGTTCCAAAAGCAAAGGAGGCAATGGTAATGCCCAGGGGTAATTTCTCATAGACCTCCGATGCATAACACTAGTGGGTACTCGGGGGGGTGGCATAGTACTCAGGCCTGGAACAGGGTCCAGGACAAGCTGGACAGATTGGACAGGGTCAGGGGTAGGAGGGTCGTCTCAGTGGCGGTGCCACACAAGAGGCCACCGGGTACCAAACCTGATCTACAACAGGCTCAGGGACCTGCAATAGAGGTCGAGTGACTACTGAAGTCGGCTCTACTAAGGTGGTCCTAAGGCAGGCCTTCTGGGCTTGCGTGATTACAAAGCGTTGATCAGCACCATCATCATGTGTGGCCTGATTATGAGCAGCCCACGGACAATTTGAAAAGTATGACCTAGCTCATCACAAAGATTACGTTTACACTCATTTAGACAGTGAATCCCCATGACCCAATTCTCCACAGGTATTACATTTCAGCTTATCACAGACATTACTAAGGTGAGAGGGTCTCACACGGTAACAAACTTTCAGTTGTCCAGGGTAAAACAAGACCCCCCTATCACGACCTATAAAAAAAGAATTAGGTAGGTGCACTGGACCAGAATCATTAGAATGTAACAAAACCTTAACCTTCCAACCTCCAGTCCAAATATTCTCCATGTCCAACATTACCTCAGGCTGACCCTGAACAGTACAACGTTGTTTTAGCCAATAGACAACGTCAGTGACGTCAACACCTTCGTTCCGAAACAGGACGGTAATTTTCTTAAAGGCTGATTTGGAAAGGGGAATGGCCTTAAACGGGGTCCACAGAACAGTATTTCTTGAGGCATGATATCGTGACCAAAAACGCTCCAAGCCACTAGGCGTTTGAAAGCTGACATCAAACGTAGTTTCGCCGGAAATATGAATCAGTGCATATATTTCGTGAGAAAAGAATTTCAGAGAGTCCTCGAGTAGTGTCCGAGCTACATACACTCGGTCCGGTGGCTCAGGTAAACCGCCCATATAAGCCAATCGTACCGCATTATGCCGTTTTGCAGCCAGAATTGGAAATTTAAACAATGAGGAAAAAGAACGATTTGTCTCTATTTTCTTTGAGGGGGGCTCCACTACTGCAGGAGCTGTATTCTCTGTAATGGTAGTGGGAGAAGCAGCACAAATAAGAGGACCCTGCAAAGGTTCCAAGACTGGGTGCTGGGTAAGTTCCAATTCCTTGGGGAGACACAAGGGGTCAGACATAGGCAGACTTCTGTTTGGTGAATGCTGCAGCTCAGGAAAATCATTGAGACAGGGGGACCGAGTAGGGGACGGACCAGAAACCCACTTTCCCTCTGTAGGTTCCTGCACCCAGCCAGCTCCTTGCAATGCTGTTTCTACAGACCAGGTAGGTGTTGTAGCAGGATTGGTATCAAGAGATAGCAATTGAGAGGGAGAGTGTGTCACAATAGGCAAACTAGGCACTGTATGCAATGAAGTCACTGTAGTCTTCAGGGGCAGCTAAGAAGCAGTCGGGAGTATTCCAGCTGAGAACTCGCCAGGATGGGCTGCACAGGGCGGCACCTCAGCCGCTTGAAAAGGCAATGTAGGCTGTTGCAAAGTATTATTGTGGGCTGCAGGAGACATACATCCTGCCAATCTGACTTCACGAATCCGTTGCAGTTCTCTGTTCAAATTCTTCCTTGTAATCTCAAATCGACGTTCTGCATCACCCAAATGGTCCTGAAGCTCCTTTTCAGCCAAACAGACAGTAGCAGAGAGACAAAAGTGGAACAATCCCTCATTGGGATGGCAAGGGGTAAAGACGTTTGAGAGTCCATGTCAGGGTGACCCAGCAGAGGTTCAAAAGTTGTAACCTATAGTGTAGATTCCTTTTCTGCAGTAGACACAGAAACCAGCTTTGCTTCAGTAGTTGCAGACGTGGTCTCTACACACACAGAGGCAGGAGTTGAGACCAGGTCTCTCACCTCCATCGCTACCTCCTCAGCATGCAAGGGTGCATCCGCCATCTTGGACAGAGGTTCCCCCTCTGAAGAGTAGGGGAATTTCCCCGGTGTCCTGGCCAAATTTCCCTCATTCACTAAAAAAAATACCACCAACAGCTTAATCTGGTTCAAGGTCAGTTGGCATTCATCTGTATCCCCTTCCCCCGGGTTGTGCCTGAAAATAGGCAGAATTTGTCTAGTGCACTTACTCGGTCAACAAAAACTAAATAATAATAAATAAATAAATTCCTGTACCGATACGAATCTGTGATCTGTGAATTCCCAGGCCTGTAATTTTGAATCTTATAATTGCAAAGAAGGGGATAGAAAAATAAAATCTATCCTAGTGGATATTGCACCTCTAAAATAAGTGTGACCCCCTGTGGGATATTTTGTTTTACATGTATCAATCAAGTTAGCAGTTTTAACTATGTTCTGGAGAGCCACTGAGTCAAAAAATGTTTATCTGTCTTGAGACCCCTGTCTGACTTTGCTAACCCGCTATTAATGTCTCCCCCCAAATAACTAGGTGTGAGGTATGTAGGTATGGCTGCACCATTTTAAACAGGGATGCTCTCTGTGCTTTGGTTTGCAGAGCATAAATAGATGTCAGTCTGAAACGTTCTCTGCAAAAATTAATGTCCAACATCAAAGCCCCACCAGGTTGTATATCCACAAGTCTTGATCCCTTAAGGCCTGGGTTAGTGAACAGAATCCCAATCCCGTCGCAAAAATCATCACCAGTGGACCAGAACACTTCACCTTTTTGCCCATTTTTTGCAGCTTGCTGCAATTCAAACTGTGTTTTTATCTGATATCATGAATACAACAGATGTCACTATTTCCCTCTTGTAACATACCCAAAGCAGTAATTGTTTTCTTATGACTTTTAATGCTGTTGACATTAACGGTAGTTGCAGAGAGGGAACCCATGAATAGTAAAAGCTCAGGATCCCTTCCAGATTAAATCAAGGTGTCTTGGAGACCCTCCATCGCCTAGTCCTGCATGTTATTAGATGCCCCCCTTCCTCAGTGTCTGACGTAATGTCAGTGGTTGTGGAAGCTACTGAAGAGGTGTCAGTATCATTTCCCTCTGAGTCTTCCCCTGGGTTGCCTGAGGTTAAAGCAGTGAATTTGTTCCCAGATTTCCAAGATTGTGTAGTTTTCCCATTCCCGCTGGCACTGGCCTGTGGTTTAGCAGCAAGAGTTTTGCCTAGTCTGTTTCTTTTTTTTAGATATAACCTTTTTGAAGGCCTGTAACTGACCAGGGGGGGGGGGCATCTCAGAAGTACTGTTATCCTCCATAGCAGTGGCCATAAATGCAGTGCTGTGACTGGGCTCAGAGGTATCATCTGAATGCAGATTGTCTACTGGTTGTATGGGGGGGGTTCTGAGGGCCCTCTTCCTGCCTGCTAGTTTCTGTCATGCCTCGTGTGACCTCCTGTAGTACCGTGATAGTCTCTGTGCTTTGCGTAGCAACTTTTTGGGTTTGCAGTTGCTGGACTCTATTTATTAACCCCTCATGAGAAGGACAGTCATCCCTATTGTGAGACACCCTGGGGCATTTACAATACCCATGCCCAGTTTTCTCACACAGATTGCATTTGAACAGGTTTAAGCAATCTGCAGAGACATGGTCATAGTCTAAACAATCACTGCACTTAGGGGTGTCACATGTTTAGCTCAGATGGGACCGAGAGATGCATTTAAAACAAAATTTGGGTTGACCTATATAAAACAAAACCCCAAGGTCTTTCCCTAAATAAAAAACTGCTGGGTAAATGTACTGGGCCATTGTTCGTGGAGAATAGTTTTACTCTGATTTTCCATCCCCCATTCCAGATCTTCTCACTGTACAGAATAGGGGAGGGTCTATCAAGCACCTCACACCTCGGACAAAACCAAAACAAAATGTATTCCACATTTACCCCCTCATTGCGAAACATAACTGTAACATTTTTGACCACTGGTTTAATAAGAGGGATGGCCATAAAAGGGATCCATACAGGGTTATTTTTAACCCACTGCTACTGAGCCCAGAATCTATCTAGGTTTGAGACTGTTTTAAAACTCACATCAGAATTGTCATTAACAGGTGTATCAGAGCAAACATTTCAGAGGAAAAGAATTTTAGAGAACCCTTCAATAACTGTTTTGCAACATACAGCCTATCTGGGGGGTTTTCCAGCCCACCTTTGTAAATCAGGTGTACAGCGTTCCTCCGGTGGGCTGGTTCCCCTTTATTGTGAAACAAATCTGCTAATCAGAACATGGGGTCAAGCCAACCCTTCTATCAGAGTCCTACAAAACACTGTCAGAGGGGCCCACTCTATTTACATTTGCATCAGAGTTTACAAAAGAAGTTGCATGCTCAGAGATACTGTGCATAGTAGAGTCTTGTTGAGCGCTATCGTTGGGGCCCTTAAATAATTCTATATTTGTAATGTCTTTGTTCGCTTCCTAACCCATTTCAGTAATTAAGTCAGAGTTAGAGGAAGAGGATTCAAGAGTGTCTACAGCTTTTGCTGTATTTTGAAATCGTTGAACATTAGCATCCAAGGGGTCAGGAATCCATTGTCCTTTATCTGTTTGGATCCGGCCCGCGTTCTCCATCGTGCGGGCAGGGGACCATCATCTGTCCCCATTTTTGTGTTCTCTGGAGGAGTTGCCGCATCCTGGAAAGCCGGGATAAAAATGACTTTGGGTCTTTTTTTCTTTAAAGTACTGTCCAGGTTTGCCACGCTTGTTCCAGACAGAGCAAAGGAAGAAACTTCAGCATTTACACTTTCTTTATCTTTTAATTTGTCTCTTGCTGGCGAGGTGTTTTTTTTATTTTTTTTTATTTTCGTCTTTTATCCTCCTTTCCTACCCCCGGTGCCCCCTCCTTCCATCCGCTCATGTCCCCCGCTACCTACCTCAGGGATCTGCCCCTAGAGTGCCCTTCCTCCTCTCCCTGGCACATTGGGGTCTGTCCTGTAGGTGGTCCGGGTAGACTTAGGGCGGACTTCATCTAGGGCAGCCGGAGGGGTTTTTCAGTTTTTCCCCTTCACGCTCCGTCCCTGGGACGCCTTGTGCTTGGGATGTACGTCCCGAGTGGTGACGTGCTGACGCACGCCAGCCCTCATGCGCCGCGACGTCCCCCCTCCCCGGCTGCGACAAGCGAAGCCACCTCCATCCCTTCCTTCTGCCGGTGCTTCCAGCGGCTATGGAAGGGATGCAGAATGCAGAGCGTTCTTGGTCACCCACCCCTGAGGGAGGAGAGCATCCGTTGGGACGCTCGATCCTCCCTCCCCCCGCCGACCCCCGAGTCCGTTCCCGAACCGGGCCGCCCGGCGTAGCGCGAGGTGTGGCGTCCAGCGCCTCAACCCTCAGCGCCACCGGGCCGGCCCTGGCGAGGTGTTTTTGACATTGCTTTTTGCAGATCTTGAGGGCCGCTGCACTCCAAGCTTATGCTTACTTGATGTTGCTGTTCCAAGCGGACCCTCTTTACTTTTGTTTTTCAGTTCTCGGCACACAACTCTGGATTGTTTCAGGCTGCCAGCCAATTGACATTTCTTTGGGACGTTACCAGCCAGTTCAGCGGCTGCCTTTGATGCAGCTACGTCAGAGCTCAGCTGTTCTCTTGGAAGTGAGTCAGCATTCTAGGCAGTCAAGGGTGTGGTATGCATTTCTGACAGTTCAGCCTGTAATGCTTCTCTCTGCATTTTACAATGCAACTCTTCTTCAGTCACCTTCTTTAACAGAAGCTCTTTTTCTGATACACTAGTGTTTCTAATGTCATCTGAGTTTCATATCTCAGTATATTTTAAAGCAGCAGAATCTGTCTGAGAGTATTCTATCTCCATATCTCCTGATTCAAAGAATTCTTCTGGACTTTCTGTCATATCCATATTGGTTTCTGCAGCCTCTTGTGTAGCAGGGACAGGGTAAGAAGCTGGCTCCCCTGCCACTATAGCACCCAGCTCACTTCCTGGATCCACTGAAGTGGCCATCTTGGGAAGATGACCAAGAGCTCCCTCACTGACAGAGTAGGGGAATTTCCCCTGTGGCGTGGCCAAAATTGCCCCTGTCAATAAAACAGGTCCATGTAACCCACCCCCAGGATGTACCAGGAAACAAGCTATCTATCACAGCTTAGTGTGCCGTTCCTGATCAAAAATTACAACTCAATAAATAAATAATTCTGTTCTAGGAAACCTGGGCATCTGACTATAAATGTTTGAATACTGATGGTGTTCCAGAACAAAAGATTAGCACATTTAATCGGTATAAAGAGGCATATTAACATTAGTACCCACAAGTTTAAAATGGAAGGGTAAAAGGTTAGATAAGTCCTACAGTACCTATGATAGCTGAGATAGAGGAAATAGCTCAGATGATAATTGTATTAATATGTGCATTTCTCCAGGTCTCCACTCTTATCCACTTCATTTACTAGGAGGACAGACAGCAGCATCTTGCAGTTACATAAGCAATAAACCACAACAGGGAGTGGGTTATGCTGGGATTTACCCATGGCTGGCATGGTTTGGCCATGAGGCCGCAGGCTGAGTGGTCAAACCAGGTCAGCCATGGGTAAATCCCAGCATAACCCACACCCTGGAGTGGTTTATTGCAATTATATAATGGCCTCCAATTTTTTTGGTGACAAAAAAAATAAAGAAAAAAAATAGTTTTTTTGTGTTTTCAATTATTTTTGTGGAATTTATTGCTCCCCCAGAAAAAATAGTTTTATGTTGCTAGGAAATGCTTGCGTGGTACTGTGAATGAAGCTGCATGGTGGAGCCAACAAATGTTGGCATGAGCAGCTTCAGCACCCATTTCAAGGTTCTGCTCGGTTCCTGCATTAGGGAAACTTAGTAGCTAGTATTTTTTTTCTTTTGTCTGCTCTCTGCTTCTGCCTCACCGGAATACTGCAGAGGGTCTGAGGTCACATGGGGGGGTTGAGCGATCAGATGCCACAGAAGTTAACTTGGTGAGCGATGGTATTTATTTAATTATTTAATTAAAATTTTGATGTATGAGGTCATTTTTCTCAGCCCAGAAGACTTGAGAGGGTCCAAGGGTGGTGAGCAATCTGCATTGTCGGTGTGAGCTAGTGTGAAAAACTAAAGAGAGTTGGAAGTTCTATGATACTATCTGTATAAAGGGCTATTTGTGCTGCGATTGTGTCTTTGGTAATTTTCAGCTGGTTACAGAAGTCAGAGTTGTTTTACTGGTTGCCTGTTTGTCGGGTGCTCTGGTGAGAGAGGCATGGTGTAAAGTGCGGCCCCACATTATCGAGCGTTACTATAAAAGGAGTATTTACTTGCCATTTTTTTGTTCGGCAGGAAGTTCGGATGTGCAGCGCATGATGGATTGCTGTGATGGAGCGGAGCCGATATGTGAGCTTGGGGCACAACAGATGAGGCAGCTGGTGTAAAAAAAATCTCATTCAGAAACTTTCAGGCTTACAAAGAGGTCAGGCAGATTGACAGGGATGAAAGTGATTAAACTGAATCTGCAGTCCAGCATTTTGAATTTTATCCTGGGTCCAGAGCAGGAACAGCAGGTGGTGTGAAAATGCCGTCTGTCGGGGGGTTGTCATGGTCGGAGTGATTTCAGGGGGTAGGCCTGACATGGCTGATGGGTGGCTAGCACCTTTTCCCATTGGTATATTGTAGGATTTACCAAGGGTAAAAGGTGCCAGTCAACCAATCAGATTTCAGCATTTTGGGATCCCATTATATAATACTACATATTCACTTTGAAAATGAAGAGTTGAAAAATACACTGATCATTGAAGTGGGAATGCAAAGACAGGAACTTCAAATAAAGTAGCTATAAACTACTGTGAAGTACACTATTAAGCATGGGGTTTACTGTTTAGGCAGCTGCTCCTTTAAGAGCACTTAGAACATGCATGTTGCCAATTGCTGCACTGCCTGGCAGTGTCATGTTATCAAGGGGACTGTCAAGGAAACCCCTCAGTCTGCGGCAAAGCCTCATGGTGTGCAAAGAAGTCTCCTGTGACGAGAAAAGTATTTTTCTACATTTTATGCGTCTGACCCAGTTATTAGTACAATCCAGCAAGATGGCATCTGCCAGAGCAGCAAGAGTTGGGCATGGTAGATCTAAAGAGACAGTAAGAGTCCTAGTAACAGACCAATACCAAAACACCATACATATTAAGAATGTGGCCCTTCTCCTGCCCTGGCCCTATCTTGACTGCTTGCGTCGGCTCCCTACTACTAACAGTGATTCTGGGTACTCAGTCACCATCTTTAATCCAGCAGCTTCGGATCTGGACCTCCAGACATCAGCAAATCAAAATAACTGTTCCCCCTGCCTCTTGCAGCAGCTTTCCTGCAACTCTGTAGCATACTACAGACTGCACTGAAGAACACAAGGGTCATTGCCAAACCTGCAACTGCATAACCAAACTGTAAATGTGACATTTCCTTAGCTCTGGAAAGCACCAGAGCACCAAGAAAACCGTACACCCACCCCCCTGTTGCAGAAACTACCCTGTGGTAATTCAAGCTTGCACAGAACACCCTGCCAGCTTTCATTTGCTCCGTTTTCAGGGGTGCCAGAACATGGGGAAAAGTGGGGGTGCTGAAGTTCAAAAGGGCACAAGGTAAAAAGGTAGCTTTTGCAAGCAAAGAGGCACTTTGAATGCTCATAGGCAAAAGTGAGGGGGACTGCAGCACCCCCACATCCATAGGTTCCACATCCATAGGTTCCAGCACCTATGGCCATTTTGCTAAGGATTTTTTTCTCTGTGCCTCCCAGCTGTAACCACCTACCCGAGTTCCTTTCCCCAGTGTTTGGGCCCAGGATCCCTACTCACAAAACAGAAATAACAGACTTGTTAGTTTGACCTCAGTGGTAGGAAAATGTTGAAATCACTTCTTAAAGAAAGAATTGTTGAGTACCTAGAGGTCAGCGGGGCACCGGACCCAAGGCAGCACGGATTCACAGCTGGCAGGTCATGTCAGACGGACCTAATAGATTTCTTTGACTGAGTGGCCAAAGCAGTAGACCAGGGAGGGGCTGTGGGCATGGCCTCCCTAGACATTAGCAAGGCATTTGACACAGTCTCACACAAAAGATTAATAAACAAATTAGCCAGCCTGGAAGTCGGTTCCAGGGTGGTAGCCTAGGTAAAACATTGTCGGGACAAGAGGACACAGAGGGTACTAGTAAACGGAGTCCACTCCAAAGAAAAGGGGGTTACTAGTGGGGTACTGCAGGGTTCAGTACTGGGACTGGTCCTTTTTAATGTATTTTTTTTTTTACTTTGTTTCTGCACCAGGGATTGGGACATATCTCAAGAGTGCCTCCTCGTCTCCAGCCTCTACTCCCTGCCCGAAACCACCTTCTAGCAGGGAAGTACAATTGCTATGCACCCTCTCCCTGAACCCAATGACCTTCCAGCCCCCAGGATCACCCCCCTGGGAGGGATGGCTGCTCATCTACCTGGCAGCCTTTCTGACAGTACAGGGTCAGCCCCTGGGTCGGATCAAGGGGCCCGGCAGAGCCCGCCTGAAGCATGATCCGGCATCGAGATGTGGGCTGTAGCCACTGGAACCTTGGTCGCCTCCCCATATCCTCCAAGGATTTTTCTGTGAGTTTCCCCTTGGAGCATGGATGTGCAATGATGCCTGCACACTGATGTGCTGATGTCTTCTGCTGCTCCACCCCTCTTTGCAGTGCCACTCTCTGACAGTGTTCCCAATCTCTATCGGAGGTCACTGGAGAGCGACGCAGCCCCAAAGCCCACCCCAGGGAAGGGAGAGCAGTCCTTCAGACACTCAATCCCTTCCCTCCCCTGCCGACCACCAACGGCCTGAGTCCACTCCTGAACCTGGGTTACCAGGATGACGCGAAGTGTAGCATCCAGCGCTTCAACCCTCAGCACCACCGGGCCGGCTAACTCTTTAATGCCTTTATAAGTGACATTGCAGAGGGACTGGAAGGAAATACAGATGACACAAAGATCTGCAACAGGGTTGATACACAAGGGGGTGGAAAGGATGTGAAGGGACTTGGCAAGGTTGGAGGAATGGTCAAAAGTATGGCAGCTTAGATTCAATGTAAAGAAGTGCAAGGTAATGCACCTGGGAAACAAAAATCCAGGGGAAGAGTACACAGTTTGGGGGGAGGAACTAACAACAACAAAAATCGAAAGGGACCTGAGGGTAGTCATATCAGGTGACCTAAAGGTAGGCAGGCAATGTGAGAAGGCAGTAAGGAGGGCTGGGGGGATACTGGGATGCATAGGGAGAGGCATCAACAGTAAAAAACAGGAAGTTATCCCTCTGTACAGACAGTAGGTAAGGCCCCATCTGGAGTACTGTCTGCAGTTCTGGAGACCCAATCTCTGCAAGGACATAGACAGGATGGGGGCAGTCCAGAGGAGGGTAACTAAGATGGTGCAGGGTCTGCACCAGAAACCATATGAAGAGAGACTAAAGAAACTTAATATGTATACCCTTGAGGAAAGGAGGGAGAGGGGGGACATGATAGAAACTTTCAAGTACCTCAAGGGACTCAACAAAGTCCAAGAGGGTAGGATCTTTCAGAAAAAGAGTGTGCAAGAACAAGAGCACAGTTTGAAATTGGGGGGGGCGGCTCAGGGGCAACGTGAGGAAGTATTGTTTCACAGAGAGGATGATGGACGCATGGAACGGCCTTCCTGAGGAGGTAGTGGGGTCAAAAACTGTGGGAGAATTCAAGAATGCATGGGACAGACATAAGGCAATTTTAGCGGGGGGTAGGAGGAAGTAGGTTGTTGGTTAACTAGGATCTGCAGCTTATCCAGTAGGTAGGGACATGAGCAGACTGAGTGGGCCAAGTGGGCCTTATCTGCCGTCAAAGTCTATGTTTCTATTTAACTCATTGCCTCCACTGGCTCACTCTGGGATTACACCACTTGCCTCCTGAATCTCCTGTATACTTTTAACAGTGAATCCTGGGCTTTTCTAAACAAAATCATGCCATAGTCCGCATGTCGCAAACAAATACTAATAGCTCAATAACTGTACATGCTAGACACAAAGTATGAGTGGCAGAGATATTCAGCACAAAATTGCCTTTCCAATGGTGGCATGCATGTAATAATAAGTAATTTTGTTTTTTTTTTCTATGCTGGTCGAAAGAGCAAACTAAACATTTTTTTCACTAAAAAAGGGCAACATGAGCCATTTTTTGTTGCAAAATATGTAAAATATCAACACTAAATTAAGCATACAGATATTAGATGGTGTTTTAATATTATGTTTGTTAAAAAAATATATATTTTTACTATAAAACATAATTTTTACCCATTTTAGTCAAGGTGCTTTGGTGAGATTTGAGGGGTGAATCTCAACCACACACACCATATCGTAAACAAATGCATATAACTCCAAAAGTATACATGATACACACAAAGTATCAGCATGAAAGTTGATGAGCACAAAAATGCCTTTCCGGTGGTGCTAAGCAACCAGTTGTAATCAATACAGTTTTTATTTTATACCTGCTGAAGTGCCAAAAAAGTTAATTTTATTCAAGCTGCTTAGGTGAATCTTGATGGAAAACATGTCAGCCATACACACCATGCCATAAACAAATGTGAATAACTCCTAAAGTATACATGATATACACAAAATATCAGTGGCAAAGTTGTTCAGTACATTACCTTCCAAATGGAGATATGCAAATAATAATATGTAATTTTGTTGTTTTTTTAAGCTGGTTGAAACAGCAAAAAAAAATGTTTTTTTTTCACTAAAACAGGCAACATAGGCCATACACACCATACCATAAACAAATGCAAATAACTCCTAAAGTATACATGATATGCACAAAATATCAGTGACAAAGTTGTTCAGCATAAAATTACCTTTCCAACAGTGCTATGCAGTCAAACATATATTATATTCTGTTACACTATATGTTAAAATATATGTGACTTCTCCAGACGTTGCAAGGGCACACTGGGAGTCAGTAGCCGACTTCAGCAGACGTACTCAGGACACACCAGTGTATTTTACTGACGACTACAGGCATCTGCTAGGAGACAATGAGTTAACTGGAGTCCATCCCAAGTCACTCTGCAACCGCAGACCCTGTAACACTGTCTGCTATAGTTCCCTGCATTCTCTTCTCTATGTACCGTGCTGCTGCAACCAGCCCTCCCTCCTTATCACGGCTCTAATAAACCCACTCCTTTTCACACCCTTTAGGCCATCTCCAACCTCAGAATGAGCTGAACAACCGCAACATCCCGGGGAAACTAATAGCCGCATTGACTAATGTCGCAGCTCAGCACCACACTACGATTAAAAAAAAAATAAAAAAAAAACTCTATGGTGCACCTGCCAAAAAAATCGACTCTCAACCATGCTGTAACCTAACACTTTGCCCAGCCCAACTCCCACCTACAAATGGACTCTGCCGGACCTATGGGTCTCCCTGTCTGGCCTCTCCTGCTGCTAAACCGAATGCAGCTTCAATGCAATCATCACCTCAAGGACATCCTCTCTCTTGCCTGCAGCAGCTCTGCAATCTCCCTCCTCAAGTCAGCATCTTCTCCATCCAGTTCCGTCTCTGCAAACACACAGCAACAAGCCTCTCTGCCCTCCTTCTCAGCCACGGTTCAGACCCTCACTCATTCCTCTCGGCCACTCCTGACAGACAGAGCGATCCTCTCTAAGCTCAGCCATGCTACAAAAGGCTTTCCAAAATAAAGAAAATAAAACACTACAGGAGCCTAAACAGAGCAAATATAATAACTGGAGCAATACATAACTAGGGAAGGGAGCCACAAAAGGCAAACAGAGTGAAAAATGCACTGCAAAGAAGCAAAAAAGAATAAGGGACAGCAAAATAATAAAAAGGAATAGCCACTGAGAAAAAAAAAAACAGGACATAAAAAACCTAACTAAACAACAACAGCTGGGGAGCAAATAGGGAAAGGAATCAGAGGCAGCATCTACCATGATACAGAACAGGAAGCAGATTAAATTTCCCCAGCAGCTGTCACTCACCAGAATTGAGACTGTCATTTTCCTTTCAGCTTGGGGAGGAGGACAATGGTGGGAATTGCCATTTTCTGCAAGGGAGAACACCTCAGCCTGCCTTGTGGCAAACAGCAGCCATCTTTGTTTGGGCATAAACTACTGGCAGGAAGTGACCCACTCTGACCTCTGTCGGTGGCCATCTATACTGGGGCATAATCTACAGAAGTGCACAGCTCCAGTGGTCATCTTTGTTAAGGACAACAGCTTGCTTCTAAATGGCTTTACCCCATGGGAAATAATGGTGACCATCTTTAAAAAGGGCAAACCCTATTAAAATGAATGGACATTGCTGGCCCACTAGCACAGAGGTTAGATTTCTGCTTGCAACGCCAATAATCCAGGTTCGGGAATGGACCTAGGAGTCAGAGGGCCAGCCAGGGGGAGAGGGATCAAGCATCCTGGAGACTGCTCTCCTCCTCTGGGGGGAGGAAGGGGAAGAGTGTCCGGTGCTTGACGGATCCCTGGCGGAGGCTGGGGGCACCGCTGTGACTGGCACCAGTACGTTAGGTGGGCAGTGTGGACACCGGACGTCATTGCATGTCCTCGCCCCCGGGGCAGCAAAAGCAGCAAAAAATGCCGACCCCCAACATGATGGCCCATTCCGTTCTGCCATCCACTGCATCCAACCCCGACCCAGGGACTATTCCAGGTCTTGCCCACAATGTCAAATGGGAGTGGGAAGCCCCCTCAGCAGCCCCACCCAGGGGGGTAAGCCTGGGCATGGGGGTGGTGGGCAGATCGGTCCGATGACAAGAGGGGAGTCAGATCCCCCCCCAAAAAATGGACACTGACACAAAGAGCTCATTTTGCAAAGACACCTTTATTTAAATAACAGACAAAAAGGATCCGGGCTGGAATTATTTACTTGATAGACTTTGCTCACATATATTTGTACTTGGCCTACATCAACATTTTCTCCACTGCACTCCATCTCATCCACGATGTAACATCTTCTGCATGACAGTAGCTCCTTCTCATCCTTACAACCTTCATTCTGTCAAGTGAAGGTCCCCCATGATGACTATGTCTGATGAAGAAGGAAATATGAGCACAGAAGTATCTGGAGACCTACCTTCACCCACCTCGAGGGCAAGAGCTACAAAACAGAAACCCTCCTGCAGGACATCCAGTCCATCATCTCGCCACAGGGAAAGTCAACTATGCAATCCACTCAAGATTACCTTTCCTACATTAAAACTTCCTACACTCACTCCGTGGTGCATACCAGCCTACAACCACCATCCTTCTCAGTCTTGCCTCACGAAGACACTGTTGACTGGCTCAAGCAGTTCCAAGCCTGGATTGCTTCCAGTGGTTGAACTGATCCTCTGCATATCTTCAAGCACCTTGTGCTTACTTCCAAGAGGGTCTTCCATTTCCTGGTTTAATGCACTTCCAGAACAAGATAAGGAAAATACTACCCTCCTGTATGCAACTTCTAAAGATCACTTCGTCCAAGCACATCTGCCCTGGTTATTGGAGGAACAGCTCTGGGAACACACCTTGCAGCCCTCCAAATCTCTGGAAGTCTTCATAGAGGACACTGAGTTATACTGCAAACATCTGCAAAAATCAGAGAAGGATCAAATTACAGCCCTCATTCAAGAGCTGCTCCCACAGCTTCTTTCTTATGTCATCCAACAGAAGCCAGCAAACTGGATGGACACTATCCAAGTTGCAAGACTTGCACAGGAATCCATATCAATATTTCAGGCCACCAGTGTGCAAGGCCCTCAATCCTCACAAATGGTTGCACTCACAACGTGTCCAGCAGCAACATGCAATGATAGACAAGCTCATCATGTCTGTCAATAATTTACAGCTGAGCACAACTTGTTCCCCTGTTACCTCTCTCACAGCTCTGCAACCACCTTAAAGCCACCTGCTCAACCACCACCTTCTAGAGAGATCATTATCTGCCAGTGGTGTGGATTCAGAGGACACAGTGCCACAGTTTGTAGAAAGCTAAAGTATGACAAATGACGTAACAAGAACCAGGTGCCTGCCCACCGGTGAAGCAGCAGAGCTACTGCTTGTGACACCAGAAACCTGGGTTCAGAAACAAGCCTGAGCCATTGGAGGACTGGCCAGGAGGAGGAAGGCAGAGCATCCCACCGGATACACTTCTCCGGAGAGGGAGGGGTGCTGCATCCCACTGCATTACTGCCACCTGGGTAGCCACAGGTGGTGGTGCAGAGGATCCGTGGCTTCAGAGAGGGGCCTTAGGAGTGTGGTCTTGGATTGGCTGCATCAGGCATGCTGGCAGGGGGGCGGGCCACTATAATAGGGAAAATGGAGGCGCAGGATCAGACAGATGAAGCTTCTGCTGGCCCACCACATTCACCACTGGATCTGCGTCACTATCCAGCAGGGATGCCACCAGTCTTTACCTCTGCCATGGGTGGCCAGATGTCTGCAGGGGAGAAGTGCCGAAGAAGCTGAAGGTGTACCCTGCTCTGGGGGGGGGGGGAGATAAGCCAGGGCGGCTGCACAGAAGTGTGTCACAGATGGGCTGGTGGTCCACTGGATGGCTGGCAGGATCTTGGCTGGATGGTATCAGGGCACTGGAAGTGGGAAGAAGGAAGAAATAAAAGGAACCAAGGATGCCCACCGCAGCATCATCAGCAAGATGAACAGAGGTACTCACAAGGTCAGGGGAACATCTCAAATGACTGCCCTTCTGACACTCTCAACTCACACAAGCAGCATCCTCCAACTGTAAGAACCAACTCTTGTACCATCTCACTTCCATGAGCAGCTGTACCTGTCATCAGATCATCACTTCTAGCAAATGACGTCTCTGTGACCACTGGAGATTGGTTCATGAATGCCTTGATTGACACTGGAACAGACATCTCAGTTATCAAACTAACATTCTGAGCAACAGAGCTCTTTGTCAAGTCACCTCATGTCTCTCCAGCTGACCTAAAGTACATCATCACAGCAAGCACCACTACAGTATGTACCACAGGCATAGTCATTTAAAGCTTCACTCTGGCTCACAGCAAGCTACTGTCAAGTTATTTATTTATTGAAAAGTTTCACCAGGAAAGGCACATTGAGCAGCAACTGCTTGTTTCCAGGTGCATCCCGGGAAAAGGAGAGTGGGATCATCAGACATTCTTAAGATAACTCCCTAGTAATACATGTCCAAGTACTAACATACAATAAGAGCTTAATGGATTGAAGTGCTTACACACATTAACAGTTATATGCAGAGATAACATACTGCCTTCTGGGAAAGCAAAGTTAAGGTAGCAAGTCTGGAGACAATAGTGTAGACCAACAAATTCTGTAGCATTGAAGGGAGGTGGGTATAATTAAAGGCAATTGCAAGTAGGGGAAAAGAAATTGTGTAGAAGAGAAGAGATAGTAAAAAGGGAGAAGGCATGTCAAATGGGAGAGGGGAGGGAGTTCCACAGCTTTGGGAAGTGGTGAGAGAAAGCAGCCTAACCAACAGTGGTTGATCTATGGAGGACTACCAGAGTCCAAGTGTCACAGGATCTAAGGGAATGGGGGGGGGGGAGAGATAGAGAGGAAGAGTGGTATGAGGGAAGAGAGCCAGACCAGAATTTGGATAGAAATTTAGCACAATGGGAAAGGCGCTTGTCTTTAAGAGAGGGGAATGAGAGAGATTGGTAGAGATCACAGTGGTGAGTGCGGGGGAGGGGGAGTCCAGGGCAAAGTGGCAGAAGGAGTGGAAGAGGGGAGTCCAGTCTGGTTGAGGAAGTCTTGGAAGCAGCACTATAGACTACATCACTGTAGTCAAAGATTGGGAGTAACATTTTCTGGATCAATACACGCCTGGCTGGTAGTGGTATGCAACTCAGTTCCTGGGGTGTAGTTTTTTTAAGTATGGCATCTACATGTCCAGAAAAGTTGAGGTGTTGGTCAAGCCAAACTCCAAGGAATCTAAAGGAGGAGGTGGCCTCCAGGGTTGTCCCATCTAGGGTATGGAAGGAGGGAAGGAAGGGGAGCCAAGAGAGAGTCTCTGCCTTGTGCCAAAGGTCATGGAGACAGTCTTCTTGGCATTTAGAAAGAGTTGATAAGAGCATAGCCAGTGCTGAACCTTTTCAAAGTCATGCTGGAGTCTGGATACAACATCAGTGAGAGAATGGCCAGATGTATACATGACAGTGTCATCTGCATACATGTGGATGATGGTGGAGGAACAGACTGAAGAAAGGTCATTTAGGAAAATAGAGAAAAGGAGAGGGTCAAGCACTGAATCTTGAGGAACTCCAGTGTTGATGGAGAGAGGAGGGGATACAGAGTCAGCAATATGAACTGATTGTGTCCTACCTACAAGGTAGGCCCTGAACCAGTTTGTAGCAGTGCCAGATAGCCCGGCTGAAGAGAGTTTGTTTAGAAGGAGAGGGTGGGAGACCCTGTCGAATGCCTTAGTGGGGTCAACAAAGATAGCTGATGTAATTAGGCCATGATCCATCTCAGAGAGGATGGAGTTGGTGAGCCTAAGTAGGGACGTGGTAGTGCAGTGATACTTCCAGAAACCAGATTGAAAAGGGGTGAAGAAGCTGGCGTCAGTGAGGTAAGAGGACAGTTGTGAGAGTACCATATGCTCCTGGAGCTTAGCAAGGCTAGGGAGAAGAGATATAGGTTGGTAGTTTCCTGGGGTGGAGGGGTCACCACCTTTAGGGAGTGGTAGAACAGCAACATGCTTCCAGGCAGTTGGGACAGAAGCAGAAGAGAAGGAGAGATTTATAAGGGAAGACAGTTCTACCTAGTGCCTGATCTACAACTATCAGTGATTCTTGCCAGGGACTTTTTCAAATATCACAAAACTAACCTGGACTTCTCTTCAAACGAACTGTCACTGGAACCCTAGAGGTAACTTGCAGTTACAGACTCAGTCACTGTGTCTCCTAAGACAGAGATGGTTTTGATTGCCAGGATTTGAAGTGAAGCACTCTCACAAGGTGTTGCTGGCAACACCATGGAATCCCCCCTCTGTATTCTTCAGGTCTTCTCTTGGGAAACACCTTGCCTGCTGTGCATGATGACACAGTATTCCAGAAAAGCTGCAACTTTACAGAAGAGTCAGTTGTACTCTCCAAGGGTGCCAATGTCGGAATGTTTGTTGGCTTGTCTACTGGGGACCAGCTCCATCTCATGCAAGAACTTCAGCCTGGTTCCACCAACTCTATTCCTTTCAGCGCTACCACCACCACTCCAGCTTCACCAGTGTTAACCCTCAGTAAGGGACCATCCACCATCCTCTTCCAAACTTCCAGCATCTCCAACAGAGAAACAACAGCTTTTGAATTTCCTGGAGGACTACCCAGATGTCTTTGTTGGTACAGACAGCAAGCTCAGATGTTGTGCTATCTTGCAACACACCATCAAGAACCAACCCAGTCAGAAACTCATCCATTGGCAAGCCTACAATGTGGGACATAAACAGAAACAATTCCTAAAGGACACAATCAAAGACATGTTTGCACAAGACATCACTGAAGAATCTACAAGTCCTTGGGGTGCCTCATGTCAGCTGGTGGTAAAAAAGAGCAAGGTATATTGCTTTGTTGTGGACTACCAAATGCTCAATGCCTGCACAGTGGTGGATGCTTATCCCTTACCCACAACCAGGGATGCCTTAGAGAATCTTGGTGTGACCAACCCAGTCTACTTCACCACACTGGATCTTCAAACTGGGTTCTACCAAGTTTCCATTGATCCAGCTTCTTCTCTATACACAGCCTTGTGGTGTCACTTGGGACTTTTTCAATTCAAATGACTGCCTCTGGGACTTCGTAACAGTCAACCATATTCCAGCATGTTATGGCAGCTGTACTACATGGGTTGTCTTGGAAATCTTGCCTAATCTGCCAGGATGATGTTGCTGTTTACAGCAGAACTTTCCTGGAACACTTTCAACACCTCAAAAAAGTGTTTGAACGCCTCCAACAAGCCAATCTCAAGCTTCGCCCAGAGAAGTGTTCTTTTGCACAGCATCAAATTCATTACCTGGTACATGCTAGTTCTCAAGGTATTTCTCCAGATCCGGACAAGTTTTCAGCAGTGAAAGATTATCCAGAGCCTAAAAACCTCAAAAACCTCAGAACTTTCCTAGGCCTGTTTGAATATTACAGAAAGTTAATCAGTAACTAAGTCAAGATTGCAACTTCACTGTATACCACACCAAAAAGGGATGTGAATATACATGGACTTCCAATTGCAAAGAGACCTTGATACCTTAAAAGACAAACTGATCTCTGCTCCAGTATTGGCCTACCCAAGGTTCAACCTACACTTCTACTCTACACAGACCCTAGTTCTTTTTCAGTGGGTGCTGTGTTATGTCAAATTCAAGACAGAACAGAATGAGTTGTTTCCTACACTGGGCACTCTCCTCATGCAGCGGAGCACAACTATGGCATCACAGAAAAAGAATGACTAGCCATGGTATGGTGCTGTAAAGTAATCTGACTGCTATCTTCTCTGTTTCTGTTTTACAGCTATCGTTGATGACTCTTCCCTTAGATGGTTGTTTGAAATGAAGGAACTAGTAGGAAAGTTTGCTGATGGATTGCCATGCTTCAATTCTACAACTTCAAAATGCAATACAGCCTAGGTCAAGTTAACGCCAATGCTGATGGTGTTAGCTGACAACAGTATCTCTCTTTATCACTCTCAGCAGATGAGGAATCCTGCCTAAAAGCTCTTCCCTTCCACATCACAGATGTGCTTCCTGTGGAGACTCCTACAGCACTCCAAGTTGCTTTGCTGCTCCCAAATGCTTCTTCAGAAAGCAGCACCAATCCTCAATTACTGCAATCCCACAAGAAGTTTCTCATCTCCTCTGCATCTGCACTCTCCCTGGCAACTGTCAAAACTCAAGGAAGAGCAGATCTTCAGTTCTCAGACATAATCACTTAATTTGAATCTGGAAATCTTCTACAACAGAATCAACATCACCAGGATTTTTTTTCCCTAGCTTCACAGAACTTTCTCAATGACTATGTGCATTTAAACATCTGTATGGCAAGGACCATCACACAGACAGACCTCATGCAGGGGTTGAAATTGGCACCAGTCCACTAGCCAAATGTAGGTAGATTTTGTACTGGACTACAAAGATTTTCCTTCAACTAGCCCTGCAGACATGTACTGGAAAAAGTAACATTTAAATAATTACACCAGCTGGGTCAATAGAAAAGTCTATGTGGGTAGTGGATTTTCCCAGTCAGTAGCCCTGATGGCTAGTGGCTGCAAAACTTCATTTTGACCCTTGTCATATACAGTTATTTGCACCTTCCTCTCTAATCAACAAAGTTCTTCTCTTCCACTCATGCCTCTCCACTTTCTGGAGGTTATATGGGATCCACAGAACTCTCATAAAGACAAGGCTCCACTTCTTCTGGCCTCACATAAACAAGGATGTTGTCAAATTTGTCAGATCCTACCAGCCTTGCTCCCAAAGAAAGCCTCCTGCCAAACTGACAAAGGCACACCTCATTCCAATGTTTGTAGCCACCAAACCATTTCAATGAGTCAGCACAGACATTCCTGGAGCTTTATCGACATGCACTGACTCTGGAAACAAATACATTCTTAATTTGTAGACAACCTTACAAAATACTCAGAGCTAATCCCACTAAGGGGCATCACAGCTGCTACTTTAGCAAATGCTTTCCTCAACACAGTTATTTGTCATCATATTACCCCTTTGTACCTACATTTAGACAGAGGCATTATCTTTCAATCGCTGTCCGAGAAACTTGCAAACTCCTCAACCTAAAAAGGACTCGCAGAACAAAGTATCACCTGCAATGCAATGGACAAAGTGAAAGAATGATGTCTATCATTGTAAACAAATTCCCCAAGTACCTGGATGAAACTCACAACACTTGGGACCACTTTTTTTTCCTTTTGTTTAGTTTGCTCATAGATGGCCCCCTCCTCCCACAAACCCAAAAAGGGTTCGCATAGGAGGGGGCTTTAAATGTTTCCAGGGGTATTAAATAACTGGTTTGTGCAGAGCAAAACGCTAGGCAAAACAAGGGGCAATGCTAACCATTTTCAGAAATGCTTAGCAATAGACTGCTAACCATTTTATGAGTGAGTCCATGACAACATATACAACATTACTAAAACAACATCATTTTTAAAAATTGTACTAATCAATCTGTGTCATGTGCTATGCTTTTTTACAACACATTAGCACTTTCACACATCAAACTGCTAATCATTTTTTTCACCTTTTTAAAACTTTGTTTTGCATCCCCACATGTCTGCAAATAAAATTTAGAGTCAAAAGTAAAATAATTACAGGTCAGGATCAGGTCCAGGGCCTCCAAAATGAAAGTAGGAGAGATATGTTCCTCAGTTTGAAAGACATTCATAAAATGAGGTATAGCATTAAGTTCCAAATGATGTCTGATACTAGTGTATAGTACCACCACATCAACTGGTTCGCCACAGTAAACCAATATCATACTGAAACTGCTTCATAGCTTCAAGGACCAGCATGGTATCTTAAAAAAGGGATGGAAGTTTTACCACCATTGTTTGAAGGAATATGTCAACAAAAGTTGCTAAGTGTTCTAGAAGGGAACCAACACTAGAAACTATGGGTCTTCCTGGTAGCGCAGAAGGTAAGCTTGACAGCCCAGTGTTCATCCAATGACCCGAGAGAGTGAGCAACTAATGGAGGAAGAGCCCAGCTTTCCTGCAAGGTACAAGAGGGAGACCAACAGAGGGCAGCTTGTGGAGTCATCAGAGGGGTGATGCCATGGCATCTATGGACGAGAGTAAGTAAGTAAAAATGTATTTATATGAGGCGCCCTTCCAAAGCTCAGGGCACCTTTACAAAGTTTCACATATAATATTAAAATCCATAGCAATTTAAAACACAATTTAAATTTCTGAAAATGCTTGTTTGAATAAAAAGGTCTTAAGAACTTTTTTAAACCCTTCTACAGTCAGGCTATTGTGTATCCGGCAAGGTAGAGAATTCCACAGGGTAGGTGCCATTAGGCAAAAGTTTTTCCTCCAGATGTTTTCAGGGTTACTCTGGGAATCTCTAGCAATCCCTTGCCAGAGGATCAGAGGGAGCTGGATGAGCAGTAAGGAATCAGGAGCTCTTTCAGGTAGTGGGGTCCCAACCCATGTAGGGCCTTATACTGTAGGTCATCAATGCGACCTTGAAAGTGATCCGCCACTGTACAGGCAGCAAGTGCAATTCGCGCAGCACAGGTGTTATATGGTTGGATCTCGGGCCTCCAGTCAACAACCTAGCTGCCACATTTTGCACCAGCTGTAAGTGGTGGATATCCACTCCCGGCAGCCCTAGATAAAGGGCATTGCAGTAATCAAGATGACTGGCAAGTAAGGCGTGGACTAGGGTAGGAAGACCATCTGATGGAACCAAGTGTTTCACCTGTGCTATGTTCCTTAGATGGAAAAAGGATGATTTGACTATGGCCGACACCTGTGCCCTCAGGGTCAGGCCCTAGTCAAACACAACACCAAGGTTGCGCACCTGGCCAGATGCCATTAACGGGGTCCTCCCCAGAAATAAACCTGAGGGTTTTCCCGCCCATGAGCTTGACATCCTTATCCCTGGCTCCACTACCAATACCTCTGTTTTCCTGGGTTCAGTTTCAACCAGTTGGTACTCATCCAGTTCTGTATCTCCAGCAAGCAATTGTTAAACACTGCACTTGAATTGGACTCTTGCTTCGGCACAAAAGACATGTAGAGCTGACAGTCATCAGCATATCAATGAAAACTCAACCTATACTGTCTCATAATGTCCCACAATGGGAGCATATACACTGCAAATAACATGGGGGACAACATCGAACCCTGTGGCACCCCACAGCACAGGCAGTGAGAGGCCAAGAAATAAATCCTCGACACTACTCTCTGGGTCCTACCCTGCAGGAAAGATTGAAACCAACAGCGGACCACTCCCCTTAGTCCACAGAGAAACCACAGGCATTCGAGCAATACCCCATGATCTACGGTGTCAAATGCTGCTGAGAGATCAAGGAGAACCAAGATAGAATGAGCTCTCTGATCTCTCGCCATCAGGAGATCATTCAGTACCCATATAAGAGCCGTCTCAATGCTATGCCACTTCCTGAAGCCGGACTGGAGAGGGTCATAGATACTGTGGCTGGTTAAATGATCTTCCAGCTGCAAAGCGACCACCTTTTCAATAACCTTCCCCAAAAAGGGGAGGTTTGAGACCAGTCTGTAGTTTTCTGGGCAGTCGAGAACAAAGGAGGAATTTTTCAAAAGGGGGCGCACCACTGCCTCCTTTAAGGGATCTGGAAAGATCCCTCTCTCCAATGATACCACCACTATCCCAGTAAGGATTGGGCTGATAACCTCTACACACCCCACCAGTGGGTGAGTAGGTCCTGGATCCAAACTACAGTAGGTTGGATGCAAAGTGTGGATGATCCTCACTACATCCATGACTACCGGCTGACTAAAGGTGGACCAGGTTAGTTGGGTATTAGTGCCACTCGGTTGATCAGTGCAAGACCCAATGGGGAGGCGCTGGCTGATCTCATCCCTGATGGCGGACACCTTATCAGCAAAGAACATCGCAAACTCCTCACACTGTAACTGTGACAAAGCTCGACCGGCTTGAAGACAGGCTGGATTGCACAGTCTGTCCACAGTCTGGAAGAGCTGGGCTGGTCTGTTCCTCGCTGTAGCAATTTCCCTGGACAGGAACTCTGCCTTCTTATGAGAAATTGCTAACTGATAGATCTTATAATGATCCAGCAGTCTAAACCTGTCCATCTCCAGGCGAGTTTTCCACCAGCATCTCTCCAATCTTCGACCCTGTCTCTTCAACCCCCAGATTTCCCTGGTAAACCATGGAGCCCCTGGATGAAGGGTACTGGGATGAACACGGGATGGAGCAATGATATCTAGGGCCCCCATAACTGCCCTATTATAGGCTAGCACTAGGGGCCCTAGGTCATTGCTACCCATTGGCAATCCTGCGAAGTCCAGCTCCATCATTAGGCCTTCTGAGGTAACTCTTCCTAAAGGACAGAACTGTACTATCTCCTTTGGGGCAGGCCTCTTTCGGGGAGCTACGAAACTAAACCCTAGGGCATGATGGTCAGACCAACCAATAGGCTTATCTTTGGAATACATCAGGAAGCTTGTTACTCAGACAAGCAAGATGGCCACCATGCTGGGCTGGCTGTAAGCAGCAGTGGAGAACCACAGGATTATTTTAACTTTTTCAGCTTTATTTCTAATTTAAACTCGTTTATTTATATCGAAACGTTTATGTTATTTTGTTTTCATTCGCTTATTTGTCAGTCCTGGTAAATTAAGGGTGGATTTGTGAACTTGTGGACCTGTAGGATTCGTTCCTATGTTTGTATGAAAACATAACAAATTTGGAGAAATAGGAAATTACTATCCTACCACCTTTGTTGAACCGTCCCTGGATTCTGATCACTGAGAGAAGCACTGTTTAGCGCTACGAGTAAAAGGAGTAAGAGCAAGAGCGAGATTTAAAATCTGGTAGTACAGCAAAATTTTCTACCTCAGTAGCTGGGTTGTGGAGAGTGAAACAGAGTCTGAAGCTGGACCATGTTATGCTCTGACTGGAGTTGCCAGCTTTCTCACTGGGTAGTGGATCTGTGGATGTTTGGGAAGAATTCTTCTCAGCCTTAACCTGACCTAGTGGTGTACTGTGGGTCTGCCGCTGTCGGGCAGCCAGCTCTGTAGTACTTCCGTTCGGCCTGATGATAGCTGGTGGGCGGCCGTGGTGCAGAACGGGTCTGGGGAGGTGTTCTACGGCTGGGTTGAGCTCCTGAATATTATCTGTGGATTTAATGCCTGTGCAGGTATAATATTTTAATCTGACTCCGGCTAGAGTGAAGATGGTGAAGAGATGTGAAATTGATCCAGCTATCTGAACCTGTGTGATCGGTGACTAGAGCGGGGAGTGGCAGTGGTAGGGTATGTAATACCTGGAACAAATCTGCTTGTAAAGTGAATGTGATCACAAAACTGATTCTGAACTTACTTCTGGGATTTGTGACTGCTTGTCGGTACCTATGTGGAAGTGACAGCCCACATGAGAGGTGGAATGGCATTCGTGGCTCCTTAAGATGTGAGCTCTGTGCATAACTTTTCTGCTTTTTGTTTTTGGATGAAAAATGAGTGTGAAAGCTGATTAAAGAAGAAAATTTGGATTGCCTAGGACTGCAAAGTGAACTTTGATTATGTGTTGATCTAATAGTTTATTTTTAGTTTGAATAAGTATTAATTTTATAATTTTGTATTGTACATTGTTTTCCCCTTCTGTGTGAGAGACAGTGGGTGAGATTATGTGTCGATCTAATAGTTTATTTTTAGTTTGAATAAGTATTAATTTTATAATTTTGTATTGTACATTGTTTTCCCCTTCTGTGTGAGAGACAGTGGGTGGGATTTGTAGACCTTCCCTCTTTTCCCTCACTCTGTGAGAGAGAGTGGAGGAGTTGTTATCTAAGAGTGTATGGTTTTGGTTCTGTGTTTTGTTTATGTATAAAATTGTTAATAGACATTTATTTAGTATTAGGTTTTTGATTTGAATATTAAAGTAAGGAGTGGGGTGGTTCTCTTAAGGTAAAAGTGTTGATTTGGTGTTTTTTTTTAACGATTGAGTGTTATTTTAGAATCTGAATGTGTTTGGTTGGCAAGAGCACAGTCAAGCGGTACTCCCCCTCAAGACTGAGGGATCTCCGACCATTTGAATGTCCTCCACTTCCTTTGAAAGTTTATAGGAAATGCTGAGTATTCGGCACTGTGAGACGAAGGAGTGCAGGGAATAGGAGATCCCGGAACTCTTGTGGGGGATGGGAAAGGAGTGGGCAGATAGGGACAGTTAGAACCAGTAAGTGCCCTGGGGCGAAATGGATACAGGAGCGAGGTCCATCATGCCTTGTACGCATACCCAAGGGCACTGACTTGGTCAGGCAGGCAGGAGGTAGAGTCATCCTTGGAGTCCCGTCCCTTTTGAATGGTGTTAAGCAATGCTAGGTCTATCAGAAACAAGACTGCTTTAGTGGCAGATCTTGTTGTATCTGTGGACTTAGCTTGCATCACCGAGACCTGGCTAGATGCAAATGTGGGCCCCATTTTGGAGTCCGCGATTCTGGCTAGGTTCTCGGTGATTCACCGCCCGAGAGTGGACCGTAGGGGCGGGGGAGTTGCAGTCTGTTTTAGACAGGAACTAGACCTCAGGGAGGTGCCAGTTGGATATACCAAGTACTTTGAGTGTATTGTGGGTGCAGGTGCAGGCTTCAGGATTCTTCTCATTTATCGTCCACCAGGTGATGGGAGAGAATTCCTGAGGGAGGTTGCAGACTTCATTGCCGAGAGGGTATTGGAATCCCCCAGATGGTTAATTCTGGGGGATTTCAATGCCTGGGTTGATGATGAACTCGCACTATTTGGACAAAACCTCCTCCAACTGATGGATTCGTTGGGCCTGACAGGGATCGTTACCTCTGCAACTTACCAGGGGGGACACTCATTGGACTTGATATTCCATCTAGGGATGGAAGTCTCTGATGTGGAGGTGGAGCCTATCAGTTAGTCTGACCAGCACGCCCTGAGGTTCAGTTTTGCGGCTCCCTCAAAGGAAGACTGCCCCTAAGGAGATAGTACAGTTCCATTCTTTGAGAGGAGTTACCTCAGAAGACCTTATGATGGAACTGGACTTCTTGGGATTGACAATGGATAGTACTGATCCAGAGCCCTTGGTGCTAGCCTATAATAAGGCAGTTGTGGGGGCCCTGGATGCCATTGCTCCATTCCGTGTTCATCCCTGTACTCTTCACCCAGGGGCTCCATGGTTTACCGGGGAGATTTGTGAGTTGAAGAGACAGGGCCGAAGATTGGAGAGACGCTAGCGGAAAACATACCTGGAAGTGGACAAGCTTAGACTGGTAGAACATTATAAGATCTACCAGTTAGCAATTTCCCATAAGAAGGCAGAGTTCCTGTCCAGGGAAATTGCGACAGCGAGCAATAGACCATCCCAGCTCTTCCAGACTGTGGACAGTCTGTGCAATCCAGTCTGTCTCCAAACCGGTCGAGCTCTGTCACAGTTACAGTGTGAGGAGTTTGCGACGTTCTTCACTGATAAGGTGTTCACTATCAGGGATGAGATCAGCCAGCGCCTTCCCATTGGGTCTTGCAATGATCTACCGAGGGGCACTAATACCCAACTAACTTGGTTCACCTTTAGTCAACCGGCAGTCATAGATATAGTGAGGATTATCCAGACTTTGCGTCCAACTTACTGTAGTCTGGATCCGGGCCCTACTCACCTACTTGTGGGGTGTGTAGAGGTTACTGGCCCGATCCTTACTGGTATAGTAGTGGTATCATTGGAGAGAGGGATCTTTCCAGATCCCTTGAAGGAGGAAGTAGTGTGCCCCCTTCTGAAAAAGCCCTCACTTGATCCCGACTGCCCAGAAAACTACAGACCGGTCTCAAACCTTCCCTTTTTGGGAAAGGTTATCAAGAAGGTGGTCGCTTTGCAGCTGGAAGATCATTTAACCAGCCACTGAGATGGCTCTTGTATGGGTGCTGAATGATCTCCTGATGGCGAGAGATCGGAGAACTTGTTCTATCTTGGTTCTCCTTGATCTCTCAGCAGCATTTGACACCGTAGATCATGGGATGCTCCTTGAATGCCTGTGGTTTCTCTGCAGACTAAGAGGGGTGGTCCACAGTTGGTTTCAGTCTTTCCTGCAGGGTAGGACTCAGAGAGTAGTGTCTGGGATTTATTGCTCGACCTCTCACTGCCTACGCTGTGGGGTGCCACAGGGTTCCATGTTGTCCCCCATCTTATTTGCGGTGTATATGCTTCCACTGGGGGACATTATAAGAAGGTATGGGTTGAATTTTCATTGCCATGCTGATGATTCTCAACTCTACATGTCTTTTGTGCCCGGGCAGGAGTCTGAATCAAGTACATTGTTTAACAAGTGCCTCCTGGAGATACAGAACTGGATGAGTGCTAATTGGTTGAAGTTGAACCCGGGAAAAACAGAGGTATTGGTGGTGGAACCGGGAGTGAGGATGTCAAGTCCATGGTCGGGAAAACCCTCAGGTTTATTTTTGGGGAGGACCCCGCTTATGGCATCTGGCTAGGTGTGTAACCTTGGTGTTATATTTGATGAGGGCCTGACCCTGAAGGCGCAGGTGTCAGCTGTAGTCAAATCATCCTTTTTCCATCTAAGGAATATAGCATGGGTAAAATACTTGGTTCCATCAGAGGACCTCCCTACCCTGGTCCAAGCCTTAGTTGCCAGTCGTTTGGATTACTGCAATGCCCTTTATCTAGGGCTGCCGGGAGTGGATATTCGCTGCTTGCAGCTGGTGCAAAACGTGGTGGCTAGGTTGTTGACTGGAAGCCCAAGATCCAGCCATATAACACCTGTGCTATGTGAGTTGCACTGGCTGCCTGTACAGTGGCGGATCACTTTCAAGGTCATTTTAATGACCTATAAAGCCCTACATGGTTTGGGACCCCACTATCTGAAAGAACTTCTGACTTCTTACTGCCCCTCCCGCTCCCTCCAATCCTCTGGTGAGGGATTGCTAGAGATTCCCAGGGTAACCTTAAAAACATCTGGTGGAAAAATGTTTGCCTTTTTGGCTCCTACCCTGTGGAATTCTCTACCTTGCCAGATACAAAATAGCCTGACTATGAAGGGTTTTAAAAAAGCTCTGAAGACTATTTTATTTAATCAAGCATTTTCGGAAACATAAATTTTATTATGGATATGATGTTATTTATTACTGTGGTTTTAAATGTTGTATGTGACATTTTTTAAAGGCGTCCTGAGCTTAGGAAGGGCGCCTTAAAGAAATAAATTTTACTTACTTGCTTACTTACCTCCACATCGAAGACTTTCATCCCCAGATGTAATATCGAGTACAATGAGCGTCGCCCCTTGTGAGTTGCAGAGGTAATAACCCATGTCAGGCCCAATGAACCCATCAATTGGAGGAGGTGCACCTGAAAACAAGCCATGGCTTGGTGTGTTAGTCTGTTCCAAAAATTGTAACCAAAAAACCTGAATTATTGACACTGAAAGTCAGAGTCAGTGAAACCAGTCAGACTTCAGAGACTGCAATAGGTGCAGCCTTCTTCCACCTAGGGCAAACCATGAGTAACCCAACAGGGCTTTCAGGTCGTCTGTAGAATAGTTTAAATGAGTTGGGCTAAAGTTATGGAAATGACTTGGGCTAAAGTTATGGACATCCGGCTAGGCTTACAATTTTTACATTTTCCACTTGTTTGTTTAGGTACATCAAGGCTGGCCAAAGATGTGGAACTATCATCAGGCCTGCAGTGTTCCAACATCTGGGTACCCAGGCTTCCCCATATGCTAACCTGAACTAGGAATAACAACACGTACCAGTGGAGCATGGGTAGTGCCAATAATTCAGTTTTTTTGGTTACAATTTTTGGAACAGAATAACCCACCAAGCCATGGCTTGTTTTCATGTGCATCTCTGGAGTACAGGGAAGTTAAGGGCCTTGCTCATGGTCACACAGTATGCAAGTGGTGGCTGTGGCAATCAAACCCAGTTCTCCAGGTTTGCAGCTCAGTTCTCTTAATCACTACTCCATACTGCCTCCCATACAGTTGGGCAAGTCACTGTGCTGGAGTTGGGGGCAGGATGCACTAATGTTTGGGCAACCAAAGCCACGGGCACTGCATTCAGTGTATTGCTGCATTAACCTCTTCCTTCCCCAGAAGTTTGATCCTGCTTACCCCTAATAAACCCCTTATTTGTTTGCATATCTGTGTTGCGCATATTATTTGGGGTGTGAGCATATTATTTGTAATGTGATGAAGAACTGAATTTTGGGTAAACTGTTACTGCACTATGTGGGAGTCAGGTGGAGTGTGTCAGTGGGGACCATAGTGGGTTGGTATGGATTCCCCAGAGGATAGTACAGTACTAGCATTTGATCTAGCCCATTTATTTTCCCTGGCTAGATGCATTGCGCAACTTATCATCAATCTGTGACATCTTTGGGCAATTAGTCAGTGTGCATCACTCTGCATTTTTTTTATGCCTCATATTTTTCCCCATTTTTCACTCGTACCCGTTCTCAGCTGCGCACACGCATCTGGAGGCATGTACACGCCAAGGCTCGAGACACCCTCCCATGACTTGCCGCTCCCTCCGGCCTACACTAGCCACTGGATCTCCACACAGAGGCAGCGGAACTATGGAGAACAATGACCACCCCAAGAGAGGAGAGCTGCCCCATGGCCGCTCAATCTTGCTCTCACCCTCCCTCCCCCATGCTGGCTCTCCAACGACCCGAGTCCGTATCCAAACCAGGATCGCCAGCGTGACAAGAGGAAAGGCATCCAGCGCCTCAGCCCTCTGTGCCACCGGGACAGCCATCACTCTGCATTTTTATTGTTTTGCATTTTAACTGCCATATTCTGGACCACTGCGCCAGGTTCTACGTATCCCTTTTCATTCTCCATTTATCCACTCATTATGGTCTACCCTTTCACAGAGTATTGTGTTGTCTGCAAAAAGAACTGCTCAGTGGCTGCTCCTTGTGCCAGAGGATGAGGAGTTATGCAGCAAAAAGTGTCCTTAGTCCCACCCCATCCTCCATTAGTCTAAGTAGGGAGACCCACTGATGGGAGGGCACAGGGGTGTAGGCCCCCAATCAGGGTGGGACAAATCAGTTTGTGAGCTGGTGGTCTGTTTGGCCATCTGCTTTCAATGTCTGATAGCCAAATCAATATTTTTAATGCTCCTAATTTTAAAGGACTTAAAAATCACTTTGTGGCCAGGTAGCCAGTTGGTCAGTACCATTTAAAATCTGATAGCCAAACCAATTATTTTTAGTGGCCATTGGCCACCTGATTTGTCCCACCCTGCCCCCAATATGATGTTGGAGCACATTATGATGCCCTGGATATCCCCACACAGAAACTGCTGGCCCATCTCCTAAAGTTCCCAAACCAGTCAGCACCAACCATGGAAATGGTGCCTAGTGAGAGGAGACCGGCCAGAGGAGTTAAATGTTTAAGGTCACCCAAAGGGAAGCACAGTCTTCCAAACAGGACAGAAGGCCCTCCGGGCTTTGGTGGGAGTTGAGGATGGTGGGATCTGGAATACTAACAGGAAAAATGGTGTGTGATTACAGCCAAAGAAATGGGCACAGTAAACATAGCACAACAAAATATGAAAGATCAGCCAGACAAAGGCAGAAACACAGTGCAAAATAGCATTTAAAGTGCTCCAAATATATTCAGTATGCTGTGAAAATACACAGCAGCCATAACTATGTAATTGGATCTTTGTATAATAAGCTATGTGGAACAAATAGAACAAAGAGACTGTCAGCATTTACCAGATGGAAAGCCTAACAGCTACCGTACAGGATCATGCCCAGGCATTTCAGACAACATGGCAGAGATGGAAACTTCATCAGTCAGGGTGGATTCCGAGTTCTCTCCCTGAGCAAGACTGGGAAACTGAGGCAAGAAGGGATTTTTCTTTTCCTATCTAGATATTTTTATCTAATGCCAATGGTGTTCTCCGGGATGAAAACAAAAAATGATATAGTTATCTCTTAGACATATACCTCGACAAAGAAACAGGAGGGGAAAAATACAATATTTCAGAGGATAATAGTTACTCTATCCTTACCACAATAATCATTTTTATTATATAAACTGCTGTATTGTGACATAATACTGCTGTCAACTTGTGTGCTATAAAATTTCTTAATAAACATTGAAGAAAAAAAAAAAAGATGATGTCACCAGTGGTAGACAGGACAACATGTGGGAGGAACCTGTGGGAACTCAATCCGGGGAGTAGAATTAAAAGTCCGAGTCATTTCCAGGAGCAAAACGGGAAAGGACTTTTGTGATGACAGGGGACCCCTATTGCGCTAACCTCTGGCCACAGCTGGGACCATTCCACACAGTAGTGGGTGTTATCACGGATTCTTTGTCCCTTTCCCTGGACAACACCTCTCCAGTTGGGTATTACCTGAATACTGTACCTTACCTCCCCAACTGGGGTAGCTGAGAGCTGCCAAGGGTAGGGGATGCTGCACTGGACTGACCTGGAGACCTACAGGAATGTGAGACACTGGCTCTGTAAGCAAGGACACTGACACTTGGATTGGTGACGAAGAAGGTAAAAGTTTACTGAAAAGGTGAAAAAAATAGCTTGAACAGCCGCAAATGGCACAACACACCTTTTGCATAAATTGTAAACAAACAAGAAATTGCAGTATTATTAGCCACTTTCTTTTCTTCTGTTCTTTCTCAGCAAGGCAACACCACCCCACTAACACTCGTGTTCTCTTTTTCAGTAGGGCACACCCCCCACTAATACTCTTTTCTGGAGACTGCAGGTACACACCACCCACCAGCCCCCCAGCACATTCACTTTACCCCAGAGACTGCAGGCACTCACCACCCACCTGCCCTCCAGCGCACACAAGCTAGTCCCATGATAAGCGCGCTCTCTCTCTCTCGCACCTTAATCCATGCGCTTGTTCAAAGTGTAGCCTTAAGGTCGAACAGACTACTGGGCCTTATCCCACCTTAGTCAGCCCACTGACCCCTTACACCAGATACCTAGCCTGGTATCTATCTCACAGTTACTTTCTTATTCACTCTGTGCTCCACACAGTTAAAAAGCACTTAACATTTCTACACACAAATTCACTTTAAGCATTCAGGAATAACAGTGGCATAAAACATATCACATACTGGTACATTAAAAGCTAGGACCCCCAAGTCCTTGAACTGTTCAGTCCTTCAGATGGCAAAAGTACTATAAAATGCAGAAACACTGAGGTAAATTCTCTGTTACTTCAATGTCACTTGATTTTTTAAATAGTCTTTAAATTGTAGCTATACATTTTTTACAACATCACGCTTGTTTGAATTTTCTGAAGAAATTCTTTGTCGGAAATGCTGAAGAATTCTTGTGAGGGCCCTCCGCAGGATCCAGGAACAAGCAGTTTTCTTGTTGGAATCTGGAGAAGTGATGAATTCTTCAGGTTGCAGCTTTTTTCTGTGAGGAATGCTTGGTACAACAGGATCATCAGGCAGTTGAAGCGACAGGCTCTCTAGTCTCACCCTGCTCTCACTCACTGCCCTATGATATGACCCTACACTGGGATTCAGATGATCCCCTACTCCTACACTTTAATTAAACAAGGCTGTCACTTCAGGCTCTAACAACTGCAATAGGCCTCTTTTGACGGGACACCCACTTGGCTTGGGTCCCTCCTTTTTGGTCGATCTCCGTGCTTGGACTCATTGCACATGGGCTGTGCAGCTACTTTTATGCCTAAAACTAATTTGCATATGCTAATAACTGGACACCGGGTGGACACTGACCTGTCTAGGGGCTCAGCACCAATCACAATCCTTTCTGCAGCAGCATAAGCCACAATGGAAACAATTTTTAAATCCAACTGCCTCTCTCAACATTTCAAGGCTCCCTTTTTTATAACTCTGAGTCCCATTTGTGTACGCAGTCTTTTGCCATAAAAAATAAGCACTTTGTTTATGTTTAGTCTAAGCATTTTTCACTATCCTGACTAGAAAGCTAACATCTGTAGCTCTCTCCTGAATCTTTCTGTACAAAATAACCCACAGGAAAGCTAAGTCACTAAGACTTGAACTTATTAAACTTGTAAATTACATTATTCTGGGCACTTTTCACTTTTCTTTGGAAACTGCAGTTTCTCCTTTAAATACATTGACTACAACAGTTTTTCTCCCAGGAACTGAATATTCATTTTTCCCACCCTTAGCTCCACCTCTTGTGTAACTGTCTGCATGGCTTTTGTTTCGCCAGGACCCACTCTCCCTGCAAAGGTTAGCGACTCCTCTATTTTACATTTTAATCACTAAAAACTATTTTTCTGTCATGTAGCACACTCTTATCTGTCTGCTGAGTTTGGAGTACATCTATTGAAAAATGACTTGGCAGCACAAATGAGAAAAGCACCCATGTGAAAACAATGTTTTCTGACTGTAAGCAACTGTCTTGTACAGAGCTCTCCTTAAAACTGCTCCATTTTTACTTTTGTGCAATCTCTCAAAATAAGTGCACTTTTATTAACTACCCAGGACTTCCCTCAGCCCTTCCATGGCTTCATTTTATTAAAATTTGTGTTTTTAATGTGTTTAATCAAGTGTGAAGCAGTGGGTTCCTCTGTAGCAGATTGCGTATTTCACATTACAAAATGGCTCCTTTGTGAGCTAATATTCAAAATGGTTGCTTCCATATGTGTGTGTGTGAGACTTTCACAAAGTCCCAACCAGAGTGTGCCCATTTTTATTTATATTTTATGTGAGCCAATCCCTAAATGTTTTTCCCTGGTGCTTGTCACCTGCACAACTAAATAGTAGGGAAAATATCTGGTTGACCCTGCCCACGAAAGGAGTGCCTTAGTGCATCTCCCTCTCACACTTTTGCACAGCAGTCAACAGTTGGGCCAAAGCCTGACTTGAGACCAGTGTCGCAGTTGAGGAGTGGCCTCCCCTACTGCAGACCTGGGGATTCCTGACTGAGCGCGATGTGCTCTGCTGTGGGACTGACTCTCGGTCTCTCAAACTCCCCACTCCTCTTCTTGGCGTGTATGGTGGCTGCAGCTGCCACTCTGCAATTCTTTTTACAATTACCATAGAACAGCTTCTACTTTTGCCACAGAAACAATAATTTCATATATATATATACAGTATATAGATAACAACATTAAAGATATTGGGCAGGATTCACAAAAGGGATGTGCCCAGCACATCCGAGATGCTCCGGGGCATCCTCAACATGGCCCAAAGGCAATTCTGGCAGGGGGCCGATGCACTGGCGCAACCCTGATGTGCCAGCACATCGCAGATGTGCCGTATACTGCCAGTAATGACATGCAGCGCAACTGGAGGGGGCTGTGAAGGGGGCATACCCAAGCATACTGGGCACAACCCCATTCACAGCCCTATTCCATGGCGTATCCTCGGGGCAAGTCTGGGGATGCACCATGGAAAAATAAGTCTAGAAATTCCAGACTTAAGTTGGTGTCCACCCACAGGCAGGCTGCTGTACTGCAGGCAGCAGCCCAGCAGCCTGCCCACCCTGGCAATCCAGTGTATTTGCCCCCCACATAGCCCCGTAATCAGTGGCTCTCGGTGGTGGTATGTATCTTAGTGACCCCCAAACCCCACGTACATGCCGCCCCATGTGGCGGTGAATGAAGTAACCCTGAACCCCTGTACATGCCGCCTCCTGCAGCAGAATGAGAGATAACCCCCGCCCCAAGCCCATGCTTCAGACTGTACGATAGCTAAGGCTGTCAGTATGTCACAGTAATGTATGGCATATGTCATGGCACTGCACGGTGGAAAAACATTCAACTGCATGGCACATTATGGTCTACAGTTACAATATGGCACATCCCCACCCTGAGTGTTAGGTTGTCTATCGGTTGTACACACATGGCTGTCTTGCGGGCTACCTTCCGTGTTGCAGTCTGAGACTCCCAAGAGTCGGGCAGTGAGGAGACGTCAGGAAGCTGGACATCCCAGATCAGTGGCTAGTGTACTGCTGATCTGAGATCGGGAGAGGCTAAAGGTACAATCTCCTCTTAGCTTATCTAATGAGGCTTACACATTTGCAGTATGTGCAGTGTCAGCTGGGGAGACTGGGGACTGTTCGGTTGGGACTGTACTGACCCATTGAGTGCTGTAACACTGGCAAGGGGGTGAATCTGTGCAAGAATGTTTCAGTCAGGTTGGGACATGACTCTGGCACTGGAGGTGACAGACCAGAGTGTGGAGTGGAGACAGTACGGTACAGTAACACTGGTAAGCAGGGGACAGCCGGGTGCAACATGTGTCCTCTCCTGAGTGGGGAAACTGAATCTGAGAATGGGAGGTGGGGGACTGGAGTGGGTTGTACAAGGTCAACTTGCACTGTAGTGTGTCATATGACCTTTGGTTGACATGGACACTGCTTCACAGGAGGCTACCGATTTCACGGCAGTGAGCTCTTTACACAGTATTCCTGGATTCCATGCCCCCCGTGCAATAAGTACAGCCCTACCGATAGCTATCATTTCCAGACAGCTCTGTTGGCGGGCGGCATCCTACAGGGGCTTTGGGGGGTGCATCATCTCCTTTACTGCTGCCGGGAGCGGCATGCCTCAGGCTGGGATCTGGCCGGGGGAAGGGTGGCTACCGGTCAGAGCATTCTGCTGGGGCGTCCCTGCAGGTGCAATGCAAATGGGGCTATAGTGGCATGCTAATGGGCCCATTGCACCACGCATGCCTAATGGTCTCATTTGCATGCCCCTGACAGTGAATCATGTTTTTGGGCACAGGGCATCCTGAGATGCCCTGCCCCATGGGGTTTACAGTCTGATATGGGGGATGCGCCGGTGCAGCCTGGGATGCTCTAGGGCATCCTGGGCTGGGCATACTTGTGCTATTCACAGAGGGGATGCGCTGGGGGCATCTCCCTGCGCCACCTCTATAAATCACCCAATATGCACTCAGTGCATCTCCCCTGTGCCGGGGCAGCCAGGATGCACTGTGCGCATCTTCTTTGTGAATTCTGCCCATTATAGGTAATCCAGGCAGACCGAATCAAACCACTGGACAACCAGGGCATGTTACAGTAGCTAGGGCAATTAAATTACTAACCCACTAGCTGTCAATTACTAAAACTATCATTTTAGCATGAATTACCAACACTTTATGTGCAAAATACTGCCAATTCATAGAAGTGTGACAGCAGAAAAGGACCGACAAGCTCCACCGAGTCTGTCCATTTGTCTATCTGCTTGGACATACACCCCCACCCTCAACACTCCCCTGTGGTTGTCCCATGCCCTTTTGAATCCCTCCAGTGTTTCTTCCCCAACCACCGCCTCCAGGAGTCTGTTCCATTTATCCACCATTCTCTCTGTGAAATAGTACTTCCTAATATTACCCCTGAACTGCCCCCCTCTATCTGCAAGCCATATCCCCTCCTCCTCTGATTACCCTTCATCTGGAAGATGCTTTCCACTGGCACCCTGTTTATAACCTTAAGGCACTTAAAAGTCTCGATCATGTCCCCCTTCTCCCTCCTCTGTTCCAGAGAGTACATGTTCAGATCTCTCAACCTTTCTTCATAGGATAGGTGGCTCAACCCTTTTACCATCTTCGTTGCTTTCCTCTGAACTCGGTCCAGCCTCCCCACATCCTTTTTGAGGTATGGCCTCCAGAACTGTACTCCGTATTTCAAATGTGGTCTAACCAGATGGGTGTACAAGGGTACTATGTCCTCCCTATTTCTACTGGTGACCCCCCCTTCCAATGCATCCCAGCATTTCACTATCCCTAGCCACTGCTCTCCCACACTGCCTTTCCACCTTTGGGTCCCCCGATATAGTGATGCCCAGGTCCCTTTCTTGTTCTGTTACCTGTGGCACCCTCCACCTCTTATATATAAAAAACAAACACTCGGCTAGAAAAATAATTAGCTTTAATAGGAAGCAATAAAAAACCCCACCTGACGCGTTTGGACAAACAGTCCTTTTTCAAAGGTCAATGGAAGCTTAAAAAATACATCACATATATAGGCTCAGAAATGTGACGTCATCACAACATGATAATTTCATTGGTTTCAATACATGACATCACCAGATCTGTGCAATATATATACAAAAATATGCAAAGAGTATTCTATGAAAAGAAAAAAGGGAGGAAAAGAAAAAGGAGAACGAATAGGGGGAGGAGAGAGAGAGGGAAGGGGAAAATTGGAAAAGGAATGGGAAGGGAGGGGGAAGGGGAAGGGAAAAGGGAAAGGGGGGAGGGAAGGAAGAAAAAAAGAAAATTCACAGCAAATTTATAACTCCACAACATCTGTTCAATGCTTTCTTAAAAAAGGTTTTAGGTCAAAACTGAAATTTAGACCAGGACAAATAGTCGCTCCCAAATTAATAATCCAAAAGGCCTCTCTTTTTTAAGAATATCCTCAAAATTCCCTCCTCTTGGGTGTGGACAAACTTTATTCACTGCCCTAAATGTAAAGAAGTGCTCAGTAGTCTCCCTGGAATTTATGTGTGTTGCTGTAGCATAATGTAAATATTTCTTCTCTATAACTTGTAAATGGTCTCCCAATCTAACTTTAAACATTCTAGTGGTTTTACCCACCTAAAAAGAAACACAGGAACAGGTAGCCAAATAAACGATGCCAGCACTATCACAAGTTATTAGCTGGCAAATCTGATACTCCTTTTTAGAATTAACTGTCTTGAACTGTTTTCCCACTTCTACATGAAGACAAAAAATACTCCTTTGACAACAATGGCAACCTGCTCCGCCTTTCGTGAGCCATGTTTGTTTTGTAATTTCACTGTAGTGGCTATGTACAATTTTATCACCCAAATTGCTTGTCCTTTTATAAACCATATGGGGAGAATTCTGAGTAAACTGCAATAATCCTGGATCAGCTGCTAGAACAGACCAATGTTTAAAAATTATCTGTTCTATTTTTTTGGCATGTGCTGAAAAAGTCATAATGTAGTTAAACCCTTTATCCTGCTGCACTGACTTCTCTTTTTCTGCTAGAAATATTTCTCCAGTAAGAGCATCTGCAAACTTTTTTACTGCCTGAATACAAATACTACTATAACCCCATTCTTTTAGTCTGTCATCCAAATTTCCAGACCATTCTTGATACTGGTCATCTAGTGTACAATTACATTTGATTCTAGCAAATAGACCTTTGGATATATTTTTTGTAATATGGCCTGGGTGACAGCTATTCACTTTTAACAATGTGTTACCTGCTGTTGCATTTCTAAACAAAGTTGACTCAATACAATTTGCAGCATTTCTCATAAGTGTCACATCAAGGAAGTCAACTTTAAAAAAAATCATACTGAAAAGTAGACCTCAAATCACTGTTGGTACTATGTATGTAATTAATAAACAGCTGTAAATTTTCTTCTGTACCTCTCCACATCAGTATTACATCGTCTATATAACGTTTCCAACAAACAATACTGCTGTGGAAGGGATTCACAGCAGGATCCAAAATTAAATTTTCTTCCCACATACCTACATTTAAGTTGGCTATAGACTGGGCACAAGTGGCCCCCAACACAGTACCCTTGTTCTGTAAATACAGGTCCTTGTTAAATACAAAAACATTCAACTTTAGAACAAATTCTAATAACCAAAAAGTCAGTAGGTGAATTTGCATTTAATTGTCTCTTGTTTAAATAATAAGCAGTTGTATCCAGGGCATCTTCATGAGGGACATTTGAATATAAAGATTATGTACAGAGTAACACAAAATGTTTCAGAATCTATTGCCACATTTTCCAATGTTCTCAATACTTGTTTGGTGTCCTGTATAAATGTAGGTAGTGTCTCGACTCAAGGTTTTAAAAAAGTGACAACATATTGAGATAACGGCTCTTAAAGAGAACCTACGCCACTAATAATAGGTCTCCCCAGAGGGTTAATAAGGGTCTTATAGATCTTCGGGAGGATGTAAAAAGTAGCACGTACTGGATTGTCATTCTTCAAGAAATTAAACATTTTCTTGTCTATAAATCCCTGTAACAGGGCATTTTGTAAACATTCATCAATCGTAAACTTGTAATCGGCAGACAGATCTTGTTTCAACTTCAAATAAAACCATGTATCTGCCAGTTGTCTTTGTACTTCTCTAATGTAATCAGCTCTATTTAGTACCACAACACACCCACCCTTATCTGCTGCCTTAATGATTATGTCTGGATGGTTTTGTAACTGCTGTAGAGCATCCTGTTCTTTCTGTGAAAAATTACTGCAGAGCAATTGCGGCTTATCTGTAAAAAAATAAATTAAAGTCCCTTTCACATAAATCTCTAAAGACCAGTACTGCAGGGCTATACGGGGGACAAAAGTCAGATCTTAGTTTCAAATTAGGATGAACAGTAGCCTGTATTTGTTGTTCATTTGTAGACTCTTGATGTTTATAAAAAAAAACATTTAAATTTCTACAAACAAGATGTAAGTCTACAATTGACTGAAACGTATTGGCTGTATTTGTTGGTGAAAAACTTAGGCATTTACTTAAGACTTCTTCTTCTACGTTACTCAATGTATAGTTGGAGAGGTCAATTACCTTTACTTCTGGGTCTTGCTCTAATACTGTCCTCTCCTGAAGCAGCAAAAAGGTCTCTTCCCCCTGTTCCCCACTGAGGTTACTTGGTGTGCTTGTCATGCTCCATAATTGTCTCTTTCTCCTCCTGCCCCTCCCCCCTTTTTGTTTTCGTTTGTGTTTTCCAAGAATCGCGGGCTGCGACGAGGTTGAAACGGGGGGTCGTGAGCTGGTCGGTCTTTGTGAAAAGAATGTGAATGGGTGGGTGTGTCTATATCTGAATCACTGGTATCTGTGCTTAAATTAAAGACTTGTCTGTTACGTTTCAGGATCCCCTTTTGTTGGCCTTTTTTCCAGGTATAAACTCTATTTAACTCATAGTCTCCTTTATCTCATGCAAATTTCACTTGTTTGTAATGTTTTAAGTCCCGGTCCAATTTTATAATAGAGCGTTTTAATCTATCATTTCCCATATTAAAGTCAGAATGTGTTGTAAAGGACAGAAAATCTCTTCCTTGTTGTTTTAAATTCTCTCTTGGTTTCTGTTCCTTTTCTTTGCTATACTGTATGATTAATTTCATTAATTTAAAACTCGCTTCTGAAAGGATTTGTTCCCAAGCTTTCATAAATACCGGATCATCATGACCATATGCTGGTTCTTTCAAAAGCCTCAGTCCCCTTGGTATCCTCTGTACAGAGATACTGTATATGCCTCCATATTTTGAGTATTCCCAGTCTCCTTAAATTATGAGTTGTTTTTTCTAAGTTTCTGTAGGCATTATAAAGCGATTGTGCTTCTGTGGGCAGTTCTTGTACAGTACCTGTCTCTTGTAGAAAGGGGTTCGCCGTACATGCTGCTCGAAGCAAATGATCCATATAGTGTAAAAGATTATCAGGTGTTGTTTCTTCCTGATTACTCTGATGTCCTTGCATGCTTGGGAAATTCAAATCTGGAGTCACTTCCAAATTCATTCTGCCGAGTCTATATTCTTCCACTAGGTTTTAAGCGGAGCAATTCAGTCTTCCCACAAAAAGAGAGGCCTTTTGGATTATTAATTTGGCAGCAGCTATTAGTCCTGGTTTAAATTTCAGTTTTGATATAAAACCTTTTCCCCCTTCCCCCTCCTTTCCCTTTTCCTTTCCCTTTTCCCCTCCCTCCCTCTTCCTTTTCCCTTTTTCCCCTTCCCTCTATCTCCTCCCCTTTCCTCCCCATTCTTTCTCCTTTTTCCTTTCCTCCCTTTTTTCTTTCCTCTTTTCTTCTCATAGAATACTCTTTGCACATTTTTGTATATATTGCACAAATTTGGTGATGTCATGTATTGTAACCAATGAAATTTTCATGTTGTGATAACGTCACATTTCTGAGTCTATATATGTGATGTATTTATTAAGCTTCCATTGACCTTTGAAAAAGGACTGTTTGTCCGAAATGCGTCAGGTGGAGTTTTTTATTGTTTCCTATTAAAGCTGATAATTTTTATAGCCGTGTGTTCGTTTTTTATATTTGAGAGGGTGCCAGAGTTTCTTGTTGTCTGTTTTACTCTGGGCACCTCCTTCCCAGTGCTACCTCTTCAGTTGTTTTTGTTTGTTCTGTTACCTCCAGATCTCTGCCCTCCCCCATGCAGTACCCTGCCCGGTTCCTGTAGCCCAGATGCATGATCTTACACTTTTCTGTGTTGAATGAAAGCTGCCACCTCTTTGAGCATGCCTCCAGCCTCCCAAATCTCTCTGCATTCGTTCTACCCCTTCCTGAGTGTCTACCCTAGTGCAGATTTTAATATAATCCACAAACAGACTCACACCCCCCTTCAAGACCCTCCACAATGTCCCCTACAATTATACTGAATAGTAGGGGCCCCAACACTGATCTCTGAGGGACGCCGCCTGTGACCTTGCCCTCTCTGGATGCCACCCCATTTATTATGACCCTCTGCCTCCTGTACCCCAGCCAGCTTCCCACATATTTAACTACTCTCTGCCCCAGCCCCAGGCCTGACATTTTATACAACAGTTTCCCATGGGGCACAGAATCAAAAGCCTTCTTGAAATCCAGATAAACCACATCCACTGCCCTCCCCTAATCCAGTTCCTTTGTGACCACGTCAAAAAACTCTTATCAAATTTGTTTGACAGGATCTGCCCCTTGTAAAACCATGTTGCCTTGGATCCATCAGGCCTCTTTCATCCAGGTAGCTGGTGATCCTGACCTTTATTAGTTTCTCCATGAGCTTGCCTACCACCGATGTCAAGCTCACGGACTTGTAATTTCCCACTTCCTTCCTCCCTCACCCTTATGCAGTGGGACCACATTTGCCTGCCTCCAGTCTTCTGGCACCATCCCAGTCTCCAGGGACCGATTGAAAAGTGCAGTCAGTGGCACTGCCAATATCTTAGTTCCCTTAACATCCCTGGATGCACCCCGTCTAGCCCCATTGCCTTGTCCACCTTCATGCAGCCTAGTTCTCCCAAAATTTCCTCCAAAAGGAATGGTCTCATATCCACTTCCCCTTCCCCTGCCATTGCTTTTCCTGCTCTGCTGCCTTCCTCTTCCTCCCTAGTCAACACCAAGCTAAAATAGCTGTTTATCAGATCCTCTTTCTCTCTTTCCCCTTGTAGCAACTCCCCCCATATGTTTTTAACTGGAGTATTCCCTGCCTAGTCTTCCTTTTTTCACTTACGTACCGAAAGAACGTCTTATCCCTTTTTTGACCCCTCTAGCTATGCACTCCTCTGTCTGTGCCTTTGCCCTCACCTCTACCCCGGCTTTTCTCTGGCTAACCTGGTATTTTCCCCAGTCCACTTCCACTTGCGTTGCCTTGAATTTCCTGAATGCTTTCCTTTTTGCCTTTACCTTTTTCGCTACCTTCCTAGTGTAGCACAGAGGTTTCCTCCTCCTCTTATCTTTACTTGCTCTCTTGGCAAAAATGTCTGTGGCCTCTACAATAGCTTCTTTTATCCTCCGTCACATTACCTCCACCTCGGTCAACTCCTCCACACCTTCCAAAGCCCTCTCCACTATTTCCCCCATTTCACAAAATTTGCCCTCTTGAAATCCAGCACCCTCAACCTAGACCGGAGAACCTCTGCAGTGTTCCTTATTCTAAAACTGACTGTGTTGTGGTCACTTGTACCAAGATGTTCCCCCACCAATACATCTCCCACCCTATTCCCATTTGTCAGTACTAGATCAAGAGTAGCTCCTGCCCTGGTTGACTCCCTGACCAGTTGATTTAGGATGGCCATTTGCAGGAAGTCCAATATTTTCCTGCTGCTGGTTGAAGCAGCCGAAAGGGTGTCCCAGTCTATGTCTGGTAGGTTCAGGTCCCCCATCAGAACCACTTTCCCCATTGCCACCATTCTCACAAACTCATCAGCCATGCTTCTATCCACTGATTCTTGCTGTGCCAGGGGCCTGTAAACCACCATGTTTCCATTACCCCCACAATGTCAAGGCCCTCCTCAACCATTTTTGCTGTTAGAGCTGGGATCTTTCTACCCAGACTTCTGACATTTGTACACATGACTCTCCACCCCCTCTTTCCTCCCACCCTATATATTTTGTCCTTTACCCTTTGGCTGTGTGGGTAGGGCTCCCCCCACCTCTTGCCTCATCAACAGGGCTTTCCCTCCCTCCCTCCCAAGGTTTAGTTTAAATGGCAGCGTTTGTCAACATAATTGTCCAGTTTGCATTTGAGCACTGCTTTCCCCTCCCCATTTAGGTGCAGCCTATCCAGGGCATAGAGGCTATTGCCGCTCTATGTTGAACCCCAATCTCTTATCACTCCATACCCCCCTCTGAGCACACCAACCTGCAAGCCAGTTATTGAACTCTACTATACTTTGCCTAACTTCGGTGCTGGCCCTTGGTACTGGCAGCACCTCAGAGAAAGACAGGGATTTAAATTCTAAGCTGCTGCAGAATCTAGCCAGTGCCATAAACCTTGCCTGCACCTCCATCACACTACTCCTTGCAAGGTCGTTTGTGCCTAGGTGGAAGGTCAGATACGTTTTCTCATCTATTTCCCTCACCCTCGAGGGGATCCAATGCATGACTTTGGCTGCTCTCATACCTGGCAGGCAATCCACCCATATTTTATCCCCTCTCTCTCCCCTTCTCCCCAATGTAACACCTTTTATAATAGAGTCCCCCACTATTAAGACCTTATCCTATTTCTCCTCTTGGGTGTCTCTCACCACTGCTGTTCTCCTCCTCTTTCCCAAGTTTTCCCCATCCTTACCCTTGCTACCCCAAAACTTCTTCAGGCCTCCTCCCCCCCTTCCTCCTCCTGTTTATTTCCCTGTGCCCCTTTCTGGTTCCTCAGTCCAGCTCTTTTCCCCCTCTGAATCTTTTCAAGCCTTCCTCTCCCCATCTTGCTCATCTCCCTGCCCCAAAACCTGGTTTCTTGGCTCTTCTATGGTGCTACCGTCCTTGTGCCTTACTCCATTTCATCACTGTCCCTCAAAGATTGCCCCTCTGTTCCTTGTACTGCAAGCTTAATTTCTGGTCTATGCCCCCTTTCCCTATCTCTCCCTGCCAAAACCCCCATCCCCTGTGTTGCTGCCTGGCTTGCTCCTGCATAATTTTCTCTTTTCCCTGTCTTTGCTGTTTGTTTACAGTTGTCCTAGGTCTCACTCTTGCAGCCCCCATCTGTGCCTTCTTGCGGAGTCCTGATCCGGGGCCGCCACTCCCCCCTGCTACAAACTGACCCCTTACAGTACTATCCCTCCCTCTCGGGTCTCCCTTGACAACCCCACACCCCTGCCTGGTTTTATGGACACTCCCACATTTTGGGCTCACCCTGCCAGGATAACCCTGTTCCCCCAGAGTACCTCCATTTCCTCTTCTTGTGCCTGAGGTTTCAGTGCCTGGTGTAGTTTTGTAGGCATCCCCGTGCCCCCTATTTTTCCAATCCTCTAGCTGTCTCCAAATTCCTTCCACCTCCTCCCTGAGCTTTGCCAGCTGGTGGCACACTGGGCAACCCCCAAATTTCCAAGCCTAGTCAAGTACCATGGCCACCCCCACACCCTGTGCACCCAATCACCCTCCCAAAGATGCCTGCTCTAGTGACATGAGGTCCCTTCCCCATCATATCCCAGAGGGGGGACATGATCAAGACCTTCAAGTACCTTAAGAGTATAAACAGGTTTCTGGGGGAGTATCTTCAAGATGAAAGGAAGTCAGAGGATGAGGGGGCATGGCCTGCAGGTGGCGGAAGGACAGTTCAGGGGTAACATTAGAAAATACTATTACTCAGAGAGAGTGGTAGAAAAGTGGAACAGACTCCCAGAAGCAGTCATTAGAGAGGAAACAGTGGAGGGATTCAAAAGGGCATGGGACAACCACATGGGAATGTTAAGGGGGAGGCACAGTTCCAAGCAGATAGCTGGGCAAATGGGCAGACTTGGTGGGCCTAGTTCAGTCATTTTCTACCACTACGCTTCTATGAATCTATGAATATCATGCACATTTGGTCAAGCACCACACTTAACTTTCAATAGCTCTTAGCTAGCAATTTCACACATACAATATGTAACTTACAATGTGTCCCAGCTTTCAAATTCAAGGTTCTCAAATGATCAACGCCTCAGTGCCCTCACCCCGATCAGGGCTACCCTAGTTTACCTGTACACTTAGCAGTTACAGTATCCACTCCAATGAACTGCACCACCACAGCCACAGAGCCCACACCCTGGTCAGAGCTGCCCTAGAAACATGTACACTTGCCTGATCAGAGCAATATTTGTTAAAAATGTACACTCGCCTGATCAGAGCAATAGTAGTTTAAAGTCCTCTAAAGTCAGGCCACTCCTCCCCCTTGGCTCCTTCCCCACCATCCATTTAATAGAGGTCGGGGCTGCGGTGAGTGGTGTGGGGACCCCGCTCCTGCACCACGGAAATTACAGCTCCTCCAGGTAATTCTGTCTGTAGGCGGCTGGTATTGCCCTTCCGCAGCTTAAACTCTGGTGCTCTGCCCTCCAATTGGGCATTCTCGCTTGCAGTCTGTTTCCACCCAGAATCTACTCTCAGTCGCCTAGGTCCGCCGTCGATGCAACTGCCAGGAAATAAGGTGCCTTCTCCTTCTGCTGTCCTCCACTGATGCACCTGTGTGCTCTGCTGCCCGCCGCTATTGCGGCCCTCCTGCTGTCACTCCCCGCTGCCAAATACATCCAGAAACCGCCTCTGCTCCTGCACCACCGAAATTACAGCTCCTCCAGTGATTCTGTCTGTAGGTGGCTGGTCTTGCCCTTTTATTGCCCAGCCACAAGTGTAAACTCTGCCGCTCTGCCCTCCGATTGGGCTTTCTTGCTTGCAGTCTGTTTCCACCCAGAATCCACTCTCAGTTACCCAGGCCTGCCGTTGATGCAGTTGCTGGGAAATAAGGTGCTTTCTCCTTCTTCCATCCTCCACTGATGCGGCACCTGTGTGCTCTGCTGCCCACCGCCGATGTGGCCCTCCTGCTCTCACTCCCCATTGCTGAATATGGCCAGAAACCGCCCCCGCTCCGCCGAAATTACAGCTCCTCCAGGTGATTCTGTCTGTAGGCAGCTGGTCTCATAAAAATGAGTATAAAACTGTGTGTGTGTAAGGAAGCCAGGGCCAGCAGTCTTTTCCTTGCACGCCCCCATGTTGCATCCTACTTAAGCGATTAATGATATGACATCGACAGTTCATCTATTTAAAATGCTAATTTATTCTATTTTTAATTTCTGATACTGCTTTTTATTTTATGCAGGGGCCACCCTTTACCTGTCAGCTCCTACCTCAGGACTAGAACTTAGATCCTTAGCAACCTATTTTTTTATGTGCTAAAACTATTTCCCCATATTCTACTTGATGGAACAGTCCTAGGAGGCTGTTACATTGCTTTTGTGTAAAGGCACCCCCCCCCCAAATTGCTAAAGTGTAAAATACAATAAGCAATAAAGGAATGTGTCCCTCTTGCCCCAAAACCCGTCAACTAGGTTCGAGCCGGTGAGTTTCCCCAAGATTTGTTCCCCACTTGATTTCACACACTGTGAGCACACAACTTCAAGCACAACTGAGTAACTTGGGAGGCGGAGAAGAGAAAAGAAGGGAGAATGGGACAGGGTCTGTTTGGGTGCATGCACTGTGCAAGAGGCCCCTTCCAGTCTCCCAACAATAGTGTAGCTGGCATTACGAAATTTATGAAGTTGCCTTGCTGACTAAAAAATGAGGAATTAGAAGACTGAGCATCCCTTTTTTCTCTCCTCCTATCTCGTAACAAACTGACACACTGTGGCAAGCCAGCCAGCAGCGCCGATTCCAGGGCTCCTCACGTGACATCCCACTCACGTGATCCTCGCTTGCAGATGGCTTTTGCTCTTGGAGATCGCTGATCCCGTTTTATTTACTAGTGTCGACGCTGGCATCCCTGTCTTGGCAAGGCGGGAGACTGCGGTTCCACTCTTAGGATTCTTGCCTGCAGCTCCCCTTCCTCTCCAGCTCCTCCCCCGTGCTTGCAAAAATGTACCCTATGATCGATGTGTCTATCCCGTCCTTCCGATCAGAGGAGAGCGACATGGAAAGAGGATTCACGGTAAGAGCAGAATGTGCAACAACCGCACCACCTCGTTTGATCATGTAGCAGCCTAGGGGCGGGCTTTAAGAGGCAGCCTGGGTTAAAAAAGACTGGCGAACAAACCACCTGTGTGCGTTTCGGTTACTCAGCTTGATGTTTGTAAATAGTGTCATTACTCTTGAGCGACCTATATAGTCTGGCGGCTCTTGTAGAATGAGTCAAAACGTGAGGAAAGGTCAGCTGAACTAGTCGTAGTTGTGGTCTATTCATGTGGGTGTAGTGAGAAACCACTGACAGTGTTTACACCCCGACCAGATAGCTTCCACGGTGGCGGTGCCTCTGCTGCTTGTTTTGGGATGACTAAAGGACACCTTGATCATATTCCGCTACTAACTTAAATCCCAGTAACAGTGCAGCCGTTCAGTCAGTACAGAATACATAAGTAGCACAGGACCGTCACCGTTCAGCAATCATCTCTCAAGCCCGGCCAAAGTATAGTGGTTAGTGGGGCAGAAAGCCGCGGTGACCTGTCTTGTACCCCAGTCACCAGACATGCACGTTTGTTTAATTTAATAGCGGTGGTACACCTCGAATGTAAATCCACATGGGAGCTGTGCAATGCATTTTAGCTGGGTACCTTAATAACAGGCGGATAGCTCGAGGCAGGAATTGTGGCTGTGTTGAAACCGAGAGCTGGAAACAGACACTGGGTGTAGATAGTATACACCCATCGTGAAGAATGTGCTGGAGAATGTAACTAAAAGGAATGCTACACAGATGGGCACTGAAGTCACAAACGTAGCAGGACGAAAATGCAGCAGACTCGCAGTTTAAGGACGTTCCCTTATGTTTCAGCAACTCCATGTGTGGGGGAGCGAATGGGACAGTAGCACCCCGCATTGTAATCTACTTGCTTGCTGCTGCTGCATTTCACTTTGATTTATTGCTTGTTAGAAGAAAATGCACATTCTGAACTATATGAAGTACTAAATTGGTATTGTCTGTGTAAAATGTAGTAGAACAAGACAGTATCAAACTATATAAAGGATTAAATAAATTTGTATATCAAGGCACACCCCTTCCCATCGTAAAATCCTGGAGCTGACACTGCCCATGTCAAATTCAATAACTGATGGTCATCTAAACATTTAAAATCCCCAACAAAAAGCATGGGTTGGCATGCTTGATTTTAAGTTGCACAGTAAGACTTAATCCCTTTGTGGAAAATATCTGTATGGGGTTAGATTGTAATGTTTAGGTGCCAACATGGGTGTAAAAGACTGTCCAGTGGTGCTGAGGTTGAGATGCTGGGCATCACACCTCGGGCCCTTGGTGACCAGGTTTGGGAATGAACTCGTGGAGCCGGTGGTGGCAGGGGAGGAGGATCAGTGTCCGGACTGCTCTCCTCTCCCTGGGAGGGTTCAGGGCCACTCAGTGTCCTTGGCCCCACTGGAGATCGGGGTACTGGGATCACCAGCCAGAGTCGTGGGGGCAGGGAGTGCGGCATCCGTCAGCGGGCAGCTGTGCACAGGCGTCATTGCCGTCGCCTCCCAGGGTAACAAAGCTGAAATCCCGTCCACGGGGATCGGCGATGGCACCACCGCCCGCTGCCACACTCCACCAGGGAGGAAGTGGGAAGTTACAGGCCCGTGAGCTTGACATCAATGGTAGGCAAGCTCATGGAGAAGCTAGTAAAAGGCAGGATCACCAGCTACCTGGAGACAAACGGTCTGATGAATCCAAGACAACATGGTTTTACTAGGGGCAGATCCTGGACAACAAATTTGATAGAGTTTTTTGACGGGGTCACCAAGGAAATAGATCAAAGTAGAGCGGTAGATGTAGCTTATTTGGATTTCAGAAAGGTGTTTGACTCAGTGCCTCATAGGGTGCTGCTGTGTAAAATGGCAGGACTGGGGATGGGGCAGAGGGTAGTCAAATGGGTGGGAAACTGGCTGGGGAAAAGGAGACAGAGGGTCATAATAAATGGGGTGGCATCCGGGGAAGGCAAGGTCATGAGTGGGGTCCCCCAGGGATCAATGCTGGGGCCCCTGCTGTTCAATATATTTGTAGGAGACATCGTATCGTGGAGGGCCTTGAGGGGGGTGTGAGTATGTTTGCGGACGATAATCAAAATCTGCAGTAGGGTGGGCACAGAGAAAGGGGTGGAACAAATGCAGAGAGATTTGGGGAGACTTGAGGCATGGTCAGAAAGGTGGCAGCTTGAATTCAATGCAGAAAAATGTAAAATCATGCATCTGGGCTATAGAAATCAGAAGGCAGGATACTGTATGGGGCAGAGAGCTGGAGGAGACGGAGCAAGAAAGGGACCTAGACATCATTATATCCGGGGACCTGAAGGTGGTAGGGCAGTGCGGGAGGCAGTGGCCAGGTGGAGTGGAATGCTGGGATGCATCAGAAGGGGGATCGCCAGTAGGAATAGGGAGGTCATATTACCCTTGTACACCCATTTGGTTAGACCACACTTGGAGTACAGAGTCCAGTTCTGGAGGCCATACCTCAGGAAGGATGTGGGGAGAATAGAGAGGGTTCAGAGGAGAGCGACAAAAATGGTAAAAGGGTTAAGCTACCTATCCTATGAAGAAAGGTTGAGAGATTTGAACATGTACTCCCTGGAGCAGAGGAGGGAGAGGGGGGACATGATCGAGACCTTCAGGTACCTTAAGGGTAGAAACAGGGTGCCGGGGGGAGCATCTTCAAGATGAAAGGAAGTCTGAGGACGAGGGAGCATGGCCTGCAGGTGGAGGGAGGACAGTTCAGGGGTAACATTAGAAAATACTATTACTCAGAGAGAGTGGTAGAAAAGTGGAACAGACTCCCAGAAGCAGTCGTTGGAGAGGAAACAGTGGAGTGATTCAAAAGGACATGGGACAACCACATGGGAATGTTAAGGGGGAGGCACAGGTCCAAGCAGATAGCTGGGCAAATGGGCAGGCTTGGTGGGCTTAGTTTGGTCCTTTTCTGCCTTCACACTTCTATGAATCTATGAAAAAAAAAAAAACGCCGGACTCCATCCACCCCTGGGCCCAGCCCAGCCTGCCAAATTATAGATAGAGCATGCTGGGAGGAAAGGGTGGCCCTGCCTCGGGGGGGCTCAGAGCTGGGGGGGGCGGGATCGCCGGGCTGGTGCCAGGGGTTGGAGAGTTTCAGGCTCGGAGGTAGAGCAGCATGGTTAGGTGGATGCCTGAGAGAGTTCCCTGTGAGTATGGTGAATAAATAAAGTTAAACAAACAAACATGAGTGTAAAAGAAAATGTGAAACAAGGACACAACATTTGTCATGATTTTTTGCTTCATTTTTTCACAAATTTAAAAATAAAGAGTAAATTACTAGTACTATGACAGTCTCTTAAACATAGACTCTGTTGGCAGAAAAGGACCTCCTGGCCCACCTAGTCTGCCTTAAAGTCCCTACCTACTGTGCCATCGTAGACTCTAAGTGATTTACGCCCTTACCTCTGCCCCAGCTCTGTTACTAAGGTCCCACTGTGCCGATCCCATGCACATTTGAAAACCTGCTACCCTTTCAGTACCTAGCAATTCTTCTGGGAGTCTGTTTCAGGCGTCCAGTACCCTGTCTGTCCCCCCCCACACACACACATTTTCCAGCTGCATATTATGTCCTCTTGTTCTTGAACAAATCTTTCTGTGCAGTATGCCACCCTCCTGTACCTTATTGATACCTTTGGGGTATTTGAATGTTTCTATCTCATCTCCCCTGTCTCTCTTCTCTTCTCTAGCAAGTACATATTTAATTCACTGAGTCTTTCCTGCTATGGTTTCCGATGCAGGCCATGCACCATCTTGGTTGCTCTTCTCTGAGCTTCCTCCATCCGCTCTATATCCTTCGTGAGATGGGGCCTCCAGAACTGGATACAGTACTCCAGGTGGAGTCAAACCATATATCTGTATAAGGATAAAACTACCTCCCTTTTTCTGCTAGTGATACCCCTCCCCATGCATCCCAGCATCCTACTAACCTTTCCCTTTGCCCTATCTCACTGCTTTGCTACCTTCAGGTCATCAAATATGATGACCCCCAGATCCCTTTCCTCATTTGTTGTTGTTAACACCCCCCCAACTTATACGATACCCTTGGGTTTCTTTGCCCAATGTGCATAATTTTTCATTTGTTGGCATTGAATCCCAGTTCCTAAACCCTTGACCAGTCTTCCAGCCTTTTTAAATCTTTCTTCATTCTTTCCACTCCCCAGGAGTGTCCAGTCTTTTGCAGATTTTTGTGTTACCCATGAACATTCATACCTTTTCAGCCCCTCTGTGATGTGCTTTCTTGGTTCCCTCTTCATCCCCCAGTGTCAACCCTATTTCAGATCTTGGTGTCATCAGCAAAGAGGCATACCTTCCCTACTAGCCACTCTGCAGTGTCGCTAATAAAGACATTAAAGAGGACCGGCCCCAGTACTGACCCCTGTGGTATCCCACTGCTTATTTTACCTTCTGAGTAAATACCATTTACCACCACCCTCTGACTTCTGTTACTTATCCAATTTTGTACCCATTTTACTATCTTTGTACCTACTTCCAGGCTGCTGTATGGAATAGTGTTGAATGCCTTACTGAACTCCAGGTAGGCTACATCCACTGCTTCTCCCTGGTGACCCAGTCAAAAAACTCTTATCAGGTTAGTTTGGCAGGCTCTCACCCCCCCCCCCATGAACCCATGCTGCCTCGGATCCTGCAAACCACTGATACTGAGGTATTCCCCAATCCTTTCTTTAAGCAGTGTTTCCATAACCTTGCCCTCTGAGGTCAGGCTTACTGGTCTATAGTTTCCTGCCTCCTCTCTTTTCCCACTTTTGAGTAGTGGGACCACATCCACCCTCCTCCAGTTCCCTGGAACTTCCCCCATATCCAGTGACAGATTGAACAGGGTCATCAGAGGTGAACTAACATTCCCACAAATTGGGGTGGGGAGGGATTTGTATGCTTTTATGCATAAAACCATTTCGGTTCCATGTCGCTGTCATAAAAGGTTTTTGATAGATGTAGAATATGATTGTGAATATAGTGAAAAAAAGAAAGAAATACAGGGGTTGCCATGTTGCTTTTGGCTGTATCTGCTTCCAGAGTTGCAGTTTCCAAGGAGGTCAGCTCAGGACAAAAATAATCAAAAAATACCAATAAAAAAATAAAACTTGTGAGAAGGCTATTCGAACAATACAAAAGTACATGCTGAATGACGTGGACTAAGAAATACAGTAATGAAAGGCAGACAGACATGCACATAAAATGCCTTAAATGATGCCAACAGCTGCAGTTGTGGGAGCTAATTTCCTCACTGCTATCCTGTGTGTGTGTGTGTGTGTGTGTGTGTGTGTGTATATATATATATATATATATATATATGTGTGTATATGTGTGTATATGTATGTATGTATGTGTGCATATATATGTATGTGTGTGTATATGTATGTATGTGTGTATATATGTGTGTGTGTATATGTGTGTATACGTATACACACACACACACACACACATACATTCTTAGCTGGGCATGACATAGTAAAATCATTATTCTAATAAGTCTTCTATATAATTAAGAATATACTTGTGCCAGTAAACAGCTGCAAAAACTTTTTCGGGTACATCTGAAAATTGGGAGTTTGCAACACCAGGGAACATCCCTAATGAAGACAAACGGAGAGATGCATCACCGATTGCCCCCTAAAAGTAGTAGTTGCTTAATCGTTAGAAAATTGAATGGGGTAGCGAAACAAAGTGTATAGAAAGGAGTGTTGTGGTTTAACTTTTGTAGCATTTTGGCCATCGGAGAGATCCTATTTAAGGTTTATTTATTCATTGTAATTTACTTAATCCAAGTAAGGCAAAACAGTGTAGAGACTCATTTCCAGTTGCTTTGTGGGGAAGAGGGTCTTGGTAGAAAGACAAACACATACTGTACTTTTACAGGGCAATACACAAAAAGCTTGTGTTTCTCTTGAGGGGTCGAAATAACATCTATGGTCCTTGAGAGCGAAGCTCGGGAGGTCTGTGCTGTTGATTCAGCCCCAAAATGGAAACATAAGATGAGCTGTTTATAGTCAAACAAATGTAATTTTTTATAGTATATGGTTCTACAGAGGGAACTAGCAAATGGCGTCGAGCGTCAGTACTGAGAGCTGAGGAGCGGCTCTGCAGCTAAGCGCTTTAAAAAAAAAAAAGTATGTAAAATCCCAGTACAGAAAGAGAATGAGTGAGCACTGGTACAGAGAGTGAGGGAGTCAGGGAGCAGCTCTGCTTGGTAAGTGCTGCTGTGCTCTGAGGGGAATCCCCTCACACACCTGATGGCAGACATCGAGAACTACTAGTGCAATTGCAAAGGCAGGCTGTGGCCTGCACAAGTTGTGCTGAGTGAAAATGAAAGCAAGTGCCAGGCGGGCATCAGCACAAGCAGGTACACAGGTGAACTGATGATAGAACGTGCACAACTTTTAGAATGTGCACAACTTTCAAGTAGCCACTGATTTCCATACACAATAAGCCCTAACCATTTACTATTATAGTATTATTTATTTAGTTTTTGTTTGCATGGCAGCTGTGTTAGAAAATGAATTGCCTGTTTACAGGTGTAACCCTTAGGTGGCACGCTATCCTATGGGTTACTACCCCTGCCTGTGTGATTAGGCACAGGTTGAGGGGCCTGTGCTCAGTGAATGGGTGCCTCCACCTGGAGGAATGGTTTTGGGGTAGCCTAACTGCTGTTGGTATAGCCCTCTGGGATGCTATAACCACCCACCAACCCTTCTAGTGGCTCACACAGATCAACAGAATAACATTCACGTATACCATATGACAGTAATACTGAGCCCACACTCCTTGCACTTCCCACCAGGGCTGGATCAGCTACAAATGCTCTGGAGACCCCTGTAAAACAAGACCGGTGATGCAACAGTTCAGTGGCAGTACAATATACCCACCAAGAAGGTACACACTAGCCAGGGTAAATGTAGAAGAAACACAATCTGATTTATTCAGGGGGATGTGAGCAAGGGTCGGATATAAATCTAGCAGATGATTAGCAGATCTGATTAACGCAGGCTGAACAGGCATACACAGCGAGTCCCTTTGATACAGTCACACAACCCTGGGTACCCAATTGTTAAACAGGCTAGTGGGAAGCACTGCCTGGGGTAGGCCGGCATTGCAGCTGTTGTTGGGGCCCTTAGGAGAGAAAACAATCAGCATGCACATCAACACAGAATTTGTAATCCGGAGCAGGATGGCTCAGTTCGTTGTAATAAACCCAAACAAGCAAATCAGATGACACACAATGATTGTAGCTTTGTTGCAGGGATCTTCCCTGTTTTGTATTCACACAACCCAGACCAGGAGGCAGGACTGACGAGATGAAGACCAATGGATGTTGTACTGGATTGCCAGGGGAAGCAGGGCCGACACAATACACCATGGTGGTCGCTGCCTGTTCGATGGTGTTGAGCAGGGGGCCGAATCCCCGGGCAGGTCTTTCATCAGAAAAGTCTCTGCAGTGGGAGCTGCAGTCTAGGCCAAGATGACAGGATGCCCAGACAGAGCGAGTAGTTTGGATACAGTCCGTAATGAGTGCTGGCGCACCTTCCAGCTAGCATAACATACACAGTGGTGGGGAACCAGGTCGCGACCCGCACTACAAATTCAGCACACTTATAAGCAACACAACTATTAGCCACAGTTCGGTTCAAGTCCATTTGCAATTCAGCAGAGTTTCTGCGCAAACCTTTTGCTCTGAGGCTCACTTTGGTACCTGACAGGCCAATCACTTCTGGAGCAAGTCTTCGGTCCCTTGCAGGCAGCAAGATCACTCTTTTTGCTTCAGGCTTCAGATCTCAAACAATAATTTGGATGAAGTCCGACTTTCTCACTGACAGGAATTCTTCACCAGTGGAAGATGGTGGCAGGTGGGTCAAGTGCAGACTTCCCCCCGATTCTTCCGCGTGCTACGCAGGAGCAGCTGCTCGAATGGCTCGAGCTGTTCACTCTCCAAACTCCAACTCTACACTGACACACTGCTGCAGGCAGCTCTGGGCTTTCCTGGTGATCCAAAAGGTTAGACTGGCTGATGAAACTGTCTGTCACAGTAAGGGCTCCCCCTCCAGGTCCATTTAGGCGCCAAACCTTAAAAACTACAGTTCCTACAGATTTCATTCCCACAAGGCCTCTGGGGACGGTCTCCATTTTAGGTCTTCTGAGGTTACGACTGGTCCAACACTGGCAGTCCAGAACCAAGATGGTGGCTCTTATCCAAATGTTTGTGCTGCAACTGAAAGCAGGTTAGACAAACTCCTGTATTATTACTACCACTACAGATGAACAGTAAATAATTACTTTTCCTAACAGAGCTCCCTCTGCGCTAATAGCGACTGCAGAATGGAGCAGAAATACCACTTATCTGGCTGGTTGTGAGTCTTGGATCACTCGAACCCAGCCCAGACCAATTTCTAACACAGCATAATGATTCTGTTAAGGAGACAGGCACGGAGACTTACTATAGTGTACTCATGCTGGCAGTTTTAAAGGGCTGGACACAGAACACCATCCTGACAATGGGTATCAGAGAAGCCCAGGAAGACATTATAGGAACCCCTATTTATAGGGGGGTTACACAGGTACGGCCCTGGAGAGTACAAAATAATGGCAAGTACAATGGAAACTAGAAAATCAGATAACTAAATGAAAGTAAGATACAAGTAAGGTACCATAGTATAAAAATAACTGGAGCAATATTATTCAGTTACCATATAAATGATCAGTATACACATGTATGAGAGTGAACATTCAGGAAAAACCTTCTGCATAGCAGGAGGCATGTTCCTGTTGAGCTACAAAACAAAAATGGTGAGTTCACTAACATGGACCAACTTAAATCAGGATTTTGTTGTCTACAAGAGGTAGAGTTTAAAAAAACAAAAAGGCAGGCTGCATGAGCACTGGCACCGATAGGTGTGAGCAGAAATTGCAAGGGGGCTACGGGACAGGATAGACATAACACAAGTGGGGGTTTGGAGGGGAAAGAAACATGCTTGGATCTGTGTACTGCATTACAAGAATTAACAAACAAGGAACTGTGCATTATTTGGCTAAATATTATCTTGAGGTTCTATGGACATGTTGGAAGCTCTTGAGGTACTTAAATCACCAAAACCTCGCCATGGCACGGTGGCAGTTTTCATCCACGGCTAAATTGCAAACTGTTCCGTGTCACTTTACTCTGTAAACCAGTAATTATAAAATAAAAAATAAAACTGTGGGCAGCAACAAAACTTGTTTTGGTTTTTTATACACCCTTGGTGTGTGATGCCAACAGAAACCACGTGAGCTTTGTGCTTGTGGTTTATGTGGTTATCGCACACCTCGGCTATGGGAAAAAAAATAATACATGCAGCTGCCTAAATAGTAGTCTGTTATGTATCAAATATACAGTGCATACAGGAAAACTTGGTGACTTCTACAGAGTAAAACAAAGAATTTGTGGTCGGGTCATCCAGAGCAGGAACATAAATGTTTAAAGTGGCTGCAGCTTCTTGTTTATTCCTTGACCGATACAGGTGGCAATTATCTGAGGATGGAGACCTTAAATGGGAACAGTCTGTACCAAGGGCTCCACACTCAAAGGTGACGCTGGTCCCAGTGTGCATATTGTGTGCAGGAACATTTTAGTTTACTTACTGTTTGCCATAGTATAGTAAATTGCATCAGACTCATTTTGCTTACTTCTAGGCTGACATTGTCTGTAATTACAAATCCCAGCATCACATGTGGCTGAAATCAGAGCAGTACTGTCCCTCAGGACACATTCGGAAATGAGCTATTTCAGCTCAGTATGGCTTTCCTGGTAAATCTGTTGTAATGAATAATAAAGTGCTGCAGCAGTGGGGGATTCAATATTCTGCAGTGCATGCAGCTTTGATCTTTTATTTTCTAGTGCTGTTGTCCTCCCTGGGCTCAGTGTGGTTATGGAGGACAGTACGTAGCCTCTGGAGAAAAGCAGAAACAGAAAACATCTGCTCAGAAGGTATAACACCTCTAACATACACAGCAGGCTGTTGAATTGTAGGTACATAGAATTTATCTGCAGATAAGGAATGATTGGCCCACATATTCTGCCCATTTTGTCCCTGCCTATACTGTCACCAGACCCTACCTGATCTCTGGCTACTCCCCGCTTTCCTACCAAGATTTCTTTGTTCTTATCCCATGCATGTGTTTGAAGTCCCCCACTGTTTTGGCTCCCACCACCTCTGCTGGAAGACTGTTCCACGTCCACCAGTTGTTCACTGAAGAAGTACTTCCTCACATCCCTCCTGTATTTCAATCTCCAGCTTTGTTGCATGTCCCTGTGTCTTAAGAACCGTCTTTTCTGAAAAATATTCCTCTTCTGTACCTTATTTACTCCTGTGAGGTATTTGATCTTTAACATGGTCCCCCCAAATCCCTCCCTCTTTCAGGGTGTACATATTGAGATCCCTCAATCAGCTTATGATGCAGCCCCTGTACCATTTTACTTGCCTTCCTCCGGACAGCGTCCACCCTGTCTGTGTCCTTCATGAGATGTAGTCTCCAGAACTGGGCATAGTACTCCATGTGGGGTCTCACCAACAGTCGATACAGAGGTAACACCACCTCTCTCTCTCTCCTTCTACAGGTGCTTCCCTTCCCTATACACCCCAGGATTCCTGCTGGTCCTGCCTGATGCTTTGTTGCACTGCCCCGCCACCTTGATGTCATCAGATATGATAACCCTAAGGTCCCATTCCTGTTTTAGTGACCATCAGTACCACCTTGAGGTCATCAGACATGATAACGCTAAGGTCCCATTCCTGTTTTAGTGACCATCAGTACCACCTTGAGGTCATCAGACATGATAACGCTAAGGTCCCATTCCTGTTTTAGTGACCATCAGTACCACCTTGAGGTCATCAGACATAACGCTAAGGTCCCATTCCTGTTTTAGTGACCATCAGTACCACGTCCCCCATTTTATACACACAGCCCCTGGTTTTCTGCACCCCAGGTACATGATTTTTCACTTTTTTGCATTGAAACCCAGCTGCTATACCCTCAGCCACTCTATTGAGTTTTCTCAGGTTTCTGCTCATTCTGTCCACCCCCTTCAGAGTATCTTCCCTATTGCAGATGTTGGTGTGGTCAGCAGAGAGATATACTTTTCCTTTTTCAGCTCTTCTGCAGTGTCACTTATGAAGACATTGAAGAGGACTGGTCCCAGTACTGAGCCCTGGTGTACTCCGCTGGTCATTCTCCCCTCACTAGAGTGAGTGCCATTTACCACCACCCTCTGTCACCTATCCATCAACCACTTCCTTACCCAGTTTATCACCTTGTGTTCCACCCTCAAACTGCCCAATTTCCTTGTAAATCGCATGTGTGGTACGGTGTTGATGGCCTTGCTGACGTCTAAGCTTTTTGTTTACTTGCTGAATGCTGAAGTCTAATTAGGCCATGTTTTCCGCCTCACCCTGATCAATTTCCCCATGCCACTGCTGCAGTACTGCTCCGATGTCAGCTGCAGAGGATTGTGGGATTTGTAGTTACAGAAGCTTTCATCCTAGAAGGAAGCAAAATTAGTCTGATACAATCTACTACGCTACAGGGAACAGTAAGTAAACCAAAATGTTTATGCACACAAAGTGCACACTGGGACCAGCCCCACACTTGAGCATGGAGACCTTCGTGCAGACTGTTTTCTATATGCAGGTAGGGCTTGGTTTATTGAAAAAATTGCCATTTGATTTGAATTTGAGAAGCGCTTATGTGTTCTCCATACCATCTTTCTTGTACTGCTGCTGGCAATGTGTTCCATAGGCTGTGTGGTCTTAAATCACTGCCTGACCACAACTACTTTAGCAGCAAGGATTTGTAATACTAACATGAGACAAGCTCAATACCACAGCCTGGTTTGCCTGAAGGAGCTGGTGAGTCCCCAACCTAAACCAAAAACAAATACATCACAGGTACAGACAAAGGACAAATACTGAACATAAAAAAAAAAAAAATCTGTCCTAGATATCGTACGGGATTTGGTTTACCAGGCAAATACCACACAGCAATCAAGCCAGTGGAGTCCAGATTCAGAGGCGAAGCACCACCACCACTAAACACCCCCATAACATATTTACTGTGTTTATTTGGGGGCTGGAAGAAATATGGCTTTAAAGAGCAATTCTGCACTTCAGCATGTACTTTCATAAATAAGATGTCTTAGCTATTACAATTTACTAAAGAATACATTTTTTTCATTTTCAATATTCCTTTCCAAGGATTATAGCACATCCTCATAGTCTATCTAAAAATCTGCATAAAAAAATTTCCTTTCCTCTGTTAACCTCACAGTGCCTTTGTTTATGACATCATTGAGGCTCACCATGGCAACAGACTGATGTCACAAATGACAATTGTGAGGTGAGCAGGGACGAGTCATATACATTTTGAAAGACTCCTGTGAAATAAGTACTGCATTTGTTACAATATTTAGTCAATCAACAATGTTGAAAAAATGAAAAAATAACCAGAAAACAATAAAGTCAAACATAATTGATGTAAAACTAGGGGGTTTTGAGCCTTTTAATATAGTAGAGAGTTGCAATGTAAGTTATTACAGGTAATCTAAACTCTTATCAGTGAGGAAGAGCAGGCGCTCGAAGTGCTCAGGGTGTTTGTGTCAGTGGTTTATTTTATATATTTATTTTTAGGTTTTAGCGTTAATTTATAGTCTTTTTTTTTTCCTAGCTGGAATCATAGATGGTATGCATGTGTGTGGGACGAGTGGTTATATAAACTTATAAAATGGGTAAGGAAAATGGAGAGCTAAAGGCTGTCATGTGGGAACAGCAGTAGGTCTGTGGCTTGTGATACTGATTAACCAGGTTCGGGAACACGGTTGGTGTTGTTTTGGGGTGTGTGTGTGAGGATTTAGCATTTCAGTTGTGCCTTGTTGTAATTTATGTTATTTTGTAATTTGTACACTTGTGAATTTAATTATTTCCTTATTTTCCTGTGTCTGTCCTTACAATAGACATTTTTTGTCAAGTGTACATAACTGGTGAACAAAATAGTAAATAAATAAAGTTGCAGCAGCTGTTCTGCTACTGGGAGGGTGGGACAGCCTCCGCTCCCTGCCGCAGACCACAGTCCGCCGGGGGGGGGGAGGTTCCCGCTCCCATGACCCCGTCCTGGTGGGCAAGCCAAGGCCTCAAGACCTTGTTTCCGGGGAGGGGGTGCCCACCCGGCAGCTCTGCCAAGGGGGGTGAGCGGGAGCGGTCCAGAGCCTCCAAAATGGGAGGTAGTAGCCAGCAAAAACAAACAAACAAAAAAAAAAAGATGCTGGTGTGTGAGTGCTGCTTGGGTGACCACAGTTGGAGTTGCAGTCAATAATGCAGGAGAGGGGAGACATGGGCTGGTGCCTCAAATTAGTATGCCTGTGCACCCTTGCCTCAAATATCCTAGACTAGGAAATCCAAAAAGTACCCTGACTGATGCAGGATGATGGTCTGTCATCAACCCTGTACCACTGACCTTAGCAACCCCCCCGCCACTTGAATTTGGTTCCGGCAAGGGTCTGTGTGCCCTGACTGCCTCACCGTGGAGGGCAAACGATGGAAGACAGAGGTAGGGGTAAGTCCCAGGAGAAGGTTGGGGATGGCACTGGGAAGACAATCTCAAGGGAGGCATAAAAAAAAAATTACCCCCCACCCAAAAAAAAACAAAAAACGGGAAAATGGTGAGCTGTGATTGTCCAAGAACAGTCACATGACTGAACAGTAATAATATTACTTGATACAGGATCATCTATTTTTCTTCAACAAATGTTTTGTTACAAACTAATTTTAATAGTGCATCAGAATACAGTAGGGTGTACATGAAGCTACATCACCACACTTTGTTAGTTGAAAGCACCCAGTCACCTTACAACACATACTGGCCGAGGCATGCAATGCTATAGCTTAATGCCTGCCCTCTAAGTAAATGCTTTCTTAGTAAATGAGTACGTAGTAGTAAAAATTAAGCTGATTAAAGTTAAGGTTGTTCTTTTTTATAGCTGCCCCTTTTATCACATCGACCCACAACATCCTGATGACATTAGTTTAGTCACTAGTGTATAATTTTCCTTTTACTGTGGTATTCAGTTGACCCATTTTTAGCAGGATGAGACAAGAGTCTAGATTGGAATGACAGTATGCTGCTTTTTTGGGAATGTTGTTGCTCTGATAATTGAGAGGAGGAAGACTAGACAAAACCTGATGCAGCAGCACATTTCAATACCAGTTTCATTCGGTAAAGGTCATTTTGATGAAAGCATACACTAAAAATGAAAATGAAACAGCATTTTCTGTTGCAATAGAGCCATAACTTGCTGACGCTGTAGTTATCTGCTTTGGTGAAGAACAGTGTAGCGGAAGCAACATTCACATTAAAGAAACAACAGTAAAGGGTCCCTTCTTATAGATATCTGTTTTACAATGCGTCTTGCTTTAGTTTTTTTTTTTTTTTAATTTCTATTTTATTAGTTTTTATATGGATTCTCAACATGGGCATTGTTATTATATAAAACATTGCAGTAGTATACACAGCGTCCCATGTTCAGGGTGTTACGTCACTGTGGTGGGTTTGTGCAAGATTGTAAATAACCATATTAATATAGAGGATTGTGTATGAGCAGTCATACATAACAAGGATATTCTTGTATCGTGAGGTTTCTTTGGTAACAGATGAACCTCAAAATACAATAATTTCCTTGTTTGTGTAAGACTGCTCATACACAATTTTTTATAGTGTATAGGCAGTTACAGCATAGAAAATTGCACCAAAACAGCTGGAGAAGACAACAGAGAAAAGAAATTTTAACATTTACTTTTTTTAACTGACACAGTATGCTGCAGATGTTTCTGCAAGTTCAAGTTTAAAAAAAAAAAAAAAACGCAACCTCTAGCTTAACTGGATTGAGGAAAGCAACTATGTGGCAGCATTCCACGTTGTTATGCTGCAGTAGTGACATAGCTAGTGCAGCATAACAGCTGTGATGACATAGCTACTGCAGCGTAACAGCTCCATTCTAGTTATGCATTTCTATCCATAACAACATTCTACCGTATGCTATAATAAGTAAAACATCTGTTAATAACAGAACCATGGACCATTTCAGTAATACCCCAAAACCAATTCACTATCTTTTGCCTCTTTGGCAGACCAGTGCTGAAATCTCAGAAAGCATTTTAAAGATATCTCTATACGGCACCTCACATTAGTCCCCAAAGTGAAACTCTTCAGCAGTAGATGCAGTTTTAACATAAAAAAGACCACTGCAAACAATCTCCAGTCTAACCAGTGTCTGATTATTACCATAAAGTCAGTTTGTATAACCCAAGAAAAGTCTTCTCAAACACATTCCAGACTTTGAATGCCACAAAGATAGAGACGGGGGGAGACATAAGGTCCATCCATATTGTCCATAGTTGAAGTCCAAGGAAAAAGTCCCAGTAAAGATAACCATTTTTTAGTATACACAGCATGAAAAATTACTTAAAGTTGCTTCTGACATGGTAGCCCCTGCCCTACTGTTCCTCACTTAACCCCCTCTTATAGTACTATGTCCCTTGTTCAGTCTGTCATTATCCTCTTCACTCAGAACCTCCCCAGAATCCTAGTGGATCTTTGACACCAGACTCTTGGCCTCTTTAGGATTCCCCAGAATATGAGCTTTTCCAGATAGGTGAGCTGCAGTTTCACAGGGAATTGCAGAGAATGGCAAACTACTAGTTCTGTGAAGGTAGCCATCATGCCATCAAAGGCCTCACGTCTGTCCCCAGGAGTCTAGATAATTTTTAGGACTGAGAAGTGTTTACTGCTAGCTTCTTCCATCTGGTAGCATTGTCATCTAAATGGTAGTAATATCATCATTTGACCTGATGTGGACACCTTACCTTTTAAACCAAGTCTCAGACCCACTGGGCGTCTGCAGCCAGAGACTCTCTTTGTCTGATACTACTGTGGTGTCTTGAGATGCTTCCGCATTGCTGAGTAGTGCTGTGACTCTGATTGTAACGTTTTACCATGCCTTCTAGCCAGTCAGTGAGCGACTCCTCACACTGTCTCCTGCACTGTACAGTACTGATACTAATGCTGTTTCCTGTCCCCACCTCTACTGCCTACACTCTGTTAGTGTATGGATCCATGACTGACAGCATTGCATGGTGCTGCCTGGTTTGTAAATGTGTACCAACATACTGTAAATGATTTGTGGCGTGGCAAACCAATTACTAAAATCAGAAAGTGGGAGTAAATCATGCAAAAAATGGTAATAAAATACTGCTTTACTCCCCTTATCTGTTCTCCTGTCTGTCCCATGTAGTGTAGTTTAAGTCCAGGTATAATGAAACTCATATGCCATCCTGATCCACTGCCCTCATTCTCCCGAGCGCTACCAAAAATCTGATCATGAAGATTAACTCTGGCTGTTTGTACCAAGAAAATACGCAGGGAATCTGTGTTCCCCAGCCTCCATTGTGGAGCTACTCGGAAGGCCTTCAGCACGAAAGGTGATGGTTCATAACTGTGTCCCAAGCCATCAGCTGGCAAAAAGTATGGACTTCTTTCCCTCCAAGGTCTCAGGTAGCCTAGTGTTTCATATATTAACAGAGCAGGCATGATGTTCAGAATTTTCCAAGTCTCTATCTTTTTTTGTTTCCCTTAACCTTGTCCGCAGTTGCTGCTACTACCTTTACTGATATACCCCCTTTGCATCCTTAAACTTCTGAAGTGTAGCATGCTAAATGAACTTCCAGGTCTTCGATTAAAATATCCTGTCAACTATACCAGGTGAAGCGTGCAGCTGCTTCAGAAGGGACTACCTGTACTCCACCAGGTGAAGTGTGCAGCCGCTGAACTGTCTTGTGTCTGTGATATCAGATGAGGTATAGCATTGTTCGGTTCATCAAATCGTGTTGGCAAGGGGTTCATGGGCATGGTAGTTATTTTACTATTTGGCTACATAATAAAATGTTCACGCAGTGGAGGGGAAGGAGATGCATCTTGCAAAAAGGGACCAGTTTATTGAAGCAAAGGCACTACAGAGATGAACACAGGAGAAGAAAGTGTGACTACAAACAGCCGCTTCATGGTTTAAAGTCGTTTAAGTACTCTATGATAAAGGTATTTAAAACTTCTCTATACTGCAAAGGTACTTGAAATTACTCCGAATTCTGAAACATTACTGTAACTTACTTAAATACAGACTCTAAAATACTTTAACTTAACTTTAAATTTTATTTAAAAATGCAAAGACTGGTACACCAAAATCCATTTGTACATGGTGGGTGCCGTGGAGGATTCTGTCAGGGAGTTTGGAGTTGAAGGAAAGTGTGATCACGTGGCTGGCTTAGGAAACTGAAATTTACCAAAAGCAAGGAAAGCTAAACTTCTGGGCGTTGAGGAAAACTAGGAGAGAAGAACAAAACAAGGATTTGTATTCACATGCAGAGTTTCCAGGTCATCACCATGGACCTTGGGAAAGAACCTGTAGTACTTGACATTGCAGAAATGAAGAGCCTCTGTGCCATCTCTGTGGACCCCAGATAAGAACCTGCAGAATCTGAAGCACTTCTTGAAAATTAAGGAGCTGTAGGCTGTCACCATGAACCCCTGGGAATGAGTCTGAAGAACTGGATTAATCTGAAGATCCTGAAAACTGCCAGGCTGTGGTTGTTGACTCTGGGAAAGAATCCAGATGAAGCACCACTGGGCTGTCACTGTAGACCTAGGAAAACACTTGAAGAACCTGTAAGGGAGAAAGCCCCAACCCCACTGGGCATAGAATCCCTGTTTGTGAACTAGTATGATTTCCTCAGCTTCCTTGCTTAATTTTTGGGAAGGGTTGGCCTGGGGGAAAGCAAGCTGCTTAAGCAACACAGGGAGTTCCTTACCTTATGCTGTCCCTGTCTGACAACTAACCGTTGACTTTCCAGCATGCAGTTGGAAGTTTTAGTTCTGGTATACAAGAGCTGGGGATATGGGGATGTTGCACTGTGTCTGGATCAGGTAGGATAAAGCTGTAGTGGTAAGGAGTGAAACGCCATTAGCTTATTGCTAATAGACTACAGGGATGGCACCTGTACAGCTTTTGTAACGTGTGTGTGTGTGTGTGTGTGTGTGTGTGTATATATATATATATCATTTAATTATAGTTCTTCTTACACACAGAACTGTTTTGTGCCTTATATGTAGGTGGACTTGGAGGTGAGTTGCAAGTTTTTGTGGGTTTTTTTTGTTTTGTTTTATTTAATCGTGTAGGAATAGTATACTTTGCATGCAGCTATTGCAGTTGGCATGAATAAAGAACAACTTGGTTACAAAAGGTTTACTTATTCATTTAGTCTTTGTGACCGGATAGGTACACTGGTGCCAGGTGCCTTTTTCAGGTACAACCCAGGTACCACATGTAAGGTTGCATTGTGTTTGCAAAATAATTTCACTGGAGCCTTCAGATTACTTCTAAGAGTTTATTGCGGTTGTCTATCTTCACATGCATGCTCATCGTTTTCATCCATATTGGTACTACTTATTCAGTTTACATGCAGTGGTTATATATAAAATTATCTTGAAAAAGCCAACATCCCAGTATAAACCAATCATAAAACAAAGAACATGTTCATTTTAGGCTGTGGTGTACCTCTTTCTCCAAAACATGTTATTTATAGACTGTGTTGCTTCACAACATGTTATTCATAGACTGTGTTGCACAACATCCTGTGATGCACATGACCGTCTTTATCGCACATCTTCCTAATAAGGTTATCACAGGACATTTGATGTTAAATGTTGTGAAATGTTATACTACAATTTAATGTTACACTACACCACAAATACAATGTGAGAGCAGCAAAAATATACAGTGCATGATACAGTAACCAAAAAATGTGAATAGGATACATTGTAACACAGCAAAGTTTAACATAGTGCAAGTAGACATAAATGTAGCAGCAAATATGACAACACTAAATATAGCAAGAGGAACAGGTGATGAAAGTGCGCTGGTTATGAGCCCGTTGGGGGGTGGAGTTAAGTGGCACTAGCACGTGCATTAAGGTTCAACAGATGAGCCTTCATTTTTAATGCAAAAGTTTTAGGAGAGGTTGACAATTTGATGAAAGAGGATATTGAGTTCCAGAGGGAGGCAGAACGGTATCTGAAGGATCTCTACCCCATACCTGTACGCATAAGTGGGATCATAAGAGAATTGCTCATAGTGGAGTGGGAGTGTGGAGGTTAACAGGTATGTGTAACTCATTGAGACGCTGAGGCATGCTTCTGAGTAGAGTCCTGCACACACAATTGGCTAGAGTAAGTTACTAAAAGAGAAAAAAAACAAGTAGTTGTTTTTTTTTTTTTTCTCTTTTAGATATTTCCTGAAGAAGACCTAAGGTCGAAACGTAGATTTTTAACTCTATTTTCTATTTTCAGCGTGCATATAATATAACCATTTTGTTTTGCTTTTAGACCACATGCTGACGCAGCGCCTTGTCTTTGTTTTTTTACAATTTGTATGCTAGAGTAAGTTACGTTGTATGTTCATATTGCAGCCGGCTGAGCTGCTCAAGTCTGGCACTGTGGTGGGCTCCTGGGCCCATGGAGGTAGCGAGTCTGGCCAGCTTGTGGTATATGACTTTTTTCTTGCACAGACTGGGGCTGCATCTGTTACTATGGCACCATAATCCTATAGTGGAATGAGGTTGCTTTGTGCTAATCTTACTTTAGGGTCAGCTGTGACGTGCCTTTGAATGCGGTAGAGCTGCCCCATTTTCTGGTGAAAGGACTTGACACTGTTGTTTAAGTGGTTGTTAAAAAAGAGGCATGGGTCCAAGGTTATGTCTAGGAATTTAAATTTAGCACCCAAATCAAGCTGGGTACTGTCCAGGTAGACACTTTGAGGTTGTGCAAGAGGCGTTTGATTTTTTTTTTTTTTTGTGCTGTGCCAAGAGCATGGCTTTCATGTTGGGCATGTGTAGGACCATATTTTCTTTAAGAAACCATCATGGAGTTAATGATAATTGTCAACAGGGGCATTGTTGATGTCAGCCATGTCTTTCTCATGCACATAGATAACTGCATTGTCTGTGTATAGCAGGGATTTAGCAGGCATACAGAACAAAGGAAGGCTGCTAGTAAAAACTGTGAACAGAAGGGGACCAAGAACTGATCCCTGATCGGGGGTGGAGCTTGAGTAAGATGGTGGCAGATAAATAGAGCTACGCTGCTTCAAGGCATTAAAAAAGTTAATTTAAGTGCATTTTGCTATGGCAGCTTAATTTCACTGTGTCTGTTTCTGGAGCTGGTGTTGTGCTGGACAACATGGGTAACCCTCAGAAGGAGAAAACATCGGGAGAGGGAGCTAGATTGAAAGCAGTTCATGGAGCTCCCAACACGAGGGCAACACAAGGCTGTGACCCAGAACATGAGGACAAAATTGGGGAGGAAACTCTACAAACCTTGGGTGCCAAACTTAATAGGCTCGTAACATCGGTGACTGGTTTATTTAATAAATCGACTCACTCACCATTAGAGTGGCCACCGTTGAAACCTCGGTGAAACTGGTCACTATTGTGTCGGCTGAAGCTATCAAAAAAGCAGACACAGTCTTGGGAGCAGTCTCATCTAACCTAAAGGAAAACGCACATCTCTCTTCATGACTGGAGATGCTGGAGAATCGGGCAAAATTTGAGGATTATGGGGCTACCAGAGGGATGTGAAGCCAATCACTTGATGCTGTTCTTGCAGGACTGGCTCACAAAGCAGCTTGGGGAAGAAATGACCCTAATGGTTCAGAAATTCCAGAAGGCATGCTGTGTCACCTCCCAAGGTTGACCAGATAATCCTGAGGTCCCACGTACAGTAGTCATCGTAACGGATGGAGTGGGCTCGAGAGATTACCTACTTGCACTTGGTTGTCAGAAAAAATCTTTGCTCTTCAATGGTCAGCAAATACAGATGTTCCTAGATCTCTCCTACACCACTCTGCAAAAAAGAAAGAAGTTTGATGGAGCTAGAGCAATGCTGCGTGAGGTGGGAGTACCTCATGGCATGATTTTTTCAGCCCACCTGCGGATAGTGCACCAGAGTAAAGTTTACCTTTTTTCAGATCCTTCGGAGGCCCAGAAGTGGTGTCAACAGAACGCTCCATCTCGACTCCAAGAACTGAATGAGGAAGATCCCTCGTCTGATGAAGACATTTCTTGATTTTTGGCATTTGCTTTATTTTTAGGGCAAAGACACAAGATGGACAAGGTATGGGGTTGGGGGTGAAGTTAAATTCCCTAAGATAAGCTACTTAAAGCTAAATCCTCATGTAATTGATGCTCTGTATTGTTTGGAATAGTTTGGAGTAAGCGCTTTCTTTTCCCCCCAGAGGACCCCCATACCACAAATAGTGAAACGTTTTGCCCTCTCTGTGGAAAATCTATTAGTTGTATTAAATAACTAAGTGCTTTGTTTCAGTATTGCTAATGTTGTCCTTTAGTCACAATATGCAGCCTAATATTGTTTGGTTAAACTTATTGATTGCAACCAAATGTTTTGGTTGCAATATATCAGCGCAGTGTTTGTCTACAATCTATTAGCACTTATAAGTGCCATTAACTCATTTATGCATGGTGGATTTATCACCCACATAAGGTGGGCTGTATGCTGGACCTTATAGACTTTGAATACTTACGTTGTTGCACCCTGCAGGTGATGGACTCCTTTACAGTAGATGGAATATATTCTTGAATGCAGTTCACTTGTTTTCCCTCCACTATGATGTATCTTTTAACATTTAATGGACAAATTTGAAAGTATTAATAGGAGTGGTGCCCTCTCAGTTCCAGTATTCATCTGTGAAATTAAATGTAGGAATGTAACTCTGTTTGTTTGTTTTACAAAATAAGAAACATAAAGTAAAAAAAAAAAAAAACTGATCCCTGGGGCACACCATTCTTGATGATGTGTGCACGAGAGATTACTTTGCCAAGCTTGAAAGACTGAGACTTGTTTTGGAGGTAGCCTGTGAACCACCGGGTAGCTGCAGAGCCCAGGCCCAGTTGTAGCAGCAGACTGTGATCACCACGTCAACAGCTTTGGTCAGGTCCACAAACAATGCACTTGTCATCAGGCCCTTGTCTGTAGCTTCATAGGCTGAGTCCGTGAAGCTGACCAGAACAGTGCAGGTTCCGTGGCCCTTCCTGAAGTCATGCGGCTCCTTGCAGAGGTGCATGTGCTGGTCTGGGTAAAATGTTGTTTGGCTGTGGACTATTCTCTCTTGTACCTTGGCATGGACTAAGAGGATGGAAATGGGCCTATGATTGTCTAGGACAGTGGTTTTTCCCCTTCTTAAATAAGTGCACTACTGTTACTGACTTCCAGATGTCAGGAACAGATTGAGTCTCAAAGGAAAGGGTAAACATTTTAGTAACTGATAGGGCAGCCTGGGGAGCAGCCAACATAAGAAATTTGGGAGGCAGTCCGTTACTGCCAGCAGATTTATCTGTGCTTAATTCTGGTTAGAAGTTTGTAAACTTCATCAGCTGAGACCTGTTTGAGGTAGAAACGAGGAGAGAGAGCAAATCTAATGTTGGGTCGTGTACAGCTATAGTGGGCTGTCTGCTTGCGATGGATTGGTCATATATTTCTCTAGATTACAGAAGTGGTTGTTGAATAAATCCACCACCGTTTTGGGATCTGTGTACTTGGGGCCATTAACTTTGATGACCATGGTGGTTCTAAGGTTGAATATGTTGTTTATGCAAGACCAGAATTTTTGGGGGTTACTTAGGCTGGCCCTTTGTTAAGCTTTCAGATACAAGCTCTTGGCAAGGGTGACTTTGCATTTGCATTTATTCCTTAGATGCCTGTAAGCCTCCCAGGCTGTTTTGGAGTTTGATGTTAAAAGAGACCGATGCCAGATAGCTGGTCAGCTGATGCTTGGTCAAAGGGGACATGCTTGTCGAGAAGCTTTGTAAAGTCAGCGATTTTAAAAAAAAAAAAAAAAAAGTACAAATCACAGTTGACCTCTGGGTTGTGTCCAGGAAAGACCAGTCCATAGCGGCTAGGTCAGCTTGGAATGCTTGAGGGTTGATGCCTTTGTAGCTGCCACATAGTACTTACTTAGGGTCAGGGTTACATGCAGCACTATCGTGCCAGAGGCAGCAGACAGCAGAGTGGTCGCTGATTGTATCTGGCAGGTGGCTGGATAACCTGATCTTAGACGTGTTGATGACTAATACCCAGTTTGTGAGGAAATGGTTACCCGTTTTATTGTTTAATGTAGTTGGGACGGAAAGGATGTGCTCTGGGTTGTGATTGACCAGCACTTCTCTGTAAGCTGCAGTGCTGGATAGCCAATTTGAGTTGAAATCACCCAGTGCTTTTAATTCAGTGTGACCCTGTGTAGATGCCATGCATGCTGCATCTTTGAGACCTTCAACACCTGTTTTAGGGTGGTTGTAAACACAGCGTTAAGTCTCCTGAAACGTAGAGTCAATTGCAGTACCCACCATTCACAGGCAGTTGAGTGAGTATAATTAGGAGTAAGGACCTTGGCATCCAGATCTGGTTTAACATAGAATAGGACACCCCCTCCTCTTTTGCCCATTCTCTCCTTACGGTGGGCAATGTAGTTAGGCATGTAAACTCAGAGTTGCTGAAGTATGGCCTCATCCAGTTCTCTTAGATGGCTATCATTTGCAGGCTATGTGCTGTGACAAAGGCTTTTAGCTCAGCCAGCTTGGGGACTAGGCAACACATGTTAAGATGCATTAGCCTAAGACCTGTAGAATCAGCCAGGTGTTACTGGCTAAGGGTGTATCTGCTCCGGGCCCTGAGTTACTTTAGGTGTCTGCAGAGTTTCGCAGTAGAAGAATGACTTTGTAGATGTGCATACCATTGTAGTGGGATAGGAGGTACTGGGATTTATGCCCCAGCAGGCGTAGGTTCATGTGAGGTTTCAGGCCGGCAACAGTACAACAGAGCTGGTTAGGGGATATTGCATGCTTATATTCAGAGCTGTGAAACAGCTGAGTATGTTCAGGGCTGGTCTGTAGCGTGGTGCACAGGTAGTCGAGGAATAAAAAAAAATAAAAAAAGAAAGAAAGAAAAAAGATGTACCGTAAATTATACCACACAACAAGCCCTTGATTGTCGTGGTTCGGTGCACTCGGGCCAAAAACAGCCTGAGAAGTGATTAGGCAGAGCCAAGATAAGGAGCAGCCAGGGGATATCAAATAACCAGCGTATTATGAAGGAACCAGCAAGAAAATGTATAACTCCAGAGCTTGCAAGTTGAACTGCATTACATTCAAACTTGTACTCAGATTAACAAGGCCCAAGTCAAGGCAACCTATAGAGAGGCTAGTTAAGCAAACTCCAGATAGGGAGTATCCAGAAAAAACTCAAATACTTTGTGATTACCCCAGGAGTTTTAGGAGTTACAAATTAAACTGTGGCACAATCGAAACTAAATACCAGGTACAGCTCTAGCTAAGAAGCAGGTTTATGAGACAAACTACATTATAAGCATAAGGGCAGAGCGGGGGGGATGCTGAGGCACTGGAAATACATTTACTTGGCAGAAACCTCACTGCATATAATAGGCATGAAAATGCAGCAGTGTTGAGAAGCATAATAGCCCATTTTAGAAAATATGTAACCAATGGGTACAGCTGACACGGCACACTGGCTTCTTCTAGTGCAACAGTAAGAGAAGAAGGCATAGAACGAGATGCAGTAACACTGGGAAACATTTCAGTCCAAGCAGCCCAAAGATAAGTCCAGCAAGCAAGGTGCACTGTTTCTTAACCAGTAAATCTAGGCAGAGATTCTGGCTGCCAGCTGCCTCCCAGGCAGACTCTTGTGTTGCCCTTTGTACTTGACCCTTTGCATGGAGGACCACAGCGTGAAGGGCCACTTGAGGAAAGTTGGCATTTTGAATGGAGACAGAAGATCCGATTGGCAGGGAGGGCTAGAACAGGTCTGGCTGCTGGAGAGGCTCCCCTGGTCTAAAAAGGCAATCGGCTACAAGAGGGTGTGCTGGACGGCTCGCTGACGCCCTGCACATCCCCCATGCAAACACAGTTTGACAGGTATATTGTCTCTTTAAACTGTGGTTATTGATTTCAGCAGCCTTTAAAGAGCCACTGACACCACAAGAAGAACTTTGGAAAACATATTTGGATTCAAAGCAGCTTATAGTTCTGATTAGCTCTGTATTTCTTAGTCTCATTATTTATTACTGAGGCTATATGCATATTCCTTGAGAGTTCATCAACTTCTATTGCTTCTTCTCAACCTGATGTTATAATACTCTGTGACATCAGTTATTCCCATGGCAACACACTGTGATGTCATAACAGAGCATTATAATTTCAAGTGGGGAATAAACTACAGAGGCAAATACCGTGATTTTATAGGAATTTCTTCAGTAATGCATAATGGAGAGGAGAAATCTATAGAAGATGTATAAAATGCAAGCTGAATTGTGTTTAAATATTGTGTTTTCCAAAGTTTTCGACTGCTCTTTGTCATGCAGTAGTATGGGACAATTCTTAAATACTCTGGGGCAGATAACCAATTTTAGAATAAGCAAGATCAGTTCACATAAATACGGAGCATGCAAGAGTAGTTACATAGTCACTGAGCATGCAGTAACCATTTAGGCAGTTTCAGGACAGAGGGAAATTGTTTAACCAGGAAAGGCACACTAAGCCGGAGCTGGTTTCCAGGTGCAACCTGTGAGCACAAGGAAGTTAAGCGACTTGCTCAAGGTCACACAGTATACAAGTGGGGGCTGATGGTATTAAAACCCAGGTCTCCAGGTTTGCAGCTCAGTGCCCTTACCACTACGCTATACTGCCTCCAAGGACAATTGAGGGCATTTTCAATAGTCTAGAACAGACAAGGGCACTTCTGTAGCAAATGGCAGTTTGGAGCATGTGAGGGCAGTTACATAGTCTCTGAGCATGCAAAGCCAGTACAGGCAAATCTAACGCATGCAATGGCAGTTTTACAGTTTCTGACTTTGTAGTGGCATTGTGGCGCAGTCCCTTTAAATGAGCAGTTTCAATACAACACAGTTCTTACCTGTTAAAATGCTCACTAGAGAGCACTTCAGTAACCCTTGTACTTTAAACACCAGTTGTTAGTTTGTGATGGGGACACTAGACCAGGTCATTTACCCCTGAGAGGAGGCCTGAATTTACTGAGCTGGATATTGCTAGGCCTCGGTTGTGAGTTCAAATTCAGGCTTACAAATGGGCTTGCACGAACCAAGCTAAAGCGGGGACCAAGGGCTATGCCCTCTCTCCCATAGGCACACTGGGTAGCTCTGTGTATGAGCAGCAGTCCTGTCCTCTTGCTTGTGGCCACTCGTGTGAGGCCTATATGTTAGGGGTCCCATGCCCAAAGTGTCTCCCTTGGCTGAGGCCTGGCTATAGTAAAAGACTTTTAGAATTAACTAGCCTCGTTCACTATGCGGTCTGGTAGGCAGCTGTTCTGCTGTGCGGGTCCTTGTCTGCTTCCCTCCTCCCACCTTGCTCTTTGGTGGGGGAACTCTGTGCACAATTCAGTTATTTTTATTTAACAGCTCATTGGCCCTGGAGCCTACAGTTTAGCATGGCACAAATGCAGAGGAAGTAAATGTAGCTAAGCAAGGTACAGTAAGTAGCTTTGATGTGCCGATAGACCAGAGCAGGTGGAATGATGACAGTGCAGCTGTAGGAGCCTGATACAGGCCAGGGTACATCCCAGGAGGAGGCAGAACCTCAGGGATGGTAGGGGCTCCACCAGGGGAGGGTCAGGAAGAGGGCTGACAGGAACAGATGAAATCAGGGAGGAGTTGTAGCTGGTGCCTAAGGGAGCCAGGGAAGGGCGAGAGATGGAGAGAGAAGGGGAGCGAGTTCCGAAGGGAGGGAAGGAGATGGGAGAAGTCCTCTAGTTAATTTATATCAAAAAAAAAAAAAAAAAAAAAGGGCAAAATCTCTACATGTTTGGTGAAAAGGGCACTTTATTTTATTTATTTAAAATGTGATAACCAGGAAAGGCACCATTGAGCTGAGGCTTTTTTCCAGGTGTGACCTGGGAAAAGGGTTACAGAGGGATAAAACTGACATAAAATGACATTATCAGGTAAGGGGAAGAAAAACACGGGTCATGGTTACAAGACCCAAAACAGTCAGTAATATCAAGATACAGGAGTACAAATAACAACACAATTCAAACTAAAGTTGCACTGCTAGTACTGATGCAGGACCTTCAGTAACACATACTAAAATGAGTGTCCTGACCATTGACTGTACTGCTTGCTGCAATCAAATGTCTCTCTGAGGATGTACTTGCAGGTGTGCAGCTGAGGTATTTGACAGTGACATGTCCAAAGAGGGCGTTTTTTTTTTTTTATTGTACTGGTACAGTAGAGACTTTTCTTCGTCTGCTAGTGCCATGTTTTCCTCCATATAATCCTGCACCATTTTGTTTGCTGGTGCCTGGGGCACCACTATGTCAGACCATGACTTGCTGTGCTTTTTATCTAGCTATAGTGGGACAATTGTTCTCACAGTAGTAGTTATCTGTGGCTGTTTTTTTTTTTTTTTTTTTAATTTTTTTTTATTTAGTAGCAACAGCAGCAGCAGTAGTTCTTTGCTGATTTGGGGACACAAATGAGTGACTCTCCCCCACACTTCATCAGTAGTAGTTAGTAAGCATTAATCCATGACACAGGAGGGGTTCTACTAGGAATTAATGCCTGGTTGGGGGGGGGGGGGCAGGTGCCTCCAACCACCAACCAGGCATTAATTCCCGAGTAGAGCCCGACTTTGGAGTGGATTAATGCGCTTGTAACATGGCAAGTGTAGTGTGAATGATGTTAAAAGTTAATTATCTCGGGGAGAGACATGGAGCAGCAAATCACAATATTGGTTAATGTAATATTAAATGCTGTTCAAGTAACCATTTTCAGTAACCACATCTGCTGTCTAAATATACGGCTGTGTGCGTGCACGTTCAGTGTTCAGTATACATTTATATTGTGACTGCTGTTTTTATGCAGTTTCTTATCTTTTGTTGCCGGTTATGTAGCACTTAAATATTACTAACCATGTACTTTTCTGAACTTCTGCAGTGCTGTGTTCACTCGTTTTGGTTATTTTCACATACCATTCATTTATGTATTCTGGGACAAGTAAAAATATTTGCATAATCTACCATCTATTTCTACTACTCCCACAGTGCATTACTTCCTTTAATATAATTATAATGGTCGCAAGCGCTCCATTGCCATTATTACATGCACACTTATTATTTTCTTCCCTGTGGATGTCTCTCTCTCTCTCTGAACTCACATTTTATTCTGCCCTGCTGTGATGAAACAGCTCGCCTGTGCTCTTACGTCCGGCCCCCAGCCGACTGGGTGAGTACACTGAGCAGGACTGAACTTTAACTTACAGCATTTCCACGAGCCACCTATCGGTCAGAGAGAACAAATACAACATAACCATGCACCGTTTGTTTCTCTCTCTGTCTCTCTTGCTGATTAAGTGTGGTCCTGATGTCAGGTGGGGATTATTGCCGTGTTGGAGCGGGCATTACCAGTGATTAATCCCCACTCCAGCTTTAGTCACCTGCTGTGTTTCCTCCAATTCCTTTCTGTTATTCTAGCATGCCGATTCCTGCCATGTTACAAAACACCGTAAGATCCATGAACTCTGTCTTTGTTTGCCTCCTCCTAGTTTGTCAGTGGGCATGCAAGGGAAGATGACTATTTCTCATGTACTCTAGTTGTGCTCCTCACCCTTTTTGTGCCATACTGTACATGTAGAGGTGATACGTGCAGAGACCAGACAAATAAGCCACATTTTATAGGACTGCTGATCCTAACTGCCGTTGTCTGCATCAGAGAATGTCCCAAGTGTATCCTTGAAGTAAAGATCCAAGACAGCGGCCAGGATAGAGTGTTCAGCTCTACACATTTGGGAAATGCGTGGGTAATTTCAGAAATGTTCTCTTATCTGTTTCTACCAGATTGACAAAACAAGGTATCCTCCTCATATTGAGACTTCATATGAACAAGTTATAGGTTAAAGTGCTAATGTACTGCTTAAAACTAATATTGGTTTTTAATAGCAGTCAACTAGTACCTATTTTTATTTATAGTTTTTGCTGTCTTTGTACTGCCTGGTTGCCCCTTACTGACAGCCCCCCCCGCCCCACCACTAAGCTTCTCTGGGACTTACTTGGCTCCACTGTCCAATGTAAAAGGACCTCCTTCATAGGTGCTTGCCAGTGTGGGGCCTGAGGAGGGTCAGACCATTCCCTGCAAACAATGGTTTTTCAGCCATTTTGGCCCCAGGGCGCACTGTGAGTGCCTTGGACATGATGTACGTGCTATGTCTCTGCAGAGACACCCCAGGCATCCTATGTGTTAGGGCCTTCTCCATGAGTAGTATCGTGCTGCTGCCCAAGTTCCTCCAGGTAGCAGATGAGCAGTGGGACACTGTAATCCCCCCGGAGGAGCGCTGTCCTAAGGATGCCCAAGCCTCCCGCCCAGAGCGAGCCACATCTGTTTCTGAACCTGGGTCACCGATGAGCCAGGCGGTGAGATGCCAAGTGCTTCAACCGTCCACACCACTGGGCCGGCTCAGCAATTAACTTTAGTATCTGAGGTGCTTTTTGCTACCTGATGTTAGTAGGCGTGATATATGGAACAGCACTCTGCCTGCCAGCTGACATGTCTAACTCTTTTCCGCCCATTACATCATCAGCATTATGACCTCACTGATTGTGGCATAACAGTTGTTCAATAAGAGCCACTCAGTAGCTGCCAGGTCCATCACCTGTGATGTCACTGTCAGTGAAGTGACAGTGCTGCTGAGGTAGTGGAGGAGTAGAACAATATATGCCAGTTGTCATGCAGTGTGCTGTTCCACACAGTCAGCATAAATAGAATAATAGATAGGTTCCAGTGAATTACAAGGCTGTAATTCCATCGAGAGGTTCTGGGGACATAGGTAACCTCGAGAGCGAAGCTCGGGAGGTTCCTATGTCCCCAGAACCTCGAGATGGAATTACAGCTGAGTGATTCACTGGAACCTAACTGTTATTTTTGTAATATATGGACAAGTAGATGCTGACGAGGTCTTACTCTCTGGATTCCTTGTGGGATGGTTCTGTGCTGCTTGTTCTCGCCTCACTCACATCCCACCCTTCTCACATGGAGTCCTGCTTCTGTCTCTCAAGAATAAAAAGAAAAGAAAAAACTATGCTTTCGACACTAGAAAAGTTGGTGATCGCAACGATAGTATTACGAGGACCGGAAGTATAGTATTATTGGACCGGAAGTATAGTATTATTGGACCGGAAGTATAGTATTATGGGGACCGGAAGTATAGTATTACGGCACTGACTAAGGTATTATAGGTTTTTTTTTGTATGCTTTTTGGGGGTATTATTTTTAAAATCCATATATTACAATATTGTTACATAGAAAACTTTATAATGAGCAAAAGGAAAAAAAAAATTTAAATACAAGGTTAGAACAAGTTTTTGATTATTATGTTGTACCTGTGGTATAAATTGTATGAATGGTATGTGTAATAGAATGTAATGTATTTTGTAATTTTTTAAATTATTTAAATTTTGTACAACACAGTATTGCCTTGTAAATAGGGATTCTTTGAACCCTAATGGCAACATTTCTGTATAAATACATTTTTACTACTTTTTTTTTTTATTTAGAACTGACTATTTTTTAAAGTTGGTAACATTTTCCTGTCTGCTATTTTTGGGTTTACTAGCTCTTTAGTCAGGGCAATGAGAAGCTGTATCTGGCTTAGACTGGCTGTATTAGCATTTACCTCCCATTTTGCCTCCTCAAAGGGATTCTGCACAGTGCAGAGGGTCTCCATCAGTTACCACAGATTATGACTGCTGTTTACCTCTTCCTTACCAGTACTGTGCTCAAGCGACATAGTGGTGGATGGACAGCAGCTGTTGCATTACATTGTGTGACAAGTAGAATTCCACCTTCTTGGCACATCTTTTTTCAGGTGGTGGAGGGAGAGGTAGTTCTGCTGCTGAATGTTGCTAAACAGCTTTTATGCCTTAACATAATGACTAAAATAATGCATACCTTTCTGTCCACACCTGCACAAGTCTGAACAGTGTTGCATTCCTCTTCTAGGAATCCTTGAACTTGCAGATTTCTGCAGTGAGCAAAGCATGGAATATGTGCATAGGCCTCCTCTTCAACATCCTTTACAATGTTCTTTCTATTATCTAATACTCTAAAATCTGGAGTTATCAAGTGTGGTGTCAGCCACTCATCCAGTGTCTGCTGAAGACAGTCTAGCAGGTGTTCTATACAGTGGTTCTTGTCGAAGCCATAGACACATGAAGCTGCCTGCTTGTGGAGGTCGGAGTGCCCTAATGACTTGCAGCTATTGCTGATGCCACTAACTCGGGGGAGGAGAATAACAAGGAGGATGGTAGAGTAAAGGGGTTTAGTGGTTGCTAATGGTGGTAGTGGTAGGGCAGGGAGCACGGGAGTGGATAGTGTGGGTTAGAACTCTGTATAGATGCTAGGTCTCGGATTCGTTCGACAACGATGGCAGAAAAAGACCATTGGTGCCATCTAGTCTACCCATAAAACCCTATGTTTCTAAGGACAGTTGTCTCAGTTGGCAGTTACTGCTGCTTAAACATTGGTTTCACCACTCGTCCACATGTAAGTGAACCACTGGCACAACTGACGTTTTTTGGGTATGTGGCACAGTCTTGTAAACACTCTGGTACAAAGCTGGCTTGCCACTGTTGAGAAGTATGTATGGCTGGGCACTTGGTTCCCTGATGCCGCCACTTGCATTAGCATTAGAAAGCCTGTATCGCTCACAGAGGAGAATAGCAGTAAGTCGGTGGCTAGCATTTTCACAATTTATTGGTCTCTGACCATGTGTTAGGGGAACAATCTTCCTAGATCCTCCAGCCTCAACATTCTCCACCCCTGGCCATCGTTGTCATTATTCTCATTATCATCATCACGATACACAGGGAAATGATAATAAATAATTTTACAACTATAGAAATAGCCTTAGAAAAGCTTAACCTCAAAAATAGGCCCTATGAACAAGGATGGTAAACAAATATTAGATTGTAAAGAAATGGCAGAAACCTTTAATGATTACTTCCTGGGTGTGAACCAGTCAGAAGAGATCAAAGGGATGGAGGGAGAATCAGGAACAACAAACTCAATAAGAATTTCTACATTAGATGTAAGGGAAAAACTGATACCGTTGAATCCTAACAAATCTCCAGGCCTGAATGAGTTGCATCCTAGACTGTTAAGAGAATTATCAGATGTATTATCAGAACAACTGGCACAGACCTCAGAGCCCTTGACTGGACTACCCTCTCTAATGCCACCAACATTGACATAGTGCCAGACAGGTTTGTCTCAGCCCTGTCACTCATCCAAAACAAGCATTTCCCACTTTCTACCTGTAGAGTGAGTGGGTGTGACACTCGGTGGCTCTCATTGGACCTCCTCAAGCTGATGAAGGAGCAGGATGCCAAGTGGGCTGCTTATAAAGCCGCCCCATCCTCTACCCTTTGGAATGACTACCGTCGCCTGCAAAATCTCTGCAAGTGCTGCATTCAATCTAGGAAATTGACCTACATCCAGTCACTCCAGTCTAAACACCTAGGAAACCCCAGGCATTTCTGGTCCTCCATTAATGCCTTGCTCTCCACCTCTACTAAGCAGTCCCCTTCCCCCTAAATGCACAACAAGGCTCCCTGACTGACCCTATTGATATTGTGAATGCATACAATGCCCATTTCTCTAACCTTAGCAGCTACTTGGCTAACCTCCCCCCCCCGTCCCCTTCCCCTCCTTCCACTTCCAGCAGTCCCCCTTTTTATTTTAAGATCATTTCCCCTCCTGGGACACTTAAGCTCCTCCTCAGCCTACCATCTAGGGGGAGTGCTGCTAGTGATGGTCTGTCTCCCCACTTCTTAAAATTAGTGGCCCAAGATATTGCCTATCCACTCACCTTCATCTTTAACCTCTTCCTTACTACCGCCTCTGTCCCCCCTGCCTGGAAGCAGGCCAAAATTGTCCCCATTCATAATTCTGGTGACCCTAGTCTTATGGACAACTACCGCCCCATCTTGGAAAACTCCTTGAGAAGGCGCTAAACTACCAAATCACTGAGCATATCACCAAATGTAATCTCCTTTGCCCTCAGCAACATGGTTTCAGGAAGGAGCACGCTGCACTACCACGTCCCTTGCCATCTTCACAGATCATGTACTAAGGAATATAGATGAAGGGAAACTGACTGTTGCAGTGTTTGTTGATTTGTCCAAGGCATCCGACCTTGTCAGTCACAACATCCTGATAGCAAAGCTCGATGCCCTTGGTTTCTCCCCTGCCTCCACCACCTGTCTCACTAACTACCTCTCTGGTAGAACCCAAATGGTCTGCCTTGGTGGTGCCATCTCCCCCCCTTTTGCCTGTCTCAGTGGGTGTCCCCAGGGCTCTGTACTTGGCCCTCGCCTCTTTTCCCGCTTCATGAACTCTCTCCTGTCAGAGGGCCTCTCCTGTTAATCACTTCTCTACGCTGATGACCTAATGCTACTCCAAAGTGACCCTCCCCCTCCTCACTGTCCATCACCCTTACTGCCGATTTTCTGCATTGCCCATCGTTGGTGCTCCTCTAACAAGCTATTGGTCCGTGCTTCCAAAACGAAGGCCATGCTATTCAGCTCCAAACCAAAACTCTCTTCCCTTGCCCACTCTGGCTGTCTTCTCACTGTCCTTCACCGGATGGATCTCCCCTCGACACTGTTCCCTCCTTCAAGTATCTGGGGTAATACTGGGCCTGTTCCTTACCTACTTCAACCACATTGCCTCACTGATCAGGTGCATTAATCAGAAGATGGGGCTTTGCTATTACGTAATCGACCACCTCACGCCTGAAGCCCGCCTTGCTATACCCCACAGCATACTCCTCCCCCTCCTTGATTATGGGTGCCCGGTGTACTCCCTTACCTCCACTGCCAACCTGAACCAGCTGGACACTACCTATAATTGGGTAGGCTGCTTTGCCCTTCACGCCCCACTCACCACTGCTCTCTCTACCAGTCCCTTAACGGGCTCCCCCTCCATAAGCACGATGCTGCTACCTGCTGGCCCAGACAGTCAGAGATACCTTACACAAACCCTCCTATTCTCCACTGTCTCTTCTGATCCGGCCCAGAACATTCTGCTGCAATCTAAGTTAGTCATCCCACTTCCAACTCGTCTGTCCTAACATAACCACAAGGGTGGGCCAAAGAGCCTTCTCCGCAGCCAGACCCACCTATTAAGAACCCACTTCCTGTCCTCCTTGACCTGCATCTGTCCACAGGCCACTAGCACTGTTGCACCTCCTATGCATCCCCCCTTACCTCCATCCCCCGTCCCCCCACTAGTGTTCTCCTCTCCCGTCCTGAATACTGGCTCACTGATCATCTTTACTGTACTGAATGACGGCTGAGTTTCTACCTATAACATATTTCCTGTTGGACTCTCTGATATTTATCTATCCCGTTGTTAGATGATGTAGCTATATTGCCCTGTTTACACGTATGTTATATAATTAACCAATATAACAAGACAGGATGTGGGTTATGGCAGGATTTACCACACCAGAAGTGGTAAATCCTGCCATGACCCACACCCTGGAGTGATATATTGTGATTATACAGTGGGCCCATTTATTTTTGTGTAAGAAATAATACAGAACCTTTTTTTTTTTTCCTTCAGTTATTTTATGTGATTTGTTACTGTGCTAGAGAAAATAGTCCTGGGTTGGTAGGCTTGTAGTACTGTTTCGTCATTCCCAGTCCAGAGTATTGCCTTGGGGCCAGGAAACCATGAAGAATGGGCAGAATGTGCAAGTTTGTTCTGTCTGTGTATGTGGGTGTGTGTGTGTGTGTGTTTTTTTTTCTGTTTTTCTTGTAGGAGGAAGTTGGTTTTGCATGCTGTGTTTTTTTTTATCCCTAATCAACCACCTCATGCTTGAAGCCTGCCTTGCTGTAGCCCTTGTAGTCGGCTGGTGACCACGTTTCACTAGCAAGTGGCCATTATGTTATTAAAAATCTATTGAAAAGCTCAGGGTTTTATTTAACTCTAAAAATTGATTAGCATTTTGCTCATAAAAGTGCTAAAACATTGTGAAAATGCATAGCACTTGCCTCACTGTGTTTAAAGGAAAACTACACCCAAAACTTGAAAAAATATATGCTGTGCAGAGTGTTTTAATTTGTATGTGAAGTTCTAGTGTTTCCTTCCCTCTGACTGGTATTAGGAGTTTTTCCTAAATTAGCCTGCTAGCTTTAGGGTAGTTTTACGACCCCTGGAGATCACCATATCAAATAGCTTTGTTGCATTTCTTTGTCCTACAGTGCACCTTGTTTCATGTGATGGTGATATAGTAGAGCCCATAAATCCAACAGAAAGCATTGCATTACAATCAGTGCACAACAATAGAGATGGCTATATGTTAAAATCTGTAGAATTCAGCTTGGTGACCACCCTCATCCTAAAGGCTTTACTGTCCTGAAAAACTTTGCTGCTGGTAATTTTTGTGCAGCTTGTAAAGCTTCCAAGATATTTAGCTTGTTTGGCATGTGTGTGTGCTGAATGTTGGGTCTCTCTTACATCACAGTCACGTGAGACAAGATGCAATGTGGGAACAAGAAATACAATTACGCTATCAGGTATGAGGATCCCCATGGGTCGTAAAACTAGCAGGCTAATTTGGGAAAAACTCCTAAAACCAGTCAGAGGGAAGGAAACACTAGAAATTCACATACAAATTAAAACACTCTGCACAACATATATTTTTTCAAGTTTTGGGTGTAGTTTTCTTTTAACAAACATAACACTTCTAGAAAACCTATATGAATACTTTCTTTACAGTTAGTATTGTCCCAAGAAAAAAACTGCTAATCAATTATTTAAAACCCAGAAGCTTGTGCCCATTGATTATAATGGGGCGTGCCCCGCACTCTCACTGGTATCTCATTATTACGCTAGTGAGCGCGGTGGCGGAGCTGGGCAGCAGACAAAAAAACAGGAAGTCTATGGGATCTGGTTTCTACAATTTTATGGAGGATATAACTTTTTATAGGCTGCATTCTCTTGGGAAAGGTTTACATATTCAGACTCCTGTGGCGGTAAGTCACTGTTTACTCAGTTGCAGGGAATAATCTTCGTAAGTCTCTTTAATAATGAATATTCTATTCTAAATTTTCAGAGGGAGGTTAATAAATTAGAGACTTAGGCCCTGAATAACAAACTATCAACCTTGAAAAGTGTAAAATAATGCATTTTGGAGCAAATAATAGAAAAGCCAAATACTTTTTAAATGGCAGGGGAACTACAGACAGCTGAAAATGAAACAGACCTGGGGATAATCGTAACGGATAACCTAACCTTTAACAACCAATGTAAATAGGGCTGTGGTAAATAAAATCAGTAGAATACTAGGCTGTATAGGTCGTAACATCAAGCGCAGGGACAGAAAAGTGATAATCCCACTGCATACAGTGCTTGTTAGGCCGCATTTGGAATACTGTGGGCAGTTCTGGGCACCACACAGAAAGGGTGATGAGGCCTTGTTGGAAGGGTTCCAGAGAAGGGCAACCAAGATGGTAGCAAATATTAGGCCCCGTACATACAAGGAAAGACTGTTAGAACCAATCCGGTTAACAAATGGTGAGTGAACCAGCTAGACTTAACTACCACACTGGCACCCACACCCTGCTTGACTGGGTCCTTACAAATCAACTGAGAGAATAAATGAGGTCTCAGTAAACCTGGACTCACTCAGTGACCATCCACCCATCACCTGTCTTTGGTCTAATAAAACACAGAAATCTGCCCCTTGTTTTACTGCCAACAGAGTGCTAAAAAAAGTGCAGCTAAATTCTTTCAAAACTCACAAGTCTTTAGGCCAGCTTGACTGGACCTACCTCGACACCTCGTGCGATGTCGACCAGGCATTGAAATACTTCATTAACCCCTTCAATGCAGCCTGTGACATTTTTGCCCCAGCTAAAAAACAGAAGTTAAAAAAAACCTAATAATGGATGGGTCACCCAGTCACTTCTTGAACTTATGAGAGACAGGGATCACCTATGGCACAGAGCCAAGGCAACCAGTAATCCTGCAGACTGGCAGAAATACAGGGCAGGCAGAAATAGCTGTACCCACAAAATCAGAGTCGTAAAAGCACAGCAGTACAAAGACTTATCTAAACAAAACCTGGAGGGATGGGAAACATTTCTGGAATAATCTCAAGGATGTCACGAGTAAAGTCAACAAGTCCTCTCCTTCAATGCTTAATGGTCAATGGTGATATTACGCGAGATCCTAAAATTATTGCGGACACCTTCAACTTAGCATTTACTGACCTTAGCTCAGTACTCCCACCGGATTATCTAGATTTCAGTACTAACCACACGGACAACAAACCGACCACTCACGTGCCGTCCACCCCTGCAACCCTTCCCTTCTGTTTCAAGGAAATCTCTGCCTTTGGGACAAAAAAGTACCTCTGGAGAATCCTCGGTAAACTCGGTATAGCAATGACAACCTTGATCTCAAAATGATAACGCTCACACTAGATGAAGTTGAAGTTGTCCATCTGATTAAAACAGTTCTCAACCTCTCTCTCAAACTGGCTCAGTTCCCCACAAACTGGAAATCTGCCAAGTTACCCAGTTCATAAAAGTGCTGACCGTGCATCCACTCAAACTACCGACCAATCTCCATCCTACCCCCTCTATCAAAGGCCCTTGAATGGATAGTTTCAGACCAGTTGGTTGACTGTCTGGATAAGTACAGTATCCACTGCCCGCAACAGCATGGGTTTCATAATCCCACAGCACCACTACTACCCTTTTAGAATTTACTAGATATAGTCACAAGGACCGGACAAAGGGAACCTTGTAGGGTCAATATATATTAACCTCATAAAGGTGTTTGATACAGTCAGCCATAGTGTCCCCTTAAAAACATTACTTGCCCTTGGTCTATCCACAGAGACAGCCTTTTGGGCCCTGAGCTACCTAGTCAATCAAACCCATCAGGTAAAAATACAAAACATACTCTCTGACGACAGGAAGGTATTATTAGGGGTACCCCAGGGATCCATCCTTGGACCGCTACTATTTAGTCACTTTCTCAACTCCCTCCCTGAGATCTGTCCGGCTAAGCTTCTCCTTTACATGGATGACACTCATCTTTGCAAGTGGCCCCCATCTAAACGTTTTAACAGACAAATTACAAGAGAGTTTTTCTAGGGTTGAGGAATGGTTCACCCAAAATAAACTTCTAAACTATAAAAACCAAAAACCATGCTGTTCTACAACCACCAAAGCAAAAAAAATCTACCTGTCTCAGTATCAACAGCAGCAGGCTCGAACCATTGGAACAAGTGAACACCTTTAAATATCTGGGTGTCAGCCTTGATAGCTCTCTCTCTTTTACACACAGCACATTGACCAAATTGTAAAAATGGTCAACACCATACTAGGACTCCTCTACAGGCACCACTCCTACTTGACTGACGAAGCCCTCACCATAGCAGTAAATAGCGGTATTCTCTCCATTGTTGACTACGCCCTTGTCTTGTATAGCTTAGCTATGAATATTGTACTGAAACGAGTAAGAACCGCGCTAAACAAGGCCTGCAGGCTGGTGCTAAGTGCAGATGCCCTCATGCATACGTGTGATCTTTACACCTAAACTAAGTGGCTAAACCTACGAGGGAGAAGTCCAAGTCCAAGTACCAAGCAGTACCAAGTCTACCTCGTGGGGGGGGGAGCCCGAAAACTGTCCAAAGGATACTCAAACCTGTGCACAATTCTCATCGGACCAGAGGCAAGGAACCTATTGCACATCCTGTTTCTTCGCACAGCTTTGGCCTAAAGGTCTTTCTCCTATGAGGCCCCACTTTGGCTCAGCGAGCTTCCGGCAAACATCCTAAATGACTCCAAACTTGGGACGTTTAAAAGAGCACTCAAATGGCACCTTTATGATCAAGGGAGATGCGATTGCTCGGATTAACCCCCCCCATTTGTTTTTCCCTCTCTCCTCCTCACCCCCTCCTCCCTAGAGCATGGATATGGGTATCCCCTACCACTATCTGTGCTCCACGCCCCTCGCACTATCACCCTGCCCTATCCCCACTACTAATTTGCAGTTCCACCTCCCACGTCCCTTACCTCCCTCTACCTAACCAGCCCACCAGTCAACCTTAGCACTTACGTTTTTTTACTCCCCTCGCCTCTCCCCCTCTCTACATCTTTCCCTTCCTCTACTCCCCTCACCTTCCTTCCTTTCCCTTATCCTTACTCCATCCCCTGCCCAACTCGTTACACTCCTGCTGTATCCCTACCACTAATCTCGATCTACTTTCTCCCTTACCAACCTCCACCTACCCTTCCTTGTCCCCTTCTACCTTCTGATTAAAGTAGGCATGTACTATGTTTCTAACCTTCTCCTCTCCCCCATCTCTATCCTTGTCACCCCACCGTCCTCCCACTCATGTTCCCTCTCAATAATTTCCTTGCCCACCAACAAAACCTACCCCCACACAATCATCCATACTCCCCTGTACTTATCTCCACCACGCTCCTGCTCTGTCTCCCGAGTCACTCCCTGAGGCTCCTCTCCCCCCATCACTCCCTCTCTTCTGCCCCTTCCCTCTTTTATATTAATCCCTTTCAACTTTTTCTCCCATAATTGCCCATCTTGAAGCACTTTGTTGACTAACATATATAGTGTCTTTTATTTTTGTTTATTGCCACCTGTTCCTGCTATGTTTTTTATCCTTCGTTATTGTTGTTCCCATGTTTATAGTTCCCACATGTTACTGTACCATTTACTGTAATTACTGTACCTGTTCTATTCACACTCTGACGTGGAACCTTTTGTAAATGAGCCTGTAGCTCAAAGGTTGTAATCTGAGACAATAAATAAATAGAACTATGCAAGTTCTGTTTAAATATAGGAGAACGAGAGGGGACTTGCATATGATATACAAAGCTCACCAGAACTGGGATGTTTGGGAACGTGTGGGGCTAGAGGCAAAGATCCAAGATAGGGAAACTAGGCTGCAAAGTAAGCGGTTAAAAGGGGAAAAATATAGGAAAAAGCTAAGAGGTAAATGGCCGAATCAATGAGCAGTATTACCTTGGAACTAATTAACTGAACAGGTAATAGGTAGCCAAGATATGAGGCAGTTTAAGGAATCCCTCAACGCTTACTTTAAAGAAAAGAGTATTTTGAACTTTTATTGATGAGTAAAACAAGTCACAATGGCTAATGGACTTGTTTAATTCCTGGGATCGTCATCGGCTTCAGTGCCTGCTGGTGCTGCTGCTGCCAGTGCTTTGGTGTCCTTTCTCATACCGATGATACCTGTGAGACTTCAGCAAATGCTAATTTATGGTGGATGTTCCCTCCCGACTAAACCTTTCCTTACATATAAGGCACAAGACATGTGTCTGTGATTCTCTAAAGAAATCCCACACATTGATCCCCATGCCACATGGTTGAAGGGCACTTGGCTAATGCATTGTGCCTCCAACACTCAGAGTTGAGAGGGCATGCAGTAATTACCCAATAACCGTACACCCTGTCATGTGTTATTGCTTACACAAAAATGCTGCTTGGGACTGTAGTGTATTCCTTGCAAGCAGTTTTACACTGTTCCTGCTTTTATGGCAAGCTCGTGCTGTTTTATTACTGCGTGCCTCTGTTGTACATTAATTGCAGTTAATTAGAATTGCCAGGGAAACCAGTGTAATTATTTTTCACACTTTTGGGTTTACAATGGGCACTCCTTTTAAAAGGGAACAGTCAGCACTAAGAATTCCACACCCAAGTGTGGTATCGGTCCCAATTTACACTTTGTGTGCAAAAACATTAGTTCTTCCTCCTTGTCGCAGGGCTCTAGGAGCACTGGGATCTCCTTCTCATCCCCCTCTGTAGGGGGGAAACAGAGTTGCAGCATCCTGGACATCATTGGGACCAGCCCCACACTTGGGTGTGGGGCTCTTGGTGCTGAGTGTTCCCCTTCGGTGGTAATATCCCCAGGTTTTCATCAGTCATCTCTGTTGTTCTTGACCACCCAATAATTTTATATCTTCTTTTCTTTGTTTGCTCTCTCTCGTTGACATTTTCCATTTTAAAGAGCACCTTTCTTGGCACTTACAAGGCTAAATAGGGAGCTTCCTTACCTGAATGTGATCTCCTATGGGCTGCTGAACAATTCTTTAATTTACCCCTGAAAGGAAGGTAAGGGAAGGGATCATAATTTACCTATGGGGGCTCACAGCATGATGCCTTTCCCCTTCCTCATAGTTGGCTCTGCCCCATGCCCTAATGTTTTGTGACATCAGTATAGGGGTTTAGGGGTGTAGCCATATTTATGCAGAAGCCTAGTGGGAGGAGGTCCCAAAGGATTGTAATGGCAGCCACACTGGGTGTGCCGTGCAAAAGCTGCAGAGTCAGATCGCATTTTATGCTGAGTTTTAAATGATTCTCGGTAATTCTTAGTGACTTAAGTGGGTTCTGTTAGATTTTATAGTGTTTAGATTACAGATTTGGAAGATAGTCAGGGTCATTAAGTGAGTAAGTTAGTTTGATCCATTCATTGCTGGGGTAGAAACAACACCCAAGTGTGCACAAGGGCAGTGTAATCAGCCCTGAGGACATCCGGACCCTACAGTACTGGGGGGCAGAGTAACTTATGACTCGGCTTATATGATCATGGTATGTAGGAAAGCCATAAAACTTCAAAGTAAATTGTCACCAGATTGTCATCTGAGAATATCACCAAGATTTGTGTCCGGGCTTGAAGGAGTTTGGAGGAAGGACTCTGATCTAGAGGATTGAAGCCAGTGAGATAGAATCAGTCCCAGAGAGTATGGTGGTCTTGTCCGGGAAGGAGAAGTGTGGTGAGCAGCCTGAGGAACTTTCAGCTCGACTTGGGTGAGAGGCCAGTCAGAATGTTGAGGAAGAAACGTACCGGCTTTCTTTCATGCCGGGACGGGACTGGAAAGGATGTAGCTGTGGTGCAAGCGGCTGCTGGAATAACGAGTGATGAGAGGCCTCCTGAGGAGAGAGGAGAGTGGGGGAACCACCCAGCTCAGACGGGAGGACAGTCGCTGCATCTACCGAAGGGTGGAGTAGGGTCGGTTCCTCTTAGGGGGAACACAAGGTTCACTGGCGGGTGGGTCTATGTTGGGCTGCTGGAGTGAAAGACTTGGGGGGGGACTAACCCAGGTAGAAGGAGGCCCTCATACAGTTTAAAGGGAGAATCGTAAATAGCAACATCTAAAGAAGGGGATCTGGATTCTGCTCAGGACTGCTGCTGACATTTGGTGATGCACATTAACTTTATTGCGGGACATATTTGATGTTAAAAACTGTTGACTGGATACTGTTATTGGCAGATTCACATTTTTAAGTCACAGATAATACAAAGAAGCCCAGTGAGAGGGGACTGTAGAGTATCCAGGACTTTATTTTTTGCAGGGGTGAGAGCACTGCAAAGCAAGCACTGTACCGGAGATTTTCTGATTTCTAAGAGAGGACATTTTGGGAATTGTCTCTGCTGTTAGTTGTGTTGGGTATTGGGGTGGGAAAGTTTGCTTTAGTTAAAGAGGTGGCTGTGTGTATTGGAACGGGTGAATTAGGGGTGTGTGTTGGAGTAAATGGATGTGAGGGAGGGTGGATGTTAATTGGAAATTGGGTGTGATTGAGTGAGTGTAGGGTTTTGTGAAAGGAGTGGGGTGAGTTTTGTTTGAAAATGTGCCAGTGGGAAATTAGTATGGTTAGGCAGTACTCCCCCTCAAGACTTCTGGATCTTCACCCCTTTGACTGCCCTCCACTTCCCCTGGATGTATATAGCAGATGCCGGGTGTTGGGCATAGTGAGGAGGCAGAGGGGAGGAAGTGGATCCTGGAGGTCTTCGGGGGGGGGGTGGGAGAGGACTGGGCGGATAGAGACCATGGGGACCAGGAGGCACCCTGGGGTGAAGTGGGCACAGGATCGGGGTCCTCTCTGTATTGTGCCCATGTTCAAATGCTGATGGTCTTGTTCCCTGTAATGTTTATATCTGTTACCTTTGTAACTTCCTGGGTCACTCCTGAAAATAGGCACTTGGCTGTCTAGCGTGCTTACCTGGTAAACAAAAGCAAAATAAATACCCAAGGGCTCTAACTTAGTCAGGCAGGTGGTGCAGCCATCCTCGGATTCTCATCCTTCTCAGGCGGTGTTATGCAGTGCCAGATGTATAAAAAATAAGACTGCAGATGGCCTGGTGGCGCTGAGGGTTGAGGCGCTGGACGCCACACCTCGCGCCATGCCGGCGACCTGGGTTCAGGAACGGGCCCGGTCCGCCGGGGGTCGGCAGGGGTGAGAGAGGATTGAGCGTCCGGAGGACTGCTCTCTTCTCTCGGGAAGGGATCCAAGGTTAGCCCAGCATAGCAGTGGCCACCGGTGGAGACCGGAGGCACTGCAGTATGCAGGGCTTACAATCAAGGGTAGACGTTGAGTGGCTGTCTTCTGGACGTGGGTGGGAGCACTCACGTCGCGGGCTGTACAGCATTGCACATCTCACGTCTGGGGCGTAACTAAGAAACCCCCCCACTCCCAGAGATAGGTGGAGGCACCATCCTACAGCCACACTCCACCGGCTGAACTCATCCCGCCCCTGGGCTGAGCCCAGCCCGAATTTACAGATAGAGCGTCCTGGGAGGATAGGGCGGCCCCACCTCGGGAGGGCTCAGAACCGAGGGGATAGCCTGGCTGGTGCCAGAATGCTGGTGAGTTTCAGGCCAGGAGGTAGAGCTGTAGGTGAGTGGATGCCTGAGAGAGTTCTCCGGGGTTCAAGCGGAGCCAAAAATAGAGTTAAAAATAAATAAATAAGACTGCAGTGGTTGCAGATCTTGTAGCCTCTGCAAACCTGGCGTGCATCACCAAGACCTGGTTGGATGGTAATGCAGGGCCTATTCTGACATCCACAGTTCCGACTGGGTTCTCGGTGATACACCGCCCGAGAATGGATTGTGGGGGCGAGGAGGTTGCAAACTGTTCTAGATCGGAACCAGGCTTCAGGGAGGTGCCAGTGGGAGTCACCAACTCCTTTGAGTGTATTGTGGGTGCGGGTGCAGGCTGCAGGATCCTTCTCATTTACCATCCACCAGGTGATGGGAGGGCTATTCTGAAGGAGGCAGTGGACTTCATCACCGGCATGATATTGGAGGCCCCCAGAAGGTTGATTCTGGGGGACTTCAATGCCTGGGTCGATGATGAACTCTCGCCTTTTGGACAAAATCTCCTCCAGTTGATGGATTCATTGGGCCTGACGCAGGATATTACCACTGCTACCCGGGGGGGGCACTCGTTGGACTTGGTGTTCCATCTCGGGATAGAAATCTCCGATATGGAGGTGGATCCTATTGGGTGGTCTGACCGTCACGTCCTGAGATTCAGTTTCATGACCCACTGGAGTTGGCCTGCCCCTCAGGAAATGGTACATTACCGTTGTTTGAGAGGAATTGCCTCAGAAGGCCTAATGATGGTACTGGACCTTTCGGGAATTCCGATGGATAGCACTGACCCAGGGGCCTTTGTTTTAGCCTATCATAGGGTAGGAGTGGGTGCTCTGGATGTCATTGCTCCAGTATGTGTTCGCCCCTGTATTCTTTGCCCAGGTGCTCCATGGTATAATGGGACACTGGGAGTCGAAGAGACTGGGGCAAAGGTTGGAGAGACACTGGCGGAAAACTCACCTGGAGGAGGAGGACGGGCTTAGATTGTTAGATCATTATAAAGTTTGTCAATCAGCAATTTCCCATAAGAATGCTGAATTCCTGTCCAGGGAAATTGCTGCAGCTGGGAAAAGACCAGCTCAACTCTTCCGGACTGTGGACAGACTGTGCAATCCAGCCTGTCTGCAGTCTGGTCGAGCATTGTCGCAAGATAAGTGCGAAGAGTTTGTGCCGTTCTTTGCTGATAAGGTTGCCTCCATCAGGGATGAGATCAGCCAGTGCCTCCCCATTGGACCTTGCACTGATCAACCGGGTGGTACTAATGCCCAGGTGACCTGGTCTACCTTCAGCCAACCGGTAGTCATGGATATAGTGAGGATCATCCAGACTTTGTGGCCAACTTGCTGTAGTTTGGATCTGGGCCCAACTCAACATCTAGTAGAGTGTGTTGCTGTGATCGGCCTGGTCCTAGCTGGTATAGTAAGGGTTTAATTGGAGAGAGGGATCTTTCCAGATCCCTTGAAGGAGGCAGTGGTTCGACCCCTCCTAAAAAGTCTTCCCTTGACCTGGACTGTCCAGCGAACTACAGACCAGTCTCTAACTTGCCTTTTACTGGTAAAGTTATTGAGAAAGTGGTTGCTCTGCAGCTGGAGGATCATTTGTCCAGCCACAGTATCTATGACCCTCTCCAGTTGGGTTTCAGGGAAAGGCATAGCACCGAGAGTGCCCTGGTTCGGGTACTAAATGACCTCCTGATGGCAAGAGATTGGAGAGCCCGTTCCATCTTGGTTCTCCTTGATCTCTCAGTGGCATTTGACACTGTGGACCATGGGGTGCTGCTCGAATGCCTGCATTTTTTCTGTGGACTGGGGGCAGTCCTTAGTTGGTTTCATTCTTTCCTTAAGGGCAGGTCTCAGAGAGTGGTGTCAGGGATTTACTCCTTGGTCCCTCGTGATCTGCCCTGTGGGGTGCCGCAGGGTTCGGTGCTGTCCCCCATGTTGTTCACAGTGTACATGCTGCCATTAGGGAATATCATAAGATGGTACGGCTTGAGTTTTCGCTGCTCAGTCAGTCAATCAAAATCTTTATTTTGCCAGGCAGAACATCACTGAGACAAGCTCATTACAAGATGGACCTGGGGCAAAACAATTGCCAACAGGGTTAAGACATAACAGGTTGAGTGAACGTACATAACAGTTACATAGTTATATGTTGTTATGTTGTTGTTATTATTACTATCACATGTGACAAGATACTTGCACAAGTACATATCAATAGGTTCAACTGGAGGTAGTGCCATTTAAATACAATTGCATGGATACAGATATATGGACGCAAGGTAATGAGCTAAAGTTTATACAGTGAACATCATTGGAGGAGTCATAGTGAGCAGGAGTGGCGGTTCCTCTAGCGTCAAAGTGTGAAGAAGATTGAGATGCAAGAGTCTTTTGATAAGTACTGTAGGCATGTCCTGTCAAGTGGGTGGGAAGGGAGGGGGTATAGGAATGGGGAGGGAAGGTCAGCCGAGACAGGAGAGGGTTGGACATGATGGCCTAGGGAGGAAGGACTGTTCGAAGGGAGAACACGACAGATGCCACAGGCAACGGTTGGGATTTAAGTCCAATATTTGAAGCAAAGACAGATCATGATGTTGGGGCCTTGATTTGGACAATGACAGAAGGGAGGACTCAAATTACACCTCAGGCAGTGGTTGAGGTTTAAGTCCAGAATTTAAAGCAGTAACAAATCGTGATATTAAGACCTTGACTTGAAGCAATGACAGGCCTCTGAGAAGGTCCTCAGGAACAAGGATTTGAAGAGAGAGAACATGATAGGGGAAGCAAGCCTTAAGGTTTTCTGGATCTTATTCCAGAGCGTAGGAAGAGTGAAGCTTATTGAGGCTCTAACAAAGCGCGTTTTAACTTTAGGGATAGCCAGAGATAAGATGGTAAGACTTCTGAGAGAATAGGTACTAGGGATGTGAGTTAGGCAGCTTGTGAATTACTGAGATAATTCATGAGTGATTGCCTTATGTGTCCATAGAATAGCATTCTTTTGCCTCCTGAAGCTAAGGGAGCTCCAGCCTTCGGAAGAATAGAGGATGCAGTGGTGCATGTCATGAGGGGCATCCAAAATGAACCTAAGGGCTTTGTGGTATAGGGTATCACGCTTGGAGAGAGCTGTGCTAGTACTGTGGCCATATAGGAAGTCCGCATATTCTAGGAAAGGCAAGAAGGTAGCTTGGACTAGGAGTTTTCTAGCCTACTGGGTTAGTGCGTGCTTGATCCCGAAGAAAATACCGAGCCTTTGACGCAGTTTCTTAGTGAGTTCTTCAGTGTGATCAGTGAAGGACAATTTGTAGTCAATCCAGACCCCCAGGTATTTGAATTGTTCCATGAAGGTGATTCCATGAAGATGCAGATGATTCTCAGCTGTACATGTCTTTTGTGTCTGACCAGGAGTTAGATACTGTCTCGGTGTTTAACAACTGCCTAACTGAGATACAAGACTGGATGTGTGCTAGTTGGCTGAGGTTAAACCTGGGAAAAACAGAGGTATTGGTTGTGGACCTGGATTGCAGGATGGCTGGGACATGGGTGGGACAAACTTCCGGATTACAGCTTGGAGGAACCCCACTAAATGCCTCGAGCCAGGTGCGTAACCTAGACATGATCTTTGATGAAGGCCTGTCCTTGAAGGCTGAGGTATCGGCAGTGGTCAGAGCTTCCTTTTACCATCTAAGGAACATTGCCAGGGTGAAACACCTGGTGCCGTCCAGTGATCTACCTACTTTGGTCCATGCCTTTGTCACCACTCGTCTTGATTATTGCAACACCCTTTACTTAGGGCTACCGGGGTGGATATCAGCCGATTGCTGCTGGTACAGAATGTGACGGACAGGTTTTTGACTGGAACCCCTAGATCCAGCCATATGACACCTGTGCTGCGCGAACTGCACTGGCTGCCAGTACAATGGTGGATCACCTTCAAGGTCACGTTGCTGACCTACAAAGCCCTACACAACCAGGGACCCCATTACCTGCAAGATCTTCTGTATCCCTACTCTCCTCCGCTCACTCCAATCCTCTGATGAGGGATTGCTCGAGATTTCCAGGATACGTTTAAAAACATTTGGAGGAAGGTCTTTTGCCTTTATGGCTCTGACCGTGTGGAATTCTCTACCACGTCGGATACGAGCTAGCCTGACTGTTGAAGGTTTTAAAACTGACCTCAAGAAGCACTTGTCCCTCCAGGCTTTTGAAGGGATATGATGTTGAGACTGTTTTAAAGAGAAATTATGCAGAATATTCTACTGTCATTTTATTTTTATGTATTTTACTGATACCCATGTTTGTATATGTGTATTGTTAAAAGTGCCCTGAGCAATGGAAGGGCACCTGCGATGATGATGATGATGATGATGATAGGGAGAGTGCAGGGGCACGTTCCATTCACTTAAATGAGATTTCCCAAATGTAAATCAGGTTTTGGCACAGATCGATGCCAGGGTTCAGGTAACATGGCAGTTGTTAGTTGAACCCTGGCATTGATCTGTGCCAAAACTGGAATCGGGAAATGAACTTGCAAAAAGGCACTGCATTCAAGTGAAAGGGGTGTTATCCCCATGCATTTCTGTACCAGCATCACAAAATGTCAGAGCATTGAGGCAGAGCCGACAATGAAGTGGAAAGGGATCCAGCTGCATCAGGAGCAAATTACAAGATTCAGGCACTTGAGGTCCAGCAGCCCATAGGAACCCTCATTCAGATAAGGGAGCTCCCTGTTTAACCTTGTAAGTCTAAGGAAATGTCAAGAATGGTGCTCTTTAAGTCCACTGCATGTCACCTTTCCCTGTACTGTATCTAAAGGAAAGCTGTCTTTTTAATCTCTAAACATTGCATTAATTTCTATCATGTTTATTACAGTAATCTTCTAAATTCTGCTAAATATTATAAATCAGTATTCCAGTTTTAAAAAATAGTTGTCATGTTTGTAAATGGAATAAATCCATGAGAACCAGCACTGACAACATTCCAAAATCAAGGCAAGATTTAGTCTTGTGTCAAGTCCTTGTAAGTACAAGTTCAGCACATTATGCCAGTTACAACAGCAGTGACCCCCACCAGTGGAGCCTTGTTAGTTGAGCCGTGGCCGTATTTTGTTTGAATTAACCCTCTAAAACATTTAAAAAAAATGTTGTTTAAAATGGCCTCAATAGAAACTAATGGAGCGCCCCCCCCCCACTCTACAAAATCTTACATTACAAGCAGTGTGGGCATGGGTATGTGGATCCCATGTATTTAAATAGGGACCCCAGAAATTTTCAGGACTCCCACTTTTGGGCTGTGCCCCCTCTTTTTTTTTTTTTTTTTTAAAGATGGTTCCGGACCCACCGATTTAAAAAAAAAAAAAAAAAAAAATCCACCGAGAGCCCTGTGAAAACGGGCAGTTTGCTCAGTGTGCCTTCCAGGGTAAACAGCAAAATTAGTTAAGTGGTGTTTTTTGTCAGAAGTTACTTGAATGTATATAAAACAGGTTTAAAAAATAGCCCCCTTAGATTTGTGTAGGGTGCGCCCCCGTGCTGTCCCTGGTTAGACATCACAAAACGTCTGAGTGCGGGGGAGGAACTATAGGCCCGGGAACTAGAAGGGATCAGCTATCGTGGCTGGGTCATATAAATCTTATAAAGATGAATACACTGCCATGGCTTTTATATGTCATGCAGATGTTGCATGTTGGCCTTACCAAAATGGCTATTAAGCGGGTAGAGGGCGCTTTTACAGATTTAATCTGGCAGGGTAAGCGCCCACGCATGAGCCTGTAGAGGCTAAAGGCAGATGTTAAAAAAGGGGGATTACATTTTCCAGATCTCAGGAACTATTACTTAGAGGTACAGTACCGCTTTATTCAGGATTGGGTTAACAGGCCAGAAAGAAGCGGCGTGGTTGGTTTGGAGGAATAGGGGTGTGTCGGGTGACTGTCTGCCTATCTGGCTAAACAGGGGTGGAGGGCTTATGTTGGTTTGGACAGGCCCTATTCCCTGGCTTCATCTGTGTTGGAGGGATGGGGAGAACTGCGATGTATTACAGGTGTGACAGAGGATGAAACCCTGTTACTTCCATTGTCTGGCAACCCCTTCTTTCCCCCTAGTTTGGAAGACCCAAGGTTTCATGAAAGGGAGAGGAAGGGTCTCAAGTGTGTGAGAAAGTGAATTACTGATGTAGGCGTATGCTCCTTTGACCAGCTGCAGGGGTGCCTAGGCATCCCACACTCTCATTTTTTTTATGGTTCTTGCAGATCAGGCCTTCATTAAGGCCCTGGGCAGAAGCCCTGGAAGTTTACCTCTCCTATGGACCAGGTAGAACATCTTATCTTGGGGTCACGGAAGGGCCTGAGAAATTTAGTCTGGAAAGCTGTGTTCTGCAGGAGGCAATTTGTTCCTGATCCCACTAGCAGAATGAAGCTGTCATGGGAAAGAGACTTAGGAACCCCTATACAGGAAGATAGTTGGGCAGAGACACCAAGTCTGCATAAGGGCATCCTTGTATGTAATAAATACAAAGGATCATTCTATAAATTCGTTCATAGGTTTTATTGCCCACTCTGAATCGTGCACAAGTTTAACCCATCAGTGACATCAACCTGTGGGAGGTGTGGGAAGGAACTGGGTTCGTATTATCATTTTTTTTGGTCCTGTCGGATCGTGCAGACTTTTTGGGCACGTATAGCGCAGGAAATGGGCATGCTGATGGGGCGCCGGCTCCCAGTGACGCCTCTTTTGCTCCTATTTGGAGTGGAAGTGATGGGAGCAGAGGATTGGGACCTGTTGCCACGGTGGGCTCGGGTGTTATTGTTCCTGGCACGCCATTGCAGTTTAAATATATGGGTCTCTAGTACTACCCCCACAATCCAATAGTGGCGGGCTTTGGCCATACAAGCATTAACACTAGAACGGCTGTCCTATAGGATGGTTGGTTGAGAAGAAAACTTTTTCCTGGTTTGGGATCCTTTTTGTTCTCCTTGTCCCCAACAGAAGCCCAGTATTTCAGGGAGAGTGTACTCCCTGCCTCACAGTCTGGTAACAACGGCTGAGGATACCTCATGTGGTTCTTTGAAGGGTATTGTAGTAGAGATGGCCATACAGTGGGTAAGCTAGATAGACCGTTGTGCAAAGGGGAAGATGGTGCAATACAGTATAGTGTGTTGAACATGAAATGATAAAGTGTTATTTTAATATACTTTCTAGTGAAAACATTTTTTTTGCAATGTAATGGTCCTGTTTGTAAATACAAGGCATAAATTAGTGTCGGAGACTTGATTAGCGGCCTTTGCTAACAGAACTACAAATGATTAGCAAGTGATCGAAGTTGATCAGCAGTGGCGGGGTTCAGAATATGGGGGAGATGGCTAAAAATAGTGAAAAATAGTGCCATCCACGTATTCCAAGCCCTGTGGTCCTGGAGAAATTCGATTAGTACCTACTGCGAATCAAAACCGAAATTGATATGCAATTACTGGTTTTTGATTCACAAATTGTGATGCGAACCCGCTTATTTCATGCCTTGAAATAGTTATGAATTATTTAATGTGTTATCTGTTATGTGTTTGTGTGGTTTCCTGTGTTTTTCAGTGTTATTTCCTTATTTCCTTGCTTGAAAGTTCAATAAAAAGATTATGCAAAAAAAAAAAAAAGGGATCAGCTGGCCAGCTGCTTGGCCCAATTTTCGAACCCTTCATTCTCAAAACGGATTACAAGAAAAACGTTCTTTTCTGTCTGCTGAGTCTATCGCCAGCATAAGGTAGGGGGCTTTTATGTAAAAGAAACAAAAAAAACTGCTGAGTTGGACCATCTCTGTAGTAACTTTCCTTATCCAGTGAGCACTGATGACTACGTTTGGAGCTGAACAAATACTTGAGGGCTAACAGAGTGGGGTTATTCTGGAAGAAAGCAGCTAGAGTCTTTACTAATTATTGCATTGATGATCTGGGGTGGTTTGCATGCTTTCTATGGCTTTGTGTAGTTTGATGAAATGAAAAGTTTTAAATGTAAAACATTTACTCCTGCTGGCTAGACCTGATGCACACACAGAAAACAAATGTACTGAATCAGAGCTATTTTATGTAGTGGAGGCTAGAACATCAGGCTCCTATCACTAGTACTTGCTGAATCAGTGGTCATGGACACACAGCTGTCACAGGGGACAGGAGGCATTGCAGGAAAACAAAGAGCAATAAACCTGATGGAGATCCCCAAGGGCCATAAAACTGCCATATAACTAGCAGGCTAATTTAGAAAAACAACTCCTATAGCAGACAAAGGGAAGGGCACATCAGGACTGCATACACAAAGCAAAACACTCTGCTCAACATATATTTTTACACATGTTGACTGTACTACTCTCATAAAGAATAACATTTACTTTGTAAATGGAGGTAACATATCTCTACCTTAATTGTTCAGTTTTTCTTGGGGTGGTGGGGGAATAGCTCTGCCTCCCCTTAAAAACTGCAATAACAACAATTGGTGCACCCCAAAAGGGGCTGTAGAACATTTTTTTTGAGGAGGGGTGGGTTATTTGTAAAAGGTGCAGGTTTTTTCTTCCTTTCAGCCCAAAGTGAAATCCGACACTGTGCACAACTTAAGTTTATTTTACAGTGGCCCTCGGACTTGACACAAGTTTTCAGTCTGGCCCTCCACAAAAAAAAAGATGTGCACCACTGGTGTAGACTTTTAGAGGAAGAGGATTCCCACTTGCAGGACGCACTATAATGGAAGAAAGCTTACGTTCTGTCTTTGATTGCTGAAGAGGAGTCCACTTACCGTGTAGAGAAAGTGCGTCCATTTTCCTCCTGGGGAACTATGAGCTACTCCGTTTATTTGGGACATTCTCAACATTCCGAGAGCTGCTGGAGAGACAGCCGTTTCAGTGCCTGAGCTGCTGGGGACTGTTGGAGGCTTGCTGCCGCTTCCTGGGATGCTACACTCGAACTCGCTTCTCTTCTTGCTCCCATCAGAAGAGGTGGTTGAGCAACCCGACTTGAAACCACTCCTTGCACCAGCAAAATTGCTTTCGACGGCTCCTGTGGGGTTTTGATCTTCCTCTCCAGCTTCAGGGACTATGCATGCCCCATGTCCTGCACTGGATGCGGAAGATGACTGCACGCCTGCTTCAGGAGTTTCTTCGAGTGATGTCTCGGCTGACCACCCGCTTTTACCGCATTCTTCTTTTTGAGGTAATATTGACTGCCATGGTTCTGGAACAGCTGTATTTCCTCTGGCAGGGTGGTAGCCGGTTCAGGCCCTGGCCACTGCAGGTTGGTTTAGCGATGATACGGGGCAATGGCATTCAGCCCCTCTTCGAGAACACATGGCCCTGATCTTTGTTCCTGACCATATTGTGGGGGTAGGATGGTCAGTGTTGGTACAGGACTTGCCTCTGCCAGATCCACTATCTGTGACTACTGCCTCTGTTACAATACCTCCCCCAAGGGACACTGAGACCAATTTGGCACACTTACGTCCTTTATCAGTACCGGATCCTTGTCCGCTGGTAACACCTCCCCTCCACACTGTCAACCCCTCTGGGTGTTTCTTCTTGGAATTCTACTGCCCCTATTTTGTCAGTACCTTTGCAGGAATCTTCTGTCCAGTTGGATACTTCAGGCCCTGGATTAGATGCACCTTTATCGGTTGGGGCTACTGTTGTGGCCACCCACGTTCATGGGCTGAACAAGTAGAACTGGCTGAAGATACCCGTGGTGTCTCTGGTTCAACTGCCGTTCCCGACTTGCCCCCCCCCCACTGCACAAGTGTGGGCCCAGTTCTGACAAAAGCCTGTTTTTTCGTAGTCTCCTGCACCAGCACAACAACAAAATGCAGCGCGTCTTCTGTATACTGGGGGCCTTGATCCCCCACCCGACAGAGGCTATGTTGGGAAATTCCAGCTAAAGGAGTTCTTACACATCACTCCCAATGAACTCTATGCCCTCTTACACTCTCTTGATGGCTTTTTTGACCTTAACTTCCAAACCCCAGTTTACCTTGATAGGTTCTGGACTTCCTGTAATACAGTGAAAGATTCTCCATTCTGCTGACCAAACCTGCAGTCCGGGCAGATACAGTCCTATTGAAAAACGAGGGGGTTAAAGTTCAAGATATCTAATATTGGTTATCCCAGAGGTGTGAGGTGCTGGGTGCGCCTGAACCTATATTAGATGCAGAGATGTTTTGGACAGGCCATTGGCGCTTTAAAATTAAACTCCACCAAATCCATTATGGATTACAGCATATCCCCAGTGTCGCCTTCTTGGGCAGGAATAGAGCCCAGAGCTTCTATCCTGGACAGCCCAAGACTTGCTTTTGCTGTGGCTCTGATGGCCACCTCAGTAATGCCTGCGACAAGGTTCGATGTAATCTCTGTTTGACTCTGGGACACATTAGTGCACATTGTACTAACGCCCTCTGCTGTAATCTGTGTGAGGAATGTGGTCATTCCTACAGGAACTGTCCCTGGGCCCACCATAATAAGGATTAAGTTGACACCCAGGATGCTCTGCTGCTCAAAGCACATTTGGCCCAGCAACAGAAACGCCATAAGGAAGTGGCAGCCACTCTGGCTCATCAGATGGACTCCCCTCTGCCCGCTCTTCCGGCTGATAGGCCACCCCCTCTGGAACCGGTCCTTCCTTTTCTTCATCCTCCACCAATGTCTGCTTCTGACTCTTCTGAACTATCTCACTCTTCAGAGTTGGAACCTCGTGCCCTGCCGGAGCCCTCCCCTATGGACCAGGCTGCTCTGCAGACTCAGGATGCGATTCCCATGCCACCTCCTGATATGATGGCAGTTAGTCACAAATGCTCCCTGCATTCCCATAAGGCTGGCCCTAAGAGTTTGCTTGATGTTTCCTCAGTTTCTTCCATTCCGTTAGAGAACAAGTTTGCAGCCCTGGCTGGGGATGGCTCGGACTCTGATCTGTGCTCCCAGTCTGAGACTTCTTCCAATCCTACCACAACTGTGCCTAATTCCTCTGATATGGTAAATGACCCTCCTATAGCCTGTGCCAAAGGAAAACACCCCCCAAAAAAAACTTAAAATGGTACCCAAAAGGACTCCAGCTCCACCTATGTAGTGTGACTCTTAAGGGATTGTTTGTTCACTAACTTTGTTTCCTATGGCTTCCCCAGTATGTGTCACTACTGTTAATGCAAACATCATAAAAAATGTGACCAGATGCACTATGGTTTTTACCCTACTCAAAGATTGATGCTGTGTTTCTTCAGGAAACGTGCTTGACCTCTGCAGGTGGCATGTCTCAAGCCCAGCATCAGTGGTGCTGGGGCCCGTCCTTCTGGTCAGTTGGCTCAGATGTTTGCGATGGGGTAGGCTTACTGTTCTTGTCCCCCGGCGCCTCTCATACACAGTTAGTTGACATTGAGCCTGGTAGGGCCCTGTTGATCAACGCCCAATTCCATGGTTCCCCATGTCGATTCATTACAGTATATGCTTCACAGACGAAAAAGGTCAGATTGATCTTTTTACTCAGATCTGGCCTTATTTACACAGTTCCCGATGCATTATTTTTGAAGGGGACTTCGGTTGTTACCATGATGGTTGTGACAGAGGTGCCCGGACATGTTTACTGATTCCCTTTGTTTACAGACCCTTCTTCGCACTGCCAGTTTGGTGGATGCCTATCGGGCTGTTCACCCAACTGGTGGATTCACGTATTTCCACTCTGATTTAGCCACTCTCATTGATTTTATATTTATTTCAGCTCATCTCCACACTTCCCATATGGATTTGACCCTGGTTGAATCCTCAGGCCACCTTCTGCTTAGTGGTACTTTCTCTACTTCTTATGTCCTTTCCCTGGGAAGGGGCTATTGGCATCTGAATGAGGCTTTTGTTAGAGACACTGATATACGTGCCAAGGTGACTGACCTCCTTCTGGCTCGCCAAACCTTGACATGCATGGAAGATAACCTTCTTGACTGGCGGTTTGATACCAACCGAGATGTTGTAAAATTGATAATCCCTTTTTCTGTTCCAGATGTAAATCTGTTTATATCGAATACCTTTCGTTTTGGATGAAACTTGCACAGGTACTGTCCCTGTCCCATCTGGGTAAGGGAGACTTTGGCCCATTGATTGCTGCCCTCAAGGCCCGTATAACAACTCTCCAGTATGATAAAATTGATCCTTACTTATGGAGCATATTGTCGGCACCCAGGAAACTCTGGGTTTGGGCAGTCCTTTTACTGCTTGTAAGGAGAGGGTACATCATAGACACCTGACGCAGATTGTTACACCACAAGCCACACTTGTCACTGATGGGCAAGAGATTTTGTCCCAAATGTCTTCTCATTTATTTTCATTGTTTGGCATACAATCCTCTTCAGGGCCAGCTGCCACATTTTTAAATTTGATCTCTGTACGCTATCTACCCCGAGGATTTTGCTAGCCTGACTATGCCTATTTCTGCTGCTGAAATCGAACAGGCGATGGTACTTCGGTTGCATCTGGGCCTGATGGCCTCACTTCAGCCTTTTATAGACATTTCTCTCCCCAGATGTCTGCTATTTTGTTGGAAGTCTTTTAGGGTTTTATTTAACTCTAAAAATTGATTAGTGTTTTGCTCATAAAAGTGCTAAAACATTGTGAAAATGCATAGCACTTGCTTCACTGTGTTTAACAAACACTTCTAGAAAACCTATATAAATACCTTCTGTACAGTTAGTATTGTCCCAAGAAAAAAACTGCTAATCAGTTATTTAAAACCCTGTCTTTAATTGGCTCCTGTTAGATGGCAGTGTGTTTCGACCTTTTGGTGAAGCCATCCAGGTTTTGCTCTTTAAGAAAGGAGGTGCTGCTGATTTAAATAATTAGAGACCCCTTAATGTGCTGAATACTGACTTGAAGTTACTAATAAAAAAGATACTGACCGACCATTTAGCTTCTATTTCCCATCGTGTTATTTCCCCCCACCCACCCAGTCCTGCTTGGTTCCTGGCCACCACATTGCTGGCAGTCTCCTTGTCCTTCGGGAGGTGATTGCTTCAGGGATGTCAGGCAGGGATGTGAGTTGTGTAATGACACTAGATCAGGAGAAAGCATTTTATCACGTCTCTCACCTCTGCCTTTTTGATGCATTACAGCATTATGGTATTCCTCTGGGTTTCTGTACTTGGATACATAAGTTATATTTATTTATTTAAGAGTTTTACCAGGAAAGCATACTGAGCAGAGTACTGCTCGATTCCAGATGTGCCCGGGGGGGGGGGGGTGGTGAGAGCAGTCATACTTACAATATACAGGTATGATTTCAACAAACATATGGATCTGTTAAAATTTCCCAGTACTAAAAGGTGTACCCAGACTGGTGTTAAATGCTGGAAGTTAGGTTGTGAGAGGTACTAGGGGGAGGAGCAGGAAAACAGGAGCAGGATGCAGAGAAGTGAGTATTAAGAAGGACATTCCGGTGTGGAGTGCTGGTGGCATGTCTAATGTCTGCTGCCAGGGAGTTCCATAATTTGGGCAACCGGAAGCTGAAGGCAGCTTGGCCAGACTGGGTGGAGCTGTGCGGGATGTGCAGGAGCCGAGAGTCGATGTTCCTGAGAGTGTAAGCTGGTGGGGAAGGGCTGTGAGAGAGGACATCAAGTAGGAGGGGAGAGTCTGTGTCCAGAATTGGGCTGCAGTTCTAGCACAGTGAAGTAATCGCCGGTTATGGAGAGAAGGGAGATCCACGGACTGGTAGAGGTCACAGTGATGGGTGTTAGGAGGACGGTCCAAGGCGAACCTGCAGAAGGAGTTGAAGAGGGGGTCAAGCCTGGATAAGGAGGTTTGTGGGGCCGCACAGTAGACTACAGTGCCGTAATCCATAATCGGGAGGACCATTTTTTGGACTATTGCTAGTCGTGTTGGTAGAGGGATGCAGTTTTTGTTGCGGTAGAGGGCACCCAGCATGGGATGCAGTTTTTTGTGAAGAGCATCTATGTGCGCAGAAAAGTCAAGGTACTGATCTAACCAGACACCGAGATATCTATAGGAAGTGCAGGCCTTCAGTGGGGAGCTATCCAGAGTGTAGAATGTCGGAAGGGGGCAGGAAGGCGGGTTAGTTTGGCCCGAGAGCCGAAGGTGAGGGAGACTGTTTTATTTGAGTTTAAAAATAATTGATTTGAGAGGAACTAACGTTGGACGGAGTTGAAGTCCTTCTGCATTGGGGGATGAGCCAGAGGCAAACAACACCGTGTCAACAGCATACATGTGGATGGCGGTATGTGGGTATGCAACAGGCAAGTCGTTGAGGAAGATGGAGAACAGCAGAGGGCCAAGAACAGACCCTTGGGGGACTCCACTGGTGACTGGGAGAGAAGTGGAAATAGCCGAGCCAATCCGGACTGATTGTGCCCTACCTGCCAGAGTAGGAATGGAACCAATTAGTTGCAGACACAGACAATCCAGCATCGCAAATTTTGCCAACAACAGGGGATGCTGTATACCATATGAGGGCTTTGGCCAGGTCGATAAAGATAGCTGCAGTTATTTCCCCTTTGTCCATACCTGTAAGAATGGAGTTGGTGAGGCGAAGAAGCGAGGTGGTGGTGGAGTGATTCTTCCTGAACCTGGCCTGGAGAGGGGTGAAGAAAGATACGGCATCAAGATAGAGGCGGAGCTGGGATAGTACAAGGCGCTCTTGTATTTTGGCTAGTATGGGGAGCAGTGATATGGGACGGTAGTTGGATGGGAGGAAGGTCACCGCCTTTGCTAGCGGAATGACAGTGGCTTGTTTCCAAGTAGTAGGGACCAAGCCGAGTCTAAAAGACAGGTTATAGAGGGAGGTTAGAGGGTAAGCTATGGCAGGTGCAGAGAGCAGAAGCATTTTGGAGTCAATGCCTGATGGGCATTTACCTTTGGATGGGTTGAGTGACTGCAGTATTTTTAGTACCTGGTCAGGTGTGACTGGGCGGAGTGAGAAGGAGGCCGGAGAGGATACTGCCGGGGGAACGAAAGGCGGGGGATGGGGATGGGAGGCGAGTAGAGAAGATGCTGTGGTGGAGAATGTGAATTAAACTCAGTGGCAACTCGTATAGATCCACGATGATGTTTCCACCTATGTTGAGGGTGGAGACTGGGTTGGCGGGGTAAGAAGGGATTTTATAGATTTCCAGAATTGTGTAGGGTGAGCGAAGTCATTGTTGAAAGCAGACTTAAAGAAGTTAGATTTGGCCTGACGATGAGTCTGGTGCAAGCATTTCTTAGCGATCGGTAGTGCTGAAGGGCCGTATGAGCACCTGTAGCCTTGAACTATTTCCAGGCTCGGTCTCGGCCCGTAGTTGTTCCAAGAGGTTACTGATACCCAGGGCAAGTGTGCTCCTCTTACTCTGGATCTTCTGAGCAAGCGGCAAGTCCCAGATGGCTAGGAAGTTGGTAGAGAAAATTTTAGGACTGGCCCATGGAGGTGGTTGTGAGAAATGACTGACCAGTCAATGCTGGTAAGGTCATTTAGGTGAGAGCGCTAAGTCGAGGGATTTGTAAGCTCTGTTGTAAAGTGTGCGGGGAGGGCCTTGGGTTGGAAGATTTTGCGCACCATATAAATCATATGGTGATCACTCAGGGAGTCAGGTAATAGGCCAGCTTTAACTATCCGATGAGGGTGGGTGGTGAGGGCCCAATCCAATAGTGTATGTGTTTTGGATTTGTGGTTTAGGCGAGTGGGTTCCCCTATTTGCTGGGACAGGTTTAGAGCCTTGATTTGGGAACGTGTTTTGGTGGCTACGCTGCCTAGCCAGTCCTGGTTGAAATCACCAAGGATGTGGAGTTCACCGCTTCGTCAAGGGACCCCAGGTTCCTAGGTGGTCCAGGATGCTACCCAGTGGTGTGTCTGATGGACAGTATGACCTCTCATATATATATATATATATATATATAGGGATAGAGTGCGGAAGGGGGATTTTGATTAGTAGGGAATCTATTGAATTTTTGGGTGCAGTGGGGGTGATTATGGAGAACTGGAGTTTAGAGGAGATATACATGGCAGTGCCACCACCCTTCTTTTTGCCCTGTCTGTCTTGGCGGATTAAAGAGAACCCAGGTATTGAGAATTCCATGTCAAGGTTATGTGGCTTCAGCCAAGACTCAGTAATGATTACAATATCAGGGCGAAGGGATAGGACAGTAGTTTGTAGGGCTGCTGTTTTGTTCAGGAGGCTGCAGATGTTTAGGTGGACAATTTTGAACCCTCTTGGGAGGTGGGTATCCAGTGCAGGAGATCGCCCAGCCATTGGGGATGGGGGACCTGGGTTACGTTCTACGTCCCCGGCTATAAGGAGAAGGAGAGCCAGGAAGTGCCTTGTTAGACGCATAATCTTTGGGGATGACCAGCGTGGAGGGGGGCGGATAAGAGTTTGTGAATTAGGCTTAGGGTCTAAGTAGAAGGGGATATATAAGGCTGGAAGGTCTGCATGGAAAGAGGGAGGGAGGATAGTGGCCTCCAGGGACCAGTTATGCCAGTGGTGCCGAGAAAGGTCCACTAGGGAAGAGGAGGAGGAGTGGAGGGGTGGCTTTGTAATCCCCGGGAAGAGTGGCAAGGCGCTAGGTAGTATTGGGTGGGATGAGGGAGGAAGGAAAGATAAGATTAGGCAAAGCATAGTAAATGTCAATGGGAGATACTTCATTTTAATATTGGATTTGAGAGCTGCTCAAGGGTGGCCACTAGTGACTGAATAGTATAAAGAGCTAATGGGAAAGTGGGCTGATTGGTTCACGCACACACGAGGTCAACCCTATAAAAGGAGGAGCTCACCAAGGGTGGTGGTGGGGGCACGAGGTCAACCCTATGAAGAGGAGCTCACCAAGGGTGGTGAGGCGGTGGGAGCCTGCGCATAAGCAGGCGAGACCTTCAAAATCTCTCAGGCAACCTCTGTCTCTCTCTGCTGGCTGGGATCGCTACCTGCAATTTTGGGCTGCTCCATTTGCTGCGGGGTTGTCGGAGGCTCAGGGGAGGGTCGAACCAGCTTGCCCTCACGACCGCACTGATGGAAAGAAAAAGAGAGGCACATTAAGTATTGGTCGGTGGGGAGGTGGAGCTACAGCAGGTATGTGGTAATGCAGCTATACATGTACTTAGGCAGAATTCAGCAGTAAGTAAGGCTCAGGCTCAGATTACATGCAGAGTTTGTCACAGCAGAAAGCTCTGTGCTCCCATTTAGCCTACGGTTATAAACGAGTCTTTAAGTCCCCTTTAAAATAAATTACAGTACAAAATGTTCCCCTAGGTGGAAATCCTGAGTCGGTGGAGGCAGTGTGTGGTGGAAAAAAAAAACATCGCCACTGCTCCACTGATGGGAAACCAAGACAGGCAGTAGAAAGTCAGGGTCCAGAAAAAGGCGCCAAGTTCAAAATCTCTGGCGCAGCACTCTGTCTCTGCTACAAGCGCGGGATCGCTACCTGCAATTTCGGGCTGCTCCGTTTGCACTGGGGTTGTCGGAGGCTCAGGAGGGCTCGAACCAGCTTGCCTCACGATCACACTGCAGTTTCGGCTGCCTGCTTTTGCCGCGGGGGTTGTTTGAGGCTCAGGGAGGGCTTGAACCAGCTTGCCCTCATGACCAAGCACTGCAATTTTGGGCTGCTCTGTTTTGCTGCTGGGGTTGTCGGTACTAGGGAGGGCTCAACTAGCTAATCACGATCGTGACATGGTGCTGCCTCTGTGATTCCGCTTTCAATGGGCATTTGGGCCAGTGTTTCCAGTTGGGACTGGCGATCGTCAAGGCTGTCTCCTCAGCCCCTCCTTTATAGAAACATAGAAACATAGACTTTGACGGCAGATAAGGACCGCTAGGCCCATCTAGTCTGCCCATTTCCCTACCTACAGGATAGGCCGCAGATTCTAGTTAACCAACAGCCTATTTCTTCCTACCCCCCACAAGAATTGCCTTATGTCTGTCCCATGCATTCTTGAATTCTCCCACAGTTTTAGACCCCACAACCTCCTCAGGAAGGCTGTTCCATGCATCCACTACCCTCTCTGTGAAATAATACTTCCTCACATTGCCCCTGAACCGCCTCCTTATATCTTTAAATTGTGTCCCCTTGTTCTTGCACATCTCTTTTTCTGAAAGATGCTACCCTCTTGGACTTTGTTGATTCCACTGAGGTACTTAAAAGTTTCTATCATGTCCCCTCTCCTTCTTTCCTCAAGGGTATACATATTAAGCTCCTTTAGTCTCTCCTCATACGGCTTCTCTTGCAGACCCTGCACCATTTTAGTTGCCCTCCTCTGGACTACCTCTATCCTGTCTATGTCCTTATGGAGATGGGGTCTCCAGAACTGGACGCTAGTACTCCAGATGGGGTCTCACCACTCGTCTGTACAGAGGATAACATCTTCCTGTTTCTGCTGCTGATGCCTCTCCTGTACATCCCAGTATACCCCCAGCCCTCCCTACTGCCTTCTCACATTGCTTGCTAACCTTAAGGTCATCTGATATGATTACCCCCAGGTCCCTTTCCTTTTGTTGTTGTTACAACCTCCCCCACCCATTGTGTATTCTTCCCTGGGTTCTTGTTTCCAGGCATTATTTTGCACTTCTTTGCATTGAATCCTAGCTGCCATACTTCTAACCATTCCTCCAACCTTGCCAAGTCCCTTTTCATCCTTTCCACGCCTCCTTGTGTATCAGCCTGCTGCAGATCTTGTGTCATCTGCAAAAGAATACTTTTCCTTCCAGTCCCTCTGCAATGTCACTGATGAAGACATTAAAAAGGACTGGACCCAATACTGAACCCTGCGGTACCCCACTAGTAACCCCTCTTTTTTCAGAGTGGACTCCATTTACAGTTACCTTCTGTGCCCTGTTGTGCAGCCAATGTTTTACCCAGGCTACCACCCTGGGACCCACTCCCAGGCTGGTTAATTTGACTATTAATCTTTTGTGTGGGACTGTGTCAAATGCCTTGCTAAAGTCTAGGTAGGCCATGTCCACAGCCCTCCTGGTCTGCTACTTTGTGCTAAAGTCTAGGTAGGCCATGTCCACAGCCGCTCCCTGGGGCTGTACTGTATTCGTCCCATTATCTGGAAAATACAGTCCCACCCACAAATTCACCGTATTATGGCCCCGAATGAGTTGGATTCTGTTACTGTTACCGCATATGTGGCTCATGTTACCCTTCTTGCCTGGGAGCTGCCATCTGGCTGTATGGCACTGGATGTGTTTCATTTACCCCTGTTTCCGGCGCACAGCTAAATGTAAATGTCACTGCCTGAAATTGGGAACGGCGGATAGCCCTGTGACTGACATTGGTGGTATCTCTGTGGCAGTGGAACTGCTTCAGATACTTGATGACATGGCCTTCCTTAATTGGGAAGCCAAGCTTGCCTCTTGTGCCCCTAGAGTGCTGGTCTGGAAGTCTTGGAAATAGACTAAGAAGAAAAAGGTTGCAATTTTGAAAAAGTTATTTCTTCCTCTGTTCACCTATTTAAGTATGGTGTTCCATCTCCCTAAATCTTTAGAAGTTCATTTCCTTAGTTAATTTTTTCAAGTTATTTGGGGGAGCAGGTTGAAACCTTTTGAAGAGGGTGGTGGTGTATTCTCCCTTTTGCTTAGGGTGGGCTGAATATGCTCAACCCACTGGTTTCCATGTTATGTCATTTTCTTAATTGGTAGTGAAACCCTACCTTTTAGGGACCCCATGGTTTTGGAGCTGATTGGTCACTTGTTGTCTGGAAGTAGTCCTGACTACTTGAAGGGCAGGGACCCTGTTTCCTTACATGGCTTGTTAAGCCCCTGCTTATGTCCTCACTTTGGTTGATTTGTCCTTCGTTTGTCCATGATAATATAATGGTTGTTTATAAATTTGTTATCCCTTTAATAAAAACTTCCCCTACTCTTACCAAGAAGTGCCATGAGATCTTTAATGTCCTCCTGAACAACCACCAGAACAGGCAGATGGTACCTCGGTTTAATGTCTCATCCAAAAACGGTACCTCAGGAGTGCAGCACACCTTCTTGATGCACTACAGTGTCAGGATTGGATTTTAGCCCACGTTCCCGGTGTGGGGCTAGAACCCACCACCTTCCAGTCTTTCAGCCTCAGAGGTGAGTGTGCTACCTGCTGAGCCACTGACAAAGCAATTTCTATGTGCATAATAGCAATGCAGCATGCATTATTTGTTGGGGACTATTTCGCAAGGTGGCAGGATATAGTACTTGTCTTGCTCTTTAAACAGCTAGCTAAAAAACAGCTTTCTGGAGTTTTGTTGTTGTTTAAAGATAACCCATGTTATAAGTGCAATAACCCACTCCAGGATATGGGGTTATAGGCATTTAATGCATGCCTGGGGTGCTGTGAGGACACTCTGCCTGTGGCCTCATGCCTCATAATGCACCCCCAGGCATGCATTAAATGCCTATAACCCCATACCCTGGAGTGGGTTATTGCTAACTTGTAACATGGCACTGAACCTGATGCTGAAATGGAGAAAGCAGATTGGTGGGAATGCATCAGCTGACGAAAAGCGAGCGGGTATTAACACAGCAGTAGAGCCCGCTCGCTAGTGCATGTACTAGGAAGTAGAGAGAGGTGATGTCGGGGGCGAGCATTAGCGAGCGGGTATTAACACAGCAGTAGAGCCCGCTCGCTAGTGCATGTACTAGGAAATAGAGAGAGGTGATGTCGGGGTCGAGCATCAGCACTCACAACGAGCCGTAATGTTAACCGTGTGGCTAGTAAACAAAAGGAGCTCTGCTGTAACATTAATCCCAGAATAAATATAATGTCAGACAAAACCCTACGTTCTCCCATCACTGCATATGGTGGTCCTCCTCTACTCAAGTCAAATAAATCCCCAGAGTAACTATCAGCAGCCAACTGATGTGGCACGTCCCGTGTAAAGTCAGACCTCAAGTGAAGTGCGAGACAGGCACAGCACTACAATGTGACGGGCGCTACCAATCTACCAACTCAAGACGGCAGTTATTGCCCTCCACCTGCAACCCGATTCTCTTCTCCTTCTGATGAGTTTTAATTACTTACTGAAATCGTAACTCGGTGCAACCCAGCCATCTTCACTCATCCATAGGCGAGGCTACTGGTCCCCCCTCCGCGATCCCCGACAGCACTACCGGCCAACGAACAGTTGGAGTACACGCGACAGCATGCTAGAACGCCAATCAGAGTCTCACAGAGGCGGGCACTCTGTGGTTGGCTGCTACTGGGTTTAGGTTGTCCCGGTCGGCTAGGGTCCTTAGAAAGGTATGTAGGTCCGCAATTTTTAACCATGCAATCAGTGTGAGGCATTCACAGTCTGGTTTAAAGACAGCTAATGAAACGACTGTCAAGTGCTGCGCAAGAGTATTATGCACAGCAGAGACGATGGAAATGTGTATCGGGGTAGCGGGGACGGCGCCGCGGTCTCACACTATCGACTATGCTGGGGCGAAGCCGCTGCATTCCGTGGCATCTACCAGTAGCACTGTCAGGCAAGGTCTGTGTAATGTAGACTAGCAGTGGGACAATATGCGCCTGACACTTGCCATGTTACAAGCGCGTTAATCACCTTCAGCCTCGGGCTCTACCGGTGATTAATGCCCGCTGGGAGGGCGCCCTCGGGCTGCGCCCTCGTGCACGAACCCCCTCAGCGGGCATTAATCCACTGGTAGAGCCCTCAGCTGGCGGTGATTAATGCTTACATGTACAATTACTACTATATGTCTGTTGTGGGTATAAAAGAACGTTCTTTGGGTGAGAGAACTGCGAAGAGAAACTGAGTGATTCTAGCACATAAAGGACTTGAGATTAAACTCTTATAACCATAAGAGACACAGTAACTATGCATTTAAACATATAAATCCTGCTGAAGATTTCTGTCAAAAGAAATGGGGGGGGGGCACTGTGGAGCATTCAACAGGGTGGATGGTATTTTCAGAGCTCTGTTTTCAGCCAACTTAAATTTACTATTTTGATCTACTTAAACAAAAGGTATCCATATTGTATCATCTTGACCAAAAGCGGAATAGCTTGGGTGCAAAATGAGCTTGAAAAAGCAGCATCAGCACGTATACTCGGGGCTTGACACTTACTTTAACAATCAGAGGACTAGCGCTTCTGCAAAATCTGGAGGCTCAGCTTCTTCCTCGCTGTCGGACCTTGCGCAGATTCTCCCGCTCCTAAGAAAGCTGCAGGAAATGGGAGACGAGACAAACTGTTGGTGGTTATGGAACAAAAATTTACTGACATGGAACGCAAGATCGATGCCAATATCACAGCGATTGCTGATCTTAGTGCATCATCGGAATGGCAGTCTGAGGTTCGCACAGGCCTGATCCATGACATCAGTTTCCTGAGAATGAAGGTGGAGATGTTGGAGAATGGCTTGCGGCAGAGGAACATCAGGATCGTTGGATTCCCTCCTGGATATGCCAACCATGCTGAACTGACGTCTGTACTTGACCGTATAATTTTTGAGGATCTCGAACTACTGCATAAAGACATGTGTATCAGTATCGTGCAGGCCTTCACTATCCCTGTGGGGCTTGGACCTAAAGGGGGCTGTACCACACGACCATGAACAGTGATACTGACCTTGTCCACCCAGAGGCTAGAACACCTCTATTGCAAGCACGGAAAAAGAGGACATTGTCTGGGAGGGCAGTCGTTTTGGGGTTTTCCCGGATCTGTCCTCCCAAACGCAAAATTGTAAGAAAAAACTACAAGCTGTTAAAAAAAAAAAAAAAAAAAGTCACTTCTGGCTAAGAAGTGAAGGCCCAGATGCTATATCCAGCAGGTCTGCAAATTTATCAACAGCAAAAATTCCATGTTTTTACTGACCCAGAGGCTGCATCCAGTTTTTCAGATAAACTGCTCTCCCAAATGGACTCTAGGGCTTCGGATCAAGACTCTGAAGGGGAGCCAGAGTGACTGTAGCGGAACTGGGGTTATTTCTCTTGCTGCCCTGTGATGCCTAGTGAGGTCCCACGGACATAGTAAAGTGGACTGCCTAGTGAATGCTCCTTATTATGCATAGCAAGTTTGGTTAGTTTGTTTAATAGTTTCTAAGGTTTACTGATTCCTGCATTTCTAGCCTACAGGTTACCTTTTCTTGCAAAGGGACAGAGTTCTAACTGGGGTACTGCGTTACTCCACTCAGTTTGTGGACTTTAAACATTTCTTCAGTGATATTCTTCCCCGTACATGGTCCCACATAGAGGACCTTTGAGTGTAAAGCTTTAGCTTAACTTAACCAAGCTCAGACAATCTATTTACTGTATAGTGTCCTAATTACATAGAAACACAGAAACCTAGACTTTGACGGTAGATAAGGACCACTTGGCCCACCCAGTCTGCTCATTTCCCTACCTATTGGATAAGCTGCAGAAACAGCCTAATTCTTCCTACCCCCCACTAGAATTGCCTTATGTCTGTCCCATGCATTCTTGAATTCCCCCACTGTTTTTGACCCCATGACCTCTTCAGAAAGGCCGTTCCATGCGTTCACCACCCTCTCCATGAAAAAATACTTCCTCACGTTGCCCTTGAGCTGTCCCCCCTCTATCTTCAAATTGTAACCCCTTGTTCTTGCACATCTTTTTTTCTCAAAGATGCTACCCTCCTGGACTTTGTTGATTCCCTTGAAGTACTTCAAAGTTTCTATCACGTTCCCCTTCTCCCTCCTTTCTTCGAGGATATACATATTAAGCTCCTTTTGTCTCTCTTCATATGGCTTCCTTTTGCCGGTATGCCGGGAGATTATGAAGGGTGGAGAGACACCAGACTCGTGGCAGCTATCCCACGTATCAGTCCTTCATAAGGAAGGGAAGGACCCTCTGGAGTGTGGGTCGTATAGACCCATTTCTCTATTAAATGTAGATTTAAAATTGTTTACTGGACTGTTGGCTGGCTGAGTACAGGCACATATTTCCTCATTAGTGCTTGAGGACCAGACAGGATTTAACCCTGGAAGATTTTTATCTAACAATATTAGATGATTGCTTAATATCATCTCCTCCCAAAGTGCTCAGAATAAATTCAAAATAGCTATATCCATGGACGCAGAAAAAGCATTTGATAGGGTAAATTAGCAATTTCTAAAAGTGTCCATGGACAGAATGACATTCGATCCTAAATTCTTACACACCATTTCCCAACTATATAGGAACCCTAAAGCACTGGTGAGGGTGAACGGGGTGAGTTCCCTTTTCTTCCCCTTGGTTAGAGGCACCCGGCAGGGTTGCCCTTTTTCCCCATTGTTATCTTCCCTATGCATAGAGCCCTTAGCAATGAAAATAAGACAGTCAAGAGATCTTGGGCATCACAGTGGGGGGCTCCGAACTTTTTTTTTTTTTATCTTCCCAGAAAATTCAGTGCCATCACTCTGCAAGGTACTTCAATCCTTCAGTGAGATTTCAGGATATAAGATTAACTTTTCTAAATCTGAGGCCCTAGTACTAAGTGGGAAGACACCTCAGAGATTTAAAGAGGAGTTCCCCTTCAGATGGGCTCCATGGGGTCAGATTAGATACCTGGGCATACAAATATCGGTAGATTTATCTAAGCTCTTTTCCTTAAATTATGGAAAGTTATGGGACTCTGTAGAGAAGGACCTGTCATGGTGGTGTTACTTGCCACTCACCTTGGTGGGATGAATAGCTGTGGTAAAAATGAACATCCTGCCCCGACTCCTCTTTCTATTCCAGTGCCTTGCTTTGAGACTCCCCTTGTTCTTCTGGAATAAGTTAATGAGGGAAGTCCAAAGATTCATATGTCAATTTAAAAAACCCAGGATAGCGAGATGCTTTTTACATCTACCTAGTGAAGTGGGAGGGATGGCTTTACCCAGTCTTTGGTTATATTACATAGCCGCACAGATGGGACCCGTTCTGTCCTGGGCTAAGCAGAGGGTGGAGTCACGATGGTATGAGATGGAGAATGAACTGCCCAAAGGGAGACCCCCTATATACCTTGGCCCTAACTTAGGTGTACCCACATTATGTTCGACTTGTTAGGAACAGATGCGTGAAACGAGGTCTGTATATACTTTCAAAGGTCAGAAAATTGACCGCCACCCAGACGGAGTGAGCCCCCTGTCTCTTATCAGATACGAGACAGATTTCTTTCCCCCCCATGTTAGACTTGGGGTATGCCAGATGGGGAGGCAAGGGGAATTGCAAGATTTATTCAGTTGATAGAGAATGGAAGATGTATTTCCTTCCAGAGAGCAAAAGACAAAATTGGATGGGGAAACTCGGGAGTTTCTTCAGTATATGCAGGTAAGGCACTTCTTACATTCCTTGAGCCACATGGAGGGTCTGACCAGGCCCTGTTCAGGATGGGAAAACTTCCTGTATGGACTAGTGACAGTGGCAGCTAAGATAAGGCATGTGACGAGTCTCTATAAGCTGTTGATGGAGGCAGGGGGGGACACGCTGCATGGGCACAAGGTAGCCTGGAAGCAAGAGGTGAATGTGGTTATAAAGGAATCTGATTGGAATTGTAGATTAAAATTTGTATGGAAGGTCACCTCGTCCCCTGGTTAGCAAGAGTTTTATTGGAAAGTCCACATCTGCTATTTCCATGTACCCACTGTTACACAACACTATTCAGCCAGCAACACGGCTTGTAGGAGGAGATGTGGGGGTGGTGGGAATCACTGGCACATTGTTTGGGCCTACCCTGTGTCCTCTACCTTTTGGAGGGCGATTCATACAGTGGTCCAGGGTGTCACAGGGATTCTCATCCCACTCACTTTTGAGGAGTGGGTTTTGGGAACCGCCACTGCAGTGCATTTAAAGGGTGACTCCCGTAAATTGGTATTGATCCTTCTAGCGGTAAGCTTAAAATGTATTACAGCCATATTGCTTAGTCAGGAGCCAGCGACATTGCAGGAATGGATTGGCAGGGTAAAAGATGTAGTGACGATGGAGTCTCTCATGGCCAGATTGAGACTCCAGCAAGACCGCTACACCCAACACTGACAGGCATGGGAATCCTGGTTATTACAGAGAGAATGACCTAAAAGGCATAACCAGCTGGGAGTTCTTAAGTTTTGATATTTGATGCTGGGAACAGAATGATACAGCTGGAGAGGTGGGCTCTAGGGCTTGAGATGCTCAGTACTTTGGTCTGTTCACCATCTGGCCAATGGGGACGGAATGACACAGCTGGAGAGGTGGGCTCTATGGCTTGAGATGCTCAGTGCTTTGGTCTGTTCACCATCTGGCCAACATTTTCCCCAAGGAACAACCTTCAAGTAACCAGAGAACATAAATAGCAGCTTAACAAAGTTACTTCGTGTCTAATTCTGTCCTATGTTTTATTAGTAGAAGTTAATAGGTGTGGGGGAGTAAGAACACTCAGTAAAAGTTGAGGCACAGTTCTGTGGCTCTCTAAGATAGGATATAGTCTCACATTAATATTAAGCTTCACCTGTGTATAATTAAGTAGTAGCAATGCTAGCATTAAATGGAAGCAGGTGACACACCGCAGCCAGTATCATACACTGTGTAACTGACAAAATGGTACAACCAATCAGAAGGTTCAATATTTCTGTATTGCAACTGGCAATGACTGTATGTAAAATCTGTAATACTGTGGTGATAAGATGCTGAATAAAGCTGAGTTTCAAAAAAAAAAAAGGGGGTAGTCCATGATGTCACTAGTTCTCCCCTTAGTGCTTTTAGAATTCTGGGGTGAATCCCATCAGGGCTCATTGCTTTGTCCACCTTCAGTTTTAGAAGTTATTTCAGAAACCTTTCTTCTGTGAATGGATTGGTATCAACCCCTCTATTCAGAGTGCTTCTAGTGATTGGATTAGGTACTTCCCCTTCCTCCTCTTTTGTGAATACTGAGCAGAAGTATTCGTTCAGTTTCCCTACTGTTTTACTGTCACCCTCTGCCCACGCACCCACCCTCTCTCCCCTTTATTAAGCCTCACTATCCCTCCCTTGGTCTTTCTTCCCCAAAATATTATATGAGTCTGCGAATAGGAGAAAAGCTCTGAGCATTGACCTTAAATTGTTTAATTTAGTATCCTGAGGTGAGAGTAATATATTCCACGTGCTCATTCTCTCAGTACATTTACATAGTGGTGGATATGAATACAGTGCAGGGCTTCAAACAGGCATGGGACAGGCATAAGGGAGCAGTACAGATGAGTATGAATAGATAGGCCATTGACAGAGCAAAGGCCGATGGCACATTCATAAGGCAGAAAAAGAAATGGGCAGACTGGATGGGCCTTGCAGTCCTTATCTGCCATCAACTTCTACGTTTCCTGCTGTGACTTAAGGGGTGGAGGGCCCTGGTCTGGGAACTATACTGCCTTTTAATAGTGGTCTTTATTTCTGATTTTTACTTTACGGACAATATGAGCTTTGTGCCTATTATTGGAATATGTACGTTTTACTGTGTACATATTACTATTTGTATGATAAAAATTCAGGAATGAATAGTACAAAAAAGAAATGGAACTTAAATTTAAAAGCAAAAAAGAGAAAAGTTTTACTTGGCAGAAAAGTAGAAAAACACCTGTATGGAAAAGGGTCTATGCCAGCTGAACAAAGAACTTCAGAATTTCCAAACTGTTTGCATGGACACTTCTTGTGGTTACGAGTAGCTGAAATGTTTGGAAATAAACAGCTCTGACTGGCTGATAATGATATCATGATTTAGTAAGCATTAAGACACCACAGGGTGTTTTATTTTCATAAACTGCCAGGCCAGGTGTGCTGTGAGGCACTGGTTGCTTGCGTTGAATGCCTTCAACCGCCTGGAAGTGCAGTTTTATGAAAAGAAATCAGCATCTTAAAGTGTCCTACTGCACTTTTAAAATAGGTAACTTGTAAAAAACCAAAAAATAAAGATTATTCCATTTTTTTATAAACAAAAAAAACAATGTGTTTACAAAAGGTTTATTATTCAAAAGAAAAAAGTAGTAATTTTTTGTAGTGTTGCCACGAGGTGATGCTGCATTCCTAGTTTAACACAGTAGATTGGGTTGTTGAAAAGAATACGAAAACAAAATTCCTCACTCACAATGCAGAAGTGCAAGGTAGAATGTGTTTGTGAGCTTTTTTGTTTATTGAAAGTGGTACCTATAGGACTAGGAGCATTCTGTGATTGGCACTGGTGACCATTGGTGCTATGATCACAATTGCGACCAGGACTGGGAGTCTTTTTTTTTTTTTACTTTCTATTTTTCTGTCCTTACGCCCCCAGTCTCCGACTCTTCAGGGGCATCTGGGAGTCATCTCTATGCCCATCACCCTTCCCTTGAGCCACTCTGCGCCCCATGGAGCCACGGCTGTACCCCCCAGGCAGGTAACGAGGTGGGTCCTGTACACCCCGTATGCTTACTTGTCTCGTCGGGCAGGGTGGTTGGGGTGGTGATGGCAAATCGAGGGCACACTCCTGGTACTCCGTCTTCCTAGAGACGGAGGGTTGTTTGTTATCTTTCTGGTTTTCTCCCCATGTGTGGTGTGTGCACCCTGACGTCTAGGCACAACGCGCCAACGTATACCACATGTCATGGCCAGCCTTCCCTGCAGTCAGGGCTTGCTGTACCTTGAGCCTCCGCTCGGGGTCGCACAAGTTGTGGGCTTTGGCCCCCTTCCTCCCCTTGGAGAAGGCGAGCTGTCGTGGGATGCTCGAGGCTTCTCCCCTGGCTGGCTGTCCAGCGACCTGAGTCCACTCCCGAACCCGGCTCGCCGGGCGTCGCAAGTGGAAATCCTTTTTTTTTTTTTTTTTGTTAACTATTTTTCCCTACCATCACCGCTGGCTGGGGCCCCTTCATTTGACCTATCTGTTCCCCTCCTACCTGAAATCCTCCCAGTTGTGCCCCTTGTCCTCGGCACACCCACGAGACACTGATGGAGCAATACTCCGGAATTCACCCCCTGGAGTGGGGCTGCCTTCTGCCCCTTGGTGCTTTCTTCTGGTGCTTCCACGGGTGGAGGTGACGCCGAGACCAGGTTCACAGAGGACAGGATCCAGTGCTGGAGATGGTGGCAGGTGACATCTATCCCCCAGCCAATGGGTGTTTTCCCTGTTCTGTGAGAGCGCCACCTAGGAGCCCAGACGTGCAATGACGTCCATTGCGGCTGGGTGCGCTCCCGCACCTTGCCCACAGATGTCTGCCGAGGCTCCTCCCCTGTGTCAGCGTGATCCCGGACTGCAGCGCTCCCAACCTCCACTGGGAGCCACTCGCTCTGGGGAGTTATCCACTCACCCTCCCCAGGAGAGGAGAGGAGAGCAGTCCTCCAGACGCTCAGTCCTCTCCTTCCCCGCCAACCCGAGCTCGCTCACAAACCTGGGTCGCCAGTGTGGCACGAGGTGTGGCATCCAGCGCCTCAACCCTCAGCGCCATCGGGCTGGCCTGGACTGGAAGTCTTATTAGGGACCGGGAATGGGAGTAGAGCTTTTGGCACTGGTGGCTTTATATATTCAGGCTGTGATTGCAACCAGGAGATGGTGAAGTTTTTGCAGGGAGAGTTAGGATGGTAAGTTGTTGGGACTGGCAGATGGACAGGGAGCTGTGGCCACAGCAGGAAGCAGGATGGTATTTGTCAGCACCAGGACCTGGGGAAATACTGCTGTGGAGCATTTGACATGCTCTCTTGGGGCAGTGACTCAGGTTATTATGAGAGAGGCGAGTCATCTTCAAAAAACAGACCTACATTTTAAAAACTGCCATACAAGATGTGCAGTTTCAGTGTATGTGTGCAGAGCTTGTGGTTGTGTGGGACAGGTAGCGTTGGATCGATCAAGCGTTGAAACCCTTGTGAGATCCAAGGATTGCCGGTTAATGCAGTGAATTGGACTGCCCTTTACTCCCTGATGGACATCTCAGTGGCAATGAACTTCTTCACTGAAGCCATCCTTCGGATTCAGGACAAACATTTCCTAAATTACTACAAGAAGGGTACGTGGTGGCTGCCTACAGGATCCTCATTGGGGGGAAAAATATACTGTCCAAATTGCCCATCTCCATATGAACCACACATTGATGGTTCAAATAAAACTGCAGCACCGCATTTGAGGATCTGGGAACTGTTTGTTGCGAGACTGCAGTTGGCTCATTTCCAGCTGGCATGCCATCAGTCTGGATGACTAAGTAATTGAGGGCTTTAACTCATGACCTTCATACATACTGAGTGTTAAATAATTTACTTGGTTGGCATATTTTGTTGTTTATTTTTTAGTAGTTTTTGAAATGTACTGAGAAAGGGAGTTTTTTTTTTTTTTTAATTCTATTTATTCACCCCTCACCTTAGCCTCTCTCCAGCGTGGTCACTCAGTGCTGCAACTTATCCCATCCTGCCTGAAGCCCCATGTTGCTCATCCTTGGTAAGGGGGACCCCTCTTCCATCATGGCTAGCCTGGCCCCCCATATCTGAGTTCCCCCGGGAAAGGACCGCTGCACTTCTTGTAGCACTCTGTCTATGGTACTGGAGGGCTACCTGCTTGGAAGGACTGAAGCGAGCATCCCGGTGCCCAACGTTGAACGTGGTGTCGTGACCTCTGGGCCCACCTTCGTCTACCAATGGCTTTTTTGTTTGTTTGTTTTTTTCTTAAAAACACATTTGTCCCCATAGACGCCATATGGCATTGGAACCATCCATTGCTAGATCTGACCCAAAATGGCCACCGAGAGCAAATGAGTTAAGTGCTGTTTTGCCCCCCCCCCCTCCCCCAGAACTCGGATGTGCACTGATGTCCGCCGCAGCTCTCTACCCCCTACTGCAGCCCTAGGCTTGAGTGGTACCTCCGGCTTCCACTGGGGGGTGCTGCCATGCCGGGCAAGCCCTGGATCCCTCCCCGAGAGAAGAGAGCTGTCCTCCAGACACTCGATCCTCTCTCTCCCCAGCCAACCCCCAGCGGCCCTTGCTCATTCCCGAACATGGGTCACTGGCATGGCACGAGGTGTAGCGTCTAGCACCTCAGCGTCACCAGTCCAACTCTGAGAAAGGGAGTTTCTTGCATCATAATATGTAACAAACAAAATTTAAACAAAGTAAAGGCAAATGTGGTTGTAAGGCATATGTGTCATAACAATATGGCTACTAGAAACATTTTTAAAAATATTTCTATGCGGCATTGATGGATTATGTGCTGCATCCGAGATTGCTGAAAGAAGTGCAAACCTGTAGGTTTCTTTTCCTAAACAACTTGGCTTCAGAACCTGTTTGGCTAATCAGTACGCAGAAAATTCCTTACCCGTTTTATGATTTATAGTTATAATGGAGGACAAGGTTCTGCAGGTCGGAACCTTGTCCGATTCCATAAGCGACAACTCCTCTACTTATATTCTCTGGTCAAACAAAAGTAAGCGCCCCCCCCCCCACCTCCAGTTACCTGTTCTTCCATGATTTCGACAAGCCTGACTCCATTAACCTACTACATGATGTTAATGCAGTGAATTGGACTGCCCTTTACTCCCTGATGGACATCTCAGTGGCAGTGAACTTCTTCACTGAAGCCATCCTTCGGATTCAGGACAAACATTTCCTAAATTACTACAAGAAGGGTACATGGTGGCTGCACCAGATGGGTCACTTAGGAGCTCTTGGCTGTTACAAAAGAGAGGGATGCAGTGTGGATCGCCTACAGACGGTCACCCACTCCTGACTTCTGGCACAATTTTAGGAGAGTGCGTAACAAATGCAAGCAGTCTGCTAGGGCTCGAAAATGCGATTTCTATCAGAGTCTTCACTGAAAACCTTACCAACCATCGACAGTTTTGGGACACCCTTAGCTACCTCCTTACTCCTCGTTCCCATAGCCCTGTAGTCCAACTTAACCCCTCCCCAACCAACCCACTGACTGACCTGTTGGAGGTTGCACAAGTGTTTAACTTAAAATTCACTGGCCTCTCTGCCCACCTCTGTAAACTCCCCTCTCAGTAACTCCCTACTCCTGGAGTGGGCGCTTGTGACCACCCTTTCCATCCCCTCCCCGTCCACCCCCCACCCCACCTTTTTACTTTAGGGCAATCACAAAAAGCTTAACACCGAACTCCTTAGGAGCCTCCTCTAGTGGTAGCCCTGGCTTCAATGGCCTCTACCCCTCCCATATCAAGCTCGCAGCCCCTGCCATCTCCCAACCTCTGACTTTCATTTTTAACCTCGCTTTGGCCTCGGCTACCATGCCTGCCCCTTGGAAGGTTGCTAAAGTCGTCCCTATTTTTAAAGCAGGGGAACCCTCTCCTCTGACATTTACCAACTGACCTCCATTTTCCCCCACCTTAGCAAGCTTCTAGAAAAGGTTGTCCACTATCAACTCTCTGACCACATTGACAAGTATAACCTCTTGTGTAATCAGCAACATGGGTTCAAAAATAATCACAGCTCCACCTCTTGCCCTTGCCCTCTTTACTGAGCATGTTCTCAGGAACATGGATTGGGGTAAAGTTACTGGGGCAGTGTTTGTGAATTTGACAAAGGCTTTTAACCTGGTCAGTCACCCCCTACTCCTTACTAAGCTTCTCCAACTCGGCTGCTCCCTCAAGACTCGGCAGTGGTTCCTGAGTTACCTGACTGGCCGTTCTCAGTCGGTGACTGTAGGTACCACCACCTCTCCTGAACTGCCCATCACTACAGATGTCCCCAGGGCTCCATCTTGTGACCCTTACTATTCTCCCTTTTCATTAACTCCCTCCTGCCGACAGCCGTAACTGCCCTGCCCTACTGTATGCAGATGACTTAGTCTTCCACCACAGTGACAAATCCATCCAGAACATATTCTCTGCCCTTACCCAAAATTATGGCCACACCCACAACTGGTTCTTACCAACTATGCGCCTGGTTAACGAGGAAGAAAACTAAGGCTATGCTCCTTGGTTCCAAGCCTTACCTGGCTAATGCCACTAAATCTAACTCCTCCCTCCTTGTGCTCTTCCCATCTGGAGTTCCCCTGCAGTTAGTCTCTGAGTTCAAATATCTGGATGTAACCCTTGACCCACACCTTTCCTGTACCATGCACATAAACACTGTCGTAGGCAGAATCAATCAAAAACTCGGCACAGCTTATCATGTAATAAACTGTCTTATCTCCACTGCCCAACTAGCCATTGCCCATGGGAACCTGCTCCCTATCCTTGACTATTGCTCTCCGATTTACTCCTCCTCTCTGTCCTCTACCCTTTGCCACAGACTAAACTCTGTTTATAATAGTGTTTGCCACTTCACGCTAATGGCTCCCTTCTCCACCTACCATTGCAACTTAAATCAGTCTCTTGGTTGACCCTCACTCAAGCGTTGCTTTCACCATGCACTTGGTAGTATCATTGATGACACAATGTGTGGGGTATCGAGTACCGAGTACCCATATGCTTCCCACCTCAAGGCACGTACTGTACTCTCTAGAAGCTACTAGACCTGACATTCGAATCTATATACATAGCATAATAAGCAGTGGTACAGAGAAGTAACTGCACAGTGTACAATGTACAGTTGCAAGCTCAATGAAAGCAGGTAACCTAGCTGTACAACAATAGATTGACACAGGATAGTGGAAAAAAAATTGGTTACAAGCAGTAATACTAATTTGAAACAGGGTAAACAGACTGCACCACAGTAACCTAGGAGGATAAATGGTTCAACAAGAAGCAATACCTAGGTGGAGATGAATAGGGAGAATGCAGGGAAGTTAGGTGCCGGTGGTGGTAAATAGAGGCACACACCAAGGGTGCTAGGGAGGAGATGGAGAAAGAAGCAGAGGAACTAAGTGCCAGTGGTGACATGGAGGCTCACATCAAAGTTACGATGTACTAGGGTAAGGAGGAGGGAAAGAAGAGCGGGAGTACAAGGGCAGGACAAATAGGGAAAAGATCTAGGGAGAGGGGGAGGTGAAAACACAGGGGAAAACAAGGTAACTAGTAGGGGCAGGGATGGGGAGAGGGAGGATAGAGACAGCTAGCACATAAGGGTGAGGGGTGAATGTACAGTGTAAAGCTGTGAACCAGGAGACGCTTGCAGTATTCCCTGGGTGGCAGTCAGGATTCATGATCCCATGCGCCATTTGTTGCGAGTTAGACCAGATTTTAGCTGGTCTAACTTTGCAGCACACTTGGGACCTTTTTAACGGGGCTTGTGCCAGTTATTTGGCGCAAGCCACTGTAAAGTGGGAAAAGGGTCGCAAATGTACGCAACCTTCTTGAATCGGGCGCTAGTTGCAGCAATGTGTTTGGCGCAGCTGTGAGAAACACTGGGTTTGACCCGAGCCCAGGGAGGTTAAGCGAGTAGCTGAGGGTGGTGGTGCCATACCTGGGTCTCTTGGTTCACAGCTTTACACTGTAACTCCTCCTTCTTTACCCCTTCCTGGACAGTAATGTGCCACCAGTCCCCCCACACTATCAGACAAACAGCATTCTGTTACCGCTCAGATGCCTCTCCTAGTTTATTAAGATGTTGCTGACAGTAGGGAATTGCTGTACAGTAGCACTGTTTCCAGTTGGCAACATGAATACAGTCAGTACTGTTCCTTTTTTTTAAGTCTTGCGTGGACATGATGGTCTGGTTCACTTGAAGATAAATTATCTACTGTCCGTTTTATCATTTGCTTGTATGGATAGAACAGATGGGTATATTAGATATGGTGGCATTGGCAAACCTGCAGAACTAGTGTTGAATTTAAGTTGCATTTTGCATGCTGTGCAGAAGTAAAGCATGCACCTTACTATCCCTTACCTTCTAATAACAAGAAGAAGTGTTTCATCTTAATTCCTGAACACCATTGTATCATCCCATTGGCCTTTTGGGCTGCCTGTCAAACCAATGAATATGGTCAATAGCCTTGACATGTTGCAACTATGTAAGATGAGATGCTGTACTAGCTCTTTTATTGGTATGAACATCATAGACTGAGGATGCATTTTTTCTTTTAAGTCTCTCACTGGCTGTCAATTTGCTCAGCCCTTGCCAACCTATTGGTTAGTGAATACTGTGCTGCCAAGACTGCATTTTACAGCTGAATGGCTGAAGATCTGTTTTTCCTATTCTGGAGTGCTGCGGATGTCTTTGACTTGAGTAGTACATCTATTTATGTTGGTATCCTCCTCCAGTTGTGTATTGCCTATAGGTCTGACTTATTACATACTGTATACACAGAAACCATAGAAATTGACTGCAGATAAGGACCACTTGGCCCACCCAGTCTGTCCATTTTCCCTACCTACTGTAATACTGCAGACCCTACTTGATCTCCAGCTTTATCCCCCCTTTCCTAACCACCAAGATTCCCTTATGTCTATCCCATGCTTTTTTGAATTCTGTTTCCGGTTTTGCCACCTACAGCCTCTGATGGGCGGCTATTCTATGCATCCACCACCCTTTCAGTGAAGAAATACTTTTTTTACATTTCCTCTGAGTCTACCTCCTTCCAGCTTCATAGCATGACCCCTTTTTCTTGAACATCTTTTTCTCTGAAAAATGCTTCCCTTCCGTACCTTATTTATACCCTTGAGGTATTTGAAAGTCTCTATCATATCCTTCCTCCCTCCTTTCCTCCAGGACGAACGTAGTGAGGTCCCGTAGTCTTTCCTCATAGGGCTTTTGGAGCAGACAATGCACCATTTTAGAAGAAATGCATAGAGGCAGCACTGAAAATGAACTTGCAAAGTTAAGTTTTAAAATAAAGTCAAGCGATCCACTGTAAATGAGACAAGACCGAACTCACAGCATTAACCCCAGTGCTTCGAGTCTTAGTGTGACTCTTCGTCCCCTGATTTTAAAACTTAACTTTGCAAGTTCATTTTTAGTGCTATCTTTGTGTGTTTCTTCTGTCAGCTTGTAGGCAAGCATCTGCTTGATTTCCAGGGTGCGGATTCCACCTGTGTTTTCTCCTACACCATTATAGTTGCCTTCTTCTTATCCACCTCCACTTTGTCTTTCCAGAGATGTGGTCTCCAGAACTGGATACAGTACTCTGGATGAGGTCTTGCCAATGATTTGTACAGCAGTATCACCACCTCCTCCTTTCTGCTGGTGATACCCCTCCCTATGTACCCAAACATCCCACTGTCTCTCCCCACTGCCTTGTCACACTGCTTGGCCACTTTTTAGGTTATCAAATATAATTATCTCCAGGTCCCTTTTCTCTTTGGTGGTTGTCTGTATCATTACCCTCATCTTGCACTTTGCCCCTGGGTTTCTGTGCCCCAAATGCATGATTTTGCTCTTCGCATTGAATCTTAGTTGTCACACTCTTGACCACTCCTCAAGCTTACTTAGATCCCTCCTCATTTTCTCCACACACCCCTGGAGTGTCAACCCTGTTGCAGATCTTTGTGTCATTTGCAAAAAGACATTCCTTCCCTTCTAACCCTTTTTCAGTGTCATCCATAAAGACATTAAAGAGGACTGGCCCCAGTACTGATCCCTGTGGCACCCCACTGGTCACCCTCCCCTCCGCGGAGTGAGCTCCATTTACCACAACCCACTGTCACCAATCCCTCAACCAATTTCTTACCAATTTTCTTGCCTTAGGACCCACTCCCAGGTTGCTCAGCTTGTGTACGAGTCTCCTATGTGGAACAGTGTAGAAGGCTTTGCTGAAATCTAGGTAGGCCACATCCACTGTTCCAGCCAGATCTAATTCCCTGGTCACCCAGACAAAGAAATCGGTATCAAATTTGTTTGACATGACCTCCCCCCAGTGAATCCATGCTGCCTCAGATCCTGTAAGCTGCTGGATTCAAGATATTCCACAATCCTTTCCTTCAGCAGTGATTCCATTAATTTCCCCACCACCGAAGTCAGGCTGACTGGCCTGTAGTTGCCAGCATCCTCCCTGCTCCCACTTTTGTGAAGTGGGAAAAAATCTGCCCTCCTCCTGTCCCCCAGAACCACTCCTGTCTCCAGCAAGTGGTTGAACAGGACAGTCAGTGGTGCTGCCAGCACCTCTCTAAGCTCCTTAAGTATCCTTGGATTATCCCGTCTGGCCTTATAGCCTCATCCACTTTCAGTTTTGCTAGTTCCTTCAGGATTCTGTCCTGTGTAAATGGATTGGTGTCCACCTTCCTTCCATTGATGCCCCTGTCATTTATCTGTTGTCCCTCTCCTTCCCCTTCATTTGTGAATACTGAACAAAAATATTTGTTTAGGATGTCTGCTTTGCCCTGGTCTCCCTCCATACATTCCCCTCTTTCCCTCCTTAGTCTTGCAATCTCTCCCTCGGTCTTTCTCCTTTCTCTTACATACCTGAAAAGTACCTTGTCCCCTTTCTTTATTGCCTGGGCTGTTTTCTCTTCCGTTTGGGCCTTTGTGCACCTCACTGCTTTCCCTGCCTCCCTCTGCTTCACCTGCTACATTTCCCTGTCCTACTACCTGTGAGTCTCCTTATATCTCCTGAATGCTAACTTTTTTACCCTTACCTTCCCCACAACTAACTTTCTTTCTTTCTTGGATTACAACCTTTGAGCTAGGAGCTTATTTACAAAGGTTCTGCATCAATGAATACGTACATCACTGGAACATTACAAACGTATAGTACAGAGTAGAATTAGCTTAAAACAGTAGTAAATGATTAATTGACGATTACAATGAAAACTAAAGTGGTCATAAAAGAAAAGAAAAATTTGATGGATAGGGAGGAGGGATAAGAGGTGATTGCAGGGAGAAATGGTTCCCTTTGTCTGGAGGAGAGAGATAGGGTGCGGGCAGGGGTTAGATAGAGGAAATGAGTGTAAGTGAGGTGGGGAGGCAAGAAAGAGGTGTTGTGCTAAGTGGGAGGTGTCGAGAAGAAGGGTTGAGAGGGTTGTGGACTCAGGGGTGTGAGTGGGGAGGTGTCGAGGAGAAGGGGTTGAGAGGGTAGTGGAGGCACTGGTGAGAGTGGGAGGTAAGAGGAGTAGAGGTAAGGAGGAGGTGGGAAGGGGAACAAAGGAAGTGGGGGGGAAGGTGAGAAGACAGAGGGGCTAAGAGGACAACTGCAAAGGGGAGGGGTAAAACTTTGTTAGGAAACTGTAGAGAGGACATAGGTGGATAGTCAGAACCATAACCGTGTTTTTATGTTTGCTTGCTCGCATGCGCAAGAAACATTATGCGGCAGCTTAGGAGAGAAGCGGGTTGTGGAGGTGCGGCACTGTGGCAGCCAACGGCAGCACTGCATTTGGGGTCTTGGCACTGGTGGACCAATGCAGGCACACTGTGCTGATGACATTGGTTTCCAAAAGTAGCACCAAATTGAAACGATTTTGCCGCTGCAGTGAGGGGCCACCTCGTCATTGCAGTGTCGGCCATTCCGCTGCAATGAGGGAGCGACCCTAGTGTAACATTTTTTGTAAACATGGAGGTAGCTTGCCGCTGCCTCACAGCCCCATGAAAGCCGATGGGGGTGGCCAATCCCCCTATCAGCATGCCCCCAACCCAGTTAATTTGCCGATGGGGGAGTCCACTCCCCATAGGAATAATGTAACCCTTCCCCCACTTGGTGTATGCCGAACGGGTGCCCAATCTCCCTTGGCATCATGCCCCCCTCAAACAGTCGTTCTTTGTCGACAGGGGGCCCAATCCCCTTTGGCTTAAGTCCCCCCCACCCCAAAAAAGGTAGGTGGCACACTGGGAGCCCACCCCAATGTGCTGAAAGCAAGACAGGGGAAAAAAAAAACCTTCCTGCGACTTTTTTTTTTTTCTCCGTGAAAGAAAGGAAATGGTCCCACGCCGGTCACCGTCCCCTCCCCAACCCGCACCCACCCACTGCGCGCCTGCCTCCCCTCCACCATATTTACCTCTGGAGCCTGGCCAGACGATCTCGTGGACTGGGAACACGTCTGCACTCTTCAAAGCCGACCGTGAACTGGAAGAAATGCTGGTAAGCTGTATAATGGCATAAACAGGGTTTTTTTCAACTTTGGTGCATATCTCAGGCATTTTTTTGGAATTTTGGCACCAAATTTTCAACATGGGGTTATTGAGACCCCTCCTCATGAATTCAGCCACTGTCATGGTGTTATTCGGTCCCGAAAGGTGATTTCATGGTCACTGCGCGGAATCACCTTTTGGGACCGATTAACAAAACGACAGTACCTGTGTTCATGAGGTGGGCTGTCAAAAAGCGTATGTTGCAAATTTGTTGAAAAAATCCAAACAAATGACTGTTTTACAAGCGTGTGTTGTGCAGTTTCCACACACGCTTGTAACTTCACGAATTTGTAATATTTTCACTCCAGATTATCAACATTGGCATTTTTCCACACCTCCTTATGAACAGTACAGCTGTCATTTTTCACATCCTGACCAAACTGCGTTTTCGCACTTTCGGTGCAGAGTAGCGTGGTCGCTGTGGGAAATCGGTGTTTGGGACACATTAAGAAAATCACAGTGACACTGTTCATGAGTAGAGGTCCTAAAATGCCTATGTTGAAAATTTGGTGACGAAAGTTCATAAAATGACACTGTTACGAGCATGCATTGCGCAGTTTCCACGCACCCGCATAACTTTGTGAATTTGTAATGTTTTCACTCCAGATTTTCAACATTGGCATTTTATCACACCTCCTTATGAACAGTACAGCTGTCATTTTTCATATCCTGCCCGAAATATGCACTTACACATCTGGCGCAGAATAGCACAGTCGCTGTGGGAAATCGATGTTCGGGACAGATTAGGAAAATCATAGTGACACTGTTCGTGAGCAGAGGTCACAAAATGCCTATGTTGAAAATTTGGTACAAAAAATCCACTAAATGACTGTGTTACGCACGTGTGTTGCGCAGTTTCCATGTAACCCCGGAAGTTTGAGTAGTTTTAATATTTTCATTACAGATTTTCAACATTGCCATCTCTTCACACCTCCCAGTGAATGGTACAGCTGTCATTCTTCACATCCTGCCCGATCTGTGTTTTTGTACATCTGGCGCAGAATGGCACGGTCGCTGTGGGAACTCAAAGTTCAGAACACATTAACAAAATCACATTGCCACTGTTCATGAGAAGAGGTCCCAAATTTTTTCATGAGGTGGGAGGGTCACAAAAAGGCCATGCTGAAAATGTGTAGTGCAAATACCAACAAACGCCTGGGGCATTAGGGTTTCTAACCATAACGTCCCACCCTGTACAGACTGACAGGCATCAGGGGTGTGCCTTTGGATTGCTGACTGTAATGCTTATGCCATTCCACCCCCACCCCACCACCCTGCAGCCAGTGACAGGTATCGAGGGTGTGCCTTGGACTCTTCGGCCCCAGAGTTCACCCCATTCTCCTATACTGCACCCATTTCAGCATATGTCCTTATGGAATGGGGTGACTGTAAAGCTAAACACCCCAAGGCAAACCTCAACATGTGTCGGAATCTGCAGGTTGGGGTGAAGTGAAATGGCATGAATGTTATGGGTGATGACCCAAATGCATACCCCAATACCTGTCCATCTCTGCAGGGTGGGGGTGGGGGTTGGGCGTTAGTTCAATACTTCACTGCCATTCCTATTCTGCATTTCTCTAACTCCTGCATTTCCAATGCCAATACCAGCAAGCAAACATTTGGCATTGACTGATGCTTGTTTTCCTCTTGCTTTTGTTTTCTTGCCTAACGCAGAGGTTTGTTGCCTTCACTGTAGCTCTCTGTTTGTTTCACCCACTGTTCCTCAACTCCACCCAAGTCTCCTCCGTCACAGCATCCCTGAGGCACTCCCCCCATCTTTGTAAACTCAGCCCTCCGGAGTCCAGGTCCCTCACCATCATGTGATTGTCTCCACCAGTGTTCTTACACTGAACCACACCGTTCGGTGATCACTGGTCCCCAGGTGGTCACCCTCTATGATGTCTGCAACACTGTCTCCATTAGTGAGTACTAGGTCTGATATTGCTCCCTCACGAGTTGGCTTTCTTACTAATTGCTTGAGAAACACCCCCTGCATTGAGTCCAGGATATCCCTGCTACTAGCTGAAGCTGCAGCTGGGATGCTTCAATCCACATCTGGCAGATTGAAGATTCCCACCAGCAGCACCTCCCCCTTAGTTGCCATCTTATGGATGGCTTCCACTAGAACCCTGTCCATCTCCCCCTGTGCTGGAGGTCTGTAGATCACCCTAGTATGAATAGCAGCTCCATTTCCAAGTTCTAGGGTAACCTACAGTGCCTCTGCCCCTCCCTGTATTCAAGTTGCTTTTATGACCTCCCTTTATGTAAAGAGACACTCCTCCCCCCTTCTTACTCACCCTGTTCTTCCTAAACAGAGTATAGCCCGGTATGGCTATATCCCAGTCACGGTTCTCATTGTACCATGACTAAGTAATAGCGACAGTGTGCAGGTCAGCTTCTGCCATTGTGGCCACTATGTCTTGGATTTTATTTCCCAGGCTACAAGCATTTGTGCACATGGCCTTCTAAATTCTGCTACAGCCTCTCCTATCAGCCCCCTTTTTTTCACTCTTGCCTACTCTCCTTACCCCCTCTGCCTTCATTCCTATCCCTCTTTTTTTCTACCATTCTGCTTTTCTCATTTTCTTTTACCTCTGGGATTTTGGCTCCCTTAGGGTTCTGCATACTCACCATTTCCACTTGGGGAGGGGAGGCAGTTTGATTTTCTCTGCTTCCTTCCACCACCCCCTTGGCTAGTTTAAATGCTTGCCAGTGAAGCATTTAAATCCTTCGCTGAGGACCTTGGTTCCCCTTCCAGGTGGATGCAGCCATCTCCCCTGTATAGGCCTACATCCCTCCAGGTTGGACCCCAGTCCCCTATGGGGCCGAACCCCTCCTCTCTGCACCACTTCTTCAACCATGCGTTGAAGTTCCTGGTGTGGAGAACCCTGTCCTCCCCGCATCGTAGACTGCAACACTCATAAAAGGCCACTAAATGTGCTACCTGCCTAAGACCCTTCCTCAGCTCCCTGAACTCTTCCTACACTACCCTAACCTCATCCCTCGCCAGGTCATTTGTTCCCAGGTGGACAATGACATCTAGAGCTCCCTCCCAAACTGATGTCCTAGCGATCCGCAGAAATCGCTTTCTATCCCTCCAAACTGTGGCACCGGGTAGACACCTAACCTCCCTCTCTCCCTTTCTTGCTGCCCCCATATCTGCCCCCTAATGATGGAGTCTCACACCAGGAGATGCTTCCTCTTCCTCTGGGGTCCTCTGCACCCCACCTTGGGGTCTCCACCATGGAGGACCCCCACATCCTCCTTGATCACTACTGCGGGTGCCTCCATGAGACAGTCCTGCCCTGCCAGAGTGGCGTTGGAGTTCTGTAGTGGTACTGTCTGGGGGATGTGCCTCTGACCCACCACCCTCACCCTCCCTGAGCCCACCGTGGTCCAGCCACCCCTCCTCCTTGGCAGCTTCTGAGGGAGAGGTGGCTGTCCAGGTGGTCCCTGGGTGGGGGAGGAGGCCCCAAAATCCTAGCCAACTTGGCCTGGATTCAAACATCCTCTGCCCTCAGCCTGGAGAGGTGCATGCAGATGGGGTGGCACTGCAGTCTCCAGAGAGTCTCCTGGAAAACTGCTGTCCCACAGCCGCTGTCCTGCACAACTCCCAGCATATCTAAATTTCTACCCTGCCTGTTTCTGCTTCCCTACTATTAAACCCTTTCTTGCCCATGCCCTAGACAGGAGGTTTCACATATTCCCAGAACTCTGCTTACTTTTAAATCCTTTTGGTACCCCTACCCTAGATAGAGTGCTTGGCCTAATCCCGACTATACATGTGCATATACTGTACATACTGTATACATGTGCATATACTATACACATACATGCATACATATACATGTGCATATACTGTACACATACATGCATACATATGCATATGATAAGTACTTTACTGTTTTAGTGGCTTCCATATCTTCATTTTCTTAGAAAATATCTACTGTTACTAAGGGAGAGTAGTGCTTAATGGCTACATGACAAATCGTGATGATCATGTCACTGCGCGACAACTTGCTCTTAGCTCTGGCGGGAATCGGCACCCTGCACAATTCATCCCCGGACAATTCGCCCCCAGTGTAAATATTATAAAACAAACTTGTCCAGAACAACTTGTGCAAGGTGGTGAATCACGGTGCAGTTAAGAGTCTGGGGTGAGGTGTCGCACAGCAAGATGATCAGGATGAGTTGGCATGTTCCTGCGCTTAATTCCTTCTCTGACTTTTTAACATAAACTTCAATATTCAGAATACTGTGTGTCCCTACTAAAGTATTTCAGTTGATACAGTACTATAGTTTAGAGCATGTACACATGGCAGGAGATTATTCCGGTATGCATATTAAGTTTTTGCTGACATCACAGTAAGATGTGAAAGTGTAGGAGGAAAGAAGAATTAGAGTTGCTGTTTGTTCTGTGTGCTGTGTTTGTTGAATCAGTGTTCCATGTCTAGGAGGGGGATCTAGGTTAAATATTAGACTTATTAATGTTACATTTTTTTCTCCTTCCTTTTGCAGTAATCCATCTCTTACCACTTGGATTTTTCCTCCTAGAGCGTCATACCAAGAAAATTTGGGGCACACAATTAAAATGTAATGAAGGGAAGGCATTAATTATACTTTAACAGCCCTTCCTTTCATTCAAAAAGTAGTACTTGGATGGGAATTTGGGGGAGAACGTGCGTCCCCCCAGACTATGTATGAGTATGATGGCCCTGGCAACTGGTTAACACCTCCACAACCAGTTGCTTGCTAGTTTTCTTACTGCCTCCACAGAGTCAAACAGCTTCTAAAACAGCATTGCTGTCAGCTAGCCTGATTGCAGCTAAAATAGGACCCCAGCAGCGAGAGACCATCACTGGGTTGTTGACTTTGCTGTACATCAGTCTTCCTCTGACTGCAGCCTCTTGGTTGGACAGAGTCGGGCAGCTCTTCGGTCATGTTGCACATAGCTGCCTTCCATCGAGCTGCTTTGTCATCTTCCTGCACCTCTGCCCTGCCTGCCGGTGACTCTTAAATTAAAATCGCTGTTCCTTTCTAGGCCTTGGCTGGCTCCTTACTTGGGCTGGCTGGCAGTTGGCTTCATATCCTTTTACTCTGTGAGTCCACACTGTCACCCCTCCTCCCCCTTCTGTCTTACTCGGCCCAGATCTGTTCATGTTTCACTCTAGTAGTCCCTCGTGGCTTAGCATACCCGTCTGTGTCTCTTCCTCCCATGCCCACATAATAACTTTTTCTCTTCATTAGTTCACTTCAGTTGCTTAAAGCTATTTCTTCAGAACTTCTGTTTACTTCTTATTTTTTAGGTTTACTTTCAATCAATCAATCAAATCTTTATTGATCCAGTCGGACACCATTGAGCAAGTTCATTTACAAGGTGGACCTGCATCACACAAGGTCAGGTACAAAATACGTATGTACAGGCATTAAGGCAAAACATGGGAATATATAATAAAGCAAGCTAAGTAACAGTAAGACAAACGGTCCATTTAGGCACGCATTGTACTATATATATATATATATATGTATATGTGTATGTATGTATGTATATATAACTATGTATATGTCATGTTTAAAGAAATGAGAAAAAGGAGTTAAGGTAAGGGGGCTATATATGGAGAGGGGGATGCAAGGTCAGAAATTAAGTGGAACCTCGCGGAGGTGTAGGTAGCAAAGGGTAAGGGGGTGCAGGGGCAAGGGTCATGGTGCTGCACTGAATACTCACTTAGGGCTTATAGGTTAGGAATGTAGACTTCGGGGTCGCCGACTGCCCGGTGGCCTTGGTTTCCTGCGACGTCTGAGTTGGGAGCCCTGAAGGGTTCTCGGCTCTCAGGGAGCGGAGTCTGATCAAATGGACACAGGCAGCGGCTTCGGTAGCGCCAACTGCCCGGTGACTGCAGTTGCCTGCGGCGTCCAAGCTGGGGGCCCTGGAGGGTTCTCAGCTCTCAGAGAGTGTAGTCTGATCAAGTGGTCTCGGGTGGCGGCTTCAGGGGCGCCGACCGCCCGGTGGCCACGGTTTCCTGTGGCGACTGAACTGAGAGCCCTGTGGAGTCATTGGTTCTCAGGGAGCGTAGTCAGAGCAAGGGGTTGGGAGGCTTGGAAGATGGAAGGAATGGCAGGGCAAGGGTGAGAAGGGTATAGGGTTTCTGAGAGGTAGTGTTTTATAGTGTGCAAGAGGAAGGCAGAGGATGATATTATGCAGAGAGGGAGCAGTTTATAGGTGGTGGAAACAGTGACATACTTCTGTGATTGTTTTTGCATATGAAGTCTTGAACACTGCGAGACTAACTGGGGATCTTAATTTCAAGGATTTCTGTAGCTTATTCCAGAGAGTTGGCAGTGAGAGGCCTATGGCTGTTCTCCCAAAACGCATGCGGACCCTGGGAATCCTCATAGAAATTAGGGAGCAGCTCCTTAGGGCATAGTTGTGGAGCCCATTTAGAGGCAGTAGATCAAAGATATACTGTGGTAATTTACCGGTAACTGCTCTAAATGTCCATATGGCAGTGGTGGGTAGAGGAGGGGAGGCCAGTAATGAAACGCAGTGCTCTGTGATATAGGATGTAAAGTTTACCCAGATATGAGGTGTTGCAATGACTATAGATAAAATCAGCGTAATCAGTTAAGGAGTTGAATGTGGACTGGACTAGCTGCCTTTTTGCCTCTGTAGTCAGAAGGCGGTTTATCCGGTAGAAAAGCCCCAGTCTCTGCCTCAGTTTTTTCACTATATCCTCCAAGTGTTCCACGAAGGAGAGTTTGTGGTCTAGCCAGACCCCCAGGTATTTAAACTTGGTGACAAGCTCCACATTTTCTTCCAATAAGGTGGTAATGGGGGGTAGAGTGCCAATATGAGCAGGATGAGCCAGATGGTTGCCAGGTGAGAGTATCATTGCCTTAGTTTTCTTGGCATTGAGGAGCAGCTTTTTGCTGAGAAGCTGGTATTGTAGGATACTGAAGTCAAGTTGCAGATCTTTACAGGCAACTTCAGGTGTTGTCCGGCTTAGGTAGAGTGCTGTGTCATCCGCAAACAGGTGAATGTTGGCCTCCTTGATGCTGAGATCGATGCTGTTAATATATATAGTGAATAGTAGTGGTCCCAGGATGGAACCTTTCGGGACACCTCTTAATAGCGGTTTAGGGGAGGAAAGCTCCCCTTCTGCCTTGACCTGCTGATGCCTATCCGTTAAGTAGTCCTGGAACCAGCCCATAGAAATGGTGTCTAGACCTAAGGCTTTTAATGAAGAAAGAAGTAGGCAATGGTCGACAGTGTCGAATGCCTTGCTGAGGTCCAGGAAGACAGCGCAGATGAACGTTTTGTTTTCTGGGTTATATTGCCAATCATTTGTTAACTTGGCCAACGCTGTAGCCGTACTATGGTTAGTTCGGAAACCTGACTGTATAGGATTTAGGAAGTTTGTGTTTTCCAGGAAGGCTCTTAGCTGGGCATTCACTATTTTTTTTCTAGAAGTTTTGCCAGAATGGGGAGTAGCGAAATTGGCCTGTAATTATTTAGGTCGAAGGGATCCCCAGATTTAAATAGCAGGATGATGTGAGCAGTTTTCCATAAATTAGGGAGAGACCCCTGTGATTGTGACAGATTAAATGGGGAGGCAGTATAGCGCAGTGGTTTAAGGCTCTGAGCTGCAAATCTGGAGACCTGGGTTTGAATCCCACAGCCCCCACTTGCATATACTGTGTGACCCTGAGCAAGTCACTTAACTTCCCTGTTCTCCCAGGTTGCACCTGTAAAAAAGCTTTCAGCTTAGTGTGTCTCACCTGGTTAAACAATTCTCAAAAAAAAAAAAAATAGATGAGTAATAGGCACAGCCAGGACATGCCAGGCAATCTTTAGGTAGTAGGGGTCCAGAGAATCAGCGCCAGCGCTTTTCTTACTATCCAAATGAAGGAGAAGGTCTTCAACCTCTTTCAGGGTAGCAGGTGAGAAGGAAAAGGCGGTGTTTGTTAAATTAGGTTCAGAAGGCAATACAGTCATCTGAGAACGCAGGCTGCAGGTAGGCGAGTTGTCGAATGCTAGTCCAGCTGAGGCAAAATGATTATTGAAGGCTTGTAGTATTTCCTTTTTATCGCTGATAATGACATTGTTCGAGGAGATTTTTGAGGGGAGCGCGTTTCCTGTCATATGACCAGAAAGGTCTTTTATTGTGGTCCAGAATTTGGTTGGGCATTTTGAGGCGGAGTCTAGCTCTGTGCGGTAGAAATTAGACTTGGCCTCTCTGATCAACTTTGTGCAGGAGTTCATGGCAGTTCTGAAAAGACTTTGGCAAGTTGTGATTTGCGAGCATTTTTCCAAAGCTTGTCCCTTTTTACTAATGCGGATTTAAGGTCTGCAGTGAACCAGCGATACGTTCTAGGCTTTATGTGGGTTTTGACCAGAGAAGCGTGGATATTGAGGGCATTTGTTAAAATTTCGTGGAAGATGGCGTATGCTTTGTTTACTGATTTAGCGAGGAAAAAACTCTGCCAGAGCAGGGAGGCCTTTAGATCGTTGATATAGGCAAGCAGGTCAAAGTTCCATTTTGATCTTTTAGTAGAGAATTTCGAAGTGGATTTAGGCATAGGGTTTGTTCTTAAACCAGCAATGAAATAGAGGTCGCTAACATCAGCGTGGAAGATGACAGCATGGGAGAAGAAGTGCAGTTTATTTACTAGTAAGACATCTAAGAGGGTGCTACTTGATGGGTTTTTCTTATTAATGCGTATTGGTTCATCAATGAGTAGTGAAAGTCCATGGGAATCACAGAAGGACTTGAGAGGTAGCGAAGCACTGGACAGCCAGTCATAGTTAAGGTCTCCCAGTATAATAGTTTCGAGATTACTAGTGTCCATAATAGATGAAAGGTGAGTCAGGAGCTGTGGTCCAGCAGATGGTGGTCTGTAGCAGCCGATGAGATGGATGGCTGTCACAGGGGTAATTTCAGTTTTTAAGGACATGCATTCATATGCATTGGCAAGCGAAGAGGAGTCAAGTGGAGACTGTGAATTCGTCCTTGATGTAGATGGTGACTTCACCATCCCTAGTTTGTTGGTTCTGAATAGCAGATAGTTGGGGATGCTGACCTCCTTGTCAGGAGTGGATGGCCGGAGCCAGGACTCTGAAATAACAAGCACGTCAGGTTCGGTGTGTGTGAGCCAAGCCTGGATGGAGGAGAATTTTTTTACATGGCTACATGCATTGACATGCATGAAACTAATTCATTTTAACTTAGTGAGCTCTGAAGGTGAAGTAATCCTTCTGTCTCCCTGTCAGCCTAACTCACTCACTGGCTGGCGTATCTTGCCTTAGTGCAATGCCTACACACTAGACTGACTCACATATCACATCATTGTCCATCCCACACACACACACACACAGTTCATGTTCCTTACTGTAATGCTGTTTGTAAGGAATATTTGAAATGCAAATGGTAATTCACTAACCACAGCTACATGCTGCACAGACTATTTGAATCATAGGTTCAGTTTATTATTCATACTACTGACCTAGGTCAGGTCATGGTCTGTACACTGTACACTACCTACCTCCTTGTTCCACTCCAGCGTCCATGTCTGCCCTCTGCCACATATCTGCCCACTGGGTCATACCAGCTGCTGATACAGGAAAGGCCAGAGGCATGGTGTCATAAAAGGCAGAAGACTCCTGGGGCAGCATGGATAGGCTCACTGTTGTCAGTCCTCTCTCACTGAAGTACTTTACTGGTTCAGCTGTAAGTGGAGATTTGTTTATTGAAAATTGGTAACCGGGGAAGGCACACTGAGCCAGGGCTAATTTCCAGGTGCAACTTGGGGGAAAGGGACAGGGAGACAGAATATATAAAATATGTATGACAGTAATGGACAAATATGCAAAAATATACAAAGTAGTAAGGTGCAGTAAAAAATACAGTAATGACCATAAATACATACTGCAAGCCATGTACAGCTAGTCAGCAGAGCTGTGCATTGGTACAGGTGCACTAGGGCTAGGTACAGGAGACCAGATCCAAGGCAGTATGGTTTCACAAGGGGAAGACATGTCAAATGAATCGGATAGATTTCTTTGACTGGCTGACCAAGGAACTAGATCAGGGTGGAGCGGTGGATGTGACCTACCTAGATTTCAGTAAGGTGTTCAACACCATTCCACATAGGAGACTAGTAAGCAAGCTGGTTAGCTTAGAAGTGGGTCCAAAGGTGGTAAATTGGATGAGAAATTGGTTAGGGGATAGGTGACAGAGGGTGGTGGTAAACGGAGTTCACTCCAAGGAAGGAAGGCTGACCAGTGGGGTGCATCGGGGATCAGTGTTGGGAACGGTCCTCTTTAATATCTTTGTAAGTGACAATGCAGAGGAGCTGGAAGGGGAGGTCTGCCTATTTGCACACGACACCAAAATCAGCTATAGGGTGGACACTCCAAGGGGAGTGGAAAGGATGAGCAGAGACTTGAGAAAACTAGAGGAGTGGTCAGGGTTACGGCAGCTGGGTTTCAATGCAAAAAAGTGCAGAATGATGCACTTAGGGTACAGAAACCCAGGGGTGGAGTACAAAATGGGTGGAGTAGTATTGTTGACCACCAAGCAGGAAAGAGATCTGGGGGTAATCATATTGGATGACCTAAAGGCGGCCAGGCAGTGCAACAAGGCAGTAGGGCAGGGCAAGTGGGATGCTGGGGTGTATAGGGAGGGGTGTCACTGGCAGAAAGAGGGAGGTGGTGTTGCCTCTGTATAGATTGCTGGTAAGACCCCACCTAGAGTATCGTGTCCAGTTCTGGAGACCACATCTCTGGAAGGACATAGAGTAGAGGAGGGCAACTAAAATGGTACAGGATCTACATCAAAAGCCCTATGAGGAGAGACTAAAGGACCTCAATATGTATACCCTCGAACAGTGGAGAGAGAGGGGAGCTATGGTAGAAACCTTTAAATACCTCACAGGGGTAAATAAAGTACAAGAGGGGAGCATTTTTCAGAAGAAAAGGTGCTCAAAAATAAGGGGACATGCTATGATGCTGGAGGGGGGTAGATTCAGGAGAGATGTGAGGAAGTACTTCTTCACAGAAAGAGTGGAGGATTCCTGGAACAACCTTCCAGCAGAGGTGGTCAGGCAAAAACAGTGGTGCGTGTTCAAGAATGCATGGGTTAAGCACAAAGGAATCGTAGTGGAAAGGAAGATGGAAGGGAGAAAGAGCTGTAGATCGGGCACGGTCTAATGTAATAATGTAGTAGGGAGAAATCGGCAAACTGGATGGATCAAGTGGTTGTTACCTGCCGTCAAATTCTTTGTTTCTACCAGCATGGCCAAATTAGCTAAGACTAGGACAGGAGCAGAAAGGGGCAGCAAGTGATTTAAGCTGGCATTTGAGGGAGAAGTGGGAGGGGGAGAGTGATAGGGAGGTTGTTCTGATGGAAGGAAGGAAGGAAGGAAGGAAGATGAGAATGCCAGTGATTATTCTGTGGGTCCTCCATTGTAGAGTCTGCTCCTCTCCAACTCACCTCATCCTACACTGCAACTGCTATCTGCTACAACAAGCTGGAGTCAGTGGCACTACACTAGCTAATGTAGTATACAGTGTTTCTCAAATGGTGAGGCCAGCCTCCCTGGGGAGGCAACAAACCTGGTCCAAGGGAGGCTCAAGCAAGTCTGAAAAGGTACCTAATTTCAGTTTTGAGTTTGAGATTTTCTGTGAAGGGATGAGGTAAACTAAAAGAAGATGATGATAATAATATGCTCACTTCAGGTATACCCAGGGAAGGGTAGGGAGTGAGTACCATTTAAAAGGCAACTGTAAAACAGTCAAGCAATACAAAGTGAACGGTGGTGCAACCAACTATGAACAATGGACAAACAATGAGTGGTAACAATTGACAAATTAGAGTGGTGGCAGAGCAGCCCAAATACAAGAGTTAAGCAGAGATGCACTACGAGCAAGAGCAGGAAGGAGCAGAAGGATCCCTGAGAAGTTTGTTTAAGAGCAGAGTAAGGGGGAGAGACAGAGGTGCATAGGAAGGTTATCTCAGATAGAGGGGAAACTGAGAACACAGTCTGACCCATGAAGGTATTGCAGCAAGCTGTAGCAGTGGTTCCGGAGTCAAAATAGGTGGCAAGAAGGCTTGTCGGGGTTGGGGATGTTACAGTAAGCTGATAAAATGAAAAGTCAACTACTCAAAGGAGTTTCGCTTTATTCCTGATGTACTGTGCAAGCTTGCAATTTTTCTATGGGGAGGCCCCAGATCACTGTCTGTATTTGGTGAGGCTCAAGATCTTTTCTATGGCTCGGGGAAGGATCACTATGAAGAAGTCTGAGAACTAACGGTGTATAAAGTGGCACTTTGTCGACGACCAAATATGCGGCCAAGAGTCACGTGAGGAGCAGTACAGTGCTAACTTCAGTTGGGGGGGAGGGGGGACTTACTCAGTGTCTAGGGAAAAAAAAGGGGTGTTAGGGCAGCCATTATGCATCCCCCAACCTGACAATGCATGCGTGCAACACTTGGAACAAAAAAAGTACCCAGTACTCTCTGCATGCTGCTGTAAGGGTCTGCAGTGCTTCACACTGTAGGGCAGTTGTGTTGACCTACGGACATCTGATGGGTCCTCCAGCATTGACTTAGCTGTATTTTCCCCTTTGGCCATGCTGTCCTGTGGTCACTGATCATTATATTTAATTTTAAAGGGGCAGTCATCTGTTTCCACACTATACTAATGCAACCCCCCACAAATGGGGGTTCACGAAAGTCTTCCTTGGGTGTTCCTAAATACCCACTGCCAGGCTGGTATCTTGTGTCTTAGCGCTTTAAAAGTGTTTGTGTGAGAGTGTCTTAATGCCTCTGTGCTCTGTCTCTTTAAGAGCTGCCAATAACGTGGTGCTTATTTAATCTGAGAGGGGGCTGAGTGTTTCTATGCTGGAGACCCACCCGGGCTGCCAGATAATCGCTCCATTCTACCATCGCTATTTGTGCAAAGGGAGCTGTGTTAGAAGCTGTACTTATTTGCTGATTATCTATTAGCATAGTAATGGTATTGTAGTTTGTCTAACCTGCCTTCTTTGCAGCATGGACAGTTCTGTTTATCACCACCATCTTGGTCCTGGACTTCTAGAATGGGCCAATCAGTACCTTTGAGGACCCTAAAATGGAGTCTGTCCCCAGGGGTCTTGTGGGAGGAATTTCTGTAGGAATTGTAGTTTTGAGACTTTGGCTTGTAAATGCACCTGGAGGGGGGAGCCTTGCTTTGACAGACTGATGGATCAACCAACCAGAACCTTTTGGACCGAATGGAAATTCCCAAGCTGCCTGCTGCAGTCAGTCTGTCTGAAGTTAGAGTTTGAAAAGTAAACAGCTTGAGTGATTCGAGCAGCAGCTTCTGCATAGTTTGTGCGGGAGATTGGTGGACAGGTTGAGTTTGGCCTGTCTGCCTGCAGTCCTTTGGTAGGGAATCCTTTGAAAGGCTTAGCAATCGGACTGTATCCGAATTGGAGTGTGACAAAGCCTCTGAAGAGTGACCAGATTTGAACCTGAAGAAGACCGAAGAGTTGCTGTACGCCATCAGTCTGTCAGGACATCCATTTACCATAGAATTCCTGGTTTTGCTCAGAGACACTGATATTGTGGCCGGACTGCCTTTCGCATTGTGGTATGGTGATTGCTTTACTATAAATGTGCTGTGTGCTGTTAGTGGGTCGCGATTTGGTTCCCCACTGTGTAAATGTGACACATTTGCTGGAAGCTACATCCAGCACTACCGGACTCAAAATCCGAACTATTCCACCTGGCCTGGGCCTTGCCACCTGCCCCAGCCAGTTACTTCAGGCACAGAAACCATCATCGACGAGAGACTCACCCGGGGATCAGCCCCCTGCTCAACCATCTCGAACAGGAATGACACCTCGGTGATTCGTGTGGGCCCTGCTTCTCCTGGCAAACCAGTCATCAACCTGCAGTCTCCATTTCGTCTAGCCTGTGTCTCGTATTGGGTAGCGTGAGTAACAAACGGGGTAGCTCCCTGCAACAACAGCTAAATCTCAAGTGTTGTCATCTGATTGCATTGTTGTTTTTCCTTTCATGAACTGAGTGTTCAGGCTCTGGATTACAAATTGTGTGTGGCTATGCATGCCTTTTGTTTTCATCACAGGGCCTCAACCAGCTGCAATGCCAGCCTACCCTGGGTGCCCACCTTACTTCCAACTGGGTACCCAGAGGGTGTGATTGTGTAGGGACTAAAAGTGCATGCATAATTGCCTGACTAAATCAGTTTTCGAATATACCTGATTACGCCTCTCCCTTGTTCAATTCCCCTGAATAAATCGGATATAACTCTTTTTGCATTTAATCTGACTGTGGTTCCAGTTTGTACCAAAAGCACTGTACTGTTATTTGCTGTGCCTAACCTTGTTTTACAGGGGGGGGTCTCCAGAGTCGAACTGGTGGAACCAGCCATGGTGGTAAGTGCAAACAGTGTTTGGGAATTGTATGCTGAATAGGGGCTACAGTGAAAGTGTTTGTTGCATATTGTCTAGGCCACTAGAGGGGAAAGGGGGGGGGTTACAGTGTCCCGGTGGGCTGTATCCAGGTTAGCCTTGTTACTCGCCACCCTGTCCTCCAGGTGGAGGCACCTGTTTCAATACCCAGGCCCCTTAACCTGCAACTAGCCATGCAGGCAGGGGAAGTAGCCCTTGGGATAGCACCACCTAGGGGTTACACTAAAATGGGGAAACTGATTCCTCCTGTGATATAGCAGGGGCCAAAATTGGCACCAGCCCACTAGAAACATAGAGTTTGACGGCAGATAAGGACCACTTGGCCCACCCAGTCTGCCCATTTCCCTACCTATTGGATAAGGTGCAGATTCTAGTTAACCAACAGCCTACTTCCTGCAACCCCCCACTATAATTGCCTTATGTCTGTCCCATGCATGTTTGAAATCCCCCACTGTTTTAGACCCCACAACCTCTCCAGGAAGGCGGTTCCATGCGTCCACCACTTTCTCCATGAAAAATAATTTCCTCACATTACCCCTGAGCTGTCCCCCCTCTAACTTTAAATTGTGTCCCCTTGTTCTTACACATCTCTTTTTCTGAAAGATGCTACCCTCCTGGACTTTGTTGATTCCCTTGAGGTACTTAAAAGTTTCTATCATGTCCCCTGTCCCTCCTTTCATCAAGGGTATACATATTAAGCTCTCTCAGTCTCTCTTCATATGGTTTCTGATGTAGACCCTGCACCATTTTAGTTGCCCTCCTCTGACTGCTTCCATCCTGTCTATGTCCTTGCGTAGATGAGGTCTCCAAAACTGCACGCAGTACTCCAGATGGGGTCTCACCAGCTGTCTGTACAGAGGGATAACCACTTCCCTTTTTCTACTTGTGATGCCCCTCCCTATGAATCCCAGTATCCCCCTGGCTCTCCTTACTGACTTCTCACATTGCTTACCCACCTTTAGGTCATCTGATATGACTACACCCAGATCCTTTGCCATTATTGTTGTCGTTAGTACCTCCCCTGCTATTGTGTATTCTTCTCCTAGATTTTTATTTCCCAGGTGCATTACTTTGCACTTCTTTGCATTGAATCCAAGTTGCCATATGTCTGACCATTCCTCCAACCTTGCCAAGTCCCTTCTCATCCTTTCTGCTCCCCCCCCCCGTGTATCAACTCTGTTACAGATCTTTGTGTCATCTGCAAAGAGACATACCTTTCCTCCAGACCCTCTGCAATGTCACCTATAAAGACGTTAAAGAGGACTGGACCCAGTACTGAGCCCTGAGGTACTCCACTAGTAACCCCTTTCTTCAGAATATGTCCATTCACTATTACCTTCTGTGTCCTGTTGTGCAGCCAGTTTGCTACCCAGGCTACCACCCTGGGACCCACTCCCAGGCTGGCTAACTTGATTATTAATCTTGTGCGGACTGTGTCAATTGCCTTGCTAAAGTCTAGGTAGGCCATATCCACAGCCCCTCCCTGGTCTATTACTTTGGTCACCCAGTCAAAGAAATCGATTAGATTCGCCTGACATGACCTTCCTGCTGTGAATCCATGCTGCTTTGGGTCCTGTGCCCTGCTGGCCTCTAGGTACTGAACAATTCTTCTTTCAGAAGTGATTTCATCATTTTCCCCACCACTGAGGTCAAACTAACAGGACTGTAGTTTCCTGCTTCTGCCTTGCTCCCACTTTTGTGAAGGGGAATCACATCTGCCCTCCTCCAGTCCTCAGGTACCTCCCCATCTTCCCATGATTTGTTAAAAAGTGTGGTTAGTGGTGTCACTAGGTCCTCCCTTAGCTATTTTAGGGTGAATCCCGTCAGGCCCCATTGCTTTGTCCACCTTGAGTTTTAGGAGTTCTTTCAGGACTCTTTCTTCTGTAAATAGACTGACGTCAACCCCCCTACCCAGAATGCTTCTACTGTTTGGTTTAGGTAACTCCTCCTCTTCTTCTTTTGTGAATACTAAGCAAAAGTATTCATTCAATATCTCTGCCTTTTCACTGTCTCCCAATGCCCACCTCCCTTCTCCTTTATTAATCTTCACTATCTCTCCCTTAACCTTTCTATGCTCCCTAATGTAACTATAAAAGGTTTTATCCCCCTTCTTAACTGAGTTGGCTATCTTTTCCTCGGTTTGGGCCTTTGCTTTTCTGACTGCCTTCCCCACTTCTTTCTGCTTTAATTGATACAGTTCCCTGTTGTGCTCCATCTGTGATTCCTTATACTTTTTGATTGTAGCCTTTTTCTCCTTAACCTTCCCTGACACCTCTTTTGAGAACCATAGTGTTTTTTTATTCCGCTGTGTTTTCTTTATTTATTTCACACAAAGGCTTGTTGCCTCCATGATGCAAGTTTTGATTTTTCTCCATTGTTCTTCCACCCCTCCTTTCTGGCCATTTGCTAATGCATTCCTCAGGTATTCACCCATTATGCTAAAGTCAGCCCTTCTAAAGTCAAGTATCCTTGTCTTTGTATGGCTTGTGGTGGCCATGGTTGTGTTTATTGTGAAGCACACTGTGCAGTGGTCGCTTGTTCCCAGATGTCTACTGACTTCTAAATTTGTGATCCTCTCTCCATTTGAGAGTACCAGGTCTAATATTGCTCCCTCCCGAGTGGGTTCCACCACTAGCTGTCTAAGGCATGCCCCCTGTAGGGCATCGAGAATGATCCTGCTCTTGGACGTGGCTGCAGTCCATGTAGCCCAGTTAACATCTAGCATATTCAAGTCCCCCATCAACAGTATCTCCCCTTTTTCAGCCATTTTGAGAATGCCCTCTATCATTTTCTTGTCCATTTCCTCCCCTTGAGACAGGGGTCTGTATACAACCCCTGTGCGGATTGTGATGCCATTCCCTGTCTCCAAGGTGACCCAGAGTTCCTCTTGTCCTCCGCCTTTACTTTTTAGTTCGGTAGCTTTGATCCCTTCCTTATGTAGAGAGCTACTCCACCTCCTCTTTACCCTCCCTGTCCCTTCTGTAGATTGTGTACCCTGGTATGTTGACATCCCAGTCATGGTTCTCTGTGTACCATGTTTCTGTGACTGCCACAATATCCAAGTGTTCCTCTTCCATCAGGGCTACTAGCTCTGGAAGCTTGTTTCCAAGACTACGGGCATTGGTACTCATTGCCCTCCATTTAATGTTGGCTTTATCCTTTTTTACCCCATCCCTGCTCTTATTGCCCTTGTCCATTTTTCCATTTACCCCGTCCTGCCCTCTGTCAAGCTCTGTACCTCAGTGTTTACCCTACTGCCTGCCATGTTTTGTGGGGGGAGGCTTGAACTTTCCTGTTTCCTATCAGCACCTCCCCCCTTGGCTAGTTTAAAAGCTTGCCAAGGAAGCCTTTAAACCTGTCACCTAGGAGCTGTTTCCTTCCTGGACAGATGCAGACCATCATGCCAGTATAGACCTTCACTCTCTCCAGGTGGACCCCAGTCCCCAATGAAGCTAAAGCCCTGTGCTCTGCACCAGTTTTGCAACCATTCATTAAACTGCATGGTGTGCAGTACCTAGCTCTCACCCCTGCCATAGACTGGCAGCACCTCTGAGAAGGTTACCGTGTTGCTACCTGTCTGAGGCCCCTCCCAACTCCACAAATTCATCCTGCACTGCACTGATCTCATGCCTAGCTAGGTCATTTGTCCCAAGGTGGACAGTGATATCTAGTTTCCTCTCCTGTGATGCTGCTTCTGCAATCCTGAGGATTTGCTTCCTGTCCCTCCAAGCCATGGCACCAGGCAGGCACCTTACTTCCCTCTCCTCTCCTCTCCCTTCCCCAGGTCTACACCCCTAACAATTGAGTCCCCTATCAGAAGCTGTTTCTTTCCCCTGTGGTGTCTCTTGCCACTCTTTTGTGGGTCTCCCTTGTGGATGTCCCCAGCATTCTTCTTGGTCTCCAATGAGGGTGTCATCATAGAGGAACCTTGATTTGCCAGACTGACATATGATTTGCGTAGAGGGTACAACTTGGGTGCTACGCTCTGTTTCACCACCTCACCTCCCAGAACCTACTGTGGTCCATCTGCTCTTCACACATGGCAACCTCCTCTGAGGCAGTGGTTGTGGAACTGGTGCTCTTTGGATGGGGAAGGCCTCCTTAGTCCTTGCCAGTTCAGCCTGGAGGTGGGCAACCTCCTCCCTCAGAGCTGGCAGTTGCCTGCAAATAGGGCAGCAACGTAGGTTCCAGAATGTCTCCCGGAAAATTGTTGCCCCACAACCAGTGCATTGCATCTCTCCCCACATGTCCCTCTTCCTTATAATATACGAGTAATATATCAAAATTTATTTATTTTTTTTTCTTGTGTTTGTGTACTTACCCTTTATGCACTGTGCTGGGTAATTAAGAATATGACAGTTCTGCCCCAAGACCTGTTGAGGAAGTGATGTCAGAACCTTGGCTATAAAGGAAATGCCATGCCTGGGGTGGGGGGTGAGGGGAAGGGTGGTGGGTAGGCCACAAGCACTGGTAACTGTTAGAAACAATCAAATACATCACTGCTCCACCACCCTGGTGAGTATTGCCCTTTATAGTACGTCAACCAACACCACAATTTACTAGACCACTGCTCCTACACAAACCACTCTACTGAGTCCAGGGATAAAAATGAACTCACTGCTCAGCCAGCTGGACACTTGTAAAATATTGCACAAATATCCTTCCAAATCCTGTGTGTCTAGCACAGAAATCAAGCAATTTCAGTTGTATTTCACCCCCTCTGGTTATAAAATTACTACACTTTAATGGAATCCTGCAATTCTTAATGCCAATATGAAAATAATGAAACTTTCTGTAGAAAGCGTAGCTTACCTTCCTAACTAGTCCCCAACAAAATTATGTTTTACCAGGTTCCCAGTTCCTCAAATGCGTTCTAGTGTCTTCTGTGCAGTATAGCAAGTTTTTTCAGCTTCCAACAGAAGCAGGCAAGTCTTTTCTCACTAGCCAAATGATGGCAGATTTTGTATTGGGCTAGTAAGATTTTCCTTTAACTAGCCCTGCTGGCTTGTACGGTAGAAGGTAATATTTCAATTGAAACATAGAAACATAGATTTTGATGGCAGATAATAACCGCCTGGCCCACCTAGTCTGCTTATTTCCCTACCTACTTAAACTCCAGATCCTAAATGATCAGCAGCTTACCCTCTCTTTCCTATCACTAGGGTCGCTTTCTGTCTAGCCCATGCATTCTTAAACTCACCAGTTGTTTTAGCCTGTACAACCTCTGCTGGGAGGCTGTTCTATCCAGCACCCTTTCAGTGAAAAAGTACTTCTTCACATTACCCCTGAGTCTCCCCTCTCCCCACCTCATATTGTGCCCCTTTGTTCTTGAACATCCCTTTTTTTGAAAGATTTTGCCCTTCTGGACCTTGATTCCCCTGAGGTACTTGAATGTCTCTATCATATCCCCCCTTCCACCAGGGTATATATATTGAGGCATTTCAGTCTTTCCTTGTATGTTTTCTGGTGCATTCCTTTCACCATTTTTATTTCCTTTCTCTGGACCGTCTGCATTCTGTCAGTGTCCTTCTGGAGATGCGGTTTCCGGAACTGAACACAGTATTCCAGATGTGGCCTGAACAATTGTCTGTACAGTGGCATCACCATGTCCTGTTTTCTACTGGTGATGCCCCTCCCTAAGCCTCCCATCATCCATCCAGCCCTCCCCACCGCCTTTTCACATTGCTTGGCCACCTTCAGGTCACCCGTTATGTTTGCCCCCAGGTCTCTTTCCAGTTTTGTTGTTGTTAGTATCCCCCCCAATTTTGTATTTCTCTCCAAGTTCCTGTGGCCCAAGTGCATGACTTTGCACTTTTCTGTATTAAATCTAAGCTGCCACACTCTTGACCACTACTCCAATTTGCCTAGGTCTCCTCTCATTTTTTCCACCTTGTCTGGGGAGTCTACCCTATTGCAGATCTTAGTGTCATCCGCAAAGAGGCTTCCCTTCCAGCCCTTCTGCAATGTCACTAATGAAGATATTGAAGAGGACCAGCCCTAGAACCAAGCCCTGTGGCACTCCACTTGTCACCCCCCCTCCTGGGATTAAACTCCATTTACCACCACCCGCTGTGTCCTGTTGCTGAGCCAATTTCGGATCCAGTGTGCCACCTTGGGACCTACTCCCAGACTGTGCAGCTTGTTTACTACCCTCCTCTGTGGGATGGTGTCAAATGCCTTGCTAAAATCTAGGTAGACCATGTCCACCACCCCTCCCTGATCCACCACCGTGGTTACCCAGTCAGAGAAATCTATCAGATTTGTTTGACAAGATCTCACTGCTGTGAATCCATGTTTCCTCAGGTCTTGTGCCCCACTAGCCTCCAGGTATGCCACAATCCTTTCATTTAACATGGATTCTATGATTTTTCCCACCACTGAGGTCAAGCTGACTGGCCTGTAATTTCCAGCCTCCATCTTGCTCCCACTTTTGTATAGTGGTACCATATTCGCTCTCTTCCAGTTCTTTGGTACCACTAGTACCTCCCTGAGTTCTTTCAGTATTCTGGGATGCATCCCATCCAGTCCCATTGCCTGTCCACTTTTAGTTTTTAAAGGTCCTTTAGAGTTCATTTAGGACTTTCTCCTCCATTAATGGACTGGTGTCCACCCCCCCCCCCCGTGTGTGTTTCTACTCCCTAATTTTGGTCCCTCCCCATCCCCTTCCTTTGTAAATACTGAACAGAAGTATTATTTTAGAATTAACATCTGGCATGTTTAGGTTCCCCACCAGCAACGCCTCCCCTTTCTCTGCCATTTTGTGTATGGTTTCCACTTATACCCTGTCTATTTCTTCCCCCTGTGCTGGAGGTCTGTATACAACTCCATTGTGGGTGGTGGTGCCATTTCTTATCTCTAATGTGACCCATAGTGCTTCTTCCCCTTCCTGTCTTCCCCCTAACTCCATTGCTTGATCCCCTCGCTGATGTACATAGCCACCCCTTCCCCCCTCTTTTTGCCCTCCCTGTCTCTCCTGAAGATTGTGTACCCTGGTATGGTAACATCCCAGTCATGGTTTCCTGTGTACCATGTTTCAGTGACTGTGATAATGTCTAGATCTTCCTCCACCATCAAGGCTGCTAGGTCTTTTTAGTTACAAACGAGGTAGGGAGAGCAGTCGGGGGAAAAAAGAAAGCATTCAGGACCTACAAATTTACACAGGGGTTAGCGGAAAGGGAAGCTTACAGAGAGAAGCTAAAGGATGTGGGGAAAATAGTCAGGAGGGCTAAGCCAGGTACAGAGGAGGAGATAGTGAGGAAGGCCAAAAGGGGGGGACAAGAAATTTTTCCGGTATATAAGTGAGAGAAGGAAAAGCAGGCAAGGGATTGTGAGACTCTGAGGGAAGGGGGGAGCTCTGATGGGGGGATGAGGAAAAGTCAAATCAGCTGAGCGAATTCTTTAACTCAGTCTTCACGGTTGAGGAAGAAGGGAAGGGGCCAGAGCTAAGAAGCAGGGGAAGAGTGGGAAGGGAGATGGACACAAGCCCCTTTTCAGAGGGTAGAGTATTGGAGGAATTAGGAAAACTGCAGATGGACGAGGCGATGGGCCCTGACGCAATCCACCCCAGGGTGCTTAAAGAGTTGAGAGAACTTGCGGCACCACTCACAAAGCTATTTAATCTGTTCCTAGACAAGGGGAGGGTCCCGGAGGATTGGAAAAGGGCTGATGTGGTGCCACTGCACAAAGAGGGAGTGAAGGAAGAGCCTGGCAACTATTGTCCGGTCAGCCTTACCTCTGTGGTGGGTAAGCTGATGGTGGCACTTATAAAGGAAAGGCTGGTGCATTATCTGCAGGAGGAATGGGGTCTCATAGACAACAACCAGCATGGGTTCACAGGTGGAAGGGGATGTCAGACCAACCTGATTGAATTCTTTGATGGAGTAACAGAAATATGTGATTGGGGGGGTGGACGTGACCTATCTGGACTTCAGGAAGGCCTTCTACACCATCCCTCACAGAAGACTAATAAGCAGATTAGGCAGCTTAGGGGTAGGGAGCAAACTTATAAACTAGGGGGTAAATTGGTTGGTAGATAGAACACAGAGGGTGGTGGTTAGTGGAGTGCACTCCAAGGGGAGGGGTTACAGTGGGGGTTCATCAGGGGTCTGTGTTGGGTCCCATACTGTTTAACATATACATTGGGGATATTTCAGATTTTACAAATTTTTATAGAACCGTACAGGTTCTGCCATTCTGGAAATGGTGTGACCCCTTGTAGGTCTTCCAGGTCAGCAAAGCTAAAAACACCAGCCATGTAAGCCATCGGCCAGCAGAGGTGGGTAGGTGGCAGCATTCTGTTCAGGACCTGGTGAACAGAATACATTAGAAAGTGACACTTTGGTGGGACTGTTTTAAACTGTTTAGCCGTTTCTCTACATGGTGGATATTGAGAAAGGAGTTTTGTAAGATATCTGAGTAGGATATCCAGGAGTGTTTTGGGAAAACAATTAATAAATGAAGTCCTAAATAGGAAAGGTACAGAACAAGGGTTACAGTGATTTCCTTTTCTGGGAGGTATTTTGAAGTAACTGACCTATAACTGGCTAACTCTATCTTCCCCTCTCACTTGGAGGCTCTCCACTCTACCAAATCAAGGTGGTCTGTAATAAAAGTGGTCACACAAAGCACTCCCTTACATAGCAAGACACTAAGCATTCCCCTGCTGTGACTTGATAATGGAAAACGGAATCATGGGATATCCGGTGTTGTCGGTGCCCATGGCAGACTGAATCCACTGTGGCTCCCCCGGTCGTTTCTTGAATCTTCCTCCATCCACCCACTAAGCTGACATCTAGATTCAAGCAATGAAAGTTAGATGATATGATGGCATCCACGCGGCAACGCTTGAAGGATTTGCTGCAGATGCATCTAAACAGGCTGAAAAAGAGAAACTCCCGCAGCCGTGAGACACAGACTGCAAATCCCAAAGACGCTCGCCATCCTCCAGTTCAGATTCAGCCACAGAGAGCAGCTCTGAGGATGAAGCTGCCTTCATGATTACGTCGAAAAAGCTCTATAAAGAGCTCTGATGTTTGGGAGAAACTTCAAATAAAATACAAGGTGAGCTCTACGAGATTCGGACTGAGCAATGAGCACGTAGTCAGAAGCTAACAAACCTGGAGGAGCAGGCTACTGAAACCTCCAAGACCGTGGACCTGCACAATGGGGCTACTCTTCAGTTGCATGATCAGGAGGTATGGTTACAGCAGAAATTATAAGACCTTAAGAATTGCTCTAGAAGAGCAAATATTAGAGTGCATGGCCTTCCAGAACAGGCTGGGTCAGGGGATGTGGTCCAGTGTATGGAGGGGCTCTTAAAGGAGCTTCTGGGCCTAGATGACACATGTCAGTTAAATATAATTAGAGCTCATCGATCCCTCAGTGCGTGCCCCACAGATCCAGCTGCGAGACCAAGATCAGTAATTATTGCTTTCTTAGACTATCAAACGAAAAATGGAGGTCTTGCGCAAAGCCTGGGCAAAAAAAGAAGTCATTTTTGGAGACTCTCGTCTTTTCTTCGAGCATGATTATGCTCCAATCACTATGGATATAAGGCAGTTGCTCCCTATCTTGAAGTTGCTGTGTGCTAAAGGGGTGAAGGCAAGGCTGGACTATCCTGCAACCCCTTAAAATCACTGCTGACTCTGGATCTCACTCGTTTCTGGCCATTTCGGATGCTGCAAAGTTCTTACAGCAGTGGGACATCTCCGTCAACTCTCTTCTCGAAGCAGAGACAATTAAGGAGCTGGAATATAAATAGTGGTACAGTGTCCGGAATCCTTGACAATCACAAACTCCCACAAGACAAATTGGACAAGAGTGGACTGCTAGAACAGATGTACTTGTCCAGAACAGCTGCTTCACCTCCAAAAACTTCTCTCCCCCCCCAAAAGGCCAGAGGGAAACATCGGAACCGCACAGAGAAGGTGGACCCATTGGCAACTGCTCAGGGAGAAGCAGAGACTTGAAATTTTACACAGGGGAGCAGAAAGTGAAAATATAAGGCTCATCTGAAGGATCCGGACTAGGCATTCTGAATCAGATTTTTACCTGGCTCCACATAAAACTTGTCTTCTTTGTTCTCTCCTTTTCCCATGCCATTTAACTGTTAAGAAGGTTACTTTTGGTCACCCCTGGCCAAACTCTTGTTCCCATTCAAAGAGGGCAGTTGATCCTCGCTGCAACCATTGCGGAACTTGGAGTCTGCAGACTTCTTATATTTACTTAAGAAATGTGATACTTCTAGATCAGTAGAACTGTCTGCGGACTTCTTTATATTTCCATTGAGACGTACTGGGACCTGGGTTTGTGAAGGGTACATAATGGGAGAATGGTGGGGTTTTGGTCACTAGTTACTCCAGGTGGGAGTTGAAGGGGCCTGGGAGGGGGAAAAGAAATTAATAAGAAAAAGAGATATTTGCCACCTCGGAGGACCCAGGTAAATGGAAGGGTGAATAACAACTCTTTTCTACTCTAACAACTATTATAGTCCTAGGAGAGAAGTCACAGCTATTACAGCCCTAGGTGAGACACAGACTTAACCGATGCTTGTTCTGAGTTTCCCCCTTCATATAATATTAGGTGGGACCTGATGCTATTATTTTATTTTTTTAAAACAATTTGGTGTTTTTTGAGGGTGGTGGATTTGGGAGGGGGGGGCGTGCGATCTGGGGGAGAGGGAGAGATGTGAATATTTTTCTTGTCTTTTTTTAGTAGGAAGTTCCTGCCACTATTGTGTGACGACACACCAATCCCTGAGGCTCAGTTAGGGCCCCAGTTTAGTACAACCTTTGATTGTTGCATGACCTTCCCTGACATAGATCTTTAGTGGGAAGGTTAAGGTGACACTTTTGGAAGTTGCTTGGCTAGCGCAATATTATTGCTGTTTCATGTTCAAGTTAATGATGTTGATTATTCTAGTTTTTTTGTTTTAAAAAAGTTGCCTGGTCTTATATGTAAGTTACAATCCTCCTGGTGGGAGGAGTCAAAAGGGAAAACTTGGTGAATGTCCAAGGATTTTAAATGGTGGGACTTTATGCTAATATGAATAAGTTTATTGTTACCCTATGGAATTGAAATTACATATAATGTAAAAAGGTTAAATGGGCCTATTAAAAGGGCTCGGATTTTGCAAAAACTGGGAAAGCATAAAGTGGATCTTGCATATATCCAGGAATCACATTTGGCAGACGTTGAACACTCTAAATTGCGGCAGTCTTGGGTCATAGAGGTTTATGCAGCCACCTAGGCAACCCACCCCAATAGAAGAGATACAGTGATTTTAATTAGGGGGGATTCCCCCATAGAAATAGTGAGGGTAGAGACAGATGCTGAGGGTCATTTTGTGAGACTTAAGGCCTATTGCTATGGGGTACCCTGTGTCTTTCTGGACCTCTACGCACCAAATGAGGTAAAAGAAAACCAAGCTTTCCTCCGCACTTTACTTTCTGAAGCAGTGATGAATATTGAGGCGTTCTGTATTGTGGGAGGAAATTTCAGTGGGGTGGTTTCATGAAGCTGGGATAGGAGGGGCAACTCGGGTATTAGCCTGAAGGCAGCGGATGATAGTTTCCTTAAAAGACTCCTAGAAGAAACAGGATTTCTGGATGTTTGGAGGAACTGTCATCCTGCTCAGCAGAATTGCACATTTTTTTTCCCATAGTCATGGAAGTTACTCCCACTTAGACATGTTTTTTGTCCCTGTGGAGCAAAGCATGTATATACAACACTGTTCTATAGTCCCTATGACCTGGTCAGACCATGCCCCAGTTTTATTACAATTACAGATTTTGCCTATACCCGGAAACTCAAATTGGCAGCTCGATGTGGGCTGCTTAAATTCTGAAGAATTTAAAAGAAGTGGTTTCTGAACATGTTAAGGGGTTCATAGCCACGAACAATACTGAACGGATTTCTCTACCCCTTAAATGGGACACCTTGAAGGCCTATCTTAGAGCTCATATTATTTCATTTTTCCCATTTAAAGTTTATTAGTGTTTTAATCATACAAGACAGTCAGTCAAGAACAATATCTTTATACATTGACAGAGTACAATAGACTAAAACTGTCATCCCCCACCCTATCCTCCCACAACTATGTCCCTCCCCCCCGATACAGCAATATTCTACATCATATTCACTACAGATCCTTCAGTTCAGACATTTCAATATTGTCAGTATAACTGGCGTACAAAGGTCTTAAGTGAGATCTCTTAAATCGTAAACAAAGTATAAAAAGGTCCCATATCTCCTTAAACCTTCCTAACCTATTAGTTAAACTTACATTGGCCTTTTCCGTTCTGAGACTGCTAAAAGCTGGAGAACCATTCTCCATACTTAATTTCTGATTGATCTTTCCAATGCCTTAATACTACTTTCTTGAGAGTCATAGATATCAAGGCTATATAATGTTTCCTATTGTGAAATCTAATGTTAGAGAAGTCACCCAGAATACATATTTCCAGTTTAAATAGATCTTCAAGCCCCAAGATTGGGTCACTTTTACTTTGAATAGCCGCCCAAAGAGGGACTATTTTGGGGCAAGACCAGAAAATATGATACAGGGTGCCTTCACAACTAGAACATCTCACACACTGAGAGGAGGGACTTAGACTGAACTGTGACAGTTTCTCAGGAGAAAAATAGAGGTTATGCAGAATGTACATCTGCATCAGTCTTAGTCTATCTTGTGCTATGAATCTATGACAGTTAAACCAGAGTTCGGCCCAATTAAAGTTATAGCCTGGAAAATGGGGGGACCAATAGTGGGTCGGTCCAGAACAATCTGGATACAACCAGTTATACAAAATACCATAAATTTTGGACACAGCCTTCTGCTGGCCCACCAAGCATTTCATCTTCTCTAAGAGGGAGGGACTATTGTGTGAATCTAATTTATGCCCGAGTACTTTGACCACTAAATGTCTCAATTGGATAATTCTGAAAAAATACTTGGCTGGGATCTTAAACTTTTGCTTTATATTTTGGGCAGATAGCCAGGTATCATCCTCTCCTTTTAAAGCATACAAGGGGGTACCTTTCAACTGGGGTAACCAAGTTACAGAGACGCATTTACCATCAATCTTAAAATTAGGGTTGCCGAACAGGTGTTGACTTAGATCCCCTGTATTGTTATATTTGAGGAAACGACATCATTGAGTGTGGATCCTGATAGACAGTGCTATGGGGGTATTCTTTAATTTATTAGGGAGAAGGCTCTCCTTGATGTGCAAGAGGGATTCTGGGTCTACACCACACTCTCTAATCCTTACTTGGTCTATAGTAAGCCATCCCGGGGTGTACCCAGTTGTTACTGGCGTTGACCATCTCAGGTATTTGTTAATATGACTAGCCCAGAAGTAAAGCCCAACATAGGGCAAACGCAAACCACCCCTCAGCTTTGGTGCCCCTCATTTATGGAATGCTATCCTAGGGGTTTTATTAGCCCAAATAAACTTTAAGAAAAGACTGTTAACCCTTTTATAAGCGACATTGCAGAGGGACTGGAAGGAAAAGTATTTCTCTTTGCAGATGACACAAAGATCTGCAACAGAGTTGATGCACAAGGTGGAGTGGAAAGGATGAGAAGGGACTTGGCAAGGTTAGAGGAATAGTCAAATGTATGGCAGCTTAGATTCAGTGCTAAGAAGTGCAAGGTAATGCACCTGGGAAACAAAAACCCAGGGGAAGAGTACACAGTGGGGGGTGAGATACTAACAACAACAAAAATGGAAAGGGACCTGGGGTAGTCATATCAGATGACCTAAAGGTGGGCAAGCAATGTGAGGAGGGCAGCAAGGAGGGCTGGGGGATACTGGGATGCATAGGAAAGGCATCACCAGTAGAAAACAAGTTATTATCCCTCTATACAGACAGCTGGTGAGACCCCATCTGGAGTACTGCGTGCAGTTCTGGAGACCAAATCTCCATAAAGACATAGACAGGATGGAAGCTGTCCAGAGGAGGGCAACTAAAATGGTGCAGGGTCTGCACCGAAAGACATATGAAGAGAGACTTAAGGAGCTTAATATGTATAGCCTCGAGGAAAGAAGGGAGAGGGGGGACTATGATAGAAACTTTCAAGTACCTCAAGGGAATCAACAAAGTCCAAGAGGGTAGCATCTTTCAAAAAAAGAGGTGTGCAAGAACAAGGGGTACAATTTGAAGATAGAAGGGGGGCGGCTCAGAGGTAATTTAAGGAAGTATTTTTTCACAGAGAGGGTTGTGGATGTATGGAACGGCCTTCCAGAGGAGGTTGTGGAGTCAAAAACAGTGGTGGAATTCAAGCATGCATGGGACAGTCATAAGGCAATTCTAGGGGTTGGGGGTAGGAAGAAGTAGGCTGCTGGTTAACTAGGATCTGCAGCTTATCCATCAGGTAGGGAAATGGGCATACTGGGTGGGCCAAGCGGTCCTTATCTGCCGTCAAATTCTATGTTTCTATGTTTTGAACCACGATATCGGGAGCCAAACATTAAGCAATGCCAGGGGATAATAGAACCTTGGAAGTACATTCATCTTTAACAAATTGATTCTCCCCCAAATGGAAATTGGTAGTGAGGCCCATCTATTGAGATCTTGGGTTATCACTTGACGTATCGAGTCCAAATTTAATTTGATAGTATTTCCCAGATGCATTGTTAATTCTATGCCTAGATGTCTTAGAGAGTCCTGCTTCCAGGCAAGTCCTAATTGGATTATATCTGCTTTATACAATTTGTGATTGAGGGGGAAGACAGTTGTTTTACTTACGTTTAATTTGTAATTTGAGACCGTACTAAAAGACCCTATGATATTTAACATTGGAGGAAGAGAAGAAGCTGGGTTAGCCAATTGAAGGAGCAGGTCGTCCGGATATACTGAGACCTTAACCTCACATGGGTGTATCGGAATTCCTTGCACTTCTGGGCAGGCCTGTAATTTACGGATTAACGGCTCTAAATAAATGTTAAACAATAAAGGGGACAGGGGAAACCTTGTCTAGTTCCGGAATAGAGAGTAAATGGGTCAGAGATTACTCCGTTCCCCGTTACTCTTGCCCTGGGGGAGCTATAAAGGGATCCAATCCATGTCAGGAAGGTCTCAGGGAATTTGAACGCCTTTAGAGTCTGAAGTAAATACTGCCAGTTAACCCTGTCAAATGCCTTCTCGGCATCCAGGGAAACCAGTGCCGCAGGGTAGGGAGCATCCCTGGATGTCGAGAAGACATGAGCCAGGGTACGGAGATGGTCCGATGAAGATCTGCCCCTCATAAAACCCACTTGCTCAGGTCCAATAATAGTAGGGAGAATTGTATTAAGACGGCACGCTATTAATTTGGACAGATATTTTAATATCCTGATTTAGGAGGGAGATTGGCCGATAATTAGTGACAAGCTCGGGTGCTTTACCGGGCTTGGGTATAAGTACTATTAATGCTTCGAATAGGGAGGCATCAACAGGAGCTCCTGATAGTATGTACTGAAATAAAGGAAGCATCAAAGGGATAATGGAGGCCTTAAATCTTTGGTAAAAATAAGCTGAGAATCCATCTATTCCTGGGGTTTTATTTAAAGGTAGACTGCTTATGACACTGGATGTCTCCTGACATGTAATAGGTAATATTAACTCCCTTTGTTGTTCCTCAGTGAGATTAGGCAAGTTGGCCTCCTGTAAATAATTATCTAATTGGGCCTGAGTTGGAGGGTCTGTCATCGGACCATAAAGTTCCTTATAGTAGTTAAGAAATTCAGATATGATTTCTTCCGGGGCGGTCTTCACGAGCCCATGGGACTGAGATTGTATTGATGCTATGTATCTCGATGACTCTATTTGCTTAATCCTTTGAGCCAATAGTCGTCCCGCCTTCTCCCCCTGGTCAGTAAATGATGCCTGTGTTTTTATAATAGTGTACTCTGCTTTTTCCCGAAACAACTCAAGGTAGGCTGCCCTTAATTTAATGAGCTTCTGCACTATGGCTTCGGGAGTGCCAGGAGATAGATCTTTTTCTATGGACCTTATTTGAGATAATAGAAGGGACAGTTGTCTTTCTCTTTCTTTCTTCCTGTTAGAGGCTAGGCTAATGACTACTCCTCTTAAATAAGCTTTAAAAGCACACCACTCTATATCCGGTCTCTGGGTAGTACCCTGATTGAGCATTATAAACAGATCTGTATGGCCCTGGACCATACGAGCTATCTTAGGGTCTTTTAGAAGTTGATCATTAAGTTTCCATCTCCCTCCACCTCTAGTCGGGGGTTCAATAGATAAGTGACAGCATACAAGGGAGTGATCTGACAGGGGGCCGGGTTGTATCAAAGCATCAATGACTTGGGGAATATATGCTCAGGAAATAAGCACATAGTCTATTCTGGATGATGTTTTGTGGACCGAGGAAATAAAGGTATATTCCCTGTCTGATGGGTGTAATACCCTCAAATGTCGCACAGCCGAGAGCTGATCAGAAGGTCCTGAGGGCACGCTGGGCTGAGTTAACCCCTCCTGTTTAGTCAGTCTTATCCAGGCTGGAGTCGTACACCAGGTTGAGAGTCCCCCAGAATCATCAGGATCGAGAGAAAAGGGAGTAAGGTTGTTATGATCTGCGCAAAAAAATTAGGAGAGTCTTGGTTTGGCCCATAGATGCTCCCTAAAAGTAATTCTTTCCCACATACGAGACCTACCATGAAAACAAATCTACCTTTCGGATCCTTGATTATTTTAGACGGGTAAAAGGGAGCTTTCTATGCACCAGAACCATCATACCTCCACTATTTGTGGAGCTTTTGGCTGAAAAGACCTGCCCTACTTGTTGCCTTCGCATTTTAGTGGCCTCATTGTCTAGTAAATGTGTCTCCTGCAGAAAAATTATCTCAGCCCCAATCAAGTTGAGGCGCTTCAGGATCGAGTATTGCTTAATTTTGTGTCTAACCCCTTTTACATTCCATGACACTGCATTCAATATCTTAGCCATTAGTCCTTGTCTGACAGTGGTATATCCATAGAGACACCATGCTATTACTGTAACAGGATCTATGTGAACTCTGCTGTACCTTCTTCCCGTTTTCTACCTCATCACTACTACCCCATCCCCGCCATATCTCCATTATGCTTAACCCACCTGAAGTTAAACCTCCTACTAATCCTAACTGCTTACTAGCTTTCCCCACCCCCCACTCTGCTTTCCCCACTGTTTGCAAAATCACTTTCTGCTACTCCCCCAGCTATTCCCTCCCACCGCCCGCTGTCTACTTCCCAGGATAAAGTCAATCTAATAGGTCTAATAATAATTCGGGTTAGTGGCACCCTAACTGGCCAATCCTTACCTATGAGTCATAAATGTAAAAGTACTAGTATAAAAAAAAAAAAAACGAACTAAAGAGTAAGCAACAACTTAACTAAGCCGTGCGATAGTACATTTAACCATGCACATTTTACAACTTAATTCTTCTCTGCTTAGCCCAACACTGGTTAGAGTCCCTCCCAGCACGTAGATCCTACGGGAATCTTTAAGCACTTGCACAGGCATTTTTACACCCCTCAGATCTTATCAGATTGTCCCACTAACGTACCTTGTCTAGTCCCTGAGTTACTTTAAACCATATCAGGGACGCCTCTTTGTCTTCTGTTTTGCAAAGTGCATCCTCTCCTACAACATAAGCATACCTTTCTCGTCGTAAGTTTCTATAATTTACTGTTTACATTACTGATAAACAGGAACCATATCAGATTTTCCTAACCCCTTAATCTTATAAAACTGGAACATACACTGCTTTAAATGAGTAGAGCTACTGATAGTGCTACATTACATCGCAAGTCATAACTACAATTGGTCTTTTCCTCTATACTTGAGGTTTCCACCTGGAATAGCAAACTCGCTAATCCCAAAAACCGGTAGGACTGCAATACGGTAAATGTCACTTGCGTATTCAAGCTGTGTATTGTCTCACTTTTCACCCCGGTGAAAAGCCTCATTCCCTGGCATCGGGAGTATTTTGCAGTAATAAGTCTTGCACATAACTCCTTCTCATTGAGCAAACAAGCATCAGGGAGCCCCCTGGCAACGAGATTAAGTCCTTCAAGAGTCAGATACTTCGTGTTCCTAGTTACGGTTCACTTTTCTTCTGTTTGCATTCCCTTTGTGTTGATGACGTCTGTTTCACTTGCCTGATTTATTTAAACGGAAACGGTTACCTTCAAAAAGGAATAAAAGAAAAAACCCAGGATCACCATTTTCTACTATTATTCGCACGGGCTTTAGGGCGCAACTTCCCAGCATTCCACCTCATGTCCTCAGCGATTTTTAAACAGTTCTGGTATGGACCTCTGCAGTGTATTTTTGGCTGCTTCCACTTCTTCAAATGTAGACCATGATCCGTTCAACAGTACCTGCAGTTTGGCAGGATACCCCATTCTGAACTTTATACTGGCTGCAATTAACTTTGACACTATTGGGTGAAATTGGGTGCGACGGGGCCGGACAGAGGCAGGGAGATCTTGTGTTATTCTCAATTCGCTCCTTCCCAGCTGATTTCCTGCAATTCTTTGATTTTTCCTAATAGATACTGTCTTTCTTGAAAGTTAAGGAATCTGCAGATGATCGGGCGAGGAAGGGCCCCTGGTGTCGGCATGGGCCGCAGAGCTCTATGGGCTCTCTCGATCATGTATACTTTTTCAAAAGGCGATGGACCGGCTAATTTTTCTACTAGCTTCTCAATAAAAGTAATAGTGTTGGTGCCTTCCTCTTTTTCTGGTATTCCAAGAATAACCACGTTATTTCTGCGGCTTCTCCCTTCTAAGTCTTCTAGCTTAGATTCTAGCTTCTTAATTCTATGCCGCATGTCTGCTGCTTCCTCACTGGCACGGTCTGCTTTCTTCTCCAGCGAAGTTGTACGGGCATCATTATGGGCAATTTTTATGGATAAATCCTCCAGTGTCGTGGTTATATATTTAATTTCCGTTGTCAGAGATTTAACCTAGTCTCTAAACGGATTGAATTCGGCAAGGAACCGCTCCAATGTAAGGGGAGCCTCCTCGGGCTCTTTCGGCGTAATAGCGCTGATAGCTGCTAATTTTCCACCGTGACTTTGTTGGGCTTTAGGCCTCTTACTCTGCTTCTCCGGGAAACCGGGGGGGTGTGTTTTGGAAGCGTTAAACGCATCTCTGCTTCCATTCCTTCGGATTGGATTCTTCCCTGAGCCTTTATCAACACTGTAGTTTCAAGGTAAATCGTTTTAGGCTGCTTTAATATGTAAATTTGTTCTAATGAACTGCCAAGCGACGGGAGCTAGACTGGAGAGCTGCTACTCAGCGTTCTGCATCACATGGTCACCCCGAGCTCATATTATTTCATAGTGCTACAAAGCTAAGAGGAAGCAGATGGAAATTCAAAAAATGGTTAGAGGAGGACCTTAGGGAAGCAGAGTTCAGACACAGATTGACCCTGGACCCTGGCTAATTGACTTAACAATAAAGCAGTTCTGGAACGCTTATCATCACAATAAGTGGAAAGTTCTTTGCGGTGTGTCAACCGCAAGTACTATGAGGAAGGGAACAGAGTGAGAGGCTTTTAGACTTTGCTGTGAGAAAGCAAATTAGTAGCAGAGCTGTGCTGGGGATTAGGGACCCCAAGAAAGGGGCTGCATTAGTGTCGGATAAGCTCAAGATAGCCCAAGCAGTTGCTAATTATTATGAGTATCTTTATAGCCAGGACCCTCCGGATATAACCAGTAAAATAGAGGACTTTTTGACCCCCCCCCCCAGTTATGCCTTGCTTAAGCCCGGAGGAGCGAGACCTTTTAGAGGCCCCGATTTACTTATCAAGAGGTAGTTCACAAAATTAAGGTCTTAAAATCTGGGAAGTCTCCTGGTCTCGATGGCATCCCAGTGGAATTTTATAAAGCATTTCAGGGGGATTTAATACCCCTGTTGCTACCCTGTTTCCATCACATTCGGGGGGGGGGGTGAGATCATGGACTCGTGGCGATACACACAGATTTCGGTATTACATAAGGAAGGGAGAGACCTGGAGTTCTGTGGTTCTTAGCTCCTGCTCTCCCTCCCTCCTGAATGTTGGTCTAAAAATTTTACTGGGATTCTGGCGGACTGCCTACAAAAGGTGGTCCCCCGAATTATCCACCCCAGTCAAACGGGATTTGTGTCAGGCAGATACCTTCATGATAACATCAGAAGGCTTTTAAATAGTATTTCTGCTCAGTGGGGACAAGGGGCATTCCAATTGGCTCTCTCCATGGATGCGAAAAAGGCATTTGATAGGGTAAATTGGAAGTTCTTACAGAAAACCATGGAGAGACTGAAATTTGGCCCAAAATGTATACAAATTATTTCTAATCTCTATTCCTCCCCCCAGGCGCAGGTCCAAGTTAGTGGGATTAATTCAGGGAGAGTCCCTATAAGTAGAGGAATGAGACAGAGATGTCCACTGTCCCCTCTATTATTTGCATTTTATTTAGAACCTTTGGCTATGGCGGTCCCTCAGGACCACCAAATAGAGGGGGTTATGTCTGGGGGGCCTGGAACCAAAAGTGGCCCTCTACGCAGATGATGTGCTCTTTTTTGCTTTGGAATCCAGAAACCTCGGTGGCTAACCAAATTAAGTTGTTAGACACCTTTAGTCATATTTCTGGCTATAAAATCAATCTCAACAAATCCGAGGTCCTAATTCTCAGTGGTGCTCCCTCACAAGGCTTTAGGGCCACATTCCCATTCTCCTGGGCAAAGAACAACTAGATTAGGCATTTAGGGGTCCAGGTTTCCACCTCTCAAACCAAACTGTTTCATATGTAGATTGTGGAATGTAATGCAAAGGAGCATGGCCAGATGGACTATATTACCTTTGTTATTGGTAAGCTGCATAGATTCTGTTAAAATGAATCTTCTACCCCATTTTTTATTTCTGTTTTCTGTACTACCCTTAGCAATACCAATAGCCCTTTGGTCTAAAATTCATCAGGGAATTGGTAGATTCATTTGGGGAGGCAGTAGGCCACGGATAGCAAGGACGATTTTACAGCTACCCAGGATCAAGGGTGGACAGGGATTGCCAGACTTGTATAGATACTATCTGGCATGTCAGATGATGCCGGTATGCTCTTGGGCCAGGTGCCACAGGGCCTCGGGATGGTACGAAATTGAAGAGGTAGAGGGACACCCCCCCAGCCCTTATTTTCTCTAGTCTACTCAGACCTGCGTAATCCCTGGGTGAAACACACATTCAGCATTTTACGTCGGGTAGAAAACAGAATGGGAGCTGATGACCAATTGGGCCTGATATACCTGATCTGTTACCATCCTGAGTTTCTGCCACTTCGATTAGATCTTGGATACATTTTATGGGAGTTGAAGGGCCTGATTCTCCCAGCTTCTTGAAAGGGGTGTATGTATACCTTTTCAACAACTGAAAAATTAATTTCATTTGTCTAATGACTTTTTCAGATACCTGCAGGTCCGACACTTCATTAAAAGTGCAAATAATGAGACTCTGCTGAGCCAGCAAAGGTACCCATGGGAAGAATTTATAAATGGGATTATAACAGTAAATGTTAAGGTTCGAATAATCTCAGTTCTTTATAGCAGGCTAGAGGAGCCGAACCCTGTGCCCCAACAACATGTCAAGGAGTCTTGGGAGAGAGAATCCCATGGGCACATTCAGAATACGGACTGGGAGAGTTGTCCAAGGATGGATTGGAAAGTCACATCCTCCCCTAGGTGAAGGGAATATTTTTGGAAAATTTTAGTTCGCTGTTTTCACACGCCTATGGTGACCAAGCATTTTCATTCTTCCTACATGGATCAATGCTAGCGCAAATGTGGGTCGGTAATGTCTCATTATCATATGTTCTAGGCCTGCCCAGTTCTTAGAGGATTCTGGTCAGGGGTGCAGGAATCTGTTAATCAAATTTTGCAAATTGACATTGTGGATGAGTTTATGGAGTGGGTTTTGGGTCTCCTAACTATGTTAAAACTCCCTGCACTTCACAGGAAATTGTCCCTTATACTTATTGCAGCAGCTTTGAAATGTATTACCTCACATTGGTTGAGGGAAGACCCTCCAACTCTCCAAGAATGGCTAAATAGATTAAAGAATATTTGTGAAATGGAATGCCTGACAGCCAGACTGCATTTTAGGACAAGTACCTGGAGCAGTGGAGCCCCTGGGTGGCTGGTCTGCTGAAGCAGGTTCTCTATCTAGGACCTCCCCAAGATCCAGACCATTCAGCCCATAACCCATTTATGAATTAACATGGGCCATTTTTTTCCCTTGGATAGCGAATAAAAGGATTCACCTCTTCTTTGGAGATATTATTGGGATTAAGTCACCAACATTCAAATTCTATATATTGATGCATTTCAAAGGATTAAAATCAGTAAATGAAATACAGGGTATTCTATTGTTTAGTTTGTTGGTCAAGCTCTATCGTACCTTTACCTTGGACTCAGTTGGTCAGAGAGAATTTGTTTGTTAATTTTTTAAATCAATTTCCAGGCAACCGATATTGTTTCTTTCTTTGTAATGGTTAGTTTATCTTGTAATGGACTTATTAAGAATAGTTAATTTTTCAGGTGACCAGGACTTGGCTATCTGATTAGATAGTTACAGTGACTATATACTTTAGTAATGCTAACTCTGTGACATGTTGGAAAGTTCAAAGCTTGATGTAACTGAAAATCTTGTGTATATGGTTGTCCAAGTCATGTTTATGTTAAATTTGAATAAAATTGAGTTATAAAACAAATAAAGGAAAAAGGAATCATAGAAAATGGACTGGAGTTCGAATGTGAAAAATCAGAATATTAATTTTGAAGGGGACTTAATCTCTGAATTTACTTGTGAGAAATGTTTGTATATTAAGACTGTAGAAGAGGAAACAACTGCACTTAGGAATAGGATGAAAGAATAAATGTTACAGATTTAGAGGCTTACATGGACGGTATTTTTGAGTCTCTTGTAGGTGCTAATAAACACATTCTGCAAAATACAGAGAATTTAGTAAAAGGGAAGCAGATACCAAAAGGGGAAGGTGAACTCTCACAAGTTAAGCAAACATGCTGTGTAAACTCAGAAGTAACTGAGCATTCGGAAGGAGCTGAAAAATGAAAAAAGACAAGAGTAACAATGAAGATGAGGAGGATGTTGAGGATATTCCATCCTGGACATTACTTGAAAGAAGAAGGAGAACTAAGAGAGAGTGGGTAGCAGAGGCATATAAACTACCACTGGCTAATCCATTCCAACCATTATTGCATCAGGATGAGAACGGAGCATCTGAAAATAACACAGAACCATCTTCAGATGCAGACATTACTAGTGTCATAGGTCAAGGGCAGCATCAAGGGTAGTCTGTAGATATGGATGGGGAGAACAAAGAATGGAGGCTGAAGTTTCAGATAATAACTTGGCTGTTACTGGAGACTCTGTTATAAGAAATATAGATAGTATTACATGTAGAGAGAGAAAATATAGCGCAATTATTTGCTGCCTGCCAGGGACCAAAATAAATGATATCAAAACAAACTTAGAGGATCGGGGTAAGGCCAGCAGTAGTACTGTACTTCACATTGGCACTAATGATGTGGGACATTGTTTGGATGAGGCTATTTGATAGGACTTTGAGGCAGTAGGCAAATTTTCTAAAACATAAAAGGTGTAAAGTCTTAATCTCCAAGATCCTGTGAGTACCTAGGGCTGGGACTAGTAGACTAAGGGCAATAAAAATGATAAATAAATGGTTGGAAACTTGGTTCCCAGTCAACATAGCGAAACAAAAATAGTGCTGTCCAAAACTGTGCACAGCAACAAAGCGAAATAAGTGCTAGCACTCACTAAAATCAGCGAGCGCTATCTTGGCGAAACCCAGTAAACCAGGTTAAATTGAAGTACTGGGCTGCCTTGCTGCCTCCAACTTAAATATAATTAGCTCCATGAGGGTGACACTCTGGGAGAAGGAAGAAGCTGGGGAGAAAACAAAACAAAACAAAAAATACAGGTGGGGGGGTGACCACAAAAACACTGCAGTCGGGAGACCAGGAACAGGACCCTGGTCTCCTGGATGCTGCACTGCCGTAGCTGCTCCTGCTGTCAGCCCCTTATACCACAGGAGCAGCTCCGCGACACACCCCTCACTTTACTCCTTTCTCCTCTTCTGAGATGTGATGGCAGCTACAGAGTTAGCAGTAAATCCCTTTCGCTGTGCTTACCCTGTAACTTTTATCACATTAGCTATGCTTACCTCACTATTTTTCACCACGCTGTTCTTACAGCGCTGTATTAACCTGACACCGGAAACTTCACAGATCAGCAAGTTTTTGGCTATCAAAAAGATCTGTATGGGAGGGATTGCTTGCACCTGAATAAATGTGGGGCAGGAGTGTTATGGAACAGATAAATCAATACATCTGCAAGCTTTTGAACTACTGTAGAGATGGCAGGGCATGGGGGTAGGGGAAGTTTGGGCACAAACTGAGCCAATCAATATGGATCTCATTTTGTCAAAGTTTGCAGGAATAGTGATAAAATTATAAAAGGTTGAGTGCATGTAGTTTAAGCAATAACTGCAGTTGAAAGTGTGGACACTGTTGGAGTCACAGAGACATGGTGGGCTAGTGAGGATAATTGGAAGAAAGAGTTGAAAGAATTCTGATGATTTAGAAGAGACAGAGTGGGTAAAGGTGGTGGAAGAGTTGCACTGTATGTTAACACCTATGGGTAGGTGACATTTGCAAGGCAGAATGTGAGTAACAGTGAAACAATATGGGTTAGGTTTGACGAGGCAGGAAGGAGGAGAGGGAAAGATTGTCAAGGGGGAGCTAAGGAAGAAGGATCGGAGTGATTTGGAATCTGAAAGATCTTTGGTTTGGAGTCTGAGGGGAGATTACTGATTTTAAATTTTGGTAATCAAATATTGTACTTGTTAAAAGATTTATACCATTCCTAGTCATCGACATCGCCACACTGATTGTTCAACTGTGCTGACCAGTGTACTCTACAGTGAATATAACTGTCTTTGATTCGTGTGTATAATATCTTCCAATAAAAACTATATTACAAAAAAAAAAAGAAACAATATGGGTTAGAGTAGAGTCCAGTAACGGAGATCATATATTGCTGGTACTTTGTTATAGGCCACTGAACCATGATGAATTAGTAGATGAAGCCGTATTAAGTGACCTTGAGTACTTTATAGGCAGAAAGAACATTATATTATTTTGTGACCTAAACCTGCCTGGTGGAAACTGGGAAAGGTCATGGAACTCCTAGGGATAGTAGTCTTGTGGAAAGAACTTTAAACCTGAATCTGGAGCAGCACATAAGGATTACCCACAAGGGGAAGTAATATTTTGGACATTGTCCTAAGCAATTTAACAGAAAGGATAGAAACCTTCTATAGCAGAGAACCATTAGGAGACCATGACCATTTAATGGTCTCTGTTGAGGTGTATACGTGGAAGGCAAAAAAAAAAATAAAGTACAGATGCCATCATGGGGGAATTTGAATCAGTGAAAAAAGAATTGGAGGAGTGGAGATAGAAAGAGCCCATGTACTGTATGAATGGTAATACAAACATACCAAAGTTGCCAGCAGCAAAAGGCCATCCTGGTCTATGTAGGCTGCTCGAGATTTCAGTTAGCTCCCTATTCGGCAGCTGCCCCCACCCTTTCTTCCAGAGTCCCTTTACCCTCCCCTTTGCCCTGTCCCACCCCTTCTTGAAGCATTCCACTGTTACATGCCACCACCTCAGCCAGTAGTGCATTCCACTTTGCCACCACCCTCTCCGTAAAGAAATGCCTCCTCACCTCCCTCTTGAATCTACCCCCTCCAATCTCATGGCCCCTAGTGTCTCTCCCCACCCTCCGCCTGAATAGACCCTCTGTGTCTGTTTTAATTATCCCCTTCATGTATTTGAAGGTCTCAATCATGTCCCCCCTGTCCCTTCTGTCCTCCTGTCTATACATGTTTAACTCTCTTAGTGTGACCTCATATGGCAATTCCCTCAGGCACTGAATCATCTTCATTGCCCTATGCTGCACCCCCTCCAGCAGCCTAATGTCCTTTTGTAGGTATGGGTTCTAGTGCTGTATGCAGTATTCCAGATGGGGTCTAACCAATGATCTGTATAACGGTAGAATAACTTCCCTTCTTCTCAAGGTAATGCCCCTTACAATGCACCCCAGCATTTTGTTGGCCATTGCTGCTGCCTTTCTGCATTGCGCGGAATTGTTCGTTGCTCCCGTAATGAGCACCCCCAGATCCTTCTCCTCTTCTGTTACTTCAGCCGTACCTCCCCCAAGATGGTAGCTTCTCTTCAGATTTTTTGTTCCGAAATGCAGTACCTTGCATTTATTTGCATTGAACCCCAGCTGCCATCTGTCAGACCATGCCTCTAGCCCTGCCAGATCCTCCTGTAGCCCCCACCACCCAACCTGGTCATCCACAAATAGGCTGATTTTGCTGCTGATGCCCTCCGAGATGTCTGCAATAAATATGCCAAACAGCACTGGGCCCAACACCAACCCCTGTGGAACACCACTTGTCACAGGTGTAGGGGATGAGTATTCCCCACTTACCACCACCCTCTGCTGCCTATCTTTTAGCTAGTTCTCCACCCACCCCGCCAGTTTTGCTCCTGACCCTGTGCCCCGTAGCTTGCTTCCAAGTCTCCCATGCAGTACTGAATCGAAGGCCTTACTGAAGTCTAGGTACAGGACATCCACCGCATGGCCCCTGTCAATTTGTCTAGTCACCCAGTCATTCCACCAGGTTGGTCTGGCATGACCTGCCCTTGATGAAGCCATGCTGCCTTCCGTTCTGCACTCCGTTCACCTCCAGTAGTGCTACTAGCCTCTCCTTTAGGATGGTCTCCATTAGCTTCCCCACTATAGAAGTTAGACTTACTGGTCTATAGTTCCCTGGTTTGTCCTTGGGTCCACTCTTGTGGAGAGGAACCACGTGAGCCAGTCACCAGTCATGGGGTATGCATCCTGTGTCGAGAGATGAATTAGATAATTCTGCCAAGGGTCCTGCCAGGACCGCTGCCAGCTCCTTCAGCACTCTTGGATGTACTCCATCCGGTCCTGGTGCCTTGTGCCCCCTCAATGCTCTTAACCCCTCCAGCACCCTCCCCACTGTGATTTCTCTGTCTGTCATCCCCCCCATCTGTTTCTGTCCTCCCTCCAACTATGGGTAGCGCCCCCTCCCTTTCTTTCGTAAAGACTGAACAGAAGTAGTCCTTGAGCACTTCTGCCTTTTCACCCCCCTCTTCCGCCCATCCCCCTTCCTTCTTAATTCTTACAGTTTGGTCCTTACAGCTTCTTTTCTCCCTGATGTACCTAAAGAAGTCTTTTTCACCCTTTTTTTATGCCCTGCACCCGCCTGAGTTCTCTTGCCGACTTGGCTGCCCTTACCCACCTGGTCACTTCCTTTGCTCCTTGCAGATATTCCTCCCTGTCCTCCTACCTCCCTCCCAGATTTTCTGTATCTCCTGTGAGCTGCCCTTTTCCTCCTCACCCTGTCTGACACCCTTTGCTTATCCAGCTGGGTTTTCTTTTCCCTAGCCTTCTTAGTCTGGGCCCTTCAGCAAGTTTCTGTTACCTCCACTATCCCCTGTCTCATCAGTTCTCACCTTTGTTGTGTGTCCATACGCAGTTGAATTTTGCACAGGAACCCCTGTACCACTTCCCTCATCATCTTAAAGTTGGCATTCCTGAAATCCAGCACTCTTGTGCCAGATGCCCCCCCCTTTAGCCATCTGTAACTAGAACCATACTGTCCGGTGGTCATTCCCCCCCCCCCAGTAGTTCCTCCACCCTCACATCCCTCACCCACTCACCCGTTCGTAAGTACGAGGTCAAGGGTGTTCATTTCCCTAGTTGGTTCCTTGACCACCTGTACTAGAAAGCTTTCCTGGAAGGCATCCAGCATTATCTGCTCCCTTCTGTTCTTCGTGGTAAGTGTGTCCTAGTCCACCCATGGCAGGTTGAAGTCCCCTACTATCACTGTCCCCCCCTTCCAAAAGTTCCTCTTGATCTGTTCTGCCAGTACCCTGTCCATCCCTTCAGATTGATGAAATTAATTATGATGAGATTAATGAAATGTTGGATGTGTAGAAGCTAAAATAAAAGAGATGAAGGACAAATGTATAACCTTATTAAACAAATGTAACAGCAGTGGCAAAATCTCTAGTTAGCATAACAAAAATATGCTGGAGATAATCAGAAAAGGAGGATCTTCAGGAGTGCCAAGGAAACCAGAAATATGGATCTGTGCCATGGGGGCTTTATTTAAAAAGGCCAAGGAATGCAAAGCATTAATCAAAAAGAACAGGGAATAGCATATAATGCCAGAAAAAAATTCAAAAATATTCTGGGGGCAGCCCGCTGGCACAGAGGGCTGAGGCGCTGGTGCCTTACCTCGATCCACACCAGCGACCTGTGTTTGGGAATGAGCACGGGCTGCCAGGGTTGGCTGGGGAGGAGAAGGAATAAGCACCCAACAGCTGCTATGCTTCTCCTGGGTGGGAGATTTGCAAGCCTCGTTGCTTTACTGCCACCTGGGGGAACTCAGGTGGTGGGTGCAGTACAGAGGTAGCACTGTGGGTGGGGTGGACGTCAGCCGAGGACTGGAGCGGAGGGCATGTCTCAACGTGCCTTCAGCTCCTTGTCCTCCTAGAGTGCTGACGCCCAGCGACGGGGAGGAAAACACCAGGAAGAAAACTGCCTGCATTGGCGCCAGTAGAAGGGCTTTGGGAGCCAGCGATCGGGGGAATCCGGGGTGGGGGGGGCTAGGGTGCAAGATGCACACTCAGCATAGACCTGGAGGAAGTACGAGGGACTCCTCCACCCCAGCCGGGTGGTTATCCGGATACCTAGGCTCATGGAATGGGGCACCCATATGTGCTGTCGACCCTGGAAGGAGCTCCGACTCAGGGTTCCACAGAGCCAGCCAGTTATCAGTCAACCCAGTCCGGGTGGGATCCAGACCCACAGGATGACAGAAATATCCCAAATACCTTTACTGACTGGGTTACCAGATGTGTGACGGAAAGAGACAAAGAGAGAGGAAAAGGAGACTGAAGGAGGTGCCACTGCTCCTGAAATGAAGGAACCTGAGGATAGACCCCCTGAAGAGGTACATGATCTATTAAGGTGGCTGTGTGTACGTCAGATGGAACTAGAGAAACAACGGGAGGTGGATCTCTTACAGAATGAGGCCCATTGGACAGACACTATTCGAGCCATCCAAACATTGGGTACAACAAGGCCGCCTGCACCCAGAGAACAAAAAAGACCAAAAGACATTAAAATATCTAAATTGAGTGAGTCAGATGATGTTGAAGCATATATCACAACATTCGAAAGAGTGACAGAAGCTTGTCATTGGCCTAAAGAACAGTGGGTGGTGCAGCTAGCTCCTTATTTATCAGGGAAGGCACAACTGGCTTATAGTCATGTGGACAGTGCTCATGTCAATGATTATGACTGTGTACACCAAGTCATCCTTAAAAGATATGATATTAGTGTGGAGACCTACCGACAAAGGTTTAGAACCTTTAGATATCACTGTGCTGCCTCCCCCCAAGAGGCATATACCCAGTTGCGAGACTTAAGTTATAAATGGTTGCAGCCTACTTCAAGGACAATAGAAAAAGTAATGGAAGATATCATCTTGGAACAATTTATAAAAATTCTTCCACAGGATGTACAAATGTGGGTGAGGGAGCATCGCCCTGAGTCTGCACAAAAAGCCATTGACCTAGCAGAGGACTACATAACGGCAAGACCTTTAAGAGTGAGAAGACATTCGGGGGCTCATGGACCCTCACCCACGGTAAGAACTGTCCCCATTTCTAATACTAATCATGTTGGGGTATCACCTGTTGTTGGGAGAAGCAATGAAGGGACACTAGGGACTATCAGGGTGGGTAGAGGACCCAATCCAGACAGCATATGTTATGATTGTCAAGGGAAAGGACACATTGCCAGATATTGCCCACATAAAAAGAAGGGACACTCACATCTAGCTCTTGCTAATTGCGGTCAATATCTGACTACAGTACAAATAAATGGGAAAGGGGTCCCTGCACTTTTGGACTCTGGTAGCAAACAGACTCTGGTACAAGCATATTTGTTACCTGAAGGAAACAGTAAAGACACAAACAGGGTCACATGTATCCATGGGGATGTTCATGCCTATCCAGTACAACATATCACCCTGAGTGTTCAAGGGCAAGTCCATAAAATGGAAGTCGGACTAGTTCCTAACCTGCCTGTGCTGGTAGTAATTGGACATGACTACCCTGCGTTTGATGCACTAATGGGTATGGACTCTCAAATAACTGCTATTACCACCAGGGCACAAAGCAAGTAGACATCAACATTTCCCCAGTTGTTCCCTTTTGATGAGGACATATATAATACCGCTGGAAAGGACAGAAAGTCAAAGTTGAACAGACAAAGGGCAAGGATGTTATGGAACTGTAAAAAGGACACTCCAGTTGCTGAAGGCAACCTTGATGTAAATGAGATGTTTAGAAATGAACAAACTACTGATGTTAATTTGATTCCTTGTTTTTCACAGGTTGTGGAAGCAGATAGTCAGACAGGATATCCTGGATATGTGATACATGACCAGTTGCTGTATAGGGAGTGTAAGAATCCTAAAACGGGGTGTGTAATAGAACAACTGGTGGTGCCTGTGAGATATAGACAGCAGTTAATAACCATAGCCCATGACATCCCTATGGCAGGACATTTAGGGAGGGACAAAACCCTGAGTCAATTGCTAAACCAGTACTTTTGGCCAGGGATTCATGATCAGGTAGCCACTTATTGTCAAAGCTGCCAGGAATGTCAGAAAGTGGCTACTATAACCAAATCAGACAAAGTGGCCCTGTAACCCCTTCCTTTGGTAGATACCCCTTTTGACCGCATATCAATGGACATTGTGGGACCTCTGACAAAGAGTAGTAAAGGCAATTGCTTTATCCTCTTGGTGTGTGACTATACCACGCATTACCCTGAGGCAATTCCCCTACAGACAGTCACAGCCCCCAGAATTGCAGAGGAACTCTTAAAAATATTTAGTAGAGTCGGAGTACCTAGGGAAATCCTTACAGATAGAGGCAGTAATTTTCGATCCTCACTATTAGCACACCTCTATTAATCGTTGGGTGTTGGGGCTTTGTACACTTCCCCATATCATCCCCAAATTGATGGGTTGGTGGAGAGATTTAATAAAACTTTAGAAAGGATGCTCATGAAATATGTTCAGGATGAAGGGAAGATGTGGGACCTTAACCTGCCATACTTAATGTTTGCATACAGAGAAGTTCCCCAGGCCTCCACTGGATTTTCTCCATTCGAGTTACTCTATGGGAGGAATCCAAGGGGGCCTTTAGATATCATAAAGGAGAAATGGGAGAGCAAAAAGGGACATGAAGGTACCCCGACTCTAAAGTATATAACTCAGTTATGGCAAAGGATTACCAAATACATTCCATTGGCCCATCAGAATAACCTAGGAAAACAGAAAGATCAAAAGAAATATTATGATCAAGGAGTGGGACATAAAAATCTGCAGCCTGGGGATAAGGTATTATTACTATTACCATCCACAGAGAGTAAGTTGACTATGAAGTGGCAGGGACCATATATTGTACAGAGACAAGTCGGTACTGTCAATTATGAGATAGAGGTTCCGGAGAGGCGAAAAAGGTTACAAATATATCACGCTGATCTCCTTAAGAAATGGCACGACAGAGAGACTACATAGACTACTCCTACCCTGTTTATATGTCCCGAACAACCTAATTGTGAAATGGATCAAGCTTAGCAGAGATCGGAAGAAACAGGGGGATGTGAACTAATAACCATTAACCCTGACCTTGAGTAGGGACAAAGAATAGAACTAGGTAGGATGTTAAAATCTTTTACAAGAACATTCTCCTGTCAACCAGGGAAAGCAAAAGGGGTGGAGCATCGGATACACTTGAACCAGGGGATAGTTATAAAGCAAAAACCCTATCTGATACCTGAGAAAGTAAGAGGGGATGTTATTAAAGAAGTGGAGAAGATGCAGGCTTTAGGGGTAATAGAACCATCTACCAGCGAATGGGGTTCCTTTATGGTGGTCGTGGGTAATAAAGAAGGTGGCATTAGGATTTGCTTAGATTTCCGCCGCCTGAATGCTATTTCAAAATTTGATGCTTATCCTATGCCCCGAATTGATAATATTGTAGACCGTCTTGGGAAAGCTAAATATATCAGTACCCTTGATTTGACAAAAGGGCACTGGCAGATTCCGTTGAATAGATAGGATAAAGATAAAACTGCTTTCAGCACTCCCTTGGGTCATTTTCAGTTCACCACCATGCCCTTTGGGCTTCATGGAGTACCAACTACCTTCCAAAGATTTATGGACAGTTTGCTCAGAAATATGAACTATAGTGCCGCTTACTTAGACGATGTTGTGGTGTTCAGCCAAAATTGGGAAGACCACTTACAACATTTGTCACAAGTTCTGACCGCCATCTCACAGGCTGGGTTACAAATAAATCCTGGAAAATGTGCCCTAGCTATGAAGGAGGTAAAATACCTGGGCCTCCGGATTGGAGAGGGCCAAATAAAACCTGACATTGGGAAAGTGGACGCAGTGGCAAACAGTCCCTGCCCCCTTACAAAACGTCACGTAAGGTCCTTTTTAGGGCTTGCTGGCTATTATAGGCGATTTGTACCTGATTTTGCAACCATAGCCAGTCCTTTTACAGATTTAACAAAGAAAAATCACCCCACCACAGTAAAATGGACACCAGACCGCGAAAAAGCATTCTGTACCGTAAAAGGTTACTTATGTGCATCACCTAGATTAAAATGTCCAGATTTTAATCTTCCTTTTATTGTGCAAACCGATGCTTCTAACACTGGCATAGGAGCAGTACTAACACAAATAATTGAAGGAGAAACATCATCCAGTGATACACATAAGTAGAAAATTACACAGTAGAGAAACTAAATATTCCACTATTGAGAAGGAATGTTTAGCCCTAAAATGGGTTATTGAGACCTTAAAGTTTTATCTTTGGGAGTGGATTTTGAGGTCTGGACAGACCACAATCCGCTATGCTGGCTTCAGGCTATGAAAGACAAAAAACCTACGAATCATGCAATGGTGTTTGGTATTTGGCCCTGCAGCCTTATCGCTTTACTATTAAGCATAGATCAGGGCCTGCAAATAGGAATGCAGATTACATGCAGGGGTGTAGCCAGGGATTTCAGAGCATCACACCAAGTGGACTCACTGCAACCCCCCCCCCCCGGGAGTGTAGCCAGACAATATATAAATGTACATCAGGACAGTGTTTATTGCCTCATTTAGCACAATAAATACAACTTTTGTATCTCATGACAGTGGTTGTTGCCATGCATGGGTAAATACAAATGCCATGTGTTGTTCCCTAAGACACCCACATACCAGCCCAGAGCCAGTAAAGTTGTATTGTCCTTGGGATAAAAAGAGAGTATTAGTGACCAGTCCTTCTAGTTTCGACTCCTATGAATAAAATTACAGAAAGGTTCAGTATTTTCTTTGTTAGTTTTCATGGAAAAAGGAAGCAGTTCAGAGCTTATTTGCTGCCCCCTTTAAATAAAATTTCACACCATGGAGTGCTTGGAGTGTGCCTGCCTACACCCATGATTACATGTCCCAGTATGGAGCAGGACTAGACACTAATCAGGTGGCAACAGACTTCGGGGTAATGAAAACATCGGCATCAGAGGATAGCCTTTGATACCACTTTATTTTTGATTTTGATTTTGAATTGGGAACCCCAGGTGGAGCTTCGGAGAGTGGGTGGGCTGAAGCTCCATCTCTCTGCTGAGAAATCTGTTTGATTTCTACCTGCTTTGAGAACTCATCACTAGTTATCTGAAAACCCTTATATAGGGTTTCCTCTTAGCTGGGGAGGAGTTTGTGACAGGGTTACATAGTTTCTCTGAGACCCCCCCCTTCTTTAAAGTCTGTTGCAACAGCAATTCATCTCTCTTCCCTACTTTCTCCTTCTTGTTGATTGTCTCTTTTCCCCATTGGACTGGAAGGCCATCTGTCTAATGTTCTTTCTGTCACTGACACCTATTACCTTTGTTTCTGGTCTCTCCAATTTAAGCTATGTAAATCTTGAACGATCTCCCTCTTGAACGTGCGCATACTCGTCTACACGAACACTTGCACTACATACTTCACGATTGTGTGAACGTTGCGGTAGCGAGTCCACGGTAAAAAGAAGAAAATGCAAAACCAAACCAAGTTGAAATTGAAAAAGAAAACACAGATTGCAAGATAAATGGTTTAAATTGCTCTTTGGTGAGGGTATTTCTGCCTACTGTAGCAAGTACTCCTGCTCCCGAAAGGTAAATGTATGTCATGTCCTAAGCGAGGGGATTAAGCTTTAGTCAAACACACCCTGAAACACTGAAACGAACTGCTGCTAGACTTTAGAAAATTATGCATCTGTAACAGACACCCTTTCCCCGTTGAGACACTGTGCATAGAAAATCACTCTTGTTTTAGAAAAGGGTTCTGTTCAGTAGCGAGTGTTTTTAACTGCCCTATGTAGCGCTTCAGCCCAGTGTAAAACGCCCATTTTAGGAAATAAATATTTGAACAGGGAAAGCAAGAAAGAACCTTCAAGGGGACATATTGAGTGAATGCAAATAATTTAGTTTGTTTCCTTCTACAATTCATACCTTTCCAGTGTAGACGGCTCTGTGGAAAGGTTAGGACATAACTTCCTCATGCCTCCAGGACCCCCCTCAGTTTCTGACTGTTCTTCTTAAGAGCCGGCCGGCTGAATCAATGCTAAATTTACATCGAGAATCGGGGGGAGGAGCCTGTAGATCATGAAGACAGCCTACATTTCCATTAAAAAATTGTTTAAACCAAAAATAAATATGTGAGCCACAGCTTATTGAATATACTTATTCTTAGTATTTGATTGACAGATTAAAATGAAGCTTAGTTAATAAAGACTTTTCATGTAAATATGCAAGAAGGGGAGGAGTCTCCCTCATCACATGATGATATAGCACTATGAATGAAGGGAAAGTACTGCTATTATTCAGTTCGCTGTAGGGCTCAGCAGGGAGCTGACCCCAATTTCACCCTAGTGTTTTCTAGTGGTTGTTTATTGTTTTGTTCTCTACAATTTATGTTATTGATGTTTATTTGGATGATCGTATCCTCTTAATTTCTTTGTTGAACAGTTCTCTTATAGCATTTTTATTTTTGCTGAATAAAAGCTGATTTAATTTGGTACTTCAACTGGTGTCTGAATCTGAATCCCACAAGTCTGCCACAAGCATCATGGGGCATAAATGTGAGACTAGCTTAAGAAGCTACTTGTCATCTTCTCCATCTGACCATACAAAGTGGTCCTCAGTTTTATCCAGGAGTGACTCTGTCTAAAAGTAGCCCCAAAGTAAATAAGAAGGCAAGCGTTCACGCAGCTGTTTCTCCAAATGCTAGTATTCACACAGCAGCTTCTCCAAACCCAGCGTAAGTGAACCGGTAAATATTGACATCCATACCAACAGTATACAAGATGAGACACCTAACAAAAGATCCGCTCCAGCAATGAACATTCCCCACAGCAGCATAGATGGTGACATGCCCAGCACAACTTTTGAACCACCAACTGTCAAATTGCAGCCCTCAGTGCAAGACATTTTCAACAATCCTTTTAAACTGCAGAAGTTCACGATAAACAGCCCTGTGAACTTTAACTATTATAGTGGCAATAGTAGAAGTGCCTAGACAATATGCCTCTGAAGTCTTAGAAAATTACCTTTAATGTGGAGCGTAATCATTCCAGTCTCCGCTGTATGCCTGTTACGTGTTAGAAATGTTGCTGTAATAGAGAGCACAGTCATTTCAGTAACCACATTTTGTTTTTTGTAAATGTTATTGAAGTGACTTTTTGACAGTTTAAAGTTTTAAAGTCATAGAAATGGAATTAGATGATCATTTCCCTACTTAATGTATTCATGTAGTCATCTAAGAATCCCACAATGCATTGCGAGTGCAGGTTCAGTTATAACGGGAGAACGGAGCGCATAGCATGAGCGCATTGCAGAGAGTCAATGGAGCACATTGCAGAGAGTTCGTGATGAAAGTAAATGTAATTTAGTTTTTCAAGGCATCAGTATGAAAGTGGCAAAAATGAAAAAAAGAGTTATTTAGAAAAAAAATCTTAGAGCGTTACCCAGACAGTGTAGCGACCGGCAGTGTGAACACATGCTGAGAAGCGGAGCATATTTACAATGCTTAAAGCAGTTTGCAAAGAAAACAAAAACTGCAGTTATAGTTAGAAAACATTAATAAATGTAAACAGTTATAAAATATGTTGAATGTTTGCAGCAGTAACAATGTAAAAGACACAGTTGTTGAACCTGTATACTTTTATTAAACGTGACACCTTTCATGTGTTACAAAGCAATACCACTGTGTGATTTTTCCACTTTACTTTTTGTGTAACATGTTACTTCTACCAGTGCTTACCATGTTACAAACACATGAAACCACTCCAGAGAATAGTTCCACTTGTGACATTAATCCATGATTGGCAGGGTGGACACACTAGTCCTTCGGCCTTGTGCCCCAACCAGCCCAACCATGGATTAATGCCACAGTAGAACCATGCTCTGTCATGGTTTAATGCTTTCTTGTTATCATTGTATGGTTTGTCCCAGTTAATTAATTCACTGACACACATAAATGTATCTGGCGGAAACCACTCTCTTTCGGCTTGATTCCAGAACCTCAGAGGAAACTGTAAGCGACCATCTTCCAGTTTATTCATGTTTTGACTCTTAAACCCCACGAAGTGCCTCCCCATATTATTTTAACTTGGAATTTGGGGGGAATTGGTCCTGGTATAATGCAGGAGCAGGCTAATGTTACTGATTGGACTTACTTGCATGCTATCCCTACTGTTAACCGTGCTTTAGATTTTTTAAGTCCAATTATTCCCCTAAAGGAGAAATGTTTTCCTCTGTGACAGGAATGGTTAAGAGGTGCTAATAATGGGTGGTTTCCCTAGAGAATAAGGAAATTATTAAGAAATTAAAGTTAACCTGGTTACAATATAAAAAAAAATCTCAGCAAATGCATCACTAGCCGAATACCGTCCTATAAGAAATGCTCATAGGTATCTGACTAAATTCAGTAAATCAAAATTTTGTAAAAATCAGGTTGATGGGAGAGGGGAGGTGGGTTGAAAAGGCAGCCTTCCCCATTGCAGTTTTAAAGTGGGGAATAAGGGAGGAATAGGAGTCACAAGATATAAGCGAGTAGGAATTGGGGGCAGCTGGAGGGAGGAGCAATAACCATGGAGGGGGGCTGAACCCAGTATCTGGAGAAAAAGGTTGCAGCACAGTGCCTTTGAGCAAGGGGAGGTAAATATTGGTGCAGATAGAGCAGTGGTGAATGTGGGAGGGACAGTTTAAAGTGAAGCAGCAGAAGGAATGGTAAATGGGATCCTGCCTGGCTAGGGTCTGTTTGGGGGCAGCACTGTAGACCACACCCCCTTGTCTGATACAGAGACGATCATTGTGAAGATGTGTTCACAGTAGACCGGGAGGGGGAAGCAGTATTTATTGCAGTACAGTGCACCAAGAGTGGAGTTGAGCTTTTTGTGGAGGGCATCAGTGTTGTCAGAAAAGCAGAAGCATCGTTCAGCACACACCAAAGTATTGAAAAGTATGGACTTTGTCAAAGATATTGGGGTAGCCATCCAGGCAGTGTGAAAAAGAAACAGTGAAAATCCAGCATTACTGTGTTCTGAGGATGAAATTAAATATCAAGCTCAGTTCCTGAAGCCAAATGGGCAAGGATTGCTCCTGGTTGAAATATAACCCCTTAAAGGCATAACACAGACTACATAAAGTGTTTAAAAAAAAAAATATATATATATATATGTATATATATATATATATTTATTTAAAAGTTTTACCAGGAAGGCATGCTGAGCGGACTACTGCTTGATTCCAGATGCGTCCTGGGGGTGTTGGGGATGGGAGCATACATATACGGAATATTTACAGTAGCAAGCATACAGTACAAACTGAGATAAGGTAATAAATTGGTAGAAAGTGCAAAATGACAACCACTTGCGATCAGAAATACAGCATTAAGAGTAAAGTTGTGTAACGGTGTGCTTTGAAACAACTGAGAAGCTGCATGGAATATACTATATTGGACTAGAAATTTGCAACAAATCTTTCTTACTTACATCTGAGGGAAGTTTTCCTTACTTTGCAGTCTTATATTGGTATTGCTTTGTGTTTAATTATTTTCGTTTTTAAATCAGGAAGGGGGTTTTCAAAACTGCTTATCTTGTGAGCAACTTCAAGAAAGGTTGAAATAACTGCATATTTGATTTTCCTTTGTGGGTAACTGGACTGTCTACTAGTATTCTGTATAAGTTTGCATCAAATTACTTTTAAATAGTTGACAAATCAGTTACTGGAGGTTAGCTGAATTACTATAAAGGGCAGTACTCACCAGGGTGGTGGAGTAGTGGTGTATGTGATTGTTTCTAACAGTCACCAGTGGTTGTGTCATTTCCTTTATAGCCAAGTTTCTGACATCACTTCCTCAACAGGTCTTGGGGCAGAACTGTCATATTCTCAATTACCCAGCACGGTGCATAAAGGGTAAGTACATACACCAAAAAAAAAAAAAAATTATATTACTCATTGTATATTGTATGTGGCAGTGTCAGTGGCTCAGTTGGTAGCACACTCGCCTCTGAGGCTGGGAGATCAGAGGGCTGTGGGTTCAGTTCCCACATCTGGCACTTGGGTTAATATCCCAGTACTGACACTGTAGTGCAGCATGAGAGGGGTGCTGCACTTCTGAGGTGCTGTCTTTCGGATGAGACGTTAAACCGAGGTCCCATCTGCCTGGATTGGTGGTAGTTCAGGTGATATTAAAATCCCATGGTACTTATCGAAAAGAGTAGGGAAATTCCCGGTGTCCTGGTCAAATTTCCTCATTCACTAAAACACCATCAACAGCTTAATCTGGTTCAAAGTCAGTTGGCATTCATCTGTATCCACCTCCCCCGGGTCGTGCCTGAAAATAGGCAGGATTTGTCTAGTGCACTTACCTGGTCAACAAAAAATAAATAAGGAAGAGGGACATGTGGGGAGTGGTGCAATGCACTGGCTGTGGGGCAGCAATTTTACGGGAGACATTCTGGAACCTGCATTGCTGCCCTATTTGCAGGCAACTGTCAGCTCTGAGGGAGGAGGTTGCCCACCTCCAGGCTGAGCTGGCAAGGACGAAGGAGGCCTCCCCCTCCCAAAGAGCACCAGTTCCACAACCACTGCCTCAGAGGTTGCCATGTGTGAAGAGCAGATGGACCACAGTAGGTTCTGGGAGGGTGAGGGTGGTGGAACAGAGGCGTAGCCCCCCGAGTTGTACCTCTACACAAATCATATGTCAGTCTGGCAAATCAAGGTTCCTCTATGATGACAACTTCAGTGGAGACCAAGAAGAATGCTGGGGACATCCACAAGGGGGACCCACGAAAGAGTGTCAAGGGACACCACAGGGGAAAGAAACAGCTTCTGATAGGGGACTCAGTTGTTAGGGGGTGTAGACCTGGGGAAGGGAGAGGAGAAGTAAGGTGCCTACCCGGTGCCATGGCTTGGAGGGACAGGAAGCAAATCCTCAGGATTGCAGAAGCAGCATCACAGGAGAGGGAACTAGATATCATTGTCCACCTCGGGACAAATGACCTAGCTAGGCATGAGATCAGTGCAGTGCAGGATGAATTTGTGGAGTTGGGGAGGGGCCTCAGACAGGTAGCAAGCACGGTAATCTTCTCAGAGGTGTTGCCAGACTATGGCAGGGGTGAGGCTCGGGTGCTGCACACCATGCAGTTTAATGAATGGTTGCAAAACTGGTGCAGAGCACAGGGCTTTGGCTTCATTGGGGACTGGGGGTCCACCCGGAGAGATGAAGGTCTATACTGGCATGATAGTCTGCATCTGTCCAGGAAGAGAAACGAGCTCCTAGATGACAGGTTTAAAGGCTTCCTTGGCAAGCTTTTAAACTAGCCAAGGGGGGAGGTGCTGATAGGAAACAGGAAAGTTCAAGCCTCCCCCCACAAAACATGGCAAGTAGTAGGGTAAACACTGAGGTACAGAGCTTGACAGAGGGCAGGACAGGGGTAAGTGGAAAAATAGACAAGGGCAATGAGAGCAGGGATGGGGTAAAAATGATAAAGCCAACATTAAATGGAGGGCAGTGAGTACCAATGCCAGTAGTCTGGGAAACAAGCTTCCAGAGCTAGTAGCCCTGATGGAAGAGGAACACTTGGATATTGTGGCAGTCACAGCAACATGGTACATGGAGAACCATGGCTGGGATGTCAACATACCAGGGTACACAATCTACAGAAGGGACAGGGAGGGTAAAAGAGGAGGTGGAGTAGCTCTCTACATAAGAGAAGGGATCAAAGCTATAGAACTAAAAAGTAAAGGGGGAGGACAAGAGGCACTCTGGGTCACCTTGGAGACAGGGAATGGCATCACAATCCACACAGGGGTTGTATACAGACCCTCGTCTCAAGGGAAGGAAATGGACAAGAAAATGATACAGGGCATTCTCAAAATGGCTGAAAAGGGGGAAATACTGTTGATGGGGGACCTGAATATGCCAGATGTTAACTGGACAACATGGACTGCAGCCACATCCAAGAGCAGGGTCATTCTCGATGCCCTACAGGGGGCATGCCTTAGACAACTAGTGGCGGAACCCACTCGGGAGGGAGCAATATTAGACCTGGTACTCTCAAATGGAGAGAGGATCACAAATTTAGAAGTCAGTAGACATCTGGGAACAAGCGACCACTGCACAGCGTGCTTCACAATAAACACAACCATGGAGACAAGCCATACAAAGACAAGGATACTGGACTTTAGAAGGGCTGACTTTGGCATAATGGGTGAATACCTGAGGAATGCATTAGCAAATGGCCAGAAAGGAGGGGGTGGAAGAACAATGGAGAAAAATCATAACTGCCATCATGAAGGCAACAAGCCTTTGTGTGAAACAAATAAAGAAAACAAAGCGGAATAAAAAAACACTATGGTTCTCAAAAGAGGTGTCAGGGAAGGTTAAGGAGAAAAAGGCTGTATTCAAAAAGTATCACAGAAGGAGCACAACAGGGAACTGTATCAATTAAAGCAGAAAGAAGTGGGGAAGGTAGTCAGAAAAGCAAAGGCCCAAACCGAGGAAAAGATAGCCAACTCAGTTAAGAAGGGAGATAAAACCTTTTATAGGTACATTAGGGAGCATAGAAATGTTAAGGAAGGGATAGTGAAGATTAATAAAGGAGAGGGGGAGGTGGGCAGAGGGAGACAGTGAAAAGGCAGAGATATTGAATGAATACTTTTGCTCAGTATTCACAAAAGAAGAAGAGGAGGAGTTACCTAAACCAAACAGTAGAAGCACTCTGGGTAGTGGGGTTGATGCCAGTCCATTTACAGAAGAAAGAGTCCTGAAAGAACTCCTAAAACTCAAGGTGGACAAAGCAATGGGGCCTGACTGGATTCACCCTAGAATCCTAAAAGAGCTAAGGGAGGACCTAGTGACACCACTAACCACACTTTTTAACAAATCATGGGAAGATGGGGTGGTACCTGAGGACTAGAGGAGGGCAGATGTGATTCCCCTTCACAAAAGTGGGAGCAAGGCAGAAGCAGGAAACTACAGACCTGTTAGTTTGACCTCAGTGGTGGGGAAAATGATGGAATCACTTCTGAAAGAAAGAATTGTTCAGTACCTAGAAGCCAGCGTGGCACAGGACCCAAAGCAGCATGGATTCACAGCAGGAAGGTCATGTCAGATGAATCTAATCGATTTCTTTGACTGGGTGACCAAAGTAATAGACCAGGGAGGGGCTGTGGATATGGCCTAGCTAGACTTTAGCAAGGCATTTGACACACTCCTGCACAAAAGATTAATAATCAAGTTAGCCAGCCTGGGAGTGGGTCCAAGGGTGGTAGCCTGGGTAGCAAACTGGCTGCACAACAGGACACAGAAGGTAATAGTGAATGGAACACATTCTGAAGAAAGGGGGGTTACTAGTGGAGTACCTCAGGGCTCAGTACTGGGTCCAGTCCTCTTTAACGTCTTTATAGGTGACATTGCAGAGGGTCTGGAAGGAAAGGTATGCCTCTTTGCAGATGACGCAAAGATCTGTAACAGAGTTGATACACAAGGGCGAGTAGAAAGGATGAGAAGGGACTTGGCTAGCTTGGAGGAATGGTCAAACATATGGCAACTTAGATTCAGTGCAAAGTAATGCACCTGGGAAATAAAAATCCAGGAGAAAAGTACACAATAGCAGGGGAGGTACTAACAACAACAATAATGGAAAGGGATCTGGGTGTAGTCATATCAGATGACCTAAAGGTGGGTAAGCAATGTGAGAAGTCAGTAAGGAGAGCCAGGGGGATACTGGGATGCATAGGGAGGGGCATCACAAGTAGAAAAAGGGAAGTGGTTATTCCTCTGTACAGACAGTTGGTGAGACCCCGTCTGGAGTACTGCATGCAGTTTTGGAGACCTCATCTACGCACGGACACAGACAGAATGGAAGCAGTCCAGAGAAGGGCAACTAAAATGGTGCAGGGTCTACATCAGAAACCATATGAAGAGAGACTGAGAGAGCTTAATATGTATACCCTTGATGAAAGGATGGACGGGGGGACATGATAGAAACTTTAAGTACCTCAAGGAATCAACAAAGTCCAGGAGGGTAGCATATTTCAGAAAAGAGATGTGTAAGAACAAGGGGCACAATTTAAAGTTAGAGGGGACAGCTCAGGGTAATGGAGGAAATTCTTTTTCACGGAGAGAGAGTGGTGGACGATGGAACCGCCTTCCGGAGAGGTTGTGGGATCTAAAACAGTGGGGGAATTCAAACATGCATGGGACAGACATAAGTCAATTATAGTGGGGGGGTTGCAGGAAGTAGGCTGTTGGTTAACTAGAGTCTGCAGCTTATCCAATAGGTAGGGAAATGGGCAGACTGGGTGGGCCAAGTGGTCCTTATCTGCCGTCAAAGTCTGTGTTTCTATGTTGGAGAGCTAAGCCCTTTGTCGGGTATGTTCAGTCCTACCTAGCTGGTGAGACCCCATCTGGAGTACTGTGTGCAGTTCTGGAGACCCAGTCTCCGCAAGGACATAGACAAGATGGAAGCTGTCCAGAGGAGGGCAACTAAAATGATGCAGGGTCTGTACCGGAAGACATATGAAGAGAGACTAAAGGAGCTTAATATGTATAGCCTAGAGGAAAGGAGGGAGAGGGGGGACATGATAAAAACGTTCAAGTACCTCAAGGGAATCAACAAAGTCCAAGAGGGTAGCATCTTTCAAAAAGGAGATGTGCAAGAACAAAGGGCACAATTTGAAGATGAGGGGCGCCAGAGGTAATGTAGAAGTATTTTTTCGCAGAGAGGGTTATGGATGCATGGACCGGCCTTCCAGAGGAGGTTGTGGAGTCAAAAACAATGATTGAATTCAAGCATGCATGGGACAGCCATAAGGCAATTCTAGGGGGTGGGGGTAGAAAGAAGTAGGCTGCTGGTTAACTTGGATCTGCAGCTTATCCATTAGGTGGGGAAATGAGCAGACTGGGTGGGCCAAGTGGTCCTTATCTGCCATCAAATTCTGTGTTTCTATGTTTCTACATCAGAGGTGGTGGGTTCGCCCAGTACATTTTGTTCATTTCCAGTTCTGCATCCAGAGTCTTGAAGACTGAGCTAGACTGGAGCCTGGTGAGCGTTTACTGCCAAAGGTCCTGAAAAACATTTTCAAACATTCAGAGAACAGAACTGGCATTGTTATTGAAATTGCGCTGCTCTGTTCCCACTAACCATTAGCTGCACAGCCAAAAAAAAAAAAAAAAACAGATTTCCTTAGTAGCTAACCAGTTTACCACAGTGCTGAAGGATTTAAAGGCAGAAGATCCACTATTTTATATTAAAATATGCATTCTCTGTATCAGGAATGCTGCTGCTATATAAATATTTATGTGTGGTTAACATTTTTTGACTTGCTTTAGCCACAGTGGTGAACAGCAGAAAAATCCCAGTGGGAACATTGCACTGGAGTGCTGCTTCCAACTCAGTGACTGAGTTACTGGAGGCAAAAAATACAGTGTTATCTGCGGGAGAGATAATTTAGGAAAATCGAGAACAAAATGAACTAAGGATGGAACCCTGGGGAATATCTGACGTGAGAGAAGGGCGGGTCACTTATGAGGACCTACTAATGCCAGTTATACATCTACGAGCGGAACCATCTGATTGAGATGTCAGATTAGCTAGCCTTTGTGAACTTTTCAAGGAGGATGGGTTGGGCAACACTGTTAAAAGCCTTTGCATATTTTCCAAAGATAGCTGAGGTATTCAGACCCTGATCCATCCCTTTCTGGACAGCATCAGTGAACCATAGTAGTGAAGAGACAGTAGAGAGGGTCTTGCAGAAGGCTGATTGGTAGAGAAAGGGTCTGGAAGAGTTGGGGAAAACACTAGTTTACAGTCCTTGCTCAACTTCTGCTGCATCTTTTCTAGAACTGGGAACACCCCCAACACAGTCTACCCAATCATGATGTGAGGAGAGGAGGCTGTTCTATCATGAGTGGCTGCACTGGATTCCACCAAGCCCCATTGACAACCAAGTTGTCAAAATGAGGCACAGCGGCAGTAACAATGTTGAGAGGCGAACTTTTGCCTGTCTGACATTGTTTTCTGTACCCCCACACCATCCACGTGGGGACTCCCCTTCTTTAATATAATAAATTCCGAGTCGGAGTTTGTTCAAGGGTGGTGGGACACTCTAAATCGGGCGAAATTATTGGGTCCAGCCACTACCTCCGAGGCTATCGCTGTACTGGATTTCAATGTCAGCATTTTGATAAAGTAATGGTATACAGCTGCACTGTTTGGGGATGTTTCTAATGTTCAAGAAGTATGCAGTAAGAGTGGATTAAGGATTTGAAACAAAACAAGGCTGGGTACAGCCAAACCATTAGCATGCATTTCAGTTCTTCTAGGAAAAGAAGTGGGTAAAGCAATGAACAATATCAATGAATTTCAGATAAGGTAAGCAATCCTAAAATGCGAGTTTTCAACTAGCAATAATATGATACAAAAAGAGTTGACAGTGTCTCTTTAAAGCCGTTGGGGCTGTGGCCTTTGGACAGATTCAGAAATAGTAAGGCTGAGAGGATGGCAGCTGCTGAGATGGAAGAGAAAGGGGGAGAAGAGATCTGTTGGGAAGAGTGGTGATACATGGCAAGGGCACAGAGGGTAAAGAATTCACTAAAGCTAAAGGCAACTTCAACAAGGCTACGGGTGGGGGAGTTCCTTTGTTTGAGGACAAGTTTTATTGATGGTAGTGTTGGGGAAGGGGGGATATAAACAGAGTAGATAAGCTTCTAGAATTATGATGGGCAATTGAGGTTATTCTGTAGATTAGAATCAAGGTGAAGCACGCAAAAGATGCTGCTCACTGGCCTCGTGGAACACGGGGACATTTGGGCTAACCCAGGCCACAAAACTTGGTCTAGCATGTGAACATAAAATGAAATGTGGCACCATATAAATGGATTTTGGAAACAAAACTGAACAGCAGGGATCAACATTGGGGTTGCAAAAGAGCGTACAGTGAAGTGTATGAAAATATTTTTATGGCAAACGACTACTTTCAGCCTGTTGCCCCAAAGCCCTGTTTATAAATGTTGGAATCCAACAGAAAGCTTGTTTTAGTGTCGATGAATTGTCTGGGTCTTGCCTGCTGAGATGTGTAAGTAAAACCCTTTTAATATGATCAGGAGGCACTGTATGATCAATAACTCTCCACCAACACTACGCACACATATAGGACATTATGAGAGATGAAAGTTTGCAGTCCTTGATGAGCACCTAAAAAACAGGCTGAATTCCCTGGCAATGCTGTTTGTGAATAGTAGTAATGTCCTTCCAAACTTTATTACTTTTATTTCAGATTTTATTAACTGGGTGGGTTCACTGAGATTAAAAGTCCCTTTCTCAGGAGCGATTCGGAATTAATTGCAAAAATACAGTCATAGTTATACATGGCAGTCATAATTCTTGGGATACAGATAGCAAACATATCACTTAAGTAATAAGGCATGACGGGTGCGTTGTGGTAAGATAATGGTATGCCTCGGGTGGGATGAAGCACAAGGTCGAGTGCTTTCACCCCCCAAGAAGTGCCACTACTCCCACACAGTACACTCCTTGGAGTGCCTTATTGCAGTTATGAAATCAGTACATTGTATGTTTGTACATGCAGTTGAGGGCTTGTAGGGTTGATAGTTGGCCAGTTGGTGGTGTCAGAGGTTGCTCCCCGACCCCCCAATGAAAATATTGGCAGTAGTGTGCGGCAAATATATTGGCAGTCAGAGCACAAGAGACAGCATGTGGCATGGCAAATAGAGAGATTGGGAGTTGCAGTTAGCTGCAGTTGGTGGTTCAACTGTGTTTGCCCAAGTGTGAAGGAGCCATTAATTTGAACCACGATCGCAGCAAGAATGAGAGCCATGAGGCAGCCATTTAGTTTGAGCTGTGGAGGTCAAAGAAAGTGGAGTCATTACTTTGTACATTGATTGTGGTTGGAGAAAAAAAAAGTTCTTGGCAAAAGCAGTTGTTAGGGAGATCATGAGCAAAATGATTCGTATAGCAAATACAGTTGGTAGGCTGGAGAGTGGAGCCGAGAGTCCTGGAAGAGCAAAGTAGGTAGGAGGCTTTGAGGGAAGGAGACCACCAGGGTAGCCATGTTTGCTGTGGGCATTTTGCCCAAAACTGAGGTGGGTGTCTATGCTCTAGCTTAATGCTGATAGCATGGAGCTTCTTTTAGCTGGACTGTTCTGCTTGGATAACAGCCTGTCCGAAAATACATCTCCTCCAATCAGGATTCAGCAGTCTTCTTACCCATTTTGATCATTTTCTTTTAACATTTTACAGTTTTTTGTTTTTCTGCCAAGGAAAGCAGGTCAGAAAACTGTAGCCTCATTTTTCGCACCAGTTGCAGGCTTATGATGTTAGCATTGGAGGAACACTTCAGTCTAAAAGGTCCTGGAATTTAATGTATATTACTTCGTAAAGTTTTACTGCACAGTGTGCTGTTATTAAAAGATTTTTGCATGTGTATGGACAGCAGTATGAAAGAGTACGTAAATGCCAATCAAAATATATTACAGTTTTCGTTTAATTCCCGTGGTACATATTCTTGACTTAAACCGTTTGATGTCTGTCTAGACAATTTGGGGTTGCAGTAGTCAAAACTAAATGACTGGTAGTTTCATTAAAATTACTGTGGAAAGAAGTACCAGATTCAGATCCTAAACTTGGGTAAGACTCCCTTCAGTAACCTAAAAAGTGTGCAGGATTTTCCATGAATTCTCCTTCACTTTATTGGATATTGCATACTCGCCCCCAGCTGTCATTCAGTTTCAAGTTGACATTACAATATAGAGCATTCCAATCAAATAAAGTACTTGATTTGGATTTCGACAAATAATGATTTTTTTAATAAATAGAATACAGTATTTCGTTTCGAAGGCTCGGTAGTGCCTTTAAAATGCTCTCTCAAAGCACTTTAAAGACTAAGAAGTTAGATACTTGTAGAGGTAATCTGTAAGTAGTTGTAGGCAACTAAGGCAGTAGAATTATTTTTTTCTATAAGTCCTTTTTTCCTCCTGTGACCTGATGGCATACTTCCACTCCTTCACAGTCACTCTCGGCTGTTATGCCATCCCTTGTTATGCCACCCCAGCGCCTCAGGCCCTGTGATCCCCCATGGATTGCCCCCCCCCGTGGCAGGGCAGAAGGAGGGAAGGCCGTCCTCCCTCCCTCCTGAGCAATATCTGGAGCGGGCCCGAGAGCTGTGTAGCTGCAACACCGGAGCACTGTGGGGCTTCATTAAGCTGGCAGTCATTTTTTTCCATTTTTCTGGTGACCCCCACAGCCGAGAATTACATGCCAGGTGAGGCGTGGCGACATCCTCGGATGCCACGCTTCTTGCATCGCCTGCTGTCCGACACTGCCTCTATCCTCCACCAGGTGGCAGCCATAGAGCAGGACAAAGTACCCAGCCACCCCCACCGAGAGAAGAGAGCTGTCGTGGTATGCTGGATCCTCTCTCTCTCTCCAGCTGACTCCGACGGCCCGAGCTCATTCCTGAACCCGGGCCGCCGGTGTGGCACGAGGTGTGGTGTCCAGCGCCTCAGCCCTCAGTGCCACCTAGCCAGATGGCAGTAGAATTATTTAAGCTGGTTAAGCTTTAATAAGTTTGTGACAAGTATTGTGACATTTTCTGCTGTTGATGGCATTTGCTTTAACTTTTATGGATTACTTTATGCTCCTGTCCCTTGATCAAGCCCCCTTTGTGCTGGCCTCCCCAGCCCCATCACCCTGCTTCTCCCAGACTTACCCATACTCCAGTCTTCCTTGGCTTGCTATCCATGGCAGGAGTGGCACAGAGCCCCTCAACCTGATCCAGTTGGAGGCGGTGCGGTGGCTAGGTTATTTGTGTATGGCCTGTGGGAGGCTGGAGTTGCCCCACCTGTTGGATTTTTTCCCCCTTATTTAGTCTTGGCCGTCAGGATGCCAGCAGATGTGAGTGTGCATGTGTGCAAACATGCCCAGTGTGGCATCAGCCAGCATCCTTCCACCCACAAAGTATCTACGGCTGTACTGCCACCTGTGGTCAGCCAGGTGGCAGTATCGCAGCAGAGTCAGCTGCCCTCCCCACCTCTCTAGAATAGTACAGTGTCCTCTGGGACACTTGATCCTCCCTGTCAGCTACCAGGATCCAGACTTATTCCAAAAGCCAGGTTACCAGTGCCGCAAGCAGTAATGCTGCCACTGCACCGATGAGCTGGCAATGGTCATGGCATTTGCATACTGTTCTGGAATGTTTGCAATAGACCTTAGTCACCCTCACTTTGAACTGGAGGCTTGGCACACAAACAAAAAGATGATTGGTAGATGACACAGAAGGTAATACCCCTTGCTGTGTTGGCTGCCAATCACTCCCTCCAGATGAGGGCGGGTAAGGTTTAAGGAGCACTGTCAGAACACAGGTGAAGAACAAATTAAGGACTTTTGATTTGCAGCGTTGTAATTGATTGGTGTTGCTGAACACTGTTGGAACACCTTCTTATTTATGTTGTTGATGTAATTGATTGGTATCTTGGATTCTAAGTGGAGAAATTTTTTATTTTCTTCCCTTGCTCATTGTAAATATGTTTCCATGTATAAGGGCTATGCAGTGGGGACCTGTGAAAATAAATGATTTATGTGCACAAGAGCAGCTGACCTCAGATAACCTCACAAGTGGCATAATCCACGAGTGAGGTGTCCGAGAGCAAAACTGCTCGAATGCAGATAACTCACTTATTTCACAAGGCCCCCATTGCATATTCAATTTATGCAGTGGGGTAGGGTCTTGTAAGATAGATATTTTGTATTGTTTTTTAAAATCGGTGATTTTTGTGGGACTTTTTGGTGAAGTGGTGTCTCTCCGTGTCAAAAGTATGCTATCTCCATGGGCGTTACCATGGATTTGCCGGTATGACAGCACCGCAGATGTTCCAGTGTGGATGCTCACTGCTTGAGCTGCAGGGATTTTCATAAATCTTTATTTTTCTATATAGATTCTTACCCTACAGAGACCCCACATCTGTCCCCACCTCCTCCCTGCCACCCCGGCTGGCACCTACCTCCCATGGACTTACCTGGAGCGAGTCTCCCACAGCTTTCCCCCCGTGGCAGGGTTGCAGAGGGAGGCCCCCCTGACCACAATCCAGAGTTGCTCCATGTGTCTGGGTGGCAGTGCAGGCTCTAGGGATGCGCGGAGCAGTGGCCCGCCTTTGGGTCCCTTTTTTTTTCCCATTTTCTTTGAGGCACCCCTGTCATAGCGGCATGTCAGGACATGTGCATGGAGGTGCACATGCCCTGCAGCACTGCAGCTTGTCCCTTTGAGTCACTCATTGCCTGCATTACCACCGGACCTTCAACCGGTGGCAGTCAAAGACCGAGACAGCTGTCCACCCCTCCCCAGGAGAGGTGAGCAGTCCCTGAGATACTCAGTCATCTCGCACCCCGCCAACCTCCAGCAACCCGCGTTCATTCCTGAACACAGGTTGCTGGTATGGCACGAGGTAAGGCATTCAGTGCCTCAGCCCTCCATACCAGTGGGCTGACTGATTTTTAGAAATCTTGACTAAATATGGCAGTAGTGTTTAGCGAGCGGGTGAAGCCTATGAGTGCCAACATCAGCTCTTTGTGTTACAGAGCTGGTGTAGATGAGAAGCAGCAGTATAAAATAATTTTCTCTCTCCTAAGCTGGTCTCTGTGCTTCCATACTGATGGGCTGTACCTCCTGATGCCATCATGCAGGCAGGAACCAAAACTCTGCAGCCTGGATATCCTCCCCTCCACTTCCTGTGCACACTAGTTTACTTCCTGCTTTCCAAAAGGCAGGTACTCTGTAGCAGAGCTCTGTTTCCTTATGGCAGGGCTGAAGACATCAGACTGTAAGTCTCATTTTAATTTTTCTCTTTGGATATCCTCAACGTTGGACAAGAGCAGCATTACAAAAGCTCTTTTTTCTGTTTGGTTCCACTCTCAGCCTAGCACACTGTACAGACTGGCCCACATTCTTAAGAGTTTTTCCCGCGATTTGGGGCTCAGCTGTGCTGCTGCACGTCCGCCTTGAAATTCCCCTCAGCTCTAAAAAGCCATTGATCAACATCACTGCCTCAGAAACAGGGAGATATATCTATATATATATATATCTATATATAGGTGCAGTGGAAGGAGCGGAAGTCCGGGGGGAGGGGGGGAGAGATGCAAGCTGCAGAGCTGGGAGCGGCTGCAGAGCAAGTGCTATGGGCAGCGGCCAGGATGACATGCTGGAAAGAAGTAATGAAAGGCATGTCAGTTGAGAACTAAACATTTTGTATAAATGTGCTGTTTCTGAGCAAAGTGGTTTAGTTTTGATAAGGAGAGTATGAGAAAGGACCGGAGTGGGAGACAGAGAGGCAAAGCCATGGGGGAGACCTGTAGTCTGTAGTCTAGTTGGAGTAAAGAAAAAAAAAGAACTGTTTTGCTGTGTTTTGGGGTTTACAGCATATTGAGGTGGATGCTGTATAGAGAAGGAACTGGCATAGAGTGGGAGTTTGTGTGGGTACTGTGCTTTCCCTGGTTTATACATGTCACTGATGTTTATTTGTTTAATTTTTTTGTCAGTTCTATTTATCCTCCTGATGCTGACCCCATAGGATGCCTTCTGATGAGGCACCGATTAAGCTGGCGTTTCTCCGGCCCTGCCTAAGACCACCCAAACAGTCCTCCGCTCCGGAGTCCTCCCTTCTCGCGCCTAACCCTGCCGACCAACCGGCTTAGCACCACCAGAGGTGGGGCCACCAGCTCCTGCCTGGTGCCCTATCTGAAATCCAGACAACGGGGCTGAGTGATGAGGAAATTCAGAGGCTGTCCTGGGTTGATCCGGCGATGGGCGTGGGGGCAGACTGTCGGTCCTGTCGTTGTCTACCCAGGTGCCAGGGCTTTTCCTGCTTTTTCTGGTCCTGGAGGCACGGACGTGCAATGATGTCCCGCACGCGGCAGGCACACTGCTGCACCTGCCTGCAGGACGTCTATTGTTGCCTCCATACCCCTGCTTAAGTGCCCCTTGGCTGCGGTACTCTCGGTCTCCACCGGGTGTCGCTAAAGCCACGGGGTCCACATCCCACCATGCCCAGGATAGGAGAGCAGTCCTCTGGACGCTCAATCCTCTCCTCCCCTACCAACCCCCAGTGGCCCGAGCACGCTTTCGAACATGGGTCACCAGCATGGTGCGAGGTGTTGCGTCCAGCACCTTAACCCTCAGCGCCACCGGGACAGACATTACTGATGTTTATTTTGAGTGTAAGGGTAGGTACTGCCAGTAGGAAGGGGGATGCTTGACACAGGGGTGTAATAAATCTAGTGTTCTTAGATTTATTACACATGAGTGTATATAAATGAAGTTATTTAACTGATACGGTGTCTACGCCTGTTGCATAAATTTATTTATGCAACACCTGTGAGTATATTAAAGGGCATATATCAGTGATATTTTTCCTTCCCTGGGACCTAGCTTGAGAATATTGAAATATTCTCACTCTAGTTCCCCATGAGAACAGATATTTTCACTGTAGGTGCCCATTGGCTGGAGCTGGGAGTGCTAGCAGCAGAATTCAATTTCTGCATTTCAGCTGCTCAGGCACTTGCCAGCTCCCAACCCAGTACCTTCCAGTTTACCTCCTCACCACAATAACAAACTTTAAACAGCTTGTGGCTTGTTACTGTTATTACAGAGATTTGGATTCCCCTGAAAGTGCTTCACATTTGCAGTTTCCACACCACAGAGCACCTACTTCCCTCCACAGAGGCTCCATGTCAGTTGCTGCTTATCTCCGTGATCCACCAGCACTGCTGCAACTCATGTCACAAATGCGGTCATACAGCACAAGCCGCTTTGCTCGCAAACACAGCCGTATCCTCCACTGCTCGCTCTCCCGACTACCTCTGCCTTCATAAATGCCATGATGTCATCACATGCTGACATAATGCGTGTTAGAAAGAAAAAAGCAACCCACTTGCTCGTCCTGAAAACCACGCTTGGTCATCCGAAAAGACACAAACTCAAAAAAGTAACCATTTAAATATAACAATACACAGAAAACTCGGCGGTGTTACGTAAATGCCACAAGTGATGTCAAAGGTCAAACTGCTTGAGGGGAAATTAACATACATATTTTCAATGGGGGCATGGCATATCCCTTATTTACTTCATTTCTGTTTACCTGAATGCTTAATTTTTAGGCTTGACCAGGGAGAGTAGTGGACTTCAATGACAAAAGCATCGGTAAAAATATAGACCAAGTACAAAGCAGAAAAAAGTACAATGAACTACCGTATGCAGCAAAACAGTACAAAACTGACTGGCATAACGGAGAAATAAAAACATATGAAAGAGCCAGCAGAGGAAGGCCATTTGGTCTATCGAGTCTGCTCGTATTGGAAGGTCCCTACGAGTCTGCACATCTTGGAAGGTCCCTAGCTTATGCCACTAACCCTGCTCCACCCCTTCCCTGGTTACCCCTCCCTCCCTCCCTATATTCCATAGTTTCCATTTATGCTTATTACAGGCCATCTTAAAACTGTCCACTGTCTTCTCGGAAACCACTTCCTCTGTTAGTGCGTTTCAGTTAGCTACCACCCTTTCCGTAAAGAATGTTGTCTAACATCCCTCCTAAATATCCCCCCCAGCAGCCTTAAACTGTGCCCCCTTGTGGCTTGCTGTTTCTTATTTTGAAGCGGTCTCCCCTATCCACCCAGCATATAAAACAAACAGTACAATGGCTGCAACAGCAATCAAGAGTAATAAGGAACAATAAATCACAGTGTAAGATAAGTTGTGTATAATTACAGACAAGACAGCCAGAACAGATTATGCGACAGGTGCCACATAGTGAAATATAAATAACCAAAGGAGAAATTTACACCACACAACCACCCAGTGTAAGAGCAGTCACTAAACACTGAATGCAAGGTTACATATGTAACCCCTCACCCCTGCCTTTTTGCCAAAACGACAGGTGGCATGCTGTTGAAGCTGACAGCAGTACCTGGTGGGGACTGGGTTTGGGGAGGATGAGGTTACTCTGCACAGGGGAGCCTAGGTTTGGCTACTCTGTACAGGGGCGCCCAAGTAAATCCGAACACAGGAAGCAGTAACTGTAATGTCCAGAAACAGGAATGGGATTCTACAGTGTGGCTTTTATTCACATACTAGCTGAACAAACAAAGCATAGACGGACCCCCATGGGGCTACATTTCCTGGTAATGCAGATTAGAGACTACAGAACACTTTATCACCATTTCCAGCCCTCAGGCTCTGAACCCACCAGGCACACAGCCCGGACTTGCACGCAGCTTTGGGTACACAGCCCGACTTGTACACACTTGGGTTTTCCCCACTGGCCCGGCTCCCCTGCCGGCCACTTGATCCGCTGTCCATTTGAGGAATGAACCAATTATCCTGTTCACGGTCCATTTGAGGAATGAACCAATTATCCTGTCATGGCTCCCCACACCACACTAGAGTCTGCGACTCCTAGAGAGAATTTTCCTTACAATCCCACGTCTGGGTACTTCCCCATCACTGGCCAAGTGCCTGAGGCCAAGTAGAAAACCACAGAAGAAATTGAGAGGTGGACCTGGTCACTAAAGATGGGGGGCCACCCACCTCCAGCTCCCACAGCCCATACCCGGCCATTTCTCTGGAAAACTGAACAATTCCTTTACTGAACTTTGAAATGTAGATTAAGGATAGACGTCTGCCACATCTCCTCTACATATTATTTGCATCCCAACAAACTCAGGAACTTGAAACTACTTTTACTTTGCTTAGCCCATTTCTCTAGGCTTCCCAATATTTAGTAGTTCAATCCCCACATTGTCACACAAGTCCCAGGCTGAAAACATAGGCCCTTTTAACCAGAGCAGACACTCACCCTCACGTTGCAGGTGCCCCACAGGCGACTCATAAAATCTTCTTTTCTCCCAAAATAAATACTGGAATGAACAGGCAGCTTCTCCTCCACAAGCAGAACTAAGGGGATTGCCCCAGGAATCTGCAGGAATCCTTCTCATCCCCCGGAGGGAGGGGGCACTGAGACCCGAAAGCAGTGGTCTCCACCACTTGAGTAATCTTTCTGTGTCTCTCTTTAAGGTGGAGACACACACCCTATTACTGAAAAGTAGCCCTCTGTCAGGGCTGAGGCTCCTAGAGCCTTTACTGAGCTGCTTAACAGCAAGCTCCCCACTTCCAACTTCACTTACTGAACACCAACTGCTGACTCTCCTTGAAAACTCCCAACGTTCTATCTAACTCCCGTTGCTGCAGATTCCAATGTGGCTCATGCAGCTGCGAAAGTTCTATCGGTGATGTCATCCCTCAGTCTCAGCTGAGACTGAGAACAGAGTGAGACAGTGTGAAACCCATTTAACTGGAGTTTCACAAGCTGCCTTCCCTGCCTAACACTAGGTCTTACTGGGATTCTAGTAACCCCGGGTAACAAGGGGGTTACACATAAATTAGAATAAAAGACTGTGCATGCATAAGTATATATTATAAACAGATAATTTCATAGATCACTGCCAAAGAGCAGATGGGAGGGGACATTACTTATCTCAGTAGGGAGTAAGTAGGGGCAGAGCAGGGGAAGTTCTGTGACCCCATCTTCAAAGAGCATTTTGGGACAAACTCGGCTTCTCAGAAGACATAAGGGTAGGAATTTAAGGGGGGGTGTACTGTTCCTTTGATAACACTGCTAACTTTCCCCCCTTCTTGCCCTCTTAAGCCTCTATCTCTTTTATTTTGTTAACAGTAATATGTTACTGACACAGACAGCAGATTGCAAAGCAGACCACGGTTGACGTTCAGACTATCTCTGTTTCAGCATTTCTCTGACGTCTGCTGCCTCCCTGCATAACAGCGGTAATTTTTTTATCACTTCATTGTGGCTCAATGAAATGTACCAGAGGCCATGCTCGTCAGGGTGCACGCTGAACGATGCCGGCATCAGTTCTCTTAAACTCTCATGCTTGCGCTTGGCCGTATGAATCTGCGCATCAAACCACATTTTTCATATTAGGCCAGGCGCAGTATCTGGATTTAGTGATGGTGACTCTCAGTTACAGTATGCAGTAATGAGGGTGTTGCTATTCTCAAACTGAATACTTTTTCAAATATTTGGTTTGCAAATCATCATGCCTTCATTTCTAACACTGCTGCCAATAACTGATACACAGGGTTTTATTTAACTCTAAAAATTGATTAGCGTTTTGCTCATTAAAGTGCCAAATCTTTGTGAAAATGCATAGCTCTTGCCTCACTGTGTTTAACAAACACATCACTTATAGAAAATCTGTATAAATACTTTCTGTACAGTTAGTATCATCCCAAGAAAAAAACTGCTAATCAATTATTTAAAACCCTGATACATCCTCTTGAGTTGCATAAGCTAAATACAAATGCTGTAAAACAGATACTGAAAACATTGTTTTGACAGGTTACTAAAATGAATAACACCACAAAGGCAGTGCACTCACCCAACAAAGAGAGTTCCAAAGGCCTCCGTTATCGTAGTCATATAACTTTATTACTTGTAAGAAAGGTAAGAGCACTGTGCAGCTGTCTACAACTTTGGGAGAAAATGGACAGGATGCCCGACATTTCTGCTCCACTGCACTTTGATGGGGCGGTGGGTGGGGGAGCGCTAATCTAAACAAAGAGACAGTATTGTCTAATCTCTCGCGGTAGTCGAAAGCATCAGTTTTGACGTGACAGCAGCAATAAATTACAGACCATTGGTTTGTCTATTCAGCAGACCTGATGGTATTCTAATTTTGTAACAAGCTGTGCCGTTGGAAGGTTTTGTAGACTAAGCTGCTTACCAGTATTCGGTATTTCCCCGATGGTGTCGCCGATGTCGTCGTTATTGTTCATGTTCAGGACTCACTTTGAGGCAGATCATGGCAGTGTGTGACTAGGGTGTTATTACAGGATGATAATTCAAGATTCAGGAATTAAATGCACCCTCCGAGTGCTAAGAAAGCATGAGGTGTTAGTCGAGTATCCCCCGTGCACAGGAGTGCACTGGATTGTGCAGTATCCTCCTGAAATACATAGCCTGTAATTGTATTAACCCAATTGTTAAAGAGCTTTTGACTGTAATAGAAATGAAGAGGAAAGTAGGCCTTTTTACAGAACAGGCAACTAGCTGCTATGGGACAGTCACTTACCAATCTGGCAGGTGCTGTTAGTAAACTAATATGTTAATTGTGAGTGTAATAGTGAAAGAGAAGGCAGCTGGATTGCAGGTTTGCAGGGCAGTCAGATAGTTGGTAATCTGACAGATGCTTTTCCGCTTACTAGTTGATTGACTTGGTGAAATAGCGGGCAGATGGCTGCAGTCTGCTTTCAGGCTGGTAGCTCTGCTTGTTGCAGTAAAACAAGCCTGCTTTTCTTGCAGTGCATAACAATGCTAAGCAGAATTTTGTGTTTAATATACTAAACATTTCATTGTTGTTGGCAGTTGATGGTACTTTTTATCAACTGCATTTTGAAGTTTGTATTTAAAGCACAAACGTGCAATGCATATAGCATCGTTTCACTGCAGTTCTAAAGTATAATTGTACATTACATTTTTTGAAAGCACACTTACTGGCAGTGTAATTTTTTTTTTTTTGCTCCTCATTCTGGTTGGCCTTCCTTCTCACCAGCCCTCCCAGCCCTGTCACCCCAGCTTCCCCTCAGGGCTTAACTCTCCCATAGTCCCCCACAGCTTGCCCAGTACCACGCACTGTGTCGTGTATTGTTGCTTGCATAACAGCCATGCGGGGGTGTTTTGAAGCACCGTTTCCAAAATCCAACTTGCCTGTGCTCATGGAAAGAAGCGGGGCACTCAGTAAGGAAGGCTAACTCTGAGTAAACCAAGAGTCCAGGAATCTGGCGCCACCTCCTGACCTTCATGCACAAATGGCGTGGGCCCCCTGAGGAAGGCCTGTAGCTGAAGCGCTGGGGCAGTGTGTGCACTATGGTAAGCGTATGTACCATTCCAGTTGGAATAAACTGTTTATTTTTTCACAGAAATTGGTTTGAATAATGTGTGCACAAAGGTCAGGAGGTGGCGCCAGTTTCCTGGGCTCTTTTTTTTTTTGAATAAACACTTGCCGCACATAAAAATACGAAGCAGAATTTTGTGTTTAATATACTAAACATTTCATTCTTGTTGGCAGTTGGTGCTTTTTATAAACTGCTTTTAAAAGTTTGTATTTAAAGCACAAAAGTGCATTACACATAGCACAGTTTCACTGAAGTTCTAAAGTATTATTGTGTACTATATTCTTATAAAGAACACTTTTACTGGCAGTGTATTTTTTTTTTGCTCCCCATCCTGGTCGACCCTCCTTCCCACTGGCCCTCCCAGCCCTGTCACCCCAGCTTTCCGCAGGGCTTACCTCTCCTGTATTCTTGCTTGTGTAACAGCCACGCGAGGGTGTTTTGAAGCACAAGCCATGATTGCAGCAGCAGCATTGACAGGTGATGGAAGCAAACTGACTTTGCTGTGTAGAATCTTTTTCCTGAGTAATCTGTTACTACAAATGTAGAACACTGCCAGACATTCTGTCATGCTGACATTTTTTCATGCAGTGGGTAGAATATTTGATTGCTGATTTATCTGACAAGTTTCAGGTGGCTTTTCTGTGTTTGTAACCAAGGAAAGTATCTCTCCACAGATTGATTCACAGAGAGTGAGTGATTGAGTCTGTATTGGCTTTCTAAGCAGAGGATAGATATTTTACAGTAATGCATATGTGGAGCACAGTACGGCATTATACCAACAGTGCCAGAGTCTTAAAATATCCAGGTTAAACGTTAATTACCTTACAATGGAGCAGTCTAGGCTCTCGGCCCTAATGAGTGGCGCTAAAACAAATATTCAATCTTTTCTCTCAGCTTCATGATATACAAATTCAGGACAATGCTTAGAACAATCAAGACAAGCCACCTTAAGCATGGACACATCTTACAATATCTATCTGAAAGAGCTCCTGGTCCCCTACTGCCCTCATCGATCACTCCGCTTGGCCGACGAGGGGTTGCTAGAGATTTCAAGGGTGTGCTTGAAATCATCTGTAGCAAGAGCATTTGTATATGCAGCCCCTACCCTTTGGAATTCTCTACCCCGTCGGCTACAGGAGTGCACAACTGTGAAGGGATTTAAGCAAGGCTTAAAAACCTTTTTGTGGCACCAAACATTTTCAGTTGATTGATTTTTTTTTTCTTTTGTTGCACTGTTATTTGATTTTAATCGAATTGATGTTTGTTCTGATTTTATATTGTTAGGCGCCTTGGTTTTGGCTAAGGCATCCAATAAATAAAATATATTATTAATTATTATTATTATTGTAATATGGTAATATATGTGGAAGCTATTACAATAAATAGCTTAGAGTAAAAAGTAATGATCTTCGAAGATATCTCCTTCAGCAGGTCACACCTTTGGAACTATAGACGCCAGGCACTAGAACCACATGGAAACTTTTGTAGGTGACAGTCTACTGACCGGGGCTGCCCACAGCAATGTGATCATGCCAGAGTCTTCTGTATATAGCCGTAAGTGGCCTTGCAACCTTCTCAGTTCTTTTCCCGCTGTTGACCATCACACATTGGACCCTATGGAAACTCTGCTGCTTCAGTCAACTGCTTATTTTAACCTTTCTTTTCTTTTCCACTTACAATCAGTGTTTTTTGTTTCTCTATCTTAAAACTTTCGGATGTCAAGCCAAACACCGCCGCTCCCTCTTCAGTTTCCTGAGCGGGCGGCAGTCTCTTTCGGGCAGGCCCACAGTGATGGGCCTTCCATCTTGGACACCCATCTTCTTACTGTCTAGCTAAAAAAACGGATTCCCAGAAGAAGTACTCCGGTCAACCACCCCTGCTTTCTCCTGTGTGGCAACCGAACACCTCTCTGGTGGGGAGGAGGGCGAGGGTCTACGGTTCTCTCCTCTGGATTCCTAGCCTATGCAGGCCTGAGGAGAGGCTTCTACTTCACTGGACATCAGCTACGTGTTTGGAGGGGGAGAGTGTAGTCCCCTAATGGTATCCTCCCGGTCACTGCATCCCTATGGTGCAGAGTGCTCTTGCGCCATCGTCAGCCCTGGCGATGCCGCAGCTTGCCATCCAGCACCATACACCAAAGCCACACGGTACATCTCTGGCAGTGCTTCCCCTCCAGACCTTGTTTGCCAGTGTGGACCTGTCAGTTCTGGGGCTACAAACCCCTGAGTTGACGTTGTTCTCCACAATTGCAGCCCTCACTCTCTTCTCCTACACAGGGTGAGTTTTGGCAGGTGCCTCACCTGACCTTTTTTGGTCAGTGGGGATCTGTCTGTGTTGGGCCTTCTCCTCACCCCCCGACATCACTGTCCCTGCTGCCCGTTCCCTTCTTGCTCAGGGGCAGTGGGCAAGGAGTTTTTGTTAGCCCAGCCCCAGCCGATGATTGTTTGATGCTGGGCTTCCTTTCAGCCCCTGCCAATGGTCTACCCCAGCCACTTGGACACCTTCTTGCCTCTGGGCCACTGGTCGGGAGTTTGACAGGGTCTGGTTTGGCCTGTGCTGGCCTGTCATTGGCAGGCTTGCTCCCTTACCGACTCCTTGGGGCTCTGGGGATTTCGCTTTCCCCGATGGCCCCTCCATCCTTGGGAGCGGTGCCGGGCCCTTGGCTCTCTGTCTTGCCACTGCTGGCCTCCTCCCGGCACCACTATGCACTCCAGTGACATTGCGGCCTATAGGGGTCTCTACCACTCCTTCAGGAGTCTCGGCATCAGGCTAGGTGACATCAGGCTCCTCTAGCACAGCCCCCTTGCTGTCACCTGCCTTGGTGACATGCCCTCTTTGATCCTGGTCATCACTGTCTCCTGTGTCCCTTTCAGGGCCAGGATATAAGGATGGAGAGAGGACTGCTGGGGCTGGGAGCCCCTCTGGGTCTGCTGCTGTATCCTTTGTGGGGGGGGGGGTGCGGCCTCGGCTCAGCTTACTTCAGGGCCCCCCCTTCTTTGTAGTGAGGTCACCGTTTTAGACAGCTGTGGGCATAGTACCATGGTGTAGCACCAAGGGGGGCTTTACTGGCTGGCCTGCGGGAATAAAGCTCTGTCCAACTGGTATAGATCTCCCCTGCTCCCAGCTATGCTGTGGATGGTGGACCCCCTGTGCCAGGCTCCCTCCAAGTCGCCCTCCAGTTCAGGTATCCTGCTTGCATCTCTGCTCTCTCTTCTCTGGAGAAGGGGTCCAGCACGTGGGGCCTTAGAGGGCAACTACCCTGGTATTTACTACGTGGATCTTACACCATAATGCCCACTTGGTCAGATTGCAGACCTTAACCTCTGGTGACAGGCCACGGCTGCCACCCTTCCAGATGGTCCCCAGGTGCTGGTATCCTTTTAATATTCTCCACTCAGGGGCCGCTGTGGGCAAACATCCTTTATGTTCTGCCTGTGATGCAGCTGATGCTTTTGCTGGAGCAGCTGCAGTTGGTCCCTGCCTGAGAAGGCATTCCTGGCTCAAGGTGCCTGAGTTTGCCCTTGACGGGCAACAGTTAAGTTTGAATGCCCCCTTCAGAGGCTACAAACTCTTTGGGGTGGAGCTGCGGGACATACATTCTAACCTGCAGGCATCGGGCCAGACACTGTGGTCAGTCCATCCCTTATATCACACCCAGCCACAAAAGTGGCCATTGGATGCCCTTTCCTTTGTGCCTCCAGTAGGCATAGGCCGGGCACCTGGACCCAGTGAAAGCGTAAGGCAGCCACAGCCCTGCCTACCACTATCTCCACTAGTGGAAAGACCCCCCCAGAAGAGATGGTGCAGCACCAGGCTGCATGTGCTACCTCAACATGACTCCCTCTTGGCCCCCCGTCCAGTTCTGCAGGAGGTAGGGGTCGGGAGTTGATACTTCCTGCCCCTGGACAGGTGGTGGGCGATTATGGCAGATGCTTGGGTCCAGCAGCTCATAGTGTTAGATCACACACTAGACCTTCTGGAGTGACCTCTGGAATCACCTCCAGTTTGGTCCAGGTCACATTCCAGTGCTGCTGGGTGCATTCTCATGTTCCTGCAAAAAAACAGCCATTGAACCATTTCCCAGGGCACAAAGAAATGATGGATTCTACTCCTACTTCTCCCTGGTCCCCAGGCCCACAAGGGATTTATGGCCCATCCTGGACTTTAGCAAACCTCAGTCTTTACATCCAGTATAAAAATTTCAGAATGGTGACCTTTCGGGGCTTGCTGCCTCTTCAGCATCAGGGAGACTGGATATGTTCCCTCAACATGCAGGATGCAAACCTGCATATCAGTATGTGTGCTCCCAACCAGCAGTACCTTAGGTTCCAGTTCCAGGGAGAATACTACCAGCATTGCCCTTTCGTTTGTCCTCTGCGCCTCGGGTTTTCACAAATACTTGGCAGTGGTGGCAGAAGCCCTGGGGGGTGGATTTCCATACGCCTCCCCTTACCTGGATGACTGGTCACTCAAAGCATATACCAGGGAGTTTCTGCTCCTAACCTTCGCTCATACCAGGCAGCCGTTCCATACCCGGGGGATCACAGTTAGTCTGCACAAATCAGTCTTCACCCTTTGTCAGCACCTGCAGTACATTGGGGCAGTGCTGGACGTGTCTCAGGGCTTTGCTTTCTTACCACAGGACAGGGCCAACCGCCTGATGGCTCAGCAAGGCAGCTTTACAACGGCCATTATATTATGGCCAAAAGCCTCCCGAGGCTCTTGGGCCTGCTGGCTGCAGCCACTGTTATGGTACCCCAAGGCAGGCTGCACATAAGAATCCCCCAGTGGAATTATGGATCAAGTGGGATCAACACACCGACAACCTAGCACAGCAAGTTCTAGTCCCCTCCCTAGTCAAGAAGGTGCTGCTATAATGGACGGATTACAGCAACCTTTTAAAAGGGGTTCCCTTTCCCATTCTCTCTTTCTCTCTTTCTCTCTCCTCAGCAACTCCTCACCTCCTTGGACACCTCAGAGATGGGCTGGGGGGTGCACATGGACCCTTACCAGACCCAGGGCTTGTGAACAACTGTGGAGGCTTCCCTCCATGTCAATGCCCTAGACATGCAGGTTGTGTTTTACAGCCTGAAGGCCTTTCAGCACCACCTGTCCTGGGCCATCCGCTAGTGCAGATGGACAACATCAGTGTGGGACATTACATAAACAAGCAGGGGGAACCCACTCTTATCCCCTGTGCAGGGAAGCAATGAGGGTTTGGTACTGGGTTCTAGAACACAGTCTGGAACTGTCAGCCATTCATGTTCCAGGTGTTCAAAACGTCCTGGCAGACAGATTAATCAGGTTGTAGTCCCGAATGTATGAGTGAGAAATGCTCACCTTGCTCGCAGAATACCTTTTCAACAGGTGGGTCACCCAAAGTTGGACCTTTTTGCTTCCCCATACAATGCAGAACTGCTGCTTTTCTGCTTGCTGGATCCAAGGCCTGGAGGTTTCTGGCAAGACGTGTTGTCCCTCTCTTGGAAAGGGAGGTTCCTTTACACCTTTCCTCCTTTCCCTCTCATTCAGAGGGTATTAATGAAGCTCCAGATGGAGGGCACCACACTGATACTTGTGGCCCTCTTTTGACCTTGTCAGATATGGTTTCCATGTCTGCAACAGTTGGCAGTGGAGCCTTTAGTGCCTCTGCCACTGTGGTAGAGCCTGCTTTCTCAGGAGCAGGGAACTCTGGTTCATCCGGACATCAGGTCGCTTCACCTTCATGCCTGGCTCTGGAAGACATAGCCATTAGGATTCTGTATATCCCCTAAAGTGGCTGATGTCCTGGTGGTCACCCAAAAACCCTTCAGCAGGGCAGCTTATTTTTTGAAGTGGAAGCGCCTTCCTCTGTGGGTCTCTTCTGATAACCTAGATCCCTTCACTTGTCTGGTGAACCAGATTTGAGAGTACTTACTGTTCTGGTCAGGTGCTGGGCTAAATGCTCTTCTCTAACGGTGCACTTGTCCACTATATTAGCCTTCCACATGCCACTTGATGGCCACACAGTGGTCCAGCTGGATGTAGCCTGTCCATTCCTATGAAGCATTCTACATTTGAAGCCTCCTATCCATAACCCATTGCCAGCCTGGGATTTGACCTTTCTTTTGGAATAGTTAACTTCTAGGGATGTGGATATGATGTACAACTCCACACTTCTGGCAGTGTTCCTTTCCCTTTAAATCCTGCTGGGACATCTTCAGGCTGGCTCTGCCCAACCACCCTGGTGGTAACTCCCTCAGCAGTGCCCTGTGACATCAGATCTTCCTTTCTGCTGGAAGAAGAAGGTTCCCTCCTTACCGCTGTCTGTGCTGACTATGCCCTTTGCTTCAAAACTTCACAGAATGACTCATCTTCAAGCAAAATTCGAACCCATTGGAATCCTCATCATGGATGACTCTAAATCGGCACCCAGTTTCAAAAAAATGCTAGTGCAGGCAGAAGATGTCCCGGATGGACCCCATGCACTTCGTGCATCTACTGCCTAGGCCACGATCACAATCCCCAGGCATGTGGCCTGTGTTGCAGCTTGCATCCCAGGACTCTGGAAGATCGGCATGCTCGGCTACTTTTAGGGCAACCAGACGAACAGAACCCTCCCGTTAGGTTGAAAGATTCCCGTCAGGCAGTCTCTGCAGCTGCCGGGTCCACAGAGCAACTTGCAGCTTTTGAAGAGGTGGTGGCTCAATCCAGAGAACATGCCTCTTCGGCTGCGGCCTTTGTGCCACTTTCCCTCGGTGCCATTTTCATGGGGGTGTTTATGGATTTGTGCCAGTCCCTTCCCACCCTAGGGCAGGGCCCCTCTAAGGGCATGAAATCCTCCAGATCTTCAAAAAAATTAGAAAAATCTTCAAAAAATGGGACTAAAAAGAAGTATCGTAGTCGAACATGGGATCGTGAGTGCTCTCGGGCCCCGGATACTCGCACTTCTCTGGAGGTTTAACTATGGTCAATCCTTCGGTCCAGGACACTGGCTTCATGGTCAGTCTGTCGGGCCAGTCTGTTAAGACATCTGTCGACCAACCTGTCGAGATTTTTCTTGAGCCGGTTGATGTGCTGGCACAAGATGAGGTAGATACCTCACGTTCTAGGACTCTGGTCCTACCTGTCACATCTCGGGGTGGGTCGGACCAGCACGTTGATCCACGTTGGTCTGTTCCGGTCCCTCCGCTCATCCTGGTGGAACCACTGACTAAGCAGCCGAAGGATGGCCCCCCTCCTAACGATCCCCATACCGCTTCTCGGCTTCCTTGTTGGCTATCGGTCACTGTGACTCCTGACAGACCCTGTAGGGTCAGCGGGGACTCTGGTGGTCATCTGCTTTTCTGACAAATCTTCAAGAGTCTGAGGACTTCTCCCTACATTCCCATCCATTGGATGCCAAGTCGAGGGAGGATTTGTCCACGGAGCATGGTCTCACCTCTTTCGGGGGATTGCTCTGCTTGATTTCAGAGTCCACCATGATCCAGATGGAGCCCGTACAGAAACGGGCTAAGTATCCCTTGACCGAAATCCTTGACTGGGGGAACACCACAGGGGAAGCCTTCCTGGTTGCCGAAGATATTCTAGGCCCTGCTCTGGAGCTTTGGCAGCACACTGCCTCATTCCCTGTGCCCTCTGCCCAAATGGCCCACAAGTATGCATCCCTCAGCCGAGGGTCTAGTGGCTGACTCAGTCTTTTCGACGTACCGGCAATGTCAGGGATGTGGACAAGCCTCCAGACAAGGAATCCAAAAAGTTGGATTATATGGCCAAGAAGGTCTATGCGGCCTCTTCGCTTAGCCTGCGGCAAGCAAGTTTGGCTCACTTCACTCGTGCCCTGCTTGGCACTCTTGATGAGGTGCTTCCCCAGCTCCTGGCTGACTTACAGACCATGGTCAAGCAAGTCCGTGACCAGGGCCGAGCGGTGACAAAACACCAGCTCAAGACAGCCATGGACATCGACGACTCCTGCACTCCGTCTGTGGCTGCCGTGGTGGCTATGCACCACAGGGCTTGGCTACGGATCTCTACCTTTATGGCAGATACACAGGGCAAGTTGGCTTATGTCCCCTTCTTGGGCACTGACCTGTTCAGGCTGGGGCTGGAAGGACACCTTACTTACATCGAGAAGTCCAGTGCCACATTGCACTCTGTCAGCTCCGGTCAGAGGGATTCCCAAGAGCTCCAAGCTTCAAAAGAAGCCCTTTTGGCCCCTCTCTGTGCCATTGGCCAAGTCATCCCAGCCCCCAGCGGGGCAGCAAGCCCAGGCTTGGTGTCCCCGACTGAAGTTGGTTGCTTCGGTTGTCCGAAAACCAAGTGGTCGAGATCCCACTGCTTCCTCAGCTGGTCCCTCCAAGCCTGCCCAGTGACGGGATGGAGGATGCCTCCCCAATTCCTGTCCTGTGTCCTCCCGTGGGGGGCTAACTCCACCATTTCTTTTCCACCTGGTCCGCTGTCACCACGGACAGGTGGGTCCTCGAGGTGGTTGGTCAGGGTCAGCCTCTAGAATCTGAGGCTTACCCGCCTTGCTCCACATCTTTGAGATCAGGTCATTCAGGTCCAGACGGGCAGCACTACAACCGTATACCATATCAACAAGTAGGGCGGGACACACTCCCTTCCTGTCTGCAGGGAAGCTGTCCACGTAGTCCTCTGCCTGGACACCGACCTCCTGGCCATTTATGTGGATGACGTCTCCAGCCAGGTGATGGATGCTCTCAGTCATGTGGATGAAGCGTCTCACGAGTGGTCTCCCCATCTGGAGGTAGTACATAGCCTGTTTTCCAGTGGGGCATCCCTCTGGTGGATCTGTTTGCCTCCAGGGTGAATGCCAAGTTGAGGCTGTATTATGCATTATTGGCTTCAATGCCAAGAAATTCAAAGTTATGCCTATTGGAGCCAAGAATCCTAGGACAGAGTACTACCTGGGTGGAGTCCAAGTATCTGCATCAGAGGAGGTGGAAAAGGACCTGGGAGTGATGATCACTAGTGGCCTGAAGCACCCCATGCAGTGCAAGAAAGCAGCGACAAAGGCAAACAAAGATGCTGGGATGCATCTCTAGGGGGCTCAGTATTAGGAGAGAGGAGGTTATACTGCCCTTGTACAGGTCACTGGTAAGGTTTCATCTAGAGTATGGAGTTCAGTACTAGTGTCCACACCTCAAAAAGGACATTAACCTGCTGGAGAAGGTCCAGAGGAGGGCTACAAAGATGATAGCTGGTCAGCAGGGTAAGGCATATGAGGAGAGGTTGAGGGCGCTGAACATGTACTCCCTGGAAGATGAGAGAGAGAGAGAGGACATGATTGGGACCTTCAGGTACTTGAAAGGGATAAATAAGGTAGATAAGGAATGTCTCTTTAGGCTGAGTGGCAGCCGTAACATGAGGGTGTACAGTATTAAGCTAGAGGGTGGGAGGTTTAGGAAGGATGTCAGGAAGCACTTCTTCTCAGAGAGGGTGGTGGACACTTGTGATGCACTGCCAGAAGAGGTAATCTCGTTGAAGACAGTGGGCAGCTTTAAGAGAGGCTGGGACAGGTATAGGGGGAGGGTAAGGGTCGTGGGTAAGGAGGGAGGATAGAAGGAGTGGGGAGAGGGGGCAGGGACAGTAGCTCAAGCTGTGGACCCTGCAACATGAGCAGACTTGAGAGACCAAATGGCCTTCTTCTGCTGGCTTCTTCATATGTTCGTATGCCTGCCCCTCTCAGCAGGGAACGCTGCAGGGCGATGTCTTCTCGAGGCCGTGAACCCCGGGCCTCCTGTATGCCTTCCCTCCATTTCCACTGATCCACAAAGTGCTGATCAAAGCCAGGTGGGACAAGGCATGGATGATCCTGGTGGCTCCGGACTGGCCCTGCCAGTTCTGGTACCCCAGTCTTCTCAGCCTCAGCTGCAGGCTTCCATGGCATCTTCATCTCCACCTGGACCTGCTCTCTTGCAAGCAGGAAGGTACTCAATCTGGACCTTCAATCCCTGCACATGACAGCCTGGTTCCTGAGTTACTATAGTTCCAGGCTTTGGGTGTCTCCAAAGATGCCCTCACTGTTGTCAAGACTTCTCGGAAGGAGTTGGCCCGAAAATACTATGCCTTCAAGTGGAAGAGGTTCTCCATTTGGTGTCAGGGCAAGGGGCTTGACCCCTTATCTTGTCCGGTGGCTAGCATTCTCTACTACCTGTGGTCCCTCTCTTAGTTGGGCCTCCGGTCGGCAACCCTTAAGGTGCACCAGGCAGCTATCTCTGCATACCAGGCGCGGGCTGGTATTTATTCGTCTTATGCCTTCGGTGACCGTATAGGTGCGCTGATCCAAGGGACCGTTTTCAGGCATGACCCGGGCCATAAACAGTGGCACATTTAGTCTCCACTCCTAGCTCTTTAACAACCTTTGTGTAGTGTTATGAATGTCAAGTGTGCCAAATGTTTAGGTTACTGATGCTTGCCTGGTTACCTTGGTGTCACAGCCATGGGAACTCTGTAATCCATGTATTTATTTATTTCAGATTTCGGATTAACCATTTGAGCTCAGAGCTCTTTACATAGGTTCAACGTTAGTACATTTAGAACAAGTAGGTGATTATACAGAGGACTGAGACAAACAAGGCAATAGAATTAGAATGAGAACATTTAGGTACATTTGGTCTTTAAACAAAGGAGTGCAAAAAATACAGCGAAAACTAAAATTGGAATAAGTAAACACAGTCAGATACATACAGGAACAGACTAAATAACTGTGCCCAACAGAGAACCTGTTAGTTGTCAGCAACACGAGGGGGTTAGGGCATGGAAGTGCTGGAGAAGTGGGGTGGGAGGTTGAGCCCCAAGTGCAGGGTGTCCACGAGAGAGAGAGATCTGTATATACAGGATCGATTTCACTTGGACTGTCTGTAAATTGTTGATCCCCCAGGACGCATCTGGAATCGAGTGGTTCTCCGCTCAGTATGCCTTCCTGGTAAAACTCTTAAATAAATAAATAAATATTTATTTATTAAGTTATCAGTTTACAATACCTTTGAACCAGAGGTTCTTTTACAGAGGTGTCACGTGAACAATTACAGACAGTATACATTACACAGATGTAAGACAATTAACAATATGCAGAGATGCATCAAAAACAGCTCAAAAACAAGAATGCATTTTAGATAGCAAGTAAGCATTACTAAAAATGGTGCAGCTGTAGTGAAAAGGCACAAGTGCTAGTAGTGGAGTGATAAGTGCATAATTGGGGGTTGCAGCATTGTGAGGGATAAGAGGAAGGGGTAGTTTCAAGGGCGGGGAGGAGAGCCTGGGAAAGGTGGGGTGGAGGAGGGGAAGAAGGGAGTAGAGGAGGAGAAGACAGATAAGGGAAAGGAAGGTGGGGGGAGGGGCCGTGGAAGGAGGACACAGAGACAGGCAGGGGTAGTTGAAATGTAGGGTGGCGGTGGCAAGGGCATGATGGGGGGTAGGAGATTTAGCTAGGACAGAGGGGTAGGCACAGGGTGCAGAGGGTAGTAGATAAGTAGGGTGGGGTGGAAAGGGTGGGATGGGAGGTAGGGGTTTTACTCGGTCAGAGGCAAGGCAACAAATGCAGAGATGGAGCGCATGGGGGAGAGACAGAAACTAGTTGAGGACAGTGGGGACTAGAAGGTTACAGGGAGAGAAAGAAGGAAGGGGAGGGACAAGAGGGGAGGGCAGAGAAAGAGCAAAGTGCAAAGCAGAATACAGGAGGAGTAACATGGTGGAGCGCAGGGCTGGAGTTCGGGGAGAGGTTCACCAGCTCTTGTTACCTGTGCTGAAGCCGTGCCTGGCAGACCAGCAGCTAAGCGGGCGACTTGCAGGTGGATTGTATCCTGCATCAACCTCTGCTATAGGTTAGTGGGTAGGGAGCCTCCCGTAGGGCTGAGGGCTCATTCCACCCATCATACCGCTTCCTCAATGGCTGCTTCCAGGGATGTCCCTATCCAGGAAATCTGCAGGGCTTCTACCTGGAAGTCAACAGACACCTTCATTTTCCACTACCACATCGATCTTTAGTCATTCCAGGATGCTGATTTTTGGGGCTGTGGTTCTCCAGTCTCTGTTTCCCAAATAGGGGGTGTGCGCCTTGCCCCTCCTCCTGGAGGACTGCTAAGAGTCTGTCAGAAATGTGGATAAATACACCATATCCACATCCCTAGAAATGAGGGTTACTCATCTGTAACTGTAGTTCTTGGAGTGGTATATGATGTACATCCACACTAACCCACTTGACCTCCTCTGGCAAGCAGTACACTGGTCTTGCTTCCAGTGTGTAAGATCTGATGTCACAGGGCATTCTGAGGGAGGCATCACCCAGGTGGGTGGGAGGAGCCAGCTTGAAGACATTCTGGCAGAATTTAAAGGGAAAGGAACACTGCCAGATGTGTGGCTGTCCATCAAACGCCACTCCTAGAACTACTGTTACAGGTGAGTAACCTGTTTTTTGGCTCCATTTGAGCCGCATGACTCGCAAGCTACGCTTTCTGTCATGGCAGGCTTATTTATAGCTGCTATTACTTCTACTTAAAGGATTTCAGAGCTACAGGCTGTCAGGTGTGAGCAGCCTTATCTGCTTCCACAAAGATAGGTTGTCTTTGCGTGCTAACCCTAAGTTTTTCTCTAAGTTAGTATCTGACTTAACTGTGAATCAAGCTGTCCACCCACCTGTTTGTCATCCTGAGCATGCCAATCTAGGGGAAGCATTGCTCTGTACATTAGATACGCATAGAATCCTTAGATACTCTACACACTGTATGAGGGACTGCAGGAAGTCCTCAAAGTTTTTGTTCTCCCCTGAGAAAGAGGACGTCCCAGATCTTACTTTGCGTGGGAGCTCTTGCAGCAGGCTTATAACCATTAGGGCTAATGCCACAGGCCTTAGGACCCACCAGAAAAAACTTAGATAGCAGTACCCAGCAGGGACTGCCCCTCGACGTTGGCTACGCCATAAAAGGGGCGGACCCTGGCTCCACCTCAGTTCGTTTCCTGCCGCGATCTGTTCACATTGGTAGAATCTTGGCACTTGCTTCCAGCAGTTCCAGACAATTTCTTCAAAATTTTCTTTTTCCTCACCTTTGCAGTTCGTCTGTCTTATGTCTTCGCCATCATCGGTCTCTTCTTCCAGCCCTAAGAAGACTAAGTGCGCCTGTGGCCGCCAGATCCCATCAAAGGACGTCCACGCAAAGTGTGTCTTCTGCCTGGAACCAGACCACGACAGTGCAGCTTGCAAGATCTGCAGAGGCTTCACCAGCACCGCTCCATAGTCGGTCCTGAAGCCAACATCAGTCCCCGGATATGCTCGCAGTTGCTGTCCCAAGATCAGGGCAGGCTGGTTCGTCCAGATCTCAGGTCTCTGCAGCTTCATGCTTGGCTCCTGGCAGATGTAGCCAGATTCAGGTACGGGGTTTCCCAAGAGGTGGAGGATGTCCTCGTCTCAGTGAGGAAGCCCTCTACATGCTCCACTTATGCTATGAAGTGGAAGCATTTTTTGTTAGTGGGCTTCGTCTCACCATCTGGACCCCCTTACCAGTCTGGTGAACTTAGCATTACAGTATCTCCTCTCTTTATACCAGCAAGGCTTGAGCTACTCTTCTATAAAGGTGCACTTGTGGGCCATCTTGGCATATCATGTTCTCTTGGGAGATGGAACCTTGGCCTCCTGGACGTGGCCCGCGCACCTTCTTACAGGGTATCTTACATTTGAGCCCTCCCATTAGGCATCCTATCCCTCCCTGGGACCTCCTTTTTGTGTTGGAGAAGCTCACTCTCCCCCCTTTTGAACCAGCGGCTGATTGTGAGCTGCGTTATCTTTCCTGGAAGGTTTGTTTTTTAGTTGCAGTTACTTCGGCTCGAAAGGTTTCCGAGCTTCAGGCCGTGATGTGTAAGGAGCCTTATTTAGTTTTTCACAGGGAAAGGATTTTCCTTAGAACAAATCCTTCCCAAAGTGGTCTCGGAGTTGACCGTCAACCAATTGGTTGACCTTCCAGTCTATTATTCTACCCCTGCCAATAGGGGAGAGGTTCTCCTACACACATTGGATGTTCACAGGGTGCTGAGGTGCTACCTCTAGCGCAGAGCTGTACACCGTAAATTGGAGCAACTGTTTGTGGCCTTCGCGCCACAACACCTGGGCAAACCGCTGTCTAAGCAAACTATTTCCAGGTGGCTTGTCCGCTGTATTGTACTTTTTTTACGACAAGCACAACAAACCTCTTCCAGGCATGGTTAGAGCTCATTCCACCAGAGGGATTTCTACCTTTGCCTCCTTAAAGAATGTCTCTATAAGAGACACTTGTGCTGCCACCACTTGGAATACAGTGCACAGCTCTGTGACGAACTATAACCTGGACATTGCCTCCAAGCGCCGTTCTGGTTTCAGCTTGGCAGTTCTTCAGGGACTCTTGTCCTGATTTGCTGTATGTCAGCCATCCTTCACCTTTCCTCCTCCCAGGGTTAGTCACCTCTATGGCGTGGGACTGCTTGAGAATCTATCCTAATGGTTATAGCCTGCTGTAAGAGCACCCACTCGAAGTAAGATAGTACAGTTATGTAAGGACTTACTGTAACAATAGATCTTCGAGAGAAGCTCTTGCAACAGGCGTTGCTTTCCCGCCCTCCTTCCCCTGGTGAGGTTTATAGCATGTCTTCGACAAGCATCACCTGCTTCATTTGCTAGGGTTCGTTCGTGGGTCTTGGCAGGGGAACTGAGGTGGAGCTGGGGTCTGTCCCCTGTTATGGCGTGACCGACATTTGGGTGGAGCTGGCATCGGGGGGCGGTCCCTGCTGGGTAGTGCCAGATAAGTTTTTTCTGGTGGGTCCTAAGGCCTGCGGCAATAGTTCTTATGGTTATAGCCTGCTGCAAGAGCTCCTCTCGACGATCTACTGTTACGGTAAGTTCTTCCATAACTGTACTTTTCTAAATGGCGTTTGTCCAAGTGGTTGGCCTACTGTATCATTTTTTGTTACAGGAAGTACAGTAAGGACCTTCCGGGTGCTGTCAAGGGCCGCTCCATCAGAGGCTTGGCTGCTTCAGTTGTCTGTTTGAGGTGTTTCAGCTGCTGAGATTTGTGCTGCTGCAACTTTGAGTAATGTCCACACGAGTTGAGGAAAGGAGGGAGGGGGGGACATGATAGAAACTTTTAAGTACCTCAGTGGAATCAACAAAGTCCAATCTTTCAGAAAAAGAGACGTGCAGGAACAAGGGGACACAATTTGAAGATAGAGGGGGGATGGCTCAGGGACAATGTGAGAAAGTATTTTTTCACAGAGAGGGTGGTGGACCCATGGAACAGCCTTCCTGAGGAAGTTGTGGGGTCTAAAACTGTGGGAGAATTCAAGAATGCATGGGACAGACATAAGGGAATTCTTGGGGGGGTAGGAAGAAATAGTCTGATTATCTAGGATCTGCAGCTTATCCTGTAGGTAGGGAAATAGGCAGACTAGGTGGCCCAAGTGGTCCTTATCTGCCGTCAAAGTCTATGTTTCTGTGTTTCACAAAGCACTACAGTCTGGACAGTACCTCTAGAAGTAGGGCAGGCCTTCTCTCTCTTAGGCCTCTGCCTTCCCTCCTCCCAGACTTTGATCCTGTGTAGTACTGCTTGGGACTCATTTCGAAGGTGTGACCTGCTGAAAGAGGTATTCTTTTCCGGCCCAGTGGCATTGAGGGTTGATGTGCTGGACACCACACATCACACCACGCCGGCGACCCAGGTTCTGGAATGGACTCTGGTCATTTGGGGGTCGGCTGGAAAGGTAAGGATTGAGCATCCAGAGGACTGCTCTCCTTTCTCGGTGTGGGGGTGTTTATGTGCTGCGCATGTCAGCACAAGAGGAATTTGACCCACTCCCAGGTGCACTTGGCCGCCTCTGCGGAGGTGGACATGGCTGCTGCACCCATTGCACGGGTGTGGGGGCGGGGGAGGAAAATACTGAGACCCGGCAGATCCCATAATGGCCCCGATGGGCGGAGGACGTACCCCTCCGAGGTTGGGGGAAATCGTAGTCCTTAAAGGGTCCATGGAGGAGGGGACAGATCATGTCGTGATAAAAAGAAAGAGATATCCTCGAAGAAGATAGAACAGTTGTATAAGAACTTACCGTAACAGTAGATCTTTGAGAGAATCCCTTTCCGCAGGTCATGCTGTTCCACCCTCTTTCCCTCATGCTCTCCAGGTCTCTCCTCTCCTGTCCCTTTCTGTCTAGGATGGTATACTTCTGTGTTCCATTTGACCTCTGGCGGCTACCCCAAGCTGTCTCTTGGTTCCCTCGGAAGCATATTCTCAGTGGATGGTCTTTGGCGAGAACTGAGGGTGCGGGTCTGCCCACGGCTATATATGGAAGACATCAACTTGATGACGTTGCTGTGGGTGGCCCCAGTAGACTGCTAGCTAGAAAAGTTTCTGTGTGGTCCTGCTGCCTGGCAACTTTAGTTCCAAAGATGTGACCTACTAATAGAGATTCTCTCGAAGATGTACTGTTATGATAAGTTCTTACATAACTGTTTTAACATGGCATGACTGATTATTGAATCACTTGGTCACCAGAACATAACAACAGATCTACACATTGAGCATGCCATAATAACAATTCTGATATTGCATAGATGTTAAATATACCGGGTAACTGTCAGTCTGTAAACTGCTTTCAAAACAGAATTATTCCTTTTAACATCGTCACCGCAGTCATGGAAACCTCACCATAATGTATTATTTTACAGCAAATAAAATAATTGATAAAGAAACATACATAAAAATGTGTAGCCAAGTTCATTCCTTCTTCCTTTGTTTTTTTTTTTTTTGTTTTGTTTAATTGCCCTTGCACAGAGAGTAGAAGTAGCAGAAGGGCTAGCTCGGGAACGTCACTCATAATTCCCCCAAGAAGTGTGGACGCCACATCCCTCACTCCCTGGTACTGTTACCACTCAGGAGTGGAGCACTGTAAAGACAGGAGTTAGTATTTCCTCAGGCAAGTTAAACAGCTGGGGCACTGTGCCGCACTGGTCTGATGAGACATGTTTTATTGACCTTTTTCTATGGGTCAAGTGTGTACTTTGCAGAGGGTTATTGTTGTAGACTGTTCCTCCCAGAACTCGGTCTGCTCTGCTTTACCACCTTTCCGTGACCCTTCAGCTGCCTGAATGGTCACCTTGGTGTACTGCCAGCTCCCAGCTTGACTTTTACTTGGGGTATCTTTAGGTTCGAGTCCCACCAGTAGCCACTGCTTATATAGTTCAGTGGCCTTTTCCGAGGGCAGATGAGCCCTTTGCTGCTAGGTCCCATCTCTGCTCTAAAACCAGGGAGTGAGCAGGAAGGTTTAGGCTCTTGCTGCTGTCCTGCTTCCCAGTGATAACACCGTGCTCCATCTCTGACTTTCCTCAAGTACCCTGGTGGATGTTTTGACTGCCTGGGATGAAGTTTAGTATATGCTTGTCTGTTTTCTTGTATTTTTCTTTTCAAAAAGATCTATCCAAACTCCACCCCTGTGTTATGTGTTATGTGTTGTATAAAAGTGCTTTAGAAACTGCTGCTACACTTTAAAGCCATCTCAGTCATGTAAGCAGTAATACACAGCAGGTGTGGGGTTGTGCTGTATAAAATGAGTAGAAAAATCGAGACACAGGATTGGTCAGTTGTAATCACATGACTGTTCTGTATTGTAGCACACCACCACAGGCCAGTACTACCTGTCTTTGTGAACCTCAATGCTCATTTTTAAAGCTGTTAATCAGGGGAGTCTCTTAATAATTGTAATAAGACACTCCAGGGTGTCTGTAATTGTGTGACAGTGGCACTTCACAGGCATGTAAGGCGTAGAACCTCTGTGCGCAAACACTGAGGCAAGGATTACCCCAAAGGGCATTTGGCTGGGAAGCCAAGTTTCAAGAAAATACAAAATCACACAAGCCCACACAATGCAAAGCATCATGGGCTGCATATGCAAATCACCACAGAATGTTAAGCTGGTCCAACTTTAAGCAGAATTGTATGGTGCCGAAAGGCCTCTCACACAGTTTGTGCTGCTTTACCTCGTGCCTCACATCCTTGAGGCTTGCCATTATCCTACACTATCGCACACCCTGTCCTGACTATTGCTTAAATAAACCACACCTCTGGGTGCATTGTGAGTAACGAGCTGAAGCTGAGTGCCTTCAACCACCTGGGACATGAGCTATTACACCACAAACTCTGGAATGTGTCATTGTACTTAGAAAATGATTGTTTGAAAAACAAAAGAAATAAAACATAGAGTGCTTTAAAGCTGAACATTAAAGTGCATGTGTATGTGGTTTGTCCAAGTGTCCGATGTAGGGAGTTAATGATGTAAAGTGGTTGACTACCAAAAGTAGTGCTGGAGTGTGGGTTGTGCTGATATAATTGCATAGGTTTGAGTAGTGATTGACCAATCAGAGTGTATGATTTTTCCAGCCCATTTTATAAATCTCCATCATTTTTTCTGTTGTTGCACATGGTGCAGCTTGAACAATATAAACTAGGATGATAATCCACTTATCCAGCTGGGGCACCTACATGCTCTGTTGGTCTATAGAGAACTCAATGACATTGCAGCAGTGAAAAGGATTTTTTTGCCTTTATGTAAATGCACCTTGTGTGATTATTTCTGTGAGCTGCTGGCTAATCAGATATGAAAAGCCATGTCAATTTGTCATGAATGAGTCTGCAGACAGATTACAGGGAATAAGAACCATAAGCAGTGGCACAGTTTCGTCCAAGTCCAACGGCATATCAGAAGCAGCAGCTTTCCCATTGAGTATATGCTAATATATACATCAAGTGTTTGTAATTATTGGTTAGTGGGTGACCTTTAAACGGAGGGGCTTGCTAATGAATCTTCAGGGAACACTTGACCTTAAATACTGTATACTCACAAGTAGTTGTCCCTGTCAAAGTATGGTTCTTCTGACAAAAAATGTTTACAAAAGAACAGTTACGCTTCAAGTGGCGAATCTGGAAAACCTTTTACAATACAATTTTATATGTATTTACATTTTCTTTCCCTGACTTCTTGAAACTGGGTGACTAAAATAAGGAGAGAAAGTAGTTATTTTCAGTTAATATTAGTTCTTTTAAAATGATCACTTTATTTGGCTGACAGAAAATGAGTAGTAGATGAAAGTGCACATGAGAGAAAGAGTAGTTATGCAAAACGTTTCTTCTTGTCGCCGTTTCATGACACATTTTAGGCCCATAAATGTCATGGATTCACAGGGTTGATGGTACCATCAACTGAAGCCCTTTCAGAGACTGGGCAAAGTGCAGGTGGGTGCAGTGCCAGCGTCTCGCCACACTGTTCCTCAGGTGTACCAATCTTCTGATCTAAGGCCACCACTCTTAAGTGAAAGAGTATTTGAGTCAGAATGCTTCCATAGTTAAAGATCCTCTTGTACAGACACTGCAGAATGTGCAAGATTATTTCTGATCAGCAAAATTCCAGTGTTGCCTCACCTACGTGATCATATAAAACACAAAGCAACCTGTTCCACTGAAGACTAAATCTTAACTAGCACTCAGAAATGTGGACAGCTCGATGTACCATGGTATCATTCAAAAAACTTGTTTTAATAAGAATTTCTGTTTAATGCTGCCATCGCCTTGGCCCATCAACATTTCATTCAGTTCATCAGGATGGAAAGGCTCACTTTATAGTCACTTTATAATTACTGTACAATTTACTCACTTGTGCCATGATGCAATGAGTGCTTACAGACTTGTTTTAAACCCATCTAGATAAGTTCAAATAGGAATTTAGTTATGCTACTGTGTTTTCACAGGGACTGTTTTATATGGCGACCCCTGCCTAGATGTAATCAAATTAAAAAAATATATATATATCATGACAGCACGGCAGTAGGGCTGCCTCTGGGTGACCACAGGTGCAGTACAGCTGAGGGCGCTGAGTGGGATAGGAAGATGTTGGCTGGGGACCGTGCCACACGTGCATTGATCTCCCTCATGCATGGAAGGACACAAACAACGGAAAATGGAAAAACATGCAGCCCTGGTGCCGGTTTCCTGGAGACCCTGCTATGTCCAGGCTGTCCTCTGCTGCTTCACCCATTTTTCCGATGCTGTGCAGACGTGGGGGTATATCCCACACTCCATACCCTATCTGGGGGTGTAAACCGAGGCTTTGTGAGGGCCAGTGGATACAAGTAGGTGGGGGCTGTGGTAGATGCTAGAGAGTTCAAGGGGGAGTCGGCACCAGAGAAGGTTGGCATGAAATAGGAAGTAAAAATAAAATAATCACGTTCTTGTAGTACTTTCATCCCATTCTTATTGTCAATTTTAAATCCATATTCAGTTTCAGTTTAATTTAATGTCCATTTTCAAAGTAGAAGTACCAGCATTTTTCAGGTTAAAAGATCCTTCACCGTTGCCTCTCCTTGGGATTATTCCTGCTGGCACGTTTTTTGGCACCGCTACCTATAGGATGCTAAAGGGCAACCACCAAACTGTTATGTCTCTCCCCACTACTTGGGCAGACACATCGCTTACCCCTTGCTGGGAACTGCACCAAATCTGGGTCTCAAAAGCAGATGCTCTAGCCATTCTGCTCAAGGGAAATTGCCCCTAACGGGGAGGTTAAAGTGCTCCTCTCTTTTCCAGTCTGTGGTTTTCTCCTGTTCTGTCAGCTTGCCCCCTTCTTCGGGCAACACCCAGCCTCACAGCCTGCCTTCTCCTGGCCTTACCCGCACACTTACCCTGGACCATCAGTGGTGAGTGTGCACTACAGACCATGGTGAACACTCACCATCAGTGGTGAGTGTGTGCCATGGTCTGTAGAGTGACTCCTGCGAGCATGCCTGTTTCATCCTGCCTGCTGTGGGGGTTCTCTGCCCATTGTCTCCCCAAGGCTTGCCGGTGTGCAGTAACACACACACTAGTGCATGGTGCACTATTGCCTCTGGCAGCGTCCCGTCTCCAAGTGTCTCTCTCCACTATGTTACCACCTGGCTTCATCCAGGTGGCAGTCATGCAGCGGAGCGCAGTGTCTCCCCTTGCTGGATGAGGAGAGCAGTCCTTGGGATGCTCATTACTTCTTCCCTGGCCCCAGCGACCGAAGCTTGTTCCAAAACTCAGGTCACTGGCTGTGAAATGCTCCTCTGACTTTCAAATGAACAAAGAAATTTAAGAGAGAGAAGCAAGCCTTGTTGTCCATCAAGACCATCTCCCACTTCCCAGCAGTTTTATCTGTTTGCTCTCTGTCCTCTCATGCCCTTGACTTAGGCATGCCTTGACTACTCAGCTGTAAACAATTCCTCACACCAACCACAATCTGTATAAAGAAATGCCTTCTTCCCCCTCCCAAATAGCTCACCTACAATCTGTTTGCAGTGCCCTAGGTTTTTTACCCTTCCAGTTTTAGAACAGAGCTCAGGCTATCCCTTAGATTTGCATCCTGCATTATCTTATAAACCTATCCTGCATTATATAAGCCTGTACTAAATCCTTCCGAACTTGTTTTTTTTCTCAAAGCTGAACATTTCAAGTCCTCCCATCTTTCTTTGTAGGTTTTGCTCTTTAAATCCCATACCTGTTCGGTGAGTCACCTTTGGACATGTTCAGTGATTTTTGTATCCTTTTATTTGGGGGATGTGTGTGCCCAGAACTAGTCGAGTATTTCAGCTGTGGCCTCACCAGAAACATGTAAAGTGGCGTGATTATCTCCATTCATCTGCTTTTGAAGTTCTGCTTTACTGTTTATCTAGCCTAATATTTGATTCCTCTTCCTCACAGTCTGCTAAAACTGTGCCTTCTGTTTCAGAGTATTTGTAATGATTACTGTACTCACAGATCCCGTTCTCTTTTGCTTTGCTTGATGCCACCCTACTAAAATACTAAAAATATATTGTTTTTCTTACATAGGTGCATAATTGTATATTCTGTATGTAAACATCTCTTGAAATCCTCCAGTCTTTGTAAATCTCTGTATCGTTTCACCTGTTCTTCATTTTTTTTCTTTTTTTTAATCTATTTTTTTCTTGCCACCTAGCTGCTGAACCTTCTGCCCGGGTGCTGCCCCTCTGCTCCCACTCCCACATTAGGCACAACTCCTGGATACCCCTGGATTTACCTCCAGGGGCGAGTTCGGCTTGCAGCCCAAGTGCCGCCAGACAATGGGATAGGTCCGGGAGCCTAGGAGCTCATTAGAGTAGAGGGCAGGCATCATCATGGTGGCAGGCAGCATATTTTTCCACCTATAGGCGGGGGTGGGGGCGGGGACGTGCAGTGATGACCAGCGTCCGCCCCGCTCCTGAGCTTGCTATGTGTTGGCACTTGCGGTGCTGCTCAGCCTCCACTGGGTGTCCCCACAGCACCGAACACTCCACTACCCTTCCTCCTGGAGAAGGAGACCAGTCATGGGACGCTCAAATCCTTCTCCCCCAGCTGGTCCTCTGACGCTCTAGGTCCGGTCGCCGGCGTTGCAAGTGGAAATCCAACCGCTGCGCCGTGGGCTACTGTCCTTCACTTTTTACTGCCACACACACACACACACACACACATTTTAAATTAGCAGCCCTTATTATTATTTTTTTTTTTTTTTTTAGACAGGATAGGAATTGTTTTAAGACCAGTATGGGCCTATTTTCAAAGTTACCCTGGTATCACCACAAATTTATCCATCTTTTCAGACCCTCATCTGTATTGCTAATGTATTTTAAACAGCATCTGCCCCAGCACTGATTCTCTGAAGCACCTAGCACGTCACCCTTACACATTCTGAGGTCTGTCCATTTACTCTTACTCTCTGCTTTCTTCCCAGTTTTTCATCCAATAAGAATATCTTCTCTCACTCCTTGCAGTCCGCACAGCTGTGTTAAAGGGTTTGCAAAAGTCCAAGTTAATGTTATCTACTATCTGTATGTTCTGACTTGGCAGTTCAAAACAGCATAATGCGTTTTTCCAACAATATCTTCCCTTTAGGAACCCTTCCCTCCCCTGTGGGCAGTGGTCTTTGCATGTACTGCTGATACACTGCTGGTTTGACAGGCTATGCTGTCTCACTTGGATTTTGTTGCTTTATATTTTAACACTACAAGTGCTTTTTATGTTGTATGTTGTATACGGGCAACAAACAAAAAACATCAGCACCTAGGTGACCTAGCTCATGCCAGCTGGGACTCTGCCTTCTAGTTTTATTGCTGTTGGCACATTTGCACTTTAATAAAGGCTATTTTTCATTACATTTTTGTGGTTGTGTGCTTTTGGTTTCCATCTAGATATTTTTTTCTGTTCTTTGCCAGTAAATTCTTGATACCATTGCACCAGCATTCATAAGAAGAAAGCTCCTTTGTGTTTTTGGTATTTTGTACATCTGTTTCATTTTGTTTATGCTTTTCCCTTTATCTTTGTCTAACCTGCTACATTTTATCCCACCTTCTTTTGCCACGTCATGTGCCCCCAGCACCCCACTCTTTGCCCCACAGCTACCTCTACACACCCACCACACCATTCCCTGCTGAATCTGGGCGTCTACCAGACCTCCTGTGGCTCCAGCAACTCACTGGGCTGGCTTGTCTCTGCTGGGGCCTTCTCTGGCCTAGTGGAGAATAGTATCCCTACCTTGATGATCTCTGCTAGCTTGTCCCTGCTGAGGGCCTCTCCTGGCCTACAGGAAGGAATGCTCAGGCACCTGGGCACTTTCTGTAGGTCCCTGACGGAGTGCTGGAGGGCTGCTGGCATGGGTCTCATGAGTGCCATCATCTGTGTGACAGTGCAGCATTTCTGCCCCTGTTCTCCCTCTCCTCCTCCTTACTGACATGCATATGCTAGTGGCTGGCTTGAGGGTGTGATGCCTGAAGTGCATATGTCAATTAAGCAATAATACCCAACAGGGTGTGTGTCATGCTGGGATAACGTCATGCCTCAGGTGGTTGGGCATGAGGCCGTAGGTCGAGTGCATCCAACAACTGAGGTGTGACGTTATCCCAAACGACACACACCCTGGAGGGCATTATTGCTATTATACAATGGCTCGTTGTTATATATAAAATAAAAAAATAATTTTAAAGAATGTTTTTTAGTGTAGAAAAATATGTTTGTTTCTTAAGAGGAGATGCAAAAAAAGAGGTCATCTAGCTCATCATATAGCTCATCTATAGGTTCACAGTGAGGCTGAGACTAGATCCATGATGTTGTACTGGGATAACATCACGGGTCCAGCCCAGGATTGACCAATCAGAGTCCAGGAAATTTTCTTGCCATTGTATAATGGCACTTTCTCCAGACTACCACCGGGAGCCTCTGTTAGAGCAGTGCAGTAAGCATTCCCCCACCTAACCCCCAGAGAGCTGCCAGCATATGCTCTGAGCCTTCCCTGCTAACCTCCAGTCCAGATATTGTGAGCTTGGGGCGTGAACCTATTTCACCAGCGTGTCCGAGCATTCCATCTCTTTTATAATCCCCCCACACTTATTTGCTTATTAAAGCATTTATTCAAAACCATTTATAAATTTTAAGGTGATGTAAACAACAACCACCATAAAGTACACAAACTATTTTATTTATTTAGTTTTTGTTGACCAGGTAATTGCACTAGACAAATCCTGCCTGTTTTCAGGCATGACCCGGGGGAGGGGGATACAGATGAATGTCAATTGACCTTGAACCAGATTAAGCTGTTGGTGGTATTTCTTTTAGTGAATGAGGGAAATTTGGCCAGGACACCGGGGAAATTCCCCTGCTCTTTTCGATAAGTGCCATTGGATCTTTAACATCCACCTGAACTACCACCAATCCAGGCAGATGGGACCTCGGTTTAACATCTCATCCGAAAGACAGCACCTCAGAAGTGCAACACCCCTCTCATGCTGCACTACAGTGTCAGTACTGGGATATTAACCTAAGTGCCAGATGTGGGAACTGAACCCACAGCCCTCTGATCTCCTGGTCTCAGAGGCGAGTGTGCTACCTACTGAGCCACTGACACTGACAACTATCACAATAAAAACAGAGTAGGTATGGTTTCAACCTTCCTTTAAAAGCCATCCGGGATTTAGCATAGCTGACATGGCAAAGTAGGCCATTCCAGACTGTGGGGACCAGATGCAGGAAAGAATGCTCTGGGTATACCACACAAATGGCTACAAATGGCTATTAAAGTGGTTCTGGGCATTTTTTTTTTCTTTATGTACTAACTCACTCAGTGTCTCTGCCTTAATTTTCCTAACAACTAATGTCAAACTGACCAACCTGAAGTTGCTCCTTTCTGCTCTGCTCCATTTCTTGTTTTGCTCTGTCTTTGGTGTTACATTTATACATTGCAGTTTCAAGAACAACTGAAAAGGTCATTCCCTGCTGTTACTACTGGTATTTCTAAACTCTAGCATTCAGGCACTTCCAGATTGCCATATAAGGTGGCACAGCTTTTCACTGACTTTTTTTTTGTTAATATACAGCATAAACGGGCCAACCCGTCAGTGCAGCGGTAGTGCTACCACTTGTGGTGACGGGGATATTAGTCGGAGGGTTGGCTGGGGGGGGGGGGATTGAGTATGCCAGAGGATGTTCTCCTACACTGGGGCGAGAGGGAGGGTTATAGCATCTGCTGCAGTTTTATCACCTGAGTGACTACAGATGGTAGTGCAAGGACGAGGAGAAAATGGGTGGCTGGACATTGGCCGAGCTTGCCTGTTGACTTGCCAGCATGTGCAGTTATACTGGAGCCCCGTGTGCACCAATGTCCTGAGGGTGGGGAGCAGCATTACAAATGGGCATCAACATGGGCTGCCAATGACCCAGGTACATCTGGGTCCCATGCATCATCTTTGACATTGCCTGAAAACACTCAGGAATTTGAAGGTAAATCCTCTCCTACTCCTATCCCTGCTTTTTTTGGGGGGGGGAGGGTAAGCCAAGGCTCCATGGAGGACAGGCCCCAGCTGGTAGGGATGCCTGGGCTCTGAACCATCCCTTGGTAGTTCGAGAGGGAGAGCACCATGCTGTAGTAATGATGGGTATAAACTATAAGTTAAAAAAAAATGACAACATAGAGGATAATGTATGGTCCACTGCACACAAGCGTGTGTAACTATTAAGAGGTTGCCATGGCGACCGTTTCAACTTAGCGAAGCTCAAGAGGTTCGGTCACCATGGCAACCTCAATATGGTTACTCATGCTTGTTGTGTTGAGTGGACCATACATTGTCTTTTATAGTGTATGGGTCACCTCCCAAACAACAACAGGAGTCTAGGTCTGAGGTGCTGTAACAGTGCTAGATTCCCTCCTCTCAGAGCTAATATGCGCCCCTCTCCTTCCATGTCAGACTGTACACCAATACACAATTAAGAAGAGCATTGTATTCTCATCCCCGCAGCCCGATTGTTCACGTCACTCACTCTCAGGCCCAGCACCACTACTGCTGCCAACAATGGGAATTAAAAAAAAAAAAAAACGCAGCTTTCATGATCGCTGATGCCGTCTTGTGTGTGTGTGTGTGTGTGTGTGTATCAGTGATCAGAGCCACGGTTTCAAAAGGAAGTAGCCGTGTGCATAGTATCGAAGTTGTGCTGCAGAAGTTACACATCTAGTGCAGCACAACAAACAAAATGATGTAGTTACTGCAGCACAACAACGTTATTGTAGGTATGGATTTCTATATTGAACAGCGTTTTACTATACACTATACAGAACTATTTAATACCTGACCTGAACTAAGAGTTTGAACCCATATCCCAGTGAACAACCACTTCACTTTATTTTCGTCAAAGGAATTATTTTAGTCCAAAGAGATTTCCAGTCAGTGAAGAACTCCTTAAAGATACTACTTTGTGGATTTGCAGGCAATGTACTGTAGAGTTGGTGATTTAAACATATAATAAGGAGTAGTTGATTGATTGATTTGAAAATGTTTCGCCAGGAAAGGCATACTGAGCTACAATAGCTTGTTTCCAGATGTGTCGTGGGGAGAGGGGAGATGGGAATACAATCTACAAGCAATATTCAATACACATAAAGGTAAAAAAATAGGACAAGTCCGACAAGCCTACAACATTGAGACAAGAGGGGCATATCAATTCAAGTTTCGAAATAATAAAACAAGTATAAAGTCATGTAACCAAAAATAAATAAGGCTATACCAAGCATATTTTGTGGCAGCACAGATAATAATTTTGCAGGATTTACACTTGAGGTAGAAAAGAGAGGACAGTTAGCAGACGTGAGTAGGTATAAGTAGTTAGCCACAGTAGTGAGAGAGGTAAACAAGGTAATTAAAGAAAATGAGGGCCAGGTACACTTGCAGAGAGGGGAAATGTAGTTTCGAAGAAGATGGGACAATGTATGAGTGGACGGGGTAGAGCAGGTATCTAAAGGGAGGGAGTTCCAAATATTTGGAAAGTGGAAGGAGAAGGCAGAATGTCCTGAAGTGGAAGGTTGGGTGGGGAGGGCAAGGGTCCTGTAGGGGGAGTTGCGGGGGGGAATAGGTGGGAGTAGAAGGGGTAGAGAGGAGTGCGTTGAGGTTGGGTTGTAGTGAGCCAAGTCAGAGCTTCCCAACTAATGATGCACTGCGGGCAAGGCATCTGGCCCCTTGAGAGGGAAAAGAGAGAGCAGTGTAGAGGTCACAGTGGTGAGTATGAGGCAGACAGTCCAGAGCAAAACAACAGAAGGAGTTCACTAGAGTGTCCAATCTGGTGAGGGTGGTTTTAGGGACAACACTATAAACTGTTTCCATAGTCAGAGATTGGGAGGATCATCTTCTGGATGATTTCACGGTGGGCCTATGGGGGATGCAGCTACGGTGCCTGTGTACAGTGCACCTAGTCTGAGATGCAACTTTTTATGTATAGCATCCACATGCTCAGCAAAGTTGAGGTTCCAGTCGAGCCAGAGCCCGGGGTATTTGAAGGAGGAGACATCCTCTAATATGGACCTCTCGAGGATATGGAAGGTAGGGGTGGCAGTAAGCCTGGTGAGCTTTTGTCTGGTGCCAAAGGTCATAGAGACCATCTTTTTGGCATTGAGTGACAGCTGGTTAGAGCAAAGCCAGTGATGGACATTATTAAAGTCCATTGGGAGGCTGGTCGTCACATCAGAGGGGGAGGTGCCGGAGGCAAACAGGACAGTATCATCCACATACATGTGGATGTCATCGGAGGAGCAGGCAGTAGGTAAGTAGTTTAGAAAACAGAGAAGAATATCGGTCAGAATACTGAACCTTGAGGGACGCTGATGTTGATGGGGGGGGAGGGGAGTTGCCTATCCTGACTGATTGGGTTCCTATCCATAAGATAGGAATGGAACTAGCTAGTGGCAGTCTCGGAGAGACCAGCTGCTGCAAGCTTGTTGAGGAGAAGGGTTTGGGTAGGGGTACCAGATTTTGGGATACCAAAAAGAGAACACTCAGTCCCTCCCCTGACTAGCCCTTGTGCCAGACGCCGAGTAAATAGGTTTAAAGTCTCCACCGCTTTCACAGCTCATTTACAAGGAGGTCCTGGGTAGGAGAGAGTTAAAAAATTATAAAAATAATAATGCACCAGGAGAGTGAAGGTACATGAAGAATATTTGGCAGCTGGAAAAGAGGACATCTGGTAACCCTAGGTGTGGGCAACAGTGTTGAAGGCTTTAGCCAAGTCGGTAAAGATGGCAGGGGTGATGTGGCCCTGAACCATGCCAGAGAGAACCGAGTCAGTAAGTCGGAGAAGGGAAGTTGTGGTGGAGTGGGCCTTGTGAAAACCAGAATGGAAAGTGACGAAAAAGGATGAGGAGTCAAGAAAAGGAAAAAAGCTGAGCCAGTACCAGATGTTCTTGGAGTTTGGCAAGGATTGGGAATAAGGATATCAGATGAAGGTTACCTGGAACTGAGGAATTGCTGCCCTTGGGAAGAGGGACAGCTGTGGCAAGCTTCCAGGCAATGGGAACAGTGGCCAGTGAGAAGAATAGATTCAGTAGGGAGGTGAGTGGGTGGGCAGTGGCATGAGCCGAAAGGTGTAGGAGCTTAGGGTCAAGCCCATCCGGGCTTTTGACCTTATGAGGGTTAAGGGATAGGAGAGCTTTCAGGGTGTCAGAGGGGAGACAGGTAGGGAGGAGAAGCAGTGGGCAGTAGAAGTGGTTACGTAAGGAGCTGGCAGTGCTAGAAAAGTGGAAGCACAGGTGGTGAAGAAAATGTTGAATTTGGTAGCCACAGAGGTGGGGGGGGTCAGAAATAGTGACATCTCCTACCTTTAGGACTGGGGAGGGATTGGGCGGGGAGGGGGGAATATGTACTACCTACCAGAATTTAGATGGGCTGGTAAGGTTCTCCTGGAAGGTGGATGATGAATATTCTGCTTTGGTAACATGGGTGGCCCTGGTGCAGGTGTTTTGGAGGGTACGATATTTAATCAACTCTGCATGGACGCCAGAGGCCTTGTATGTCTTCCATGCTAGGTCACGAGTTTGCTGACAGACCAGCAGTTCGGCCGATACTCAAGGGTGGTGGCATGCTGGTCCCAGGCTGTTAAGAACTTGGCTTTGAAGTAGCTCAGGGCTGAATCAACAGAAGAGTCAGTGGAAATAGGAGACCAATGGGTTCCAGTAAGTTCCTTGTGGAGGGAAGACAAGTCTGAGGACCTAAAGGAGCAGAGAGAGGAGGAGGAGGAGGAGGAGGATGTTTGGCGGGGCTTTGAGGCAGTGAATTTTATGCACAGAGTAGACCATGTGATGATCACTGAGTGCATCTGTCAGGATTCTAGATGTAACTACCCAGTGGGGTGTGATGCAAGAACCCAGTCCAGCATAGTATGTTTATCTGACTTGTGGTTTAAGCGTGTTTACTCAGAGATCAGTTGTGTTAGATTCAGGGATGAGATGTGATCACAGAATTTGGATTGTGTACTGGAAAGCCAGTTTATGTTGGCTGGCCCAGTGGTGCTGAGGGTTGAGGCACTGGACGCCGCACCTCACGCTACACCGGCGACCTGAGTTCGGGAGCGAGCTCGGGCACCGGGGGTCGGCAGGGGTGGGTGAGGATTGAGCGCCCGCTGGGCTGCTCTCCTCCTTGGATGTGGAGGACACGACATCGCCCGGCGTGCCAGCGGCTCCCAGTGGAGCCTGCAGGTGCTGCAGCATGCACATAGCATGGCTGATGCTTGGCAGGGTTGGCATGCACCATAGCATCAGGGATGTGCACCACGCACGGGGAGCGCACACCAGAATAGGGAAAACACCGGTCTGCAGGGTAGGTGACGGTACCTGCCCCCATGCCCACTGCCGGGTCCATCCTGCCTGGCCTTCCAGTGTCCTCCACCTGGGCTCTCACCCACAAACCGGAGACTGACTGTATTGAGCGCCCAAGAGGCGGGCGACTCCACCCCAGAGGGGTTAAGCTGGGGGTGCTGGTTGTGTGAGTTGAGAGGGACAAGAGAGGAGGCTCAGGTAGGAAGACCTCAGGCAGGGCAGCAACAGGCAAGATGCCTGAAAGAGGCTCCACAGACCATGACCGGAGGGAAAAAAATAGGTTAAACAAAGCCAGTTTATGTTAAAATCCCCAAGGATGAGGAGTTCACTAGTCACAGAGTGGGTGACGAGAGTTGAGATGAGGTCTGAGATGGGGGAGAGTAGGCTTAGGGAGCAGTAGACGCCACCCACAAAAATAGGTAGGGAGCAGGGGAGAGAGAGTTTTAGTAGCAGAAGTTCATAGGCAGAGGGGGAGGAGATGGAGAGGCAGAGAGTATACTGGATGGATGATGAGATATATATGACCACCCCTTCCCCCGCCCCTAGTTAACTAGTCCTGCTGACAGTTTTGAATGCATCACAACACTATTATTTTTAAGACCCTTTTCTTTAACGTAACATATTTAAACAATTCCACAGTTATGGTCCAAAGCTCTGTAATTATTCTGCTTAAGTACTTCATGTTACTCCTGGGGGTTATGGTGGCTGAAATTCAGTGCGGCAAACTGCAGGAGCCACACCCCTTTAATCAGCTAATGCTGTCCCCATCTGCTGAGCCTGGAGTTTATCATCAGTGGAAGCTAAAGGGCACATAAACCCTCTTATGCATGTGTTATAATTACTCAGTGTTGGGTAAGTTACTTTTTCTATTACTTTTAGAAACTTGTTCCAGGAAGCTCTGAGCAGTCACAAGCAAGGATGGAGAAGTACTAGAAAAAGTAATGCACCTCACAGTTACTTATTTCTTTTTATACAAAAGTAATAAGAAAATATAACAGATTACATTTATTTGAGAGTAATGGGTTAGTTACTAGTTACTTTCAAATAAATGTAATCAGTTACAGTTATGTATTACATTTGTATAAAAATAAATAAGTAACTGTAATTGTAAGGTGTATTACCTTTTTCTAGTATTTCTCCATCCTTGCTAGTGACTGCACAGAGCTTTCTGGAACAAGTTTCCAAAAGTAATAGAAAAAGTAACTTGCCCAACACTGTAATTACTGATGAGCATTTTTAAAGCTCAGATAACAAGGTTGTAATTTTGTGTTACAACTGGACGGTTGTAACCGAGAGCTATCTCTCAGGCTCGCTCTAGTAGATGTGCATGCAGCAGTCCCAAAACTGCCACCTATTTAAACAAATGAAGTTGAAAAATGATCCTTTTGCAGATTTTGTCTATGTTCCTGAGTTCAGCTAGTAAAACAAACACAATTAAATCACAATTTTTCTTTTTTTTTTTATTTGTTCAAGCTAAACTAATCAGTTATTAGATATGCTTTTCAGTGATTATAAAAATCAAGACATGGTTGGGTGGGTGCAACTCAGAATTTTATAAACACCCTTACTGTGGGATACTTTTATAAATCCCTTGAGCTTTGCTCTCTGTGTTTATATGGCATCCCACACCTTGACTGTGTATAAAATTCAGGTTACACCCACCCACCCATGTGTTATTCTCCAAATATTTAATAATGCATATGTCAGTTAGGTTATAAACACAGAAATGCTAGAAATATAGTATTAGGATGATTTCTGACATCCCTCCCCCCACACACACACATGCTCCTCGGAGGACATTGAAGACTGTTGTTGCTTATACATGTTATGTCCAGCTTGGGGGGGAAACGTGGCAGCTCTCAGAACTGCTGTGAATAAGTGTCCATATGACTTTTCTAGCCTTTTGTTTTCTCTCTGTCTCTGTAGCATGGTGCGCTGCTCACTCTCCACCACCTGAACTGCTCACTGTCTCTCTCTCCCCCCCCCCACAGACTTCACTTCAGCAAGGGTGCTTCACTGTCAGCTTTTATCTCTGAGCCGCTTTACAGTACTGCATGTGGGACTGGGGTACAGCTGCCAGTATGGCAACTTTTCAGTGCCTGCCATTCTGATTTGCTTTCTTCACTATTGAGGAGGAGAGCGATCTCTCTCTGTCTTTGTACCATATACTGACATGCCAGCCGCCATATAGTGGCAGTGGCTTTCTGCTGAGCTGCAGCTTTCTTCTGGTGGTGCATTTACACTGAAGACCCCCTTTCACTATCTTAATCTACACCCGGAACTTGCCTCTCGCTGTGAACTGACTCTCCTCTGTCACAGTCCGGGTGTGGGTGATGAGCGATGCTGGGTGGGTGAGCCAGTCCAGACAACACGGACCGCAGAGGGGAAAAAATTCTTTACCCTCACTGCGTGCCTGAAAACTCTACAGAGATACCGAGAACTGCAGAAATTCTGCATGAAATGTTGCAGTCTCTCTCTCCCTGTCAGTGCAGGTGGTGAGCGATGTGAGGCGGGCGGGCGGGCAGGTAGTGAGTGAACTCTGTTGGTCTCCCATTCTCTCTCCACTCCCCGGGCTGCCTCCTGGTCACAGTCCGAGTGCGAGTGGTGAGCGATGCTGGGCGAGCAGGTGGGCAGGGAGCCGCTGCCAGTGACCTCAGAACACTCTTCGCAGTCCAATGTGTGACAGTGAGAGACAGAGAGAGAGAAAGGGCACTGTAGGAATTCTGCATTAAATGTCCCGGTCTCTCTCGCTCGGTGTCCATGCTGGTGCTCAGCGATGATGTACAAACAGGCGAGTGTTTAAAAGGCTGCCTTTTTCTTTTGGGATCTGCAGGACAGAATGAGTCCCCACGGCACTTTCCCCCGACTCTCTCCACCGAACTGTGGATTAAATGGGAAATTTAATCCATGATCAGGTGATGGTGTTTAGCCAATGATATTGCTGGCTGCTCTGAACCCATGTTATAAATGTGTGTATGTATGTATGTATTTATTTATTTGGACCCTGTGCTCCTCAGCCTAGTCACCCGGCCTTCTCCGATCGTACTCCCCATCTAGAAACTCTGTGGCTTAACCCCACCCCCCCAATGATGAAGCCTTCGAAGTGAACCCCCAGCCCCTCAGGACAGAAATGGAGTGGCGGAGAGGCCTCTTCGAGTCGGTGGGTGTTGAGCCTGAAGGAGGTCAGGACCATCATACTGCACAGAAGAGGAGGGGGGGAGGCATTTTTCCTCCTTAACTATAGCCCAACCCATAAGGCACTGCCTGTTTGTAGGCATCCTGGCAGTGCGCATGCAAGGGTGCACGTGCACTGCAATATCTGGCAGCGTCCATCCTTTCTTACTCTGGTTCCCAGCTGCTCCTCCACCTGTGGTCATTCAGATGTTGGTAGCAAGGGGGGACATCACCCCCCCCCACCTGTAGGAGGACAGAATCCTCTGGGAGGTTCAGTCCTCCTCCCCACAGCTGGCCCCGACATCTCTGGCTCACTCCCAAACCCAAGTCTTAATTGCCCCAGCAGGCTAGCTGTATGTTTGTTTTTAAAGTTCTACATTATTTATGTCAGACTCCTGGTTAATGCAGCGGTTTTTCTGCTCAACATTCATTTTTTAAGTTCTTTGCAGTTTCCTAACCCAGTGAAGTCAGACAAGCAGGGGCCCTGCATGTAAAGCTGCATTGGAAACTTCCCCTCAACTGATGTCATTGGGTTCAAGAACTCCTAGGTAATTATAAAATGAATATTGGAAGGGAAAAGCAACAGCATTAACAAACGTAAATGAGGAACTCTACAACTATTTTAATCAATCAATCTTTATTTGTTTAAAAGTCGCCTGTACATTGGTTATAATCCAGCAACATTAACACACTAAAACCATTAAAATTAAAAAAATAGTTGATCCATAAACAAATAGCGGTCCACACTATATTAAACTACTTCTAAAAATGCCAGTCTAAAAAGGAATGTCTTAGGTTCTGTCTTAAAGCTTTGGACGGTCAGGCAGTCCCTTATCCGATGAGGTAGAGAATTCCACAGGGTCGGGCCATAAATGCAAAGGAAGGAGCCCCATATGTTTGAAGTCGCACCCTGGGAATCTCTAGCAATTCTTCATCAGTGGATCGAAGTGGTCGGGAGGGGCAGTAGGGAGAAAGGAGATCTTGCAGGTAATGGGGTCCCTGATTGTATAGGGCTTTATAGGTCAGCAAACCGATCTTCAAGGTGATAAGCCATCGCACAGGCGTTATATGACTGGTCCTAGATGTACCAGTCAGAAGCCTGGCAGCCACATTCTGCTCCAGCTGCAGGCGACGGATATCAACCCCCGGTAGCCCTAGGTACAGGGTGTTGCAGTATTCAAGGCGAGTGGTCATGTAGGCGTGGACCAAAGTAGGAAGCTCATCGGAAGGAACCAGGTGTTTCACCTGGGCGATATTCCTCAGATGGTAAAAAGAGGTCTTGACAGCGGCTGACCCCTGTGATTTCAAGGTCAGACCGTCATCAAAAATAACACCCAGGTTCTGCACCTGGTCTGAGGTGGTTAGCTGGACACCCCTGAGCCAGAGACCAGAGGGTTTTCCTGCCAACACACCTGCCTTCCGACGATCAGGATCCACCACAAACACCTCAGTCTTGTCTCGATTCATCCTCAGCCAACTAGCACTCATCCAGTCTTGGATCTCGGATTGGCAGTTGTTAAATACTATGAGAACATTTCCATGCTTGGGTACAATGGACATGTACAGCTGAGTATCATCTGCATAGCAGTGAAAACTCAGCCCGTACCACCTAATAATGTCCCCCAATGGCAGCATATACATAGCAAATAACATGGGTGCCAAAATGGAGCCCTGCAACACCCCACAGGATAGGAGAAGTGGGTCAGAGGAATAAATTCCTGAGGTCACTCTCTGTGTCCTACCCTTGAGGTAGGATTGAAACCACCTGAGGATGGTACCCGTCAGTCCACAGATGAGCTGCAGGCAATCCAATAGCACACCATGGTCCGCAGTGTCAAATGAGATCAAGAAGGACCAAGATGGAACGAGTCCTCTGATCTCTTGCTATTAGGAGATCTTTAAGCACCCAAACAAGGGCTGTCTCGGTGCTATGCCTCTTCCTAAATCCAGACTGTAGAGAATCATAGACATTGTGGATAGACAAATGATCATCCAACTGCCGCACAACCACCTTCTCAATAACCTTACCCACAAAGGGCAGGTTAGAGACCAGTCTGTAGTTATCAAGATTATCTGGATCAAGGGATGTTTTTTTTTTTCAGGAGTGGTCGTACGACTGCCTCCTTTAGGGGATCTGGAAAGATCCCCCTGTCCAATGATTGCCAGACTATCTCAGCCAGGACCGGGCCAATTTCCTACACGCATCCCACAAGGAGATGTGTTGGATCCAGGTCCAGACTACAGCTGGTTGGCCGCAGAGTTTGAATGATCCTCACAATGTCCATGATATCCGGTTGGCCAAAGTCAGACCAGACAAGCTGGGTGCTCGCAACCTCCTGCCGACCTCCACCGCACCCCAAAGAGGGGGCTGGACGGATATCAGACCTGATGGTGACAACCTTATCCACGAAAAATTGAGCAAACTCGTCACATCTTTCTTGTGACATTGCTCCACCGGACTGCAGACAGCTTGGATTGCACAATCTGTCTACAGTCTGGAAGAGCTGAGCTGGTCAATTCTTCGCAGCGGCAATCTTTCAAAACAAACACAAAAAAACAGTTTACTGCAGTTGTTAGACTTTACAATGCTCAGAGTTACTATTTTAGTAAAACATGTAAACAATAGTTTATGTTCCCATTAAAATATGCTAATTTAATGATCAGTTAATCAAGGTTGAACCATTCTAACTGGAGATATACTAAAACACATTCAGTATCTTACACATCTTCCAATAACCCACGAGAATAACGTGCAGCAGTACAGTAGTTAAAATGTCTTCTTTTTGGGTTCTTAACTGCATTCCTGAATTCAAGGACATCATGAGTCATTGTGTTGTTATTTTATGGACCTGTCTATTATACTACCCTATGCAGCATTCACTCGACTCCTTGGTTTGATTATGTATTCCTTGAAATGAATCCTCAAGCCCAGGGTTGCTCTATGGGTTCCATGCCTAATCAAGTAACTGCAGAACATCAACCCAGCGGCATTTGTTTAGCCATTTTATTGAGCCTTGTTAAGGTGGTGCAGCTGCACTCTGCCCAGTTAAAAGTTCTTGGCTGTGTGCTAAAAAGAAATTGCCTTGGGGTACTGGTGAGTTTGGACAAAATGGCATTTCTGTGCAGAAGTCAGAGTTGCCTATGTTACTTATACCTGACTAAAACAAAAGCTGTATTCAGGTACATCAGCATACAGATGTTTCTTTGCATCCATTCTAATTTGTTCAGTTTATTACTAGAAACACAGACTGAAAGTCAAACTCCCTTTTACAGCTGTGTCCAGAAAATACTCAAGTAAAATGTTACACAAGAAACATCATAGCAAAAAAATATAAAAAGGTTAAAACGGACAATAAAAGCACCAATATACAGTAGCAGTCACACATATTGAGCGGACGGCCCAAAAACTGAAAAATATTATTTAATAAGTTTAAATGTAACACATTTAGTACTTTGATTCCTGTTTGTTCATTATGTCCTTGTTGCGAAAAATTATTTTCCTTCCTTCCTTCTTTCTTTCCTGTTAGTCTTTTCCTCCATCTTGTTCTTTATTGACATATAACATACACAGTAAATTGACACTGGAAAGGACTCTGAAGCCATTGCCCATCCAGCTCCCCCTCTCTGCTTCATAAATAGGTATGCTATTCAGATAAGTACCAATTTATAAGAATACGCAACCCCTCTAGTACCCAAGGCACTCTGTAATTCCCTTTTCCAGGTTTACACTGAAAGCCTGTCACTGCTAGTACGCTGTTTCACCAACCTCTGGGAGAAATGCTTCCTAGCACTATCCCTGTATTTACTACCTTTGAGCTTCAGTACATGTCCACGAGTCCTACTGGAACACATCAAATTGTCTGTTTGAACTTGTGGATACCCAGGTATATCATAGAAAAGTTTCAAGCAACAGACTAAAAGTCCACATAGCTTGCCAATTTAATAGTTTTCAAATCTAGTGATTATATCCTTATAATAGACATCCAGATCAGACTTAAAAGTGTCCATACTTAGACACTCCACTACTGTGTTAGGGGGAGCTCATTCCAAAATAGAATCACCCTCTGATTGTACCAACATTTTCTTAAATTTAGATTCCACCTTGGTGCAGATAATTGTCTATCGTGTTTTCTGCTGCTGCACCTGTGTAGATTGAGGACAAAACCCAAATCCAGTAATAATTCTGGGTCTCCCATAGCCCTGAAAAGCATACATAGATCCCCTCTTAATCTCCTGTAGGCCAAGGAATACAAATTCAATTATTTCAATCTATCTGTAGAAGATTTACCTTTCAATATGGAAATAGCTTTTGTGGCTCTTCTCTGTACTCTCTTCATTCTGTTTATATGTTCTCTTTTATGGAGGGACCACACTTGGACACAATATAAAATATAAAAGCACTATACAATGGTAACAACACCCTACTATCTCTATTAGAGATATGTCTCAATATGCAATTAAGAATTTGGTTTGCTTTTTTAATCTGCTCGTTGCAGTGTGTATCGAATTTTAGTTGATTTGTAATTTTAACTCCCAAATCACTCTCCTTATGTGACTCTACTAATGGATCTGTGCCTAATTTACATTTTATTTCCATATTATGTTTACCCAGATGCATTCTTACATTTAGAAGCATTCAATTCCAATCTATTTACCTTAGTCCAATCCACAATGTCATTCAAAGCTCCCTGCAGCTGAGTCCCATCATTAACATTATTCACCCCTGTTCCAATCCTGCAGTCATCTGCAAAATTATATAACCGTATATTAGAATTTTGTAACTTTAAAGTAGAGATGTATATATTAAACAAACATGGTCCCAGAACAGATCCCTGCGGTACTGCACTAGTAACAGGTGCCCAATCTGAAAGCGTTCCCTTTATAGTTATCCTCTGTCTTCTATCTTTCAGCCAATCTGAACTCCAACGAATTACATTGCTTTGCATATTGATTTCTCTTAGTAAATTCACTAGCTCTAAATGAGGCAATTTGTCAAACGCCTTCGCGAAATCCATGAAGGCCACATCCACCGAATTCCCCATGTCCACTTCTCGATTTACCTTATCATAAAAGGACAGAAGATTTGTCTGACATGATCTCGCCTTTGTAAATCCATGCAGAGATGGATCTACTAAGCCTAACTCACCGAAGGAATCTAGTAGTTTTTCTTTTATGATTCCCTCAAATAACTTCCCCATAATTGAAGTCAGACTCACAGGTCTAAAGTTAGAAGGCTCTGTCCTGGTCCCCTTTTTGAATATTGGAACTACAATAGCATCCTTCCAGTCCCTTGGAACTTCCCTCTTATCAATTGAAATATGTGGAAGTCTGTGGTCATTTGCCTTTTCAGCTTCCTTTTCTCCAGGGTGAGCATGCTAAAGGGCTGTAGCCTCTCCTCATAGCCCCCCGCTATGCCCCAAATCATTTTTTGTGGCCCTTTGTTGCACTGTGTGGGCTGCCTCAATGTCCTTTTTGTATTGAGGTTCCCAGAACTGCACGCAGTACTCCTTGTGGGGTCTGGATTGCTTTTCTTGTTCAGCTGGTCACCTCCCTTTTGATGCACTCCAGCACTCTACTAGTCCCCTTAATAGTGGCCCTCTGCTGTGTGCTGTGCTTCAGTCCTCGCTACCCAGGTATTTTTTTCTCCTACTGCAGCAGGGGAGCCCCAGACAGTTACTAAGGTCTACCTTTGTTTTTTTTCTCCAAATGTTGCATCTTGCTTTTGGCTGCATTGAGTCTGAGACTCCATGCGTCTGACCCATAACCCAGTTTGTTCAGGGCCTCTGGAAGTTTGTCCCCATCCTCAAGGTAGTGTACCTCCCTGGCTACTTAAGTGTCTTCAGTGAACCTAAGCAGCCTATTGGAGAACCCAGCTTCCAGATAATTGATGAAAATGTTGAGGAGCAGTGGCCACAGGACCAATTCCCAAGGAATTGGGGGGTAGAGGGGGTGGCTAGCAACTCAGGCATCCAGACTTGCTTTCAGTCTGCTCCTGAGAAACATTTTGAATGCATCTCTAAAATCTATTCTTTTGAGCCTGGAATCAGCTAAAAATCGTTTTCTGGTATCTGAATACTACTATCTACATTTAGTGTGGTATTCCTTTTAATCCAACTACAGGAAAACTGAAAAATGCCCTGGGGAGTTCCCAGGACTTCAAGCTGAAAACTTCAGCAAAAGAATCTGGAAAGGCGACAGATGCAGGCATGAGTGGAGAGCCTGAAATAACTCTTATGGCACTACATACCATGATGCAAAAGATGAGCAAATCCTTAGAACTGTTAAACAGTAAATTCAACAGTTTCATAGCCAGACTGCAAACCGTTGAGCAGAAAATGGAGACTCATGCTTCGGGGGTCACGGAGATGATGAGCAGTGCAGGCAAGGCTCTAACAGTGTCAGCAGGCCTGGTAAAGAAGTGTCATCTCTTACATCAAAACATAAAAAGGGATGGCAGAAGGAGACCAAAGGGCCATCTAGTCTGTCTGAGAGTTTCTGAGATCAACTACCAATCTCTGGATCTAGCCACCCCCACCCAGCTTTTGACTGTTCCTGACCCCTTGGTTTCTATCTGAGCCCTTGCCCTATCCCACCCCTCTTAAATGCTACCACGGTCAGTGCACCCACCACCTCATCTAGCAGACTATTCCATGGGTTCACGACTCTTTCAGTAAAATAGCACTTCCTCAGGTCCCTCCTGAAGCCCCCTCCCCGCAGCTTTTACTCATGTCCTCTAGTGGTTGAGCCATTCACCCTTTTGAATAATTCTGAGTGGGAAACATGATTGCCTGTCAAGAATTTGTACATCTCTATCATATTCTCCACCCCCAAAGTCTCCAGTGAGTACTTGTTTCTAGGGACATGGATATGTTGTTCAATCCACACTTATTGACAGGTTCCTTGCTGCTTTAAATCTTGCCGGAAGGTCTTCAAGCTGGCTCCTCCCATCCACCTGGGTGGTAAAACTCTCGGCTCCACCCTATGACGCCAGATCTTCCTTACTGCTTGGAAGCTCAGGTTCCTTCCTTAGCGCTCTGCGTTTTAGACTGGATCCTATCTCTTCGGTTCGTCCGAAATTGGTTTTGAAGTTTTCTAAACTTCGGTCTTCATCTTCCTGTCGGCTCACGTGGACAAAATCTATTCCCAACTTTGGAGGTGCCTGGAATAAGAAAATGTCAGGACGGATCCGCACTCCACGTACATCTACTGCCTAGGCCTAGATCACGACCTGCAGGCCTGTGAGTTGTGCAGCTCTTTCTCGGCCAATGTTCTGGATGATAGCACTGCCTGATTGAAGCTTGGGTGCCCTGAGAAGCGTTTAACGCCGGTAAAATCAAAAGAGGCTCATTGGGCGGTGTCCGCGGTGGCTGGCTCGGCTGAGCAGCTCGAGCAGATGATCGCCCTCGAGGAGGAGGCGGCCCAGGCCACATCTTCCTCCTCCTCAGCTGTGGCATTTATCCCGCTCTCTCTGAGTTCCTCGTATATGGCTTCGTTCAAGGAGCTTTGTCAGTCCCTTTCCACGAAGGGAGAGGGGCCATCGGGACATTCTTCTCGGCCCAAGAAGAAGATGTCGAAGGGTAAGTCCCACCATCGGCATTCGTGGGCGCGGAAGAGGTCCCCTTCCCCGGACAGCCGACTGTTGACTTCGGTCGAAGTTGCAGGTGAGGCCACTGGCTTCACGGTGTCCCCGTCAGGCCAGTCTGCCAAGACTCCCGTCGACGCAGTCGAGATTTTTCTCGATCCGTTAGACGGGCTGTCGACTGGTGAAGCCGACAACCCACTTTCACCAGTTCCCCCGGTGGATACCGAGGATCTGCCTGCGCCTTTGGGGCCGCAGTCTCCGGTTAAAGTGCCCGAGCCGAGGGAAGAGCGGGTGTGCCCGGCCCCCTTCCCAGACCCTTCCTTGGTCCTCCCGAGGGTCTCGGTCTCAGTCTTGGACTTCATCTCGGTCAAGCCGTTCCCGCCGACATCGGCGGTCTCAGTCTTGATACCGAAGTAAGCGGCGACACCGTTCCTCCTCATCCTCCTCCTCGGATGAGGGGAGGCTTTGGCGTAAATTACGTCGGCGATACAAGGAGCTTATGTGGCAGCAGTTGCTGTTGTCCGGGTCTAAGCCGACTCCGGTCCAGACCCCGGCCATCAAGTGGCTGTCGCCCGAATGACCAAAGCAACCACTCGCCTCAGTTGAGTTGCCCGCTCCAGGGCCGGTTGCTCGGCCAAAACCAGCTGCCCCACCGATTGTGGTGGAACCTCCACCTCCACAACCGAAGTCTGGGGCACTGACCAAGGATTCTCGGTTGGGTCACGGCCTGCCCTACAGGTTGTCGGTCACCCTCACTCACGACCGTCCTCGGCTGGTAGAGGGTGGCTCAGGGCTGAAGCAGCTCTTCGCAGATTCTTCGGAATCCGACGACGACTCCTCCCTGTTCTCCAGGCAGGTGAGCCTGGAGTCCTCCGGTGGCTGAGTCATTGGGCGATAGCCCATTGTCCTTCTTGGGTCTGTTCGACTCATCTCGGAGTCCACTGGGATGCAGCTCGAGGCCGTGTCCAAGCGGGCCAAGTATCTCTGATCGGAGATACTGGACCCGGTATACCCTCATGGTTGCCTTTCCGGTGGCTGGGGCCATTCAGCCTTGAGCTTTTGGCAGCTGCCTGCTTCCTGTCCTGTGCCCCACCAGGATGGCCAGGAAGTATGCAGTCTCTACCGGCTCTTTGCCCGGTTACTCGGAGCACCCCTCTGCCGAGGGGTTAGTCACCGACAGCGTTTTCCGGTGTTCCAGTAACGCTTGGGATGTGGATAAGCCCCCCGACAAAGAGTCCAAAAAGCTGGACTTTGCCGGGCGCAAGGTGTATGCTGCATCCTCCCTCGGCCTCTGACAGGCCAGCTCGGCTGTGCTGATGGCACACTTCTTCCATGCCCTCTTGGGCTCCCTGGATGAGGTTGTCCCTCATCTCCCGACCGACCTGCAGACCATGGTCCGCCAGGTGCAGGATCAGGGTAGGGCAGTGGTGAAGCAGCAGCTTCAGACTGCTCTGGACACAGGTGATTCCTGTGCCAGGTCAGTAGCGGCCGCGGTGGCCATGTGCCGCAGGGTGTGGCTGAGGAAAACCACCTTCACGGCGGATACCCAGCACAAGTTGGCGGATGTCCCCTTCTTGGGGACTGACCTCTTTGGCCCTGGAGTGGATGGACACCTCCAGCGGATCGAAAAGTCCAGTGCCACCCTGGACTCGGTCACCTCCGCCCAGAGGGACAAAGGCCGCCGTCAGCAACAGCAGAAGTCCTTTCGTCCTTCGGCCCCTGCATCTCGACCGGCCCAACAACACCAGCAACAGGGCCAGCAGGCTCGCGCTTGGCGTCCCAAACCCAAGCCGGCGGCTTCCTCTAACAGGAAGCAAGGAGGTAAAGGCCCAGGAGGTCCCTCGGCCAGTTCTTCCTCCAAGCCTGCCCAGTGACGGGTTGAGGGGTGCCGCTCTAGCCTGTCACCCCTTGGTTCCCTGTGGGGGACAGCTCCGCCACTTCCTTTCTGCCTGGTCCGCTATCACCACGGAACGCTGGGTGTTGGAGGTGGTAGGAAAGGGCCTGCCTCTGGAGTTCGAGCAGGCTCTACCCTTTCGAGCCGTCTCCTCTCGGGGGGCCATGGGGTCCGCAGCCTCGCTGTTGGCCCGTGGAGCCGATATTGCCCTGCTTCTAGAAAAAGAGGTGATCAGGAAGGTGGCAGATCCTCCTCCAGACCAGGGGTTTGTGTCCAGGTATTTCCTGGTCCCAAAATGGACAGGGGGCTGGCGCCCCATTCTCGACCTGAACTGGTTCCTAAGGTCTCGGACCTTCAGGATGGTCACTCTGGCTCAGATAATCCCATCCTTGGAACGAGGCATGTGGTTCTGTTCCCTGGACCTCCTGGACGCGTTCTTTCACGTCCCAATCCATCCGTCTCATCAGAGATTCCTCCACTTCAGAGCAGAGGGATCCCTTTACGAGTTCTGGGCCATGCCCTTCGGCCTCTCCTTAGCCCCCAGGGTCTTCACCAAATGCATGGCAGTGGTGACAGCATTCTCTTGACGCCAAAGAGTCCGGTGTACCCCTACCTGGACGACTGGCTGACTGCAGCCCCCTCCAGAGTGGAGCGGAGCGGTCCAGAGATCTGGCCCTCCAGGTTTGCTCTCAGATTGGCCTCCTAATCAACGAGGCCAAGTCGGAACCCATGCTGAAGCAGGTGATACTTTTCATCGGGGCAGAGCTCGACTCTCTTCGAGCCAGAGCTCAGCTCCCGGCGGACAGGGCCGAGGTTCTTTCCTCCTTTGCTCAATCATTTCTGGTTGGGCAATCGCGCCCTGCCCGGGACTTCCTGCGCCTCCTGGGCCTCATGGCGGCCTGCACCAGCATGGTCCGTTGGGCCCATCGGTACATGCGTCCCCTTCAATGGGGACTGGCCAGCCAGTGGTCACAATGCTGCGATCCATTGGACCAGCACATGACAGTGACCCAGGAGGTGTGGAACGCTCTCCAGTGGTGGATCGTTCCGGCACATCTGCAGGAGGGCATCCTGTTCGTCCGCCCCGAGCCGACGGTCTCTCTAACGACCGATGCATCTCTGATGGGTTGGGGTGCCCATCTGGGGGAGCACAGAGCGCACGGCCTCTGGTCCCCTCGGGAGTCCCGATGCCATATTAACCTGCTGGAGCTCCGAGCGGTCCGTCTAGCTCTCACCACCTTCACTCCGTTTCTATGGGGTCAAGTGGTTCAGGTCCAGACGGACAATACCACGACCATGTATTATCTGAACCGCCAGGGCGGGGCGCGCTCCATGCTGTTATGCAAGGAAGCTCTCCGCATATGGTCCCTCGTGCGCGGCCTGGAGGCAGATCTCCTAGCCATTCATGTGGCAGGAGCCTCCAACACCCTGGCCGATGCTCTAAGCCGGATAGGGGCTGCGTCCCACGAGTGGTCTCTCCTGCCGGAGGTAGTACAAGATCTGTTCTCCCACTAGGGCACGCCTCAGGTGGATCTGTTTGCCTCCAGGGAGAATGCGAAGCTGAGACTGTTCCATGCCCACCCCCCTCAGCAGGGCTCGCTGCAGGGAGATGCCTTCTTGAGGCCGTGGACCCCGGGCCTCTTCTACGCCTTTCCCCCATTTCCCTTGATCCACAAGGTGCTTCTCAAGGCAAGGAGGGACAAGGCACAGGTGATTCTGATAGCCCCAGACTGGCCCCGCCAGTTCTGGTATCCAGATCTCCTCAGCCTCCGCTCTAGATTCCCGAGGTGGCTTCCAGCCCACCCGGACCTGATCTCAGTCAACCAGGGGAAGGTTTTCTATCCGGACCTTCAATCCCTGCTCCTGATGGCCTGGTTTCTGAGCGGCTAGAGTTCCAGGCCTTGGGTCTTTCCGACGAGGTCCTCAACGTTGTTGAGGCATCCCGTAAGGAGTTGACCAGGAAATGCTACGCCTTCAAATGGAAAAGGTTCTCCATTTGGTGTCAGGGGAAGGGCCTGGACCCTTCCGCCTGTCCCTTGGCAAGCATTCTGGACTACCTGTGGTTCCTTTCTCAGCAAGGTCTTCGGTCGACGACCCTTAAGGTGCACCTGGCAGCCATCTCGGCTTACCGGGCGCAGGCCAGGAAGCAGTCGGTGGCGCAGGAGAAGGTGGTCGGGTGCTTTTTCAAAGACCTTGACTACATTTCTCCTCCGGTGAGAGAACCTCCACCTCCGTGGGATCTACTGCTGGTATTGGCCAAGCTCATGGGCAAGCCATTCGAACCGATGCACAGGTGCGATATTTCCCACCTGTCGTGGGAGACCGCCTTCTTGGTGGCTATCACGTCAGCCAGAAGGATCGAGTCTTCTTATCTGGTCTTCCACAGGGACAAGGTTGTCCTGTGCCCCCACCCGAAATTCCTTCCGAAGGTGGTGTCAGAGTTTCACCTTAACCAGGTGTTGACTCTGCCGGTGTTCTACCCCAATCACACCTCGGAGGCCGAATATAGGCTCCATACTTTGGACCCTAGATGAGCGCTCGCTTATTATAAGGAGCAGACGGCTGAAATTGGGAGAGGTTCGGCAGCTGTTTGTCACCTATGCTGAAGCTGCACCTGGCAGACCTACAGCCAAGCGGACGATAAGCAGGTGGGTCACCTCCTGCATAGAGCTCTGCTATAGGTTGGCGGGCATGGAGCCTCCCAGAGGGATAAGAACTCATTCTACCCGCCATACCGCTGCTTCGGTAGCTGCTTCCAGGAATGTCCCTATCCAGGATATCTGCAGGGCTGCTACCTGGAAGTCGGCACATACCTTTATCACCCACTACCACATCGACCTTGAGTCATGCCAGGATGCTGGTTTTGGGGCCTCGGTTCTCCAGTCTCTTTTTCACAAGTAAGTATCGGTGGTGTCGCCTTGCCTCCCTCCTCCGGAGAACTGCTAGAGTCTGCCAATAAGTGTGGATTGAACAACATATCCATGTCCCTAGAAATACAGGTTACTCACCTGTAGCAGGAGTTCTAGGAATGGTATATGTTGTTCATCCACACACCAACCCAACCTCCCCGGCTTCGACGCACAACCTGGCTTCCAGTGGGCTAGATCTGGCGTCATGGGCCGGAGCCGAGAGTTTTACCACCCGGGTGGGTGGGAGGAGCCAGCTTGAAGACCTTCCGGCAAGATTTAAAGCGGCAAGGAACCTGCCAATAAGTGTGGATGAACAACATATACCATTCCTAGAACTCCTGTTACAGGTGAGTAACCTGTATTTAGTGTTTTCAGGTATTTCTCTTATAGGAGTCCTTGGAGACCTTGTACCATCTTGGTTGCCCTTCTCTGCACGGTCTTCAGCCTATCACTGTCCTTCCTAAGGTGTGGTCTCCAAAACTGTACATAGTACTCCAGGTGAGGCCTCACCAAGGACCTGTAGAGAGGGAGGATCACCTCCTTGTTCCTACTGTCAATTCCTCTCCATATACACCCCAGCATTTTGCTTGCTTTGCTGTAAGTTTTATTGGATTTGCTTGACTGCTTCAGGGTGTTGTTTATGATGACCCCAAGGTCTCTTTCCTTCTGTGAGGTGCTGAGTTGTACCCTGATGAGCCAGTACTCTGATTTGGGATTTCCTTTCCCTAGATATAACACCTTGCACTTCTTTGCATTGAACCTAAGCTGCCAGATATTTGACCATTTTTTGAGCCTTTGTAAGTCATTTTGCGGGTCCCTGACTGTTACTCCTATGTCACTTATAAACATATTAAACAGGATTGGGTCCAAGACCAAGCCCTGGGGCACACCACTGGTGGCACTTCCCTCATTAGACCTCACTCCGGTGTCTTACCACTGTCGGAGTCCTATCGCCTAGCCAATTTCCCACCCACCTGACTATGGAGTTGGCAATGCCAAGGTCCTCCAACTTTTATAACAGATAGTTATGTAGCACCGAGTCGAAGGCCTTGCTAAAGTCAAGAGTATAAGGGGTCTACTGGGTGGCCCTTGTCCAGTTCTTTTGTCACCCAGTCAAAGAACGCAATGAAGTTTGTTTGGCATGATCTACCTGCCACAAACCCAAGCTGCCTGATATCCTGGAGGCCGTTCATTTCTAGACAGTCTACCATATCCTGTTTAATTAAGGTATCCATATGCTCCAGGCAGAGGATCTGCTACGAGAAAATAATGTCCTAATTGGTGATCTGGTGGAGGGTTTTGAAGAGGAAACACCAGCAGAGGCTATAACAAGTTGGCTGGGGGGGGGGGGCATCGGAGCTGAATTTGGATACACAACCTATAATTATTGAATCATTGCATAACTCCCTATAAGAAACCCAGTGAAAACACCCCTAGGACACTTTCACTGAAGCTTGGCATGGAATACCAGAAGAGACTTAATTCTAGATTCAATTCAGAGGGTTAAAGACATTGAGGTTGATGGTCAAAATATCCTAATGTTTCCAGATCTGTTTTTCAATCTGTCAAAGGCAGAAACATTTTGATGAGGACAAGAGATGGCTTAGAGAACAGAATGTGCCTTTTAATACTTTCTGTTCTGTCCTGTGAAACTAGGTGTGTGGTATTCGGGAAATACGTATTTCTAGAGACATGGATATGGTGTACTTATCCACACTTCTTGCAGAATCCTTTCCCCCTTAAGATGAGCCAGAAAGTCTTCAAGCTGGCTACTCCCACCCACCTGGGTGATATCCTCCTCAGCACCGCCTCGTGATGTCAGATCTTCCTGTCCGCTGGAAGCATCAGGTTCCCTCCATTGCAACTCGGTGCTTGGTGTAGGCTCTTAACTTTTCAAAAACTATTTTCATCTTTGAGCGTCATACTTTTGACTGCTTGTTTTGTACAGTGGTCTTCGGAGACCTGAAATCCAGTCCCAGTTTTAAGGGGTGCTCTTGTGGCCAGAAAATGTTACGCACTGACCCGCATACCCCATACGTCTACTGCCTGGACACGCAGCACGACCCGCAGTCTTGCGGCCTGTGCAGTACCCTCCACCTTGAGGACCACTATGCTCACCTAATTCTGGTAGATCCAGACAGATGGGACCCCACTGTGAAATCCAAGGACACCCAGAAGGTGTTCTCTGCCATGGCAGGCTCTGCCAAACAACTTGCTGCCTTCGAGGAGACCATGGCCCAGGCTGCAGTGGGTGCGTCGTACGTGTCCACCCTGGTTGCAATGGTCACGGGCACCTCATTTACTGGGGCATGTCATGACTTGTGCCAGTCTCTTCCGACCCTATGGGAGGGCCCTTCCCAGGAGTCAAAATCTTCTAAACGGGACTCCAAATGCAAGATGTCCTGTCACAGGTCATGGGACCGCAAGCACTCTCTGGCCTCAGGTTCCTGTGCTTCTGCTGGCTCACAGCTGTAGAGCAGTCAGCTTTAGCCAATGTTTGTGTCCAGGCCACTGGCCCCATGGTGTCCCTGTTGGGCTTGTTGGCCAAGATGCGGGTCGACCAACCAGTCAAGATACCAGTTGACTCATTGTCGCCAGACAACAGGGAGGATCTTCCATCTTCAGTATCCCAGTCCTACCTGTTCTCTCCCAGGGTGGGCTGGATTAGCATGCTGAGCCAGACCTCTCTTCCCAGGAGCCCAACCTTTCAGGGATTCCCAGGCGCCCTTCCCCTGTCCCCACTTCCCGCCGTTCGGTTCACCAGCAGTCAGGGTCCAGGTTGAAGTCTCGCAGTTCGAGGTCCAGTGATTCCTAACATAGCCATTGGTCTTGCACTTGGCCAAGAGATGCTGCTGGTGCTCCTCCTCTTCTTCCTTCTCCTCCTCCTCGGGGAAGGATTGGCTTCATCTCAAGATGTAGCACTATTATGCAGAGCTCATGTGGCAACAGTTGCTCCTTGGCGCCGGCAGCAGGCAGCTGCCTGTGCTTCAGCCTATTCTGGCACTTCCATCGCCACCGCAGCCCTAGCCCGAACTGGTCCCAATGGCTCAGCTGACGTTGGCCTCTTTGCCCATTCGGGTGGAGCCCCTGCCTCTGCAGCCCAAGAAGGGACTTCCTCCTAAGTCTGCATGCTCTGCCATTGGGCTTCCCCATTGGCTCTCTGTTAAAATCACTCATACCGATGACCTTGGATTGTTAGCAGGGTATGGGGGCTTGGCTGGTGTTCGAGGAATCTTGAGACTCTGAAGATTCCTCGATGCATTCTCACCAGACCCTGGGCTTCAACTAGGAGTCCAGAGAGGATATCTCCGTGGAGCAAGGGCCTACCTCCTTTGGCGCCTTGCTTCACTTGATCGCGGAATCCATGGAGATTCCGCTGGAGCCTGTCCAGAAGCGGGCTAAGTACCTTGACTGAGATCCTCAATAGGGATGTCTCCTCTGGGGCCACCTTCCCTGTAGTGGAGGCCATCCTTGGCTCTGCCCTGGAGCTGTGGCAGCGTCCAGCCTCCTGCCCTATGCCGTCAGACCATATGGTCCACAAGTATGTGGGCCCTACTGGGTCCCTGTTCGGGTTCATTGACCACCGACTCCATCTTTTGGTGCACGGGCAACATCAGGGATGTCCACAACCCCCCCCCCCAAACAGGAAACATAGAAACATAGAAGCTGACGGCACATAAAGACCGCAAGGCCCATCCAGTCTGCCCATTTTTTCTACCTTATGAATGTGCCATAGGCCTTTACTCTGTCAATGGCCTATCTATTCATACTCATCTGTATTGCTCCCTTATGCCTATCCCATGCACATTTGAAGCCCTGCACTGTATTCATAACCACCACTTCCTGAGGTAGGCCGTTCCATATATCCACTGCCCTTTCTGTGAAAAAAAAGTTCTCATATTCCCCCTTAATCGACCTCCCTCTAATCTCATGCTGTATCAAGGAGTCAAAGAAGTTGGACCATGCGGCCAAGAAGGTTTATGCTACCTTGTCCCTAGGCCTTCAGCAGGCTAGCTCTGCCATCACTATGACCAACTTTGCCCTTACCATTTTGGGTACTGTGGACCAAGTTATTTCCTGGCTCCCGGCTGACCTGCAGTTGGCAGTCAAGCTGGTCCACGATCAAGGTTGTGCTGTTGCTAAAGAGCAACTCTAGACAGCCCTGGACATTGGCGACTCTTATGCCAGGTCTGTGGCCTCGGCAGTGGCTATGAGCCATAGGGTGTGGCTGCTGATTTTGACTTTTATAGCCAATACGCAGCACAGACTGGTGGACATCCCCTTCTTAGGCACTGACTTGTTCAGGCCTGGGGTGGATGGCCATCTCACCCGCATTAAGAAGTCCAGTGCTACCCTGGACTCCATCACATCCACCCAGAAGGATTTTAAGAGCCAGAAGCAAAAGAAAAAGCCCTTTCAGTTTCGGTCCTACTCCGCTGCTGCAGCTCAAGCACCTCAGCCCCCAGCAGGCTAACAGCAGGCCTGGTGTCCTCGGCTGAACAGTCTTCTGCCACCAAGCAGTCTGGTGGATGAGGGTCGTCTGCTTCCCCAGCCAGTCCCTCTGCCACCTCTAAGCCTGCACAGTGATGGGTTGGGGGATGCCCTCCTCCTCCTGCCTATCCATCCTGGGACCTCCCATGGGGGTCTGGCTCTGCCACTTTGCTTCCACATGGTCCATTATTACCTCAGACAGGTGGATGCTGGAGGTGGTCAGCTGGGGTCTGTTTCTGGAATTCGAGCCTCTCTTGCCCAGTCAAGCCCGCGCCCCACTAGCTCTTCTAGAAGGAGGCAGTGGTTCATGTCCGGGACACTGTGGCCAGTCTGGGGGTCTGCCTTCAGATACTTTCTGGTTCTGAAACAGATGGGGCGACATACTGGGTTTGTATGACCTCAACCATTATTTACGGCAGCACAAGTTCCAGATGGTCACTCTGAATCAAATTATTTTGTTCCTGGCACAGGATATATGGTTCTTCATCCTGGACCTCCAGGATTCCTTCTTTCGTGTCCCAATCCATCCATCCCACTGGTGGTTCTTGTAGTTCCACATGGACAGGATACTGTACGAGTTCCAGGCCATGCCATTTGGCCTCTCCCTGGTCCCCAGGGTCTTCACCAAGTGCACTGCAGTGGTGGCAACCTTCCTGTGGCATTGAGAAGACAGGGTGTACCTGTACCTGGATGACTGGCTGATAGCCGGTTCCTCCAGGGTGGAGGTGCAGCGGTCCAGGGATCTGGCCGTCTAGACCTGCTCGACCCTGGGGCTCCTGGTCAATGAGACAAAGTTGGAACTTGGTCCCTTGCCGGTGATTCAGGTCATCGGGGTGGAGTTTGACTCCCATCGGGCCATGGCCCAGGGGACAGAGCAGAGGATCTTACCTTCTTTGCCTGCTCATTTCAGGTTGGGTAATTGTGCCCAGCCCTATTCCTCCTGCGCCTCTTGGGGTACACATGGCAGCTTCCACTAGTATGGTCCATTGGGTCTGCTGAAGGATGCACTTCCTACAGTGGGGGCTGGCCTGACAGTGGTCTCAGCATCACAGTCACCTCAACCAGCCAGTCAACGTGACACAGCAGATGTGAGATGCCATCCAGTGATGGCTTGTCCTGGAACATCTCCAAGAAGGAGTGCCATTTGTCCAACCGGTCCTGTCAGTCACTCTCACGACTGATGCTTCCCTACAGGGCTGGGGAGCCCACCTGGGAAACCACAGAGTCCATGGGCTCTGAACCCCTGAGGAGCCACAATGTCACATCAACCTACTGGAGCTCTATGCAGTGCGTCTGGCACTGACTGCCTTTGCTCCGCATATTCAGGGTCATGTTGTCCAGGTCCAGACGGAGAACTAAATGACCATGTTCTACCACAACAAGCAGGGTGGGACATGTTTCTTTCTGTTGTGTGAGGAAGCTGTCCAAACCTGGACCCTCATGCACAGCCTTGACGCCGACCTTCTGGCAATTTATACTGCTGGCGTATCCAACCAGATGATGGACGCCCTCAGCCGAGTGGGCGAGGCGTCTCACAAGTGGTCCCTCCACCGGGAGATATTCAACCGCCTGTTCTCGCAGTGGGGCACTTCCCAGGTCATTTTATCTCCCAGGAGAATGTGAAGCTGAGGCTGTTTTGTGCCCACCCCTCTCAGTGTGGGACACTGCTGGGGGATGTCTTCACGAGGCCTTGGACCCTGGGCCTCCTGTACACCTTCCCTCCATTTCCCCTGCTCCACAAGGTGTTGCTCAAAGTGTGTTGGGACAAGGTACAGGTGATCTTGGTGGCCCTGGACTGGCCGTGCTAGTTCTGGTACCCTGATCTCTTCGGCCTCAGCAGCAGGCCTCCGTGGAATTTGCCTCTTCGTCTGGATGTCCTCTTGGGGGAAGGTCCTTCATCTTGAATTTTATTTCCTGCACCTGGCAGCCTGGTTCCTGAGGGGCTAGAGTTCCAGGCTTTGGGTCTCAGGTCCTCCAGGTCATGGAAGCCTCTCGGAAACAGTCGACCCACCCATGCTGCACCTTCAAATGGAAGAGATTTTCCATTTGGTGTCAGGGCAAGGAGCTAGACACTTTGCCCTGCCTGATGGTAAGCATTCTGGGCTACCTGTGGTCTCCCTCAGTCAGGCCTCCTGTCAGCGACCCTCAAGGTGCACCTGGCAGCCATCTCTGCATACCGGGCATGGTCTGGTGTGCTGACGGGGGTGCAGCACAAGGTGGTCGGGTGCTTTTTCAAAGGCCTGGACTACTTGTCCCTGCCGATGCATGAGCCACCACCACCTTACTTGTTACTGGTGTTGGCAGTGCTTATGGGCAAGCCATCTGAGCCCATGCACAGGTGTGACAGCTCTCACCTGTCATCGAAGACCGCCTTCTTGGTGGCTGTCACCTCAGCGAGAAGGATCAGTGAGCCCAGACACTTTCAGTGGAGCCTCCTTACCTGGACTTCCACAAGGATAAGGTTGTCCTCTGCCCCAACCTGAAGTTGCTCCTGAAGGTTGTTTTGGAGTTTTCACCTTAACCAGATGATTAACTTCTCAGTGTACTTCACCAGTCCAGCGTCGGAGGCTGAGCACAGGCTCCATTCATTGGACCTGAGGTGAACGCTCGCTTATTACAAGGAGGATACAGCTGGAGTTTGGAGAGAGGTTCGTCAGGTTTTTTTTTTTTTTTTCACCTACACTGAAGCTGCACTTGGCAGACCGGCAGTTAAGCAGACGATTGGAAGGTGGATTGTCTCCTGCATTGACCTCTGCTAGAGGTTGACTGGTAGGGGAGCTTCCTGTAGGGCTTAGGGCTCATTCCACCAGACATACCTCTGCCTCGGTGGCTGCTTCCAGGGACATCCTTATCCAGAAGATTTGCAGGGTTGCTACCTGGAAGTCAACACACACCTTCTTTTCCCACTACCACATTGACCTTGAATCATGCTGGGATGCTGGTGTTGGGGCCTTGGTTCTCCATTCTCTGTTTCCCAAATAGGGGGTGTACGCCTTGCCCCCTCCTCCTGGAGAACTGCTAGGAGTCTGTCAGAAGTGTAGATAAGTACACGATATCCATGTCCCTAGAAATGAGGGTTACTCATCTGTAACCGTAGATCTTCCATGGAGTGGTCTGGTCTGTTGCAGTAGGCAGTATACTTGGGTTACCAGCAGAGGTCGCTGTGGCACATCGCAGCTTTTCTAGCAGTTTTTCCACCAGGGGCTGCCCACACATGACATCAGCTTCCTGTTTCCTATATAAGCGTGGGCAGTCCCTGGTATCCTCAGTTTATTTTCTTGCCGTATTCAGCTTGTGCGCAGCAGCAAGAACAGCTTCTGAATAGCAGTCATCAATGAGAATTTGAGCTACAAAACAAATGTCTTGCATGCCATGTGGCACTCCCAGCCCTTCGACCCAAGAGAGCAGGGTGATCCTATCTGATCTCCTACTCCTCCGCCTAGGCGTTTTCATGGTGATAGGGATACATTACCACCCTGGTCCCCTTCTCCTCATATGGAGGACTTTTTATCAGATGAACAAGAATTACTGGCTAACTTCTTCAGTGATCTTGAAGCTGAAGAGTTCCAAGAACTGGATTTTCCAAATCCTGACTCTCCTTATTCGGAAATCTCTTCCCTGGATGAGGACCTGCTTATACACTCCACAGCCTCTCCTCCTGATGACCCTACCTTTCGCTAAATGATTGTCCAAATACAAAAGGTCATGGGATTCTCTACTATAGAACATGACAGATAACATAAAGATAAGGCAAAATACTTTGAATTACCAGAGGAGCCTGTCTTGGTGGTTCCCCCACTAATCCAAGCCTACCAGAATGCCATGCTGGTGGCCAGGCATCAGCCTTCAGCTACTACGGCTGTTCCCCGCAAGGCAGATCGTATATACCAAGCTCCTCTGGATCATCCTTTCCTTTCTGTTATCCCAGAAGCGGATTCTGTAGTCATCACTGCTGCTCTTGATCATACTAAAAGACCTAAACACATGAGCTCCTTACCTCCTGATAAGGAATCCCAAAGACTGGACTGTTTAGGGGAAAAAGGTATTTTCCTCAGGTACCATGAATATCAGAATTCTAAATTACATGGGTCACATGATTAAATACCAGCGTACCCTTAGTTCCTCTGCCATTGACCTTATCAATAAACTCCCTCCTTCACAAGAAAGGGAAAAAATATTGGTCACAGTGTTGGCTAGCAACTCTGTCTCTGGTCACCTACTCAGGTCGGGATATGATGCTGTAGATATCTCGGCCCGATTGTCAACTTCTTGCATTTTTTTGCATCGCCATGCCTGGCTTCACATTTCAGGTTTTACACCTGATGTACAACATAAAGTAGCTAATGCCCCTTTTAAAGGGTTTAGGCTGTTCAGGACAGGTACTCAAACTTTACTAGATGACTTACAGGCATCAGGCAGAACCCTATGTATGGTTCGTGGCATGTACCATTCTCCACATACAATCTACCACACTTGGTACTCCTCTTATTCCAAAAGAGGAAAACACAGAGATACTACTAAAGGCAGCTTTAGAGAGCGTACTCAATCCACCAGGGGCAACACCTCTGCCACCTGGGGCTCGCGCCACCACCCTCCTGGGGGGGGGGGCTGGGCAGCCCAGTTCCCAGTGACCCACTAGGGCTTTCCCCACACCTCCTCAACCAGACCTTGGAGGCTCTGGGCAGTCATTCTGCCCTCCATTTGGAGGCCTGGCAAACGATCACTTCAGACGAATGGGTACTTCAAATTATACAGAAGGATCACACTCTGGAGTTGATCTCCAACCCACCCCCTCGTTCTCCCCGGAAGTTTCATTGTCCATCAGATCATATACCCATTCTTCAGGAGGAATTGAGGACTCTTCTGGTCAGACAGGCTATGTCGCCAGTACCCCCTTCAGAACATCAAACGGGATTCTACTCCCACTTCTTTCTGGTACCAAAATGAACTGGAGACCTCAGACCGATACTGGACCTCAGGAAACTGAACCTTTTCATCCATTACAGATGTTTTCTTATGATAACTATAAATTCCATCATGCCAATCCTGAAACAGGGTGATTGGCTTTGTGCCCTAGATATGAAGGATGCCTAGTTACATATTCCCATTGGTAGTTCGTGAGGTGGGCGCCTGAATCACGGCGCCATCCAAAACGGTGACGCGATGTGATGCGATATGAAAAGTCAGGATGCCTGGATGATGGACAGCATGGATTCGTTCCGGGGAAATCGTGTCAGACAAACCTTGTGGAGTTCTATGACTGGGCGATGAGTGCCTTGGACCTGGGTAGACCAGTGGACGTCCTCTTTCTAGACTTCAGCAAGGCATTTGACTCTGTTCCTCACGTGGGCCTCTTGGATAAGCTGGGAGAAATGGGGTGGGGAACCAGATGATCAGATGGATGAGGCAACTGGCTCCAGGACCGGACCCAGAGGGTTCAGAATTACGGGATAGTCTCATCCCAAGGAGGTCATTAGGTGGGTCCCACAGGATCAGTCCTTGGGCCCTTCCTGTTCGACGCCTACATCTCTGACATAAGGACAGGTATCAGGAGTGAGATGAGTCTCTTTGCGGATGACTCAAAACTGAGGGTGGTGGTGGATGGGGAGGAGGGGAGGGTGGCCCTACAGGGGGACATAGAGGCTCTGGAAAGATGGTCTAGAAAGTGGAAGCTGAGGTTCAGTGCAGGGGAAATGCAAGGTACTGCACCTAGCCAGGAACCCAGGCCAAGTGTACACCCTGGGGAAATGCTACAAGTCCTCGATGGCTGAGAGGGACCTGGGGGTGGTGGTGGATGTCAAGATGAACAACTCTGAGACTTGTAGAAGGGCAGAAGCAGGCCAACAGGATGCTGGGATGCATCGCTAGGAGATCACCTCCAGAAGGAGGGAAGTGATACTCCCTCTGTATAACTGCTTGGTGAGGCCGCACCTCGAGTACTGCGTGCAGTTTTGGAGACCACACTTAAAGAGGGACATTAAACTCCTGGAGAGGGTCCAGAGGAGGGCAACCAAAATGATTTGGGGCTTGGGAGACAGGACCAATGAGGAGAGGCTCGAAGAGCTAAATATGTACACATTGGAAGAGAGAAGGGACCGGGGGACATGATAGAGGTCTTCAGGTACATGAAGGGGTAAATAGGGGAGGAACAGTCAGGGCTCTTGAAGGAAGGAGGAGGGCCACAGAGGCATGGGTGGAAGCTGAGGGGAAGATTCAGGGAGAAAGGAGGAGGTGCTACTTCACTGAGAGGGTGGTGGAGCCATGGAATGCGCTGCCTAGGGACTGGTGGAGGCAGAGACAGTGGAGGGGTTCAAGAGGGGTGGGACAGGTAAGATGAAGGGGTTCTGAAGCAAGTCCAATGCAGCGAGAGTATCTGGAACTGGGAAGGGAGAAGCCAGAGAAGGCGAGGGGGGCAGCAAGGTCAGCTCCCAGGGTGGGGGCTGACCAAACGAGCAGACGCAAAAGACCGTTAGGCCTATTTTGTTGGCATTTTAGTATGTTAGTATGTTAGCATATGGGCGAAAGCCCGAAAGGCAAGGCGGCAGGGAGGGTGACTGGATGTGGTGGGGTGGGCGACCCTAGCAACAGGATGTCGCTACGTGTATATAGACACACACGCGCGTGCGGGGTGGGGAGAGCGCATGGCGAGCGTGGCCTGGGGGCAGAGGGATGTAGGGGTGGCGCCGTGGTTGGCTGCGAGCTGCGCCTGGCATCGGGGTTGGCCTCCGCTTGTGCTGGGGTTCAGGTTCGGTCTGGATCCGGGCGCTACTGTGCTTTTCTTCATGGCCAAAACCTTTTTTTTTTTTGCTTTCACAGCCCCAACATGCACCGCCCTGGAGTTGAGAATCCTTAAATGCAGGGTGCGGGGTGAAAGCCCCCTCTGCGATGGAGGCACAGCCTCCCCACAAAAAAGGCTTTTTAGTCCTCAGCGCCATTTCTCCATGTGCCAAGGTTGTCAGGGAGGGCAAACTGTTTTCGGCCCTGACGCCGCTTCTTCTGCGGGTTGCCCATCCGACGCTACCTGTATCACATAGAACCATTCCCACCCACCCTGCCCACGACAATTTTCTGCGCTTTCACCTACTGGGTCAAAACTACCAGTTTTGAGCTCTCCCATTGACCTCTCTTCAGCCCCAAGGGTGTTCACCAAATGCCTAGCTGTGTTCGCAGCAGCTTTTCGAAGAAAAGGGCACTTTATCTTCCCATATCTAGATGACTGGCTAACCAAAGCAGACTCCAGAACAGCCCTGCTTGCCTCCCTAGAAGCTCCTCGGAAGATTTTCGACACTCTAGGGATCAGTCAGTTGGCCGAAGTCCATCCCAACTCCGACTCAGTCCCTCCAATACATTGGAGCTGTCCTAGATACAGTCTCAGCCAGAGCTTACCTTCCACCTGCCTGGCAGGACACACTTATGTCTCAGGCATCACGGGTACAGACTCAGAAAGTAGTCACAGCCAGACAAATGCTATGCCTTCTGGGTCACATGGCTGCTACCACCGTTACTATGGCACTCACTCGTCTTCACCCGAGACCTGTCCACTGGACCCTCCAGAATCAATGGTCTCAAAGAACAGGACAGTTCGAAGACAGGATCAGGGTCACTTCCTCTCTGAAGTCAGCCCTGACGTAGTGTACAATCAGAATGAATTTATGTCAAGGAATGCTTTTCCTGTCCCTCCCTTCCATGCAAACATTAACCACGGATGCTTCCCTGTATGGATGGGGCACACACTTGGATCCTTACTGGCCACAATGCAAATGGACCACCTCTCTCCCTCAGTCTCGTATCAAATCTTCTAGAGCTAAAAGCAGTCCGCTTAGCCCTTCAGGCATTTCAACTCTGCTTGACTCCAGGTTCATTGCTGATCCAATCAGACAATACTGCAGTGGTATTGTGCCTCAACAAGCAGGGAGGTACGAAATCCCATACCCTGTGCATGGAGACCCTTGCAGTCTGGCAAGAAGCCATCCGGCAACACCTAACACTAATAGCTGTTCACTTACCGGGACATTACAACCTGTTGGCCGACTGTCTAAGTTGTCATTCCTCCACACACGAATGGACACTTCATGAAGAAGTACTCTTAAAACATCTTCAATCTGTGGAAAACCCCACAACTGGATCCGTTTGCCTCCCCAGTCAATTACAGTCTCCCCAACTATTTTTCCGTTATCCCGAACAAAAAGGGACAGTCTATAGATGCCCTGTCCCAACCTTGGACAGGACTCTTCTTATATGCTCCCCCCCCCCAATCCCTCTCCCCTGCAACGGACTCTACTAAAACTACAACTAGAACCTGCCACAATGATCCTCATAGCTCCCCTGTGTCCTCGCCAAGCGTGGTTTCCTATACTTCAACAGTTATCAATACGGGAACCCATTCTATTGCCAATCAGACTGGACTTCTTGACTCAGTGTCAAGGGGCTCTCTAGCATCCCAACCTGAAGGCTGTACACCTTCACACGTTGCTCCTGAGGATGCCTTCATGGCCAGATTACAAGTGTCCTCTCCTGTTGTCAGTATTCTCTTGGCCTCACATAAACCAGCAACCAGAGAAACATACAATTCCAAATGGAAATGCTTTTCCATATGGTCTGCTTCTCAATCATTGGATCCCTATTCCTGCCCACTGACACAAGTTCTGGACTACCTGGCCTCATTGTCAGAGTCAGGTTTGAGCTATTCCTCCATCAAAGTCCATTTGGCCGCTATCTCGGCCTTCCGTGAACCACTAGATGGCAGATTACTGTACCAACATCATCTAGCCAAAATGTTTTTGAAAGGAATGTTACATATCAAACCACTTATCGGATGACCCACTCCTCCATGGGATCTCAATTTAATAATAGAGAAATTAATCCTTGAACCTTTTGAACCAGTGGCCACTTGTGACTTTCGTTTCCTTTCATGGAAAACCTTATTTCTAGTGGCTGTCACTTCAGCTTGCTGTATTTCTGAGCTTTATGCCCTCATGTGTAGGGAACCTTACTTGATTTTTCAAAAGAACAGGGTGGCACTCCGTACCAACCCTTCCTTCCTTCCTTCCTAAAGTAGTCTCTGAACAAACTCTAAATCAATCCCTGGAGTTACCGATATACTATGCTGAATACTCCAACCAAGGTGAACATCTACTATATACCTTAGATGTCCATCATATATTACGCTACTACACTAATCGAACAAAATCAATTAGAAAGATTTCTCAGTTGCTTGTCACTTTTACCTCGGGCCACGAATGGCTCCCAGTTACTAAAAGAACCCTTTCTAACTGGTTGGCACATTGTATTACTTTCTGTTACACAAAATACAACAAACCCTTACCAGGACCTGTCCAAGCCCATTCCACTACAGCTATGGCCACTACTGCGGCTTGCTTTAAAGAAGCCTCCATTTCAGATATCTGCAATGCGGCTACCTGGTCCATAGACCATACATTCGCAAAGCATTACAATCTGGATATTGCTTCACGCTGTAGGACGGCCTTTGGCCGTGCAGTCCTACAAGGCTTTCTATCGTAATGTCCACTCATCTAGAGTATACTGCTTGGAATTCATCCCAAGTGCATTATCTACTGCAAGAGACTACTCTGTGGAAAATAGTACAGTTACATAAAAACTTACCATAACAGTAGATCTTTGAGGAGTGTCTCTTGCAGTAGCTCCGATCCCACCCTCCATCCCCCTCCTTCTCTTGGAGAACAAATTCTGGTCCAGTGACTTTTGGGTTTCAATACCTTTGGTACCTTGGGTTCCCCTCTGTCCTCGCTTTGCGAGCTGAATCCAGCGGGGGAACTGAGGATACCAGGGACTGCCCACACTTATATAGGAAACAAGAAGCTGATGTTATGTGTGGGCGGCCCCTGGTGAAAAACTGTTCACAGCTACCTTTGTTGGTAACCCAAGTGTATTACCTACTGCAAGAGACACTCCTCAAAGATCTACTGTTATGGTAAGTTTTTATGTAACTGCACTTTCTTGTAGTGGTATATGGTGTACATCCACACAACCCACCCGACCTCCCCTGGCAAGTGGCACACCTTCTTGCATCCAGTGTGCAAGATCTGACGTCACTGGACAGTGCCGAGGAGGATACCACCTGGATGGGTGGGAGGAGCCAGCTTGAAGACCTTCTGACTGATCTTAAGGGGAAAGGATTCTGCCAGAAGTGTGGATGGACACCATCTAGCACTCCTAGGACTATGGTTACAGATGAGTAACCCTCATATCTTGGCTGACCCCAAAGATCTTGACAGGCTACTCAGAGAGTATTGAACGGGAGGCCACTTGAACAGGGGATGGTGAGAGAGACTCAGATGCTGAGGATTGAATGCATTTACCACCAGGTGTGTGAATACTGATTAGCGCTATGGATTATATGTGAGAACTTTTTAATATTGTTCCAGAACGTCCTATAGCTGTTTACTTAAATGTCCTTTGAACAGCTAATTGAGATTGGCTTTGTTATACACTTGTGGTGTAATCTGTGTTTTAATTAACCACGCCACAGCCTCAAGATGGCTCCCACGAGATGTCCTGATATTGGCGCACTTCTGGACAATATTTTATGACTTTATAGAGACTTCTGTTTTGCATGTTTACATCAAGATAGTTGCCTCGATTGTCCATAATTACAGCGTAGGTGCTTCCTATAATATTATTGTTGTTCACAGTATCTTATCTGTTTGCTTTTTCTTAGCACAAATGTATGGAATGTAAGTATAGGTTTCAAACTTCAGTGCATTACCACATTGTGTTAGATTATATGCTATCTATCTGCATGGTGAATTTTACTGTAATTTGAAGTCATCTGGAAGTTGTGGGGCAGCACTGATGGGACTCTGGACTTCCAGGTTTAAAGTTTGATACTTTAAGTTTGTCAGAGAGACGTTCTTTTATTCACAAAAAGGTTATCTAGTAATAGTTAAATGGGGGGCCTGTGCATTCATTAGAGAACTGCATAATGTTACCTGTATAATAATAATTTTTACTACCAAGACCGGTCCCAACCCATTAGCTGCAGTATTTAACTAATTATTTGTTTGCATCAGTTTTAGCTCAGTGGCAATTTATGCCGTGATGTTGGGTATTCCCCTCCAAGATAGTACCAAAAGAATGTGATCAAATGTTCTATAGTAATTGTTTGCCAGTACATGTCTATATTGCTTTCTCATGTTATTAATGTGCTATAATTTACAAAAGCATGAACAAAAAGTAAAAAAAAAAAAAAAATCCCCAAGGAACACGGCTGAATACCTTTCTTCACTTGGAGTAGTACTCAGCCACCATAACCCTCTTCTTCTGCCCCAAGCTGGTTATCAGTCCATCTTCTGTATGCCTCTAGTATACTGCACTGGTACACTTTACTCAAAAACTTGCCATGTACGGCAGTGTCAAATGAATGCTGTATTTCAGATAGAACTATGTCTGTGGCCTTGACCCTATTCACCCAACTGGTCATCCCACTCAAAGAAGGTAAATAGGTTGGTTTGGCACAACCTGCCTCCCGGTAAAGCCATGCTGAGAAGTGGTGAGAACTTTGGCCTCAACAGTGGTCTATTTTTCTGTCCTTGATACTAGCTTGTGGGACCTTGTCTAGCACTGATGTCTGGCTGACTTGCCAGTAGTCACCCAGATTCAACCGTGCCCTTTCTTAAAAATGGGAACTGCATTCCCAATGAGCACCCCCTCCCTTGCTCTGGGACCCTTCAGTGAACACCGAAGTGTAAAGTATTCCTTCAGCATCCCAGTCATTGCCCTTGGTTCTTTCACAGGTTCTTAAACTCACCTTCTATATTTTATAGGCCCAGTGCACTCCTTTATAATATTCTTTCCATTTCTGCACTGGAATAAGGCTTTGATGCTGTCTGCAGCTGGACTATATGCCCCCAGTGATTGGGATATAGAGAAGGTTACTGTCCGGTGCATGCATGCATACATACATCACTTTCTCTCCCAAATGGTGGTGAACTTATGGAACAGCCTACCAGCAGTGACCGGAAACAAGAAGACAATAGAGGCCTTTAAGGTAAGCGTGCACAAATTTCTGCTTGCCAGTGGAATCACTGTGGATACCATGTGTAACAGAATGGGCAGGGAATCCCTATAAATTGGTATCTGTTTGCACAGCGTGCTTATTTCATCCCTGCTTTTGAAGTTGGCAGAGATTTATTTACTTGAAATTTGTGATCGGGATAGGCACACTGACCTGTGACTTGTTTCCAGGTGCGACTCGTGGGAGGGGATACAGCAGGGAGAGAAACAGCAACAACAAAGTGACAATAGGTGCTTGAACATATAATAAAATCACATTATAATGAATTTCGGAGAAAAACAAAAACAGTGTAAAAAGTGTACATGTATGTTGGTTATGGGACAGCCAGAATGAGAGCTAAGGGAATATGCTGCCAGTGTAGGTTGACATTTGCATAGCACCAATGAGTGTAAAATTCCAATTACAGAGTAGATAGAGCTGTCTGCTGTACAACTGATTAGGCATAAACGGGTAAAACAGTGGAGGGGGATGGAAAGGTTGTGGCTGGTTGTAGTGTGGAGAGAAGAGAAAGAAGCCTACCTGCAGGTGCATTCTTTTGTGACGCGTGTCTGTAAGAATGGTTTGAGAGTGTGCCGGGAGGAAGAGAAACTGATGGGAGAGAGGGAGGTTGTTCCAAAGTGTAGGAAGTCAGACAAAGATAGCGGACTGGCCTGCTGCAGATTTACTGTGAGGGATATGAAAGGAAAGCTCAGCAGATAAACGGAGGGGGTAGGAAGAGGGGATGACAGGATTAAGGAGAGGTATGTGGTAACAGAGGCAAGCTAGTACTTGGCCATGAAGGAGGAACAGTGTATGCTAATCTTTTTTTCTCTTCTCTTGAGGCACCAGGCCTCAAGAGAGGGAAAGAGAGGTTACTCTATAGAGTGCAGTGATGGGTAAGTGATGGAACACTAAGGGCAAAGAGGCAGAAGGAATGAAACAGAGTCCAGCCTGGTAAGTGTAGACTTTAGAGCAGTGCTGTAGACCACACCTGTATAGTCAAACACTGGCAAGATCTTTTTTTTTTTTTTTTTTTTCTTTATTTCCCTCTGGTCATGGCTCTGCAGAGCCTCTCGCGGGCATCCTGCCCGCCTGAGGTCTCCTCAGCCTGCACCTCCTCTCCCCCCCCCTTCCTTGTAGCACCCCTGGCATAACCCTCCAGGGTGGGACTGTCCCTTCTCGTTGGGTGCACTTATAACTCAGTCTCTGGCTGCAGGTGAGGGCCTAGGTGGAGGAACTGGAAGGCCAGGCGAGGTGGACCCGGCAGAGGGCATGGGGGACAGGTGCTGTCGCCTGCCCACAGAGCCAGTTGTTTCCTTGTTCTGATGACCTCCCCTCCTGTGCGTATGCACGTCTGATGCTGCAGCAAATGGCAATCCTGCCTGTGTCAGCACACTGTTCAGTGTGCAGCCCATGCACTGCAGTGCTCCCGATCTCCACCGGGAGCCGTTGGTATGCCGGGCTATCCCCCGCCCTCCCACCGGGAGAGAAGAGCAGCCCTACATGTGCTCAATCCTGTCCCCATCCCTGCAGACCCCTGGTGCTCAAGCTTACCCCCAAACTCGGGTCGCTGGCGTGGCACGAGGTGTGGCGTCCAGCGCCACCGGTCTGGCTTGGCAAGATCATCCTAATGATGATCTCATGGTGGACCAGGAAGGGAAGGCATGATTTGTTTTGATACAGCATACCAAGCTTAGAGCAAAGTTTCTAGCACATGGTGTCGGTGTGGGTGGAAAAGCTGAGATTCTTATTCAGCCACACCTCTAAATACTTGAAATGGGGTACCTTTTCAAGCAGGTTTTCATCTAGAGTTGAGAAGACAGGCATTTGCTGGAGCCTTGCTAAACTCTTACCTAGTTCTAAATGTAAGAGAGTTTTTTTTGGCATTTAGTGAGACCTGATTTGAATGGAACCAGCGCTGGACATTGTCAGTGTCACACACTGGAATGAGGACTCAAGTTCGGGGACTGAGACACATGAGGCAAATAGAACTGTGTCATCTGCATACATATGTACATGGGCAGAGATACAGGTGGAGAGAAAGCCATTTAAGAAAAAGATGGGAACCTGGGGGTGCCAACTTGGTGGATCACCTTGAATTGTTGTCTTTTCATTAAGCTTACAGGTGTTACATAGTTTGTTACTGATGTTCTCTTTGCTGCTAATTTCTATCTGCTGTCCGTTGCAGACGTTTGCTCCTTGTTGGGTACTATCCACAGGCCTGCGATATGCCCTTTGTCAGTGGCGTCTATTCTATTTGGTTATCATTGTCATGGCCGAACTTCGAATTATATAATGTAATATCAAGGATCTTAATAATGACGCCATGAAACGATCAAGAATATTGCAGCAGTTAAAAAAAGATATGAGCAGGAGTTGTGTTTCTGCAAAAAACACACATAACAGAACTTGAGCACAGTAAATTATGGAGGGTGTGGGTTGGGGAGGTGTTTGCTTCTCACTGTGTGGTCCGACCCCACAAGCAAAGCAGGGTGATGGTGATTACAAGGAACTTCCCACTGCAGGTTAATCAAATACAGGTGGACCCTGAGGGTCGATTTGTAAAATTAACTGGGGAATTTGCTGGTCACCCATGCATCCTCTTAATCCTTTACGTCCCAAATGAAGAACCCGTCCGGGTTCCCTTCTTGTCCAAAGTAATCACTGAATCAGTCATGGACCCTGACACTCTCATTGTTAATGGAGAGGATTTCAATACCATACCTTCTCCTACCCTGGATAAATCTGGTCTGGGGAGGGGGGAGAGATCTCAAGCAGCTATCACTCTGACATGTCTGGCCGAGAAGTTTGGGGTTCTAGAAATCTGGCATCATCTACACCCAGGGGTCTGGGATTACTCAGTTTATTCAGCCCGACGCAATCAGTAGTCTAGATTAGATTATTTTTTTATCCCAACCCAGTGGGTGCACACGGGCCCATAGCTGTTAAATAGGTAATATAACCTTGTCAGATCATGCCCATGTCACTTTGAACTTGGTTATAAACCCCCTCACCCACACTACTACCTGGAAGTTTAATGTGAGCCATTTAAATAGGGAACAATTTGTAGCTCTGATTGGAGATGAGATGAAAACTTTTTTTTTGCAGTTAAATCCTCAGGGGGACACCCCAGTCCCCTTATACTGGGACGCCCTCAAATCTACATTACAAGGGATAATAATTTCCTACGCTTTGTGGTTTAAACGTGAAAAACTCCATCATCAATTGTCTTTGGAAAAAAAAAGTCACTGATCTTGAATTTCAACATAAGGTGTCATTAAACGATCAGTCTAAAACCCAATTAGACACTAACAGAGCGGAACTGTCCTGCTTACTCGAAGATAAAAGTGAGGGAGCAATTAGATATTCTGAACAAAGATTTTATGAGCACAGGAATAGGACGGGCAGATTGCTTGCAGGGTAATTAAGGAAAGAAGTGGCTTCCAGGGCGGTTCTAAAAATTCATGAGGAAGGTACTGGGGAGGTATCGACATGCCCGCAAGAAATTCTCATGTGTTTTGTGCAATATTGTGAAACTTTGTACCAGGAAAGGGGTCCCAACTATATTCCAGCCATACTTCCCTATTTAGAGAACTGGTTCCACCAAGTCATGGCGACAAGAATTTCACCGACCTCCCCCACAGCAACACATTGTCGCCAACATCCCCAGCACCGCCAGGCCCTGACTGCAACCAGGGTTGTTCGGTGTTACTGCGGGGGTGGCTGCACACTGGACTTATGGATTCCAACTCTTTGGGGGGGCAGGGCAGATGCCGGGGACAGCGGCCAAACCTAGGAGTTGAATCATTCATCGCTGTGACAGCCTGTTCGACACTGCGGGTGTCGACAGGTTGGTGTCATTGTGGGGGATTCGCTGTAATAGCATTGCTGTTACACTGGTATACGTAGAGAACCTACCCTCACCATGACTTTCTGAAGAGGAGTCTGAGGCACTGGGTGCTCCAATCACTGCTCAAGAGATTGTGCAAAGATAATAACATTTCAAAAATGCTAATGCCACTGGCCCTAATGGTTATCCAGCTGAGTTTTTTTTAAAGCTTTCACTGAGGAATGTGTCCCTCTTCTGGTAAAAGTAGCGATTGCTGTTCTGGGCGACATGGAGGTGATACCTCCTTCAGAGCGGCAGGCACAGATTTCAGTCCTGCTGAAGCCAGGTAAGGATCCTATGGACTGCGGTTCCTACCACCCAATCTCATTATTAAATACTGATCTTAACATTTTTTCAGGCATTCTGGCTGGTCGGCTCCAGAGATGCATTTTCCCAACTAGTGCACCACAGTTAAATAGGATTTATGTGGCCGGCTTGCCAGCGCAGCAGTTGGATTTCCGCTTGTGACGCTGATGACCTGGGCTCGGGAACAGACCTGGGAGTTGGAGGGCTGACCAGGGGGAGAAGGATCGAGCATCCTGGGGACTGCTCTCCTTCTCTGGGGAGAAGGAGGAAAGAGTGTCCAGCACTTTATGGATCCCTGGCAGAGGCTGGGGGTGCCGCTGCAACCAGCGCCATCACGGTAGGGAGCGGGGCAGATGCTGGATGTCATTGCACATTCCTGCCCCAAGAAATCAAAGCATCAGATAAAACTGGCCCCTCGGTATGATGGTGCGCATTGCCGCTGCCGTCTCCACTGCCTCCGACATCCGCCGGGGTGGTCCCCCTCCTGTGGCCCTGACCGGGGGTGTAGGCAGGGCTTTCAAACAGTGTCAGTTGGGAGGGAGCGCCCGCGGCTCCCCGCCCAGTGAGGCAAGCCTTGCATGGGGAACGCAGGCAGGGCGGTTCTAAGGATTGGGGGGAACCGCTAAGAAAAACAAAAATAAAACAGATTTTATACAGGGTAGGTTTTTGCAGGATAATATTCACAGGTTCTTAAATATTGCTGCCTAGAAAGGAAAGCGGACCTTCCAGCTCACCAATAATATTGAAACTGAGAAGGCTTTCGATATGGTGGATTAGCTTTTTCTCCTACAAGTACTGTCTCAATTTAATTTAGGGGATTAATTCGTAAGGGCCATTTTGCCCCTATACCGAGACCCTGAGGCCTCAGAGTTAATGGCCACCTTTTCCAACAGTTCCCCTTGGGGAGTGGGACACGGCAGGGGTGTCTCTCTCCCCATTATTATTTGCCCTTACCCTGGAGCCCCTTGCTGTTATGGTTTGTTTACACCTTAACATAAAACGAGTGGTAGCAGGGGAACAGGAACAAAAAATTGCCTTGTATGCCAATGACACCTTATTTTTCTTGGGAGACCCTGAATCGTCCCCCTTTCCCATACTTGATGTTTTGCCCGGCTATAAAGTTAACTAAATCAGATGTGATGATTCTCAGTGGATCCCTCCCACTGAGGTTTAAGTATACCTTCCCCTTCTCTTGGGCCGCTCATAGCTGTTTTCTTTATTTGAGAATTACTGTCTCCATTTATATAACTTGGCTTTTTCTGGACAATTACCATAAATTACTGGACTCCTTTCGCTAGGACATAGCTAGATAGAAAACTTTTTCCTTTGACCCTGTATGGCCACATGCAGACTATTAAAATGAATATTATCCTTCAAGTTCTGTTCCTTTTTCAAGCTTTTCCCATTTCTATACCCTGAATGTTCTGGAATAACCTTCTGACCGAATTAACTAGATTTGTATGGCTGGGCAGGTGACCTAGAATAACTTAAAAGTCGTTATATCTCTCTAAAGATCAGGGTAGGTTGGGTTTGCCTGATCTTTGTAAATATTGTCTTGCAGCTCAAAGGGTTCATTTGACTACGTGGGGTAAACAGCATGTGGAAGCTGGATGGTACTTTATGGAGACGTCTGACCTCCCTCACTATCCTTTATGGACCATTCCAACACGGGTGCTCCCTAATGGAATTCTGCGAGAAGCCCACAACCCTTGGACTAAACATACGATTAAGAAATTGCTTAAATTAAGATGGGCCACAGATACCCCAGACACTCTGGGTCCATTGACTCTAATTAGGCACCATGATGATTTTTCTCCACTGCTGGTAGGTATGGGTTTCCAATATTGGGAAACCAGGGGCATCACTAAATTTGCCCGGTTGGTCTCTGGACAATACAATGTAGAAAACAATTTTTATTGGTTAGTAACTCTAAAAGTTAAACCTCACCATATATCTGATTTATATGCCTTACGTAGCAAAACAGTCACCCACGGAACCCTTAAAAAAATAGGTGGGAGGAGGAGGAGGAGTCTGGATTGCCTGTTTCCCAAGAACTTTGGGAGAGTAGGTTGTGGAGGGGTTGGGCGGTCACTGCCTTTCCGATGTGGAGAGAGTACAACTGGAATATCCTGGTGTGCTTCTTTCACACACCGCAATTACTTAACACTATGGTGCCACTCACTCTGATGCTTGCTGGAGAACCGGCTCACATGTCCATATCTTCTGGGATTGCCCGATTATACAACCATATTGGCCAGCCATTCATGCTTCCATGCAAGTAATCTTAGCTTGTCAAATTCCTTTTACCTTTAGTAACTTTGTACTAGGCTTCCCTGATCACCTTCGAGGCCCTCCCAGTACAATCAGGCTAGGCTAAATTTTGAGGGTAGCTGCCCTTAAATATCTAACAATCCACTGGTTCTCACCCCAGCCCCCAACACTTGCCCAATGGAAACAGAAAGTTTTTTGAGATAGAATCCATGGAACGTATCACTGCAGTGCTTAGGCTTCAGTTATCCAAATTCTTAGAACTGTGGAAGTCCTGGCACCAGTGGTGCTCCTGCACTACCTGAGGAGTCAGTTCCTTAAGCAAAAAAGCGTTGGGGTGTATTTTAGAGTTGCAACTTGGAACTTACAGATTTACTTAACCCTTCTTCCTTCTGTGATAAACCTGTTTTATCCTGGTTGTCACTGTGTGACGAGACCCTTGACATGTTTGTAGCAGATTATGCTATACTTAAGTTTTATAATATTTATTGTAAACAGAATGGAGGCAGCAGGCCTGTGGGTAATTCATTTGTGTATGTATTTATTTATTTTCAGCAGTTTATATGTTAGTATTCTTTCTGTTTTCCCAAATTAGATTGGAATAATGCTTGCTTCTGCATCATATTTCTCCTGTATGTTAATTTGGAATTTTTTGAATAAACTCAAGTTTCAAAAAAAGTAAATAAAAAGAAGATGAGAAGAGGCCTGGGCCAAGGAAAGAGCCCTGAGGAACATGGGACTTGATAGTTAGGGGTGGATAGGGCATCGTCAACTTGGACTGACTGGTCTGAGAGGTAGCAGATGAGTCATCTGAATCATTTGACTGCCAGATGGCATACACTTAGCCTGATGAGCGATGGGGGAATGATGGACCTAGACCCCTGTCTCATGGGGAGGAAATGGACAAGGAAATGATAGAAGACATCCTTAGAATGGCAGAAAAAGGGGAGATATTGTTGATGGGGGCCTGAATATGCTAGATGTTTACTGGAGCACCTTTGCTGCAGCCACATCAAAGAGCAGGGTCACTCTCGATGCCCTACAGGGGGCATGCCTCAGACAGCTAGTGTTGGAACCCTCTCAGGAGGGAGCAATCATAGACCTGGTACTCTCAGATGGAGACGGAGAGAGGATCTCAGATTTAGAAGTGGGTAGCCATCTGGGGACAAGCGACCACCAAACAGTGTGGTTCACGATAAACACAGCCATAGAGTCAAGCCATACAAAAGCGAGGGTACTGGACTTTAGGAGTGCAGACTTTGGCAAAATGGGAGAGTGCCTTGAGAAAGAACTAGCAAACGGGCAAGGAGGAGGGGTGGAGGAACAGTGGGCAAAAATCAGAACTGTCATCAGAGAGGCAACAAACCTTTGTGTGAAGCAAATAAACAAAACAAAGCGAAAGAAAAAAACACTATGGTTCTCAAAAGACGTGGCAGAGGAGGTTAGGGAGAAAAAGATAGCATTCAGGAAGTATAAGGAAACACAGAAGGAGCAGGACAGAGAACTGTATCAGTTAAAGCAGAAGGAATCTGGGAAGGTAGTCAGAATAGCAAAGGCCTAAACTGAGGAAAAGATAGCCAGCTCAATTAAGAAGGGGGCTAAAACCTTTTATAGGTACATTAGGGAGTGAAGAAAGACCAAGGGAGGGATAGTGAGGCTTAATAAAGGTGAATGGGGGTGGGCAGAGGGTGACAGTGAAAAAGCAGGGATCCTGAACAAATACTTCTGCTCGGTATTGACAAAAGAAGAGAGGGGGAGGTACCTAAACCAAACAGTAGAAACACTCTGATAGGGGTGTCGATATCAGTCCCTTCACGGAAGAAAGGGTCCTGAAAGAACTCCTAAAACTGAAGGTGGACAAAGCAATGGAGCCTGATGGGCTTAATCCCAGAATTCTAAAAGAAGTAAGGGTAGAACTAGTGACACCACTGACTATCCTTTTTAACAAATCATGGGATGATGGTGTGGTACCTGAAGACTGGAGGAGGGTGGATGTGATTCTCCTTCACAAAAGTGGGAGCAATGCAGAGGCAGGAAACTACAGACCTGTTAGTTTGACCTCAGTGGTAGGAAAATGATGGAATCACTTCTGAAGGAAAGAATTGAGTACCTAGAGGCCAGTGGAGCACAGAACGCAAGGCAGCATGGATTCACAGTGGGGAAGGTCATGTCAGATGAATCTAATAGATTTCTTTAACTGGGTGACCAAAGCAGTAGACCAGGGAAGGGATGTGGACATGACCTACCTAGACTTTAGCAAGACATGTGACACAGTCCCACACAAAAGATTAATAAACAAGTTAGCCAGCCTGGGAGTGAGTCCCAGGGTGATAGCCTGGGCAAAAAATTGGCAGGACAACAGGATGCAGAGAATAATAGTAAAGAGAAGAAAGGGGGGTTACTAGCGAGGTACTGCAGGGTTCAGTACTGGGTTCAATCCTCTTTGATGTCTTTATAGGTGACATTGTGGAGGGACTGGAAGGAAAAGTATGCCTCTTTGCAGATGACACAAAGATCTGTAACAGGGTTGATACACAAGGCGGGGTGGAAAGAATGAGAAGGAACTTGGCAAGGTTGGAGGAATGGTCAGAATTACGGCAGCTTGGGTTCAATGCAAAGAAGTGCAAAATAATGCATCTGGGAAACAAAAACCGAGGGGAAGAGTGCACAGTGTGTGGGGGGGGGGTTATTAATAACCAAAATGGAAAGGGACCTGGGGGTAGTCATATCAGATGACCTAAAGGTAAGTAGACAATGTGAGAAGGCAGTAAGGAGGGCTGGGGGGATACTGGGATGTATAGGGAGAGGCATCACCAGTAGAAAACAGGAAGTTGTTAGCCCTCTGTACAGACAGTTAGTGAGACCCAGTCTAGAATACTGCATGCGGTTCTGGAGACCCCATCTAAGCAAGGACATAGACAGGATGGAGGTAGTCCAGAGGAGGGCAACTAAAATGGTGCAGAGTCTGCACCAGAAGCCATACGAAGAGAGACTAAGGATCTTAATATGTAAACCCTGGAGGTAAGGAGGGAGAGGGGGGACATGATAGAAACTTTCAAGTACCTCAAGGGAATCAGCAAAGTCCAAGAGGGTATCATCTTTCAGAAAAAGAGTTGTGCAAGAACAAGAGGGCACAATTTGAAGATAGAGGGGTGACAGCTCAGGGGCAATGTGAGAAGGTATTTTTTCACAGAGAGGGTGGTGGATGCATAGAATGGCCTTCCTGAGGAGGTCGTGGGGTCAAAAACAGTGGGGGAATTCAAGAATGCATGGGACAGACATAAGGCAATTCTAGTGGGGGTAGGAGGAAGTAGGCTGTTGGTTAACTAGGATCTGCAGCTTATCCAATAGGTAGGGAAATGGGTAGATTGGGTGGGCCAAGCGGTCCTTATCTGCCATCATATTCTATGTTTCTATGTTTAGAGTCATTTCCGACCTTAAATTACTATATTACATGTATCACATTCACATTTGTGTCCATACAGTATCTAAGTTGTGCTTACTGTATATGGTATAGAATCCTAATTCCATAAAGAAAAGTGAAATGTTGATCCTTGGGATTCCTCTCTTATTTGTAACAGTTTTAAATTTACTTTTGAGTGTGGGAATGTTTATTGGATTTCATAGAATGGGATTTGGCCAATTCTGCTTCCTAATTGGTCAAATCTGGTCCCTTGGTGTGGGATATCTGGGTATGACCCATGTCTTAGGGCTGTGTTAAACAATAACCCAGGAATAGCTGGGTAAATAGTACCCCAGCCCCGAAATGTCATTATACAAATCAGACACAACTACATGAAAGCCAACAAAACTTCTTTTAGGAAGTAAACACAGCACCTTCCAAAAATAAAACTAGTTAAACTTTTAAACACATCCAATCCCGACAAATACAACTTCATCAGACGAGTATGCAGCTCTCTCCCAGACAACACAGAAACGCAACCAAATTGAAGCGTTTTGCTGCATAATTCCATTGATCAATGTATTTATATTTTCTGGCCTTAGGACGACTTCCTGAGGGTATTAAAATCTAGGCCCTTGAGATTTAGGTTTGAGTTCTCTCTGGTGATGTGCCGTTACATTTTATAGCTGTTCTTGAGATCCTCATTACCAGTTCTGATCAGATAGGGTATGGGCATAACTTGGTTGGCCATCAGAATCTTGGTAATGGTGGCCTACATATGCACTAGTTCTGGCTTGTGGTTTGCTACCTGGTAAAGTTTAGTGCTGCAGCTTTCAACACAGGCGGATGCAGATGTAAAGACCTGCTCTGCTTGCATTTCCATTCACCCATGTCAAGATGCGGTGCACTCGGTTTCAAAAGTTGAATTCTTTTGCATCTGAAAGTCGCACTTTGTGGCGCTTTGCTTAAAAAAATTACACAGACTCAATTAGCATTATTAGTTTGATGCAAATGTGGTCACAAATTGGATGACCCTGTGGCATTTTCTAAAAGTTGGTCTTACAGATGTGTACAAATGCATATCCTTTGCTGGAAATAAGGGCAGGTGGATCCTGAGAGGATCTGTTTGACAATCTTGCCCCAAATCTTTGGAAATCCATATATGTTGAAGTACTTTTCACAGTTAATGAACCTACGTTTTGAAGCCATTAAGAGGTACATGTTGAGACTTGTATTTATGCCTGTATCATCCAACTCACTTATTCAACTCTAACAACGCTTCCTGCATCCCTATCTTTCTGTGTTATAGTGGTGCGGTAGTGCAAGGTTGAATAGACTGTTTAATGTTAAACCCATAAATTAGCACTTCAGTAGCTTCGCCACTGTTCAATGGATTTGTAGGAAATTCTGCATGTGTGATTTCAGGGCCAAGGTCTCTTGACTTGCCAAGTTTTGTTCCAGTTAGATGTGCAGATTCCAAGATTCGGATAGTGAAAAAAGTGAAAATATTGTGGATCTTTGAGGATATCTCTTTTATCAGGCCACATCTATGGAACTTGTAGGTACCAGGTACTAGGACCACACGGAAACTTTTGCAAGCAGTCCACTAGGGGCCCACCACATTACTCCCCCGACACACACCTTTACTAGCCTGGACATGTCCCACGATGTAGTGGATACTCTCCAATCGAAGACACGTCTTGCTTCTGGAACCAGTGACTGCAACATGCAAAAGTAAGGTAAGAGCAGTTAAGTGCATTTCAATGGGATTTTTAACTTTGATGCATAACTTTACTATATTTGGCATATTTTGACTCCAGATTTTCAACATGGCCTTTTTAGGACCCCACCATGTGACCAATTGTGGTGGAATTATACAAATTGAACCCGAAAGGCATTTTCGCGGTCACTTGGTGAAATCACCTATCAGGCAGGAATTGAACATTTTCATCACTCTTGTTAATGAGGTGGGTTCAGAAGAAGGCTGTGTTGAAAATATTGGGTCAAAATATTTAAAAATGGCAGTTATTAGCATACGTTGAAATTTTGCAATGCACACTCATAATTTTGGTAATTTTTAATATTTTGACCCTACATTTTCAACACAGCCATTTTTTCATATCACCTCATGAACATGACAACTGTCATTTTATCAAAACCTGTCCAAAATATGTTTCTGCACCTGTGGCATGGAATGACGATGCCACAGCATGAAATCACCTTTTGGGCAGGTTTAGAAAATGTTCTCTACCCCTGTTCATGAGGTGGGGTCATAAGAAGGCTATGTTGAAAATTTGGGTAAAAATATTATAAAACAACAAAGTTCTGAGCATATGTTGAGTTCAATCAATCAATCAATCAATCAAAATCTTTATTTATTCAGGCGGACATCATTGAGCAAAGCTCATTTGCAAGATGGACCTGATAAGGTCAAGGTTCAATTGTAGGTACAGCAGCAGATATATACAAAACACTTGTATTTAAACAGATACAGTAATATAAACATATATACAAAAATCCAAGGATAGAGGATGCTAAAACCTAATAGGACAGGATAGGATACAATAAAAAATACACTAGAAAAATCCAGTAGGAACAAGTCCCAGTAGAGGAGCCTGGCCAAAATGTGCTTTCACACCTGTACGGCAGAATAGCGTTTCAGCCGAGATTTAAAAATCTTCACCTAATGGGTTCTTGAGGTGGGTTCGTATCAAGGTTATATTGAAACTTTGGTGTCAAAATATTAAAAAATAAGTTATGAAGGTACATTGACATTTTCCTTTGCACGTTTATAACTTTGGTAATTTTCGACATCCAGTGATACATAGAAGGGCAGGGTAAGCGGGGCTCAGCACTTCCTTAGATAGAGAAAGTCTTCCCTTGGTGCACAGTCCAGATGGCCATGCGCATCTGCATTTGTTCACGCAGGTCCCTTCAGGACTTGCGTAATGAGGAAGTGATTCCACTGTCTGAAAAAGAAAGGAAATTCTTTGCAAAAAACTTCATTAATGCACCAGTTTGGGTAACTTAACGCCACAAAAGTAGGGAAATGTGTCGTTAGGGTTTCCAGCCCTGACTCCGCACCATTAATCCCAAGCAGGAAAAGGAAAAAGCATTAGGGTTTTGGGTCTCCAGAGTCTTGGTGAATCAGTGGTGGGGTCTTCCTTGGGGTTGTCAGCCCTAATGCTCATTCTTCTCCCCCAGCCCATAGCCTCTAATCTGAAACACAAGGTGCAGCTCCAAGCCACTGCCTCATAGTGATACACTCTTCAAAGATAGAGAAATATGTCTCCCCATGTGTTGCCAGCACAGTTGATTGTAGCTTTCTTCATGCAGAGCCCACAGGAGATCATGTGTGATGTTGTTTAGTCAGGGACTGGGGTGAGCATCAGGGTTGACAACCCCAAGGAAGACCCCGCCACTGATTTGCCAAGACTCCAGAGACCCAAAACCTTAATGCTTTTTCCTTTTCATGCTTTTTTTGTTTTTCTTTTGCTGCTTGAGGGGTAAGGGTGGAGAATTAGGGCTGGAAACCCTAACACCACATTTCCCTACTTTTGTGACATCAAGTTATCTGAACTGGTGAATTAACAAAGCTTTTTGCAAAGAATATTATTATATATATTACTCAACAGGCTTCCCTCGATGCATGCAGATTTCTTCTGTCTTCTGACAGTAAAACGTATAATCTTTCCATTTTTTGCTCAGTCACCTCTTTTTCATTTAACTGTTGGTCCATAGTTGATATTGTCATTCCCTTCTTTCTGTGCTTTCATACAAAGTACTTGTTCCCTTGCCTGCATGCTGTCTCTTAGCCAGAGTGCATATCGTTCGTTAAATTAAGCCTGCCCGTGGTGCCACTTGTCCACACTTGATTCCAGCCTGTTAGCAAAAGTCCTTGAAACCACACTCGCTCATCCCCTACTTGCCCACCTACATGGGCGTTTGTCTACCAGCTGCTCTCATACTCTACCTACCTGTGTACATAGCAGCCTGTGTTGGCTGCCAGCTTGCTTGCTCCTTACCAGCATGCTGCAGCACATAATAACTTGCTGGCACACCTACTAACTTGATGGCTTCCTGCTCATCCAGTAACATAGAAACAGAGAAACATAGACTTTGACGGCAGATAAGGACCGCTTGGCCCATCTAGTCTGCCCATTTCCCTACCTACAGGATAGGCCGTAGATCCTAGTTAACCAACAGCCTATTTCTTCCTACCCCCCACAAGAATTGCCTTATGTCTGTCCCATGCATTCTTGAATTCTCCCACAGTTTTAGACCCCACTAACCTCCTCAGGAAGGCTGTTCCATGCATCCACTACCTCTGTGAAATAATACTTCCTCACATTGCCCTGAACCGCCTCCTTCTATCTTTAAATTGTGTCCCCTTGTTCTTGCAAGTTCTTTTTCTGAAAGATGCTACCTCTTGGACTTTGTTGATTCCACTGAGGTACTTAAAAGTTTCTATCATGTCCTCCTCTCCCTTCTTTCCTCAAGGGTATACATATTAAGCTCCTTTAGTCTCTCCTCATACGGCTTCTCTTGCAGACCCTGCACCATTTTAGTTGCCTCCTCTGACTACCTCTATCCTGTCTATGTCCTTGGGAGATGGGGTCTCCAGAACTGGACACAGTACTCAGATGGGGTCTCACCAACTGTCTGTACAGAGGGATAACAACTTCCTGTTTTCTGCTGCTGATGCCTCTCCTATACATCCCAGTATACCCCAGCCCTCCCTACTGCCTTCTCACATTGCTTGCTAACCTTAAGGTCATCTGATATGATTACCCCCAGGTCCCTTTCCTTTTGTTGTTGTTACTACCTCCCCACCCATTGTGTATTCTTCCCTGGGTTCTTGTTTCCCAGGTGCATTATTTTGCATCTTTGCATTGAATCCTAGCTGCCATACTTCTGACCATTCCTCCAACCTTGCCAAGTCCCTTTTCATCCTTTCCACGCCTCCTTGTGTATCAACCCTGTTGCAGATCTTTGTGTCATCTGCAAAAGCATACTTTTCCTTCCAGTCCCTCTGCAATGTCACTGATGAAGACATTAAAAGGACTGGACCCAATACTGAACCCCTGCGGTACCCCACTAGTAACCTCTTTCTTCAGAGTGGACTCCATTTACAATTACCTTCTGTGTCCTGTTGTGCAGCCAATGTTTTACCTAGGCTACCACCCTGGGACCCACTCCCAGGCTGGTTAATTTGACTATTAATCTTTTGTGTGGGACTGTGTCAAATGCCTTGCTAAAGTCTAGGTAGGCCATGTCCACAGCCCCTCCCTGGTCTACTACTTTGGTCACCCAGTCAAAGAAATCTATTAGATTCGTCTGACATGACCTTCCACTGTGAATCCATGCTCTACGATCTACCATTGAACTCTGCCAAATTAATAACAAAAGCCTGATCTGCATCCCAGTGTCCCTTCTGGACTCCCCCACCACCCTCCCACTGCCTGGAACTCCTGCCTCTAACTGTGCTCCTGAATGATAAGAGGAGCACAGATAACTGAATTTTCTACAAAGAAAATGTGCTCCTATAATCACTGACCGTGCTCAGAGCACAGAGCGCACTATTAACACTACCCCTGGTGCTAAGAAGGCTGCTGAGGCAGGGCTGTTTACCACTTTCAGAGACCTATTTCTCATCAGTGCACGCAGTGGTACATGACCCTTTGCCTCCCCACCTTGGCAGCACTGCTGGCAGCTACATGCTCCCCCTCCCGATACCCAGTGTAAGAATAAAACATTTCCTAGCAGTCTAGTGGTATCCCAACCCATCCCACCCTACCTGATCTCTGATGTAAGAATACAACATTCCCTGAAAGTCTAGTACCCCCTTCTCACCTGATTTCTCTGTATAATAGTGATATTCCTTGTTGGTCTTGTGGTACCCTCCTCTCACTCTGATCCGATAAGAAAAACAAATTCCCTGATAGTCCAGTGGTATTCTTCCTCCTGCCTGATCCCCATTGTACGACATCTTACTTCTCTGCCCTGCTCCCCAGCCCACCTACGCAGCACCACCCATCCAGTACTAGCTTATCCTGCAAAAGCAGGTCCAGGACCATGGGCCAAGCTTTAGACAAACCCTCCTCTCACCACCTTAGCCAGCCGCCATCTGAATACCAGGGACTGAGGGAGAGCATACTGTGGAAAATGCTGCAGAAATACTTCAGACAGAGCAGCAAGAATCATGGCTTGTGCATTGACTATGCCACCTGGTGGAGGAAGCAACACTAATACTAGTGTCGCCCTTCTGGCCCAGACAAATTTGGTTCCCTCTGCTCTGGCAGTTATCAGTGAAGCCCCTTATCCTGCTCCCGTGCCAAGAGTGTGACTCTTGGCACAGGAGGGGGGGTTTATTACGCCCAGACCTTTGGGCCCTGCACCTTCCTACTTGACTCCTGAGGACATAAAATCCTCCTGCTTTGGTATCTGCAGTGTGGTTTCTGATGATCTGCATGCCTGTTGTAAACCATCTATGAGGTAAGTTATTCCTTGAACTGTAAACATTGCAGTATTTGGTGTGCTTTTTGTTCACTAGACCCTTACTTGTGTCCAGTGCAAAGATTTTGGATTACCTCTTGCCCCTGTCAGACTCTGGCCTCCAGTACTGTTTTGTGAAGGTGCATAGTTAGACTGTTTCAGCCTTTCTTGCCCTCAGAGTGGGCACAACAGTGGCCCAGTTGGAGATATCCTGCAGGTTCCTTAAAGAGCTCCTATATATGTGTCCCCTAATCTGTAAACCAGTTCCAGTGCGGGACCTTAACTTGGTTCTGGAATCCTTGACGACTGTTCCTTTTGAGCTACCTGGCACATGTGAGATGCGTTTCTTTCCTGGAAAATGCGGTTCCTTGTGGATATAACTTTGGCATGGCAAGTGTGCGAGTTTCAGGTTTTGGTTACGGATCCTCCATACCTTACTTTTCACTTGGATCTGATTTCACTACATACCCATCCTTGTTTTTCTCCTAAGGTAGTGACTGGATTAATATTGAAAAAGACTGTTTACCTTCTAGTGGTGTTTTCTACCCCTTGGAATTGGAGTGAAGTCCTCCAACATTTGCTGGACATCTGTAGAGCTTTACGCTTCTATTTGGACCATATGAAGGACTGTAGAAAGTCCTTACAACTTTTCGTTTCTTCCCCTCCCAGATGGTGGGCTCCCTTGTCTTGAAGAAGTGCCTTTGCAATGGCTGGCATCTTGCATGATAAGTAACTTCCTAGTTCTGTGCATTGAAACGCCAAGCATGGCATCGCCACTTCCGTGGCTTAATTCCATAGTGTCTGTGCTGCTGACATGTGCTCTGCCATTGCCACCATGAGGAGATCTATGAACACTTTTAGTAAACATTACAGTCTGAACCTAGTGTCCTATAGTCGGGCTGGCTTCGGCCCTGCCTTCCTCCAGTGCCTTCTATCTTAGGTCCTACTGCGGGGTCTACTACCCACATTACTTTATGCACACCTTGGGGATCATTTCAAAGCTGTGACTATTTAGGGATAGATGTCCTCATAGAAGATACAGTAGTTTTGTTACTTACCAGTAAAAGTAGATGATCGAGAGACTCCTTCACAGAGCCACAGTTCTTCCACTGATCTACCCCCGTTTTGTATTTCAGGTAGCATACTGTGGGGCAGACCTATTGATGGTTGCACGCTAGGTCTTCTCCTGTTTAGAGCCCTGGATGGGCTTCTCATTTTTCCAGTTCTGGCACCTCTCCCATGTGCCTTGTTGTTTTCCTGGTCTTCTGGGTCATGTCGGTATTGTATGACCCTGAGCTTGTCTCCTTTGGGGAAACTATATATCTTTATCGGGGTCATCAGGTCACACGTATGGAACTTCACTGTAAATGAAGCAGGATCCACATGGAACATTTTCAGCAGTACCACTGGGGCCACCGATGTCACCAACCCTATAATGGCATGAGTGGCCCCGCTCCTTCCTTGGTTCTTTCCTGCCATTGACTCTGTTTGCATGGGTCTCCACGGAAGCTTCAACACAGTTTCACATCATTTTTGCCTACAGCTTTTATTTTACTTCATTTTTAGAATCTCTTTTTTTATAAGAAATTTCTTTGCCTTGTTTGTGTCGCGAGTTAATCCTTCCACTTCTCTCTTCCTTCACTGCAGCTGTGGAAAGAAGAGTACCTCTTCAGACAACCATATTCTCGGTGTCTGCTGTCTTGGGCCTGACCACAACATCTTGGACTGTGAGCGCTGCCACAAATTTAGTCAAACCATCCTCAGGTGATGAAAAAAGGCTCTTAAAAAATTCCTGATGGAACAACAGGTAGCCAGTTCTGGACAGGAGTCCTCAGGGGTCCTTTCTTCCCAGTTGTCGGTGGGCTCGTTGAGCTCCCAGGCCACAAAGGCCCAAGATAAATCCTCAGGCAAAAGTCACAAGAAAGACCAAGATTGGGATCGCTCCTCCTGGCAGCGTTCCTGCTCCCCGATGTCTTTTTCTTCTTCCTCTGGGGGTACTCCATTGCTTGATGCTGCATCAGCATCTGTAGCTGTCCAGGTCTCTCTTTCTACCAGACCCATAGCAACAGCACTGCCGCCCGCCTCTCAGGGTGGCCAGGTGACCCTCAGGTCGTCGGCTTCCAGTTCATCAACACCTGGTTCGTCAACGACAGTCATTCGTCAACGCCTGGTTCATCAACAACAGTCCCTCCATCGAGTCTTGGTACTTCACCCAGCCCACGGCCATTGGGCTCTTCAGGCTCCCAGGCCCCGATGGACGGGTCATCGTGCCCTGTGCTGACGACCCCTCCTCTGTTGACAGAGCTGCCTGCTGTCGTCTACCTCAGTAATATTCTGGCCAAGTTTACTACGGTTTTGGTCCACCAATTGGGCGCTTATAGGCCTGGGTCCCCTGCGCCATCAATGACCCTGTTGTCATCTATGCCACTTCAGCCTCCTCGGGGAAATTCCCTGTGGGCTGTCATCATTCCCTCATTCATTGGACCTAGAGTTGGAGCAGGTCGTCGCCAAGAAGGAGTACCATCCTTACCTCATCTTGCCTGAGGAAGAGGAGGAACCTCCGTCCTTTGACAGGTCCACAGCTTCTGCCATGAGTGAGGACTCTGTCAAGCATACTCCCAGTCCTCCTCCAGAGGACCCTGCTTTCTTTAATGTCATGAAAAAGCTGTCCTCAGCCATGGGCTTTCATACTGAGGAAGAGGATGCCACCATACGAGAGTTGGTGGACTTTCTGGAAATCTCAGAATCTCTTCCTAGCCTTCCAGCCCTGAGGAATGCCACTACTGCCACCTGGCACAGGCCTGACATGGTTCCTGCCATGCCCCGCAGGACAGATTAGTTGTATCACGCCCCTACGGCCAACATTACCATGCTGCCCAACCCGAGACCGATTCAGTGGTCATTAAAGCAGCTCATGACAGGTCTGAGGTGTCTAAGCACCTCATCTCTCTCCCCCCGACGGAATCCTGGTAGATTGACCTTTGGGGTAAGAGGGTATATGCCTCTTCCACCTTGAGACTGAGGATTGCTAATTACCTCTCACATTCGGTCAAATACCAGAATACTATCTGGAAGAAGGGCAAGGCGGCTGCCCGGGCCCTCCCTGACTGTTCTGAGAAACAGGAGGTTCTTAAATTCTTGCAGAGTGTGGAGGATATCAGCAAGCATCTCCTCAGGGCCTTGTACGATATCTCTGATATGGATGCCAGGGCTGCTGCCACAAGCATTTGCCTTCATAGGCACTCCTGGCTGAGGGTCTCAGGCTCTTATCACACGCAGCCAAGGAGCAGACTGTGCCCTCCCTTTCACAAGATGTCCCACAAGTCTGGAGCAGCCTCCCGTCCTCAGGGCAAGAGAAGGGCCTCCTCCCCCTTACCTACCCCCTCCTCCTCTGGCGCTGCAGCGAAGCACCCTAGGGGTGACGGATCAGCCCTAGCGGCTGGATCCACCTCCGCTTGACTCCTTGCTAGACCCCCCTCTTCTGGCCCTAGCCAGGAGGTGGAGGTTGGAGGTCGGTCCTCCCTCCATCTTAATCAGTGGAGAGAACCATCTCTTCAGATGCCTGGATTCTTCAGATTATGAGAGGAGTTACAATATGGAACTCATAGAGATGTCCCAGGAGACTCCTCCAGTACCCTTCCCCTATACCCTGGCCCACCTATCTGTCCTCCGGGAGGATTCACAGTCCCTCCTGTGGAAAAAGGCCATCAAGCCAGTACCCAGGCACCAAAGGAACAGGGAATTTTATTCCAAGTTCTTCCTGGTCCCCAAAAGAACTGGAGATCTGAGGCCCATTGTAGGTCTCAAGGACCTCAATTTTTATGTCCAGTACAAAATAATTCAGCATGGTCACTGTGCAATGCCTCCAACGCCTACTCAAGCAGGGGGACTGGCTGTGCTCCCTGGACATGCAGGATGCTTACTTGCGTATCTCGGTGCTCCCCGCACAGGAGATTCCTCCGGTTTCTTTTTCAGGGCGAGTACTACCAATTCAAGGTATTGCCCTTTGGCTTGTAGTCTGCGCCATGGGTCTTTACAAAGTGCTTTGCAGCGGTAGCTGCAGTTCTCCGAAGGGAGGGGACTATATGTTTTCACCTGCCTGGACGACTGACTGCTAAAGGCTCTGTCCAGAGAACAGCTCCTTCCGACTCTGGAGAGAACCCTTCAGCTATTTCTCTCCTTGGGCATCACTGTCAGCTGCCCAAGTCTGTCCTGATCTCATCCCAGAGGCTGCAGTATGTAGGGGTGGTTCTGGATTTGGCACAAGGCAAAGCCTTCCTGCCTCCAAACAGGGCAGAGTGCCTTATTGCCCAGACTCAGGAGGTCACTCAGAGCCGCTATATCCCTGCGAGGGTACACATGAGGCTATTGGGTCTTATGGTCACAGCCATTCCCGTGGTTCCCTTGGCGGGTTGCACATGCGAGTTCTCCAGTTGACACTTGGAGTACAATGGGACCAAAGCACAGAAGAATTAGATTAGTTAGTGCTGGTTTCCTTCCCAGTCTGCAAGGTGCTCCAGTGGTGGATGGACCCACAGACTCTCAAAGGGGGTCGCATTCCAGATTCCTCCCCCCAACAGAATCCTCACCACGGTTGTCCCCTCTTCGGGGTATGGGGCGCATCTGGGTCCCTTTAAGACTCAGGGGTCTTGGTCTCAGATCAAAACCTCCCTGCACATCAAAGTCCTGGAGATGTTGGCTGTAGTGTAAGCTATGCAGGCCTTTCAGAACCATCTGCTCCCGGGTCAGCTGTTGATCTAGTTGGACAATTTCAGTGTTGTCTATTATATCAACAAGCAAGGGGTGGAACACATTTGTATCCCCTGTGCAGGGAGGCCATGAAAAGTGTGGTACTGGGCTCTAGACCACAGCCTGGTTCTTTCGGCGGTCCACGTCCCCGGTGTGCTAAACACCCTAGGCTGTCAGCCTCAGCAGGACACAGTCTAGCATGCCTGAGTGGGAACTTCTCTTATCAATCGCAGAAGATCTGTTCACTAGATGGTCATCCAGAGTTAGACCTTTTTGCATCCCTACTCAGTGCAAAGCTGCCCAGTTTCTGCTTGCTAGATTCAGGGCCTGGACTTTTCTGGTGAGACACGTTGTCCCTCTTCTGGAGCAGGAGGTTCTTTTATGCCTTCCCTCTATTTCCTCTGATTCAGAGGGTGCTAATCAAGCTGCAGATGGAGGGGGCCAGCGTGATTCTGGTCGCACCCTTCTGGCCACGGCAGATATGGTCAAGGCCCCAATTTGTCTGCGGTATTAGTTTCCTATTTCTGCAGAAATTTTGCGGTGGCTGTTGGGGGCTTTGGTAGCAGTCAGCATTCCCCCCCCCCGCAAAGCACCCAGGTAGATGAAAATGTTAGCTTTTGGGCTAGGACCTATAAACCTCAGATGGTTGTCAATTAACTCCTGAGTTCTTAGAATTAGAAAGTAAAAAATCCAGCCCATCCATCTCGTCCCTGTCACCCTCCCCACCCCAGCCTGAGAGTAACCGGGGCCACCAGATTTGAAAGAGTTGTATTTTTAGTGGCTGCCACGCTGTACAGCGATTCTCATCCTTCTAGTTTTACCACTAGGCCAGAATCCCAGTCTCTCCTTCCAGTAGTGCTTTGTGCAGCTGTGCTCAAAGCACTTCTGGGACAAGAAACCGGAATTTAGAAACAGAATCTGCTGACAGATAAGGACCATACGGCCCACCTAGTCTGCCCATTTCCCTACTCACTGCTGCAGCCCCAGATCCTATTTTATCTGTGGCTCTCCTGCTCTGCACATCTCCATGGTACCCTTATGTCTATCTCATGCACTGTTGAACCCCCATATTGTGTTCGCATCCACCACTTGTTCTCGAAGACTGTTCCATGGCTCCACCACCCTTTCAGTAAAAAAGTACTTTTTTGGGCCTAGCGGTGAAATTAGAAGGATGAGGACTGCTGCACAGTATTGGGGGGGGGGGACCTGATAAAAATATTTCTACTTCAAATAAAGGGACTCGAGGAGGTTCTCAGGGTGGGGTACGGAGGGTGGTGAGGCTGAGATGGATGGGGGAGATATACCCGTTTTGATTTTTAAGGTAAATCACTAGGAGACAAACTAGTGGGCAGGAGCTGTTGTAAATGCTTTTCAGATTTTTGTTTTTAAATTCCACAGAATTCCAAAAAGCATTCTACATAATTTAATATAAACCACAGAATTATTTTCCAGGGTTTATATGATCCATGGAATAACCACAGTTTATATGATCCCTGGAATAATTTTTCTTTGTCAGAATCAATGCGAAGTACAAATTTGTTTTACTCACAGTTTACACGGACTCTTCATTTTTAAATTTTATTATGCTTTTTCTCCTCGTACATGGGCCACCATCAGTCCAATCTACACATGCTCAGCCCCGCCACACACCCGAAGACTTATCACTCCCAGCTTACCCCACTGGGTCAGGGCTGCCGGGGCCTCCTGATGGAGACTGAGCAGCAGCCAGAGCCCTGTCGGTAGCATGGGGTCTGCAACGTGGGGCGGACGTCAGCATGCGGTGGTGGGACCTCCATTTTCTGCCTGGGAGGTATGTTGTGCAATAACATTGGGGCGGCATGCCAAATGTCTGACATGCCTCCCAAACGTAGTCAGTCCCAGCTGTCGTACCCCAGGCTTCCACAAGGGGTTCCCCGAACACTGGCTACTCCCCACCCCCCAGTTAGCAAGAGTAGTCCATAGGACGCTGGATTCTCTGAACCCAGGTTGTCGGCATCGCGAGCGGCAGTGGTACCACAGTGCCAGCAGGCCGGCTAAATACTGACTGTTAAGTGTAAACTGCAGAGTAATATTCCGCACTTCATGTAAACCGCGGAATAATATTCTGTGGTTTACATTAAATTTCACGACAGTCTCTGTGACTGTGCAATCGAGGGAAAATCAGAGTCTTGGATATGGTTTCCATTGCTGCAACAGCTAGCAGAGGAGCCTCCGGTCCCTCTGCCTTTCTGCATGGATCTGCTGACATAGGCTCAGGGAACCCTGGTCCATCCCAATCTCAAGTCCCTTCATCTGCATGCTTGGCTCCTGGGGACATGGCTATTACCGGTTTGGGGTATCTCAGAGAGTGGCTGGTGTCTGTGGCAGGTTGGAAGCTTTCCACTAGAGCCACGTATGCCATGAAGTGGAAGAGGTTTGCCATCTAGTCTGCCAAACATCATCTGGACCCTTTTACTTGTCTGTGAGCCAGATTCTGAACTACCTAACATCTTGGTCAGACTCAGGTCTCCAGTACTCTTCCCTCAAGTCGCATCTTCCGGCTATCTCTGCCTTTCACGAGCCCATGGGCGGCCGTACTCTGGGCTCAGTGTGATGTTTCCAACACCTTTCTCGGGGGCATCCTGCATCTGAAACCTCCAACCTATTCACCTGTGCCAGCTTGGTATTTATATTTTGTTTTGGAGAAGTTGACCCTGTGTCCGTTTGAGCCGGCTGCGACTTGTGAGCTATGCTTTCTCTCTTGAAAAGTGTTACTTTTGGTTGCTAGTTCTTCTGTTCGAAGGATTTCCAAGCTTCAGGTTCTCTGTTGTGAGGAGCCTTATTTGATTTTTTCACAAAGACAGGGTATCTTTGCACACAAATCCTGAAGTTTCTCCCTAAGGTGGTGTCTGAGTTGACCCTGAAGCAATCTGTCCACTTACGAGTTTATTTTCTTGAGCGTGCCAATCCAGGGGAAGCACTGCTCCATACATTACATCATGTGTGCAGAATTTTTAAGTATTATCTGCCCTGAACTAAGGAATGCAGAAAGTCGAAGTAGGTTTTAGTTTCTTTCGCCCCAGAAAGAGAGGGCATTCAGGTTTCTAAACGATGTTTGTCTAAATGGTTGGCACATTATATTATGTTCTGCTACAAGCATGGCAAAGAGTTGCCAGGGACAGTGAAGGCCCATTCCATAAGGGGGATGGCTACCTCTGTGGCCTCTTTTAAAGGATTCTCAGCTGCTGACATTTGTGCTGCTGCCACCTGGAGTACTGTCCGCACTTTTTCAGCAAGCACTACAGTCTGGACATTGCTTCTAGAGCCTGTGCAGGTTTTGGCAGGGCTTTCCTGCATGGCCTCTTGTCCTAAGCTTTGGCTGGCCTTCCTTCCAGACTGTTCTGTTACATCTGTAACTTCTTGGGACTCATTCCATATGTGTGACCTGATGACTGAGATACCCCCCAATGAAGACAGAACAGTTACATAAGAACTTACCGTAACAGTAGCTCTTCGAGGGGATCTCAGTAAGGTCTGCATGCCTTCCCTCCCACCATCTCCCTCTTTTGCGGTTCTCTTCGCAGAACTGGCTTACTGGTGTATCCAGCTTTTGATTTTCGGCCTAGGCATCTTTCTCTCTCGTCGGTCCCCCATGGCACGGGTATTCTCCCTTAGTCTCCAAGGGGAAAGAACTGAGGAGAGAGTGGGGCCACTCACACTTTTATGGGGTTGGTGATGTCCGCAGGTGACACTGGCATGGACGGCCCTAGTGATACTGCTGAAAATCTTCCATGTTGATCCTGATTCACCGATGGTGAAGTTCCATATGTGTGACCTGATGACTGAGATCCCATAGAAGATCTACTGTTACAGTAAGTTCTTACGTACCAGTTCTTTTCTGCATGGCACCTGAATACATTAATGTTGGCGGCCTCAACTTGGCACAAATTTCTGAGTGCTGTTGATGTCGATGGCTTACAGTTCCAAAGGTGTGGCTCTATGGATGAGAATCTCTCAAAAGGTCTACTGTTACTGGTAGATAATGAACTTTCTCAGCCCAGTTGGATAAATAGTCCAAATCTTGCTGCAGATCACCCTAACCTTGTTTATATGTTAAGACTGCCTCTGAGACCACTCTTGCGGCTGTAAGAATGATCTCATGCATGTTCTTGGAGTATGAGAACTGCAAACTGCAGGTGAGCAGTTCTGACACCCTAAGGATGTGCGATCACTCTTACAACCGTGAGATTGTTCTCAGCAGCAGTATTAATAGATTATTTATTGATAGTAATAATAGAGTACCATTTTTTTTTAAACTGCCCTGAACGTGCCATTTCCAAGGCAGCTGCGTGTGAGACACTCTTCATAGTATAAAACTGTCTGACCCAGAGATGAAAGGAGTGCTCCAACTGGCCAGGAGCGCTTCCTTGATCTATAATACCATGTATCTTTTGTTGTATCTTTCACATAAACTTCTTGGTTGTAAACTCGCTTAAAATTAGTAACATAGAAACTGACAGCAGGTAAGGACTGCTAGGCCCACCCAGTCTGCCCATTTTTATTATCTTCATTTCTGCTGCAGACACTACTTAATCTATGGCACTGTCTCTTTCCCCTCACCCCAACGATCCTCTTGTGCCCAACCCAGGAATTTTTGAACCCCACCACTGTTTCACCCCTCACCACCTCTGCTGGAAGGCTGTTCCAGGAATCCATCACCTATTCTGTGAAGAAGTATTTCCTTACATTTCTCCTGAGTCTGCATCCCTCCAGCTTCATAGCATGTCTCCTTGTTCTAGAGCACCTTTTCTTCTGAAAAATACCCCCCGCCTGTACCTTATTAACCCCCGTGAAGTATTTAAAGGTCTCTCCCCCCCCCCTTTCCAGGGTGCACATATTGAGCTCCTTTTGCCTCTTCTCAAAGGGCTTTTAGTGCAGACCCTGCACCATTTTGGTAGCCCTCTTCTGTCTTTCTGGAGATGTGGTCTCCAGAACTGGACACAGAACTCAAGTTGGGGTCTTACCAGTGATCTGTATGGGAGTAACACCACCTCCATCTTTCTGCTGGTGATACCCCTACCTATGCACCCTAGCATCCCACTAGCTCTCCCAACTGCCTTGTCACACTTCCTGGCCACCTGTAGGTCATCAGATGTGATTACCCTCAGGTCTCTCTCCTGCTTGGTTGTCAGTATCACCCCCAAACAAAAACAAAAAAAAATGTGTCAAAAGTGGGATTTTGAACCCACAACTCCATTTGGAGACCAGAATACTCATTTTTTTTTTTGGGGATCTCTTCCATGAGTTTGGCACCACTGGGTCATCCTGGCACTCAAATTGTTCCATGTCCCAGGTGGGACTTGAACCCACAATCCCCACCTCCAAAGGCTGATTCCTTATACAGTAGACCACTGGGCCACTGCAGTAGAGGGCCCAACTTGGTCCCCTGTGGCACAGCAACTCCTTACATTTATCCAGTCAAATTGTTTGTTGCCAGTGTTTACCCATTTCGTTTGTTTACTAAGGAGATCACCCACCCACTTCATCAGGGCTGGGTGTATTTCAAAATCTACCCTCGTACACAAGAATAAAGAATAGTTAATCTTATCATATTTTTTCCATAATTCCATTATGTTAGGGTTCAAAGTAATATTACTAGCTGGATTTGAGGGGGGGGGGGTTGTGCTTTAAGAAGAAGCTGTGTAACACTGCCTTAATAGACTTAATGAATAACAGCTGGGGAGTTAAGAACCCCGCTTTGCTGACACCTGGAACAAAACTCAGACCCTGCTGTTTTACAGTATAGTATAAAGTTGATTTAACTTAATTTATGTTTTAAATCATTCAAAAGGCAATGACGGCAATGTCCTTGTTGGCAAACAGCACTCTTCATTTTAACCATTTTTTGAAGTGTTGTTTAATAGCTGTATCCAGCTGACTTTGGACAGAAACTGCAGCGTTTACACTATGAGTTACAGCATTTTTAGAATTCTGATGAGTTAAAAGCCAGTTCCAAGAGCAATAGCAACTGCTCTCTTGTAATGGAGCAATGAAGGTTAAATGTAAGAAAATCTCCAGTGTTTTTCATGGTACTTTGGAAGTGTAACATGAACTATATATATGTATATATGTGTGTGTGTGTGTGTGTGTATATGTATGTATAATAAATATTTTTGTTTTGTATGATACATTTATGCTTCTTCACAATTCTGCCCCCATTGACCTGGAGCCCTGTCCCCGGGTCGGGTTGAGCCGCACTCTCCCATGTCCGTAGCACTTGCCTATCTGTGTTTACAACCCCGTGAGCTTGCCCCTTGTAGTCTGACCATACCAAACACCTACCTCCAAGGGGGTTGGGTAGGGGAATAGAGGCAGGAGAACCGAGGGTGGAGAGGATGGCTTTTTGTGGGGGGAGGTGACAGCGCCCTGGGTCTTGATTCCTGCTCACTTTAGGGGCTTAGCTGGTTGTTAGCCCTCTTCTTCAGGCCGTTGGCTCCCAAGAACCCCATGCGTGTGCACGCATGCATGGAGTGCAGAGCCCGGACAGCATCATCCCTTTCCTGTGAGTCTCTACTGCACTTCCACTCGAGATCACTCCTGGGTTGCAGTATTGCAGCGGAGATCACATCCCTCTTTCCGTGGAGGAGGAAGAGATTGTCCTTTGGCATGCTTAGTTCTCCTTCCCACAGTTGGCCCCCAGTGACTTAAACGTATTCCTGAACTCTGATCACTGGAGTCGTTGGTAGTGCTACCTCTGTGCCTCCGGGCCGGACCTCACAAACTATAATCTTGAGTGCAGAAATGATTTCAGCAATCTGTGTTGATTTTCAGTACCAGCCAGTGCACACAATCAAAGATCAATGCATATCTTTCAGGCTTGCCCACTGTCCATGAATGGAAGGTGGCGGCTGCTGTGATCGGGACCGTGGCGCATTATTCCTCGGACCCCTCGTATGCACAGTGTGCATCAGTAAGTTATTTTTTTAAGTAAGGTATAAAGCACTGGTATCGAAACAGGGTAGTAGTGCAGTAAAGGATGGTAGTAAAAATCAATTTTGGAGGATTTCATAAAACAATTTTTTTTTTTTAAACTCAACTTTATTTTAATTAAAACTGGTAACAGTACATAGTAAACACCACGTACAGCCATTTGATTCAGAACTGAGCTCTGATAGGGATATCACATATGAACATATGAAGAAGCCTGCAGAATAAGGCCGTTTGGTTGGCTGATTATATTGCAGGGTCCACAGCTTAAGCTACTGACTCTACTCCCCTCCCCAGCCCTCTCATCCTTTCCATCCGCCCCTCCCATGACCCATACTTTCCCCAAATGTCTATCCCAGCATCTCTTGAAGCTGCCCACCATCTTCAACGAGACCACCTCTTCTGGTAGCACATTCCAGCTGGCCACCACCCTCTCTGTGAAGAAGTGCTTCCTAACCTCCATCCTAAACCTCCCCCCTTCCAACTTCAGACTGTGCCCCCTCATGTTCTGGTTGCCATATAGCTTAAAGAGACCCCCCTTATCCACTCTATTTACTCTTTCAAGTACTTGAAGGTCTCAATCATGTCCCCTCTCCTCCAAGGAGTACATGTTCAGGGTCCCCAACCTCTGCTCGTATGCTTCATCCTACTGACTCATGATCATCTTGGTTGCCCTCCTCTGGACTGTCTCTAGCAGGTTAATCTACTTCTTAAGGTGTGGGCACCAGTACTGTACTCTATCCTCCAGATGTGGCCTCACCAATGACATATACCAGATAATGCCAAACTACGTCATACAAGAGGGTAATTTAACATATTAACAATTATAAGAGGCTGTTTATATATTACAAGAGGTTGTTTTAACATTTAAAATTACAGTGGCCTTCACATTCAAAGCTGGCCGCAAGCACAGCTCAACCTATAACACTGCACCAAAAATAGCACATGGCCACTGGCTCTGAGCTATACTCTGCCAGTTAGCACACACTGAGTGCTCTAACTGACTGAATATCGGGCTACATACGCACAGCACTGAGTGGATATGGGCTGTGCCAACATTGCCCAAGGCTGCATATGGCCCACAATAGATAGCACTGCCCAAAACGGGATGGCACCGGGGCTCCTGTGGGCCATATTAAGCCTGAGCATGCAAGTGTGATTACGGAGTATGCAGGGTGCTAGATGTGGCCTCACCAGTGACCTCCACAATTTGACAGATATTTACTGAGCATTCATATCAGTTTATCAAAAAATGTATCATATATGCTGAGGTGGAGCATTAAGAATTTTTATATAAACCATAACTAGAACAAAGCAAGAGATAGCCTGAAACTGTTACAACTTGAACAGCAATAAAGTGTGCACAATTAAGAAAGAGTCCATCATACACTCATTTCTATCTGTGCTTTGTCCACTTTCTGTTTTGTGTTGTTTGCTTTTATCCTTTACTGTCTTTTTATAAGTTCACACATGCACGTCGAACTTCTTAGGATAGTGACTTTTGAGAGGTGTGACACTGTCTGTCCAATGCAGAGTGCTTTACAGGGGGCTTGACAGTATCACACCCGTCATCAGCCAGGCTGATCCGGATGCTGTTTTGCCTGAAGTGGTCTGCACTTGAACAGAAAAAGGCCGAACCAATCACGTGGTGGCTTTTTCTTTTCATCTGCAGGTCACCACGCAACAAACAGCTGTTTGCGTCCTGATCAGCCTGGCTGACGTCTCCGCGCCCCCCCCCCCCCACTTCACCCCACCGGTCCCTTCCTGGAAGGTGGGAGGATGTGCTTTCCTCCCCTGCTTCCTCCACTTCCTGCTGACTCCTTTAACTCCTTTTCTCCCTCCTGTGTGGAATAGGCCACAGCCTAAGCGCTGTACATGCTGGGAGTATACAGTGCCGAAGGCAATCACACTAATGGACCCCCTCCACACCTGCTGACATCTGGGTGTTCAGTCCCCGTGTCGGCATGTATCCCCCCTCCCCCTTTATGTGGCACACTGGGGCCCACCCAGTGTGCCAAACTACCTCTGATGTTTCCAACACGGGATGACTACTCGGTGTCGAATCACCGCCCCCACGCCTCTATATTCTCAGCCGACCTCGGGGTGCCCAATCCCCGGGTCAGCATTGATCCCAACCCCCAGTACTCTGGCACACTGGAAGCCCACCCCAGTGTGTGGAAATCCGTGTTAATATTTTACTTGTAAAAAAGAAAACAGTCCCAGGAGATCTTTTTATTTTATTTTTTTTTAAACTGAAAAAAACAGCCCCTCGTTGTTCCCCTTCCCCCAACCTGCACCCTCCCTCTGTGCACCTTATCTCCCCACACCCCACACCAATACTTACCTCCAGAGGTGGGGAGCAGCGATCTTCTGTGGACCAGGAACATGTCTGCACTCTTCAAAAGCCGACTGCAAACTGAAGAAATTCACGGTAAGCCCTATAATGGCAGTCAATGGGGGGTTTCAACTTAGGTTGATAGCCCAGCCATTTTTTTGGAGATTTGATCCCAAATTTTCAACATGGGGTTCTTGGGACCCCACCTCGTGAACACTGTCGCTGTCATTTCATTTCTGAGTCCCGAAATGTGATTTCACGGTCGCTGTGCGGAATTACCTTTCAGGAGAAATTAATGAAACGACAGTGCAAATGTTCATGAGATGGGGTCCCAAAAAGCCCTTGTTGCAAAACTTGGTGAAAAAACTCCCCAAAATTACTGCGTTACAAGCGTCCATTGCACAGTTTCTACGCACGCTCGTGACTTCATCAGTGTTTTGTATTGTCACTCCAGAGTTCCAACATTGCCATTTTTTTCACACCCCCTTATGAACAGTGCAGCTGTCATTTTTTACATCCTTCCTGAAATTTGTTTTTGCACCTGTGGTGCAGAATGGCGCGGTCACTGTGCAAAACCAGACACATGTCGGACAAATCTAATTGATTTTTTTGACTGGGTGACCGAAGTAGTAGACCAGGGAGGGGCTGTGGGCATGGCCTACCTTGACTTTAACAAGGCATTTGATGCAGTCCTGCACAAAAGATTAATAAACAAATTAGCCAGCCTGGGAGTGGATCCCAGGGTGGTAGCCTGGGTAAAACACTGGCTGGACAACATGACACAGTGGGTAATAGTAAATGGAGTCCACAGTGAAGAAAGGGGGGTTATTCGTGGCATACCGCAGGGTTCAGTACTGGGGCCAGTCCTTTTTAATGTCTTTATAAGTGACATTGCTGAGGGACTGGGAGGGAAAATATGTCTCTTTGCAGACGATTCAAAGATCTGCAACAGGGTTGATACGCAAGGTGGGGTAGAAAGGATGGAAAGGGACTTGGCAAGGTTGGAGGAACGGTAAAATGTATGGCAGCTTAGATTCATCACAAAGAACTGCAAAGTAATGCATCTGGGAAACAGAAACCCAGGGGAAGAGTACACAATGGGGGGTGAGATGCTGACAACAATAAAAATGGAAAGGGACCTGGGGGTAGTCATATCAGAAGTCCTAAAAGTGGGTCAGCAATGTGAGAAGGCAGTAAGGAGTGCTGGGGGGATACTGGGATGCATAGGGAGAGGCATCACCAGTAGAAAACAGGAAGTTGTTGGCCCTCTGTACATCCAGTTGGTAAGACCACATATGGAGTACTGTGTACAGTTCTGGAGACCCCATCTCTGCAAAGACATAGACAGGGTGGAGGCTGTCCAGAGAAGGGCAACCAAAATGGTGCAGGGACTGCGCCAGAAGACATATGAAGAAAGACTAAAGGAGCTTAATATGTATAGCCTCGAGGAAAGGAGGGAGAGGGGGGACATGATAGAAACTTTCAAATACCTCAAGGGAATCAGCAGAGTCCAAGAGGGCAGCATCTTTCAGAAAAAGAGATGTGCAAGAACAAGGGGGCACAATTTGAAGATAGAGGGGGGATGGCTCAGAGGTAATGTGAGGAAGTATTTCTTCACAGAGAGGGTTGTAGATGCATGAAACGGCCTTCCTGAGGAGGTCGTAGAATCAAAAACAGTGGGGGAATTCAAGAATGCATGGGACAGACATAAGGCAATTCTAGTGGGGGGCAGGAGGAAGTAGGCTGTTGGTTAACTAGGATCTGCAGCTTATCCGTTAGGTAGGGAAATGGGCAGACTAGGTGGGCCAAGTGGTCATTATCTGCCATCAAAGTCTATGTTTCTGTATAATCAACTTTCGGGACAGAATAACGAAATCCCAGTGCCACTGTTCATGATGGGAGGTCCAAAAAAGGCCATGTTGAAAATTTGGTGAAAACATTCCAAAAAATGACTGCGTCATGAGTGTGCGTTGCATAGTTTTTACGCACACTCGTAACTTTGCCACTTTTTCATATTTTCACCCCACATTTTCAACATTGCCATTTCTTCACACCTCCTCGTGAACAGAACAGCTGTCATTTTACACATCCTGCCTAAAATGAGTTTTTGCACCTGTGGCACCGAATGGCACACTCACTGTGCAAAATCACCTTTTGGGATTGAGCAACGAAATGATACTGCCAGTGTTCATGAGATGGGGTCCCAAAAAGCCCGTGGAAAATTTGGCGCAAAAATGCCAACAAATGCCCAGGCCGTTAGGGTTTCCAATCAGAATAATCGAATCTTCTGTACAACTGACAGGTGTCGATGTGGACTCTAGGTTACGGCCGTAATGCTCTCAACTCACCTCACCCTGCAGCCACTGACAGGCATCAAGGTGCCATGGGGTCTTTGGCCCTAACATTCACCCCATTCACCTATACTGCATCCATCTCAACTTATTTCCTTATGGAATGGGAGCATAAAGGGCCGAAGACACTCAGGCATGCTAACACTGATCATTATCTGTAGGGTGGGAATTGGTCAATTAACCCAGGCAACACATGGCTGACAACCAAACAGACCCCCAACGCCTGTCAGTCCCTGCAGGATGGGGTGGGGGTAGGCGTTACTCCAATACTTCACTGCCATTCCTATTATGCATCTCTCTAACTCCTGCACTACCAATGCCAATACCAGTAAGCAAACATTCAGCATTGACAAATGCTTGTTTTTTTAATGAAGTAAACCAGTGCTGGTAGAACATAATTAATCTGTGTCGAGAGTGATGCCTTAAAATGCAAGGCAGAGGAATATACACAGAAAAATATGGGAGGCATGTATAACAGCAATACAAACAGCGAACTTTCGGCATTGACAAATGCTTGTTTTTTTAAATCGTGACTGAAATAGGGAGGGGGTCCAGGAATGTGGGGCGACAGCCACGGCCCACTGAACTAAGTTTGTGGCAGGTAAGGCTTTGCACTTTTATGGAGCTTGCAAAAACAAATAAAAACTCTGATATGCAAATTGGACTTTGTGTTTAAGTCCTAGTATTCAGTTTTCCTCCCGGACTGCAGGTCCCTGTGCCTCCAAATCCTTTGCATCCCATCGGAGCCAAGGGAGCCACCTTTCATGATGCTTGTCCTCCCTAAGATTAAGTTTGCCAGTGAGTTTCCAGGTCATATATCTGTGGCACTCATTTGTGCCACTCTGCCACCGTGGGGGGGGCTTTGTCTGTAACCAGTGGGCTTCAGTACCACTGCCAAAAGTATAAGTGCTATTTGATGTTTGGCTGTGGACATTTGGACCACCATGGAGAACCTAATCTGTGAAAATATTTTGGATCTCGTACTGTAGAATTTGCTAGATAACATGCCTGATGTGTCACTCCCCACCAAAATTCCCCAGTCTCTGGGTAATTCCAGAAAATGTGCCAGTAGGAGCCAATCCCCCCATAGGCTCTCCAGCAATCTGCGGTGTTAGTGCTGTTAAAAGGTTTCATAAGAGTGGGTGTCCTGTAGTATGTCACTAGCACCCTCCAGTAGTATTCCCGCCATGTGGGAGAGGATGTCGCCACCCCCTCTGAAGGTGCCTAATCCAGTTACCCTCTGAAATGCTGCAAGAAACTTTGCCTTCCATGCTGCTTTGACTGTATTTAGGGGCACCGTTTGTTTCCCCTTAGGCTGTGATATAAGTCAGAGATGCATTTTGTTTTTTCCCTTCAGGGTGGCCACCCAGTAAAGGAAGTCTTCCCATTTTGTTAAAGAAAAAAAGACAATAATTCTGATGGATCAAAACAAAGGGTGGCAGTAAAAAAATATAGGGTGGTGGTGTAAAAAAAAAAAAAAAAAAGTCAAAAAATACTGGGTGTTGGCCCATTGCACTAAAACAGTAAACGGGAACATTGCCTTTAGTTTCATTGGTGCAGTAACCACCTATTTCTCTGGCCATCATTAGTGCCTAAATCCATAGGAAGAATGCTTGTATGGTATATGGTCAAGGTTTATTCCACATTGAAATCAGTGGCTGCTCATAAGTTGTTGTACACATTCTAAAACTTGTTCTGCGTGTTCCAAAACTTGTGCATGTTCAATCATCAGAGTACCTGTGTTTTCCCTCATGCCGATTCCTGATGATTTTGTTCAACTGTGACTACTCTGTAGAACATAGAAGGAAGAAAAAAAAAAAAAGCTCAGCCATGGTTTTGTTAAAAAATGTGTCTGGAATAAAACAAGCAAGGTACTTTGCAGCACCGGTAACTGATTTATAGCGTATGGGAGAGCCTTGCTGTCCACGGAATTTGGTTACTAGAACTACCTTGTGCTGCATTAGCAACGTCATGATGACCTTACTTCGAGAGGGCTCTTGCAGTAGGCAGTAACCATCAGGACTGAGCCACCAGGCACTAGGACCACACAGAAAACTTAGCTAGCAGTGTCTGGCGAAGGACTGCCCACCCAGCATCACGTGACCGATATCGGCCCGGCTCTATATAGTGGGCAGTCCCAGCACCAGCCCTCCATTTCTTTCCCATCATCGATCTGCAAACGTTGGACCTCGCGGAATGCTGCTACTGTCGACTACCATTTTTGATAAGTATACCCTTCCAAATTTTCTTATTTTCTTCAGCAAATCCTGTAATTTATTGTCGGATTGCATGTCTTCTGCAACTCCTTCTGAATCACACAACAAGTGTGCCTGCAGCAAGCAGATTCCTGAGAAACACGGCCATAACTCGTGTCTCTGTGTCGTGAGCCTGACCACAACACCGAGGACCTTGAGGCCTGCCAGAAGTTCAGCCAGGCCACACAGAAATGCTGTCAGCAAACCTTGGAAGCCCACCTTCTCAAGCAGTCTAAGCCCTTGATTGCGCTGTGATTCCCCAATCGAGCCACTGTGACTCAGGATTGGTTGCCAGCCTGCACCTTCACGGTTTGGCCAACCCACTCGGCCCACTTGCCTGCCCATGGAATCATTTTCCCCGCCCTATCTGGACACTTGCTTATATAGTTGTATTTGGTCACATGACCACTGTGAAATAAACTAAGTGCCCAGTTTGCCATTAGCTTTTTATCTTAATTATCCAACAGAGGCGGCACTGAGTATTTGCCCATATTTTAAATCTACCAAGACTGAGATATTGAAATAGCACCGAGATCTAGCATTTACTCCCTTCTCTTTTTTTCTCTTTTCTATTCTCCCCAACACATTTTACAGTGGGAAACTACTACTCCTTCCTAGGCACCATAATTCTCTACTTTTCACTTGCTTTCTTCTCCCTCTTATGGCCTGCACCCCCTGCCAGTGTATTTACCAGTTTTACGACCAAACTATTCTACAATGATCGAAGTATTTGTAATATTATTGTCCACATTAATCTCCACTACTGATGTACAGTTTAACTCACTCAGTCCCTCACCCCTCCTTAAATTCTAATCCCTTCATGATAAACAACCCGCACCTGCAGTGGGATAAGACCACTAATACCCTAGCAAGCTTTTTAGTCTCTGGCTTCACTTTCACTTACAGGGCTATTACGTTGTTTTGCACATACTCCCACTCCCATTTCTCCCCTCACAAGAAGTGGGCTATGACTGAGTGTCATAGGAAGACACAACAATGTAAATTGCACACCAACTCAGCTAGAATATGGATCCTACAAGTAATTCGTATGCTTCTCCTTTGCTCTGGCAACATTGAGCTTATTCATGGACCTGCAGCATTACTAAGGTTACCTGCAGATTATATCTCTGCTAAGGGGTTAAAACTGATGCTCATAAACGTGTGCAGTCTTCAGGAGAAATTTACTGAAGTGCAAGCATGGGTTTCATACACTCTACCAGACATATTAGTATTAACAGAAACCTGGTTGAAAGGCTCAGTCACAAATCAGTCTTTAGCATTACCTTCTTACTCCCTCCATAGGGTAGATAGAGTTACATAAAAACATAGAAACATAGAATTTGACGGCAGATAAGGACCGCTTGGCCCACCCAGTCTGCCCATTTCCCTACCTACTGGATAAGCTGCAGATCCTAGTTAACCAGCAGCCTACTTCCTTCTACCCCAACCCCCCAGAATTGCCTTATGACTATCCCATGCATGCTTGAATTCCACCACTGATTTTGACTCCACAACCTCCTCCGAAGGCCATTCCATGCATCCACAACCTCTCTGTGAAAAATACTTCCTTAAATTACCTCTGAGCCGCCCCTATCTTCAAATTGTGCCCTCTTGTTCTTGCACACCCCTTTTTTTGAAAGATGCTACCCTCTTGGACTTTGTTGATTACCTTGAGGTACTTGAAAGTTTCTATCATGTCCCCCCTCTCCCTCCGTTACCAGAGAAGGCGGGGTGGATGTTTATCCAAACGAGAAATTATCTGCTACTGTTATCGAATCCACCTCTAAACCAAAGGAATTGGAGTGCCTAGCACTAAAAATATTTATTTCGGCTGCAGAAACAATAAATGTAATTGGATGCTGTAGATCTCCCTCTGCAGGCTTGGACATCTTGACCCATATACATCACTTCCTTGATGTCAACACCAGTGAAACTATTATCTTAGGTGACCTGAATCTGGATTGGCTTAGTGCAAAATCAACTTCCCTCAAAAACCTGTGTGATGAATTGGGCTTGATGCAGAAAATCTGACATTACTAGGCCAGGCTGCAAAGATCAGCTGTTAGGTTCCCTATTAGATGTAGTTTTGACCAACAGACCCCACAAAATTCTATACGAGGCAGTCTGGCAAAACGATCTTAGTGACCTCTATATAGTGGCATGTGTTAGGAAGTTAACTAAACCTGTGAATAACGGTAAGGTAATAATAAAAAGATCTTACAGAAAGTTTAATGTAGACAATCTTCTAACGGATTTAGGAGAAATAAACTGGCAACAATTCTGCCTATCCCCCACAATAAATGAGGCTCTGACTATCTTTAATTCCACCCTTACTGGCATTATAAGTACCCATGCACCCTTAAGCATGAGAAAAGCCTCTTGCCCCTGGTTCAATAGGGAAATCAAGAAAATGATACTAAAAGGGATCATCTATGGGCCATTGTGAGACTCACAGAATCCCCTGAGGACTGGACAGCTTTCAGGGCCAGCCGCAATGCCTGTACTAAACTGGTCAGGACTACTAAAGAGAGCTGTTATCTAAATATCCTTGAATCAGCTAACGGTAACCCTGCAAAAATCTGGCACACCCTCAAATTAGTGGAAGATAGCAAAGTGCCCCCGACCTTGTAAAGTAGGATAAGCTATCATGGTACCCACATAACTGACAAAGACATTATAGTTGACAAACACAATGAACACTTTGCAGTAGTAGGTCTTGCCTTCGACTCTTTCCAGTCAGTCACTCTACAGCTCTCTCTCTCCTCCAAACAGCTATCCCACCGATCATTCTGACTCAGTCACCTTGTCGGTAATTACCTATTGACAAGTTGAAGACCAGCTACTTATGTTGGACACAAAAAAGAGCACAGGAGCAGACAATATCGACCCCTCCTTTTTGAAGCTAGGTTATTACTTTCTTACTGCTCCAGTTACCCATTTATTCAACCTATCATTGGCCGAAGGCATAGTACCCTAAGATTGGAAGGTGGCACATCTGTTACCACTGTGTAAATCAGGTGATCCTAGTGATGTGAACAAATACAGGCCAATATCAATCCTGCCAGCCCTCTCAAAGCTCCTTGAAAAACTGTTCAGTTTGCAAATTAGAGAATTGTTTGAAAAGCACCAGTTGGTGAGCCCATTGCAATCTGGTTTTAGACCATATCGTAGTACTATTTCGGCTTTATCCAAGGTCACTAATGACTGGCTAGAGGTAATGGGGAAAAAAAGCAGATTACTGGGGCAGTCTTTTTAGATCTTAATAAGGCATTCGCTACAGTGGACCACCTCCTTCTGATAGATTGCCTTAAAGAACTGGGTTTGGGTGACGCTGCATAAGATGGTTTGCCAGCTATCTTGAAAACAGATAACAACGAATTAAAATCAGTGGAATCTTCTCCTCTCTACTCCTGCTTCTAAAAGGGGTTCCACAGGGCTCTGTTTTAGGCCTTCTACTATTTTTGATATATGTAAATAACCTGAGCAAAGACATCATTGACTCGGTAACATCCATCATTTTGCGAATCATACCATCTTCTACATATCAACACCATCCTTTGAACAAGCTTGCTCTGCTCTTCAGTCTGACTTCAGTGAGCTCCAGAATAATCTAATTTTATCCAAATTATTGTGAAATGCCAAAAAAACTAAGATAATGTTTTTCTACCTACCAAACTCACAAACTGCTCGTTCCAGTAACAGTCCACCTACTCTTGTTACTATGCTCCTAGGGGATTCTCTTGAGGTGGTACATAAATTCAAATACTTCAGCTTTACTCTTGACTCTCATTTATCCTTTTCCTCTCGTATTGATGCATTGACAAAAAAAAAAATAAGACTTAGATTATTTTTAAGGAATAAATTCTGTTCTCCTGAGATTCCAGAACCAGGCTTGTACAGGCCACCTTCTTGCCCCTTTTTAACTATGCTGATATCATATACAACAACTGCGCTATCACGAACCTCTGCAAATTGGACATTGTCTTCCACTGAGCCATCCAATTTATAACCAATGCCCCAGCCAGAACTCACCACTGCACCTTATACAAGGAGGTGTGCTGGACCTCCCTGTCAGCTAGGAGACTTATATTTCAATCTGGACATATAAAGCACTCCTAAATAGGCTGCCCCTCTTCATCACTTCCATCCTTCATCGACTTCATAGCTCTTGTGCACTCAGGAAATGTGCGTATATTTCCTTGAAAGTACCCAATTTTTGCACACGTTTCGGTAGGGCAGCCATGAGCTATATCCTCCCTACCACCTGGAACAAGCTCCAGTCCACACTAAAGCTACATTCTTTAATTCCATTAAATGCTTTCAGAAGAATCATAGATGCATCTACTCTTGAACTTTTTACTGCCCTCATTTCTCTCCAAGTTACCACATTTTCCCTCTCTGTATCTCTTCCTCTCAAGCACTGATCTGCATCAAAGCTTTGCACTTATTTTTGTTTCTTAATTGTGTTCATACTGAATTTGCTCATATGAATCAATGTAAAGTGTCTTTATCCTATGTGTAACTACTATTAATTGAACAATGTATTTTTTTCTCTCCATTATTTTATTTTCCCCCTCTGAGTTATGATGTACTGTCTCGCTGTCTCATGTTATGCTACTATGTATTATGTTGAGTATGTTGTACAAGGGACCTCCTTGCAAATGAACAGCACTTCCCCAGAACCCCCCCCCGGCGGATGTTCCAGCCTATCTTCCATCTGGACTGCCTCCTCAGCCCCAGAATCCAGATGTGCCCATTGGCCCGGGAGGGCCGACTTCGGAACCCCCAGTGGGTCTGCCGCTGCCTCCCCCGGCAGATCCATCACTGCCTCCCACGGCGGAACCGTAGACAGCTCCCCCACAGCCTACTCCTCTACAGCCTGGGCCATCTGGGGCCCCCTTGGGGTCGCTGCCAGGTTCTTCAGTCCCACCATTGGGTCCTTTTCCAGGCTACCAGACACCGGGTTACCCTACACCAGGGTACCCGATGCTAGGTTACCCATTGCCGGGGTGCCCCATGTGGGGATATCCAACACCAGGTTTTCACACACTGTGGTTCCCGATGCCGGGGTACCCAACATTGGGTTACCCACTAGTGGGCTACCCGCTGGCCTTCCAGCTTCCTCCTCCTGCTCTTCCCCAGCCGCAGGTGGATTATGAAACACTTTTTCAGTCCTGGTGGAACAGGGCCAAGGTTCAACTCATCTCAGAGTTTGACCAACATCAGCCGGTCACTACCTGTATGCCGGCTGGCCCGACTCCTACTCCTCACTCTCTCTTTCATTGAGACTCATCCCTCCACTTCGAGCCATATGTTGGGTGTTTCAATCATGGGGGACAGGATGAGCAGGACTACAGAACCTCAAAAGGAGGTTCCCCACCATCAGTCTCTGTCTCCGGACAGGAGCCCATCGTCTGCCTCTGAGTCTGATTCGTCGTCCTCAGGCTATGAATTCCCTCCGCTGGAGGCCCCTAAACCCAAGGAGACTCCCCCAGAAGACCCTTCCTTTATGGAAATCCTCAGGAAAGTACAGGATGCCAGCGGATGGAAGACCGAGGACCAAAATCCTCAGTGTAGAAGACTGGCAGAGCACCTTGATTTACCAGAGTGGACTTCGCTCTAGTTTTCCCCGTGGACGGGCAACATGACAATTTAGCCACCACCATTTGGCAGTAACCGTCATCTGTAGGAGCTGTTGCTAAGAAGGCAGATAGACTATACAATGCCCCGAAGGGTAAAGACCACATCAACGCCCACCCTAAAGCTGATTCCCTGGTCATTAATGCAGCTCACCACCTCTCTGCTAAGCCTAAGCATATGAGTACTTGTCCTCCAGATAAGGAGTCGAGGCAGCTGCGCCAGTATAGATGTAAAGATTACTCGTCCTCCACGTTGGCACTGAGGGTTCTGAATTACGTAGCCCACATGGTATGCTACCAGAAGGCTATCCTGGACCAGCTCAAGTTTGAGTTTGAGGCCTTACCAGATTCTGAAGCCAAGACCTATGTTGAGCAGACTGTTAGAATGGTGGAGAACACCTGCCATCTCACCTTACGCGTGACCTATGATGCCGTCGATGCTTCTCCTCGCAGCACTGCAGTGGCTGTTTGTTTACATAGACATTCCTGGCTGCGGGTGTCTGGATTCGCCCAGGATAAGCCTCCATCCTGGATGCCTTTCAAGGCTCAGTTCTCTTTGGAGGGAATGTCAAGGATATACTGACTGAATTGCGAGAGGGTGGGATAGCCCTCTGCTCCATGCAATCCCTGTACTGACCCAATACTAAGCTCTGGCAGCCTTTTCATTGCCAACAAAGGCATCTGACAAGGCAACAGCCCGCCAAGCGTCCGGGCAAACGTCAGGCTCCCTCCATGGGCCCCCCCCAGCCAAGTCTCACAGGGCTTCCGGGGGAGGGGCACTCCCCAACCCTCCCTCTGCTCTTGACTCGTGTACTGTCCCCTCCTCCTCCACTCCTAGTTCTGGAGGAGCCAGCAGGGACAGATTCACCAGTCACCTACCCGGGTGGAAGGCAATCATGGCAGAAACATAGAAACATAGAATTTGACGGCAGATAAGGACCACTTGGCCCACCCAGTCTGCCCATTTCCCTACCTACTGGATAAGCTGCAGATCCTAGTTAACCAGCAGCCTACTTCTTCCTACCCCACCCCTAGAATTGCCTTTTATGACTGTCCCATGCATGCTTGAATTCCACCACTGATTTTGACTCCACAACCTTCCTCCGGAAGGCCATTCCATGCATCCACAACCCTCTCTGTGAAAATACTCTTCCTTAAATTACCTCTGAGCGCCCCCTCTATCTTCAAATTGTGCCCTCTTGTTCTTGCACACCTCTTTTTTTGAAGATGTTACCCTCTTGGACTTTGTTGAGTCCCTTGAGGTACTTGAACGCTTCTATCATGTCCCCCCTCTCCCTCCTTTCCTCGGCTATACATATTAAGCTCCTTTCTTGCCTCTCTTCATATGTCTTCCGTGCAGACCCTGCACCATTTTAGTTGCCCTCCTCTGGACAGCTTCCATCCTGTCTATGTCTTTATGGAGATTGGGTCTCCAGAACTGCACAGTACTCAGATGGGGTCTCACCAGCTGTCTGTACAGAGGGATAATAACTTCCTGTTTTCTACTGGTGATGCCTCTCCTTTGCATCCCAGTATCCCCCCAGCCCTCCTTGCTGCCCTCTCATATTGCTTGCCCACCTTTAGGTCATCTGATATGACTACCCCCAGGTCCCTTTCCATTTTTGTTGTTGTTAGTATCTCACCCCCCATTGTGTACTCTTCCCCTGGGTTTTTGTTTCCCAGGTGCATTACCTTGCACTTCTTAGCATTGAATCTAAGCTGCCATACATTTGACCATTCCTCTAACCTTGCCAAGTCCCTTCTCATCTTTCCACCCCACCCTGTGCATCAACTCTGTTGCAGATCTTTGTGTCATCTGCAAAGAGACATACATTTCCTTCCAGTCCTTCTGCAATGTCACTTATAAAGACATTGAAGAGGACCGGTCCTAATACTGAACCCTGCGGTACCCACTAGTAACCCTCCTTTCTTCTGAGTGGACTCCATTTACTATTACTCTGTGTCCTATTCTCCAGCCAATTCTTTTACCCAGGCTATCATCTTGGGACCCACTCCCAGGCTGGTTAACTTGTGTATTAATCTTTTGTGTGGGACTGTGTCATATGCCTTGCTAAAGTCTAGGTGCCATGTCCAGCCCTCCCTGATCTACTACTTTGGTCACCCAGTCAAAGAAATCTATCAGATTGCCTGGCATGACCTTCCGCTGTGAATCCATGCTGCCTAGGGTCCTGTGCCCTCTGGCCTCTAGATACTCGACAGTTCTTTCCTTCAGAAGTGATTCCATCATTTTCCCTATCACTGAGGTTAAACTAACAGGTCTGTAGTTTCCTGCTTCTGCCTTGCTCCCACTTTTGTGAAGGGAATCACATCTGCCCTCCTCCAGTCCTCAGGTACCACCCCATCCTCCCATGATTTGTTAAAAGGGTAGTCAGTGGTGTCACTAGTTCTACTCTTAGTTCTTTTAGAATTCTGGGATGAATCCCATCAGGCCCCATTGCTTTGTCCACTTCAGTTTTAAGAGTTCTTTCAGAACCCTTTCTTCTGTAAATGGGCTGGTATCAACTTCTGCATCCAGAGTGTTTCTACTGTTTGTTTTATGTACCTCCCTCTTCATTTGTATATACTGAGCAAAAATATTTGTTTAGTATCTCTGCCTTTTCACAGTCTCCTCTGCCCACCTCCCTCCCTTTATTAAGCCTCACTATCCCTCCTTGGTCTTCCTTCGCCCTGATGTACCTATAAAAGGTTTTATCCCTTCTTAACCGAGTTGGCTATCTTTCCTCGGTTTGGGCCTTTGCTGTTCTGACTGCCTTCCCAGCCTCCTTTTGCTTTAACTGATACAGTCTCTGTCCTGCTCCTTCAGTGATTCCTTGTACTTCCTGAATGCTTTTTCTCTTGAACCTTCACTGCCACTTCCTTTGAGAACCATAGTGGTTTCTTACATCGTTTTGTTTTATTTGCTTCACACAAAGGCTCGTTACCTCTGTGATGGCAGTTTTTATTTTTCCTCATTGTTCTTCCACCCCTCCTTCCTGCCCATTTGCTAGTGCATTCCTTAGGCACTCACCCATTTTGGCAAAGTCAGCCCTCCTAAAGTCCAGTACTTTTGTCTTTGTATGGCTTGACTCTATTGCTGTGTTTATTGTGAACCATACTGTTCGATGGTCGCTAGTTCCCAGATTGCTACCCACTTCTACATCTGTGATCCTCTCTCCATCTCCAATTGAGAGAATCAAGTCTAATATTGCTCCCTCGAGTGGGCTCCAGTACTAGTTGTCTACAGCATGCCCTGTAGGGCATCTAGAATAACTCCACTCTTCAAGTGGCAGCTGCAACTGCACTCCAGTTAACATCTGGCATATTCAGATCACCCATCAGCAATATCTCCCTTTTTCTGCCATTCTAAGTATACGTCTATCATTTCCTTGTCCATTTCCTCCCCTGAGAAGGGGTCTGTATGCAACCCCATGCGGATTGTGGTGCCATTGCCTGTCTCCAAATTTACCCACAGTGCTTCTTCTCCTCCCTGTTTACCCTTTGTTCTGTTGCTTTTATTCCTTCCCTTATGTAAAGAGCTACTCCTCCTCCTCTTTTACCCTCCCTGTCCCTCCTGTAGATAGTGTATCCTGGTATGTTTACGTCCCAGTCATGGTTTTGTGTGTACCATGTTTCTGTGACTGCCACGATATCCAGATGTTCCTCCTCCATCAAGGCCACTAATTCAGGAAGCTTGTTACCCAGACTACGGGCATTGGTACTCATTGCTCTCCATTTTTTGATGGCTTTACCTTCTGTTGCAGCATCCCCCACTTACCATTCTACCTCGGTCTTTTTCTCATTTAGTACCCTGTTTTGAAGGGAGAGGCTGGGATTTTCCTGCTGCTTGTCAGTGCCTCCCCCTTTAACTAGTTTAAAAGCTTGCCAATGAAGCATTTAAACCGATTGCTCAGAAGACTTGTTCCCTGCCTGGACAGATGCAGACCATCCTGCCAGTATAGGCTGGTGTCCCTCCAGGTGGAACCCCAGTCCCCAATGAAGCCAAACCTCTGTGCTCCGCACCATTTTTTCAACCATTCATTAAACTGCATGGTGCTAATTACCTCGCCTCTCCCATGCCTTTGACAGGCAGCACCTCTGAGAAGGATACTGTGTGTGCTGTTTGTCTTAGGCCCTCCCCAACTCTGCAATGTCCTCCTGCACTGCTCTAATCTCATGATGAGTCAAGTCATTTGTCCCTAGGTGGACAATTACGTCCAGCTCAGACTCCCTTGCAACTGTTCTCGTGATCCTGAGGATGCGCTTCCTGACCCTCCAAGCCATGGCACCAGGCAGGCACCTTACTTCAGTTTTCCCAGCTCCCCCCAGTTCTATACCTCTAATAATTGAGTCCCCCACCAGGAGCTGCTTCTTTTCCCTTTGGTGTTCTCTGCCTCCTTCATGTGGGCCTCCCTTGTGACAGTTGTCATCAGTCTTCTCTGCGGGTGCATCCATAGGGGAGCTATGCTCCCCCAGAATGGTGTATGGATTGTGGAGTGGAACAATTGACTGGGTGTGCCTCTTTTCCACCATCCTCACCCTCCCTGAGCCCACTGTGGTCCAACTGCTGTGCTTTCTTCGCAGCCTCTGAGGTAGTGGTGGTGGCGGCGCTAGTGCTCCCTGGATGGGGGAGGTTCCCTTCCTACTGTCCAGTGTGGCCTGGGGGAAGGTTTCCTTACTACTGTCCAGTGCGGCCTGAAGACGGGCAACATCCTCCCTCAGGGCAGATAGTTGTCTACAAATAGGGCTGCATCTCAGCCTCCAGAAAGACTCCCGGAAGACTGCTGCCCCACAGCCATTACATTGCACTACTCCCCACATGTTTATCTGCTTTTTGTGTGTGTGTGTGCACGCTCGTGTGTGATTGGTTATATAGAAATATATATATTATACAATGTGTATGCTTATATTGTCAGTGCAGTGTGCTAGAGAGGATATGACAGTGATATGCACCTTGCACTCGTGAGGAAATGATGTCAGAACCTCAGGTATAAAGGAACTATTTCCAGGGTGGGTGGGGTGAGGGTGGGAAGGTTGGGCCTAAACTGTGCCCTCACAAAACAATCAGCTAAAAGCTCTCACCCACCGCTGCGATGAGTGCCTTCCTGTCAGCAAGATACCCTACACAACAGTTTGACAGAGAAAGTACCCTGCTAATCAAACAGAGAAAAATCCAGACATCCAAGTCAGACACAGGTAAACCTCTCCAGCCCCAAAACAGCCTGGTGGTTTGTTAGCCACAAAGAGTCATGGGTCCTTCAGTTCATAGCTCAAGGTCACACATTGGAATTTGTAGAGACCACCAGAAGATCCCCCAGGTCACTCTCACTACCGGAAAGGTCATATCCTGCTCATCAGAAGAGAGATCAAGGCTCTGCTGGAAAAGTCAGCCATAGAGCCCGTTCTTCAGGGCCAAGCCAGAAGGTGGTATTACTCCCACTTCTTCCTGGTACCCAAAAAGTTGGGAGACCTTCGACCAATACTAGAGTTCAGCATGCTCAATCTGTAAGTAGAGTACAAGAGATTCCGCATGCTAACTCTCCCAGGTCAACTACCACTGCTTAAACAGGGACACTAGCTCTGCGCTCCAGATATGCAGGCTGCGTATCTGCATATCCCTGTCTTCCCAACCCCTGACGCTTCCTCAGGTTTTCCTTCCAGTAGGAGCATTTTCAGTTCACTACCCTCCCCTTTGGCCTTTTCTCTTAACCCAGGGTGTTTACCAAGTGCCTAGCGGTGGTGGCAGTGGCTGTGCGACGCCAGGGTCATTATGTATTCCCATGCCTCGACGATTGGCTCCTGTTGGCTCCGTCAAGGGACAGCCTGGAATCCTCTCTGGCAGCTCTGTTCCATCAAGTGTCAAGTGGGTGAACTACCCCAAGTCTCACCTAACACCTTCTCATCGACTCCAATTCATTGGAGCAGTGCTGGACACAGCCCAGGGTTAAGCCTATCTCCCCTTGGACAGGGTGAAAACACTGCAGACACAGGCCAGGCAGGTGGCTTCCAGATGGTGGTTCATGGCCAGGTCCATCTTATGCTTCCTAGGCCTTATGGCAGCTGCTATTCCTACTGTTCCTCTAGCCAGACCCCACATGCGTGTCATGCAGTGGACACTTCAAGTGCAATGGGACCAGAGATCGGATGACTGGACCACAGGGTCCTGGTTTCCAACCCAAGGTGACAGGATCTCCTCTGGTGGCAGGATCTGAACAATCTCTGCCCCGGGGGTCCCTTTCCAGTCTTCCCTTCCGGACCAGACCATGACAACAGGTGCCTCTGATCAGGGCTGGGGTGCTCACTTAGGGAATCGCAGGACCCAGGGATCCTAGTCTTAGCAGGAGCTCTCCTTGCACATCAACATGCTGGAGATGCGTGCGGTGTTGTTTGCCCTTCAAGCCTTTCAGTTCTTTCTCCTTCCAGTCTCATTACTGGTCCAGTCAGACAATGTGTGTAGTCTGCTATGTCAACAAGCAAGGAGGCACGTGGTCGTATCCCCTATGCAGGGAGACGATGCTTGTTTGGAATTGGGCAGTTCAGCGCCACCTTCAGCTCATGGCAGTGGATGTCCCAGGTATCCAAAACGTCCTAGTGGACACTGTCAGCCACACTTAGGCAAGGGCACTCAAGGGGGGAACTTAGACAGTCAGTGGCCAAAGACATCTTCAACCTTTGGGGTTACCCAGATCTAGTTTTGTGTGCCTCCCCATGCAACGCAAAACTACCCAGTTTGTGATCGCTCGTTCCCGGGCCTGGTGTTTTTTGGCGAGACATGCTGTCTTTTTGCTGGACAGGAAGGTCCTCAAACGCTTTCCCTCCCTTCCCGCTACTGCAGAGGGTGCTGCTCAAGCTGCAGGTGGAGAGGGCTCACATGGTTTTGGTAGCCCCATATTGGCTGTGCCAGATTTGGTTCCCTTTGCTCCAGCAATTGGCGGTGGAGCCTCCAGTTCCTCTGCCACAACCTCCTGACCCAGAAACAGGGCACCGTGGCTCACCAAGGTCTCGGGTTCCTTCACCTTCATGCGTGGCTCCTTCGGACATAGTAGCCTCATGCTTTGGTGTATTCTCTAGAGTCACTCAGGTTCTTGTGGAGGCCAGAAACCCATCCACAGGGACCACATACACTATGAAGTGGAAGAGATTCTCTATCTGGGCAAACACTAAGGGTTGGGACCCCTTTGTGTGTCCTGTTCCTCAGGCCGTGGAGTATCGCTTACATCTCTCTGACCTAGGACTCCACTGTTCCTCACTGAAGGTACACTTGCCTGACATTTCCGCCTACTATCCTCTGATAGACAGCAAGACCTTGGCTCAGTTGGAGGTTCCCGCACTTTTCTTAATGGTATCTTCAACATGAAACCCTCAGTCAGGAACCCTGTTCCTCCTTGGGATCTGAACTTCATACTTGAGAAACTCACTTTGCCTCCCTTTGAACCATCCGCGAGTTGTGACCTGCGGTATCTGTCTTGGAAAGCGCTGTTTTTAGTTGCCATTACTTCTGTTTGAATGGTTTCTGAGCTTCAGGCAATTATGTGTAAGGAGCCCTGTTCAGTTTTTCACAGAGACTGGGGGGGCTCTGCGTACAAATCCTAAGTTTTTACCAAAGGTGGATTCTGACTTTACCTTGAATCAGACCATACATTTGCTGGTGTATTACCCTGACCATTCGAATCAAGGGGAGGCTATTCTGCACATATTGAAGGTGCACAGAATTTTACGTTACTGCACAAATTGAACAAAGTCAGTCCGCAAAACAGATCAGTTTTTCATTTCCTTTGTGCCCAAGAGAGAGGGCGTGGCAGTTTCAAAACAGTGCGTATCCAGGTGGTTGGCAGACTGCTTATGTTTTGTCAGAAGTATAATGAACCACTTCCATGGGAAGTTAAAGGGCATTCAGTCAGAGGCATGGCTGCCTCTACCACTTGTTTCAGAATTGTCTCTGCCGCAAACATCTGTGTGGCAGTCCTTTGGAGCTCTGTCCACACCTTCACTAAGCATTACAGTTTGGACATTGCCTCTAGGTGCAGGGCTGGCTTCCGACTAGCTGTCCTTCAAGGCCTTCTTTCTTAGACCCTGTCTACTGCAGATCTTTTCTTGCCTCATGTGTTCAGTCTTTGCCTGACTTACACTGTTTGGGACTCAGTCCTAATGGTTATTGCCTACTGCAAGAGCCGTCTCGAAGTAAGATAGTATAGTTACATAAGAACTTACCATAAAAGTAGACCTTCGAGAGAAGCTCTTGCAGCAGGCAAGGTTTTCCATCCTTCCCCCTGCTGCAGTTTCTTCATTCTGCCTTTTTATTGGCTCCAGGAGCCCACTCCTTCCTCTTCTCGCACCTTCTTAGGTCTCCAGCAGGAGAACTGGAGGGCAAGGGGAGAACTGGAGGGTGGGCATGGGGACTGCCCACTATATAGTGCCGGACCGACATCGCTATCATGAAGCCGGGTGGGCGGTCTCCTGCCAGACACTGCTAGCTAAGTTTTCTGTGTGGTCCCAGTGCCTGGCGGCTCCATCCTAATGGTTATTGCGTACTGCAAGAGCCTCTCTTGAAGATGTACTGTTACGGTAAGTTCTTACATAACTGTATTTTCTTGTGCTGCATGAGCGATGGCACTACTGCAGCACAAGTTATAACAGTTTTGTGCGGTTAACGCTTCTCGAGCCGAGGCTGCCATTGTTAGCGCTGTCAAACAGTTGTTTAGTTCGTTTCTGACAGCGGTAACATAAAACTGAGAGATGGCAGCTGCTACTCAGTCACATATCTTCTTAGGGCAAAAATCATCTCTGATCTCCGACTGCTTATTTAAAATGTATGATTGCCCATACACTATAAAAGATTTTGTATGAGCAGTTGTACACAAACAGACTGTGACTGAATCTAGAGGTGTCCTTGGTAACAGGAGACCTCTTGAGTCAAACACAGCCTTGTAATGTATGACTGCTCATACACAATCCTCTATATTTTCGGCTGTTAAAGCCATCAGAAGACCGAAGTTTACTAATGGTCTTCCCAGCAAGCTCGCTGCCATCTGTAGTTAGTATTTCATAAAAGTACTGCTGTTGTGCCTGTCTGCGAGGGGAGTGGGGGCATGCGGGTGGATAGTACTTTTTAAACTTTGAGACCTCTTGCCAGCACATAGGAAGCATATTAAAATACAGTATAACGCAGGTGACGGTTCTCCCATAGAGTTAAAGCACAGTAAGACCGAGTTTGAAAGGGCTTTTCTGTTCTGTTTTACAAACATTTTAAAACCACATACTATAAAACATAGGTGACCACACACAACTCGCCCTGTGTTTCTGTCTTGGGGGTTGAAATAGTAGCATGGACCTCTCGAGCTTCGTTCTTGAGGTCCTTAAGCTTTTATCACAACCCCTTGATGGAAATGCAGGTTCATAGTGTCTGGTAGCCCATACCTAGTCCTTATATTATTTACTAGTGTCCCTGTTTGACCTTTAGATGCTGTTTTCTCTTTGATAATAATTATGGTTTCCCACTTGTTATTTGCTGCTGAATTCTTTGTGCTGTGCGGAGCTGCATCAAACGAAATGCTTGGGTGATGTATGTGTCTCTTAAAGAGAAAACGGGGCTCCAAGTGATGTTTGTGTAACTGTATAAACGGCAGTTTCATTTTCTGGACAGTTTCCAGCCTGACCTAAAGCATTTTTTTTCTTCCATGAAATGTTAAATACTGTGAAGCATGTGGTCAAATTTTGCAGACCCAGCAAACTGAAACAAAATATAATATGCTGGGAATCCTATTAAGTGTTGAAATTCATCCAGGAGCTCTAGTCTAGGTCTAAAAACAGGAGCTCTACAGCAGTAGCGTTCATGTCACTTGATGTACTGAGAAGTACAATATTCAATTTCTGAGTAGTGGCACTTGCACAATGTCGTTGCCAAATACAATCTGCATTCCAGACTTATTCCGAGAAAGAAAAAGGAAGTAGAACTTCTTGATCTGCTGAAATGGGATGAAGAGGTGTGATAATTACTGGTTTACATTTTTAATACACACACGACCGTGTTGTAATTATGTGTTACAACTAGACGTAAGTATTTGGGACCACGCAGCATAGGCTCACAACTCAATTAAAAATGCTACCCAGTAGTTATAGTAAAACATATGTTGGCGTATGTAACACAGTTCATACATAACTGTGTTGTGTGCTGGTTTTATAAACCCCTTGAGCTTTGCTTTTCAGGGAGGGGGTTATGTAGCATCATACACATAAGCTTTGTTTAAAATTCTGGTTACACACCAACTCGTGTATTCTTCACTGTGTTCTACCCTAAGGAGTTAAAGCCCATGGATATACTTTTTTTTATTGTTATTTCTTCCCTGCTGGCCCCCACCTGCCCTCACGACTGCACCTGTCCTCTGGCACAAAGGGTGGGCAAGTGCCTGCTTTTATAGCCTATGCCTGTGTTGCTCAGAGATGTGCTGGCAAAGTACGTGGACATGGCTGTCAGACAATGTCTTTCCTTCCCAGGGCCCAAGCATCTGCCCTCCACAGTGTGCCTGTCTCGGGCAACAGTTTGTAAATAAAGACTTCTAAAATGGAAGCCAGCCTGTCAATGCAGCAGTTACACAGCCGCTCACAGTGTCAGCAACCCGGGTTGGGGAACAAGCCTGAGGGGAGGAGGATTGAGCAACCCAGAGGATGCTTTCCTCCAGGAACGAGAGTTCCAAGCCTCCTGGGTGCTACCACCACCTGGATGACCACAGGTGAGCAGGTGTACAGGCGGGGGGGGTGCCAAGAGAGCTTTAAGGTACTGATGCACACGCGTGTGTCTATGTACTGCTAGCTACGGTTAGTTGGCAACCTGAGGGTGGGGCAGAACAAGAACAGAAGTCCCCCCATTGCAGTATGATGCTGGCTTCCGCTCTGCAAGCCCAGCACTGCCGACCTTGGCACCCACCTCTGGACTGAGCAGTACCTTCGATGGGGTATGGCTCACCCCATCAACCCTGCCGTTTGGGTAAGCCAGAGAGGAGCAAAGAGGTAAGGAGTAAATCTGAGAGAACGCAGGTGATGGGGCTAGAGGGGAAAATGGCTGATGAAGGCAGGATGGGGAGCTGAGAGCAAAAAAAAAAGTAAATGTGTAAGGTAAATCAAGAAATATGATTGGTCAAATGTCATCACATGACCATGCGTTATTCTAGCACAGGTCAGAAATGCTGATCTTTCTAAACCCAATTACTTGGTTTTAAAATAAAAAATTAGGGGAACTTTTTTTAATTGTAGTCAGGTACTTGAGGGAGTATGTAATCGTAGGATAATAGCTCTTCTCAGTCAAGCAAATCAGTTGGCTATGCTTTGAGCCTCAGTTCTTAAGTAGTGCTGTTATTCCATAACAACATATACTCTGTTGTGCATTATTGTTAAATAAACAATGTGCCTGACCCCGAGTTGGCCTTACCATGGGATTCCAAGGCTTGAGAAGCACAGTGCCGCCGTACCCACCCATTGATATGCTTTTATTTTTTTTTAAATAAAACAAAAAATATGCTTCCTGTATTCTTTGCATTTGATACCAGACTTAGTAGTTTACATTTTATAGTATTTTTACATTAATATACCTTCATGATTGACATTGTTGTACCTTCAGACGTGATGAGTTTCTTTGAGCTGCCTTGTTATGGGATTCGTTGGTTTTCTAATCCCCCATAACATGTACACTGTGTTTTGATTGCAGAGTAATATGAATACCTAAGAGGGTGCTGGTGACATGAGGCAGATTCCATTCCTCTTTTACTGTTGCTTACTGACCCAGTCATCAGAATAAGCTCATTAAAAACCTGAACTGCTAAAAGCAATCACAGATATACTGTACATACATCCTTTATCAGCTAGACTCGGAACTTAATGCGTCATTTTTCAATTGAGTTTTTGCAATAACTAGATAGTTGTATCACCCCTTGAGTGAAGAGTGCAGGAACTTGCCTGCATGTAGGCTACTATCTTGACAGTTCCACCATTCACCCAAAGTTGGGGTTTGCCTCTACAGGAGGTAAAGGGGACCAGATAAAAATGTTGCGTAGCCTGCTGGGCCTGTATTTTATCATATCACAAAAGAGCTGTGTTGTGGTCAGAATAGAGGTGACCTTGCTTGTTCACAGATGCCCCATGCCCAGAGATAAGGGGAGTAATATAATTTAGTGCACTGGAAAGAGTGTACTGTAATTATTTGTGGCTTGTCAGCTGAAGCCCTCTGAAGCCCCCAAGTGATTCAGATCTGGAAACTACACGTTTCTGTAAACTAACCCTAGCCAGCATCAGAGAGAGATCTCCCCCCCAACTTCTCCGACAGTACTGAAATTGCATCAGTTTGTCATGCAGTGGGCATGCCAGCTCCACACAATATCATTTGCTTGCAGATGGGCCTGGCCGCGGAAGCTCCAAGACACATTCTTTGGTATCTGACTCTTGCCCTGCGATTTGTCATGTCTCTGGTGCTATCAGTGTGCAGCAATTTTAATAGGCTCTGATGGTTTGCTTGTGGAAGCCAGGAATGCACTGAAGATTGTGTCTACTATCTTTGCATGGCATGTAGTGTGGTGAAGTCTTCTCTGTTGGTTACAGCCAACCTCCCACTGAAAGAGTTGTTAAAGTTTCCTGCCCTGTTTTGTTGCTGAAATGTAGTGCTGAGATGGCATCTCTGGTTCTGTTCAATTTTTTTATGTGGTGTACTGTTTGTTGGGAGCACAGCTCTTTTTGTTGATTAGTTTAGTTCCACTCCATAGTTCTGTTATCTTATTTATTCATTTAAAAGCAGTTAATTATTAACTAGAGTAGATGGCAACATCTCGTTTCCTCAAGTGTCCTGGGCAAATTATATAATCTTGATCTAGTTCCACATATCTGGCTAACCACTGTAGTGTATTCAAGGGTATGATTGAAAATTCTAGATAAGCCAGCCCGTCGGCACAGCAGTAGTGCTACTGCTCGTGACGCCGGCGACCCAGGTTTGGGTGCAGTCTCGGGTGGATGGGGGGTGGCCGGAGGGAGGAGGGAGGAGGATAGAGCGTCCCACAGATCGCTCTCCTCCTGTGGGATGGGAGGGCAGCCATCCCCACTGCAGTACCGTCACATGGGTGCACACTGGTGGAGGTGCAGTTCGGGGATGTTGTGGGAGGGGAGGAAATCAGCTGAGTTCTGAGTGGCTGCATGCTTCTGCATGCTTGTGTCCTTTGGATCTCTTCATGTGCCAGCTTCCGTGGGGGACAGGAAACAGAAAAAGGAAAAAAAAAAACAGTCGAACCCGGCGACGGCTTCTGGCAGCTAGCCACCCGGCAACTGAAAGTGGAGGAACCCATGAAGGCGCCCGACGAAGACTTCAAGCAGGTGGATTGGGGGCTGCTCCCTTCCCATCGGGGGATAAACCTAGGCAGCGTGGAGGTAGCCTGGGTAAGACCAGTGGGTAAGCGTAGCCCTTGACTTCGGATGCCTAGAAGGACCTGGAGCGAGAGGTAAGGCCATGGTGAATGTAGGGGAAAGAAACTGGCAAATAAAAAAAAAAATAAAGTTCTGGATAGACTAAAACAAAATTTACCTTTATAACTAAACTCTTGGTGCTACAGATGTTAAAGGAGCAAATACATAACGGGGGGGAGGACTATTGTGAGACTCCTCAGTGTCAGCAAAAGTATGTATTTAAACATTTTTAATTGGCTGGCAAAAGAGGAGTACCATCCTCAAACAACAAACTATGAAGATTTAATTGACCCTTACAGGTCATCATTTTAGCATGCATCTAGTTTTAATCGTTTCTGGAATGCTTTTCCAGGAACTGGATACATGTTTAAAATGTATAAACAAATTTTTTTCTTATAGGTCGTTACTTTCCACTTGCAAATAAGGTTCTATTGATGGAGGATTCTAGTCTGTGGAATGTTGTTGATATTATTAGCTATAAGATGGTAATTGCTACAAAATTTACTTTATTACCTTGATGGATGTAAATGTTTGGTAGTGTTGCTGAAGTCAAACAGAAACACAACTGAAGCAGAAGCTGAACAGAAACATAAATCAGGAGAGATGTATACCGTAACAAATACATGAAGTGACACCAGGGTAGTCCAGTCTTAATGGTTGTTCTCATGTACTACAGATTCTAGTTTGAGCCTCTTTGAAATGCTTCTGCTGTTTGTTCTTCCTCCTTAAAGAGCACCTTTCCTGGATTTTTCCCTAGCCAGCCAAATCATCAGAAGGCTGCCTTACCTGACTGGGAGTTCCGCCATAGTAGTTGTACAGTTTTCTCTTTAGTCCCCTAAGGAAGGGAAGGGATCAAATTTTGCCCTCGAGAGGGCTAGCCGCTCGATCCCTTCCACTTCCTGATTGCCGATGCTATCCCCATGCTTCCTTGTTTTCAAGTAAAATGGCTTGTTACTTGGATTACTGACTTGGATTTGTACTAAAAGTCAGGTTAAAATAGTAAAAATAACTTTTAAAATAACGCCCCATAGGCTTGAATGGAGCACATCCCCACGCTAGGCATATAATTACATCACATAATTGTACAGCTTCTATGGGGGAACGACCAGTCAGGCAAGGGAACCTCCTGATGATTTGGCACTGCACCAAGAAAGGTGCTCTTTAATACATACTGTATTTCTGTTTGTGTTGGATTGGAAGGCTGTTAAATGCTGCAGTCCATATCTGAAAATAATTGTGCATTTATTGCAAGGTTCATAACTGGGGACTGCTCCTTGCAGGAATTTGTCCAAGTGTCAGTCTTAGCTTTTGCAAGCTAATTCATAACAGTTTCCCTATAATCAGTTGTTGCGCTATACTCCTAAATCATTTATCTGTCCATCCAGCCATGTGCTGAATCAGTTTGAGCCAGTCCTAAATAATAGTTGTGCGCAGCTCCTGCTATTTATCTGGAATGTCCCAGGAAATCTTTGTAAACCCATAAATTTACAGTGAAAATGTGACAGAGCTGCATTTTTTTAAACAGTTTTGTTGTTGCATTCAGTGCACTGGGCTGAAATTATGTTGTTTAAAAATTAAAAAAAAAGAGGCTTCCTAGAACTGTTGTGGGGGTGGGGGAGAAACAAAACAAAAAATAACTTCTGTACTTTAATAAACCACCCATGAAAGAAACTAACTGGTGGTATATTTTCCTAAGTAATATTTTGCAGTCTAGATAACTTGTGAAATTTGCCATTCATACCACGACCATCCTATGAAAGTTTCAGTTGTGCTGGTACTTTTCACAGATTTCTAATCATGTCATCTGTAGCTACAACTCCCCTCCCTCTTCGGCCTGTCCTGCCAAGTGACTCGTCTGCTCAGATGGGAGTGGACTTGGCTCTGGGCGAGTCTCATGTCTAGGGGTATTGGAAAGTTATGGCTCCCCAAGAACCCCCTTGCAAACACTTAGCATGAACAGCCTTCTTCCGTTTAAGTGTCAGAAACAGTTATGATGGCACACAGTCGCTCTCTATACCAGATTGATTTGTGATCCCTTTTACTCAGGGGATCAGGGTTCAAGGGCAGCACTTATCATGCACTTTATAATTCATTGCTGGGACATATAGGGTCGGTGCCCTGTAACATAGTTCACCAGTACTTGGGCCACATTTCATTTGAGTGCTATTGGCACAGTCACATACCACTCCTTACTTGAGAGTCTTAACATTCCTTGCTGTTATCTTTGTGCCCCTATTCTCCACCCCATCTGACATGGGAGCTACTATTACCCCATTTAGGTACATGTTTGGAGTCCATACTTGGCTCTATTTCTGGAACCCCTTTATTGATAGTATAGTCCCAAGCAAGCCTTGGCCCATCCTGAAAGATAAGACTGAACTGAATTTTCTTTTGTTGACTGGGTAGGCCCACTGAGACTAGAAGTCCCTTTTTCAGACGGTAACCAACTAAAACTGAACCAGATTAGGCTGTTGGTGGTATTTTTAGTGAATGGGGCAAATTTGGCCAGAACACTGGGGAAATTCCCTATCTCTTATCTTAAACATATGCAACGTTTAAGTCTTATGGCTAGATGGAAGAATTGACCCTGGGTTATGAATTCAGATGTTCCAGTTACTTGAAATGGTTAGGACAAATGGGAATGTTTGGTTACAGTGCTATTATTACCTTCCTGGACTGGTTGATTCTCTGTGTTTACAGTTGGGTTTCCATGTCATACACAGGATTGTAGAGGAACTTCCTGCAATATTAATATTAAAGTTTTTTTTCCCTTTTCCTTTTGTTTGCTTCTTTAGACTTATTGATAGCATTATAACGCTCATAGCTTTAGGTATTAGCATGCAGAAACCATGTGAAAATTGTTTTTTTTTTTTCTAATTATAACTGTTTCCCAGACTGTATTGTGTTTTCCATCTCCCGACCCATTCTTTTTCTGCCTTCCTTATGATTTTCCTCTGGAGAAGCCCCGCCCAGACGGAGCGAAACGTAAGGTTTTTCCCATACTTTTGGGTGTAGCTGTCTCAGTGTGAATTTCCTTCCCTTCATACTTTTTTTTTTTCTCTGTCTCATTTTAGCACTAGGAATTTCTTCCGTGCTTCTTTAATGCTAAAATAGTCCAGCCAAATATCTGCACTTACATATTTTGTGGACTGTTTCTTCTCATGTAAGTTATGTCTTTTTATATTGGATAAATAAAAATATTTGATATCAAGACAACACATGAATTTACAAGCCTTTGATTTAACCGTCCAGAATGGGTGCTTTGTTTTTTTTTGATTTGTGTTTCATTAAGTGGTACACGAGCACCATTCTATTTGGATGGTTCCCGGGAGCGACTTGTCAGGGCGACTTGTCAGAGGTGTCAGCGTGGCTCAGTTGGTAGCACATCCGCCTCTGGACCAGCAGGTCGTGGGTTCTCGTCCCACACCGGGATTGGACTTGCACCTAAAAATCGCTGGCATCCGAGTGCAGTATTGGGGGGTGCTGTACTGCTGGGGTGTGCCGCCCTTCGATGAGAGACGTTAAACCGAGGTCCCTTCTGCCCATCCTGGTGTTGTCCTGGTGGGTGTCCAGGTGGAAGTAAATAACCAGGCACTCTTCAAAGAGTAGGAAACATTCCTGTGTCCTGGCCAACATTCCCCTTCCCATAAACCGGTTCATGCAATTATCCAGGCTGTGTGTGGGTGATGATGTGCGATATGGCTGCCACCACACATTGTCACTTCACTACCAGTCTAGCATTGCTTGTAAAGCGCTTTTGGATGTATGAAAAACGCTATATAAATGCTGATTCTTCTTCTTATTATTATTTTGATTGTTTTTCCTATGATTTTCCTGAAGAACCTTTGCATGACTGTATAATATTGTCTTTTTTTTAAATGTTGCTCTTTTTTCCTTTGGTGATCTATTATTATGTATGGTTTTCTTTCCCTTAATAAACACCCCTACTCTTACTGAGAAATGCCATGGGATCTTTAACGTCCACCTGAACAACCACCAGAACAGGCAGACAGGATCTTCGTTTAATGTCTCATCCAAAAGGCAGTACCTCAGGAGTGCAGCATCCACCTCATGATGCACTGCAGTGTCAGTATTGAGATTTCCCAAAGTGCCTGGTGTGGGACTACATTCTCTTTACCTTAGTATGGTTACTGCCTCAGCCAGTTACCTCCTACAAAATCCCCCCGTTAATCATGGTTCCTTTAGCTCCTCATCAGATCACAGCTCCATGCAGTTCCCTCAGCACCTTCAGAGAACCCTTCAGGCCTGAAAGCCATTGATGCATATTCCTTGAGGGGGTGCCCACATGAGGATTTGCTTTTGCCTTCCTAAGCCATTTCCAGCTGTCTGCACCCCTTGCAATTCACACGCCATCTGCCCAGAGGCCTTTAAACTCAAAACTGGCTGTGCCCTATGCCAACCAGGTGGATCCAAGAGGGAGGTCTGGACACTTGAGGACACACATATGATACCCAGTGAAGGTGCCTCTGTGTGCAGTACCATGGTCTTTAAGTGCTGCTCAAAAAGGTTTGTGACTGACTGCAAACTCATGGCTACCACATCCTTCTTGGATTGGACACTCAGCAGAACCCCCTGAGCGTCACAATCTGATACCGCCCCCCTCAGTGTTTTACAGGCAGTGAGAACCAGCCAGTGGTTCTATGCCACTCCGACCCTGGCACCTTGCCACTAAGTCAAGACCGCTGGACTTCTCTGACTCTCGATGGTGCCCAGAAAAGACCCATGAAGGAACCTATGCCACTCCAACTTTAGCACCCTTCCACTGAGCCAGGGCCATTGGACTCCCTTCCAGCCCCCAGGACCCGAGTCTGCACTGCTGCACTGATACAAATGTCTGTTATTGATCAGTGTTTGTTTATAAAATGTTTATTATTGCAAAATTAATAAAGTTTATTAAATTGCAAACAAAAGGTGCCTTCAACCACCTGAGAAGGCTGTATATCCTGTGATGACCATACACCCTGGAGTGAGCTATTTAAAAGACAAAAGTTATAAAAAGCTCTGCATTAGGTCAGTGGGAATTAAGAACAGTTGACACCAGCTGGCCTGGTTGCGTGGAGGACTGAGGCATTTTAACGCTTTGTCTCCTGCCATGCGAGTGTCTCGTATTTGGGAATGAGCATGGGTTGCCAGAGGTCAGCTGTGAAGGGAGAGGATCGCGTGTTCCAAGGACTGCTCTCCCTTCCAGTGGTGGGGTGGCCAGCTGTGTTGGCCTCTTACTTACAGCAGATGGAGGTCTGGTGGTAGTGCAGGTTATCAAGTGGCTGGAAGGCGGGGCCATAGCTTTGAAGTGTTTGTGCGCCTCCACATACATGTCCTGATGTGTTGCCACAGCAGAGAAAAGGGAGAAAATGGAAATTGGGACAGGTGGACTTCATGAAGCTCTGCCCGCTCCCCCACAGCCTGCACCACTGCCTGACTGCTGGAGCAGCCTTGGTTGTGCACCGGGCGGGAGGAGCACCTCGTCATGGTGGGGGGGGGGGATTGTGGTGGGCTCAGACCTGGTGGGTTGGGGGAGGCAGGCATTGGTCATGGCAGCGGGGACAGGGCTGAGAGCTTGCCCACCTGCCCCAGCTGGAAAACAAGTTGGATAGAAAAAAGTTGAAAAACAATTAGTTCTAGGGATGTGGATATGTTGTTCTATCCATATGTATTGGCATGTCCTTTCCCTTTAAATATCTTGCCGGAAGTCTTTAAGCTGGCTTCTCTCACCCACCCAGGTGGTATATCCCTCGGCTCCGCCCCTTGATGCCAGATCTTCCTTTTCACTTGGAAGAATCAGGTTCCCTCCTTACCACTCCTGCGTTGAGTAGGAACTGGCGCTTAAATCTTTGGATTGTTAACCAAAACTTAAACTCATTAGAGTTTCACCGTTACAGTCTTCGATCATGACAGCGATGGAGGACAAGTCCTCACCCAGGTTCCACCGGTGCCCCTGCGGGCAGAAAATGTCTTGTACTGACCCGCACGCCACGTGCGTCTATTGCCTGGGTCACGCTCACGATACCCAGGCCTGCGATTTCCAGCTGAATGTGTTAGACATTCGTCTCACCCGCTTACAGCTCAGCCGACCGGAGAAACGGAACCCGCCGGTAAAATCTAAAGAAGCCCGTTGGGTGGTCTCCGTGGCTGTGAGGTCTGCTGAACAACTCGCGTAAATGAAGGCTTTCGAAGAGGAGGTGGCTCGGGCTGCCAATCAGTCTACTTCAGCTTCAGGCTTCAGTCTTCATCCCGCTCAAGCTGGGCTTCACCTTTACAGGCTCCTTCAAGGAGTTGTGCCAGTCTCTCCTGACCAAGAAAGAGGGCCCGTCGGCTTCGCACAGCTCCTATTCCCGTAAAAAGGAAAAAGATTCCAAGGAGTCGAGAGAAGGAGAAGACTCAATGTCGTCGTTCTTGGGATTGAGAGTGGTCTCATTCCCAGGAATTTCCAGTTTTGACTTCATTCAGGATTGCGGCCTCGGCCGCTGGCTTCATGGTGCCCCATCAGGTCAGCCAGCTAAGACACAGGACGGCGACCTGGTCAAGATCATTATCGACCCTGTTGACCTGTTGTCACTAGATGAGGCCGACAATTCCTTGCTCAGGACTCCAGTCCTGCCTGGACCTACCATGGAGTAGACCCAGCCTGCTGGGAACCTCTTCACAGTCCCTGTCCCTGACCTGGAGGAGCCACGGGGTCTCCCCGGCTCCTTCTGAGCACCCCTGTTGGTCCCCCCGACAGTCAAGGACTAGGTCTCTGTCATCTTCATAGCACAAGTTGAAGAGAACATACAAATACCACTCTGGGCGTTCCAAAAAGTGGTACCACCGCTATTCATCCTCATCCTCTTTGGAAGAGGAGAGGCTTTGGCGCAAGTTGCATGGACGCTACGAGGATCTTATGTGGCAACAGTTGGTGTTGGCTGGTCCGAATTTGACCTTGGCTTCCACAACGGCCATCACATGGCTTTCGCCCTCTAGGCCGATGCTGGCTCCTCTGGAGCTGGCCAGCACTGTCACTCTGCCTGCAGAGCCAGTGAAGGCTCTCCTGGCTCTGCCGAAACTGGCCTCTCTGCCGATTATGGTGGAGCCGCCACCTAAACAGCCTCCTTCAGGGCTCCTGTCAGGGAGTCTTGGCCTCCTAAAGGCCTCCCGCACAGGCTGTCTGTCACTCTTACTCCCGACTATCCATGGCGGATGGAGGGCAACACAGGTGGTTGGCTGATCTATCCGGAGTCCGAGGACTCCTCTCTGCATTCCCGTCTGCTCAACGAGGAATTGCTTGGGGGTCTCTCGACAGAGGAGGTTCCCACGTCCTTCATGGGCATCCTCTGTCTCGTCTCTGAATCCAGGGAATGCCTTTGGAGCCTGTTCTAAAATAGGCTTGATAGCCCCTAACAGACATTCTGGATAAAGGGGACTCTCTGACAGAGGCCTTCCCAGTGGCCAAAGCCATTGCTGGCCCAGCCCTGGAGCTTTGGCAGCACCCTGCCTCCTCTTTGCGCCTTCAGTCTGGATGTCCCACAAATGTGCGTCTCCCATCGACTCCCCTTCTGTGTTCACAGAGCACCCCTCGGCCGAAGGGTTGATGACCGACTTTGTGTTTCGGCGCTCAGGCAATTCAGGACACACTGATAGGCCTCCGGACAAAGAGTCCAAGAAACTGGACCACTCTGCCAGGAAAGTCTATGCTGCCTCTTCACTTGGTCTCCATCAGGCAAGCTCGGCTGTCGTCATGGTACACTTCTCCCATGCCCTTCTGGGCTCTCTAGATGAGGTGCTTCCTCATCTTCCCATGGACCTTCTGACTACTGTCAAGCAGATCCGGGACTGGGGTCGGGCTGTTGCGAAACAGCAACTCCAAACTTCTCTGGACACTGGGGACTCCTGTGCCCATTCCGTAGCGGCCGCAGTAGCCATGCGCCGCAGGGCATGGCTGAGGATCTCAACCTTTACAGCAGACACCCAGCACAAACTAGCTGATGTACCTTTCCTGGGCACTGACTTGTTCAGTCCATCCAGGGGTTGATGGTCACCTTCAATGCATCGAGAAGTCCAGTGCCACCTTGGACTCCGTTGCTTCTGCCCAGTAGGAATCTCAGGGTTCCAAGAAGCAGAAGCACAAGCCCTTTTGCCCTTCTGCCCCTGCGGCCAAGCAGCCCGAGTACCAATCTGGGCAGCAGCAGCAGGCTCAATCCTGGTGTCCTCTGCCCAAGTCGGGGGCATCGGCGGCCCGTAAGCTCAGAGGGAAGGGTCCTGTGGCCAGATCCTCCTCCTCCTCCTCCTACAGACATGCACAGTGATGGGATGGGGGTGACCACCCCCATGCCCGTCACGCCCACTCTTGTTCCTCCCATGGGGGGGCCGACTCCACCACTTTCTTTCTGCCTGGTCTGCTGTTACAATGGACAAGTGGGTTTTGGAAGTGGTCGGTCAGGGTCTACCTCTGGAATTCGAGCAGTACCCACCAAGCTGAGCCCGCGCCCCATGGGAGGAGAAGTTATCCATGGACACTTGGTCGGCTCTCCGAGACGACATCACCCAACTCTGCAAGGAGGTAGTGGTCAGAGCCATGGATTCCCCTGTCAAGCCAGGGTTCATTTCCAGGTACTTCCTGGTCCCAAAATGAATGAGGGGCTGGTGTCCCATTCTAGAGCTGCACGACCTGAACAAGTTTCTCAGGTCTCGCACCTTCAGGATGGTAACTCTGTCTCATATCATACCATCTCTTGAGCAGAACATGTGGTTTTGCTCCCTGGATTTGCAGGATGCGTTTTTCCATGTCCCGATCTGTCCGTCACACCGGAGTTTCCTCCATTTCCAGGCAGAGGGAACCCTCTACGAGTTCCAAGCCATGCCGTTCGGCCTATTATTGGTCCCCAGGGTCTTCACCAAATGCATTGCAGTGGTGGTGACCCATCTTCGGCATCGAGGGGTCAGGGTGTACCCCTGTCTGGACGATTGGCTTATAGCGGGTTCCTCCAGACGGGAGGTGGAGAGGTCCAGGGATCTGTCCCTCCAGGCCTGCATCGATCTTGGCCTCCTGGTCAATGAGGCCAAGTCTGAACTCGTGCCTTTGCAGGTGATCACCTTCATCAGGGCAGAGCTTGACTCTTGCCAAGCCAGAGCCAGGCTCCCAGTAGACAGGGCAGAGGTTCTCTCCTCCTTTGCCTGATCATGTCTGGTTGGGCACTTGCTCCCTGCCCGGGACTTCCTGTGACTTCTGGGTTACATGGCAGCCTGCTCCTCCATGGTCCGATGGGCCTAGTGGCATATGCGCACCCTTCAGTGGGAGCTGGCCAGCCAGTGGACTCAGTGACTAGGTCATTTCGACAAGCTGGTCACTGTGACCCAGAAGATGTGGGACGCTTTCCAATGGTGGACTATCCCGGACAATCTGCAGGAAGGGATCCCATTTGCCCTCCCCAAGCTGATGGTCATCTTGATGACCGACACCTCTCTCTATCTCTCTCAGGCTGGGGTGCCCACATGGGGGGCCACAGAGTCCATGGGCTGTGGACCCCTGAGGAATCCCAATGCCACATTAACTGGCGGTGCTGACTGCCTTCGCTCCTTTCATTCAGGGGCAAGTGGTTCATGTCCAGATGGACAACACCATGGCCATCTCAACAAACAAGGCGTAACGCGCTCTTGGCCTCTGTGCAGGGAAGCTCTCTGCATCTGGACCCTCATGAGCCAACTGGAGGCAGATGTCCTAGCCATTCATGTGGCAGGAGCCTCAAATCAGGTGGTGGACACCCTCAGCCATGTATGCGAGGTGTCCCACGAGTGGTCTCTCCATCCAGAGGTAGTACAGAGCTTGTTCTCCCAGTGGAGCACCCCTCAGGTAGACCTGTTAACGTCCAGGGAGAATGCAAAGCAGAGGCTGTTTTGTGCCCAACCTTCTCAGCAGGGCTCACTGCAGGGGGATGCCTTCTCAAGGCCATGGACTCCAGGCCTCTTTTATGCCTTCCCTCCACTTCCCTTGGTCCACAAAGTGCACCTCAAGGTCAGGAGGGACAAGGCAGAGGTGATCCTGGTGGCTCCAGATTGGCCCCACCAGTTCTGGTACCCCGATCTCCTCAGCCTCAGCATCAGGCTCTTGAAGCATCTTCCCACACACCTGGACCTGCTCTCAGTCTGTCAGAGGAAGATCCTCCACCCAGACCTTCTATCCCTGCACCTGACAGCATGGTTCCTGAGCGGCTAGAGTTCCAGGCTTTGGGACTGTCCGAAGATGTACTTACTGTAGTCGAGGCGTCTTGGAAGGAATTGACCAGGAAGTGTATGTCTTCAAGTGGAAGAGATTCTCCATTTGGTATCAGGGCAAGGGGCTGGACCCTTTGTCCTGTCCAGTGGCTAGCTTCTTGACTACCTTTGGTCTCTCCCCAAAAGGGGATTTTGGTCGACGACCCTTAAGGTGCACCTGGCAGCCATCTCTGCTTCCCAGGCGTGGGCCGGTCAGCAGACAGTGGCACAGGAGAAGGTGGTCTGACATTTCTTTAAAGGCCTCTACCACATTTCCCCTCCAGTGCATGAACCACCACCACGTTGGGATCTACTGCTGGTACTGGCAAAGCTCATGGGCAAGCCATTCGAACCGATGCACAGGTGTGAGATGTCACACATGGAAGACTGCCTTCCTGGTGGCTGTCACGTCGTTGAGTCTCCTTATGTAGTCTTCCACAGGAACAAGGTTGTCCTGCGCCCAAACCCGAAGTTCTTCTGAAGGTTGTGCCAGAGTTCCACCTGAACCAGGTGATGACTCTGCCGGTTTTATACCCCAGTCACACTTCAGATGCTGAATAAAGGCTCTATACTTTGGACCCGAGAATAGTGCTCGCTTATTATAAGGAGCGCATGGCTGGAGTTCAGGGAGAGATTCGGCAGCTGTTTGTCACCTATGCTGAAACCGCACCTGGCAGACCTGCAGCCAAGCGGATGATTGGCAGATGGATTACATCATGCATTGATCTGTGCTATAGGTTGGCACGTAGGGAACCTCCCGGAAGGCTATGGGCTTATTCCACCTGCCATACCACTGCGTTGGTGGCTGCTTCTAGGGACGTCCCTATCCAGGATATCTGCAGGTCTGCTACCTGTAAGTCAGCAAACACCTTCAATTCCCATTACCACATTGACCTAGAGTCACGCTGGGATGCTGGTTTTGGGGTCTCAGTTCTCCAATCTCTGTTCCCTAAGTTGGGGGTGTGCGCCTTGCCTCCCTCCTCCCAGAGAACTGCTAGGAGTCTGCCAATACGTGTGGATATACCAACATATCCACGTCCCTAGAAAAGCAGGTTACTCACCTGTAACAGTAGTTCTAGGAGTGGTATATGTTGTTCATCCACACGAACCCACCCAGCCTTCCTGGTTTCGATGCACAACCACTGCTTCCGGCGGGCAAGGTCTGGCGCCAAGGGCGGGAGCCGAGGGATATACCACCTGGGTGGGTGGGAAGAGTCCGCTTAAAGACTTTATTAACAGACTTTATTTAAAGGGAAAGGACATGCCAGTACGTGTGGATGAACAACACATACCGCTCCTAGAACTACTGTTACAGGTGAGTAACCTGTTTTTTACAGTTCAGTTTGTATTTCATATATCTTCCATATATTTTTTCTTGTAATTATTACTGAGAAAATGTGTACAAAACCATAATCTTAAAGCATTACAATCCATTTGCCCCTGTGACTTATTCCATACTTGTAATCAGAATCCTGTTGTGACATCACAGTATGTCGCCATGGGAATGACTGTAATTTCACAAGCAGAGTATTATTACCCTCAGATAGAGAAGGAGCAGTTGGAGTATATGAACGATTAAGGAACAGAAATCCCATTTTTATGCAGAAAAATGATGCAGCGTAGAAATTTGGAACTCTTTTAAAATATAAGACCGATTATTTCTAATTATTATGTTTTTTTTTGAAGTTTTTCTGGAGGTGTCATCTACTCTTTAAGGTGTGTAACTCTACTTGGGTAACTAAACACCCTTGCAGTCCTGTGGACCAAAGAGATTGCTTCACTTTTCGAAGTCATTTTTTATAACTGACGACATTATTTTAAATACCAGATTATGTAAAAGGAACATGGACAGATTTAGAAGACCAGATGCAAAGGAATATGTAAGACCCCCCCCCCAAATTGTATTAATGTGGAAAAAGCTTACCTTCTATTTGATAACATGGGGATTGTATTCAAGGGATAGGGCACTGGAAGACTGGTAGCTCTGTTAGCTAAATGGGGTTCCCTCCTTCCTAGCCTTATTGTTGACTTCTCCGAACCTCCACTACTCCCTTCGCTCTGGAGATCTGTCCCTACTATCTGTTCCTAGGCGTCATGGGATCCCAGGCTTTCTCCTACTTTGCCCCAAACCTTTGGAACTCCCTGCAGCCATCCGACTCTCCTCTTTTCATACTGATTTCAAAAGGGAGCTACATCACTATTGCTTAGTCTCTGACCCCCCCACCCCTTCTTCTTTGATCACCCTACCTACACTACCTGGCTACTGCTTGCTGCACTTACATATGCTGCTTCTTGTCTGTTTCAGCCACTCTGCTTTGTTCATCTCTAGGTTTGCTATTGTACTGATTGCCTCCCTGTTACACTGTATCTATTTTTATACTGTTTTTGTATCTGCAATGACTTGACAACCTACTTTGTACAGTTTACTGTTTTGCACTGTGTCTTATTATGCATGATTTCTCCTTACCTTGAATTTATTTTTTTAGTCGTTTAACCAGGAGTAGCACACTAAGCTGAAAGCTTTTTTACAGGTGCAACCTGGGAGCACAGGGAAGTTAAGTGACTTGCTCAGGGTCACACAGTATGCAAGTGGAAGTTGTAGGATCCAAACCCAGGTCTGGTTTGCTGGATGTCACCAGATTTGCAGCTCTAGAGCCTTAAACCACTGCGCTATACTGCCTCCCTATTTACTCATTTCAGCTACTTTTGTATCTGTTACTAGGTTTTTTTTTTTTTTAATTTATTAATTTTTTTTAATTATTTAAATTTGTTAACCGGGTTAGGACACTGAACGAGTCCTTTTTCAGGTCTGGCCCTGCACATTGGTTTACCTGTCTCATTGTATATTTTAATGTTTCTCTGTATTGTGTTTCCTGATTATTGTACTCTTCTCGGTCGTGCCTTGAAAATAGGCATATTTCATTTCGAGTGCACTTACCTAGTTATCAAAAGACAAATAAGTAAATAAATAAACATTAGCTTGTGCACTTAAAATGGAGTAACCTCAAGAGAAGTAAATCAGATTGATTATGTCTGTGGATGTGCATTTTTTTCTTTAAAGAATTAGGATGAATGAGAAGGCCAGCAGCCACCTAAGAATGTATGGGAATGGGAGACGGTATGCATTATTTTAAATTTGGGCTGTGATGGATTCATAATGCTTTCAGTGATTAACTAAATGTAATTATGTATTTAAATGTACAAAGTACACACTACGTTCTGTTGACTTTAATTTTGTGTGTGATGAGGCTATTGTGTTTGTGGAAGAAACTGAAACTGAATTGAACATTCATCCTGTATCTGATAGTCTAGCTGATGGATGAGTTTGGCACAGAAACAGTCTCCAGAGTTTTGGTGTCCTCTGGTCCCTTTAATCAAGATCAACTAGGCATTAAAATTGAGTTCTACCTCTACCACTGCAGACAGGAAAGGGAATACATTTGGTTTTATACAGCTGTTCTGTCCTACAAGCTGTTTCCTATCCCAAAGTGCTTTACAATCCAGGAGAGATGAGAGAGTTGCTGCCATTAGATGCACAGGGTCGATTCAAACAACACAGAGAAAGAGCAGGGGTTGAAATTTATTTTTTTGTTTTCGTTTCTGATAACCAGGCAACTACACTTTGCAGTAGATGTCTATATTCAGGAACAAACTGGATAATACAGACCTCACAATACGAGCAGAACATAACAGAAGCATAATAACAATTGGGTACTATCCAGAATATTCAGAGTATTCGCCACATAAAAAGCATCAGTGAACATATTTGACACAACCAGGAGGTACAGGACATTCCCTTTTAATTAAAGGGAATGTCACATGTATTAGAAGGCCTAAAAAAGCAACTGCTTGCTTCAGGGATGCAGGAAGAAGCACAAGAGCAGGTACAGGCAGACTAACTGAAATAGCTTCTGACACAATTTTTGCTACTTTGCATTTTTGTGCAGCATTCGACTATCAAAGTATTCTGAGTGCATGTTTAACATTTTTTACTTGAAATTTGTCCTTTTTCATCTGCTTTGCTGACTCCGTCCTGATGCGCATTCCCGCTGATGTGTTGCACTGCTGCTCCCTAGTACATGATGTGCTGACATCAGGTCATGAAAACCTGAGTCACTGAGTGGGAGTGACTGCCTGTTTTACAGCAGGAAATATGATTTACCTCGTGCTCTGTGAGGAACGTCCCAGTGTAAAACTTATTTATACTTAGGTACTGAGTCCCAATTCAGTCTGCAGATTAAGTGATTCATTCATTTACTTGGTCCATTTGACTGCTTTGTCAGCCGTAAACTGCTAATTTCACAATGTGCAGGCAACATCAATACAACCTGTTCTGTCACTATTAATTTTGTTGAAGCAGTAATATACCTGTCTGAGAGGAAATTTTACAGCACTATTCTTTGTCAGCAATTTTATGTCGCTGTATATGTGGGTCTTTGACTGCCCAAGCTCGTTTCCGAACCTGGTTAGCCGGTGTCACAAGCAGTAGCACTACTACTGGGTCGATAGGCCAGACATGTGCATTCACTTTTGCAGGAGCAAGTACTGGTCTTCTGATATTTAGAGGTTATATTTTTACCCTAGTACCTTGCTTTTACCCTCGAGACAGCCCTCCTGGCATTTTTGTGAATATTTTTATTTTTCTGTCCCAATCATCTTTTCATCTTTCACTCTACCAGGAGACTCGTCCCCAGTGATTTACCAGTCCCGACATACTGGACAACAGAGTTTGCAGGGCCAGTTAGTACCAGGTAATGTCATCCTATGGCCCAAAGTGTTTTCCATATTTTCTCTGTGACCCACCCCTCCATAAGTCTTTCCCTTCTCATCCATCCTTGCAGGATGGTTACACGGGGACACATCTGATAAGACTGTTTCCATTACCTGCTGAGGAGGTTTTACAATAGTGGGATGGGGCAGCACTACAGAGTTCTTCAGACCACTCTGGTCCAGGACAGAGAGTTGGATTGATAGTATGAACCCATGTCTCTTGCATGGTGGCACACCGCTGTACCACAAGCATCACTGGGGTAGGGATGGATGCAGATTCTAAATATGGATAGGTAGTGGGTTATGGAGCCCATCACCGCTAGGTCACTGGGTTTTGTTTTTCTTCTTTTTTGTGTCACCAATTTTTAAAGCTGTATTAACAGAAAGCTGATGGAGAGAGAGAGAGAGAGAGAGAGAGAGAGAGAGAAACCGTATCAGACCTCTGTGACTCCTCCTGCCTGCTTCGTTACCCGCTTAACTGACTTTCTGCCCATCTACAGCTAAAAAAGCGAACTGACACGGTAGGTTTTTTTTTTTTCATTTATTACTGTAAGAACACTAATCTTTTATCTTTCGTGAGAGAGTGGCAGCAGTAGCAAACATAAGAGGAGTGGTGAGATTTCTGTCTTTAGCAGTGAATGTGAGCTGTGCTGACAATAAGAATGTAAGGGGAGTGGGGACTTTGAAAATTTCTGCCACAACACTGGGAGCCAAGGATGGCGGATCGAACTCTGAACCAGCAGCAATCACTCAAGTTTTAATTGTGTCACTTTGTGGGGGGAGATTTCTGATTGTAGCAGCAAGGGAAATGCTATGGCAACTGAAAATAGCTGGCAGCAGTAGGAAGCCCCGAGAATCATTCGTTATAACTGGGAGTTCAGTATAATGAGGTTCAGTATAGGGAGGGAGCGCTATAATTATTTCCATCCACACTGTCAACAGGCCCTGCTGTATCTGTCAGTTCTGCACTGCATTCACTAACATCATTGAAGGACACAGAGAGAGCATGGCTTGCAGCGTAGTGATCCTGGCTGAAAACTGGATTGTGAAACTGTCAAAAAATGATGTGTTGCTGTTTGGAAAAATGTGATGTCGGCTAACACTGTGCCACCTCCTTGAGAATTGCTAATTTCTGTACAGTGGTCAGTAAATCCCTCAGTTTAACCTGAAACCACACACAATGACAGAAATAACTATTTTTGTCCCTCGCTGAAGCACTTGAGGCATATTACACAGCAATTTAGATTCACTCCACTAGGTTCTAATATCACATAACAAAAAAACTAAACACTGCTATTAGTACCACCACCAACGCATACACTGCTACTACTGGCCGAGGCGCGATTGTCCTGGCTCGCAATCGGCCATGGTATCCCTGCCTTGCAGTTCCTCAGTATTCCATGCATAGGGGGCATTCTCAGACTCCATAGCCTCTTGAACAAAAAGGTAAACACCCACAGACCCATCCTCAGTCATCTCACTACTACTCCTCCTATCTGGAAACATTCACCCCAATCCAGGCCCAAGGTCCGCCAGTGGGCAGCAGTCTCACCCAGTCACTGGCCTCCGTATAGGATCCAAGAATATCTGTAGTATCTTAAAAAAAAAAAAAGGCCCGAACTTCAATGATGGATAGCCAATTATCAACCTGATATCCTAGCTCTAGTGGAAACATGGTTAGCCAAGTCCACCCCAGATGCTATAGTTTCCTTCCCCGGCTACTCTCTTTTCCGGTTAGACAGAGTGGGCAAGAGGGGTGGTGGCTGTGCTATCTACGCAAAGCTCAACCTGTTGGCCCAAGTCATGCCATCACCTATCCTAGACCATGGAGCCCAGGCTCTGTCTCTAAAAGTCACCTCTGACCCATCCAAGGCACCACTTATAATCACTGTAGCCTACATTCCCCAACAAAAACAGACTCATGCCCTCCACTCTGTAACAGGGTATATCGCTAGCTTCAACCACAAGTCTGAACACATTCTGCTAGGAGATCTTAACCTGAACCGGCTGAGCACTGCAGCTGCATCATCCATTGGTGCACTCACAGCCCTTGACCTCCACCAGTTAGTGACCCAGCCCACCAGATGTAACCCCTCCACTGGCACCCGCACTCTCCTGGATTACATCCTCACAAACAGACCCAGTAAAATAGGGGATGTTAAAGTCCTCCCAAGCTCCCTTAGTGACCACTCCCCTGTGCTTTGCACCTGGTCAGGCAAACTACCTGCTCCTCCTCCTCCCACTACCTTCCTCTGTCGCCACCTCGACAGGACAAACTCCACCACCTTAAGCAGCATCTTGCTGGATGGAACTGGTCACCTATCTACCAAACCACCAGCATAGACACTGCTGTCTCCTATTTCTATGACTCCTTCACCTATGCCTGTAACATTTTTGTCCCCCTAAGACGAACCGCCACTAAGAAACACAATACCCCCTGGATAACGCCATCCCTACTACAAGTTCTTAAAAGTCATAATGACTTATGACACAAAGCCAATGACTCAGGAAATCTGGTGGACAGGCAGGCATACTGAACTGCCCGAAACAAATGCACCTGGACTGTTCGAAAAGCTTAAGCCGAATACTATAGAGCTGCCCTTACTACCTCCTGGGGTTCGTCGCACAAGTTCTGGGATGATATAATGAATGGAAAGTCACACACACTGCCCTCGCCCCAAATCACTAAGAATGGATCAGTCACCACAGACCCAAAAGAAATTGCTGATACTCTCAATAACAGTTTCACTGACCTCAGCTCTGTCCTCCCCCAAGTACCCAGTGCTGCCCAGCCCCACCTCCCGCAGCCACCTTTCTACCTCTGGACTGTCTCTTCACATGCGGCAAGGCCATACCTTACCAAGGCCCTAAATGGAACCAGCCCTCTGAACGACCCATTTGACATTAAGCTGCTCCAACTCACGCAGGACGTACTGCTTGCCCCCCATTCTAAATCTCTCTCTCTCTATCTAGGACAGTTCCTGGCAGCCTGGAAAAAAGCAGTAGTCATTCCTATTCACAAAGGAGGTGACCCCCTATCACTGGGTAATTACCGCCCTATCTGCATTTTTCCCCCCACTCTCCAAAGCCCTGGAAAAAATCGTGGCCGACTAATTGTCAAGCTACCTAGATACGAACAACCTGCTATGCAAGGAACAGCATGGTTTCCGGGCTGGACATAGCACTACTACAGCCCTCCTTGAGTTCTCAAACCACCTGCACCACGCCCTCGACCAAAGGCACATCACCACAGCTGTGTTCATTTTATCCAAGGCGTTCGACATGGTCAGCCATCCCCTCCTGCTTAACACCCTCACACAGTTGGGTCTCTCCCAAGGACCGCGCAGTTGGTTCACCAATTACCTGTCGTCCAGATCCCAATTTGTCAGGATCAACAACACTGTCTCCAGCTCATGCCCCACCCACTCTGGGGTCCCACAAGGCTCCATCCTGGGGCCCCTACTTTTCAGTTTGTTTTTAAATGCTCTCCCTACCTCGTGTACCGAATAAATCCTTTTGTATGCAGACGACGCAGTCATCTGCGCTTCCCACCCAGACCCGTTGGTCCTACAGACCTCTCTCCAGTCTGCCTTTAGCCAGACAGAACACTGGTTCACTAAGCATAGGCTGATACTGAATCTAAAAAAACCAAAGACCCTCCTGTTCGCCCACCACCAAAGTAAGCTAAAAATGCCCAAATGTCCATCCAATCCAGCTTGCACTACACCCTGGAACAGGTCTCATCATACAGGTACCTGGGTGTCATCTTTGACTCAGCCCTCTCTTTCCATGCCCACGTCAGCACCCTCACGTCCACCGCCAATGCAAGAGTTGGGCTGATTCATCACCACAGAGCCTGCCTCCCCCTCAGATGCCCTAAAGTTAGCTATCACATCATTGGTTCTCTCCCTGGTCGACTATGGCCTGTTGGTATATTCCACAGCCGATGCCACAGCCATAGGTAAACTAAAAGTAGTAATCAATAAAGCCTGCAGACTCCTAACTGGTGATGACCGAATGATGCATACCTGCACCCTCTACTCTCTTAGATTCTTAACTTTGATGCAAGGGTACAATACCAGGCCTGCCTCATGGCCAAAAAATTTCTGCTTGACCTAACCCCCCGGGCCTATTGGCTGCTCTAACAACCTCCACCCCCTCCACAAACATGCACAGCTCAGACAAAACCTCTATTACTGTCCCAAGGGTCAAAACAGCCCTGGCACAAGGATCGTTCCTGGTCAGGGCTCCCACCTGGTTTAACGCCCTGCCCTCGCTAATCACCTGCCATGCTAAGTTTGGCCATTTCAAGGTCGCTCTGAAGAACCAGCTCCTGGCCTTCTGCACATGCAGCTGTCCATAATAGGTCACCCCTCCCACCACTGTTTTTAGGCCTGGTTTGTGGCTCAAGGGGCAATTTGCATAAAACTCCCCACTGAGTCCCATGATATTTGACAGAGTCTTACCTCAGACTGCACATTATGCACTATCATATAGTGATGCATTTCTGGCATATCGCCAGATTACTTTATATACCATACACTGTATATAACTTGAATGTATTGTACTACATTGCTGTTATCTTCTGTATGTCTCCTATGTATTTCCTGTGACGTGGAGCCTTTGGAAATGAGTCTTTGACTCAAAGGTTGTTAATTCTGAAATCTCAAATAAATAAAAAAAAGTACAGCTGGATGTACTGCAAATGAGGAACCGTGTGTGTTTGAATGGCAGTCACGCTCTGATGTTCCTCACTCGACGTCACACTGCCGCTATCACTACACAGAAAACCTGCCTGGTAGAGTGTGTTGATGTAAAGTCACGAGAAGAACAAAAAAAATTGGTAAAACTGTAAAACCTGCATTTTTGGGGGCATTCTAGATGTGATTCATCTAATTGGAAGGCAGTAAAGATGTGGTACAAAAATCACAAGGGAAGGAGGCCATGTCAGCTGCTCTATAAACAGTGGTGAAATAAGTTATTTAAACTGCCAGTGTGAATCGGAGTACCTGGCCTGAAAATGGAAGCTGATACCAGAATCTGTGGACTGATTAAGAGAAGGCCATTTGACCCATTCTGGTGGAGCACCTAGACTCTTGAAGTAAAAGGCCATCGCCACACCGTCAGCTATAAGGAGTTGAAGGGATCAGTTACATAATAGACAAGCAGGTAGGGGTGTTGGACCTTACCAGTTTATCATGGAAGCAACCCATAATATAGGAACTCTTGGAAGAAGGGGAAACCCAGCCCAGTGAGGAACAAAAGATGCAGTAATGGGTACAAAGAGCATCACCCGTACCAAAGTGGCTGATACTGTTATATACGGCATCCCATTTTGTCAAAATAGCCTGAGAGGAATTGAAGTAAACTGGGACATAGTAGTTCAGACATGACAATAGGATACCAGTGAATAAGGCCAGACAAGCTTTAGCGGTAAGGCTGGATCTCATTCTGTAAGCAAGGCCTAGTTTAACATTGACTGGTTTACAAGTGGATGAGATCTGTGCAAAAAAAATTCTAGGAAGGGTCCACAGTGAGAATAAGGTAATTAAAAGAGGATACTTCCTCAAGAAGGGATCCTTCAAAGCAGGAGACCGAAAAGTGGCACATACCTGTTAGCAAGATGCTATCAATTGTTTGTATCGTGCTTGTAAAGTTTTCCTTTAACTATCCCTGCTGGCTTATATTGGACAAGAGTAATACAGTTGCTTCATACCGAGATATGTATTAATGGCTACACATTATTTTTCATATTGCTACCCAGATTTAGTTTTAGGCTATGCAGGCATTTATTCTGGCTGCTAGGGAACTGATTCTGCAGTGCAGTAGTCCGGGGAGATGTTTCCGTGATGCCACCCTTTGAAAGAGATGTTACCCCATGGTCCCCTCAGCCCATCTCTGGTGGCAGTCCTTGGCACTTTTTGTGAAACAGTATTCCATTGCAGACATTCTTGCTCTCAAAACAAGTTCTAATGCAGCTGTCCTTTAATTAATGTGGGACACTGTTTAGCACATGATAGGAGCTTATTTTTCCTGCACACAGTCACAGTACTGCTGATCTAACTCATTGTTTTAAAAAGGGATTTTGAGGTACTGTATGCATGCAAGATGCTATACAAAACCAAATTCTTTGTTTTTACTTAATGTTTTTGCCCCCATTTATCCTTACCAACCTGCAGGTCTTCCTTCATCTGCCGAAGCCCTTCTAGCAGTCATGGGATTTCTCTGAGGGTACAACACTCCTCTGGTCTTTGCTCCATGTCCCTTTCCAAATTCTCAGACCGTAACCTACAGTTTGTTAGAACATTTTAAATGAGATGGGAAATATTAAATAAGTTAAGAGAACCTCTTAGGCCCCCTGTTCAAAAGGTTAGTGTGGGACTAACCCAGTTAGTGCCTGCGCTAACCTGGATTAGTGCCAGTGCTCTGGGCAAGTCCATATTCAGAGGCTCCCAGAGTGCCATCCAAATCTGGCAGCATGATCGTACTAACCAAACTGCTGTGCTACTGTAAATGAAGGAGTCCCTCATGCATAATAGCACAGTGGTATATAAAAAGGTTTAAGTAGTGCTAAATAGCCCCCTCAGTGGCACTGTTTACCACTGCCAAAAAAAGTTTTAATGCAGTCCTAAGGTCATGCCCTCACCCTCCAGAGGCAAGGTGCTGTACTGCAGCTGCCCACCTCTGTGTCCAGTTGGTGCCTCCCCCCCATTGCCCATACTACCACTGCCCTGGTAAACGAGTGGACCCCCCCCCCAGTCACCCAGGTTCCCATTTATCCAAAATCCCTTCCCTGGTGGGCTTGCACACACACACACACACACACACACACACACACACTGGGTGCCACCAATCCCCTCTCCCTGATTGACACCCCCCACCCACCCAGCTGCTGAGGACCTCTGCCCCACACCCAGGTCACCACTAAATCTATGGCTTGATCCATGGCCACCACAGTTCTCCGCTCACCTCCTTGGCCATCTGCTGTCTGACAGAGTGTGATTGCATACTTGCTCACACTGGGGCTCTTATGCGCCCGTACAAATTAGTCCATAATGGGCATGCAGATGGCCACTTAGCACCCTGCATATCCAGTCATCACATTTGCATGCTCAGGCTTAATATGGCCCACAGGAGCCATGGCGCAGTCCCATTTTGGGCAGTGCTATCTCTTTTGGGCAATGTCGACATAGCCTATATCCACTTAGCACTGTGCCTACATGGCCTAATATTATTCAGTTAGTGCTCTCCGTTAGTACATGCTGACTGGCTGAATATAGTTCAGAGCTAACCATGTGCTGTTTTTGGTACAGTGCTACAGGCTGCACTGTGCTTGTGGCCAGCTTTGAATATAGAGGTTGTTGTAATTTTATATGTTAAAACAATTTCTTGTAATTTATATATGTAAAAACAGCCTCTTATAATTTTTAATATGTTAAATTACTCTCTTATGTGACATACAGTAACTTGGCATTATCTGGTGCAGGTCACTGGTGAGGCCACATCTGGAGGACAGAGTATAGTACTGGTGCCCACACCTTAAAAGGACATTAACCTGTTGGAAACTGTCCAGAGGAGGGCAACTAAGATGATCAGGGGCTGGTAGGGTAGAGCATACGAGGAGTGGTTGGAGGCCCTGAATATGTACTCCCTGGAGGAGAGCAGAAAGAGAAGGGACATGATTGAAACCTTTAGGTACTTGAAGGGGGGAAAAATAGGGTGGATAAGGAGGGTCTGCTGAAACTGAGTGGCAACCAAAACATGAGGGGACACAGTCTTGAGTTGGGGGGAGGTTTAGGAGGGAGGCTAGGAAGCATTTCTTCACGGAGAGGGTTGTGTCCAGTTGTAATACGCTAATGGAAGAGGTGGTTTCTTTGCAGATGGTGGGCAGCTTCAAGAGAGGCTGGGATAGACTTAAGGGGAAAGCATAAGGGTCATGGGAGGGGCAGATAGAAAGAATGGGGGGCAGGGTCAGTAGCATAAGCTATGGACCCTGCAATACAAGCAGACTAGATAGACCAAATGGCCTTGTTCTGCTGGCTTCTTCATATGTGGTGTGTGTGTATTTTGTCAGACAGTGTTTTTCAGGGGGGGTAGAAATAGCAACCCAGCAAGTAAGACACACTTCCCAGAACTCTGTAAGTCTTGGACTGACAGTTTTATTTGTTATTTAAGTTTGATGCAACTCCTCAAACCTCAAGCGTGCTAGTATGAAGAGTGTACTAGCTAATTATTGAATTGTGTTGACATGGAATGCCCTAAAATGCCTCTAAAATGAACTGTGCCCCACTGGGGCCATCCAGATTGCTTCCCAGCGTCTCAGCTGCCATCAGCCAGGAGTGTACTGGTGGCCACGCCAGAATCCTTACAGCAAGCTAATGCAACATTAACTAAGCTGGCACATGGAATTTATTAAAAATTGATTGAAAAAAATTGGACTCTCCTATGCAGAAAGGCAAACCATGGTGGAACAGAGAATTCACAGATTTTATGTTTAAAGTGGAAGACTCTGAAGTTGTCGAGCAAAGCACTAGCCATGTCAGCTATGACTGTTAAAGAGCAAGGCCATCTGAAATCTAGACTGGAGCATTTGAAAAATGCTGTTCAAGCTGCACATGTCCAGATATTGGAAGTTCCAGACGGTACAGAAGGAGAACACTTGGCAGTTTTTCAGAGAGGTGGTTGCCCCATGCTTTGGGGCTTGGACATACAGTAGCTATAACAAAGGTGTTTTGGATTGCCTTTTGCATGGCAGGAGTGACAGACAATGGTCTAATGACTATATTGATGGTTTTTGGCTCTGTAGCAGCAAGAGATCAAGTACTGCAGATCGCTCATAATCAAGCCTCAGTAATGATTGACGGAAAGATATTTTTTTTGTATATTTATGATCTGGACCACCCCTCCCCAAAGGGAGCTCAACTCATGCCCTCACACCGTCCCCACCATGCCCAAACTTACCCCTCTGGGTGGGGCCACTGGGTGGGCGCCCCCTCCCCACGGTCACTGGTATCATGCCCTGGCTTGCCCCCCAGGGTGGGGCAACAGGAGCAGGCCCCCCCTTCCCGGACACCCCCCGCTGGACACTGGTGGTAGCGGGGATGGCAGTGGAGCATGGCATCATGTTTGGGGGACCGGAATTTTTAGATAACTTTTTTGCCAGAGCCCTGGGGCCGGGGACGTGCAGTGACATGCCATGTCCACCCCACCCCCCTCAGGTGACGGCGCTGGCATGATAGAATCCCAGCCTCCACCAGAGGGCCGTCGTGTTCCAGACACTCTGCCCTTCCCCCCAGAGAAGGAGAGCAGTCCCTAGGACGCTCAGTCCTTCTCCCCTTCGGCCAGCCCTCTGACGTCCCGAGTCTGTTCCCAAACCTGGGTAGTCAGCATCACAGATGGATGCTCTGCCTCTGCACCTGCAGGCTGGCTCAATGGAAAAAGATTTGATTCTCCTAGATTACTCCTAATCCAAAAGAATGCAGAAAAAGCCTTTGAAGGAGTCTCTGCCAAACTCAAGAGAGGCAGGTATCACCTACAATTTTTGTGTTCCTACAAAACATCAGTTCACATTTCGACAATAAAATGTATGCATGTATGGATCCCAGGATGGCAGGGGCAGTTGTTACAAAACCTGAGGAGCATAGACTTTGGATCCAGGAAGAGGAATGACAAGAAAGGAGAAGAGGACTAATCTGGTGGTCTGGCAGTTTAACGAACAAAGGTATTGTAAGTGTAAACACTGTTAGATAGAATGGAGAGCCACTGGACAAATGGTTGTGGACTGTTCTGCACAACTATTGACTTTGCCTGGGACATTTAATTTGGAGCATTTAATGTTCTTTTGGACTAAACACATTTTTTGGGTGGGGAAAAATAGTATTACAAAAATGTTCTTTTGGACTAAATACATTTTGGGGTGGGAAAAAAATGGTATTAAAAAAAAAACAAAAAAACCCGAAATTAATTATATATAATCTGGCCCCAGGATGGAAAGAGAATCCAAACTTGTGGCGACCCAGTTGAACAAGTTGATTGTTTCAAGTATTTGGGTGTAATTTTGGATAGAACATTGTCTTTTGAGCCACATGTGAAGCATGTTGTTAGGACAATTCACCAAAGACTAGGCCTCCTATTAAAAGGGCCAGGAATTTTTTAATCCGAGTTCTGCAAACTGCTGGATCATAGTCTGTTACTATCAGTACTAGACTATGGGCTACCAATCTGTGTGGCAACTTAACGAGAGCACTATGTCCAAACCTCGAGTTACATATAGTAATATTTGCCAGTTCATTACTAACGTTCCTAGAACTACTCATAAGGTGGCTTCCCTTAGAGGACAGAGGTTGTCTACATTTGGTCACTTTGTAACAAAAAGATAAGCTGTGTCAACTGCCATTATCCATTTCTGGTTTGTTCAGTAGGGTTAACAGTGTGATTGGTACCAGATCGCAAAGCAGAAGGCTTTATAAGATTCTCTTAAAAACAAAAAAACCTTCAAGCTAAAGATCTATATGGTATTGGGCTCCCATTATATAGAGAATAATGGATAGGTAAGCAGTGATGTTACGCACACCCAAGGTGATGACCCATAAACCACGAGCGAAGCTCAAAGGTTTATGGGTCACCACACACCTAGGGTGTGTGAAAAAAATCCATAACATCAAACTTACCTATCCTTTATTTTTTATAATTGCTGGTGTGGAGGTTTAGACTGTATTTCTAGCAGCTTGAAAGAAAAAGACGTGTTTTAGCTAGAGTGCAGTTATATTTTTGAAGAAATTGAACTGTACATGAATAAAACACAGTTGAAAATACTTCAGTTGAAATACTTTTTCTGAAACAATGGAATGCAACAATTTTAAAGTCTTTTCTTTGGGGAATGTCATATCAACCGGATTTCCGTTATTATTGCCTTTGGAGCACAATAACCCGAAATCCGGTTGACATGCATTTTTAACAAAACAGTAATCTGGTTGATATTTATGGTCACCAGTAATTATAATATGCTTCCTTGTGATATTGTCAGTTGTTTCACCATGTACACCTTTAAAGTAAGACTAAAAGAATGGCTTCATAAGCGGAAGATATGTACATTTTTTTGATGCAAGTTGTACAGTTTCAACTCTGTCTTTGTGTTGTATATTTCTAATTTTTTAATGTGTAAACTGTTGTAATTTGCTGATTATCAACTTGTTGCTGGTGAAGATGGGTATCTATACTTGTCAGCCTACAAGTATAAAAATGAAAATAAAAAAATGAAAGTTCTCTTTGCTATTACTGGTGGCCTTTATGTAGGTAAACTTTAAGTGCATCATGATCCTTGAGGTTAATATTCACGGGAAAGTCTGAGAGATGCATTTTAATATATGCTTTACAAATTATGCAACTATCACGTCAGTCTACGTTTTATAAATCAGGCCTTCACTTTGAGAGAAACACATGGAATGTGTGGGAACTGTATGGTGATCTGTGTTGTATTTTCTTTACTGTAACCATGTGATGGTGCAAAATGGCTTTCTACCTCTTCCTCCTGGAGACCGGGGGAGCGCGGGATCCAAGAGTTTATTGTTTTTATTAAAATCACCACTTGGAAAGCTCATCAGGTTTATTATTTTTTTGTCCAGTATACTGACCTGTAATATTTCTTTTAATCAAGCTTATAACTCAGATAATTCTCTATGTACAGTATTTGTATCTAATACTCTCTTAGTTCTTTAAAGGGGAGGGGTTTAGCAGCAATATCAGAGCACTGTGAATGCCTATTATGAAGACTGATCTGTTTCCAAATTTTAAAGGGAACACAAACAATGTTATTTACATTTTGTAATATAATTGTAAATTTGGGCATGCATGAAGTCTGTTTAAAGTGATGTTCCGACCTAATGCGTCGCCTTTCATTTCCCTCTAATATTGCTTAAAGTTACTAAAAATGGCGTAAAAAAACTGCCCCCATAGATTTGTATGGGCCACGCCCTCGCGCTCTCCCTGCTGAAACATCACAAAACCTCTGAGCAAGGGGTGGAAGCAGGCAAACCAGGAAGTTGGAAGGGATCGGCTGGCTGTGGCTTCAGAGGCAGGTACAATCCCGTCTCAAACTAAATGGACATAGTTAAAACTGTTACTTTTAGCTGCAATCAGCTACCTTTGTCATAAGGTACTGGGCTATGAAGCCCAACACCTTAAACTGGAAAATTCATTTTATCACCCCAGTGTATTGTTTTATGTGTTTGTTTTGAAATAGTCATATTTTTCCTCATCTAGGTTCCTGTTTTAATGTAGCCTTTTCCCACCCAATATTCATTTTTCAGTCACTTAGCAGTTTCAGAACTGAGGGACATCAGTTGAGCTGAAGGCTACAATGAAGGGAACACAGTGATATCAGCTGAGCTGATGTCACTGTAATCTGCGTCATTGTTCTTCAGCTCAACCGATGTCACTGGGTTCCAGACCAACTAAGTCCTATAAAAAAATGAATATTGGATGGGCAACTCATTGGGTTGTAGTGCCAGCTGATTACGGATCTGTCCATGCTGTTGAATGCTGTTGTGATTTTTTATTTAGCGAAGTTAGACTGGCCACCCTATATACCTCACTGGCATATTCCACTGCAGGGAAGTGATAGTTTGATTAGTAGTAGCTTTCTGGAATTGCGCTCTAAGGAGCTGCAGTTGTGATATACTAGTAAGCCAAGCTTCTGGTGCAGGGTCTTGGATATTTTTGAAATATGATAGTTTTTGGACTGTTTTGAATGACCCATTATTCCAAGGTGTTTGAAACTCTGTATGTTTTCTAGGGGGTCTGAAAACCACGACCATGAAGGCCTCACACTGCTGTCCAGGCACATGCCCCCTCAGTAGGACTAGACCCTGTTGGGGAGGTGGCTTTTCCATGTGATCCCATCATTGGGGGGGGGGCAGGTCTTGGAGAACAAAAGGCTGGGGTAATTACCTTGGGCAGGCCAGATGGGGGCAGATGTATCAGGACACAAAAACAGGGTTGAAAAAAGACAAAATGAGGCATTACATTGTGTTGATATTAGAGTTACCACCTTTTCAGAAGCCCAAAGTGGGACATTTCTTACTGAAACATGATTTTTCGCAGGACAGTACGTAACCTCAACCAATGTAACAGACTTGTTTTCTCTATATAATCAGAATTAAGGCTAAGTATTGTAGTTTCTTAGTTGCTTCAACTGTTTCTTGTCATTTTAATGTATTTTAGTTAAGGTTTTGTAGTTTTCTGCAACATTTAGTGGAAAGTTAAAAAATATTTTCTCTACTGTAAAATCAGGACATGTAGTATTTTTCTTGTTTTTTTGCAGGACACAGCTGCCCAAATCAGGACTATCCTGCGAAAATCAGGACAGGTGGTAACCCTAGTTGATACACCTTTTAAATATGTTACCATGAGACTAAATTATCTGTTCCACCATTATAGCTCGATTGCCAACAGTCTTTAATTCTCAGAGACAGTTCCTGGTTTACTCAAGAAGGACATTTCAGCAATATTTATGACATTGTCTTTAGGAAATATACAATCCTGACATACTGCCTTGTATGTTTGATACAAAGAACATGTATTGTTGGCACTCTCAGCAGTGGTTAACCAGATCAGCGGCAGCAAACCCTGTGGAAGATTTGCAGAAAAATAGGACAAAGAGGCCCCCTAGGGTGCTAATCTTTTTAGAATCAGAGCTAGCCAGTTTTATGCTTAACCTTCACTGCTGCTGAGAATATTCTTCTAATGACACTGCCGAACTTTTCATCATTTTTTTTCCAAATGACTTCCATAATTGATCATCTCCGTGGTGCGTTCAAGCCTCCAGCACAGCTTTTCAGAATTTGTGCTGACACCGATCGATTTCTGTGAAGATAATAATTTTAGGGATTTCATCGGAGAAAGATTTGAGACTGGGACAGTAAAATGATGCTTAAAGAACTGTCAGACAGTTGACTCTAGTTATTTTATTTGAGTTAATGTGGCTCAACAGCAGCTAGTCAGGCTAATGAACACTTGACAGCTGCAAACAGCAGAATGCAAGAGCAAGTTCTTGGATACATAGCTGCCAAAAAAAAAAGTCAGAGTTTATTATCCCATTTACGATAGTTTTGCTCTGTTTTTATACCAGCGTGTTCTTTAGGTTTCTAGTGGAAAATAAAAAGTTGAAGACATTGGACTTATTATTGAACTTAACAAGTAAGGGAGAGGTGACAAAGAAATTTGCAAACTTATGAAAATTGTCAAATGTTTGAAGGTGAGAGCGAGGGTGTATGTATGTATGTGTGCGTGTGTGGGGGGGCGCATGCACGCGATTTCCCTCATCTATTCCAAACACCCACTCATCTAGTTTACTGTCCTACCATTCTAGCGTTTTTGCCAGGATGTTTGACTGCCTTGGAGCCCATCTCTCCTCTTTAGGCTTCCCATAGTACAAAAGGCTCCCCAGTAACTCAGAAAACCACCATAACCTTACCCATTTAGTCTGTCTAAGGTCTCTCTGCCTTGCCTGGTTTGTGCATGGCTTGAGCAGGAGGTACTGCTTTTGAACTTTCTCCCAGTCTCTCTAAACTGGGATTTTTAGAATATTTGGCCAGCACTTGTCCTTTGTTCCTGCCAGCGTGCGTGGCAAACACTGGCTCCTTTTCGACCTCCCTCTAGCAGTCTGTGCATCTGAGGCATGAGATCCTCAACCCTTTCAATACAAAACCCTCCCCCCCCCCAAAAAAAAAACAGGGCTTGCCAGCTTGTAGTGTATGGGTTTAACATTGATTACAGTAATATACTAAGATTGTCTCATTTCAGTCATAGGAGGATCCTACAGCTTCAGCCCTTTGAAACACATGTGCGCACACACACACACACACACACACACACACACACACGTCACACAGGGCCACCTTTGTCTTTTGCTTTTCCTGGCTTTAAAATGTTGTTTATTTACTTATTAAAATTGATGTCTATCACCTCTGGCTACGTGTTTAAAAAAGAATATAGATCAGGGTGGAGTGGTGGATGTGGCCTACCTAGATTTCAGTAAGACTTTTGACACAGTTTCATATAAGAAACTAGTAAGCAAGCTGGATAGCTTAGGAGTGGATCCGAAGGGGGGAAATTGGTTAGGGAATAGGTGACAAAGGGTGGTGGTAAACATAGTTCACTCCAAGGAAGGGAGGGTGACCAGCAGGGTGCCTCAGGGATCAGTGCTTGGACCTGTCCTCTTTAATGGCTTGATAAGAGTCATTGCAGAGGAGCTGGAAGGGAAGGTGTGCCTCTTTGAGTATGACACCAAAATCTGCAGTAGGGTTGACACACCAGGGGGTGGAAAGGATGAGCAGACACCTGAAAAAAATTGCAGGAGTGATCAAGGGTATGGGAGCTTTTTTTTTTTTTTAAATACATCTTTATTAGAAAACACAAGTACATAAAACTGAGCACAGCATAATATATGTCAGTAGAAAAGCTCAACCATTGCAATAGGATACAGAATTCAAAGGAACATCCTATTCCAGGTACAAAAGCAAAGCCTGGCATGAAAAGCATTGCAACCCAGCAAATCCTTTTAATGTATTAACATTAGGAAAACCAGCAGCAGTAGTACGGCCCTTACATTTACTCCTGAAGCCTGTGCCACAGGAGCAGGGCAGCATATCAAGACTGAGACTGCAGCTGGTTCTCAGGATGATCATAGAGCAACCAGGTCGACCATCTGCGAATAAAAACATTGGTTCAGAGATTTATTTTGTACGTTAATTCTTCCGTATTCTGAATATCTTGAATAACAGAGAACCAGGATTGAGTTGTCCTTGGGGTTCTGCCTGGAGCCATTTCCTGGTAATAGCCTTGTGAACTGCAACCAGGAGTATGTTCCATAAGTATAGGCGGTTCTTTCCCCTCAAGCCTGCGGAGGGAGACCCAGGATGACATTTTCAAAAGAGAGGGGTTCCCCTATAGTAAACAGTACCTTTAACTGAGTCATGACCTGATGCCGAAAAGCTGTCCGTGCCGGACAAACCCCCAAAATGTGTGTTTGATTAGCCTGGACTCTCCGCTGCCCCACCAGCAAGCTGAGAAGAAACAAATACTCCACTTGCCTTGTATGGCAGGCGTACGGAAAAAACGGACCCTGACTTTCGAAACAAACTTCTGCCAAAGAGGCAAGCAGGTGGTTCGCACACCTGATTGGAACATTTTGCGCCAGTCAGTCTCTTCTAATGTTATATTAGTTTCTTGACTCCATTTCTGTTTTGTCTTGAGGGCCTGGTCACCATGTAGTAATTTTATTACTTTATGTATAGAGGAGATTACCCCCCCCCCATTGATACTTTGCTTCAAAATTGCATCCTTTACCTCAAGTAAAGGTTTAGCCGAAGACTCACTGGGAAACATTAAGCACTGATCCTGAAGATAGGTGCACAGCTGGAGGCATCTAAAATGGTCAGAATTAGGAAGGGAGTAAGCCTGTTGAAGAGAGTGACAGTGCAGAGGGATTTCTCACTTCAGAATCTGGTTCAGTGAGCAAAGCCCCAACCTGGACCACTTCTGGAAAGTTAAGTCAAATTGAGCCCGGATGGAAGTGGGTGGCAGCTGGGTTTCAGTGTGAAAAAGTGCAAAATAATGCACTTAGGGCACAGAAACCCAGGGGTGGAGTACAAAGAGGGTGGAGTGGTATTGATGACTACCAAGCAGGAGAGAGATTTGAAGATAATCCTATCCGATGGCCTAAAGGTGGCCAGGCAGTGCAACAAGGCTGTTGGGAAGGCTAGTGGGATGCTGGGGTGTATATGGAGGGATACCACCAGCGGAAAAAGGGAGGTGGTGTTGCCTCTGTATAGATCACTGGTAAGACCCCACCTAGAGTACTCTGTCTAGTTCTGGAGACCACATCTCAGGAAGCACATAGACAGAGTGGAGGCGGTCTACAGGAGGGCAGCTAAAATGATGCAGGGTCTGCATCAAAATTCCTATGAGAGAGGGGATTGCACGGCATGGTTGCTTCGTTGAGGGGGGGGTGCAAATCTGTGTCTTCTTATCTGCATGGTTCAACATTTTACCTTCAAAATAAGAGACACAGCCACTTGAACTAAGGGCTAAAGTGGGGCACAGACTCCCCTCACAATAAGGAACCCATCTTATAGTGAGGGACTACTAGTTTGGAACCATGTGAATATCAGTGTGATTACTTGTAAAAGGTTTGTCTGTAATGCAATGTCTCAAAGTGGCATGAACTCATGTCTGGGGGTCTAAGTTGACAGAACATTCTCTGCCCCTTTATTGAGGGGGTGGTTGTGGGTCAGTACAGTCAAAAGGGGGTGAATTGAGGGATGCCCCTTGTAATAGGGGATGGCAGAGAGGTCTGGCAGTTTTGCTGTCTCTCTTCCTTTTTTTCTTCCTAACCTCATCATCAGCTTGGGAATTGTCAAGTATCTGTTGTAAGGGGATGAGGGGAGTCGGGGGAGGGATGTGATGACATTGAGCTCCAGCAACACATCAGGGACTGGAGAACTTGTGGGCAAAAGCCCCATTCACTAGAATACAGTACACCAGTCATTAACATCCTTCAGGCTACATCTGCAGACTCCCAAGTGCTATGTCCCAGAAGTTAGGCGCCCACAAGCATAGTTGCCGGGTGGGAAGACCCAAATGAACCGATGTGTATATTGTGTGCTGTTATATTTTCAGGTAGTCTTGTGTTAGTTATGCGTTAATAAGTTTTACGCGTGGCACATTGACTAAGGTTGCAGGGTTCTTGGGGATGCTTCTCCTATGCTTCACACCAGGGGGATAGTAATGTCGGACCTGGGTTGAGGGGGATTCTCTTGACATTTCGGGGTCAGAATCCTCACCAAGGGGGCTGTGGCCCTCTTCTGATCTAACCCATCTAAATGTCAGTTGACCAAATTTGCATAACTTCATGGAATGTCGGGGTTTTCCTCACCGGTGAAGTGTAGGAAAATTTTGTCATCACTCAAAAGGAGAGCCACACGGGTGGCATTGTTACAAGAGACTCATCTCAACCAAACTGAGCACAGAAAACTGGAAACTGACTGGGTGGGTAAATGCTACAGAGTCTCTTATAATTCCCATAAGAGAGGGATGGTAATCCTCTTGCACAAGAGCCTGTCATTCATCTGTGGCAGAGTGGTGACAGGCCTTAGCGAGGATATTTTATTTTTTTATTTTAGTCTTTGGTAACCGGGTAAGGCCCACTAGGCACAAGCGCTTGTTTTCAGGGGTGACCTGGGAGCACTGGGCGGTTAAGTGACTTGCTCAGAGTCGCACAGTATGCAAGTGGAGGTTGTGAGAATCAAACCCAGGTCTGGTCTGCTGGATGTACCAAGCTCATTCACAGCTCATTACTCTAACTTCTAGGCTATACTGCCAGACCTGGGTAGATATGTATTTGTGACTGGTAGCTTGGGTTCCCAAAAGGTAACATGTGCCTATGTGTACACCCCAGTAGTTTTTGACCGTCACTTTTTTAGGGAGTTGCTGGATCGAATACATTGGGAGGGCTTGGAGAGTTTGATCCTGGGAGGTGACCTCAATTGTATCTTGGAACCACACTTGGATAGGTACTCTGGAATGGGCAGGTATGGACAGAGGATGGAGCAATTGTGACGGGGTCACCTTGGTCTGGATTTGCTGGACGTCTTGTGCACTGCATATCCCAGTGATAGAGAATACACATTTTACTTCAACTCACACAGGTCCTGGTCCTGAACAGATTATATATACCCTGGAGATGATACCATATGCTGCAGAGGTTGGAGATTAGTGTGATTGCCATCTTGGACCATGCTCAGGTAATGTCCCTCCTTGACTGAATTTTTTGGGGGGGGGACCAGACACCTCAGCTGAGCTGGAGATTTCCCACCCGCCTAATCAATTCCGAAGAATTCTGTGAGTATGTATCTTCCCAATGGGAAACCTATTCTTTTGCCAACTAAGCCTTGACCACCTCAGCAGCCTTCTGGGGGGCTGGCAGGGCCTCTATGAGGGGAATACTGATGGCATACATGGCGGCCATATGCAAAGCTTAGAGGCAAAAGCATCAGGACTTGGAAGCCAGACTGAAACAGTTGTCACGTCATTTCCTAACAAAACAAATCCTCTCTGGCTACTTGGGTACAGTAACAGCGGCCAGAGCCACCCTTAACCTGCTCCTTACCAAGAAAGGAAAGGTAGCCTTGTTTTACACGAAACAAAAGTTTTTTGAATGGGTAACACGCCCAGCACTATGTTGGCGTAACTAGCTTGAGGGAGACGGAGTTCCAACATCATTCAGGCAATTAAAAACACATGGGGGACTCTAGAAAATAAAAGGAGGGAAATAGGGAAAGTATTTAGAGAGTCCTATAAAACCCCCTGTACAACAGAGTATGGGGGAGGCAGGAACAGATTGAAAGATTCCTGAACCAAATAACATTCACAACTTTTAGAACAGTAGGTGGTAGGGTTGTCAGAACTAGTTCTAGAAAGATTCGAACCCTACTCGAACTCTAATGTTAAAGTTCAAAATTAGAACTTGAACACCAGCGGGTCCGCATAAGGGTTCGGATCTTTTTTTTTTTGCTCACTTCCATGCCCTCCACTCAAGCATACACAGTTGTCCAACCCAATAATACAGTCGGCATTCGGCACAATGTGTTTTTTAACTGGCAGGGTCAGTGAAATCACAGGGGAGAGGCCACAGATGAGTTTGGGCTGGCCACTGCACGTTATTCCCTGTTTTTGTGCAAACACCGGTGCCTCACTCAGCCAAACTCTTCCCAACCTTCACCATTCGCCTTGTGCATGCATAGAAGGTCGGGATCAGGGACAGACCTATCGATGTGTAGCAGGCAGCACTTCAATTTTAGCACCTTTTTGCCTACACGAGTTTTTAGTTGTGAGGTCGTGGTCGTAGGCTGATGAGCTGGCCAAGAATGGAACGCATTGTCTCCAGTTAAAAATCAGCAGCAGTAGCCAGGTGAGTCATTTTTCAGCATGAAGTCCATCTTCTGCTTAGAGTTGTAGACTGGTTGGTTACTGTACTATTTTAGTACCGAGTGCTGACCAGTGTGGGATGGGTGGTGCAGTGCCATGCCGGTATTGACTAGTGCGGCAGCAATCAGGACTCTGTGTGTTTAAGAGGATGAGGAGGTACAGTAGATCCTACCATACTTGCGTCGTTGGGCAGGTCCCACCATCCCACCCAGAGACAGTATACTCTGTACTCTACTGAAGTCATTCAGCAGAGGCTGGAAGCAGGAACGGAGCCTGAAGGTCAGGATCTGGCTGCAGTTTGTTGTCACTAGTGCCACAGCCCCTGCCCACAGACAAAAATGTTAATGACCAAGTTTCTTTATTTAGTACAAAAAAAAAAAAAGTCATGAGGGATGGAGTAGCCAGGTTTGGGGGGGGTGTGGGGGGGCATGGCACAGGAAGCATAAATTATATGCTTTCAAAAATCAAACTGTGTGACTGCATGGCGATAATAAAAAGTTAAAAAAATAAACTCAAAGCACACCAACACAGTGTACGAAGCTAATCAAATGCACAGTTGGCATGTATGCATTGTCGTTTATTTGGCACTGTGTCCTTGTGTAGTGTTGATTAAGGGGATAATTATTTATTGGATGCTGGGGGCTGTTACTTATTATTAAGTATGTTAATGTGTTTGACCTTATTGGTTGGTGTGGTGAACATAAATGTTTTAAACGCAGCAATGTCATTCATTTAATGCAGGACTTGTTGCATGAATCTGTGAGTGGTGTTTTAATGGTGTATTGATTGGCTGCTGCCCTACCATGTATTCAGTGATGCAGGCAGGCAGGCTACAGTTTAGGCTACTTCTCCTGGCTGGTTGTTGCCTACCCTTGGTGCTGAAAATGGGAGTGAGATGACAGTGCTTCAAGAGGGGGGGAGGAAATGGTTGCTGTTGTGCATCGAGCCCACGACAATGTAAATCTGGCCCTGGCCACACTAGTAAATCCCCACAGAAATGCCCCAATGAAGAAAGAAAACACAGTCCTGAAGACTGCCGCTTGCTTCCACTTCAACTCTCTTCATGCACACTTGAATTGCTGTTGACAAAGTGCGGGAGCAGCCAGGGAAGCAAGCAGACTGTATCAGTAGTATGCAGCCAGCCAAGGGAGCAGGAAAGATGTTCACGCACCATGTGTACGCCGGATTAAGGATAGTAACAGTGGTAGGATGGCCAAAGGAGAAAGCAGTCAGTCAGTGGTGGCATGGCATTGGGCAAATGGCTCAGGTGCAGTCAGCGGCTGAGGTAGCAGGCAAGCAGTTGGTTGCAGGAACTCTTCAGTCAGTCAGACCAGGATGTCCAGAAGATATAAAGGTTAGTTTTAAATGAGGAAATAATGGGTGGATGAAGGAACTGTTGGAACAAAACAACCTACAGTATATGCAGTAACCTATGTGCACTGGAGGAGTTGAAACCCCATAGTTGGGGGGACAGGATGAGATGTGTTGTGAGGAGGGTAAGGCATGGGAAAGGGGTGGATGAAGATATATAAACTGGTGCAGGGAGGAGGCAGAAATGTATTAACTAGGGAAGAGAGGCATGGATAAATGAGAGAACTAGGATGGGGTTGATCTGAAATGTGAAATCTGGAGTAGAGAGGGGGCAAAAATGTATGAAGTGGGGCAGGGAGTGAGATACTGTATGTGAAATCTAGGGCAGATATATGAGAGCTGGGTCTTGAAGGGGGCAGAAATGTGAGAAATGGGGCACATAGAAGGCAGGGATGTGAGAACTAGGGCAAGTAGGGTGGTAGCAGATTGTGGAATCAGATGATGCTGATACTGTACAAGGACAGGGGTAGGAAAAATCCTTTATTTAAAAATATCTGTTGACTCCTGTGTAGTATACTTCTTATCACATTTGCTGTGACCTTTGGGAATACACTGACTTTACCTAGTGTGGTGTGTGCATGTGAGGTGTGTGTGTGTGTGTGTGTGTGTGTGTTTGCCGCTGAGCATTAAGTGTGTGGAATTCCACTAAATAAATAAATCCTAGAAATATTGTAGGTGACCGGAGAGAAGAGAAAAATCTGTTATTCATTTAAAAATATCTGTGACTCCTGCATGGTGTACTTTCCATCTGTGCTGCTGTCCCATTTCACTACACTTTACCCAGTGTGTGACTGTATGCCAAATGGCACCAAGTGCGTGGTATCTAGTATAGGTGGGTGGGTCGGTGGTTCTGTAAGCACCCATTAGTGACTTTTACTACTAACAAAGGAGAAGAAACCTCAGATAACTCTAGCTAGAGTCATGTCAAAGTCACACATGATCATCTCTCTCTCCCATTATAAAGAACAGATTTATTTGTTTTTGCCCACAGTTTCATTACATGTATGTCACTAGTATTTTCATTTTGGAAGCACAATTAAAAAAGGGTTCGAGTTCTAAAACGTTCTAAAAAAGATTAGAACCCTAGAACTTTTTCAAAAGTTCTAGACTAGAACTAGAACCCAGACCCTCAGAGGGTTCTGACAACCCTAGTAGGTGGAGGATCTTGCAAGAGAGATCTCCTCATGTGAACAGAGCCATCCAGTCCTTGAAAAGAGGCAAGGCTTTTGGACCTGATGGGTTTGCGGGAGAATTTTTCAAATTGCTTAGCGGCCCACTGGGAGAGTGCCTGTCTGGGGTGTGTGCAGAGGCGAACAGGGAGGGAGTCCTGCGCTTGATGAGCATGGAAGCTTTGATCTGCATGCTCCTGAAGCTAGGGAAAGAGCCTCTGGATTGTGGGTCATACTGACCCATCTCCTTACTGAACTGTGATAAGAAGATCTATACAAAGAAGCTTGCCGCAAGGCTGGAGGAGGCTTTGGGCAGAATTATCCAGCCCAACCAGACTGGCTTCATCCGGGCCACCTCTTCTGTCATAATTTGAGATGATTGTTGAAAGCAGTCCATGTATGTGCTTGGCATCTGGGGAGAGCATTCATGCTGTCCCTGGATACCAAAAAAGGCCTTCAACAGGATTGAATGGGTGTATCTGTTTATGGTGATGGAGGGGTTTGGCCTCAGACAGCCATGCATCTTTATGACTAATTTACTATTTATCAGACCCACAGCCTGTATACTGGTGAACAAGGACAGATCAGAGCCCTTCGGACTCCAACTAGGCACACGGCAGGGATGTCCCCTTTTTTTCCCTTTTCTGTACTCTAACCATAGAACCCCTGGCCATCAGGCTAAGGAAACACCGGGAAATGCATGGTCTCACTACAAAAACAAGGAAGTCCTATAATATAACACTTTACACCAATGACTTCTTAATGTTTATCACGAACCCTGAGATAACAATACTGGCCCAATTCTCCACCTTGGCTGGCTTTTCACACTTCTCCAGATATAAAATTAACATCCAGAAATTCTGCCTGATGGTGGTGAGAGTGGCCAGAGTTGGCAGAAGGAGGGTACAGATGATGATGAAGGGGGGCATTGCCAACCCGAGACTGAGGTTGGACCCGCCCTGAATGGACTGCACTTGATGAATTATAAACCCCATACTAGCCGTTCTCCTGGTGGACTTAGAACGCTGGCACAACCTTCCCATTTCACAGTTGGGATGCCTTGATTTGATCAGAATAAACATACTCCCAAGAAACCGTTACCCCAAGCAGATGCTCCCCATGGGTCTCACCCAGGCGGACAGACATAGGTATGAAAAGGAGTACACAACATTCTTGTGGGCTGGACGTAGGCCCGGTGCTAGCTTTCGCAGATTGAAAAGGGGCAACCAACAGGGTGTTCTCAAATTCCCTGACATTCATCAGTACATGGCTGCCCAGACACGGCTGATTCAGGACTAGATTTCCCAACTTTAAGGGGCCCAGTGGAGTGCGAGGGTGCCCCGGTCCTCCCACATGCGTATTTGTCAACAGATGGCCTGAATGGGTATAGAGGACTTTGCTGCAGAAACCCACTGGTTGAATGGACCTTGGTGGCAAGGCAGGCTCTGGGCAGGGGATGCCAAGGGAGAGGGGAAAACACGCTGCTGGTCCCCAGCTAACCATCCAAGGTTTGTACCGGGACTGGGAGGACAAATAAATAAAGAGTGGCAGGACAGAGGGATACAGTGTCTCAGAGACCTAATAGACTCGGGGCTGAGATCGTTTGATGAAGTTAAGCGCCGGTGGGGGGGATTCCTAACACCCACTTCTATTTCTATCTGCAGTTGAGGCATAATATTGGAGAACTACACAGGGCTGACCCTAGAGCGGCACTCATAAACCCCCATAACAGATTATTCTCACTAAGAGACGACACTTGGGGTAATGATTGCAAAGGTGGTGACCCAAAACAGATCACTGGGCCCAACCCATCAGTGAAAGTCAGATGGAAATGGGAAATTGACCTATCCTGCCACATCCTGGAACAGGCATGTCAAACAATTTTCTCATTCCATATGGGGCTGTTTGTTTGCACCAAGTATGAAGAAGCTCAGTATAAGCTCATAAATAGACTTTATCAACCCCCAGATAGTACATAAATCCCACCCAGAGATCTCTCCCCTTTGCGAAAGATGCAACAAAGAAACAGGAACTTACCTCCACTGCTTCTGGGAGTGTGAGAGGTTGCAGCCTTTCTTGCCACTAGAGTAGGGCAGATTCACATCTGCCAGGTCACACTCACCCCATGGCCCTCCTGATGGGAATATAATATCTGAACAGGGAGAATTGGGTGTTACATCCCAGAAATGTTAGACTGTTTCTGGTATTGACTAGGCAGTGCATCCAGAACACATGGGTCTCCTAAATCTCTCCTACACATTCCCAATGGGAGGAGCTCATACTGAATATACTGCCACTTGAAAGGGTGAATCACACCCTAAGAGCCAGGGGAGACATGTTTGAAAAGATCTGGAGCCCCTACATAGACCCTGTTCCGCCTCAGCATGCAGTCCTGCTTAGACTAGGTATTGGCTAAAGGGGGTGCTCAGTCAGCTACCTGGCCACTGGATACCAGCTAAGATCGATGGTGTTGGCTACTCCTCTAAGGAATCGGGCATCTCCTGGGAATCCATGCCTCTGCTCTCTGGATCATATTCCGTTCACATAATCGGCAATAGTTTTTTTTTTGTTTGTTTGTTTGTTCTGTGAACTCTTTTTCCCTCCTGATTACTGACTGCTGGGGCATCTCTTGGGCAGGGACCCACTCAACCCACCCCTACCGTCCTCCTGAACCTCTCCCTGACTGAGGAATGGGTCCCCCCCCCATGCCAGACCCATATGGGAGGAGGAGGGGGCCACAGAGAGTCAAGTCAGTTCGGGGTCGGCATGGACATGTGGGCTAGGTCCTCTAGCCCCGCTGTTGCCTTCCCAGCAGCCGGGGTTTTCCACCTTCAGTTACTTCCCCCAAGGCATGGACGTGCAATGTCTGCATGTGCTTCGCCTCTTCCTGCTGACATCCACCGTGCCTCGCCCCCTCTGCAACCCTGCTCTCTTGTAGTGCCCCCGGTCACCACCAGTAGCCGCTACAGAGTGGGGAGTCCCCATCTTTCCACCCCAGGAGAGAAGAGCAGTCCTCTAGATGCTTAATCCTCTCCTCCCCCTGCCAACCCCCGGCATCCGAGTCTGCTCCCGAACTCGGGTCACCGGCATGGTGCAAGGTGTGGCATCCAGCGCCTCAGCCCTCCGAGCTACCAGGCTGGCTCTGACTTCAATAGTCTGTGTGTGTATTTACTTTTGTACTCTGTAGTTCTGTCATTTGAGCCAAGGTACTATCCCAGTAATTGTAAAAAATAACAGATTATGTGTGATGTATTTTGTGATGGTATGTAACCCCCAGGTGGCGCTATCCCAAGGGCTACTACCCCTGCCTGCTTGACTGTTGACAGGTTGAGGGGCCTAGGTTCTATGGCGGGTGCCTCCACCCAGAGGTCAGGGTTTGTAATGGTTGGTCTAGTTTGGTCACAGCCTTCTGGGACACTGAGACCCCCTTCTAATCCCTCTAATGGCCCACACGATGCACAGGAGTTATAATACCAATACCCCACATGTACACAGTGTTCAATCATAAGGTACCACTTACACTTGAGACTGATTCGCAGGTTCGTCTCTGAGGACCCCCTGAAAAATAAGGTTAAGCAGCATACACAAACCAATACAGTGCTTGGCATGAAGGTACTGACACTTCAGATAGTTTAAAGTTTAACAACAAATCTGATTTATTTAGGGGACAGTAACATGGGGGGGGGAAATCGGGTTAATTAGTGGCATTAAATCAGAGTACTGTGCACACATACAGGGTCTGAAAAGTCGCACTCTGGGTACCCATGTTGGGGAAGGGGATAGCCAGGTCCGTTGCCCGGGGTTGGCTGGCAGGTGCAGATGGATAGGGCCCTGTAGAAGAAAATATATGCACAACACCTAATTGTAATCTGGAGCCTGATGGCTCAGTCCATGAAGCAAAGAACAACAAGAATTAGATGACACACTTGTGATTGAAAACAGGCTGCAGGGGAATACCCTGATTTGTACTCACAATACCCAACTTGAGAACCGGATGGTGGATGTTCTTCTGGACTGTCAGAAACAGCAGGGCATGGAGACAAGGTCCTTGTGACTGGACCCCACTGCAATTTATAGCAAACGGTTTTAGTTCGAGACAAGCTGGGGTTTGCTTCCAGCTTCAACACACAGCACACAGCACTGGGGACTGGAAATAGCGATTTCCCACAAACCTCTAGCACATTCATATGTAAAGGAGAGTACTATACCAGGCAGGCTGCTCCTGCGATCCGATATGATACTCCAAAATACCCAGGAGCACACACAGCAGCTTCAGTTCCTGACAGACCGAGCACGATTCAGCAGTTTCTCCAGTCTTCTACAGGGTGAGCCTGGTTTCCACTCTTCGGACTTCCTTCTGTCTCCTCACAACTCGGATTCAGTCCAAACTGGCACTCACAAAGGCTGCAGACCGAAACTCAGGGCCTCACACGCGCTTCCCGCGCAAAATTGTACACCGCAGAAGCAGACAGCTCCTTCTCTTTTCACTGCCACAACTGATCTGATCTTTCCAGTCACAGAGCAGGGCATTTCCTTTAGCTCCACACTATTCTGTTGGCTGATTCAGCTGTGTCTCACAATAAGACTCCATCTGTTGGTAGAAGAAGGGGCTAAGGTCAAAACCACATTTCCCGGAGTCACTGCCCATACAGTCCCCTGGTGGCTGGCTCAAATTAAGAGTCCAAGTTCTGATTCGTCCACAGGCTCCATTTTAGGGCTCCCTTAACCCAATTAGCCCAGCACAGCAGTTTAGGTCCAAAATGGAGAGGTAACACACACAGAGTCTGAGCTGCAATAAAGGCAGGTTAGACAAACTACAATTTTGCTAATACTTTAAATGATTACAGGCAAACAGTTACAGCTTTCAGATGGGCTCCCTTTGCACTCTTTGCGACTGCAAAAATGGAGCGATTACTCTGCAGCTCGGACGGGATTTGAACATTAAATACACAGTCTCCCCATACAAACTAATTAAGTCTGCAAGCAGACAGCTCTTAAAAAGACAGTACGTGGAGGCTCAAATAGCACTCACTTGCAACCACAGTTAAGCAGCTCAGACGCCTAACACCACCCAGGCCTGGAGCATTCAGGCACGCTCCTGGAAGACTTTTGGGGACGCCCATTTGCAGGGGGGGTTACAGGTATGTTAATATTTCATAGAAAACTCACTAAACAAAAAAAAAAAAAAAGCCCTGCAAGGAGAGACCAAAGGACCTCAATATGTTCACCTTGGAACAGATGAGGGAGAAGGGGATATGATGTAGACCTTTAAATACCTCACGGGGGTAAATAAGGTACAGAAGGGAAGTATTTTTCAGAAGAAAAGGTTCTCAAGAACGAGGGGACATGCTATGAAGTTGGAGGGGGGTAGATTCAGGAGAGATGTGAGGGAGTACTTCTTCATAGAAAGGGTGGTAGATTCCTGGAACAGCCTTCCAGTGGAGGTGGTGGGTAAAAAAACTGGTGGGTTTAAAAAAATGCATTGGATAAGCACAAGGTAATCATTGTGGAAAGGAACGGGGAAGGATAGAGCTGTAGAACAGCAGCAATCTATGGTATTATGTAGGTAGGGAGGAATGGGCAGACTGAATGTGCCAAGCTGTCCTTATCTGCCATCAAAGTATATGTTTCTGTGTTTATCACCTTCATGAGTACACTTTATGTATTTTGTCACGTGAAATCCTATTTGGTGCTACTGTTATTAAGCCATGACATCATCTGGCATGTTCTGCCTCATATTATGTATGTCTAAGTGTGAAAAATTTAATAAATAGTTAAACTACAAAAACATTACAACTGATGTTTGGGAAAAGCACAGTGAGCCAAAGCTTGTTTCCAGCTGTATCCTTAGTGATAGGGAATTGCAGGGGAAAATACCATTGAATGAAACAGAATTAAAGGTGGCACCGTAATTACAACAAACGTTATGCAAAATTACATCAAAGTAGGAAAATTACAGCAGTACAAATAAGATTAAATACAGGCAAAAATGTCCTTAAATGTGGTAAAATGAAAACAAATACAATACAATGGAAACATGAACAGTATCATTCCCATAGATAATGACGGCAAGCTGACTAAGGGGAGGGGCCAGGGCCTAACATAATATAGTAGCGGGGGTAGAAAAGCAGTAAAGTGAAGGTCAAAGGAAACAGAATAGGTGGAGATGGGGGTGATCCTGCGAAGAAACTTGTGGGAGTGGAAGGGGATGACAGATGGGAAGGATGTGGTAGTTCCAGAGGTAGAGGAGGCCAGAGTTGAAACGCAGATTGCCCATCAGGGGTTTTGCAGCAGTGTAAGAAGAAAGAGTAGGTGTTGGATGAGTGGAGATAATATAAAGAAGTGGGGGTGGGGGTAGTGGAAATATAGCAGGGAGTGGGTGTGGGGGGGTAGTGGGACGATAGCAAGGAAGATAAGAGAACCAGTGCTTGGTAAGGATAGTGGAACAGTGAGAAAGACCGTGGTCTTGAAAAGTGGGGAGAGAAGGGTTAGGTAAAGGGAGCAGTGGTGGTTGTGGCGAGGGCAGTTGAGGTGTGGAAAAGGGAATCTGAGCTGCAAGAGCAGGTTTAGGGGCAGCGCTGTTTACCACGTCTCCATAGTCGTACACCAGCAGGATTTTCTTAAGGATAAACTCAAGGCAGACTGGAAGACGGCAAGCAAGACTACTTCTTGTGGTACAGAGTGCTGAGCTTGGGGTAGAGTTTCCTGTACATGGTGTTGGTGTGGGAATATAAATCAAGATTTTAATCCAGCCACACACCAAAGTACTTGAAATGGGAGACCCCTTCAGAGTAAGGCGTCACTGAAACCTATGAAGCTTGAGCTAGCAGAGAGCATCGTGAGCCTCGGCTTAAGGTCCTAGCCTCAAGACTGTCTTCTTGGCATTAAGTAAGATCTTGTTAAAACAGAATGACTATCAAACATTTTTACAACATCGTCATACCAGCAAAATTTCTAGCTCTACAGCTAAGACACCTAAGGCAAAAAGTATTGTGCTGTTCATGTACATTTGAGTGCACGAGGAGACACAGACTGTAGGGAGGTCACTGAGGAAGACTGAGAAGTGGATAAGTCTGAGAATGCAGCCCTGTGGGACACCAGAAAGGATGAGGAAAGGCCAAGGGGAGAAGGGTGATTAGACATTGCCAAACAGCACCGATTGGTTGGGGCCAGAGAGGTAAGAGCACAACCAGCTGACTGCACGTCTGGAAAGTATAGCCACCACCACTTTGTACAAGAGGATGGGGTGTGCTTTAGTGTCGAAAACCTTGGCAAGGTCAACAGAGATAGCTGCAAGGATTAGGCCCTGGTCTGTCCCAGTCAAGATGGGGTCAATAACACATAGTTGGAAGGAAACAGTTGAATGGGATTTTTAATGGTATTTTTGGCAACCAGCCTGGAAAGAGGAGGAGCAGTACTCCAGATAAGGTGAACACTGACCTATTTTACTCCCCAGTTTTTAAAAGGACACTGTTGGACTGGCCCAGCGGTGTTGAGGATTGAGACGCTGGATGCCCACCTCCTCCATAGTGACCTGGAGTTGGGGGCGAGGTTGAGCCGCAAGGAGTCGGCTGGGGCAGGAGGCGAGGGCTGGATTGAGCAGCCCAGGGCAAGCCCTCCTCTCCAGGGAGGGACATGGGGTTTCCTCTTGGCTGCCACCCGGTGGAGGCTAGGTGGCAGTGCCAAGCCAAAGGGGGAACCTGGCATTAGGCTGGGAGGGAGGAAGGGGCGATCACTGGAGCTGCGGAGCGCATGCATGACCGCGATCTGGGGCCCCGGTTAACTACCATGGCTTCCCCGTTGCCAAGTAAAAGTGTAAGGGGCAATGGGAGAGCAAAAAGCTTTATGGGAGAAAAAAAAAAAAGTGGTTGGCCCACCAGTGTCTCGGTAGCGCTACCACTTGCGACGCCAGCAACCTGGGTTCGGGAACGAGTCTGGGGAGCTGGAGGGGCCAGCCGGGGAGGGAAGCTTGGCGTCTGATAGACAGCTCGCTTCCCTGGGAGAGGGGATGTCGGCCCAGTGCTAGTCTCACCTCTGGTGGAGGCCAGAGGTACAGCAGCCAGATGCCGCACAGATGGGAGGAGCATGGCAGAGCGATACGGCGTCGTGCCCACAGATGCCATGGCACAACTGCGTCTCAGGGCTACAGTAAAATAAATTTGGGACCTGGCAGAGCACTACCAGCAGAGGAAGGCGCCCCTCGCCACTCAACTTGTGAGGTCATGGGGGGGGGCTGACAAAACAAGAAGGATTTGGGGAGGTTCCTCCACCCCAACTCTGCCTGTGGGGCATATCCAAGGTTACATGGGGGTGCCTGACTAGTGGATTGTGGGCTGAGTTGGGTCAGTGGAAGCTCAGCCGGGGTTCAAGGGGAATAAATAGAATAAAAAGTAAAAAGGAAAAAAAGAAAGGAACACTGTCAAACTTTTTTTGCATCATAATATTTCTAGTTATAAAGCCACAGTTTGCTGGCCCGGTGGCACTGAGGGTTGAGGCACTGGGCACCACACCTCGCACCACACTGGTGATCTGAGTTTGGGAGCGAGCACGAGCCGCCAGGGGTCAGCCGGGGGGGCAGAGCAGGATCGAGGTGCTGCAATGCAGTTCTCCTCTCCGGGGCGAGACGTAAGGGTTCCCTGGCTCTTGGCTGCCACCCGATGGAGGTAAGGTGGTAGCGTCAAGCCTAAATGGAACTCTGGCATTAGGCCAAGTGGTAGGAAGGGGCCGTCACTGGAGCCGCGGGGTGCATGTGCACCTCCATGTGCAAGTGCGACCGCATTCTGGGGTAACAGAGAGAAAACTAGAAAAACTGCATGTCTCCCCCATTGCCAAGAAAGGAGCAGGTGGTAAAGGGGGAGCAAAAAGCAATATAGGGAAAAAAAAACAGTTTATGATTTTCTTATCCTCTCTAAAATTCATTGATGATGCTGGTTGTTTTATTGGCCTTCTTTCTTAGAACTGAAATGCATGCAAATGGTGTAGTTGTACCTAGCCTTAATTTGTTTCAAATCCTTGCTCTTCTCTTATTGCACACTTCCTGAACACTAGGAACATCCCCAAACAGTGCAGCCACTCATGATGTATTGTATCCTCTCCTCCTACTGCATAATGAGTGGCTAGGCAGTGATGGGGCACTTCCAAGTCCAAGAAAGATGCAGTGGGAGTTGATCAAGGAATATAAAAAAGCTATTTTTGCGGAATCTCGGAAAAAATGACTCTGGAAAGAATGGCGCAGGAAGAAACATCACCAGAAAAAAATGGCACAGGGAAGAAATGGCACGTAAAAAACATCACAAAATGGAAATCTGGGTGAAAAATGGGCGTTAGATTTTTCATAATATATTGCTCTATCAAATCCGTAACCCAAAACTTAACACAAAACCTAACCTGAAACCTAAAACTAACCCTAACCCATCACGTCTGTAACACATGCCAATTATTAAATTGGTTACAGCAGTGCACCATAATAGGCTCAATTCACACTTAGTTGGCGCCTTGTTTTCCATGTGCCATTTTTATGTTTGAAACACAGTGCCACCATACGAGAATTTCGTAGGTGTGCCTCCCCCACTTCCAGTGCCCTGCTGCCTTTTGCAGTCGCGGCCGCACCCCGCCAGTGAATGCCGGAGCTGTCTATGACAGCCCTTCAGATGCAGTGGCGTACAGTTGAAGGCAAAAAACAGCTGCAATCAGCGGTGGTAACATGTAGGCAATTTGCATACTGCGCGTCGGCAGTATGCAAAGTGCCATGCTCGACTACTACACTGAATCAACTGTCATAAACTCTGTCCCCATAACAGTTAGCATGCTGGAGCCCACATCAAGCGTGCTCATGCACCCACCCACACACGCTGTATGGCCGGCGGGTGCTCAATCCCCGATCAGCTCGCTCCCCCAAACAGAGTTCTATGTGCTGCTACGCTGGGGCCCACCCCAACATGGCAACAGTTCCGTAAAGGCCAATGGGGTGCCCAATCCCTGTCAGCTCACTGAACCCCCAACAGACTTCCAGGTGCCAGCTGGGGCCCCAAGCGTGGCAAGTCCTATAGCCGATGGGGTGCCCAATCCCCCGTCGACTCCACTGCCCCAAACAGCATTCTAGCTGCCACGCTGGGAGCCCACCCCAGCGTGGCAAAAGATCCAGCTCGTCTTTAAAAAAAAAAAAAACATGCCCTGTAAAAAACGGTCCCTCGCTGACTGTCTTGACCCCCACTCGCCACACCTCTGCGCACATTCTGCCTTCACACCCTCACCTCACCCCATACTTAACTCTGGAGGCTGACGCGGCGATCTGTGGTGGACCAGGAACACATCTGCACTCTTCAAAGCTGACCGCGAACTGAGGAAATGCCAGTAAGCTGTATAATGGAATAAATAGGGTTTTTTCAACTTTGATGCATATCTCAGGCATTTTTGGGAATTTTTTCACCAAATTTTCAGCATGGGGTTCTTGGGACCCCACCTCACAAATTCTGACACTGTCATTTTGTTATTTGGTTCCGAAAGGTGATTTCAGCGTTCACTCTTGGAAACACCTTCGAGAACTGTTATGAAACAGGGTCACAGTTCATGAGGTAGGCCCCAAAACCCTATAGTTGAAAATTTGTTAATAAACCAAAAATGACTGATTCTGTTACATCGTTACGTAGTTCCTATGCGCTTTCGTAAGTTCATGAATTTTTAATATTTTCACTCCAGATTTTCAACATTGCCATTTTACCCCACCTCCTGAGTAGTACAGCTGTCATTTTTCACATCTCGCCCAAAATGTGTTTCCTCGCATGTAGCGCACAATGGCGCTGTCGGTGTGTGAAATCAATGTTCGGGACAGATTAAGAAAATCACAGTGACACTTCATGTTCAGAGGTCTGCATTCTCATGACTTCGACAGTTTTTTAAATATTTTCACTGCAGATTTTCAACATTGCCATTTTTCACACCTCCCCATGAACAGTACAGCTGCCATTTTTCACATCTTGTTTGAAATGTGTTTTCACACCTGTGGTGCCAAATGTTATAGTCGCTGTGCAAAATCAGCTTTCGGCTAACAAACTGATATTGTCTCTGTTCATAAGGTGGGGGTCACAAAAAAAAATGTTGAAAATTTGGAGTGAAAATACCAACGCACGCCTGAGGCGTTAGGGTTTCGACCATAACGCCCCACCCTGTAGAGACTGACAGGCATCATGGGTGTGACTTGGGATTGTTGCCTATAATGCTCATATCATTCCACCCCCACCCACACCCTGCAGCCAGTGAGAGGCATCAAGGTGTGCCTTGGACTCTTCTGCCCCAAAGTTCACCCCATTCTCCTATACTGCACCCATCTCACCGTACTTCCTGATGGAATGGGGTGCGCATAAGGGCCAAAGGCCCCAAGGAACACCGTGACACTTGTCAGTGTCTGCAGGGTGGTGTGTGGTGAAATGGCGTGGCCGTTATGCCTGACGACCCAAAGGTGCACCCCAATGCCTGTCAGTATCTGCAGGGTGGTGGTGGGGTTGGCTTCAGTTCAATACTTCACTGCCATTCCTATTATGCAGCTCTCTAACTCCTACACTACCAATGCCAATGCCAGCAAGCAAACATTCGGCATTGACAAATGCTAGTTTAACTCCTGCCAATGATTACATTGTCCGGTTTCATCAATTCAGCTTCACGGATTCAATTAATCGCTAGTTGGTGCCGTTTCTTCTCTGTGCCATTTTTTCTGGCACCATTCTTTCTGGAGCCATTTTTTTCGGGGTACCGGTTTTGTGTGGTTAATACTAGTATGGTGGGCAGTCTGTTTTTCACTTTTTCAAAGAAAAAAGGAAACAGAATCAAACTGCCAGCTGTATCAACAGTCTCTTCAGAATGTAAAGAGATTATAACACTTGCTTTTTTAAAATAGAGACACTTTGAGGCCTAAGGGGGTTGACAGTCTCTTTAAGAAATACTTTTGAAACATTTTTTTGATGTGTAGCAGTACTCATTCCAACACTTGGAAATGTTTCATCGATGCTTCAAATGGGAAATGGTTTTCCAAGTTTGAAGCACTTCTACACATCAAAATTATATTTTACTCACCTAATGTCAAACATGGCAAGTATGTTACTCTTGAATGCCAAAGTTATCTGGAGTACTGAGGAGTTAGTTACTGCAGCTCATATTAAAAAAATACTGCTTACTTTACAGCCTTCTGTCACAGTGAGAGGAAAACTGCAACCTTCCAGTTGACGAGTGTGCACTGTAAGGGCTGCCAACATTTTTCATGTCTGCGTAGCAGTGTCTGTTCCAAAACCTTTATGATAAAGGCTGCCAACCACAAGAACTTGTGTTCACGCCCTCAAGAGAATTGGATGAAGACAACATACAATATAACATGTTTCAGCACCATTAGTAAATGAAGCCAATCTCAAGGCAGATCCGTCATGTGGCCTCATAGTCTCTACTGATAAGAATGTGTTTAGCACTGTGCACTCCATTTTTTTGGTGAGAATTCATTTAACATAAATAAATTACCAACAGGCAGGCAGTTGTCAACATCTTAATCAGCATCTGGATTTAACTTGAAAGGGCAGTTTCACTGAACCGACTTTGTGAGGGACTGACCCTTTCCTTGCACTTAGGAGGTGCAGCACTGAGGGGCGTGGCCTAGCGGCAGGAGTGCCTTTTGAATAGCGCACGTGGAGAGACTTTGGTGCAGTCAGCTTTTCCATTGGAGCAACAGCACTGAGTGCATGACCATGGTGGGGTTTAAGCAAGCACTAAAAACTTATATGTGGAACCAAGCTTTTGGTGATTAACTAAAGATGCTATCAGTTTGATTTTACTGTCTGTTATTGAGATGTTTGTCTGTTGACATTGTGATTTTAATTATTGTTAAGGCGCCTTGGTTTTTGAAAGGCACCATACAAATAAAGTTTATTATTATTATTATATTCTGCGGCTGGCTCCACTTACCAGCAGTTAGGCTGTTGCTCCAGTCAGGACCGTTTCTATGTAAGTGGGCATGTTTCCGGTCCTCTGTTAAACAGCTCTTCCTCCAACAGTGCTCTGTGATGGTCCAGAGCCAAAGGGCCTGAACATAAGGGCATCATACTGGAGGCATCCGCTGGGTGGTCAGCCATTGACTGGTCACGCTGCCCAACAGTTGTGCATCCTAGCTCCTGGCAGCTTAAAATCAGTATTACCTGGTATTGCTGTTATTGGTTAGTATGCCTTTTACCGCTCTGTTTCTGATCTTGTGTGTTATCTACTAGGCCCCTTTGGTAACCATTGTTCCAGGGTACACCTGCTGTACCTCTGGCCATTTAATTTTTTGTTTTATTTTTGTTAGGTGTGTCTTCAGCAGTGCCTTCACTCCATCCCTTTTACACCCTGCAATATATTACAGTATCTCCCTATTCTGTGAGGTCCTTACAGGGCTTATTTTATTGTATTGTTACATATGTACCTGATTCTACTCTAGTGAGATGGTCTCACCCTTGTACTAATCGTGGTAGACAATGCACCACTACTGCCTTGGCTGTAGTTTTACCCTATTCTGGGTGCTCTTTTACTTATTTATTAGAATTTTGGTAACCGGGTAAGCCCACTGAGACCATGCAGTCCCTTTTTCAGTGACGACCCGGGTGACAATGGTGAACACAGTACAATTGATCAATACAATAATAATATACAGGATACAGAGAAATTTAGCAATGTTTCAAGTTATTGCAGTGGAAAGCCAGATATGCGACTTAAAACAGATCAGGTATTAAACATTATATAGTTAAACAAGATACTAATATTATACAATCAGTGTATTTATTGTTGTTGTCTTCCTAGTACTACCAGTGCCCTTGTTTTACCCTAACTGGTTTGCTCCTTCATTGTAGTATTTGTTGCAGCCTCCCTAGCACTATCTGTACCATAGTTTTACACTTTCTAGGTGGACCCCCTGGTATATTGACTCAGTTTTGTTAGTCTGCCTGTTCCCTAGTTACACACTTTCTGGTTAATCTCCTTATAGTACTAATAATTAAGTTTTTAGTCAACCCCCCTTAACAGTTTATTTTCAGGCATACTTCCAGCCAGTGCTCCACATCATTTTGGCAGGCAAGAGTAATTTACTCCCCATATTTTTAATTACGTGAGTAAGATGAAATGTCAGTGAGTAAAAGTGCTTTGAATCTTTTTTTTTTTTTGGTGCTGTTTCTCCTGGAGTCCCCGCCTGCCATCTGATGTCCCCCCATGCCGACCGGGTATGAGACCCCCCTCTCCTTCAGCCCCCATGACTTACCCCTTGTGATGGGGGGGTGGGGAGACCCTCAACCCACCAGACCAGATCCAGTTCGTGGGAGGTGACCTCCTTGTGGCGCTGCGAATGGGACAATCGTCATCCATGGTGAGGCTTTTTTTTTCTCCCTTGTATTTGCAGAGAGGGCGTGCAGTGATGCCAGTGGAGGGCGTGCACGTGTCTGCACGTCTTCTCAGGCGTCTGTCCTGTCTCGCCCCTCTTCTGCAGTGGCAGCACTACCCCCAGACTCAGCTTAGAACCAGTTGAGCATCCGACCACTGGTGTTCCCTCTCCCTGGAGAAGGAGCGCAGTCCCTCAGATGCTCAGTCTTTCTCCAGCCCTGCCATCCCCCTGCGGCCCGTGCTCATTCCTGAACACGGGTCACTGGCGTAGTGCAAGGTAAGGCGTCCAGTGCCTCGGTGCCACCAGGTCAGCAAGTGCTTTGAATCTTGAAGAAAAAAGCTACTTTTGAAGCATTAATAGTGTTATGAAGCATTCATTTGCTGAGTATTGAGCATATTCAGGTGTGGGGATGAGTATTTGTACTAATTAAAAAATTGAGGAGAATTTGCATAAAAAATTGCGAGCAAAATGAGCTACTATTCACCTTATCTATACTGTAGCACTGCTTCAGCAGTCATAGTTACTCCTCCCTGTGTGTTTGCTATGTTAAGTATGTCTGTTTTGTATCTGGTCTGTGTTCTGTTTTCTTAATTAGTTTCACGCTATCTTTGCTGCCTTGTGAACTAGCCTTAGCTTGTCTCTATTTATATTTAGTTCTGCATACTTCTCTTCTTAGTGTTTCTTGTCATTTTTTACTTGCTAGTATCTAAATTAATATATTTTCTACAGTGTGCTTAACATTTCCCCTTCTGTGGTCTCTTTTGGCTTCTTTTTGCTTAATATGTATTTGTCTTCCTTCATTACCCTCGTCATTGTTCCACTGCCTCCCCCAATCCCTCCCTATTTTCTCTTCTCCTTCCCCTTATCTTTTCTGGACCTTTCTTCGCCCTGCCTTGACTCACCTCTTCCTTACTCATCCACACTGGTCTCTCCTTTCTTTGAGGGTGGTGGTAAATGGTATTCACTTGAATTATGGAGGAGTGACCTGCCAGTGGGGCGCCACAGGGCTCAGTACTGGGACTGGTCCTGTTCAATGCCATTATTGGTGATGTTGCTGAGAAACTGGAAGGGAAGATGTGCCTCTCTTCAGATGATACCAAAATCTCCTATAGTGTGGACACTGAGGAGAGGGTGGAGAGAATGAGTAGGGGATCTGGGAAGCTCGAGGAGTGATCTGTGCCATAGCAGGTTGGTTAGAAACTGGTTAGCGGATAGGAGGTGGTAGATGTAGAAGAAGAATAAACAACAAAAGGGGGTAAAACTTGTAACATTCAGGGATAAAGGGTACAGAGGGGACGAGTGAAAGTAAAAGGATAAGGCTAGAACTAGGAATTGGAGCAACACCCTCTCTAGCATACAAAGGGGTATAACAAATAACATAAGGGGAAGAGCTAGAATCACCCTATCAAGGTAGTGGTAGTATGTGAGAGGGTGTTTCTTCACGGAGAGGGTGGTAGAGCCCTGGAACAGACTACCAGAGTGGTGAGGGCTAAATTGGTGGAAGAATTCAAGAGGGCATGGGATAAGCATATGGGGCTGAGTATCAGGGGGAGGGTGGAGGCTGGCAGGTAGGGGGAGGTGTAGGGCAGAAAAAAGTTCAGACTAGATAGGCTGGTATGGTCCCTTTTTGCCGTCAGGCTTCTATGATTATGGGTAAGGGTACATAAGTATTTCTAGGTAACCTGGGGAAGTAGGAATTGGGAATGTTGGAAGTGGTACAGTGCAGTGGCTGTGGGGTGGCAGTTTTCAGCGAGAACTTCTAGAGACTGCAGTGCTGCCCCATCTGCATGCACCTATCTGGGTTGAGGGCTGAGTTGGCTAGGATTTGGGGGACCTTCTCCCCCACCCATGATCTGGCAGCATTACCTTAGAGGATGCCATTGAGGAGGAGTGGCTCAACTTTGGTGGGCTCGAGAAGGGAGGGGGGTCAGAGACATGATCCTTAACTGGTACCACTACAAGATTCCTGTGCCACTCTGGCAGGGCAGGACTGCCAGGAGGAGGCACCCATGTAGTCACCAGGGAGGATGTGGGGGTCCTCCATAGTGGAAACCCCAAGGAAGGTGGGAGAGAACCCCAGAGGAGGAGGACGCAGCTTCTTGTTGTGGACTCTATTGTCAAGGGGATGGATTTGGGACTAGGAAGGGGCCGGAGAAGGAGGTCAGGTGCCTACATGGCGCCACGGCCTGGAAGGATGGGAAGCAAATCCTGGAGATCGCTAGAGCAGCAGGAAGAAAGGGGAAGCTGGATGCCATTGTCCACTTGGAGCCAATGACCTGGCTAGGGATGGGGCTGGGATAGTACAAGGAGTGTATTAGGGAGCTGGGGAGTGATCTTAGACAGGTAGCACGCACAGTGGCTCTTTCTGAGGTGTAGCCAGTCCAGGCAGGGGGAAGGAGAGGGTTCTCCACACCAGGAGCTTCAACGAATGGCTGAAGGAATGGTGCAGAGAGGGGGCGTTTGGCTACATTGAGGACTGGGGACCCACCTGGGAAGATGGGGGCCTATACGGGGTGATGGCCTGCATCCATCCGGATGGGGAGCTGCAGTGCTCAGTGCATGGTTTAAACACTACTTTGATGAACATTTCAACTAGCTGAGGGGTGGCGAAAGAAATCTGGAAGGGAGAAACTGCCCTCTCCCCTCACAGGCTGAAGTAGAAAATATGGAGAACCCCCCAGGGTGCAAATAAATATAGGAAACAGAATGATAGAAACGAGGGGGAAGGGGAACAGGAACATTAAAAAGGGGGGGGGATGGGAACAAAAAGGAAAAAGGGGGGTAACAAGCAGAATGCTAACAATCTGAAAGGCCATGTGTGCTAATGCTAGAAGTCTAGGAAATAACATTCCAGTTCTTGAGGCCATCATGGCGGAGGCTGACTTGGATATAGTGGCCATTACTGAGTCATGGTGTACTGAAAACTGTGACTGGGACATGGCCATTCCAAGCTATCTTCTGTCCTGGAAGGAAAGGAGAGGGTATGGTGCTTTATGTGAGGAGAAAGCAAAAAAATCAACAGAGATGCAAGGAATACGGGGTGGGGGGGCTACTGTGGGTCACTCTGGAATCTGGGAATAGAGCCACTGTTAGCACTGGCATGATCTGCAGACCTCCAGCACAGGGGAAGACTCAGATAAGGTAATGGTGGAAGTTGCTTGCAAAATGGCAGAAAAGGCGAGATGCTGCTGGTGGGGGACTTCAGTCTGTCAGATGTAGATTGGAGCCTCCTAGCTGCGGCCTGCGTTCCTCAGGCAACTACTCGGTGAACTCACTCATGATGGGGCAATATTGGTCCTGGTACTCACAAACAGTGTTGCAGATGTGAAGGTGAAGGCTACCTGGTAACAATGATCATCGTACTGTGGTTCAGTACAAGGATAGCTGCAGAACTGAACCACACATGGGCAAGGGTCCTCGACTTCAGGAAGGTAGATTTTATAAAGATGGGTGAATGCCTCAGGGATCACTTGGCATGGGGGTGACCTGGTGGGTGGTGGAACAGTGCGCAAAGCTAAAAGGGCGCATAATGAAGGCAGCAAACCTCTGCGTCAAACAAGTGAGCATAACCAAGAGGAAATAGAGACCACTATGGTTCTCAAAGGAGGTGATGGAAAAGGTAAGGCTAAGAAGGGTTGCATTCAGAAGATACAGGGAGACGTAGAGGGAAGAGGATAGGGAGGTGTAATGGGAAAACGGAGGGAAGCAGGGAAAGCAGCAAGGAGTGTGAAAGTGGTGCAAACTGAGGAGAGAATAGCCCAGGTGGTAACAAAAAGGGACAATACATTTTTTTAGGTATGTAAGTGAAAAGAGGAAGACGAAGGGAGGGATTTTGAGGTTAAAAAGGGAAGGGGAGGACTGTGCAGAGGGGGATCAGGAAAAGGCAGACATCTTGATCAGGTACTTCAGCTCAGTGTTCAAAGGGGAGGGGCTGCAAAAAAGTAACAGGTGCCTTGAGGGGGGAAGTGTGTGGATTCACAGATGTGCACGTGAACAAAGCAATGGGGCCAAAGGAGGTCAACCCAAGGATATTGAGGGAGCTCAGGGACATAACGGCTGCACCTCTGATGGCCCTATTTAACAGACTACTGGAAACCCAGAGTGGTTCCAGAGGACTGTAGGAGGGCAGCTGTAGTCCCACTTCACAAAGTGGTAGCAGGGAGGAGGTTGGGAATTACATTCCAGTCAGCCTAACATCGGTGGTGGGAAAGGTAATGTAAATACTATTGAAAGAAAACATTGTAGAATATCTTGATTCCAGTTGGTTACAAGAACCAAGGCAGCATGGACTCACGGGGGGTGGGATTGGCATGTCTAATGAATGTGATATATTTCTTTGATTGCATGACCAAGGAATTTAGATCAGGGTGGAGCAGTGGACATGGTCTACTTAGATTTTAGTAAGGCTTTCAACATCGTTCCACATAGGAGACTACTAAGCAAGCTGGGTAGCTTAGGAGTGGGACCAAAGGTGGTAAACTGGGTAAGAAATTGATTTAAGGAATAGAGGACAGAGGGTGGTGGTAAACAGAGTTTACTCCGAGGAAGGGAGGGTGACCAGCGGGGTACCTCAGAAATCCGTGCTGGGGCTGGTCTTTTTTAACATCTTTATAAGGGACATTGCAGAGGAGCCGGATGACACCAGAATCTGCAACAGGGTTGACACTTGGTGGGGGGAAGGGTGGAAAGGATGAAATAGTGATCTAAGAGAACTCTGAGTGGTCAAGGGTATGGCAGCTGGGTTTCATTGTGAAAAAGTGCAAAATAATGCATTTTGGGCACAGAAATCCGGGGGCTGAGTAAACAATGGGTGGAAGAAGCCTGGGAGTAATCATATTGGATCGCCTGAAGGTGGACAAACAGTGCGACAAGACAGTTGCAAAGGGCTAGGGGTATGCTGGTGTGCATAAGGAGGGGGATATCACCAGCAGGAAGAGGGACCTGTAAAGACCCCACCTTGAGTACCTTGTCCAGTTCTGGAGACCACATCTCTGGAAGGACATAGACAAAGTGGAGGGAATCCAGAGGAGGGCAGCTAAAATGGTTCTGGGTTTGCATTAAAAACTCTGTGAGGAAAGACTAAAGGACCTCAAATATGTACATCCTGGAGGACAGAAGGGAGAGGGGAGATATGATAGAGACCTTTAAATACCTCATGGGTAAATAAGGTATAGGAGGGAAGTATTTTTCAGAAAAAAAAGGAGCTCAAGAAAGGGGGACATGCTATGAAGTTGGAGAGGAGTAGATTCAGGAGAGATGTGAGGAAGTACTTCACAGAAAGAGAAGTGGATACCTGGAACAGCCTTCCAGAGGAGTTGGTGGGGGCAAAGACAGTTGGGGAGGGGGCAAGAATACATAGGATAGGCATAAGGGTATCCTAGTGGAAGGGGGAGAAAGAGTCTGAGATCAATTAGGGTCTATTGTGATACTGTAAGTAGGGCAGACTGAGTGGGCCAGGTGGTTCTTATCCACTGTCAGATTCAGTGTGTCTGTGTTTCTAGGAGGCAGCGGGTGGTAGAAGCGGAACTCATTCTAAAGAAGGGAGTATGATGAGTGGGATACCACATGGCTCAGCACTGGGACCTTTCCTCTTCACTGTCTTTATAGGGGCACACTGCAGAAGGGCTGGAAAGGAAGGTGTGCCTCTTTGCAGATTATACAAAATCTGCAATAGGGTATACACTCAGGAAGGGATAGATAAAATTCAGAGGGCTATTAAAAGACTTTGAAATGGTTAAAAGCATGGACAACTGTGTTCTGTTTTGGAAACTGCATCTCAGAAAAACATAGACCAGGTGGAGGCATTCCAGAGGAGGGCAACTAAAATGGCTGAGAGAGGAAACTGTGGGAGCGAGCGAGAGGGGACATGTTAAAGAACTACAAGTACCTAAAAGGAGTGAAGGGAGTACAAGTGGGGAGTCTCTTTCAGATGAGAGCAAGCATTAGACAAGGGGGCAAGCAATGAAGCTGGGGGGGATTCAAAGTGATGTGAGGAAATATTTCTTCACTGAAAGGGCAGCTGATGCCTGGAATATCGGCAGTAGTGGTGGAGAGCAAAAGAGTGGGGGGTTTCAAGCATGTATGGCATAGACATAGGGGTATATTAGATAGGAGGCCAGGGGGGCAATGAAGACCAGCTGGGGATCTGTAGAGACAGAATAGGTAGAGAACATCTGGGCAGACTACGTGGGCTAAGCAGCCCTTTTTTGTCATCATATTCTAGTGCAGAATCATGCTCCTAGGGCATAGGAACCCAGGTGCTGAGTATCAGATGGGGGGAGATATTGACAGTCACTGAACAGGAACGGGACCTTGGTGGTGTTGTATCTGATGAACTCAGGGTGGTAGGGCAGTGTGATAAAGTAGTGGATAGGGCTAGTAGGATGCTGGGGTGCACTGGGAGGGGTACATTCTGCAGGAGGAGGGTGATGGTGTTGCCACTGTATTGCTCACTGGTGAGACCCCACTTGGAGTACAGTGTCCAGTTTTGGAGACTTGTGTCAGAAGGACACAGACGCAGCCCGGGCCAAGAGCGGTGATTGGATTTCCGCTTGCGACGCCAGCGACCCGGGTTCGGGAATGGACTCTGGTAGCTGGAGGGCCGGCTGGGGGAGGAGGATTGAGTGCCCAATGGCTGCTCTCCTCCTCCAGGGGGGTGGGTGGGGATGCAAGTCCCGCTGCAACACTGCCACCTGGGTGACCACAGGTGGAGGTGCAATGAGACTGCACATAGTAGGGAGGGAAGGACGTCTGCTGGGAGCCGGAGCGTCAGGCACGTCATGACGTGCTCTGCCCCTAGGGCTCCCCGAGCGTGCGACGTCCTGAGGGCAGGGAAGAAAACCAGGAAATACCCCACCAGACTCCTGGTAGATGGAGCACCTGGCCACGATCCCCAGTGCCCCTACTGACGCCAGTACCAGCATCCCCCGACGAAAAACTAAGTCACGTCGGGGTGTAAGGGCCCCACCCCGTACCCGCCTGGGGGGTAGAACCAAGGCTCCGTGGGGGGGATGGACTGCACTAGACATCGGCTAGTAGGAGTGGGGACAAACCAGGCCGATGGAGACTCCAGAAGGAGCAGGAGTGTGGTGGTGAGAGAGGGGGCATACAAAGAAAATATAAAAAAAAAAAAGAAAGGACACAGACATGGTGGAGGCAGTCTAGAGGAGGACAACTAAAATAGTGCTGGGGTTGCCCGATGAGCCCTACGAGGACAGACTGAGGGATCTCAACATGTACAATCTGAAAGAGAGGAGATGGGACATGATAAGAGACCTACAAGTACCCTACAGGAGTGAGCAGGGTGCAGGCAGGTAGTTTCTTTCAAATTAGAAAGAGCACCAGGACCAAGGGGCATGCAGTGATGCTGGGAGGGAGAGTTTGAGAAAAGATGGTAGATGCCTGGATTGGACTGTCAGCAGCAGTGGGGGTGGTAAAAACAGTGGGGGGCTTCAAGTGTGTGTGGGATAGACACAGGGGTGTATTAGGAAACAGGCAGGAAGGAGGGTGGGTCACCAGAGACCAGTTAGGGTCTACCAAGACAGACTATGTAGGGAACATCTGGGCAGACTGGATGGGCCTAATGTTTTTTTCTGCTGAAAAATTCTGTTTCGTATGCCTCCTTAAATTTTGAATTTCTCCACAGGGCCTTTTCTTTCTCCACTCTCCCTTCCTCCCCCATTTCCCTTGCAAACGCAAGTCCTTTCCCTCACAGATGCAAATCCTACTTTACTATGCTTCCATTAATTTTGCTCCTCCTGTGTGATCGTATCAAAATTATCCTTGGCCCTCCTTCCTTCAACCCTGTCTCCCCCTCTCCATGCCTCCCTGAAGGCCTTAACATTATCTTCTTCATAAAGTTGATATACTTAGAGTGTGGTTTCCCTAGCATACTCCTGACATCTCCGAGTCATGGCTCACGTAGAGTGTGTGTTAGGGATGTTGCCATCCCTAATTGCAACCTTCACAGACAAGATCCATGACAGATATGGTTATTGCCGTCAACATCAGTGTGATAGGGAGACCCTATCTGGTGAATGAAGGACCAAAAATATTGGGTTTTTTATTGTTTTATTCTCTCTTCTGAGTTGGTGGGGAATGAAGATAAATGGGGCAGCTAGCTACAGAGATACTAGAGCTGTCCCCAACCTGAAGAGCTGACCACTTGGTTGGGTGAAAAGTCAGTTCTTTGATACTGTTAGCATAAAATGTGATGTCATTTGAATGGGGGGGGGGCTTGTGCCAATCTAGAGGGTAACATTGATTTTAAGGAAAGGATGCTGAGTAATCTAGGTGTGTAAACATGCTATACCCTACTTTCTAAAGAAATATCATCATCTCATGTCAGATGAGTCTGTCTGTTTACTTAAGAGAATTGTGAGTCAGACATGTCACATGGTGCTGACATCATCAGTAGACAGGTATAAAAACCTACCTACTGAGATGCAAAACAGATGAGTCAGTCGGTGAAGACCTGACTGTCGTGGAGGAAGCATCTCCTAGTACATGCAAGTTTTCATGTGCTAAGAATCTATTTGGCTGGAACTAAGCCTGGGAATTGTGCACTGTTTTTGCAGAACTGAAGGACTAATTACCTATTTCCTTTCTGTATGTTTATTATTTTATTTTTTTTATTTTGGAAAATAAATATCGCAAAGTGTGTTCTATACCTTTTACCTGAATTTGTGCATCAGTCTCACCCACTAACCTTCACAGTCAGGCAGGGACTAACCTGTTCAGTTCTCTTAAGTGGTGTACTGTCTTCTGCCCATGAATTTCTTCTGGCTAAGTTTACTTTCCCCTGTTCTTTACCTATTTTTATTGGTGTAGTCTATGCTTCTCCCAAAGCCGCTCCTACTATACTATCTGATGCTATTACCTCTCTGGCTTGCCTCATCTGGGGAACTGATTCTCCGGGGTTATTTCAACATTAATTGACTACTCTGCTGCTAAATCAACTATCCAGAAGACTGAGTCTCTTAATCTCTCTCAACTTATAACTGTAGCGACAGGACTTAACCCCCATTCTATCAATCACACTCTTCTGAACTGGATCCTCTCCTCCCACCCTCAGCAGATAGTTGCTGCTGGTACCTTTCTTGATATCTTTGTTTGTTTGTTTTTCATTCTTTGTTTATGCCCTCTGTATTCCACTGCCTGAACTCCCTCTAGAATCCCCAAGGTGCCTTATCTCCACTGGACTCTACCCAGATTAGCTGCCTAGCTCCATGCTGCCTCAGTTGTGCCCCCTGGGTGGGGTAGAAGGGATATACTGATTTGGACTACTTCGTCTTCAACAGGTGACAAGCTGTACAGGCTAGGACCAGTCATCTTGGGTCCACCAGGGTCTGTTGTCCTCTTGGCAGTGGGGCCATCTTATACCTCCATTGCTCTCTATCCTATCAGATGCAGTTGCATTAGAGAGATTCTAGGCATGTATGCTTGCAAAGTTTGCTGCTGTGCCAAACCCCGGCCAGTGTCTGTCCTTTCTGAGATGCCCTCGACTGCATTGCCACCTCTGGTCACCCTGATGGCAGTATTGCATTGAAGATGGCAACCCACCCTCCCCAGAAGAGGAGACCATACTCTGGAATGCTCAATCCTTCCCCAGCCAACCCCTGACAACCCAACCTCATTTACTAACCCATTTTGTTGGCATCACGAGTGGTCGCACTACTGCTGCTCCGATGGGCCGGCCTCCTGATGACTTTAGTGATCACAGCATAACTTATTGTGTTAGGAAAAATGGTATACTTTTGGCCTCTCCTAAAATTATTTGGTGTAGACCACTTTGTTCACTGAATCTTGACTCTCTCCTTTTTGATCTTTCTTTCATTGTCTGGTCTGTTATCTTTGCTGCTACTAACATTGATGAGGCTGTCCTATTTCCATATTAAATTCAAGTATGAGAGAGACGAGCATGCCCCTTAAAAAGGCCCGTGTAAGAGGGCTCACCTTCTTGGATTACTGCTGATCTCATTAGTCTTTGCAAGACATGGGACATTGCCTGGTTTTACTTGAAGTTGTCACGTTCCCGGTCTGATCTTTTAAATTACAGGACTCTCAGAAATTCTTTTGCTAAGGCCATTAGTGTAGCTAAAGCCTGCTGTTTTTCCACAAACCTCCAAAATAATCCTAAGTCTCCTGCCAAATTCTAGAAATTGATTAATTTCCTCTTTGATCCTCCTTTCCAGTCCTCCTCACCCATCTTAACTGTGAATGGTACCCCTGTCTCAACCCACTCCCCCCCCGGTTGCTGCTCATTTTAACACATTTTTTACAATTTGTGCTCTCTCTCTCTCCTCCTCCTGATCCTTTGGCTGCTACACTTTTACCTCAGCCTACTCCTTCTCATCTGTCCTCTGCTTTGACTTGTCCCATCTCTCCAGGATACTTTAAGTGTTCTGTCCCCCCTTAGTCTTTTCAAGTCCTAGCTCAGATGGGCAGGACAGAGAGCTGTACCAGTTAAGATAGAAGGAAGCAGGGAGGGAAGTCAGAATAGCAAAGGCCCAAACTGAGGAAAAGATAGCCAACTCGGTTAAGAAGAGGGATAAAACATTTTATAGGTACATCAGGGAGCGTAGAAAGACAAAGGGAGGGATAGTGAGGCTGAATAGAATGGACGGTGGGTGGGCAGAGAAGGACAGTGAAAAAGCAGGGATATTGAACGAATATTTCTGCTCAGTATTCACAAAAGAGGAGCAGGGGGAAGTTACCAATCCAATTAACAGAAGCACTCTTGATAGGGGGGGTCGATCCCAGCCCTTTCACAGAAGAGAGGGTTCTGAAAGAACTCCTAAAACTCAAGGTGGACAAAGCAATGGGGTCTGTCGGAATTCACCCCAGAATTCTAAAAGAATTAAGGGGAGAACTAGTGAAATCACTGACTACCCTTTTTAACAAATCGTGGGAGGATGATGTGGTACCTGAGGACTGGAGGAAGGTGGATTTGATTCCCCTTCACAAAAGTGGGAGCAAGACAGAGGCAGGAAACTATAGACCTGTCAGTTTGACCTCTTTAGTAGGGAAAGTGATGGAATCACTTCTGAAGGAAAGAATTGTTGAGTACCTAGAGGCCAGTGGGGCATAGGACCCAATGCAGCATGGGTTCACAGCATGAAGGTCATGTAGACGAATCTAATTGATTTCTTTTAGTGGGTGACCAAAGTAGTAGACCAGGGAGGTGCTATGGACATGGCCTACCTAGACTTTAGCAAGGCATTTGACACAGTCCCACAGAAGATTAATAGTCAAATTAACCAGCCTGGGAGCGGGTCCTAGGGTGGTAGCCTGGGTAAAACATTGGCTGGATAACAGGACACTGAAGGTAATTGTAAATGGAGTTCACTCTGAAGAAAGAGGGGTTACTAGTGGGGTACCGCAGGGTTCAGTACTGGGTCCAGTTCTTTTTAATGTCTTTATAAGTGACATTGCAGAGGGACTGGAAGGAAAAGTATGCCTCTTTGCAGACGACACAGGACTCCAAAACGTTTGATGTAGGATTGAACATGCCTGATATGGGTCTGGGGACACGTTTCCTCATTATATGTTGCATTTTTACACTTTTTCTTAGTCTGCTGTGTTTGGAGGGGTACATTCTACACAGGAGCAGCCCATTACTCCTGAATACCCCTGAGTTTACCACCCTAGGGCTGTAGAGCTTGTCTGCACATGGCACTGCTGGACACCATGTAAAACATCTCTGACTTGAGTATGCAAAAGACGAAGATCATGTCCCCTCTCAGCCTCATTTTCTCTACGGTGAATGTAAGGGCCTGCAGGCTCTCTTCATAATCCCCCCCCTCCCCCATCCTGCTGATCATTTTGGTGGCCCTGCATTACACCCTGTTGACTGCTTCAGTATAGTTTTTTTATTAAGGAGATCAATATGCCGTACTCCAGGTGGTGGAAGACTAGGGCCATGTAAAGTGGCAGGATTGCTTCACCTGCTCTCCTGCCCATCTTTTGATGCAGCCAAGCATTCTGCTGGCCCTCCTGGAAGCAACTGCACATTGCCAGCCCTGCTTTGGTCTCTTATAATAACTGGTGCTCGTTTTTTCCCATAGGGAAACCTGGTTGTAATTTGTCATTATAACCAGCTAGTTATAGTGGCGCACACGTGCCAGGTTTCCCTTGAACCGAGCTTGCGCAGCCACCGCTCTTCTTCTCCTGGGTGCCATCAACCTTTTGCCACCGTTCCAACGTTCAACGGACTTGGACTCAGCGGTGGTAAGTTAATTAAAAAAACAAACAAAGGAGCATTTTTTTTTTAAAGCGGCTGACTTAAAAATATTTTATCACGAGCCACGGACCACATTTTATGTAACTGCTGTGGGGAAAAAAATGATCACCAGCAATTGTATGAAATAAAGGCTGGGTGGGGGGGTGTAAAATATGAATTTTATACACTCCCTCGGAGTGGGATGCCTTAATAAACCCCATGAGCTTCGCTCCCGGGGTTTATGTGGCGTCCCGCACTGGGGTAGAAATTCGTTAAGTAACCCCTACCCAGCCATATTATCTTCATGTATTTCATTTGTTTAGTTTTTGTTGACCAGGAAAAAAAAGAGGGCTCAACATTGCTTCTTATTTTCAGCCTTGTCCCTGGGCTGGGGGTGGAGATAGAGATGCAGACTGACCTGTTGAATCGGGTTAAGCTGTTGGTGGTATTCTTAGTGAATGGGGGAAACTGGGCCAGGCACTAAGCTACCAGTGTGATGGATTACCTTGAGGATCTAGATGAATGTCAGGAGGCCCTAAGCAAGCTGAGTGACTGGTCTGGCTCCTGAGGCCTCAGGATTTCATGTAGCCAAATTCAGGTGCTTCATATGAGGAAGAAAAAAAAACACTGTGTGGGGTTCCTCTTGTTGCAGTGGAGTAAGAAAAGGACCTGTGGGTTGCATGCAATGTCAGTGGCTCAGCAGGTTGAACACTTGCTTCTAAGGCTAGAAGATCAGACGATTGTGGGTTCTAACCTCCCAATACTGACGTTGTAGTGCAGCATGCAGAGTGGGTACCGCAAGCCTGAAGCGTGTTTCAGATGAGGTGTTAAAGTGTAGGTCCCCTCAGCCTTTTATTATGTTTACTTGTGTAGTTTGTAAGTATGAACAGTGTTTGCCACTATTGTACCCTCTAAAAGCTTGCTGGAGTCTCCCGTTTTCAAATCATGGATGAAGATTTTGAAAATCGTAAACACTAATACATTATGTTGCACTACTGATGCAGTAATACAGTATTTGCTAAATGCAAATCATACAGCTCATTGGTCGTTGTACTTTGTAAAAGATTTTTTTTTTTAAATACAGCACTGGCTGCTAGAATCAGTTAATTCTAAATAACAAGTAGACTAAATCAGTGGTTTTCAGAAGTGTAACAAAATTGTATTCTTGATGCTTTCCAAGAAATTGTGACTGTTGCGTGATTTCCTGCTGAAACGGTCAGTAATTGTAAGTATCTGGGGTTGACAGAGCCTTTACTTATCAAAATAATGTCAGCAACTTTTAATCCACACATAGTCAACTTGGTCTGTTGTATTATCGGAACAGGATACATTTTATCAAAGAAATTCGTGATCTGGTTGAGCAAACTTTTTTACTCATGCCATTAATGAATTATGGAATTCTGATGTATTGTGCTGCAACTAAACGGGCGCTGTCCAGTATTGAAGTACTTTATACTAAATTTTGCCACTTTACACTAAATATGAAATATGACGTGGACCATTGTAACGGTTACTCCAAATTGAATCGGTTGCAGTTTGACGGTCACAGGGATCACTTGTGATGGTTAATAAAGTTAACTCCAGGCCCCCACTGTCACTCCATCAGCTGTCTTCTGCCTGCTCCGCTTCCTCTGTACAGGCCCCCTGATAAAGTGGCGGAGTGCTGTTGCTGTCACTTTCTTATTCCAAGCTTGTTTTTCTTTTTTTCATCATGAATGTAGCGTTTTCCTGTCTGCTCTGCTCTTCTCTATGCAGTACTCATTACATTGCTAAGCATAATATTTTTCTACCACTAAAAATATCAGCACTTGCACAACAGACATTTTTGTTCCTGACTGTAAAACTCTGAAACTCGCTGCCTATACAGCTGTTTGAAAGCAGATCACAACAAAACCTTAACTGTTTGCTTAAACTGCATTTAATGACCTTGTACAGATGCCAGTGTTTTAAAATTTATTATTATTTATGTATTACAAGTTTAAATGAGGTGTTTGAATTGCTTGTGCTAAGTTCCAGGACATCCTTGCAGATGGATTATTTTGCCCATGGATCAACCCAGTAATCAAATATGAGCAAACAAAAAACTGGTTCCAGCACCAATCCCAGGGAACGCTGCTATGCACTCCTCTCCACTTGGGGACCCTCTTCTACCACCCACTGCTTCTTACCCTCACTCCACCGTGTGTATGTCCCATGTATACCTCAGTGGTTTACTTTGCCCAGACGTTTGTCATCTGCTATAGTATCAAATGCCTGCTGAAGTCCAGACAGACTACATCCACAGTCTTTCTTCTGTCCACCACCCTGGACACCCCCTTGAAGAAGGATTTCAGGTAGGTTTAGCAATGATCTACCCCTCATAAAGTTACACTGAGAGGGGGCAAGAACTTTGGCCTCAAGATAATGTAGTTCAGGCTACTCTTCTCATCCTGGACTCTGGAGATCCCATTTATTGAAACGGCCCAGAGTCTAATCACACTTTTTTTTTTTTTTTTTAAATAAACTTCATCTATTTATTTTAAGTGTTACTTCGGAGTTGTGAGGTTTTGCAGAAACTAAATTGGTGTTCTCCTTCTTTAAGAAGAGATGTTCATTGATATACTTACTTTCAAATCTGTTTGTGATCTTACTGCCCTGTATTTAACTGAGAGATTGCAACTTCCTGATCTGAGGGATGTTCAGTTTTGCTCTCTTGACTTACCAAAGATTGTATCCCCATATTGGAAAGCTGTTTTCTATTATGCTATCCCTTTTGCTTGCCATGCACTGGTTCTCCAACTGAGGAAATGCAAGAATCTAGGGTGTTTTAAAGCTTCTTTATAAATACATTTATTTAATCTTTGAGCTGAGGGTTTTTTTTTTGTTGATGTTAGTATTTGATGTTTTTTGTATAATCATATGGTTTTAATGTAGGAGTAATTCTCTCCCCCCCAACCAACCGTCCTGAGTTGGGATTGTTGGGAGATCATGCTTACATCCAGGACTCCTGGTGTGAAGCAGGGGCACAGGAACTGAAGTGACTTGCTGGAGTAATGGCTTTTGGGGTGTGAACCGTGTCTCTTCACCATGCCGACAGCCTGTTAACAGAGTTCCTGGTCTGGGTACCACTGCAGCAAGGCATAAAGTAAGAGGGTTCACATGGCAGATTGTGACCCAAGAATTGTCAAATGCGATTCAACTGCTAGCATGATTAGCAGTGTTTGCTAATCAGATTGCTGGCAGATACTGGCACTGTTTCTTTAAAAAAAAAAGAGAGTTTTGTGTTGGGCCCAATTCTGAATGCTGCTAGGGAGTGGGGCTGATTTCAGTTTTTAACCACCATTACATTGAGTTTTACAGGGCATGTCTAGTCTGCCAGCCTGTTTGGGGGTTGACCACCTTAGCTGCTGTTGCAGTGTATGTTGGGAATATATAATTAACCCTGGCAGTTTTCACCCTTTTCTGCTGTCTACTGGATTTCTGCTTTCTCTTCACACGAAATGTATTGTGCTAGGAGGCATCCTTTACTTTATGGAGAAAAGACTGCATTGCCCAGAGGCAGCGAAGAGGCTGGGATGGGGACAGTTACGGTTGTTGAATTCTGACCCAAGACACGAGTGCTGCAGCAGTGCTGGAGCTTCTGCTGCTGCTAACAGAAGTGGCCCACACACAGTGTGCTTGCAGCAGGGGAGACACTCACCCTGCTCCATCTCCTCATTCCCGAAAATAAAATACCTCACTGAAATACTTTTCAGATTCACCCTAAGTGCACGGACATGACCCTGCCTGGTTCTGCCTTCTAACTTCAAACTTTTGAATTATGGCAAAGTAGAGTAAAGCTATCAACTGCTGAAGGTTGGCACAAAAAAATATGATCCAGAAAAAAACTGGCTTTAGATAATCAGTGAGGGATATTTTGCAGTGCATACAAGTTGCAAATTGAACTGTGAATACAGAGGTGTGCTATGTGGCTTGAGGAGCTTCAATGAGGCATTTGTTGTGGAGATAAAGTGCCCCCAGGTGAAAATTGAGGATCCAGAAATATCTAGAGACAGAGCAGCTCAGGAAAGCTATTAAGAAATTGGGTAAGACAAAGTCACCACTTGATATACTGTATGGTGACACACCACAGTTGGTACGTCAAGGGGGAAGGGGTAGAGAGGAAGGGGTTAAGACCCAGAGCGAGCTTAGACATTTAAACAATTTTAATTTGCAGGGAGAGCTTTCAGTAATGCAGAGGAGCAGCACAGAATGATTCTAGGCAGGCTGATGGAGATCCCGTATATAGTGACCAAAGAGGACATCCCTATTAAAAAGTCTGAAGCAATAGCAGAACAAAAGAAGTGCCATGGAGTTCATCTGGGCAATAAATACATTAACGCTGTTAGTGGAAAAGAGCTCACAATGTGTGTTGGCAAGAACCTTGAAGAAAGCTTGCTGGCAACTGTCAAAAGTGAAATTATTTTTCAGCGTGTATGGACGGCAGTACCGACAGTGATATTATTGAAAAGGAACTGTTATACACTATTTATGTTAATCACCATGCTGAAACTAGATTTCTGTGAATGAAAGCTGTATCAGATGGCACAAGCAAAGCACTGAAAAATGCCTTGTTAAGTAGTCTTGTAGTTTGTGGTCATAGTGTAAAAAAAAAAAATGGTAGAGTTTGGGGCTGGCATCTGTCAACATGGGTGTAAGACGAGGACTTGCTGCACTTCTATGGACAGAACACGTTGAGTGGTTAATTGCTGTTCACTGTTCTTTGCAAAGATTTGAATTGGCCATAAAAGATGCTTTGGATAAAACCTATTTTAATGATGTTTCAAACTTTCTGACCTGACTTGTTTATCTCCATCAGAAAAATCCTTGGCAACTGAGAGAATTGTGGTCCCTTGCCCAGGCAGTGGAGATGTCAGCCGAGAAATCCCAAGAAGGCTCATGGAACTGGTTGGGTACAACATAAACTTCTTGCCACGTGGACTATTACCAGATCATTCCCAGTAATTTGGGCCCATTTAGAATCTGTGGCCGCAAATCCTACTCATGACCTGACCAAAGCCTTGGGTGTGTTGCAAATTACAGCTAAATTCCAAATTGTAGCACACCTATGTAAGCAGTAAGACATGACAGGGTGTGTGTTAGACAATTTAACACATGGCTAGGAGGCGTAGTGAGGCACGAGGCCACTGGCCGAGTGTGTCCAGCCTCCTAGTCGATCTAGGCAGGCAGCCGTACGTGTAGTTTTTTGAGTTGTCTTGGCATTGCCCCCCCGTTCCAGTTCTGTTTTTTCCACCCCATAAAAAACAGTAATGGGTACAATAAGGAAGTACCAAGCAGGTAGCAGCCATGCTTGAGGAAGACTGTAATCGACAGAGCGAATAGGTGGCAAGAAAGGGAAGAGATCTCGACGGGTGGGAGCGAGCAAGTGGACAGTCAAGTCCAACGGGATGAGATCGCGGCAGTAAATTTTTTTTTTTTAATAGTCTCACTGCTTGCTGCCGTTGCCAGTAACTGAGGAGAGATCTCAGTGGGAGGGAGCAAGCAAGCAGATGGTTGAGCGCAACGGGAAGAGATTGCGGCAGTAATTGTGGTCTGGGAGCACTACAGTGATCGGGTGAGTGCGCGAGTGAAAACAAGATAGCAGCTTTATATTTTTAACATTCTAATTTGGAACACTGGCAGAATGGGAAGATCAGTGCCCGCCTGGCAAAGCACAGCTTGGTCTTTTTTCTGTGGCGCTAGACATATTAACACATTCTTACTAGCCAATCAGAATGCTTGATTGTTACCAACCATTTCATAAAGCATTTTGAACAGTTGCTTCAGCTAATTGCCCAATTCTTACTAGCACTTCAGAAAGAAGTATTTGACATGCCAGAGCTATTTAGATCTGTTAAAACTTTGATAAAAACACTGTTGAATCTGCAAAGGAGAGTGTTCCATTAGGTGGTAATGAACTTGAAATTCTCTTGAAAAATGTGGCTGATGTTCTTTTGGGAGAATGCACTGAATTTACTTACAGGAGTGCAAAATTAACACATTTCACCAGCCAAGCTGTTAAAATTTCAAGCATCCTTGTAAGAAATACATGACAAACATTGAGAAGCCTTGCAAAGAAGGGTTCTCTTTGATTGATGAAACTAGTGTCTATAACCGTGCAAAATTGTTAGATACTAGACTTTGGCCATCAGACCTCAAGGAATTGGCGCTATATGATATTACTGTAGTAGCTGACAATTTGTTGATCTCTCAAAAGCCTTTGATCGGGTTGACCACACATTACTGTGCTCCTCTCTCCTGTCACTTGTCTTCTCCTCCCCAGCTCTTGCATGGATCAGTAATTACCTCACGTGCAGGCATCAGTACACCAAATTCAACAAGATCCTGTCTGAGCCTGCCCAGGTTAACTGTGGAATCCCCCAGGGCTCTGTCCTGGGGCCTCTCCTGTTCTCTCTCTTCATAAATGAGCTACCCTTGGCTCTGGCTCTAGGGTCCTCAGTGCTGTACGTGGATGACCTAGTCATCATGGCCAAATCTCAGGACATTGCCACCATTAACACCAAGCTAAAATTGGACTTCAACCACATCCAAACTTGGTTGCAGGACCATAAACTTGTTATTAACTTACAGAAGACACAGGCCATGCTATTTGGCTCAGCAGCCAAGTTAAAAGCCACTCTGGATTCACTACAGATCTCCGGGGCTGATGGGTCACCGCTGACTGTCGCAGGCTGCGTCAAGTACCTGGGGGATGACCCTTGACCCGGAGCTGGATATGAACCTGCACATACGAAATACATGCAAGGCCTCAAACTGCAAGCTGGGTCAGGCTTACAGAGCAAAAAGCTGTCTAACTCCAGCTGCCCGTCTTGCTCTAGCCAGGGGAGTCCTCCTATCCACGCTTTGCTACGGACTAATCACCTTTGCCCACGTTGCAAAAACTAGTCTAGTAAAGTGGGACTCAGTGTACAACAACATATGCCATTTTGCACTCTTAGCCCCCCGCCTCACTCACCGCTGTGAGCTTTACACCCAGCTTGAGTGGCTGCCACCAGAAGCTCACCGCTCTTACGTCTTGGGCAACTTCATTGACAATATTGTCAGAACTGCCACCCCTCAAAACCTTGCTGAGACCCTTGTTCTTGCTACACCCTCCTACAACCTGCGATCCAGTGGCTCCCATGCCCTCCTGGTACCTAAAACCCACACACAAATGGGTGACTGAGTCTTCGCTTCCTATGCGCCCAGGGTTTGGAACTCTCTTCCAGCTAGCACTCGCTCCTCTCCCTTGCACCAGAGCTTTAAAGCCTCCCTCTGGGGTTTTCTCAAAACGGCTGACACCTGTCTCTGCATTAGAGAAACCCTCTCAGCCTGAGATGCCCCAACTAACTGAGATGCTACCTAAACATTACGACTTGGGCAGAGCACAACTGTGCTCATGCTTCTCCTGTTCTCACAGCATATATAACGAGCATTTGTCAATGCCGAATGTTTCTTGCTTCTATGTGCTGTTTAGGTATTCGGAAGTCATTGGAGTGCAAATATTGAAAATTTGCGAACTTACGAGCGTGCGTAGGAACTGCGCAACGCACGCTCATAAAAGTCATTTTAAGGAATTTTTCACCAAATTTTCAACATAGCCATTTTAAGACCTCTGCTCATGAACAGTGTCACTGTGATTTTGTTAGTGTGTCCCATACATTGAGTTTGCACACCGACTGCGCCATTGTGCGCTACATGGGCGGAAACACGTTTTGGGCAGGATGTGAAAAATGACAGCTGTACTGCTCATAAGAAGGTGTGGTAAAATGGCAGTGTTGAAAATCTGGAGTGAAAATATTGAAAATTTGCGAACTTACGAGCCTGCGTAGGAACTGCGCAACGCACGCTCGTAAAACAGTCATTTTTTGGAATTTTGGCACCAGATTTTCAACATGGGGTTTTTGGGACCCCTTCTCATGCATGATATCACTGTCATGGCGGTATTCGGGCCCGAAGGGTGATTTTGCAGTCACTGCACAGTCACTACGTGAAATCACCGCCGGGCCGACAACGCCATGACAGTGACATCATTCATGAGAAGGGGTCCCAAAACCCCATGCTGAAAATTTGGTGCAAAATTCAAAAATGCCTGAGATATGCAACAAAGTTGAAACCCCTATCTAGCCCATTATCAGCTTACCAGCATTTCCTCAGTTACGAGTCGGCTTTGAAGAGTGCAGGCGTGTTCTCATCCACGAAAATCGTCGGCGGTCCGGAGTAAGTATGGGGTGGGCGTGGGAGAGCTGGAGTGCGCAGTGGGTGGAGTGCGGGTTGTGGGAGGGGCGTCGGGAGATGCGCGCGTTTTCGTTTTCAGGTAAAAAAAAAAAAAAGGCGTCGTGGGACCATTTGGCCACGCTGGGGTGGGCTCCCAGTGTGGCACAGGGCGATTGAGGCGTTCAGCCAGCGGGATTGGGCACCCCGTCGGCCAAGGACTGATTGCCACGCTGGGGTGGGCTCCCAGCTTGGCACCTACAACTGGGGGGAGAGGCGCGGCTCAGCCGTGGCGATTCAGCTGTCGACTGCAATGCGTGCAGAAGCGCGCCACGCCTGCTTGTGGGGGGCTACGCTTCTTATCGCTGCTCACTGAGCGTAGCTCCCCTTTCAACTGTATGCCACTGCATTTTGGAAGCGTGTCATAGACAGCTCAAAATGCGATAACTTTCCAGAAACGCGCCTGCCAGCTCACTGACTGAATTGGAGGAGGAGGTGACACACCTCCGAAATCTCCGATGATGGCACTATGTTTCTTGCACATGCGTGCAAGCAACATAAAAATGGACCATTTAGGCCCACCGGCAAAACAGGGTGAGCACTGTAACTGTGCACTCCTTTCTCTCACACTGAGCCCACTCTATCCCAACTGTGACTCCTCCTTATTCTAACTGCTAGCCTTACAACTTGCTGCCTGGAGCGATGAATTCACACTGCACTTCTTCCTACTGACTGCAGTGTTTAATACTGTATTGTAATACCTGTTTTTGGTATTGTTGTCTTACAATGTCCTTGTGTTCTGGTCACTTTATATTAACTCTTCCCTACTATTTGCCTGATGAAATCTGATGCTTGTAAAGTCCCTGTTGTGCTAATTCTAAGTAATGTAATCCTCCATTTGTATTTGCCTGATGTTCATGTATGTACCTTGTAATCTCCCGGGTCGCACCTGAAAATAGGCACTTGGCTGTCTAGTGTGCTTACCCGGTTAACAAAAGCAAATAAATAAATACATTTCCCACAACTTTTGCAGCCTGTGACAGCTCTCTGGTCTTGCAAAATGGCAAGAGTTTAACATTTTTGCTCATGCTAACTTTACGAATATGCCTTCTTCCACTGTCTGGACAAAGCTAGCATGTAACTTTCAGAATTCATATCCTAATCTTTTGAAGATTGTGAATGTGATGAGACTATTTCCTATATTTAATGCAATAATAGAAAGGTTTTTTTCAACTATGAACAAGGTTAAAACTGACTGGAGAGCATCTCTGGCAGAAGGCACTGTAGAAACGTTGATTCATATTAAAAAACAGGGCCCACCTCCAGCTGAATTCAAACCAGAAAGGGCTGTAGATAAATTTTTCAGTCTAAAGCCAAGATGTCCTGGTGAACAAGCAGCTCAGGATGTTGAACCTGTTCCGTCTCTGCACCGCCCCCCCCAAGGAAAAATAAACAGGCTAGAATTACAGGCAACTGTCTGGAGGAGGAGATGATGTGATAACTGTTGTCATAAGTCTAATTAATTGTTCATGAGCCTACCGAGGCTCCTGATTGGCTACTGGATCAGTCATTAACGTCTTAGAAGTTACCGATCCAGTTGCAAACTGATGCTGTGTGTCACGCATGGCTTGCTGTCATGACTAAGAAAAAATAGAAAATGGCATGAAATAAAATGTCTCAAAACTACGTGTATGTTATCAGTATATACACTGATAATAAGGAATTATATGGTGAAAAGTAAAAAAAAATCCATTTTAGGAATTGCTCCTCAAAACCAGCTGATCATTAATCATTTTTTATTGTGATTAGTGATGCCGTTAATCAGCTCTCCAGCACTAATTTATGCCTTGTGCAAGGTCTCTGGGAAGAGATTGACAACATATTTGGGTCTTTAGTGACCCCGTTAGAACCTGGGGACAGTGAGTGGCAAGTGTTGGAGCAATTGAACTGTGCTTCTGTGGCTTGAATATAAATTGAACTGGGAGAAGTCGGATCTAAGAGGGATCCCGGGGAAGCGGACTGCATGACAACCATAGATAAAAGTGCATTATCCTGATCATGTGTCTATATTGCAGCAGGAGTTTGAGTGACATTTGTGGGTGGGCCTGTATGAGAGATGACAGCTGAAGATCAGTACGTAGCACTCAGTTTAGGAGTACAAACGTAGACTTCTGGCCCCGACTGACAGATCTGAATAGAGAAAGGGGAACTTGAGCACAGTAGAAAACAGTGACCAGACCCAAAATCTATGTACTGAGAGTCACAGAGGTTGAGCTGACGGACTGGAACAAGTTAGGCCTGCAGTAGCATGTGAAACTGTCTCTGGTAGCCATGCATACAAACTGAGCTTGCCCTGTTTAAAAAGACTGTGTGTAAGTATGGACTTTGCAAGTTGGTCATCGGGCTACAGTAGAAATACCTCAGCGAAACAAGTATTGCATAATCTGCAATATTTAGTAGACCAACAATAATAAAAAGTAAAAATAAATAAAACAAACCTAGAAAACACTAAATGTAAAACATGATTGGAGTAACTCTAGTGCTTCACGTTTATTATGGTAAGACGTGCTCTTTACGGTTGGGAGTATTGTATTACAGACATTTAGTAGGGTGAGTTATTTCAAGCTATTGCAATGTTTACTTTGTTGACCTAATTAGACAGGAGTTGTAGTTTGTGAGTGGTTCCATTTTTGCCTATGATACTGTTTTGTCACCAAACACAGATTAGACATGTTTTCCATGCAGACAAAAGAATGCATGTGTTCCAGTTTGTGAATGGCTTTTATAGTTTTGCCTATATTTTGAAAGGCACTTGCTGTATTATCAACAAACTTACTTGTTAATTGTTTTTTGTTGCAGTTCTACTAATTTTGCCTGCAGGCTGGCCCCATCACCTTGACTCCCCGTGGACTTACTGTCCGACTCTCCTCCTTGTGGTGGCAGGCGGCCTAGAGACAGATTCTTGGGCGGGAGGTGTGCCATGTTGCTGGGTGCAAGGCCTGTGGAGAGTTGGCTCTGTTTTTCCCCTCCTGTGTGTTTAGGTCCCCTGGGAGGGTGGCTGTACAGTGCCACCTAGATGGCCCTGTGCACGCTTCCATATGTAGGACATCAGCAGCTGCTGCCTCTCCCAACCCCAGTGATGCAGTCCCTTGGCTACCCTACCCCTAGTCCCTGCTATGGATCAGGTGTGCACCGGGTGCAGCATCCCTCGCTCCCTGGAGCAGAACAGTCTAGCTGATGCTCGATCCTCCTTCCCTATCCCCCTGGGCCAACCTTCTGACATCCCGAGTTAACTCCCGAACATGGGTCATTCGTGCTGCAGCTGGTAGCACTACCACAGCACCGGCGGGCCAGCTTACTTGTTAATTGTTACTTACTTGTTAGTATTTGGCTTTTGCAAGTTGAGCATTGGCTTTGATCTTTAAAAAAAGCAAAAAAAAAAAAGGGCCCTGTAAAATATAAAGTATCATGATCATTATCTGCAGTGGAGCGAGCTGATGTGCTCTCCAAACTTTTCCATCAAAGAATGTTGATGCCCTGGGGTGGGGCATCAGAGTTGGGAAGCAGAAGGGACGGGTCTGCATATAATACTGTTCCTTGTCTCCCTAAAATGTTGTCTTTAAAAATAAAGGATTGTCCTGGCAGCTTTAGTGGGGCTCAGAAGGCAAGGCTACAGTACTTGTGCCTGTGGGGGATTTAAATGGTCTGTGCAGTGGATGCTCTTTAAACAAAAATATACTTACCCTCATAAAAGCAATCTTTTTTTTAAGAGCAGGGTGTAGAAGTGAGGGATCAGATGGGAACCTGGAAGTCAAGTGCAGAATCTCTTTTAATGTTATTTATAGCACTTGAAGTCCCAGCATTTGCGTTCTCAACTGTATGTTGGCAGATCAGTGGGTAGGGAGTAGGCCAGACACAAGGAGTAGATTTTTCTTTGATTATGACCAACAGCTGTGGATCCATGGGAATTATCAGCTGCACTGGGTCAATGGAGACCAGCTATATAAAATTATAAAGACTACAGTTTTGAAAAACCATGTCGTGCACGTGATGGTGATAGTGGAGAAACTGCAGAAGTTGTCATGTCTGTGGATGCTGCTGCTGTTCAAGTTTTATGTAAGGATATAACCAGCAGGTGTCGCTGTGTGCATTATATCTGCAAGAATTAGAGCAGTATGCTCAGAAAACCGGTAGCTTGAAGGATCAGGTGAGGAAAAGTGCTGCTGCACAGTACAGGTGTGAATTAGAGAATGAGTCCTAATGCCAGAGCCTGAGGTTGCTCTCTATTAAGCAGATAAACTAAACAGAAGGTTTTGTGCATGGATCTGCTGCAGGAAATGAGCTTCAACCTGTGTACCTACAGTTTTGTATAGACTGGTGCAATCCAAGGCAGAGAAAATACATTTCTTAGAAAGAGTTTGGATAATAAACACACTCGATTTTTTTTTTTTAGAATTCGAAACGGACCTTGCTTTGGAATACTACTGTACATAGACTCACAGTTTCAGATCTACATCATTCTGCTTTGTTATGGCTGCTTGTGCACAGAACATTTTAAACATTTCCATCCTTAAATCCTGTTTTGTAAAATAAACTGCAAATAGGTGTCATATTTATTTATTTATGTTGTACTGGCAGTATAGCCTAGAGGTTAAGGTAACAAGCTGTGAATGAACTTGGTACATCCAGCAGTCCTGGGTTTGATTCCCACAACCTCTGCTTGCATACTGCATGATTCTGAACAAGTCATTTAACCACCCTAGTGCTCCTGGGTCACTCCTGAAAACAGACATTTGTGCGTAGTGGGCCTTGCCTGGTTACCAAAAGAATAAGAAAAAAATGATTTATAGTACATTTATTTGCTCGTATTTTCTTTTATTCTTTTTAGTAGTGGGGGGTGGCAAGAGCTTACCAACTATTTCACTACTAGCTCTCTTATTTTTCCCTACTTTGCACAGGAGCCTTCAGTCACCCTCCAGCCATTAGGGCGGCCCAGTGCGCCCCACCACTCCACAGCAGGACCATCATCCTTCCAAATCCAGGCTGCAGCATGTGGAGGGGGCTGCTGTCAGGTAGTTGGTGCATAAACATCACGCGGATGTCATGTATCATTGCCGCCTTCCCACTTTGCCCCGTAATGCCTCCTTCCATTCTATCTGAGATGCCTCAAGCCACACCAATCTGTTTTGAGGAGCAGCAGAACTTTGCGTGGTCATCCGTAATGCCCAAGCCTTTTCCCAATTATAAATCTAATTATATGTTCATGAGCCATACTGGATCAGTCATTAACATCTTGGAAATGACTGGTCCAGTTGACACTGTGTAGCACGCACAGCTCGCACCACTCCGCTCAAAACCTGTAAGTAAAAATAAAAAAAAGGTAAAAATGATAGTTGTTATTATGATTAGACTTATAATCACAATACTAGCTTTGAAGCTAGTCATTTCATTGGATCATTGACTGGCTAGAAGGAGATGGCCTAAGGCTGCTGCTCAGACCACCCATCTCCTCAACTGGTCGTTAGTCCCTCAGAAATGACAGGCTTCTCGGTTGTTATGCTTAAGTCTGCCATAGAAGGCACTGGTATACTGGTATGGTGGGGCAGTTGTCCCCCAGTCTGAGGTTCTACGGTGCTCCCTACACTGTTCCTTGGGAATTGGATTTGCAGTTTGAATTGGGTCTGCATGTGACAATGCTGTTGCTATTCTCAGCATCACAAGGTTGGGCTGGTTGTATAGTAAACTCTTGCTTAGCCATCATAGTGGCAGCGTGTTCTGCTGCAGTCCAGGAGACCTAGGTCCGGTCGTGTCCACTGTTCTCTCACTCCTTAGGGCTGGAGTGGAGTTGGTGCATCAGGTAAGGGATGTCTTTGCTTTCTGGGGGAGAGCCTGCGTATACAGTTCACAAGCAGGATTTGTATTTATTCTCAGAGGAGACTCCTTGTTCGAACACAGCTGCAAGCGAGCTATTTATTATATGGAGCGCACTCACTAATCTCTGCAAATGAAAACTGTTTTCAAAGTTCAAATTCTGATTGTTTTGTTGCACAGGAGAGTTTTCAGCATAAGCATTTCTCCAGAATGTAGTCGGCCAATTAGAGTGCTCCATTTTTAGCCATTACTTTACAATAAGAAGTTAATCATTTTTGGCTGGCCTTTCGGCACAGCGGTGGCATTATCGCTCGTGGTGCTGGTGACCTGGTTTTGAGAACAAGCCTGGATCATCAGGGGCCAGCTAAGTAAAGAAATAGCAAGTGTCCCAGGGGTGCTGTCCTCCAGAGGGGGAGGAGATGCAGCAACAGTTCAGTAACACCCCCTTTGGTGACCACAGGTAGAGCAATGGGCCAATGTGCCTTTGGGGAGGGGAGATGCTGGCTGAAGCCAAACAGCATCACGCTCTGCGCACGTTGCAGCAGCTGACGTTTTGAGGGTAGGGCTCGAACACAGTAAAATGTCCCTGGCACCTGAGAACGATGGAACCAGTACATCAAAGCCTCACCTGGCCACTGAACCGCCTCCTAATGATACATTGCTCCCAGGGGTATATTCCCATCCCACCCCCACCTGTGGGGGGCAAACCAAGGCTCTTGGGAAGGCCAGTGATCAGCTAGGCAGGGGTGGAGGGTCTGAGGTGCCTAGGAGCTCCTGAGGGAGTTGGGTAAATGGAACAGAAAGTGAATTGTGAATTAAAAAAAAAAAAAAAGAAATAGTTTTATGTACCACAGCTGACATGGTATAAATAATTTATATAATATTATTGTAGTGGCTTAACACTTGTACCCCTGCAAGTAAAAAAAAAACAACTCTGTTATGGTTTTGCCACTCATAGATCACGAGTCTTACCAGCTTCAGTGGCTCAATAGGTGGCATACTGGGTTCTGGGGCTGGAAGATCAGAAAGCCATGTGTTCTAGTCCCATAAAAGGAATTTGGCTTAATACCCAGTACTAACACTGTGGGGTGGCATGGTGGGGGTGCTACAATGCTAAGGTGTCATCCTTCAGATGAGATGTTAACCTGAACTCTCTTCTGCCCATCTCTAGTGGCCTTCTAGGGGGAAGTTAAAGATCCTTGGCACTTACTGTAAGAGAAGAGGGTTTTCACTGGTGTAAAACAGGTCTGTGTAACCCATTCCCAAGGATGCAGAGGGAACGAGCTGCCACAGCCCAGTGTACATTTTCTACTCAGACATTTCAAATAAATAATCCCACCAGTGGGGAGTCAGCAGTTTATTTCTTTGCTACATCTTTCATAGTCTCACAAAATACCAGCAAAATTACAGTGCAAGTTAAGATGCAGATATGATGATTTTGGTACAGGTGCAGCTAAATGAGATTGAGTGAGTAAAGAGTGGAATGAAAGGCAGGAGAAAAAAATGCATGATGGTATTAGGAGTGTATGTAAATTGGATTTGCAGGTCCACTTGACGAAGGTTATGAGGTGCTAAGCAACTCGAGAAAGTTACAGGCACATAGGAGGTAACTATACCAGACATTTAAAACAGGCCAATAAAAGTCTGAAGCTAGGAGGTCAGTATCTACAAGGATGGAATAGCTCATATGTTGTGGGAGCTGTAAGAAAGTTTCCCTCAAGGCCCATGGCCAGAGGTGTTTCATCCAAGACAACTGCATGCTGGTTGCCACACGTAAGGGGCAGCTAACCACGCCTAAAAGTATTAGTGTGGGGGAGAGCTGGCACAGTGCTATGAAGGGACCAAACATGGTCAAAATAGGTGTACATGAAGAGGAAGGGAGACAGAAAGAGAAAACCCATTAGCTAGAGTTTGGGAGTGGGTCTAGGAGCTTAGAAGTTATGACCAGGTAGGAACAGCCATGCCTTGCCCTCTAGGACAGATACATTGGGCAGTGAATTAGTGGTGATATTTGAGGTGAGTGTGGCATGGGGGGCAGACAACCTGTTACAGTTAGGGGAAGGTCATGCGTAGAGCCAGTCTGCCTGTCAGGGAGGGAGGGAAGGGGAAAAAAGTCAGTATAAAAGGCAGACTGTAGTGATGGTGATTCTGTTATTAGATTCACAGATAGGATTATGTGGATGAGAACCAGATGATCTTTCACTTTCCAGGTGCAAGGGTTAAGGATCGCACGCTGTGGATGGATGGATTGCTTGGTGGGGGGAGACCAGTGGTTGTCATCCATGCTGCAAACACAGCTTGGGAAAATATACGCCAGAGGCTCTCAAATAAATTAACTTTAGGCAGCTATGGCGGCTCTGTGGCGCTGAGCAGAGGGGCATTGCTCTGACATGCTTATGAACTGGGTTCATGCTCGAGCCAGAAAAAGTAGTGGAGGCCATCAAGGAAGGGGGCAGAGCGCCTTACAGAACCCTCTTCTCCTGAAGTTGGGAGGCTCTGTAGTGCTACCACTGACATCTAGGGGTGTCTTTTAGTGGTGTCGCTGACAGCTTGGATTATCACATTTTGTTGGGCACCCTCAGTGGCAGTCATGAGTGCGTACACATTACGCTGCAGAGGTGGGTAACTTCTAATGGTAAAAATTCCCCTCACTGACATAGAGAGATGGGACATGACCAGTGGCCACCCATGCTTTGCAATCACACTGTTTTTTAAGTATAAGAGGCGGTGTTCTAATTTATTTTTTCAGCAAAACCTTGTCTTGAGGTACACAGTATAAAGTAGCAGTACCTGTTACTGTGAAACGTTTGAATCTATCCTTTTATAATGTATCAGTACTGTGACCAGTAATGTCACCCCTGCTCTAATCCAGCTCCAAGACTGTCTCCTCTTCCGCTCCCCATACTTTTCCCTCTCTTTGTAAATAACTTCTTGACTACTAGCTCTCTTCCTTCTTGAACCTTGTTGCTGACCATCCACTGTTGTTTTGCCAATTACCACCCCTGACCTTCCTTCTGTCAGTCTTTCTTGTTATATTTGAACATTCCTCACATTTCTCTCTATATAACCTTACTATCTTATTAACCCTTTCACTCCACAGGTTGGGTCCATGGTTTCTGCACTTATTATATATCTTACTGCCATTATCTGTATAATGCTTGCTATTATTTTTTGTTGTTTCTACCCATTGTATTTTTGTAGCACTGCTGTACTGTTCCTCTATTTGTACTATTGTACCCATGTTGCTGTTGTTCTACTGTTCTCCTTTTGTTGTACTGTCCTGGGTCGTGCCTGAAAATAGTCATTTTATGGGTAGTGCACCTACCCGGTTAACAAAAACTAAATAAATAAAATAAATAAAAAATATTCCATTTTAGGCTTTTTCCTCCTTTCATGTAATGTGCTCTTCTCAGGAGTGCAGGGTGCATCTGTCCCTTCTACGCTCCTGCGAGTGATAGGTGTTCCCTTGCTGCAGTCAGGCATGAGACTTTGCAAATGGTAAGACACTCCATATGGTGTCCTAGATAGGCCCCAGTAGCTCCCTTTCCAGTTTGTCTTCTGCCTTGCAGGCTGTAGGTCTGAGACTAGCTTAGGTCTTGCAGTTGTTGTTGTTTTTCTCCCATATTGCTTTTTGCCCCCAAGCCAGCAGTCTCCTTTGTTCAAGTCTCTGTGCCTTACCAGCTCCGACTGCTGCTCCCCACATTGTCGTGTTCAGCGGTGAACCACATTAGGTGGGGCCCCAGAGTGTGCCAGCAGCCATCACAAAGACGGCTCATGGTACATGTGTCCCCCCCCCCCATTTGTTCCCCACCACCACCTGTGTGGTGTCGGCTGATGCTCTGGCAGGCTTCACATGCACACAGTGTCCTCCTACGGAGGAGGGAAGCTCCCTAGTCCACCACAGGGGTTGCTGTGGTGACAGAACCTGGACCTGACCCTTCCCTGAGTGGGAGCGCAGGCAGCGCCTCCCCAGCTCCCTGCCCAGGGCTGCCCTCCCAGCTCCCAAGTCCACTCCTGAACTTGGGTTGACCATGTAGAAGCACCGCATGCCACCCACTGGACCATTGGATGGCCCCAGTTAGGGGTCTTTTGTCTGTTTTTCCTTTACTTCTCTTCTTCCTGCAGGTGCTGTGTCCTGCCTCCCTGCAGTGGTGTGGTGTGCTGGTAGTCTCCCTCGCAGCTGCAGTTTGCCTCCATTATCAGCATCAGTCAAGAGGTGCAATGTCTTGGAATGCCCACTTCCACTGCTTCCTCAATCATTGAGGAGCCACCAATGGTCAGTCCAGTGCCCAGACCACACAATATGTGCAGCAAGAGCTTCCTCTGGCTGTCAAGCCTAGCAGGGAGAGGGGTCTTTGGGGACCAGTCATTCCCCACATGGACATCAGTGAGCAAGAAATTAACCTGCCCAGGAGTTGAATTAACCCTTCTTAGTAGTTTTGCATGCTTTGCAGTGCAGCAGCACCGGAGTCCATCCCAACAGCTGTTTCTGCTGTTATGGAACTCACGCAGGCACTAGCTCCTCATCAGGGCCAACCTCGATGGGTGCAGATGGCTTCAACTGAACTCGGCAGGACAGATGATCAGTGCTGTCTGAATTGCCTCTAGCAGCTGATTTCCTTGGTTGCAGGCTTGTTTTCCAGTAGCTGCGTGAGGGAGACCCCTCATGATTCCACCTGTAGCAAGGACCGGCAGCAGCTCAGGTGAAGAGGACCTTGAGTGCCAGGAACAACAAGAGTAGCAATGCCTCAGTCTGGTCACGGAGAGTAACCCAAGTGTTGTGCCCTCTGCACCAGGACTGCCGGATGGGTCACTGGTGAGTCAGGACCAAGTGAATCCATTTGAAGGGGTAGGGGAACAATCAAGTTCAAATTTTATTGATCAACAGATTCTGTAATTACAATATTATTATTAAAATGTATTAGTAACTATAAAATCAAGGTTAATACAGTATAATAAGATCATATCCCTTTATAATTCCCTGGCTAAGCACAAAATAAACTATCCTGTGATTTTTTTTTTTTTTTTCCCGTTGTATTCTTTAACCCTAATAATTTTTATAGTTTTTTCATTTAATATAACATCAAGGAGGAGACGTTCTGTCCTATACATTTGCTTTTCCTCAGTGTCTTGATTAATATGCAGTCTCTTTGTATCAATAACTTTGCGCATAGAAATTACTCTTTCCAATACATATACCGTATTTGATTTAAGCAGATAAGTTTTTATATGTTTTGATTCTAAATCTAATGACGCTAACCCGCCCTTGCCCCCACAAAATAGTTTTCTGTTTTCATTATACAATGGACACAAAATCAGTAAGTGGGTTATGTTGTCTCCCCCTTCTGGTATTTACATGTTTTATCTGTTGTTTTATGTTTGTAATAGGCTTTAATTCATTGAATTTCATAATATTCAAAACTACATTTTGTTAGAATCTTCCTTCTTTTTCCGGTCTTTGATAAAACTTGGGTAGTTTTCAAAACCAAATTGTCTTCTGTTTTTTTGGCAGCCAGTTGCCGATTTTGCACTGCTTGCTTAAACCTATTTCTTTCTGCATTTGTATTGCACTTGTTCTATCTTTTTTTTTTTTAATAGATCTACATTTTATCCTCCGAGTAGCCTGGCAGGTGTCTCCGGTCCCTCCCTCAGAGGAACTTGGTCTCAGGTCCCGCCTTTTCCTGCCCCGACTATCCCCCACGAGTTGCCCTCCTGTGACAGGGCCGGGGTGAGGAGTGCCAGCTTCTCCCCTCCTCACCCCGGAACACAAATCCAGATTTCAGGTGTCGGGATGGGCGCTGGCAGGGCCATCATGGAGCCTGCCAGCTCCATTTTCCTGGTTTTCTCCCTACCCCCTTCCCCGCCGACTCATACGTCGGCTCAAGCTTCCCAACCTGTATCCCCCCCAGCTGTCACTAGAGGTCGATCAACAGGCAGGACAGCTATCCCTCCTTCCCGAAAGAGGAGAGCAGTCCTCCAGACAGTCAGTCCTGTTTCTCCCCTGCTGACCCCTGGCGAGTCAGGCTCATTCCCGAACCCGGGGTGCCGGCGTGGCGCAAAGTGTGGCATCCAGCACCTCAACCCTCAGCACCACCGGGCCAACTGTTCTATCCTTTATTAAGACATGAATTTCCTGTATAGGCTTAAATATTTCAGACAAACAGTACAATAAACCATAGAGTTTCAAAATGTTTTCATTGACCCTTAGACTTGGGAAGGTTGTCTGCTGGCCTATGTAATTAATGGTCTCCTCTGTGCAGAGGGTAGGGGGACAGTCTGTAAAATGGCAGAGCACCAAGTTACTCTTTCCCGGAGCTGGCTGCCTGCTTAACAGGGCATTCTCATCAGACCTGAACGGCTTCCAGGATAAGCTCTGCAATTCCCTTGACCATAAGGGACGAGGGCCATCCGTGCTGGAGCCTCTGTCAATGGAACCTCTCCTTGGCAGGAATAAGGAACGTCCGAAGAAGCAACCCAAAAAGAGACCCCATCAGTGCAAGTCACCCCTGGCTTGGCCAATGACCCACAAGTGGCCCAGGAGTGGAAGGCACAGGCGTGGCAGGATTCCGTCAGTTGAAAGTAGATCAGTAGGGAAACTGTTGTCCTCGACAAATCCCAGCCCTTGAACTCAGAACCAAGTACAGACAGTTTTTTTTTGCTCTGAAGACAGACATGTCTTATCTGGCCAGGAAGTTAAACTGCTGCCTCAAGCTGTCAGGCAAAACCCCAGCTCTAGAACATGACCCCATGTTCACTGCCAGGATGGAAAAGCCTCCTCTCTTCCCTCTTCACAAAGGCCAATTTTGATAAGGTGTGGTCTTTACATGCAATCAGAAGCCCATCTCCAGGCTGTTCTCAAAACTGTATTCCATTTACATCCAAAGGGATAGTGCAGAACAACACCAAAGGTCACTGCATTCTTTGCCTTGCTGTCCAAGAGCACCATTCCCACTTTGGTGTGGGTGGCCTCGCTTAGGGACCCAAATGACAAGAAGGTTGAAGGCACGCTCAAACAGACCGAAAATCCCTCTTTTCCTTGATGCAGTTTGCAGTTACCAGCACCTACAGTATATCTTTTTTTTTTTTTTTTTTCTCTTATTTTTTGGATGAAATGACTCTGAGCATGGGTGCTTCAATCCACTTTGACACTTATGAAGTCTTGGTGCATTCATCACAGTCATGACATCTAAAAGCCAAATTCATTGAGGGGCCAAATTAGCCAGGTTAGCCAAATTAAGCCTAAATGGTATCCAAACTGAATTGTATTTTTCAAAATCATCTTCTAGGACATATATTACCCTATCTGTTCTACCCTGGTCCGGCATTTTCTCCAGCATTTCAAAACATAATGGAGCCTCAGTATCTTTCCAGTGCTGAAGGATTACCTTACTAGCTACTAAAAGAGTTTATGTTTCAAAGACTCTTCAAACTTCCCTGAGAATCCAGTGTCTCCACCGAGTAACCAGATATTACAATTCCTGGGACAAAAGGGAAGTTCAAACCCAAGGGTTGCCCCAGTAATAACCAAATATATGTCCAGAAGATTTTGAGCTTTTCGTATTTCACTAACGTGTGATAAAGTCCCCCTGGCCCTGTTGCATCTCTGACAGATTCCTGGGATGGAACATCTATTTTGTGTAATCTGGCGGGTGTAAGGTAGGTTTTGTGCAGTATATTAAAATGAATCTGAAGTAATCTGTTGCTTCGGACCTCAACTTTTCCCACATTTCTAAAATTGTCCCAGTCATCCCCTGAAATTGAGACATTGAGTTCTTGCTCCCATACCGCCTTTACCAAGGGCAGGGGGTGGTAACCCCTTGTAGCAGGATTTGCTACAGCCCAGAAATTAGATGTTTATTGTTTTCCAACTCCTCAAAGAATATTTCCAAGGGGTTGCTTATCAAGTTATTTAAAGGAATTGGCATTCCTTTTAAATACAACATTTTTTACTTGTATATACTGCCAATTTTGAGAGGATGGTATATCATATAAATCCTGGGTTTGTTCAAAGGACCTAACATTGTCACCTAAATAAAAATCCACTATTGTTCTTAAACTTTTATAAAAGTACCAGGTTTTAAAAGTGCTATCTATCGTAGAAAGTTTAAAACATTTGTTGTTATAGATGGAGGTTAATTTGGACAAACCGCCCGAGGCCCCAAGCAGTCTAGAAGCTTGGGACCAGGCTTCTGTGGTAGACTTAGTGGTATCCAAAATACCTACTATATTTGACACCAACACACTGGTTAGTGCCAGTCCCTTGGCTTTCCCTACCTCCAGTTCACTACACGCTATTAGATTATTCTGTGGGCTGTAGAACCAGTAATACACCACCTCCAGTTGTGCTGCCAGGTAATACAAATAAAAATTAGGGCACCCCATCCCTCCTTCCTTCCCCTTTATCTTGACACAGTTTATGCAGAGCAATCCCGGGGGATCCCCCCTGCCACAGAAATCTTCTCACTGTTTGGCCCAAATGTATAAAAACCTTTTTTGGTAAGCTAATTGGAACAGATTGAAAATGAAACAGTGATCTTGGCAAGATGTTCAGTTTCAAAATATTAATTCTTCCTAGCAGTACCAAAGGGAGAAACTGCCATTTTGCCAGGTCGGTCTTGATCCTACATATTAATGGGTCATAATTTAGTTGAATCACTTTTAGGATCAGCTGCCAAAATGACCCCAAGATATTTACTTTTTCTTTTAACATGCCTATCAGCAGTGGATTTCTACTATTAATAGGATCTCCCAAGTAGAGCATTTCAGTCTTACCCCAATTCACTTTGTAGCCTGAGAGTAGGCAGAACTCCTCCAGGATCTCACTACTCGCACCTACAGTAGATCGCCCATTCTCTTCCAGATTAGTGTAGGGCGATTTTGGATGTTGCGTGTGATGTGGCAACTTCGAGACACAGAGGCAAAAACCTTGTGAAGAGAGTCATCCTGGTGGAACTGGCAGCAGTCTATTTAGCAGATGCCTCCAGTGATGCTACTAAAATTGCTACCCATGAAGTGATGGCCAATATCGTGACCTGAAGGCACTTTGAATGATGCAGTGGCAGGGCGATACTCAGTCAAAATGCTCCTCCTGTAGCCCCCATGCAATTTAAAGCTCCTGCTTAGTGACACCCTTCCTAAAGCTATTAAGGAATTAGGGCCAGCCCACCGACGCAATGGCAAGGTGACCACTTGCGATGCCGACATCCCTGGTTCGGGAACGGACCCAGGAATTGGAGGGCCAGCCAGGCAGAGAAGGATAGAGATCCAGAGGGGTGGCTCTCCTTCTCCGGGGGGGGTAGTGTCTGGCCTGTTGGCAACCTCTGGAGGAGGCCAGGGGAATCACCAGAAAAGCCAGCGTTTGCTTCGGTGGAAAGCAGGACAGATGCTGGCATCATTGTATGCCCCGCCTCCCAGGAGAAAACAGCCACAAAATCTCTGGTCCCCCGGCCATGATGCCCCGCTCTGCTGCTGCTCCCACTGCCACCAGTGTCTGCAAGGAAGGGGGTCTCGCTCCTGGGGCCCCCGCCTTGGAGGGTAAGCCAGGGCTCGCTCCCATTGACTGTTGGGAGGGGGCACCAGCCCAGCAGCCCTGCCCAGGGGGCTAAGCCTGGGCATGGTGGGTTGGTGCACAGGGCAGGGGTTGAGCTCCATTAGGGGCATCAACTGGCCAGGCTGTCTTCTCCTATCGCTTTCCCAAACTATGGAATTCTTTCCCCCTCTCCATCCACTCTGCCTTTCCCTGTGCTCTCTCTCTCCTCTCTTCTCCTCAGTTTCTCTTCTCACTCCTGCAACTGACCCTCCTCCACCTCCCCTACCCACGTCTCCTCCATCTGTAACTCCTCGCCCTAGCTTTTGCTGCTAACCACCGTTCTCCCCCGAAATAGACTCTTCTTGAATTTAGCTTTGCTACCAGCTGCCTGCATTCCTGCGCTTTGCACTTAATTTGCATCCTGCTGTATTCATTCTAGTATACATATTTTGCTTAAATGCCTTTGTTGTTGCTTATGGTTCTTAATTGATGTTTAATTATGTTTTTACTGCTATGTAAATATTGTTTTATTTGCTATTCATGACCCTCCTCTACCCCTTCCCCTCGGGATGCATCTAGAAACGAGCTGTTATATGCCTTTCCTAGTGAAACTTTTGAAATAAAGAAATAAATAATTAATAAATAGGTTTAAATGCAGCCTAGCAGGAAGCACTCCGACTGCAGACTTGCTAATTACTGAGCTGCAAACCATCTGAGTAGGTATGCTAATTGTGTAGTCTAATGGTGGAGGAAGAGGGGCTCTCACATGTGGAAGGCATGTTAGTATCTTTGATACTTCAGTGTTAATTTTATTGAGATTAATGGTCTTCATGGGTCTCTCAGTCATTGGGTCACGCCATAGAACGTCATCATCAGTGAAGCAGGATCCACACGGAAGATTTTTAGTAGTACCACTGGGGCCATCCATGCCGACGTCAGCTGCCTATAAAGACGTGTCGACTCTTATTCACATGGGTCTCCATGGAAGGTCCGGCACAGTTTTGTGTCTTTTTTGCCTATGATTTTATTATATTTGGTTTTTTAGAATCTTTTTTTATGAGAGATTCCCCTACCTTCTTTATGTCGATAGCGATTCCTTCCACTTTCCTCTTCTTTTGCTGCGGAAAGAAGATTGCCACTACAGACAAACATTCTCTCTGTGTCTGCTGTCTTGGGCCTGACCATAACATCTCTGACTGTAAGCTCTGCCTTAAATTCAACCAAACCACCCTCAGGCAATGAAGAAAGGCCTCTCAAAAACTTTCTGATGGAACAACAGGTAGCCAGTTCTCAGCAGGGGTCTTTGGGGGTCCCTCCTTACCAGTTGCCAATGAGTTTGTCAGTTTCCAAGGCCTCTAAGGCCCAAGACAAGTCCTCAGGGAAAAGTCATAAAAAAAGACAGCGATCAGGATCGCTCCCCCACCCCAACTCCCTGACAGCTTCTTCTTCCTCTGGGGATAGTCCGTCAGCTGCGGCTGCACCGACGCCTGTCGCTGACCAGGTCTCTTTTCCTACCAGACCCATAATGACAGCACTGCTGCCCATCCCTCGGGTCGTTGGCCCCCAGTTCGGCGATGCTTGGCTCATTGATGACAGCCCTCCCATCGAGGCCTGATGTTTTCTACAGGCCCTTGGGCAACATACTCTTTGGGTTTCCAAAGCCCGACGAAAGGGTCGCTGCACCCTGTGCCATCAACCCCATCTCTGTCGACGCAGCATTGTACTCTCGTCGACCGTAACAGTATCCTGACGACGTTTACTACAGTCTTGGTCCATCAGATTCGCGCTTATAGGCCTGGGTCCCCTGTACCGTCAACGACACTGTTGTCAGCACCACATTGGCCTCCTCAGGTTGTTTCTTGTTGGCCATCATCAGTCCCTCATTCTTCGGACTTAGAGGTGGAATAGGTTAGCGTAGAGGAGGAGTACCATACTGACCTCATTTTGCCTGAGGAAGAGGAAGAATCTCCTTCCTCCGACAGGTCCACTGCCTCCTCAGTGAGTGAGGACTCTGTGAAGTATACGCCCAGGTCTCCTCCAGAGGACTCTACTTTCTTCAATATTATGAAGCACCTGTCCTCCGCTATGGGCTTCCATATTGAGGAAGAGGATGCCACCAAAAACGGGATCTGGTAGACTTTCTGGAAATCCCAGAATCTCCTCCTAAGATCTTTCCTTCTATCCTGGCCTTGAGGAATGTCACTACTGCTGCTTGGCACTGACCTGATATGGTCCCGGCCATGCCCTGCAGGGTGGACAATTTATATCATGCCCCCCCAGGGCCTTCCTTATTACACTGCCCAGCCTGAGACCTACTCTGTGGTCATCAAGGCACCCCATGACAGGTCAGAGATGCCTAAGTACCTCAGTTCCTTTCCTCTGGACAGGGAATCTTGCAGGATTGACCTTTGGGATAAAAGGGTCTGTGCCTCCTCTACCCTGGGGCTGCAGATTGCCAGTTATGTCTCTCACATGGTCAAATACCAGAATACCATCTGGAAGAAGGGCAAAGCTGCTGCCCAGGCCCTCCCAGACTGTACCCAGAAACAGGATGTTCTCAGATGCTTGTAGAGCAGAGAGGAGATCAGCAAGCACCTCCTTAGGGCCTTCTAAGATATCTTGGATACAGGTGCCAGGGCTGCTGCCACAGGCATTTGCCTTCATAGGAACTCCTGGCTGAGGGTCTCGGGCTTTGCGGCTGATGTCCGACAAAAGGTACTTAACGCCCCTTTCAATGGCTCTAAACTGTTTGGACCAGATGTTAAGGACATCATCAATGATCTACAGGCACCTGGCAGGGCTGTTAAGTCTGTCCATTCGCTCTATCATATGCAGCCTTGGAGTAGACAGCGCCCTTGTTTTTTTAAGGTGTCCCTCAGGTTCGGAGCTGCCTCCCATACCCAGAGCAAGAGAAAGGCTTCCTCTGCCTGCCTTCCCCCTCCTCCTCTGGCACCACAGCTAAGTGACCCAGGGGTGATGGATCAGCCCCAGCGGCTGGATCCCCCCTCTGTTTTGACTCTTTGCCAGGCCCCTCCCCTTCCGGTCCAGACCAAGAGAGGGTGGTTGGAGGTCGGTTCTGTCTCCATCTCAGTCACTTCAGATGCCTGAATTCTTCAACCCATAGAGGGGTCATACTCTGGAGGTCATAGAGATGTCTTCAGAGACCCCCCCTTAGTATCCTCCACCTTTACCCTGGCCCACCTGTCCGTCCTTTGGGAAGAGGTGCAGTCCCCACTGTGGAAAAAAAGGCCATGAGCCAGTGCCTAGGTGCCAATGGAACAAGATATTTTATTGCAGGTTCTTCTAACTGGAGATCTGAGGCCCATTCTAGATCTCAAGGACCTCAGACTGTATGTCCAGTACAAAAAAATTCCACATGGTCACTCTGCCTGGCCTGATGTCCCTACTTAAGCAGGGCAACTGGCTGTGTTCCCTGGACATACAGGATGCTTACCTGCATATTTTGGTGTTTCCACTGCACAGGAGATTCCTTCGGTTTGTCTTTCAGGATGAGCACCACCAATTCAAGGTATTGCCCTTTGGCTTATCCTCTGTGCCACGGGTCTTTACAAAGTGCTTAGCAGCAGTAGCTGCAGCTCTCAGAAGGGAGGGACTGTACGTTTTTCCATCTGGACTACTGGCTACTAAGGGCCCCATCCAAGGACCAGCTCCTTTGGACTCTGTAAAGAACCCTTCATCTGTTCTTTTCCTTGGGTATCACTGTCAACCTGCCCAAGTCTGTCTTGATCCTGTCCCAGAGGCTGCAATATGTAGGGGCAGTTCTGGACTTGACACAGGCAAGGCTTTCCTATCTCTAAACAGGAGTGGAGTGCCTCATTGCTCAAGCTCAGGAGGTAGCATAGAGCCATTATATCTAGGCCAGGGTATATCTGAGGCTATAGGGTCTGATGGCTATGGCCATTCCCACTGTTCCCTTAGCCAGGTTGCACACATGGGTCCTTCAGTCGACCCTCTGGTTGTGCCTACATGCAGCTTCCCCTGTGGATGGAGACACACCTCCACAGCCCACCACAAGGGGTGCTAGTTGTGCCAGTGTAGCACCGATCCTCCCTGTTTAGGAAAGCAGTGCAGTAGGTGGCACTATCTGTTACTGCCCCTTCTCATCCGCTCTCAGTCTTGCTCATGAACCTGGCTGACTGGTATGGTAGTATGATGTGTTACTGCTAGCCCATGGTGCGACCCTCTTAAACTTTTAAGAGGTACAAGCACGTGTGTGCATGTATGTCTGTGTATTTCAGCTCCAACATGTAAGTCCATTCTTTCCTGAGACTACTGGGTTTTAATTCAACAAGAAAACCATCCTGAAACATCTAATCTCACTCATATTTTTAAGTTCAGTTGGGATGTGGATTTATCATGTAGACTCCATTAGAGGCACTGCTGAGTCTATCCACAGTATCAGAACAAAAGCAGGGTAGTTTCTTGTGTGTGTGTGAGCACAAAGAAGTTATCAGACTGCTGCAGGCATGCCCCAAGCAGTGGTCCAGGAATTTGCTCCATGCCTAGATCTCTGTCATAAAGAGTCAGCTTCTTTCTGGTTGATGTTCTGCTAGTTTATTCCAGTGGTCCCTGAATCACAAACACCCTTTCAAAGACACAGTACTCCCATATTTTGTGTTCAGTAGAGCATACCTTCACATATCTAGAGCAAAAGTAAGACTATTTGTTGTTGCACGTTGATTACATTTTTATGCATATGTAGCATAGTTCTGCTGTGAGAAGAGAAAATTAGGTATTTTGTTTGATGCAGAAGAGAAGCAGAGGGCCGTCAGTATAGCTTAGAGGTTAGAGGAATGAGGTGTGAATGAGCTTAATACATCCAGCAGACCAGACCTGAGTTTGATTCTCACAACTTCCACTTGCATACTGTGCGACTCTGAGCAAGTCACTTAACTGCCCAGTTCTGCCAGGTCACCACTGAAGACAGGCATTTGTGCCTAGTGGGCCTTACCCAGTTACCAAAGACTAAAATAAAAGAAAAAAAAATGTAAGGTTCTTAATAGCAGATAAAATAAAGCAGTCAGGGCAGTGCAACAGAGCATTGGTGAAAGCAAATAGGATGCAGAGAAACGTAGGATGTGGGTCAGCAGCAGACAGGAGGAGGCGATCCTGCTCCCTGTGGACACCCAGGAGCTGTTGATAATGAGCAGAAACGTGTGTAGAAGGGGAGCTGAAAGAAGCTGGTAGGAAAAGAGTTTCTCAAACGACATCCGAAAGTATTTCTTTACAGAAAGGGTTGTGGAAAAGGGTGCAATCAGTGGTTGTGACTGGTTAGTTTGTGCCTTCAGTGTTTGGGGTTTGTCATGGCTGTAGGTAGCATTTTATATATGTGTGTGAAGTAGCAGCAGTAGTAGTAGTAAAAAGAGATTGTAACCATATAGGTCCTTGGAAAACAGGAGCCACTGGATAGTTTGATACCTTTCAGGGTTTTAAATAAGAATTTTCAATTGATTAGCACTTCCGGACGGAAAAGTGCTACTCAGTTTTGCTAATGTGTAGCAGTTGGATCGAATTGATTAGCAAAATGAAAAATGTATCATATTTACTAGACACAATACGACTGGTGTTAATTCTCACCTGATAAACACATTTTTGACTTCTTTTGATGTGTGGAGCAAAAGGGGAAAAAAAGACTCGGGTACAGGAGTGTGTGCAGTCACTGAGTCACTTTATTAATTTTTTTTCATCAGTGTCTGAGTGAAATTCAAACAGAAGCATTTTTTCAAGTTCATACTTTTATGGTATTAGTAAGATTTGATTCCTAATTTGTTAAAATAATGTAGTTTCTTCTTGCTAGCCTTCCCAAGTCTGACTGCTTATGTGACCCAAAAGTGAACAACAGTAGGGTAACTGAGAATAAGCAGCTGCACCCTAAAAGTAATAACGCAGACACAGGTACAACTGACTAGTGTTCCCAACCTCCTATCCATTTGCACTGAGCCTCTATCTTAAACAGTTGATTTTAAATGGATGGGCGGTTGGGAGCAGTAGTCAGCTGTCAGTCTCTAGTGCTCAAACAACATTTAAAGTTCTGTTCAGTATCGAACATTTTCTGACCTTGGAGCCTAAAGCCACTGGTGCAGTCATGACTCGTGCTGACACTGAAATTTAATCGCGTTGGCTGGGAAGCAGTCTGTAGGGTAACTGAGAATAAGCAGCTGCAGCACCCTAACTGATTTACAAATGTGAGCTGCTGTTAATCTCGGACTTCTGCAGTTCCTAATCACCATCCATTTGGATTGAGCCTCTTAACTTAAACGGTCAGTTTTAAATGGATAGGTGGATCGGAACAATCAGCTGTCTACTCAGGCCTGTAGACCCACCCGGGTTTCCGGTGGCCAGATCTGACTAATTTATCTGTAAGTGCAGACTTACAATTTAGAACAGAAAAAAACAGTTTAAGGCTGCAAACATACACTGTCAGGCATGGCATTTAACTTCTCTTTTGACTTATTTCCAGGACCAGCCAAAGAGCACAAAAGATGATGACTTTTGTGTACCCGTCCCACCTGAGAAGCCTGCTCATACAGTCTCCTCCCCTCCCCAGTCAAGCCAGAGGGATTTTTGATTTGTTTAGTCACAGTGCAAGTTATTATAAACACCCAGACTGTTTCCAGCCAGACTATCATCTCACCATGCAAACATGAAGAAATTTAATAACTGTGGTCTTTAACTTGAGACTTGAGCCACTGAAAAAAAATACGTGTGTCAGTGTCTCCACTAGCCAATGAACCTGAGGACCTATTTGCCCTATAAAAAAGTTTAACTAAATGGAAAACAAATTTCTTAAACTTGCTTTTACCATCAGTAGCAGCACTTGTGAGTCAGTGCCCATTACTAAACTTATAACGTGAGACTAGAGATCGATGTCCTAGATACGACACAGGCTTCAGAGCTCAGTAGAATTAGTAAAGTTGTGAAGAAGTCAGCACAAGAAAAAAAAGACTAAAGTAATTTTAAATTTTTACATGGATGACAATGTCTCATCTCATGGCATGGTTGGTGCCCAGACTTATACCTACATTGTACAGGTCACACATTGCTGAATTCAAGACAGGTGCAGCCCATTTACTGAAGCGAGTAAAGTCTTGACCTGTGCGGATTGGTAAACGGAGTTCTGAAAGAGCTGAGTTCCCATGGCCAGCCGGGATACAGAGTGTCCACTACCACATCTGCCTGCTTGTGCCAATCCCTGTAATCAGAGATCTAGATTGCTAAGTAGGGAGCATGCAGGGCACTCCCCATTGCTAGTGCACTCCCCCTGCTTGCAGATCTGGACATCTAAGCATTGGGGATCGGGGCTGGTGAGCAGATATGAAGAGAGGTGCTCGGCTGACTGGCGTGGATTCTCACCTGATCCACTTCTCTCCGACTACCGACACTGAGGACCTGAAATTTTTCCCCACATGCCACTCAGGCTTAAACTTATAAGCCAAAAGTGTACTTCCCTCAGTTTACAGGGGCTCACTACTGATCAGTGATCAATCTTATGTCATCGTCATTGTTTGACTCGGAAGTAGTGGAAGACATAATAATGCTACTACTTGCTGCATCTCCTGAACTAGTTACATTTGTGGTAGTGCTGTGAGATGAATCTGACCTTTTTGCTTCTGACTGGCTTTGTTTCATACAAACTCTTCTTGGAGTGCTGAAGAATCTATCTACAACTGGAACAGGATCAAATGTCTCTGGACTGTCACCCTCAACTGAAATTCTAACCAGGTGTTCCAACATTGCTTCACTTAGTCTGTTTCTCCAGTCAGTTTTGACATGCTGCATTATTGAAAATCACCATTCCAGCTTTGCAGTGGATACTGGAATGAGCTTACAAATAATGACAACATGGTAGAAGTTTGAGAACTGTTCTCTGTAGGACTTCAGAAAACAGTTCCAAGTCTTCCCTGTTTAAGTGACTTAAAAACTTATTGTATAAAGTTTTAAGTTCAGACCATTGTCCTGGCAAAGTATCAAGGTCAACATTATGTTTTGTGAGAATCTGTCCATAGCAATTAACAAATGCGTTCAAGTCTACGTTTCCAGACATTTCTAGCTCATCAGCACTCCTAGGCCACTGTTTCACATCTAACACTTTTAAAGTCCTAAAAATTGGGTGTTGATCCTGAGGGTCACAGTCAGTGATATCTGAAAGTCTATCAGAAATGCACTGTTATACTCTACTGACATAATTAGGTACCTGTGTTACAAGGTGCCTGATGCTGTTGTTAGCACTCAAGACCGTAACATCTTTAAACATGACGGATTCAGAATCGTCAGACTCTTAGTCAGTTATATCACGATCATGTTGCTGTAAAAGTGTCTTAATGTCAGAGTTGCATGTTCCGAGAAGATTATCTGCAAGATGCTGTAGTTGCCATAAGGTTGCGTCAACACAAGCCAAAGCTAAGATCAAGTTAGCAGAAGAACTCTGTAAACTGAGGGAGAGTCGTGACCGTGACCTTAGAAGGTCAATATAGAAGAGTAAATGTGTGACAAATTTAGCAGTTTTCAGTTTGGTCAGAATGCCCTTAACTCTGCTTTTCTCCGTTGGTGGCGTAGTGGCAGTTTCTGCGAGAATTTCGAGATGATGAATCGTAACTGTGTAGGATTTTACCAGTGTCTGAGTGGCACAGAGTTTGCGATCTACCTACCTTGTTCCAAATGCTCTTTCTGGTTTGCTGACTTCAGCGCCCACTACTTTAGCTAATTCTCTGAGCTTGTGAAGTTTCTTTGGACTTTTTTCGTAAAGGTAGTACAATGTCATGAGATTATCATTCACTTGATCAAAAAATGTTCCATTTAATGCATCTGTAATTGCCAATTCAAGTCTATGGTTAAGACAATGAACAGACAGCAACCATGGCATTTTCACTTTTAGCAGAGCTGATAGCCCTTTTCTTTTCCTCAGGTTTACTGCAACACCATCTGCACACATAGCTTGTTCAAGTCTAAAATGCCTAACTCTAAGAAGGCTTCTTGAAGTGTTTGTAACAAACCTTCTGCAGTGGCGTCCTGAACGTCTTTTAATCTGAAAAAGGTAATCTCCGTTAAACAAGAACTTTCGTTAAAATGCATAATATACAGTAATTCTTTTTCAGTACAATTTTCATCTGTTGCCCCATCTAGAAGAACCGCAAAATACAGACTTTTCTGAAGGGCCATGAGTAGATTTTCCCGTAACAATTCACCAATAACTGACGTGACCATACAACAGTCATTAACATTTGCATATGCACTTCCGAGATCAGCATCATGTCTTTTTTCAAGTTTAACAAACGATTCAAAGTTAGTAAACGAACGTTCTTCTTTAGTGAGCAGATAAGCGATTTCAGTCAGACGGCGAACTACAGTTCTATCTTTTACTTCTGCTCCTAATAGTGCACGTCCTATTAGTGTAGTTTGGTATATGGAGGCAATTGATTCTGGTTTTCGGTTGAGTGTAACAACTTGTTTATGAGCATCACATTGACTGTGTTTTGCAACATTGTCCTTTTTCAAAGCTGTACCTCGGATGCCAACAATAAAACTTTCACTACAATTTCTGCAGTACTTTAACTGGTCTGCCCATTTTTCACATAGGGAACATTTTACCTGGTCTACAAACTCACCACCATTGTCTGTTTCATACACTAACCATTCGTTGCGGTGATCAATCTCCTTTTTCCATTTTTCAACAGTGTGCTTCCTTACTTTTTTGTGGTGGTTGTCATAGTTGCTGTCTATTCTTTTGGGTTCAGTTAGCTGTGTTGTGGGACACTTATTAAGATAGAAGTACATTTTGAGTACTTGAACAATTTGTCTCAGTGTTGCTTCTTTTCCAGTGAGTCTTGTAGGTTTGCACTAAAATGACACACTTGTAACAATAAAAGTATTGAACAACAAATTGTGTGTGCTTCTTTTCCTGTAAAATTTGTCCATACTGCTAGAGACACCGCTGATTTACTTGAATCAGGCTGAACAGTTGCTGTGGTGTGTGTGTGTGTGTGTGTGTGTGTGTGTGTGTGTGTGTGTGGTGGGGGCTGATGCTAGAACTTAAACGGTCAGTCAGTACAATTACCCAACAGGGTCTGAGCCTCTGTGGTCAATTGGTTACCCAGAGTATCTAAAGGCTAGTATGGGGTGAGTGAGCCTCCAACTTAAATGGTCACCACCCAGTTTTACGTATGTCTGCTGTACACAACACTGCAGAGCTGTGCAGGGCAGATGACCAGCATCTGGTTGGGGTGACCTGATTGAGCCTCTAACTTAAATGGACCTCAATCACTACCCAGTAGTACTAGTACGGGTCTGAGCCTCTAACGTAAACAGAACAGCCCAGTACTAAGTACATTGTCTGCTGTACTGCTGTACACAACACTGCGGGGCTGTGCAGGGCAGACCAAACTGGTTGGGGGAGATGATTGAGCTCAGCACCTCTAACTGAAACGGTGAGGGTCAATCAGTACCCAACTAGTACGGGTCTGAGCCTCTAACCTAAATGGTCAGTACCCTAACTGGTACGTCTGCTGACTGCACAGCTCTGCCCAGCAGGGCTGATGACCAAATCTGGGTTGGGCGGGTGGAATCAGACAACAGAATTCTGAAGCAGAGACAGTTAGCACCAGTCATCAGTCTGGCCCAGACTAGTGCGTCACAGCTCGGCGCTGCTATTGTGGTCAGATGACACGAGGGCACATCGAGCAGATGCAGCTTCAAAAGAGAAACAGTTCCGACAGTGAGTATTTTTAACCAGTCAGTTTCTGCAGGAACCATTTTACAAACTAGTCAGTACTGTACTAGCCACCTGCCTCCCACCCCACCCTCAAAAATGCACTTCCTTGTTCAAGCAGACCTTGCTTGCCCTCGCCAAACAACATGGCATCCAGTTCGATAATTATGATAATAAAATAAAATGACTGTCCATGATGGAGACAGATGGCTTTAGTTTGACAGTTTATAAATAATCCACTTCATCAGCCTGCTTTCTGGTTTCTTCCTCCTGAGCTCCTTTCTGGCACTTTTCTTCCTGACTGTGTCACTGAGCTTTTTCTTCCCTCCTCCTGTCTATCCAGCTGAGCAGCAGCTCCTTTTTTGCTCTGGCCACTGACCTACAAACACAGTGACAAACTGTGTCAGTGTTTGTACTCACCTAATTTATCCTTCCAATTTTAATATAATGAATCTCCAACGCTAGCTTGCCATGCCCCAAAATTAAGTTACCCTACCTTGTCTCTGGACAAACTGGAATGCACCCATGCTGGCTGGCCAGGCTGGCCGGGTGATGAACCACTGCGGCAGTGCCCCCTGCAAAACAAAACAGGACAATTACACTCAGGTCGAGACCAACTACTCGCTTGCTAAAAAAACACTTCATTTCAGAGTGAGTTGAGGATTGTAACTTACCGCAGGGCCACCGTCTTGCCGCCAGGGCAGTTGTACTCACTCGTGCCACTAGGTGGACTCACTAACTCCCCACACGGTCACCAACAACCTGAAAAAAGTTAACAGAATAATTTAAAATTGAATCACCTAATGCCCCATGACCCTACCCACAAAACAATAAAAATAATTAACTCAGCCCCACCACTAAACCCCGACAAGAACCCCTGGTGACTTGTCATGTTGACCTGACACAGAGCAACTCTAGCAGATGGCGAGCTGACTTCGCTGCAATATATGCCCACTGAGAATACAAAAAGGCGCGTAAGAAAGTGTTAGGCCCACAAGTTGTGCTTGTGCTTCCTTGCATTTAGTGTCCCCAATAATTAGGCTGCCAGAAATACACACCTGCTTTTCCACAGAGCAAGCTGGGCACTGACAGCTACCCCCGGGGCCCTGATGCAGCACACAACAAACTCAACAACTCATCTAAAATGTGACTAGGGAACCCCTGTTGCTGATGGACTCGGATGGGGTTGATTTTTACATGGCCACCCACCAGCAGGGCACAGAGTCATCACTACTGTGTGACACACTGCCCAGTCACCGACCACCCCCCTGACCACCAGGTAGGCACTAGGGCAGGCATCAAAATATCAGAGCAGCAACACCACACAGTAAAACAAGAATAATACCCCACCCCCTACCCCGTAGAAAGAAAATTCACAGACTAGAACAGTTGTCTCTCCCCCCCCCTTCTCGGCACCCACCCAGAGACTACCCGTCCCTACTACACTCTTAAAGTGCGTCTGGGACCAAACTGGTCTAGCAGACTCTTAAGAGTCAATCATATTGCAGGACAGGCTGCCAAGACATCCCCCATTGAGTGACCAAGTGCTCAGTGCTCTCTGGCACCCACCCATGACTCGCTCTCTGTGAGCTCTAATATGCGTGCCCAGAATTGTAGTCCACTCAACCGTTACCGGGGAACAACACTGACCCACCCCCAAAAAAAACTAGGGGTGAAAACTGCTGGCCTGGCCTTGCCTTGCCTTAATGGCTACATGTCGCAGAGGACCAGCAGCACTGCAGAACTTGTGAGATTTATGTTTTTTAGACAGTAGAGACCCCACCCTCAAAAAAACTTCACTGCAGTAATTGCACCCCCCCCCGGAGTCGCAGCACATACACTGCCCAGCTGCAGCGCTCCAAGGCAAAGCCTCCCAACTCGGAGCCTTGCCTGCACTGTAAGGAGAAGACGGTCTGGTTTGTGGGATTCATCCGGCACACAGCAGCACTGCAGCATGATTCCAACCATCATGGGTGGGTGGGTGGGGGCCTGAGCAACGGTATATTCTGCCACTCACCCGACATCCAAAGGATCCCCAATGAGCTGACATACGGTCAATTCATGGATGGGCCACCTGCAGCACACAGACAGTGACTCGTCCACTGCCATGGTGAACAAACCCGAGTATAGCAAAGGAACATTTCCATTGCTGAGACTTGTGGGTTTGTTCACCATGGCCGTTGATGAGGATTCTGTGCTGCAGGCCCATCCACGAGCTGACACCTCGTCTGTGCTTGTCCCCCCCTTGTAAACTCCCCAATTCAGTGGATTTTTAGCCTGTGCAGCTTAAGATCTGCAGCTCAGAGGCCATGCTAGAGGCGCTTCCATCTTGGGTCAAATTCTGCACACCTCCACTCGTCGACGGACAAGCAATGAATCACTGGGAGAAATTAAGCTTACCTGCCTCCTCATCAGACAGTAAGTCTGTCTGCATATAACGACATGAAGTTGGGGATTTCTATTTCTCACCTAAAATCCAGAGTACTAGTCAGGCCTGGGCCTCGATCAGTTCATTTTCCCTACCCCGCTTGAACAGAATAAATCACCCCATAACCCTCATTGCAATGATCTCAGTCATTCCTCTGTCTTCCATGATCATGAGCAAGTGATACCCACCTTGTATGGTTGAACTCTTGCTCTGTTCACGGAGCTTTTCCAGCCTCTGCTCACTGCTGCACCACAAGCTTCCTCAGCCACACACTTCTTCACGTTTCTCCACCGCAGTGTGGCCACTTTCCAGACGCGCGGGACCAGGCAGCCAATAACTCCAGAAGTGGGCAGAACTAATGGGCATACTGACGCCCATTTTACATAAAAAACAGTACTGCACATAAAACGTCCATCAAACAACATGGAAAATGCGAGAAAACATGGAAAAAATGGATCACACTTTTATGCGATCCAGTCCATGTTTTGACTCGCATGACCAGACAGTTTGCATCGCAAAATGCGATGCGATACTGGCTATTTAAAACCTTGCCTTTTATTGGACCAACATATGTCTGGTGCAAAGATGTTATAGTACACAAGCTTTTGGGCACCAGCACGTCCCTTCTTTAGGTGCAATAGTAAACTGAGCAAAAGAAACTGAAGTTACATTACAGTGATATGCGTTGTTTCGATGATTTTGAAACATTGCATCTCATTCTAGTATAACTTCAGCTTCTTCTCAGTTTTCAATAGCACCTGATGAGACGAATATATATATATATATATATATAATGTATATACACACATGCACACTAAGGTAACAGGAGCAGAGAAGGCTGTGGGCCCTGCTGCGAGTAGTAGTTTAATTTATGATCTTTTAGTATATGTTTGTCCAATTTATTCTTAAATTGCTCTTTGCTCATACTTAGAACAATTTCCTCTGGAAGATGATTCCAGGGGTTCTCCACCCTCTGGGTAAAGAAAGCCCTTTTCTTTTCTGTATTGAATTTATTTGGTCTAAGTTGAAGATTATGGCCCGGATATTAAAACTGAGCCAGGCTGTGGCGCAAGCCTGGGCGCAGCTCAACTTTGTTGCGCAGGGGCGTGGCCTGGGCGATATTCAATGGAGCTGCGCTATGGCGCAGCAGCTTTGAATATCGCACCCTGGCTACCCCCACTGTGCATGGCGCAGTGGCACTGCACCAGCGCAAGTGGCCAGAGTGGAGCATGGAGATGCGCTGCCGCAAGTGCCATTGCGCCATGCACAGCACCTGCGATATTCAAATGGGGACATGCAGATGTGGCCATAATTTATGCAAGGCGCACAGGGGGCCATTTGCGTCACAGTATGGCCCCATTTGCATGCCGTTAGCATGCAGGTGCACCGATCCCTGACGACTTGTGCCTGGCGCCCTGCCAGGCAGCAGCTGTCAGGGACTGATGCCCCCTGCAGCCCGATCGTGGGCATTCCTGTAATATAAAAGAAAAAACGTCCAATATCCCTGGTGGTCCAGTGGACTGCACTGAGCCCAATCATCGGGCATCTGTAAGTAACCACCCCCAAGTCCAATATCCCTGGTGGTCCAGTGGACGATCGCTGCCACCGCAAGCATCAGTACCTCATCAAACCCCCACTACCCTGATGGTCTAGTGTACCCCCCACCCACCGCCCACTGGCCCACCGCCCGCTCCCCCTCGTCGGCGGCAGCACCACCGCCCCACCACCTGCCGACTGACAGCTCGGTAAGCTGCTGCGCCTATTGGGTCACAGCATGAACCAATGGGTGTGCAGCCCTACCAACTTCGACGTCAGGTGGTAACGAGCGGCAGGCAAGAAGGTGCGCCGCCAGCTGATGAGGGAGGAAGCGATGAGGCTCAGGGCAGCGTCCTGGGCACCTGAAACAGTGGGGGTCTTCAATGAGTACTACCTGCCGAGCAGGCTTCAGACTGCGCTGAACTTAATGCTGAATATACCGCTCAGGCCAGTGTGGTTTAGACCTGAACTGGTGCAAGGGGGTTTACGCTTACAGATGCCCGCGATCGGTCTCAGTGCAGTCCACTGGACCACCAGGGATATTGGACTTGGGGAGGGTTCGATTACAGATGCGCCGCCATGGGCGCCCGCCAGGTGCGGCAGGAACAGGGTGGCCACCACGGGTGGCAGCTGCTGTGCACCCTGCAGTGCGGCAGCTCGCTTGAGGTGGCCATCCTGTCCCTTTTTCTCCAGTAGTAACTTTGTGCAGGCGCGGGTAGGGATTACGCATGCATGACTCTGCACACATCCCGGGCTGAATATCGGGCTGTGCCGTTGTGCATGGGCATGCCCCCCCCACCTGTGCCTGCATTCACACCCAATCACGCTCTGGCGCCGGGATTGTCTTGGCCTTTTCCCTTTAAATATCGCGCGGGGTGCATCAGTGGGTTGTGTATGGCGCAACACTGTTGCGCCATGCGCAACCCTTTTGAATATCTGGGCCTATGTCTTCTAGATGATTTGTCATATACTTTAAAAGTTAGATTTAAGTCATTCATAATATTATTATCTCGTGTCAGATTATAACATATCAGCAGGTCACCCCGTTTCCTCCTTGTCTGGAGAGACATAAATTTAAGCTGTTTCAATCTGTCCTCATAGGTCAAGCCCTTACATTCATGGATCATTCTTGTTAACTTTTCTCTGTATCTTCTCCAATCTGTCACCACAAGTTCCTTTAATAGGTCTCCACAAGGGGCTGCCATAATCTAGAAGTTGTACGTGGTACAGATAGGGGATACATGATGGGCAGGAGTGTGATATGGAAAACATTCTCACTCCTGCAGAGTGAGCTATGGCACTCGTGAGAGTATCCAGAGCTCACTCTGCAGGAATGAGAATATTTTCCATAGCACACGATCTGCACATCATGTGTGCTGTTTATACAATGGGGGTAGGAGCTTCAGAAGTATTGTTCGGTTTTCCTGTTTCTGTGTGCTGTCTGCACTTTGTGTGTGGTCTGAGTGTATGTGAATTTTTCTGAATGGGCTGGGAGTCTCAAACACTATGGGACACAGATGAATGTCTTTTGCAATGCCAATTGAGTTAGTTGCAGGTAGCAGTGAGAAACAGAAACTGTTTTGTGAAGCAGTTCCATTTAGAATGCAGGCTATAGTGAGTGAGTGGTGACATCAGCAGCGTATGTATATCTGCCAAATATTTTAACTCTGGTGATGTCATCAGCATTTATCACACTGCAGTGGAAATAACTGAGGTTATCACACACATATTGCTCTAACCCCTATTGTATAACCATATATATATATATATATATATATATATATAGTGTATGTGTGTGTGTATGTATGTGTATATATATATATATATATATATATATGTATGTATATACATATACTATATATTTTCTTGGCAACAAACTGCATTAATGCATAATTTAGGGTTCAGCCTACAGTGCCAAAAGTAGGGAAATGTGGTTTTAGGGTTTCCAACCCTGATCCCCCACCCATGAAGCAAATCACGGATGTTGTCTTCCTTGGGGTTGTCAACCCTAATGGTAATGCTCACCCAATTTTATACACTCTTGAAACATACACACCTGGGTCCATCACATCTGAGCTTTCTTGCTACTGCAGTGGGGTGAGCTTTAGGGGTGACGACCCCAAAGAAGACTGCACTCGTGATTTGCTTCAGGAGTGGTGATGAGGTTTTAGGGCCCTAAAAACACCTTTCCCTACTTTTGTTGCTGTAGGCTAAACCCTAAGTGTTGCATTAACACAGTATTTTTGTGAAGAATTTCCTTACTTTTTGAGATGGTATAGTTGTATCATCATTTGCCTCTGGGAGCGCAGGGCACTTCAGGCCCTGCGCTCCAATCCCTCCGTAGATGCGTACATGTATGTTGTTGTGGAAGCGAAGGTCCCAGAAGGCCCTGCGCTTGCATTTGTAGTAAAACAGCAACCAACTTGTCAGCATCAAATCAAATTTTATTTATAATGCGCTTTTCAAATATCAGAGCGCAAGTACATAACAAAATAATAAGCATCACAGTAAGTATAAATATAAAAACAGTTAAAAGGCAACAAGGTGACTATTCAAAGGCTTGTTCTTTTTTTGTGTTATATCTTTATCCCTTTCCACCTACTCCCATTCGGCCCAATTACTTCGTTCCTGCACCCGCTCCCTCGTTTCCGCTTCACCCGCATATTGCAGCCTTTCTCCCCCGAGTACCACGGCATTACCCTTCGCCAGGTGGGTCCTCTTCTGAGGAGAAGGGGCCTAACAGCCTAGGCGTTGGGTCGGGTTGCTGCTGCGGTCAGACAGAGCGGAGTCCGAGGCGGTGCCCGGCCCGGAGCGGCCGTCATCCTAGCAGGTGGAAACGCCATTTTTCTGTTTTTTTCCTCCTGTACTTTCCCCACTTGCATTTCTCTGTGCTTCCCCTGGTCTCCACCAGGGGTCACCCAGAAGCAACGCCTGTCCCTAGCCCACCCCAGGAGAGGAGAGCCGTCCTCTGGACGCTAGATACAACTCCTCCCTATGCCGACCCACCAGTGCCCGAGTGCGTTCCCGAATCCGGGTCAGCTGGTGTGGCAGAAAGTAAGGCACCAGTGCCTCAACCCTCTACGCCACCGGGCTGGCTAAAAGGCTTGTTCAAATAAATAACTCTTCAAGGATGCCTTGAATGACTCTATGGACAGGCGAACTCGAATCCGATGAGGTAGAGAATTCCACAGTGTTGGGGCCACAAAAGAAAAAGCTCTGGCCCCAGATGACTGAAGGTGAACCCCGCCGGTAGGGTTGAAGGAGATCTTGCAAGTAGCCCAGTCCCTGACCGTGTAGGGTCTTATAGGTCAGCAATGCTACCTTGAAGGTAATTCTCCATTGCACCAGCAGCCAGTGCAGTTCGCACAGCACAGGTGTGATGTGGCAAGTTCTTGGCAACCCAGTCAACAACCTGGTCACAGTGTTCTGCACCAGCTGCAGGTGACGGAGATCCACCCCCGGCAACCCTAGATATAGAGCATTACAGTAGTCAAGATGCGAAGAAACAAAGGCATGAACCAGTACCGGAAGGTCATCATGTGTAACGAGGTGTTTTATCCGGGCTATATTCCTCAGATGGTAAAAGGAAGACTTGACAATGGCTGACACCTGTGCCTTCAGCGTCAGTTCGCTGTCAAGAATTATGCCCAGATTCCACACCTGTTTAGAAGGTCTCAACTGGGTACCCCCTAACATATGGCCAGAGAAGAACCCAGGAGTCAACTTCTCTGCATGGTGACCCAGCATAGCCTTCTTATTACACCACCTCATGAACCCAGTATTGAAAATGTTTAAATCCCCTCCAAAACGTTATTCTGCATCATAGGTGCAAAAACACAGTTTGGCCAGGATTTGAAAAATGACAGGTGTGACGTTCACGAGGTGGTGTGAAAAAAAATGGCTATGTTGAAAATTTGCGGTCAAAAATTTAAAATTGCCAAAGTTATGAGCAAGCGTAGCAAAATTTCAGTGGATGCACATAACTTTGCCATTTTTGCATATTTTGACCCCAAATTTTCAATGTAACTGCCTTTTACCCCACTTCATGAACAAAGGCAGTGAAAGTTTTCAGATCCCGCCTGAACGATGATTTCGCCAGTCAACCGCAAAATCCCCTTTTGGACTAGTAGTGAAATTCCACCACTGTTGATCTTGAGGTGGGGTCCCTTTTTGTTAAAAAGTTTGGGTCAGAATATGCAAAAATGGCAAAGTTATGCATCAGAGTTCAAAACCCCATTGAAAGATATTGAACCACACTTACCTTAGTTTCTCATATTGCAGTGGGTGGGTCCATCAGCAAGACAAGTCGTTGCTCGGAGAGTGTATCTTCGCCCTGGTACCTGTTCAGTTGAATGAGGGTGTGTGGTGGTGGGTGCTCAGGGGGATGTCTGGATGGGGTGGTGGTTCGAATCGGCGAGGGACCGTTTTTCCTTTTTACTGATGTAAAATAAAAATACATTAAAAAGGAAGACGTTGAGGGACAGTTTTCTTTTATTACAGGCTAGTGCAATATGGGGATGGCGATTGGGGTGGTTGCCACTAAACAACAGGGAAACTTAAAAAAATAGGGGGATGGCAATCAGAGGGTGGGGGGGGGTGCCACTAGTCACCAGGGAAACATAAAAAAAATACAGAGAGGGCAATTGGAGGGTGGGGGTTGCCACTTGACACCAGGGAAATATTGTATTAGGGTGTGCTTTATGCTTTTTAAACTTGAGCCCATGGAAATCCTTGTTCACAAACACAATCAATATGTTTTGTTATTGAAAGTTATACTGTCAGTTTGATAATCTGTGCAGTCCTCTATGCATTTTTGAAGGGTTTTTTTGCCTTTTTTCTTGTATCTTCCATGTAAGCAAGTAATAAAAACTTAATGCATTAATTTTTTTTGTCCATAAAATAACTTTTATTTTGGTAATAAAAAAACTGTATATTTGATACTTATGCAGTAATTCGATCGAAATTCCAGAAAGACAAACTGCAAAATATTGAAGTACATTAACTTGCAGTGTTACTAATCAAAATTCAGCAATTACATGTTCAACTAATCTTATTGTTTGTGGTCTCAGGAATTGCAAATATATTTTTTTTTTCAGAGAAAAATGAATGATGATTTATCTATATTTGGAATATTTTGGTTAATCACATCTCCCTAGTTTATTACATCTACCTCGCTGTCTTCATTTCTATTTTAGTGCAACCCAAAAAACAGTTTCAATGTGATAATTCAAAAACTGCAAGTTGTTCACCATCTTTTGTGTAAATAGTTTAGAAACGTCAACCCCAAACGAAAAAAGATACAATACCTTGTCAATATTTACTGTTGCAGTCAGCTTCCTTTGTTTATTCTCTGCTAGTAATAATCTTACATCGCTTGCCCACCTAGAAATAAAGGGAGAAAAAAAACTGAGCACGATAATTTATTTATTTTTATTTTTATTTATTTAAGTCTCGGAATTACAATACCTTTGAGTCAGAGACTCATTTACAAAGGCTCCACATCAGAGGGTGCTCATACAGAAAATACAATACACAAAGGTTTCAGGCAAGGAATACAAAATGGGAGCAAGGATATACATAATACAAAGTGAATATAACAGCAGTAAAATACAGACGGCTGGAATCACAGTAGCACACTAATTTCTACAGAAGGAAAAAGTTTGAGGAAAACACATTGAATGACAGTAGGATACTGTGAAAGCAATCTGAAAATGACTTTGTTAAATACAGAGGATTACGGAATAAAGATAGACAAAATGCAGGAGATAAGAAGGCAAGTACTAGAATAGTCAGTGCACAAGGTAGAGTAGGGGAAGGACATGGCTAAGCGGAAACAGTCTGAGATGACTTAGGCCCCATCCACACTGCACCGCTGAGACCCCGTAATGGATAGAAACCGTTACAACCGGGGCGCGGTACAGTGTGTCCAGACAGCCGCAGGTGTCTATTCGTGCGATCCACACTTCAGGAGCAGACGCGCCCGTTACCGTAACCCGATCCCACAATGCAGCCTGCGCTGCGCTAGGAGACGGTGCCACCCGTCCACACTATGCCGGTAACTTTACCAAGGCGTAACCGGTTTCATAACCATTGTTGAAACCACCTCTTATGTGGTTTCAACAACGGTTATGAAAATGCCTTCTGTAGCGTTACAGGTGTAAACGCAAGCCATTGCGGTAACGGTTTGGGCACTCTGTAACGTTACTGAGGGGTAGTGTGGACAGGGCCCTAGTCACCAGTAACAAGTAGAGGGGAGAAGGGTTGGGGGGCTGGACACCTGCCCAGGCTAGAAACAGTCATAGCTGTTGGTATCACGTAGGTGCTGATGGAGTTTGGATTTAAAAGGACCTAGCGTGGGTTCTGCCAGGGCATCAGAAGGGAGGCCATTTAGCCAAACAGGTGCTCTGTACATGAATGCCCACTACCCTTGGGTAGTCCTACAGAAAGGGACTTGGTATGAGGCTTTGGTGGAACTCCTCGTATCATGGGGGGTAACGATCTGAGTAAGGAGTTTCTGTGCTGAGGGAGGAGTGAGACCAAGGCATATCTTTTTAGCCAGTAGGCAGGACTGGTAGGTAAGCCTGCCTTTAAAGTTTGGCCAGCTAGTTTGATCATAGAGGTCGCAGGTATGGGTGAGCCTGCTTCCAGCTGTGACCAGACAGCAGACTTTGTTTAGGGAAACCTTAATTCTGTTAAGTATTGTGTCAGTTGCAGAGCCATAGATGACTATCCCATAATCAGTTATGGAAAGGACCTGGCTTGTTACTGCAAGGCGAAGGGCATCAGTGGTCATATAGTTCCTGTACCTGTAGAGTTATGATTACATGGCATTGTACACTACATGTACTTATTTACTAGCATGTATATGTTATAGACACAGGTTACATTTTTTTTTTACATATCACAACGAATTCTATCCCCCTCCCCAACCTAATACCCCCCCACACTCAACACAGCACAAATCAACTACGCCCAAAATGTATGCGGCCATCTTTTGGGTAGACCTTTTTATGAATCGCGCCTATTATTCAAACCACAATGACAATCTTCACATATACCACCAACATAACTAAATCCAACTCACTTTCTTTACACAATAAATGTAGTTCACACCTATGATACAGCAGTTGCCTACTTATACACACACAAACATTTGCAACATATATATAAAATTATGAATAATTTAAATGCAGTAAGAAGGCAGTGAGAAAATTGCGACATATGCCAGAGTGAGAATGTCATTTATTCTCACTCCAACTCAGGAATAACATGATCTGCCTTAAGGGTAATCTCTCGCAGCAGGCCACACCTATGAAACTATAGCCGCCAGCTACTAGGACCACACAGAAACTTTTCTGGCTAACAATTCTACCAGGGGCTGCCATTCAGAAATCGCCAACATGACCTATCCTAGCAGGTGGGCAGCTCGTGCCTTCCTCAGTTCTTTTTCGCTGTGTTGACCATCGCACGTCGGACTTCACGGAAATCCGCCAGCTTCAGTCAATTGCTATTTCGCCGTTTTCTTGTCAAACATTTATTGTTTTTCTCTCCCTATTGTGTATCACTTTAGTGAGTGCCCTTTCATTCCTCCTCCCAAAGAAAGGAGGTGGTGGTAAGGGGTTGCTTCTCCTTACACTTGGACAAGTGGAGGGAAATGACTAGAGATGCCTGGATACTGCAGATCATAGAAAGCTGCCACATTCTGGAGCTTGTGGAGTGGCCTCTAGAAAAACCCTCAGTTCTGTCATCTTATCACATTCTAGTGCTCTGAGAGAAAATTCTCTCCTTGTTGCCAAAAAAAGGGCCATAGAACTCATCCCAGAGACTCGGCAGAGCAGAGGGTTCTATTCTCATTTCTTCCTGTTGCCCAAATACACAGGAGATTTCAGGCCCATTCTGGACCTCTGGGAGCTAAATCTGTTTATCCAGTACTAAAAATTCCAGATGGTGACACTGCAGGGTCTGCTACCGCTTCTGCACCAGGGAGACTGGATTTGCTTCCTCAACATAAAGGACACCTACCTTCACATCCAGGTACCTGTACGTGCCTCCCACAAACAGTACCTAAGGTTTCATTTCCGGGGGTACACTTTCAGTTCTGGGCCTTCCCCTTTGGCTTGTCTTTGGCCCCTAGGTTGTTTACCAAATGCCTGGCAGTGGTGGCAGCTATCCTCGGGTGGGAGGGCATCTATGTCTTTCCCTACCTGGACGTCTGGCTCCTCAAAGCCCAGTCCAGGGAGTACCTACTGTATTACAGACTCTGGAACATACCACTCACCTATTACAGGATCTGGGCATCATGGTCAACCTGCCCAAGTCAGTACTGACCCCCTGTCAGCACCTTCAGTGCACAGGGGTGATCTGGAATACCTCTCAAAGCATGGCCTTCCTGCCTCAGGACTGGGAAGATAGCCTTATAGCTCAAGCCCACCTGCTGTACAGCAGCCGCTATGTCTCAGCCAGAACCTTCCTCCACCTTTTGGGTCTGATAACTGTGGCCATAGTAACTGCACCCTTAGCTAGATTGCACATGAGGATTCCTCAGTGGACACTGAGGGTCCAGTAGGACCAGAGTACCGATGACCTGGAACAGCTGGTCCTGGTCTCCTCTTCAGTGAAGAAAGTTCGACTTTGGTGGATGGAACCCAACACCCTGTTAAGAGGGGTTCCTTTCCTTCCTCATTCCTTCCCCTCAGCAAATCCTCACAACTGATGCTTTGGGTTTGGGGTGAGGAGTGCATCTAGGGCCCTACCAAACACAAGGGACCTGGTCCCATCTGGAATCCTCTCTCCACATCAATGTCCTGGAGATGCAGGCCATTCTGTATGCCTTGCAGGCCTTCCAGACTCAGCTATCTCTGTGTCTTCTGGTAGTGCAGACGGACACAGGATATTACATAGATACATAGACAGTGTCTGCAGATAAGGGCCTACAGCCCACCCAGTCTGCTCATTTGAGCTTGTAAGTTCACTTTATGTTTTCCTAGAAGTCTCTTGCCCCTCACCCCTGACCTCCAGAATTCCTTTATGTCTATCCCATACATTCTTAAATCCCGTGATTGTTTCAGCCCCCACCACTTCCTTTGGCAGGGTGTTCCACTTGTCCATCACCCATTCTGTGAAGAAATTCTTCCTCACGTTTCCTCTGAATTGTCCTCCCTCCAACTTCATCCCATGTCTATTAGTCCTGGAACATCTTTTTCACTTAAAAATAGTGTATTCCTGCACCCTGTCCCTCCCTGTAAGATACTTGTATGTCTCTGTCATATCCCCTCTCTCCCTCCTCTCCTCCAGGGAGTACATATTCAAGTACTTCAACCTGTCTTCATAGGACTTGTGATGCAATCCATGTACCACCGTTGTTGTCCTCCTCTGAACCTTCTCTACCCTGTCTGTGTCCTTACACGGGTAAGGTCTCCAGAACTGTACACTGTACTCCAGGTGGGGCCTCACTAGTGTCTTGTATAGTGGAATTATGACCTCCCTTTTCCTGCTGGTGATGCCCCTGCCTATGCATCCCAGCATTCTATTTGCTTTACCTGCTGCCTTGTCGCACTGTTTCCCCTACCTTGAGGTCATCAGAGAAGATAACCCCAAGATCCCTTTCCTGCTTGGTGCATGCTATATCTTCACCCCCCCCAACTGATGTATTGTGCCAGGGTTTTTATGCCCCATATGCATTATCTTGCACTTCTTTGCATTGAATTTCAACTGCCAAACCCCGACCGTTCTTCAAGTTTCTGCAGGTCCCTACTCATTCTGTCTACACCCTCTGATGTGTCCACTCTGTTACAGAGCTTTGTGTCATCAGTGAACAGGAATATTCTGCCTTCTAGATCCTGCGCAGTGTCACTGATAAAGATGTTGAATAGGACCGGTCCCAGCACTGATCCCCATGGTACCCCACTGGTCACTCTTCCCTCTGTGGGGTGACAGCCATTTACCACCACCCTCTGTGTCCTGCCACCCAGCCAGTTACCTATCCACCGCACTACTGTCCTGCCCACACCCATATTCTCCAGTTTGTGTAATAGCCTTCTGTGTGGCACAGTGTCAAAGGCCTTGCCGAAGTCCAGATAGGCCACGTCCACTGCCCTCCCCTGATCCACCATCCTAATCAGTCACCCAGTCGAAAAATTCAACGAGGATGGTCTGACATGACTTCCCCCTGGTGAAACCATGCTGCCTTGGGTCATGTAGTCCATTGACAACCAGATGTTCCACCAGTCTCTCCCTCAGTAGTGCTTCCATGATCTTCCCCACTACCAAGGTGAGGCTGACTGGTCTGTAGTTCCCCGCTTCCTCTTTGTTCCCACTTTTGTATAAGGGGACTACATCTACTGGCCTCCAGTCTTTGGGTATCTCCCCTGTTTCCAGTGATTGATTAACCAGGATTGCCAGAGGTTCAGCAACCACCTCTCTTAGTTCTTTAAGGACCCTGGGGTGCACCCCATCTGGCCTCATTGCTTTATCAACTCTTATTCCTTCCAATTCCTTCCGGACCCTTTCTCATGTAAAGGGACTTGTGTCCATTTCTGCATCATTCCCACCCTTTGTACTCCCTTCAGGCCCATTACCCTCCTCTTCCTCAGTAAAGACTGAGCAGAAATACCTTTTCAGTATGTCAGCTTTACTGTTGTCATCCTCCACGTGGCCCCATCCTCCCCCTTTGTCTCACTAGCCCTCCCTTTGCCTTGCTTTTTTCACTTATGTACCTGTAAAAGATTTTGTTCTCTCTATCCACTGATTTTGCAATGTGCTCTTCTGTCCGAACTTTGGCTTTCCTTACTGACCTCCCTGCCTCCCTTTGCTTTTCCTGGTACTTTTCCATATCCCCTTCTGCCTGTCTTTTTGTATTGCCTGAATGCAATCTTTTTGGCTGTTCAGACCTAGTGCTATAAGGTATTGGGCTTCATAGCCCAATACCTTATAGCAGCGTGAGCTGACAGGCTCAAACATTTTTAATTTGAAAGTGCTTACTTTTTGACGTGGAAGGGATCGTAACTGGTGCTGAAATCTCAGCCAGCCAATCCCTTCTAGCTTCCTGGTGCCCCTGCTCCACCCCAGCTCTCTGAGAATTTGTGACGTGTGGCCAGGGAGAGCCCCATATAAGTCTATGGGGGCTCAAGTCGCTTAACTAGTAGGGTCCCTCTTAGTTAAGTGACTGCTTTGTTTTTTCTCCTGGACTGCTTAAAATGACTAAAAAGCATTAAGACTAAGCCCCCATAGATTTGTATGGGGCTCTTACAGCATGTCCTGGCCACACATCACAAATTCTCAGGCGGGGTCGGAGTTGGGGTGGAGCGGGGGCACCTGGAAGCTGGAAGGGATTGGGTGACCGAGGCTCCTGTGCCAGTAACGATCCTTTCCACATCAAAAAGTAAGCACTTTTAAATTCAAATGTTGCCACCAGTCAGCTCAGGACAATATAAAGTGCTGGCCTATGAAGCCCAATACCTTATATCAGAAATTTCCTTTAAATAAGCTAACAAAATTGATTGACACTTTCACACATATACCTGCTAATCAGTTGTGAAAATGCATAGTGCCTGGCACAGATTGATTAGCAAAATTACAAATAAAATGTTGCCATGGACTCACATAGAAAAACAATGGTTAGCAATCTACTGCCACACATTTTTGGAAATGATTAGCATTATCCCCAGTTTTGAGAAGCATTTTGCTATGCTATACCAGCTATTTAATACCCTGGGACAACATCAGTGTAGTCTACTACATCAACAAACAGGGGGCCCCTCACTCATACCCTTTCTGCTGGGAAGCAGTGAGAGTCTGGTATTGGGCTCTGGATCATGGCCTCAAACCATCAGCCGTCCATGTTCGAGGCATCGAAAACATCCTGTCGGACACCCTAAGTCTGTCAACAGTCAAAGGTGCATGAGTGGGAGCTGCTGACCTCAGTAGTAAAAGACCTGTTTGACAGGCGGGGTCTTCCTGGGCCTGGAGTTTTCTTGTGAGATGTGTTGTCCCTCTCCTGGAAAGGAAGGTTTCTGTTTGCATTTCCTCCCTTCCCCCTGCTTCAGAAGATTCTGATCAAGTTCCAGATGGAAGGGGCCACAATGATCCTCATAGCCCCCCTTCTGGCCTCGTCAGATCTGTTCCCTTTATTGAAGCAGCTGACAGTGGAACCTCCAGTACCTCGTCCTCTGTGCACTGGCTTGCTCTCCCAGAATCAGGGCATGCTGGTCCATCTGGACCTCAAACCCCTGCAGCATCACGCCTGACTGCTGAGGACATTAGCCATGGCATGGTTTAGGGTGTCACCCAAGGTGGTAGATGTCTTGCTGGCTGCTCGGAAGCCTTTCACTAGGGCCACTTATTCTGTGAAGTGGAAATGTTTTGCATTTGGGCTGTTTCCCATCAGCTAGATCCCTTCACTTATCTTTTGAATCAGATTCTGGAGTACTTATTGTCCCTTTCAGACTCTGGTCTGAAGTACTCCTCTCTTAAAAGTGCACGTCTGCCATCTCTGCCTTCCATGTGTCTATTGATGGCCATACGGTGGCACAATTGGAAGTGTCCTGTACATTTCTGAGAGGTATCCTTCACCTGAAGCCTCCTATCCGCAACCCAGTCCCACCTTGGGACTTGAATTTTGTATTGAAAAAACTTACTTTGGCTCCTTTTGAGACGGCTGCGACATGCGAGCTATGCTTTCTGTTGTGGAAAGCATTATTTTCAGTTGCTATTACTTTTGCTTGAAGAATTCCAGAGCTGCAGGCACTTATGTGTGTGAGCAGCCTTATTTGGTTTTAAACAAAGACAGGGTGTCTTTGCATTCTAATCCTAAGTTTCTTCCTAAGGTGGTGTCTGAGTTTACTTTAAATCAATCCATCCACCTTCCTGTTCACTACCCAGAGCATGTCAATCCAGGAGAAGCAGTGCTCCACACTTTAGATGTGCATAGAATTCTTTGTTACTACACCCATCATACAAAGAACTGCAGGAAGTCCTCTCAGCTGTTTGTTTCTTTTGTCCTTGGGAAAGAGGGCGTTCCTGTTTCAAAGCAGTGCTTGTCCAAATGGTTGGCCAGCTGTATTACTTGTTGCTGCAGGAAATATGGCAAGGGTCTGACTGGCATTGTTCATGGCCACTCCACCAGAGGCATGGCATTTCTGTTGCCTGTTTCAGTAATGTGTCAGTTGCAGAGATCTGTGCAGCTGCTACTTGGAGTACTGTCCACACCTTTACCAAGCAGTATAGTCTGGACATTGCCTCTAGGCGTAGGGCCAGTTTTGGCCTAGCTGTCCTCAAGGGTCTTCTTTCTTAGGCTTAGGGTTCCCTCCACCCAGACTGTGCTGTTTACTGATGGAACTGCTTGGGACTCATTCCATAAGTGTGACCCGTTGCAAGAGATGCCCCCAAAGTCAGATAGTACCATTACATAAGTACTTACTGTAACAGTAGATCTGTGAGGGGATCTCTTGCAGCAGGTCCCTCCCTCCTTCCTCCTGGACATGGGAGGCCTTTCTGTGTCTGTAGCTGTTTCTCCATTATTGTCTTTTTGGCGGGAACCTGTGATTTGTCCTCGGTTCCCCTCTGCTGGGACTAAGTGGCTTATGGTCTCTGGCAGGAGAACGGAGGAGGGCACAGGGGCCGCCCACTCTTATAGGATAGGCTGACAGCGTATGATATTAGAGTGGGTGATCCTCTGGTAGACTGCTAGCTAAATAAGTTTCCCTGTGGTCCTACTGCTTGGCAGCTATAGTTCCAAATGTGTGGCCTGCTGCAAGAGATCCCCTCACAGATCTACTGTTACGATAAGTTCTCACGTAACTGTACTTGTCTTATTTAGCTCTATTCTTTAACATGACAATGTTATACAAACTTTCATTTTTTCCTTTTCTTTATTTCCTTACTTTGATACTGTACATTATTTTTGGAATACTCAGCAATATCTTGTAGTAACATTCATGTATGTACATACTTTGTCACAGTTACTTTTTCACATGTGGTGTTTGAGTTATTCAGCAAATATCTTGTAGTACTATAGCATTCATGTACATACATATATTCTCACATAGTTTCTTTTTCACATGTGTTTGATATTCACTATGGTGATCAGCAGTGGCTTTCAGTCTCCACCCCCTGCCATATACCTGGCTACCAAACAGTCCCACTACAAGGGACAGAGAATGACTCAGTATAAATGATTAGAGAACATACTATCTTTACAGCAAAATCAGCCTTCTGCCCACTTAAAGGTATGAATCCAGTGGTGTCTACATACTGTGCACTTGTAGACAAAGACATTGAAAAATTGATGAAAGAAAAAAAGGCAATACAGTAACAACTTGAGTTGAGCTGAAGGGGAGCTACTTATAGAACTGCAAGCCAGTATGAAACTGGTTATTAAACCAGTCGATAAGGGTGGAGCACTGGTGATTGGGGGAAAGAAAAGTACTTAGCAGAAATGAACAGACAGCTAATCAGTGAGGAATATTATAAAAAACAACTGTCTAAAGTCCTGATTGTGGAAATCTCCACCAAGGTTAATGACTTGTTAAATCCTTTTTTGTTTGCAGGAATCCTTTTCTGTAAGAAACAAAAAAAGGAAACTTAAAACGGATCCCTTCTAATGAAAAAAGAATTGCAAAAGAACTAAGTCCAATATATGTTTCCATATGAAGGGATCCTTTTTAGTTTAAACAAAAATAGCCCACGAAAAAGGATCTCTTCAAACGAAAAAAGAATTAAAAAAAAAAAAAAAAATTAAGTCCAAAATATTTCTTTGTTTCAAGAGATCCTTTTTCATATGGTCAAATTCCTTTTTCATTTGTCCATATGAAAAAAACAGAAGCAAGTCATGAAAAAGAATCTAAAAAGAAAAAGGAAAAAAAGAAGACATTTGGGGCTAGTGTAACCCCCCCGTTACCCAGGGTTACTAGAATCCCAGTAAGACCTAGTGGTAGGCAGGGAAGGCAGCTTGTGAAACTCCAGTTAAATGGATTTCACACTGTCTCATTCTGTTCTCAGTCTCAGCTGAGACTTAGGGATGACATCACCATAGAACTTTCGCAGCTGCATGAGCCACATTGGAATCTGCAGTTGGGAGTTAGGTTAGTATGTTGGGAGTTTTTTGAAGGGAGTTGTGTGTGAGCAGTCTTGAAGAGAGGAGCACAGCAGTCTGTGCACAGGCTCTTGGAGCCTAAATCTCTGATATAGAGCTACTTTAAGGGAGAGGTGTGTGTTTCAGCCAAAAGAGGAACACAGTAAGCTGTTCGTGATGTGGTGGAGACCGCTGTTACTGGTCTCTGTGCCCCATCCCTGAGGGGATGGGGGTGGAAAGGTTTGCCTGTCATTCCAGGGGCAACCCTCCTGGTTCTGGCTAGGGAAGAAGCTGCCTTATTTTTCAAGTTGTGCTGCGGCACCAGAAGCTGTGGAAAAGAAATTCCTGTGAGGAATCGCCTATGGGGCATCTGCAACCAAAGGGTGAGTCTGCTCTGACATAGGGCCATTGTTTCACCTGAACTGTTGTAAAGTGGGGATTGGACTGCTTAATCGGTGGGAGGCCTATAGGAATAGGCTAAGCCAAGTAGAAGTATGTTCAAGTCCAGCACAAAGAGTAAAGTAAAGTGGGGATTGGACTGCTTAATCAGTGGGAGGCCTAGAGTAATAGGCTAAGCCAAGTAAAAGTATGTTCAAGTCCAGCACAAGGGGAAAGCCAAGACATGTAGAGGAAATGTGCCAAGCATTTACCCTTTAATCTACACTGCCAAGCTTTTCAGAAAGAGCTGTTTAATGTCCAGAGAAATGGCCGGGTATGAATTGTGGAAGCAAGAGGTGGGAGACCCCCCCATCAGTACTAACCAAATTCACCTCTATGGATTTCCTCTGCGGCCCTTTTACTTTCCCTCAGGCACTTGGCCACTGCTGAGTACCCAGATTTGGGATTAAAAGGAAGTTTCCCTTATGGAGTCAAAGGCTCTAAGGTGGTTTAGGGAGCCACCAGAAAATGTGTCCATGTCAAATGGAAGGTGTTCGAGTGGCTGGCAGCAGAGCCGAGCCAGGGAAATCCCCAAATAGTGTACAAGTTGGGCTGTGTACCCAAAGCAGCGTGCAAGTCTGGGCTGTATGCCTGGTGGGTTCAGAGCCTGAGGGCTGAAGTGTTGAGGAAATGTTCTGATTCTTAAGCTGCATTACCAGAAGTGTAGCCCTGTGGGGGTCCGTCTATGCTTTGTTTTGTTCTGCTTGGATGTAAATAAAGCCACACTTTAGAATCCCATTCCTGGTGTTGGACATTACAGTTATTGCTTCCTGTGTTCGGATTTACTTGGGTGCCCCCGTGCAGAGTAGCCAAACCTAGCCCTTGTGCCGAGTAACCTAGTCCTCCCCAAACCCAGTCGGTACTGCTGTCAGCTTCAACAGCATACCACCTGTCATTTGAAAAAAGGCAGGGTTGGGGGGCTTACACTAATTTTAGCAACATTGAAGTGCAGAATTCACCTAATGGGGTCCTGATGAATACAAAATACATGTGTTGGTCTTTGTAGAGGATGTCATTTTTGGGGCTTTAAAAAAAAAAATTCCAGAAAAAAACAGAAACAAGATGGCAGCAAACGAAAAAAGGATTTTTTGCAACTGAAAAAAAGACTGGCCCCCATATGAAACAGAATCCCTTTTCATACGGCCAAATTCATTTTTATCATTCCAAACATCTGTCCTGAAGTGCTTACTGAGCATGCTCAGAACCAACATTTTTAAAATTAATAACTGTGGAATAGATTAATACTTTTTTTCACCAAACTAGCAAAAGGCACATCTTGGGGGCCAAGCCCTTTCTGGCCTGAAAATTTCAGACCAAAATGCCAAAATTGTCTGGGTGCTAGGGGCTGTCAAAAATCACTTTTTTCACTGTCTGTATCTTGGCATCCACACATCCAATCGGAACGCATTTGGGCACATAAAGAGATCTATCCCTCAAGACCAGACATGCAAACTTTCTTGCAAATCCGTTTAACGGTTGCGTAAGTATTTAGGCTGCGGCCGACAAGATATCTTGTCCTAAAAACCTATGCGTTCTAAATCTTCCGGCAGCCTAAGGGTTATTCAGGTGCAAAAATTGGGTGTAACATTGAACACCCTACTCAACCCTAAATATAGCAGTGCGACCGTGCCACTATAATATAGATACACACACACACATACACACAACATATATTTTAGGATAAATGCCCTGATCAAAAGTGATACCTTACTTATGTCTGCATCTATATTATTGTTTTTATTTTGTAATTTATTTTTATTGAGTTTGCAAGAAAAATAATTACAAGCATTCCACAGGGGAATAAACAATATGACATTTCTCAAATATCATTCCCTTACAAAGGATAGAAACACAGAAACATAGAATTTGACGGCAGATAAGGACCGCTTGGCCCACCTAGTCTGCCCATTTTCCTACCTAACAGATAAGCTGCAGATCCTAGTTAACCAACAGCTTACTTCCTCCTACCCTCCACTAGGACTGCCTAATGACGGTCCCATGCATTCTTGAATTCCCCCACTGTTCTTGACTCCACGACCTCCTCAGGGAGGGTGTTCCATGCTTCCACAACCCTCTCTGTGAAAAAATACTTTCTAACATTACCTCTGAGCCATCCCCCTATCTTCAAATTGTGCCCCTTTGTTCTTGCACATCACTTTTTCTGAAAGATGCTACCCTCTTGGACTTTGTTGATTCCCTGAGGTACTTGAAAGTTTCTGTCATGTCCTCTCTCCCTTCTTTCCTTAAGGGTATACATATTAGCTCCTTTAGTCTTTCTTCAGATAGTCTTCTGGTGCAGACCCTGCACCATTTTGGTTGCCCTCCTCTGGACAGCCTCCACTCTGTCTATGTCTTTGTGGAGATTGGGTCTCCAGAACTGCATACAGTACTCCAGATGGGGTCTCACCAACTGTCTGTACAGAGGGATAACAACTTCCTGTTTTCTACTATTGATGCCTCTCCCTTTGCATCCCAGTATCCCCCCCAGCCTTCCTTACTGCCTCCTCACGTTGCTTGCCCACCTTTAGGTCATCTGATATAATTACCCACAGGTCCCTTTCCATTTTTACTGTTGTCAGTATCTCACCCCCACTGTGTACGCTTCCCCTGGGTTTTTGTTTCCCATGTGCATTACCTTGCACTTCTTAGCATTGAATCTGAGCTGCCATACATTTGACCATTCCTCCAACCTTGCCAAGTCCCTTCTTATCCTTTCCACTTCATCTTGTGTATCAACCCTGTTGCAGATCTTTGTGTCGTCTGCAAAGAGACATACTTTTCCTTCCAGTTCCTCTGCAATGTCACTTATAAAGACATTAAAAAGGACCGGTCCCAGAGAAGGATTATTCTCAGAGTTATAATCTTGAACTTTAGTTTTAAAAGATGTTTGTTCAGATATCTGAGGTCTAGGATGGGTGGCCACTCCCCTGTCTTTTTGGGAGTCACGAAGTACCTGGAGTACAGTCCTTTGACCCAGTGTAGGGTAGGTACTCTCTCTATCAAACACCCCCTCATTAGGTACAGCATAGAGGGAAGTATGGTATAATATTATCTTGAAATTTAATAGAAAGGCATGCAACCAGAGAAGAAAACCAAGGGATCCTGCAAAGGATGGCTCACTAGTAATTCCCGTTTACCATCACGACTCCAGGGTCTAGAGATCCCTTATATATCAACATTCAACAAATAAAGCAAACTGCTTAAGTTTCCCCAAACTCCGGACTTGGAACCCAGGTATAAGCGGACATTTTACAGATTTTTACTCCTAAAAATACCAACAAGCATGTATTGTATATTGTAAAAATCATATTGAAAGTTTAGACTTAAAGGAGAACTACCGACAGAGGTGAAACCCTGACTGCTGCACCGATCAGGGCTTCACTTCTCCGATCCACCCCCCTGCAGGCACCATATGAAACTAGTGTTTTATTACCTGATAATTCATTAAAATAGCCAAAACCTCCGGTGAACCTGGCATTTTAATTATGGCACCCCTTAACCCCCTGGGATCTTGCTGGAAACATCGCGAGACAGTGACGCTGCACTACCTGTCCCTTAATAGTGCCCTGATGTATGGAAATGTTACAATGTTTGTATCTCCAATGCCCAGCTTTAGTTTTACAGGATTTGCTTAAATCCCATGGGTATGGAAGGGATCGAGGGTTACCGCTGCTGTCCTGCTGCACAGCGCAAATACCACCTAACACAAACCCGACTTACTTCAGGCATCCCTAGTGGCTGCAGGATGTACTGCTGCCATCCTGCTGTTTTTTTTGTTGGGGGAACACCCCCACCCCCTGTGATCCATGACCCTGGTGCTAGTGGTCCCCTCTCCCTCTGATCACCAGCCTGTATTAAAATCAAAACTGCCCTGGTGCTTGTTGTCTCTCCCCCCCCTCCTCGATCTCCAGCCCATAGGAAAACTGACAGTGCTGCCTGGCATCTTGTGTCCTCATTCCCCACTGTCACGTACTAGTATCCTTTGGTGCCGTGGCGCTCACGGCTGCCAGTGCATCCTTCTCACACCTCCTCGATTCGGCAGTATGTCCAGGCAGGGGAGCATGCCTTATTTATAGGATAGGCCAAAATAAGATATGCGCTTCCTTGCCTGACATACGGCAGCAAGGGTGAGGAGGGCTGCGCTTGGTTGCCATATGCACACACAGGGCACTGAGGATACTGGTAAGGTGACGGGGGTGTTGCTGGGGAAGGGCAGGTAGACACCAGGAAGGTTGTCAAGTTTTCCTATGGGCAAGGGGAGGGGGGCGACCAGATCAGTTTTAATTTTTAATATGGGCTGACGATTGGAGGTGGGAGACCTCTAGCACCAGGGCAGTCATAATTTTATTATGGGCTGGTGATTGGGGGGCACACTAGCACCAGGAAAGTGATACTGTTATTACAGGCTGGCAATTGGGGGGAGGGGGGACCACTAGACACCAGAGACATCTATATAGTACTGGGACTGGGCAATTGGGGGATGGCACCATACTAATCTGCCTTGTTGCCGATGCAAATGAGCCCATAATGGGCATGCAAATTGACCCTTAGTGCCTTACATGCCCAGTGAGCTTATTTGCATGGGTCTCTTTGAATAATGCAGATAGCACTCCAGCACTACCCACTCTGGCGACATACTTTGAGATCCATGTTAGGGCAGGGCTACTTGACTTAGCGCTGCCTCGACATGGCCCTATATTTATTATACTGGGAAACCTTAATGGGCATGGCCCTTTTTTCATAAATGCCCAGTAAAATGTGTGGTAAGCAGGTGACAAAATGAACATAATTGACTTTTGAGAAAGCAGAAGACTTTTACAGTCTCAGTGTGCTAAAGCAGCTCCATAATAACGGTTGGCTACAGTTACATTGCGAGTCAGAAACAGCTGCAAGTAGCTTGGGATGATAAGTACTGGATACAGGCTTTTTTAAAACAGGAGATGGATGATGTAAGCATTAGTCCACGACAAAGGAGGGCTTTACTAGGGAATTAATGCCCGGTTGGGAGGGTTGGGGTATGAGGCCGCAGGCAGAGTGCCTCCAACCAGGCAATAATTCCCTAGTAGAGCCCGACTTTGGAGTGGATCAGTGCGCTTGTAACATGGCAAGCACTTGCAAACATTAATACACAGTGATGATACAGTAATTTGTAAGAATAATATAGACAGTCTGTTAACGTTTCAATAGATTTACTCGTTTTCTGCGTTCTTACATTCATTTATATTGTGATTGCTACTAGCTATCAGTTATTTTAACTATGACCATTCATTTACTCACTCTCTTATCATAATCAAGAATATCACAGTATTGTTGTATGCAGGAAAACCTGTTCTATGCTCCTCGAGCAATATTATTGAAACCTTCCTTTAATGGGTGAATAGCATTATGGGATTTGTAATTAACATATTTGTGCCCGCAAAATGAGCGCTTTTGGCACAATGATCGCTTCTGCAGCTTCTACAAAGATTGTACTACTGCTGCAATTTAACAAGGTAAAGAATTCTACAATTCTTACAGAACTTCTACTACTTCGTGCTGGCAGCCGACTTATCCAGTGAGTTTCACATTTTGCATGACTGCGAATACAGCTGGGTGGGTGGGAACTAAGCTGTGGCTCTTTACAAAACAGTACTCAAGTTTTCACTTGGCGATTTCATTGTGGTTGGAAACAATACTACATTATGAAACGGGCATTACTAGGGAATTAATGCCTGCTTCATTTTGTGCCATGTGTGCTGTTTTCACCAATCTCTGTACTCCATTTGGGTTTTTCATTTTTTGCCATGTTACAAAATTCAGTTAATAGTTGTTCCAGGAAGTGGCCTGGTAGGTAAGTGATCTCTGGCACAGGCTGCTGTTCATTCTGGGGGTATGGAAAGAGTGACCAATAGCTTATCTTGTGACTGTGTTGTTTTTAATTGATTCTAGGAAGATGTCCTGGATGTCGGTGTGATATTCGACTGACTATAGCATCCTCAGGCTCCCGGGCAATCGCAAGGCACAGCACAAAATTTTGTGCTCCATTTTGCACTGTTTTGAATATCAGGCCCTAACTTGTTAATTGGTTTGGCTAGCATCCTGATGCTGTGTTGTGTTACTAGTGGTGTCCCGTAGGGTTTAATGTAGTACAGGTATATGCTTTTTATTAGTGCAGGTATATACTTTTAATTGCTGGAGTAGTGTAGGTTTATAGCTTTAATTAGTGTAGATACACAGCTGTAATTGTTTAATTAGTGCATGTGTGTACTTTGAATTGACAGATTAATCACAGGTCTACAGGGAAATAAATGATGGCCTTTTCTGTGGGGTATAAATTGCCATCCGTGTAAAATTTTTGGGTAACCCTTGCCTTAGTGCTTTTGTGCTTATCAGAACAAAATCCCTGAAGCAAGGGAAAGGGCTTCGGCAGTAAAGTCAGGTGTCATAGAAATGTAAAAAGTACACATATCCCCCTAATGTAAAGCACTGTGGGAAGTGTATGCAAATCACTATGAAAGAATTTAGACTGATATATACATACACATATAAATAAGGAATATGCAGTGGCCCCAGGAGAAATATTGCCAATGTTGCTTTTGTGTGTGTGTGTCATGCGTTCGAACATTAGGATGGTTCAGTACAGGTGCTTGAACTAGCCGGTGCATAGTGAGAGTGGGGTGCAGCTTTTTGAATGACAAGGAGTGCAACCTTCACATCAGTGTGAGGAACAGAGATGTCCCGGTTGCAGCAGGTTACAGCGAGAGTCAGCGGTTGTTGCAGGTGCGGGAAGACGTTTGACTGAGGCTGCCTCCATGGACAGAAATATGATAGAACAGGGGAAAAGATGGATATTTGTGGCATGTTTTGATCTGTAACTTTTGGTCACTATTTACTGATTTTAAAAGAAAAAAAAAAAGTTGAGTAGTGGAGAGGTGAAACCAAAAGTGCTATAATGGAATTTGAGGTGAACTGAAACTAGTTGGTGGGAGCCAGCATGCAGGTGAACTTTTCAGTTCTAAAATTAGAATGTGCTGCTCGTGCTGCTGGCTTTCACCAATGAGGATGAGAATATTTCAGTATTCTTACTCTAGGTCCAGAGGGAGCAAAAATATCATTGGTATGTGCCTTTAAATATATTCACAAGTGTTGGATAAATAAATATAAATATATATCTGATATCTCAAATATACTGGCAGGGGAGTGCCACTATAGTTAGTACTTAGAAGTAAGTGGAGAGCTCAGTTTTGAACCCAGTTTTTGCACCTTAATAGTCTCAAGACGTGGAAAGTTTTGCGACAGCACCTTGTGCGGTTTCCAAGACGTGGATACCCCTTGTTTTGTCACAGGGTCACTGTTTTCTTATGCTTAATACACTTTTTTGCTCTCGCGTACTGCTTAGATGGTACTGAATTTTTTCACAAAACTTTTTTCTCCCTTGCCAGCCCCCATCAGTCCTGTCTCCAGTGCTCAGCCCCATCATCCACCCTGGGACTTACCTCAGCTCCTGAATACCCTGGCTTGCCCCCCAGGACTGGGCTGCCAGGGAGGTCCTTCCGCTGGTGGAGACTTAGAGCAGTACAGTGGGAGCGAGTGCCCAGTCGGGGTCTGTGACATGGAGGCAGACGTCATTATGCGGCGGTCAGATCGCAGTTTTCGTGTTTTCTCCCCAGGGAGGTGTAGCATGCAGTGACATTAATGGTGTACATGGCAAATGTCTGACACACCTCCCGAGTCAATCCAGCCCCAGCTGTCTGACCCCCAGCCTCCACCAGTGGTCAGTCAAACATCGACGGCCCCCCTACCTGGAGGAGGAGAGCAGTCCATGGGGTGCTCAGTTCTCCAAACCCCAGTCATCTCTCCGACTCCCCAGGTTTGCTTCCAAACCTGGGTGGTCGGCGTCGCAAGCAGTAGCACTACCGCTGTGCCAGTGGGCCAGCTTTACAAAACTTTCAGAGTAGAAGTGGCGTATGCCAAGGTAGTGCTTTTGAAGGTTTTGTGAAAAAGTACTAAACAGTTCCAGAGTTATAAGGATTCAGATGTTTGTTTTTTCTGAGTATGCTCAGTATTTGTGGATAATCCTCTTGCAAGAACCAAAAATTTTCGGTTTGCGAGAGCATTTTCAGTTCGTATCACTTGTGTCATGAACCAAAAACGCTTCTCATGAACTGAATTTTTTTTTCAGCTCATGATGGCTGCCATCTTGTTTTTTTCATCTTGGTTACCAAAAAAATATGAAAAGCCATATACAGTAAATGGACACATTGAAAAAACAAAAACATGATTGTTGCTAAACGGAACCTTTTGAGCAAGATTATGATGTTTGTTTTTTCCAAAACATGCTAGAAATAGTATTTTTGGACTTTGGGAGTGCCCTCGTCTGATTTTCAGTTCATCAGGCATCTTTCTGGTTAGAACTGAAAAATTTTCAGTTCATGAAACAAACATTTCAGTTTGCAAACTGAACATTTTGGTTTGTGAATTGAAATTTTGCAGTTTGAACTGACAGTAGTCCTCAGTTAGTGCAGTTAGTGCTAGCAGGCAGAAGCGTCCCCTCGTCCACGAGTAACAGTCCCCTTTGTTCTGCAGCTCCCATTCCGAATCTCAGTTTTCACTTGCATACCCCGAGTAACCATATAGTGATAATAAGTCTTCTATTTTGCATTGGGCCCAGAGGGCCCTGCACCTGTGCACCCATAGCTGCATGAAAGCAGAGTGCCTAGATGGCGCTGCTCTTCTGCAGCCAGATGTCCTGTGTGCATACATCTGTAACTACATGGAAGCACTTGGGGCCAGAAAGCCCTGTGGTTCCTCAGCTTCCCCCCCACGTCATGATAGGACCACAGATTCTTTGCATTCACAGCAGGCAGGAAGATTGTCACTTCAGCTTGCATACAGACTTTTCTGTTGGAGTATCTGTTAACTCAGGTCCTGAAGGGACTTATGTGAATGAGGATACAATTCCACTGTCTCTAAAAGAATATTAATTGCAAAAAAACTGTGTTAATGCACCAGTTAGGTTAGGGTTCAACTCTGTGCTACAAAAGAAGGGAAATGTGGCATTAAGGTTTCCAGACCTAATTCCCCATCCCCCCACCAGCAGCCTGAGGGAAAAGACAGCACAAGGCACCACAGACAGCCATCGTCAGGTAAAGCAAGCAACATACAACTCATTCAAGATGACAGAAGAGACATCCATCATCATGATCCAGCGCTTCTGTAGTTACGGATACACATGCACACTTCAACACATACATTTATTTATGTCTTTGATAACTGGGTAGGTTCATTGGTCAAGGGGACCATTTCCAGACATGACCCGGGCCAAGCAGCAAATGGAACAAAATACATGATATACAGAGTGGTACTACAACACAGTAAAAATACATGTGGTGGTCAATTCTTCGGAAAAATAATTATGCTATAATATAACAGGATAAGTTATGTACACCAGAGATGCTGGAAATAAATACATCACAAGTAGGAATAATAAATACAAGACAGCCATGTGGAGTACATTATTAGAAGCATGGTACCCACCCCCCCCACCAGCCAAGGTGCCTAGACTGGTGACCAAGATGGCAGTGAAGAAGGGAGGAGTAGGGTAACTAAAGTAGTCAAGAAGGTAGGGGGGATTGCCTGTGGGGGGGGGGGTAACTTAGGGTATTCAAGAAGGTAGGGGGCACGTGCCTACTTCATGCTACAACTACTTTATCTAGTATGTGAGTGTGTTACCGTACTGTTGTACACATGCAGTGATTTTGTAAATGTTTCATTCTTTTTGTATATTTGATCAGAATCCCGATTGTCTGCTATTTTCAGTGGTAAAAAAAAATGGGATCAGCATTGCATACAAATTTCCAATTTCTTGTATTGAAGTGCAATACTAATACCATTCTATCCACAATACTAAGAAATGGCAGGAAATGGTAATAGTCCCTTGAAAAATACCAGTTATTGACAGGAATGCATTGGGATCCAAATTTCATGCAAATGCCAGAAAAATATCTCTCTTTATTTCTAGCATCAGATTATGATTGTTAATACATACACTAAGAAATGGCCAGAAATGATAAAAGTGTGATGAAAAAGAACAATCAAGGGCAGGTGGATCCAAATTGCTGCGTTTGGATCAAAGTTCTTTACAAATGTGAAAAATAGTTCTGTGTGTGTGTGTGTGTGTGGTGTTTTCACCTGAAATCATGTTCACATGATAATGTCAATACTAAGAAATGGCAGAAAAAAATATGTGTTCACTACCAACTATTAACATTAGTGCTCTTGGATCATAATTGCATGCAGGTGTTCATTTTTTTCCTTGTTTTACATTTGCATGAAATAATGATTGCATGCTAATGTCAGTACTATACTAAGATGCATATAAGATACGTGTGTCAGGAAATGCTTGTAGTGGAGTTACAAATTCTGCTTATTTACATTACTGCGCTGGGATCAGAATTTCATGCAAATGTCACATATTTTTGGGGACAAAATTTACATGTAATCTTGACTTCGTAATAATTTCAATAGCAGATTACAAAAAAAATACTGTCTTTACAAACAGCAATTATTAACATAACTACATTATGATCCAAATTTCATGCAAATGTTACAAAATATTTTTTATTTTATATTTTTGTGGAATCATGATGGCATGCTAAGTAAAGTTGGTGCTGAGAAATGACAGAAAATAACAGGGCATTGAGAAATGGCAGTTATTGATATAAGTGCAGTGGGATCAAAATTTCATGCAAATGTCCATTTTTTTCAAAGGCCATGTGGTACTGCAGTCTGAAATGGGTGTGTCTGTGTTGAAGTTTGTAAGTTTGTCCATAGCTGTAGAAACACTGGACCATAATGATGGGTGTTGCTTGTGTCATTTGGAAAGAGTTGTATGTTGTTCGTCTTACCTGGTAACAGCTGTCTGTGGTTGCTTTTGTTGTCTTGTCCCTTTGACTACTTGTTTGTGGTGGGGAAGGGGAGTTAGGGTTGAAAACCCTAACACCTTGCTTCCCTACTTTTGTTACTTTAAGTTGAACTGGTGCATAAACACTGTTTATTTATTTTTTTTGCAATTAAATATATCTGTGAGGCAAAAAACTATGCCAGTGCATCTACTAGGCTTGAAGCACAGCAAAGTAGAGAAAGGACAAATTAGGGTAAACAGTCCCTGGAACCCTTGCAAATTAGTGGTATGTGGTGTTCCTTGGGGTTTGAGTGATCATGGAACACAGTTTGAGGTTGCCCTGATATCGGCACCACACCTCCTAGCATTGCTGTGTCACTATTTTATTTTGTCTACCAAGGTAGTGCCTATATTAGGTTAACTTTCCCTGCTTTGTATTCTTTGTTGTTTTACTCTGATGGATGCATTAACTTACTTGTTTTGCAATTTATTTCCTTTTTAAAAAGACTGTAACAGCTTGACACCTTAAGCTTTTGCTATCTTTTACCCCATGAGGAACACTGCACAGTGATACTCAGTGTGTCATACCTGTAGCTTGCTTGATGAGTGACCCAAAGTAGCTGCATCATCACATGCATTGTGCTAGATCTTAAGCAGACTTTGTGAGCAGCCTGAAACTATACTGCACCATCACATGCTTGTGCCAGACCTGTGGCAGACTTGATTAATTTTTAATGTCCATGACTTGGCCAATTTGTATCATTTTCGGAATCAGCCCAAACTTGGAGGTTGCTTAGAATGGCTCCTTCCCACCCATCACACAGGTGGTGAAAAGTTAAATTCCCTTAAAATATTTTCATGTGGGAAATCTGGAAAACCAATCAACACTTACATCTTCATGAGGAGGAGCCTGATTTAGCCACCTCCCACTTTTGGGTCCTCACAACAGCCTAATTTCATTAATATTTTACTTATTTATTTTTATTTATTTTGCTACAAGAAAAAAAAAGACTTGAAGAAACAGCCTTACATCATACACTACTGACAGCATAAGATTCAGACTCGACTTTTTTTTTTTTTTAGGATGATCAAAGGTTACTCTGGTTTTTTTCCACTTTTGTGACCTGTTTGGGCTCACAAATCACAAAAACACGAGTTTACCTCATGAATATTTAGCAAAAATCTAGTTATGAAAAATTAATGAAAGATGTGAACTGCACTTGTGCAAAGTTGCTTGGGGGGAGGGTAGGCTGTTTATTCTCCCATATCGCTGGCCATGCCCCCTTGTTTGCTGACCTCCTCAGTCCATCACCTGGATTCTCTTTGATTTATCTCGACTCCTGTCCACAGGTGCTTACCCACAGTGGCGTGGGCAGCTAAAGCTGCAATTCAGGATCCACATGTGGAGGAGAGCCAAGGCACTGTTGCGTGCCTACAGGGGGCTGACTTGTGATTCTGCACAGGCCGGAGCTCACCTGCTTTTTGTGTCCCCTTCCTTTGGACACTGGTGGCTAGGGTGCACATGTGTCCACACGCGAATGTGCACAGCGTGGCACCTGCTGGTGTTCCCCTCTCTACAAACCTTTTCCGACTGCACTGCCACCTGTGGTCACCCAGGTGGTAGTAGCACAGAGGAGCCAGCTGTCTTCCCTGAAGGAGGAGTGCGTCTTCTGGGGTACTCGATCCTGTACTGCTGGAGAGACCAGTCCTTGGTGTGGGGGCTGTGGAAGATTAGGCCATCATCTTGCCATGGTCAGGGGTTTTCCTCCGACTTCCTTCCTGGGCCTGCGGCGCGTACAGTGACACATTGTATGAGTTCTGCCTCCACAGAGATGCCCCTTGGTGTCGTTATATCCCACTGTGCTGCCATTTAGAACCTCAAGATGGCAGCCGCCTAGCAGGATGCACGCACCCCCGGTCCTTGGGATGCTCAATGCTACCTCCCTGGCTGGCCCCCCACACAACCCACATATCCATTCTTGAGCCCAGGTTGTTAGCATGGCAGGAGATGAAGCGCTCAGTGCCTTTGCCCTCCGCACCACTGGGCCAGCACACTTTATTTTCTTAATGATTTAACAAATAAAAATTTCTCAGTAAAGTCACCTAACAAAGAATCATCCTTAGGCCAAACTCCCTGAACCTGAAAGTTTCAGGTTTCAACTCGCAGCTGTTTTTGTGCTATTGTGAGCAGACAAAAGGTCTTAAAACCATATTTGTATGTATTGCAGCATTATATAACTTTTAATTTAAGTGAGCATTACCAAATGTACAAAATTAAGTGATGCAGACAGCAACTATCTCATCCAGGGATGGCTGGGTTATTAAAGTGCAAAAATCAAAGTTTAACTTATAAGTGCCTACTCGACCCTTATACAAGTGGCACTCCTGCACCACTATAATAATTTAAATTTGCGACATATTCCAGTTGATTGGATAAGGTTATCTAGGTTACTGATACTATTTATCAAAACTGAAGAAAGAAATATTTTTTTTAATATAATACAATCACTTGTGTTGTACAAACTATTTGAGTTGCACTGCCGTTGTACCCAGGAGGGTGCTGTATATCCTTTTTTAAAGCATTATTTTCATGCCAAAAGATGTGTAAACTAAAAAAAAAAAAAAAAAAGCTTTTACATTTGAGAAAAATGCTGACTGGGGGTGATGTACTCAAAATTGGATTAGAAAGTAACAAATCATAAAGAGATTATCTAGCTGAAGATTTCAAGCTTAACTACTACATTTACGTCAGTATTAACAAAGAAAAATAAAACAAAATGTGTTCACCAGTCCTGGGAGAAATCCTAGACAAATCCACAGATCAACACATTTGTTTTTCCAGACCTGAATTCAAGAATCTTAAAAATGGGACAAAATGGATACTTTTGGGGATGGGCAGAATGGGTCTACCCCCCCAAACTAACTTCTTAGTGTTAGGTAGTACAGTAAGTCACAAGTGAAGTCAAAAATGCATCTTTTATTCTAAACAAATATTAGTTGTGAACCTATGGGATAAAAAAAAGATAGTTGCAAAAGCTAAATGATAGCTGGGTTGGCTGGTTGATTGTTGTTCCTTTAATAAGGTTAAAGTAACAGAATCTTGAATGATTGTAGCCCATCAAACAACTTCGGGCCTCCTCACAAAGGTCAGCTCGATTGGTATTCAGGAACATTAATACTTCATTGTCGGTTGGTACGTTCACCCAGACACAATTGCAGCTAATATTCTGGTGATTATGAATGAATCGAGTTAGCGGTACATTGATACCAAGTATAAATGACCTGGTCTCATCACAGTTTGGACAAAACAATCTGGAGGTCTTGGCAACAGTGTAAGTACAAGTGACAAGATATAATGAAGTTGTGTTCCATTAGGTACTTGTGTACAGTGGAGCATAATGTCATCGCCCGTCTGCAACTGCATCCTTCTCATCTAACCTCATCTGCTCCCTTGACTAGTTTTGCTCTGATCAATAAGCAGTTTTCTGTGGCCTTTCACTGCTGTCAGATGTCGTTGAGTGATGTAAACGCACGTCAGAAACTAGAAACTTGACAGCTCACCCTGACTGGGAAAAAAAAAAAACCTCACCAAAAGAAATGTGGATGACAGCTTGTATTTGTGATGGATTTTAATATCTCTTCAGACACGGCTGGGGATTGTATAAATACATTCAGCGCTTCAGAGAGTTTTATGTATTTTTATTTAAATATCTTCTGTCATTATTTGGAAACTGCTGTACCCTATTAAAGGATTAATGGAATTTACTCTGAGCCCGTTGTAGCTAACAAAACCCAAAGACCATTGTGGTGCTTTTCCAATTTAGTTGCTGAATTAGTCCTCTAAGGCTCTGAAAAGTACAAGAAGCCTGCATGTAGTGTAAAACCTTGTGCGTTTGTGTTTCTGCCTCTGGTGTACAATCCAGCCACGGTGATCACCATTCCCAAGCCACACTGCAGATGGGATCACCCCGGCTCAGGACAAACCTGAATAAAATTTCAAATACTTTATGTGATGGACTGTGAAATGTCATATGCTTGTCACTCGCTGGCAGGGAGAGGAGGGCATCCATAGCTACAAAGCTGCAGAATTTAAACCGCAGTTGTGTTAACCTTTGCCCGCTGACTCAAGTGTCAGAAAAATCATCTTCACAGTCTGATTTGAGGATACTGGATTTGGGAATGACATCAATGCAGCCCTTGCTGCAAAGCATTCTCGTCAACCTGCTGTTACTTGGTCCATATATAAAAGTTGCAGAAACTGGCCCAGTGGAACTAGCGGTAGCATGACATCTTGCCACCCCAGCATCTGGGGTTCAGGAACAGACTTGGGTTGTTCAGGAGTCAGCCAGGGGAGCGAGGATAAAGCCAGGTGTATTGAGTGAGCGCCCAATAGGTGATGGCTACCGAGCAGACACGAAAGACTGTCAGGCCTATTCTGCTGGCTTTTAGTAAGTTAGTATTAAGGACGTGCTCTTTGCTCAGAGCACATTTGCTTACATTAGGAGTACATTTTCTAAATCAAAATTTAGAGAGGCTGTGCTCCTGTGATGTACAAGGAGCATGGTGGTCCCGCTTGCATTATTGTACATAATGCTGGGACTGTAATATATGTCCCAGAATGACTTATCCTGCCTTTTTTTTTTTTTTACCCTTTCAGTACATCCATACCCAATTAACACCATCTTTTTTTTTTTCCTATTTTTTTCCCCCCAAATTGAGTGTTGCTTGTGTTGTTTGCATGAGCAGGGCTGCTAAGGTCTGTGTATGTGTGTGTGTATACAGTATATGTGTGTGTGTATATGTGTATATGTGTATATATATATATGTATATATATATATATCTATATGACTTCTGGGGTATCTCTAGCAGAAGGCCACATCTATATATATATATATATATATATATGACTTCTGGGGTATCTCTAAGCAGGCCACATCTATCTATATATATATATATATATGACTTCTGGGGTATCTCTAGCAGCAGCACATATATATATATATATATATATATTAGAGGCAAAAAACTATGTTTAATGCATTAGTTAGGTTGTTCACAGCTAAAAAGTGAGGAAATTCGCTGTTAGGGTTGAAAACCCTAACTCCGAACTCACCCTCCCCCCCAGCACCACACAGACACACACACGCATTCAAGTATGGGGGAGGACCAAGTCAGCACAACCAATGGCAGACATCCAGCAGCAGGTGACAGAAATAACAAACAATTGTCTAAATGTACTACGAGACATCCCCACCCACCTGACCAGGTACTGTATGCTCAGTGGAGATCAACAGCAAAACTGAGGCCATGTACACCAAACGTACACATCCCTGATTGCAGCTGCACACAACGTACCACACTTAGTAGTTGCATGGCCTTACCTACCGATGCCACACACCAGACCACACCACTTGTGGTGGGCCACCTGAGCAACAGAGTTCAGCAAAACCAAGGAGTTGTACAGGTATAAAATCTCTGATTATAACAAGGGTTTGAGAAATGCAGCTTTCTAATTGACTGTAAACATTGTAACAGCCTTATGTTTAGTTTTTATTAACATACATGTAGAGCCTAACCATATGATGAACATGGTTTGGATGAACGGAGTTTTTTGCCTCTAATTTCCCTTCTTTTTGAGAATGATAATGAGGAAATAGTGAATGTAATGCAGTGGCGGGAGCGTGGGGCCCAAAGAGCCGCGCTCCCGCTACATGATGTCTTGTGGCATAATAACAGGAGCAGCAATGCAAACAGAAATGCTAACAGTGGCACACATGGTAACACAAGCGTGAATGAGAACAGAAAGGGTAACGCACACGGTGGCTTAGACGGAACGGTAAAGCTACGTGGATGTGTTGTCACATAGTAACATGGTGCCTGCAAACAGAAATGTCAATGGGATGGTGGCGTAAAGTGAAACAGAAAGATAAACAGTACTGTAGACAAAATGGCAAAAAATGTAGAAAGCATAGCGCAAATGGCATAAAGGATGGCGCTGCGTGGTAGCATTAGGGTGTGCATTGGGATCATCAGCCCTAACTCTCACCCATGACATGTGTAAAGCAGCAGAAGTATAGGAGAATGGGGTGAGAGTTAGGACCCACGATCCCAATGCACACCCCACTGCCAGTTCGGGGTGGTGGATGTGCAGGGGTTTTCAACCCAAACAACGAATTTCCTCACTTTTGTCGCTGTGGAACAACCCTAACTAATGCATTAAACGGAGTTTTGCCTCTAATTTCCCTTCTTTTGAGAATGATAACGAGAATAGTGAATGTAATGCAGCGGTGGGCCCGCGCCCCACCACATGATGTCTTGTGGCATACTAACAGGGACAGCAACGCAAACAGAAATGTTAATAGCATGCATATGGTAACACAAGTGCGAATGAGAACAGAAAGGGTAACGCATAGGTGGCGTGACGGGAATGGATCTGCCACGTGATGTGTTGTCACATAGTAACATGGTGCCTGCAAACAGAAATGTCAATGGGCATGGTGGACGTAAAGTGAAACAGAAAGATAAACAGTACTGTAGACAGAAATGGCAAAAATAACAGAAGCAAGCGCAAATGAAAATTCAAAGGATAACGTGCATATGGTAGCAGACGGCCAACAGGTGAAACGGGTACTGAAATCGCAAGCGAAAGGGCAACAGTAACAGTAATGCAGCGCACAGGCTGGTTTTCCCCAAACCTGCATAGAGAAAGACAGTGAGTACAAATAATGTATGCATAATAATGAGTATTGGAGAAAAATGAGATCTTGGAATACTAAATACATTATATCTCAGGAACCGTACTCGTGAGAAAAAATTTAAAAGTCATATTATTTACAACTGTCTGGCTAATTTGAATCTTAGCCTCCCAGTAGGGGCTAAGAAATTTTCCGACACAGTCCGTGATCTCGCACTTCCGAGATAATGGGCTCTGAAAAGGCGCGGGTTAACCGTACGTTATCCTAGGGGGAAAAAGAAAGTTTGAGTGCCATAACTTTGCCTCCTGTAATGTTTTTTCACCAAACCACTGAAAGGCACATCTGTGGCTGTTGGCTGTCTTCCTCCAACTTTCAGGAAAAAGACTAAACCATTATTTTGCAGCAGGGATCCAAAGGATTTCTGTAATGCGTCGGGCGCCGTAATGTTATCCTATGGGAAAAACTGTCAACTTTGGAGTGCCATAACTTTGCCGCCGTGTAATATTTTTTTCAATACAACACTGAAGGGCACATCTGTGAGATGTCGGCTCCGTTCCCTCCAAATTTCAGCCCAAAACTCCCAACGGTTCTTTTGCAGTGCAGTGCCGCTGTCACTGTCCCACAGATGGAAAACTACTGTCGCAATTTGCGAAAGCTTTCGCAAAAAAGTTCGACACTTTCATGAGCACGAAAGTAATTTGCGAAAGTACTTTTTCCAGAAATTTGAAAAACATATTTCTGGGGTGTTTTACCACAAAATAAAGACATGGCAAGCATCCTCAGGGTCCGACTAGGTGAATACAAAAAGAATTAGGTTGCTAGAGGGTCCCAAATTTAAATGCCAACCATTTTTCTGATCACCAACTGAAAACAAAAATGGCCGATTTGCAAAAGTAACAGGCCCATTTGCGAAAGTAAAAATGCATTTGCGAAAGTGTTGAACTTTTTGTTAACTTTTCCCATTGACTTATAATGGGAAACTGTTTTTTGAATAACTTTTGAACCGTTTAATATTTTTTCACGAAATCTTTGAAAGGCACATCGGGGACCCCGGCCGCATGTTCCCTGAAGATTTTGGACCCGTCGCACAAACCGTACGACCTGTAGGTGCGACCGTAGAATTCCAGAAAAAGCGGAAACGCGCACACAGATCACGCTTAATAACTCCACAGCCGTATATCCGACCACTACAAAACTTGGCAGATCCCAAGGCCTATGGTTCTTGATCATGTATTCCAAATTTCAGCCAAATCTGTCAAACGGTTGCAAAGTTATTAAGGTGCAAAGTTTTGGGGTTTAACATAGAAATGGCTCCTCAACCCTAACTATGGTAGCACTACCGTGCTACCATAATGTATATATAGATGACTTCTGGGGTATCTCTTGCAGCAGACCACATCTATGGAACTGTAGCCGCCAGGCACTAGGACCACATGGAAATTTTTCTAGCTACCGGTCTACCAGGGGCCACCCACTCTGATGTCATATGCCAACATTGACCTATCCTATAAGAGTGGGTGGACCCTGTGCCCTCCTCAGTTCTTTTCCCACCATCGACCATCGCATATCAGAATTCACAGTCTGCCAGCTTCAGTGGATCACCTTTTCGCCAGATTTCTTCATTGAATCTATACACTTGGCCAAGTGGAGGAAAATCCCCAGAGACACCTGGGTACTGTAGATCATAGAAAGTGGCCACACTCTGGAACATCTGGAGTGGCATCCAGAAAAACACCCAGTTCTGTCTTCTAACCCTTCAGACCACATTCCAGTGCTGTGGGAGGAAATTCACTCCTTGTTACAAAAAAAAGGTCGTAGAACCCATCCCAGAGACTTAACAGGGCAGGGTGTTCTATTCTTATTTCTTCCTAGTGCCCAAATGCACAGGAGATCTCAGGCCCGTTCTGGACTTCAAGGAGCTAAATCTGTTCGTCCAGTACAAAAAGTTCTGGATGGTGACACTCCAGGGTGTGCTGCCCCTTCTGCACCAGGGAGACTGGATTTTCTCCCGTGACATGAAGGACACCTACCTGCACATCCAGGTGCATGCCTCCCATAGATACTACATAAATTTCACTTCCAGGGCCACACTTCTTGTTCCGGGCCTTGCCTTTTGGCTTGTCTTCAGCCCCTCAGGTGTTTACCAAATGTCTGGCAGTGGTGGCAGCTGCCCTCAGGTGGGAGAGACTCTGTCTTACCCTACCTGGACAACTGTCTCCTCAAAGCCCAGTCCAGGGAGCACCTATTACAGACTCTGGAACATACCACTCACCTATTCCAGGATCTGGGCATCACGGTCAACCTGCCCAAGTCAGTTAAACATAGAAACATATACTTTGACAGCAGATCAGGACCGGTTGGCCCACCCAGTTCTGACCCCCTGTCAGCCTCTTCAGTACATAGGATTAAAAATGTATTTTTGTACAGGATAAAAATTGTTAGGGTTTTATCCCCATTTTCATCAATGTCCTGTGGTGCAAACTGTACAAAATATATACATAAACAACAAAGTCATCACAACATCACATGATAATAAACTATCTAAAATAAGAACAAATTGAGCTAAAATGATAATACAGTACTATTTTAAAAACTGGTACACTAACTACTGATTTCAACATGAGGCAGTCCTGGCTACCTCTCAAGGCATGGCCTTTCTGCCCCAGGACCAGGCAGATCGCCTGATAACCCAAGTCCACCTGTTCCACAGCAGTCGCTATGTCCCAGCCAGAATCTTCCTCTGGCTTTTGGGTTTGATGGCAGCTGCCATAGTTACAGTGCTCTTAGCCAGACTGCACTTAAGGATTCCTCAGTGGACACTTAGGGTACAGTGGGATCAGCATGCCGATGACCTGGAAACACTGTCCTCATCTTCTTTCCAGTGAAAATAGTTCTCCTGTGGTGCATGAACCTAGCAACCTGTTAAGAGTGATTCCTTAGGGGCGTGGCTTGGCTCCTGGCATGATGGCCGCCTGATGTGAGCGCTCAGTATCTCGGGGTCAATTTTAGAGCAATAGCTCTGTGCTCTAACTCGTATTATAACAACTAGCAGCTCAGAAGGTACTCAGAAGGGTTTGTCTATTAAGATATCTGGCTATATCGAGAAACACTGGCCCGCACGTCTGACAGTGGCGACACGGCTAAGGCATCTGATCATGTCAAACGAAGTTGCCCGGGGAGGGCCGCAGGCCCAAGTACGCAACAGACCCAGGAGGTGTTCGCCACACTTCTGAAACAAATGGCCGAGGTGACACTGGCAGCGAACAATACGACAGTGGCAATTAACAGGCTTGAATCCCGACTTGACATAACAGAGCAAAAAACAAAAGATAATACTGATGCACTGGAAAATCTCTCTGCTATAATGAGGGCTCAAGAGAGGTCAATCCAGGCACTGCAGGTAAAAGTTGACGATTTAGAAAATCGAAATCGGTGTAACAACCTGTGGCTGTTAGGCTTCCCGGAAGGTGTAGAACAAGGTAATCCTGTTAAATTTTTATATGATACCCTCCCTGATCTACTAAAGCATAATCTCCCTCCTGGTTTCACGATTGAGCGAGCGCACAGAACTCTCGCCCCTAAACCGAAACCCGGTGACAGGCCGAGACCGCTTATGGTACGAATATTAAATTTTGCTGAAGAGGAGTGGGCTACATCTCGAGCTCGGGAGCTTGGAGCTCTTTACTGGCAAGAGCATAAAATTATGATCTTTCAGGACTATTCCCGGGACCTGGCAGCTCGCCGGAAAGAATACTCTGAGGCCAGGCGCATAATGCATGAAAAAGGCATCAAATTTACACTTCGTTACCCTGCGATCATGCGGATAGAAGAGAATGGTTAATTTCTCTCGTTTACCACCCTGAACAGTTTGTCTGAATACCTAAAAAACAAATGGCTTGGGAATGTTAGTAAGGATAATGTGTTAACGGATTCTACTGTACCGATGAAGTGTCATAGTAATAATGTATTGCTAGATGGCACCTTCATATCTACACCTCGTCCAAATGGGTTCCAGTTTCAGGGCCAGAGTACTCCACTCCTTGCAAGAACACGGAAACGTCAACAAAACGAGAACCACCCCAAGAGAACCCATCCTATCGATCGTGCAGGGAATGTATTTGGAATGTCGCTTAACCCGAAGGCAACTCCGGAGGATTTCGACTCCCAATTCCTTTCTCTCAACAGATATGCACCACTTGCCTCCGTCTCTCAGGATGAATTTCCAGAATACCTCGAAGAGGAAATGCTGCAGGAGGCTTCAAAGGCTGAACCCTCCATCTGTGATCTTGTGTCAGCTGTGCCCACACTTAAGGATTCTACTCAGGAACTGCCTATAAACAGTCGTGTGGGGAACAGCTCAGATCAATGTGCACGTCAGCCTGTATTCAGTACCGAAAGTTTGCCTTCCTTGGATGCACAGGACCATTATTAATTAAGTGCCTATGTTTTTACTGTATATTTAGGGGGTGACTCTGCAAATCGGGCGGGAGAAACCGTAGGTTTGTGTAATCCCTTGTGCAAGGCTATCCTTGGGGTCTAACCGGTCCTCCCACATTTTTATGACACCAGCGGGTATCATACAGAGCTGGTCTAAACTTTGATGGATCTGGTAAGGCCCTTAATAAATAAGTAATAAATATTTGGGCTCTCTGGACCCACGAAGGGCTTGTGGAAAGGGGAAATTCCGATATCTAGCGAATCTTTAGGCTGAGCCTAAGTAATGCCAAAGCTGGGAATGGAGAATTCCCCCCCTCCCCCACGGGCACCGCAGCTAGTTATGGGATCAGCATGCTATTCGCTATGCCTATCCAACAGCTGCTAGAGAAATTGGACACGGGGCTATGTTAATTTACTAGGTCCCCGAGAAATGAGATGCTCTTAAGGGCGATAAAGTCCTCATCAGCACCCAAGACCACTACCCCACTGCAGGTGGAACGATGTGGCCCGAGAGGATTTCGACTCTTCGACCTGAGACATCGTTTTTCTCCAAAGCGCAATGGTGCACATTGCATGTAAATAGTTTGTTAATATTTGTTGTGTTTTAGACTATATCTACAACTCTGCAAAACAGATGTGAGGTATTAAGCATTAATAAACTCTGTCTTATACATGTATGGTTACAGATTGGATCTGGGGAGAAATTGCGATGGTTGGCCGATTTTACCCCTCCATATCCCCCTAAAAGATTTTGCTATATCCATCCTAATGGGTGATATCTCCTTTATAACTTGGAACGTAAGAGGGTTAAATTCCCCTTCTAAAAGGAAGCAGGTATTCACACATCTTAAAAGGCTTAAAACCCAGGTGGCCTTAGTGCAAGAAACTAAACTTGCTGAGAATGATTGTAAATATTTAATTAGGGACTGGGTAGGTACGGAGTTGCACTCCTGTGCCTCCACAAAGAAAAGAGGTGTAGCAAACCTGCTCCACGAATCACTCCCCTGGGCGGTGGTTAAGAGGAAGACAGACTCTCAGGGACGCTGGGTAATAGCCTTGCTCGACACCCCTGAGGGCCATCTTCTGGTGGTAAACATTTATGCTCCAAATGTGGATGATCCTTCTTTCTTTTTAGATCTGAACTCTAAAGTAGACACAATGGTAGAAAAGGCACACCCATTATCTTCGGGGCGGGCGGATTTTAACCTTACACTAGTCCCTGTGTTAGACAGGAGTGATCTAGGCAAAGAAACGCATACCAGGGGGGCTCAGGCCGTTCAACACCTAAGCTCTGAGTATCAGCTGGTAGACATATGGTGCTTAGTGCACCTCTCTGTCCGGGACTATTCCTACTATTCTGGGGTCCATGGCACTTACAGTAGATTAGACTACTGGCTTATTTCCCATACTCTCACAGGCTCAGTTAGAAACTCAGTTATTCTTCCCTTGGTAATCTCAGACCATGCGCCAGTACAGGTGATTATCTCTTGGGGTCCTTCCATTCATAGGTCCCCCTCCTGGAGACTTGATCCGTTACTCCTGCGAGATCCCAATTTTAGAAAATGGGCTGAATCAGAGACTATAAATTTTCTTAGGGAAAACCCTGTTGAAGACACGTCTGTCCAAAATACCTGGGAGGCCTACAAAGCTACCATGTGTGGGAAAATTATAGGGTATGCCTCTTACAGGAGGAAAAATAGGGAAAGGGAAGTGGTACAATTGGAGGATGACCTGCTCAACGCTGAAAAAACTTTTAAGGCACAATCTCACCCATCCTCTCAGTCACTGTGGGGTTGACGGGTCCTGGCTATAAGGACTAGGTTAAACGAACTTATTTCCAGAAAGGCTGACTTGGCACTTATCAGATTAAAACATACATACTGGGAGGGTGGGGAAAAAAGTGGGAAAATTTTGGCATATCAACTGCGGAAACAACAAGAGAATAGACACATAGGGGGGTTGAAAGACCCAGTCACAGGGACAGTGAAAACAAATCCACAGGAAGTGAATGATATAATGCGGCATTTTACTTTCAATTATATAAGTCAACCAGAATCAATCCTTGTGTGGATATATCACCATTTCTGGATATGGTGAGACTCCCGAAGTTGGCTCCAGAACAATATGCAGCTCTGGAGGAACCCCTAACCCATGCAGAGGTTGCATCATCTTTGTTGGCTTTAAAAACAGGGAAGGCCCCTGGCAGTGACGGGTTTCCTGTGGACTTTCTGCAACTATTATCCCCTCTGATCTCTCCCCTGCTCTGTAAGGTCTTTAAAGAGACCAAGGATAAAGGCATACTACCCCCTACACTAAGGGAGGCTATCATTTCAGTTATTCCCAAAAAAGACAAATCTCCTGAAGAGACGGCTAGTTATCGTCCCATATCCCTAATAAATTCAGACAGCAAGGTCTATGCTAAAGTGTTAACTGACAGACTGGCCCTGGTTCTACCATCCCTGATCCATCCATCACAGGTCGGTTTTGTAAAAGGTAGATATAGCACTGACCATACCAGAACACTTATTAATCTTATTCATATAGCAAATCAGGAAACATTAAGGTCGTCGGCTGCTGTAGCCATTGATTTTGAAAAAGCATTCGACTCAGTGGAGTGGGATTACTTGCAGAAAGTTTTACAACACATGGGGTTTGGACCGAACTTCAGAGCGGCTGTCTCCTCCATCTATACATCTCCCAATGCAAAAGTTCTCACCAATTCGATTCTATCTGAACCATTTTCTTTACACAGAGGTACACGACATGGGTGCCCTCTTTCTCCTCTTTTGTTTGTCATTGCTATTGAACCATTAGCAGCTGCAATCAGACTAGAGTACGCATATCACTGGTATCGGTAGGGGGCAGGTCTGTGTCTCCACCCTACTGTATGCTGATGATCTGCTGGTATTGCTAAGAGACGTTAATGAGTCCTTACCCCAACTTCTAGACATCCTGGACTCCTTTTCATCAATCTCAGGGTTAAAGGTAAATCAATCTAAAACCGAAATACTCCCTCTTAATTCGCAGTGCAAATCCCACTCGGTGGCACAGTTAGGACTTAAATGGTCACAACACACGATCAAGTACTTGGAAATCAAGATTGGGAGCAACCTAGTGAAGTGGTGGGATAACAACCTGTGCCCTCTGCTGTCCAATTGCAAACTCGAAATGGAGCGAATAAATAAGCTTCATTTAACCATGGCTGGCAAGATAGCCACTTTTAAGATGTCCCTCGCCCCCAGATTTTTTTACGTACTAGCTCACATTCCCCTATTTCTCCCAGATCACTGGTTCAGGAAAATTGACGCAATGATTGGATCTTTCCTATGGGGCTCAGTTAGATCTCGTTTCAGCAGAAATCAACTTCGGGCTCATCCTCTGCAGGGGGGATGGGGTCTCCCATGGATTGAAGGCTATAAGATAGCTTTTCAAGGAGCACAAACATTGAAATGGTTCCACCCCTATAATACTGAATCCCCTCAGTGGCTAAGGCTCGAGCAAACTTATTGTAATAGCCCTACTGCAGTCTCTTTTCTCTGCCCCTCCCCTCATCAGGAGTATGTATCGCATCCCACTGTAGGTTCCTCAATCAGTTATTGAAAGCTTCTACATAAAAAAATAAGACTCCTGATTCTTCCCCTTACATATATGCCCCTATGGAGTAACCCCAGCATAACCATTGGTGGCTCCATGGTGGTTTGGCCCTCCTGGCAAGAAAAAGGGATTATATTCCTTAAGGATATAGTGGGACCCAACTCCCCTGCGGTGGATACGTATCAGAATCTGCAATCTAGATGGAACCTGGATAAATCAGAATTCTGGAAATACTTGCAATTGCGTAACAGTCTTAGACCTCTCTTAAGTCAGGGTAAAGCTTTTCCAGCTTGTGACTCACACTTTAAAAAGGTGGCTTCACTTGCCCAATAAAGTTGCAGCTACGCTATATGCTGCAGTGAGGGACTCGTTACCTTCCCCTAACATAAAATCTAAGTTAAAATGGGAAAAAGCCTTAAAATTACAAATATCAGATGTACAGTGGAAAAGGTGCTGGCAGGTGGGGTTAAAAACTCATAAAGATACCCGGAGTAGACTTATACATAATAAAATTTTGCACTTTTGGTACAGGACACCTGTTATATTAAAGAAAATGAAAGTCCTTACACATGATACGTGCTGGACACCCTAAGTTGGTCACAGTCAAAGGCGCATGAGTGGGAGCTGCTGACCCCAGTAGTGGAAGACCTGTTTGATAGGTGGGATCATCCAGCACTAGAAGTTTTTGGGTCCCCACTTAATGCAAAACTATTGCATTTTTGCTCTCTCGATCCAGGGCCTGGAGTTTTTTGGGAAGACTCATTGTCCCTCTCTTGGAAACGGAGGTTCCTGTACACATTTCCTCCCTTCCCCCTACTTCAGAGGGTTCTGATCAAGCTCCAGATGGAAGGGGCCACAATGATCCTTGTAGCCCCTTCTGACCTCATCAGATCTGTTCCCTTTACTGCAACAGCTGACAGTGGAACCTCCAGTACCTCTTCCTCTGTGCACCGACTTGCTCTCCCAGAACTCGGACACCCTGCTCCATCCGGACCTTAAATCCCTGCATCTTCATGCTTGGGTCCTGAGGACGTAACCGTGGTTCACTTTGGGGTGTCACCCAAGGCAGTGTGTTTCCTGGTGGCAGCTAGGAAGCCTTCCACGTGGGGAAATGGAAATGTTTTGCACTGTGGCTGCTTCATGTCAACTGGCTCCCTTCACTTGTCCAGTGAACCAGATTCTGGAGTACTTGCTGTGCCTTTCAGGTTTCAGCTTGAAGTACTCCTCTCTTAAGGTCCACGTCTGCCATCTCTGCCTCCCATGTGCCCGTTGATAGCTGTACAGTGACACAGCTGGAGGTGCCACGTACATTTCTGAGAGGCAGTCTCACCTGAAGCCTCCTGTCCGCAATCCAGTCCCACCTTGGGACTTGAATTTTGTGTTGGAAAAGCCTACTTTGGCTCCTTCTGAGCCGGCTGCGACATGCGAGCTACGCTTTCTGTCTTGGAAAGTGTCATTTTTAGTTGCTATTGCTTCTGCTTGAAGAATTTCAGAGTTACAAACGCTCATGTGCAAGCAGCCTTATTTGATCTTCCACAAAGAGAGGGTGTCTTTGCAGACTGCATTTCTTGATGTCAGAACTGCTTGGTACTTGTTCCATAGGTGTGGTCTGCTGCAAGAGATACCCTCGAAGTCAAATAGTACAGTTATGAAAGAACTTACCGTAACAGTAGATCTGCAAGGGGATCTCTTGCAGCAGGCCATGCAGTCCCTTCCTCATTCCCTGTGAGGGCTTCCTGTGTCTGATCCTCTTTCTCCATCATTTTCTTTTGGCAGGAACCTTTGCTTCCTCCTTGGTTTCCTCTCCTAGCCTCGGTAGCTGATGGTCTCCGGCAGGAGAACTGAGGAGGGCACAGGGGGTGCCCACTCTTATAGGGTAGTTTGATGTCGGGTATGACGTTGGAGTGAGTGGCCCCCTGGTAGACTACTAGCTAGAAAAGTTTCCGTGTGGTCCTAGTGCCTGGCGGCTATAGTTCCATAGGTGTGGCCCGCTGCAAGAGATCCCTCTCAAAGATCTACTGTTACGATAAGTTCTTACATAACTGTACTTTTTTCAGCTAATACACTTGACAGAGAAGGATTTTGCTGCACTGGCGGATGAAGGAGTAGGTTCTGCTGAGTAGCAGGTTTGCGGTTGTGGCGAGGCAAGAGGTACTGCACTCTTGGTGTCATTGTTGTCTGTGGGGTTGAAGACAAGTGGGATGCTGTGTGGGATGGAACTAAAATACATACACATAATATATATTAACAATGTGGTGGTGCATGTCTGGGAGTCCCTAGACTGTGATGGGAGGGGAGAGCGCATGCATCAGTGCATCTGGCTTGCTGACACCAGTGACGAAAGCGTTCTTTCAGTGGAAGGGTGATAAAGTGGGAGAAAATTGGTTCTGCAGAAGCAGATGGAGCCTCACCCGCTCCCCACAACCAATTCACGCTGACCTCACTCTGGACTCCAGATGCAGCTCCTAGGGATGCCTCCGTCATGATGACCAGATACGGGGGAGTTTGCTACTGCAGGAAATGAAGGAGGGGTGGCCAGTGTTGGGTAAGTTACTTTTTCTATTACTTTCGGAAACTTGTTCCAGAAAGCCCTGTGCAGTCACTAGCAAGGATGGAGAAGTGCTGGAAAAAGTAATACCCCTTACAGTTACAATTACTTATGTCTTTTTATACAAAAGTAATACGTAACTGCAACTGATTACATTTATTTGAAAGTAACTAGTAACTAATCTATTACTTCCAAATATATGTCATCTGCTATAGTTGTTTTTTTATTATTTTTGTATTGTTTTTGTATAAAAGAAATAAGTAACTGTAACTGTCAGGTGTATTACTTTTTCTAGTACTTCTCCATCCTTGCTAGTGAGTGCACAGAGCTTGCTGGATCAAGTTTCTAAAAGAAATAGAAAGTAACTTACCCAACACTGGGGGTGGCAGTCTGTAGAAGGCATGACACAAGCATCAAGTGGGCACCATGAGAGTTCTTGAGGTCTCCACTATTGAATGACTGCTAGGTCAGGTAGTTGGTGGCACTGACAAGGGTGGAAGGAGGACTGTGCAGACAATCTGAGTGGATAAACAGGGTTTAAACAAAACAAAAATACGCTCACAGTGATTCTCTGGGATTCCTAGAATTAAGAAAAAGTATATAGGAGCATGGCCATGGCCTGAAGGCACACGCATTTTATGGTACAAATTTGATCAAGTGTGCTCCTTGGCTTCAGAGGAACACACCATGCTACATCCTTACCACTACCCCTGGATAAAGCATCAGATGGCCAGCTCGGGGGGGTGGGGTGTGGAGGGAGTTAGTGTCCCACTACCATCCTGCCACCTAACAGAAATCATTTGGTAGCAGAGCAGGATCACCTTAGCAGTGGGAAGGCAGTCCTCGGATGCTGACATGCATGTGCATGCGGAGGTGTGCACATGTTGTGGTGCATCACTGCACACTGGGTGGCTCTGGGCAGAATATGCCAGAGGGAAAAACCATGACCAGCTAGACGAGTCCCCAGCTCTCTGCAGGTGCCACACCACCAGCTAGACAGGCACCGGGACAGCTGGGTTGTGCCCTGGGAGGAGGGAGGATGGCTGCCCCCGGCCCTGCCATTGGGTGGAAATCCTGAGGTACTCACCGGAGCAGTAAATCCTAGAGAAGGTGGGTGATGGGGCTGGAGGGCAGGGATGACGGGGGCTGGCTGCAGAGGAGAATAAACAATTTATGGAAAAACAAAATTGCAGGGACTGACGTTGCACCCAAATGATTCAGTAAATGTATCTTTTTGACATTGCGTAAATATTTTATGAAGGAAATATATCAAATAGCTTAAAGCAGCAGTTTTTGTTAGCAAAACTTTTATTCGTGTATGTGGGTTATTTTTGTAGCAAAACTGTATTTCTGACATCCTTAGATCTATAATCAGTATCTTATTAATTTCCTCAGATGTTTAAAAAAAAAAAAAACACTTTTGTAACTATTTTTATAATGACTAATTCAGTTCTTTAAATTTGACGGCACTCACAATATGTAAACATTTCCTCTGTTGAGGGTTCCGTTTGACTTCAAGTACTTGCACTGTGGATGTATTATGATGGTGCCAGTACGTTTCAGATGGCAAATAGCACTGCACCACACCACACCAGGATGTTCAGTGTTTTCATGGTGGGCACTGCAAGGGGGTAGGGAGGGAAAGGGGAAATTGTTTGACCAGGGAATGCACACTAAGCCAGAGCTTGTTTCCAAGTGCGACCTGGGAGCACAAAGAAGTTAAGTGTCTTGCTCAGGGTCACACAGTGTGCAAGTGGGGGCTGATGGAATTCAAATTCAGGTCTCCAGGTTTGTAGCTCAGAGCCCTTAGCCACTACACTGTACTGCCTCCATTAAAACATTTGAACATTTAAAAACTTCAAAATCATGTATCTGAGTTCGGGAATAAAAGAAAAATGAAAAGAAAAATTGGTATAATTATGTTTTCTGAAGAGACATGATGACTCACAGATACTTCTGATTTAAAAAGGAAAAAGTGTAGTAGGCCGGCCTGGTGGGGGAGAGGGCTGAGGCATCAAGCCTCACCTGCTGCCACGCCGGCTACCCAGGGTCAGGAGTAATCTTGGGGTGTTGGAGGTCGGCCGGGGAGAGGAGGCTCAAGCATCTGGAGGACAGCTGTCCTTTGCTGGTGGGGTGGGGGACGGGCCCTGGCATTCGCCTGACCACTTGTGGTGGCTCTAGGTACAGGTAGCTGGGACTGCAATGTGGAGAATGGAGGAGTGATGGCACGAGAGCATGTGAAGGCACATCTGGACAGCATTGCATGTCCTCTCCTCCAGTTGGAGGAATAAAGCAGAAAAATGTTTGGCACTGGGGCAGGATGATACTGACCTCTCACAGGCTCCACACCCAGGCTACATGGCCCTCTCCTCGGAACTGGATCAATTCCATTAGCAGGCAGGAACCACCAACCCCTGCCACGAGTGGGAGGGGGGCATGCGGTGGGGGAAGACCGGGATTGAGGTAAGTCCCTGGGATGCCGGGTGATGGGACTTGGGGGAGGGGAGGAGTAGCTCACCCCAGCAGGGAGAAACTGAAGAGAAAGAAAAAAAAACAAGCATTTTTCAATGCCGAATGTTGCTTGCTTGTATGTGCTGTTTGGTATTTGGAAGTGATAGTTCCATGCCTTCCTCCCAAGACATCTACTGTGTCTTTCCGTTCAGTATTCACAGAAGAATGGGAGGGGCAAGGGCCACAGCAGTACAGTAGTTGCCAAGGGGATGAAGAGGTGGACAATAGCCCATTCAAAGGCAAAAGAGTCCTGCAGGAGCTAACTAAATTGAAGGTGGACAAACGATGGAACCAGGTGGCATACGCCCAAGGATATTAAGAGAACTGCGAAGGGAGATAGAAGTACCTCTGGCAGCCATGTTCACTGAGTCATTCAACACGAGTGAATTGGAGGAGGGCACATGTGGTCCCTCTACACAAGTCCAGCAGCGGGGAGAAGGCGGGGAACAATAGGCCGTTCAGCCTCACCTCAGTAGTGAGGAAGATCATGGAGGCATTGCTTAAAGAAAGGACAGTGGGGCATCTAGAAGCCATCGGAGCCCAGGACCATAGACAACATGGATTCACAGTGGGGACATCATGTCAGACAAATCTGGTTGATTTCTTTGCCTGGGTGACAAAGGAAGTGAATCAGGGTGGGGCAGTGGACAACGCTTACCTTGATTTCAGCAAAGCCTTTGACACCATCCCACATAGGAGGCTGATAAACTAGCTGGGTATGCTGGGCATGGGGGAAAGGGTGGTAAACTGGGTTAGAAACTGGCTAACAGACAGGAGGCAGAGAGTGGTGGTAAATGGGGTGCAGTCTAGGGAGAGGGCGTGACCAGTGGGGTGCTGCAGGGTCTTCATTAGTAACATTGCAGAACGGCTGAAGGGAATTTTTTCACCAAATTTTCAACATAGCCATTTTAAGACCTCTGCTCATGAACAGTGTCACTGTGATTTTCTCAATCTGTCCCAAACATTGATTGCCCACACCGACTGTGCCATTGTGCGCTTCATGCACTGAAACGCATTTTGGGTGACGTGAAAAATGGCAGCTGTACTGCTCATAAGGAGGTGTGGTAAAATTGCAATGTTGAAAATCTGGAGTGCAAATATTAAAAATTTGCGAACTTACAAGCATGGGTAGGAACTGCAACACGCACTCGTGAAACAGTCATTTTAAGGAAGTTTTTCACCAAATTTTCAACATAGCCATTTTAAGACCTCTGCTCATGAACAGTGTCACTGTGATTTTCTTAATGTGTCCCATACATTGATTTCGCACACCGACTGCGCCATTGTGCGCCACATGGGCAGAAACATGTTTTGGGCGAGATGTGAAAAATGACAGCTATACTGCTCATAAGGAGGTGTGGTAAAATGGCAATGTTGAAAATCTGGAGTAAACATATTGAAAATTCGTGAACTTACCAGCGTGCATAGCAACTGCGCAACGCACACTCGTAAAACAGTCACTTTTTGGATTTTTCCCACCAAATTTTCAACATAGGCTTTTTGAGAGCCCACCTTATGAACACTGGCACTGTCATTTCGTTAATCCATCTCAAAAGGTGATTTCACGCAGTGACCACGAAATCACACTTCGGGCCCGATTAACGCCATGACAGTGGAAGAATTCATGAGGAGGGGTCCCAAAAACCCCATGTTGAAAATTTGGGCCCAAAATGCCTGAGATATGCATCAAAGTTGAAAAAATCCTATTTATGCCGTTATACAGCACCGCATTTCCTCAGTTCGCGGGTCGGGCTTTGAAGAGTGCAGATGTGTTCCGGTCCATCAAGATTGTCACGCCAGACTCTGGAGGTAAGTATGGGGTGAGGTGGGGGTGTGGGGAGGCAGGGTGTGCAGTGGGTGGGTGCAGGTGGTGGGTAGGGAGACGGAGACTACGAGGGACCGTTTTTTTGTTTACAGGTTGTTGTTTTTTTAAAAGACGACGCGGGATGTTTGCCACGCTGGGGTGGGCTTCCAGCATGGCAGCTGGAAAGGCTGTTTGGGGGGGGCTGGAGCCGAGAATTGGGCACCCTGTCGCCATAACAAAGCTTTGCCATGCTGGGGTGGGCTCCCATGCGGCACTTTGAAAGCTTTGGGGGCATGTAGTCACGGGAGCAGATGGGGGATTGGGCACCCCATCATTATAATAGTTTTTTACCATGCTGGTGGGCCCCAGCGTGGCACCTGGACAGCTTTTTGTTGGGGAGGCGTGGAGCCAATGGGGATTGGGCACCCCGCGGCCATGCAGTGTGTGGGGAAGAAAACGCATCAGCACGCATATGTGTGCTTGCTTACGGCACGCGCGTACACATAGGGGGGCTCTGCTCACCGAAGCGGAGCTCCCCCTTTCAACTGTCCGGCACTGTATTTTTCAGCTGCTGTCATAGACAGCTGCAGCAGTCATTGAAGAACTGCGGCCGCACCTGCAAACACACTGACTGAATTGGAAGATGGGTGCCACACCTCCGAAAACTCGGATGATGGCACTATGTTTCTTGCACATGTGTGCAAGCAACATAAAAAAGGTGTAAGTAGGCAGTCATAAACTGGGTTCAGTCAGTCAGAGAGCAGTATTTGTGGTGGTCATCTTGACCCAGTTTATACACTGCAGTATAAAGCATCTTAATCCGAGCCTGAATAAACTGACAAGTCTGACTAACTTAAAGAAAACTCGCCAATGTTTTACTAAAATACATAATTCATAGTAAAATAAATTTATGGAGGCTGGTGAGTGTCTCAGAGCAGTTGAGTGTGCTGGATTGTAACTTGCATGAAAGTTGGCAAAATAAACAGAAGGATATTCTGTCTTCTTTTTTGGAAACACTACCATCATTCTGCTCTTTGACTGCAGTGATTTTCTGTATTGAGACTGTCCAAAGCACTGCTCCCCAAGTTGCATGCAGCGTATCACAGGTTTTGGCATATTATCCTGTCTTCCCACCCTTGATGCACATCATTGCCCCCTGTACAGAGAATTTGAGCTGGACCACTATGTATGCTTTCAGGTAGATTTACCTGGCTAAATGTATGTACAGGCATGCTGCACAGAAGGTTCCATAGTACATCTTGGGGCTGCTCAAAGTAGAGAGCAGCAGGTGTCAAATTTCCAGGCATAAGGAAAAATGTAGGAAAACAGAGTTTGGGCTTCACATACCCCCCGTGCTGGAACATGTTGCTGATTGATCTTATGCCTTGCTCCAGTCCCTTGCCAGTAAGGTTGATCCTTCCTCCAGGGCTGCTAGAAAATGTTTCACTGTTATGTGTACAATGCTTGGATACCAGATTATTCTACTTTATGCATGTGTTCATGCATTATCCCTGTACTGGAGAGATATGACTTGTATTTTGGCATTATTCAGGTTTATACTATTGCATTCATTGATTGGAATTGCATTGTGTATATACAATATTTATTGCCAAAAAAAAAAAAAAAAAAAATGCATTAATGTATAAGTTAGCAAGCTGGCCCAGTGGTGCTGAGGGCTGAAGCACTGGATGCCTTACCTTGCGCCACGCCGGCAACCTGGGTTCGGGAGCCTGCTCAGGGCTTTGGGGGTCGGCCACGGAGGAGAGGATCGAGCATCCAGAGGACTGCTTTCCTCTTCTGGGGAGGGGTGGGTTGCATGTCCCTGGTACCTGCAACCCCCGATGGAGACTGGGGCTGTTGCAGCTGAGGACACCTGGTAACGGGATGGGGGTAGCGGTGGACGCCCCAAGGGAGTGAGCTTGTTGTGCGCCAGATGCTGCACAGATGTCTATGCCCTGGGATTCACGCAGGGAAAAACTCCTCTGGCCGAAGCACTTAGGAAGCCCACGACAGACTCCCTCTCCCAGACTGAACAAAGCCCAGTGAACAGGTGGGGGTTCAGGGTGATCTCAGTCACCCCCCCATCCTCCTCCGAGGGGGGGAGACAAGCACTGCTCCTCTGTACACCGCAGAGGTCGGGCTGGGGGAGTTGAGGGTCTGTGGAACAGGGCTGATGGGGAGATAAGGTGCCATCCCCCGCCAAGCCAGAGGTGCTATAAATAGAGTTACAAAAATATGTTGGCATCAAAATAAATATAGCATTAGGGTTTTCAACCCCAACCTGTCCTGCCCCATCCTCTACCACCTTGACTCAAGGCCAAGCTGCTTGCTGGTCTGGGGCTGTGCCCCAAGGGTCTGCTACTTCAAGCTACAGGTCTGCTGCCGTGTCCCATGGGTGCCACTTAGATGTTTTATTTGGTGAGACCGCACACAGGGAGGTAAACTTGTCCGGTATGGCCCCAGAACATTACCTTGCTTTGTAGGGTTGAAGAAGCATGCATGGCCCCACACCTGTGGGCCATAAGCAAAGCAGCAAACCTATAGAGGCACAGCCCTTGACCTGTAACTTGCTTTGTGCTGGACTCTGCAGGCCACGTTCTGACCCATGAGGAACAATCTCAGACCTGCACTTGAAGCAGTAGATTCATGGGGCATGGCCCCAGATCTGTAGCTGACACCCATGGTATATGGCTCCAGACACATCTGACATGGCCCAAAATCTGTATTTTGAAACAGTAGGCCTGTGGGGCATGGCCCTGGACCTATAGCTTAACCAGTGGGCCATGAGTTTTTTTTTTTTTTTTTTGGGGGGGTGGGGTTAGTGACTTAACATCACATTTCCTGACTTGTGGCTTTGTAACCCTAACACATGCATTATCTTAGTTTTTGGAAAAGTATTTCCTTACTTTCTGAGACAGTATAGTGCCAGATGGATAACTTGCTTTGCACTGGGCCCTGCATGAAGCAACTAATGAGTTGTGCCCATGAGGTACAGTGCTGAACCTGTAGCTTGCCTTGCGCAGGGCCTTTTGGAACCTATATGAAGTAGCAGACCCATCAGGTACTGCCCTGGACATGTTACTTGCTTCTCACATGACCCTGTGTCCCTTAACAAAGCAGCAGACCTATTAGGGATGCGGAGCAGCAAATCCATCAGTTACGGTGCTGGACATGCAGCCTGGTTCATGCAGGGCCCTAGGCATGAAGTAGGAGACCCATCGGGCACAGCAGTAAACTTGTAGGATGTGTCATGCCGGGCCCTGTGGACCCTATATGAAAATAAAAAGACCTGTAGGTTTGGTGTAAATGTTGCCACTTGGGTGTTCACAAGGTGGGGTAGTAAGCAGCCTATTCCCAAAATATGGCCTTAAAGAGAGTTACCTGAATACAGATATATGCAACACATACTGTATACATGCCTTGCCTCTTCGAAAAGCATATGCTGCATATCTTCCCCAAAACAGCTCTTTAGTTTTCTTGTAAATTCACTCATAAAATTGTCCCCACCGGCTCGTTTCAACTTCCTGTTTTTTATTGCCCACGCTTTGCCCCTGTGCACAGCCACGTTATGATGCAAGGCCAGGAAGTGCACGGGGACGTGCTCCATTATAGTCCATGGGGGGCTACTTTCCTAGTGTTTTTAGATGTTATGATGGTCACCTGGTGATTAATCAAGGGCACCGATCGACTAACGAGGCTAACAGGATGCTGGTATGTATCGGAAGGGGGCTTGATAGTAGAAGAAAAGAGGGAATACTTTCCCTCTACAGATCCCTGGTGAGGCCTCACCTGAGGTACTGCACCCAGTTCTCATCTCAGAAAAGACAAGGATAAGAATGGAGACCGTGCAGCACAGGGTGACAAAAATGATTTAGGGACAATAGAGTAGATCCTATGAGGAACACCTCAAGGCACTAAATATGTACTCACTGGAAGGGAGAGGGGAGATATGAAAGAGACCTTCAAATTCCTCAGAGGTATTAATAAAGTGAACTGCGGCAAATTTTTTAGCCTGAAGACTAACTCACGGTCACGTGATCACATGGGCATGAATGGAGCTTAGCAGATGGGAGTTCAGGAGGGATCTGAGGAAGTACTTCTTTACAGAAAGGGTGGTGGAACCTTGGAAGAGTCTGCGAACCAAGGAGGTTGGAGTGAACACAGTTTGGATTTAAGCAAGCCTGATATAGAATGAAAGGAATAGTGATTGCCTGGGGTGACAGGTCCAGGGAAGAGAATGGGGAGAGGACCAGGAGGAATAATAGATTCCAAGGAAGGTTCCAGGGATTTAGGGAACTTGGGCAGACTGAATGGACATTTGGTCTTTTTCTGCCATCACTGTCATGTTTCTAAATGTGGTGGTTGGATCCAGCACCGCAATTTATGGTGACAACAAATTCAAGACATTTTTTTTTTTAAAAAAAGGCCCTGCGTATGTGCAGTTGTTTTTCTTTGGAATTCTGTTTTTTCTTAAAGCAGTTTTTGTTCTGGTTGACAGTCAGTGCTATGGGACCAAGCCGAAGACTGTGACCAGCTGAGGTGGAGGAGGGACCCCCATGTGACTCTTTGAAGAGCAGGTGCTGCATGGCTGTTGAAGGTGGCATAGGTGCTAGAGGATAGGGGGTTTATTTTAACATGGGTGTGGGAGAGGGATGGCATGTGTACTAGAGGTGGGTTGGGGTGAGGAGGGTAACACGGCTGCTAGAGGGTGAGGAATCTTTTTTTTTCCCATATATTTATTTTTATAGAATGTGATTGGTGATAGCAGACAAGACTGCAGCCAGCCTGGATAAAGTATAGTGGAAGTTGCCTACAGAAAAGAGGCACAGGGAGTCCCTCATCTACTCATGCCCTGACTATGACCACCCACACAGAAGCCACCCTTATGAACTCATGATCACAGAGCTGTCTGAGTGATGCAAACCCAAGGGTAATGGTACCACTGGGCAGCATCTGGATCTGGGGTAAGGGGCACCAGTGGCTTTCCATCCCCTATCTCCTGCCCCCCCCCCTTTTCTTTTCTGATACCTCATACAGTAATATTGTACCGACTCTCTTAATTGATCAAACTGGAGAAGCTGCAAGTGAAGATACAGTGTGTGTTGCTGGAAAATATTGAGTTCAGAGTTTGTTTTTACTTGTCTTAAATTGAATATAGGATTGTGAAGCAATAGTTAGCATTAGTGAATGCTTTGTTGGAAAGAACAGGATCCATACCACTTTGAGCAACATATCTGTCCAACTTTTTCATTCACTCAAAAAGTTATGTGGAATACACAGGTTTAAACAGAATATGCTAAGCTGCATGGAGCTAATTTGCTTAAGGGACTGTAAGCATGTATGCTTAAAGTGACACACACTCATACCGTGGCAGACACAGTTTGAAAGCCCATGAAAAGTTCTTTTGATTGTAGATGGATATACTGTAGTTGGAGTAGTCCAGAGAGTTGATCGAGTCTGTGCAATAAGTTCTACATTAGAGCTATTCTTAGAACCTTGTGATGTCAGTGACGATGAAGCAGTGCTTAACTTAATGCAGTTATGCACTGCTTGATCATCACTGACATCACAAGGTTCTGAGAATGGGTCTAAAGTAGTATTTATGTTGCACAGACTCAGTCATCTATATCTCTGGACTGCTTCCAGCTACAGGTATGCCCAATACCGCAATCAAAAGAACTTTCCATGGGCTTTCTAACTATGTCTGCCACTGTAGATAAATGTGTCCCTTTAACTTAAATATGGTAGCCCTGGTAGTCATAACGGAGATTGCTAGACAAGTTGATAATCCTAGTAACACTGTTAAGGATTGATAACTAGGGACATTTGGAGAAAGGCAAAACTAACTATACATAATGTCATCCTTTGCAAAGTATCACTTTAAAGTGATATACAATATGTAAATATATTTCTAAATCTTTATTTGTTGCACATCTCTTCATTCTATTGTTTATAAAACTCAAAGTATTTTGCAACAGAAAACAAAAAGCAGTATATTTGGTGTTGGTTCACTATCAGCCATAGATCATTTTAGGAAGCATATGTCACGATCACCAACCAATCCCCCCAACAGAAAACAGTTTTAAGCAGGACAGTCATGGAAAGTAACTTCCTAGCCCCGGCCCCGATTTTAGTTTACAGCAAGATCATACACCTCAAAGGTTTATTCACTGTCTACAGTGAATTAAAATGCTGCTAGTGTTAGATTTTTTTTTTTATGTCTAATATTATTTTGAATTTACCTGCTTTGACGTATGTACATAGTAAGACACACAGGTTTTACAATAAGATTACATGTATCTTAATCAGATTACATACTGACGTATCTGACGATGCTACAGGCTTATGTATTTGTTCACAAGTATGCAATTTTATAGCAAATTACTTTACTGCTTTACTTTGACATTACCGTGGCTTTAGCAGAATATGTTATTTAAAAAAAAAAAGTCTGTGACCAGCTGTGGTACAGGGAGGGCTGTGTCAGTTGGCCACTACGGGACACATTACAGTATGTATTGGGGTGGAGTGGGGGAGACACGGATCCCAGAGGGATGGATTTCTTTTATTTTTTGGGGCAGGGGATGGTGGACAAGATGGCGATAGAGCTGAGGTGGGGGTTGTGCTTGTTGCCCACCTTGGAACCCAAAAATAATATATGTACTGGGATGGTAGTGTGTGGTGGTCACGAAACAATGATGCACCCAGCTCTATGATTGGGCACCAGATATCAGTAATATTTTTTTGTTTGTTTGTTTGTTTGGGAGGGGATCTGAGTCCGGATTGCGCACCTAATGTGGGGGGCAATAAAACACAAGTTCTGTTTTTTCCCATTTCCCAAAGAACAAAATAAGAGCATAGTGTTCAGGGTAGTTTTCCAGCAGTGGGCCCCCATTCATGACTGGCTTAAAAAAATCAGTCATTTATGAAAAAAGTTGTGTTTTTCCAGCTGTTTTATTCAAGTGGTCAAAACGGTCCATGCGTATGCGAACTGTAATACCTTTATATATTCAAACAAAACAAAATTTCATTTTAAAAGCCCCCAAACTGGATCAAAGTATAACAAACCTGTGAGTTTCATACTGTAACTCTGCCTATTTTTTTTCACTAATCATGAGCGAAAAAAGTAAAAATTGTAAATTCACTAGTTAATTACTTTTGAACTGCCAACCTGATTTTTTGGAAAACTTGCCAAAAAAGTAGTCCCTAGGACTGAGACCGCAGAAACCTGATTTCATAGTCTGAGCATCTAAGTCTACTGAGCTGAAAGCTGTCAAAAACATCTGTTTTGACATAAGCACCAACTCAGCCCTAACATACTGCATGTTATCTTGTGTGTACCATGTAACGATTTTGTACTCATTCTAATCGGGACATCATTGTAAATGAGCATAAGCTCAATGTTTTTTTTTTTCCCTTTTGATGATTTGAATAAGCCTATTGATTGATTGATTTGGGATTATATTAACTGCTTCCTTCTCTTGTGGCCCTGAAAACAGAACATACTATAACACTGTTAACCTAATTTGCTGTGTGTTTTGCTAACATAATTGGCAATAGTAACTACAATTTGCACAGTGGACACATATGAAATAGCAGGTGAGGCTGTATTTTATGTATACTGTACCGTTGATCTGTTGTTAGAGTAAATAAAAAAGTGTGTTCTTGTATGCTTTTTCATACTGTATATCCTGAGGCAACTTCGTGCTGCAACTTATTACTGCTTATTAAGACTTCAGAGATACAAACAGTAGCTCAGTAATTGCTTTCTTGAGTCTGCCTTTAATAATTACACTTAGTAAAGCTGTATTGAGAATTAGAAAGGCAGAGACTAATGGAAAACTAGATTTTTCACTGAATTAGAAAGCAAGACAATCCATATATTGACAACATTTCAAGCTGAAAGAGATCAGGAAAACTGTTTTGGACTGTCCGTGCAAGGAGGCAAACATGGGCCTGATGCGCCCTGGCATCTGCATTTCATGGAGCTGGAAGAGCTGCAAGAAATTTCCTGTAAAAGTTGTCTTCAGAGGGAACAGTGCAGCAGGTCTCATCTGGATGCAGGTCATTTACTTTGGCCGAAAAGGAAGATGCTAGCTTCGGAAACACAAAGGAGCTGAAAATGAAGAATGGGGTTAATGAAGTGGCAATACCTTGTGATGAAAAAACACAGATTGCACATGGAAGCCTTACATCTAATCAGAATCTATTAGTCTTTTACTCTGTCCTCCCAAAATTATGAAGCTCTTCAAATTTAAGGGAAAAAAAATCTAATAATTATTTTTCTTAATTCTGATTCTGGTATCCGAAAGAAAGTGAGTTAAAAAGTATGGCTACTGGTTTGTAGAGTACCCGCTGGTGAACTTGTCTATCAGCATGACGTTCGCTAAACATCAACATTATGCTGTTGGCCGAGGTTGTAGCCATTGTTTGGATTTGAGTACCACGTTTATTTATTGCATACATCAATACTCACCTTCTGTGAGAAACAGAAAATCATCTTTATTTGGTTCTTATTTGCAAGATCCAGAACATGTTAATTTGTAAACACAGTGGTTCTCGATTTGCGAAACTTGTTTGTTTCATGTGGGAGGTGCAACCATTTTGTAAATAATAGAGCAAAATGATGGTTTACAGATGCAGTTGGGGAAAAATGGTGAGACTTCCAATAAGCTGTTAAAGAATTTGATGGCAGATAAGGACTGTTGGAGAGTACCTGATGCTTCAGTACCTCCAATAGTGGTTGGCAGCATGGCCTCACAGCATGGAGGGAAACACAAGTGACGGCTTAGGCCTCACTCTTGGAGACTAGCGGGTGCATCCAGTCAGGGAAGTAAGCAGTGACTGCAGGAGAAAAACAGAAAAGAGCAGAACTGGCATGTATGATGACTGCTGCCAAGCTCCTCCCCCCTTCCCCAACATCACAGGGCTTGTGACCCTCCATGTGTCTCCCCCCACCACCACCACCTAACTTATTCAAAACCTATTTCGGTATCTTTTCACATTGCCATTGGGCATTCTTTTACTGCTGGGTTTCACATACTCACCTACTAGGGGCCAGCTTATTTCAGTACTGTGACATCATCGTAGAACCCTGACTCTACCTCATTCTGAGTCCATTAACTTAGAACCTTTAGTTGTAGTGTGTTGACTGAAGGAGTGGGCAGCGTAACTAGGAGCTCTCCTGCTTGAAGACTTTCTCTTTGAATCCTTTCTTGTTTTTTTCCACTATATAAACTCTCCACAAAGAATCCTATTTGTTTTGTAAACAGAATTTCCAAATTTAATTTGTGGCTATTGTTTATTCGATTAATTGGCTCCTGCATTACCCCCAAATTCCTGTCGGAGGCTAGAAGTTTTGCCATTATGCTGGAATTCTGACATTCTTCAAAGGGTGTAAGATAAGTGTACACACCCTCTCCTCTCATTGTCTCGGTTCACCACTCTCTGGACTCGATGGCAGGCAGTCCTGAAAGCTCCCTCTGCCACAGGGGTGCAGACCGTCCTCCGTTCTCCACTGAACCAAGGCATGACGCACTATGATAACCTTCCCTTGAATGCCAGGTGGAATCCTGGGATTAGGGCATGGCTGTGGGGGTAACCTACTTGTGTAGGGCTGTGCTGATGGTAGAATGCTCGCTGAAGGCCTCCCCTCTACAGTCACTCCTTATTTCTCAAGCTACATACAAGGCATCACTTTCTTCACTATGTACAGTAAAGTGATCTTAACTTAGATGTGTCTCATGGGCACAGAAATAAATATTCTGAAGGCAGTCAGATCTGTTGTCACGTTTGCTAACATCTTTCAGGTTACACTGTCAGGAACACTATCTCTCAAATGATCTCCTCACCAGCACTACTAAGGCAGGCTAGATTCTGACCCCAGACATAAGTTAGAACCTCAGTGTTCCTTTCGCAAAAGGTTATACTCTTTTTTTTTTTTTTTTACTTTACACACGTCAGTGGAGCCAGTGACTCTGGTTATTCCTTACGATTTGCCAGATAGTGAAGTTTTACCTCGAGTCAGGGCCCCTCTACTCTGCAGTCTGAATTTGCCAGATCTCCCCATCTTGTTAATCTTTTTGGGTTACAGTCAGCTACACAGATAGTAGCGACACCTAGTCGTCAAGTCAGCTGGTGTGCAGAGGGTAGCACCACTGTATGTAAATTAAGGAATAAGGTACAACAGGGCATTGGTCATACTAGGTTTACCTCACAGTCAGGGTCTTCCTAAGGCGCAAAGGTGAGTGCCTTCAAGCCTCTGGCTGTGGGGTAAACCTGAGCCCTCAGAATGCCTTATTGCTTATATAAAATGAGTGTTTGCTGAAATAAGAACAAAAAAAGTAAAAGAAAACATTAAGAAATATGTGAAAAATATATCTATGAGATGTTAAAAAAAAAGGTAAAATAGTTCCTCTGCCTGGTTTGTACTGCTAGGTGTCGAAATATTTTCTCTTGCAAGCCTGGGAATTAGAGTTACTGCCCAGGAGACTGATCCTCTCTTTGTCAGCTGTCACGTAAAATAAAAGAATTTGTTAAAATTCTATTGTGTATTTCTCATTTTTTTTAGATAATGTGGAGCTGTTTTTAATGTGTCAGTAGCCTGTAGGCTGCTGATAGCTGCAACAAAAAGCCAAAGAGTAGCTTGCTTCCGGTTTCATCAGTGAGCTGATGGTGCCAAATCCAGTTGGTGGAGGCCCTCCCTCACCCTGAGACTGACAGAGTCGGGAAAGAAGCTCAGCAGTCAAGGGAATGAGCGAGGGAGCGGTTGTGGAGAGAGTGTCCGATTGTGTGTGTCTTATGAAATGAACTGTGCGCTCTTGTTTTCTTTAACTTTTTTCACAATTTTGAAGTGATTGGGAGGGCGGGGAATGGCAGAACAAAATGGAAAAAAAACAAGCCAGTTGAACGGGGTGAGGGGGAGTGGACAATTAAGCAAGTGGACAGCAGACAGCTTCCTAATTGAGTGAATGAGTGAGTGTGCAGGGCAGGGGGGCAGACAGTGTCCTCCTTGAGCAAGTGGACTGGAAGGCAGGCACCTCCTTAATTGAGCTTAATGTTGAGTGAGTGCGTAAGCGGTACAGTGGCAGGCTGAGCCATGGAAGTTACAGACTACAAAAAAAAATCCAGATACAGCAAAGCAGGCTGTCTGTGGGGGTTAAAAATTGAATTCTAAAATTATTCGAAGTGGATGGAGGAGCCACAAAATTCAGGTATGTGTTGCATTTCAATTGTTTGGAGTTACTGTGTGGGGGGAAAAATAGCTGATATTTAAAAATGAAATTTATATGATGCACGTAGATATAGATGGAATATGCTGTGTCTGCATTTCTGGGACTTGTTTTTAGCCATTGGTACTGCTGTCTGAATGCCGTGGCTAGAAACCAACTTTGTCAATCAGGACACGGGATTTATTTGCCCATTTTATATTACCCTGTACAGCACAGTGGTTCTTTTACTTTTCTTGTGAGTTTTTGGTACTCTTGGATCTTTTAATGTTTTTTTTTGTTTAGTTTTTTTTTTTTTTATACTATGTTTCCGATAGTCACCACCAAATTATGATGCAGTTTACAACATTTTTTCCCTGCGTCGCATCCTTTTTGGAGGGTTTTGCATACTTTTTTTCACAATTGACTCAGCTGCGTAAATGGTTTGATGTAGGTGCACGGAAATTGTTTCAAGTGCAAAAAATTGATGCAAGTCAGCAAAACTGATGCATGTGTGCAAATATTAATGCAAGTGCCCAAGAAAATTGACTCAAGTCTAAAGGCTCACAGACCTCCTTTTGATCGTTTTTTATGTTAGAGGAAAACATAGCAGGTGCCATGGTATTTTGGGTCATTTTCCATGAATAAGGAATGCAAAGGACATTGTAAGACTTTGAATCTCTATATGGTGTATTCTGTCCATTCTGTAGTAGCAAGAGCACTACTGATTTTTTGGCACCCAATTGTCAGATTGCCGGTGGCCCAGGTGAAGGTACATCTGGTTTGCCATTTGGCAGTGGTAATAGTGAATTAAGCAAGCCCCTTCTACTAGGATGATCAAGCAACTGGGACACAGAAGAATGTACCTTCTGTTACACGTAGTTCACAGCAGACCCTTCCCTCTGAGGTGTCAGGACAGGCACGTTTAAATACATTGGGACATCATGCCAGAACTTAAGTAGACAGAACAGTCTTCCAGAATTTATGCATTCCCAGACCTGCCCGGGCAAGGGTCCTCCCCTCAGCCAGATGGTCTTGAAGGCTCTGAAGGCAATACTTTATTTATTTTATCTATTTAGTTTTTGTTGACCGGGTAAGTGCACTAGACAAATCCTGCCTATTTTCAGGCACGACCCGGGGGAGGGGGATACAGATGAATGCCAACTGACATTGAACCAGATTAAGCTGTTGGTGGTATTTTAAGTGAATGAGGGAAATTTGGCCAGGACACCAGGGAAATTCCCCTGCTCTTTTCGATAAGTGCCATGGGATCTTTAACATCCACTTGAACTACCACCAATCCAGGCAGATAGGACCTCGGTTTAACGTCTCATCCGAAAGATGGCACCTCAGAAGTGCAGCACCCCTCTCATGCTGCACTACAGTGTCAGTACTGGGATATTAACCCAAGTGCCAGATGTGGGAACTGAACCCACAGCCCTCTGATCTCCCAGCCTCAGAGGCGAGTGTGCTACCTACTGAGCCACTGAGACTGCTGGATACAAATCCTGCTGACACTGAGGATCAAGGGGACCCTCAGGATTCTGGAGATGATGAAGATGAAGATGAAGGTGAATGGGCACAGGATACTTAGTCTTCCTTGTTACAATTTCTGTTTGATCCAAAGAATATTTCCTGCCTTGTCAAGGAGCTCTATAGGATTCTGCAGCTACCAGAGAAGCAGTCTGCTGCTATGCTGAATGTTAATCCCATCTAGTCCTTCACAGGGAGTGAGCCTAACTGCTTCCCTGAACTGAAACATTTTGCGTAGATAGTTAAAGGCAAATGGCATAATGCGGACAAGAAGTAGTTGTCTATGTCACGGGTGAAACGCCATCTGTACTTTGACATATTGATTAAAAAAATATGATATGTTATGGATGCAGCCATCTCTTCTGTAGTTAAGCATATGGTTATTCCAGTAAAAGACATGACAGCCCTTTCAGACCCTAAAGGAAGGCCCGATAACATTCACGATCTTTGTTGACTTGGCAAAGGCATTCAAGCACCGGTGCACACCCCTTTTCTTGGACAAGCTCCAACCTTTAGGGCAGGTCCCAAGTTGTCCACAGTGGAGATTTACTCTTGTCCCCTCTCCCCATCTGCTTAGGTGCCCCAAGGCACCATTCTGGGCCCGATCGTCGTCTCCATTTTTCTGAACAACCTCCCAAATGCCTGTACCTGTGTGGCAAGCCACATGTAAGTGGACAATACAGTGATCTATGCCACTGGCTTTTCTGCTTTTGACCTGGTTGCTCAGCTTCGACTGGATATCTCCAGACTGGTGGTAGCCGTTCAGGTCCTGGTCTGCTGGCAATGTGGCATGGGGCAACCAGTTTTAAAAGGAGAACCGCTGCAAGTGGCACTCTGTGGAGCAGCTTTTCTGTGAGTGGCAGGAGTCACCTGTGGAAGTCCACTGCAGAGGGTGTGGGAAAAGCCAGGAACCCTGGTTGTTGTAAACGTGAATTGAGTTCCTGGTAAGAAATAAATCTTATGTAACACTTGCCTGAAAATGTTTATAGTATTAACGGTGTTCTAAATCGAGTGAGAGATGCTTCCTAAGTTAGTTATATGTATTGTAACATTGAAAGAAAAACCAGTGTGGCATCAGAAGTTACTGTGTTAGACATTCTAGAGTTAGACAGAATAGAGAAGGGGTGTGAACTGGGGAAATTTGTGTGCTATAGAGTCTACAAATGGGAATGGAGGGGATTCGGTAACCACATTCAGAATACCTGTTGTGGTTACAAATAGACAGAAAGGGATTTGTCAGCATCATGAAAACTTGAGAACAAGGAAAGTATCCAGCTTGGTTAGGGTACAGGCAGTAAAAGCATGGGTCTGAACTGTTATGAACGCAAGTGTGTGGGCATTAGTTACCAAAACTGACAATCTAAACAAAGTGTTTCAGCAAAATCGAGTACAAATTGCTGTTATTACGGAGACATGGTGTAGTCCCCACGTGCCTGGAGGTGTACATTCAGTAAGTAGGTATGATGTCGAAAGGTGGGATCAAGTGGAGGAAAATGTGGAGAAATTGCATGTTATATCCATGAAATTATAAACTCTGAAGAATGATTGAGGTGAAACACGAGGGGTTTGAAAAACTATGTATGGAAATAAAAATGTTAAAGGTACCCAGTAGTTGTAGGCCTTTGTTGGCGGGTTTTACCAGCAAATACCCCCCCTCTCCAAAAATAAATAATAGAGTATGGTCAAACATCTGAATTGGTACATCGATAGTATCATTGGAAAGCATCCTGTCTGTGGACTAATTCTGATGGGAGATACAAATCACTTACCAATGGCAAGAATAACACAAGAGAGGAATTTAACGCAGAAAGTGAAAAGGGGGGCAGGAGGGAAGAATATTCTGAGTGTATTTGTGACAAATCCTAATGAGTGGTATGAATCTCCGGTTATTTCACCTCATATTGAGCTATCTGACCTCAAAGTGGTATTAGTGTCATGTAGCCTGAAGGGGGTCAGAAAACAAAGGGATAAGAAGCAGGTTATCCAGAACAGAAAGTGATCTAAAGTAAAGGTCTTAGATGCAATTGTGGGTAAGAGGAACACTATTTAGTTTAAGGGCAACAAAGGAATTTAAGGAGGTGATACATAAAAGACAAATGGCACTAAAGGGGAATAATAGTAGAGAATATAACAGGTTGAGCAACAAAGAAATCGGTTAGCAAAAAGGAGAACATATTATGTTTGGAAAGTTGAGGGGTTAAAGAGCACCTTTCTTGGTGTTAAAAAGTAAAAATGTGGAGTTCCCTTACCTCAATGGGAGCTCCACCACAATGTTAAAAAAAAAAAAAAGTTCTGTTAACCCCCAAGAGAAGAAAAGGGATAGTAATTTGTCCCCAAGAGGCTGACAGCACGATCCCTTTCCACTTCCTGACTCTGTGATCTGCCCCCACACTCCCAACATTTTGTGACGTCTCTGTAGGGAGAGTGTGAAGGCACACTCTGTTCACTTGAATGGAATGGCTTTTTCAAAGCTGATCTCCTGCTTTCACATCAGATTTTGGTACTGATTGATGCCAGGGTTCAAGTGTTAGTGAACCTCGGCATCAGTTTGTACCAAAACCTGATTTGAAATCGGGAAGTCGGCTTTGACAAGGATGCTCTATTCAAGTGAATGGAGTGCACCTCCACACTCTTCCTATAGAGACATCACAAACGTCAGAGCTGCGGGCAGCACACAGAATAAGGAAGAGGAAGGGATTGTGCCAGACACTTGGGGGATTATGATCCGCTCTCTTTTGGGAGCTATAGAAATAAAAATTAAACATTGTGGTGGACCCACCTTTAAGGTAAGGGGAGCTCCATGCTTCTGTGTTTCAGCAGAAAGAAAATGCAGGAATGAGTCACTTTAAGGAAGTTAGATCCACAGAAGTGGTGGTGTAAAATTTGGGAGAATAATAAACAAGGGGGGATCAGATGAACAAATGGGCAGAAAAATGTGGGTTCAAAGGAAGCAATAAAGGAGAATAGTTTGTGCAGGAGTTGAGTAAAACTTAACGTGAGATAAGGTGAGCAAAGGTCTTGCACCTTTAGAGAAAAGAGAAGGGGAACTATGGGAGGTTTTTGAAAAATTCCTGGTAAAAGTAGAAAACATGGCAAAGAAAGTAAGTCAGCAAGGCAGTTAGTCCTTATGTGGTTACCCAGCTGGGTGTGGAGGGAAAGGGCAGCTTAGTAGTCTCTTGGATGTATAGCATATTCAATAAATCTGTCATAACAGGAAAATTACCAAATCATTAGAAACAGGCCTGTGTGATCCCTTTGCTTCAAACAACTGTGCCAAAGGATGTAAAGAAATATTTTATGTCCATTGCATTTACCTGTGTGGTATCTAAAGAATGTGAGGGATTTGTCACAAGATGGATGCTACAATTAATTTCTAATGATATTGACAAAAAACAGTTTGTATCATTAAAGGGGAGTTCGACGACCCTGGCAACCTTAAAGTTTCTGGAACCGTGAATGAAATCATGGGAGGAGGAGGAGGCGGTGAGGGCAGTTTTGGTGGATTACAGAAAAGCCTTCGACCCTATAGACCATAGGGCTTTGATAGGGAAGTTACAGATGCTAAGTATCTCACCCTGTATTATGAAATGGGTTTATGATTTCTTGGAGATGGGACTTGGTGGATTGAGGTGGAGGGGGTTTGATTGCTAGTAGAATGTTTCAATGGGGAGGAGTGCCGCAGCCCACAGGGAACAAAATGGGAACTTATTCTTAATAATGATAAATTATCTTAAAACTGCTGGATCCTTGTATTAAAGAGTTCAGAGTCCAGTACCTTATGCCAGCGTGAGATGATTTTTCCTACAATTAAATTTTTTTACTCACTCTGTGGACTTAGTGAAGGGATTGTAGCTGGCTCCATAGCCACCACCAGCCAGTCCCTTCCAGCTTCCTACTCGCTCTGCTCCGCCCCCGCACTCAGTGTTTTTGTGACATGTGAGCAGGGAGAGCATGGAGGCTAGCCCTGTACAAGTCTATAGGGTGTTTTTTAAAAGACGTTCTATATGAAGCTGTAAGCAATCAGAGAGGGAAATGAAAGTCGCTGCTTTACTATATTAGTAGAGCGGTGGTTTTCATTTCCATCTCAGATTGCTTACAGCTTCATAAAACATCTTTTAAAAATGCCCCATAGACTTGTGCAACAGGCCGAGGCCATTGCTGGCCCAGCCCTGGAGCTTTCGCAGCGCCCTGCATCCTGTCCTGTGCCCTCAGCCCAGATGGTCTGCAAGTATGTGGTGCCCACTGGTACCCTCTTGGGGTTCACAGAGCACCCCTTGACCGAGGGGTTGGTAGCCGACTCTGTGTTTCGGCACTCGGGCAGTACCTTGGACGTCGACAAGCTGCCAGACAAGGAATCCAAGAAATTGGACCATGCAGCTAAAAAAGTCTATGCTGCCTCCTCGCTCAGCTTCCGCCAGGTGAGCTCGTCCGTCATGATGGCACATTTCTTCCATGCCCTCTTGGGCTCCTTGGATGAGGTGATTCTTCACTTCCCAGTAGACCTCCAGACCATGATCAAGCAGGTCCAAGACCAGGGTTGGGCTGTGGCCAAACAACTTCATGGCAGACACTCAGCATAAGCTGGCGGATGTTCCGTTCTTAGGTACCAATCTGTTTGGGCCCAGTGTGCAGGGTCACCTCCAGTGTATCGAGAAGTCCAGTGCTGCCTTGGACTCCATTACATCTGTCCAGAGGGATCCCAAGGGCTCCAAGCAGCAGAAGCGAAAGCCCTTTCGATCCTCCACTCCAGTGGCAAACCTGCCCAGCATCAGTCTGGCCAGCAGGCTCAGTCCTGGCAACCTAGGCCCAAGTCAGTGGCCTCGGTGCTCCATACGCCCAGAGGGAATGGATCTGGTGGCTGCTCAGCTGGGTCCTCCTCCACAAAGCCTGCTCAGTGACAGGATGGGGGGTGCCACCCTCCTGCCTGTCACGCTTCCCCATGGTCCTCCTGTAGGGGGCCAGCTCCGCCACTTCCTTTCCGCCTTGTCCACTGTCACCACAGACAGATGGGTTGTTGAAATGGTCTGTCAGGGTCTGCTGCTGGAATTCGAGCAGTACCCTCCAAGCCGAGCCCATGGTCCATGGGAGGACTTGGTATCCGCAGACACTCGGATGGCTCTTTGAGACGATGTAGCCCAGCTCCTCCGCAGGGAGGTCTTAGTCAGAGTATGGGATCCTCCGGAACACCCAGGGTTTGTCTCAAGGTACTTTCTGGTGCTAAAGCAGATGGGGCGCTGGCACCCTATTCTACATCTGCACGACCTGAACAAATTCCTCAGGTCCCACACTTTCAGGATGGTAACTCTGTCCCAGATCATACCATCTCTTGAGCCAGACATGTGGTTTTGCTCACTGGATCTCCAGGACGCGTTCTTTCCTGTACTGATCCGTCCATCCCACCAAAGTTTCCCCCACTTCCGAGCCAAGGGAACCCTCTACGAGTTCTAGGCCATGCCATTCGGCCTCTCCTCAGCCCCCAGGGTTTTCACCAAATGCATTGCAGTAGTAGCAGCTTACCTGAGGCGCCGAGGGGTCCAGGTGTACCCCTGCCTGGATGACTGGCTGATTGCAGGTCCCTCCAGGCAGGAGGCAGAGTGGTCCAGGGACCTGGCCCTCCAGACCTATGTCGATCTTGGCATCCTGGTCAATGAGGCCAAGTCAGAACTCGTTCCCTAGCAGGTGGTCAGCTTCATCAGGGCAGAGCTCAACTCCCAGTGGACAGGGCAGAGGTTCTCTCATCCTTTGCCCGGTCATTTTGGTTGAGCACTTGCACCCTGCCCAGAACTTCCTGTGCTTTCTTGGTTACATGGTGGCCTGCACCAGCGTGGTCCAATGGGCCCATTGACATATGCACTCTCTGCAGTGGGAGCTTGCCAGCCAGTGGTCTCAGCGCAAGGGTCACTTTAACCAGCTGGTCACTGTGATCCAGAAGATGTGGGATGCCCTCCAGTGGTGGCTAGTCTCAGAGCGTCTGCAGGAAGGGATCCCATTTGTCCGCCTCGAGTCGAAGGTCATCCTGATGACCGATGTCTCTCTCACGGGCTGGGGTGCCCATCTGGGGGAACACAGAGCCCACAAGCTCTGGATCCCACCAAGGAGTGCCGATGTCACATCGACCTGCTGGAACTCCAAGCTGTTCAGCTGGCGCTGACTGCATTCACTCCATATGTTTGGGGTCAAGTGGTTCAAGTCCAGACGGACAACACCATGACCATGTACTATCTGAACAAGCAGGGTGGGACACACTCCCTGCCTTTGTGCAAGGAAGTTCTCCGCATATAGACCCTTGTGCACAGCCTGGAGGCAGCTCTCCTAGCCATCCATGTGGCAGGAGCCTCCAGTCAGCTGGCAGATACCCTCAGCAGGGTAGGCGAAGCATCTCACGAGTGGTCTCTCCATCCGGTGGTAGTTTACAGTCTGTTCTCTCAGTGGGGCACCCCTCAGGTTGACCTGTTTACCTCCAGGGAGAAAGCAAAGCTGAGGCTGTTCAGTGCCTGCCCCCCTCAGCAGGGCTCGCTGCAGGGGGATGCCTTCTCAATGCCTTGGACCCCAGGCCTCTTCTATGCCTTCCCTCCACTTCCCTTGATCCACAAAGTGCTACTCAAGGTCAGGAGGGACAAGGCACAGATGATCCTGGTGGCTTCGGACTGGCCCTGCCAGTTTTGGTACTCTGATCTCCTCTGCCTCAGCAACAGGCTTCAAAGGCTTTTTCCATTATGCCCGGACCTGCTTTAGATCAATCAGGGGAAGGTACTCTACCCAGACCTTTAATCTCTGCACCTGACAACCTGGTCCCTGAGCAGCTAGAGTTCCAGGCTTTGGGTCTCTCCGAAGATGTCCTCACTGTGGTGGAGGCATCTAGAAAGGAATGGACCAGAAAATGGTATGCTTTCAAATGGAAGAGACTCCCCATTTGGTGTCACGGCAAGGGGCTGGACCCTAAGTCCTGTCCAGTGTCCAGCATTTTGGACTACCTGTGGTCCCTCTCCAAAGGGGGACTTCGATCGATGACCCTTAAGGTGCACCTGGCAGCCATCTCTGCTTACCAGGCATGGGCTGGTCAGCAGTCAGTGGTGCAGGAGAAGGTGGTCTGGTGCTTTTTCAAAGGCTTAGCTCACATTTCCCCCTCTGGTGCATGAACCACTACCACTTTGAGACTTGTTGCTGTTTTGGCAGAGCTCATGGGCAATCCATTCGAACCGATGCACAGGTGTGCCATGTCTCACCTGTCGTGGAAGATCACCTTCCTGGTGGCTATCATGTCAGCCTGAAGGATCAGTGAGCTCAAGGCGCTTTCGGTGGAGTCTCCTTACCTGATCTTCCACAGGGACAAGGTTGTCCTCAGCCCCAACCCGAAGTTCTTCCCGAAGGTTGTGTTGGAGTTTCACCTGATTCAGGTGATGACTCTTCTGGTGTTGTTCCCAAATCACACCTCGGAGGATGAACACAGTATCCATACTACGGACCTAAGGTGAGTGCTTGCTTACTACAAAGAGCACACAGCTGGAGTTTGGGGAGAGGTTCACCAGCTATTTGTCACCTGCGTTAAAGCTACACCTGGCAGACCTGCAGCCAAGCAAACAATTGGCAGGTGGATCACTTCCTGCATTGATCTCTGCTATAGGTTGGCGGGTGGGGAGCCTCCCGGAGGGCTAAGGGCTCATTCCACGCGTCATACTGCTACATCGCTGGCTGCTTCTAGGGATGTCCCTATGCAGGATATCTGCAGGGCTGCTACATGGAAGTCAGCACACACCTTCATTTCCCATTACCACATTGACCTCGAGTTACGCTGGGATGCTGGTTTTGGGGCCTCAGTTCTCCAATCTCTGTCCCCTAAGTAGGGGGTGTGCGCCTTGCCTCCCTCCTCCCAGAGAACTGCTAGGAGTCTGCCAACATGTGTGGCTAGAACAACATATCCACATCCCTAGAAACGCAGGTTACTCACTTGCAACAGTAGATCTTCCATGGGGATAATTTCTTGCAGCAGGTAATACACTTGGGTCATCACCAGAGGGCACTGTAGTGCACGGCAGCTCTCTTCTAGCAGTCTTTTTCCTGGGGCCGCCACACATGACATCATCATTCTGCTCTTATATAAGGATGGGCGGTCCTTGGTATCCTCAGTTCATTTTCCCGCCGTCTTCAGCTCGCACACAGCAGCTAGTGCACAGAGAAGCAATCATTAATGAGAACTTGAGCTGGGAACAGAATTTCCCTCCATTTCCAACCTTCATTGACGAATGTCCAAAGAATCTGCAAGCAAGTCAGCACTATTTCGGTCATGTCGTTATGGTATGAAGATCTACCGTTACGACAACCACACTGTTTGTGTTAGGTGTCTGGGTCCCACACACAGCACCATCTCCTGCAAACTTTGCCATGAAATTAACCAAGCAACATGTCGACGATGGCTACAGGAGATTGAAGCTTACCTCACGGAGCAGAAATTCTCTCTGTTGGAGAAGGGGGCCCGTCCCAAGGAGCCCCCTGCTACAGCTTCACACAAGAAGCACGAACGTGACAAAGATAAATCATCCTCATCATCATCGGGCAGGCACTCATCGACGGCCACCATTACAGGTGCTCCACCGTCGACGATGCCCTCCAGAACTGCTTTCTCATCGATGGGAGTTTACACCCTCTTGTTGACTGCGCTTTCTGGTGCCCTTTCAGCGGTTTCTATGGAACCCTATGTAGGGTCCATCGATGTACTATCGACGGGGATTAGTTTCCCGTCGACAACATTGACTTTTAAGCATTCTAATGCCTCTTCCTTTGCTGCCCCATCAACGATGGGTCAGGTTTTCATGGGGAGAACTACTGGTTTTGCCATTTCTACTACTCCTCCTTCACTACCATTCTCTCACAGTGGCCAATCGGACGGGGACCGGGACTCTTGTCTTTACCACCCAGGGGCTAGACCTGTTTATACCTCACATTCTATTTCTTCCATAATCCCTCTGATTTCCCAGAAGCCTCCTACCTCACCCTCTATTACTTCTACTTCTACTTAATTGGATGTAGCCACAGTGGTACAACAAGTTCTAGAAGTGATGAGGCATTCTCAACCTCCCACTCCTGGGGAGGCAGGTTGCCCTTCCTGTTCTCCCACTCCTCCACCTAAACACTTCCAAGGTGACAGGGAGCCCTCTCCACCCTGGTCCCCTCCCTTCTATGAGGAAGAGTATTTTTCAGAAAAGGCTGAATTTCTGGAAGGTTTTCCCGGAGATCTGGAGGATATTGACCTGCAGGACTTGGACTCCCATCACTCGTCCTTTCTTATGACTATCTCCTCCTTGCACAAGGATACCTCCCGACATGCGGCTGCCTCTTCTCCTGATGAAGCCATCCTTTCATGAGATGATGGTCCAAATTCAGAAAATCATGGGGTTTTCAACTATGGAACGTGATAAACAAAGAAAGGATATGGCAGATTATCTCGAACTGCCTGAAGAGCCTGTAGTAGTGGTACCCCCACTTATACAAACCTACCAAAATGCTGTACTGGCAACTTGGAACCAACCCTCAGCTGTTCCAGCCATGCCTAGAAAAGTGAATCGCCTTTACCAGGCTCCTCTTGACCATCCCTTTCTTTCTACTTCCCCCAAAGCGGACTTGGCGGTGATCACTGTGGCTCATGATCGTATCAAATGACCAAAACACATGACCTCATTACCCTCATGATAAGGAGTCCTGCCGGCTCAACTGCCTCAGGAAAAAGGTATTTCAGGCGGGTACCATGAATCTCAAAATTCTGAATTATATGGAACACATGGTTAAATACCAACATACACTCTGGTCCTCTGCTATAGAATTAGTCAATAAACTCCCTCCATCTCAGGAGAAGGGCCAAGTACTGGCAACAGTTTCCACTGGCAATTCCATCTCTCAACACCTCCTCTGCTCAGGATATGATGCGGTGGATACTTCTGCCTGCGTGTCGGCCACGAGCATTGCCCTGAGACGCCATGCCTGGTTACGTGTATCAGGATTTACACCAGATATATAACATAAAGTGGCAAATGCCCCTTTTAATGGATCTAAACTTTTTGGTCCAGGTACCCAAACACTTCTGGATGATCTACAAGCCTTAGGTCAAACCTTTCGTATGGTGCATGGCATGTATCATACCTCACAGCCATCCTACCAGTACCACTCCCAGTCCTCTTTTCAATCTAAGAGAAGTGGAAAACATAGAGGCACCTACAGAGGTGGATTCCGTGGGTATTCCCAGCCTTCTTCCAGGACCGCCACTCCTACCTCTAAGGGCTCCCGCTCCCACCCCTTGGGTGGAGCCAGTCAGCCCACTTCCCAGTGACCAACTGGGGCATTGCCCGGACTTTCTCAGCCAGGCCTCGGAAGCCATGGGCGGTCACATTGCTCTCCATTTAGAGGCCTGGCAGGCGATAACATTGGACAAGTGGGTGCTTCAGATCATAAGGATGGGGCACACGCTGGAACTCACCTCAGTGTCTCCTCCTCATCCCTCCCGCTCTGTCCATTACCCTCCCAACCATACTCCTATTCTTCAAGAGGAACTTCAAGCGCTTCTTCACAAGAATGCTGTCTATCCAGTTCATCCGTTGGAGTACCATCAGGGATTTTACTCCCATTTTTTTCTAATACCCAAACGCACTGGAGATCTCAGACCTATACTAGATCTCAGACAACTCTATCTATACATTCAGTACAAAGGTTCCGGATGGTCATCTTAACATCCATTATGCCAGTGTTAAAACAAGGGGATTGGCTATGCGCATTAAACAAGAAAGATGCCTACTTACATATCCCCATCAACCCCGCCCACCACAGGTTCCTTTGCTTTTACCTACTAGGACACCATTACCAATTTTGGGCACTCTCATTCGGTTTCTTATCCGCTCCAAGAGTCTTTACCAAGTGCCTAGCGGTAGTAGCGGTGGCCCTAAGATGAAACAGACATTTCGTCTTCCTGTACTTGGACAATTGGCTCATAAAAGCAGACTCAGAAACCTCTCTGCTTTTGTTCCTCCAGGTGACCCTCACTCTGCTCCAATCCCTAGGAATTATGGTCAACTGGCCCAAATCCAATCCAACTCCTACTCAGTCATTCCAGTATATAGTGTTCTGGACACTGCCTCTGCCAAGGCTTACCTTGCTGCTAACAGACAAGACAGACTTCTGTCTCTGGCTTCCCACATACAAACTCAACAATTTATCAGAGCCAGACGTCTCTTATGCCTTTTGGGACATATGGCCACAGCTGTCCCCATGGTGGCCTTTGCCCATCTACACATGAGTCCAGTCCAATGAACTCTTCAGAATCAGTGGCGGCAAAAAACAGGGAATTTCAAAGACAGAATCAAAATCACTCCCATTCTCCGCTCGACACTAGACTGGTGGACCCATTGTGCCAACCTATCTCAAGGCATGCCCTTCCAGTCTATCCCTTCCCCCATCAGACTTTGACTACGGATGCTTCTCTCAGCAGCTGGGGGGTGCACTTGGGGGCCCTACAAGACATGGGGCAGGTGGCCCCAATTCTCCATTCCTCCTCATATAAATCTACTGGAAATGAGAACAGTCCACCTTGCCCTTCAGGCTTTCCGCCCCCACCTGTCCCTGGGGCCTCTACTGATCTAGTCAGACAACACCTCAGTGGTGTATTACCTGAAAAAACAAGGTGGTACCAAGTCCTGCACTCTCTGCAGAGAGACAAAAACAGTTTGGTGGGAGGCCATACTTCAACATCTGTCATTGATTGCCGTCCATCTACTGGGATGCCACAATGCCCTGGCCAATATTCTCAGTCGTGAGACCTCCACGCATAAGTGAACACTTCATCACAAAGTTCTTCAGATGATCTTTCGCTTGTGGGGGATTCCGCACCTTGACCTGTTTGCCTCCCCCCAACAATCACCGACTCCCCAGATACCATTCCATTATCGTGAACAGAAAGGGACTGTCTATAGATGCCCTGTCCCAACTGTGGACAGAACTCTTCTTATATGCTTCCCCCAGTCCCACTCCTGCAACGGACTCTATTGAAACTAAAACTTGAACCTGCCACCATGATCCTCATAGCTCCTCTGTGGCCCTGGCAGGTGTGGTTTCCCCTACTTCAGCAGTTCTCAGTAGCAGACCCCATTCCGTTGCCGATCAGGTCAGATCTGTTGACTCAAGATCAGGGGATCCTTCTTCATCCCAGCCTGAATCACTACACCTTCACGCTTGGCTACTGAGGACGCTTTCATAGCCCGTCTTCAAGTCTCCTCACTAGTGGCCAATATTCTGTTGGCTTCACGCAAACCATCTACCAGGGAAACATATAATGCTAAATGGAAACACTTCTCCATATGGGTGGCTTCCAAGTCATTGGACCCTTATTCATGTCCACTAACTAAAGTATTGGACTACCTGGCCTCACTTGCCGAGACAGGTTTGAGCTACTCATGTATTAAAGTTCATTTGGTCTCTATCTCGGCCTTCCATGAGCCCTTAGAAGGGAGACTTTTGTAACAACATCATCTTGCCAAAATGTTCTGAAGAGAAATGTTACACATCAAACCTCCCATTAGATGACCCACCCCTCCTTGGGATTTGAATTTCCTATTGGAAAGCTTGATCCTCGAGCATTTCGAACCGGTGACCACTTCCGACCTCCGCGTCCTTTCTTGGAAGACAGTATTTTTAGTGGCTGTCACTTCTGCTCGCCTTATATCTGAGCTTCCTGCCCTAATGTGTAGAGAGCCTTACCTAATCTTTCACAAAGACAGAGTGGCTCTTCGAACCAGTCTTTCTTTTTTACCTAACGTGGTCTCGGAACACACCTCAAATCAGTCCATAGAATTGCCAGTTTACTACCCTGAGCACTCTAATCAGGGAGAATACCTCCTATACACTTTAGATGTCTATTGTATTTTGAGATACTATAGAAATCATACCAAATCTGTTAGAAAAACTCCTCTAATAAAATATTATATGATAAAAAAAAAGAAAAACTCCTCAGCTTTTTGTTACCTTCGCCTCAACCAGGGAAGGTTTCCCGGTCGCTAAACAGACCCTCTCCAACTGGCTGGCACATTGTATAACTTTTGTTATAAGAAATAAAACAAGCCATTACCAGGACCTGTCAAAACCCATTCTGCCTGAGCCATGGCCACTACAGTGACCTGCTTCAAAGGGGCTTCTATCACAGATATCTGCAGTGCAGCCACATGGTCCACAATACATATTTTCATGAAGCACTATAGCTTAGATATTGCTTTGCGCCATAGGATGGCCTTTGGCCTCGCTGTCCTACAAGGCCTTCTGTCATAACTTTCCACCCTTCTTGGGTTTACTGCTTTAGAGTCATCACAAGTGTATTACCTGCTGTAAGAGATTATCCTCGTGGAAGATAGTACAGTTGCGTACTTACTGTAAAGATAGATCTTCGAGGTGTATCTCTTGCAGCAGGTACGATTCCTCCCTGCATCCCCCTCCTAGTCTAAGTGAACAACTTCTGATCCTCATATATATGGGAAGGGATACCCATGGTACCTCAGCTCTCCCTCAGTCCTCGCTTAGCGAGCTGAATCCGGTGGGAAACTGAGGATACCAGGGACTGCCCACTCTTATATAGGAGCAGAATGATGATGTCATGTGTGGAGAGCCCCTGGAAAAAGACTGCTAGAAGAGAGCTGCCGTGCACCACAGCGCCCTCTGGTGACGACCCAAATGTATTACCTGCTACAAGAGATACCCCTCGAAAATCTACCATTATGGTAAGTACGCAACTGTACTTTCTAGGAGTGGTATATTTTGTTCATCCACATGGACGCACCCAACCTACCCAGGCTCAGGCGCACAACCTCTACTTCCAACGGACAAGATCTGGCGTCATGGGGCGGAGCCGAGGGATATACCACCCAGGTGAGTGGGAGGAGCCAGCTTGAAGACTTTCCAGCATCTCTTAAAGGGGAAAGGACACTGCCAACAAGTGTGGATGTAAGTAATAATACCCTACAGGGTGGGCGGTATTGGGCTATACCGGACCACCCAGGGGCATAATGAGGCCCGACCCTGCAGGCAGAGGGCCTTATATCCCCTGGAAGGTCCAGTGTAGTCCAGTACCGCCCATCCTGGAGTGTATTTCTGCACTAAGAAAATGGGATATAGGTTATAAGTTTAATACAATAAAAGCAAAGATTAAAAATAAATCAAATAACTGTTAAAATAGATTAAAAATACAGTTAAATGTAAAGTAGTCCCTCTGTACTTGCCACTCACTTGTTTGCAGTGTCTGACCTGTCTGCTAACCCCCTCCCCCACCAAATGGCTCTAATTATCAAGACTGAGGACAATCTTGTTGTAAAACTGAGTGATGAGGTCAGAGTTTTTCAGTTCCCACACATTACCCAACCCAAGAGTAGCTGTCGTTTTTTTTCAAACACAGAAAGAGAAATAGCAATGGCAGAGAGCTGTGTCAGCGCCAAAGAGGAGAGAGCTAATGATATAGTGGGAGAGCTGCGGCATAACAACCGAAAAGTTACAAGTGCAGTTCCATTATTCAGATCAACCTGTTACAGCAAGTGCAAAACTAGTTACAATAATAAAGCAAAAATGCTTCTAACATCAGGAATGTACTGGGAGTCGAGGAATACAGTTAGCACGATTTGTACACCGGTTGACAAGGAGTTTACAGACTGCAGTTGCATGTGCTGTGGTCATCATCGGCAGAAGGCTGTGAGTGCGAGGAGACAGAGGGATAGCGCTGTCAGTCATGAAAGAATATTAAACGTGACTTCCGGTTCCGCTATGGCTCCGATCAGAAGCTAAAAGAGCCGCTCCGTCTGAACTGCTAATTAATTCTCCTATTTTGAAAGATTAAACTAACTGAAACCAAATGCAGTGGCAACCGGAGGATTGCAGAAGGACAGAGGGACAAGAAATCACACTTTGTATCCGCGGGGTGAAAAAGAAACCCAATGATTACGATCGAACTCTCCCAAATGAGGCCTGGTTATGTCCACATGCCATAACAGCTCGCCCCCAAGCTATGATACTGATGAGGAAACTGAACAGCTTTTCAGAACAAGATTTGAGACCCTGATGAGGAACTGAAAGACATGAGGGCAGAAAACAAAAATGAATTCAAATAATTAAATCAAAAACTATCTATGGTGGAGAATCGAATGCGGGAGGCTGAAGAACAAATTGGTACAACTGAAGACGGCCTGCAGCATATTGGGCGAACAGTCTCAGCCTTCTGCCTACACGCAATTTCTACAGAGCAGAAATACTTAGACCTCGAGAGTAGGTCTAGAAGGGACAATCTATGTCTGTATGGTCTAGCGGAGGAGGGTGACATGTCCGAGTTTTTAGTGGATATGCTTCGGGATGTATTGAATCTCCCCGACTATAAAATTAAAATTGACAGAGCGCATCGTGCCCTGATTCTGAAACCGAAAGATCCAACTGCTAGGCCGCGCTCAGTGATTATCAAATTTCACAATTTTAAAACCAAGGAGGATATCCTAAAAAGAGCTTGGCAACAATGAGAGGTCAGATATCTTGAATCTCGGCTTTTCTTCGATCAGGACTATCCACCCACTATCCAAAAGCAGCGACAGGAATATACCCCCTTATAAAGATACTCCGAAGGGAAAATCTTCGCATTCAAACACCATACCCCTCCAGACTAAGGGTATTCTGGAAAGAAGGGACTGAGAGATATAATACTTTCCAAGAAGCGAGGCAAGCTATGATTAAAAAAGGAATTGAACTACCGGAACAACCACCGAAGATGGGCCAGAAACGACAAGATCAAGACGAAACGTGGCTGACTATCCCACCTAAGAGAAACAAGAACCCGAATATTGCTGCAACCTCGAACACTATTTCTCTCTTCAGAGACTTACTTAAAAAGCTCCCCGGTATCACGGAGCAAAACCTACTGCAAATTGAAGGCTGAGCTAAACACTTTGAATAGATCTTTACACCGTCAGATGCTACGAAGTGAGTAGCTACAGCTGTGCTGTGGGATAGCCTTTTTTTCCTTGACTAGATTCAATAGAACGAGCCATGGGGAAGCAAAGACTAGGCCCCTGAATAAATTCTAAAGTATTCGGATGTGTTTTAAGGGCTTTTGGATTTAAAGAGACTTACGTGCAGGGTTGGCTATTACGAAGAGACACACTAAGCAATGGTCTATAACTCTTTAGCAATTAATCGGAATAACATTTGTGTTATTGTAAAAGACGTCACTTAACACAAGGGCCTGGAGAAGTAAAACGGATGGGGGGGGGATAAAAAGTGATGGGGAATAAGGTAGTTATAGTACTGAGCCCTTTATGCCAATTCTTAGCTCCCCCCCCCCCACGATATTGTCTAATTGTAATATACACCATTCCACTCTTTTAATTTTTTGAACAAATTATATGGAGCAGTCTGGGCTTAAAGCTATACTACACAACACAGTAGCATGTCTAAAGGGTCTAGTGTGGTGCAGACCCTTGAAGAGGTCCTTCTACCCAGGAGGAGTAATTTCCTCTTCAACCTACCAAGTATAACATCAAGGTGGGTACAGAGGTCACTTAAGATAGTGGACCTCCTACCTTGGAAGTTCAAACAAGGTATTCAGTTAGGTGCCCAGTTGGCGCCACCAGGTTTTTTTATTGTTAAAGTCAGAGTGTCTTCATTTATTTTGTTTCAGTGTAATCCTGCTATTTCAATTATGGAAGTATATCTATTTTGTCTGGGAAAATTTCCTGAAGCATCAGATAATTTTTCTTGAGAGAAATGGGATAAACTTAATGGTACATATTTTAAAGGCAACACGATGAGTTACACCTTTTGCACATGTAATGTACATGGACTGACCAGTCCCATAAAACGTACAAAAAGCTTAGTGTCACTTAAGCGAGTTGGTGCCGATATTCTGATGCTTCAGAAAAAGCACCGCTCAAAAGCTGAGCATCAAAAGTTCGAGCGGTTGGGGTTTGCTCAGGTCTATGCATCTTCCTTTAAGGGAGGATGAAGAAGGGGAACTGTTATATTAATACCACATAGGGTCCCATTTCAAGCTACAGACCAAATAATTGACAAAGAAGGAAGGTATGTCCTATTAAAGGGGAAATTAAATGGAAAGTTCATTATGATGGCCTCACTGTATTTTCCACCTAACTCTGACTTTACAAACCTATAGGTCGATTCTGTTGAAATTAATACAATGGGCAGAGGGGCCAATCGTCTGGGGTTGGGGGGATTGTAATTTGAACCTATCTCAACTGTATGATCCAGTTACACAAAATCAAAAAGTCTTTAGACAGGCAAGGAATGTAGTAAAGTTGATCAAGGAACTGGGATTGGCAGATGCCTGGCGATATCACAGTGGCACTGGTACCCACATCACTTTTTTTTTCACAGGCCCATCAAAGCTATTCATCTGTTGATTATTTTCTGGTCTCACAGGAACATGCCCAAATGTCACTCAAAGCCTGGCAAGGCGACTTTGTCCTCTCGGACCATGCCCCACAGTATCTCTGTTTCAGAAATGATCTATTTCGAAAGTCTACAATATGGAGGCTAAATATATCTCTTTTAAGAGATAAGGAAATTATACAGGAGACTAAAAACACAGTTAAACAAACTTTATTAGATAACAACATGCCAGAAATAGATATAGCTATACTGTAGGATATGGTCAAGGCCATTTGCAGAGGCAAATTTATTGCGGTGGCAGCACATAAAAAAAAACAACTAAGAAACCAGAAAAGAAACTCCTTACTTGCCCAAATAAAAACTCTTGAGGAGCAGCAAAATATTAAAATTACAACAGAAGCCACTAAGCAATTAAAGATACTGAAACAAGAGCTTAACTCTCTGTTGGATCATTATGTTGAACAAAACCTGTTATTCCTCAGACAGAGGTATTACGAAGGTGGTCCCTGCTCGTTGAAACTCCTGGCGGGATGCTTTAAGAAGGCAGCAGGCTAGAGCCATGATCACCACATTGAGACCTTCGCCTAAGGACCCACCCCAACACAGTATAGCTACTATATCAAATATATTTGTTAAATATTACACGGAACTCTATGCAGCACCCCAACCACAACCTACAGTAACAAAAATCAAAGCCTTTCTTCAAACCCTAAACCTCCCAACCCTTTCTAAAACCCTTGCAGAAACATTACTAGCCTCGATTTCAGTCAGAGAGCTGAAGGGAGAACTGGGAAATCTAAAAACTAATAAATGTCCGGGGACCGATGGTCTGTCAGGAGAATTTTATAAAGTCTTTAAACAAGACATAACTCCTATACTACACCATTTGCTTAAAAATATTACCCTCCCTGAAACTCCTCTCCCTCCCTCCTGGCAATATGCAATTATTTCAGTAATTCTGAAACCTGGGAAGGACTCTTCCCTGCCTGGTTCCTATCACCCTATTTCCATTCTAAATACTGACTACAAAATTTTGGCATCTATACTAGCTCGCAGACTAGCTAACTTAGTCCCCATTTTAATTCAGCAAGTTCAATCAGGATTTATTCAAGGTCGTCAAGCCCAAGACAATATTAGGAGAACTGTGTACCTAATTGAACATATCCAAAAAATACAAACCCTGACCCTTCTACTTAGTCTGGATGCTGAAAAAGCATTCGATAAGGTCGCATGGCCCTTTTTAAGGGAAGTATTGAATACTTTTAAAATCCTTAAGCAATTTACAGCCACCATATTTAAATTTTATCAGACCCCCCCCAAGCTTATATTAGATCCAATGGCCACTTGTCACATAAATTTAACTTGCACAGAGGAACCAGGCAGGGATGCCCTATTTCCCACCTTCTGTTTGCTTTTTACATCGAACCTTTGGCTCAAATGATTCGACAAGATCAAAATCTTCCTGCTATTTACGTGGCCGGAATAGAGCACAAAATAGCATTATTTGTGGATGATGTTTTGATATATTTAGCAAACCCGAATAACTCTCTTCCACATTTATTTCAAACGCTTACTTTATTTTCATCCTTGGCTGGATATTCCTTAAATACCAATACAACTGACCTACTGGCCTTAAATTATAGCCCCTCAAAACAAATTAAAGAAAAATTCCAATTTAAATGGAATTCCCAGACAATACGGTACTTAGGAGTTAATATCCCAGCTGACCTTGGATCATTATATAACCAAAACTGTGATTCCCTAATACAGACCCTGAAGACAGACTTTAATCGCTGGACATTGATACCTCTATCCTCTTATGTGAGAAATCAAGCATTTAAAATGAACGCTCTGCCAAGATTATTATATTTGTTTCAGTCTGTGCCTAGTATAGTGCCCTTACAGTCCCTGAACAACTGGCAACGAGCATTTTTGAAGTTCCTTTGGCAAGGCAAATAAACCCGTCTTAAATTCCAATTATTGATGCTTTCCAAAAACCTTGGAGGAATAGCACTTCCTAATTTACACTATTATTGGACCGTCTCCCAAATGCGATTGGCGCTGCTATGGGGAAATACCCATTATTTGGCACACTGGAAGCAAATTGATCTTTGTAGAGCTTTGCCCCACCCCTTGCCCTCAGCCCTCTTTGTCCCTCCCCTGATGAGACAACTCCAAGGACTGTTACCAAATAGTACAGGAACAATTTTGGAGGGTTGGAGGAGGGGCTACCCTCAAAAGCGGTTCTTAAGCCACATTAGGAAATACTGTTGGTTCTCTGTGAAACCTGCTTTTCCACCAGCGCAAGAATATAAATGGTATACACACCAGGCCACTAAAGGCTTTGTGGCGCCTTGGCAAATACTTCAAAACCCTTCCACAATATCTTTTACAGAAGCACAAACAAGGTATGGCTGGGTTTTCCAGTGACTACATATACTACTTACAGATGAGAGACTGGATTAATATGCAAATAAAAACCCAAAACTCTAGATCAATACAAGAAGAGGACTGTAGTCTCTTTGTTCGCATATGGACTATCTCTGGAAAAGACCATGCCATATCTTTGTTATACCAATTCCTTAACACTTTCCAGAACCATCTAACTGATTTAATAAAAAGGAGATGGGAGAAGGATTTGGACATCCCCCTACTAGAACAATGTTGGCCGAAGGTGTGGCAATCAACATGGTCCACAACTTTGTCCCCTAGTTGGAGGGAGTATGTTTGGAAGGTTCGTACAAAGTACTGTTTAGTACCCCTATTCCAAGCAAAGCGTAACCCTGAAGCATCTTCATCCTGCTGGAGACAATGTGGGACACTAGAGGCTTCCCATGCTCATATATTTTAAACTGTCCAATGATTAAGCCATTGTGGCAAGCAATCACCCACCAAATAAATAAAATATTGACCACACAGGAAATTTTAACTCCTCAAAATCTTCTACTGGGCATACCTCCTAAAACTCTTAAAGACAGAGATACCATGTTTCTCTGGGCTGTATGTATAGCCACAGTTTATAAAGCTAGTACAAAAAATTGGTTGCTCCCTAAACCCCCAACCTTACTAGAATGGCAAGAAATAGTAAACTATATACAGCATATGGAACAGTTGATGCATAACTTACAAGACAGGGTTGCAACATATCAGAACCGCTGGACTAGATGGGACCTCAACAGGTGACTTAAGGTGGGAATTAAGGGGAAATTAAGAGGCAATTCCCCTTCTGGAGTAGCTGAGAAATTATCTCTTTTTAAATACACCTTTTAGTCCTCTTAAGAAAGAAATAAAAAGAGTGAAAGGAATTATAGAATGCTCTTGAAGTTTTGTTAAATAAGACAAACAGTAATGGAAAACGTATACCCCATGAACAGGATCTTAATTTACTTTTGGGATAAAAAAGACACAATTGCTGACATGTTTGATTTTTTTTTTTTTGTATTTTAGTTATGTATGTATACATATATATATATATTTTTTTTTTTACATATGTAGCTGGAAAACTGCACTTTCTAAATGGTGTACTAAAATCAAATGTTACCTGATGTTCCGGAATTCGGAGCAAAGGCATCTGTATGATGAAGTGATGTTTTAAACATGTACTAATAAAAAAGAAAAATGCAATAAAAGAAGTATAAAAAAAGAATATTAAACGTGATTTCTGTTAAGACATTTTTTTTAAAGCTGTAAGTGGTATCCCCTTTTTTTTCTTGGCTGGCAGCATTAGGGATTGGGGTGATGGGAGGCTTACGGTGCAGCGGCCTCTGAGCTCAGCAGTGTGGTGAAAGGTGATGGGGCTGATGTTTACATTCATTTGTTTGACAGCTAAGTTTAAAAGTGAGGGCAAGCTGTGGAAACAAGTTATAGTCCCAAAATTGTACCATCTGTGTGCCAGATGCCCTGAGAAGGAGGTGTGGGGTTGGCGTTATTTCTCAGCCCAAGAATTTGGAACGTAATCAGGCAGCAGAGATAGGGACTCATTATTTCCCAGTCTCTGTTGCCTGATACCGGACTGGCTGTTTGGTGACTTGAGCCAGTCAGGCTCCAGGGTTTCTCCAACCCATTTTCTCAGAACAACATATACCACTCCTAGAACTACTGTTACAGGTGAGTAACCTGTGTTTTCTGTCATACCCCCTTCATCCTTTCCTCCAGGGTGTATATATTGAGGTCCTTCAGTCTCTCCTCATAGGGCTTGTGATACCGACCCTGCACCATTTTGGTTGCCTTCCTCTGGACTGCCTCCACCCTGTCTATGTCCTTCTAGAGATGTGGTCTCCAGAACTGGACACAGTACTCTAGGTGAGGTCTCACCAGTGATCTATGCAGCGGTAACACCACCTCTCTCTTTCTGCTGGTAATACCCCTCCTTGTGCAGCCTAGCATCCCATAAGCTCGTCACACTGTCTTACCCGCCTTTAGGTCATCAGATATGATTACCCCATGTCCCTTTCCTGTTTGGTGGTGGTTAATACAACTCCTCCCATTTTGTACTTCGCCCCTTGGTTTCTGTGCCCCAAGTGCATGATTTTGCAGTTCTTAGCATTGAAACGTAGCTGTCACACCCTTGACCACTCCTCTAGCTTTCTTAGATCTCTGTTAATTTTTTCTAACCCCCCCACCGAGTGTCTACCCTATTGCAGATTTTAGTGTCATCTGCAAAGAGGCATACCTTTGTGACAGGACTGAATAAGGCCCTGCCCCATTTGTTATGTAGAAAGAGTTTAAATACAAGGGTCTGGTCTATCCTCTCCTTTTCTGATGGAATTCCTGCTCTGGCAAGACAGGCAAGTCATTTAGACAGTGCTGTCTAAAGTAGTTCTGTATTTTCTTATATGCCCTGCACCATCTGTTGCTTCAGAATCAAGTGCCAGTACAGCTGGGGATGTTGTCTCATCACATCTTTCAAGGCTACAGTGGCGTGAAAAAGTATTTGCCCCCTTCCTGATTTTCTCTATTATTGCATATTTGTCACACTGGATGTTTTCAGGTCTTTAGAGAAAATGTAATATTAGATAAAGGGAACCTGAGTGAACAAATAACACTTGTTTTTTTTTTTTTTATTTCACCTATTTAATGAAAAAAGTTAACCAACAACAACTGGCACTGTGTGAAAAAGTAATTGCCCCCTTACACTTAATAACTGGTTACGCCACATTTAGCTGCAATGACTGCAACCAAACACTTCCTATAATTCAATACCAGTCTTTCACATCGCTGTGGAGGATTTTAACTCACTCTTCCTTGCAGAACTGCTTTAATTCAGTAACATTTGGTAGGTTTTCGAGCATGAACTGCTCGTTTCAGGTTCTGCCACAGCATCTCTATTGGGTTTAAGTCTGGACTTTGACTAGGCCACTCCAAAACTTTAATTTTACTTCTTTTTAGCCATTCTGATGTGGACTTGCTTTTGTGTTTTGGATCATTGTCTTGCTACATGACCTAACCACGCTTCAGCTTCAGCTGACGGAAGGATGACTGACATTCTCCTTAAGCACCTTTCTGGTACAGAGCAGAATTCATGGTTCCTTTAATTTTGGCAAGTCATCCAGGTCCTTAGGCAGCAAGTATCTCCACACTATCACACTACCACCACCATGTTTGACTGTTGGTATGGTGTTCTTACTGTGGAATGCTGTGTTTGCTTTACGCGAGACATTATGGGATCCATGTCATCCAAAAGTTCCACTTTGACTCATCTGTCCATAGAACATTTTCCCAAAAGGCTTGTGGATCATCCAGGTGCTTTTGGCAAATGTGAGACAAGCATTTATGTTCTTTTTGGTTAGCAGTGGTTTTCCGCCTTTACTCTCACATGAAGCCCATTTTGCCCAGTCTCTTTCTGCTTGTGGAGTCATGAACACTGACCTTAGCTGAGGCAAGAGAAGCCTGCAGTTCTTTGGATGTTGTTTTAGGATCCTTTGAGACTTCCTGGATGATTTTACGCTGCTTCCTTGGAGTAATTTTGGCAGGCTGCCCACTCCTGGGAAGATTCACTACTGTTCCAAGTGTTCTCCATTTGAGATTATGGCTCTCACTGTGGTTCGGTGGAGTACCAGAGCCTTAGAAATAGCTTTGTAACCCTTTCCAGACTGATAGAGGGCAACACATTTTTTCTGATCTTTTCAGGAACTTCCTTTGATCATGGCATAATGTGCTGGTTGAATCTTGTGCTGGCAACGTGACTCTGATGGTAAGGGTCAAAATAAGTGAGGTTTATATTGAGCAGGGCTGGCTGTACTCAAGCCTGGCTGTGTTCAATCAGCTGACTCTAATTATCCTTTAATTGGGTTGATTTAACTAGGGGGCAATTACTTTTTCACACAGTGCCAGTTGGTGTTGGTTAACTTTTTTCATTAAATAAATGAAATAAGTAAAAAAAAAAGTGTTATTTGTTCACTCAGGTTCCCTTTATCTAATATTATATTTTGTCTAAAGACCTGAAAACATCCAGTGTGACAAATATGCAATAATAGAGAAAATCAGGAAGGGGGCAAATACTTTTTCACGCCACTGTAGATCCAGAGAATCTTGAAATGTTGGCCTTTCTTAAACTCCACTTACCATGGGTAAACTTAAACTATGCATTCATTTATTAACATGTACAACAAGGGATTTCTGCTGTTCCCATTAACACACCTCTTGTGAGGGCAGGTTTCCCTGAACTCCCACTGACTCTGAGCACAGTGCGTCTCACCACTAGTAGCAGCAGCACAACTCTGACACATACCACAATTCCTCATGATGATACCATTACTGTGATATTGTCTTCAAGCTTGTCTTGATATGTGTCACATGGGCATGGAAGCATAGCAGAAACTACAGGGAGGGGGCTTACCGTATAAGCCTTGAGTAATATTAACTATAACTGTAGCTCTTTACTGGGCTGTGGTGGTCTCATTGTGATGCAGACACTCAACACCACATACATGGTTATCCACAGCAGTGGTGCTAGAAAGCAGCTAAAACAATGTTCATTGCCTTTATTGCCCTCCTGCTTGTAGTCTGCTTTACCCCATGCCAGTTACTGCATTGGGAACCCAAGTAGTTGATCTGAAACTCTTGAAGCCAAACCAAATTCATAGTGCCCAAATCAAAGCAGAACCATATTTGTCAAATGGCCAGTTTCTCTTGCCCTTAGGCAGGTGTAATCAGGCAGACAGAGCAGATCAAATCCAGGGGACAGTGACCCTGTTCTCATCAGATATGCTTTATGTCTAAATCAGTTTTCCAAGTTTTCAGTGAGGCGTTAGGGGCTGTGTAAATCTGCAAAAAAATGTTATTTGCTGTTCAGTATGTGTTGTATATTGGTTATTTACAGTATGATGCTTAAACCCCTTCTCTATTTCCTGTTGTAACCTGTATAATAATGAGCATAAGTACAGCACAAGTCTTTTTATGCAACTGGTAAAGTTAATTTTTAATTATGATCAGCTCACAGATGTACCTGCAGTCAACTACAGCTGCACACCTGTGATGTACCCAAGACATCTAATGTAAACTTAAAAAAAAAGGAAAAAAAAGTGTCCCGGCCCCGTGGCGCTGAGGCGCTGGTCGCCTTACCTCATGCTTCGTCAGCGACCTGTGTTCGGAATGAGCATGGGTTATTGGGGGTTGGCAGGGTTGGAGAGGGATTGAGCATCCGAGGGACTGCTCTCCCTCTCCGGGAAGAGGGGGTTTGCCAGTGATCGGCGTTGACTGGCTCCTAGCCGCAGCTGGGGGGCAGTGCGCCGATACTGTAAACACTATGGGGCAGAGATGGGTCCAACGTCTGGAGGAAGCGCATGTGGACGCGTGCACGCTCTCTCTGCTGACATCCTGCACGCCTCTCTCTGCAGGGGAGAAAAATAGAGGAAATGGAGCCCTCACCATGGATGACGATGGTCCCCCCTCACAGCGCCGCTGGGAGAGCACCTGCCCCGAACTGGATCCGGACTGGTGGGTGAGTACCTCCCAACCCCCCGCCACGAGGGGTAAGTCGTGGGGACTGAAGGGTAGAGGATCTGGTACCTGGTTGGTGCGGAGGGGGGACATCAGAGGGTTAAGGCGAGGGGCTCCCAGAAACAACACCAACAAAAAAAAAAGTGAAGCATCTTATATTATGGTCTACAGTATTGGTCTGTCAGCAGATGCAGGCCAGGAGCCCATAAAACTGCTCCATACTACTCAGTTGTAGAACTTCATGGGCTCAATATTCAAAAATGGGCAAAGTGGAGCTCAGATATTTGCGCTTCGCCTTGCCCTTGCCTGGGTGACCAAACATGCTATATTCAGTGGAATAGTGCACCAGCCATTTAGCACTGGGCAGACATGGCTCCCGAAAAAGGGCGTCATAATGGTTTGCGCCTGCGCAAAATTTCCTAGATTCAAACAGACCCAGGCAAATGAGCCTGTTGGGCATGCAAGGTGGTAAGGGGCCAATTGCATGCCAATGATGTAGTGCCGTGCCCCCCCCCCAGTAGCCCAGTCCCAGAGAGCTACACCCTGGTGCTAATTTTGTTCCCCCCACCCGAAATTTAGAAATTGAAGAACCCCGGTGCTAGTGTTTACCCCATCCCCGCCAATCGCTGGCCCAAAGTTAGAAATTCAGATTCTACCTCTGGTACTGGTACCTTCGATCACCGTCCTTGAAGTTTACCAGTAATATTTCCCTTGGTGTCCAGTGGTTCCTCACCCCCTGCCAGTGTTGAAAATGGACATTTCCCCCAGCTACTTCCGTGACTATGAAAAAAATCCCACACCCACTGCTGTGCAGTGTGATCCCCGTGGGGGGAGGGACAGAGCCCTGGATGGTCAGTACATCGCCACCGAGCCCTTACCGGCTAGTGGGTGATAAAATGTGCCATGAGAAATAAAACTTGGATGTTTCCCCGGTGTCTAGTGGTGCACCCCCACCCCAGCGATTACTGCCCGATGTTAAAAAAAAAACCTCTATATACATATACACACACACACACATATACATTCCCTGGTGTCGAGTGGTCCCCCCCCCCCCACCTGCACACATGCCCGATGGCTGCAGTACTATTCCCTGGTGTCCGGTGGTCCCTTCCCCCACCTGATCACCCGCCTGACACACAGAAACCGTTTCCCTGGTGTACAGTGTATCTCCGCCCATCCCAATTCCCTGTATATAAAAAAAATCATTCCCTGGTGGTCTAGCAGCCCCTCTCCTTATCTCCGATCTCCCCTTGCAGTATAATGAATGCGATTTGAATATCAGGCCCCGTGTCTTTACCCTCTAATATCATCATATCTGTAACTTTTAAATTCCTTTTTATATTTGCTGTTTATCACTTAACTTGGTAGGCTGTACCACAACCCTACACACTCAGAGTACAAAAATACTTCATTTGGTTTGTTTTAAAATGCATTGTTTTTACTCTCCTACTGTGCCTACTCATGGTATAGACCCCGTCTTAAATTATAAATTTACATCATTGCTTAACTTGCTGTCTTACACATTGTGAGAGCAGATGTCTAGTTATAAAACTGCCTTTAGGACTCATTAGACTCAACACACAATGCCTTTCTTCACATGGCCCATTCTAATCCTTAAGACATCTAGGTTGATATCTTCTGAATTAGCATAATTTCCTTTTTAAGTTATGGGGACCATGTGTGGACGAACCAGGCTCCTGAATGGGGCAGTTTAACCGCTCCTCCTCTAGGTATAAAATTTCCCCTTCTGCATGCCAGTATCTTGTTTGCCCTTTTTGTTATTCTTCATCCTGAATTTCTTTATGTGATCTTTGGTGGCTGAAGGCACTTAGCTTTATCTCATGTCACACAGTGCTCTGGAGTTATGCTGCTGTATCACTATACAAGTAACAAAATGCCAGGCATGTGTAACTGCTTAATTGCCTCTGTGTGTGTTGTGAAATATAAAGCATGTGAAGAGTTGTCTTCAGCACCGGGTGAAGCTCTATTGTTACAGTGCTGGGCCTCTCCGAATTCATTGGGTACAGTTCTTGGCAGATAACTGAAATAAATATTTGGGGTTTCCTAGCTTAATTTTTTTTGCCACACCTCCAGGCAGCTTTAGTACTACAGTTTTCTTGTTAGAAATTTTCACTTGAAGTTATGGATCAAATGAGGGAATGAGAGAGCACTTTTAAATATTTTGTTGTACTTTCCACTAATAAGATTATCAAATACCTGTTTTATTTAAAACAAATATTGATCTGGCCAATATATATATAAACTTATAAATAACCTTAATAAATGTCTGAAACACTGCAACAGCAGCTACAAAGGAAAAAAAAAACAAATGGTGAATACTTCTGCAAGTCAACATCTTTTGCTGGAACCAGTGTTCATCTGTTGAAGCAAAGGTACAAATTACCTGATTATGATATATCATGTAACTGAGAAAGTCTCTTTGTTCGGGGGAAAAAATCAATACAAAACCTCTTGGAACAGCTCTTTTTCCCCTTTTAGATGTCCAGGTAGAAAGGCTCTGGAAATGCTGATTCTACATTTAGAACGACAGTGATTCATACCATGGTGCTGTCCAGTTAGGTCTCTAACTTATACCTGAGGGCCTTGTGCTGACATTTCACGTGCAACTTAAGAGAAAGGCTATGGGGTCTTGGAAAGCTAGCCTTGCGGAGGAAAGATTGAAACAAGACTGTTTTTTATCGTAGAAAAAAAGGCCTGAGCAGTGGGCATAGAAGAGAGATCACTATTCAAATAATCAATAAACAATTTAAACAACACCCTCAAAATGAGCAAGTCAGATGTAAAGCATGAACAATTATAAGGCAGAGAGTCTTACTTAAACACTGAAGTAACATGGAAGTAAAGGTTATTCACTCTCACAGTATATTTTTTTTTTAAGTCCTTGAGTAGTTACAGAATGAGCATTCGTTTGGCCAAGACAATTCAACATCTTTTATAGAAATCAAATTATTGCATTGATATTAGTATATAGTTCGTACAGCTGTGGATTACCTTCACTGTTTTGCAGATGCATAGCAATTATCCACAATTTACACTGTTGCTACATTAATCTGGATGAATTATTGTAATTGTAATACATTTATGCCCCCTATGACTTTCAATTTTCAGTACTACAGTTTAGACATATTAACTTTTTTTTTTTTACTTCACATATGCTGTAGTTATGTTCATTTTCTTAAAGGGCACGCTGTTTGATAGAGTCCCCATGGAAGTACAGTACTCAAATATGTATTTTTATAATAAATCTCCTCTTTCCCTGCATGCAAGAGAAAAGATGTACAATAACATTAGTTGCAAGGCAGTCTCACACCACGTGGATGGACACAGTGGAGATAGCATACACTGGGTCCCTCTGGAAAGAACCGGATTGAGACTACCAGAATAGCAGTAACATTTCCCTGTTCGTTTTCTGATGGCATATGCAGTGGTGCAATACGTTTTGGTATGTCCGGTATTGGTACAGGTCTGTAACTGATAAAGTGCTGCCTACAGTAGCCCCCTTAGTACAAACACGCACACAGTTTGGGCTGAGGCTGGAATCGCAGAATGCCTTTTGCATGAGAATTACAGACATGCTTGTCAGCATTGATGCCAGAGTTTAAAGCTTGGACCACCCCAGCAAGATGAAACTGGCAGATAGGTAGACTTGGAAATAATGTGGGGAAATTTGACTCCCCTTACACAAATAGAATGTTTTCTTATTCAAAACAGCACACAGTACAGTCACATCCACTTCATACAGCATAGTGTTTTTCACAGTCTTGTTCAATAATTATCAGTGTTTCGCAACTGTATTGCTGCTTCATCAGAATTGCCAGCTTTCTATATATAAAAGGCAAAATCGGTAAAGAATATTCATTATAAAATAACTGCTGAGCAGTTTTTTCCTGTGGTCTCAACTAGTTATTTCCTGTAATAACCAACGGTTATAACCGAAGACATGCGTTGCTTCAGGGGCTCTGAGTGTGAGCCCCGTTCTCATAGCTGCACAGCTGCTGTCATTTTCCATTCCCACTGCAGCTGTGAGAACCATTGTGTTCAGCATCTTTGAAGCCAAGACTGTTATATTTTAGAACCATTTTTTGGGACTTTTGAAGTAAAAATCATAACATTGGCAGCACTGTGCCAAAAACAGTGTATACTTTGTGTCTCAAAAGTTTTCAAAATCAACATTTGTGGCTGCTCCTATGGATTTTCTGTTGCTGTTTTCCCATTTTTACTACAGTTCACTTCCTGAGTTTCTGATTATATAAAAAACTGCAAATCCTTATACTGCTTAAGGTACTTTCAACAAAATACATTTCAACTGCTTAACTTTGACTGCCTACTACTTTCTATTATACATTGCCTTATGTGTGTGTGAAAGGCTTAACGTTTATGGTTTCTGGGTGGAAAAAAATTGCTACACCAGAAATTATAAAAAAATTTATGGGCTTTAGTGTATCACTTGAATTTAATATACAGTCATGGCCAAAAATATTGGCGCCCTTGCAGTTTTTTTCTAATAATGCACCATTCCTTCCAGAAAATTGTTGAAATTAAAAAATATTTTGGTATCCACATATGTATTTCTTTGGTTTGCAGTGGAATAAAACACAAAAAGCAGAAAAATTTACTAAGTCTTAGCTTATTCCACACAGAAATCCTTAAATGGCCTGGACAAAATTATTGGCACCTTTTAGAAGTAGTTAGAAATAATTAGATTTCAAGCAGGTGATTCTCCTTCACTTTGGAATTGAACTCACCAGTGGTGAGTTGCAGGTGCCTGCAGTATAAAAATCACTCATTCAACCAGTTTGACTAGAGAAAAGGACTCATTCTCCTGTTTTGTGTCACTGTGTGTACCGCAATGAGCATGGAGAAAAGAAAGAAAGCCAGAGAATTGTCTGAGGAGGTCAGACAGAAGATTGTAGCCAAGCATGGCCAATCTCAAGGCCACAAATCAATCTCCAGAGACCTTGCTGTTCTCTGTTTCCACCCAGTCGTAATGTTATCAGGGATGTTTAAGGCCCATGGCACTGTAGCCAACCTCCTGGACGTGGGCAAGAGAAAACTTGATCAAGATTGCAGCTAGGATTGTTGGAATGGTGGAGAAAGCACCTCGATCAACTGCCAAACAGATTCAAGCTGACCTTCAGACACAAGGTACAACAGTTTCAACTCGCACCATCCGTCACCAACTCAATGAAAGGGGTTATATGGTAGGAGGCCCAGGAGGACCCACTGCTGAGAGAGACATAAGAAAGCCTGACTGGGGTTTGCCAAAACACACCTGAACAAGCCAAAATCCTTCTGGGAGAATGTCCTGTGGACAGATGAGACCAAATTAGAGCTTTTGGTAAAGCACATCATCTCTATGTTTACAGAAAACAAAATGAAGCCTTCAAAGAAAAGAACGCCTTCCCTACAGTCAAACATGGAGGAGGTTCAGTGATGTTTTGGGGTTGCTGTGCTGCCTCTGGAACTGGGTGCCTTGAACGTGTACATGGCATCATGAAATCTGGAGATTACCAGGCCATTTTGGAGTGCAATGTTGAACCCAGTGTCAGAAAGCTGGGTCTCTGTCGAAGGTCATGGGTCTTCCAGCAGGACAGTGACCCAAAACACACTTCAAAAAGCACCCAGGAATGGTTCAAGACAAGACGCTGGACTGTTCTGAAGTGGCCAGCAATGAGTCCAGATCTAAATCCCATTGAAAACCTGTGGAGAGATCTGAAAACAGCAGTTGGGAGAAGGTACCCTTCAAATCTGGGAGAACTGGAGCAGCTTGCACAAGAAGAGTGGGCCAAACTGCCAGTAGAGAGGTGCAGGAAGCTCATCCATGGCTATAGGAAGCGGTTGATTGCAGTTATTTTGACCAAAGGCTGTGCTACCAAATATTAAGTCTAGGGTGTCAATAATTTTGTCAATGCCATTTCTTTTCATTTTCTGATTTAAAAGGATATATTAAATTCTGAACAAAAACAAAGGTTCTGTAATATTAACAGAGAAATAAAGAATTGTGGAGACCAAATACTGTACTGTTGTTAATTTCAACTTATGTTTAGAGGAAATTGTGAGTTATTTGAAAAAGTGCAAGGGTGCCAATATTTTTGGCCACGACTGTACACCCTCAGTGTGTGGTGCTGGATAGACCCCCTCGAGCTTCACACTCTGGGTTTTCACTCTTGGGGTTATGTAGCATCCCACACCTTGGATGTGTATTAAATATACAATAATGAATCGTGAAATGTACTTGATGAGAATTTAATGGTCGTCCAAGGTGTGGGATGGTACATTAACCCCGAGGTTGAAGCCCTCGGCGTTTACTAAAATACCCCACACAGAGGGTGACCACTAAATTCGAGTTTGTCACTTCCCTGTTTGTTATTATGTATAATTGCTGGTCAGCATTTTTGCTTTACATTTACATTTATCTCGTTGCAATCAGTGCTAACCGCATTTCAGCACGTCGGAGCTCTTTCCACTGCCACTTGTTGTTCAGTGCGGCTGTTGAATGGCAGGATTAACCAGATAAAATTTGTACATGTTTGAGGAGAAAGCGACGAGCAGTAATTAAAAAAAAAAACGAATGAATGGACGAAACGAACGGAAAACCAACGAAGTTGGTTGGTCTGGTGTGGCGGCTCCTCGCTACGCAGAAGAAGGAGCTGCCATGTTTTTCAAAATGTTTAGCGTGCCCAGCAGTAGGAGAACAGTCAGTCAGGTAGTGGCTGTTCTTCAATGACTTGGCGCATGCTCTCTGTTATAAACCGCGAGTTATAATGGCAAATAATAACTCGGTCACTACATATGAAAAATTGCTGACCAGTACTTATATTCTTTTTAATACATTCCAGCCCATGCATTATTCCCAGTGTGAAGGAACTGATATATATCAATAAACCGCTTCTATAAATATTTAAGTTTTTTTATTCACAGTTCATTATTTGTTTAAACATATTTGCACAAACAAAAATGGAAATGTATAGATATAAATGAAACTACCATCCACATAACTATAGCGGGTCTGGGCAGGGCTGGTTAAAGGAATCACTGTTCTGTGGTCTAACCTGGACATGTAGACAATCAGAGAGAGAGCTCAGGATGATGACTTGGTTGCCAAACTTGCCTCGGCTAGAAAGAGATGTATATCGTTACCATCCCTGTCGGACCTCTGCTCAAGGAACTTCTCCTCTCCTGCCTTACAGGAGTTTCTGGCTATGCAGCGCTAGTCTGCTTTGCCTTCCATTTTGATTCAGGAATCTGGCCTCCACAGCATCTACACTGCCTGGTACTCTTTTCTATGATCATCTTTTGCTGCCTTGGTTTTAGTCCCTGATGCAGTCGAGTCTAGTGGTTGGTGGATCTGGTCCAGTCATAAAAAAGCAGCGAATAACCGCGACCCGACCAATGGAAACTGCGCCTGCTGCTACTGTTTGCTGCTGTGCTGCCTTAGGTTGGATCAGACAACTCTGGACCAGAGAGGACATGGGATAAATTTCTAGCTCCCACTAGCCTAACTGGTTCAGAGACAAGGGAATGACAACATGCATATCCAGAGGACAGATCCAGGAAACAGTTCTCCAGTCTCAGCTCTGGAAACATCTAGCGGCCAGGAGGTTGGGTGAGTGCCAGCAATTCTGTCTTCCACTCTTGTGATTCCAGTTTGCTGCTCTGCAGTTAGTGGCTGTGCCACACCACTATGTAGGCCCTAGCTCACCACCACCTATCACAGTGCTTGGTGGGCAGAGCTTATTTTCCTTTTCTTAGTGGCTCCAGCAGTCAAGCAGGCCTCCATGTAGCAGGTCGTGGCTGCAGGAATAAGGGCATCAGTGGAGTCTGCCTGGAGTCAGCCTGAAGTCAGCCACTGGCCAGCCATGCTGCTCCACTGACTCCATATTCCTACACTACTTTCACTTCCTGGTGCTCTGAGGACCTTGGACTTCAATCCTCTACTAAAGGTGACGGTTACTTTCCTGTTGTCTATGATACTGCACCCTCAGCCATACCCTGTTTGGGTAAATCCTACATACTTGTTCTGTGCTCTCCATCTTGTGTCTGTTTAATTAATTCACAGTTTGCTTACTGCTAGCATTATTTACTCCATCTTGTTGTTACCCAGTATTAGCGCTCCACCTAGAATATACTGTACTGCATTTAGGTACAGCACCCACTTAACATTAACTCCTGGCTGTGTCTGCCTGCATACTCTCTTAGTTTCCGTATCTGGGTTAGCCATTATTACCTTCATCTTGCCTAATCCTGTCACTAGTTTTTATACTATTAAGCTAGCCTGAACCACTGCTTATCTATTTGTTTTTGTATAGATTTTGCTCTACTTAAGGGTAAACCCAATAACTATTCCCCTGCTGAAAGCCTTCAGCTTATTTGCTGCTTTACCAGTGCCTGTTTTAACTGCTCATTTTTAGTTTATCCTATGATTTTTTTTTTTTATTCTTCTCCAGCTTTCTTGAATCACTGCTTCGTCTATTTGATTTTGCCGGCTTTGCTCTCACATTAGGGTAATACCAATAACTGTTCACCTGATTTTAAGCTTACTGGGTATTATCTGCATTACCAGTGTCTGCTTTAATTATTCTTTTTTTGGGTACCAGTCTGCATGCTAATCATACTCCCAGCCCTCCTCTTCTGCCTTTTCCTGTTCCCTTCACCCAACCTCCTCCCATTCCTCGCCCTCTCTGCTTATACTTGGTACAATACTTGGTTTTATTAGACAGAAGGCTTCAGCCCACTATATAGTGTCTCCCACTCCTAGTGGGCGTAGCTGTTTCCCCTCTTCCAGTTATGTATTCATCAGTCTTTGTTTCAAATATCTGAAAGGATTCTCCACCTACCACCTAGCTTGGCAAGACGTTCCATATCCTCACTGCTCTCTGCTTAAAAAATTACTTCCTAGTATTCGTATGTTCATGTTTCTGCTTAAGTTGCTTCTTGTGTGATATTAAATCTGTCCCTCTGTCTATGTACTGTATACTGATTTCAGTCATCAATTCATTGTCTTCCAGAATTTTATACAGTTGTAACATGTCCTCTCTAAATCTTCTCTCCTCCAATGTAAAAATCCCTTTCCGTCCACCAGTGTCTCTAAAAGCTCATTTGCAAGGAGGTCCTGGGTAGGACAGTAAAATCAAAAATGGTGCATACAGTCTGGGAATACAATACAGAGATACGGTGATAATAAAATAAGTGCAGAAACATCTGCTAGCTAATCTTTCCTTTCCTTTCCCTCTTCTTTACCCATTGTTGTTGGTGCGTTCTGTGCCTCACCAAGAATCTCTCCCTCTTCTCTGGTGGATTCACTCTCAACTCTCACCCCGCTCTTCTCTGCTGGTGAACTCATCCTTTTGGGTGACTTCAACATTAATTGGCTTTCATAGCCTTCCAGGTCTATTATCCATGTAATTGAGTCCCTTAACATTTTGCAGCTCATCACAGACCCCACCCAACTCAGTCCTCACCCATCTAACCACACCCTTCTGGACTGTCCCACACCCCCACCACATGGTTGCAGCTGGTATACTGCTGTATATAAGGCCCTAGAATTCTGCGGCCGCAGAATTTTGCGCAGAACTTGCAACCCTCCACAAACTATCTGCAGTGCTGTAGAATTCACTATTCTTGGTGATTAATTATTAATATTTACAGTTTTTCCATAATGCCTGGTTCCCTTTCCCTCCTTTTATATCCAAAACCCCTCTATGCTTAGCGTGTGATGTTATCAATGACATCACATCATACATTAGCTAATGAAAGGGCTGCATTCTGCCACAGAAATGAATAGTCATTTATCTTGCACTGCTCCCATTCCATGAGGAGGTGGCACAGTATATCAGGTACTGTGATATTTGCTCAACCTGAACTACAGCCAAATAACATTTTCAGTTAGTTATTACACTGGGGCCAACTTAAACAAATACGTATGTAGCATTATAGACTTTGAAATTATAGACCTGTTAACCAAACACCTTACTTTGTACAACTATGTTTGTGCATTTAAGGTATAAAGAAGCCCTCTGAAATGAATTACTGGTAAAATGAATTAACCTGTCTTTAAAAAAAAAAAAAAGTTATGCTCAGAAGTGTGAAATGTGATATGTAGAACTGTTGAAAGAACAGACCTATTAAATGAATAATTGTGCTGTATATGGGATACACTGAAAGCGCTTATCTGTGGTGAAATAATAGCGTATGCATCACATGAAAGGAAAAAGAAAGAAGCTACATATAATAAACTGCAGTTAGAACTTCAACAGGTCCCGGAGGCTGGTACTCTGGTTGGTCAGTGCCAGATAGGTCAGATAAAGGCAGAAGTACAGAAAATTTTGATAAAAAGGTGCAACAGGCACTGTTTTATGTCAAGAAATACAAATATGAAGGGGGTCCTAAAGGAGCTAGAAATTTGGCTCGGTGCCTTAGAGGTCATAGGATATTCTCCTGTATAATGCAGTTAGACATCACCTTACAGGGTTGGGTCATTAGAAAGACACAAGAAATTATAGAAACATTTTGAGGTTATTATTCTCAGCTGTACTTGGCCCCCTCTCCAGAAGAGGCTTCCTTGATTGAGACTTTTTTTAGCTGAATACCGCTTCCTACTATTTCTTAGGACTGTTCAGAGAAACTTCTGGCCCCAGTAACACAGGGGGAGTTAAAGACAGTAAATTTCCTCTAGTAAGACAATGACATGCCCAGGTCTTAATGGTTTACCATCAGAGTGGTACAAGCTTTTTCTTAAGAAACTATCCCCTTCCTTGTTGGCCACTTTCCACGAGGTGCAGGAGGGAGGCCCCCGGCATGCGTGATTTCCCCCATTTTAAAACCTGGAAAAGATCCCAAATCCACCTCTTCCTACAGGCTGATTTCGATATTTAATATGGATGATAAATTATTCATGTCTATTTGGGCATCTAGAATGGAGGAGATATTACCATATATAATCCATTCAGATCAATCGGGTTTCATTCAAGCCTGGCAGACTGTGGACAATATCCGCAGAACAGTCCATTTATTGGATTATATCAGTCAGAGGACCATACCAGCTGCCTTGGTCAGCTCAGATGCTGACAAGGCTTTTGACTGGGTTTCATGGACCTTTTTATGGAAAACAATAATTAATTTTGGATTCCCGGAAGATTTTGTGTCATTACTTCAATGTATATATATGAATCCCCCCAAGCTTACATTAAGATAAATGGTCAGTTGTCTTCTCCAATTCCCTTAACCCGTGGGACCAGTCAGGGATGTCCTTTATCTTTTCTCCTTTTTTGCCATATATATTGAGCCATTGGCTGAAGCAATTAGGAAACACCCTGATACACAGGGTATCCCCCTGGGAGGGTGGGTCTTCACCATGTCCCTGTATGCAGATGATGTATTACTGACCCTTATAGAACCAGAACAGTCCATACCAGCGATGTTGGACATATTACAGACTTTTGCTACGCTTTCTTGGTATATCACCAATGTTCAGAAAACAGAGATTTTAACTTTAAACTTTCCCCCCACACAAACTTTAAAAACTGTTTTCCCATCTTGATGGAGATGTAATAAAATTCGATATTTGGGGGGTGATTCTACCTTGGAATTGAGCCCATTTAGAGTTACTCAACTCTGAACCACTGATGCAAGACCTAGAGGGGCAGTTAAGGAATTGGGCCCATCTTCGTTTATCTTTTGTTTCTAAAATTGGCTCTATATATGTGACCATCTTCCCTAAGATATTATACTTTTTCCAAACCCTACCAATCTCTCCCTCCCAACACTGTTATACAGCTTGGAACAGAAGCTTATCCAGATTCTTATGGGTAGGTAAACGCCCTAGGATCAGATGGACATTGCTGCAGTTACCAGTAGATAGAGGAGGTATGAACCTCCCGAATCTTGTAGAATATCACAGGGCTATCACCTGTAAAATGATTATAATATGGCTCAGTGAGCACTATGAAGTACCATGGAAATTCACTGAATTCATATTGAATGACCTATTTGATTCCCAATAATCTTTGCACCTCTCACTGTGCCCCCAGTTTTTAAAAATGTTATGTTTGGAATGGGCCCACTTTATGAAATTGGTATGAAATAAGAGCCCAAACAACTTTGATACAGAATTTTTATTATTTTCGATTATTAATGACAGAACAGGAGTTTTTACCAGCGCAAATAGACTTAACATTTTGCAGATGGCACAGATGAGTTCTATCTTTTATTTACCGATTCTTAGATGTAAATGGAGTAGTTCCTTTTGCAACAAAACAGCAGGCCTATCAATTGCCACATCAGAAACATTTTAGATATTTACAGGTGAGGGCATTCCTGTTGCGAACAAACTCCCCTTGGAATACATTACCGAACCCGATGCCTCGCTTAATGTACCTTATAATTGAAGCTGTAAAGGGACACCAAATACCACATATTGTCAGTCTGGTCTACAAGGCCTTAAGAGACCACTGACCTGAATCCATGCTTAATACCCTTAAGGCATGGAATGGAGAATTGGGTACTGAAATGCCTTATGACAAATGGCTTGCGCCAATCCTTCCTTCGATGAAAATTTCTCAAGCTCCCTATTGGCGGGAGTTTTTTTTTTTATTTTTTATTTATGACAATTTCGGATAACACCTTTGTGTTGGAAGTGCCGTGTACGCTTCTTTAACACCCCTGATAAATTGACTAAATATTTACCAGCGAAATATGGTGAATGTTGGAGACAATGTGGGGAAAAGCGAACAAATACAGTTCATGTTTTCTGGAGCTGCTTGAAGCTCACAGTTTTGGCAAGAGGTGGGCACTAACTTGACGCAATCAGTAGACCCGGATTTAACTCTAACCTCACAATTGGTTCTGTTATATATTTGTAAAGAAGGTGGAGTTCCACCCAGGAAGAGTAAGTTATATCTATATTTAGCAGCTGTGAAAAAAGTGCTTACTCGCCTTTGGCGTAAGAATGCAATTCGAACACTGGCCCAATGGCACTTGGTAATGACTGAAATATACTTTCTGGAGTGCACCATTGCCACTCAGATGGGTAGAGCACAACTATTTGAGATATCCTGGAGACCCTGGGTATTTTATATAACACAACATGATGATTCATTTGTCCCATGAAGTAAACTGGGAGAGTGGTTTGGGAAATGAGCTATATCCTCGCTGATCCCCCGTAGATGTCGTTGTTATTAAATGTAATGTACAGTAACAGGAATTAAGGCATAAATGTCACTGTAAATGATTGCTAAGAAAGTATTCTTTCATATAAAGTATTGTACCCTGCTGTGTTGAACTAACAAAAATAAAGAATATAAAAAAAAAAAAATGTGCTTTACATATTTTTGCCAGGGTTATTGATATACATGTTATCATGGGTTGATAGAATTATCTAAAAGGTGGACCTTTTTGCATCCCCACTCAATGCAAAACTGCCGCTTTTCTGCTTGCTCCAGGGCCTGGAGTTTTCTGGTGAGATGTGTTGTCCTTATCTTGGAAAGGGAGATTCATTTATGCTGTCCCTCCCTTTCATCTGATTCAGGGAGTGCTAATCAAGCTCCAAATGAAGAGTGCTACCCTAATCCTGCAGGCTCCCACTTCTGGCCTCGTTGGATATAGTTCCCCTTGCTGCAACAGTTAGCAGTGGAACCCCCTGTGCAAAGGCTTGCTATCACAGGAACATGGCACCCTGGTCCATCCGGACATCAAGTCACTCCATCTTCAGGCCTGGCTTCTGAAGACATAGCCATTACGAGATTTGGAGTGTCCCTAATGGTGGCCATCGTTCTGGTGGCTGCCCGAAAAACTACCACTAGAGTCTCTTATTCCATGAAATGGAAGCAGTTTGCTTTGTGGGCCATTTCCCATCAGATGGATCCCTTCACTTGTCCAGTGAACCAGATTCTGGAGTATTTATTATCCTTGTCAAATGTCTGACTACAATACTCTTCCATCAGAGTGCTCTTCCAGTAGGGGCATTCTGGTGATTCCCAGAACGAGGCTGAGATCTGTTGGTGATGGAGCTTTCAGTGTTGCAGCTCCTGTGCTGTGGAATTCATTGCCTTTCAGGGTTAGGGAGGCCCCACTATAGATATCTTTAAGGCCCACCTGAAGGCCCTACTATTTTCGCAAGCTTTTTGGGATTAATTATGGAATTTAGTAGAATATGATTAATTACATGATAGGCCAAAAATGTTATCTTGTGTATATAAATATGTGATGTATTATATTTTTGATGCTGTATTTATTTATTTGTACAGCGCCCAGAGCCTCCAGGATTGGGCTTTTTTTAAATAAAATTTGTCTTGCCTTGCCTTGCCACTTGGCTGCCATTTCAGCTTTCCATGTGCATATTGATGGCTGTACTATGGCTCAGCTAGAGGTGGCCCATACGTTCTTGAGAGGCATCCTGCACTTGAAACCTCCCATCCACAACCTGTCCCGGCTTGGACCTGAATTTTATACTGGAGAAACTCACTTTGGCTCCTTTTGAGCCATCCGCGACTTGTGGCATCCTTTCGTGGAAAGCATTAGTCTTATTTGTCATTGCTTCTGCTCGAAGAATTTCTGAGCTTCAGGCTCTTATGTGTGAGCCTCCTTATTTAATTCTGACAAAGACGGGATGTTTTTGCATACCCACTTTCTTCCAAAAGTAGTGTCTGAGTTTACTGTAAATCAAACCATCCACCTGCCAATTTATTTTCTGGAGTATGCCAATCCAGGGGAAGCCTTGCTCCACACCTTAGATGCACATAGAATACTCGGGTATTATGTTCATCGCACGAAGGACTGCAGGAAATCCTTGCAGCTGTTTGTTTCCTTCACCCATGGGAAAGAGGGCATACCAGGTTCTAAACAGTGCCTGTACAAATGGTTTGCCAACTGTATTTGTTATAGGAAGTATGGTATGGAACTTCCTGATGGTGTTTGTGGCCATTCAGCTGGAGACATGGTCACTTCTGTTTCTTGTTTCAGGAATTTATCTATTGTTTTTCTACCTTGTCTAGTAGTGGGAACCTTCTGCTCTTTATTGGTTCTCCAGGAGGAGTTCCTCCGAGTATGATCTTTGGTGGGGAATAGAGGAGAGTGCGAGGCCACCCACATCTATATAGTGTAGGATGTCAACATCTGATGTCGTGGGCGGCTCCAGTAGACTGCTTGCAAAAAAGTTTCCATGTGATCCTGTTGCCTGATGGCTATAGTTCCATAGGTGTGGTGTGATAAAAGAGATTCTCTTGAAGATGTATTGTTATGGTAAGTTCTATCATAACTATAGTTTGTCTTACCTGATGATGGTTGTCTGAGGTTACCTGTGTGGTTTTGTCCTGTTGCTGCATGGGGTGGCGTAGGGAGTTAGAGTTGGCTATTGTAATGTCAAATTTCCCTACTTTGTGGCATTAAGTTGAACCTCAACTTGTGCATTAACAGTTTTTTGCAAAGAATATTTTAAGGCCGTGGTCGCGCTCTTATAGTTCGAGTTGAGTAGGCACTTTAATGTTAAACCCCACATTTTGCATGTAAACAACTTTACAACCATTTAACAAATTTGCATGACAATTTGCATGTGTGGTCTCTTAGGGTAGATCTCTGAATGCACCAAGTTTTGTTCCAGTCGGATGTGCAGTTTACAAGTTCTGGAGAATGTAAAAAGTGATGTTTCGCTCATTGGCTGCTGTTTTTTTCTTTGAAGTTGCCCACGGCTAAGCCCGTTTGCAGTCTTGGTCTGGAATTTTAAGGGTAGAAAGGGTCTAGTCCACAGATGTGCCTTTTGCTTGTTTGGTGAAAAAAATATTAATCTGTTTCGCAGTTATTTAATTTTTAAATTTTGACAAATTCCGTTCTGAACATGCTCAGTAAGCAGTTCAAGATAGCTGTATGAAACAAAAAAGGAATCCTGTTTTATATTGGAATAATCCTTTTTCGTTTGCTGCCATCTTGGTACCATTTTGTTTTTTATTATTTCAAAAGCCACAAAAAATGACATCTTGGAGAGAGCCCAACACATCTATATGGCTTATCGGGACCTCGTTAGGTGAATGCTGCACATAAATGTTGAAAAAATTATCTCCTGATGTGATTTTTGTTACATTTTACATCCTTTTTCATAACTATGTGATATGAAAAAGAATCTTTTTTTCGTATCATGAGCCACGAAAAAAGATCTTTTTTTGTGAAGGGAAAATCCCTCTCCCTTTGTCACATCTTATTCCCTGGTGTCTAATGGCATCCCCCCACCTTCTGATCACCTTGCTGTTATAATTGTATGTATTGCCCTGGTGTCTAGTGGTACCTCCCACCCTCCAGTCTTCATCTGATTTTTTTTCCTTTCCCTGGTGTCTAGTGGCACCCTCCAATCTCCATCTCTGTTAATTTAATAAAGTTCCCTGGTGTCTAGTGGCAACCTCCAACAGTCATCCCCATATTCATTACTGTTTCACTGGTGTCTAGTGGCACCTCGTACCCTCAGATCGCCATCCCCATATTTAGAAATGGTTCCCTGGTAGCACCCCCACAGTCTGATTGCCATCTCCTCATTTGTAAATGTTTCGTTGGTGTCTAGTGGCACCCCCACTTGCCAAATGCTGCCTGTGCCTGCAAAAAAGAAAACTGTCCTCTATGTTTTCTTTCTTGAAAAAGAAAACAATCCCTCGCCACTCTGACCCACCGAACACCACCTCCCACTCAGCACCCACCACCCCAGTACACCCCCCGACACACCCTCGCTCACCTGAACAGGTGACAGGGTGAACCCACTGTCCGATCGAAGACACGTCTTGCTGCTGGAACCGGTGACTGCAATATGAGAAACTAAGCTGAATGTGTTTTTTTGCAAAAAATGTATTTCAATGGGGTTTTCAACTGTGATGCATAACTTGGCCATTTTTGCATATTTTGATACCAGATTTTCAACATGACCTTTTAGGGATCCCACCTCATGGGCAGTGTCAGTGGAATTTCACAGATCCGGCCCGAAAGACAATTTTTTTGGTCGCTTGGGGAAATTCCCTTTTGGGTGGGATTTGACAGTGTTCATTGTCGTTGTTCATGAGTTTGGGTCATAAGAAGGCTATGTTGAAAATCTGGGGTCAAAATATGTAAAAATGGCAAAGTTATGCACGTGTTTCAATTTAACTACGTTCGCACGTAACTCCACTAATTTTAAATATTTTCACACCAAAATTTCAACATAGTAATTTTTTTACATCACCTCAAGAACATGACAGCTGTCATTTTTCAAATGCTGAGCAAAATGTGTTTTCTCACTTGTGGCATGGAATGACGTTTCGGCAGGGATTTGAAAATTCACAGCACAGTGTTCATGAGGTGGGGTAATAACAAGGCTATGCTGGCAGTTTGGTTGCTGATTTGGCTGAGATGCTTCCATGACAACATACATGTATGCATATATGGAGGGATGGGAGTGCAGGGGTCTCTTAGGCAAATGGGGATACGATTATACTATCTTAAAAAGTAAGGAAATTCTTCACAAAAAACTCTGTTAATGCATCAGTTAGGGTTAAAGTGACAAAAGTAGGGAAACGTGGTGTTAGGGTTCCCAACCCTAACACCCCTTTCACACCCTGCAGGCAGCAAACCAGGCGTGGGGTGTGCCTTGTGTTGAATATGGTGTTCAGTGTTAAACCCCTAGCTTTGCACATTAATATCTTTGGCAGTGTTTGACAAAATGAGCTGAAATTGTGCATGTGTTGTCTAGGAGGCAAGGTCTTGATCTGTGGACATTTTTGTGATGGCAGCTTGTGCAGTTTCTGAGATCCACATGTATCATTTTTCATAAATGTCCAACGTTTTTCCAATACTTAACATGTTTTTTTTTGCTCACTCCTACAGCCTACATACAATGGAACTTTTATCCCAAACTTGCAGGGGACATGTGTCATGTCCTAAGTTAGTGTATTTGATAGATCTGGTGAAAAAATATTTAAATGTTCCAGAGTTATAAGCTTTTAAAATGTAGTGTTTTTTTGACATGCACATGTGCAGTAGGGTTTTTGAGATAATGTTCTGGTGTGAAATTAAAAATTTAATTTCGCAAATGCACATTTTGGATTTCGCCCCACTTGTTTGGCAGGGCACCAAACATTTTTGTCCAACCGCCGTCTTGTTTTTTCCACGAAATAACAAGCATGAAAAATGCATAAATATTCTGTTATTTTAAAAAACAAACACCAGAACCTAGCTAAACTGGTCCTGTTTAGCTAGATTATGTTCTTAGTTTTTTTAAAATAGGAGCCACAAATACCTTTTCTGGGTACTCAAAAATCCCAGGTGCCCAGTTTAGCGAGAAGAGCCATTCCCCGCATTCTCTGTTTGAGAACAGTAGGAATTTCTTGACTTCTTCAGTCGCAGCTGGAACTCATGCTGCCAGCTGCAGTGTGAGCTGTAAGCTGCCGTTTCCCTAGTGTCTGGTGCCCCCCCCACACTCCATTGCCATCCCTGACAATGTGTCATGTTTCTCTGGTGTCTAGTGGCATCCCCCACCCTTCCGATCACTGTCCCTGTATTAGTGTATTTCCCTGGTGTCTAGTGGCACCCCCCCCACCCACCAGTTGCCACTCCCATAATAAATCATTTGCCTGGTGTCTAGTGGTCCCCCTGCCCGCCAGTCATCATCCCCATAATTAAATGAATATATTCCCTGGTGTCTAGTAGCACTCCCTACCTGCTGATCGCTGTTCCCATAATAATTTCCCTGGTGTCTAGTGGCACCCCTCACCTACTGATCACCATCCCTGATATATCATGATATATTCCCTGGTGTCTAATGGCACCCCCTACCCTCCCATTTCAGCCACAACCTGAAATGAAGAAAACAGCCCCTCAATGATTTTTCTTTTCCAAACCTGTAAAAAGAAAAGGGTCCCTCACCGATCAGCCCCTCCCCACCCCTCCCTCCCACTCAGCACCCACCACTCCACACTCCCAGTACACACCCAAACAGCCTCACTCACCTGAAAAGGTCCCAGGTTCAAGACCCACTATCCGATCGAAGACACTTCTTGCTGCTGGAACTGCCGACTGCAATGTGAGAAACTAAGGTAAATGTGGTTCAAAGTATTTCAATGAGGGTTTCAACCTTGATGCATAGTTCAGCCATTTTTGCATATTTTGACACCAAATTTTCAACATGACCTTTTGGGGACCCCACGTCATGCACAGTGTTGGTGGCATTCCACAAATCTGTCCGGAAAGGTGAATTTGCAGTCATTTGGTGAAATCACCTTTTGGGTGGGATTTGAAACTTTTCACTGCCCTTGTTCATGAGGTGGGATCATAAGAAGACTATATTGAAAGTATGGGGTAGTAATATGTAAAAATGACAAAGTTGTGCACATGCATTGAAATAGTGATATGCTTCTTGAAACTTTAATTGTAAATATTTTGCCCCCAAATTTGTAACATTGAAATTTTTTTACACCACTTCATGAATGTGACGGCTGTAATTTTTCAGATCCTGGCCAAAATGTGTTTTCGCCCTCTGGCGCACAATGGCGTTGTGGTAGTGCGGTATGACGTTTTTGTGGGGATTTGAAAGTTCTCAGCATGGCATTCATGAGGTGGGGCAATAACAAGACTTTGCTGACAATTTGGTTGCTGAAATGCAAGCGCAGGGCCTGGAGCAACATACTTGTACGCATCTGTGGATTTCCACAGGCAAATGAGAATTCGATTATACTATCTAAAAAAAGTAAGTAAATAATTTGTAAGTAAGGAAATAATTTGCAAAAAACTGTGTTAATGAACCAGTTAGGGTAACTTAACACCAGAAAAGTAGGGAAATGCACCTCGTGCCACGCCGGCAACCCGGGTTTGGGAACGAGCCCGGGTCGTCAGGGGGAGAGAGGACTGAGCATCCGGAGGACTGCTGTCCTTTCTTGAGGGGAGAGTCTCACGTCGTCCTGCTCGATGATTGCCGTCTGGTGGTGACTGGAGGGCAATACGAGTCGGGAGATGTGCTCTGACATAACCATATCAGTAGGGAGGGGGGTTGGGAGAAAAACAGGAGGAAAAATTAGCCTGGCAGGGCTCCATGACAGTCTGTCATGCCGCAAGCTGACTCCGAGTTCTGGATTGGGTTTCAAGGGAGGGGGCGCCGCCTTCCTGGCCCTGCCATGGGGGGCAAGCTGTGGGGGAAATGCCGGGTTGGCTGAAGCGCGACGGGATCCAAGAGAGAGTTCCCCTTTCGGAGGACCACAGCCCTGCCAGGGCTCAGGAGGAGAAAAAAGCTGTATGGAAAAATAAATTAGGGAAATGTGGCATTAGGGTTTTTCACCGAATGCGCTCACCCCCCCAAGCAGCCAGAGGAAAAACACTAGGGTTTTGGGTCTCCAGAGTCTTAGCAATCAGTGGTGGGGTCTTTCTTGGGGCTGTCAACCCTAACGCCCTCCTCCTGTGGGCCCTGCATGAAGAAAGGAGATCATGTGTGGTGTTGTTGCTCACGGAATGGGTGGGCATTAGGGTTGACAACCCCCAAGAAGACTCCACTACTGATTCGCCAAGACTCCAGAGACCCAAACCCTAATGTTTTTTCCTTTGGTCCCTGGGGGCTAGTGAGAAACCCTAATGCCACATTTCCCTACATTTGTGGCATTAAGTTACCCTAACTGGTGCATTAACAGAGTTTTTTGCAAATTATATATATATACTGTGTATATATATATATATTTATAGTTCTTGCAAAATTGTAACACATCAGTTACAGTTGAAACAACAAATGTGAAATGAGGCATTAGGTTTCAACCCTAACACCCTCCCAACCCTACCACCAGCCTGATTCACCTCCATATAATAACAGGCATCAGGGTGTGCGTTAGGGTCGCCAGCCCTTACTCACCCCATTCCATGTCTAAGTAAGCTGATATGGTACAGTATAGGAGAATGGGTGAGAGTTAGGCCCGATTCCCAGTGCACACCCCAATGCCTTTTGGTGTGTGGCGGGGTGGTATAGGGGGGGGTGTTAGGGTTCAAAACCCTAACACCTAATTTCTCTACTTTTGTTGCTTCAATCTTAACTGATGCATTAACAAAGTTTTTTGCAATAAATTTCCTTACTTTTTGAGAAAGTGTAATCTTACCCTTATATGTTGCACGGGGCCCCCCAGGTGCTGCACTCCTATGTATCCAGAAGTATATAGACATTGTAATTAACCCTTATTACTCCATAATGGTATACATTTTTGGGAGTGCAGGGCCCCTTTGGGCCCTGCTCTCCCACCTGTAATTAAGTGTAGAGGCATTATAATGAACTGTCATCTCGGGGCCCTGCACTCCCCCTATTGCATAATGGAGGTCCCTGCAGTCCCATTACTACATAATGATATCCACATGAGGGCCCTGTGCTCCCATCTGCCTATAACTGTGGAGATGCAACGCACGCCTAAAGACATTCCAAGTAACTCTTGTGCTGCAAATGGTGCAATAACTCAGTAACCATAAGAACATTTGAAAAAATTCCACCACAGCTGTAATCAAGGTCTGGCAACCTGCATCGTTGCTTAGTTTAGCGAAAAATCCATATCTCGAACTGTTTTCGAGATATAGGTGCCGAAAGGTACTGCGTCTGCAATAATGTTATCCTATGGGAAATTTCAAAACTTCAAAATCTTATAAGTATGGAAGCGACAAAAATGTTATCACCAAACCAGCAAAAATCACATCTCTGGGGCAAGCCCTATGTACCCTGAAAATTTCAGCCTGAAAGTCCTAACCATTTTTTTGTAGTGAAGTGACAAATAAACAGTATACTTTAAAAATCCTTTTTTTCGTGAGGTATCAAAATCCCTTTTCACGAGGCCTAAATCCCTTTTTGTACCATGCAGCTATCCAAAAAACTGAACTGAGCATGCTCAGAACCTGAAATGTTAAAATTGAATGCCTTTGGGACAGATTAATATTTTTTTTCACCAAAACAATGCTGGCTTGTTCTTTGGGGCACGCTCTTGCTACCCTGAAAATTTCAGACCAAAATTCCAAACAGTATGGCTGCAGTGCAGTGAGGAAAAAACAGTCAAAAAAGGCAAAACAAAAGTGACTTTTACAGTTTTTTCACTATACACAGCACAAAATGTGCAAATCCAATCAAAACAAAACTTGGTACGTCAAGAGATCTACCCCATGGGACAGTGCATACCACATTCCATGCAAATCTATTGAACGGTTGCAAAGTTATTAAAGTGCAAAATTTGAGGTTTAACATTAAGCTGCCTACTCAACCCTAACTATAGTGGCACTACCTCGCCGCTATAATATATCTGTAAATGACAGTGGCGTGGTTGCGCCATGGTATTTAGGGTTGAGCAGGGGTTTCTATGTTAAACCTCAAATTTTGCACTTCAATCTTCACAGCCGTTCAGAGGATTTGCACAAAAGTTTGCATGCGCAGTTTCGTGGGGTAGATTTCGTAACATTCTAGGTTTTGTTCCGATCGGATGTGTGGATTGCAAGATGCGGATAGCAAAACACGTAAAAAATTGCTGGGTCTTTTTTTCCTTTTTTGTCATTACCTTGTGCCCAGACGGTTTGGAATTTTGGTCTGAAAATGTCTGGGTAGAAAGGTCTTGGCCCACAGATGTGCCTTTTGCTGGTTTGGTGAAACAGTATTAAGCCGTTCTGAAATTATTAAATATTAAAATTTCGATTCTGAGCATTCTTAGTACAGTCTTTTAGATAGCTGCTTGGAATGAAAAAAAGAATTTGGTCCATATGAAAAAGCATCTTTTTTTGCATGGGGCCAATCCTTTTTCGAGAGGAAAAATTATTTTTTCATATGCCCATTTTCTTTTTACTGTTTAAACTTACAAACATTTAAAGTACATAAAAAAGAATGTCTTTCACACACCTGAACCTAGCTAAATAGGACCCGTTTAGCTAGATTCTGGTGTTCGTTTTTTTAAAGTTGCCAGAAATACATTTTCTGGGCTCCCAAAATCCAGGGTGCCCAGCTTAGCGAGAGGAGACATTCATCTGCATTCACTGTATGAGAACAGCAGGACTTGATTGAGTTATGCAACCGCAGGTGGAGCTTGTGCTGCTGACTGCTCTGAGAGCAGTGAGCTGCTCTTTCACTTGTCTAGTGGTGCCCCTCCCCCGCACCTTTCAGTCGCTGTCCCATTATGTCTCTTAGGGTTCCCTGGTGTCTAGTGGCACCCCCACCCTCTGTTCGCTCAGTGCTCCATTCTTTGGTTCCTGTCAATTGCCATATCCAGTTAGGCTAAAAACTTATTTGTAATAGGGATATTAAACATCAAGGTCTGCTTCCTACATGACTGCTAACTTTATTGTCTTAATCCTGATCTTCTGTTACAAGTCCGATAACATTCCACCGGTTTCTCATATCGTATGGCCACAAAAACAAGTGTGAATGCATAAAATCCCCATTGCTGAATATGCAATAAATGTCTTCTTATTTCCCAATGAAGTAAACATGTTTTTTAATCATGAAAGCCCACCAGGCAGCACTCCACACTACTTTGTTACAGATTCTTGTACCCCACCAGCTCCCAGATGTGCCTGCGCTACTGTTTAACAGTGAATAAATCACAGCTGGAAAAGAGGAAGAGCCAAGCTGCATTCCGGCATCAGCCATGGTGACTTTAGTGATATAACGCGTAATCATTTCCAGGCACTTACCATTTCTTTGTGCATTCCACCATCATCTCATGATAAAATGCCACAAACTGAAACTTGGATGCAGCTTACTGAATACCTTGATAACCATAACTTACTCTGCCCACAAAAGCACTCCACACTCACCGCTCTAGTTGATTATTCATCCCAACTATGTAACACCTTGAATAGTGGTCAGGCAGTTGGATCAGTCTTCATCAACCTTACGAAGGCTTTCGTCTCTGTTAATCACAATCTCCTCCTAAGTTGCCTTCTGTCTACAGGTCTTTCCCCAGATGCGGTACTATAGTTTGGCAGCTGCCTCTCTAACAGATCACAACGAATCAAAATTGGTGATACCCTATCTGCAGCTAAGGAGGCGCACCTCAGGGTTCCACAGGGGTCAGTCCTTGGTCCTTTACTCTTTAGCCTTTTCATCAACTCTGCCCCAATGGCTTGCTCAGCAAGCACAGTTCTCTGTGCTGATGATGCAGTGATCTCAGCTGCTGGCAAAGATCAACAATCCATCCCAACAGAACTCCAAAGCAGCTTCCATAAACTTGAATCTTGGTTTATGGAAAGCAAGCTACTATTAAACATCAAAAAAACAAAGAGTATGCTCTTCACCACCTCCCAAAGCAAAAAGAATACCAGCCCCTGCATATTCATAACCAAAAGGGTGAGATCTAGACCAAGTATCTAACTTCAAATATCTCGGCATTACCTTTGATAACATGCTCACCTTCTCAAACCACATTGACTCTGTTATCAAGACTGCAAATATAAAACTTGGTGTAATTTATCATCACAGACATTCAGTGACACCGGATGCACTCAGACTAGCCACCAGTAGCTCAATACTTTCTACCATTGACTACGGGTTGCCTATGTATGGGGCGGGCACAAAAAACTGCTCTTAACAGGATCAGCAGGGTAATAAATTGTGTGAATAAATTCATTCACATATCTGGACTGCCTTGTACGGTATGGGCTGCACGCCCATTGGCCCTTGCTCTGAACCAGTGGGCATGCAGCCCTACCGAGCTGTCAGTTGGTGGGCGGCGGGTGGCAGGCGGGTGGGTGCGTGCCGGCTGACGGGGAGCGGGTGGTGAGGCTCCATGGATGGGGTGGGGCCACTGGACCACCAGGGAAATTGGACTTTGGGGTGGGTTTGACTCTATGCCCACGATCGGGCTTCGGGTCCACTGGACGACCAGGGATATTGGTCTTTGGGGGTGAACTGCATTCTGCCAGCGTTCGGGCTAGTCGGGGACTCCGTTCTGCCCGCTGATTGGGCTAGTCGGGGGATTCATTACGTTATGCCCGCGATCAGGCTAGTCGGGGGTTCATTTACGGATGCCCGCGATTGGGCCAAGTCGGGGGTTCATTTACGGTATGCCCGCCGATCGGGCTAGTGGGGGTTCATTTATGTTATGTCCGCGATCAGGCCAGTCGGGGGTCTATTTACGGTATGCCTCAGTAATCGGGCTAGTGGAGGTTCTGCCCGCCGATCGGGCTACTGGGTTACTGTTATGCCCACGATCGGGCTGCAGGGGTGCACAGGGAACAAGTGGAGCACAGGGAACAAGTGGAGGGCCACCCACAGGTGGCAGCTGCTGTGTTGCGCCCTGCAATGCGGCAGCTCACCTGTGGGTGGCCCTCGACTTGATCCTTTTTTTTGGCTCAAAGTTGTGCAGGCGCAGGTAGGGGGTTGTGCCTGCACAGCTCTGCACAGCCAGCTGAATATCAGGCTGTGCAGTTTATGCATGGTTCCTCCCCCTCCGGTTGAGCATGCCTTCATTAGCATTGTGCTGTTGCTCAGCATGACTTGGGGGCCGCAACTTCCTCCTGCTGAATATCGCAGAATGGCGCATTTCGGACTTGCGCAGACGCAACCCTATTGTGCATGGCGCAACCCTTTTGAATATCCAGCCCACTGTGTTTAACTGCTGACTTTGAACCTGTTCAGAACTGCTGTTTTACTATTTCTAACAGAAGGGCTCTGTGTTTCCCTGCTTAATTACCCTGCTTAGTTCAACTGTGCTCAGCTGGCCCAGTGGCTGAGTGCTTTAGTCAGGGTAATAAATTGAGCTGCTCGCAAACGCGAGCACCACTCGGCAGAGGAAATAAGGGAAGATATAAAGGTTACTGATGTTTTAAAACTACAAATTGACACTTATATTTGTATAATCAAGTGTTAGAAACATTTTTAAGAATGGAAATGCAAAAGTGCTTAATAATGGTGGGTTGTGTACTGGGGCTGATGCTTGTGGATTCAAGTGTTTGGATCCTGGCAAATAATGTTGTGGGTAAGTTTGAACAAGGTAGATTCAAAGATAATTTTATATAGTCGAATCTTTTTTGTGAATTTAGACATAATATGATGATAAAATTAGAAGTGGTAGGGTTATTGAACAAAAGGTCACAGTATAGAATAGGTGGTTATAGTGTATCAATTCCTAACTTATGCCCAAATGTTGTATTGTCTTTTTTGTATTGGGGTTATTGTTAACGCTATCTGGGGATAGAGAAGTAAACCCAGGTCCCAATCTGTATGGTGATCACTTAATTTGGGGAAAGGGGGGCCTAAGAGTGGCACACTTGAATATTCGTAGCTTATTTCCCAAAAAAACAAGAGTTAGAGGCTTGGGTCTTAAAATACGAACCTGATGTTTTGAGTTTAACAGAAACTTGGTTAAAACCTTCAGTAACTAATGGTGTCTTGACCTTAGATGGTTATAAAACAGTAAGAAAAGACAGGGCAGGTAAAAAAAGGCTGGAGGTATACTTATTTATTACAAACAAGAATTAATTGTGTTTAAACTGGCGTTAAAGGTTGATTCCCCATTAGAGTGTGAATGGTTATTGATTGAGATAAAACAAGGGGATAATTATAAACTTTAAACATTGCACTGTTTATAATCCACCAAAATGTGCACGTAAAGGCCTTGAAGAGTTTTTACAATGTGTTTCAAATTACCAATTTAGTGGTGACTTTTTAGTGTTAGGTGATTTTAATATTCATTGGGACTCCTGTGATGCTTCTACTATGGAGTCCTTGTTGATGAATGCAGGTTTGTGTCAGTTAGTACAAACTTTTACACGCATGAACCTGAAGACAAATAATCATTCAGTTTTGGACTGGATTTTGACTAATAATCATGCTAAAATTATTAAGCTTGGAGTCTTACCAGATATTATCAGTGACCACCTGGCAATATATTGTACGTAGAAATAAAAGAAAATAAAGCCTCCCCCTAGTTTGATTAGCTATAGAAAGTATCCCGAAAATTTAGATGATGGATTAAAGTCTGATTTAAGAGATGTTGATTGGTCTTACTTGGATGTAATACCTTGCATAGAGTCTGCAGTAGATTACTTTACAACACAAATTTTGAAGTTACAAAATAAATTCTGTCCAATACTAACAAGGAGAGTAAGGGGAACAGTGAATAAATGGATTACTCCGGAGATGTTTAAATTGATGAAACAAAGAGATCAAGCATGGAAACAGTTTTGATTGAGTAAAAATATTAGTGATTTTCAAAGCTATCTGAAATTAAGAAATGAATGTAAGATAAAATTAAGGTTATGTAAATCTGATTATTATACAAAACAACAAGATCTAAATTTGTCAAATCTAAAAAAATTCTGGTCTTCAATCAAATCTTTGGTGTCTCCTCCCATAGATGTACAATCAGGTAAGTTCCTTGTTGAAGGAGTTACAATAAAAGATCCACAAGAAATAAGTACAGCCTTTTCACAACAATTTTTGGATATGGGTAAATATAGTATAGATAAGGATGATCAGGACTTAAAGAACACAGTTATAGCATCTCAAAATGATTTAATATTTCATTTTAAAGAAATAGAGCTCGATCAGGTACTGAAAATTTTGAAGAAATTTCCTTGAAAAAATGTTGGAATTGATGATATTCAGCCAAGGTTTTTGAAGTTAATATCTTCATACATTTATAAGCCTTTGACAAAAATATTTAATTTGTCCTTAGAAATAGGGATCTTTCCACAACAGTGGAAAAAAACTGTACTAAGACCAATTTTTAAGGGGGGAAATAGTAAAGATTTGGGGAATTACCACCCTATTTCTCTTCTCCATCCTTTAGGTAAAATTTTAGAAAAGATAACAGAGGTACAAATTAGTGATTACTTACAATTGACTGGGCTTCGGGCTCCTGAGCAGCATGGCTTTAGGAAATTTCATAGTACAGGAACTGCCTTGGCCAGGTTCACAAACCACATCAGTGAGGCTATGGAGAGGGGTAAGCTCACTGGTGCTGTTTTTGTGGACCTGTCCAAGGCATTTGACCTTGTTGACCATTTTGACCTTGTTGACCATCGCCTGCTGCTCAGGAACATAGCTGCCAAGGGATTATCCAGATTGTCATTAGAATGGGTGGAGAGTTATTTATCAGGTAGGGAACTACAAGTTCTTTATGAGGGTTCAGTGTCAAAGAGTAGAATTTTAGAAAAGGGTGTACCTCAAGGGTCAATCTTGGGACCCCTATTGTTTTCCATATTTGTGGATATTATACCAAATAAAATTCTTAAGGCTAAGACAATCTTATATGCTGATGATATAATGTTAAATAATAGCTCTCATTCATTAGACAAAATTGCCCAAGATTTGACTGTAGAATTTCAGAGTCTAGAAAATTGTTTGTTGGACTTAAAATTTTCATTGAATATTTCAAAAACCAAGAGTATGATATTTGCCTGTAAACAAAAGTTGGTTAAATTAGAGAAAATGAATATTTTTGGTAAAAATGGAACTGATTTGGAACAGGTGCAATGTTTGATATTTGGGAATGAATTTGGACTCAAATTTAACATTTTCAAATCATATATTGACTTTAACAAAATCAGTAAATCAAAAATTAGGGGTTTTATTCAGATAACAGAATGTGTTAACCTTACAAGCCAGGAAACATATAGCCCAAAGTATACTACTTTCTCAACTGAATTATAATTCATTTGTGTTGACTAGTTTGTCTAAACACGTGTTAAATAACTTAACAATGACTTTTCATAGTATTTGTAGATTTGTTTATAGATTGCCTTATAGTACACATCATTGTACTTTATATCAAGTTTCAGGGTTTCTACCGCCTAACTTGAGTTCCATTTACTCTCTTTGTTGTAAAACAGATAATGTATTGAGACAAAAAAGTCTCTCTCCCTTGTATTCTCTGATATCTGTAAGGGAAGCTCCGAGAAACTTGAGATCAAATTTTCTTTCTTGTTTAAATTTGAAAGTCACTAAAACTAAAATGGGTGCTCAAGCTTTTTCTATCCAAGCACCAAAATACTGGAATGATCTTCCAATTGAATTGAAAACCATGAGTAGTCATAATTTATTCAAAAAGAAACTGAAACATCATTTATTGAGTAGTTTGCAATGTCACTGCTATTTTAAATAATTTGTATTATATTGTTTGTCTTATATGTCATGTATTTGTATTCCTGTATTAAGTGAATGTAAAAGTTATCTTTTTTGTATAACATCTTGTGACTATTTTATAGTCTCGGGTCGCATATGAAAAAGGGCCTTGGCTCATATGTTTACCTGGTTAACAAAAGAAATAAAGAAAAAAAAACGTACTCCTCAGTAAGGCTGCTTGTCTTACTTTGGGGGCTACTCTCGACACCCACAACTGCTCGCTGTACCCTGAAACTGGGTCGCTCCCACTCCATCTTAGAGGGCAATACCAAATCTGCCTACATCTAAAAAAAAGTACTACTTGGACTGACATCCCCCACACTGGGCGGACACTTTAAGTTGGTCACCCCAACAAAATCTACCCGTAGTGCGGTCACTAACAAGATGGTGATTCCCTTCAAAAGGACGAAACTTGCCCCAGAACTCTATCCTGTATCAAGGACCGAAATGGTACAATGAACTACCTACTGACCTCACTGATACTACCAAGATTAGTACCTTCAAAGCTGGGCTCAAATCTCTCTTTGGCTCTAAAATGAATTGTACCTGCCTGCGTTAAAGTGATAGTATCTCACTCCCAGTTTTCCATTTACCTACCCCCACATCTTTCTGTATTTACCACTTTTTTCTTAACCCGCTCCTCTACCACCAATTACCTGATGATGGCCTCACTTGGTTGAAAGTTCCACCTCTCTCCCACCTCAGACGATGCTACCTCCGTCTGACTCCCCCCAGCCCCCTCTTATCTAATCAGTCTATCTGTTAATATGTACTAATTTGATGTGTATAAGTTAAAATTTTTACTATTACTGCCTGTGTATACGCTTCAATATTTTTCTTTTTTTTTTTCCTCTCTAAACCTTGTATTTTTGTAATGTTTGTTCAACACTGACGTGGAACCTTTGACAATGAGTCCTTGACTCAAAGGTATTAATCCTAAACTGAAATAAATAAATAAATGTTTCTCTACATGTTGCAGCCTTTTCCAAACTGAAGTCATGATCCAGTCTAAACTCGTTGGGTCTGATGAATTCCAAAGTATCTTGCTATAAATCTACAGGCAACATGCTAAGTAGTTTCGCCATCATCTTTGGGGGAAAAATTGCATTCCACTTTTGATAGTAGCCACGTTTGCTGGGTAGATGCATGGCTAGGAAAGAAAGTTACCCCGATCCCAGTTTTATGTAGTCATTCTTTTCTAAAATAATGTGGAATCTGCAGGACAGCACACCAAGACAAAAAGAAAAAAGACACTAAATGTTACTGCCATTAAGTTTCTGTGTAGTGTAAAAGCCACCCCTGCCAATTAGCAGTCTAGTCGCTTGAAGCCCTGGCGAGGATACAGAGCAGTGGGTAACTTTATGTGGCTCCAAATCCCTCCGACTTTCGCCTCTAGACTGGCTCACTGTAAATCAGGAGTGCATGGATATGTTTTTCTATGCGGTCCCTTGCTGCTCTGTCCTTTCCACCCCACCCCGACATCCCACTCAGCACCCACCACCCCACACACCTTAACTCACCTGAGCAGGTCCCAGGGTTAAGATCCACTTTCCAATTGAAGACACGTCTTTCTGCTTGAACCGCCGACTGCAATATGAGAAACTAAGGTAAGTGCAGTTCGATGTATTTCAATAGGGTTTTTGAACTTTGATGCACAACGTTGTCATATTTGCATAGTTTGGCCTTTTTGGGACCACACCTCATAACCAGTGGAGGTTAAATTTTGCAAATCAAGCCTGAAAGGTAATTTTGTGATCGCTTGGCGAAATGACCTTTCGGGCAGGATTTGAAAATTTTCACCACCTTTGTCCATGAGGTGGGGTCATAAAAAGGCTGTGTTGAAAATTTGGGGTTAAAATGTATAAAAATGCAAAGTTATGCGCATGCATTCAAATTTTACTACTCTCGCTTGTAACTTTGGTAATTTTAAAATATTGTGACCCCAAATTTTCAACATAACCATTTTTTTACACCACCTCATGAACGTCTCAGCTGTCTTATTTCAAATCCTGGCCAAATTCTGTTTTTGCACCTGTGGCACGCGGAATGACATTTCGGTGTGGATTTGAACATTTTCAGTACTGGGTTCATGAAGTGGAGTAATAATAAGAAGGCTATGCTGACAGTTTGGTTGCTGTTTTGCTATAAATGACCCCACAGCAATATATATGTGCGCATCTATGGAGGGATGGGAGTGCAGGGCCAAGAGGGCCCTGTGCTTCCACAGGCAAATTAGGATATGATTATACTGTTTCAAAAAATAAGGAAATTCTTTGCAAAAAACTGCATTAATGCAACATTTAGGGTTCAGACTAAAGGGACAAAAATGGGGAAATGTGGTTTTACGGTTTCCAACCATAATACCCCTGCCCAACCTTGAAGCAAATCAGGAGTACAGTCTTCCTTGGGGTTGTCAATAAGTGAGACTATAGCATTGACTATACCTGTCAGTACTGGAGCCATTTTCCCCCACTCAGTCTTGAGCAGCGGGGTGGGTGCAGGGTCCAGGACACATGTGGGCTTCTCTGCAGGAGGGGTTATTCCCCTCGCTCCTATAACGGCAGTGGTAAGGTCCCTCTTTAAGGAGTTGTTACATCCTGACATACCTGCCAGTTATCGTCCTGTCTTTAACCTTCTCTTTTTGGCTAGGGTTGTTGAGAAGGTGACTATGGTCTGGCTCAAGAGTCGTCTTGAGAAAAATTACCTCTGTGAGCCATTTCAAGCTTTTTGAAGCAGGCACAGCATGAAGATGGTCATGATCAGCGTATGCATTGATCTGTTTCTGGTGAGGAACCGCAGGGAGATCTGTCATGATCCTGTTACATCTTTCTTTAGCATTTGACACCAGGATCATGCAGGTTTGTTGACCAGACTTTGGGGGGCAGGCGCTCGGAGTGTTGTCTGGGGCTGTTTTAAAGTGGTTCTGGTCCTTCCTAAGTGTTAGAGAGCAGTCAGTAGTGTGCAGTGTTTGCTAATTGCAGCTGGTTGTTCTGGACTGTAGAATTCCCAAGATTGTGAGGTGCTACAGCATCGAGTTTCACAGCTATGTAGATGACACCCAGCTGTATGCGTCCTTTACTTCTGATGGGTCATCTTTAGTGCTGACATTAGAGTGATACTTGTTACATCCTGACATACCTGCCAGTTATCGTCCTGTCTTTAACCTTCTCTTTTTGGCTAACGTTGTTGAGAAGGTGACTGTGGTCTGGCTCAAGAGTCGTCTTGAGAAAAATGACCTCTGTGAGCCATTTCAAGCTTTTTGAAGCAGGCACAGCATGAAGATGGTCATGATCAGCGTATGCATTGATCTGTTTCTGGTGAGGAACCGCAGGGAGATCTGTCATGATCCTGTTACATCTTTCTTTAGCATTTGACACCAGGATCATGCAGGTTTGTTGACCAGACTTTGGGGGAGGGCAGAGTGTTGTCTGGGGCTGTTTTAAAGTGGTTCTGGTCCTTCCTAAGTGTTAGAGAGCAGTCAGTAGTGTGCAGTGTTTGCTAATTGCAGCTGGTTGTTCTGGACTGTAGAATTCCCAAGATTGTGAGGTGCTACAGCATCGAGTTTCACAGCTATGTAGATGACACCCAGCTGTATGCGTCCTTTACTCCTGATGGGTCATCTTTAGTGCTGACATTAGAGTGATACTTGGAGGAAATTGGGGTTTGAATGGCCTACAGTTGGTGTGCTGTAAACTACCAGGTCCAAGTTGCTAGTTGTAGGTTCTGAAAAACAGATAGCATTTGCGGTGTCCTGAATCACCCCTCCCGGGGGGGGTGACTTCAGGTGGCAGAGGAGACTCGCAGCCTGGGAGTAGTTCTTGATGGGCAGTTGACATTTGTCTCACAGGTGTCTTATGTAATCAGGAACTGCTTTTAACCATTTTAAAAATGTTGCCAGACTACAACTGCTGCCTGATTCTTCTGATTTAGCCACACTAATCAACACCCTTGTTTTCTCTTCGCTGGCATCGCAGATGGAAATCCAACCTCTGTGCCAGCGGGCCAGCCTATATTTCTTGGTTTTGTGAAAATAACTTTTGTGATTATTTATTTAGTTTTTATTTACCAAGTAAGTGCACTAGACAATAACAGTTGCCTATTTTCAGGCACGACCTGGGAGACTACAACAGAGGAACAGTAAAACAGGGGAAGTGACAAATTGGTTCAGTAAGAATACGAAGTACGGTACAACACTGAAAATAAGTCAAAGTACTAGCAGCAAGTTGGAGCACAGGAACAGGTAAACATTCAATGGGCAAAAATATGGGCCATATAACACATAGGGCAGAGTGTACCACTAACTGGATTGTATAGCAGAATTCATGGTCATTTGAAAACAGTAGATACAGGAGTAACACACAGCAGGTAAGGTGAACCCCTCCCCCCCAGTACCCAATAAAGTCCTAAGGGCAGGAACATACAGCAGCCTGAGAGAGGAAATAACAATATGCTTTTTTGAAGGTGTATAGGGATTCACACTGCTGGATCACAACAGGGTTTAGAGTCCCGGACAGTGGGGGCAGTGAACGGGAAGGACAGTTTCCCAAAATTGGTCTTAGTTTTAGGTACATGCAAGGATCCAGAAAATTAGATCTAAGGGGGTAAGTGTGGTTGCCAGGCTTAAGAAGTACAGACAGAGACGTGGGGGACTGCCTTTTAACAACAGAGTGAGCTAGACATCCCATGGCGAATTTCCTCAAGTCAGGAGAGAGTCAGCCTAACCTGGAGTGTAAATCACAGTGGTGAGTGTACTTATTAGTAACCAGGGCAGATATGCAGATATTGTTGTAGGGTACATCCAATTTATAAAGAGTTGTTCTAGGAGTGTGGATATGTTGTTCATTCACACTCTTTGGCACGACCCCTTCCACTTTAAGATGGAGTGGAAGTCTTCAAGCTGGCTCCTTCCACCCACCTGAGTGGTATATACCGCGGCTCTGCCCCATGATGCCAGATCTTCCTTTCCGCTTGAAGATTCAGGTTGCCTCCCTTGTGCTCACGCATTTTGTAGGCCCTGTCTTTCAAACCTTCAGTTATTCCGAAAATTCGCATAGTTCACATTAGCGATTGCAAGTTTACTGCTTCGATTATGGAAGACAAGTCTTTCCCTGGATTTTGTCGGTGCCCTTGCGGCCAGAAAATGTTGCGCACCGATCCCCACACCGCGTGCATCTATTGCCTCGGTGTCGACCATGACACCTCGAAATGCAATATGTGTCTCGCCTTTCATCCCAACGTCCTCAACGACCGTCTTGCACGCTTGAAGCTGGGAAGGCTGGAGAAACGGAACCCTCCGGTGAAATCCAAGGAGGCTCAGTGGGCGGTTTCCACGGCTGCTGGATCCGCCAAGCAATTGGAACGCATGCAAGCGTTCAAGGAGGAAGTAGCTCATAATGCAGAGACTTCTCGGAGCTTCTTTGTTCCACTCAACCTGGGCTCCACCTTCTCGGGTTCCTTCCAACAGTTGTGCCAGTCTCTCCCGACCAAGGGAGAGGTGCCTGTGAGCTTGCACTCCTCTCGATCCCGTAAGTGGGAGAAGGATCCAGGATCATCTTTGTCTCGACGGAGGCATTCTTGGGAGCGGGAGAGATCTCAATCCCAGGAACATGCGGTCTTGACCTCGGTCGAGATCACTTCTTCAGCTGCTGGCTTTTTGGCTTTACCGTCTGGTCAGTCGACTGAACTGTCGATCAACGATGTTGAAATCGTGATCGATCTGATCGATCCGATATTGCTGACTCCGGTCGATGATTCCCTTGATCGAACCCCTAACTTGGTCTTTCCAGATGACGAGACCCAATCTGCTGGGACTCCCATCAAAGAAGTGGTTCCTGATCCTTGGAAATCACCGATCTTGCCGGTGTCTCCTGAGCGACCGAGTCGGCCCGTCCGATCACGATCGAGGACTCTGTCTCCCTCGACTGACATCCCGAGAAAGAGACATAAACGTGCTAAAAAGAGGCGACGTCATCAGTCATCCTCTTCCTTCTCGGATGAGGAGAGGCTCCAGTGGAAACTCCGTTGGCGCTACAAGGACCTCATATGGCAACAGCTAATTTTGACTGGGCACAAGTTGACTCCAGCTTCCACACCGGCCATTACCTGCCTTTCACCTCCTAGGCTGAAGCCGACTCCTTCAAAGCCGATTAAGTCAGTTCCTCAGCCTGTGGAGCCGGCAAAACCACCAGTTCGGCCCAAAACACTCTCTCCACTGATTGTGGTGGAACCACTGCCCAAACAGCCTGTGGGAGGGGCTCCTTCCAAGGGAGATAGACCAGACACCGGGCTTCCCCGGCATTTGTCAGTCATGGTCACCCTGGACTGCCTTCGGAGAGTCGAAGGGGGACCTGGGTGGTCGGCCGTTATACCCAGATTCCTTGGATTCAGACATCACCAGCTTGCATATCATCCAGGTGATGATGAATCGACCATTGGCGCAGAGACGGAGGAAGGTCCCTCGTCTTTTCAAGGGATTCTTTGCCTCATCTCTGAATCCACAGGGATGCCCCTGGAGCCAATCCAGGAAAAGGTGGAGTACTCTCTTACGGTCATCCTTAAGAGAGGGGATACCCCGACAGAGGCCTTTCCTGTGGCCGAGGCTATTGTGGCCCCGGCCCTGGAACTTTGGCAGCGCCCTGCCTGTTGTCCAGCTCTGTCTGCCCACATGGCCTGCAAGTATGCGGTACCCATGGGGTCCCTTGCGGGGTTCACAGAGCACCCTTTGGCTGAGAGGCTGGTGACCGCCTCTGTGTTCAGGCGTACTGGCAGTTCTGCTGACACTGACTGACCTCCTGATAAAGAGTCCAAGCTTTTGGACCATTTAGCCAGGAAGGTCTATGCGGCTTCCTCCTTGGGCCTTCATCAGGCAAGTTCGGCCGTCATCATGGCACATTTCTCTCATGCCCTTTTAGGGTTGCTGGATGAGGTCCTCCCACATCTCCCCACAGACATGCAGACCATGGTCAAGCAGGTCCGGGATCAGGGCCGAGCTGTAGCCAAACAGCAGCTTCAGACGGCCCCGGACATTGGGGATTCTTGTGCTCGCTTGATGGCTGCCTCAGTTGCCTCTCGTTGCATGGCTAGGTTGAGGTTCTCCTCCTTTCCTGTGCATACTCAGCACAAACTAGCTGATGTGCCCTTCCTCGGGACTGACCTGTTCAGCCCAGGAGTGGCTGGTCACCTTCAGCACATTGAGCAGTCCAATGCCACCTTTGGTGCTACTTCTGCCAAGGGTTCTTTGGGCAAGAACCAGCAGAAGAAAAAGAAGAAGCCTTTTCATCATTCTTCCCCTTCGGCTCAGCAGTCCTCCTTTCAAGGGGGACAGCAGCACCAGCAACAACAGCAGGCTCAAGCTTGGCACCCCGGCCCAAGCCCGGACCCCAACAGGCCTGTAAAGGAGGCTGAGGTTCAGGTCCTGGAGCCTCCTCCTCCAAGCCTGCTCAGTGACAAAGTGGGGCTGTCAACCCCTCTCCCATCACCTCAGCTCTAGGCTCTGCCATTTCCTTTCTGCCTGGTCCATTGTCAATTCGGACAGTTGGGTTCTCAAAGTGGTCGGTCAGAGACTGCCTCTGGAATTCAAGCAGTACCCTCCAAGCCAAGCCCACGCCCCTTGGGAGGAAAGAGTATCTGCTCAGACCCAATTGGCTCTCCGAGACGACATTGCTCATCTCCTCTCAAGGAAGTGGTAGCTCCAGTGATGGATCCTCCAGCAGATCCAGGCTTTGTCTCCAGGTACTTCCTTGTGCCCAAGCGGATGGGGGACTGGGGTGCCCCATTCTAGATCTGCATGACCTGAATCAATATCTCAGGTCACACACCTTTCGGATGGTCACTCTGTCCCAGATCATACCATCCTTGGAGCGCAACATGTGGTTCTGTTCACTGGATCTGCAGGATGTGTTCTTTCACATCCCAATCCATCCATCCCATCAGCGGTTCCTCCGCTTCAGGGTCGAAGGGACCCTATACGAGTCCAGAGCCATGCCGTTTGGCCTGTCATCGGCCTCATGGGTCTTCACCAAATGCATTGCAGTGGTGGCGGCCCATCTCAGGCGTCGGGGGGGGGGTCAGGATTTGTCCTTACCTCGACAATTGGCTGCTAGCATGTTCCACCCAACAGGAGGTAGAGAGGTCCAGGGACCTGGCCTTCCAGAAATGCTCCCAACTCAGCCTCCTGATCAACTCGGTCAAGTCGGAACTTGTGCCTTCTTGGGTGATGGGCTTCATTGGGGCAGAACTTGACTCTCGTCAAGCCAGAGCTCGGTCCCGGCGGACAGGGCAGAGGTTCTTTCCTCCTTTGCCCAATCATTTCTGGTTGGGCGATTGCACCCTTCCTGGGACTTTTTGCGCCTTCTGGGTTACATGGCGGCATGAACCTCAGTGGTCCATTTGGGCCTGGTTGCACATGTGCCCCCTTCAATGGGAGCTGGCCACCCAGTGGACTCAGCGCCATGGTCATTTCGACCAGCTGATCACTGTAGCCCAGAAGATGTGGAACGCCCCTCAGTAGTGGACCGCCCCAGACCGGTTGCAGGAAGGGATCCCATTTGTCCTCTCTGAGCCGATGGTCGTCCTCATGACCAATGTGCCTCTCATGGGCTGGGGAGCCCACACGGGGGACAAAAGGGTCCACAGGCTCTGGACCCCTGAGGAGTCTTGATGCCACATCAACCTGTTGGAGCTCAGAGCAGTCAGACTGGCACTGTCAGCTTTTGCTCCTCAGCTCTGAGGTCAAGTGGTTGAAGTCCAGATGGGCAATACCACGGCCATGTACTACCTCAACAAACTTGGCGGCACACACTCCCATCTGCTGTGCAGGGAGGCGCTCTGCATCTGGACCCTCGTGAGCTGACTGGAGGCAGATCTCCTAGCCATCCATTTGGAAGTAGCCTCAAACCATCTGGCGGATGCTCTCAGACGTTTAGGCCAGACATCCCACAACTGGTCTCTGCATCCAGAGGTAGCTTACAGACTGTTCTCCACCAAGCTGAGGCTGTTTCATGTCTGCCCCCCTCAGCAGGGGTCACTGCAGGGGGATGCCTTCTTGAGGCCGTGGACCCCAGGCCTCCTCTGCTCCTTCCCTCGATTTCCCTTGATCCACAAGGTGCTTATCTTGGTGAGGAGGGACAAGGTGAAGGTGATCCTGGTAGCCCCAGACTGGCTACGCCAGTTCAGGTATCCAGAGCTCCTCATCCTCAGCTGCAGGCCGCCGAGCGGCTTCCAGCATGCCTGGACCTGATATTACTCAAGCTGGGGAAGGTATTCCATCCGGACCTTCAATCCCTGCACCTCACAATCTGGTACCTGAGCGGCTAGAGTTCCAGGCTTTGGGTCTTTCCGAATATGTCTACACTGTGGTGAAGGCATCCAGAAAGGATTCAACCAGGAAATGTTATGCCTTCAAATGGAAAAGGTTTTCCATTTGGTGTCAGGGCAAGGGCCTGAACCCTTTGTCCTGTCCAGTGGCTAATATTTTCGACTACCTTTGGTCTCTCTCCAAAGGGGGTCTTCGGTCATCGACCCTTAGGGTGCACCTGGCAGCCATCTCTGCTTACTGGGTGCAGGCCAGTCAGCTGATGGTGGTGCAGGAGACAGTGGTCAGGCACTTTTTTAAAGGCCTGGATCACACATCCCTTCCAGTGCGTGAACCTCCACCTCCGTGGGATCTACTGCTGGTACTGGCAAAGCTCATGGGCAAGCCATTCGAACCAATGCACAAGTGTGCGTTGTCACACTTGTCGTGGAAGACGGCCTTCCTGGTAGCTGTCACGTCTGCCAGAAGGACAGGGGAGCTCCAGACACTTTCGGTGGACTCCCCTTGTCTGGTCTTTCACAGGGACAAGGTTGTCCTATGCCCCAACCCGAAATTCCTTCCGAAGGTGGAGTCAGAGTTTCACCTTGACCAGGTGTCAACCCTGCCGGTATTCTAGCTTAATTACACCTCGGAGGCCGAGTACAGGCTCCATACCGTGGACCTGAGACGAGCCCTCTCCTATTACAAGGAGAGGACCGCAGAAATTCGGGGAGAGGTTCACCAGCTGTTTGTCACCTACACTGAAGCCGCTTCTGGCAGACCTGCAGCCAAACAGACTATTACGAGATGGATCACATCATGCATAGGTCTGTGCTACGAGTTGGCGGGCAAGGAGCCTCCCAGAGGGATAAGAGCTCATTCTACCTGCCATACTGCTGCATCGGTGGCTGCATCCAAGGACATCCCTATCTAGGAAATCTGTTGGGCTGCTACCTGGAAGTCAGCAAACACCTTCATCACCCACTACCACATCGACCTTGAGTCACGCCAGGATGTTGGTTTTGGGGCCTCAGTTGTCCAATCTCTGTTCCCTAAGTAGGGGGTGTGCACCTTGCCTCCCTCCTCCCAGAGAACTGCTAGGAGTCTGCCAAAGAGTGTGGATGAACAACATATCCACGCTCCTAGAAAAACAGGTTACTCACCTGTAACAGTAGTTCTAGGAGTGGCATATATTGTTCATCCACACGGACCCACCCGACCTCCCTGGCTATGGACGCACAACAGCTGGCTTCCAGTAGGCTAAGATCTGGCATCATAGGGCGGAGCCAAGGTATATACCACCTGGGTAGGTGGGAAGAGCCAGCTTAAAGACTTCCGGTCCATCTTAAAGTGGAAGGGGGACGTGCCAAGAGTGTGGATGAATAACATATACCACTCCTAGAACTACTGTTACAGGTGAGTAACCTTTTTTTTTTTTTTTTTAGGTAGACTGCCACTCCATATGTCAATAAAGGGAATAAGATGCCTTGGGCAATAGCAGTAAGAGCAGCAGGTGTCAGGCAGTCAATGATTTAGTACAAGAGTCGAAGCCTAAACAGAAAGAGGGGTGTTATTCATTCTTAACCTGGGGCGGAGCCAAATAACATGGCTTGGGTCTTGGCAGTGTTCATGATGAGCTTGTTCCAGTGGAGCCAGGATTGCATAGATTTAAAGTCAGAGGAGAGGATTTAATTCGGGGATGCTGTGAGAGCTAGGTTGTCAGCATAAAGGATGGGGTGCAGTGACTGAGACATTTATTGATGGAGTTAATATAAATGGAAAGAGGAGGGGCCTAGTATGGAGCCTTGGGGGACTCCAGTTTTAGTTACAACTGGGTTAGACAGGGCATGGCCAAATTTTACTCTTTGAAATCTATTACACGGATAGCTGTTGAACCCGGGGGGGGGGGACACCCAATGCATCCAGTTTTTTTATTTAATAGAGTGTGATTGACCAGGTCATAGGGCTTGATAAGCAGGGATCAACCTTAACTTTTTTTTTGCACTAGCCAGCTGGGCTAGTGAACCAGACATTGCACTAGCCCACAGAAGTTTGCAATAGCCTGCAGTCAGTATGGTTAACAGTGATTTGTTAAACGAAAGGCAAATAAAATCACATTTGTTCTATCAACAGTCTGGACACCTGCCAACTGATTTTTGCACTGCACCTTTAACTGCAAACCGCACATACACTATCTCAGCTTCTGTAACTGGAGAGTCAGAGGTTCTGTCATTGAAGACTGAAATGAACTTTGTTTCCATAATTTTTTCTTGTAGCGTCATATGTTCAACCTCAGCTACATAGTGGATAAAGTTGCAGGCATATTTGTCGTTCTGATATGCTGAACTGATATCTAGCCCTTTCATATCATCAAGGCTGCACATCCACACAAAGTCTGTGAAAGGATGTCCTTTCTTAGCAGTTGCATGCTATATGTGAAACAGTTTATCCAGATGGTTAAACATTGCTTCATTCATGTTCTTCAGCATTCCCTCCACATTACTTGTTCCTGGAGTAGCAGTGCTGGCATCCTCCTTTTCCTTTGCCCTAGCATGAGCTTCACTGATATTATGGGATGAGACAAAGTCAAGATGGAAATTATCTGTACCAAAATGAAAATTATGGTTATTGCCCGCCTTACCCAACTGTATTTCATGTTTGATACACAAATGGCAGAACATCAGATCTTTTGCACCATCATACCCCAACCAGTCATAGTTTTCTAGCCAACATTGCTGGAACCGATGACTTCACTTTGTCTTTTTGTACTCATGATCTTTTATTTGTTTGTCTTCATCAGCATGCTTTCTATTAATATCAGCTGGGTTACAGACTTCTTTAATAGATTTCCACATTTTGAGATTTGTAGTTAATAAAGTTGTGACATGAAAAGTGTGTGTATGTGTCTTTTTCTTCCTTTTCCCACCCTGGCCAACAGATCCCAGAAATGCTTGATTGTCCCAGTTCTATTAAAAAATGTTCACCAATAAAAAAAAAATAAAAAAAAGTAAGGATAAATTCAACAGCATCAAGCCTATACTGTTTTTTTATTTATTTTTATTCTTTGGCAACCAGGTAACTCCCATTGGGCACAAGACGTACTAACAGGGGTGGCCCAGGAACACAGGGCATTTAAGGCCCTGTTCACACTGTGGAACGCAACAACACATGTCAAGCAATCTTTTAAAAACACGGATTAATGCTTGCTGTGTCAATGCGACCGCACTGCTAAAAGCGTGTTCTAAACCATGTTGTCTCCTTCTCCTGAACCATGCTACTGTGTCTTGATTGTCAACCTGGATCCCAATTTTTCACCGTTGCGCTTTCACAGGGCAGCTGGGATTGAGCCCCACTGCATCCTGGAACAAGCTGAGGGAAGTCGTATTGTCCTGTTTGCACTGCCGGTAAGTTCGATTTAAATCCTGAACCATTCTTAAAACCGTGCTCAAGCCTACCTTGAATCAGGGTTTGAGCACGGTTTCTTAAAATGGTTCAGGAAGCATGTTTAGTGCAAATGCAAACCGTGCTTTGGGGGTACTTAAAACATTTTACCATAGATAAAATGTTTTAAGTACCCCAGTGTGAACAAGGCCTTAGTGACTTGCTTAGGGTCACACAGTGTACAAGTGGAGGCTGTGGGAATTTAAACCCAGATCTGCTGGATGTACGAAACCCATTCACAACCTATTGCTCTCTCTGTTAAACACTCTCCAGTTTTCCTTTCCATGACAGCCATGTATTCTGATGTGCCTTGATCACCTTTTTGATAATTGAACTATCAGTACTTGTGGTATCCTCAATACTACACTGTGTTCCCTTTTACCTCATCAGCTACTGCTGTTTCTTTTCAAATGTCTGGCAGAAACAGCCATCACAGAGGCAACAAGCCTTTGTGTGAAGCGAATCAATAAAACAAAACAAAGGAAAAAACCTTTATGGTTCTCAAAAGACGTGGCAGGGAAGGTTAAGGATAAAAGGATAGCATTCAGGAAATATAAGGAAACACAGAAGGAGCAGGACAGAGAACTTTATCAGTTAAACCAGAAGGAGGCAGGGAAGGCAGTCAGAATAGCAAAGGCCCAAACCGAGGAAAAGATAGCCAATTCTGTTACAAAGGGGGATAAAACCTTTTATAGGTACATTAGGGAATAAAGAAAGACCAAGGGAGAGATACAGAGACTTAATAAAGGAGAGGGAATGTGGACAGAAGGTGATAGTGAAAAAGCAGGGATACTGAGCAAATATTTCTGCTCAGTATTCACAACAGAAGAGGAGGGGGAGGTACCTAAACCAAACAAGAGAAACACTCTGGATAGGGAGATCGATACCAGTCCATTCACAGAAGATAGGGTTTTGAAAGAACTCTTGAAACTGAGGGTGGACAAAGCAATGGGGCCTGATAGGATTCACCCCAGAATTCTAAAAGAACTAAGGGTAGAACTAGTGACACCACTGACTACTCCCTTTAACAAATGGGAGGATGGGTGGTACCTGAGGACTGGAGGAGGGCGGATGTGATTCCACTTCACAAAAGTGGGAGCAGGGCAGAGGCAGAAAACTACAGACTGGTTAGTTTGACCTCAGTGGTAGGGAAAATGGTGGAATCACTTCTGAAGGAAAGAACTGTTGAGTACCTAGAGGCCAGTGGGGCAGAGGACCTAAGGCAGCATGGATTCACAGCGGGAAGGTTGTGTCAGATGAATCTAATAGATTTCTTTGACTGGGTGACCAAAGTAGTAGATCAGGGAGGGGCTGTGTATATGGCCTACCTAGATTTTAGCAAGGCATTTGACACAGTCCCACACAAAAGATTAATATACAAGTTAGCCAGCTTTGGAGTGGGTCCCAAGGTGGTAGCCTGGATAAAAAATTGGCTGGACAACAGGACACAAAGGGTAAAAGTAAATGGAGTTCACAGTGAATAAAGGAGGGTAACTAGTGGGGTACTGCAGGGTTCAGTACTGGGACTGATCCTCTTTGTCTTTAGAAGTGACATTGGAGAGCACCTGGAAGGAAAAGAATGTCTCTTTGCAGATGACACAAAGATCTGCAGCAGGTTTGATGCACAAGGTGGGGTGGAAAGGATGAAAAGGGACTTGGCAAGGTTGGAGAAATGGTCAAATGTATGGCAGCTCAGATTCAATGCAAAGAAGTGCAAGGTGTTGCATCTTGGTCGGGGAAACCCTAAACACAGGTACACCCTGGAAGGGGAGGCGCTGGAGACCTCAATAGGGAAAAGACCTAGGGATCATGGTGGATGCATGTATGAATAACTCTGAGCAGTGCAGGAGAGCAGCTAGCAAGGCAAACAGGATGTTGGGGTGCATCGTAAGGAGGATCACCTCTAGGAGCAAGGAAGTGATTCTGCCACTGTACAATGGACTGGTTAGACCACACCTTGAGTACTGTGTACAGTACTGGAGACCACACTTAAAGAGGGACATACAGCTCCTAGAGAGGGTACAGAGGAGGGCAACAAAGATGATACGAGGGCTAGGATTTGACGTATGAGGACAGACTTAGGAGCTCTGCCTGTTTTCACTGGAGGAGAGGAGAGACAGGGGACATGATTGAGGTCTTCAAGTACCTCAAGGGAATAATAGGGTAAACATGGAGGGATCTTTAGACTAAAGCAGGGAGGCATCACCAGAGGCATGGTTTGAAGTTGGAAGGTGGAAGGGTAAGGGGGAAAGAGGAGGAGGTTTTTCACTGAGAGGGTGGTGGACCCTTGGAATGCACTGCCTGGTGAGCTGGTTCAGAGATCCACAGTGGAGGGCTTCAAGAGAGGATGGGACAGACACAGAAAGTGGATGTATCAGATGATGTCCTGTCCCAGGGGGGTGGGGATGGATGATACGGGTTTCTGGAGCACAAGGGATGGGAGGGTCTCGGCACCCAACTAAGGATCTAAAGTTCGAGCAGACTCGATAGACCGTAAGGCCTAATCTGCTGGCAAATAGTATGTTAGTAATGCACCTGGGGAAACAAAAACCCAGGGGAAGGGTAAACAGTGGGAGGTGAGATACTAACAACAACAAAAATCAAAAGGAACCTTGGAGTAATTATATCAGATGACCTTAAGGTGGGCAAGCAATGTGAGAAGGTAGTAAGGAGGGCTGGGGGGATACTGGGATGCACAGGGAGAGGCATCAACAGTAGAAAACAAGAAGTTGTTATCCCTCTGTACAGACAGTTGGTGAGACCCCATCTGGAGTACTGTGTGCAGTTCTGGAAACCCCATCTCCGCAAAGACATAGACAGAGTGGAGGCTGTTCAGAGGAGGGCAACCAAAATGGTGCAGGGTCTGCACCAGAAGACATATGAAGAAAGACTAAAGCAGCTTAATATATATACCCTCGAGGAAAGAGGGAGAGTGGGAACTTGATAGAAACTTTCAAGTACATCAAGAGAATTAACAAAGTCCAAGAGGATAGCATCTTTCAGAAAAAGAGACATGCAAAAACAAGTGGGCACAATCTGAAGATAGAGGAGATGACTCAGAGGTAATGTTAGAAAGTATTTTTTCACGGAAATGGTTGTGGATGCATGGAACAGCCTTCCTGAGGAGGTTGTGGAGTCAAGAACAGTGGGAGAATTCATTATGCATGGAACAGACATAAAGCAATTCTAGTGGAGGGTAGGAGGAAGTAAGCTGTTTGTTAACTAGAATCTGCAGCTTATCCATCAGGTAGGGAAATGGGCAGACTAGGTGGGCCAAGCGGTCCTTATCTGCTGTCAAATTCTATGTTTCTGTGACATCACATTCCGCAGTTTCAGACACACCATTCCATGCTATTTATTCTAGTGGCCTGTAAAGGTGTAGCTAATCTCACGGAATGTTAAGGTTGGTAGTGCAAAAAATAAGAGCAGCAGCTGCTGAGGACTTAGGAGAGAAATAATCAACACAGTTACAAAGGCAATAAAATGTGAAAACTAATTTAAAAAAGTGGGTCTAAAACATATGAGAATATAGGAAAAACAAAAAGGAACCCATTACAGCATATAAAGGTGTAAAAACTGTTTCCTATTAAGGCAGTAAATGACCATACTTAAAATTCAGATTTGAAATGATTAGGTTGATTTACTGCTAATGGTCTTAATGGCCATACTTTACACCTCCTAGACCTAGACAGACTGGTTTTACAAACAAAGGCCAGTGACTAGTGACATCAGAACTTTTTTTGTAACCTGGACATGCATGCAACAGTGAATGATTTCATACAATCAGTTTTAATACTATCGGAGCACTCAAAATGGCCCAAAAACTGGACTACATATAATAAAAACTGGATGATCAGATAAAGACCCTGAAACCGGATTATCCGGTCTACAGCGGACAGGTGGCAACTCTAGAACTGTGCTGCTCCTAGACACAGTCACAAATCTGCCTGTCATGAGTACTGAGCTAAACAAGGAAAGGATCTTTGCCAGCAAAAAAAAAGGTAGTAGTTAGTATAAAACAAGCATTTGTCAATGCCGAATGTTGCTTGCTTCTATGTGCTGTTTAGGTATTTGGAAGTCATTGGAGTGCAAATATTGAAAATTCTCGATCTCATTTGAAAGGCATGAGGAACTAGTAACGCACACCGTGAAAACAGTCATTTTTAGGAATTTTTTCACCAATTTTTCAACACAGCCATTTTAAGACCTCTGCTCATGAACAGTGTCACTGTGATTTTCTTAATGTGTCCCATACATTGAGTTCAGACAATCGACCGCGCCATTGTGCGCCTACATGGGCGGAAACACGCTTTTGGGCAGGATGTGAAAAATTACAGCTGTACTGCTCATAAGAGGTAGGTAAAATGTCAGTGTTGAAAAATCTGGAGTAAAAATATTGAAAATTTGCAAACTTATGAGCCGCAGTAGGAACTGCGCGCAACGCACGCCAGAAAACAGTCATTTTAGAATTTTTTCACCAAATTTTCAACATAGCCATTTAAGACCTCTGCTCATGAACAGTGTCACTGTGATTTTCTTAATGTGTCCCATACATTGATTTTTGCACACCGACTGCCCATTGTGCGCTACATGGGCGGAAACACATTTTGGGCAGGATATGAAAATGACAGCTGTACTGCTCATAGGAGGTGTGGTAAAATGGCAATGTTGAAAATCTGGGTGAAAATATTGAAAATTAGCAAACTTCACGAGTGCGGCGTAGGAACTGCATAACGCTACTAAGTAAACAGTCATTTTAGGAATTTTTTCACCACATTTTCAACATAGCCATTTTAAGACCTCTGCTCATGAACAGTGTCACTGTGATTTTCTTAATGTGTCCCATACATTGATTTCACAGACACTGACTGCGCCATTGTGCGCTATATGGGCGAAACGCATTTTGGGCAGGATGTGAAAAATGACAACTGTACTGCTCATAAGGAGGTGTGTGGTAAAATGGCAGTGTTGAAAATCTGGAGTGAAAATATTGAAAATTGCGAACTTACGTAGCATGCGAGGAACTGCGCAACGATGTCAGAAACAGTCATTTTTAGATTTTTCCACCAAAGCTTCAAAATAGGCTTTTGAGAGCCCATCTTATGAGCACTGGCAATGTCAGCTGTTAAGCATTCCGGAAAGGTGATTTCCGCGCAGTGATCAGAAATCACCCCTCGGGTCCACTGACCATGACAGTGACAGCACTCATGAGAAGGGTCCCAAAACCCCATGTTGAAAATTTGGTGCAAAATTCAAAAAATGCCTGAGATATGCAATAAAGTTGAAAAAACCCTATCTATCCCATTATACAGCTTACCGCATTTCCTCAGTTCGCGGTCGGCTTTGAAGAGTGCAGACGTGTTCCCGGTCCACCGATGATCGTCGTGTCGAGCTCCGGAGGTAAGTATGGGGTGGGGGGTGTGGGAGGCAGGTGCGCAGTGGGTGGGTGCGGTTGTGGAGGGGCAGGAGACTATGTAGGACCGTTTTTATTCACTAGTTTGTTTTTTTTTTTACAAAGACGACGCTGGACGCTTGCCACGCTGGGGTGGGCCCAGCGTGGCAGCAGGAAAAGCTGTTCAGGGGACATGGAGCTGACGGGGATTGGGCACCCCGTCGGGCTAAAACAAGATTTGCCACGCTGGGGTGGGCTCCCAGCGGCACCGGAAAGCTTTTGGGGTGCAGCCTTGAGCCGACGGGGATTGGGCACCCCTGCCGGCCATACAGTTTGTGATGGAAGTGATCAGCACGTTAATATGCGAGGCTTGCGCATGTGTGTGTGGGGGCTCTGCTCACTGTAGCGGAGCTCTCCCTTTGAACTGTATGCCACTGCATTTTCAGCTTGTCATAGACAGCTGCAGCAGTGATTGGGGAACTGGGGCCGCGCCTGCAGACACACTGACTGCATTGGAAGACGGGCCGACACACCTCCGAAAACTCAGATGATGGCACTATGTTTCTTGCACATGTGTGCAAGCAACATAATGAAACAGTTTGCAAATGCATTACACACCGACATCTATTTTTTTTCATTTCACTAATGCTAAGGCAGCGCATAGTTAAACCTCCATGAAAAGGACCTGGTTAAATAAGTTATATTTATGTATGTATTTGTTTATTTATTTGATACCCGGGTTGAGAATGGAACTGCAGCTTTCCACAAGAGGAATTGCACTAGCCCAGCCGGGCAAGTAACAGAGATTCTGCACTAGTACCGGGCTAGTAAATGAATGTTAAGGTCGACCCCTGTTGATAAGGTCAAGGAAGGACTGCACCTGTAAATTCATCTCTATCCATAACAGTGGAGGAGATGGAGAGGAGGGTGGTGGTAGTGCTGTGACCCTTATGAAAGCCATGTTGTGCAGGAGAAAGGTTATAAGTGTTACGGTATTTGGTCAGTTGGGAGGCAGCTACCTTTTCAAGAAGTTTCTTCCATATGGCAAAGATGGTTTTATATTTCTTGTTTTTGTGAAAATTGCTTTTGTGATATTTCAGGCTGAAAACTCAAGGCATGTGGATTTCCTGGTCCTAAAGTGGTGGGTTTGAAATTTTTACTGCTCCTCTGAATTTTCTGACATATGTTTGATCAAAATGTGGTCTTTATTTTAACTAAAAATGAAAATTTGCACAGTTATGAATCACAAATGGAAAACCATAATTATGGTTTCGTGAACATAGCATTCTTGGTATGTCAAACTGCTTTTGTATGGGCATTTTGCTTCTGCAGGCCAGTGGACTCTTCTCTTGGTACATGGCCCAGAGGGCTGCATGGAGGTGCTTCTGCAACCCCACAGATGCTTTCCTTGGGCCATGTGCATTTGCATCGCTAGTGCCACTGGGACCCTGTCCTTTCCCAGACCCATGGACTCTTCTCTTTGCTCAGGACACTGCACATCTGTATCCATAGGTGCACAGGGCCCTATGTATCCACAGCCCCACAGATTCTTCCTTTGGTTCAGGGCTGGTCTGCACCCCATAATGCCATGGAAGTACAGGACCTGGAGTGCCTAGTACTTCTGCAGCCCCATGGACTCTTCTCTTGGCACAGGCTCCTGAGGGCCATACAACGCCTGCATCATAGCTGCATGGAAGTGGAGGTCCTGGAGGGTCATGTGCTTCTGCAGCCATATGGATGCTTCTGTTGGGGCCCTGCACGTCTGCACCTCAGTACCACAGAAGCACTTCCGATGCCCCATGGAATCTTCTCTTGGCGCAGGGCCTGTAGCCGCATGGGGTCCTGCCCGTCACAGCCCCACTGATTCTTCCTTTGGTGCAGGCCAGACAGTCCATTTTCTTGGTATTTTTCCAGCATGCACCCCCCTGATGCCTTGGAAGAGCATGGCCCAGAGGGCCCTTTGCTTCTGCAGACTTGTGGTCTTTCTCTTAGTGCAGGGAATGTTTTCTTGGCACAGGGCCCAGAGGTCCATGCACATCCTGGCATGGTAGTCTTTGTCAGCCAGTGCTCAATGCCTGCAGGGACCAGCATGCAGCCAGTTAGACCTTTGTCTTGGTGCAGGGCTCAGAGTCTATGAATGATTTTATGCTTTGTTATACATTATCTTTTGCTTCAGGCAGGGCCTACAGAAAGTTACAACTGATTCTGTTGGCCACTTGGCAAGCTATACTTCTCTACCTTCAAACACTATAAGCCTACAGTATCATGCATGGTGTTGAACCTGTACCTTGTGCTTCAGACAAAAGGCAAGGGGCTGAGGGGATGGGGGTTGGGATTAAGATTGCGGCTGGCAGTATAGCCTAGCGGTTAGATTAATGATCTGTGAATGAGCTTGTTACATCCAGCAGACCTGGGTTTAATTTCCACAACCTCCACGTGCATACTGTGTAACTCTGAGCAAGTCACTTAACCACCCCAGTGCTTCCGGGGTTGCCCCTGAAAACAGGTACTTGTGCCCAGTGGGCCTTACCTGGTTACTAAAAGAATAAAATAAAAATGAAAAGAAATACGTTCTATGAGACATATGCAGTTGTATGTTTTCCAGGTGTGTCACAAATAAAAATCTAATTTAAAAATATGATGAACACTGCAATGGTGAAGTTTTTCTTCTACTTAAATTTGGTTTTCATTAGTAGATTATCATCATGACATGGCTGTGCAAAGAGCAGGATGTGTTGCCCCTTTACCAGCTTGCATTGCTCTTTCTTGTAACCAAACTCCAGTTACATTTCTGTTTGCTGAGCTTTAATTTCAGTAAGTGGGTAGTTTGGCTGTCTGCAAATTAAGCAGTGATATTTAGAATGGTATACAATTATTTATTTTTAATAAAATGTAGATGAGAATCTGGTTTGTGTTAGTTAGAGTTTTGATTGGTTGTCGAAGTGACTGCCAGAAAAATAGCACGGCATGAAAGGCCTACAAGCTAGTTTAAAAGAGCTTCAAGGCTTACATGCATAATTTATGTAGCAGTCCAAGGGGAGCTGCTTAGTATTTCAAACACTTTTTTGTTTTGTGTACAAAAATGCATCCCTAGAGAGTGAGAAACGTATCTATGGCACAACTGTGTAGTTGTATGAAAGTGTAACACTCGAGGACTGTTACAGTAGGGAGTAAATGAAAGGTGCTGTAGATTTTGTACAGAGAGGACATAGTGCTGCTACACTAGGAGCTAAAAGGTGATGGACAAATGACAGGGGAGAAACTTTCAGTGGAGAAACCTCAAATCATGGACAGTCATATTGTGAATTTTGTAACCACATATAGTCCTTTAGCGAGTAAAGTATAGGCCATTATGAAGGAGAATTGTAGGATATAGAGGGGGATGGCTCAGAGGTATTGTTAAAGTATTTTTTCGCAGAGAGAGTTGTGGATGCATGGAACAGCCTTCCTGAGGAGGTTGTGGAGTCAGGAACAGTGGGAGAATTCAGGAATGTATGGGACAGGCATAAGGCAATTCTAGTGGGGGGCATGAGGAAGTAAGCTGTTGATTAACTAGAATCTGCAGCTTATCCATCAGGTAGGGAAATGGGCAGACTGGGTGGGCCAAGCGGTCCTTATCTGCCATCAAATTCTATGTGTCTATATTTAGAACAATACCACCTTTGTGCTGTGTTACCTTTCAACAGCCATGAATGGTGTAAGAGAGCCACTAATCTTAAGGATCCCTTAGGACACAGTAGGCAATCCACTGAAGTCCCACATAACTGGCTTTCACCATTACCAAATGGCACATTTATGTGTTTAACTTGGTAGGCTCACTGGACCCAGGCTTCTTTAAGAGCAAATGTTGCCTTGTTGTGGACAAGACTGATTCATTTCTTAATCCAAATGATGGGGTGCCATCAAAATCTGGATGTCTACTAATTCTGGCAGAACAGATGTAATTTATATCTGGTATTGTGCTCATGTAGAGCTTCATGTTATGGGCCCCCACCTAGGGAAGAATAGGGATAAGTTAGAAACAGTGCAATGAGGAGTGACAAAGATGATCTGTGACCAGCAGTGCAAGACGTATGACGAGAGATGGAAACATTTCAATGTGTACTGGAGGACAGACAGGAACAAGCATTGGTCAATGCTGAGAGTGTAACAGGGCTTTAAAGAGCACCCGATGTTATTGGGACAGCTTCGAAAAACATAATATTTAGACACAGTTTAGCTTATAGTTCACCCCTTTTTGCAGTTGTCACCCTTATTTGTTTATTATTGAGGGCATTTGCATGAAAACATGATTCCTGCCCTATTTGCTCTGTCTGTACTATTTGCTCTGTCTTCTTGTCCACTGTTGCAGTCACAATTCTGCTTAAGACATTCCAGTCTGTTGCTGCGAAGATAATTATAATGTCATGAACAGGGCATTATGATGCCATGTATAGACAAATAATCAGAGCTAATAAAGTCCAAGGGGCAGTAATCTTTTTATGTCACTTCCCTCAGTAATAAAGAAAAAGAAGAAAGAACTGCACAGAGTGGATTTCTGGCTGATGGGTAGAGAGGGTGAAAGCACAGAAATGTAAAACATTGGGTTGCAGGTTCAACCCCCCTCAGGGCCACAAACAGTATTGTCTAAGGAAATTTGAGCTACAGCAAACTGATAGTCAGGCCCGTGTCATGGAGGGCTGAGACACTGGATGCCTCACCCCCTGCCATACCGGTGACCTGGACTCAGGAATGGACCAAGGTCACTCGGGGGCTGGTGGGGGGGAAAGGAGTCTTTGCAGTTCATCAGTGGATTTCCTCTTTTGAGGTATGGGAACAGTGTGCACCGCTGATTGGCTGCCACCTAGTGGAGGGTATGTGGCACAGCAGAAGTCAACAGAATTAAAAGAGGTGAGTGTTGAAAGCATGCTCCATCTTCAGTCTGAGTGTGCGCCATCACACCTCTCAACCTCCTGCCTCACAAATCAGGGACAAAGGACCAAAATCAGGGACACATCCTCAAAATTAGAGATATCCTCTCAGAAAGCTGGTAGAATATGTGGCTTAGTGCAGAATGCATTTTCTAAAGAAGAACAAGTCTGTAACTTTAATGCTTGATATTATTTTGTACTTATAATTTCCAATGTTTAGCCACAGAAACACATATTTTGGGAGGGACAGAGTAAAATTTTGAGGCAAAATCAGGGATGTCCTTGAAAATCAGGGACAGTTGAGAGGTATGTGCGCCATAGCACACCCCTTGCTGTGATTCAAGGGGAGTAACAGGCAGGAAAGGAACTCCTGTCTGCAGGAGGATGCTGCGACCCTAAAGACACTCACCACCGCGACCACCACCACCCTCATCCATGGCACCGTGTCGAACTACGAGGTAAGGAGTAGGTGGGGTAAGTCCAGGAGGTGGGGTGAAAGGTTGGAGTTCGACAGCAGAAGGGGCCAAATAGGAAGGGCAGGAGGATAAAGTCCATATTATAAAAAAAGGATTGCAAAAGTATTTGAATGATAAACCGATTTGTCGCTAACTTTTTTTCAAACTTATCCAACTGGTATCATGGGCTCTTTAAGAGGAACATAAACAGTATGTAATTAAAATTCACTATTGCTGGTGTTTGGTGTTTTTTGTTCATTATTGACTTGCTGTCAACATATTTAAAGCTGTTATATTTGCATACTGCATGCTGTTTTAGCCCAACTCTGTTTAGTGTTTTCAAATAGGCGCTTTTTGTCTGTAACTAGGGGGATGGACAGACACATGCACACACACTGTGAGGCTTGATGTTTATTTTTAAAGCTTGGTGATGTGTGGTAGCTGGCTAAATGGCAGAAAACCACTGGGATTGGTGGAGCTTTCTCTTTTAAATTACAAGAAGTTTACACCCATCAGCCAGCTAAACACCATCATCGTCAGCCTTCCCAGAATTAGCTTTTGAGAGGCAAGTCTCCCACTTTTCTACATCCACTGGCTTAAACAGTACACACGTACACTGCAGAAACAATATGTTTGCTTTGCACATGTGCGCAAGCAAACATAACAAACATTAGATTGGATACAGCAGGTTTATTCAAACTGAAAAACAGTATGTGCACCTGGGAGGGGGAAAAGTACAAAAAGGACATTAGGAAATACTGCTTCACAGAAATGGTTGTGGATGGGTGGGGCAAACTTCCTGACAAGGTTATAAAGGCAAAGACAATATTGGGGTTCAAGAAGAAGTGGGACACATATGAAGGAGTTATCAGACAGATGAAACAAGTGAAGGGAAGACTGAGATAGAGGATGAAGGCTAGCGCTTCTCCAAGTTGGGAATCTAGGGACAGACTAGGTGGACTGTTCTGGCCTTTTTTTTGCCTTTTTTCTTTCCTTCTGTGTTTCTTTTATGTGTGGGGGAAAAAAGCAGATGTAAATTTAAGATGTGTGAGCGAACGTATTGGGCAACTGAATAGAAGAATTTGGATTATGCCTTAGCATTTCATATACATAATTCACTTGACCTGGAGAGTCATAATGTAAAATTTATAGGTGCTGGAAAAAGTATTAATGTACAAGGAGGTGACTTTGATGCTAAACTACTTTGTTGGAAAGCATATTAGATCTGTAGGTTGGGGCAAGGTCGTGACCCGGTCTGAATAAACAGCAAAACTTGCTCCCTTTCAAGGCTAGGATAATACTAATTCACTTGGAGTATGAGTGCTGATTCTATAGCTGATCAAGAATGATGGTTTTGAATTAAGATGACATTCTAGTTAATTTCAGGGCATCTTATGGGCTAGAAAAAGGGAAAATATATTTATATTTTATTGATTTTTTAATTTTTTTTTCAGATGAGAAATGGCAGAACGTGGATGTCTGTAACTCTGATAGTGTCTCTTACTGTATCTTGGGCTCTGAATTTACCTTTATAATACATTTTTCAAAATAGAAATGTGTCTGTATTTTGTAGTTACACTATAAAATAATAACTTCTTCTTTATTTCACTGCCATCCAGCGGTCTGCCTCCACTGAGGACACTGGACAACCTCCCATCCCTGTCCACTGCTAAACCTGGCAGTCTCCGGGGTACTACTGTTTTTGCCCCTGTGTAATAGAGTCATCGGGGAGCCAACAGATGCCCTGCATACCAGACCTCAGGCTGCAGCGGTGTGGGTCCAGAGAGTGCCTTTTTTTCAGCTTTATGCTACTAGTCTGGACCAGCATTTTTTTTCCCCTCCTAGATAGCCCTCCCACAGGATATCAGCTGTATACAGCGCTGCATGTGCACATGCGAGCATGTCTGTGCTGAGCTGTCAGTGTCCTCCCACCCTGAAGTTGCCATGCCAGCATCCACAGCCAACACTGGTACCACAGGTGGCAGAAGCAGAGCTGTGGTTGTGGACCACCCTCCCCAGAGAATGAGAGCAATCCTCTGGACACTCGATCTTTCTCCCCCACTGGATCCTTCTCCCCCACCCCAGGCCCATTCCCTGACCAAAGTCACTGGCATTATGAGCAGCAATCCTGCCACTGTGCTAGCAGTCGGGCTTGTGTAATAGCTATTTATATGTGCATTATTGCATTCAGTAAAACTAGTGAATAACTAGTTGTAGTTATGTTAATATGTTTATCTCACCACTTAAGCACGTCATACTATATTGATTTATATGTATTCTGTGCAAAAAACTTCATTAATGCACCAGTTAGGGTAACATAATGCCACAAAAGTAGGGAAATGTGGTGTTAGGGTTTCCAGCCTAATTCTCTCCCCACCCGTCAGCAGCAAAAGGAAAAAATCTGGGTTTTGGGTCTCCTTAGTTTTGCGAATCAGTGGTGGGTCTTCCTTGGGGTTGTCAACCCTAATGCTCGCTCCATTCCATGTACAAACAAGGTTACACATGAGCTGCGGGCCCTGCATGAAGAAAGCTGCAACAGATTGTGGTGGCAACATGTAGTGAGACATATTTCCCTACCTTTGAAGAGTATATCACTATGAGGCAGTGGCTTGGAGCTGCACCTTGTGCTTCAGATTGGAGGCTATGGGCTGGGTGAGCACTGGGTTTGACAACCCCAAGGAAGACCCCACCTCTGATTCGCCAAGACTCTGGAGATCCAAAATTCGAAACTTTTTTTTCCTTTTGCTGTTTGAGGGGTAGGGATGGAGAGTTAGGGCTGTAAACCCTAATGCCACATTTCCCTACTCTTGTGGCATTAAATTACTCTAACTGCTACATTAACAAAGTTTTTTGCAAAGAACTTTCTTTTTGAGATAGTGGAATCATATCCTCATTCACACATTCACACTTTTGGCACCTGCGTGAACAGATGCAGATGTGCACGGCCATTTGGGCCATGCGCCAAGGGGAGACTCCATCCACCTATAGAAGTGCAGAGCCCTGCTGACCCTGTCCTTCTATGCAGTGTCAGATGTAAAAAATTAAAAAGTTATGAATGTACGTAGGAAAACGTCAATGTACCTTCATAACTATGTGTTTTTTTTTTAATAATTTGACACCAAATTTTCAACATAGCCTTGATACGAACCTACCTCAAGAACCCAGTAGGTGAAAATGTTCAAATCTAGTTCGAAACATCATTCCATGGCACAGGTGTAAAAATATATTTTGGCCAGGTTTTGAAAAATGACAGTTGTCATGTTCGTGAGGTGATGTGAAAAAATGGCTATGTTAAAATTTGGGATCAAAATATTTAAAATTACCGAAGTTACGAGTGTGCATTGAGTGTACGCTAATAACTTTGTTGTGTTCTAATATTTTTACCCCAACATTTCAACATAGCCTTCTTATAACCCCACCTCATGAATGGGCTGGGGAAAATTTTCAAAACCCACCCAAAACGTGATTTTGTGCAGTGACAGTGTCATTCTGCACCACAGGTGCGGAAACACATTTTTGCCAGGATTCAAAAAATAACAGGTGTCACGTTTGAGTTGGTGTGAAAAAATGGCTATGTTGAAAATTTAGGGTCAAAATATTTAAAATTACTAAAATTGTGAGCATGCATTGCAAAATTTCGATGTACGCTCATAACTTTGCCATTGTTAAATATTTTGACCCCACATTTTCAACATTGCCATCTTATAATCCCACCTCATGAACAAGGGTAAAAAAATGTTCAAATCCTACCCAAAAGCTGATTTCAACAAGCGACTGAGAAAACACCTTTTGGGCCTGATTTGCATAATTCCACCATCATTGGTCATGAGGCGGGGTCCCAAAAAGGCCATGTTTAAAACATGGGCTCAAAATATGCAAAAATGGCAAAGTTATGTATCAAAGTTGAAGACCCCATTGAAATACTTTGAACCGCACTTACCTTATTTTCTCATGTTGCAGTTAGCGGTTCCAGCAGCAAGGCATATCTTCAATCGGAGAGTGGATCTACGCCATGGGACATGTTCAGCTGAGTGAGGGTGTGGGGTGGTGGGTGCTGACTGGGTGGTCATGGTAGCCGGATCAGAATGGTGAGAGACTTTCTTTTTTGCAGGTAAAAAAAAAGAAAACAAAAAAACAAAGGACGGTTTTCTTTATTTCAGGTTACTGTACAGAAACTGGATCTGGCAACTTGGAGGAGAAGGCGGTCCAGAGAAGTGGTACCGGGGGTTGGCACCCCGGTCCGCTTATACATATTTATTAAAAAATAAATAAACTTTAAGATTGGGAAGGGCAGGTGGAACACTTGGAGGGTAGGTGGAGAAAGAAGCGACACCAGGGGTGGGCAACCCCGGTCTGTATAATAAAATGGATAGATAGGCAGAAATAGACAGAATGGGGGATTGGTAGCTAATTCTTCTCACTACAGCCAGCAGCAGTACTCCAGCTGCAGCTGTAGAACTCAACAAAGTCCTGCTGTTCTCGTGTAGAGAATGTGGGTGAATGGCTCCTCTCACTAAGTGGGCAACCTGGATTCTGGGGTGCCCAATAAAAGTATTTCTGGCAAATTAAAAAAAACCAAAAAACTCCCGTTTAGCTAGTTTCAGGTGTTTGTTTTTTAAAATTACACCATTTTATGTATTGTCCATGTTTTTTTTATTTTGAGGGGAAAAAACAAGATGGCAGCTGTCATGGCACAAAAATGTTTTGTGCTGTGAGAAGCAAGTGGTGAGAAAGCAAAAATAGTCTTGCGACACAGACTTTTTGGTGATGTATCACCGTTATCCCAAGAACCCTACTGAGCATGCTCAGAACAGAAACGCAACATTTTAAAGCCATGTAACTCTGGACCCATTTAATATTTTTTCAAGAAACCTTTCAAAGGCACTGTCTTAAGACATCTTGCTTGTACCCTGAAAGTTTGGGGAAAAAATTCCATTCTGTGTAGACTGTAGTTGAGAACAAAAAAATAATCTCATGTTAAGTACAGGAAAAAAAATTAGACATCTACAGAAAAATGACATATGCGGATCTCAGAAACTGCACAAGCTGCTGTCACAAAACTTTCCACAGCTTTACATCTTGACCCCTAGACAACACATGCAAACTTTCAGCTGATTTTGTCAAATGCTGCCAAAGCTATTAAGGTGCAAAGTCAGAGGTTCAACACTAAACACCCTACCCAACCCTAACTGTATGGGTGCTACTGCGCCCCTATAATATATTTTTTATTCTTTGGTAGCCGGGTAAGGCCCACTAGGCACAAGTGCTTATTTAAGGGGCTGCCTGGGAGCAGTGGGGTGATTAAGTGTCACATAGTTTGCAAGTGTAGATTGTGAGAATCAAACCCAGGTCTGCTGGATGTACCAAGCTCATTTACAACCCACTACTCTAACCTCCAGACTGTACTGCTAGCCATATTTGGAATTAGTGTGGATCATCCCTAAATGTGCTTCTTTATCTTTAAGCACTGTATCTGTAAAAGGAAGGAGCCAGGTAGGGGTGAATTACCGTTGACGAAGTGCGATGTGCACTGTGAAATGCTAAATGGCACTGGGGTTGTTGCTGCACTTCTTTGTATCTTGACTTTTTTTTGTTTGTTTTTTACATGCACAGACAATATTAAATAAAGCAGTAGTTTGGAGTATCTTGTTGCTTGCTGCATCTTTAACTCTCCTTATGGGCACAAGTGCTGGTTTTTGTTTTGCAGTGCATTCTTAGATTCTGCATATTTATCACCTTAATTATAAAATATGTAGTTCTGGTATTATTTATATGGAGATTAAGGATGCATGTTTTTAAACAAAGAAAGCAGTGTTTAAAAAATGAAGCAGGCAACCAAATTTAGATGACTAATTTAGGCACAATGCAAGTCTGAAATTTCTTTTCAAACTCCCAACTTAAAATCCATAACAGCATAATAGCCTAGATAGGGTAATGATGTGGTCCAGCTAAGGAAGAACCACTTAGTCTAAAAACATCCTCAGATTGTGCTCTTCCTTCATTGTACTATCACAGGATTTTTGTATGGTAAATTATGTAAGAATTATAAGTCTAATGAATTATTTATGAGGCAGACATGTGGTTTGATTGGGTGCTGTATTGGGCATTAATCCCTTAGAAATGCGCAGTATAACTCAGAGCAGCACATGTAATTGTAAACTTAATTTAAAAAGGCATATTTTCTCTTAACTGCTGTTATTAGACTTATAACAGTGACCTCCCAGCCTGTCATGTCGTAGGGATTTACAGTATGATTGGTTGGAGGGGGGTTGGACCTTGGCTGCACCTCTGGTCACCCCTCCAATTGGTCATTAATCTCAAGGAAATGAGCAGTTGTTGTGTCATTATGTAAGCAGTAAGACATGACAGTGTGTGTGTTGTTGCTTGATAAGAGCACAACCCAAGGTGCTTAGTGAGAAACGAGTGCTTGCACCGAGTGTCTTCAGTACCTTGAAAGTACTCTTATCAGGCAACAACTCGCACCCCAGGAGTGTCTTATTGCTCTTACAAAATGGGTTCTGAGAGTCAAATAGGCAGTAGGCAAATGTAAAGTTGAATAAACTAGAATTAATTTACGTAACTTGTAACATGAAAATGAGGCAGAACAACAAATCAGTAGTTACCTTGAGTTTCTTCAGTTCCATTTATTGAAGTGTTGCCTTGCAGAAGAAGTGTGGAGCTGCCAGCAGAAAGAGCTTGTAGAGTAAGGTGTCATCCTTATCCCCTACCCCTTGCTAGCAGACAGCTTTCAGGAGTGAGCGGTTTCCTTGTATTCTCCTTCCAACCCCCAAACATGTCGTGTCCTCTGGTAGCATTGCTGCTACTTTTGCCGCTCCATATTCCCTTCCCAACCCCCACATTCCATATTGTCCTTCCGATCCCCAGACATTCTGTGTCCCCATGAGAGTGACTTTCAAGAGTGAGGGTGTCCCTTGAAAGCCGCCATGGTTGCAGAGCAACCAGTTTCCTGATAATGAGTGGTTTGCCAGTTGTACCCGTTGCTCCTCTTACCACTCTGTAAGATGCACAGTTCTGTACTCGATCGCTCATTTTTAAATTAAAAAAAAACTTACTGTGTTGGATAAATATGCTCCCAGTGCCTTGCCTTTTATGTTGTTTTGGGGCAAACTGGGGTGGCATAGACTGCTGTGTTGTGGGAGACGGTGGGGGCAACATGTGAAAGGATGGTGCGTCTCTGGATGGTACCTGGCAGTATCACTAAACAAAAAAAAGAGGCAGCTAGTACTTTCATTTGCTCCATAATTTAGGAGCATTGGGCTGCTTTTGGAGACTTCCAGGTACGAGGAAAAGCTGGCACGTGTGTGGGTTGGAAGTGCAGACTGGGAGTGCCGAGCACAGCTAAAGCTGCTGGCCATGCATGTTTTATGATACAGGTTAACCTGCAGGTGTCGGCATGAAAAATCATTCTCTGGCAGTCGTTTCTGTGCTATATTATATAAGCACATGTTATCGAGGAGGAGGAGGGGCAGGAGCCAGGCCTTCAAATGGGGGTGGGGGGTATGTCTCGTGCTGCAGTAAGCGCCGGTTGATATGGCTGCAGTTCAGATCTATCCCTGTGTATTTGAGACCTCCAACAATCTAAAATGAAAAGAAACAAAACAGAAGTTATATATTGTATTCAGTATGGTTTTACATTAATGTTTAAGCTGTTAGGTGTGGTATGAGGTTGGAGAGTGATAACGTTTTTGTTTTCTATGTTGGGGCAGTAGTGACTGTTTTCTGTTTTTTATAGCACAAACATGGCTGGCAAAATTTTTTTTTAAAAGTTTTCTGGCAGACATGGATATGTGGGCTGCACTGCATCCAGCTTGTCCAAAAAGTGCCACCTTCAGGGTTGTTGTCCTGTAGGGAGATGCCCCCAACCCATTTTGTAATACTTAACATATGACGGGATGTGCAGTGGTTCTGTAAAATCTGCACACCTGGCCTGGGTGGATCATGAGGCTAGCTGAGGTAGTTCAGCCAGCCAAGAAAGTAAACCGCACACAACAGGGTGAAGGATGTGCTCAGTCTGTTATGGTTACAGGTGTTGGAGCCACGAGGTGAAGCTGAGTGGCTTCAGTCACCCATAACCATGGTATACTAAACACAACTCACAAACCTTGGAGTGTGGTATTGCACTTATAAAATGGAACTCACTAGTTTGAATTGAAAGGTAAGAAAAAGTGACAACAGGGGAAGAAGAGAGCTACTATTTGAAACATGAAAGTAAAACTTTTTTTTCCTGTTGCTGGGTTGGGGGGGTAGGAATCTTGAAACAGTGCCATAGATGAAGTGCTTTAAAGTATACTTTATTTGAGGGGTTCTTGAAACTTTGAAGGAAATCCTGCTAAAGAGAGCTTGGCTGAATTAAACAGCTGTTCTTAACCAATCAGACTGCAGGATGTTTGGAACCCATCTTCCCCCCACCCCACCCCCCAAACGAGCTTTTTTCCAGTGGAGCTGTGCAGGAGGGCTGTCGGCTCATCCCTGTTTCCCCAGCTGGCACCCACTGCTCTGACCCACCGCTTTTTCCCCTGTGGACTTCCCCTAATCCTGGTGGTCAGCTAGTGGTGTGAGCTGAGGGAAGGCAGGCAGGGCTTCATTAGCCTGCACTTATTTTCCATTTTCTGGAGTCCCCCAACCCCCCAAAGACAGGCAGTGGTGTGTGCTGTGTGGAGGCATTCATGCACTTCGCTAAACTGGTGACCCCTCCCTGTTATGTACTACCCCAGCCTACACTGCTACCAGGTCTCTACCTCACAGAATTCAGCAGCGGGACTGACAAAGTCTCCCCCATCGAGAGGGGAGCAGTCCTCTGGACACTTATCCATCTCTCTCCTCCCCCGGCCGACCTCCAGCGACCCAAGTCTGCTTCTGAATCTGGATCACCGGCATGGCTGATGGTAGCTCTAACGCTGTGCCACTGGTCTGGTTTGGAACCCATCTTACGAAAGGGTTTATTACATTATAGATTGAGGGAGTGCTTCCGACCAATCGGCGCGCTTCTTTCCTCTGCGAGTGAGGCACTGTTATTCTGTGAAGTGTCTCACGCGCATGATCTCCCTAAACGGTATGTTCTGGAAGTTTTTTTTTTTAAATATATTATTGATCGCTCTTCTTCAGTAATATATATATTTTTTTAACTTAGATTTTTATTGGTTTTTCATTTTTTAACCATTTACAATTGATCTCCTTTACAGGGTATACATAACAGAAATACATTCGTCTTGGAGTTAAAATCATTTTGACAGGACAATATATAAAAGCTCATGACAGAAATTTCCATTATAGCGCTTCTTAAGTTTAAAAGCATCTTCATATTCATTTTTGCAGGCTGGACTGAGTAGAGAGGGTTCTACCTCTGGGTAGAGAAGGTACCACCCCTCTTTCGCACTTCAAGCTGCGTCTAAAAACCTGTCAGTCTTCCTTTCTCCTCTCGACTAGTGACTTCCAACCCTTTTCCCCTCAGATTCGTCCTCATAAGTTATAGTACACATCTGAAATCTTTCTTTATCTTATAACCTGCCTGCAACCCTTCCACTTCCTATTACCTTTCTCTTCCCTAGATGTAGTTCTAAGGGAAAGGAAGAGGAAAAAAAAAAAAAAACCCTCCAACCCCATCAGCCCAACCCTCCTTTTAAATTTGCAGAGAGGAAAATGGGCCTTACAAGCCGGTCTGGGGTTTAATAAGAACTAACATTTCACGGACTGTTTGCATCTGTCATCTGAGTTGGTTGATTGAGGTCAGGCATCTATGGCCTAATGTCTTTTCAGGGCCCTCTACCCAGATATCTACCTAGTTTATTTATCCAGCTCATTTTGTCAGGAACTGGTGAGCACTGCAGTGCCGCTCTTGATCTCCACATATTCATAAAATGGGGCCATCTTGAGTTAAATTTATCAGTTTGCAACCTTAGTATAGCCGTAAGGGCTTCCATATTCTTAATATTGATCACATTAGACCACCATTTTGAATATGTCACTTTTCCATGGAGAGCCACCTTTGTGTGATGGCTTTGGTGGCTGCTGCTATTAGTATAAAAAATAAATATCTTTGGGCCTTGGTCTTAACCTCGGGGGAGTCCCAAGACCACATAGGGAAAATCCGGCAAGTCTTTTAGTTGCAGTATTTCTTTTATGGCTAAGGTAACCTCTCCCCAGAATTCCGCCAGCTTCTGACAACTCCACAAAAAATATGATATTGAGAGCCTTTATCCGTGCATCCCCTCCAACACTTATTATTTCGGGAGGTGCCAAACTTAACCGAAATATCTGGGGTGATAAAGTTGCTAACTGAGATTTTCCATCTAAACTCTCTCCATACCGGTGAATTAGTAGTTTTATGAACACCCTGCCATATAAGTAACCAATCTTTGTCTGATATCTGACCCTCATATTCCGCCTGGCATTTATTTTCTAGAGCTTGAAACTGCAGTGTCCCTGAGCCTTCCTGCAGAGTTTGCTGTATGTATGAAACGAGTTTTTTGGAATCTCCTTTTTGGCTCCTCAGATATATGCATTTCAGCGGTGGGGCTGGATCACTCTGTATAGCACTTATCCCGACCGTACTAGTGACAAAGTGTCGGCATTGAAGGTATCTAAAAAAATCTTTTGGGGGAGTTCAAATTCCTCTTGGAGCTGTGAGAAAGTTTTCACCCCCTCCTCACACACCATCTGATGTAAATATTGGAGTCCTCTGTCTGACCATCTCCTCCAGCAAGCATCTACTTGTGTTGCTGGAAATTGTGGCAAATACTTCAGTGGGATATACTTCCAAGTAGGAGAAAATATCTCCCACCACTGTCTGACTCTAAGCCAAGTTTTAAGGGTATTTCTAGTCCAGATATTACTTAGATTTTTAAGGTCTGCAACCTTAACTACCCAAGGTAGGTACCTAAGGGAACCAGGGTGCGCTCTTTCCTCCATCCCGTACCATCCCTCTCCTTTTGGAGACAGCATTTCAGTACTGGAACTGTCTGGGCATTAAATAATATTTTGCAAGTCTGGCACTCCCATTCTCCCCTTTCTTCGTCTCCGTTAGTATGCTCCACTTCTTGCGTGGACAGCGTCCATCCAAATAAATCTAGATAGCTTTTCCTTAGCTCTCGCCATTTCCCCTATCTATGAGAATGGGTAGTGCCAGAATAGGAACAAAATCTAGGTAGAATGTTCATCTTGATAGCTTCAACCCTATTCATGAAACTAAGGGTATGCCTTGCCACCTCTGTAAATCTTCAAATACTTTTCCTTTAGTATTTGGTGGTTATAAGAATATAATTTATTAAGGTCTATTGGAATCGTCACTCCCAAATATTTAATTTTGTCCTTAACCCTTAAAGGGTAAAGGTTCCTTAGTTCCATACCTGGCGGTCCACCCAGACTCAAACTCTCCATTTTTTCTACGTTCACCTTGAAACCTGAAATCCGACCAAATCTGTCTAACAACTGGAGCACTACTAGAACAGAGATGACTGGGTCCCCCAAGTACAGCACTGTATAGTCCTGCATATAACGAGATCTTACTTTCAATATTGTTTATTAGTATCCCTTTATATCTGGACTTTGACGGATGGCTTGTGCTACGGTTCCATAGTCCTTGTGAACAACAGAGGAGACAAAGGACATCCTTGTCTTGTTCCCTTTTATATCAAATCGTTCTGAGCATAAGCCATTGACTCTAACCTGAGCAGTTGGGTTCTGGTAACACATGCTCACCCACCTAAGAAAATTTCCCCCCACCCCTTCTCGAGCATCACCTCCCTGCATATACACCCAGTTCACCCTGTCAGACGCCTTTTCAGCGTCAAGAAAAACCTAACAGGATTTGTATTGCTGGGATATCTGTATGCGAGACCATGTTCAGGAGTTTCCTAATATTATCCTGCAAATGCCTGTCAGGTATAAATCCTGTTTGATCAGAGTGAACTAGGAGCCCTATACATTGCTGCAGTCGGGAGGCCAATATTCGGGTTAGGATTTTTAGGTCTTGATTGAGGAGAGATGGGCCTGTAGGAGGAGCACTGAGATCTGGGTTTACCAGGTTTTGGGATGACTGTAACCAGGGCTTCTTGCCACGATTTTGGGAGTGACCCCTCCTCAGACTGGCATTATATATCCGCACCAATTTGGGTACTAATAACTTGCTAAATGATTTGTACCATTCTGCTGGTAATCGCCAGTCTACGGCGTCTTCCCAGTTGGGAGGTCCTTAATAGCTTTAAAAGTTTCTTGCTCTGTAATTGTGGCCGAAAGTGTCTCCTGTATCTTTACCGGAAGGGTAGGCAACTTTATAGAGTCCAGAAAGGCCAAGGTCTCCGATCTGACCCTCATCTCCACCCTGCTCTCTGTGTAAAGTTGTTTGTAAAATGCCCTAAACTACGAGGCAATCTCTATTGGCTTGACCCAAACTTTGTCTATATTCACATTATTCCTTATTGCTGAGACATGTCTATCAGCCTGTCTCTTACGAAGACGGAAGGCTAACAGTCTCAGGGCCCTCCCTCCCGTCTCATGATATTTTTGATTACAGAACCTAAGGAGGCCTTCAGCCTTCCTGCTCTCCATTTCTTGCAGCTCTTGTCTAGCCTAATTCAAATCCTTTAATATTTTTTCGACCCTGTATTTTCTTTGTGCCTTGCTTCTAAGTTTGAAATTTTCTCCTTAGGGTCTTTTCTTCCTTTTCATCTGTTTTTTCTTGGCTGAGGCATAGCTAATTATTTGTCCTCTTACCACTGCCTTAAGGTGTCCCACCACAACATTGGTGAGCATTCCCCTACGTGAGTCCTGTTCCAGGTTTGAAATTGTCTTATCTATAAGTTTTAAAGGGTTCTTCATTTAACAAGGATACATTTAGTCTCCAAAGGGGTTTGATCTCTTGCCAAGGTGAGTTTCACAAATGGACTATGATCTGAAAGGGTAATAGAATGTATCTTAGATTGTTCGACTATGTGTAAATCAGTTTTAGGAGAAGAAAAGGTCTATTCGTGAGTATGAGTTTTCTGCCCCGAGAAAAAGTATAGTCTCTTTCCCTACATGTTGTTCTCTCCATATATCTACCATACCTGATTCTGACATTCAAAGCCTTAAGTTTTCTGCTTGCCATTTTATTAGTGTTTAAATTGCCCAATGGCGATCCATCTGTGGTGAGATAACTGTGTTAAATCGCCCCCCATCAGCACTAGCCCTTGAGGTAGGCTTGCCACCTTGCTGAAAACTTCTTCTAGAAAGCCTTGTGTTCCTACATTTGGAGCATATATATTGACTAGGTGTAATGTTTTGTTATGCATTAAACAGGTCACCCTAACAAATCTACCCTGGAACCCTTCTTCTGTTGAATCAATCTTCAAGGGGCTGTTGCGCCTAATAAGTATCGCTACCCCTGCCTTTTTGCTCTTGGGGTGCGAGGCTGCCACCACCTGATCCACCCATCTCCTTCTAAGCTTAAAGTGCTCCATCTGTGAGAGGTGTGTCTTCTGCAGAAAAGCCACATCACAACCCAAGAGCTGAAGTTCCGACAGTAACCTAGATCTTTTCACTGGAGAGTTAACTCCTTTTACATTGTATGAAATAATATTCAACCGAGACATCTGATATCTGGGGGTACATCTGTTGTGCGCCAGTGGCCCGACCTGTTTAGTCCATGAGTTCTCCATCCAGCCTGCAATAGCCCAAAACTAAACACAAAAAATTCCAAGACTTTAAAACATAAAAAGTTGTAGTACAACTTGGTACCTAATTCCGGTACTATCAAAACGAATAACATTAAAACTATATACATAGTATCGGTGTTGTTCCCAATAGCTTCCATGTGAAACCCACGGCCAAAGTCCGTGGGAGGTCTGTCGACCAAGTGGTGCCCCCTAAAGGTGGGGCAGGAGGTATAAGTGAGTTCCCTATGGGGAGCTCCTGACACCCATAAACCCGTCACTTGAGATCGAACTGAAGTTTATGAGTTTGGTTTCAAATTCCTTTCTAAAAGTTCCTACTCCGCCATCTTTTTCCCCTTAAACTCTGCCTCCTCCCTAACCCTGTCATCTCCTCTTTAGACTCCACCTACTGTTCCTGTCTTCCTTCACTTATTTTCTTCCTATCCCTGGAAAATTGTTTCATGCCTGCCAATCAGGCAGTATACTAAGTTTCTTATCTGTCCCCTGCCTCTACTTCTAAATCTTCTTGGCCTTCTTTTAGTGTTATAGCCCTTTCTTCTTCTTCTCCCTCCCCTTTACCTCCTGGGGCGCCTCCTTTTTTAAGGAAATGTTATCCCTTTTCCTGATTCCAACTATTTGTTTTTCTCTGTGAACAAAGATGTACCTCCATCCCTATCCCATCCGTCTTTCTATCTCAAACTACATCAATCCCTGGCTTTCATTTTGTTGGTTGCTCTTGCCCCCCCAAATGAAGTTGGCTCTATATGTTTTTGCCCCTTTGGTTTTAGTGATCCCTGCTATTTTTCTCCCCTTAGCTTGCTTCCTTGGTGTGTCAACCCCCGTTTAGTGCCCCGCCACTCCTCCCCTTCCTGTTACTTGCTTATAAGAACCCTCTATCTATCTATGTTGTTTCTCTGCCATTATGGAGTCACTTTCTTTCCTTCCCAATCTTCTCCCTCAACCTCAGCTAAACCCCTCTATCGAGTACTTCTCATCTTGAACTGTGTTCTTATCTTACCTTAAGGGGCTCTTCAATGTCGTCAGGGACCCAGCTCCAAGTGACCATTTTATAATAATGAGAACACTTATTTATATCTATCAGTCCCAAGTGTCACTTCCATTTTAAAGGGACCTGCCATTTGTTAATCCATGGAAGTCCCAAAGTTTATATACAACCGGACCCTCCTTCACTAGGTCTGGTCATTTTAAGGTATATATCCAGTTAGTAAATCCACGCTATTTCCAATCTTTTCATTCAAGTCCTTTGTCTTGACTTATTTTCCCCAGCTATGGCAGGTCCTTTGTCTCCTGTAAGAAGTTTTGTTTTAGTTATCAAGTCCTGAATATCCGAGGCGGCCTCATGTGGATAGGAACCTGGATTTGCCCTCTTTCTTCCTCTGAAATTGAGACTCTGGTCCACACCTCTGCTTTCAACTACTCTCCAGCCTCTGCATTTCTAAGTCAGGGATCGTATTTCTAGACTTTGAAGAACTTGCTTGCTTCCACCAGATCTGAAAAGACTTTGACCCCACTATCCAAATGTACTTTAATTCTGGCAGGGAATAACATTTGAGCCTTTATGCCTTTCTTGAGCTTTAACTCTCTGATGACCCTCTGACCATTTGTCTTTCTGACTGTAGTGCTGGCAGAAATCCTGGTCAAAAAGATTTGTGCACCTTCGTATCTAAGATCCCTTTGTCTCCACGCCTCTTGTAGTATCCAGTCCTTGCTTTGGAAGAAAACCATTCTAACAATTATGGAGCGTGGTCTTGCTGTTGGATCCTGGGGTTTGGCAACTAGAGATCTGTGAGCACGATCAATGTCCATCTTAATATCTGGGGGGTAGAGTACTGCACACAATATATGTAGCACCAAGTCAGCTGTTGAGGGGAATCCCACTTCTGCGTCTTCTGGCACTCCGTGAATTCGGAAGTTGTTTCTACGAGATCTATTTTCAAGATCTTCCAATTTACGTTGAGTTTCTCTATCTCTCTGCAGTAACAGCAAAAGAAGCCTATCTGATTGCTCTTGCGTTTCCGAGATCGTGGTGAGGTTAGATGCATTTAAAATTACCTTCTTATTTAAAGTCTGTACCTCTTTTTAAGGTCTGATAGGGATAGATTGATTCTCGTAACTGTGGAGAGAATTTGCTGCAATGTCCTTTGCATCGTTTCCGAATCGACGTTTTCTGCAGTATCAGGCTCCCCAGAGGACTCGGAGGCTGTGCGATCCTACGGCGTGACTGGGCCGCGAATCCCTCCATGTCTTCATCTAGCACTAGTTGCTTTAGTTTTTGTAAACTGCTCGACGATTTGGCGCTCTTACTTCTCTGTTGCTTGCCTGCCATCTTATTCTCCCTCGGGGTCGATCGTTCTGCACTAAGGAGTCGCGATTATTTTAGGGATTTAAGCCTCATTAATCAGCGGGAGCGGAGCTGCCAAAGTTAGCTTGCAGCCATCTCCGTGACGTCACCGGAAGTCCTCCTTCAGTAATATATTAATCGCTCCCCTGTCACCCTTTCGTTGCTGAGAACAAGTGGTTTTATTTACTTTCAACTTGAGCCAGAACAGCTCAGCTTCGTTTCGCTGTTCTCGCTCCACCTGAAGGCGCGTGAAACTACTAGTTTTCAGTAACGAGTGGCTCCGGGGGATGTATTAACACATATCACAGATCCGTGTGCCTTGTTCTATTTATAACCACTTATGAAAAGGTCTACAGTGATACAAAGCATTATAATGTGCAGGTAGCATCTCACCATCTTTATAATGGATGCTAAAAAGGGGAACAAGGTGGTAATACCAAAACAAGAATTGTAAATATTCAGCCCCCGCCTAGTAAGCAGTAAGGCATGACAGGATATGCAGTGTGGGGGGGGGGTACCCGCACACCCAGGTGCCTAGTGAGGCCTGGCACTGCAGACAGAGGATCTTACAGCCCCTGCAAGTGTGGGTATCCTCAAAACACGGCACACCCTAGAGTGTCTTACTGCACTTAGATGAACGGAGTGGGTGATTTGATACCTTTTATTAGACCAACAAGAAATTTACAAAACACAAGCTTTCAGGCTACACAAGCTGGCCTGTCAATTCAGCATTAGTGTTGCCACTCGTGACGCCGGTAAACCCGGGTTCAGAATTGAGCCGAGGTCATTGGTGGCCAGCTTGGGGGGGGGGGATTTAGCATCCCAGAGGATTCTCTCCTCCTCCTCTGGAGAAGGAGGGAGGACTGCTAGCTCCACTATGATACTGCCGCCTGGGTGAAGATAGATGGCAATGCAGCTGAGTCGTGATGGGTGGATGTGCAGGCGCTTTCTAACCAGGACGTCTGTATGCTTGCGTGCAGTCATCCACTTGGCCCTAGCCCATGAAGCACTCGGGGAAGGGGACCAACAGGGGAAGGAAAACACCTTCTCACCTGCAGCAGCATGACGCTGCCTCTCCTCTGCAGGACTCCTGACTGCAGCCCAGTTGTAACAGCTCCTGGACCAGGGGACCCTGGGAGGTTGCACGACGGCAGGCAATCAGTGAGGCACTAACTGGTCAGAAGGTAAGTCCTGAGGTCAGCGGGTGATGGGGCTAGGAGGAGAGGATGGCTAAAGACAGCCAGGCAAGATGGGAAAAGTATAATAAAAAAAAAAGGTAGGCTTTCAGGATACACAGTGCCCTTTATCAGATGTAGCAACCAGGTTCTACAGAAAACAAGCTTCTTCACTTAGGATAAAAACTTTTTTCACGTGGATATAACAGTTCTTTTGATAAAGAAGTATGTAGAGACAAAAAAAAAGTATTTTAAATATTAGGTGGTTGTAAATCAAATTAGTGATGCAAACTCCTCTTCCAAAATGAAATGTGACTGCAGGAGACCTATAAATTACGAGATGTCAATATTCAGAGAGCCTCCCTAAATTCAGAATGTGTGTGTGTGTGTGTGTGTGTGTGTGTGTGTGTGTGTGTGTGTGTGTGACACTACATTATCCTTGGCAACTTAACCTTGTTCTGGATGCACTTAAAAAAATGTCCTTTTCCAGCAGGACTCCCTGTATTGAGTTACCCTAAAAACAGCCTTCTTGATTGCCAGTTGCTCAGGTCAAGAGAATTTGAGAGCTACTGGCTCTGTTAGAAAATGGAAATTATAAAAGATAGATTGTTAAAAACATTTTACAAATAGCTATAATAAATTTGTTTTTGTTGAATAGTTCATCTTCTTTGGTCAGTTATTGGCAAGAACAACAGGGGGGTACATGGTCTTTGTTTCTGGAGGGTGTTGCTAGGACTTACTGTAAATGTATGGTAATGCTATCAGCCAGTCAGGTTCAGGTATTTCCCCAACCAATTTTCTAAAAATGTACCAGGCCTCTCATAGCTGTAACCATAAACCCTTTACAACAGATGCTATACTTGAATAATCTGGTCACTGACCTACATACCACTGCCCCTGAAGAGAAAAAATTGTGTTAGAGCCCCCCCCCCCTTCCCGGTGACTTACTTGATTGTTATATTTCGTCTTGTTGTTCCTTATTATCACAGGCAGAGAGACAGAGCAACATGTGCTTTTTGGGATGAAGGTAGTGTTACAAACTTCAAGATTTTTCTTTTACTTCAAGAAAGTAACTAGTAGGACACACGCTAGTTCTTACATTGTGATGCTCTTTTTTAATTTTTGTGTTGGTTTACATACAGTAGAAACATAAGACAGATGGCAGAAAAAGACCAACAGTTTATCCAGTCTGCCCAAGTTCCCTGTTTAACCCTGGGACCTGCTGTGTCCCTCCAGGGTCTTTGCCCTCCACATTTTTCCCCCATTCCCCTCCCAGCTTCTGCCGTCCTGAACAACCACTGTACCCTTTATTCTGTTCCAACTGTGCCTTAATCCGCCAACAGTTTTAGTACCTGCCACTTCGGTAGGCAGATTGTTCCTTGCCTGCGCCCCCTTTCTTTAAAATAGTACTTCTTCATGTGCCTTCTGAGCTTCCCTTTTGTCAGTTTCCACTCATGTCCACGTGAAATAACAATTACTTACTCACTGTAATTGTTGATCTTCATCATTTATTTACACTTCTGGGTCTGTGCTGGAGGTACTAGGATCCCGAAGGAGCAAATCTTTTCTGGCTTACAGCTAGGGAGCTGATGGTGACGGCACCACCCACGAGACACACGTATGACATAGAGCTCATGGACTGGCCAGTAACCAGTGCTGGCACTCTGCCTACCTGAGTTCTTTTAGCCTGGTAAGAAACAAAGTGGGAGAGAAAAGAAAGAAGAGGGTCTAAAAATTGCCCAAAGGGATAGAAAAAAGGATATAAGATATAAAATCACAAAAAAAATATAGAACTCAACTACAAAGAGAGAGAGGTGGAGGAGAGGGCCCAAGGCAGTGGGATTAGAGAGAGGTAGCCTTAAGGCATCTGGACAGACAGAAGGAGAGAGTAGCCCCAAGAAAAAAGGGGACTCTGGAGAAACTAGGATCAGAGAACCCTTGACCCTCTTCTTTTTTCATTTTTGTTAACGTTTTTGAAAAAACAAAGAAATGGATAAAAGAGCCCCCCTTGCCACTCACCGCGTGTGATTGTTTTTTTTTTTGTTTTATTGTGTTTTTTTGCTTGTGGCATAACAGGACAGGTTTTGTCAGACTATAGAATACCAGCGTTAATCAAATCATTTTAAAGATTTTCTTTCCTTTAATCAAAACCTGTGACAATCTATAAGAACTGGAAAAACAAAACAGTAGTTATATATTCAACCCATTTTGTACCTGACCTAAAACAGAATTGCTGACGGTATGTTTTGTCCTTTTTTTTTTTTTCCTCCAATTTTACACATACGTGATGGCTAAAACTGCAAATAGGTACGAAACCTAAACTGTGCTCCCCACCCCAATCCTTGGGACACTTAGTAAGCAATTTTTGTACAAAATATTTTCCCCCTGGGTTCACAGTATCTGCTGTTGCTATATTATTATGGACATTTCACCATATTCTTTGTCATCTGCTCTTAAAACTAACCCAGTGACCCTGGAACCACGAAAATGTCATGCCAGTGGTTACTAATTAGTGCATCTAGAGAGCCTCTTCCTCTGGCCTTTCAACCTTCGGCAAGCAGCAGCCAGCAGTGCAAGCTGTCATATGCATCTTGTAAGGAAAATGAATCTTTGCCACATTTTTCTGTAGTATAAACGGCAAAATGAGCCCAGCTGAGACTAGAGATGAATATGCAGGTTAGGAAGAAATTAACCTACAATGTACTGTTTGCATTTATTGTCTTGTAGAAGACATACTGCTTCTGTCATCCGCTGTGCACAAGTACATGTCAGCGACTGCTTCAGTGTTGTGGTGTTGCCACAGCTCATTTGCAGAGCACAGTCTTGTTGGTATCATTATGTAATATTACTTTTCTTGCATAAAAAGGAGTTTTGTTTTTATAGTGTGTACATCAGTTTGTAGAGAAGATGGTAAGACTTTAAAAAAAGAATAACAGGAGGCTTAATTGCAGTTAGATGCATTTGCTGAACAAACTTATTAGCAGAGCATTTAGTCCGAGTGCCCATTAATCAGTGTTCCAATCCACTGTCTCCTGGGCCCACTGTTTTTATGGGATCAGCTACTGTAATTAAAGGCACGAAATACATCATGGTCACAAACTTAACATGTCAGCTGGCCAAGTGTTTGAAATAAATGGAATTCTCCCTAACATAAATCTCTTTATTTAACTTATAATTTTTCTTTCTCTCTACAGGTATTTAAAATTGAGGTGCTAGTAAGCGGGAGGAAGCATGTTATTGAGAAGAGATACAGTGAATTTTACTCTCTCCACAAGAAGGTATGTCCCTCCCCCTTGCTTTCTCTATCAGCTGTGGGGTTGTGTTATGGGGCCACAGAGCAAGCAGGATTGTTAATCATCGGCTGAAGTGGCAACCTTAGAGTATTTATCTTGTAAGCAGCTAGGGCCTACTGGAAACTTGCATTGTCTCAGGTTTGTCTCCATTCATCTGGAGCAATTCATTACTCACCTACAAGTGCTGTCAGGGGCCTCAGCAGCTGTGATGGCTTCTTGAATGCTCTTGACAAAAAAAAAATCAACAAAATGGTTTTCACAGAAAGTACTTCAAGAGCTGCAAATAAAAGTGGTCTGTCATCGACTGTAAACCCAATTAATCACAGTAGATCATAAGCAGTCAGGCTACAGTTTAAGGGCAGTTGTGTCATAATTGGAACACTGTAACTCGTGATCACACAGCCTTTGATAGACCTTGGTACCGATGATGCTGCTGCCAACATGACATTCCAGCCAACTCCAAGATGAAATGTAAATTTCTCAAAGCCCTCAGGGCAAGCACGTCAAAGTCAATTTTGAGTTTCTGTCTTTGTGTTTATCTGTCTACATGAGCTTAGATGCAACATCAAGCAGAACGAATGTCAACCATTATTACTTTGTACAGGAAAGCATTCGTGTTCTTTTCCACTGTTATGTTTGTAGACATGTTCATAGTTTTGTATTTGGAGGTTTTTTTGGTGGTAATGCCAGACACATACAGCTCAGCAGTGTTTTGGTTTTGAGCCAAAAAATGAATGATTTGAAACCATTTTTTACCTTGTCACTAGGAGCCTTCAAAGTGTAAAATGTCAGACACTTTTGTTTTTTTGCCTTACTGCAGCTTAAGAAATGTATCAAGACACCAGAACTGCCCTCAAAGCACGTGAGAAACTGGGTTCCCAAAGTTTTAGAACAGAGACGGCATGGCTTGGAACTTTATTTACAGGTATGGGTAGTTAAACAGAAATACATGCTGTTGTTAATATAGCAGGCACCTCCTATACTGATCACAGTTCACTGACCAACATGCCATTCCTGGTATCATAGACCATTCTCCCTTTGGATCCATGCGGGCAGTTGTTAAGAACTTGGAACAACTGCAGGTAATATATCTGTATGTCGATTTAATTGCATTGGGGGTCACAGTATTGATATTGGATGACATGTCCTGTACCGTGACAGCAGTGTTTTATTGTGTACCACTCTGTTCTGACTTGCCGCCCCTGAATTCTTACACCCCCCCCACACAGTAGGAGCATAATCCCGATTCCGGTTGTCTGCCAGTCAGTGCACCAGACTGTGACAACAGTATTACTATATGATAGGACAGCAAGTGCAGTATTCATTCCCATTGTTGCTATATCATGACAATTTCATATTGTGACATCCCAATATTTAGTTGAAGGGTGTTGTGGAATGGATTTGTATGTGAAGCAGCATATTTCAGGATCCTCACCATCATTTTCATTTTTATTTCTCGAGTGCGAATCACGAAATGTGTCTCTAAGTGTTGTACAAAATCGTTAATCAGTAACATGTATGAAAAAGGACCCTGATGAGTATACTGGCACATACTGTAAATATAGCTTTCTACTATACCCTTCTGAGCATTTGGGTCTTTTTTCTTCTGACCAGCAGATGATGATGACAGAAAAGTCTGAAGACTTGATCAACGTCACCACCAGTGTTAAAGCCCTAGCTGTGGGAACAGTGTGCCTATTCAACATGTTATTTGATTTGTGATATGGGAACCTTTACGGAGTCTGATATTCGAGATTGAAGACTAAGGATCACCAACCCCTCTGCTGGAGCCCCAAGTTAGAAAGGAGGATGTGGGTGGGGTAGCATTATATGTAAGGGACGGGATTAATGTCATCTTGGTCGATATCAACAAAAAGGAGGATGTTGAATCCCTGTGAGTGCAACTCAGCTCGGCAGTGGGGGAGAGGATCTACACAGGTGGGTATACCAGCCTCTGGGGTACAAAAAGGGGATACTGTGGTAGTAGGAGACCTGAACATGCCCGATGTTGACTGGGGCATCCCAGTGGCTGGTTCTACTAGAAGTCAAAAGGTGGTTGATGCCTACAAGACTGCCTACTTACACAGTTAGTCAATGCCCGACCAGGCTAGACACCATCCTGGATGTGTTCCTCACAAATTCAGAGGTAGTAAGTGTTAGAGGGGTAAGGGAGTCGCTGGCCAACAGCGACCACAACTCTCAATCCAGGACAGAGGTTTTAAACTTTAGAGGGGCTAATTTTAACAAAATGAGGGAAGTAGTCAGGAGCAAACTGTCAAGGATCCATGAGCACGCAGACATAGGAAACATGGGGGCTAGTTAAACAAGCCATATTGGAGGCTACCAAGATGTGTGTAAAGACAGTGACAAAAAAGAACAAACATAAAAAAAAAAAACATATGGTTCACTAACCAGGTCAAGACAGCAATTAGGACCAAAAGGGAGGCCTTCAGTAACTATAAAAAAAAACAAAAAACGGGGAGACAGAGAATGGGAAGCTTACATTCAGAAGAGTAAAGAAGCGAAGAATATGGTGAGATCCGCTAAGACCTGTGGAACTTTGGTTGGTGGAGGGGTTGAAGCAGGAAATAAACACTTTTATCGATATATACAGGAAAAAAGAAAGAAAAAAGGAGGAATAGTTAGACTTAAAGATGGCGACAGAATTGTGGAGGAGGATAGACAGAAGGGCACTGTTCTGAATAACTTTTTCACAAAAGAACACATCGGTCCTATACCAGACAGTGGCATCAAGGCTGCTGACAGAGGGGTCCCACAAATGGAAACACCACCAGCAGGGTTTGAGAGGCCCTGGAACAACATAGGGAAGACAAATCACTAGGTCCAGATGGAATTCACCCGAGGGTGCTAAAGGAACTGGTGAGAGAACTGGCAGATCCCTTGGCACATTTATTAGACAGTTCACTTCAGTCGGGGGTAATGCTGAGTGACTGGAGAAGAGCAGAGGTGGTACCTCATTACAAGGGAGGGAGCTGAGAGGAGGCAGGCAACTACCAATCAGTTAGGTTTACATCGGTAGTGGGGAAACTACCGGAAACCTTACTAAAACAAGACTTGGTAGAGTACCCAAATAAAAATGTACTTCAGGATGACAAGCAACATGGGTTCATAGCAGGTAGGTCATGCCAGATGAACCTAATCACATTTTCACAGGATCCACTGGGTAACTAGGGAATTAGACAGAGACCACCCAGTGGCTCTCCTCTACCTCGACTTCAGTAAGGCCTTTGTCTCGGTGCCACACCACCCCCTGCTGAAAAAGTTGGAGGACTTGGGTGTAGCCAAGAGCATAGTCACGTGAGTAGAAAATTGGCTTATGGACAGAAAACAGAGTGTGGTAGTCAACAGGGAGAGGGAAGATGAAGGTGAGGTCACCAGTGGTGTGCCCTAAGGCTCAGTGTTGGGGCTAGTCCTGTTTAATGCATTTATAAGTGACATCGGCATAGGTATTCAAGGCAAAATTGCCCTATTCTTGGACGATACCAAGCTAGGAGGAAGGCTGGACCGCGAGGAGGTGGTAAGGGATCTTCAGAAAGACCTAGAGTACTGTCTTCAGTTCTGGAGATCACATCTCTGGAAGGACATAGGCAAGCTAGAGGCGGTCCAGAGGAGGGCAACCAAAATGGTGCAGAGTCTGCATCATAAGCCCTGTGAGGAGAGACTGAAGGAGTTCAATATGTACACCCTGGAAGAAATAAGGGAGAGGAGGGATATGATAGAAACATTCAAATACCTAACTGGTATAAATAACGTTCAAGAGGGAAGCATTTTTCAGAAAAAAAGATGCTCAAGAACAAGGGGACATGCTGTGAAGCTGGGGGGAGACTCGGGGGAGATGTGAGGAAGTACTTCACAGAAAGAGTGGTGGATACCTGGAACAGCCTCCCAGCAGAGGTGTTGGGGGCAAAAACAGTAATGAGCTTAAAGAATGCATGGGATAGGCATAAGAGAACCTTAGAGGTGGGGGTGGTGGGTTAAAGCCGGAGATTAAGTAGGTTCTGCAGTGTTATAATAGGTAGGGAAAATGGGCATACTAGGCAGGGCAGGTGGTCCTTATCTGCCATCAACATCTGTCTTTCTGTGTGATGCAGCTGTACATAGCAGGATCTCAGGCTTTTTTCCCTAAACCTAGATTTACGTTTATTTGTTTTACCAGGATGGTGGATGGGAACACGGGTCAGTTTTTGGCCAAGGCTGTGATGTAGTCCAACTTCAGCCACACAGGAGCTATGAGATGCAGGGAAGAGATCAGGAGATGTGAATAACACTAAAAGAAAAGTAAGGTTCAGCAGATTTCCCAACCCACCAGATACCCAGCTCTCAGGTAGCAGTTTAAAACAGGAAACTACGGAAGGATTTCCTTATAACCAAGGATCATTTGGGCAGAATTTGCAGATTTGAATCAGCTTGGAATTAAATAAGTCTGTCTTATATAAAACTTAGAGGGTGACCATCAGCTGTTCCCCAGCAGGCACACATTCTGTGAGCCCAAATGTGACAGCTGTGCTTTGTGCCATGACTGCATAGATTTGGATTAGAATCCAGTTTTGAAGTGTCTGGTTTCTTTAGGAGGATTCATTATTCCCTTCGTACAAAGAGGGAAAAATGTCAGCAAGTCCCAGAACAGTGCAGTGTGCATGATGGCTTGAACTGCCTTAATAATAAAATAAGAACAAGCACTATATAAGTAAATTGAAAGAACTAACACAAAAATTAGACATCATATGATACTATTTTTTAATTTTTTTTTATTTTCATCTTTATCCTCCTCCTTCCTACCTCCGGTGCCCCCTCCTTCCGTCCGCTCATGTCCCCCGGTACCTACCTTAGGGATCTGCCCCTAGAGTGCCCATCCTCCTCTCCTCGCACAGTGGGGTCTGTCCTATAGGTGGTCCGGGTGGACTTAGGGCGGCCTTCATCTAGGGCTGCCGGAGGATTTTCCAGGAGTTTTTTCTCCCCTTTCGTCCCCACTCCCCCAGGACGCCTTGCACTAGGGATATACGTCCCATTGGTGGCAGCAAGACTTCACGCATGCAGACCCTCATGCACATCGTGATGTCCCCCTCCCCAGCTCCGACAAGCGAAGCCGCCTCCATCCCTTCCCATTGCTGGTGCTTCCACTGGCTACGGAAGGAATGCAGAGCGCAATGCGCTCTTGGTAACCCGCCCCTGAGGGAGGACAGCATCCGTTGGGACGCTCGATCCTCCCTCTCCCCGCCGACCCCCGGCCACCCGAGTCCGTCCCTGAACCCGGGTCACCGGTGCAGCGCGAGGTGTGGCGTCCAGCGCCTCAACCCTCAGTGCCACCGGGCCGGCCCATCATATGATACTAAATCTAGATTACATCCTATACATAGACAAGTCACCACAAATTGGACATTAAAAGTCATTAAAAAGAGATTCCTAGAGCCAATGATTTTTCATTTTCAAAAATGGCCAGTTCCATTTGGCAAAAATCTTAAAATCCATTTTTTTCTGTATTTGTTTTCCCAAATTGAGGGCAAATCAGTATCTTTTGCACAAACATTTGGCTTAAAAGGGAGGGATTTGCCCAAAGAACTGGTGGAAAGATGTTTTTTTTTATGAAAAATTGATTCTCATGCTGGCCCAGTAGCGCTGAGGGTTGAGGTACTGGACACCACACTTCACACTGTGCCGGCAGCCCGTGTTCAGGAATGAGCCTGGGTTGTTGGGGATCGTGGGGGGTGTTGGTAGGGCAAGGAGTGAGATTGAGCCACTGCAAGGCAGCTCTCTCCTTCTGGGAGGGACTGGAGGATCCACAGCCACTGACTGCTACCCAGTGGAGGATGGATGGCAGTGCTGACCTGAGGGAGCTCTGGTAATAGCCATGGGAAGGGGTGGAAGGGGCTGAGCGTCATGGGGCATGTAGTCCCATGCATGGGCCCCAGGAACAGAGAGGGAGAAATGGTGCAAAACCGCAGAAAATATAAATTTTAAAAACAAATTGATTCTCACAAGCTGGTACAAAAATGACATTTAGTTTTTTTACTGGTGTTTCCCATTAAAAATAAAAATGTATTGGCACTAGATTCCTTTCCCACTGATATTTGTCTCTGGCATGTCTTATATGTAACATTTACCATTTCAGACTCTCTGCTGAAGGCTTGGTTGAATTAGATACAGTACATTATGGTTCTAAATCGGTTCCCATTTCCTACTTTCTCAGTGTGCTGCTGTCTTGATGGAGACCTGCACTCTGGCATATGCCAGCTCGGGTTCTATGCAGAGAAGTGCAGAGTCATATACTGTATGTAGGAGGAGGGAATGGGTCACCATATTGGAGGAGGAAAAGGACTTGGGGTAGCCATCAGCAGTGACCTAAGACAGGCTGCACAGTATAGAAAGGCAGCAGCTAAGGCAAATGGAATGCTAGGTTATATAGCAAGGGGGTTCATGAGCAGAAGGGAGGGGGTTGTATTGCCACTGTACAGATCCTCGGTGCAGCTAGCCGCACCTGGACTACTGCATTCAGCGCTGGAGCCCCAGCCTGAAAAAGGGTATCAACCAGTTCAGGGCAGTTCAAAGGAGGATGAAGAGAATGGTTTGGGGACAACAGGGCAAGACATATGAGAACAGGCTGGGAGAAATCAACATGTGCTCACTCGAGGAGGGAAGACGAGGGACATGATTGAAACCTTCAGGTGCCTGAAATGTACTAACAGTGAAGATATACTGGACCTCTCTGTGGGAACAAGACTACAAGGGGGCACTGCTAAAAGCAAGCAGAATGAATGTGCAGGAAGGTCAGGAGACACTTCTTTACAGAGCGAGTGGTGACGGGGTGGAATGAACTCCCATTTGAGGCTGTGACTCAGAAGATGGTAGGGAGGGATCAAGAGGGGGGTGGGACAGGGCAAAGTTGGGGTCAGGGTAGGGGTGTGGAGCCCTCAGTAAATGCTAGACCAGGGGCTCTTCAGTCGAGCAGACTTGATAGACCAGAAGTTCTTCTGCTGGCTGTTTTCATGTGTTTGTATGTTCAGGCTGTGAGGTGGATATCTCTCCGTCACTAGGCCAGTGGAGACTGGTGTATGTCTTGGAGATTTGCTTGCTCTCCAGGAATGGAATGCTAAAACATATTGCTCTGCATGAATGCCTGTGGCCAAGTTATGAGTAGGACTTGGGGTCACAGAGGGTACTAGCATCCATGCCTGCAAAGTCAGGAGTGCGACATGCTCTAGGAGTGCTGGGGAGGCCTACAGGAGCAGGAAAAATTAGACATCGGACTCGAGGCCAGTGTGTCAGTGGTCTTTTCTGCTTGATTCCATGGAGCCTGCATAACTACGGTTTTAGAGAATCATGTAACAACCTTCCAAGCAAACTACAAATTCTGGAGTTTGAGGCATTATGGACATCTGTTAAAAACAAGTCAGTTTTAAAAATCCACCAATGCCACAGGGCAAACTGTTAAAAACACTTAACATTTTTCTTGACTTGTTTGTGATGTCATCACCCATTCTATGGCAACAGACTAGGGTGGTGAGGGTGGCTAAGGCAAGGAAGGAGCAGAACCTGGCCAGGGAAATTAGGAGAGGGAACAAGGGGTTCTTTAGATACATTGGGGAAAAACGAAGGGTGAAGGCGCAGATTAGCAGGATTAAATCAGGGGAGAGATGGGCACAAGACCCCGGGGGAGCAGGCTGAGGTACTAAATGAGTACTTCATCTCAGTTTTCACCAAGGAAAATGGGGGTGCTGCATCATACATGGAGAGACAGAGATACTGAGGAGGGGACCCTTACCGATCAGCGGGTCTGGGGAGAGGGAGGCATGTCGCTGGCAGGAGGGAGGGCTAAGCAGGGAAAAGAGGTGCGAGTGGAAATCACAGCAGAGAGTGAGGAAGCCCTCAGCTCCCTTAAGACAGAAAGCACTGGGGCGGATAAATTACATCCCAGAGTGCTGAAGGAACTGCGGATGTCCTGGCGAAACCCCTGGCGGAGCTTTTCACCATCTCTCTGAAGACAGGGTGGGTGCCCCAGGATTGGAAGGTGGCGCTTATAGTGCCTATCCACAAGGGGGGATCAAGGGAGGTGGCAGAGAACTACATGCCTGTCAGCCTGACATCGGTGGTGGGCAAGGTGATGGAGGGCATTGTCAAGGAGAGGCTGGGGGGGACCTGGATAAGTCAGGGTGCCTGGACGATATACAGCATGGATTCATCCGGAAATCATGTCAGACAAACCTGGTGAGTTCTATGACTGGGTGGCGAGTGCCTTGGACCTGGGTAGACCAGTGGACATCCTCTTTCTAGACTTCAGCAGAGCATTTGACTCTGTTCCTCACGTGGGTCTGTTGGATAAGCTGGGAGAAATGGGGTGGGAAACCAGATGATCAGATGGATAGGCAATTGGCTCCAGGACCCGGACCCAGAGGGTCGTGGTTGTGAGATAGTCTCATCCCCAAGGAGGTCATTAGTAAGTTACAGGGATCAGTCCTTGGGCCCCTTGTTCAGCCTCGTCTCTGACATAAGGACAGGAATCAGGAGTGAGATGAGCTCTTTGCAGATGACTTGAAACTGGGGCGATGGTGGATGGGGAGGAGGGAGGGTGGCCTACAGGGGATCTGGAGGCTCTGGAAGATGGTCTAGAAAGTGGAGCTGAGGTTCAATGCAGGGAAGTAAGGTACTCCACAGGGCAGAGCCCGGGCCAGTGTACACCCTGGGGGGAATGCTACAAGTCTCGATGGCTGAGAGGGACCTGGGGGTGGTGGTGGATGTCAAGATGAACAACTCTGAGACTTGTGGAGGGCAGCAGCCAAGGCCAACAGGATGCTGGGATGCATCACTAGGGGATCACCTCCAGAAGGAGGAAGTGATACTCCCTCTGTATACTACTGCAGGTGAGAGCCGCACCTCGAGTACTACGTGCAGTTTTGAACCCACACTTAAGAGGACATTAACCTCCTGGAGGAGGTCAGAGAGGGCAACAAAATGATTTGGGGCTTGGGGACAGGACCTATGAGGAGAGGCTCGAAGAGCTAAATATGTACACATTGGAAGAGAAGGACCCGGGGGACATGATGAGGTCTTCAGGTACATGAAGAGAGGTAAATAGGGAGGAACAGTCAGGGTGCTTGAAGGAAGGAGGAGGGCCACTAGAGGCATGGGTGGAAGCTTGGGGGAAGATTCAGGGAGAAGGAGGAGGTGCTACTTCACTGAGAGGTGGTGGAGCCATGGAATCGCGCTGCCTAGGGGCTGGTGGAGGCAGAGACAGTGGAGGGTTCAAGAGGGGTTGGGACAGGTACAGGAAGGGTTCTGGAAGCAAAGTCCAATGCAGCAAGAATATCCGGAACTGGGAAGGGAGAAGCCAGAGAAGGCGAGGGGGGCAGCAAGGTCAGCACCCAGGGTGGGGGCTGACCAAACGAGCAGACACGAAAGACCGTTAGGCTTATTCTGCTGGCATGTTAGTATGTTAGACTGTGATGTTACTAACAAAGATGATTATGACTTATGGTGGTGGCTGAGCAGCAAAAGATGATTAATTTTGAGGTACAAAGATCCTATCTGATGTGACCAGTGAATGCAAAAAATATATTAACTGTAAGCTGAATTGTATTTAAATATTATTTTTCAAACTTTTCCCTGCTACTTCAGTACACAGCTCTTCAATTCTAGTTTTAAAGTACTTATGGAGCTTGCACTGCAGTGGTCTCTTAGGTGGATATTTCATAGACAAAGCACATAATAAACAGTGAAAATCTTAGTCACCCACAGATGTTTATACAGTATATGCTGGGATTTAATTGGTAGCTAGCTTCTGTATATTACAGACGATGAGGAGTGATGTATCCAGACAGTTAAGATAATATCATCAGAAATTGCACACTACCTTATAAAATAATACAAATTTAATCTGAATGAAAGTTAAAATGTATTGAAATTGGTGTGATATGATCCCTTTCCCAAAGCACACATTTTTTTTTTTTTTTTTTTTTTTGTTACATAGTTTATTTATCCAGGATAGCCCAGCTGAGATGTGACATTTCATTTTGAGTGGAGTTTTGCTTCTGCCCAATTCTGCAGCTGGATGGACTGGAGCACTAGGGGTTAAAGCGACTTGCTGAGGGTCAGACAGTGAACCTGGTTTTACCCCGGATCTCTGACAGGCGTTTGCCCCTCTTTTGTAGGAGTTTATTACTTAGACAAACCCCGAACTGCCCTTTCACTCATAAATTTTTCAAACAGTAGGCTGGCTCCACCCCGTATTGGATCCTCCACCTCTGGCCCCCCACCCCCAGGCTAAGGGTTAAAAAGGACTTAAGAATGAGTCCTGCACATGTGCAGCCCAGTTCGTATATACCTAAACTCTGTGGCTTAAAACCCCTCCCTGCACACTGTCTTGTTCAGGAGGAGGCTAGTTGTAGTTGAAGAAGAGTATTATAACTTGATGAGCTGTTTCATGTATATGTAATGAAGTCCCAACACCATAAATGTATACAGATGTAAAATGTTATTGTTTACAAACTGTACGCGTAGGCCGCTTTTATTAAAAAATATATTTACAAAAAAAAAGGTCACACAGTGAGTATTTGGCTGTAGTGGGGTTTATTCTAGTGATCATCTAGTTCTCAAGTCAGTTCTCTATCCGCCAGTCCACAGCTGTCCATGATTACATAAGCAGCTAAGCTCTGACTATGTCGAAATCTAGCAGGAGCTGGCTGGGAAGATTAGGTATTGGTATGATGCAGTCAAGAACAGTGTCGTAGCAAATTCCCAGAGGGCCTGGGTGCAAGGGTATGGTTATGGGCCCCGGTTTTGAATAAACATCAAAATTATGATTTGGGCCCCTCAAACCTCATGGGCCGAGGTGCGACTGCACCCCCTACACCCTTGTAGCTACGTCCCTGGTCTGGTCAAGAAGGCTTATGCTTTAAGACCCACATATTCAGATGAGATGCACAGCGCATCTCCAGTCTTGTGTGGACCACTGGGGGCGTGGCCATATTCAGAGGCCACCAATGCGCCGCGTGCCCCCAACGGCACTGCCGTGCACAATATTGTGATGCACCTATGCAAATGAGGAGGCCCCCATGCATATGCTGCACATCACAATATTGAAATCCGAAGTGTAAAACTGGCCGGCTGCTCCGGCGCATAGTTACATAGTTACACTTCTGAAACCCTACTTTAACTATGCATGGGGTAGGTTGGTGCCCCGAGCACAGTCTACGGTCGGGTACACAGTCTACCCCCCACCCTGATCCCTGTGAAAAAAAAATACATCAATCCCCGTTTCCATAGTGTAGTGCCCCCCCACAGCCCCGATCACTGTTAAATAAAAATAATACCCAGAGCCTTGTTTCCATAGTGTAGTGTCATCCCCCCCAGCCTCAATCACTGTTAAATAAAAAGACATAACAATCCCTGTTTCCATAGTGTACTGTCCCCCCAGCCCCAATCACTGTTAAATAAAAATAATACCCTGAGCCCCATTTTCATAGGACGGTGCCCCCCCTCCTGATTACTGTTACACCAATCAAAACCCTAATCCTCATTCCCTGGTGGCTAGTGGTCTCCCCCAACTCCAGTAGGCAGTAACCCACCACCAGACACCCCCCCCTTCCCGACCCACACCCTGCCACAGCCAGCCACCAACTGAGCTGTACCGGAGCGCATATAGTATACAGTATGCACTCATTGGTCTGTCTTGACCTATGAGCACATACTATGTACTGTACAGGGCAGATGGGGGGGAGCAGTGCACTATGGAAATGGGGATTGGTGTGTCTTTTTACTTAACAGGGATCATGACTGGGCAGGGGGGACACTACCCACTGTGGAACGAGGATCATTGATATTTTTTTTAACTGAGGATAAAGGGCTTGGAGAGGCACATAGACTATGCAGGGAGATGAATGGGGATTGCATTTATAACATGGGGGATCGGGGAGGGTTCACTGTCCACTAAGGCTAGGGTTTTCTTGTACAACCTATGGGGATCGTGGGTGGGATGAGTCCACTGGACCACCAGGGCTGTCATTCTTTTTACATCTACGGGGCTACGGGGGGGGGGTGCTGGCCTGGCGCATTCAGCCAGGCGAAGTCATGCTAATGAGCCCATAATGGGCATGCAAAAGGCTCCTTTGTGCTGTGCATGCCCAGTGGGCTCATTTGCATGTTTGGGCTGAATATCGCCCATGGGGGCTGTGACGCATACAGGTATGTGGCATGCATTCCCATATGGGTGGTCTTCAGCCCTTCAACCTGGATGTGCCGTGCCATACATAGCAGCCGCTTGCTGTGCATGAGCATCTAGGGTCTGTTATTCAAACAGATTGTGCGGCCTATTCCAATCAGTGTTTGAATATTGCTCCAGAGCCGGCTGGCCCAACTTATTCGCGCGGCACACCGTTATGCATGCACATCCAGCTGGCTCTGAATATGGGGCCCTAGAGTAGTAACTGAGTTATGATTAACTCATAAAAACTGCAGATTACGTTTCTTAAAATGCACTGATTTGAACTGTCTGGAATATGGACTGTGTATTTGCATATCAACAGCTGTAGAACAGCAACAGCTACTTGCTGTCCTTTAATTTTCAAATTTGTTTTAACCACAACTCTTTTGATATTGTAAGCAGCTTCTATGGCAGCAGATGTGACAGTTACAATGGTTGCTTGTCTCCAACCACAACCCAAAGCTGTAGCATCTGAAATATGGCCAGTTGACTTCCTTGCCAGGGAGAGTCACTATTTAGTGGTGATATTGAAGAGATTATAGAACACCTGTCCATCTCAGTGCCCTTTCTACTTTCATAAGCAGGGTTTTTAAAGTCATACTCCCGATCGTAAGGCTTTTGATCTTTCTGTATCTTCTTTCAGGTCCATGAGATTTTCAGCTTGTCTCAAGGAAATGGTACTCATGGCTAGCCTGCCAGTGTTAACCTCTGAGCCACTGCCCCAGGTGTAGGGATGTATACACCTTGGCATACAAGTTTACATTTGTATGGCTTGACTCGGCAGCTGAGCTTATCGTGAACCACACTGTTTGGTGGTCATTTGTTCCCAGATGGCTACCCACATCTAGATCTGAGATCCTCTCACTGTCCCCATTTGAGAGTACGAGGTCTAAGATTGCTCCGTCCCGAGTGGGTTCCAACACTAGCTGTCTGAGGCATGCCCCCTGTAGGGCATCGAGAATGGCCCTGCCTTTGGGTGTGGCTGCAGCCAAGGTGCTCCAGTTAACGTCTGGCATATTCAGGTCCCCCATCAACAGTATCTCCCCTTTCTCTGCCATCCTAAGGATGCCTTCTATCATATCCTTGTCCATTCCCTCCCCCTGAAATGGGGGTCTGTATACAACCCCCTGTGCGGATTGTGGTGCCATTTCCAGTCTCTAAGGTGACCCACAGTGCCTCCTCTCCTCCCTGTTTACTCTTTTGTTCTGTTGCTTTTATCCTTTCCTTTACATAGAGAGCTATTCCTCCCCCTCTTCTACCCTTCCTGTCTCTCCTGTAGGTTGTGTACCCTGGTATGTTAACATCCCAGTCATGGTTCTCTGTGTACCATGTTATTGTGGCTGCCACAATATCCAGGCATCCCTCTTCCATCAAGTCCACCAGTTCAGGGAGCTTGTTGCCCAGACTACAGGCATTGGTACTCATTACCCTCCATTTCATGATGGCCTTACCCCTTTTTGCCCCATCCCTGTCCTTGCTTCCTTTGTCGTTTTCCCCATTCATCTCTGCCCTTCTCCCTATCGACGTCTCTATCTTGGTGTTTACCTCACTAACTACCCTGATATTTGGGGGGGACTAGGATTCCTCTGCGCCTTTCCAGTGCCTACCCCGCCCCACCGGCTAGTTTAAATGCTTGCCAATGAAGCATTTAAACCTATCACCTAGGATCCTGGTTCCCCTCCTGGACAGATGCAGACCATGCACCAGTATAGGCCTGCATCACTTCAGGTGGACCTCCAGTCCCCAGTGAAGCCAAACCTCTGAGCTCTGCACCAGTTTTTCAACCACTGATTGAATCCCATGGTGTGGAGCACCCTAGCCTCACCCATGCCATAGACAGGCAACACCTCTGAGAAGCTTACCATGTGTGTTACTTGTCTAAGGCCCGTCCCCAACTCCACAAACTCCTCCTGCACTGTTCTGATCCCTTTCCCAACCAGGTCATTTGTCCCTAGGTGGACAATGACGTCCAGCTTCCTCCCCCATGCAGCTGCTCCCATGATCCTGAGGATTCGCTTCCTGTCCTTCCAAGCCATGGCACCTGGCAGGTACCTTACCTCCCTCTCCCCTCCCTCCCCCAGTTCTGCCTTCCTAACAATGGAGTCCCCCCACCAGGAGTTGTTTCCTTCCCCTGTGGGGTCCTGTGCCACCCTCCTATGGGTCTCCTTTGTGGAGGTTCCCAACATCCTCTTTGGTCTCCACTGCGGGTGCCTCAGTAGAGGAACCATACTCTGCCAGAGCCAGGGTGAATCTGGGATTGATTATGGGGGGGGTGCGGTGGGTCTGGGTGGTAGGGCTGATAATATGGGACAGGCAGTGCAAAAAATAAAGTCCCCCACCCTCAAAGATGCACCAAAAAGGAAGGAGGCCAGGGAGACCATGGATTACCTGCTTTGCAGTAATACTGTAGTCCCAGGAACACCCACTGAGGGGGAGGAAGGTATTCACATAGAAACATAGAAGTTGTCGGCAGAGGACCACAAGGCCCATCCAGTCTGCCCATTTCTTTTTCTACCTTATAAATGTGCCATCGTCCTTTGCTGTCAGTGACCTATCTATTCATACTCCTCTGTATTGCTCCCGTATGCCTATCCCATGCCTGTTTGAAGCCCTGCAGTATATTCATAGCCACCACTTCCTGAGGTAGGCCGTTCCAGGCATCCACCACCCTTTCTGTGAAAAAACTTCCTCATATTATCCCTTAATTGGCCTCCCTCTAATCTCATGCTGTGTCCTCTTGTCCTGCTATTTTTCTTTATTGAAACATGTTAGAATCTTTCACCTTGTTAATGCCCTTAAGGTGTTTGACTGTTTCGATCATATCACCTCTCTCCCTCCTTTGCTCTAGGGTATACATATTGAGCTCCATTAATCTGTTCTCATATGTCTTCTGATGTAGTCCCTGCACCATTTTGGTTGCCGTTCTCTGGACTGCCTCAATTTGGTTAATGTCCTTGTGAAGGTGTGGCCTCTAGTACCGTACGCAGTACTCCAGATGGGGCCTAACCAGTGTCTTGTAAAGAGGGATTATTACCTCCCTCTTACGACTTGTGATACCCCTACTAATACACCCTAACATCCCCCTAGCCTTACCTACTGCTTTAGAGGTCTGCTTGGATGATTTCAGGTCATCGGTGATAGTGATGCCCAAGTCTCTTTCTTCCTTTGTGACTGCCAGCAACTCCCCTCCCAGCCTATAGGTGGCTTCTGGGTTTCTCTTCCCTATGTGCATGATCTTGCACTTCTTTGCATTAAATCCCAGTTGCCACTCTTCCGACCATTTTGCTAGTTTATCCAGATCTCTTCTCATTCTGCCCCCCCCCCCCAATCTGGATCATCTACTCTGTTGCAGATCTTGGTGGCATCTGCAAACAGACAATCCTTACCCTCTAGTCCATCTGCAATGTCACTGATGAAGATATTGAAGAGGACTGGCCCCAGGACAGATCTCTGAGGTACCCCACTTGTGACTTGCATCTCTTCTGACTGCATACCATTTACCACCACTCTCTGTTTTCTGCCCGTCAACCAGTTTGCCACCCAGTTATCCAACTTCTGACCCACCCCACCCTGAGCCTACCCAGCTTGTTTATCAATCTTCTATGTGGAACAGTGTTGGAAGTTTTGCTGAAGTCAAGATAGGAGACATCAACTGCTCCCCCTTGGTCCACCACTCTGGTTACCCAGTCGAAGAAATCTATTAGATTAATTTGACAGGACCTTCCTTTTGTAAACCCATGCTGTCTTGGATCCTGTGCTGCTATGGATTCCAGGTGTTGCACTATCCTTTCCTTAAGGAGTGCCTCCATAATCTTGCCTACTACTGAGGTAAGACTGACTGGCTTGTAGTTCCCTGCCTCCTCCCTGCTACTACTTTTCTGGAGCGGGATCACATGAGTCCTTCTCCAGTCTTCTGGGACCTCTTCTGTGCTCAGAGACTCTAAACAGTTCTGCTAGTTCCATCCTTAGCTCCTTTAGTACCCTGGCATGTATGCCATCAGGTCCCATTGCCTTGTCCACCCTGAGCTTAGCGAGCTCTTGTAGGACCCTTTCTTTTGTGAAGGGAGTAGTGTTCACCTCCCCCTGTGTCCATGGTGCTGAGCTGTGGGCTCTGCCCTACCTTCTCTTCAGTAAATACTGAGCAAAAGTATCTATTTAGGATAGATGTTTTTCCAGGGTCCTCCTCCTCACATGCCCCCTTTTCTCCTTTGAGCTTAGCAATACCCCTCTGGACTTTCTCCTTTCACTAATGTATCTATAGAAAGTCTTGTCACCTTCTTTTTCTGTTCCTGCTAGTGTTTCCTCGGTTTGGGCCTTTGCCTGCCTTACTGCCTTCCCTGCTTCCCTTAGGGCAGTGTGCTATGCGTCCCTATCTTCTTCACGCTGTGTTCCCTTATATTTCCTGAAGGCCAGCCTTTTGGCTCTGACGTTTTCTGCTACTGTATTTGAGAACCAAAGTGGTTTCCTTCTTCTTTTGCACTTCCTTTTTGTCTAATACAATGGGATGTTGCTTCAAGTATTGCATCCTTAATGCTTGCCCACTTTGCCTGTACCCCCTCACCTGTGTTTCTTTTTGCCAGGGCTAGCTTAACTCTGTTGGCCATCTTATCAAAGTCAGCTCCTCTGAAGTCCCATATTTTTGCCTTGGAATGGGATGATTTAGTTGTAGTGGCCAAATTGAACCATACCATGTGATGGTCACTGGCCCCCAGGTGACCTTCTACCTGGAGATCTGTGATCCCTTCCCTGTTAGTCAGTACTAGATCTAGGATAGCCTTGTCTCTTGTGGGTTGCTATAACAGTTGTTTGAGGCCCTCCCTGCAGGGAATCCACCATGTGTCTAGTTCTGGCAGATGTCCCTGCTGGTATTGACCAATCTGTATCGACATGTTGAAGTCTCCATTATCAGAACCTCCCTTTAACTGTCATGTTTTGTATATCTTCTAACAGTATGTGTCTGTGTCCTCCCCTGGTCTGGAGGCCTGTGAGACAACCCAGTTCTTATGGCTGTCCATTTCCTGTTTCCAGGGTGACCCACAGTTCTTCTGGCTCCTTATGTGTATTCTGAATTTCTTTAGCTTTGATATTTTCACTGACATACAGGGCCCTCCACCCCTTTTTGCACCTCGGTCTCTTCTGAGCAATACATAGCCAGGTACTGAAGTCTCCCAAGTGTGGTTACTGGTAAACCACGTCTCACTAATTGTTAGTATGTCCAGTTTAGCCTCTGACATTATTACCTGCAAGTCTGGGATCTTATTTCCCAGGCTGTGAGCATTTGTGTACATGATTTTCCATTGGCCAGATTTCGGTGTGTTAGTTGTTGGGTGAGGTTTGGCATTTCCTCTGTGTGTCATATGGAGGCAGACAATTTTTCTTACCTGGTGATGCAAATGAACTGCAAACATGCTGAATCCCTGTTTGACCACTAGCTGAGGGGGGAGGGGTGTTCTTCCCATTTGATGTAAGGGGTGCTGCACCCCTCTCCCATTGCTAGTTTAAATATTCTGCAAAGGCGTCAAACTTCTGCCCCAATGCTGACTCCTCCTTAGTCAGATGCAGTCCATTAAATTTAAGAACTTCGCTCCCCAAACTGTTGCCAGTTCCTACAAATCTGTGTCCTTTTTCTTGGCACCAGCCCTTGAGCCACATGTTTAGCTCCCCTATCTCCCCTTCTCTGACCTTCGGTCCATCTGCCCCCCTCTCCCAGACTGGCAGGATCTCAGAGAAGGAGATGCCGGACGAAATGTATGATAGTTTGTCTCCCAGCCTGGTCAGGTGTTCCTTAGTCTCCACAACTGACCGGCTGGCGAGATCATTAGTCCATATGTGTACCAGGACGTCAGTGTTTTCTCCTGCTTCCTGAATAATTTTAACAATGCGCTCAGTGTCTCTCCATGCTGATGTACCTGAGAGACATCTGACCATTACCCCTGGCTGGACATAGGTATCAACTCCCCGAATCATGGAGTCTCCTATGATCACAAGTTTTTTGAATTTCCTTTTTGCTGTTTTTGTTTTGGTTCCTGATTTGGGTGAGTTTTGTTGTGCTAACGCCTGTGCTGCAGTGTCCTCTGCCCCTTTGTTTGATTTTGGAGATAGAGGCAGATACCTTTTTGTAGTGTTTATATGGTTTTTGCAGGTTATATGTTGGAGAGCACCGAGTGATGGGGCACCCGATTTGCCCCTCCTAACCACCTGCCAACCTCCCAGACCAGCTACCTTCTGCGGTCGAGGTTCTTCTGTTAGATGTTGGGGAAATGGCAGGTGGTTCTTATAATGTATTTCCTCTTGAATATAAAATCTGAGGCATGCAATCTATGCCATGCTGCCTGGAGCTGAGTCCTAAGATCTCCAGTGGCCCAACATGTAGGACAGTGTCCTAAATACTGTAAGACTGTCCTTCTGAAAATTGTTCCACAGTACGTGCAGTTAATGATATCCATTCCAGATAAGTTGCTGGGTTTATAACCTGGTCAGAGTAATTAGAAGGAAGAAAATGCAAGTAATGGTTTGATTTTGTGTTTGGTTTTCGTACAACTTGTTATAACAAGTTAAATTACTAGTGCCCCTGTAAATGAGCCACGTTGTGGATGCCCCACTGATCTGCCCCTTCCTGCTTTGCCACAGGAAATGTCACGACTGTAGTACCCTATAAAGGGTGTAGTGTGGAGTGGTTGGGGATGGGGGTGGGTCAGAGGCCCTTCCCCTGCTGGAAAAGAAGAACCACGGATGAAAGAACAAGGAAGTAAGAGCAGAAACAATCAGTCAACAACAAATGCAGTAACCCTGAAAGCTTATCCTAATGTTAGATAAAACTGTAAAACCTGTAAAGCACCACCTGTAATAATTTCAGAGAAGATATACCTTGTAAGAAACACTTTGCTACAGAGAAAAATAAAGCAGTAACAGAAGATATACCTTGCAAAAGACAATTTGATTCAGAAGATTACAGCAGTAATCTGTTAACACACCTGTATTCAGTCTCTCTCATAGTCTTCACAAATACTGTGGATATCTGACCAGTGCTGGACCTGCGAAATATTAAACATATGAGTCATAACACTGAATGTGAAGACAAGAACCTTATATGATGAGTAATCATTGTAGTTCCAGCACTGTCTGCATGCTCTGTAGATGTCAGTGAGGTAGACCTGAACACAGTGGCGGAGCCAGGTTTGGGAGAGTTTGGGAGCTGAGGGGGAGCCATTCAGGCAATCATGGGCTCCACAATGGGCCCTAAACAGTGAATAAAGATGGTGGTGGAGCACCACTACTCACACTGGGGCAGCCAGGAGGGGCAGGCGCCCCCCTATCCCCCCCTTCTAGCTCCACCACTGCCTGAACATTCCCTTATCAACAAATCTCAGGTTAATAGAGGAGGGGAAAAAATGCTCACAAAACAATAAGCCTTACCTAATGAGAGCTCTCTCTACATCTACAGTATGTTCTCACTGACAAAAATCAACACTTGCACTAGGGAAGTTTATAAAGCTAAAGTTTAAGAATGCCCACTTTATGACAGCAGTTGCCAGCAAGAGCTTCTTAGGTTTTCACAGTTACGGTAGTTCAAGCTACCTCTTTAAGGAATGAGAAGTGTTGTGTTCAACTGTATTCACATCATCGGCATATCTGAGTCAGTGGCCCAAAATTATTGGATCAAATTACTTGAGGTTTTGCAAAAGTACATTTGGCAGTGAGTAGAGGCAACATCAGTCTCAGTCTTTCATAACAGCTTTTGGACCCATAAGCATGGGTAACACACTGGCGGGGAAGGTGTTCATCTTGCAGATAAGTTTAAACAAAGTTTCAGAGTAAAGTCAGCTTGTCTCTCTAGTAAATGAAGTTTTAACATGCCAGTATCTGCAGGGTCTAGGATTTTGTGGCTTTACTTTCCCGGGTCTACCTCCATTTGAGCTGGCATGAGAGTAGTTGCTGAACAACTAGGCAGGGCTGCAGTTATTGACCCTGATGAATGCCTCATACTATCTCACTTGGAATGCAAATCAGCTGAAGGCAGGTGGCCCTTAGCAGAACGCAAAGCTCCCAGTCAGTCTCCTTGAGATCAGAGCAGTGTTTGGGGATTTTATTGTATTAATAAATCTTCACCTGGCAAAAGGTACAGAAGTAAGACTGAACTGCAAGAATCTGATAACTGTATCATAAATCAGCAACCTAGTGAGAATGCAGAGCAAGCAAATTATTGTAATTACACGTAAAGCTGTCACATGAGCAGCTCAGCTTTTTGTCCAGCAGGTGACATAACATATGGGCAGACAGTGTCAGCGTTAGCAATTACATGGGATGAGAATTAACTTTTTTTTTTTTTTGTAGACTCTGTCCACACTGCGCCTGAACAATCGGTAACGTTTTGAAAACATTACAGTGTGTCCACACTACAACTGAAACAGTTTTGAAAACTTTTTCTAAACGTTACAGCCGGTCCACACTGCTAATGACTCTGTAACTGTTTCTAGCCTGTGTAGAGCTGGGCAAATTCCATGATGCAGTTTTGATGCCTCGTCTGACCAAGTAGCACCACGGACGTTTGCAGTTTTCAGAGACAGTATTCTGGACAGTGGCTGAAGGGAGCACACAGAAAGGTGCTACAAAAAATATTAACGACTTGCTAGGGTGAACTTTGAGTGCAGTTATATAATCCTTGCCAGCAGAACTTTTACAGCACCAATGTTCTGTAGGGTGCTATGGGAACTTTTACAGCACCGATGTTCTGTAGGGTGCTATGGGAACTTTTACAGCACCGATGTTGTGTAGGGTGCTATGGGAACTTTTACAGCATTGATGTTCTGTAGGGTGCTATGGGAACTTTTACAGCACCGATGTTCTGTAGGGTGCTATGGGAACTTTTACAGCACCAATGTTCTGTAGGGTGCTATGGCCACTGCTCCCTGTATAATCCTTGCCAGCAGAACTTTTACAGCACTGAAGTTCTGTAGGGTGCTATGGGAACTTTTACAGCACTGATATTCTGTAGGGTTCTATGGCCACTGCTCCCTATGTAATCCTTGCCAGCAGAACTTTTACAGCGCTGATGTTCTGTAGGGTGCTATGGTAACTTTTACAGCACTGATGTTCTGTAGGGTTCTATGGCCACTGCTCCCTATATAATCCTTGCCAGCAGAACTTTTACAGCGCTGATGTTCTGTAGGGTGCTATGGTAACTTTTACAGCACTGATGTTCTGTAGGGTTCTATGGCCACTGCTCCCTATATAATCCTTGCCAGCAGAACTTTTACAGCGCTGAAGTTCTGTAGGGTGCTATGGGAACTTTTACAGCACTGATGTTCTGTAGGGTTCTATGGCCACTGCTCCCTATATAATCCTTGCCAGCAGAACTTTTACAGCACCGCTGTTCTGTAGAGTGCTATGGGAACTTTTACAGCACCGATGTTCTGTAGGGTGCTATGGGAACTTTTACAGCATTGATATTCTGTAGGGTGCTATGGGAACTTTTACAGCACTGATGTTCTGTAGGGTGCTATGGGAACTTTTACAGCGCTGATGTTCTGTAGGGTGCTATGGGAACTTTTACAGCACTGATATTCTGTAGGGTGCTCTGGGAACTTTTACAGCGCTGATGTTCTGTAGGGTGCTATGGGAACTTTGACAGCGTTGATGTTCTGTAGGGTGCTATGGTAACTTTGACAGCACTGATGTTCTGTAGGGTGCTATGGGAACTTTTACAGCACTGATGTTCTGTTGGGTGCTATGGCCACTGCTCCCTATATAATCCTTGCCAGCAGAACTTTTACAGCACTGATGTTCTGTAGTGCGCTATGGGAACTTTTACAGCTCTGATGTTCTGTAGGGTGCTATGGCCACTGCTCCCTATATAATCCTTGCCAACAGAACTTTTACAGCACTGATGTTCTGTAGTGCGCTATGGGAACTTTCACAGCACTGAAGTTCTGTAGGGTGCTATGGGAACTTTTACAGCTCTGATGTTCTGTATGGTGCTATGGCCACTGCTCCCTATATAATCCTTGCCAGCAGAACGTTTACAGCACCGATGTTCTGTAGGGTGCTATGGCCACTGCTCCCTATATAATTCTTGCCAGCAGTACTTTTACAGCAGTGATGTTCTGTAGGGTGCTATGGGAACTTTTGCAGAACTAATGTTCTGTAGGGTGCTGTGGGAACTTTTACAGCATCAATGTTCTGTAGGGTGCTATGTCCACTGCTCCCTATATGATCCTTGCCAGCAGAACTTTTACAGCGCTGATGTTCTGTAGGGTGCTGTGGGAACTTTTACAGCACTGATATTCTGTAGGGTGCTATGGGAACTTTTACAGCACCGATGTTCTTTAGGGTGCTATGGCCACTGCTCCCTATATAATTCTTGCCAGCAGTACTTTTACAGCAGTGATGTTCTGTAGGGTGCTATGGGAACTTTTACAGAACTAATGTTCTGTAGGGTGCTGTGGGAACTTTTACAGCATCAATGTTCTGTAGGGTGCTATGGTCACTGCTCCCTATATAATCCTTGCCAGCAGAACATTTACAGCGCTGATGTTCTGTAGGGTGCTATGGGAACTTTTACAGCACTGATATTCTGTAGGGTGCTATGGCCACTGCTCCCTTTATAATCCTTGCCAGCAGAACTTTTACAGCACTGATGTTCTGTAGGGTGCTATGGGAACTTTTACAGCACTGATGTTCTGTAGGGTGCTATGGGAACTTTTACAGCTCTGATGTTCTGTAGGGTGCTATGGCCACTGCTCCCTATATAATCCTTGCCAGCAGAACTTTTACAGCACTGATGTTCTGTAGGGTGCTATGGGGACTTTTACAGCACTGATGTTCTGTAGGGTGCTATGGGAACTTTTACAGCTCTGATGTTCTGTAGGGTGCTATGGCCACTGCTCCCTATATAATCCTTGCCAGCAGAACTTTTACAGCACTGATGTTCTTTAGGGTGCTATGGGAACTTTTACAGCACCGATGTTCTGTAGGGTGCTATGGCCACTGCTCCCTATATAATCCTTGCCAGCAGAACTTTTACAGCACTGATGTTCTGTAGTGCGCTAGGGGAACTTTCACAGCACTGAAGTTCTGTAGGGTGCTATGGGAACTTTTACAGCACTGATATTCTGTAGGGTGCTATGGGAACTTTTACAGCGCTGATGTTTTGTAGGGTGCTATGGGAACTTTGACAGCGCTGATGTTCTGTAGGGTGCTATGGGAACTTTTACAGCACCCATGTTCTGTAGGGTGCTATGGCCACTGCTCCCTATATAATCCTTGCCAGCAGAACTTTTACAGCGCTGATGTTCTGTAGGGTGCTATGGGAACTTTTACAGCACTGATATTCTGTAGGGTGCTATGGGAACTTTTACAGCGCAGATGTTTTGTAGGGTGCTATGGGAACTTTGACAGCGCTGATGTTCTGTAGGGTGCTATGGGAACTTTTACAGCATCAATGTTCTTTAGGGTGCTATGGCCACTGCTCCCTATATAATCCTTGTCAGCAGAACTTTTACAGCACTGAAGTTCTGTAGGGTGCTATGGGAACTTTTACAGCACTGATGTTCTGTAGGGTGCTATGGCCACTGCTCCCTATACAATCCTTGCCAGCAGAACTTTTACAGCACTGATGTTCTGTAGTGCGCTATGGGAACTTTCACAGCACTGAAGTTCTGTAGGGTGCTATAGGAACTTTTACAGCACTGATGTTCTGTAGGGTGCTATGGCCACTGCTCCCTATATAATCCTTGCCAGCAGAACGTTTACAGCACAGATGTTCTGTAGGGTGCTATGGCCACTGCTCCCTATATAATTCTTGCCAGCAGTACTTTTACAGCAGTGATGTTCTGTAGGGTGCTATGGGAACTTTTACAGAACTAATGTTCTGTAGGGTGCTGTGGGAACTTTTACAGCATCAATGTTCTGTAGGGTGCTATGTCCACTGCTCCCTATATAATCCTTGCCAGCAGAACTTTTACAGCACTGATGTTCTGTAGGGTGCTATGGGAACTTTTACAGCATCAATGTTCTGTAGGGTGCTATGGCCACTGCTTCCTAGTTTCTGGCACCACAAAACGCTGCCACAGGATGTCTGTTGCAGCACACAAGTTTTTAAAGTGCTGGCAGTAAACAGTCTGGTTCCCTTATGTTGTATGAGGCCAAAAATGTACTTGTCGATGCTGCTCCTTTGCCACAAACTTACAAATGCTGATCGCGATCCACGTTGCTACTCATTTCCTAGTTTCGCTGTGTTTACCTCCCAGGATGCATTGCTGAGCCCCCACAAAGCATTATGGTATGCTAGCAGACTAGAGGACACTGGAGGCTAAATAGTTATGTGTTTACACGGAGCTCTGTAATGTTACAGAAATGAAACCGTTACAGAAACCGTTGTTGGAACCACCTTACAACAGGTTTCTGTAACGGTTTTGAAAATGCTTTCTGTAACGTTACCAATGTAAATGCAAACCGTTACAGTAATGGTTTGGGCACTCTATAACGTTACAGAGGGAGTTTTCAATGGTAGTGTAGACAGGGCCTTAGTTAGGGTTGTTCAGTAATGGTGAATGCTGGAGGTAAACCTAAAGGTGTCCAGAGCGGATTCCTAGATCAGTCAGTCCTAGCAGTCGATGCTAGCTATCTGAGATAGGACTTTTATGTAAACTATATTCCTTGACCTGAGCTCTTAACAGCAGGGTAGCAAGATGCAAGTAAAAAGCCAGAGGTAGTTCTAATAATCCTGAATTGGCCATGCAGATCATTGCACTCAAGGTATATAGCTTTAAAGTAGCGGGTTCCCCCAGAGATCAGGGCTGATCATCTCCATGGTCTACTGCATTACCTGTCTCTCAGACAGGTATCCCTTATGGTTGGGTTGCCAGTGGGCTAGAGTCTATCTAGAAAGGTCACTCGAGCATCATCTTAGACACTATACTTCAGGCTAGATAGAAAAAATCCACCTTGTAAGCCTGTTGCAGAAATTAAAGCATCGTCTTTTAGATATTCTTACTTAAAGTAACTCTTCAGTGCCCAAGAAAACATTTTTAAAATATAATATTCAGATACAATTATTCCTAGTTCAATAATTTTATGTATTTATAACTCCCCATTCTTTTATTACTGAGGATATTTACATAAAAACAGGATATTTGCACCCCAATTCATCTGCCCCTCCTGCTTTTCCATCCACTGAAGTAATAATAATCTGTTGCTGCGAAAATTAGATATTTATTTATTTATTTTCTGGAAATGCCTTTGGTCAAGTTCCTATGTACAATGGCACCCAGCGTCTAAAACCAAACAAAATACTGAATATAAAATAAAGATATAACAGCAGAAATCATCGTGAGCTCACAAACAAAGGATTATGGGTTCGGCAGAAGGGAAAAACAGGAGGGGATGAGACATAAAAATCCTGTTTTCAAGCAAACATCAGTCATAAAAAATTTGGAGATGCAGAGGAAAATAAAAACATTTGGTCTTTGTGTTTTGTATTAAAAAGTGTTCCCACGGACTGGTGAATCTCTTCAAAGCAGATGAAACACTCAGCTCGTCCCATTTGCATAATTTTAAACATTGGGCTGGATTTTCAGAAGGCTCTGAATACCACAAGCATCGGGGACACTGAACATATTGCGTGCGGTAATATCTGTTCAGTGCACACCCCAGAGTGTCTTATTGCACTTATAAAAGGGGCTACTTTTTGACTTCTTGTCCCCAAATGGCATGTGGCATTCTCTGGCGATTGGGATTTTCTGTCCAGTGTCGCAAGTTAGACCGACTTTTTCTGGTCTTGCTTGCGACAATCCCAGGTACCCTTTTTATGGGGCTTGCACCAAATATTTTGTGCAAACTACTGTAAATTGAGTAGTGTCATAACTGCACTCGACCTGCTAAGAGCCGGCACAGTTGCGGCAGAGGGGTTCGGTGTACTGCCAGAACCATAGTGTTACGGCGCAGGGCTTGTGCCAAGCCCTGTGCCATGTTTTGAAAATCTAGCCTACTGTCTTCGGTAAGATTGACCGAGCTTGCTGTCTTTGTAGTTAGGGTTCATGCTGCTGTTATACAGGCCATCCGAGTTATAAATACATCGCTAGTTAGTAGTTATGCATGCTGATGTCATTAGTTTTCAAGGTGGTGGACAATAGGAAGTTCAGAATGAGGCATGTTCTGCGAGTAACTGTTTAGCATAAGTAGCAGATCAAGAACACAGGGGCATGAATGGAAACTGACAGGGGAGATTTAAGAGGGAAGTGAGAAAGTTTTATGTTACAGAAAGGGTGGTGGAACCATGGAACAGTATGCCTGCGGATGTGGTGGGTGCCAGAACTGTCGATCATTTCAGACATGGCTGGGACAGAGTAAAGGGCTTAGTGGTTGCTCAGGGTGATGGCAGTAGGGCAGGGAGCATGGGAGTGGATAGTGTGGGTTATTACAGCTCTACTGACAGTAACTCCCAGGTTTGTTAGGGTTTATGGGAAAACTGGATGGACCAGAGGTCTGTTTCTGCCATCATTTTTAATATTTCTGTGTTTGTTTACAAGGAGTGCAGTGTACATGTATGCTTAATACAGTTTATAAGTGAGAAGGAAAAAAGTGCCCTAGCTGAAATTTGAACCCAGGCCTGCTCAGTATATTGTTCTGCTGCACTACCAGCTGTGGTTCCAGGACAGCTGGAAACCTGGGGATCTCGAAGGCACTCATCCGGTCTCAGTGCACACCCTGGAGCTTCTTAATTTGTCTGGGGCACATAGTTCTTTCTCAGTTCTAAATGATATTTCTAATAGATGCACACTGCACACCATGGTAAATAAAAATATCTTTATTCATTTGACTTCAGGGTGTGCATTGAAAAGAGATGAGTGCCTTTGAGATCCTTAGGTTTCCAGTTGATCTGATAGTACAGCTGGTTGTGCAGCGGAACAGTATTCCAAGTAGTCTGGGTTCAAATCCCAGCAAGGGTACTTATTTCTTTCTCACTTCTAAAACATATTTTAAATATATGACTTCCAAAATGGAGTCCCCCAAAAATCACTTATTGTATTTGTCATGTTGCTTTGTAATCTCTGTTATTGATGTGGAACCTTTTTAAAAGAGCACTTTTGCTCAAAGGTGTTCTCCCAAATTTTCAATAAATAAGTAAAAAGGGCAACAAAAAGAAAATTGGGGAGATTATTTTTGCTGGTCTGAAAGTAAAAAAAAAAAGTATGTTTTTCTGAAAGAAGGAGCAATTTATTAGTAATATTTATATAAACTTCCCAAAATATGTTTCACTTAGAATATTGCCTTACAAAATTTGGCATCTTGAAAATCTTTAGGACTTCCAAAAAACGCCATTGACTTCAAAATTTGGATTTGTGGAAGTGATTGACTTCTGCCCCTCCCCCAAAAGGAGAAAAAAAAAAATAAAGAATAACTGAATTGCTGGCACTGACGAAAAAAAAAAATAATGAATTGCTAGCACCGACACATGACCTACTGGCTATGTGGAACCCTTTATATACTTGGAGAGGTAGTATAAATACTCATATTTCTGATTTTTCTGCACTGACTTGTCCAAGAAATGAACAGCACTTCTAGTATTGTCTCTTGACTGACATTTCCTGAAAGCTGTAAAACCCAGGCTATTAACAGTGTCAACTGAAGTGAGATGTTCACCAGCGTAAAATGTCAGAATTAGTTTATAAATGAACATGCTTTGACTTTAATGGTTAGTTTTAGAGGTTCATGTCCAAGGTCCCAGTGTTTTGTTTTGTGAATATACTAACACTAGGAAGACGTGGTTTACATTAGTGTTCAAAAATAATGCCATTGCTTTAACTGTGTAGTACTGTTGTTGGGTGGGGTTATTGTTTATAAATGTCTGTTTTTCCCCTTTTGTTTGGTTGCGCTGTCACACAGCTGTGGTTCGTGTTATGATATATTGATTTACCACATCACAGGGCACCGTACCTCAGCTGCATAGACTACTGATGCCACAGTTTCTGACATGCAGACTGTAAGAAGATAATGACCTACCTCTGTCACTGTCATAGTAGCAGAATTTTATGGGTCTCTCTTTTAGTGCGATGTTTATTGCTGTGACAGTTCCAGTCCCAGTTCTGTTGTTGGTTATGTGGTTGTGTCTCTGTGTTCATAAAACAGAGAAAGGGGAAAATATTTCTGGCCTTACACTGCTGTATAATGAAAGCAGAGAAGTGTATAGAGTTGCTTCAAAATTCTGGAAAGAGCATGTTTGGTCATTTTGTACCCCCCCTTTTTTTTGGGAAGGGGTATGTTTTTATGCAGTGCTGGCAGGGTATAAAATTGAGTGATCGTCTTTGTCAGTATCTCTATAGAGCCATAATACAGTGGACTTAAGCCACTGGCATTAGGACCTCTTGAGATGCTTTTTTACAACAGGACCAGCCCTTGGCATCAGGAGCTCTCAGGGTGGGGGGCTATTTTTACAACAGGATCAGCCCTTGGCATCAACACCTCCCAGGAAGCTTTTTATGACAGGCCACCCGATATTGATAAGCCTGCATGCACATTGTGGGAGCACGACGGTGCCTGTATAACATGAGCAAGCCCCAACCACTTCAGTTCTTTTTCTCCTGTCATTTAGAGAGTGAATGTCAGACTAGTGGAAACTGTTTTTACATCATCGTATTTTTATTGACGAAATATGTTTTTTCTGTAGCTACTCCTTCAGGAGTTGTCAGACACCTGCTTATGTTGCTGCCAGGTAAGGAGCTTTCTTAACTGTTGTTACTAAGGAATGCAGATTTATTGTGATGATGCAAATGTGTTGTGTGTGTGTGTGTGTGTGTGTATGTATGCGCACGCACATGTGTGTGTTGTTGTTTGGGCCCTGTGATCAGCCTGACATCTCCTATCACTGTTTAAGAAATTCGAAATACTGAAAGGACAGAAAAAGAGAGGTTGAGCCCCCTCCCTCCACCCTCCCTTGGTCTGGCCAGACAGGGTCTCTTGTGTATCTTTTCTGTCCTGTCCCCTTTGTTTTCCCTCTATTGTTCGGAACATACTCCCTTCCCTCCTTAGTTGGGCAGTTTGCCTGTTGCTAGTGCTCAAACAGTATTGTAGTGCCATACAGAAGCTGGTAATAAGAAAGCAGTGATATAATTTATGCAGGTGTAACATAATGATACAAGTACCAGTGAAGCAGTAACTAGATGTATAGTGTCATCTTATGGCAAAAGAAAAACAGTGCAGCGGAATTATAGTAGAGTTACTGATATATTCTGGAATTTTTATGACAATTGTTCCAGGCAGCATATACCACACTTCTAGTTAAGTGAGCAAATATTTCTTGGGTGTTTGCCTATTTCATACATATATATGTATTAACAAGAAATAGTTTTGATATTGAATAACACTGATTTACTAAATGCATTATCTGTTTATAATAACTGTGGAGCATTTTCTACCATAGACAAACCCAGTTATAATCCACGTTATAGCCTGAGTGTTATAATGGCGAACACGCTAGTCGAAGCCTCTCGTTCACGACGCACGTGCACCGCTTCGCACATACTGCTTTTCATCCACTCGCACTACTTCAATCCATTGTTTCCACCACACTTTCTTGAACATTTTAACAATTTATGAAGCAGATTACCTCCCAGCACCACAGAGGAATACCAGCATCGTGACTGCGATCTCTTAGAGTATCAAAGTGAAAGTAAAATCTACATGAAAGCTGATTGCATCTGACCTAGGGCTACCACTACCGTTACCTCTCATTCTTAGATCGGGGGGAGGGGATAGACAGAGACACATAGAGGCACTGGACACAAAGAGCATCCTGTCAAACTGGCATGGAAGGGCATTAAACATCAGTGCTGCTTTCATATTTTAAATGGCAGCTCCATCTACTGGCCAGACTGTTACCTTTTTAACTAGAACCATCCAGATGAGAAAACACTCCCAAACAATTATATAAAATAACACATGGGTAGATGTGGAAAAAAACTCTAATTTAATACACACCCTTGGTGTGTGATGCTATTATAAACCCTTTGAGCTTTGCTTTCGGGGTTTATGAAGCATCTCACGCCTTGGTGACCCCAATTCATAAAAGTGGTGACAACACTGCCACTGAGAATTGCCTACCGTCCAATTTTCATCCTACCTCCACTCTCCAGGGCCCTAGAACAGATTGTGTCAGACCAGCTTACCGACTACTTAGACAATCACAACATCTTGTGCAAGGAGCAACATGGCTTTAGAAAAGGCCATAGCACCTCCACAGCGCTACTTGAATTCACTGGTGCAATCCATCACTCACTCGATAAGTCATCTTACTGGGTCCACCTTCATCGACTTAACCAAAGCCTTTGATACCGTCCGCCACAATCTCCTTCTTGCACAGCTTCAACTAGCAGGGCTCTCACCTAACTCGGTTAATTGGTTCAAAAGCTACTTAGACAACCACTCCCAAAGAGTGAGAATTGCTGGCACACTCTCAGACCAAAGACCAGTCCGGTCTGGTGTCCCTCAGGGCTCAATCTTGGGCCCCCTCCTTTTCAGCCTTTTTCTGAACTAACTGCCAGAATCCTGCCCTGAACAGATACTGCTCTACGTGGATGATGCTGTCATCTTGGCATCCCGCCATGATCCAGTACATCTACAAGGTAACCTCCAACAGGCCTTCTCTGTAGTCGAAAACTGGTTCTCAAAACACAGACATATCCTTAACCAGAAAAAAACAAAGACCATGATCTTCTGCAGCTCCCAAAACAAACAAAACAATATCAGCTCTCCATTAAAACAAAGCAAGGAATCACCCTCGAACAAGTTAATACCTTCAAATACCTTGGCCTCACCCTTGACTGTAATCTCTCCTATGTCCCTCACATCAATAACGTGGCAAAAGTAGCCAATTTCAGGATGGGCCTACTTATTCCGACATAGGAAACATCTAACCCCAGAAGCTCTGTCCATCGCTGTCCAGAGCTCTATCATCAGCATCATTGACTACGGTCTCATTATCTATGGTTCTGCCACAACCTCCTCTCTCAGGCGTGTTTCGACTTCCCTCAATCAAGCCTGCCAACTCGTTACTGATTCCCACCGCCTCACCCACACCTGCGACCTCTACTCCAAAATAGGCTGGCTGCAACTGAATAACCGTATCAAATACCAAACCTGCATCACTGCTAAGAAAATCATGATGGGAATGGCACCACCTGGCGTCAGCACCTCCTTAAACCCAAAATCAACAACTGCAACACCAGGAGCTCTAAGCCCCTAATCCTTCAAATCCCCCACAGCCGCACGTCCCAGGGCCAAAGGTTGTTTGCATACAGGGCCCCGAGTTGGCTGAACAAGCTCTCCAGTGACACCTCATCCGCAGCAGCGCTTGGAGGGTTAAAAAAAAACTCTGCCACTCCTTAACAGGGGCCTCCACCTGTGTTTGCACCCCATAACATCATTATTAACAACGCTGCTTCTGACCTATAGGTGTCAGTTTCTGTCCTCTCTTCCTGCACTTACCAGTCCAATGCAACTTCTTATGCACTTGCCATGTGTCTGTCCTGACAAGGCCCCTCTGCTGCCTATTCCTTCCACCACCCACAGCCGTCTCCCCTTCTTGCCCTCCCCCTCCTATTGTTTCTTGTGTTACTCATTGCTTAGTCTGATTATGTCAATCAAAGTTACTGTCTAAAACCATGTACCTGTAAACAGTTTTATGTTTGAATGTCTGTTACCCTGTAACCAACCAGACGTGGAACCTTTGTAAAAGAGCCTTGGATCAAAGGTACTTTGTAATCCTACAAACAAATAAATAAATAAAATTTTCATTGTGCACACCTACCCATGTATTATTCTGTGTGTTATACAATGCCCTGTTACTGCTATGCACATGGTAGTACTTTCTGTGAAGATTAATATTCTGTGGAGCCTATGGAAACTGGGGAGGCAGAACTTTTCCTCTAAAGGAATCCCTGCTGATTGGGACTTGAGTCAGTTCTTGTCTGGTCACTGCAGAGGAAAGATTATTTGTTGAAGACACTGCTGAAGGATGGAACTTGCACAGATTGCTTCACAGAGACTTCCGACTTGCCAATCCGTATCCCAAGAAGGATCCACAGTGCCAGATTTTTATTAAGGATGCTGTGATACTCCATTCTTTTATTTGTTATTTTATTTTGTTTGTTCTTCAAATAAATACATGTCAACTATGGTTTCCTTGAGATTTGTGTGTCCTTGTGCTTCCTGAACACCCATGCTGTGACAGGCCCATACCACAAGGTGAAAAACTGTAAAATTTGCCAGGATTTCTGTAAGACTACATGGAGACATAGTTCAGTAGTTTGTGTTTTTTTTTTTTTTTTTTAAGTGGACAAGAATGCTGCCATGCCTGCCAAGTCGTCAAATCTGCCATCGACACTGGGAAAGCAGAACTCATTGATGACAGATAGAGGGGGCCTTGAAGTCACCATGTAAATTGATGTTGCAGTCACTGACAAGGTCCATCACCCAGCTGAAGTAGTCTGTGGAGAGCCACCAGAGTTGATGGGAGTTGGATTGCTCGCTGGCAGTGAGTTGATATTGCTCCACAGGTCTAAAGGGGATGGTAGGTCAAAGGATTAGTCTGGTATGCCAGTGAAACAGGCAGGTTCAGTCTCTGCAAGGTCAAAATCCTGACTGCAAAAGGCTCGCATCCAATAGCCAAGGCACTGCAGCCTCCCTTTAGCACCTTTGGAACTGCACCATAATTCACCTCTCGTCAACAAGAGCTGTCCTGTCGATGCTGGTAACATGAGCAGTATTGTTGCCAACAGTGTCTTTGGCCATCATCACCATTCTTGGCACAGTATTAACAAAATTATCTGACTTTATAAGGAGATCACTACCTACTGTGCTGCAGTTGACTACATAGGTCACTCCTCTGCTGCTGCTTCCAGAGTTGCCGGCTGACTTCTTGTACCTCCTCAGGCCCCTCCTCCAAGGTCTGTGACTCATCAGTCTCCTCCCCTAGAGTGAGAGTAAAATGAGAAATATAAGCCTGACCTCCTGGATGAGGAGGAGTATTGGTGAGAGACAGACTTTGATCTTTTCCACTCACAGGGGCAGGAAGATGCGGCTAGTTTCACTGTGTCCTTGGAGTAACAATATGGTCCTGTACAGGCCCAGTTGTACCCTACCTTCCAAACATTAATGGGGTAGAGCTAAAAGATTTTCAGCTTCTCCTTAGAGGAAGAAGAGTCTTCAAAACATGAATAACTGACTTTTGGAGGAGGAAAGTGCCTGCTTAGTGGTCTTCCTGCCTAGCCATGCTGCTCTGGAAGACACCACCCAGACCTGTTTCCAAACATTGCCTCTTCAAAAGGATCTCTTCCTGTGTCCTGTTTTTGCTACAGACAGGCAGGGCTGGACCTATCTGGTACTGTTTCAGGGCATGCCACTATGGGCATGGTGGTATCTTGCATAACTCTCAACTGCTATGAATTTGGCATAGCGCTATGATTTTTACACTGAAATTTACCCATTCTCCACAAAGGTTTACTGATGTTCTTAACAATGTTGGGGCTGTTTCTGGACAACCAAACTATTAAATCATTGAACTAACTTGATAGACCCATTCCTTAACTCTACATATTTGGGGCCCACTATTTGTAGACATATTCTTTAAAATAAGAAAGTGCTACACATTCTGGCCATTTGCTCTGATTTTTGAAGGCCTGTGCTATGAAGTTTAATGCTGAGAGGTTGAGAGGGTGTGTCTGTGACCTTTTTGGTGCTGCTGCATGGCACAGGATCCATACTTTTATAAAGAGCACGAGCAAGTGCTGCTCCTGACGCTGACCGCTCTCAAAATGGCCTGGTTGGGTCAGGACACGGGTCCATTCCCCCCCCAGCTACAACTTGGAATGGGAAACCACAGGGTACTCTGACTACGCCAACCACCTGGAGGTGGATTTTTGTGTGACACCCGGTCAGCGGGTGTTGAGAAAATTTTCAGGAAGGGGGCCCAAGTTCCAATACCACTATTGGGCACACAAGGAGAGGCATGATGCTGGCTCGAGTGCAAGAAACAATGAAAAATTTATTAGACACAACTGAACAATAACATTACACTAAATATCTACACTGTAAAACTCTAAACTCTACAACTAAAATGTTACTAAAGTCAGAACTTTACCTCCTGTGTGGTGAATTAGTGGTAAATACCCACCAGCCACCCTTGCGTGTCTAATAGGGAAATGGGGAAGAAAGCAGGATGGGGAACCAGCTGTCCAGGGCAAGGAAAAACATACAACAAGACACAGACCAAGACTATTCCGAGGCGGTGTCGGCTATTGGCCCAAAGGTCTCTGAAAACCACTGGAAATGACACCCCTCTAGGAAAAAGTCTGCCACAGTCCTTACGTGGACTGCTGGGACACAAGGTCACCCAGCCACAGCTCCACGTGGACTGCCAAGACAACAGAACAAACAGGGACATGACAGCTGGTCAGGGAAAACAGGGTTGGGCACGTGGGACCACACGCAGGCTAGAGGGTGGTGGCACAGTAAACATTATATTTAAACCCTGTGTCTGTGCCTTTCTTTTCAGCAATCAGTACTAAGACATACTCTATATACACATAAAACAATTCAGAACACGTCAGTGAAGGTAAATCACAGTGGCATTGTCCTTTGGTAACTAATGTTGGCTGGCTGACATGATCCACATTTATGCAAACAGTTATTTGGTAAAGTTCCTGGCTCAATGGAGCCTTGTGTGTTTACATTTAGCACAAGCCACAGTAAAATTCCATCTGTAGGCATTGGACAACAGTTTCCATTAATGTGTATAGTTCTTGGCCCCTTTTTAGACTGGAGAGCCTGACAGTACCTCTTTAATTCTGCTAGGACTGACATTGCCCCTTTAAGGCTACTGTATAAACATGCAGTCAGTCAAACTGGCAGTCTCCCAGCCCCTTTCTCCCACTGTCTATGGGGCTTCCATAGCTGCACCCCATGAGCAGTCTTTTCTGGGGTCTGACACACACCCAACAGTCATTAGGCTCAAGAGAGCCCTCTATTACTCCACCCCCACGAGTGGTAAACAGTTCCTTTTTTTTCCCCTGGCGGCCAGCACCTGACTTCAGTGCTGCCGCCACTCACCCTGCCTCCTCTCTTTTCTGGGCTGGGGACATTAGGGCATGCTGCTAGAGCTGGGGGAGGCCTGGACCCACCTCCTCCCATGGGCCTCCTCGAACTGGGTTGTAGGTGATGGAGGGGACAGCCTGAACCTGCTGCCCCACCTGATGTACCACTGGAGACTGCAGGCTGAGGCATGGAGGGGCTGGCCTTACGCTGCTGCCACCGGCCCTCCCAGAGAATTTCTGCTGATGGACCTGGGAATGGAGGGGACAGCCTGGACCTGCTGCCCCTCCCGACGATACTCTTCAGGACTTTTGGGGTGATGGGGCTGGCCTTGGCTTACGGCTGCCACCCCTCCCACGCGACCACACTGCGGCCGACTACTGATGGAGGGTACGGCCAGGACATGCCACCCCTCGCGACACACTCTACCAGCACCACAGAACCGGGAACTGACCCCCGATGGACTAAGCTGCCAATTCAGGAGAGGGAGTCATTGCGGAGGACCGTCTGGGACATCGTAAGGGACCCCAGGACTTTAGGTAAGTCCCTTTCATTTACCAAGCCCCGGCCAGCCTAGCGCTCCCCTCATACTTGCTGTTCCTTCTCTGCCACTCACCAACGGAGAACTCTACGGCTGTTGCCGTTCAAAAGGGGTTGAGGATTCCATCTTGGAATCCTCTTAAGCCCATCCCTGCCTGCACTCCCTCGTGGCCTGGGCCCATGAGAGCAGGTGCCTGGCCGCAAGGTAACGGGATTGGGGGGGGTTCTATAGAGCTGCAGGCAGGGAAAAAAAAAACAGCAGAGAAAAATCTTTTATTTTTTTTAAACAGGGCCCTGCTGGGGCTTCATGTTTGGGGAAGGGGATAACTGGCTGGATAGCCTCCCCACACCCTGGGGCACCTTCCTGTCTCTCCAGCTCCAAAGCACCTGGCTGCCCATATCTGGAGGGCACTAGGACTCTGGGGCACTACACTTTTACTATGAATTACAGTTCAAGTTCAAGTTTATTGCAGGAAAACTCCATTGAGCAAGCTCATTCACAAGGAGGTCCTATGACATATAGGCTTACACAACATACATACATAAATAGTTAATAAACGATATATACATAAATGCAAGATCTGGAAGTGATCTCCCAAAGGTGGGCTGGGATTTTGCCTGGCTATCTTACAAGGTCTACTCTCCTGAGGAGTCAGTTTGCTGTTCTACCAGACACCACAGTTGGGGTTGGTACTATGTGAGAATCGTCCAGTGTATTATCGCTCTATGGAAATACCCTCAAACAAGATATGTTCACTACATAACAGTAAGAGTAGATCTTTGAGAGCCGTATCTTTTCCCACCTACCATTCCTGGTGTGGCAGACCTTTACTTTCAGCTACTTTGCAAGCACTACACACTCAGTTTGTTGTTTCTTTCCGTGTCTGTGCCAGCTGTGTGGTGGCCAGTGTTTGCTTCACTCCCCGTCTCTCGGCATGGTCGTTGGGGCGGCCCCAACGCCATTGTTGGTGGATGTTTGGAAGTTGAAGTAGCTGGGGCCTGACCAAGTTATATAGGTGCACATAGGCACGTTGATGTGTGCTGTCCCATCATGCAAAAGATTCCCGTAAGGTCTTGACGCCAACACTTAACAGTCATGTGTATTATGGCTCTGTGGAGATCCTCTCAAAGATCTACTGTTACTGGTAAGTAATAAACTGTTTTCATGGTAGTCCAAATGAAGCACCTCAGATTATAAATAGTGCCACATTTTGTCTAAGTTGTGCACTGTTTCTAAGCACATATACTATGCCCCTTTGAAATGACCAGATCATTACCACTGGTGATTCCAGTGGGAACAAACCTAATGTACTTTCAGACTTAGATTTTTGTTAACATTTGGCATTGAATTTAAACGGACAGCTGGATGAAAGAGGATTTTTAAGCTTCTAAGATACAGAACATAACTGGGAACAGTCAGCATCAAGTGCCCCCACACTCAAGTGTGGGACTGGTCACAAAGTGTACTTTGTGTGCAGAAACATTTTAGTTTGCTTACAATCTACTATAGTACAGCAAACTGTATCAGACACATTTTGCTTGGTTAATCCCAGAATCCCCTGCAGCTGACATCAAAGCAGTAGGCAACAATGAGAAAACTCAAAAGCCTGCAATGCATGTTGGTTTATTGATCTTTCGATTGCTGGTCGCCTATCCTCCATGGGCTATGTACGGTCACGGAGGACTGTACTTAACCTCTGGAGAAAAGCAGTGCCAGAAAACATCTGATCAGAAATCATAAAAGTGCTTAACATGCACTGCTGGCCGTTAATTTTCCCATTGCTGCCTACTGTTCTGATGTCAGCTGCAGGAGATTCTGGGATTTGTAGTAAAAGAAGATGACAGCTCACAACTAAGCAAAATCAATCGGATAGAATCTACTATACTACAGTAAACAGTAAGCCAGCTAAAAATGCTTTTGCCCACAAAGTGCACATTGAGACCAGCCCCCCACACACTTGAGTGTGGGGTCCTTTGTGCTGACTGTTTCCCTTTAAAGAACTGCGCTTAACCTGAAAGTCTTTTTTCCATTAGAAATGGCTTTTTAAATACCGGTTCCAATTATGTTACTGTTCTATCTATACAGGTTTATTAGTAACCCCAGTGGGTGTTTCTGATTTGCACTCTAGTGTTAAGTGCCATTTTAGAACTGTATGATGTCGTCTATGTCCCTCTCGACCACAGAGTTTTATAGCAGAACATAGCAACATTGTGCCTGCAATGGAAGAGCTGAGCAAGGGACATTAACTGCATCATACAGTTCTAAAATGGTACTTAATAATTGAGAGTTAAAAGAAACTTCCACTAGGATAACTTAAAAAGCCTGTAAAGATGGAACAGTAGCAGAATTGGAACCAGTATTTATAAATTAGTTTCTACAGGGGAAAGATTGCTTACAGATTCAGTACAGTTCTCCCTAGAACTACATATTTTTATCTTTGCTGCTTTTGTAGAATATAAGATTTCTAAGTTTCTATCATGGAAGTAGGTATTAAAAGTCATTAGCCACAATTGGCTTCTTGGTTCTTCTGTGTGTTATATGAACATGGAATAATTGGTTGGACAGGCTGTGAGTCAGTCATAACTTTCACAATGTTCTCCATAAATATTTTGCTTAAACAGAGTGGTATACAGTTGTGACAATGATTAAGCATTATAATCGCAGATAAAAGGCAAGCTTTGCTCATGGGGTCTATGTAGCATCCCACACCTCGGATGTGTGTAAAATTCTAGTTACACATACCCACCCAAGTATTATTCTATATTTAATGTGTTACTTAAAGGCTTTAGGAAGCCAAGATAGACGATAGAGAAACTCACTGAATGCCCTCAGTGTTAGTTCCTAACCATAACCACCTCCAAAGTAAACAGGGTACTTACCTGAGGCATCATGACAAGAGGAGGCTGGAGACCCACTAAAACTAAACACCCTCGGAAAGTGTGGCAGACGTGGCCCCAAATCCAAGCACAGCCAGGCAGTAGAAATGGGGAAAAAGGCAGGATAGCCAGTTTGAAAGCCGCAGCTTAACCGGCACAAATGTTTTAAATTTTTTTTTATTTACAGTTTTGTAGGTTTTTTCCCTTTTTTCGCCTATCCTGCCCGCAGCGCATCTGGGCGCTGACATGCTGCGTGTGGGCGCTTACGCTCGTAGGCACTGCGGAGCACCCTACCCTGCTAGCTACACACCTGCTACGCCACCACGGACCTCCGTTCGGTGGTGACGGGAAGGTAGGAGGGACAGTGTCCACTCCAGGAGAGTTAACTGCCAAGGCGGCTCAATCCTGCTCCTACCTCCCTTCCGGCAGGCGCCCGATGACCTGAGTTGTTCCTGAACCCGGAGTCGCGGTGTGATGTAGTAAGGCTGGGCCTTAACCCTCTGCGCCACAGGGCCGGCACACATTTTAAATTTAAGGGTGCTCCCTGTCACCAGGTAGCCCCAACCTGCTATACAGAATTGTCGCCCCAAGGAAAAAACACCAAAAGGAACATTTTCTTTTTCAGAGAACTTTCTGTGCTGTTTCCCCTTCATGTTATTCAACGGCACAACAAAGACTGGAGAGCTGCTGCTGTCTGGAATGGTCATGTGCCCGGATTCTGTGGGGCTGTGCCACTTCCCCTAGTAGGGGGTGCACATTACCCATCTGTTCTGACTACCCATTGACAATCTTGGAGCTAACGGAAAAGGAAATTGCAATAATTATGAAGAAATTTCTTCTTTCTACATTTACAGTAATTGCGTTGTTTGTTTAGTGAAACTAGTGGGTTTTCAGCTTTTCTTTTCAAACTGCTAGTAAAATGAATTCCATAGAATTCTGGTATTGTGATGTCAGAAAATCCTAACTGCTAATTAGTCCAACGAATTTAAATTAGAAACTGTTGATTTTTTTTTTTTTTTTTAAAGAATTGTCTTTCGGTTACAAACTGCACTTTTTATATGTTTGTAATGTTGCCCTAGCTGTCATGAATTTGTGTTTAATGGTGACCCCATTTATCACACTTATCAGTGAGATCAAATGCTATAATAACCAGGTGTGATATCATACCTGGCTATTACAGTGTTTGTAGGGCTCACACTTCACTTTCACTTATAGTACAACATTGAGAAACATGCCGTTCTGTAATTCCCTGCACTAGGTATTCTAAAAAAATAAAACATAAGCAACTGTGTGCTTATGACATTTTAACACACCCTTAATGTGTGATGACAACATAAACCTCAGATATGTAAAAAAAAAAAAAAAAAAAAATTCACAGTCCCCTAAGCATTATTCTCTATATAATTCCTCTCTTGTTTTTCTTTGCCCAAGTAACACATGGTTAGGGAAAAAATATCACCTGCTGAATCATAACAAAAGCTAACAGTTGATCAAAAATTACATACGGTAGTTCTGTAGAACTTATACCATTTTAGCAGAAGAAATATTTTTTCTTTCTACATACAGTAGCTGCAGACAGATTTTTCAGTTTCCCATTATAAAATGAGTAGAGAGAATCAAGTCTCCTGATTGGATGAGATAACTGGCAGCCATACATTTATCTCAGCCTAATGCCTGGGTTAAACAAAAAAAGTACTATTGCAAGCCTGTCCCATCACATATAAAATGTGCCCGCTTAGAATGTTTGATTTCTTTATGACTGCAATTATTTTTTTTAAATCAGCAGTTTCGAACATTTTCTCTGTCCCTTTTTAGTCGTCCCTCTACCTCGTTTCACTAACCATTTTGCCACCTACTGTCTGTCTTAGGCCCATTATGCATAAATATCTGAAAAAATGCTTTAGTCCTGCAGATTATAAGGGCTTATCTCACTTGTTCAAACACTCAGCTGCCCACTTTTGCAAACTCTGTCACCTCAGCACTTCACCACGGTCAGACTCCTCCCTAAGCACGTGCAAATAGTGTGATTGTGCTCCCAATACATTCCTGACTCACTGAACTCGTAAATTTCCCACATAAAAACATGATTTTAAATTCTTTAAGTAAATGCCTTACAGATTAAATACCAGCTTGTACTACACTCATCCTCTATGTGCTGCAGTAACTCTTCTGTAGCCCCCCCCACACAAATCGGTTACAATTGCATTCAACACCAGTGTACCTTGCTGACAGCCCACTGAAGAAGGAATGATTTAATAACACTTCTGCTACTTTTAAGATTTTTTTTTTTTTTTTACTTTCTATTTATCCCTCCCTAATACCCTCGGTGTCCACTCCTTCGGGCTGCTCATGCACACCAGCCCCCCCGAACCCAGGATCTGCCCCTAGAGTGCCTCTTCCTCCTCCTCTCCTGCACAGCGGGGTCTGTCCCGAAATTGGTGGTCTAGGTGACTTTGGAACGGTCGTCATCTAGGACCGCTGAGGGGGTTTTTCCATTTTCTGTGGTCCCCTTTCCCAGCCCCCTGAGATGCTGGCGCAAGGACGTACGTCCAGAGAGGTGACGTGCTGACGCACGTCTCTCTCAAGCGCCTAACAGCGTCTCCCCTCCCCGACTCTGTGAAACGGAGCCGCCAGCCCCTCAAGAGCCCGTGTTCCCACCGGCTCTCTCAGGACGTCGAGTGCATATTGCACCCTTGGTATCCCACCCCAGAGGGAGGAGAGCATCCGTTGGGTCACTCAATCCTCCCTCTCCCAGCCGATCCCCTCCGACCCGAGTCCGTTCCCGAACCTGGGTCGCCTGCGTAGCGTGAGGTGTGGCGTCCAGTGCCTCAACCCTCAGCACCACCGGGCCTTAAGATTTTTGTAATTATTATTTTTATTAAGTTTCTACCACAATCTTATTTTATAAGCGCAGTAAGACACTCCTGCTGGGTTTAGACTGAGATAACCCCCCCTTGGGGGGCTATAAAGCCCACTGCCTGCAGTATCACGCCTCACTACACTCTTGGGTGAGGGGTTATTTCAGCCTAAAGCCCACCCAGTTGTGTCTTGTTGCTTGTGTAACATGCATTGCCTGACTTGTCAGTAAGAATTTTCTAACATCAGAATATGAGGATTCTGGGCCGGCCCGGTGGCGCTGAGGGTTGAGGCGCTGGATGCCACACCTCGCACCATGCCGGCAACCCGGGTTCAAGAACGAGCACGGGTCGCCGGGGGTCGGCCGGGGTGGAGAAGGAAAAGCGCCTGATGTCTGCTGTCCTTCTCCGGGGGGGGGTGAGGTTAACTGCAGGCTCCGATGCAATGCTACCACCTAGGGAGTCCGGGTGGATAGCACTGTAGGTGGAGAAGCAGCAAGTGGATTGGGTGGATGTCGGCAGGGGGCAGAGCAGGAGAGTGCGTCTCAAGCGTGCCTCCTGGCTCATAACCCCTCATTGCATGCCGAGTCGGGGGGGAAGAAAGCCGGAACGCCTCAGTCCTCTAGGTGAAAACACCTCCCTAGGACTTCTCCGAACTCATCAAGGCAGACTCCACTGTGTTGGATCCACGCACACACATAGCGTGCTGGTTTGGAGAGGTAAGCACAGGGGTTCCCTCTCCACCCCTACCTGGGGGGTATACCAGGGTTCTTCAAGGGAGTGTGTGTGGACGAGGCACTCTAGGGGCAGACTACGGTGGGGATTGGAGGGTCCACAAGAGGATGTCCGAGAGAGTGGAGGGAGGAGGCAGAGTAGGCGAATAAACACGAGGTTAAAAAAAAAAAAAAAAGAATGTGAGGATTCTGTTTTCTGCTACATGGGATAAACATAATGGAATATTAATGAATAGGCAGGGAGGAGGGATTGTAATCTGAGACAAGTTATGGTCTGTGGAGGCAGACTGGGTTGGCCAAGTGGTTCTCTTCTGCCAACAAATTCTATGTTTATATGTTTCTACTAATTAGCAGAATCAAAAGAAAAGAATGGAAAAGGTGATGGAAAGAAACAAATGCATAAAAGGTATTACAGATGAAGCCACTTAAACGTGACGCGGTTAGTTGGGAAGTCCGCTTAAGTGGGACATTTCCCTGGCAACCGATTGTACTTCCATTGTTCTCAGTGTACTGTACTCCCACTTAATTGGAATGCTAATTCCACCTAATTGGGACGTTTTTCCTCTAAATACCCGACCACACTGTGCCGCTTTATGCTACTTTATGGTTACCTCAGTATTGCAGCAGTTTCATCATGGAGCCAAGTTGCAAGGAGCTTACTTTGGAGGAGCGTGTCAAAGTTTGTGGAAGCGCTCTGGGGCCGAAGACCTCACTGTCTAAAGTTGCCACTGCTTTCGGAATTTTAAAGAGCCAGGCTCGGCAGATTAGCCGGAACCACAATGCCATCATGGCCGAATGGACTACCTGTTCGAACCCTCAGTGCAAGAGAAAGTGCGAGGGTAAAGACGACGGGGTCGAGGAAGGATTCCTCGTTTGGTTTAACAATGCGGTAAGCTGTGGTGCCAGATTGTCAGGACCGCTGCTAAAAAAAAAAAAAAAAAGGCAAATGAGCTGGCTATGTAGCTTGAACACAACTCCTTCAGCGCATCTGATGATTGGCTTTCACGCTGGAAAAGCCGGCATGCAATCATCTGTAAGAAGGAGCAAGGTGAACAAGCCAATGCTGACACGGATGCAGCCAGTGACTGGGTCCACACAGTGCTCCCCACACTTCTGCAACAGCTGCAAATGTGTACAGTACAGACGAGACCGAGTTATTCTGTTGGGGTTACCCGACTGTGGTCACATCCATAAAGATCAGAAATTGGGGGCAAAGGATCGTGCCTCACTCCTTGTGTGTGCCAATATGGATGGGTCTAATAAACGACCCTTTCTCCTCATTAGCAAAAGACCAAGATGCTTGCCCAAGGACTTAAAAACATTGTCTTTGACATACACTTCATCATCCAATGCCTGGATGACAGGGTGGATCTTTGGCGAATGGCTAGCATCCTGGGAACAGCAACTGAAACGCCGTAGGCATAAAATCCTTCTTCTGCTTGATAACTGTTCTGCGCACCCACAGTATCTTATCAGGCGATTTCCCCACATAAAGATAGTGTTTCTCCCCCCCAAACACTACCAACCTCATCCAGCCAATGGACATGGGGGTGACTCGCAATCTAAAAGGCCACTACAGGGCTCTCATGGCCACCTGTATTGTTGGTGTGATGGATGAGGGGGGAAATACCCAGGCATCTGCAATCGCTAAGGCTGTGAACTTACTAGATGCCATCTACATGATGATGAAAGCCTGGAGCAGTGTAAAACCAGCAACAATTCACAATTGTTTTAGCAAAGCATTCCGCCTTGATGTTAACGACAGAAATGACACTGTGGAACCAGACAACCAATCCGCTGTAGTTCTGGCAGATGTCATCACGCCGACATTCATGACTGCGAGTGAATTTGATGACTTTGTAGACATTGATGCAAATGTCCCTACCAAAGGAGAGCTAACATTGGAAGACATTTGCTCATCAGTAAAACGGACCCTCCTGGGTGACACAGATGAGGATGTAAATGATGGGCGCATTGAGGAGCCCCAGGATTCTGAGGACACCCAGCTGAAGGCACCAACAAACAGAAAGGCACTGGAACACCTGCAGTCATTGATGGTGTGGTGCCAACAGCACGGCAAGACTGACGAGTGGAACGTGTTACAGACTGTTGAGACGACTGTGGCCAGTAAGATGTGTACTGATTCACATCAGTGCACAGTGACTGAATTTTTTTAACAAAAATTAAGCTTTATGATTTAATTAATTAATGGGCACTGTCACTACAACACTTATCTGCTTTACATTTTTTTGAATTTTATTGATTTTGATTAAAGTATTAAAGTATTTCTTGTGTTGATAAATGTTGTGAAGCACATTACTGTACTTTGAATAAAGAGTTTCTAGGGACATGGATATGTTGTTCATCCACACTTATTGGCAGGTTCCTTGCCGCTTTAAATCTTGCCGGAAGGTCTTCAAGCTGGCTCCTCCCACCCACCCGGGTGGTAAAACTCTCGGCTCCGCCCCATGACGCCAGATCTTCCTTACCGCTTGGAAGCTCAGGTTCCCTCCTTAACGCTCTGCGATTAAGACTGGTTCCTAATTCTTGATTCGAAATCAAAAGTTTTGCTAAAAGACTTGAGTCTTCTTCCTCATCGGCTGCGATGGACAAATCGACTCGGTTTCCGGAGGTGCCCTTGCGGGCAGAAGATGTCTGGGGCGGATCCGCACTCCGTGCGTCTACTGCCTGGGCCTTGAGCACGACCCGCGGGCCTGCGACACGCTCTTCTTTTCGGCCTAAATCCTTGAACCGTGCTGCCCGATTACAACTGGGGCGCCCCGAGAAGAGAATTCCACCGGTGAAATCTAAAGAGGCCCGGTTGGCGGTGTCCGCGGCGGCGGGCTCGGCGGATCAGCTCGAGCAGATGATTGCCCTCGAAGAGGAGGCGGCGAGGCGCTTCTACCTCAGCTGCAGCATTTGTCCCGCTCTCTCTCGGTGCCTCGTACTCTGTTTCTTTTAAGGAGCTTTGTCTGACCCTCTCAACGAAAGGTGAGGGTCCAACTTCTTCGGGACCTTTTTCCAGGTCCAAAAAGAGCAAAAGTAAGTCTCTCCGTCAACGCTCTTGGGAGCGGGAAAGATCCCCCTCCCAGCTGGGCAGTCGAGCTTGGTCGACCCCTCAGCTCGACCACTGGCTTCACGGTGTCCCGTCAGGTCAGTTGGCCGAGACTCCGATGGCGGTCGAGATTTTTTCGACCCGTTAGATAGGTTGTCGGCTGGAAGCTGAGAATCCCCTCCTCCGGTTCCCCGTTGAGAGTTGAGGATCCCTTGGCTCGTCTGTGCCTCAGTTCCGGAGCCGGTGGGATCGTCGAGCGAGGAAGTGCGGTTTCCGACACTTCTCCTCGCCTTCCTCGCCTGGTCAGACTCTCGGTCTCAGTCTCGGACATCCTCGCGGTCCGACGATCCGCCGCCTGTGTCGGTCACCGGCACGGTAAGCGACGCCGCCGCTCTTCCTCTTCCGGACGGGGAGGCCGGTGCAAGTTGCGTGGAGGTGCGAGAACTCGTTGACAACAGCTCCTTTTGACCGGGGAATAAGCCGACTCAGTTGTCTTCCCGGCCATTAAGTGGCTGTCACGGGCGGACGAAACAACCCCTCGTTGCCAGCCAAGGGCCTGTTCCCAGGCGGTTGTTCGGCCAATTCCAGCTGCCCCACCGATTCTGGTGGAACCTCCGCCTCCACAGCCATTAGTTGGGGCTCCGACCAAAAATTCTCGGTTGGCCTTGGGTTTGCCCCATGGGCTGTCTGTCCACCACTCCCGATAAACCTCGGCAGGTGGAGGGTGGCTCAGGCCAAGCAGCTCTTTGAGACTCTTGCGAGTCGATGATGGTTCCTCCCTCTTCTCCAAGCGCATGGACTTGGGTCCTCGGAGGAGCAGTCAGTGGACGATAGCCCTTTGTCCTTCTTAGGGTTGCTTCGACTCATCTCGGAGTCCACGGGATGAAGCTCGAACCCGTTTCTAAGCAGGCCAGGTATCCCCTCATGGAGATTCTGAACGAGGATTCTCTCGAGCCTTTCCGGTGGCGAGCCATAGTGGATCGACGCCTTGGAACTTTGGCAGCGTCCTGCTTCCTGCCCTGCGCCTTCGGCCAGGATGGCCAGAAAGTATCACGGTCCCTACGGTTCCCTGTCCGGTTTTGAACACCCCGGCCGAGGGTTGGTTACCGACAGCGTTTTCCGGCGTGCGAGAGCATGAGGATGTAGACAAACCTCCCGACAAGGAATCCAAGAAATTGGATTATGCCGGGCGAAAAGTCTACGCTGCGTCCTCTCTCGGCCCTCGTCAGGCCAGTTCGGCCGTCCTCATGGCACATTTTTCTCACGCCCTGTTGGGCTCCCTGGATGAGGTTGTCCCTCATCTTCCTGCGGATCTGCAGACTACGGTCAGGCATGTGCGGGACCAGGGCAGGGCGGTGGCAAAACAGCAGCTCCAGACTGCGTTAGACATTGGGGACTCATTTGCCAGGTCTGTGGTGGCTGCAGTGGCCATGCGTCGTCGGGCTTGGCTGAGGATATCCACCTTTACCTCGGATACCCAGCACAAGTTGGTGGATGTTCCCTTTTTGGGGACTGACCTCTTCGGCCCTGGGGTGGAAGGTCACCTGCAGAGGATCGAGAAGTCCAATGCTACCTTGGACTCGGTCTCTTCCGCTCAGAAGGACAAAGGCCGTAAGCCTCAGCCTAAGCCCTTTTCCTTCTGTGCCCATGCATGCGCCAGGCCCAGCAACGTCAGGGCCAGCAGGCTCGATCTTGGCATCCCAAACCCAAGCTGTCGGCTTCCTCCAACAGGAAGCAGGGAGGAAAAGGCCCAGGTGGTCCCTCGGCCGGTCCTTCCTCCAAGCCTGCCCAGTGACGGGCTGAGGGGTGTCGCCCCATCCCTGTCACCTCACCCCTAGTTCCCCGTGGGGAGGCAGGCTCAGACTACTTCCTTTCCGCCTGGTCCGCTGTTACCACGGACAGGTGGGTACTGAAGTGGTGGGAAAAGAGCCTACCTCTGGAATTCGAGCAGGCCCGCCCTTCAGAGCCGTCGCGCTTTGGGGGCCTCGAGAGTCCGCAGCCTCACTGGTGGCTCGCTGAGCCGACATCGCTCTCCTCCTCCAAGGAGGTGATCACAGAGAGGACCCCCCTTCAGACCCGAGGGTTCGTGTCCAGGTATTTCCTGGTTCGAAGCAGACGGGGGCTGGTGCCCATTCTCGACCTACACTACTGAACAAGTTCCTAAGGTCTGGAACCTTCAGGATGGTCACTCTGGCACAGATACTACCATCTCTGGAACACGGTGTGTGGTTCTGCTCTCTGGACCTACAGGGCCGCGTTCTTTCACGTCCTTATTAAATCCATCGCCGGAGATTCCTCTGCTTCGAGCAGAGGATCCTCTTGAGTTAAGCCATGCCCTTGACTTATCTCCAGCTCCCAGGGTCTTCACCAAATGCATGGCAGTGGTGACAGCATTCTCTGACACCCGAAGTCCGGTGCCATCCTGGACGATTGGCTGATAGCAGCCCCCCTCCAGGCGGGGAGGTGGGCGGTCCAGAGATCTGGCCCTCAGGTTTGCTCTCAAGTTGGCCTTCTCATCATGCGAGGCCAGAGTGGAACTTGAGCCAAAGCAGGTGATCCTGTTCATCGGGGCAGGCTCAACTCTCTTGAGCAAGAGCACGACTCGGCGGACAGGGCCGAGGTTCTTACCTCCTTTGCCCAGTCATTTCTGGTTGGGCAATTGTGCCCTGCCCGGGACTTCCTCGCCTCCTGGGTCTCATGGCGGCCTGTACCAGCGTGGTCCATTGGGCTCGCTGGCACATGCGCCCCCTTCAGTGGGGACTGGCCAGCCAGTGGTCACAGCGCTACGATCCTTTGGACCAGCTAGTGATAGTGACCCAGGAGAGTGTGAGCAGCTCTCCAGTGGTGGACCGTTCCATTCCATTTTCAGGAGGGCATCCCGTTTGTCCGCCCTGAGCCGGCGGTCTCTCTATGGACGATGCCTCTCTCGATGGGTTGGGGGTGCCCATCTGGGAACACAGTGCCGGCCTCTGGTCCCTGCGAGAGTCCCGATGCCACATCAACCTGCTGGAGCTCCGGCGGTCCGCCTAGCTCTCACCGCCTTTGCTCCGTTTCTCCGGGGTCAAGTGGTCCGGTCAGATGGACAATACCACGACCATGTACTACCTAAACCGCCAGGGTGGACGCCCTCCTGCTTCTATGCGGAAAGCTCTCGCATTTGGTCACTCGTGCGCAGCCTGGGGCGGATCTCTAGCCATTCATGTGGCAGGAGCCTCCAACACCCTGGCCGATGCCCTGAGCGGATAGGGGCTGCATCTCACAGTGGTCTCTCCTGCGAGGTAGTACAAGATCTGTTCTCCCTCTGGGGCACACCTCAGGTGGACCTGTTTGCCTCAGGAGAGCAGGCTGAGCTGTTTCATGCCCGCCCCCTCAGCAGGGCTCGCTGCAGGGGGATGCCTTCTCGAGGCTGTGGACCCCGGGCCTCTTCTACGCCTTTCCCCCATTTCCCTTGATTCACAAGGTGCTTCTCAAGGCAAGGAGGGACAAGGCGAAGGTGATTCTGATAGCCCCAGACTGGCCCCGCCAGTTCTGGTACCCAGATCTCCTCAGCCTCAGCTCCAGGCTCCCGAGGCAGCTTCCAGCTCGCCCGGACCTGCTCTCAGTCAATCGGGGGAAGGTGTTCCATCCGGACCTTCAATCCCTGCACCTGACAGCCTGGTTCCTGAGCGGCTAGAGTTCCAGGCCTTGGGTCTTTCCGACGAGGTCCTCAATGTTGAGGCGTCCCGTAAGGAGTCGACCAGAAAATGCTACGCCTTTAAATGGAAGAGATTCTCCATTTGGTGTCAGGGCAAGGGCTTGGACCCTTCCTCCTGTTCTGTGGCAAGCATTTTGGACTATTTATGGTCCCTTTCTAGTTAAGGGCTTAGGTCGACTGACCTAAAGGTGCACCTGGCAGCCATCTCTGCTTACCGGGCGCGGGCGAGGGGCAGTCGGTGGCCTGAGATAAGGTGATCGGGGCAGCTTTTCAAAGGCCTTGATCATTTCCCTCCGGTCGAGAACCTCCACCTCCGTGGGATTTACTGCTGGTACTGGCAAAGCTCATGGGCAAGCCATTCGAACCAATGCACAGGTGTGATCTCTCTCCTGTCGTGGAAGACCGCCTTCTTGGTGGCTGTCCGTCAGCCAGAAGGTGGGAGAGCTCCAGGCGCTTTGTGAGTCTCCTTACCTGGTCTTCCACAGGGACAAGGTTGTCCTGCGCCCCACCGAAATTCCTTCCGAAGGTGGTGTGGAGTTTCACCTTAACCAGGTGCTGACTCTGCGGTGTTCTACCCCAATCACACCTGGAGGCGAATATAGGCTCCATACTCTGGACCCTAGAAGGCGCTCGCCTTATTATAAGGAGCGCACGGCTGAAATTGGGAGAGGTTCCGCCTGAGCTGTTTGTCACCTACGCTGAAGCCGCACCTGGCAGACCTGCAGCCAAGCGGACGATAGGCAGGTGGGTCACCTCCTGCATAGATGCTGCTATAAGTTGGCGGGCATGGAGCCTCCCAGAGGATAAGAGCTCATTCTACCCGTCATACTGCTGCATCGGTGGCTGCTTCCGGGGACGTCCCTATCCAGGAAATCTGCAGGGCTGCTACCTGGAAGTCAGCACACACCTTTATTACCCATTACCACATCGACCTTGAGTCACGCCGGGATGCTGGTTTTGGGGCCTCGGTTCTCCAGTCCTTATTTCCCAAGTAAGTATTGGGGGTGTGCGCCTTGCCTCCCTCCTCCCGGAGAACTGCTAGGAGTCTGCCAATAAGTGTGGATGAACAACATATCCATGTCCTAAATACAGGTTACTCACCTGTAACAGGAGTTCTAGGAATGGTATATGTTGTTCATCCACCACCACCGACCTCCCGGCCCGGCGCACAACCTGAGCTTCCAGCGGGCAGATCTGGCGTCATGGGGTGGAGCCGAGTTTTACCACCCGGGTGGGTGGGAGGAGCCAGCTTGAAGACCTTCCGGCAAGATTTAAAGCGGCAAGGAACCTGCCAATAAGTGTGGATGAACAACATATACCATTCCTAGAACTCCTGTTACAGGTGAGTAACCTGTATTTATGCAGTATACTGAGCTATGCAGTTATATTTCTATCTAATACAGACTACTGTGACTATTCGGCACTGCTAATCCGGATGTGCGGGATGGCCGCTTATACGGGACAGTTAGGATGCCACGGAGCCATCCTGTTTAAGTGGCTTCATCTGCACTAAGGGATCTAAATGCAAAAAACCCTCTGTTACGTAAAATACATATCCTTACAAGGCATCTGCTCTTTAAATCCTAAAGAAAATAGGCAATAAATTTATTAATATAGAAACATAGAATTTGACGTCAGATAAGGACCGCTTGGCCACCCCAATCTGCCCCATTTCCCCTACCTACAGTATCAGCGCAGACCCTCATCGATCTCAGGCTCTTTCTCCTCCCCCCCTTCCTTTCCATTAAGATTCCATTATTCCTATCCCATGCATTCTTGAACCCCACCATTATTTTTGACCCCACCACCTCCACTGGAAGGCTGTTCTAGGATCTACCATTCTTTTTGTGAAGAAGTGCTTCCTCACATAGCTCCTGAATCTACCCCCCAGCTTCTCTTGAATCTGCCCCCCTTCATAGTATGCCCTCTTATTCGTGAGCTCCATTTTTTTCCCTAAAAAATACGTCCCCCCTTTACCTTATTTACCCCCTTTTAATATTTAAAGGTTCCTATCATATCCCGCCCTCCTTCCAGGGTGTACATATTGAGATCATGTAGTCTGTCATCGTAGAGCCTTTTGCAGACCCTACATCATATCAGTTGTTCTTCTCTGGACCACCTCCACAGTATACACCTATCCATCAGGCAGGTGGCACCCCCCCCCCCAGGAAGCTGAATCTGGTGTCGGAGGCTATGATGGATCCACCCTTTTTTTAACTCTTTTTCTGCACCCCCCTCCTCGGGAACTCTCACCAGTATCCTCCACTTTCCACCTGAGACCCTTCTCCTTCTCCCTTGCTCTGACCCAACATATCCCCTGGATCTGAGCCCCCCAGGGAGGGGCTGCTCTATCTGCCCAGGGTGCTCCTCTATCTATAGTATAGAGTGCTGGGCCGAGCAAGTGGGGTCCTGGAGAGGAGAGCTCCTGGTATTGGGAGGGTGGTCCGGGGCAGAGGTGCCTTTGCCTATCCCAGAGGGAAAGGGATTTTCTGCTTAGTCCCCTCCGAATGTGGGATGTTCTGCATCGTCCAGCCTGCTGCGTGAGCGCTCCCGCCCACACCCAGAAGATGGCTGCCCCACATTCCTCTGTTACATAGTCTCCACGTCTCTAGTGCACCCGGTCTCCACCAGGTGCCGCTAACTGTGCGAGACATTCCCCCCTCCCTCCCGGGAGAGGAGAGGAGTCCTACAAATGCTCCATCCTCTCCTCTCTAGCTGACCCCCAGTGTCCCGAGCTCATTCCTGAACCCAGGTCGCTGGCGTGGCGTGAGGTGTGGCATTCAGCGACGCAACCCTCAGCACCACCGGGCTGGTGATGGATCCCCTTTTTGAGCCTCTGAATGAAATTTCTCTCTGGCACCTCTCACTAAAGGTGTTCTTCCTTGTAGCCATTTGCTCGGCAAGAAGGATCTGGGAAATGCAAGCCCTGTCTCACAAGGAGCCCTGCGTGCTTCTCCATAAAGAAAAGGTTGATCTCTGAACAGTTCCGTCTTTCACTCCCAAAGTGGCTTCTGCTTTTCATAGGCAGCGGGAGATTGTTTCTCCTTGCCTTTGCCTAGACCCCTAGAATTCGAAGGATAAGTGCATGCGTTCTCTTGATGTGAAGATGCCCTCAGGATTTACCTGAAAAGCACTCAACCTTCTGTAAAACCAGCAGACTTTTGGTTTCGCTGGTACTCAGGAGAAAGGGGAGGCCCCTGCCAAGTGTACCCTAGCCAAATGGCTTTGTGTGGCCATTAGACTGGCATGTTCTTGGGGAGGGGGGTTGGGGGCCTTGCTCTGACAAACCTCAAAAAGCTCACTCCACTAGAGCAGTGACTGCTTCTTACACCAAGCACAGCTCAGCTCCTTTGGAGGACATTTGTAAGGCTGCCACATGGACCTTGGTCCGTATTTTCACTAGGCATTATCACCAGGACATACTTAGCTCCGCTAATGTTATTTCAGTAGGAGGCTGTTAAGCCTGTTCTACAACATTCATTTAGACAGAAAAAGCTGCAGCAGGGTGGGTGGTGGTGGTCTGTGATATTTCAATATCAGAACAGCCAAAAATCATGGCACTCACCCTTGCACAAACATAACATGGAGTCAGGTTTATAGAGTTTAGCTTTTTGTGTTCTCCCTGACCCAGGAGGGTCAGCTGTTTGACTGGCAACAATAAATGGAGGTTTGAATCCTTTCTTAATCAACTGATTGACTCCATGTTATCTTTGTGCAAGGGTGGGTGTTGTGATTTTTGGCTATCCTGTTGTATAGCACCAATTCTTTCACTTTTGGTACTTCTTTGAGGTCCCATTTCTTATCTGCCTGCCCATAAGTGCTGACACACAAAGGGGAATTCTTTTTTTTTTTTTTTTATTATTTCTATTTATTCCTCCTGCAACCACTGACCTGCTCCACATCCAGCCACTGCTCCACTTCCCCCGAACGACCCAAAGGCACATCTGCATACTGGCTGGCATATGCTGCTGTACTTTCGAGAGGGACTCCCCTTTAGTCCCCGTGCCAGGCCAGGATCCAGTACCGGCAAGCGAATACACTCTTTGGCTCCGCCGGGCTCAGGAAGTAGCAGCCATCAAGCTGCCACAGTCGGTGCTGCCATTTTCCTCCCACTAAAGCCCTCTCGGAGTGCAAACGTGCAGTGATGTCGAGAGGCACAATGTGCCGACATCTGCTGCACTCCGTTAGCTGTACCGACTCTAGCAGTGCCCCCAATCATCACCAGGGGCCATTGCAGAGCGGTAGAAACCAACAATCCTCCCCAGGATAGGAGAACAGTCCTCTGAATGCTTGTTCCTATCCCCCCCCAACCAACCCTTGACAACCCGGGCTTGCGTCCGAACCCAGGTCACCAGCGTGGCGCGAGGTGTGGCATCCAGTGCCTCAACCCTCAGTGCCACTGGGCTGGCCACAAAGGGGAATTATAATTTCCTAACTGGTTGTGTGCAGGCTGTGTCCATGTGCAGGTACACCCTCTCAGTGTTCAGTGCTGTGCTCCGTTCACTATCTGTTCCTTCTGTCCTAAATTTGTATTTAGTTTCCATAGCTGGGGACGTGTTTACTCTTTTTGCTTATTGATTACACATACAGTAGATTGATTTTTCTCTGAGTACAGTGTTGGTCTGTAGTCTTGGACAGAGGGATGACTGAGCGTTATGGGATAGGGGGCGTAGTGTGTTCTCATACTCCCAGACTTTCTGATCTGTCCCATATGGGGGGGGGACAGCCCATACATTAGCTCCTTGACCACAGATGGAGCCGACATACAAGAGGAACTGCCAGTAAGGAAACGACTGTATAAGTCCCCTTTGGCGCTGTCACCCACTGCAGCAATGGTTTGTCACAGTGGGCCATGCAGCTTGCTGTCTTGTAAGGAGCGGGTGTTTGCAGCACCAGGAAGGTAGGAGGGAAAAGGGGCACAGTGCATGAAAAAGGGCCTGGGCTCATTGCGCCCACTTGGTTAACAAAAGTTAAATAAAATAAATAAACCTAAACAAGCCAGTAGGAGATTAGACTGAAGACGATACCAGTCCCCAACAGTCCATCTGGATGGTCGCACAACACTGGCACTCTCGAGCTCTTCACTGCATCACCATCCCGTCAACAGGATGTGTACCTTGGGGAGATGGGAATGCCCAGCCACAGTAGAGGAATGCCATGCAGGATGTGGGTGAGGGGAGTGTGATGGGGCTGGGAGATCATGGGGTGATGGTTGTGAAGCGAGCCCAGAGTTGTTTTTCATAGTGAGAGAGAGTGGATGCATATTATTGATTATAAATATTTGAAATCAGATTATCGAAGTAAATCCACTAGGTGGTAAGGCAGTTCTTTTCCTAGTTGGCAACCTGTTGTTACTGTCACCAAAATGGAGAGGGAGGAGGCACGATTCAAGAAAAGGACCAGTTTATTGATCAGTGAACCACAGAGAAGGGAACAGAGTAAAGGGGTGCAAAAACATTCAGCGTTGTCTAAAATATTTCACTAGTGCCCTAAAGGCCTTATACTGTATCTCTAAACTCCTGTACGAGGAGAACTGTAAGAAGAAATTGGCTGTAACAGCTATGCTGTAAGAGCGTCTTTATTTCTAAATCCCTATAAGAGGGCGACTCTATTACAAAGTTAGCAAACTGCACTGTAACAGCTACACTATAAGAGTGTCTTATTCAACACCTTCTAACTCACCCCCTGAGGCGCACCTCTAGCTAAGGCCTATTACCTGGAGTACTCCATACTATGAATCATACTGCACACTATAGCAAGAGTCTGTACGTATTACTAATGGCAGTTCATGCACGGTTGTACTTTCTCTGTTGCTGTGACAAGAATCAACTTGACTGGCTGGCCAGTGCAACTCTGGAGACTTCTTGGGAAATTAGGGGAATGCAGAGAGGATTTTTGAACAGACCAAGAGTTTCTCTGCCACACCCCACCGCTCTAGGGTCACCGGAATGCAAGAACAGGCACAGGCGAGGGTACTTTGCACCATGCAGTTTAATGAATGGTTGAAAAAAATGGTGTGGAGCACAGGGGTTTGGCTTCATTGGGGACTGGGTTCCACCTGGAGGGACACCAGCCTATACTGGCAGGATGGTCTGCATCTGTCCAGGAAGGGAACAAGTCTTTTGGGCAATCGGTTTAAATGCTTCATTGGCAAGCTTTTAAACTAGTCAAGTGGGGAGGCACTGATAAGCAGCAGGAAAATCCCAGTCTCCCCCTTCAAAACAGGGTACTAAATGAGAAGAAGACCAAGGTAGAAAGGTCAGTGGGGGATGCTGCTACAGAAGGCAAAGCCATCAAAAAATGGAGAGCAATGAGTACCAATGCCCATAGTCTGGGTAACAAGCTTCCTGAATTAGTGGGCTTGATGTAGGAGGAACATCTGGATATCGTGGCAGTCACAGAAACATGGTACACACAGAACCATGACTGGGACATAAACATACCAGGATACACTATCTACAGGAGGGACAGGGAGGGTAAAAGAAGAGGAGTAGCTCTGTACATAAGGGAAGGAATCTAAGCAACAGAACAAAAGGGTAAACAGTGAGGAGAAGAAGCACTGTGGGTCAATTTGGAGGCAAGCAATGGCACCACAATCCGCACAGGGTTAGATACAGACTTCCCCCCCCCCCGGGGGAGGAAATGGACAAGGAAATGATAGAAATTATACTTGAATGGCAGATAAAGGGAGATATTGCTGATGGGTGATCTGAATATGCCAGATGTTAACTGGAGTGCAGTTGCAGCAGCCACTTCTAAGAGTGGGGTTATTCTAGATGCCCTACAGGGGCATGCCTTAGACAACTAGTATTGGAACCCACTCGAGAGGGAGCAATCTTAGACCTGGTTCTCTCAAATGGAGATGGAGAGAGGATCACAGATGTAGAAGTGGGTAGCCATCTGGGAACTAGCGACCATCGAACAGTATAGTTCACAGTAAACACAGCAATAGAGTCAAGCCATACAAAGGCAAAAGTACTGGACTTCAGGAGGGCTGACTTTGCCAAAATGGGTGAGTGCCTAGAGAATGCACTAGCAAATGGGCAGGATGGAGGGGTGGAAGAACAATGGGGAATAATAAAAACTGCCATCACAGAGGTAACAAGCCTTTGTGTGAAGCAAATAAACAAAACAAAACGATGTAAGAAACCACTATGGTTCTCAAAGGAGGTGGCAGTGAAGGTTCAAGAGAAAGAAAGCATTCAGAAAGTACAAGGAATCACAGAAGGAGCAGGACAGAGGAATTGTATCAGTTAAAAGCAAAGAAAGCTGGGAAGGCAGTCAGAACAGCAAAGGCCCGAACCGAGGAAAGAATAGCCAACTCAGTTAAGAGGGATAAAACCTTTTAGGTACATCAGGAGTGTGGAAGACTAAGGGAGGGATAGTGAGGCTTAATAAAGGGGAGGTGGGCAGAGGGTGGACGGTGAAAAGGCAGAGATATTAAACAAATATTTTGCTCATGTATTTACAAATGAAGAGGGAGGTACCTAAAACAAACAATAGAAACACTCTGGATACAGAAGTTGATACCAGCCCATTTACAAAAGAAAGGGTTCTGAAAGAACTCTTAAAACTGAAGGTGGACAAAGCAATGGGGCCTGATGAGATTCATCCCAGAATTCTAAAAGAACTAAGGGTAGAACTAGTGACACCACTGACTACCCTCTTTAACAAATCATGGGAGGATGGGGTGGTACCTGAGGACTGGAGAAGGGCAGATGTGATTCCCCTTCACAAAAGTGGGAGCTGGGCAGAAGCAGGAAACTACAGACCTGTTAGTTTAACCTCAGTGATAGGGAAAATGATGGAATCACTTCTGAAGGAAAGAATTGTTGAGTACCTAGAGTCCAGAGGGGCACAGGACCCAAAGCAGCATGGATTCACAGCGGGAAGGTCATGCCAGACGAATCTAATAGATTTCTTTGACTGGGTGACCAAAGTAGTAGATCAGGGAGGGGCTGTGGACACGGCCTACCTAGACTTTAGCAAGGCATTTGACTCAGTCCCACACAAAAGATTAATATACAAGTTAGCCAGCCTGGGAGTGGGTCCCAAGATGATAGCCTGGGTAAAGAATTGGCTGGAGAATAGGACACAGAGGGTAATAGTAAATGGAGTCCACTCTGTAAAAAGAGGGGTTACTAGTGGAGTACTGCAGGGTTCAGTATTAGGACCGGTCCTCTTCAATGTCTTTATAAATGACATTGCAGAGGGACTGGAAGGAAAAGTATGTCTCTCTGCAGATGACACAAAGATCTGCAACAGAGTTGATGCACAAGGTGGGGTGGAAAGGATGAGAAGGGACTTGGCGAGGTTAGAGGAATAGTCAAATGTATGGCAGCTTAGATTCAATGCTAAGAAGTGCAAGGTAATGCACCTGGGAAACAAAAACCAAGGGGAAGAATACACAATGGGGGGTGAGATACTAACAACAATAAAAATGGAAAGGGACCTGGGGGTAGTCATATCAGATGACTTAAAGATGGCAAGCAATGTGAGAGGGCAGCAAGGAGGGCTGGGGGGATACTGGGATGCACAGGGAGAGGCATCACCAATAGAAAACAGGAAGTTGTTATCCCTCTGTACAGACAGCTGGTGAGACCCCATCTGGAGTACTGTGTGCAGTTCTGGAGACCCGGTCTTCGCAAGGACATAGATAAGATGGAAGCTGTCCAGAGGAAGGCAACTAAAATGGTGCAGGGTCTGCACCAGAAGACATATGAAGAGAGACTAAAGGAGCTTAATATGTATAGCCTCGAGGAAAGAAGGGAGAGGGGGAACATGATAGAAACTTTCAAGTACCTCAAGGGAATCAACAAAGTCCAAGAGGGTAGCATCTTTCAAAAAAAGAGGTGTGTAAGAACAAGGGGGTACAATTTGAAGATGGGGGGCAGCTCAGAGGTAATGTAAGGAAGTATTTTTTCACAGAGAGGGTTGTGGATGCATGGAACGGCCTTCCGGAGGAGGTTGTGGAGTCAAAAACAGTGATTGAATTCAAGCATGCATGGGACAGTCATAAGGCAATTCTAGGGGGTGGAGGTAGAAAGAAATAGGCTGCTGGTTAACTAGGATCTGCAGCTTATCCATTAGGTAGGGAAATGGGCAGACTGGGTGGGCCAAGCGGTCCTTATCTGCTGTCAAATTCTCTGTTTCTATGTTTAAGATTTCTTCAGCTAAGAACCCACTGAGGGATGCCGAAATTAACGCGCAAAGGATCCGGACACAGTCCGCTGGTGGAAAGCTGGGTTTAAAACCCAATACAATGGCTCCCTCACCACAGCCCGCTTCTGGGCTGCTGAGTAGGGAAGATGATGCAGAACACCTGGTACATCCCAGATCTTACTTCGAGATACAGCTCTTGCAGCAGGTTACACCATTAGGACTGAAGCCGGCAGGCGCCAGGACCCCGGAGATCTTTTCTAGCTAGCTATCCTCAGCGGGGACCGCCCCCGACGTCGGTCCCGCCTCTGACGTCAGGCATGGTACAAAAGGGGGCGGTCCCGCCAGAATCCCCAGTTCTTTCCGCCATCGGAGAAGTGCATGCCCGACCCTACGGTTTAGTCTAGCGACCCGACCCAGCGTGGTTTTGAGAATTTTGAAATTTTGTTGTGGAAGATTTCTACAATCAGCGGTGACCTGTCTGATGTCCTCTCCGATAGCCGGCCATTCCTCCAAGTGCGCGTGCGGCAAACAAATCCCGTTTAAAGACCCGCACTCCGCGTGCGTCCGGTGCCTGGGCCCAGACCACGATACTAAGGCCTGCTCCCTGTGCCAGGGGTTCAATAGCCGCACCAGGATCCGCCGGCAGAAGGCCCTTCAAGCGTACCTCCTAGAAGAACAACTGCGGGCGATGTCGTCCAAGGGGGATTCGGCGCACCGGCACGGCGAGAAGAAGAAGAAATCGAGGGATCCTGCCCGGTAGCGGTTCGGGCCTGAGTCGAGACTCTTGGTCTCAGTCGGACGCTCTCCTTCCAGGGCCTCATCTCTGCCCCTGCTGCGGTGCCGCCACCAAGCCCGCTCAGGCCTCTGCCGCCAGGCCGTCGTCTTCATCTTCTGCCCAGAAGGCCGTGGCGAAGTCGGAGGAACGCCACCACCACCACCACAAGTCGGGCTCCTGCTCCTCGGCCCCGGACGCCCGGTCTTCCTCTCCCCGGAAGACCTTGGAGCTTACTCCGTTGAGGAAGCGAGTGGATCGGCGTCGGCCAGACCGTCGTCGGCGTTACGCCACCGTTCCTCAGGCCGGCGTCGGCCGGCGGCGTCTGCCTCTTCAGCGCATCGGGCGTGTCGGTGGGGGCCGACGTCCGCACCGCCTGAGCCGAGGGCTCCTGAGCCTCCGACACCGGTCGGACAGGAGTCCCTCACCGAGGAGGATTCGGCCCAGCCCGATGACCAGGCGGGCGTTCCTGGCTGCGAGGAGTCTCCCCGGGGTCCCTCGCCACCGCCCGAGGCCCCCGTGGAGCCGTCGCCGGGACCCGACGTCCGGCCCTCGACCTCGGAGCCGACGTCGGGGCTGTCCTTGGCCGAGGTGAAGGACCTTTTTACCTACTGGTGGGATACCATCAGGAAGGACGTAGTACCCCCAGTCCTTCCTCCTCCACCTCCTCCTCCTTCTCCTTCTACTCCAGCTCCGGCCCCACCTTCACCTGTGGGTTCAGCTGGCCATTCTGTCCCCAGGGAGCCTGAGACTCCTCCCAGGGGCCGACATTCTAAAAGGAGACCTCCGTCCAGATCTTCGTCTCCTGGATCACCCAGCCCTAAGAGGTCCAGGAGGCGGACCGCCGTCTCGGCAGGGGCAGGATCATCCTGTTCATCATCCAGATCCCCATCTCCAGTCTCGCTTCCCTCGCCGGACCCACGTGAGACTCCAAGGTCTCCTCCGGACGATCCGTCCTTCATGGATATAATGAGACATATCCAGGAGAACATGGGTTGGGAAGCAGAGGAACTTGACCCGAAGGATTCGCCTGGCAAAATACCTTGACGAAAAGACCCTAAGCCTGTGGTGGTGCCACCCTTGGTGGACACTTTCGTGTAGACGTCACCAAGGCTGTGTGGGAAGCATCACATTCACTCGGTGCGAAGAAGGCTGACCCGGTTGTACCAGGCCCCTAAGGGGACCAATACCTGTCACAGCACCCTCTGGCTGACTCCTGGTGATCACACCTCACATGATCGGTCCCAGAGACCGCAGCATTTGAGCACCCTGCCACAGACCCGGGGTCCAAACAGCTGGACTCTTTGGGAGGCGCCTTGCGGCAGCGACTTAGCCCTCAGGTCCCTGAATTACCTTACCCACATGGTGCAGTTCCAGAGCGCCCTGTGGGAGCAGGGGCTAAGTGGCGGCGAGAGGCTGCGGAGTGAGCAGAAAGAGGAGATGCTTCAGCTTCTCCGGACGGGGTTCAAACGTGGGGACCCAAGTCTTAAGAACCGCATATGATTCAGCGGACTCTCGTCAGCCAGGAGCGGTTGCTTCAGGTGTTTGCCTCCGAAGACACTCTTGGCTCCGTGTCTCCGGGTTCACCCAGGCGTCCAGAAAAACATTATGGGCGCTCCCTTTGAAGGTGAGTACTGTTTGGTAATCCGTCGGGCATATAATTACCAAACTCCAAAAACTGGAAGGCGGTCCGGACAGTCAGGCGATGTACCGGCCGAGCTTGGCTCTGGTAAGGAGCCAGGCCGTTCGTGGGCGGACTCGAGGCAGCAGCCCGTTCGCCACACAACAAAGGCGCTCTGGCATTGAAGGACCCAGGGAAGCAGCCCGTCAGCAGGGGTCAGCGCTCTTCAAGGCCACCCACCCGCCGGGTCCTTCAGCCGCCACCAGCATGACTCCTTTCCGGCCCCGCCCCTCAGGATCAGCGGAATGTTTGATCGGGGTCCGTGCGAGCTTCCCTGTCGGGATGGCGGCGATAACCACCGACAGGTGGGTACTTCAACTAGTCAGCAGAGGCCACTTTTTGAGATTCTGCAGAACAGCCACCCTCGAGGCCTCCTCTGCTCTCCCGGATTTCGGGTCAGCACATGACTTAATTTGGCAAGAGGTGATCGCACTCCTGGACAAAGGATTCAGCCTGTCTAGGAAACCAGAGATGACTGAATTACTATTCTCACTTCTTCCTGGTTCTCCAAAAGACAGGGACCTCCGTCCCTATTCTGGACCTAAGCGACCTCAACTTGTCGATCGCATACAAAGGTTCACATGGTGACCCTTCGGTCTAATTCCCATGCTAAAACAAAGGCCCTGTTGGCGTCCTTAGAATACAGGATGCCTACCTGCACATTCCCATAGCTCAAAGCGCATCAGAGGTTCCTGCGCTTGAGGTTCTTAAGCCACCATTTCCAATTCAGAGCTCTTCCTTCAGGCTGTCATCCGCTCCAAGGGTTTCACCAAGTGCATGGCAGTCATGGCAGCTGCTCTAGGAGGAAGAGCACTCGTGTTCCCGTACCTCGACGATTGGCTTCTCATGGCCCGTCTCAGAGGCGCTTCTGCAGCGATCCCACGACACTCAGGTCCTGTTCGGATCACTTGGGATTCTGATAAACCACGAGAAGTCGGTCTTGGTACCGTCGCAGAACCTGCAGTTCATAGGTGCAGTGCTGGACACGGTCCAGGGAGGCTTTCCTCTCCCAGTCGACAGAAGGCAATGCATCAGGTCCCTCATTCAGGACCTATCAGCGAATCAGACCGCTCCGGCCAGGTCGGTCCTTAAACTTGCTCGGTCACATGGCTGCGGCCATTCCACGGTCCCCCTTGCCGCGGCTCCACGTAACGCAGCGGTGGGCGCTCAAGGCGCAGTGGGACCAGAGCAAGACCATCTGCAGCATCCAGTCAGAATCACGAAATGAGTGGTTCAGGACTGGCAATGGTGGATTAGCCCGGGTCGCTCTCCAGGGCGTCCTTCCTGCGCGCTGTCCCGGAGATAACCCTCACCACAGGCGCTTCAGGTCTCGGGTGGGGAGCTCACCTGGATGGGGTGAGGTCTCAGGGTGTATGGAATCCGCTGGAAGCTCATCTTCACATCAATGTTCTGGAGATGAGAGCGGTGCTCTATGCTCTCCAGGCTTTCCAGTCCATGATCCCACCGTGTACCATCCTGCTTCAGACGGACAACACGGCGGTGATGTACTACCTCAACAAGCAAGGAGGCGCACACTCTTACCCCCTTTGCAGGGAGGCCATGAGAGTGTGGGATTGGGTAATCGGACACGGCGCAAGCTTAGTCGCAGTACATGTTCCCGGCGTGGACAACACGATCGCGGACGGTCTGAGTCGCTCCCAGGCCAGAGTCCACGAGTGAGAACTTCTTCAGGAGGTAGCAGAGGATCTGTTCCTTTGATGGGGAACTCCAGAGTTAGATTTATTCGCATCCCCATCCAATGCAAAACTGCCCAATTTTTGCTCGCTAGATCCAGGGCCTGGAGTTTTCTGGTGAGATGCGTTGTCCCTCTCCTGGGAGAACAGATTCCTCTACGCTTTCCCTCCTTTCCCGTTGATCCAGAGAGTTCTGCTCAAACTGCGCAGGGAGCGTGCGTGTTTGATTCTGGTGGCCCCATTATGGCCCAGACAAATCTGGTTCCCATTGCTGGCGCAGCTGTCCAGGGAACCCCCGCTCCCACTACCACGCAGTTCTCACCTTCTGTCTCAGGAGCAAGGTTCGTTATTGCATCCGGATCTGCGGTCTTTGAACCTGCACGCCTGGCTCCTAGAGACGTAGCCATCATGCGACACGGGGTCTCGCAAGAGGTCGCAGAGGTACTCTCTGCGGCCAAGAAGCCGGCTACTCATGCTACTTACGCCATGAAATGGCGCCGATTCTGTTTATGGTCACGGGCTCGTGACCTTTCTCCTTTAGGTTGCCCTTTGGGGGCAGTCTTGGACTACCTCCTCTCCCTTTTTCATTCGGGGTTAGCCTACTCCTCTATTAAGATACACCTTTGTGCTATTTCGGCCTATCACCAGCCGGTGTGCCAGCGCACCATTGCTCAACTGGACACCTCTCGGGAGTTCCTGAGAGGGTGCTGCACTTAGCCTCCTATTAAAGATCCGGTTCCTCCATGGGATCTTCTTTTTGTTTTGGAGCAACTCCGCTCCCTCCGTTTGAACCAGCCGCGGATTGCGAGCCTCGTTTCTGTCTTGGAAGACGTTGTTTTAGTTGCAGTTACTTCAGCCAGAAGGATTTCTGAGCTTCATGCCCTGATGTGTAAGGAGCCTTATTTGGTTTTCACCGAGACAGAGTGTCTCTGAGAGCGAATCTAAGTTTTGCCTAAGGTGGTCTCAGCTCTGACCTTAAATCAGGATATTGACCTTCGGTCTACTTCGAACTACTCCAATAGAGGCGGCTTTGCTCCATACTTTAGATGTTCACACGAGGCCTGAGTATTACCTCAGTGGAGCAGAATCCTTTCGGGCTTCTGAGCAACTTTTCGTGTCCTTCGCACAGAGAATGAGAGGTTGGCCAGTGTCTAAGCAATCCTTATCCCGCTGGCTTGTGCAATGCATCTCTCATTGCTACCAATCAAACAAAAGCCCCTCCGGGTTCCATCAGGGCCATTCCACTAGGCGTAGCCACTTCTTTGCAGCTCTCAAGAATGTCTCAACCTCAGCTATTTGCGCGCAATACTTGAGCTCTGTGCATACCTTTATCAGGCATTACAGTCTGGATATCGCCTCTAGGCGAAGGGCTGGTTCGGCCAGGCCGTGCTGCAGGGACTCCTGTCCTGAATCGGGGCAGGTTGGTCCTCCTCAGTTTCTTCTTTTCCTCCTCCCGGTGTGAAGGGGACAAGCTTTATTGCTTGGGAATCAGTCCTAATGGTGTAACCTGCTGCAGAGCTGTATCTCGAGTAAGATAGATACAGTTACGTAGCACTTACCGTAACAGTAGATCTTCGAGAACAGCTCGTAGCAGGTACCTCCCGCCCACCGTGTCCCCCTTGGAGGAAGTCTTTCGCTCGCTGTTGCTCCTCTTAAAAAAAAAAAATAAATGATGAATGAGAGAGGAGTGAAGGTTAATATTCAGCCAGCCAGTCTGAATGTCCAGAGAGCAGGAAGTTATTTCCTTCCGCATGGCTGGGCGAGCGCAGGAGTCGGATATTCACCTGTAAAGTGAATGCTTTTTTCATCCTGGGGTTTTCGTACCTCTTTTTGCCTTCTGATGGTGGATCCTCAGTCTCCCCCTCTATTGCAACCTCTGGCGGGAAGTCTCCGGCGGGAGAACTGGGGATTCTGGCGGGACCGCCCCCTTTTGTACCACGCCTGACGTCGGAGGCGGGACTGACGTCGGGGGCGGTCCCCGCTGAGGATAGCTAGCTGGAAAAGATCTCCGGGGTCCTGGCGCCTGCCGGCTTCAGTCCTAATGGTGTAACCTTCTGCAAGAGCTGTTCTCGAAGATCTACTGTTACGGTAAGTTCTTACGTAACTGTACTTTCCAGACTACCAGGTGAAGAAGACGATACAGACCACTCTGCCACAGCCCGCTTCTGAACTGCTGGGTAAAGAATAAGATTATGCAGATCACCCTGCTACAGCCCATTTCTGGACTGCTGGGTGAAGAAGACTATGGAGATCACCCTACTACAGCCTGCTTCTGGACTGCTGGGTGAAGAAGATGATGGGAGGACCCCACAGAAATCAGCAGTCTGGATGAAGTCATCTCTGGACGTTGAAGAGTGATGGAGTTCTGGGCACCAAGGCCAGATGAGCCAAGGGCGAACGTAAAACATTAAACAAAGCATTGACTCAGGGACTGGAGCAGAAGATCTGGATGGCACTCTGGTGCGGATGACAAAATAAGAAAACGGACGACAGATTCTGTACTGAGCCAAGCCATACACTGGGAACTGTTAGAGGAAAACAACAAACATGACATTGCAAAGTGCAAATACGACTTGGTTCTTCCCTTCAGGAGTACTTCTGCAGATTGATTCTGGGGTACTCTTGTGAAATTCCTCTCCAAAGGCTACTGGAGGCTGATTCTGAAATGCACTGGTGAAATGTCTCTGAGGGATTACTGAAGACTGATTCGAACACATGCTGGTGAAATGTCTCTGAAGGGTTGCTGAAGACTGATTCAGAAGCACACTAGCACAAGATGCTGGCACAATGCAATTACAAGTCACAGTTCCAAATTATCACAGTTCCCACCTTTTGCTGAGTATCGCAGTCTCTGACTGCACAGACCACAGTAAATAACAGATACTTGTTTGCTTCTGTCTGGTCGCTCTCTTGGTGAAGCCCTCGCTAGCTGTGGACCTAACTGCAGTGGGTCCCTCTAACTAAAATGGGCTCTCCTGCTACTGTGGGTACACTGGCGGCTTAACGCTGGGTGGCTTCCTTGGACTGTGAGGTATACAAATAGGGTGGGCCTAAACGGCTAGCTAAACCCCTTTTCCAATATTGCGGGCCACAGTGGCCTCTCTTAACCAACTGGCCTACTGTGACTGACTGGCTTGGCCTCTTTAACCCCTGTGGGTCTATATAGCTAGCTAGCCCCTTTTATACCTGTGGGACTAAATGATTAACTAGGCCCCTTTAACACTGTACAACCTAGGTGGGCCCCTTTAAGCTAAGAACTTGCCAGGGCCTCTTTAAATCTTAGGCCTCCTGCGACTGGGCCCCTTTTTACTGTTCTGTGCGTTACCCCTTTAAATAACTTGGGCCTTGCCCCTTTAATTGACTTGGGCCTGGTCCCCCTTTTAACTGATGGGCCTACTCTGGCTGGGCCCCTTAAATCTCTCTGGGCCTTGTGGCAGGGCCCCCTTTAAGCTGATGGGCCTACTCTGGCTGGTCCTATTTTCAGGCTCTGGGGCTCCTTATACTGGGTCCCTTTAAATTGCTGGGCCTTTCCTGGTTAGGCCCCTCTTTGGGTTATGGGCTTACGTTGCCCCTTTAAACCCTCTGGACCTGACTTTGCCCCTTTAAGTTGCTGCCTTGCCACTGCAGGGGCCTTTCTGCTATGGACCCCACCTCGGCTGCGCCGTCGGGAGCGCTCCTAATCAATATTCAGAAGGCTCTAGAAGAGAGCCTGTATGCTCCGCCCCTTGGCTCTCTGCCATTTTCCACGGCACCCTGGGTGCTTTCCCAACAAACAAACAAAAAATCTTTCTTCTTATTAAACAAAGATGGAGAGCACTTTGCTTGTGTGCTGCTGCCGACTCATCGCCCTGGCCCGGGGTGAAGGCTGCTGGATCGGGAGGCTGGGAGGTGCTTGCTGCAAAGGGAGGGACTTTTGCATGCAGGTGTTGGGTGGATGACTAGGGGGCCTCGCGAGTCCTGACAACACCTGACGGCTGCTTCCTGGATGCAGCTGTTCTCACGCCACTGACTGGGGACCGGAGAAACTCTTAAACTTTTAAAAATAAAAAATGGGGCTAAACAGAGCCCACACCGCACTCTGGATAGGACAGAGGGGACTGGAGCAGAGACTGAAACTGCCGCACACTAAAGCGGGACCAGACGCCGACAAGGAAGGACAAGAGGCAGACCACAGGTAAGCCCTTTCTGTGCCTTACTACCTGTGTCCCCTCTCTCCCTCACACTCCAGCCGGCAGATGTCTTCTTTCTTTTCTGCATCGGGTACCTGAGAGTACTCTCCTGACCGCTGCTGCCGCTGGCCACTGAACAACAACTGACTTTTTTTCAAAACGGCGGTTACTGGCCACCAGAACCATTCCTGACGTTCGGGATGCCGAGTTCCTAGTGACCAGGGAGGCAAGCAGCTGCACAGCACGAGCTGCAGAAGGGTGGCACACGCCCATGCCAGTGCTGGGCAGGCTGCAGCAAAAGGAGAAAAATAAAATGTTTTAAACTGCAAGGATGCAGTTCACTTCTAGGGGCTCCTGCAGTACTTAAAGCCCCCACCCTGCCACCTAACTATTGGGGACTGGAGCAGAGACCGAAACTGCCGCACACTAGAGTGGGACCCTTCACCGACAAGGAGAGATGAGAGGCAGACCACAGGTAAGCCCTTTCTATGCCTTACTACCTGTGTCCCCTCTCTCCCTCACACTCCAGCCGGCAGACATCGTCTTCTTTCTTTTCTTCGTCGGGGTGCCTGAGAGTACTCTTCTGACTACTGCTGGCCACAGAACAACAACTGACTTTTTTTTCAAAATGGCCGTTACTGGCCACCAGAACCTTCCCTGACGTTCGGGACGCTGAGTTCCTAGTGACCAGGAGCAAGCAGCTGCCTAGCGCGAGCTGGAAAAGGGTGACACACGCTCGTGCCCATGCTGGGCAGGCTGCAACAAAAGGAGAAAAATGAAATGTTTTAAACTGCAAGGATGCAGTTCACTTCTAGGAGCTCCTGCAGTACTTAAATCCCCCACCCTGCCACCTAACTACTGGGGCACCTTTGCTGGGAAAAACTGGGGACTATGGGGAACTGCTGGCTAACCCCAACTTTGGGGTATTACAGTGGCAGTCAGAGGGCTGGGCAACTGGAGGGGCCATGAAAAGAACAAGAAAAAATGCATATACTGAAGTCCTCATTTCTCATCCCATGCACCTGATGTGGATATGTCCTCCTGAAGTGCATTTCCTCCCCTCTGTTGTATCCACTGTTCTTGCCATTTTAGTGTTCTCAACAAGCTTCAGCAGCCTGCTTTAGTTCATTAATAGATACGTTAAAGAACAACAGACCCAGCACCACCCCCTGGGTTGCATCCCTGCACTGTGAATGGTGACCATCTTCCCCCACACTCTGCGTCCTACCTGTCCGCCAATTCACTATCTACCTCCTATATTCCTTGTGGACTACATATTATGCAACTTTCTCCATGAGGGTTTCCATGCAGTACAGTGTCAGAGGCTTTTCTGATGTCCAGATAGACCACATCTACTGTAGGGCTGTTTCTGGCATAAGAGAACTGGTTGCAGAGCAAGAAACAGAAGTCCAGAACTACAGATTTTTTTACTAATTAATCACTTCTGTCTCAGCAGTAGTAGTATCTGTTTGGATTAAGCAAACAGATATTTTATTAGAAGAAAGGGGTCTCATTTAAGTAAAAAAAAAAAAAGAGTTTTTCTGAGGAAGGGGGCAGTATCAGCTTAATTTACTGAGAGCTGAGAGTGAATCTAATTGGGGGTGTGGCTTAGCAGCTTAGGTGTACAAAAGCAGCTGTCTCCAATTACAGCTTCCGGCTGTGTCTGGCAGAAGAGAACTGGTTGCAGAGCAAGAAACAGAAGTCCAGAACTACAGATTTTTACTAATTTCCCTTCTTCCCACCCAAAGCCAGTTCTAGTTTTATAGCCACTGAATTTGACTGACAACAGGAACTTCCTGTTTGGCAGTAGGAAGGGAAGGATCACTGAGACACATTAGTTTCAGCAACCTTGAAGGATCTTTAAAAAAAAAAATAAAAAACTCTTTACCCCCCCCCCCCCGGCTGCTGGAGGTCTGAATCCAAGCACGGAGGAAGGAGACTACTGAAGACTACAGGAAGTTCCTGTCCCAGAACAGGAAGGGTGAGAGTTGTAAGGGAACATAGGCAGTAGAAAAGTAAGTGTAAAAATGCATAGAGGGAGGAGACAATAAGTATACAAAGCAACAGGAGAGGGGACACAAAGTAAGTCAAGATGGGAGTGGTGCAGTGCAGGGGCTGTGGAGCAGCAGTGTTCTGGGAGACATTCTGGAAGCTGCGATGCTGCCTGTTTGCAGGTACCTCTCTGGTCTGAGGGAGGAGGTTGCCCATCTTCAGGCTCACCTGGCTAGGATTCATGAAACCTCTTCCCCCACACAGGGACCACCAGGGTCACCACCGTTACCTCAGAGGTTGCCAAGAAAGAGGAGCAGTTGGACCAAGGTAGGCTCAGGGTGGGAGAGGGTGGTGGAAAAGAGGTGCATCCCTCCAGTTGTAGCTCTCCACAATTCATATGCTGTTCTGGCAGAGAGTGATTCCTCTATGGAGGCATCTGCAGTGGAGACCAAGGAGGATGCTGGGAACCTCCACAAAGGAGACCCACAGAAGGGTGGCATGAGACCCCACAGGGGAAGGAAACAACTCCTGGTGGGGGACTCAGTCATTAGGGGAGTAGACATGGGGGAGGAGGGGGATAGGGAGGTAAGGTGCCTGCCTGGTGCCATGGCTTGCAGGGACAGGAAGCGAATCCTCAAGATTGCGGGAGCAGCTGCACGAGGGAGGGAGCTGGATGTCATTGTCCACCAAGGGACAAATGACCTGGCTGTAAATGGGATCAGAGCGGTGCAAGAGGAGTTTGTGGAGTTGGGGAGGGGCCTTAGACAAGTACCATGTACGGTAACCTTCTCGGAGGTGCTGCCTATCTATGGCAAGGATGATGCTAGGGTATTCTGCACCATGGGATTCAAAGAATGGTTGAAAAACTGGTATGGAGCTCAGGGTTTTGGCTTCATTGGGGACTGAGGAGCCACCTGGAGGGATGGAGGCTTATACTGGCGTGATGGTCTGCATCTGTCCAGGGGGGATCCAGGATCCTAGGTGACAGGTTTAAATGCTTCATTGGCAAGCATTTAAATATGCCAAGGGGGAGGCACTGAAAAGGAGCAGGGAAATCCCAGCCTCCCCCCACAAAGCGCAGTAGTTAGAGAGGTAAACACCGAGGCAGAGAAGTCAGTAGGGAGCAGGACAGGGATAAATGCAGAAAAAGGTGTTAAGGACAGGGATGGGGCTAAAAGGGGTAAGGCCATAAAAAATAAATGGAAGGTGATGAGTACCAATGCCTGTAGTCTGTGCAACATGCTCCCTGAACTAGTGGCCTTAATGGAAGAGGGATGCCTGGATATTGTGGCAGTCACTGAAACATGGTACACAGAGAACCATGAGTGGGAAGTCAACATACCAGGATACACATTCTACAGGAGGGATAGGGTGGGTAAAAGAGGAGGAGAAGTAGCTCTCTATATAAGGGAAGGTATTAAAGCAACAGAACTAAAGAGTAAACAGGAAGTTGATGTGTCACTATGGGTCACCCTGGAGACAGGAAGTGGCACTACAATCCGCATGGGGGTTGTGTACAGACCCCCATCTCAGGGGGAGGAAATGGACAAGGAAATGATAGAAGGCATCCTTAAAATGGCAGAAAAAGGGGAGATATTGTTGATGGGGGACCTGAATATGCCAGATGTTAACTGGAGTACCTTTGCTGCAGGCACATCCAAGAGCAGGATCATTCTTGATGCCCTACAGGGGGCATGCCTCAGACAGCTAGTGTTGGAACCCACTTGGGAGGGAGCAATCTTAGACCTGGTACTCTCAAATGGGGAAGGAGAAAGGATCTCAGATTTAGAAGTGGGTAGCCATCAGGGAACAAGTGATCACCAAACAGTGTGGTTCACAATAAACACAGCCATAGAGTCAAACCATACAAAAACAAGAGTATTGGACTTTAGGAAGGCTGACTTTGGAAAAATGAGAGAGTACCTTAGAAAAGCACTAGCAAATGGGCAAGAAGGAGGGGTGGAGGAACAATGGGGAATAATCAAAACAGCAATCGCACAGGCAACAAGTCTTTGTGTGAAGCAAATCAATAAAACAAAACGAAGGAAAAAAACACTATGGTTCACAAGAGGTGGCAGGGACAGTTAAGGAGAAAAGGATAGCATTCAGGAAATATAAGGAAACATAGAAGGAGCAGGACAGAGAACTTTGTCAGTTAAAGCAGAAGGAGGCAGGGAAGGCCGTCAGAATAGATAAGGCACAAACTGAGGAAAAGATAGCCAACTCTGTTAAGAAGGGGGATAAAACCTTTTATAGGTACATTACGGAGCAAAGAAAGACCAAGGGAGGGATACAGAGACTTAATAAAGGGGATGGAATGTGGCCAGATGGTGACAGTGAAAAAGCAGGGATACTGAACGAATATTTCTGCTCAGTATTCACAACAGATGAGGAGAGGGAGGTGGCTAAACCAAACAAGGGAGAAACTCTGAATGGGGGTCGATACCAGTCCATTCACAGAAGAAAGGGTTTTGAAAGAACTCTTGAAACTGAGGTTGGACAAAGCAATGGGGCTTGATGGGATTCACCCAAGAATACTAAAAGAACTAAGGGTAGAACTAGTAACACCACTGACTACTCTCTTTAACAAATCTTGGGAGGATGGAGTGGTCCTGAGGACTGGAGGAGGACAAATGTGATTCCACTTCACAAAAGTGGGAGCAGGGCAGAGGCAGGAAACTACAGACCAGTTAGTTTGACTTCAGTGGTAGGAAAAATGATGGAATCACTTCTGAAGGAAAGAATTGTTGAGTACCTAGAGGCCAGCGGGGCACAGGACCCAAAGCAGCATGGTTTCACAGCAGGAAGGTCATGTCAGATGAACCTAATAGATTTCTTTGACTGGGTGACCAAAGTAGTAGACCAGGGAGGGGCTGTGGATATGGCCTACCTAGATTTTAGTAAGGCATTCGACACAGTCTCACACAAAAGATTAATATACAAGTTAGCCAGCCTTGGAGTGGGTCCCAAGGTGGTAGCCTGGATAAAATACTGGCTGGACAACAGGACACAAAAGGTAATAGTAAACAGAGTCCACAGTGAAGAAAGGAGGGTAACTAGCGGGCAATGTGAGAAGGCAGTAAGGAGGGCTGGGGGGATACTGGGATGCATAGGGAGAGGCATCAGCAGTAGAAAACAGGAAGTTGTTATCCCTCTCTACAGACGGTTAGTGAGACCCCATCTGGAGTACTGCGTGCAATTCTGGAGAACTCGTCTCCGCAAAGACATAGACAGAGTGGAGGCTGTTCAGAGGAGGGAAACCAAAATGGTGCAAGGTCTGCACCAGAAGACATACGAGGAGAAACTAAAACAGCTTAATATGTATACCCTTGAGGAAAGGAGGGAGAGGGGGGACGTGATAGAAACTTTCAAGTATCTCAAGGAATTAACAAGGTACTAGAGGTAGTATCTTTCAGAAGAAGAGATGTGCATGAACAAGGGGCGACAATTTGAAGATAGAGGAGCAGCTCAGAGGTAATGTTAGAAAGTATTTTTTCACAGAGAGAGTTGTGGATGCATGGAACAGCCTCCCTAAGGAGGTTGTGGAGTCAGGAACGGTGGGAGAATTCAAGAATGCATGGGACAGGCATAAGGCAATTCTAGTGGGGGGCATGAGGAAGTAAGCTGTTGATTAACTAGAATCTGCAGCTTATCCGTCAGGTAGGGAAATGAGCAGACTGGGTGGGCCAAGCGGTCCTTATCTGCCGTCAAATTCTGTTTCTGCCTTCCATGCCCCTATCAGCCTTCCCAGTTGCCGCCTTAAAGAAGGTAATCTGGTTGGTCTAGCAGGAGCTGCCTTTGGTAAAAACCATGTTGTTCGCTAGAGAACAGCCCATTCTCATTCACTTGCTGAATAGCCACATCTTTCATAGTTGCCTCAGAGAGTTTGATAAGCACAGAGGTACTGTGAGGTTCACAGCTCTGTAGCTACCTGCGTCTCCCATAACCCCCACTTTCAAGAGGGGAATGGCATTAGTTGTTTTCAGTCCCTGTCTGTAAAGAGTCCTGAAATAAATCAGCAAAGGGCCATGCCAGCACATCTTTTAACTCCACTGTTACCCTCAGATGGATACCATCTATTTTTCTGGATTCACACCCTCACTTAATCTAATAATTCTGGCATGATCAGCAATGCCTCCTGTACAACCTGCACCTCTGTCATAACTTCCACCCAAAACTGGCCATGGCCCGTGACTTGATGACTGAATATTGACACAAAGTAGTTATTCAGTACCTCTGCTATTCCCTCAGCCTTGTTCAGTAGTTCTTTCCCCTACAAAACTATTGGGGACCTATTTTATCCCACACTCTCATTTTAATTTTCAGCGGTTTGAAAAATGAGGTTTATTATGCCTTTTTATCCTCCACACAGTCCTGTCTTCTAGATGAGCTGTGGGCTGCACAATCACATCTGCATTCCTTCTCTAATGCCCTCCATACCCTACTTCCTTCTGTCTGTCTCCAGAATTCTTCCACTTATCATACACTCTCTTTTTCTCCCTTAGTTTATCCTGTAGACCTTCCTCGAGGATATCTCTTGCAGCAGGTCATACACTTGGGAATGTACACCAGAGGGCGATCTTTCACAGTAACTTTCACCAGCAGTTTTGACTGGGGACCACCCACAATGGTGTCAGTCCATGCACATGTATAAATAATTGGGTGGCCCCTAACAGCCTCAGTTCTTTTTCTGCCATCTCACAGCTCGCGTCACGTGCTGCTTTCGCTGCCAGTGTGTCGACACTACCTTCACAAAGAAAATTAGATTACCCTTTTTACAAGTTCTGTTCTGGAAGAAAAATCTACAGATTCGACAACTTTTTATGTGTTCGGTGTCGGTGAGCGGCCTACAACATTCAATCCTGTCATCATTGCCAAGAATTCAACCAGCCATCAATGGCATCCTCCTCAGGTCACTCAGTTGCTCAGGCCTCACACACTCCTGTCAGTCCTGGATCCAGCCCAGGCCCCTCCATCCATGTTTCTTCGACTGTCGTCGATGATCCATCCCTCTAGCATGGGACCAGGTCCTTCATCGATTACCTCTGCTTGCCTCTCGTTGACAGCATGTCCCTTCAGCATGGGACTGGGTCCTTCATCGATGACCTCTTCTCACCTCTCGTCGATGGCCCGTCCCTCCAGCATGGGACCGGGTCCTCTGTTGACCGCCTCTGCTTGCCCTCATCGATAGCCTGTCCCTCCAGTGTGGGACCGGGTCCTTCGTTGACTAACTCTGCTTGTCCCTCGTTGACAACCTGTCCATCCTGCATGGGACTGGGTCCTTCATTGATGACTTCTGCCTTTTGGCATTCTTTAACATCTTCATTTTCTGCCCATTCTCAACCCTCTAGCATGAGTCAGGGTTTGACCTCGACGGACTTGCTGTCCTTGCCTCCACCGCCACAGCCCATCTCTCATCGGAGCCTGTCAGTCTAAGTCTTGGGCATTGCTTCTCACGCTTTGGGCTCTCAGCCCTATCCACAACCCAGGCCACTCCCCTCAGTGATGTTCCCCTCTCGCATGGGGTCCACGAGGGTTTCTCCTCCTTCCTCTTTGGTAACCCAGGCCGATCCCCTCAGTGATGTCCTACTCTCACATGGGGTCCATGAGAATTCCTCCTCCTTCCTCTTCAGCTTCATTAATGGCTCTGGCAGCCAAGGTTGCTTCTGTGGTCCAGTTGGTGTGGGAGGTCAGGTAGGCCTTACAACAGCCTCCACCTCAGGCTGAGGGTTTGCCATGAGCCTCCCATTCCTTCCTTCTTCCTGGCCATCAAGGAGGAGGGGGGGATTTGGACTATATGGAGGAGGAAGAAGAGGACCCAGCTGACAAAGATGGGGTGTGTACCCCCTCTAGCACCTCTACTCTGTCCTCGGTGGGGGAGAATCCCGGGCTGTATGCCCCCTGCTTTCCTCCAGATATCCCCAGTTTCTTAGACATTATGACCCAGTTACAACAGGTCCTGGGGTTCACCACCACCACACAAGACCAATAACACCGAAACTTGGCTGAACCTTTGGTCTTCCCGGTCGACCCGGCCACTGTGGCCTCTACAATTATCCAAGCCTGTTGGGATGCCATTTCTGCAGCTTGGCATCATCTTTACATGGTCCCTCCACTTTCTAAGAGGGTGGATCACCTTTACCAAGCACCCCAGGCGGATTCTGTGGTCATACTTGCTATTCATGATAAGCCCCAGGCATCCCACATGCTTAAGTACTCTGCCTCCTGACAAGGAGTCCAGCAAATTGGACTCGATAGGAAAAAGAGTATATGCTTCACCCACCCTGGTCATGTGTATCCCGCATTATATGGGACATATGTTCCAGTACTGGAAAATGTTTTGGGATAGCTACTCTTAAGAGGGGTACTACTATCACTCGTCATCTTCTCCGTACTGGCTATGATGCCATGGACACCACTGCGTGAGCCTCAGCCACTGGCATTTCCCTTCAATGCCATGCATTCCTCCGCATCTCCGGTTTTCCATTTGACATAGAACTGTTAATCTTCACTGCACCCTTTAGTGGGCACAAGCTTTTTGGCATGGACACAGACGGCATCCTTAATGCCTTGCAGCTCTCAGGGCTTACTGTCCCTCCAATCCTCACACTGTACCCTGCTCAGCTGTCTTCCTCTCAAAGACGGCCATTTCCATCCTTTCAGTTTCATTGTGCCTCCCACCAGACATGCTGAGCCCACCCACCAACCAGACCACGACTGGCCCAGCCTCTTGGCAATGCCTCTGCCTTGGCTACCAAGGGCAGCAGAATCATCTCTACCGTGGCCGCTGCCGCTACCACTGCCTTCGGGAGGCGGCTGTTTCTCTCTCCACTTACTGACCTGGAGACAGATTACAACAGCTGATTGGGTATTCTTACGGGACATACTTTGGAGCTTACAGCCACTCCCCCTCTGCCCGAGTCCCTAAGTGCATGGGTGACCTTCACCCTCTCCTGGATCTTTGGGATCTCAGCTGATTCCTCCAGTGCATGAACTTCCACTTGTCACTCTGCAGGCAGTCTTGCCTGTTTAAACCAAGGAGACTGGCTATGCACTTTTGACATGCAAGATGCATGCCTTCATACATGGGGACCATCAGCAGTACCTCCGGTTCCACCTACTGGGATACCATTACTGATTCTGCGCCTTGCCCTTCGGTCTTTCCTCGGCCATCAGTCTTCACAAAGTGTTTGTCAGTAGTAGCCACCACCCTTCGTGGCAGAGGACACTACGTATTCCTATACTTAGACAATTGGCTCATAACAGCCTCGTCTCGGGACAAATTGCTCCACTCTCTCACATTCACCCTGGTGCTCTTCCAGGCACTAGGCATATCAGTAAATGTTGCCAAGTCTCACATGGAGATGTCACCACACTTCCGATACATCGGAGCAGTCTTGGATACCACACAGGGCACAGCCTTCTTCCCGGACGACAGGACTCCCAGTGCTCCCTTCCCTCACATGATGGTGCCTTGCAACTTACCAAATTACCACACACCAGTTCATGTGGCTCTGCAGCCATATGGCAGCTGCCATTTACACCTTGCAGTATGCCAGTTTCCACATGCGCCCAGTTCACTAGGCCCTTCGCTGCCCATTGCGCCAAAACACAGAGGACTTCAAAGACACCATTTGCCTGACCCCAGCCCTCTGGCGGACCCTCTCCTGGTGGCTGGCACCTGCACACCTCCGGCTTAACCTACCTTTTCAGTCCCTTCCCCCGGACCATTAACGTCGGATGCCTCCACCCTGGGTTGGAGCATCCATCTTGGCCCATACTGAATGCAGGGCCACTGGGGATAGGATGCAGCATCCTACCACATTAACATTCTGGAGATGGGGATCATTCATCTGGCTCTTCTAGCCTTCCAGCCCTTCCTTATCCCTGGTCCCTTGTTGATCCATCAGGCAACCCTTACATACTGTTTTACATCAGCAAGCAAGGGGGCACAAAGTCATAGGCTCTGTGCCATGAGGCCTTGATGATTTGGCATTGGGTCAGCTCTCTTCTCCTTCATCTGGTTGCAGTTCACGTTCCGGGACCCCGAATATGGCCCACGAGTGAACTTTGGCAGTAGAGGTTCTCCAAGAACATATTCCAACTGTGTGGGACTCTGGACATCAGTCTTTTCACCTCTCCAGACAATTACAGGCTACCTCAATATTGTTCGATCCTCCCAGACTCAGTGGGCAACTCTGTGGATGCCCTGCCCCTCTCCTGGCCCAAACACTTCTTATATGCCTTCCCTCCAGTTTCACTCATTCAAAAAGTGTTACTCATGCTCCAGCTTTAGAGGGTCTCCCTGATTCTTATCACCCTGTCTTGGCCGCAACAGATCTGGTTCACCCTCCTCCAGCAACTGTCCCATACAAGTGTATGGGTCCCATCCCCTTTACTCCATCTGACCCAATCTGCTCACGCAGACCCACGTGACTCTTCTCCATCCCTCTCTCAGATCCCTACATCTGCATGCTTGGCTCCTGAGGACGTCTTTATAGCTCAACATGATGTATCTTCCTCTGTGGCCACAATTCTTCTGGCCTCCAAGCAACCTTCTACTAAGAAAGACATATAATGTCCAGTGGAAAAGCTTTGCCATATGGGCTGCCAACAGGAGCCTGGATTCTTCCTTCTGCCCTTTAACTAACCTCTTGGACTATCTTTCTGCCCTGTCCAGTCCGGGTTTCAGCTATTTTATCAAAGTGCACTCAGTCGCTATCTTGGCTTTCCATGAACCCCTGGGACACCGGCAGGTTGCCCAACCAGACCTTGCCAGGATGTTTCTCAGGGGTCTTTTGCATCTCCAGCACCCTGTCTGGGACCTCAATTTTTTTTTGAATCATATCTTTATTGAAGATTTTTCAGATATATGACACATACCGTGAGGATGAACACTTTACATTTAGGTATTCATACACAGTCAGCTGTTTACATACTAGTACATTTCAACACACAGTATATCACCTTTGATCCTTAATAGGAATATGCAATTCTACACTGTATCACTTCCATGCACAATTGATACTCTAGGTGTGCTATGTATAAGATATTCTAAGTGGAAACAAGGAAACTGACGTTGTATAAAAAGAAGGAAAAAACTGTGTCCTTGAAGAGCAGTGGACAATCAACACTGAAAAAATGTCCAAATAACACACGATTTGAAAAATAAAATGTGTTTTGCTCTAAACATAAATTCATTAGTATCCATTTAAGGTATGTGGACTCTCCATACCATTGACCCTTCTCAGAACCTTTTCCAATCCACTTACTCCTTCCAGGCCTCCGATATTCTTATATCAACTACTCTGTTCTCCCCTTCTTGTAGTAGCAGTGCCTCCCCAGGGGGATCTCAGTTTTGTTCAGAACAGGCTGACCCTGTCTCCATTTGAGCTGGCTGCTACCCATGAGATGTGCTTCCTTCTCTGGAAGATTCTTTTCCTGGTGGTTGTCACTTCAGCCAGATGCGTCTCGGACCTTCAGGCCCTCATGTGTCGTGTGCCTTACCTTGTCTTTCACAAGGGCAGAGTTTCCCTCTGCACAAATACCCCGTCCTTTCCTACAGTATTTCAGCGTTCACTCTGAACCAGTCCATACGCTTACCTGCCCTCTATCCTGATCCACGAACCTGGGGGAGACCATTCTCCACACTCTGGATATGCACTGCATCCTGTGTCACTACATAGCTCGCACTAAGCCCTCCTGCAACTCCAAGCCACTCTTCATTGCTTCTGCTCCCAGAAAAAAGAGCAACCCCATCCCGAAATGAACCTTATCCAATTGGTTAGCACACTGTATCACCTATTGCTGCATCAACTACCACAAGCCACTCCCTGGGGCTGTGCACGCACACTCCACCAGAGCTGTCTCAACCTCTGCAGCATGCTTCAGGGGGTGTTTCTGTAACTGGAATATGGGATGCCGCCGCTTGTTCTATAGTCCATATGTTTACTAGATGCTACAGTCTTGACATGGCCTCCAGATGACCTGCCTTTGGCAGTACTGTTCTCCAGGGCCTCCTTCCTTAACCACCCTTCCTACTCGACTGCTTGGGAATCATCTCAAGTGTATGACATGCTGTAAGAGGGTACCCTCAAATAAGATGGTGCAGATTCGTACTTACCGTAACAGTAGATCTTCAAGAGGATCTCTTGCAGCTGGTCATGATCCCACCCACCTTTTCCCTCCTTCTCTGGGACAGCCTGTTCTACTTCTGTTCTCATTGTCCTACTGGATGATGCCGCAGGCTTCCTTGGTTCCCCTCAGTGTCCTGCTCCACGAGCTGTTAGGGGCTGCCCACGTATTTATACATATGAATGGACTGATGTCATCGTGGGCAGCCCCCAGTCAATACTGCTGGTGAAAGTTACCATGAAAGAGCGCCCTCTGGCAAACATTCCCAGTCTTGTGCCCCTCAGGCGGGCATGGGTTGGACCCCCTTGCACCTCGTGTGGTTTGTCTTTCATCGGGGATGCTGTCATCAGGCACTGGCAGGGCACTGGGTGGGGCCTGGGCTCCGTCTGCAGGGAGCACTGCAGGGTTTTCCATTTTCTGGCCCTCCACAGGCGTCGGCACGCTAGAAGGGCCTAGGGGTGGCAGCGTAGCCGAGTTGTGCAGGTGCTCAGCCCGGCCAGCATTCGTCCTCCTTCTTTCTGCAGTCCTGCTGCACCTCCATCCGTGGTCACCCAGGTGGCAGTAGGCCGGCGGGACATGCATCCCACCCACCCGGAGGAGAGCTCCTCTGGGCACTCAATCCTCCTTCCCCAGCCAACCCTCCAGCAGCCTGAGTTTGTTCCCGAACCCGGGTGCATGGGCGCTGCGAGCGTAGCCTTGATTGCCAGCCGCCGCAGGCTTGCCTGGCTTCTTATTTTCAATCAGTATTTTGTCCATGCGGTCTGCCTGATGCCATCCCCCCAACCCCCTCACTGACCTTCTTATAGACTTACTGGTTATCCACACCTTGCACAGAACCCATTGGGTGGGTGGACAGCCCCGTGCCAGTTGTGTGAGAGCCTTGGGAAGGGGGGTGCTGGCTAGGAACAGCCTGGCATGTTTTCCTCCAGCTTTCTCTCCTGGACTGGGGTGTCAGAACGTGTGTGTCAGCATTTCGTGCTCCAGTCCTACCCCTTGCTTGCACTCCTGCTGTGCTGCCACCTGACCTCCACCAGGTGGCAGTCCCTGCAGCAGGAACTGGTGTTCCCCTTTCTGAGGAAGGAGGGCTGTGGTCAGGTGCTTGATTCTCCCTCACCCTGCCATTCCATCTGCTGACTCTCATCCATTCCTGAACCTGGGTTGTTGGTGGGGGGGGGGGGCGGAACACAATCTGCCCTCCACAAGGGCTGGCTTCCTTTCTAGTTTCTGTCCAGATCATTCCACTGTTATCTAACTGCTTGGTCTCACTGACTCTGTGTTCACCAGTATGGGTCATGGGCTCCTTATGCTGTGTTCATCAGCCTCTATAAAACTTTCAATATGTTGTCCCAGCCTCTTCTGTTAAACTTGCTGACCAGTGCTGTCTGAGCAGGCTGCCTCCTGGTTCATATCCTACTTATCAAACAGAGTTTAATCTGCTGACATTGAAAGATGCACCTTCTAATAGATAAGAGTTCCCCCAAGGTTCAGTTCTTGGTCCCGTACTGTTCTCCATTTTCCTAAATGACCTGCCCAGTGTCTAAAACTCCTCCCAAATCCACATGCACAGTATTTGGCTAATACATTTCCTTTTTTGCCAGCAGCCCTGCCATCAGTTTGCTTGAACCCAGAATTAAGCATGATCCGGATGCCTTTCCAAGTTATTCAGCTAAAACTTACTGACCCTGAATGCATAGCATTGGCCGTAAAAATTTAGAACAATTGGCTAGATTGTGAAGCACTTTCTTACTAACATACTAAAATGCCAGCACAATAGGCCTAACGGTCTTCTGTCTACGTCGCTTGGTCAGCCCTCACCCTTGGAGCTGACCTTTGCTCTCTTGCCTTTTTGGCTTCTCCTTCCCAGTTCCAGATATTCTCGCTGCACTGGATTTTGCTTCCAGAACCCTTCCCTGTACCAGTCCACCCCTCTTGAACCCCTCCATCATCTCTGCCTCCACCAGCCCCTGGGCAGTGCATTCCATGGCTCCACCACCCTCTAGTGAAATAACACCTCCTCCTTTCTCCCCGAATCTTCCCCTCCAGCTTCCTCCATGCCCTCTAGTTGCCTCCTCCTCCTTCTCAAGCACCCTGACTGCTCCTCCCCTATTTACCCCCTTCATGTACCTGAAGACCTCTATCATGTCCCCGGTCCCTCTCTCTTCCAATGTGTATATTTAGCTCTTCGAGACTCTCCCATAAGTCCTGTCCCCAAGCCCAAATCATTTTAGTTGCCCTCCTCTGGACCCTCTCCAGGAGTTTAATGTCCTCTTTAGTGTAGCCTCCAAAACTGCACGCGGTACTCGGTGTGGCACTCACCAAGCTTCAGTTATACAGAGGTGTCACTTCCCTCCTTCTGGGAGATCCCCTAGCGATGCATCCCAGCATCCTGTTGGCCTTAGCTGCTGCCCTCCTACAAGTCTCCGGTTGTTCATCTTGACATCCACCACCACCCCCAGGTCCCGCTCAGCCATTGAGACTTGTAGCATCCCAGGGTGTACACTTAGCCCGGGTTTCTGCCCCAGGTGCAGTATTCCATTTCCCTGCATTGAACCCTCAGCTTCCACTTTCTAGACCATCTTCCAGAGCCTCCATGTCCCCTGTAGGCCACCTCCTCTCCCTCCTCCCCATCCACCACGCCCCCAGTTTTGAGTCATCCATAAAGAGACTAGTCTCCACCTGATACCTGTCCTTATGTCAGAGAGCGTGGCGTTGAACAGGAGGGCCCAGAGACTGATCCCTGTGGGACCCACTAATGACCCTCCTTGGGGATGAGACTATCCCGCCTTTCGACCCTCTGGGTCCGGTCCTGGAGCCAATTGTCTATCCATCTGATCATCTGGTTCCCACCCCATTTCTCCCAGCTTATCCAACAGGTCTCGTGAGGAACAGAGTCAAATGCCTTGCTGAAGTCTAGAAAGAGGACGTCCACTGGTCTACCCAGGTCCAAGGCACTCATCACCCAGTCATAGAACTCCACAAGGTTTGTCTGACACGATTTCCCCGGGATGAATCCATGCTGTCTATCGTCCAGGCACCCTGACTTTTCCAGGTCCCCCCCCCAGCCTCTCCTTGACAATGCCCTCCATCACCTTGCCCACCACCAATGTCAGGTTGACAGGCCTGTAGTTCCCTGCCACCTCCCTTGATTCCCCCCCCTCGTGGATAGGCACTATATGCGCCACCTTCCAGTCCTGAGGCACCCACCCTGTCCTCAGAGAGATGGTGAAAAGCTCCGCCAGGGGTTTCGCCAGGACATCCGCATTCTTATTGTACTTATTGTAAAAAATTCTGTGTCTAAGAACAGTGGACCCTATATGCTTACATTGAAACAAAGAATTTGTCGGCAGAAAAGGACTGATAGACCCATCTAGTCTGTCACATTTCCCTGCCTGTTTCTACTCCCCAGACTGTATTTGGTCTCAGGTGTCCCTCCCTTTCCTTTCCTTTTTATGCCCATGTGCCCATCCCTCGCACGCTGGAAGCCCCCCACTGTCTTTGCCCCCACTACCTCCTCCTGTGGGATGTTTAGTGTTGAGGATTGTTGTTACCAGTTAGTTTAAAGTTTTAATACTGTTGTTTGTGTGTCCAGAAACTGCCCTAACATTATGAGGTACATCAGTAGGCCTTCAAGGAACAAGGATAAATTTGAGTGGAACATTCATAATGCTATGCGAAATTCATAGAAGTTAAGAGGTATGGGTGTCCATGACTTTTAATTTCAAACCCTCAATGGCAAACCTCTTCTCCCGTCCCTTCTTTAAGACAAGTGATGGGTTCACTTTTGGATCATGTCATTTACATTGGTGTGTGGCAGGACCAGTCCATTGATTTTTTTTTTTCTTTCATATTCTATTTATCTTTCATGGTTCTCCCCTGGCTGCCCTCTTCTGACCGACCCCCAGCCCCATCACCTGGCTCCTCCAGCACTCACCTTAACTGTCGATCTTACTTCAAGAGGGCACTTGCAGTAGGTAATAACATATAGGACTGACGCCGGCAGGTGGCAGGACCCCACGGAAAAATTTCTAGCTAGCAGTCCCTGGCGAGGGACTGCCCCCACGTCAGGTGACCGGTGTCAGGAGACGTCGGTATAAAGGGGCGGTCCCTGATGCCCGCCTTACAGTTCTTTGCGCCGTTAGCTCGTGCAGCCTCTCGGGAAAAGTTTGTGCCGATCAGCCCAATCTTCGTGGTTTTGCGAAATACTTTGTTTTTCGACTAACGTCAGGTAACATCGATGGGTGTATATAAGTCCCTACACCCTCCGAGCACAAAAATAAGTGCGATTCGTGCGGCGCCCAACTACTGCACAAGGATGGCCATTCCCTGTGCCTGTTCTGCCTAGGCCCCGATCACGTGGTAGAGAAGTGCCAGCACTGCCTCAGCTTCAACGCGGCTACCCAGAAAAGGCGGCAGCAATCCATGGAAGCCCATATTCTGAAGAAAAAGATGAGATCAATGGAGAAGGAGCTCAAAAACTGAGGCAGGCGTCACTGCCCTGAAGGCCATCAGAAGAAGAAGGATAAGGAGGCACGGGACAAGGGCTCCTCAACCATCTCCCTCGGGGCCTGCCGGGACACAGTGCGTCCCCTCGGGGGACAGCTCTCGACAGACGCCTCGGAGGTTTCAGGGCGCTGGCCCGCCCGTCTGGCGTCCAGGCCTTGCAGGCGCCTCCAAGCAATTGGAGGCCTCCGCCTCAGTTGACGCGAGCTCGCGGCCCTACCAGGTGGCGACTCTGGTAAGTCTGGTCTTGGCTCCTCCGAGTGTTCGCGCGGAGGCCGGTGAACGCCACGACCGCCCGGGGCAGTCGCAGCCTCCACTTCACTGGACCAGGCGATCCTTCTACCGACCTGCCTCTGGTGATGGCTCCCATTAGCGGATGCCAAGCTCCTCCGGCGCCGGCGAGGCCGCCTCAAGCGCCGCGTTGGCCCGTCTGATGCCGGCTGGTGAAGGAACTGACGATGGAACCCCCAGCGTCCGTTCGTACCAGTTCCCCATGGCGTTCGCTGCCGTCTGAAGTGACCAAGTTCCCCACGGCCCAACCTCAAGAATTTTCCCCTCCATCCCGGGCGCACTGGGATCTTCCTCCTCCCGTCGAACCCGTCCCTCCGGTTGGTGCGCCGGATCTAAGTCGGCTCCCCGGCGCCCGGCTCCCTCCGACATCGGTACCTCCGGCGCCCAGGGCCTCTGACGCTGGCCCGATGCGGTTTCTGCTGACTCCGGAGACATCCCACTTCCGTGGGCTCTCAATGTGGACCTGCCCGTGAGGCCGCCAGCGGGCCGTCTGCTCGGCAGCCCCGGCTCCCGGTACCCTCCGTCTATCCGGCGCCGCGATACCCGCGCCAGTTTTCCGACGCCGCAGTACCCGACGCCACAATACCCGATGCCAGGTTATCCACAGCTGGGTTTTGGATACGCTCCATACGGGTATAACCCGTATCCTTATCCCCCACCTCCTCCTCCTCCTCCACCGCCCCCACAGCGGCCGGTGGACCTGCAGGAGACTCTGGCCTCGTGGTGGGCTGAGGCCAAGGCTCAGCTCAACAAAGAGGTCGAGAGCCGCCTTCCGATGATGCCGTCTCAGGTTCCCGTGCATCCGGGCGGCACACCCTCACTCACCTCCGGACTCAGGGCTCTTCCGTCTGGATCAAAAGAGGGCAGGACACGCTCCCCCGGGGGCTTCCCAAGGGGTCCGTTCCTCCCCTGGGTCAGGAAAGGGAGTCTTTCTCCTCTTCTTCCTCCTCTTCACCCTCGGACTCCTCGGATTCTTCCGACGGTTGCTCCGAGAGAGACGACGAGCCACGCTCTCCGTCGAAGCCCAGGTCAAGGACTCCTCCGAAGTCTCCTCCAGAAGATCCTTCTTTTACGGTGTTGCTTAGGAAAATCCAGGAGGTTCATCAGTGGCACTCCTTTGGAACCAGCGTCTGAAACTCACTGAACATCTGGATCTGCCCGTGACAGCTCCTGCCTTGGTGCCACCCTGGATAGAGCCTCACACCAGCCTCGTTACCACCATATGGAAACAGCCGTCGGCTTTAGCCCCACTTCCTAGGAAGTTGAACAGGCTATATCAGGCTCCAGAGGGTGTTGATTTCCTGGATTCTCACCCTCATGCCGACTCGGTCGTGATTAGTGCTGCTCACGGCCAGTCGGTCAACCCCAAACACTTGGTATATGTAGTAGAAAAATGTAACATAAAGCAGAAAACAACAAAGGGACAGTCGTGTGATGACTGAATTATAGATGGCTGTTACACACAAACTTAGCAGATGTATCAGGATTCTGGATCACTTGATCTGTAGCTCATGGACTAAGCAATGAGCATGAGCACCAAAAAGGAAAATAAAACAATTTTTACACAACAAGCAATCTGGCAGAGTCACCTGGCATCTCTTTTCTGTTGGGCCACTCATGCTGAGACTGCTGCACTCTGGGAGTGCTTGAGCATGCAGTGCAGAAAATGGAAAGAATCCTGCACCAGACTCAAGTGTTCGAGTACTAATTTGCTCCCAGTCCAAGCAAATGAATACTCGAACACTTGAGTCCGGGTGCAGGATTCTTTCCATTTTCTGCACTGCATGCTTAAGCACTCCCAGAGTGCAGTGGTCCCAGCATGAGTGACCCAACAGAGTAGAGATGCCAGGTGACTGCCTGACAGGGTTGGCAAACTGGCAGCTGTTGTGAGGAACCAGACTATTTTTTTTACTTTTGATCCCCTGGCAAAATGTCCCAGGATGGCAGACTGCATGGCACTGACCCTCATGGATCTTCCGGCTCTGACTGCAGGGCTGAGGTATCTGCCAGTGAGAAGCACACAGAGTTCTGCCCCGGGACTCAAGTGCTGATTGACTCCAATGTCCTTGCAACTCCTGCTGCAGCAGTAAGAGGGCTTGTAAGCTGATGGCTGTTGAGAGAGCCCAACTGCTTGGATGCACAGCCCCTTGGCAGGTTGTCTCAAGACGGCAGACTGGACCATGTGTACCAACCCTGATGAATCTCCTGACTCTGACTGCAGGACCGAGGTGTTTTCCAGTGAGTGGCACACACAGAGTTCCATCCCTAACTAAAGTGCTCCAAGCACAAATTGGTTCAAGAGTCCATGCAGCTTCTGCTGCATTAAGAGGGCTGACAAGCTGGTGGCTGTTGGGGGAGTCCAGACTGCTTGGACACAGGACTCTCTGGTCAGTTGTCCCAAGATGACAGACAGGACCACATGGTGCCAACCCTGATGGATTTCCCAACTCTGAGCATACAATGTTGACAACAGCTCATTTCAAGACACATTCTGAAAGATGATACTATATCTACGTTTCACAAGATCTAGATTTAGAATCTCAGCTATGCCACAGCACACCTGCCCTTATCAATTCATTGATCCGAATCATTGTTTTGTTCTGTTTCACCTACTGTATATTGCTTTGGAGTTAAGAGCATTCCCATTTCAGTCCCTGAAAGATACAGTAGTCCTAAACTCGGTGATTCAGGGTGCCACCTACCAGCACTGGTGTTTTTTAATAGGTGGGGAGCTGTACCATCTCGGTCTGCCGTAACAGGTCACCTGAAGGCCATCATAACTCAAAGAGCCACTTACTTTGTGCAGAAAGTCAGATAAGAAGGCTTTCTTACTCTGCCAGTTAGGTTCCCCCACTTAGGTATGGAAAATAACTTTTGAGCAGGTTGCATGAGGGGGGGACTGAAAAGAACAGTGAATGTATAGCACTAATACAGATAGGTTAATTTGTGCACTTGTATGGACTATGGATAAAAAACAAGGAGGAAAAGTGTTTTAAATCCACCATTAGAGACCAGCTATAGTGTGGGTATATCTTCTGACATGTTTGCCAGTGAGCAGCACACAGAGAGTCTCGTCCCTAACTAGAGTGCTGCCATGGATAAAGGCCTACTCACCGGTGTAGTCGTCATCAACCTAACCAAAGTCTTTGATCTGGTCAGTCATAGCCTCCTCCTAGTGAAGCTACGCAACCTTGGTCTTGATGCCTTTTCTCCCCATTGGTTCTCCCACTATCTCACTGATAGATCCCAGCTGGTGAGAAGGAAGGGCCCTCTCTCTATGAATAAACCTATCTTTGACAGTGTCCCCAAAGGTTCCATCTTAGGTCCCCTGCAATTTTCTTTTTTTGCAAATGACTTGCCTGGGAGCTGTGGGGATGCGAGTATACTACTATATGCTGATGATGCAGTGCTTTAAGAGAGTTCCAGGGATCCCAGTTGTTTCGATTCCCAGATTCAGTCTGACCTCCTTAAGTTAGAAAACTGGTTTGAGGCCAATAAGTCGGTCCTAAATTCCCCAAAAAACAATGCCATGCTGTTTAGGCCTAGGAACTTGGGTCTAGCCAGGCAAAACCTACTTACTTTCACTACCTCCTCAAGAACACCTATTGAAGTAGTTGAGTCCTGTAAGTATCTAGGGGTCCACCTGGATCAGGGTCTTTCTTATAGAGCACATATAGACCATATTTCACTTAACCTCAACAAGAAAACTGATCTGCTTTACCGACTTGGCAACTTTATTACAACCGAATCAAGGCTTAAAACTGCCACTGGCACGCTATTCCCCCTCTTACAATATGGTGACCCTGTCTTACAGTTCCTAAGGTGTTCTGAACTCAATAAACTCAAAACTCCTTACAACAAAATTGGTCATTATGCCACAAGTGCCCCATCCAGAGAAAATTGTGATGTACTTTGTTCACTGCACTGGCCATCACTCGATGTTGACTTTATTTTTATTTACTTATTTATTCACTCACTCTCGGATTACAAAGTACCTCTGAGCAAAAAGCAGCTAATTTACAAAGGTTCCACGTCAGTGAAAAGGGTTACATACATACAAAAGAGGGGAACTTAACAAGTTAAATTTCTAAACAAACAATGAATATGAATAGTACATCATCAATAAACAGTGATACAAAATACGAGGGGTGGAGAACAATAGAGGGGAGAAGCAGGGGGCAGTAGGATATTAGGATAAAGGGAGAAGGGTAGCAGCCAGGGGCTTTGTCAAGTTGCTTAAAAGGAGGTAGTAAGGATTTGTGAGGGGGGATAGGGAGGGGGAGCAGAAGAGAGGGCAAGGGATAGAAACAGCAGCCAAGGGCCTTGTTAGGATTGTCAATCAGTGGAGGCAGGTGGAGGAAGAGGGTAAGGAGGGAGGACTCAGGGGTGTAAAAGGAGAATGGGCCAGACATACCCCTGCTTAGGTGGAGCAGTCACAGGAGCTAACAGATGTGAGGTGCTGGCAGAGTGTAATCTTGAAAGAGCAAGATTGGGAAGGCTAGGAAAATCATCGTGCAGCTCATCGAACCAAAGTGGGGCTCTATATAAGAAGGATCGCTGGCATTGTGTTGTCCGACACCTAGGGACTAGAAAGGGTTCGGTGGTTGAAGTGCGAGTGTGTTGGGTCCTGAGAGATTTGTTCAGAAGGCTACCCACTCCAGATGGTGAGAGCTCAAGGAGCATCTTTTTGGTTAGTAGGCATGTTTGGTGTTTGATCCTACTACGTAGTTGAAGCCAACCAGTTTGAGCATAAAGCTCACAAGTATGGGTGAGACATGTGGTACCCGTAAGTAGTCTACATGCCTTGTTAAGCGTAACAGTTAGTCTTTTCAGTGAGAAAGTGGTAACAGCTCTGTATATGACCAAACCATATTCAATGATTGATAACACCAAGCTGTAAATTGCAAGCTTGACAGCTTCAGGTGTCAGACACTGCCTGTGTCTATAGAGGAACCCAATCCTGATATTTACGGCCTTCGCAACATTCTCGATGTGAAGCATATAGGAGAGTTGAGTATCCAAGGTTATACCTAGGTACTTAAAGTAATGTACTTGTGTAACCCCCCTGCAAATGGGGGTTCCCAAAAGACTTCCAGGAGCTTGCTTGAATGCTCCAAGCCTGAATGGTGTTTGGCATTTAAGCCATTTATCAGTGAGTGTTTTTAGAGCCTCTGGTACTGTCTCTTTAAGAGCTGTCTGCTTGCAGACATAATTAGTTTGTATGGGGGGACTGTGTGCTTCTCTGAGTACCACTCGAGCTGCTGCCAATTCACTTAATTTTTGCAGTCACTAGGAGTGCAAAGGAACCATATCTGAAAGATGTAACTGTTTACCAGAAATTATTTAGAGTAATAATGAAATTACAGTTTGTCTAACCTGCTTTCTTTGCAGTCAGAACTGTGTCCTAGTTCCCCATTCTAGTTTTGAACTGCTGAACTGGACCAATCAGTGTGGGGTGCTAGCTCTAAAATGGTGCCTTGGACGAATCAGAACTTGGACTCATAATCTGAGCCAGCCACAAGAGGATTGTAGGGCAGTGACTCTGGAGATGTAGTTTAGACCTCAGTGCCTTTTGGACCAACAGCAGCAGTCTATTGTGAGTGACAGCCAATCCAGTCAAGAACTGGGAGGAACTCAAAGGAAGTGCCCGGTTTTGTCGGTTGGAGTTCTGTTGAGCTTTGGCAGGAAGAAGGAAGGAGCCCTGTACTTTTTCAGTGTGCAGTTTTAGTCAAAAACGGTGTAAGGCCCAGAGTCCGTCTGCAGCTTGTTAGGACTGAATCCGGCCTGTGAAAAGAATCAAAGGATCTCTGAAGAGTAGAAACCAGGCTCACCCTGTAGAAGACTGGAGGAATTGCTGAAAATTACACTCGGTCTGTCAGGAACTGAATCTGCTGTGTGTCTCCTGGGTATTGTGCAGCAATTGCATCAGGATACAGATGCAGCCTGCCTGTATAGTGCTTTTATATGGATGTGTGAAGAGGTTTGTGTACCTCAAGTGAGCCCTGCTGACATTGAAGGACCCTATCTTATTTGGAGGTCGTGAGTACTAATTCAGGGTCGCTCCCTGTTGAATTGCCACATTAAATCCAAATGGAATTACTGTACTGCTGACTGCTTAATCTCTCCTTTTCTCTGTGTGTGAAAGGGCCCCTACCATGCCACGGTTTGACCAGTCATCAGGGCTTGGGTACCCAGGGACAGTAACTGATAGGGATAGCCTGTGCACAGAGCCATAGGTAGATTATTAGAGTGATAAGCTAATTAACCTGATTTCCCTGTCCTTGTTATATCCCTAAATAAATCAGAGCTGCTTGTTTCAGCAAAGTTATACTGCCTGAGGTATTTTTCTATGTTAAAGTACTGTACTGTGATTGTTGCACTGTATCTCATTTCACAGGAGGTCCCAGTGTCGAACCAGACCTGGGGTAAGTGTATACTGTGAAGGTAATTCTGATATATTGTGTGGGCCACTAGTGGGAAGAAGGGGGTTGCAGTGTCCCAGAGGGCTGTGACCAAGTTAGTTTAACTATTGCAAACCCTGACCTCTGGGTGGAGGCACCCGCCATTGGATCCAGGCCCCTCAACCTGTTAGTGGCAAATCAGGCAGGGAGTAGCCCCTGGGATCAGCCATCTAGGGTTACATCTGGAGGCTCACCGCTGGGATTGTGTGGTCCTCTAGAGGGCCATATTTACTTAACCACTGTTAAGAAAAAATGGGTACCCACAGAAGTGGCTGTGCACCCCAGCTGGTGGAGTGGTGTACTGGGGAGGAGATCAATTTCAAAATGCTATGCTTATCCTGGACATCCCCTGGGTATCAATAAGGACACTGTGCAGGAGTACTTTCCAAGGGGAAGGTTTACAAAACCCTGTGGTGGTGGGTCGGCATGCTAATCTGCTCACCCACACTTTCCTGGCCCTAGTAGAGTTTAAGGATCCCAAGATAGTCTCAAAGTGCCACAGACCATTACCCCAGAGGGAGCCCTCACTGCTTGAGAGTGATAACTAAGGACAGTAAAGACCCTGGGGATCAGCCCCCACCACTATCTGAAACTTTGAGGAGAAATTTGCTGAATGGTTGCTGGGAGGGAAAACTGTGGAGGACTTGAAGAAACTATTCTGCACACCTGGGGTGTTCTCCCCAACACCCTCTCTCCTGCTCCAGTGCCCGTAATGGTGGCTGAACCAATGCAGACTCCTATTTCTGCACCTGCCATTAGTCACGACTCTTACCGAAGGTTGAGGATCTCTCTGGCACCTCCCCACCCCCAAGGGAGGATGACTGGGAGACCTGGATAGACTATGTTGCCCCCAAGTGCTAGAATGGCAATGCTCGAAGGCAAAGCCAAAGAGGGTTAGTGAGAGCCTCCGAGGTCCCGCCCTGGCTACCATCCGTGCTAAACGGGCCAGTAACCCTGAAGCCACTGCACAGGCCTATCTTGAGGCCTTGGAGAATGTGCATGGGTCTCCAGATTCTGATGAGGACCTATGGTGGAGAGTAAGAAATGCACAACAGTACCAAGGGAGTTGTTGTCTGTGTATGTATCTCGGCTGGAAAAATTGTTGCAAGAATGCCTCAGAAAGGGTAGTTTGCCAGCGATGAACTAGACCCAACCAGACTGGAAAGAATCCTAAGTCTGCCCCTTCTCAGAACTGCTGTTGCTTCAGTTACGCCTGCAAATCGACTGGAATCCCCACCTCCTAAGGATGAGTTAATGAGAGAAATTGAGGAGTTGAGAAAAGGCGACCTCGGAGGTACCTGCACCAACAGCTGTGGCTACGACCCAAGTGACTGAGGGTGACCCATCAAGTGAAGTTCAGGGCAGAGGTTGACAGTCAATGAGTGCTCTGACAAGGAAAAAGATATGCCACAATGGGTGAACTGTTGAGAGATCGGGAATTCAAAACAGTTCCTTTATGAACGCCTGCCAAGTACAGGCCCTGACCTATATCCGACTGCATCTGCTATGGGGTGGGGGTACCCACCATGTATCTCCTGCTGATAACAGCTCCAAACTCAATTCCTTGACCATGGAAGTGCAGAAACTGACGAGATGTCTCCAAATGCTTATCACACCAGCAGACAGAGATGGCACCCAGGTTTCCAGTTAGTAATACCCCGCCCTGGCTCCCAGTGTGGCGCCTCGCCAGCTCAAACTCCAGAAAGTATGTTTTGCTATAATTGTGGGAAAGATGGGCACATGAAAGGGAATGCCAGTCCCAAAAGACACTGACAAAGTTGCATATAGGCTACAAGGAGAGCTTGGAGAAGAAATCAGTGGTTAAGAGGTGCACGACATGGATCCCAGTGAGGGCACCAAAATGCTAATTCCGTCCTTTTGTGGCAAGGTCAGTTGCCCAGGCCCCCCACCGCCTCCAGACTGGTCCAGAATAGTGGGTCCCTCCATGGAGACCACTGTAAAGGTGAATGGAGTGTCTACAAGAGCTGTATTAGACAGTGGTTCCCAAGTGACAATTATGTTCCAGGATTGGTATCAGAAGCATTTGTCAGAAGTACCCCTACAACCATTAGAAGGACTGCATGTATGGGGGTTAAGTGAGAAGGCCTACCCCTATTCGGTATATCCGACTTGGCTGTCTTTCCCACCTCCGTGGCTGGAGTGGCCGAACAAGTAGAGACCCTAGCCTTAGTGTGTCCACTGGACTGTATGATGGTGTCCCTTTGTTGATTGGAACAAATGCTCATATGTTCGGAAGGCTGGCACAGTTGTGTTATGAAAACAGGGTCAAAGACTAGTAGAGCTTTAAGAGTTCCGCTTTAATTAAGAAGGCCTATGAGGCACAGAGAGATGCTGAAAAACAGAACCAGAGGAACCGTCGGAATTGTATGGAAGAAGGATCCTGAGTCTCTGATCCTGGCGCCAAATGCCCAGTGTACCTTACAGGAGAGGTCCTATCGAAAGGATGTTAAGAATAAAATATTAATGTTGGATGCACCAGGCGATGGAAAATTGCCAGAGGACCTGCTGGTCAAGCCTAGTATTTTGCCCGCTAGAGCCCATGCTTATGCCAGAAGGGTAATGGTCCAAGTTCATAATGTGTCTGAAAGAGACATTCGAGTAAACAGAGGTTGCATCCTGGCTAATGTGCATTGTGCAGACACTGCAGTGCTACCCAGCAGCAAGAGTTCAAGGAAGAATGACAGAGTAACGCCTGACTTGTTTGATTCTCGCGACCTCGCTGCCAGCTGAATGGAAAGTGAGGATCAGTGAGAAGCTTGCCCAGAGACCAGGTGTTTTCTTTAAAGGAATGGGATGTAGGATGCGGCAAGCTGAGCACAATATCCGGGCTGCATGACGAAAAGACCATTGCGGAGAGGTCTCGACGCCTGGCAATCTGCTGACATAGATGATGTGAGACGGCATCTGCAAGAGATGTTAGCTGCTGGTGTAATACAAGAATCAGAAGCCCTTATGCTTCCCCATTGTGGTAGTGAGGAAAAAGAATGGAACAGTAAGGATGTGTGTGGATTCGCGCCTTAAACGGCGGACTATCCCTCGATCAGTACACAATGCCCCGCATTCAGGATGCTTTGGACTGCCTAAACGGGGAGCAAGTGGTTCTCTGTGCTGGATCTCCGAGTGGGTACTACCAGATCCCGATGGCCCCAGAGGACCGTGGAGAAGACGGCCTTTATCTGTCCGCTTGGCTTCTATGAATTCATGAGGATGCCTCAAGGATTTCAGGTGCCCCAGCCACTTTTCAACAATTGATGGAGCGTGCAGTGGGGACATGAACTTACTAGAGTGCCTGGTATACCTAGATGATGTTATTGTGTTTGGCAGCTCACTGGAGGAAACATGAGAGCAGATTATTTAAGGTATTGGACCGACTGGAGGATTTAGGCCTTAAACTGTCCATTGATAAGTGTCAATTCTTTTTCAAACATCAGTAAAGTATGTGGGACATAGTATCCACAGGAATAGAGACAGACCCAAGTAAAGTTGAGGCCTTGACCACCTGGCCACAGCCCAAAATCTAAAAGAACTGCAAAGATTCCTGGTTCTGTGGTTATTATCAGCGCTTCATCAAGGACTATTCAAGAGTGATCCGCCTTTACTTAACCTTACTCAAGGGTATCCCCAACCCACAAAAAAAAACAAAAGTCAAAGCGCCCCTCAAGACTGAAAGAGTGTATTTTCATCCGAGTGAAGTATTTGAGCCCGCTGGACTCCTGATTGTGAGACTGCTTTTCATGAGATCATATATCAACTTACCCATGCTCCAGTGCTGGCCTATGCCGATCCAAGAAAACCTTCATTCTGCACACTGATGCTAGCTTGCAAGGGTTGGGGGCTGTGTTGTACCAAGAGCACGAGATGGCCTGAGACCAGTGGCCTTTGCCAGTAGAAGCCTGACCCCATCCGAAAAGAACTATCCTGTACATAAGTTAGAGTTCCTAGCTTTGAAGTGGGCTATTGTTGACCAATTCCATGAGTACTTGTATGGGGCTAAAATACTAGTAAAAACTGACAATAATCCTTTGACCTATGTGCAGACCTCAGCTAAGTTGGATGCCACTGGCCATAGGTGGCTTTCTGCATTATCTACATATGACTATACTCTCGAATACCGAGCAGGTCTGAACCACATAGATGCTGATGCTCTCTCCCGGAGGCCTGTTCCCAGAATGATTGGGTCCGATTGGCAGAACCTGACATTCGGCACTCTGCGCGGAAGTTTGACAGGAGGAACAAATGTCCACGGACGCAGTGGACTGTATGGTGATTGCTTGGGAGCCTCGAGAATTGCATACCTGTTGCTTATTGCCACTTTTCTGCACAGACATTGGTGCACTGCCTCAGCTGGACAATGACAGTATTCGGCGGCTCAACTGCCGATCCCATGATCAAAGCAGCTTTAGAAGCCCTCTATGCAGGAAAAGATGTGTCCAAATTACGCCCACTGATTTGAGAACTGCACTGTTATACAAAGAAGGTCCTAAGTTGAAACTGATCAATAAACTGTTATACAGAGAAACAGTAGACAGAGGGGCATGTAGACAACAACAACTAGTGCTGCCCACTGCCTTCGAGACTCAGTACTGAGGTCCTTGCACAACCACATGGGGCACCTTGGCATAGACAGAACACTTGACTTGGTGAGATCCAGATTCTATTGGCCTAAGATGGGAGCTGATGTGGAGCAACACATTCGAACTTATGATCGCTGCTTACAGAGGAAAGCTTTGCCCCAGAGGGCTGCCCCTTGTTAACATCACCACCAGTGCACCCATGGAGCTGGTCTGTATTGATTTTCTGAGTTTGGAGTCAGATCAAAGAAATATCAGTAATGTGCTGGTGGTCACTGACCATTTCACTGAGATATGCCCAAGCTTTCCCCACGAAGACCAGAAAGCATCCACTGTGGCCAAAGTACTTGTAGAAACTTTTTGTTCACTATGGGGCTCCACAAAGATCCATTCTGATCAGGAGAGACTTTGAGAGTCGTCTGATCAAAGAGATGCTTTCTCTGTGGGGAGTGCGAAAGTCCAGAACCTACTCCTTACCACCCCTAGGGGACCCACAGCCTGAACGCTTCAACCGCACTTTGCTAGATATGCTAGGCACCCTGCACCCAAAGGACAAGCCTAGATGGAGCCAACAAATTAGCACCCTGGTACATGCTTATAACTGCACCAAAAGTGATGCCACTGGATTCTCCCCTACCGCCTGATGTTTGGAGAGAAGCTCGACTCACCAGTAGATGTGTGTTTTGGGGTCTCTCCTGATGGGGTTCAAGCTGACAACTATTTACAGTATGTGCAAAAGTTAAAGGCCCAGCTAACCTCATGTACTCAACTGGCTCAAACCATGGCTGCCAAAAGAAATCTGGCCAACAAAGAAAGGCATGATAAAAAGGTGAAAGCACAGGAACTCCAGGAGGGAGATCAGGTATTGCTAAGAAATCTGGGACTGCATGGCAAGCACAAGATTGCTGACCCATAGGCACCATCTCCTCACATTGTAGTGGGCAAACTAGATGATCTGCCAGTGTACAAAGTAAGGCCTGAGAATAATTCAAAAGATGTAAAAACAATACATAGAAATCATTTACTGCCCATTGGACAAATCTTAATTGAGTCTGACCCTAGAAGATGCCCCTCTGGACCAGGTGACTAGAGCTGCTGCTAAGAAAAGATCAAGAAAGTCTGCACCTACAGAAGCAAAGTAAAGTGTTCCCTCCACAAGTCCCAGTTGAGCATGACTGTCAGTCCATATCGAAGAAAGTGAGAGTGACTTTGAATACTATCCTTCTTACTTAACTGAGTCAATTGTTTCGGGCAATCCCTAGTCAATACTGGAGACAAAGCTGGGCCTTCTGGACTGTCTAAGCCCCCAGCTTCATCCCTGGAGCCAATGCTCCAGAAAGTGAAGTGCAAAGCATCAGATCAGATGAAATGGAATCACTTGTATGGTTGAACTGTTTGAGCTTTCAGGGAGGAAAATGATAGATTGGGGCAGACTGTGATACACCTAACAAGAAGAGTATTTTGAGTGCCCTGACAGTCCACTGCCAGTGTCCAAAGCTCTCCATGCAGCCAAAATGTTGTGGACTCAGAAACTGTAACTCCTGGAGCTGAAAGTGCCCCAAGTTCTAGCCTCTCTACCCCATGGAGACTCCCCTGACAAGTGAGGACAATGCTGAAAATGAGGCTCAGAGTGCAGAGACTATAACAGTTCCCCTAGAAAGACTGGTCGAGCTGTAAAAACTGGTGCACCTCAGTTATGATTCCTCGGCGCCAGTGGACCTGCCTCTCAATGTTGTCCATAAAGGAGTGTATGTGTCCCCAGCTCATTGCCCAAACTGAGCTGGAAGTGCTAACTCCAAGTTACTTGTGTTGCTCTTCTAAGTATGGTGCCCTTGCCCTGTCCAGCCCCAAGGTAACTGATAGGGAAGGTCCTCCTCTCAGGTTTCATGTACAAGAGGTAATAACTTGAGTTATGGTACAATGTGTGTGTATACTGTGTAAAGATGACGTATCAAATGTTTCAGAAATGTGTTCTTGGTAAAATGATATATTGACTGATGATTACATATGCGAGCCTAATGCAAATGTATATGGTTGCAGTTGAAACTTATGGGGTACTTGTTGCCGGACGTCAAAGCTTTCCCAAGCCAGGAAGGGTGTAACCCTGCAAATGGGGGTTCCCAAAAAGACTTCCAGGAGCTTGCTTGAATGCTCCAAGCCTGAATGGTGTTTGGCATTTAAGCCATTTATCAGTGAGTGTTTTAGAGCCTCTGGTACTGTCTCTTTAAGAGCTGTCTGCTTGCAGACATAATTAGTTTGTATGGGGGGACTGTGTGCTTCTCTGAGTACCACTCGAGCTGCTGCCAATTCACTTAATTTTTGCAGTCACTAGGAGCAAAGGGAACCTATCTGAAAGATGTAACTGTTTACCAGAAATTATTTAGAGTAATAATGAAATTACAGTTTGTCTAACCTGCTTTCTTTGCAGTCAGAACTGTGTCTGCTAGTTCCCATTCTAGTTTTGAACTGCTGAACTGGACCAATCAGTGTGGGGTAAGCTAGCCTAAAATGGTGCCTTGGACCTAATCAGAACTGGACTCATAATCTGAGCCAGCCACAAGAGGATTGTATGGGCAGTGACTCTGGGAGATGTAGTTTAGACTTCAGTGCCTTTTGGACCAACAGCAGCAGTCTATTGTGAGTGACAGCCAATCCAGTCAAGAACTGGGAGGAACTCAAAGGAAGTGCCCGTTTTGTCGGTTGGAGTTCTGTTGAGCTTTGGCAGTGGAAGGAGCCCTGTACTTTTTCAGTGTGCAGTTTTAGTCAAAAAACGCAGTGTAAGGCCCAGAGTTCCTGCTCTGCAGCTTGTTAGACTGAACTGGCCCTGTGAAAAGAATCAAAGGATCTCTGAAGAGTAGAAACCAGGCTCACCCTGTAGAAGACTGGAGGAATTGCTGAAAATACACTCGGTCTGTCAGGAACTGAATCTGCTGTTGTTCTCCTGGGTAGTAGCAATTCAGTATCAGGCATACAGATGCAGCCTGCCTGGTATAGTGCTTCTTTTATATGGATGTGTGAAGAGGTTTGTGTACCTCAAGTGAGCCCTGCTGACATTGAAGGACCCTATCTTATTTGGAGGTCGTGAGTACCTAATTCAGGGTCGCCCCTGTTGAATTGCCACATTAAATCCAAATGGAATTACTGTACTGCTGACTGTTTAATTCTCCTTTTCTTGTGAAAGGGCCCTACCAGCTGCCACGGTTTGGACTAGCCACTAGGGCTTGGGTAACGGGACAGTAACTGATAGGGATAGGCCCGTGCACAGAGCCATAGGTAGATTATTAAAGTGATAAGCTAATTAACCTGATTTCCCCTGTCCTTGTTATATCCCCTAAATAAATCAGAGCTGTTTGTTTCAGCAAAGTTATACTGCCTGAGGTATTTGTCTATGTTAAAGTACTGTACTGTGATTGTTGCACTGTATCTCATTTCACAGGAGGTCCCAGTGTCGGAACCAGACCTGGGGGTAAGTGTATACTGTGAAGGTAATTTGATATATGGCGTGGGCCACTAGTGGGAAGAAAGGGGGTTGCAGTGTCCGAGGGCTGTGACCAAGTTAGTTTAACTATTGCAAACCCTGACCTCTGGGTGGAGGCACCGCGCCATTGGATCCAGGCCCCTCAACCTGTTAGTGGCAAATCAGGCAGGGGTAGTAGCCCCTGGGATAGCGCCATCTAGGGGTTACACTTGTTTGAGTGGGGCTCCCAGGTTATTTCTGATGGTAAGAGCATGGGACCTGTGCTTATTGCGAGCGGAGGTGAGCAACATAGCTTTCATTTTTTTATAGTTTAGTACCAGTGTGTGTGCACTAAACTATTGTTCAGTTTCCTTGAAGCCAAGTTGTAGACTGCTTTCAAGAAGGTTGGGATCAGGGTGGCTCATAAAAATGACAGCATTGTCTGCAATATAGGCGAATCTGTTAGTGACACGAGGACGGCAAGTCGTTCAAAAAGATACTAAAAAGGAGTGGACCCAGGATTGTACTCCCGAACGGACAGCACGCTGTTCAGAGGTGATGTTAGAAATTTTCACCAGCTGAGATCTATCTTCAAGATAACTTCTGAACCAGTACAGTGTTTCAAGTGAAAGGCCAGCTTTAGTTAGCCGACAGAGTAGACGTGGGTGATTAACAGTGTCAGAGGCCTTTGTTAACTCTATAAATGCCGCTCCTACAAGATTGCCTTGGTCAAGTGATTGCTGAATGAAATTGGTGAATTCAGTTAGTGCTGTGCTGGTGCTATGCCCATTTCTAAATCCATGTTGTTGTGGGCGTTGGATGGATTATTTTTCGAGGTAGTCCACAAGCTGATTAGCAACAATATGTTCCAGCACTTTAAATAAAGGAGGGAGGATGGATATCGGCCTATAGTTGTTATGCAGTGAACGGTCTCTAGATTTAAATACAGGGGTCACTAGGGCCAGTTTGCATGCCTGCAGGAATTGCAATAGTGTTAATGATAGGTTAAGGATCTTAGTTATGGGTAAAAGTACTTCCTCTAAGGTGAGGGCGATATGTTTGAGGTCCAGAGAGTCACTACTGTGCCTTGATTTTCCCAACACTTTATTCATGAGTTTTCTAACCTGTGACACTGAGACCTTCTTAAAATAGAAAGGAGGACAAGTATGGTTCTTGTCCTCATATCGACTAGATGTCTTAGAGCGGTATCATCAAAGAAGTCCTGAGGGAGGACACTGTTTAGGTTAGTGGAGGCATCGTTAAAGTATTTGCAATTTTAAGTGGGTCCAGGGTGGGGGTACCATCAATATTTAGCATTGAAGGTGACACCTTAGGATCTTTATCAGTGATATCCTTGATGTTCAACCAAAATTTCCTGCTGTCTCCTCACGAGTTGGTCAACAGCTACCTATGGTGTTTACTTTTCACCTGTCGAATAGCACAGGCATTTCTTGCAGCTTTATAAGCTTGCAGGTCCAGTTGCTTACCTGTAGCTTTAGCACAGAGCCAGAGATGGTCCCGTTGTTTCATGAGTGCTATGAGTTCAGGGTAATCCAGGGGTGCATTGTGCTGCGAACCTTCATCTTTTTAAAAGGGGCATGTATTTCACAGGCAGCATTGAAGACATTGATGAAGTGCCCAAGTGCTACATTGATGTCATCAGTGGCGTCAAGTAGGGCCTGCTCCTAGTAGTGTAGCTGTTGTTTTAGGAGATCCAGGTGACCACGTTTTAGCACTCTTTTACAGATAGGGTTGGTGGAGTATGGAATTTGTTCGACCAGCTGCAGGTAATGGGGGAGTGGTCACTAAGGGAGTCAGGGTGTATGGTTATATTAGCAATGCGATCAGGGTGATTGGAGATTATCCAGTGCAGAGTGGTGCTGGTTCCAGTCTTATTGTTCCTTCTGGTAGGTGAGTTGTGTGAGGTGAAGGGCCAGAAGAGCATCCTTTATTGGGCCGGTGCCTGGTGCCAGCCAGTTTGTATTGAAATCACCCATAATTATTGTCTCAAAGGGGTGGTTGAGGGTACGGAGGTAGTCCAGAACACTGTGGAAACCAGATGTTTGGTCCTTGGGGGTATGTAGACTGATAAGACTGAATGTTTTGTTATGAGCCCCAAGAAGTACTTTAATGGCAAGAACTTGGGTGCAGCATCCAAGGTCAGTCTCAGGCAAGGCCAGACCCTTTATGGAGTTTTTTAAATAGATGGTGCAACCACCACCATGTTTGGTTGTCTTATCCTGTCTGAAAATGGAATATCCAGGTAGGACAACAACTGAATCAGGTATTTTGGGGGACAGCCAGGTTTTTACAACAGACAGTGTGACGGGGTCATGTTGTGCTACCCAGACTTTTAGGCTGTCAGTTTTGCACAAAAGACTACAGATGTTGATTGTAGCCAAATTTATAGTGCGTTGCTTGTGACGAACGTCATTTGGGGTTAGTCCAGCAGGACCTGGATTAGGATGGATGTTGCCTGATAGTACAAGTAATAAGAGGGCAATCTTTAGGAGGTGTTCTCTTAGTAATTTACAGATAGTTTGATAGTCCTTCTGGTGCAGTGGATCCTTTTTCTTTTCTTGCACAGAGTTAGAAGGATAATGGGATGGGAAGGAGTAGTAATGCAAATCTGCGTGCTAGACAAGGCCCAGTCATTGATGCGAGGGAGGATCCAAAAGGAAGACCAAGGACCATTAGTGATGTTGAAAAAGTTCCCAGAAATACAGTCCTTGACGTAATGAAGGTTGCCATCAAAATCAATATTGATAAGTTGCTGATTGTTGGAGTTGGGGTCTCCAGCGTGATTGAGCAGGATAAAGAAGATGAGAAGGTGGGGTAATGTTCTTAGGGTAGACTTACCCATATTAATTAGGGTAAGATTAGTAGGAATTTAAGCAACAAGGAATAGTCCAGCACTAAAAGTGCAGACTGATGAGAAACAGTGTTGCAAAGATCCCTCTAGTGGCCATGCATAGCAATCGTCTGGTTGAGTTATGATGAGATAGCAGCCAACAGAGAATGGTGGGGGGGAGGAGCTGCTTGAGAGAAACCGCGCTCCTAAGGCTGCAGAGAGAAAACAGTGCTAGGGATTCAAAACGAACCAATAGCAGGGCTGGTAAAACTGCGGCGTCCAGTGGGCGTTCAGCCTACGAAAATAAGGACCAATCCAGTGGCCGCTGGTGAGTCCCTGGGAACGTACCTTGCTGGTCCCTGGAAGCGGCTGCTTGGAGCGGAGATTCAGCAGGGAGCGCCCACTGACCTGAGGAGCTGAGTCGCAGCTGCGACTGGAGCCCAAGTCGGGGGCTGGGACCTTGCTGGTCTCTGGAAGTGGCTGCTGGGAGTGGATATTCAGTGTTGAGCGCCCGCTGGCTGGAGGAGCCGAGCCACGGCAGCAAATGGAGCCCAAGTCGGGGGCTGGGACCTGAAAGGAGGAAGGAGGAGAAATTAGGACAAGTTAACAGCCCTAGCTGAGATGCTCAAATCGGTGGGAGGGTCTGTGCACAATAGAAGAGAGGAGGGGTGAGAAAGCTGGAAGGGGGGCAATCAGAGGTGCTAGAAGGGGAGGGGGAAATTTGTTGGCTACAGCCGCCAAAAGAAAAAATTAGCAGGACAAAGGAAAGAAGGGAGTCGGGGCCGAGTCAGCGAGAGACCGCTTAGCTCAGAGGGACAGGAAGGAGAAATTGGTAAAAACCAGGGGCGGGAGGGGGGTTAGAAAAATGAGCACAAGGAACTCGTTGCTTATTGCAGAGGGTGAGAAAATTGTGATAGCAAGGTTGGGAGAGGGACTAGAAGCAGAGCGAAGGAGCTGGGACAGGAGATAGTGAAGGAAAAAAAGAACCAAGAAGCAGTTTAAACAACAAATGCTGAAATTTAGGCAGAGTCACATTCTCTCCCAGATTAGTACAGTTTTACCATTAACATCTTGTTAACTAAGGTCGAATAAGGCACATAAACAAAATATTATAAGCCCAACAATTAAAATAAAAATACAACCCGCTAGTTTCAGCCAAGGAGCCGCTCAAGAGAAACTACGTTCCTCAGGCTGCAGAGATAGGTTGCTGATTGTTGGAGTTGGGGTTTCCAGTGTAATTGAGCAGGATAAAGAAGATGAGAAGGTGGGGTAATGTTCTAAGGGTAAGCTTACCCAGTTTAACTAGGGTAAGATTAGTAGGAAGAGTTCCAGCACTAGAAGTGCAGGCTGTTGAGAAGCAGTGTTGCAAAGATCCCTCTAGTGGCCATGCATAGCAATCGTCTGGTTGAGATAGGATGAGATAGTAGCCAGCAGAGAATGGGCGTGGTGGAGTTGGGTGGTGCTATAGTGTATTTAGTAGGGGCCAGGGTTGGGGCGGGTGGATGGAACAAAAATACAAGCCCAGCTAGCTTCAGCCGAGGAGCTGCTTGAGAGAAACCACGCTCCTAAGGCTGCAGAGAGAAAACAGTGCTAGGGATTCAAAGCAAACCAATGGCAGAGCCGCTAAAACTGTGGAATCCAGTGGGCATTGAGCCTGTGAAAATAAGGACCAATTGGGTGGCCGCTGGTGTCCCCGGGAACGTACTTTGCTGGTCTCTGGAAGTGGCTGCTTGGAGCGGAGATTCAGCGGGGAGCACCTACAGGCTGGACTTCAATATCCACTGCCTGTCTGGCCTATAAACTTGCCTGGTTCAGTGTGCATACTCGCACCAAGCTCTCACTGAGAAAGGACCTTAGGCTGTTCTTTATTCAGCAGCCACCCTTTGTGTGCAAACTCAAAATGTCGTGTACTGTCTTTCAGGGGGCGCTATAATTCGATTGGACAACACCAGTCTCTCAGTTTGTTTTTATCTTTTCACTTTATTTGAAAAGGCCACAAACTTGTAAGAGGTCCCTCCCTGCCCCTAGCCTGCAAGACACTCTGAAATTCAAGATGCAGAGTAGGGTCTTATAGATCAGCAGTCTTTATTGGAGATACCTGTACCAAAAATCAGAACCTGTCTGGGAAAGAGGTCATTTGCCTTTTCAGCACCAACGATTTGGAATTCCCTACCCTCTACCCTACTGAACTGTTCAACGCTTAGGGCCTTTAAGAAAGGGCTTAAAGATTTACTAATCAAATGAAGCCTGCAACAGGTGACCATCACTCTGTTTCTACTCCCTCATGCAGTGATTTCCTGTGTTCTTGCTGCCTTCACGTTTGTGTAATCCTAGTTTGTTGTTAACTCCTTGTCACGTTGAATGTTTGCTTTTGTATAGCAGCCCTGTTTTTTATCTGACTTGTTTTGACTATGTATTTGTCCATTTATTAGCTCTGCTTGATTGTATGTCTGTATTTAACTCCAGGTCACCCCTGAAAAAGGGACAGCTTTGTCTTGGTGGACTTACCCGGATAACAAAATTAATAAATAAAATAAATTGTTTGGCAAAATGGAAATGAATTATAAAATGATCAGTATCCCTCCCAGTCTGTTACTTTTCTAGTATATGCTTTCTGTAGTTTGAAGTTTTGAAACACAAGAAGATTTTTTTAGACATTGTGCTTAAAGAGTCTGCACTCCTCCAGCCTGTGATTTTTTGTGCATCCTATGTAAAATGTTAGGAGTCTGACTCCAATGAAATGGCGTATTCTCTGGAGATTCACTCTTTTTTTCCCCATAGGTTTTTAGCGTTGCTGGCACACAAGTGACCTCTGCCTCTGGTCTGAGCAACCACCTCACCTTATCCTTTACTAGCCAGCCATTACTGCTATTCCCCATCGATTCACCCCTTTGGCGAGGCTCCAAGTGGGGGCATCTGTTCTACCCCCACTGTCAGGATGTGATGCTGGCTGCAGGATCCATGGAGCCTGAGTGTACCAGACTGGCATGCTGATAGTGGCCGGTATTTTACCCCTCTTCTGCTGTCCCACCACCCTTTATCCACATGGTGGCAATGTACAGCTTAACACTGGCTTTATACATGCTAAGCTTCTCCATGAGGGCGCAAGCTGCTTGGCCCGCCACAGGGGTTTCTCAGTTAATGGAATGCAGTGTCACCCCTTCCTAAGCTACAAAGAACTGCCCTTGGCAGCATCTTCATAGCCTGGAACCTGTTCTGTGCATCCTGAGTCCAAGGTGGCAATTTTGTCACTGGGCCAGCAGGCAGGCAGCTCTATTCTCTGGAGATTTATAATGCAGTTACACTCAAATCTCTTTTATAAATAGAGAAAAAACAGAATACTGAAAGAAAATAACACATCAGCCCATTTCAGGCCATCGACTGCTGTTATATTTTCCTCAGCCTTTATTATGACCATCACCCTTTGACTTGAAGTACATAACTAGCATTGCTGTTAGTTATCTTGCATTATAAAATGGATGTGACATAATGCTGCTTTCTGGGTGATCAAACCATATTAGCATGGGATAACACAGCATATTGTATCCCTTCAACACAACTGTGACGTCTCATTTGATGTTACTTTGAGAGGACTCTTGCAGTAGGTAATAACCATTAGGACTGAGCTGCCAGGCACTAGGACCACACGGAAAACTTTAGCAAGCAGTGTATAGCGGGGAACTGCCCCTGACGTCACGTGACTGGCGTCGGCCAGACACTATATAAGGGGCAGTCCCCACGCCCACCTTCCAGTTCTTTCCTGCCATCGACCTGCGCATGACAGACCTCATGGAACGCTGCTACAGTTTGACTACCATTTTCAATAAGTGTACCATTTGAATTTCTTCATTTTTCTCAAAGAAATAGTAATTTTCATCGCCAGATTGCATGTCTTTTCCAACTCCTTCAGACCCACATCAGAACAAGTGCACCTGCGGCAAGCAGCTCCTGGAAAAGGACACCCACACACACTTCATGCCTCCTGTGCCTGGGACCCGACCACAACACTGAGGCCTGTGCAACCTGCCAAAACTGTAACCAGGCCACATGGAAATGCAGACAGCAAACCCACCTTTTGAAAACAAAACTCACTTCCATGGAAAAAGAGCTGCAGCAGATGCTAAGTGCTCCCATGTCTCCGGGAGGTTCTTCTGACTCCTGCAAGCAGAAGAAGAAGGACAAGGAGAGACACTGGGACTGGTATCGGTCTTCTTCCAGGCTGCAGCACCTTCTAAGTTCTTACATAACTGTACTTTTCAGTAAAACTAAAGCCAGTTTGGAAGCTTAGTAAAAAAAAACTTAAGAGTCTGTGGGTTAAGCTGCATTAAATTGTGGGGTGCTGTTTAATGTAGCCTAACCCACACTCAGTCGTGTCTTTTCCCTTATTTATAAACTGCTATAATGAAGACTTATCACTAAATGTACTCCCAGGCTTTTATGCAGAATGGATATTAGATTTCATAGCATTAGCCGATGTGTAATTGTCATGGCTGGTAGTTGCTCTGTTGTCATATGCTCGGCATATTCTTAATGACAATAAATTCAATACCAGCCTGCGAAAATCACAATGGAAGATAGTTGAGTTTTGTTTGCAGTGTCCTTGGCTCTTGTCTTATATATGAACTTTACTTGTGTGTATCAGCAGCCAATCTGTGTGCTGTGACGGGGCGAGACAAACTGTTTTTTGTCCTCATTAAAGTCTCTGACCAGTGTGTTAAATAATATTAATGACTGGGATTGTCAGTACTTAAGAGTACTTTCCCCCAGTACAAGTGATTTTATTGATTGATTCAGATGCAGGGCTATGCAGAAGATTATTGGACTCTGATTTTTATCTAAACGTTAACTAAGTTGATTAGTGCACCTCCTATCTTTTAAATAGATCTAGATGATGATGTAGTTTAGGAAAAGCAGAAAGCCATCCATCTTTTTGCAATCTGCTAATAACTTAAATCCATCATTGCTTCTATCGGCTGGTTTAGATTCCTCGGTGTGGAGCAGGAGGTGTGTGTTTTCCTTTTTAGTGTAAACCTGGAAATGTAGCGCGCAGTTTTAATGGCCATGGTGCTTGGGATTTCTTGTGTGCTCTCGCCTCAGAATTGGGCAGTGGTTGATGGTCCTACATCACTGTACGTCTGGATGAAGAGAGGCTTTGGCCATTAATAAATAAAGGGAGATAGCATCTTTGCTGAGGATGTAATGGCAGTGAAGTTTTATGAGCTCCAGGAAAGGTTCTTAAATCAGATCTTAAAGAAGCTTTTACTGCTGATGTGTATTTATCACAGGCAGGGATCCCATTAAGCAGTGGGGTTGTCCCTAGAACACTCCATTAATATTGGTGTCCCACTGACCCTCACACTGGGTCCCCAGTTTAAATTTTGGTAGGTAAAAGTTTACTAGCAGTGCAAAAATCTCCCTCCTTGAATTGCACCTTTAGAAAATACAACAACAAAAAATTATAAAAATGTTTTTCTGTATTACAGTTCATTACATCCACATCTCGGCCAGAAGGTCATGAGTTCTAGTTCCACAGTGGGATTGGGCTCATACCATACATGCTGGCACCTGAGTGCAGTACTAACTGGATGCTGTACTGTCAGGGTGTGCCGTCTTTCGGATGAGACGTTCAGCCGAGTTCCTGTCTGCCTTTTCTTGTGGTTGCTCAGTAGATGTTAAAGATCCCATGGTGCTTCGCAAAAAGAGAAGGGTAATTTCCCTGGTGACCTGGACAAAATTTCCCATTCACTACAAATACCACCAGCAGCTTAATCTGGTTCAATTTCAGTTAGTTTGCATTTGTATCCCCCGGATGAGGCTGAAAATAGGCAATATTGTCTAGCCCCCCTTCCCAGTCAACAAAAAATAAATAAATAAAATAAAGATAAACATGCATTTAGCCCCATCCGTGTGTAACAGAATCTTGTTTTGGGATACAACAGAGTGACTCCCATGTCAGAAACTACAGATGTTTTTGTCTTGTAATTCATGGGTGCCATATTTTTAAAATTTGAGGTGTGGAACTCCTGAAATAAAAAAAAAAAAAAAAAAGGGCAGCTCCATGGTGCTGAGCGATGAGGCATCTCTTGGCATGCTGGTGATCGGGGTTTGCACCCTGAGCCTGGATGTCAGGAGTGGAGGCCAGCAGGGATGGCATCTTGGGCATCCTTTGGACGCTTCCCTTCTGGGGGGTGGGTCACTGCAAGCCGCTCTCATAGTGGCTCCTGATAATGGTTTAGCAGATATTTTCTTGTTGTGGGTGACCACCCGCTGTTGGAACACCCCCAGGATGCCGTCACAGTCACATGCATATGGGAAGGTTGAAAACCAGAAAATCGGCCGACTCATCCAGACTGAATGATGGCAGCCACGTCCTCCCATGCGCACTGTTCCCATCCCCCTGTATCTATCACCCTGGAAGTCCTCAGAGTCCGCTGCCCCCCTCCCTTGCATTCTGGGGGGGGGCGGCAAGGATAAGCCAGAACCCTCCAGGACACAGCTAAGCTTGGGAATTCAGGTGGTGGGAGTACATAGCGGGGGCTGAACTGATGGGCAGCAGGGACGCTGAGCTGCCTGAAGGAGTGACAGGCTGGGGGGCAAGGGCAGAAGGATAAAAAGATAATACCAAAAAAAGATCTAGGGTTCCAGACCACAATTCTGTCCTCCCCTTTCAACTGTAACTTGCCCAGTCGGTGTAGTGTGACTGGCAGCAAGCAGTAACACTTGTGTTCAGGATATTTGGCAGCACACCTCAGGGATAAAACATCTTGATGACTGTTGCAACCCAAGATATTGCTGGGACACTTATCGGTGCAAACACCCACACCTTCAAGAGCCCTGTACTTGAAAAAGAATGAACCACAAACAAAAAACAAATGAAATGTTAGGTTGGATATGCATCTTCCTTCAGACATTATTGTTAGGGACACATTATTTGTAGTTTTGTATTGACCTTTAAGTTGAATTATTTGGTCCTTGTGGCTTCAGAATTACAAGCACCAAATAATCATAAATTTGTTTCAGAGTCAAGGGAAAGGTCCTATCTAGTGGCAGAGAACACCCTGCTTGGGGAAACTTTAGGCATGTTAAGACTTACCTTTTGGCACTGGTGCAGACGATGCACAGTGGCTGCACTGATGCTGAGCCATTTCAATTTCAGATGCTGTGACATTGAGGAGCTCAAATGCTGAAGTTGTTTTTTGTCCCTGTGTGGATGGCCCATCACCACCACTTGCAGTACTGCCAGGGTCGAGGGGTTTGCAGTCACTTCTCTGGGTTGAGGGGAGAGATTGCTGGACTCTCTGCTGAACTGACAAGATTACAGACAGCTTTCTGCCCCACCCAGGGGCCACCAAGTCTGCCATCACTGCCGGCCTGCTGGCGCAGCGGTAGTTCTACTGCTTGCGGCACTGATGGCCTGAGGTTGGGAGCTACCTCGGGAGTCGGAGGGTCATTTGGGGGGATCAAGCATCCCAAGGACTGCTGTCCTCCTCTGGGGGAGGGATCAGTGGCCAGTGTTAGCCTGGTCCCCAGCGGTGGCTGGGAGCTGGGCACACGCACACCACACTGGGGGGCGGAGGCGAGGCAGATGCCCAATGTGCTGTGCATAGGAGCATGCGCAGCACTGCCATTGAGCCATTGCACATCCGTTCCTCCACGCTGAGGGGAGAAAGGACAAATGGAAAATGGAGAGCATAAAGAAATTAATGAAAAAAAAAAAACAATCAAAAAGTCTGCCGTCACTGTTCCCCAGAGGATGCCTAGGCAGAGGTAGAGTGGTTGAACTGTTGCGGGTTCCAGAAGGGTGGGGGAAGCGGGAAGGGTACACACTCCTCAACCTGTGCCACTGAACAATTTCTTTGCTGTGCTTACGGGATGGGGCAGCCAGGAGGAGGCACCTGTAGCAGTGGGAAGGGAGGAAGTGGAGAGTCATCAGAACGGGAGGCCCCAAGGTGTGATGAAGAGGCCCTTAGCTGAGGAGGAAGCAGCTGCTGATGAGGGACTCTACTATTAGGAGGATAGACTTGAGAGTGTGGGGGGGGGAGAGTGAGTTGAAGTGCCTGAGAGGTGCTTCAGCTTAGAGGGATGGAGTTAATCCAGAGGATTGCTAGGGCAGCAGAAGATGGGTGGGAATCAGATGTCATTGTCCGCCTATAGTCAAATGACCTGGTAAGGAACAGGCTAGGCGTAGTGCAGGAAATTTCAGGTAAGTAGGGAGAGGCCTCAAGCAGGTGGCACACATGGTGGCTTTTGCTGAAGTGTTTCTTGTATATGGCCCAGGAGAGGATAGGACACTCTGCACCAGGGCTTTTAACAGTTGGTTGAAGGCATGGTGCATGCAGGGGGGCTTCAGCTACATTGGGGACTGAGGGCCAACCTGGAAGGATATGGGCCTGTATGGGAGAGAGACAACCTTCATCTTTTTAGGAGGGGGACCACAGTCCTTAGTGGGAGCTTTAAATGTTACTTGGATGAGCTTAACTCATACTTGCAGTGCTTGCAGTGAGCTTAACTCATTGTATTCTCTTATCTCTGCATCAAGCACATACTTTGGATCAGTGCAATTTTTTTTTTATTTCTGCCTAAAATTCATTGTGTTTTCTATGTACAGTAGTCTATACCAAGTATGTATAACTAATGGATGTTATTGCTGCATTGCAAATAGTTTAATGTGCAATATTTCCACTGTTTGTATACTGTATGTAACTAATTCCAGGTATACTACTGCAATCTCTCAGCTTAATGTATAGTATTCACCATGTGCAATAGCCTACACTAAGTAAGCGTTAAGCCACGGCACAGCATGGTTCTGCCGCGTGCCTCCAACCACCCAGGTGTGGATTAATTCTCCAGTAGAACCATGCTGTGAAGTGGCTTAATGCTCTTGTAACATGGCAAGTGCTTAAAAAGGTAGTCACATTACTTACTATTGATTAATATAAAAACAGAGAGACACACTGTGTGAAATGTTAACATTAAGCATTGTATTGCAATGGTATACATTGTGCTGAATGGCATATTTCCACAGATAGAAGTCCTATATCTTGGGTGCAAGCAGGTACTATTGAGCAACACTGAATTTCAGCTGTAGGGTTTTATAATTGCTGGAACTATTTTTAATTTTCTTATCTGACTTACACTGACTTTGTTATGGTACTCAATGCATGGTGGTATACGTAGGGTTTCCACCTGTCCTGATTTTCGCAGGACAGTCCTGATTTGAGAAGCTGTGTCCTGCAAAAAAACATGAAAAATACTGCATGTCATGACCTTTTAGTAGAAAAAAATATTTTCTAACCTTCCTCAAAATGTTGCAGAAACCTATAATACCTTAACTAAAATATCTTAAAAGGATAAGAAACAATAGAAACAACTAAAAAAATTAAAACACTTAGTCTTAATTCTGATTATTTGAAGAAAACAAATCTGTTTCACAGGTCGAGGTTACAGATTGTCCTGTGAAAAATCATGTTTAAGTAACAAATGTCCCACTTAAGGCTTCTTAAAAGGTGGTAACCCTAGGTATACGATTCTGGCAACTGTTGTGGTGCATGCTGGGAAGGAAACGGCATGATGCATTTGTGTACGTGCTGGACTTAGCCGATGACAAACGCATCTCTTTAAACAACATTTTCATATTCAGCGTGTAACACTTTTAATAAAGAATTAAAAAAAACACAGCTTCCAGAAAACATGGATTAAAGGGAGACCAGGCCAAAACATCACATTAAGGTATGTTTACTTATCTACTACACCAACAACAACAGGAACATTTAACATTTTGCAGGTCTCCTAAACAAGTGTCTCTTCGTATGGAACAGGAGGGATGTATTTCTAGGGAAAGTAGCAATGCTTTTAAATTAGACCAGGACCGAAAACAAACTTTTGCCACTTTTATAAATAGAAAGAGAGACAGCGTGACTAATGGGAACACTGTTGGCTACTTAATCTGTCATTCTCTCACTACCGATATCACTGCTGTCCAGCACTCGTCCACTCCCTCGTACTTTAATTACACTAACTGGGATTTCTGCACTAATGAAGCTATGCAATGGAGCTAGTGAGGAGGGGGAACTGATTACCATATTGTGCTGCACCTAATGCACCTCTTGATACTGCAGGAGCGGTTTCCAGTGGTCCGCTGGGTGGTGAGTGGGAAGCCAGAGGCGAGAGAGGAAAATAATTTGAATATTGTGTGTACACATTAAGCATGGCATACTGTGATCGCGGGAGCGGTACGGATGTTTGCCAACTCTCGGTCACTCTCTCTAATACTTGCCTTAGGGAGAATGTAAGGGGAGTGAGGCATCGCTGTCTTACCACTGAAGTACGGGCCGCTTGTGAGCAACCATGGATTAATTCTCTGAGCCATGGATTACTTGAGAATTAATCCATGGTCACCTGGGGGCTTTTAGCCAGCAGTGGCTTACTCTGCAGAGCTGTGTTACAGAGCCATGTTACAATTTTGTATAGGTGTGCTGTGTTATTGTTTCCTTACCACTGATGTAATGTGTGGTATTGAGTACTGTTTGTATATTTGAGTGAAACTACTTCCGGGCTGCCCCTGAAAAAGGGACATGGTATCACAGTGGTCCCACCTGGTCAGCAAAATTCAACTAACTAAATACATAAGTAAATGAGCATTAATGCTAGCTGGGGGATGCTGTAAAACTAAAGTGGCAAAAATTGCCTTCCCTAGATGATGAAGAAGCAGGGAGGGAGAGCCCAAGGGGAGTAAACACCTCCAGGGCAGGGGCACAAGAAGACAGGGGTGGGGAAAAGGCAGAGAACCAGGGGGGTATAAATCAGGAAAGCAGTAAGAAAGGAGTAAAGGAGACAGGTAATGGAGATGGCAACAAGTGAATAATGGTGGCCAGGGAGAGCTTCGTGAAACTGCACAAGCGGGAAGGGGATGGGAAAGCAAGGAAGTAGACAAGGAGGGGGAAAAGGCATGGAGAGCCATGTGTGGCAATGCAAGGAGTTTGGGAAATAAAATGCTGGAAAAAAAAATACACAATCCAGAATATCTCTGATTTTTTTTCTCTTTGCCCTTACGAACTAGGTCCCATGCACTGGAAACTGAGACATCAAAAAACACCAAAAAGGACCAGAAAGTTCTTTATATGCACACCCTTTTATTGTCTTAGCCACAGATCTTCCTATTTTTGTATAATTCCAACATTTTGAGACTTGGAATTAGTCTCTTCATCAGGATAGGCTAAAAATAAATATACAGTAATCATAGTTTTGTATAATAGTCCAAAAATTCAGCACATATTTTAAATTTCTAAATCCTAAAAATGAGGGAGAGAATCAGACTCCCTTGTACCTTTTCAATTCATCAAGGTATGCACATCCATTCAACACCTATAGTGTATTTTGGTACTTTCAACTTATTTTGCCTTTAAAAATAACCCCAAAATGCATGGTGTAATAATCTCTCTCTAACACTTATTACAAGTTAGTGGGATAGGGCACTCCTCAAAAGGGAAGGTTGTCGGATAGACAGATTGAACAGCATCAGTGGAGGGAGGGGGGACGGACCACCAGGGAGCAGCATGACCAAAGGGGGTGTGGACACAAGTCAATTTTCAAAGGAGAGTCCTGAAGGTACTTGCAGCTCTGAAAATGGACATGGCTATGGGACTGGGTGGGATACACCCAAGGGTGCTAAAGGAACTCAAGGAAGTGCTGGCTGCCCCGCTGATGGCCTTGTTCAACAGCTCACTGAAAACGGGTGTGCTTCCAGAAGGCTGGAGGAGAGCAGATGTGGTCCTTCTTCATAAGAGCTGTATGGGATAGACATAGGGGAATATTAATAACTCTAGGGAGGAGGGAGGAATGGGCACCAGAGTCCTTTTAGGGTCTGCAAAGTCAGACTAGGCAGGGACCATTTAAGCAGACTGGGAGGGCCAAACAATCCTTTACTGACTACAAATTTTATATTTCTGTGTTTCTAAAGAGGGCCGAGTTTAAAACAATGACAGTAGAAGGTTATGCCAATGACAACAAGGGCCCCCTGTAAAATATTTTATTGGGCCATACCTCCTCATCAATAAGTGTAAAATAACCATTACCACATAAAAATTTATAAAATAACAATTACCACATACAATTTTATAGAGTAGGTTCTTTTGTATCTGTACCACTGAGCATACTTAGATTTTTCATGCTGCCCTTTTACCTCTTGCTGGCACCAGGATCAAAGAACTGAGCCGGCCCGGTGGCGCTGAGGGTTGAGGCGCTGGACGCCACACCTTGCTCTATGCTGGTGACCTGGGTTCGGGAACAAGCCCAGGTTGTCAGGGGTCAGCAGGGGTGGACTAGGATTACGCGTCCGAAGACAGCTCTCCTAGTCTGGGGAAAACGGGGTGGTTGCACACCATGCTCTGATGGTCTCTGGGGATGCCCGGAGGTACTGCAGAGACGCGGGTGCTGAAGTAGGGGGGTAGCACAGCAGATGTCTACATGCAATGCGCAGACGTCATTGCACGTCCATGCCCCCATTGCAGAAGAACATGGAAAATGCAGTGCAAGTCCACGGCAGCTTGATGGACGGAGTTTACCGGTCCGACGATGCCTGGAGGCCATGCGCCGGTAGTGGATCCTCGCCAGGGGCTTAGGGGGAGCTCCTCTCAATGGTGTAGCTGCCTATGCCAGCTGGGCACGACGGCTTTGGGGTCGGCGGTGGATGAGCGGTGGCTGGAGATTGGCAGGACTGTGGCTGCAGGTGAGAAAGTATTTAATGATTAAAAAAAAAAAAAAAAGAACTGAATAATATAATTTATACCTAGATCAGATATATTGAGTATTGGGACCCTACTGCTTTTTTATTCTGTACTCACCCCCAGCCCGTGACAGTGGAGTTGGAATCTGCAACATAGACTGCACTGCAGCCAAAGTTGACAGCCCCAATTTCAAATCAATAAGCGATGCACAAATATGAAGTTGCAAGTTAGTCTAACAATAAAAGGTTTTCTTAATGCTGACCTCTGAGGCAGTGGGCCCTCTGACAGTGCGGACCATACTGCAACCACATCTCTTGCACCCGCTGGTCACAGCCTGACTGGTATCAGAGGTGGAGGGAGGCATCAGTGGAAGGGAATTTAAGGAAAATGACACCTGGATGACATTGGAGTTGGGAGGGTTGATTAAAGAAGACATCAGTCAAGCGAGGGAGCCGGCCTGCCTGCAGCCCTCTGCAGCTGCTATGTCTGACAGTGCATGAAATAGCTGCAGTACTGCATATCACACTGTAAACAGATACAACAAATGTCTGCAAAATATTTTAGTTCATGTGGGATGTAGGTAGGAACCAAGATTACACTTTTTCAAATTTGCTGAATGGGAAAACCTGTGGATGTGAGTAAAAGAAGTCTTTTTGACATAAAGGCTTTTGTTTTGGGATGAGAGTCCCTTTCATCTAAAAAGCTTGTTGTTTTGAGTGTGAAGAGGGCCAAGGCAGAGTAAGACATTTCCAGCTTTGCATATGGGCATGATAACAATAGAACAGAGCCTGTATACACACAAATAGTTTGGACCAGCTCTGAGGTAGGGGAGGTCCTCATAGTTCAAAGGAAATGTCCAGAGTGTGATGTCAGAGAGGCAGGCTGATGTAAGCAAGTGGGCTGGCCTACCATGGATATTCTGACCATGTTTCTCTGATGAAATTTCAACTGTGTTAGGATATTGAACTTGTAACATCACATGTTTGAGTCCGCCTTAATGCACAAGATCCCAGTTGGGGGTAGGCGTCTACTCTGCTTAGATAGCAAGTTAACTTATAGCCAGTTTTTTTTCTGTGTGATCTGTATCTTTTCAGATGTTTTATTTTTCATCTCTGTGGAATACTGTATTCTCCAAAGTCTTCAGTATGTATAATCCTGTCTTTAAAAGGCTAAAACGGATAAAGAATTAGCAATTAAAGAACACCATACAACCCATTTTAGGCTATAGAAGCCCTTTGATGTTTATAATAAAGATGTGAAGAGCAGTGAAACATACAACATTTATTTTTTTCCTAAAAACGTTTTTGATGACTTGGGTTATAGAAACCAGCATTCTTGCAGTTTGGTGACATTCCTTCCTGGCTTAAAAAGAAAGCTAGGTCATTGGTGTTAAATACCTATATTATTTTGAAAACCTCATTTCTAAATAGAAGAAACAAAAAGTGCATTTTATGTTTGAATGGTAGCTTGCAACAAAATGAATAAAACTAAACCCATCACCTCTGCAGCAAGGAATAACATGTAAAATTTTAATGGATCTCTTAGAAGTTTGTTGACTGTATTTTTATCACACAAGAAAATCGGAACATGTTTCAGTCGGCAAAACTGATGGAATAATAAAGGCCATTTGATAACGGGAGTGTTAAGAGCTATATATATCAGGCAAGGCACATTTTGTTTGGCGCCCTTTTCTGGTGACTCAGGTTGCCTTACAACAGTAAAAGCAGCATAAACAACAAACAAAATGAAATATAAAATAGATACAAATAAATAGCAGCTAAACAAATTCAGTAAACTAAGCTGGGTAGGCCTGTGCAAAAAATAGATTTTCAGATGATTTTTAAAAGCCTCCACAGTAAAATACTAGATAACAGGCAAAAAAAGTGAAGTTTCTATTTTCTTTTTGAAAAGGACTATGACAGTGCCTCTTCAGTAGGAGTTCAAATTCTGATTTTTGCTATAAATGTCTTTTTCAGGCCCTGGTGGGTTCGTTGAGTCCCTTCTCACATAATAGATTTGCTGTTTATAGGTCAGTGCCGTGGCAGTACATACCACATATACAGCATGTGTGTGGTACTATTACAGTGCGCCTCAATATGACCATTGCACAGAGTTGATTTTTACTGCACAGTATACCCCAAGAGAAGTATACTTAAAGGACAACTAAACCCCATTTTCACAATAAACAATTAAAACAATCTGGCTTGATAGAAAGGTAAAGGAAGAGCTGCTGTTCACATTGCTGCTAAAACTGCATTTATGGAAGTAACATAAATGCAGTTTCATAGCATTTGAAAAAATGTAAACATCGGCCTTCCCATTTAAAAACTCCCGCTTTGTGAGCTCCATAAAATGGCTGCCAGAGGTGCTGTGTGATGTCATGGGAGCCAGTGCAGTCAGCTATATTGCACTGTAGTGTCAACAAGCTCTGTTTACGTCCCTTCTTTTAGCGTTCTCTCACAAAACTGACTAAAACCATGAATTAATGTGTATTATTTTGATCAATACACATGTTAAGTCATTGTTTTTTTGATTTTGCCTCTTGAAACTTGTAGAAATTCACATTTAATCTGACATCTTGTATAGTCAAAGACAGTGCAATCAGTAGTACAGTAAAATGTTTCAGATACCTGGTGGCCTAATGGTTATGCCGAAGTGCCGGTCAGGTCCAGTGCCAAAGTTGTAGTCCTCTGCTATTTGTAGTATGCTGTTGTTAAGAAATAAATCCATTATACAATCCATTTTCGTCCTGATATGAATCCCAACCCCCGACCATAAGCCAACTCATTCACCCACCGTCGCACAGTCTGCCGTTCGTCCACTCCATTAGAAGACCCGGTTACATGTATCATGTTATCTCCCTTAAATAAAATCCATTCTTAGTAAAGGTTTTTTCCCTCAATGTGACACCCCACCATCAGCCTGCTGTCTCACTCAACCGCTCCGCTGCCCACTCACCAACACACACTGCCTTGTGTCTACTGTACTACAGTTCAGGTGCCAGATATGTAGTTATGCCAGTTCCAGAAGAAACACCACCCTTCACAGTCCTGTACTGGATCCTCTGTAAGAGAGAGAGCAGGCTGTTACTGCTGAAATGCTCTGTCCTTCCCACTGGCACTACTAAATGACGTCATTTCATAGCGCCGGGTGGGAAGGACAGAGCATTTCAGCAGTAACAGCCTGCTCTCTCTCTTACAGAGGATCCAGTACAGGACTGTGAAGGGTGGTGTTTCTTCTGGAACTGGCATAACTACATATCTGGTACCTGAATTGTAGTACAATAGACACAAGGCAGTGTGTCTCAGCGAGTGGGCAGCGGAGTGGTTGAACGAGACAGCAGGCTGATGGCGGGGGGGAGGGTCACATTGAGGGGGAAAAACCCCTTACTAAAAATGGATTTTATTTAGGAGGATAACATGATGCATGTAACCGGGTCTTCTAATGAAGTGGACGAACGGCGGACTGTGTGATGGTGGATGAATAAGTTGGCTTATGGTCGGGGGGGGGATTCATATCAGGACGAAAATGGACTGTATAATGGATTTATTTCTTAGCAACAGCATGCTACAAACAGCAGAGGACTAAACTTTGGCACTGGATCTGACCGGCACTTCGGCATAACCACTAGACCACCAGGTATCTGAAACGTTTTACTGTACTAGTGATTGCACTGTCTTTGACTGTACAAGCTGTCAGATTAAATGTGAATTTCTACAAGTTTCAAGAGGCAAAATCAAAAAAACAATGGCTTAGCATGTGTATTGATCAAAATAATACACGTTAAGTCATGGTTTTGTTCACTTTTGTGAGAGAATGCTAAAAGAAGGGACATAAACAGAGCTTGTTGACACTAGAGTGCAATATAGCTGACTGCATTGGCTCCCATGACATCACACAGCACCTCCGGTGGCCATTTTATGGAGCTCACAGAGCGGGAGTTTTGAAATGGAAAGGCTGATGTTTACATTTTTCCAAATGCTACAAAACTGCATTTATGTTACTTCCATAAATGCGTTTTAGCACCAATGTAAACAGCAGCTCTTCCTTTACCTTTCTATCAAGCCAAATTCTTTTAATTGTTTATTGTGAAAATGGGGTTTAGTTGTCTTTTAAGCAATAACGTTCAGTGAGTTGGAGTATACAAAGCAATAACCGGCTTCTGTGGATGATTAAATGCAAGGCGAAGCCGAGGCGTTTAATACCTACAGAAGCCGGTTATTGCGAGTATACTCCAACTCACTGAATGTTATTACTATTATATGAGTTGGAGCGTGTTTAAATAAAATTGTTTTAATGTTTGTGCAGTACAGCATGACCGGCAAAAAAGAGGGCAAAGAGGAACGTCAGTCGCACGTACTGAGTTACTCTCTCCTGTACTCTCTCCTCTCTCTCGCCATCGCTGTCGTTACATTTCCCCTTCTAGAGTTAATGCGAGTCAGCACGAGTGGCCGTTGGGGTCTGTCTGCCAGGAACTGAGAGAGAGAAGGTTTCAAGAGAGACCGCCAGCCATCAAGTACTCTTTTGTGCCAGGCTGTAAGGATTCTGTGGGAGTATTCTGGTAGGGAGGTGAGTGTAAGCTGGTTGGCCATCCGGGGACTGTCAGGAGAACTGAGTGCAGCTGCAGCCTTGTTGTCCATGGCAGTAGAGGGAGCAAGTAAAAAGGGGGTGTCATGGTCAGGATGTCTTACAGAAAAAGGAAAAAAAAGAGTACTGGATTGGATGGGGCACGTAAAAACGAATGGGAGCGGGAACCGGCATGGATAAGGGTCAGTTTAACACTATAGAAGCTGGTTACGTGGATGGCTATTATGACACCCTTTTTTATTTTTTTTCCTTTGAAGTCAGACGGGTGATTAACCGACTCTGGGCATGGCTAGTGCTTCATTAACTGACTGTGGGTGGGGTTTAGGTGAATAACCGACTGGGGGCTTTGTTTTGCAGTTTGTGGTAGAATAACTGACAGTATTTCTTTATTGTGATTGGCTAAAACGATATACCTCTTTTATAATGGTGAATATATCTGTATCCCACAGCTAGCTGCTAGACCCTAACGAAGGTCCTGTCCACATGAGGGTATAAGTAACATGTGACAATCTGGTTCAGTTAGTAGTACACTTACATTTGGGTCAGAAGGACACGAATTCACATGCAGTATTAAAACCCTAGGCTTGCACCCAGTGTTGAACTCAAATAAGTATGTAGGGTTTATTTGCTGCACTATTTGAATAAGTTGGTGCATGTATTTATTTTTGTTCATTTTATTAAGAGAAGGCCATTGAGCAAACCTCATTTCCAATGGTGTCTCAAAATTACTTTATGCAATAATGTAAACATTACAGGATAGTCAAACACAGTACAATAAATATGTATGAAATAACAAGAGATATTAGTAAATCTGTAGATAAAAAAAGATTGATGGATAATTCAAATGATGTATACATAATAAAGCAAGCTCTTTCTTGTTCTCCTTTTGTGGTTGACTGAATGGAAGCTAAAGATCCCATAGTCATAGAATTATTCGAAGAATATGGATTAATCTCAGAATCGTGGACCAGGTTTGTGTCTGCGTAAAGCATGTTCTATTGCAGTTGTGTATCACTGTTTTATGGCACATTGCTATGCATATACATAATGGCTGTTGCATTTGTCTACATACAGTAGTTCCTTCCTGACCAGTAGTGTTTCAAACACCTTAGTTTGTAAAGTACTTCGGGATACACTGTTCTGCTCTGTATCATACTGCCAGCCATGGTATCTAGTAACAAAACATGGGCTGTAGTGCTTTAAGAAGGGGTTGGAGCATTCTGATTGATTCTGAGAATTTTAAATGTAACGGAAAATTGTTGGTCAACTGAATTACAGTAGACCAGGGGAATGTTGTTTTCAGCAAGACTGTGACATAGTCATGATGGGAATGTACATTGTGATGACAGAGAATTCAGTATTTTCTTCCTTGTGCTCACAGCCTTCTGTCGTGTTCTCCCACTTGTAGTTGGAGGAAGGACCAATGTAAATAAATAACCCCCAACCTGTCACCATCCCTGGAAACCAGTATTTTCTCCTTTCCTCCAGGGGCTATAGAGTTGATTAGTATGAGCGTTGGAAAACTAGGGTCTCTCCTTAAAACACACTTTTTCAGGCTGTAGATCTGTATTCTGTTACCGCTTTTCATAGGTTCTTATGCTAGGAGCAGACCTTTAATTTAGATGTTCTAAGAGATCCCATTGACCCCAAATCTTTCACTATATCCCTACCTGCTGTGGTTTAGAACCAGTTCTAGAATATTGTGTCGGCATCGGATGGCCATATTTTCTCAGCTGCCAGAGTTCTGCACCACCTGCCACGATTCCACTAGTACATATCTGTCATGGAACAATCGGACAAGAGCAATGGGTCAGGCGGACGGGCCAGAACAAAGTTCTAGAATGCTAGAGGGTGACAATAGTAGCAGTCAATAGAACAGTTTTTTTCATTTTCTGGGAAAAGTCACACTGCTTGCACTTCTGTGCAAATCCCAGACCAGTCTTCATTCAGTTCATCAGCCTCCTCTGTTCATCCAAGGGCTGCATTTGCAGATTGGTGCCAAAAAGGAGCAACTATAGACGTGGAATGGTCCAGACAGAAAGTTTGAATGTAATTACCATGATTGTGTGTGGGGAAGCTGGTGAGACCTTGATGGCTGACGCCAAACAAAGATAAATAAGCTGGACTGTATAACTGGTCACAGGTAGTTAAAATAATTTTACATTCAATACGGTGATGAACCATTAAAACTCCAACGTGCTTGGGGTGAGATAACACTTCTCTGTAACACAGAGAATTGTTGGCTGTGACAAACAATTGACTTTTACCATCTTCGTAACATCTCCCGGGTAAAAGCCTTGATCCCACCTGAAGACCTACCTTCACTGGTGCTTGTCTTTCGTGACCTCCAGGCACCACTGCTGTGTCCTATGACACCTGCAGCTAGTGCAGAATACAGCGGCCAGGTTACTGACTGACCACTTGAGAAATGTAACGTGACTCCAGTCCTGTGTGATCTGCACTGGCTGTCAGTGAAGTGGCGACTCTCTTTCAAGGCAGGTCTGCTGACCTATAAAGGCCTACATGGAATGGACTTGGGTTATCTGAGTGAGCTCCTGTCTCCATACTGTCCAGCTTGCCCTCTCCACTCCTCCAAGGGATGCCTCCTAGTGGGTCCCAGGGCCAGGCTGAAGACATCAGGTGACTGCACATTTTGGGACAATTGGGTACTACAGCTCGTAGAACATGGCCTCACTCTGGGACACTTAGAGTGGACCCTGAGAATCCCCTGGGCAGCTTCTTTTACCCTCCAAAGCTCATGTGCATCTTGTCTGGGAGGAGATTCAGGCCCTTTTACAAAAACGAACCATAGAGCCTGTCCCTCTGGCTTAGTGGGACGGGGTTCTACTCCCACTTCTTCCTGGTCTCCAAGAAGACTGGGATCTCCGGCCCATCCTGGACCTGAGGGAACTGAATCTGTTCGTAGAGTACAAATGCTTCAGGATGGTCACCCTTAAAGGTCTGCTGCCCCTCCTGCACTGGGGAAGACTGGCTCTCCTCTTTGGATAGGCAGGATGCATATCTGCATATCAAAATTTTCCCTTCTCACTGGCACTTCCTCCGCTTCCATTTCCAGTTCCAATCCTTCCCTTTTGGCCTATCCTCAGCCCCCAGGGTTTTCACCAAGTGCCTGGCAGTGGTGGCAGCTGCCTTGAGGTGGCAGGGCTTTTACGTGTTTCTTTACCTGGATGACTGGCTCCTAGAGGCCCCATTCCAGGAATGCCTTTTCCAGATTCTGAATCATAGTTTCAACCTTTTCTAGGCCTTGGGTATCGCCATCAACAGGCCAAAATCCTGCCTGACTCACTGCCAGCGCCTCCTATGTATAGAGGTGATCCAGGGCATGGCCTTCTTGCCCATGGACAGAGTGGAGCGCCTGATGGACCAGGCCCACCCTGGTCTCTGCCAGCGGACAGGTCCCAGCCAGGGCATTACTGCACCTCCTGGGCCACATGGCAGTGGCCATTACCATGGTCCCTCACCTGGCTGCACATGAGAATACCTCAGTGGACACTAAGGGTCCAGCGGGACCAATGCACAGATGACCTCGACCAGCTGGTCATGGTCTCCAAGCCAGTCAAGAGGATCCTGTCATGGTGGCAGGAGCCGGACAACCTGTTTCGGGGTGTTCCTTTTGCTGTCTCTGCCCCTTGTCAGATCCTTACAGCAGATGCCTTGGGTCTAGGCTGGGGAGCTCACTTGGGTGCTCACCAGACTCTGAGCACCTGGACAGACATAGAACAGGGACTCCTATCAATATGCTGGAGATGCGAGCGGTTCTGTATGTTCTGCAGGCCTTCCAGACTCCTCTCTTTCATGGTCTGCTCTTAGTTCAGATGGACAACATCTGCGTAGTTTATTATGTGAACAAGAAGGGGGGGGACACACTCCTACCCCTTGTGCAGGGAGGTGATAAGGGTCTGGTATTGGGCCATCAAGCATGGTCTGGAGCTCTCTGCTGTCCATGTTCCAGGTGTCCAAAATGTCATGGCAGACAGTCTAAGCCACCCCCAGTCCAGGGTTTATGAGTGAGAACTTCTGACCCCGGTAGTCAGAGACCTATTCGACAGATGGGGCCACCCAGAGTTGGTCTTTTTTGCTTCCCACTCAATGCAAAACTGCCACTTTTTTGCTCGTTCGATCCCGGGTCTCGAGTTTTCTGGTGAGATGCATTGTCTGTCTCTTGGAAGGGGATGTTTCTGTACGCCTTCCCTCCCTTCGTGCTCCTTCAGTGTGTGCTGCTCAAATTTCAGAAGGAGGGGGAGGAGATGATCCTCATACCTTCCTTCTGGCCTCTTCAAATCTGGTTCCCCTTGGTACAACAGCTGGTGGTGGACCTCCGGTTCCCTTGCTCCTGTGCACCAGCTTGCTCTCCCAGGAGCAGGGAACCCTGGTCCATCCAGACCTCAAGTCTGCATCTCCATGCATGGCTCCTAAGGACATAACCATCGCCCAGTTTGGGGTATCTTTAAGGGTCACAGATGTCCTGGTGGCTGCCAGGAAGCCCTCCAACAGGGCTACCTGCACTATAAAATGAAAGTGCTTTGCTCTTTGTGCCACTTTACACCATTTAGACCCTTTCACCTGCCGGGTGGACCAGGAGTTGGAGTATCTTCTCTCTCTCTCTCTCTCTTTCTCTTTCTGACTCGAGATTGAGGTATTCCTCCATTAAGGTACATCTTTCTGCCATCTCTGCATACCTTGTACCTGTCGAGGACAGAGCTGTGGCTCAGCCTGATGTGTCTTGCACCTTCCTGCGGGGCCTTTTTCATCTGAAACCTCCCAGTCTGGACCAGTCCCTCCTTGGAACCTCAGTTTTGTGTTGGAGAAACTCGCATTACCACCCTTTGAACCATCTGCGAGTTGCTAGCTGCGCTTCCTGTCTTGGAAAGCGCTCTTTTTAATTGCTGTAACTTCTGCTTGAAGGATTTCCAAGTTTCAGGATCTCATGCATAAGGAGCCTTATTTGGTTTTTCACAAAGGCAGGGTGTCTTTGCGTACCAGTCCTACGTTTCTTCCCAAGGTGGTGTTGGAGTTTACTTTGAGTCTATCCATCCATCTTCCTGTTTATTTTCCACGGTATTCTAATGGGGGGGGGTTAGGCTTTGCTTCATACTTTGGATGTACATTGAATCTTAAGATACCATACACACTGGACTAAGATTTTGAGAAAGTCTGATCAGTTGTTTGTTTCGTTTACCCCTAGGAGAAAGGGTACTCCGGTGTCCAAACAGTGTTCATCTTAAGTGATTAGCCATTTACTTTATTTATTGTTACTGAAAGTGTGGTAAGGAACTTTTGGGAGTGGTTAAGGGTCATTCCACCAGGAGTATGGCCACTTCTATGGCTTGCTTCAGAAATGTGTCCGCTGCAGACATATGTGCAGCCGCCACTTGGATCTCTGTCCATACTTTCACCAAGCATTGCTGCCTGGACATTGCTTCTAGGCGTAGGGCCAGCTTCAGCTTAACCGTACTGCAGGGCTTCCTCTCTCAGGCCATCGACTGCTGTCTTTCCTCCTCCTGGTGCTGCTTCCTCTATACTGCCAGAACTGCTTGGGACTCGATCCTGCTGGTGTTGGCTTGCTGCAACAGCCTCCCTTGAAGTAAGATGGTACAGTTCTGTAAAAACTATCATAACAGTAGATCTTTGAGAGGAGCTCTTGCAGCAGGCCATGATTTTCCCTCCCTCCATCCCCCTGCTCTCTGTCTGTCTTCCTTGACTGTTTCCTCTTCCATGCAAGTGATCACCAAACAGGAAAATGATTTGGGAGTAATTATATCTGATGACCGAATGGTGGCCAAACAATGTGCGAAGGCTGTGGGGAGAGCCAGTGGGATGCTGGGGTACATAGGGACAGGTATCACCAGCAGAAGGAAGGAGGTGGTGATGCCACGGTACAGATCATTAGTGAGGCCTGATTTGGAAGATTGTGTCCAGTTCTGGAGGCCACATCTCCATAAGGACATAGACAGGGTGGAGGCAGTTCAAAGAAGGGCAACAATGATGGTGCAGGGCCTGCACCAAAAGTCATATGAGGAGAGACTGGGAGATCTCAATATGTATACCCTGGAGGAGAGAAGAGACGGAGGAGATACGATAGAAACCTACAGATGTCTAAAAGGCATAAATAGGGTTCCAGAGGGTACCATCTTTCAGAAAAGGAGATGTCCAGAAATGAGGGGGAATGACATGAGTTTGGAAGGGGGTAGACTAAGAGGCAGCGTGAGGAAGTATTTCTTCACATAAAGGGTGGTGAATGCATGGAATAGACTCCCAGTGGAGGTGGTGGGGGCAAACACAGTGGGGGGATTCAAGCATGCATGGGACAAGTATAGGGGAACCCTAGTATTGGGAACGAGGAGGTAAAGCCGGAGACAAAGTAGGGTCTGTGACTTTTACAGGAGGCAGGGAAAATGGGCAGACTGGATGGGCCTAGTGGTCCTTATCTGCCGTCAATTTCTAAGTTTCTATGAGTCTTCTGCTCCCTCTTCCTTTTTTGGCTCTTGGGAAACCTCCATGGTTCCTTATTCCATTGCCTGCTTCGGGTCTCCAGCGGGAGAACTGAGGACGGTGTGGGGGACTGCCTGCCTTTATAGGACAGGCCAGCATCAGTGGGGTGACATCGGCGGTGGGCAGTCCCTCATGGTACACTGCTAGCTTGAAAGTTTCTTTGTGGTCCTGGGGCCTGATGACTTTGTCCTACCGGTGTTGGCCTGCTGCAAGAGCTCCTCTTGAAGATCTACTGTTACAGTAAGTTATTACGTAACTGTACTTTCTGCAGTCCCCAACTAGTTGTCATCTGGGGACTAGTCAGTGTTGGAATTGTATTTCATAAGTTTTAGGAGCATAATGGTGCTATCCTTAACCCAACCCTCCCTCCCATTATAAGTAAAGTATATTGGTGCATGACCTTTTTTTTTTTTTTTTAATTTTTTGTTAGTTGTTTAACCAGGACTAGCACACTAAGCTGAAAGCTTTTTTACAGGTGCGACCTGGGAGCACAGGGAAGTTAAGTGACTTGCTCAGGGTCACACAGTCTGCAAGTGGAAGCTGTGGGATTCAAACACAGGTCTGGTCTGCTGGATGTCACCAGATTTGCAGCTGAGAGCCTTAAACCACTGCACTATACTGCCTCCCCACAGTACCTACCAGAGCTTAGCTCAGAACTAGGGAAGCTGGCCATCCCCTTAATATTCCATAATCCCAGCACCGCAGTGGGTCTGCCGTATTTAATAATTAATTTGTAAATCACCCTAGGTGTGGTAGTAGCTGTCTGTAATGCCACAACATCAAGTGTCTGATGGTGATTATAAAATGTTTAGCACAGAGTCTGATTTTGAATAAATGTTCTAATTAGTTTAATATATTAAACATTTTAAACTGTTGCAACTGGTGGTCACTAGCAGCGTTATGACATCACAAATGTAATCTTCTTTGGGGGTATCTCAGTCTTCAGGTCACAGTGTAGGAACTTCACGGTTGGTGAAGCAGGATCCACACGGAAGATTTTCCAGCAGTACAACTGGGGTTGCCCACGCCGATGTCACCTGCTGACGTCATCAACCCTATAAAGGTGTGAGTGGCCCTACTCCTCCTTCTCAGTTCTTTCCTGCTGTTGATGCCGATTGCATAGGTCTCCACAGAAGCTCTGTCGCAATTCGTATAATTTTTGCTTACACTTTTTCCTTTTTCCGTAGCTTTTAGAATCTCTATTTTTATGAGATTCCTTTACCTCGTTTATGTCAAGAGTTACTCTTTCCACATCTCTCTTCCGTTGCTGCCGCTGTGGAAAGAAGATTGCTTCTTCAGACGACCATTACCTCTGTGTGTGCTGCCTTGGGCCAGGCCACGATATCTCTGACTGCGAGCTGTGCCACAAATTCAGTCTTACATCCCCCAGGCGAAGATAAAAGGCTGTGAAGAAATTCCTTATGGAACAACAGGTAGCCAGTTCTGGGCAGGGGTCCTCTGGGGTCCCACCTTTCCAGTCACTGGTGGGTTTGTCGAGCTCCCAGGCCTCGAAGGTCCGAGACGAATCCTTGGGGGGGTGGGGAAAGTCATAAAAAGGACTCTCCCCGTTGGCGTTTCCACTCCCCGATGGCGGCTTCTTCCTCATCTGGGGGTGCTCTGTTGGTGCAGCCACACCGACGTCCTCTGCTGTCCAGGCCTCTTCTTCACCCAGGCCCCTACCAACAATTCCTCCTCTCATTTCTCAGAGGTTGTCATTGGCCCTCGGGTCATTGGCCCCTTGGTCATCGATGTCAGTCCCTCCATCGCGGCCTGATACTTCTCCATCAGCTGTCAGGGCCCTTGGACTCTCAAGACCCGACGGATGCTTTGCCACACCCTGTGCCGGTGATGACTCCGCTGATGAGCCATCCTTATCCTGCCATCGACCTCCACTGTATTTTAACCTGGACCATTACATCCCTGGTGCACCAATTGGACTCCTACAGACCTGGGTTCCCCGTGCCGTCAACCACCCCGTCGTTGATGCCACTTCGGCCTTCATGGACTGTACCCCGCAGGACGCCGTGAGTCCCTCACTTGTTGGACCTCAAGTTGGAGCAGGTCGACGTAGAAGAGGAGTACCACCCTGACCTTATTCTCCCTGAGGAAGAAGAGGAGGAGGAACCTCCTTCCTCTGACAGGTCTACTGCTTCTTCAGTGAGCGAGGACCTGTCAAACATACTCCCAGGTCCCCTCCCGAGGATACCACCTTCTTCAATGTTATGAAGCAGCTGTCCTCAGCTATGGGCTTCCATACTGAGGAAGAGGATGCCACCAGGAGAGATCTGGTGGACCCCAGAATCTCCCCTCCAAGGTCATTCCTCCAGTCCTACCAGCTCTGAAGAATGCCACCACTGCCGCTTGACACCGCCCAGACATGGTTCCTGCCATGGCTCTTGGGGAAGATAAACTCTGTCATGCCCCCCCCAGGGCTTGCCTTAATATGCTGCCCAACCTGAGGCTGACTCAGTGGTCATCAAGGTGGCTCATGACAGATCCAAGGTGCCCAAGCATCTTAGTTCCCTCCCCCGATAGGGAATCTATACGGATCGACCTTTGGGGTAAAAGGGTATATGCCTCCTTCACCGTGGGACTTTGGATTGCTAATTACTTATCCCGTATGGTCAAGTACCAGAACACCATCTGGAGGAAGGGCAAAGAAGCTGCTCAATCCTCCCCAAGGGTCCCCAGAAACAGGAGGTTCTCAAGTCCTTGCAGGCCGCCGAAGATATTAGTAAACACCTCCTCAGTCAGGGCTTCTCCCTGACTCCTTGCTGGATCCCCCTATTCTGGTCCCTGACCAAGAGGTGGTGGTTAGAGGTTGGTTCTCCCTCCATCCCAACCAATGGAGAACCATCACTTCAGATGCCTAGATCCTTCAGATTGTAGAAAGGGGTCACACTCTGGAGCTCGTAGAGCAGTCCCCAGAGACTCCTCCATTACCCTCCACCTACCCTCCGGCCCATGCAGTGATTCTTTGGGAGGAAGAGTAGTCCCTTCTGCGAAAGAGGGCCATCGAGCCAGTGCCCAAATGAACCAGAGATCTGAGGCCTATCCTAGATCTCAAAGATTTCAACCTTTGTATCCAGTACAAAAAGTTCCGCATGGTCACTCTTCCAGGTCTGCTGCCCCTGCTCAGGCAGGGCAACTGGCTGTGCTCCCTAGATATGCAGGATGCCTACCTGCATATCTTGGTTTGTCTTCTGCACAGGAGGTTTCTCCGGTTTCTTTTTCAGGGTAAACATTACCAGTTCAGAGTCTTGCCCTTTGGCTTATCCTTTGTGCTGCAGGTCTTTACATAATACTTAGTGACAGTAGCTGCTGCCCTTCAGCAGGAGGGCCTATACGTCTTCCCCTACCTGGACAACTGGTTTCTCAAAGCTTCATCCCGAGACCAGCTCCTCGGGACCCTGTAGAGGACCCTCCAGCTCTTTCGCTCCCTGGGCATCGCTGTCAGCCTGCCCGAGTCCATCTTGGTTCCATCCAGGAGGCTACAGTGCATAGGGGTAGTCCTGGATTCAGTGCAGGGTAGTGCCTTCCTGCCTCAGGACAGGGTGGAGTGTCTCATTTCCCAGGCTCAGGAGGTGGCCCAGAGACATTATGTTTCCACAAGGGTATATTTGAGGCTACCAAGCCTCATGGCTGCAGCCATTGCCATGGTCCCCTTGGCCAGACTGCACATGTAGGTGCTCCAGTGGACCCTCCGTGTGCAGTGGAATCAGTGTATGGATGACCTGGAGCAACGAGTGCTGGTGTCTTCGCCGGTCCTCAAGGTGCTCCAGTGGTGGATGGAGCCCCACCACCTCTTAAGAGAGGTCCCATTCCTGATCTCCTCTCCCAAGCAGATTATCACTACAGATGCCTCTGGCTTGGGATGGGGTGCGCACCTAGGTCACTTTCAGACTCGGGTCATGGTCTTCACTCGAGACATCTCTCCACATAAACATCCTTGAGTTGTGGGCAGTCCTGTAAGCTGTGCAGGCTTTAGTTGTTAATTCAGTCAGACAATCTCAGTGTTGTCTACTACATCAACAAGCTGGGTGCATGCATTTGTACCCACTGTGCCGGGAGGCCATGAGAGTCTGGTACTGGGCACTGAACCGCAGCCTGGACCTCTTGGCAGTCCGTGTTCTGGGCATGCTGAACACCCTGGCAGACAGCCTCAGCCTGACTCAGTCCAGGATGCATGAATGGGAACTTCTGTCATCCTTTGCAGAAGATCTGTTCGACAGATGGGGTTGTCCAGAGTTGGACCTTTTTGCGTCCCCACTCAGAGCAAAACTGCCCAGTTTTTGCTTGCTAGATCCAAGGCCTGGAGTTTTCTTGTGAGACGTGTTGTCCCTCTCCTGGAGCGGAAGGTTCCTGTACACCTTCCCTCCTTTTACTCTGATTCAGAGGGTGCTAATCAAGCTTCAGATGGAGGGGGGCCAGCATGATCCTGGTAGCACCATTCTGGCCACAGGAGATATGATTTCCATTACTATAACAGTTAGCAATGGATTCTCCAGTGCCACTGCCCCCTCTGCAGGGATCTGCTGACACAGTCTCAGGGGTTTGTGGTTCATCTGAACCTCTGGTCCCCTTCGTCTGCATTTCTGGCTCATGAGTACATAGCCATTGCACGGTTTGGGACTCTCAAAAGGTGGCGGGAGACCTAGTGGTGGCCCAGAGGTCATCCACTTAGGGCCACGTATGCCATGAAGTGGAACTGGTTTACCATCTGGGCTGCCAAACACTATGTGAACTCTTTTACCTGTCCGGTAAGCCAGATTCTGGACTACCTGATTTCCCTGTCACAATCAGGCCTCCAGTATTCCTCCCTGAAGGTGCACCTTTCGGCTGTCTCTGCCTTTCACGAGCCTGTGGATGGTTGTACCGTGGCTCAGCTGGATGTGTTTCATACCTTTCTTAGGGACATCCTGCATCTAAAACCTAAAATCTGTTCTCCTGTCCCAGCATGGGATTTAAATTTTGTTTTTGGTCGCCATTACTTCATTATTTATTTATTTTAACTTTATCTTACTCCGGTCACTGGTATCTTGAGCATCTCTCCAGCGTGGACTCACTCGGCGTTGTCTCTACCACTCGCCATGCCCTTCCCCCGACCAAGGAATCGGTTGCTGGGTCCTCCCCTTCCACAACCCCGAATGGGAGAGGCAGGACCATGGGGAGTCATGTTGGGATTAGGGCAGGCATTAGGTTGGGCTCAGCCACTCAAGCCCCACCACCGCCTCCCAAGGCACCGGGGTTTTCCACCTTGGATTACGCCCTCCTGGGTGTGGACATGCAATAACGTTGGCGCTGAGGGGAGACCCTTAGCTGACGTCACTGTCACCTCGACCCCTGAAAGCAGCATGATACTGTGGTTCCTCTGGTCTCCACTGGGGGCCACTACAGAGCGGTGTGTAACTGAAACCCACCCCAGGAGAGGAGCTCAATCCCCGCTTCCCCCGCTGACCCGAGTCCGCTCCTAAACCCAGGTCGCCAGTATGGTGCGAGGTGTGGCGTCCAGCGCCTCAACCCACAGCGCCACCGGGCTAGTCCGTTTGCCATTACTTCTACACAAAGAATTTCCACGCTTCAGGCTCTCTGGTGTGAGGAGCCTTATCTGATTTTTCACAAAGACAGGGTGTCTTTGCACACAAATCTTAAGTTTTTTCCTAAGGTGGGGTCTGAGTGTACTCTGAACCAATCCATCCCCCTTCCGGTGCATTTTCCAGAGCATGCTAGTCCAGGGGAAGCACTGCTTCATACTTTAGATGTGTACAGAATTCTGAAATATTATCTGCTCCAAACTAAGGACTGCAGAAAGTCAAAGCAGATTTTTGGTTCTTTTGCCCCAGGAAGAGAGGGTGTTAAAGTAAATGGTTTGCCCATTGTATTGTGTTCTGCTACAACAAGCATGGCAAGGGATTGCCAGGGATGGTAAAAGCTCAATCCACAAGAGGCATGGCTACCTCTGTGGCCTGTTTCAAGTGGGTCTCAGCCGCTGACATTTGCGCTGCTGCCACCTGGAGTATTGTCCATACGTTTACCAAACATTACAGTCTGGACATTGCTTCTACAGCCTGAGCAGGCTTTGGCTGGGCTGTTCTTCAGGGTCTTCTGTCCTAGGCCTCAGTCTGCCTACCACCCAGACTGTTCTGCTGCACCTGTAACTGCTTGGAACTCGTTCCTATTGTGTGACCTGATGACTGAGATACCCCCAAAGAAGATAGAACAGTTACGTAAGAACTTACCATGACAGTAGATCTTCGAGGGGATCTCAGTCATCAGGCCTGCCTTTCCTCCCACCATCCCTCTGTTTAGGGTTCTAGTCTCAGACTGGCTATCTGATGTATCCAGCCTTTTATTCAGGCCTGGGCACCTCTCTCTCTCTCTCTCTCCTCAGTCCCCTATGGCACAAGTTTACTCCCTTAGTCTCCAGGTGAAAGAACTGAGGAGGGAGCGGGTCTGCTCATGCCTTATAGGGTTGGTAACATCAGCAGGCAATGTTGGTGTGGGTGGCCGCAGTTGTACTGCTGGAAAATCTTCCGTGTGGATCCTGCTTCAGTGACGGTGAAGTTCCTACGATGTGACCTGATGACTGTGATCCCCACGAAGATCTACTGTTACATTAAGTTCTACGTTACTTCTTTATGAGTAAACGTTGGAGCAGTTCAACATTTCTTCATAACTTAGTTTTTTTTTTTTTCATTTGACTCAAATTTTCCAAATAGTCTTGTTATGACCCGCCTCCTCCTGAACACCCCAAGTGTCATTTGCAGAATAGTGGGCAAACATCATTTTTGCGCACAAGTATAGCTCAGTTTAGCCTTGGAAAATGACACCTTCATTAGATAAGTGCCACAAAAAATGGCTATTTGATTGCATACCATCACTGATGGGTAGTGCACTACAGCACCAGTGATCTGGGTTCAGAATGAGCCTGAGTTGTAGGACCAGTCGGGAAAACTGAGCATCCCAGCGGATGCAGCCTCCATAGGGGGAGGGGGCTGTCACATCACCCATTACTGCTGCCTGTGGATGCACAGGCAGCAGAACGGGACTGGCAGTGTGGGGAGGGGAGGACGCCATGAGGTGCTTGGGCTGAGACGTGTGCCAGCACATCTACAGCCCGGACTTCCATCCTTCGTGCTGGCATTGTTTAGTGCATTTAGTATTGTTGATATTGTTTAGTGCATTTAGTATTGTTGATATTGTCTGATGTATGTTAGCAATTTGTAACTTTGTAACTTATTATTTTATAAATCGATGTGAATGATTGTGTTGTGTTGTATTGTCTTGTATGTGTTAGTAACTTGTAACCTTTTATAGACCACAGGAATTTGTTGTAAATGGGGCTTCTTTCCCTAATAAAAGATCCTGTATAAAAATAACATTTTTATCAATCAGTCTTCAGGGGTGGGGTTCAGGGAAAACAAGCAAGAAAGAAAAAATAATGTAGAATCCCCCAGTGCCACGCAACTTGATCCCCAACAGCTGCAGGAGGGATGGAAGATGAATGATTGGTGTAACTGCCACCGAGCATTACTGGCACTGGGAGGAAGATATGTTTTTTGGGGAGGAAAGAAAATTTGTGGTTAAAATATTGAAAATGACCAAAGTCACACGCATGTGTTGAAAAATGTTAACATATGTTCATAACTTTTTTTTTTTTTTAATATTTTTGCCCCAGATTATTAATCAGTCTTGTATGTGGAACAGTATCGAAATCTTTGCTGAAGTCAAGGTAGGTGACATCAACTGTTCCCCCTTGGTCCACCACTCTGGTTACCCAGTCAAAGAAATCTATGAGACTAGTTTGACAGGACCTTCCTGTTGTAAACCCACGCTGTCTTGGATCTTGTGCCCCTATGGATTCCAGGTGTTGCACTATCCTTTCCTTAAAGAGGGCCTCCATAATCTTGCCCACTACTGAGGTAAAACTGATTGGTTTGTAGTTACCTGCCTCCTCCCTGCTACCACTGTTGTGGAGCGGGATCACATGAGCCCTTCTCCAGTCTTCTGGGACCTCTCCTGTGCTCAGAGACTCACCAAACAGTTCTGATAATGGCTCTGCTAGTTCCACCCATAGCTCCTTTAGTACCCTGGGATGTATGCCATCAGGTCCCATTGCCTTGTCCACCCTGAGCTTAGCGAGCTCTTGTAGGGCCCTTTCTTTTGTGAAGGGACTAGTGCACACCTCCCTCCCCACTGTGTCCAAGGTGCTGAGCTGTGGGCCCTGCCCTGCCTTCTCCTCAGTAAATACTGAGCAGAAGTATCTATTTAGGATAGATGCTTTTCCTTGGTCCTCCTCCTCACACTCCCCCTTATCCCCTTTGATCTTAGCAATATCCCCTCTGATCTTTCTCCTTTCACTAATGTATCTAGAGAAAGTCTTGTCACCTTCTTTTACTGTTCATGATCCTTGGTTTGGACCTTTGCCTGCCTTACTGCCTTCCCTGCTTTTCTTAGGGAAGTTTGGTATGCCTCCCTATCTTCATCCCGCTGCGTTCCCTTATATTTCCTGAAGGCCAGCCTTTTGGCTCTGACCTTTTCTACTACTGTTTTTGAGAATCAAAGTGGTTTCCTATTTCTTTTGCTCTTGCTTTTCTCTGTGACACAATGGGATGTTGCTTCAAGTATTGCATCCTTAACGCTTGCCCACTTTGCCTGTACCCCCACATCTACATTTCTTCTTGCCAGGGCTAGCTTAACTCTGTTGGCCATCTTATCAAAGTCAGCTCCTCTGAAGTCCCATATTTTTGTCTTGGAATGGGATGATTTAGTTCAAGTGGCCAAATTGAACCATACCATGTGACGGTCACTGGCCCCCAGGTGATCTTCTACCTAGAGATCTGTGATCCTTTTCCCATTAGTACTAGATCTAGGATAGCCCTGTCTCTTGTCGGTTGTTGTACCAGTTGTTTGAGGCCCTCCCCCGCAGGGAATCCACTATGTGTCTAGTTCTGGCAGATGTCCCTGCTGGTATTGACCAATCTGTATCTGGCATGTTGAAGTTTCCCATTATCAGAACCTCCCCTTTAGCTGTCATGTTTTGTATATCTTCTAACAGTAATGTGTCCTTATCCTCACCCTGGTCTGGAGGCCTGTAGACAACCCCAGTTTGTATGGCTGTTCTGTTTCCAGCGTGACCCACAGTTCTTCTGGCTCCTTATGTGTATTCTGAATGTCTGTAGCTTTAATATTTTCATTGACATTAAGGGCCACTCCACCCCACCCTGCTTTTTGCATCTCGGTCTCTTCTGAACAGGACATAGCCAGGTACTGAAATCTCCCAAGTGTGGTTACTGGCGAACCATGTCTCGCTAATGGCTACTGTGTCCAGTTTAGCCTCTGTCATTGTTGCCTACAGGTCTGGGATCTTGTTTTCCTGACTGCGAGCATTTGGGTACATGATTTTCCATTGGCCAGATTTCGGTGTGTTAGTTGTTGGGCGATGTCCGTTGTTTCCTCTGTGTGTCGTATGGGAAGCCGGACCTTTTTCCTTAACTGGTGATGCAAATTAACTACAAACATGCTGAACTCCTGTTTGATCACTATCTGATGGGTGTTCTTCCCATTCAATGTATCGGATGCTGCACCCTTCTCCCCATTTGCTAGTTTAAATATTCTGCAAAGACATCAAACTTCTGCCCCAATGCACTGACTCCCTCCTTAGTCAGATACAGTCCATCGAATTTAAAGAACTCTCTCTCCCAAAACTGCTGCCAGTTACCTACAAATTTGTGTCCTTTTTCTTGGCACCAGCCCTTGAGCCACATATTTAGCTCCCCTATCTCCCCTTCTCTGACCTTCCATCCATCTACCCCCCTCTCCCAGGTTGGCAGGATCTCAGAGAAAGAGATGCCGGATAAAATGGATGACAGTTTGTCACCCAGCCCGGTCAGGTGTTCCTTGGTCTCCACAACTGACCGGCTGGTGAGATCATTAGTCCCTAAGTATACCAGAACGTCAATGTTTTCTCTTGCTTCCTGCATGATTTTAGAAATGTGGTCAGTGTCTCTCCACGCTGATATACCTGGAGGACATCTAACCATTACCCCTGGCTGGAGGTAGGTGTCAACTTCCCGAATCATGGAGTCTCCTATGATCAGAAGTGTTTTGGATTTCCTTTTTTGCTTTTTTTTGTTTTGGTCCCTGTTTTGGGTGAGTTTTGTTCTAGCGCCTGTGCTGCAGTGTCCTGCTTTGTAGTGTCCTCTGCCCCTTTGTTTGATTTCAGAGATAGAGGCAGATACCTGTTCGTAGTTTTTATATGGTTCGTGGAGGTGATACGGTGGAGAGCACTGAGTGATGGGGCACCCGATTTGCCCCTCCTAACCACCTGCCAACCTCCCAGACCAACTACCCTCTGCGGTCGAGGTCCTTCTGTTGGAAGTTGGGGAAATGGCGATTGGTTCTTATAATATATTTCCTCCTGAATATGAAAATTGAGGTGTGCAATCTCTGCCCATGCTGCCTGGAGCTGAGCCCTTAGATCTCCAATGGTCCAGCATATAGGACAGTGTCCTATATCCTGTATAACTGCCCTTTTGAAAAGTGTCCCGCAGTACCTGCAGTTAGTAATATCCATTCCAGATGAGTTGCTGGGTTTATAACCTGGTCAGAGTAGTTAGAAGGAGGAAAATGAAAGCAAAAGTTTGATTTTGTTTTGTTTGTTTTTGTATACAAGTTATAGTACTCAGACCCATGTAAATGCGATCACTGTGTGGATACCCCTCTGATCTTCTCCTTCCTGCTTTGCTACAGGAAATGTCACGACTGTGCTACCCTATAAAAGGAGTGTAGCGTGGGGTGGTTGGGGATGGGGGTGGGTGGCTGAGCCCTTCCCCTGCCAAAAAGAACCACGGATGAAAGAAACAAAGAGGTAAGAGCAGAAACAATCAACCAACAACAAAAGCCGTAGCCCTGAAAGCTTAGCCTAATAATAGATAAAACTGTAAAACCTGTAATAATTTCACAGAAGATATACCCTGTAAAAAACACTTTGCTACAGAGAAAAATAAAGCAGTAACAGAAGATATACCTTGCAAAAAAAACAATTTGAATCGAGAAGATAACAGCAGTAATCTGTAAGCATAAACCTATAGGCACACCCTGTAATAATGCAGCAGAAAGTATACCCTGCAACAACAATTTTAATCAGAGAAAAATAAAGCAGTAAAATGTTTGCAACAAACAGTAACAACCCCTGTGAGTACAAAAGAAAATAACAACACACAGTAGATCTGCCTATCCAAAAGAAGCCTTAATCATTTTCCTTGCTCTGATAAGGTTCCTTGCTCTGTCCTTACAAGCAACCTAGAAGAAAAGAGCTTGGGTGGAGCTAGGTGCCTTTGCAGTGGACCAACATTTACACACCTGTCAAAATCCACGTATCGTACCAGCATGTTCACATTGCACAACCACAAGAGTGAACATAAAAACAGGACAATGCAACGGAAGACAGTTAAGAAAAAGTATAAATCAAAGTTACATAATTAAGGGGCTGGCAGTATAGCCTTGCGGTTAGAGCAACGAGATGTGAATGAGCTTGGTACATCCAATAGACCTGGGTCTGAGTCCCACAACTTGCACTTGCATACTGTGTGACTCTGAGCAAGTCACTTTGTGCTCCCAGGTTGCCCCTGAAAACAGGCACTTGTGCCTAGTGGGCCTTACCCAGTTACCAAAGACAAAAATAAATAAAAATGAGCACATTTTACTCATGAACCTGTAAAACTTAGTTTCTCACATTCTACTGCCAATTCATATTATGCCCTTTCTTAATATATCTCATCCCTTTAGATATCCATCTGGTTAACTGTAAATATAATATTTGTGCCTATTCAGGAGACTTTACTATTTGCCACTCTCTGTTCTGCATGGCCCCAGTAATCCTAACCCTGATGTCTATCTCTTTCTTTAATTGACTGTTCTCTTCTCTTTCATAAAGTATTTTTCTCTTCCTCTTTCCTTCTTTAGTATAAAAACTGAATAAAGGGGAGCACATTCTGTTTTGTATGACTGTCCTTATTTAGAACATTAGATTTTAGATCAGTGTTAGTGTGTGTATATTTGCCTAATTTACGTTATTGTTTAGAAAACCTATGTAGTTTCTTAGCAGTTTGTGGTTTTCTTAGTTTGGTTATATTTTAAAACCTGTTATTGCTTTATTGTGTCTTTAATATCTTATTGTTTGTTAACTTTTGTTGATTGTAGGTTTATTATCTTATTCAATAAAAAATGTTATTGATAAAAATAACAAGCACATTACTTTCCGCACTCAGAACAGACAGTATTCCTAATGCCAAAAGGAAGCACAAAAGACATTCACATTATTTGGGGCACTGCTTGTAGCCATTTTCTTCAGAAAAAAAGATATAAGAACTGGGTGAATTCCTACCAGCCAGACCTATTTCACATTGTTTTTGAGTCCAGTCTCAATTGGCTGTACAGTTTTCAGCAACTGCCAATCACTTCCAAGTCAGAATATATTATGAGCATAAGAAATGCTGAGCAGTTAAAAGGAAAAAAATAATCAAATATATATATATATATATATATTTTTTTTTTTTTTACGATTGACTGCTTAAAGCTGAAACATTGCTTCTGGCTGTCAAATGGAATTGCCACTGGACAACAACATTTAGTATTACTTTTTTTTTTAATCAGGCTGTGCTAATAAAAAGAGTATATACAAACTTGTTTAATCTCCTGTTGTTGAAGCACATAGGCGACTTAAAAGGTTTGCATAAACCCATTGTTTGAAAACTAAGTCAAGCACGGACTGCAGCTGGGAGCCTAATTTCATTAGATGCTAACTGGAGGGAGATTAATGTAGATTTCTCTTGCTAATTCATTCCAGTTGCTTAGGTCTTATGAAATTCCCAGACCTTGTTAATTACGCTGTAGTTGTGTAGTAATTTTTAACAATATTTCCAGCGCAGAGGCTATTACTGGCGTAACCTTGCCCTTTACCACCAACTCTCAGCAGATTAGGCACTCAGACCCAAGTCCATTCATTTTCCGCCCGAGCCTAATTGCCACCGACTGCTTGCTACAGGTACCTCTCTGGTTCCTTGCCAGTAAAGAATGGGGGCTCTTCAGAGAACAAATAGGAAAAGATTAATTGTTTGCTTTGTTTTATCCCAAGAGGCATGCGGGCCCTTAATCAAGAAAAATAATTCCTCCTTGTGTTGATTTGGCTTATTTGGAGGGAGGATAATTGTATAACAGAACAGTAGGTGCAGAAACATGCATTTTAGAAGAGGCTTTGCTGTTGAGCTGCTTGTCGACACAGATAGAGTGAAACAAATGTAAGAAACCTGTGAAACTGATGAGAATTGGCCACATTTCTCACAGTAAGTAATTTGGCTGCTAGATTTTTGTTAAGACCAATACTGTTAGGTAGTATTGTCATTTGTTTTGTCTCCTCCTTTGGAAATCTAATCAAGCAGACAATAGTAAAAACCACTTTTCCAAATTGTTCTTAATTGCTAGAGCACTGAGTGAGCTAAATGCTGTGATGTTTCCAATTAAAACAGAACCTCCTTTCAGCAAGCACCATTAATTCAGGCTTGCCCGATCTGATAAATAAGCTATCAAATAGTGGAACAGATTAATTGCATTCAATTAATTCTAGGCTTGGTGTAAAGGTCAGAGGAAAGTGATGTTATTATCAAATGCAAGTTTCAGAACAGTAGACTTTTTTTTCCCTTTTTCATGGACACCAGTATTAGGAGTATTATTGCTTATAACACTTTTTAAAGAAAAATGTTAAATAAAAGTCAGATAAAATAAGAGCATGACATCATGTCACTTTTCAGGCAGATTTCGCTAGTGATATCTATTGCTGCTGTGTTCGAGGGAGTCTGTCATAATCTTTTAGGTCTTATCCATAAATGGTGTCAGGAGATAGTCAATTATAGAAGAGGCTGTGGACTCAAAACCCTGTTAACATGTGAGCATGGGTATAGTATAATACCTCCTGCAACAGTCTGAGATTGATCAAAACTGAGGCTGCTGACTGGAACGCACCATTCCTTTACCTTTCAATCCAGGGTAACTAATTGAATAGCTGAATACTTTTTTAAGGAGTCTTGAATGGGAGGTCTGTTACATAATGATGAGGACCACACGGGATGTTCTGTACCACTCTAACAGAAGTAGTGCCCAGATGGGACTCTAAAGCTGCATATTTTCTCTTAAGGGTTGAAGTTTCTGGAGCGATCACCTTATATGAGCACAGGGTAATAGAAGTTTCCTTCCAGCACTGGCACAGTCCCAGCAGAAGCAGCACGTGAACTTCTCAAAGGGTGTACTCCCTGATATCCCAATTATATAATGGAATAATAGGGACTGAATAGTAAGAAGGTGGAATCGGTGACAGAACTGGGATTTATCTATTGTGATATCCAGGACATTGGAAGTTATCCCCTTGTTTCCAAATCGTACAGTAGGACCTTGCAAATTCCACTTGGGATAACTACTGAAAGTAAACAGGAATGTACTTTAATACATCATCCAAAAGACATCACCTCCAACAGTATGGCAACCACTTTCTCTAATAGTACTGTTTACCAGTCAGCAGTGGGAACGATCTAGAGTCGTGATGTGGGACCGGAACCCACAACTTCCAGCTCTGCCAGTGTAACTCATTCGGCAGTCTTGATTAATAATAGGCCAGCATCAATCAATCAATCAAATCTTTATTTATCCAGGCGAACATCGTTGAGCAAGGCTCATTTGCAAGATGGACCTGGTAAGGTCAAGGTTCAATTTACATGAAATATAGCATTCAGAACATTTACAAATATAAGAATACAAAAATGTGAATTATACAACAAATCCCAATAATATGACAATCAGATTATACACCAATTTGTGAAGACAGAAATAAAAACAATAAATCAGATATAGAACACATAATTTGACATGTTAGAAAAAAACAAGGATATAATACATATGTACACGATTCATAGGGTAGCCAGCTCACTAAGATGGGTAATAGGGGGACAAAGGAGGTATTGTGGCTGACAGAGTGGCAGGATTGGTACCCTGCAGTAATGGTCAGGGTAGGGAACCGGTGGGGAGGGGAGGAAGTAGAGTTGGTGCAATAAGAGGATCCAGAGTAGGTATAGGAGGAAGAGGAGAGGGTTAGGCGAGAGGTATGAGCTGGGAGTGTTAGGGAGATCAAGTATTAAGGGTATAGGGAGCTGAAAAGGCACTGGTTAGTGAACTATAGGGTAATTTCACAGTGGGTGCTGGTAAGCTTGTCCTGTCTATCTAAAAATGGAGGGTTAAACTAGTGTTGATGGAAACAGTTACATTTTTCTTTGAAAATCCTAATGTATAGATATTTGAAGGCTGAAATAGATATAAGCTTCTTCACTTTCAATGTCTTCTGCATTGTGTTCCATAGAGTGGATAACACATAGCTAACTGCATATCTACCATGTCGAGAGTGGAATTTAGGCACCTTGAGGGTAATAAGGTTCAGACTTCTTAATGCATAACTATTTGATGTGGCTTGTAGAAAACAGTCAGAGATATATTTTGGAAGCTGCTGCGATATTGCTCTGTAGGTCCATAATATTGCATTTCTATCTCTTCTGGCTTGAAGCGACGTCCATCCCACTGCAGAGTAGAGCAGACAGTGGTGAGTGCTGTAGGTAGGTCTGTGATGAACCTCAAGGCTCTGTGATATAGTGTATCTATCTTGTTCAGACATACAGTAGGGCAGCGACTGTATAAGAAGTCAGCATAATCTAGTACTGAGAGGAAAGTGGCCTGGACCATCTTCTTTTTGAATCTCTTGTAAGGAAGTGCCTTATTCTGTAGTAAAGTCCAAGTCTTTGTCTGAGTTTTTTTAACAGTTCTTCCAAATGCTCTAGGTAGTCTAACCTATTATCTAGCCATACCCCCAGGTATTTGAAATTTGTGACATAGTCTAGGTTTTCACTAAGGGCAGTGGATAATTTCGGAAGGTTGAAAGGGATAGTGTATCCTGACTGCACCTGAGGGGAGAAAAACATTGCCTTGGTTTTTTTTGCATTCAATAATAGTTTCTTTCCCAGCAGTTGATATTGCAGCAGGTCGAATTCTACTTGTTGTTCTTTGCAGGCTGTAATAGGTGAAGAGTGACTGACATATAGTACTGTATCATCAGCAAAAAGGTGTACAGTGGCTTTGGAAAGATTTAAGTCGATGTTGTTGATTTATATTGCAAATAGGATAGGGCCAAGGATAGATCCTTGTGGTACTCCTCTTTGAAGTGGTCTGAGTGGGGATATATCTCCTTCGGCCTTCACCTGCTGAGTTCTTCCTGAAAGATAATTATGAAACCATCTAATGGAATTGGTGTCAAGCCCAACTGACCTCAGTGATGAGAGGAGCAGGTCGTGGTCAACCGTATCAAAGGCCTTACTTAGGTCTAAGAAAACAGCACAAACACAATTTTTTTTGTCCAATTCAAGTTGCCAGTCGTTGGTGACTTTTGCAAGAGCTGTGATGGTACTGTGATTTGTTCTGAAACCAGATTGTGCTGGGTTTAGAAGATTGTTAGCTTCTAGGTACTCCCTTAACTGGGTGCTCACAATTTTTCAAGTAATTTGGACAGAACTGGGAGAATGGAATTGGTCTGTAGTTATTGAGGTCTGTGGGATCCCGGTTTTCAATAGTGGAATAACTGAGCGGTTTTCCAGATTGACGGATACCTCCTGACTGTAATGAGAGGTTGAACAGATGTGTCACGGTACTGCTAAAACATGTATGGCAATTTTTAAGAAGTAGGGGTCAAGGAGTCAGCACCTGCACTCTTTTTGTATCCAACTGTAATATAGTTCTTCAACTTGTTTCAGCGTGGTTGGTGTGAAGGAGAAAGTGGAATCAGTCACTTTTACATCAGAGTTCTTAATCCCTAGTTGCAAGCTCAGAAGGTTGGCAGGAGAGGAGTCAAATGCTAGCCCAGCAGTAGTAAAGTGATTATTAAAAGCTTCCAGTACTTCTATTCTGTCAATGATGGTTCTATTTCCACTATGTACTTTTTCTGGGAGTAGGTTGCTTGTGACATTGCCAGTTATATCTTTTATGGTATTCCAAAATTTGGCAGGGTTGTGGTATGATGAATCTAGTTCAGCCATATAGTATGCAGCCTTTGTGTCTCGCACTTTCTTGGTGCAGAGATTCCTAGCTTTTCTGAACTGCTCCCAGTCAGTGGCTAACTTGGTTTTTCGAGCCTTCTTCCAAAGCTTATCCCTGTTGAGCAGGTTGGATTTAAGATCTGAATTGAACCAACGACAAGTTTTATTTTTGATACGAAGTTTAGAGACTGGTGCATGGGTGTTTAGAGCACTTGTAATGATATCATTTAGAATACCATGTGCAATCTCCGTAGTGGTCGCTAAATAGAACTCTTGCCATCTTGTGGAGCGTTTGATATCATCCAGGTATGCATTGATGTTAAATTTCTTTTTCGATCTCCTCAGCATGAATTTTGTAGGGGATGAAGGCTTACATGCTGTTCTAATTGCTGCAATAGTACAATGGTCACTGATGTCATTGAACAGTACTCCAATATGTGAGAAGAGGTGAGGTTTACTCACTAATAATATGTCCAGTAGTGTATTGTTTTTAGGGTTCTTTTTGTTTACTCTAGTAGGTTCATTTATAAGTTGTGTAAGCCCATGCATGTCACAGAATGATGTTAGTTGTGCAGCTACCTTAGAAAGCCAGTTTAGATTAAGGTCACCTACGATTATGGTTTCTTCATTCCCTGCTGAGATCAAGTCCCCCAAGTGGGATAGAATCTTAAGGCCAGCTGAGGGAGGCCTGTAACAGCCGATCAGTTGTAGCGAGATAGTGTTGGAGAGAGCTATTCTGAGGGATGGGCACTCGAATTCTTTTGTCATGGAAGACAAGTCAAGACAAGTTGCAGGTAGGTTGGCCTTTACATAGATTACTACCCCACCTCCTCTTGAATGCCTATCAGCTCTGAATGTTTGATAGTCAAGTAAGTTAATGTCTCTTGTCAGCTGTATCAGGCCTAAGCCATGACTCAGACACTACCAAAATGTTAGGTAGTGTGTGGCTAACCCAGGCTTGGAGCAATGTGATTTTTTTTAGTAGGCTACATACATTAATATGTAGAAGGCTTAGCCCTTTAATCTTTACTAATTCTGATGGTGCAGAGATATTCACAGGTGGCCCAGGGTTAAGTTCACATTCCCAGAACAAATTAGTAATAGCACTAGTAATTTCATAGTTGCCGCCAAAGATAGGGTATAGGATCTAGTAGATGCATTTTTATTGTTTTTTTTATTTTTATTTTGTTGGGATCTTAAATGCCATCCGGCTTGGTCCTTCGACCTCTTATAATAGAAAAGATTAATACTTTAACTTAAATAATGTGGACTGTATATCTGAATGCAGTTGATGATAGTCACCAAACAGATGTACAGCCGACTGTATCCCTCCATAGTAGCTGTTAAGTGTTAAGATCGTATTAGTGGGATGTCATAGAAACATATCCAGTCTCCTGCTATGTGATTGCAGCAGGAGGAGAACAATACCGTATCACTTTGCATTGTATCATTTGGATGTCTGCATCTTTTACTGAATTCCAGTATTATAAGTAATACAAGAAGGCACAAGGGAAAGTTCCCCATTATGAGGTGACCAGATGTTCTATCTTGCAAAATACTCGCAGTAACTGTTTGTTCCGTTGGCGGTGTTGCTATGTGATTGCACAGACTAAATGTCAGCACTATAGATGGAGTAATATGGTGATCCACTATCTGTGCTCAGCAATGGATGTGTGTCAGGCTATAGGTCGGCAATATGCGGCAGGCGTGGTTTTAGATTTTTGGCCTGAAAGTGACTACTTAAGAAAGACCACAAGAGGGGAAGGAGGGTGGGCATAAAAGTTGCGGCTTTGCCGTACCTTAGTTGCAGGGTCTCTCCGGCTCTATGGAGCTCGGCGCCGGCTGGCGGTGCCGCCCGCCCGCTGGCGGCGTCTGTCCTCGGCGCTCAGTGAGGGGCACTCAGCAAGGGTCTTCCTCTGGGGAGACAGAGAGCGCAGCTAGATTTAAGTCTTTTTCGGCTCTGGCGTAGGCAGAGCAGCAGGGGGGCCAGTGATATTAGCAAGTGAAAGGCCAGGAAGGGGGCTAAGGTGCGGAAGCATCTGGCTACCAGCAATTTCGGCACAGGAAGGCTGTAATCACTTCGTCCCACTTCACACCTGTCACAATTTTCCCCACCCCACAATTACAGTGCTCAGCTCTTTTTTTTGATAATTTCTAAACAATCAATGCCCCAACAAACATTTCCGAATAAAAAAAATAAATCTTTTAGCAGTAGGAAGCCAGGAACAACGGGGACCAATCGGAACAAAGCCTCAGAAGGCGCACGCTTTCCGATTGGTTGCAGCTTTGCCGTACCTTAGTTGCAGGGTCTCTCCGGCTCTATGGAGCTCTGCGCCGGCTGGAGGTGCCGCCCGCCCGCTGGCGGTGTCTGTCCTCGGCGCTCAGTGAGGGGCGCTCAGCAAGGGTCTTCCTCTTAGTTGCAGGGTCTCTCCGGCTCTATGGAGCTCGGCGCCGGCTGGAGGTGCCGCCTGCCTGCTGGAGGCATCTGTCCTCGGCGCTCAGTGAGGGGCGCTCAGCAAGGGTCTACCTCTTAGTTGCAGGGTCTCTCTGGCTCTATGGAGCTCAGCGCCGGCTGGAGGTGCCGCCCGCCCGCTGGCGGCGTCTGTCCTCGGCGCTCAGTGAGGGGCGCTCAGCAAGGGTCTTCCTCTTAGTTGCAGGGTCTCTCCGGCTCTATGGAGCTCGGCGCCGGCTGGAGGTGCCGCCCGCCCGCTGGCGGCGTCTGTCCTCGGCGCTCAGTGAGGGGTGCTCAGCAAGGGTCTTCCTCTTAGTTGCAGGGTCTCTCCGGCTCTATGGAGCTCGGTGCCGGCTGGAGGTGCCGCCCGCCCGCTGGCGGCGTCTGTCCTCGGCACTCAGTGAGGGGCGCTCAGCAAGGGTCTTCCTCAGACCGCATGACTCCAGCAATGTTGTCAGTTTCCAGGACTGAAGGTTTGTGCACATGGGGACACATACTTCATGCAGCAGTTTTTGATTTGACTCCAGTATTGTCATGGGCCACCTGTGCTATATATGACACTGTTCACATGGGTAACAGGAGAAACCCATTCCAGCTCTTCTCCCACTACCTTCCTACATGTGTAATCAAATTAAACATAGTGGACAGTGTTTTGCAGTTTTTTTTTTTGTTTTTTTTTTTGGTGGCATGCAAAGTCATACAAGGCCAGTATTGGCCCCAGTCCATGTGGGGCCATGTATTGGGGCTAGCCCTGTATGGGCTTGTATGCCCCCAAAATGAAATTTCAGATTTCAGTCGTTATTTTTAATGGTTGGCATCACTGGGCCCTGTTGTTCACTAATCCATGTCATGTTTCTTTAGGGTTTCAGATATTCCTGTTTTCCCAGCTTTTATTAACGCACACTTCACTCGCTAGCATGAGTCAGATGTTAGTTGATTGTGTCTGTAAGCCCAATTTCACAAGCAAAATTAGGCTTGTCCCTTTTGAATATGGATATCAAGCCACCTTGTGTCTGAGGTCCTCAGTTATTACAAGTGTGGGTTCTGTATTGTTTCTTTTTTTAAGTATATTTTTTATTATTAAATCGTCATGCACAAAAGCATTGTATCTCGAAGGACAATTCACCTCTTCAGCTGAAAAGCATAACAGACATTCTAGCGGACAGGATAAACTGTCTCTGCGTTTTGTGGGACTGCAACTGGGGAGGGGGGTAAAATCTATATAAACAGACAATACACGTCACCAGTTTATCGTCATGCTGAGCCATGCAATGGCAAATGGAATATTTCATCATGTAAATCTTGTAGGTGAGTTACCTGCAGTGTTGGAATGACACTTTATGAGCTTTGGGAGCTGGGGGGGCAGTAAGGGCCCTATCTTTAAATTGGGGTCCCCCCTTCCTATTATAAGTCAATTTTAGTGATGTATGAGCTACCAGGGCTCACTTCAGAGCTGGGGGGGGGGGGGGCTGGCAGGCTCCCTGTAAACCAGCAATACTTATAGTTGCTTTCATCCACAGATGAAAGAAAGGGTACTAAGAATATTTGTCCTTCAGTATAACAACCTACAAAAAGAAAGCATTAGCACCTCCAAACTGCCAAGGTTATATGAACATACAAACATATGAAGAAGCCAGCAGAAGAAGGCCATTTGGCCTATCTAGTCTGCCCGTATTGCAGGGTCCACAGCTTGAGCTACTATTTAATGAGCCCCTGGCATCATTAGGAAAACACTGAAAACAGTAAGATTTATATTTGATTCCATCCCATATTCTTTATTACTTTGTATATTTTCAGTAATTAATTCTCCATTTTCTTTTTTTACTGAAAACAGTTGCATGAAAACAAGATTCCTGTCCCCTAGACTGTATCTACTGTGCCTGCTTTTCTACACATGACATCACAATCACCTGTTTGTGACATCATATTTATCTCCACAGCAACAATTTTAATGTCAATAACAGAATTATGATGTCGGGTGTAGGCAGGCAGCAAGAGCTAAAAGAGCAGAGATACTGTAATATGCGAATACCCTTAGGAAATAAGGTTGAGAATTAAAGAATAAAATACAAAATGTATGCTACATTTATGCCTGAATGTTACATTTTTTCAAAGTTGTGTCAACTGTGTCAGGAGCTGACACAGCTGAGACAGGAGCTCTTTAAACATCAGAACATTAGCAAAACTTGAGCAAGGACTGGTGGAAATACCAGGGTATGAACTCTACAGGCGGGACAGGACAGGAAAAAAAAAAGGGGGTGTTGCCCTATATATGAAGGAGGGAATTCTGGTGATGGTGAGTGGGGGTGGGGATGGATCAGCAGAGACCCTATGGGTCACATTAAGCAAAAGGGGGGGGGCAGTGAGGGTAGGGGTGGTCTACAGACCTCCAAATCAAGAGGAGGAAGTAGATGGAGAGATAGTTAGGGAGATGCAGGAGATGGCCAGCAAAGTGGAAGTCGTGGTGATGGTACATCTAAATCTACCGGACGTGGATTGGGAAATACCGGCAGCATCCACAGAAAGGAGTAGGGAACTGTTGGAAGCCATGCAGGAAGTGTTCATCAATTACCTAGTCACAGAACCTGCTTGGGGGGGGGGGATACTAGATCTGGTTATGACAAATGGGGACGGTGTCAAGGAGGTGGGGGTTGGGGAAAATGTGGGCGACAGCGACCGTAGGACAGTAAGCTTTAGAATTGGAAAGGGGCCGGTTAAGAGCAGTCCACCACTAAGGTGTTAGACTTTAGAAAGGCAGATTTTAGGAGGATGAGGGAAATTGTGCGGAAAGAGCTAGAAGGGAAGGAGAACATGGATGACGTGGAGGAGCTGTGGGGAGGAATTAAAAGAGGAATATTGAAGGCAACAGAACTATGCGTTAGGATGATGAGCAAGAATAAGAGGGAGAAGAAACCACTTTGGTTCATAACAGAAGTGAGGAATGCAGTGATGGAGAAAAGGAGGGTGTTCAGGATATCTAAAGCCTCTCAGAGGGAGACAGACAGGGAGGTGTATAAGGAAAAACTGAGGGAAGCGGGGAAAGTGATCAGAAGGGCGAAGGTGGTAACAGAAGAGAATATAGCATGGGAGACAAAAAGGGGGGATAAGAAGTTTTTCAGACTGTGAGTGACGGAAGGAAGGGGGAGGGGGATTATGAAGCTCAAAGGGGAAGGTGGGGCACTGGTAGAGGAGGATATAGAAAAAGCTAATGTTTTGAATGAATACTTCATGTCAGTCTTCTTCACGGTGGAGGAGGGGAAGGGCTGGAGTTGAAAAGCAGGGGAAAGAAGGGTAGGGAGATGGACTCAAGTCCCTTTACGGAGGATAGGATATTGGAAGAAACAGGAAAACTTCGGACGGATAAAGCGATGGGACTGGATAGGATTCACTCGAGGGTGCTCAAAGAATTAAAACAGGAGTTGGCAGCACCGCTCATGAGGTTATTTAATCTGTCACTGCTCAAGGGAAGGATTCCTGGGGACTGGAAAAGGGTTTAGGTGGTGCCATTACATAAAGGGGAAGGGGGGAGGAAGGGAGAAGCGGGGAAACCACCGCCAAGTTAGCCTTACCACTGTTGTGGGTAAGCTAATGGAGATACTTATAAAGGAAAGGATGTTAAAATATCTAGAGGAGGGCCTCCTGGATGACAACCAACATGGATTCACAGGTGGTAGGTCCTGACAGACCAACATGATTGAATTCTTTGACAGAGTTACGGAGATACGGGACCAGGGTGGGGCGGTAGACGTGGCCTACCTAGATTTCAGGAAGGCCTTTGACACCGTCCCTCACAGGAGGCTGATAAGGCGAAGTTGGCAGCTTGGGAGTGGGGAGCAAGCTCACACTCTGGGTAGAACGTTGGTTAGAGGGGAGGACACAGAGGGTTGTGGTGAATAGGGAGCACTCAAAGTAAGAAAAGGTGACGAGTGGTGTTCCCCAGGTGTCCGTGCTGGGACCCATACTTTTCAATATATATATTGGGGACATTACAGAGGATCTATGGGGGAAGGTGTGTCTGTTTGCAGATGACATATGATTGATAACGATGGGGGGTGGAAAGTATGAGGGAGGATCTGGCTAGGCTGGAGAAGTGGTCAGAAAGGTGGCAGCTGCAATTCAGTGCAAAAAAAAATGCAGAATTATGCATATAGGGCGTAATGCCCCAAAGGCAAAATACTGGCTTGGGGGGGGGGACTGGGGGTAACAGATCAGGAAAGAGACCTGGGGATCACTGTTTCAGACAACCTGAAAGTTCAGAGTCAGTGCGACAGGGCAGCAGGGAAAGTACTTAGAATTTTAGCATGTATAGGGAGGGGCTTTACAAGCGGGAGGAGGGATGTAATCATGCCACTATACAAAACCATGGTCAGACCACACCTGGAATATAGGGTCCAGTTGTGGAGGCCATACTTGCAAAGGGACAAGGACAGGCTGGAAAAGGTCCCGAGAAGGGCAACCAAAATGGTGAAAGGGTTGCAGGATAAGTCATATGAAGAGAGACTGGGGGTGCTGGGCCTGTACACACTGGAGGAGGAGAAGAGGGAAAGGGGGCATATGGTTGAGACATTCAAGTACTTAAAGGGCATAAACAGGGTGAGGGTTGACAACATCTTCAGAATGAGTGAGAACAAATCCACTAAGGGGCATGCATTCAAAATGGAGAAGAGAAGATTCAGAGGTGACAACAGGGGGAAATTCTCTACTAAGAGGGTGGTATGGCCATGGAGCAAACTGCCAGAATGGGTGGGTGGGTGGGGATGGATACAGTGGACAAATTTAAAGAGCTTGGGATACATATGTGGGCCTAACAAACAGGGGCAGGCTGAGAATGGAGGGCAGAGGTCTTCCTGGGTGGGCCATGGGATCCTTTTCTGCCGACAGGTTTCTATGACGTTAATAATGGATATTATGAGCCACAAGGTGGCAGGGTTTTCGTTAAGTCCAGAACATCAAGAATGCTTATTTCATGCCAAACATCCTTAAGAACAATAAAACACTAAATAGGCATCGCTATCTGTGACAGGGTGGAATAAAACCCTGTTCGATTTGTTATGTTGGAAAAGTTGAAAGCTAGGATCTGTTCTATCATCTCCTTTTTTCTGTCTGATTGCACAATCAAATTTTCTTGTGAGACTGAGGAACTAACCACACTGACAGTCTCACAACTCTACCCCTCCTGCTGTCTCCTTGCCTTCACTTGCTGGTTCTTGCTATTTGTATCTTTTTTTCCCCTTGCTTATCTGTGGTTATAGAACTGTATGTGGATCTTTATCAAAAACTGGGGTCCCTTTGTTTGCCAGTGTATGTAATTAGTGTTGACATGATTGCAGAAAACTATTTGGAACTCGGGGTTAACCTCGAGATGGAGTTTGTCCTCCACAAGCTCATTTGCAGAGTTGTCAACAGGAGATTGGTTCTGAAACACAACGCTCTGAGTTACTCGGAGATTAAAGGTGGAAGAAGGCAGTGCCCATCGAGACCACCTTCCCTGCACTTGCAGGGCATTTGTTACAACCCCCACTTAAGTAGGTATCCAGGGTGTTTATGAATACTTCAAAAGAGCTAATAGCCACCAAGTAATTGAGAAGAGAATTCCATAATTTGCATGCTGTGATAGTGAAGAATTATTTTCTCTTATTGGTGTTAACCTTAGGAACCTGGAGTAATCTATTATGGCATCTAAGTCCATATGGTTTTTGAGACCAAGAGAGGTTACAGTTCTTCATAAGATAAGGATCCTTTAAGATGTTCTGTTTTGTTGCACCTGCAAGGAAAGAAACTGACAAAGTTTTGGGACATTGTGTGAAAAGAGAACATGTTTACGAGTTCAGGATGCAGAAGGTTATTGCCAGGAAAACACTATACATATATATATATATATATATATGTGTATATATATATATATATATATATATATAGAGAGAGAGAGAGAGAGCAATCTTTTGTTGGAGAGAGAGAGAGAGAGAGAGAGACTGAGATTTTAAAGAAGCACTGTTGGATGAAGGACTTAGCTTTTCTGGAAGGTAGTTCAAACAAAAAAACGATCTTGTACAATTTTTTTTTTTATTTTATTGTTTTTAGAAAGACTGTCAGATGAAGAACTTAGTTTTTTTTTTGGTTTGAACTGCCTTCCAGAAAAGCTATCCTGTACAATTACATTTTTTGTTTTTGATAATAAAAGCTGTTTACAAATTTTATAACTGCTCCTGGTTTCCTATGCTTCCTGACCTGCATCTCTACAACACCATCTCATAACCGTGATGACACGAAAGGAGAAAGTACACAAGGTCCAGAATCGAGCCTTTAGTAAAATCATATCATTACAGCTTATTTCCCACTCCCAAAATATTGCCCCATCAAACCTAAACATATTCTCCAGCCATGAACAACCTGTTTAACTGGTCAGTGTTAATCTTCTGAGGCCTTCAAATCTGGCAGTACCTAGGGGAGAAATTCTGCTGCTTAGTGTTTGACAAATGAAAAGTCTCTCTGCCATTTATATTGCACAAGTGGACCTGAGTGAGCAGGAAATGCATGCTGTCCATTGTTCACAGCTGGATCTGAACTGCATCTAATTGTTTGTGCCATGCTCTTGTGGGAGAATGTCTCACCTCTTGTCCCTCATAACACAAACCTTAAAGTGCATGGGCAGCAGACAGGAGTATCCTGGATGTCATTCCCCATAATCATGACCGGTCTGGTCTGAGCCACATTGGCACTGGTTCCTGGCTACCATGGATTTACCCAGTAAGCACATTTAAGGTTGGATACCTACCAGTCTTCCGGTAAAAGCAGTGCACTATGTAACCAAGATATCACAAACAAGAGCACTGTCTCCCTCGGCCCACTCCAGGAGTACAACCAGACGCACATATGGTGCCCTGGCCCCGTTCTCCAAGGATTCCATACAGAGCATGAATGGGTGTTCTCCGGTATGAGGCTGGATATAGTTGTGACTGTCTTCTGGGATTACTGCTGTGCTTCTTTAGCTTGCAAGACTACATGCTGTATTTTTAAGTCCAGCTCACCCATCCTGTCCAACATAATTTTGCTGTCCATTTCTCTCACTGCATTGAGAATAGACTGCCATGGTGGTGGGTTCCCTGCAGCCTTGAACTTGCTGGCTGTTATGCTGCTTTGGCCCACTTCAGCCTTGGACTGCTGTCTTTGTCCACTGTCAACAGTTCCTTTTAGATTGCCCACCTCATTATTTATCTGTTCAGACTGTTTTTACACCTAGATTGGACATGCACACGTTTCCTTATGTCAGGTCAGCTACTCTCCAGTCTCCCCCCCCCCCCCGATTACTCACTGTGGCAAGGCCAAGAGAAACACAGGTGTCCTACACCCACTTCTGTAATGCAAATGTAGTTTGAAGTGGGGTGTGTCCAGCTCAGTGTCCATGATGTGCCACCGCCATCAATTAGAAGGCCACCATTTTTCCATCACCCATGTTTGCTCCCTTACCGCTGCGCTGAGCATAACCACTACAAGACTTGCATGCATGTAGCGATTTGCTGTGGAGGAGTGAAGCTACCCGTCCCACCACCGGAGTTGCTGCGGGTAGCCCCCATCTCTTCTTTATTTTTCATATCAAATTATTCAGGTTATCAACCCATGTCTGATGAAGGTCCAGTAGCTGAATTTCGAACTTCTTACTGTAGAATTATTTTTCAGCATTTTAGTGTTTCGCGATAAGGAGGCTAAGGGAAGGATGTTCTATCATGAGCTTGGCTCTCTAGCACCTCAGTTGTGTATAATTTATAACTGCAACTGTGGCTATGATGGTGAAAGTAAAAGATTTTCTGTCTTAACCTTTTACATTTATGTGATTTCTTAGCCCACCCACCCACCTAAAGTAGTGCATAAAAACAAAAGGTGAACATCTGCAGTTTGGGAATTGTGCCAGATAATATACTATATATATATATATATATATATTGACGTATAAGTCATGTTTTTCATCCCCTTAGCTGCCAAAAGAGGGAACTCTGCGTATTCGAGAGGGCAGCTTATTTGCGGGTTTTTAAATCGCTTCTCAACTTCAAATCCCTATCCCCATTATGTAAGCTCTGTGACGTTTAAAAATATGACTATTCCCCCACTTACCAGCTGTTTTAAATCTCTCTCTTCCCATAATAACCATACTATATTAATTTAAATCCTTTTCTGGGCCTTCTGGCCCCTATGAGATGCTCCATGTCATGTGACGATCGACACAGTGCCACAGATGCAAACTGCAAGGCTCAGTGGCACCTGCAGTTGATGCTAATCCTTCAGTGTGTTTTCATTGGAGCATCAGAGAATTAACGTCAGCCGCGAGTACCACTAGGACTTGTACAGGTACTTTGTTGTATGTGTGGTACTCCTGTTGATCATTGTTGGACATGGAACTTCTCAAGTGGGCCAGGGGGCTCTGAAGGTCATTCTGATTTATATGGTGTATGTATTAAAAGAAGGGGAGGTCTAGAGGAACTGGGAGGTGGGGAGAGTCATATTCTAAAAATTTGCCGTGCCTACATACCAGTACAAGTAATTGAAAGTAAAAAGGGAAACTAGAGGATTCAATGGAAAAGTATTCTTGAAGACCTGCTTGCGACTCTTGAATCACTGAATCTGCAATAGAACTTCCCAGTGTGTAAATTTTATATATCTTAACACCAGAACGTAGTAGGATAGGTATTTATTCTTTTAATTATGTCTGGGAGTGATGACTTGTATGTGATTTCAACATAAATGAGTGTATACGGGTATGTTAGACCTCCCCTGAATTCAGATTCTGTGCCACACCATGTTTTATTTATTTAAAAGTTTAACCAGGAAGTACATACTGAGTTAAAAACAGCTCATTTCCAGATGTGTCCTGGGGGAGAGGGGAGTAGGAGATGGCTAACAGTAAAAAAAAAAAAAAAGTAAAATATAGTTTTACAAGCAGAATCATAAATATTATAGGCAGAATAGTAAATAAAGGCATCTAGAAAATAACCCACAATACAAGGGAAAATAGCAGAACAGTAAGAAGAGGGCAAGACTAGGGAACAGAGAAAAATAGGAAGGATCACAAGCAGTTGCAGGTACAGTAGGATGACAAAAGTCAGAAAGAAGAGACTTTAGGGAGGAGGGAGAAGAGGCTGAACGAATAGGAAGGAGGACCAAAGTTTTGGAAAGCGGTAAGACAAAGCAGACTGACCAGCAGTAGATTTTCTAGAAAGAAAAGAGAGAGAATGGAAAGTATGATTGCAGAGAGGTTGGGAAGAAGGAGGAGGAGGGGAAAGAAGGGATTTGAGATAAGAGGGAAGAGTACCGAACCAGAACTTGGATAAAAAAAAGAGGCAGTGTTAAAGGCGCCTAGCATCAAGAGAGGGGAGGGAAAGAGCTGAGTGAAGAGAGCAGTGGTGGGTATGAGAGGGACAATCTAAAGCAAAGCAGCGGCAGAAAGGATGAAAAAGGGGGTCCAGTCTGGCAGGGGAGGATTTAGGATTTATGTTACCATAGTCTAGTCAACAATTAATGTAAAATGGAGCAGTGGAGAGTTGTAGGTATACTATATCGCTGCCACTCCATCATCCCAGCAGCTGCATCAGTGCAGTGTGAAAGATAAGTGGCACTTCAGCCTTCAGAGGCGCACCTATTAAATGGTGATACTCAACATATAGCGAGATAGCCAGATCTTTCGGCACTTGCCCAGTGCCATGTGGGAGACTTGGGTTTGTAGCGTGACCCAAACATCCAACCCTTAGCTAGTGGAGTGTTGTGGAGGTAGCGCGCTCAAGCTCTGGGTAGGTGGCCTTGACTTAGTGGGTGACCATGTGGCATCTTCTACACCCTGCTTAAGGCCAGCAATGCAGGCAGATGGATGCAGTTGCGTCAGAGAGGTGGGAGGGAGTAAAAATGGCACAAAAAGCATTGTTTAGGCACTGCCAGTGAGGACCACCCCCACGTCACCAAATACTGGCTCAACCCACACTTCCCCCCCTTGGTAGAAGGTTGCCCTGCAGCCTTGGACATGGACAGTACAGCAGACTTATCTTCATAGGCCAGAGTGGCCAGTGAGCCTGGGCCCCTTTGTGAGGAGGTTAGCTTGTAGGGCTCTCACCAGGCGTTCATGGGTCTGAATTGAAAAGATTGCTGGCTTATACCCATGAACTGATGGGAGATGCAAGAAATGGAGTGGTCAGAACATGCAGCTGAATCCGATGCCTGAGGTAGGGATTTGAATATTTTGGTACTTGATGTATTTCCCTCACATATTTTATATGAGTATTTATTTTATTTAGTTTTTGTTGACTGGGAAAGGACTAGACAATTCTGCCTATTTTCAGCCTTGTCCTGGGGAAGGGGATATACATGGATGCTAGTTGACCCAAACATCCAACCCTTAGCTTTAGTGAATGGAGGAAATTTGGCCAGGATACCACCGGGTATATTCCCCTAATCCTTTTGAGAAGTTCCATAGGATCTTTAACATCCACCTGAACTACTACCAGAACAGGCAGATGGGACCTCCGTTTAAAGTCTCATCCAAATGTCGGCACCTCAGGAGTGCAGCACCCCTCTCATGCTGCTCTACAGTGTCAGTATTGGGATTTAACCCAAGTGCCTGGTGTGGGGCTAGAACCCAAGCCCTTGTGATCTTCTGGCCTCAGAGGCAAGTGTGCAACCTGCTGAGCCACTGACACTGCTGGTGGTGGTAGTAGTAGTAGTAGTAGTAGTAGTAGTAGTAGCAGTAGCAGTAGTAGTTAGTAGTAGCAGTAGCAGCAGCAGTAGTAGTTAGTAGAGCAGTAGTAGCAGTAGTAGCAGTAGTAGTTAGTAGCAATAGTAGTAGTAGTAGTAGTAGCAGTTGCAGTAGTTAGTAGTAGTAGTAGCAGTTGCAGTAGTAGTTAGTAGTAGCAGTAGTTAGTAGTAGTAGTTAGCAGTAGCAGTAGTCAGTAGTTAGTAGTAGCAGTAGTAGTTAGCAGTAGCAGCAGCAGCGGGGAGGAGGAGGAGAAGAAGAAGAAGTAGTAGTAGTAAAGTTGTTGTTACTGTGGTCTTGGACCAGGGAAAGAGTTTTGAAAAACTAATTTCAAATATATTCCCCTGGTAAAGCCAACTGTGCCTAGTTCATATGTTACCTTAGAAAATCTTTCGTGAATTCCTTTTTTTTTTCTTAATTATTCTTTTCATTCCTGCCATCGATGCTGCCCCCTTCTGCTCTGACTCTCAACCCTGTCCCATTCCTTCTCTGGCACTTATGCTTAACCTCACAGTGTCACAGTGCAGCTCTTGCCCTGTGGTGCTTTCTTCTCCGTGGTGTTCAGCTGCCCCTTCTGTATTTCTAATGCAGGAGGTGGAGTGGCCAGTCAGCGGGATAGGCCTCAAGGGTGCTGGGTGTCATCCTGCATGCTTTAGGGCTTTCCACTTTGTTGTCGTGCCCTTCCCACTGAGACGTTGCCAGCAAGGGTGCCATCTGTATATGCATACGCATGACACCAGGTAGGATCCTCCCTCCCCACAAGCTACTCTGATTGCACTGCCACCTGGAGTCACCTGGATGGCAGCGCAGCAGAGCCAGCTTCCGTCTTGTCCGTTGAGGAAAAAGAGTGTCCTCTTGGATGCTTAATCCCCCGCCCCCCCCAAGCTGTCTCCAGACGTCCTAGGCTTGTTCCCCAGCCTGGGTCCCTGGCATCCTGCAAAATTCCCTTTCAGTAATATTTTGGACTTGCATTGACTACTTGTAAGGTTAGTATTTTGTACATTGTCCTGTTACGCAGAAGGTACAGAGAAGCTATGTAACTATGGGTGCTCGGCGAAATGAGATATAACAAGCATTTGTCAATGCCGAATGTTTGCTTGCTGGTATTAGCATTGGAAGTGCATGAGTTAGACAGATGCAGAATAGGAATGGCAGTGAAGTACTGAAGTGACACCAACCCCACCCTGCAGAGATGGACAGGCATGTCAGTCTGTACAGGGTGGGACGTTATGGTTAGAAACCCTAACACGCTGGGCGTTTGTTGGTATTTGCACTACAGATTTTCAGCATGGCCGTTTTGTGACCCCCACCTTATGAAAGCATTTGGGACCTCTGCTCATCAACAGTGGCACTGTGATTTTGTTAATCTGTCCCAAACATTGATTTCCCACAGTGACTGCGCCATTCTGCACCAGATGTGCAAAAACACAGTTCGGGCAGGATGTGAAAAATGACTGGCTGTACCATTCATAGGGAGGTGTGAAGAGATGGCAATGTTGAAAATGTGGAGTGCAGATATTAAAAATTCTCAAACTTACGAGCGTATGTGGAAACTGCACAATGCACACTCGTCACAGTCATTTCATAGAATTCTTTCACCAAATTTTCAACATAGGTATTGTGTGACCTCTGCTCATGAACAGTGTCACAGTGATTTTCTTAATGTGTCCCGAACGTTGATTTTCCCACAGCGACCGTGCCATTGTGCGCCAGATGTGTGAAAACACAATTCGGGCAGGATGTGGAAAATGACAGCTGTACTGTTAATATGGAGGTGTGAAAAAAGTCAGTGTTGAAAATCTGGAGTGAAAATATTACAAATTCTCAAAGTTACTCTTGTTCACAGAAACTGCACCTTGCACGCCTGTAACACAGTCATTTTTTGGAATTTTTTTCACCCAATGTGCAACATAGGCTTTTTGGGAGGCCACCTCATGAACAGTGACACTGTTGTTTCGTTAATTGGTCCCGAAAGGTAATTCCACACAGTGAATGCGAAATCACCTTTCGGAACCGACTAACCACATGACAGTGACTGAATTCATGAGGTTGGGTCCCAAGAACTCCATGTTGAAAATTTGGTGCCAACATTTGCAAAAATGGCTGAGATATCCACCTAAGTAGGAAAAAAAACTATTTATGCCATTATACAGCTTACCGTCATTTCTTCAGTTCATGGCCGGCTTTGAAGAGTGCAGACGTGTTCCCGCTCCACTGAAGATCGTTGTGCCAGGCTCTGGAGGTAAGTATGGGGTGAGGGGGATGTGGGGAGGCGGGGTGCGCAGATGGTGGGTATGGGTTGGGGGAGGGGGCACTGGAGACAAAATGTTTTAATGTCATAGATGTGGGGGATGTAAATATGTTAATTAGCGACACGTTATGATCACTGATTGCAGTGGAGCTTTTCTTTCAAGTGAAGACCACTGCTGCCAAATTGCTGTCATAGACTGCTCGCCCATCCATTGGTGCGTAAGGGACGTGCCTGCTACACAGAGAGCTACATTGGGCAGGACAGTCACACACCTCCAAGAAGTCTTACTCTCCCAAGATGTTTCTTGTGCATGCACACAAGCAAACATAAAAATAACAGTAAATATCTATGCTTTTTTTTTTTAACAGCATTTAACCAGTTTTCATCAGGTCTGACAAAGAATAATATACAGAGTTGTGCCTCGTAGGGCTAGTTTTTGTTTTATTTTCTATGACCCAAACAGTTTGCATACTGTGGTGTGAGGTGAGTATCCGAAGGAGTCACATTCTAACGGGGCTTAATGTAATTGAGAATCAGAGTACTGTAGCCTTGTATCAAAGCAGCCTTTCAGTGAGGCAGTCAGGTGTCCTCTGGACAACCTGTACTGACTTAGTTGTGTCTGTTCCTTTAGTATTCATAAACTGATCAGTTGGACAGTGGCATTGTGTTGTCCAGTTGGGATGTTGGATGCAGTAACGGTCATCTCGCACACAAGACCTATAAAATTGCCAGTCTTGTGTGCAGCTGTTCTTGTTTTATTCAGTAGGACCATAGAGTAAAGAAGTGCTGGCACTGGCCCCAAGCTATTCGTGGATGATGGAGACCAAATTTACGGTTCATGACCAGCAGGGTCTCTTTGGGAGATGGGAAATAATAGTCTGTCATGGAGTATGGTGATGATGTATAGTCCCATAGACTATAAGCTTAAAAGGACTGGACTAAAGTAAAGGTGTGTTTACACACAAGGTGCATTTTTGCAGCCTTTCAGTTCAGTGTGAAGCTCTGACATTTCGGTGTGTCCACATGTCAAAGCTGTTTAGTGTTGTGGGCAGCCTGGATTTCTGGTACCACAGCAACACTGCAGTGGGCTGGGGAGCTTTCTGCTCTGCAGGGGCATACTGTGTTGGCACCTGAGACTAAAGGGCACCACCGTAGTGTCAGTGAGCAGGTCAGGGTGGCAACTTAGGGGCAAAATACAGGAGGAAACTAACAGTGGTTGCCAGAGTTAAGACTTGCCACTGTCTGGGCCCTGCACCCCTACCTGTGCCCCAGTGTGTGTAAAAGCAAGATTTGCACTGCCTAGCTGCAAGCTGAAGATTTGACAAGTGTTGAAAGAGCATATTGCACCATTTAAGACATTTTTTTTTAAACAAAATTTAGACACAGTTCAGTTTATATTTATTCATTGCAAAAAACTTCATTAATGCCTCAGTTAGGGTTAAACTTAAAGCAGCAAAAGTAGGGAAATGTGGCATTAGGGTTTCCAACCCTAATGCCCCACCCCCACCCTGCAGACACTGACAGCCATGGTGGGGGGGGGGTCTTGGGGCATCAGCCATAACACTCACCCCATTCTTCTATACTGTACCCATCTCAGCTTATTTACTTATGGAATGGGATAAGTAGTAGGGCTGACGACCCCAAGACCCCCGATGAGCAAGAAACATAGTTAGATGTCTCAAACAGACATTCCTGGGCAGAGTTATGGCAGTTGTTTGAGGGCAAAATGAAACAACAAGATGGCGACTCATGAACAAGGAATTATTTTATTTTTTTGTACTTGTCCTGGGCACTCGGTGCCTGGGGGAGGGGCTTCGTACTCCACTTCGGCTCCTCCACCGGGTCCCGTCATACTGGGATCCTGGCATCATAGTGCACAATGCCCAGGGAGTGTTTGCATTTTTCTCCCCTTGATTTGTAGGTCCCACCCCCTGAGGGTGCTGGCGCAAAGGACTTGACATCCAGACTGATGGCGTGCATCAAGCACCCAATAGCACCCTCCCTACCCGACTCTGAAGAGCCGTGCACCCTGCTGCCCATGCTTCCACCAGTGGTAGTGCTGCGGGCACATCTGCTGCCCGGTAACCCACTCCACCCTGGAGGAGGAGGAGGAGGAGGAGAGCATCTGTTAGGAAGCTCAATCCTCCTCCCCCAGCCAACCCCCTGTGGCCCAGGCTCATTCCTGAACCTGGGTCGCCAGCATAGTGTGAGGTGTGGCGTCCAGCGCCTCAACCCTCAGCGCCACCGGCCAGCACAGAACAAGGAATTTTTAATGGCGAACAAGGAATGCCCCCTCACAAAGATCCTTGTTCGTACCATGCAGCTATCCTGAAAAATGAAAATCCCATTGAAATAATGGGAACTTAAACATGCTATAACTTTGAAATGGATTCATATTTTTCACCAAATAAACACTGGCCTGTTCTGTGACCCACGCTCTTTCTACCATAAATATTTCAGATCAAAATTCAACACCGTCTGTGTGCAATGCAATGAGAAAAAAAAAACTGCAAGAAGGGGTGAAATTTCTGTTTTTTTCTCTATTGGGATATCAAAATCTGCAAATCTGACCGGAATGAAACTTCACACATTAAGAGATCTACCCCAGGAGACTGTGCATGCAAACTTTCATACAAATCCATTTGAGGTTTAACATAGAAACCCTTGCTCAACCCGAACAATAGTGGCGCAGTTTTCTGTAGGTTTTTTTTCGAGTACGTTTTAAAGGAAATTTATTCAGGTGTTTCAACACAACACAACTAACAAGCAAACAGGCTGCACTGTTATACAGTAGAAGAAGAATATATGGTATCCTATGACTCGCCAGCATATTCGTCATACATTCGTAATAGGTATACGGGTTACAGAAAATTCAGCCTTCATAATAGAAACCTGAGGGACAAAGTCCTGTATATCCATCATTATATACATGACCCATCTGCGCCATGTTATCTCAAAAATGAGGAATGGTTTGGCTGTCAGTTTCACCATATAATATATATATATATATATATTTTTTTATTTCAATTCTAGGATTACAAGTTACCTTTGAGCCCAGGGCTCTTTTACAAAGGTTCCACGTCAAATATATGTCTTGTAAGAGCCTGCCATACTGACGCGAGAAAGGATAGCTGAAAGCCAGTTCTTAATTGTTTTTCTAGCCATTAAGATACAGATTCCTAGCAGTTTTCTAGTATTAGTGTTCCTGTACCTTCGGGGAAGATCCAGGAAAAGAAATGTGTTGACTTTCAAATCAAAGGATGTGTCATAAATTTCTTGCAGCTCTGTCTGGAGTTGTGCCCAGTATCCCTGTAGTGCAGGGTACTGCCAAAAGATGCGCTCGTTGGTCTCCTCAGTTACCCCACACTGTCACCAACAGCGTGCCCCATGGTGAGGGGCATATTTAACTTGCTGGGTTGGGGTACAGAAATACCTTATGATGGATTTCCAAGAAAATTCTTTTAATAAATGGGAAGAGGTAGGTTCAGGTATTTTTAGTATTGTTTTTATTCAGCCGTTTTCTCTCCAGGATAGCCTAGTTTAGGGGCAACACTGGTTTCTGTTCCACGCTTCATTTGTTACTGAGGATGTTCGGAACGTATGGGATTCTTATGTCTTGCACTACAGCTGCCCCCGCTGCTTATGCTGAGCCTATGGGTCACATAATCCTCAACCTGCGAACGCATAATTTCTGTAGTTACCAAGTGTAACATCACAGGCATAGAACTTTGCAAAGGGTGAAACTGGTACTAGCCCACTAGCAAAATGTTTGTTTTTGTATTGGGCTGGTAAAATTTGCCTTTAACTAGCCCTGCTGGCTTGTACTGGAGACATTAACAGCTTAATAAATAACACCAGTTGGGTCAATTGAAAATGTTATGGGCCTACTGGATTTTCCCAGTCACTAGCCCTGTTGGTTTGTAAAATTAAAAAAAACTTAATTTTTGCCCCTGCTGTGACTTCAGGTGGGGACTAAGCTGAGGAGAAGGTGAATGCAAACTAATATTCTGCATGCTTGCTAATAAAAAGTACTAATGATGAGAGATGAGAATTAATTGTAGGCAGTGTGGTCTTGTGGTTAGGGCACAGGCCTGGGAACTAGTAGATCCAAGTTCAAATCCCATCACAGCCACTTACATAGAAACATAGAATTTGAGGCAGATAAGGACTGCTTGGCCCACCCAGTCTGCCCATTTCCCTACCTAATGGATAAGCTGCAGATCCTAGTTAACCAGCAGCCTACTTCTTCCTACCCCCACCCCCTAGAATTGCCTTATGACTATCCCATGCATGCTTGAATTCCACCACTGTTTTTGACTCCACAACCTTCCTCCGGAAGGCCGCTCCATGCATCCACAACCTCTGTGAAAAACATACTTAAATTACCTCTGAGCCGCCCCCCTCTATCTTCAAATTGTGCCCCCTTGTTCTTGCACACCTCTTTTTTTGAAAGATGCTACCCTCTTGGACTTTGTTGAATCCCTTGAGGTACTTGAAAGTTTCTATCATGTCCCCCCTCTCCCTCCTTTCCTCGAGGCTATACATATTAAGCTCCTTTAGGCTCTCTTCATATGTCTTCCGGTGCAGACCCTGCACCATTTTAGTTGCCCTCCTCTGGACAGCTTCCATCCTGTCTGTCTTTGTGGAGATTGAGTCTCCAGAACTGCACGCAGTACTCCAGATGGGGTCTGACCAGCTGTCTGTACAGAGGATAATAACTTCCTGTTTTCTACTGGTGATGCCTCCCTATGCATCCCAGTATCCCCAGCCTCCTTGCTGCCCTCTCACATTGCTTGCCTACCTTTAGGTCATCTGATATGACTACCCCAGGTCCCTTTCCATTTTTGTTGTTGTTAGTATCTCACCCCCATTGTGTACTCTTCCTGGGTTTTTGTTTCCAGGTGCATTACCTTGCACTTCTTAGCATTGAATCTAAGCTGCCATACATTTGACCATTCCTCTAACCTTGCCAAGTCCCTTCTCATCCTTTCCACCCCACCTTTAAAGGCCAACTCTGTTGCAGATCTTTGTGTCATCTGCAAAGAGACATACTTTTCCTTCCAGTCCCTATGCAGTGTCGCTTATAAAGACATTGAAGAGGACCGGTCCTAATACTGAACCCTGCGGTACCCCACTAGTAACCCCCCTTTCTTCAGAGTGGACTCCATTTACTATTACTCTCTGTGTCCTATTCTCCAGCCAATTCTTTACCCAGGCTGTCATCTTGGGACCCACATTGTTTGACTCTGGGCAAATCACTTAATCTCTTGGTGCTAAGGTTCCACTGAAAATGAGATATTGTATCTCAGCTGGGCTACCTTGGGTAAATAAATGGCAAGCCCCCATCCCCCAAAAAAAATACTATATATGAAATGCAACCTAATTGTGTTAAAATATGTTTTTCAGAGTTTTTCCTGTGGCACCGCCTGCTCTTTACCTGTCTTGTTCTGCTCTCCTGCCACATGGCATTTCCTGCCACACACATCATTGACTGTATGCAGTTTGAGTAAGGAGTTCTTAAAAATCCGTTCATGTTTTCACAACTTACAGTATTTCATTCTGTTTATGAAGCAGAAGCAGACAGGCTGGACCTAGTGTCCCTTCATACCTTAAATTTCTATATTACTACTGGTATGGAAATGCATCCAAGCTTAAATGATGGAATGTTAACACTACTGATGCTGTATAACCCTTCTCCCTCAGGAATCTGTCTAGTCCTTTCTTGAAAGAAAGAACAGGGTTTGCAAAGTCCTTGTTAGTCGAGTAGTGTCTGTAATTGAATGTTTAAGTCTTTGAAGACGGTGACCATATCAACTTGTGAGAACCCTTTCTAAGTAAGATTAAAGCCAGTTCACCCAGATGGGTTGAACTGCCTCTTATTTTAATAGGAAGAGTGCACATTATGAAACAGTTAGCATGGGACCTGATATTCGAAAGATTAGTACATGCTAAACAGGATGTAGGATGTCGTTATTAAGTCCTGTGTACTGTACCAGCCAGTTAGCAGTTATGCCAGTATTCAGATGACGTGCCTCCCTGCAAGATGAAAACGTCACTCTGTCTAGTGTAAAGGTCATACCCTTGAGCTCTTTGTGCTCGCCACTAAACATCAAGGTATATCTTTGGCCTCTCCTACTGAGGACCAGTACACCGGTAATCAGGGACAACGAGCAAGCTGCAATGAGTAAGGGGGTTTTGTCAGACACTTTACCATCCAGAGAGCTGGACATATGCATGGCCACTAGGCCATTTCTTCTGTCACTCATTTCTTGGCTCGGGGGACCAACAGTCATTGTACATAGAACATGAACTGGGCCCCATGCATTGAACACTAATCCCTAGAAACATGAAACAGGTGATGGGAGGTAATGGCCAATTCCTTGTTGTAACCCATGTCCTGCCATCTGAGTTAAACTGATATCACTGGTTTTACCCTCACCTAATGACAGTACAGAGGAACACCTCAGGGAAAAACTGATTGCCTGCCCCACCTCCCCATATATGCCTGCTACTGTTAAGTGTTACATCAGCCCACTTCCAGTGTGGCACATTTGTCCCCAAGCAACAAGCTAGCAGAAGCTATTGGATCTTTTTACACACGAACATATGAATCTGTCCACAGAAGGCCATATTGTCTGTCTAGACTGCCTATTGCGGAGCCCATGTACGTAACATTAATATGATACTTGTTACCCTTCCTTTGTACTCTTACCATCCAATGACTATGTCTCACCCCCCTTTTGAAATCTCCCAACCATTTTCTGGTTGAAAGCCTTCTCCTGGAGCTCATTCCACCCTGTCACCATTTTCTCCATGAAGAAGTGACTACTGATCTCCTTCGTGAACCTTCCACCCACTGATTTGTAGTTGTGCCCCCTCATGCTCCTGTTCTCACTGAGTCTAGAGGTTCCCAAGCACAGCCTTGTTTATGGTATACCCTTAAGATACTTGAAGGTTTATATCATGTCACTCTTCTCTCTCTTCCAGCGAGTACATGTTTAGATTCTTCAGTCTTTCCTTGTACAGGAGATCGTGTTGACCCTGGACCATCTTCGCAGCCCTTCTCAGTACTGCCTCCAGCTGGTCTATGTCCTTTTTTAGGTAGGGACTCCAGTACTGCACACAGTACTCCAAGTGCAGATGCTCTATGGACCTGTACAGCTGCAGGATCACCTCCTTCCTTCTGCTGACAAAACCCCTAGCTGTGCAACCCAGCATCCTGTTTGCCCTAGCTGCTGCTTTTTTTGCACTGCATAGAGGGTTGCTAGTTTTAGCTATTCCCAGGTCCTTTTCCTCCTCCTCCCATACTGTGACTTTCTCACTCCCTAGTCCGTATTCAGCCCTTTGTTTTTTGTGCGCAGAGTGTATGACCTTACACTTTTCAACACTGACCCCAGATGCCAGACCACCCCCTTACTTCACTAGGTCCTATCTTAGATCCCTGGTTCCCTCTTCCATGTCTGCACCCCCACATAGTTTGGTGTCTGCAAAGAGGCAGATTTTGCCTTTTCTATCATCCCCAATGTCATTTATGAACACATTGAACACAGCACCAGTCTCGAGTACCCTCCCCCACCCTAGCAAATGTTCCACCCACCTGGTCAGTTTATTACTGCCCCTAGGTCCTTCAACTTTTTGGACAACCTCTTACGGGGGCCTGAATCAAAGTTTTTGCTATACAGTGTGTCTGCTGCCTGAACCTTGTCCACCACCTTCGTAACCCAGTTAAAGAAGTTGATCGGACTGGTTTGGCATGACTTCCCTGACATAAACCGATGCTGTCTCTCATCCTGGAGCATGCTTGTCTCAAGGGACTTCACTAATTGTAGTGAGAAAGAAATAATGTGAGCTCCTGTGAATTGAACCCAGGCCCCCGGCATACCACTGTGGTGCTATGGGGTATTCCAGGAGCCTATGTTCAGTTCCCAATAGGTCACATTATTTCTCACTACAATTTGTGATCTAAATTGCCTAGCAGTGGCTAGGAACTTCACTAGCCATTCTTTAAGAATGGTTTCTATCAACTTACAAATAATTGAGATCAAGCTGACTGGCCTGTAGTTCTCTGGATCATTCCTTGCCCCATTCTTATGCTGGGGCACCAAATTAGTGGCCCTCTAGTCCTGTGGCACCACTCCTGTTTTCAGCAGCAGTTAAACAGGTCTGTCAGAGGGGCTGCAGGTACTGCTGTTTTCTCACTCACTACCATTGGGTGCATGCCATCAGGCCCTGGAGAATTGTCCAACTTGAGGGCCTTGAGCCCCCTGTGGACTGAGTCTTCCATAATCACTGTCTCCTTCATTCTTCCTCCCTGCCTCCTACTCTTAACTTTCCCTAAAGCACTGAATCATCCTTCTCTATTGGAGCAGAAGTATTCATTAATACTTCTGCCTTTCCCCAGTTGTCCTCCACCCCCCGACCTCCTTTTAAGTTTCATAGTGCCCTCTTTCTTTCCTTTGGATGTACTGAAAGAAGGCCTTGTCCCCTTTCTTGATCCCCTTCTGCTATCCTTAATTCCTTCTCTGGTCTGCCTTACCACCCTTCTTGCTGTCTTTGCCTTCTCCAGATAATCATAGATACATAAATACATAGAATTTAGCCGGCCCACCAGTGCAGCAGTAGAGCTACGGCTCATGCCGCCGATGACCTGGGTTTGGAAATGAGCCTGGGCTGTTGGAGGGCCGGCCAGGTGGGAGAAGGATCGAGTGTTCCATGGAACGCTGTTCTTCTCCAGGGAGGAAGGACTGCCGTTCCTGCTGCCGTACTGCCACCTGGGTGACCATGGGTGGCATTGTAGCCGAGAACGCCAACAGGACCAGAGGAGGTGACATCAACTGGGGGACCAGCACTCTGCATCTGCTCAGCAGGCGCCAGCGCATTGGTGTCCCTGTGCCCTTGCTGATGTTGCCAAGGAATTACTGAAACTGGGGAACAAAAGTTTGACCCTGGTGCTGGCCTCAGGCAGGGCCCCAGTAAATCCAGGACAGTCCTTGCCGCCACCGCAAGCCACACGGTGAGATGCACTACTGAGGGTGTAGTTGGCCACCCCCAACCCTGCCCAGAGGGTAAACCAAGGCTCTGCAGGGGTAGGAAGCGGTAGGTGGGCGGGGAGTGAGAGATTGACCAGTCACTCACAGCCGGAGGACCGACCCAGTGATTCAGGGGCATAAAAAAAATAAATACGTAGAATTTGTCAACAGAAAAGGATCACTTGTTCCACTGAGTCTTCCCAGTCTTCTTCCCCACCTATTCTGTTCCGGAAGATCCTAACTGGTCACCAGCGGCTCCACCTCCCTTTTTATTTACTAGTATTCTCCTATGTCTATCCCACGCTCATTTGAAACCCAGTGTTCATCAGCACCAAATCCAAGATGGCTCTGTCTCTGATTGTTTCCCTCACTCCCTGGACTAGGAATCCATCCAGTACTGCTTCTATAAGCAATTAGTTGCTGTTTCAGCAAGCCAGTGGGACCCTAGAGTCCACATCGGGCAAGTTTAAATCTCCCACTCACTCAATCAATCCATATCTTTATTTATCCAGGCAGGCACCATTGAGCAAGCTCATTTACAAGGTGGACCTGCGGTCCTACAGTAGTAATACAGAAAGACAAGTTACAATAGTACAAACAGTAAAAATAGCTGCTATTATAGTAAAAATGCACATTTACAGGTAATATACATTGAACATAGAACTACAAGGAGTCATGGATAATGAACTTGTGCTGGATCCAAGCATAAAAACTGTGCATTTTGTAGTGGGAAATGTTAGGGAGAGGGTAGGCATACCAGATAGAAGATATCAAGCGCATAATGTAGGGAGAGGTGGGGAATAGGGGCGCGAGCGAAGAGGACCCAATTGTTAGAGCAGAGTGAGGGATTGGGAGGCGGAGGACCATACGAAAGGCGAGGAAGCGATTTTTGCTCCAAAACGTGGCGACATATGGAAGAGAAAAGCTGCCGTTGTACTAAGTGCAAGAGGAGGAATATAGTAGCAGGGGCATAACTGGGAGTGTCCTGGAGGTTGGGGCAGAGGGAGGTGTTGGATGGACGAGGGACCGAATATTTTTTGGGGCGAAAGACGATAAATATCCCCAAGTGCGGTAGCATGTGCTAGAATCAGGCTGCAGCTGTTCAGAGTATCAAAGAGTAAGATATGGGAGTTCAGCAATAAATCCTGTGGATCTGTTGGTGGGCATGCTAGAGGCAGAGGCACACATTTCAGCCGGGGGGCCGCCGTTTGAGGGAGGGAGGTTAGTTAGCGTCTAGTAAAGCAGTTGCAAGTTTCCTTAATGCCATCACAGTAAAGCCTTTTGAACAAAAGGGTACTTACTGGGGTTTTCAGCTTAAATATTTTTTGGGTTTTATTCCATATTGATGGGAGTGAGAATCCAAAGGTGGCTCCACCTGGCACCACCTACCCTTCTTTGCACCCTTCCTGATCATGTCTCCAATTCCCGGACTGTGGTTTCATCTTGGTTTAGTGACCAATACACCACTTCCATTCATGTCTTCTTCTCCGCCCTTGTTTGGATCTGAATCCATAATGACCCAGTGCCCTTCCCTCCATGTCTTCCCTTGTGTCGGTGATCCCACTGTTAATGTAGAGCACAACCTCTCCCCCTCTACCCTTCTCTCTGTTCCTCCTGTAGAGGGTTTATCCTCAAACAGAGAGATCTTAGTCATGGTTCAGGGCTGCCTAGGCCTCTGTAATCACCAACAGATCCACGTGTCCCTCTGTTGTTATGGCCTGGAGGTCATCCATCTTGTTCCTGAGACTCTTTGCATTTATGGAAATCACGCTCCACCAACCCTGTTTCCCCCTCCCTCCTTCTTTCCTTTGCTCTTACTTTTCCCCAGTTGTACTGCTGCCCCCTTGCCCCCCCCCGCTCTTCTTCCTTTCCCTCACCCTCACTAATCTCACTCTTATTTCTCTTCTCCAGTGACAGCTCCAATAATGAAGGATGACCAGGGCACAGGCAGGATACAGATTTATTTATTTATTTACTAGGAAAACATACTGAGCAACATGCTCGATTCCAGATGCGACCTGGGGGCTGGGACCCACTTACATACTAACAGAGTTTAGACAGTACAGAGTTGAAACAGGGATTGTTATAATACATTTGTGTGGGAAGAATTACATAGCAGGGGGGAAGGAACACAGTCATGGGTACGATACTTACAAACATTATAGAGAAAACAGGGTGAAGATTACAGTACAGTACATATGCGAGTATAACAGCAAGACATTTAAGTAAGGGTTCTTATCTGATACAGGAGCAACCGGAGGTGAAAAGTGTATGGAGTAATTTGTTTTGTAGGGAGGTATTTGTTGCGTTGCGGATGGGGGCTGGTAGGGCGTTCCAGGTCTGAAGTATTCGGTACTTAAAAGCGGCCTGTCCCTTGGATGTGCGCCTAAATGGGACATGGAGCAGTTTATGGTCATCCCGTCTAAGGGAGTACGTAGATGCCGGTTGTTGGGAGAGAGCAGAGGTCAGGTGGGGGGGAGGAGGGAGTTTGATGTCAGATAGTTTATGTCTGGACATGTGGACAGTTTAAATCCAGACCATGTCAGCTATGTATCACTGCTGGGTCACAGCATTTTTACCGGGGCCTGTGTGCTCTCTGGTCCTGTCGTGAAGCTGCCCATCCTTTTCTGTCTTCCATCCATATTAACAAAGGATATACTACAATATCCTGACAGTCATTTCCCTGACACCCAGAATCCCAATACCACTTGCCCAAAACCCGTTTGCCTGACATTTAGAGTTTGCCTGTGGTGGGGTTTCTTTCATGTTTCAGGGGGCTTTGCCCCCCACATCCCCCAGTGCGGGGGGCTTTGCCTCCTGCACTTCCCATACTTTCAATAACTAACTCCGTTGCGGGAAAAATCTAAATGCCAGGCAAACAGGTTTCGGATAAGTGGTATCAGGATTCTGGGTGTCAGGGAAATGACTGTCAGGATATCGTAATACTCCTTACTGAATACTGTCAGAGCTAATATGACTTTTACCAGGGAGGAGGGGCTGCCTGCCACCTCTTTTGGAAAACCTTTAGATTATGAGACCCCTGGTAGTCCCCCACCAACTCAGTTTAAATTTAGACGGACACTAATGTACTTGCAAATCCTGTCTCTGAGCATTCTAGTTCCTCCACCCCCTGCTGAGGTAGAAACATAGAATTTGATGGCAGATAAGGGCCGCTTAGCTCACCCAGTCTGCCTGTTTGTCCCTGCCTCTACTGTCACTGCAGACCTTACTTAATTTCCAGCTCCGTACTTGCTTCCCAACTAAGTTTCCCTTGTGCCTGTACCATTCAGAAGCCAATCAGAGATGGAAAGATGCACTCTGTCTGATGAACAAAGGGATTTCTGTTCCCAGACACTCAACCCCACCCCTATTACCTATGTAGTCAAAGCACTCTTCCTTGCACCTGTCCTTCAACCAGTTGTTAAACTCCGCTATCCTTAGCTTCGTAACTGCACTGACTCCAGGCATTGGTAGCATGTCTGAAAATGCTGCCGAATTAGCTTCTCCCTTGATAATCTGTCTGAGAGCCCTGAACCTGTCTAGTGCCACCCTCACATTGCATCCTGTTAGGTCATTTGTGCCCAGGTGTATGACCACATGTGGTCTTCCCCCTGCCCCTATCATGAGTGAGTGTAGCATCAGGCTTATCTTTTCTGCTATCATGCCCAGGAGGTACACTGTGCTTCTTTTGTGATGATTTGTGCTACCCTGCAGCTATCCTAATTCCTTTACCACTGAGTCCCCTATGATAGGCACTGTTCTTTCCCCACCACTGTACTGCTGTCTCTGTCTCTCTCTCCCCCTCTAAATATTTTGGTCCAGATAACTTTCTCAGCTCTACACGTACCCCCACCCACCCCCGTTCTGCTGTGCCTTCCTTCTCCCTTGACCTTGTCCCTCAACGATGTTGTGAAATGTCTTCCTGACCCCACTGACAACAACGTCAGTTGTCTGTGATGTGCGAGTTGAGCCATCCCATTCCTTTACTCTTACCAACCATGTGGCTCAGGTCTTGCTTGACATGGTTTCCTCACCATGTTTTCGACTATTTATTTATTTATTTGTTTATGGAGTTATTTATTTATGTATATATGTATTTAAATTTTGATAACCGGGTAGGTCCACTGAGACAGCATATTCCTTTTTTAGGGGTGAACTGGAAGTAGTTACATTCAGAGCTGTAAATAGTAGACTACATCGTACATTAACACTAGCGACTTATACACATAGGCAAGAGATTGCAGTTGTATACCCAAAGATCAGTTACATGCAGTGCACGACAGTGTGGAAACAGTGCATAAGATTAACAATTTACGTAACACTCCTCATTTTGTGTAGTCCTCCCTCCTTATATGCCTTCTCAGACCTACCTAGATAGGGTGAAGTTCCCCTGGCCTCTCAGACAATTGCATCCCTCCCCAGTAGATAGAGGAAGAACCTGTCCAATACTGTGCATATTTTTTTCTCCATCCTGCCTCTGCAGACTTACCCCAGAAAGGGAGTAGTTGTCTCCCTTCTTTCTGCCTCCATGGGTCTAAACCAGAAAGGGTGTAGTACCTTCCCTTCTACCAGCCTCAGCAAGCCTACCCCAGATAGGGTGTAATACCTTCCTTCTTACGTGCCTCTGCAGGCCTACCCTAGATAGGGTGTAATACCTTCCTTCTTACCTGCCTCTGCAGACCTACTACAAATAAGTTGTATTGCTTGTTCCATTTTTCTCTGTCTACCCTTACTGTCCTCCCTTGCTACGGCCTCTTTTATGACCTACCCCAAACTTACCACACTTTGGTAGTGTTCCCTACAGGCCTGTGGTCTGCCCTACAGACAAGCCTGCAGAAGCCAACCTCTTGCTCTGTGGTCCTCACACTCTGGAATAGCTTGGTCCACCTAGAAATAAGTCCTAGCAGCAAGTAGCCTATTTGCTGTTTACTGCAACATGCTTCAAACATTCACACACAGAGCCGCTCCATTTTCCCACTAACCCTGCCCCCCACCCCACCCCACCCAGTCAGGGAAACCCAGCAAACTGTTAACAGTTAGAGCATTTGTGCCTCAAAAATTGCTATAAGATACAGGGCCCCTCTGTTTGAATATGGGGCACATAGTTCCCAAACTACTTTTCTTTCATTGTATCTCTTCCACTCAAAGACATCCTTTTAAAGGCCTTTATAAGACTCTTAAATAAATATTTATTTAAAAATCAGACTCAAGCCAGTGGTATTGTGTTGTGATGCCAAGTGGGAGACTGAGATTCGCTGCTTGAGCCCAACTGCAGTACCAGGTCCGTGGCATCCAGTACGTGCTGTAGGGGAAAATGTTCTAACTCTGATGGGAAGGTTGAGTCAGCACCTACCACTCTGCACTTTGTATGGCATCATGTTGTGGGTGACCCATTCCCCACCTACAGTACAAGGTGTAGCAGTGTAAGCCCCGCCCCCCAGGGAGGTAGGTGGGACATAGAAACATAGAATTTGACTGCAGATAAGGACCGCTTGGCCCACCCAGTCTGCCCATTTCCCTGCCTACTGGATAAGCTGCAGATCCTAGTTAACCAGCAGCCTACTTTTTCCTACCCCCATCCCCTAGAATTGCCTTATGACTATCCCATGCATGCATGAATTCCACCACTGTTTTTGACTCCACTCTCCTCTGGAAGGCCGCTCCATGCATCCACAACCTCTCTATGAAAAATACTTTCCTTAAATTACCTCTGAGCCCAGCCTTCTATCTTCAAATCAGCCCCTTGTTCTTTGCACAACTCTTTTTTGAAAGATGCTACCTCTTGGACTTTGTTGATTCCTTGAGGTACTTGAAAGTTTCTATCATGTCCCCCCTCTCCCTCCTTTCCTCGAGGCTATACATATTAAGCTTCTTTAGTCTCTCTTCATATGTCTTCCGGTGCAGACCCTGCACCATTTTAGTTGCCCTCCTCTGGACAGCTTACATCCTGTCTATGTCTTTGCGAAGACTGGGTCTCCAGAACTGCACGCAGTACTCCAGATGGGGTCTGACCAGCTGTCTGTACAGAGGGATAATAACTTCCTGTTTTCTACTGGTGATGCCTCTCCCTATGCATCCCAATATCCCCCCAGCCCTCATTGCTGCCCTCTCACATTGCTTGCCCACCTTTAGGTCATCTGATATGACTACCCCCAGGTCCCTTTCCATTTTTGTTGTTGTTAGTATCTCACCCCCCATTGTGTACTCTTCCCCTGGGTTTTTGTTTCCCAGGTGCATTACCTTGCACTTCTTAGCATTGAATCTAAGCTGCCATACATTTGACCATTCTTCTAACCTTGCCAAGTCCCTTTTCATCCTTTCCACCCCACCTTGTGCATCAACTCTGTTGCAGATCTTTGTGTCATCTGCAAAGAGACATACTTTTCCTTCCAGTCCCTCTGCAATGTCGCTTATAAAGACATTGAAGAGGACTGGTCCTAATACTGAACCCTGCGGTACCCCACTAGTAACCCCCCTTTCATCAGAGTGGACTCCATTTACTATTACTCTCTGTGTCCTTTCCAGCCAATTTTTTACCCAGGCTGTCATCTTGGGACCCACTCCCAGGCTGGCTAACTTGTATATTAATCTTTGTGTGGACTGTATCAAATGCCTTGCTAAAGTCTAGGTAGGCCATGTCCACAGCCCTCCCTGATCTACTACTTTGGTCACCCAGTCAAAGAAATCTATCAGATTTGTCTGGTATGACCTTCCTGTTGTGAACTCATGTTGCCTTGGGTCCTATGCCCTCTGGCCTCTAGATACTGACAATTCTTTCCTTCAGAAGTGATTCCATCATTTTCCCTACCACTGAGGTTAAACTAACAGGTCTGTAGTTTCCTGCTTCTGCCTTGCTCCCACTTTTGTGAAGGGGAATCACATCTGCCCTCCTCCAGTCCTCGGGTACCACCCCATCCTCCCATGATTTGTTAAACAGGGTAGTCAGTGGTGTCACTAATTCTACCCTTAGTTCTTTTAGAATTCTGGGATGAATCCCATCAGGCCCCATTGCTTTGTCCACCTTCAGTTTTAAGAGTTCTTTCAGAACCCTTTCTTCTGTAAATGGGCTGGTATCAACTTCTGTATCCAGTGTGTTTCTACTGTTTGTTCTAGGTACCCTCCCTTCCTTTGTAAATACTGAGCAAAAATATTTGTTTAGTATCTCTGCCTTTTCACAGTCTCCCTCTGCCCACCCTCTCCTCCCCTTTATTAAGCCTCACTATCCTCCTTGGTCTTCCTTCGCTCCCTGATGTACCCATAAAGGTTTAACTCCTTCTTAACTGAGTTGGCTTCATTTTCCTCGGTTTGGGCCTTTGCTGTTCTGACTGCCTTCCCAGCTTCCTTTTGCTTTAACTGATATAGTTCTCTGTCCTGCTCCTTCTGCGATTCCTTGTACTTCCTGAAAGCTTTCTTTTTCTCTTGAACATTTACTGCCACTTCCTTTGAGAACTGTAGTGGTTTCTTACATCGTTTAGTTTTGTTTATTTGCTTCACACAAAGGCTTGTTGCCTCTGTGATGGCAGTTTTTATTATTCCCCATTGTTCTTCCACCCCTCCTTCCTGCCCATGTGCTAGTGCATTCCTTAGGCACTTACCCATTTTGACAAAGTCAGCCCTCCTAAAGTCCAGTACCTTTGCCTTTGTATGGCTTGACTCTATTGCTGTGTTTATTGTGAACCATACTGTTCGATGGTCGCTAGTTCCCAGATGGCTACCCACTTCTACATCTGTGATCCTCTCTTCATCTCCATTTGAGAGAACCAGGTCTAAGATTGCTCCCTCTCGAGTGGGCTCCAATACTAGTTGTCTAAGGCATGCCCCTGTGGGGCATCATCTAGAATAACCCACTTTCAAGTGGCTGTGGCAACTGCACTCCAGTTAACATCTGGCATATTCAGATCACCCATCAGCAATATCTCCCTTTTTTGCCATACTAAGTATACTTTCTATCATTTCCTTGTCCATTTCCTCCCCCTGAGAAGGGGGTCTGTATACAACCCCTGTGCGGATTGTGGTGCCATTGCCGGTCTCCAAATTTACCCACAGTGCTTCTTCTCCTCCCTGTTTTCTCTTTTGTTCTGTTACTTTGATTCCTTCCCTTATGTAAAGAGCTACTCCTCCTCCTCTTTTACCCTCTCTGTCTCTCCTGTAGATAGTGTATCCTGGTATGTTTATGTCCCAGTCATGGTTTTGTGCGAACCATGTTTCTGTGACTGCCACGATATCCATATGTTCCTCCTCCATCAAGGCCACTAATTCAGGAAGCTTGTTACTCAGACTACGTGCATTGGTACTCATTGCTTTCCATTTTTTGATGGCTTTACTTTCTGTTGCAGCACAAGGACCAGGGTTACAGTGGCAGATACCCCGTAGCATGATACAGCTATGTCAGTAGGTGCCCCATGTGAAGGTGAAGGGACTGGAGTTCTGAGTGGACTGATTTGCCTTGCTCCTGGGTCAGAAGGTCTTGACAGCAGGGTAGAGGGACCGGAGGGTCCACATTACCTGTTGAGGCAGAGGGAACCATACTTGGCAAGGCCAATCAGGATCATGTGAGACCCTCCCTCCTGCAGTTTCAGGAGTACCCTCTGTATTAGCAGGAAGGGAGGGAAGGCATACAAGAACCTCCCTGTCCAGCAGAGAGACAGTGAGGCTCGCCAGAAAGCACCACGCCCTAGAACGAGTGAGCAGAAAACTAGGTAGTCTTGCATTGCATGGGGAAGTGAACAGATCTAGGTCTGGGTGACCCCAAAGCTTGAAATGTCTCTGACTACTGACTGCCCCAGTTCCCACTCATGTGCCCTTGACTGAGAGCACCTGAGCGTGTCCGCCAGAATGTTTTGGACTCCTGGGATGTGTACTGCTGTCAGCTGGAGATCGTGCTGTATTGCCCAGTTCCACATCCTCATTGCCTCCCTGCATAGGGGATACGATCGTATCCCTCCCTGTTGGTTCAGGTACCATACTACACACACATTGTCCATATGGACAAGAAGCGAGCCTGGGAGGAATAAGGGCTTGAAGACCGAAATAGCACACAGCACTGCCCTCATTTCCTGCACGCTGATATGCAAAGACAGCTCCTGCTGTGATCAGGATCTCCTGGGTACTGCAGTCTCCTAGAAAAGTGCCCTAGCCCTGACTGTAGGCTTCCGTGGTCAATGTCTGGCCCATAGGGGAAACTGAAGGGGGACTCCTTGGCTAATAATGGTGAGATCCTGCCACCCGAGGAGATCCTGTTGTGTGGGCCTTGACACTCAGACTCTGTAATCCAGGCTGTCTAGTTTCTGATCTCATTGGACCCCGAGTGTCTACTGCATGACACACATGTGGATCCTGGGTAGAGGAACCTAGGGATTGCCACAGCCATAAGTCCCAAAGGGCACTGGACCACTCGGGGCAGTGGTTCAACAACTGAAGGCCACTGATCTCTCCCAATGCTGTAGCATGTCTGCCCTGCCCAATGGGAGGAATGCTCAACCCTGAAGCGTACTAAGCCCCGCACCAATGAAATGGAGGTGCTGGCATGGGGTGAGGTGAGACTTGGGGTAATTCACCATAATGCCCACCTGAGAAAGCAACTCCAGGGTCTTGGACAGGGAGACCATGAGGCTGTCTCTCGACTGGGCTCAGCTCTCTACCCCGCCCCTCCACCCAGTCACCTGCCTTACTTAACCTGTTTCTCCCTGCACCTGTAGGGGCTAGCTCAGAAGCCGAGGTAGTTTTAACTCCTGAAGGCATCTGGAGGATAGCCAAGTGAGGTCTGTGGAATGTCCAGGATGGGAAGAAGGAGGAAAAGTAGGTCTGCAGGAGTGACTTAAAGGGTTTAAGACTAGTGGGGAGGGAGGGCATTGGGCACCTCCTGCCACCCAATCCCAGAGCAGCATTGGCATCAACTGCAAAATCAGCCACTCCTCCAGCCGGAGGGACAGGTGTGATCGTGAGGACCCAGATGATCAGAGGTGAGTGGGGAAATGGAAGGGGGTGTGTTTGACCCACAAAAAATCCTCAAGAACCCTGATTAAATAGTTAAAACTTAGCTCCTCCAGTTGAACAGGCTAGCCTGGCCCTTCCCAACTTTAAGGCGTGTTAATTGGTGGAGCTGATAAAGCAAGTGGGTTAACATCCCTCACTCACCAGCACCACTCCTTTGGTGATCTTGAAAAAGGAGGAAATCCCAGCTGGCTAACTAGTGTAGAGGTAGTGCTACCACTTGCCATCCAAACTTCATGCCCCAAGCCCTGGACATCAAACTTCATGCCCCAAGCCCTGGACCACTGGTGAGGTGGGTGTTTGGATGCTTCCTGCCTTAAGGAGGGAGGGCACTTCCTTTCACTGTATGACTACCCCATTGTGGCCCAGAGGAAGAGAATGTTGTGGGGGAATGAATAAGTGGCCTCTTACAGAGTGACCTTAGGACCACACACACCCATCTGCCCAGGGTGTGATGCGGAGGCATTACATGATTAGAGCTGGGCCTGCAGGCAGTTGAGGAATGGGGCTCTTCTGCCCCTCCAGTATCCATGATAGGGGACATACTAGGTTGCTCCACAGCTGCACACCCTATGGGAGTGATAGTGGGTGGGATTACTGGGCAAAAAATAGAGGGCAAACCTGGAACAGATTAATTCCCTGCATCTCGTCATGCCCGCCTGTATTGCCTGGCCTGTCTCCTCTTACCGGCTCCTCCCTCTGGTCTTCTGTTCCGTTGAGTGAAGTACAGTATGTCCTAGGAGGCTTGGTCCCTGTTCGAGGTCCCACCTGTGGGAGACAAGCCACAGAATATTGGTTCAGGAGCGGGAGTCAGAAGTGAGCAAAGAAGGGTGATGAGTGTTGTCACCAGGAGCTTTCCAAGGGCAGGAAGGGAATTTTGGGAGAGATGGAAGAAGGAAACCTAGTCTGGGGTAATAAAAAAAGAATGTAAAAGAAGGAACAGATTTCCATGTTAGGATTTATCAGATGCAATATAATATGATCAGCGGTGACTGCTTGATGCTAACTACAGTTAGTGTGGCGCAGACAGTGTAAGCAAACGAATATCTGAGACCATATATGTCCTCTTGCACCTATACTACTGTGAACTGTGTGTGTGTGGGGAGATGGTGGATAGGGAACAGGTAGTAAATATTCTATACCTGGACTTCAGTAAGGTCTTTGATTTGGTGCTTCACAAGAATCTTATCTAGAAAGTATAAGAAACAGGACTAGGGAGTGGACTGATTGAGTGACTTGTCAACTGATTGTCAGACAGAACCAAGAGAGTGGCCCTGAATGGTAAAATTTCTGATGTCAAAAAGTTCACAGCTAGAGCACCCCAGGGGTCAGTTCTGGGACTGGTACTGTTCAATATATATTTCAGTGACATTGAGGAGGGTGTTATTAGTTAGAGTATATTTGTTTGCAGATGACCCAAAACTCTATGAGAGGGTACAAAGTGAAGAGGGGATCAGCAGCATGAAAAGGGATGTAGAAAAACTGGAGCAGTGAACAGAAATATGTCAGTTAAAGTCGTCTTCAAAAAAATGTAAAGTGCGGCACATTGGGAGCGAAAATCACAGCTAGAATGTGGTATCATTGGAGTCATGGTAAAGCATTCAAAAGAGGAGTGGAACCTAGGGGTTACAGTAAACAGTGATTTGAAATCCTCTCCTCTGTGTGGGATAGCATATTGCAAAACATGATTCTGGGATGTATCCGTTGGGATTTCCCCTAGTATGTGGGCCATTGCTTAGGCCACATCTGGAGTACTGTGTGCAGTTTTAAAACCCTTGACTAAAAAGGGTAAGGGAAGGATATAAACTATTCAGCAGAGGACAACTGAAATGATCTTCGGGCATAAAGGTAGGACCTATCAGGAAAGGATAGACCAGTGGTGCACAACGTTTTTTGTGGAGCGTCAGACCGAAGACTTGAGTCAAGGCCAAGGGCCACTGGCTGAGGGTCACTGTAAAATGGCCCACAGTGACAAATGTCCAGCATAACATTATTAAATATACACATAAAACAAATCAAAACATGCATGTATCTGTTTGTTTATTTATTTATTTATCAGCATGTTACTGAAACTAAAAACAACAAAACAAAAAATAAAGACTGCAAGTGGAAGCTGCTAGGTCCTTGGGGGCCACAGACAGCTGCTGTGGGGACCATTTGCGGCCCCTGGGCTGCACGTTGTGCACCCCTGGGTTAGACGGTCTAAACATGTGCCCACTAGAGGATGGGGCGGGGGCAGGGGACATGATAGAAACCTACAAATAATGCAGGGACATGGCAGGGTCAACTCCTAGTAGTCATTTAAATTAAGAGTAACACATTCACCAGGAACCGCAAACTCGAAGTGTCATGGGTCAACTTCCAAATGAACTTGAGGAAATACAGTACTTCTGTACGGAGATGGTGGCGGATAGGAGGCACAACCTGTCCTGCACCTGGATTAGTGATAGAGCCGTTTTAGGGTTCAAAACCCAATGGGATATGTACAAGCGGGTAATTAGAAGAAAAAGGGAGGACTGGGACCTCTGAAAGGTTTGAGGAATTCTAGGTAGGAAGAGCAGGGCATATTTGGTGGACTTTTATTCTTTTTTTATCCATTACTATCTACGGTATCTATTATGACAAATTCCCATTTGAAAGGGATGATACCATATACTGTACAATATATAAAGAGGTGAAAAAAAATTCCTATTTCTCTTCATGAATTGTATTGTCTGAACACTTAGTAGCCTTCCGTGATGAGTGCCACCTTTTTGGAGATAATACCTTCCTGCCCTCCCCTGTTCTCAGTCACTGACTTGTTGCCAACCCTCTCTTCCCATGCCTCCTCAGGCGAACTTCTAATTCTGGGTGATTTTAACCTGAATTGGCTCACTGCCCCATACTTCACTGCTCGTTCTGAAATCTCCTCCCTAAACCTAACTTAACTTATAAATGAACCCACATGTCTCGACCCCAAATCCAATAACCACTCCCTCATTGACTGGGTCCTGGCCTCACACCCACACCGCATCATAAATGCAGGTATCTTGGCAGATGCACTCAGTGACCATCACATCACATACTGCATACGTAATATCTGGCCCCCTAGAGCCCCATCCAAATTCCAACAAATCGGTTCTTTCAAATCATTAGACCTCGCACATCGACTTGATGATCTGGCCAATACAGATTGGTCCCCCAACCTCACTGGACTCAGCCTTGGATTACTTCAAATCTCCCTTCCTCAACATCTGAAATCGTCATGTCCCACTTCGACGCACAAAAGTACGTGGGTCTCACCACCCATGGATCACATCAGACCTCCTGGCTTGCCTTTGGTTCTGAGACCAAGCTTGGAAGGACCACAAATGGTCACCCACTGCCTCTGCCCTACAAAGATATTGTCACCTATGAAACATCTGCACTCGACTAGTCAGGCAAGCCAAAGCAGATTACTTTTCCAGTATTTTCCATACAAACATAAACAATCCTGCAAAATTCTGGAAGGTGGTCAGTGCTGTCTTCCCCCACAATTCCCCTGCTCTCAGAGTGGTTGATTCCACATTGACAGACCCCTTTCTGTAGCCATAGATTTCAATTACCTTCTTTACCTCTTGTGCCTCCTCCTCCTCTCCACACTATCCCCCTCCTCCCTGCCTCCTCCACACTCTGAGCACCCTGCTTCCCCCTTCTCATTTTCCTCCGCATCCCTCTTCTCTGCCCTCAAAGCACTCCTAGCATTGAACCCTTCTACGGGCAAAAGCCCAGATGGCCTTGATGCCAAATTACTTTATTTGTCTGCTCCTGCCAGCTCATACCCCATAGCAGCACTACTAACCTTTCTTTTACACTAGCCTCTGTCCCAGCTGCCTGGAAGCGTGCTACCATCATCCCTCACCCTAAAGGTGGTGATCCCTCTGTGGCTGGCAGCTACCGCCCAGTCTCTTTCCTCCCCATCCTTGCTAAACTGCAAGAATGTATCGTACTCTCCCAGCTCTCTCCTTACCTTGACTCAGCCTCCTTTTTCACAACTTTCCAATCTGGCTTCCACAAGAACATCTCCACAGCCACCTCCATACTCAGATTCACTGAGTCCATTCACACCAGCATGGACCAGGGTCTAATCACCTCTGTCATCTTTGTCGACCTAGCCAAAGCTTTTGACACTGTCTCACATTCCCTCTTACTTGACAAACTCTCAGCAGCAGGCCTTTCACCTACTGCCACCAAATAGTTCAGATCCTACCTATCAGGTAGATCACAGTCAGACAGAATCGAGAACTCCCTCTCTCCGCCCCTCCCCATCCACACTGGGGTCCCATAAGGCTCAGTACTTGGTCTGAGTCTCTTCTCCATTTTCCTTAATGACCTCCCTTCAGTCTGCTCATCTGCATCCATCCACATGTATACGGATGACACCGTTGTTTATGTATCCGGTCCTTCCTCTCCATTGGTGGCATGCACTGTACAACAGGACTTTGATAATGTCCAGTGCTGGCTATGATCCAACCATTTCTCAACACCAAGAAGACAGTCTCCATGACCTTTGGAACAAGGCAGAGACTGACCAAGCTCCCCGATGGGACATTGTTGGAAGACGCAACCTCATTCAGGTACCTTGGGGTCTGGCTCTACAAGCACCTTGATTTCTTGGGTCACATGAATGCAATTCACAAGAAACTTCTCCCCAAATTGGGAGCCTTATACCGGAATCGAATGCATCCCATTGACCAGCCCACAGAGAAATTTTATGAGAATGATGCTTCCAACTTTTGATTACGGTGACGTAATCTATAGTGCCACCCCCAAAACCACCCTGGCCAGATTGAACACCCTTTTCCACTCTTTCTGCCGCTTTTCTCTCAACTGCCCTCCTTGCACTTACCATTGGTCCTTATATCAATCCCTGGCTCTCCTCTCCCTCAGTGATCATCGTCTAGCTCACTATGCCAACTTCCTTGGCAAGGTCTGGTTTGACGCACTCCCTTCTTATCCATCTGCCTCCCTCTCTCCCCCACCCACTTCAGCTCGCTCCCTCGCCATCCCATTCAGGTCTTCAGTATCCAGCCAGGCATCCTTCTCCTACCGTTTCCTCAAACTCTGGAGCTCGCTCCCTGCCTCCATTCTTAATGCCCTCTCGTTCCACACACTCTCCTCCCTCATGAGGTCCTTCACTACCCCCGTCTGCAACTGTACCTAACTAACCCCCCACCTCCCTTACTGTAGTTCCCATGAAAAATCCTACTCACTCTATACTCCCCTTCCCTCTCTAACCCCTTGCAGATTGCCCCTCCATGTCCCAATAGGAGAGCCATGCTGTGTTCATTCTCAAGCACTTATCTTCCATTCCCTGTTAGATTCCCCCCCTCCTGCCATGCATCTGGAGTCAAGCAAGGACATGGTATGTCAAGCATGTCCCTCTTCTGCTTGTTAACAAACTATATGGTTTACTCTAATCATTATTGTCATTGTATCCTGTGGTATTGTCCTCACTATACCTGTGCCATTGCATTGTATGTTTCATATTGTATCTCTTGCCTTTTGTTAGTATTTGCCTGTTTGGTACCCTGTTCTCATTACTATACCTCCATGACCATGGATACTTCCTCAGTACCTTGTACCATTGCATTGTTTGTTTCATTTTGCATTTTTGCTTATTGTATGCAATTGCCTGTTGGTACCATGTACTCTTTACTGTATCCTATTCCCCATCCCCCAGGATGCATCTGGAAATGAGAAGTTTGCTCAGTATGTCTTCCTGGTGAAACTCTTAACCTTTCCCCTCCCATCTTGCCCCTGCCTCCATTGCTTCTAACTACTCCCCCCAATCCTATTCCTACTTACCCTTACCTCCTCTCCTCTCTCTGTCTCTCTTGACAGAGTCAACCCGTGACTGCTACTCAGTGCATACATATTGTATATACCTTGATTGTTTAATTATATTTTGTTTTTTACTGTGTACTTAATTTGTCTGCCATTCCCTGTTATTGTGTTTGTCATGACGTGGAACCTTTGTAAACAAGCTTCTAGCTCAAAGGTGTTACTCCAAGATGATAAAATAATAAATAAAATAAATATATTCAACTTAAATCAACCATTATTAGACTGAAAGGTTACTCCAGCTTGCTTGTTACAATAGCTATGAATAATGTTACACACTTGACCACCATAGGAAAAAAATAACTAAGGTATCTGTGTACATGAGTGCGTGTGTATACAGTATGTAAAGAAATGCAATACTGAGCTTATCAAGTAAAAACTGGACTATCTTAATTGGTGCTTCCCTGGAGAAGCACAGATTAATGAGTGTCATAATTGAATTTACACATCCTGCTGGTCTACCTTTCCGCTTATTGTTTTATCCTGTAAAATATGTACATGATTGTTATTTATTGCAAGGGTCGCGATTGAAACCCTAGCGTGGTATTTGCACATTTGTACTGGTATTTTTGTATTTATTGATTGTTGACTTGTACAATCCCTGTCAGGGTTCACAGTTCTTGTCACTTACATGCGCTCATTGTTCGTTATTTTGTGTCTGCACTGTTCAATACTTTGTGTTATCTTGATGGCTTGGATCATGCCTGAAAACAGTCCCTTGACCAGTACACCCACCCGGTAATAAATAAAATAAATTTGTCGATATTTGTGCACAGATGAGAAATATCTCTATTTTTTTTATTTGTATCACTCTTACCAGATCTGCCCCTTCTGTCTAGTGTGTGACAACCTCCCAACCCCAGCATTGCCCTGTCTGATTCCCCTTCCCCAGTGAGCCCCCACAGCTTTCACCCTGTAGCGGGGCCTGTGGGGCAGTGGCTGTCCCCTCCAGAAACCAATCTGACTTGGGGATTTCAGGTCTACTGTACAGTTCCCAAGGAGTGCTGGTGTGTCATCCTCCTAGTATGGGTATATTTCCCTTTCTCCGCTATCCCAATCCCTGCCTAGAACATCAGAGTTAAGGACTTCCAAGGCACACACATACGAACAAACGAGGAGGCCAGCAGAAGAAGGCCATTTGGTCTATCATGTCTGCTCGTATTGCAGGGTCCACAGCTTGAGCTAATGTCCCTGCCTTCCCTCCCCACTCCTCCCATCCTCCCTACCCATGATCTTTACCTTCCCCCTATGCCTATCCTAGCCTCTCTTAAAGTTGCCCACTATCTTCAACGAGATGACCTCTTCCGGCAGTGCATTCCAAGTGTCCACCACCCTCTCTGTGAAGAAGTGCTTCCTGACCTCCCTCCTAAACCTCCCACCCTCCAGCTTAAGACTGTGCTCCCTTGTGTTATGGTTGCCACTCAGCTTAAAGAGACTCTTCTTATCAACCTTATTTATCCCTTGCAAGTACTTGAAGGTCCCAGTCATGTCCCTGCTCTCTCTCCCGTCTTCCAGGGAGTACATATTAAGTGCCTTCAACTTTTTCTCGTATGCCTTACCCTGCTGACCCGCTATGATCTTTGTGGCCCTCCTCTGAACCTTCTCTAGCAGGTTAATGTCCTTTTTGAGGTGCGGGCACCAGTACCAATGTTGGGTAAGTTACTTTTTCTATTACTTTCTGTTTCCTTTGGAAACTTGATCCCGGAAGCTCTGTGCAGTCACTAGCAAGGATGGAGAAGTACTAGAAAAAGTAATACATCTTTCAGTTGCTTCTTTCTTTTTATACAAAAACAATACAAAAATAATAAATAACAGATGACATTTATTTGAAAGTAATAGGTTAGTTACTAGTTACTTTCAAATAAATGTAATCAGTTACAGTTACGTATTACGTTTGTATAAAAATACATAAGTAATTGTAACTGTAAGGTGTATTACTTCTTCCAGTACTTCTCTATCCTTGCTAGTGACTGCACAGAGCTTTCTGGAACAAGTTTTCAAAAGTAATAGAAAAAGTAACTTAACCAACACTGACCAGTACTGAACTCCATACTCTAGATGCGGCCTTACCAGCAACCTGTACAAGGGCAGTATAACCTCCTCTCTCCTACTAGTGATCCCCCTAGATATGCATCCCAGCATCTTGTTTGCCTTTGCTGCTGCTTTCTTGCATTGCATGGAGTGCTTCAGGTCACTAGTGATAATTTCTCCCAGGTCCTTCTCCTCCTCTGATGCAGATACCGGGACACCGCCCAGGTAGTGCTCTGTCTGGGATTATTGGCTGTAATATGCATAACTTTGCATTTCTTGGCATTGAAGTCAAGCTGCCAGATCCTGGACCATCTTCCCAGCTTTTCCAGATCTTCCTGTAGGTCATGTATCCCTTTAGCTGTGTCCACTCTCCCACAGAGCTTGGTGTTATCCATGAATAGGCACATTTTGCCCTTAATGCCATCCACAATGTTATTGATGAAGACATTGAATAACATAGGCCCTAGCACACCCCACAACCACCCTCTGGGTTCTGTCCCTCAGACTGTTTTCTACCCATCTGGTCATCTTTTCCCCCAACCCCGAGATCCACCAACTTCCTGATCAACCTTTTGTGGGGCACAGAGGCAAACGCCTTGCTGAAATCAAGATGGAGGATGTCTACCACTTGGCCCCTATGTACTGTCTTAATGACACAGTCAAAGAAGTCATTCAGATTTGTTTGACACAATCTCCCGCCATGAACCCATGCTGCCTCGCATCCTGGAGACCATGCTTCTCTAGATATTCCACCAACCTTTCCTTTAGTATGGTCTCCATGAGCTTGCCCACAATGGAGGTCAGACTGACTGGTCTGTAATTCCCTGGGTCATCCTTGGGACTGCTTTTGTGGAGGGGCACTACATGTGCTGTTCTCCAGTCCCACGGTACCACTCCTGACTCCAGTGAACTATTAAATAGGTCTGCCAGTGGCCCTGCCAGCTCCTGAGCCAGTTCCTTTAGTACCCCTGGATGTATTCTGTCCAGGCCTGGTGATTTGTCCACCTTCAATGCCAGCAGCCCCTCCCCCCCCGCTCCTCTTTTCCCTCCCGAAGGCACTGGTCCATCCTTTTCCCTGGTGAAAATGAACAGAAGTATTCATTTAGTATCTCTGCTTTTCCCCCATTATCCTCCACCCCGTTTTTAAACCTAACAATCCCTTCCTTCTTGTCCCTTTTCTCACTTATATACATACATGCATAAGTACAGTATGCCATCATTGAACTGGCCATTACCAGTCCCTCCCCCCCACACACACACACTTACACTGCAGCAGTTGCACCACCACTTGTGGTGACTCAGCTGGCAGTAATGTGGCAGAGCCAGCACCGGAGGAGAAAGTTCCACTAAATGTCGAGTAGTAGGGACATTGGTGCAGATGCAGGGGGCTAAGTTCATACAGTTTCCTGCAGTTCTGGTATGAGGTGATGAAAACTCATGGTGACATTCTGAGTTCTGCTACCCCCTTTAGACCTAGCGACTTTAATATTTGTAGTTTGTTTTTCTGAGGTATGTCCCTGGAGTTAGTTTTTCTGCGATAACTCCCATGGGTACAGTAGGTAAATTATTTTGCATAGATCTCATACAATACATGCAAGATGTTACTGACAAGAGTCAAGAGATCAGAGATAAACCTCTATAGGAGTAGTAGACTAACTAGCTGGTCAACTGTATGAGTATGGAAAGAATCATAAATGACAAGAAAGAAATTAGAGACCAGATAAAAAAAGAAAAACATATGAATCATCATTTTGATTGTCTAACTACGATTTAAAGTGTATTTATTTATTTAAAATGTGTTGACTGAGAGAGGTGCACTGAGCCAAACCTCATTTCCAGACATAACCCAGGCAATGGGGGTACAAGGGGAAAATACAGCAATAAAACATGATAAAAGCAAGATGCATGCACAAAATATAGTAGAGAAGGGAAGAAGGATCATACGATTTATTATTTAGCAGAGTGATAAAACTACATTATAATTTATAAGTTAGGGGCTGCTGAAGTAATCTGGGTTAAGTCAAGAGAAACAGTGATGGTGTGAAGTGCCAGGGTGTTCCTGGTTATGGCTGGCCACTGGTTCAGGGTTTAGAGAAGTTGTGGCAGCAAGAGTGGTTTGAGAGAGTGGAACGCCAGATCCTCTCTCCTCTTCATTTGGCACCCAGGTTCACGCTGTTTCAGCATCTAGATCCAGAATTCCCAGAACCATGGCAGTCCTTGATCGAATGTTTTAGGTCACTCTCTTGCTCTCCACATCAATGCCAACATCTCCAACAGCAGTCAGTATAGAGTTCTTCTTTGTCTGGTTCCGTCACCAAGTTCAGCCTGGCAGCAGTGGGCCTATAGAGTATTTCCTCAGGATCAAGGTTTTATCCAGTAGATCTTTTTAGCAGTATGGATAAAAGCTATGTAGTAACATAGTATGGTGGTGACGAAAAGACCTCAGGTCCATCTTGTCTGCCCCTCCCCCAGCCGCAAGACAGTGACTATGCCCAATCTGAGTATAGGCTCACATCCAAGCATAACAACCAAACATTACTCTTACTCATGCTTTGTAACCCTCTCTGCCATTCTGCCTTAGTAATCTTGTTTAATCCTACTTTGAAAGCAGTAATGCAGTAATTCACACAGAGGGTGTTCAACATAAACAATAGTCTACTAGATGTATTCAAGTTTTATCCAGTAGAGCTTTTTGACAATGCAGATAAAAGTTACATTGTAACATAGTATGGCAATGATGGAAAAGATCTAAGGATGATCTTCCTTGCCCCATGGCTGTGGCTATACCCAGTCTGAGTGTGGACACACACATCCAAGTATAACAACTGGACTACTTACTACCCTTACTCATGCTGTGTAACCCTCAGTGCCATTCTCACTCAGTAATCTGTTTCATCTTAAATTAATTCATTCCTTTTTTTTTTTTTTTTACAACTTTCTCCCCGCATTTCTAGGCTTTGCCAGTCCTGCTGGTGTACAAAGACAGTTCCTGCTCCTTTTTTCCCTATCAGGTACACTGTGATTTCCATTAATCCAACCCCTCCTCCAGTCATTGGGGAAGCCAAGGAGCTTGCTCCTTTCATTTGGGCTCAGGTCAAGTAGCAACCCAAGGGAGAACCTCCACTTTGTGTTGGCATCGGGATGGGGTAGGTGCATGGGTGGGTATGGTTACAGGATGCCAAAGGTGGTGGGGAATGGTAGTTGGAAGATGAGGGTTATAGTGCTAGGGAACTCCATTATAAGAGGGATAGGGAGGTTGATGTGCATCTTTGACTGGAAGGAGAGATCTGTATGCTGGGAGCAACACTGAACAGGGTTCTGCCTCAGCTGGAGAAGCTCATCAAAGCAGGGGAGGTGAAGCTGGATGTGGCAATTCATCTAGGAACCATTGATCTGGCATGGCACAGTGTAGCAAGGGTCAAGGACACTTTCAGAGAACTAGGCAGGAATTTGAGAGTAGCTGCAGACAAGGTAACCTTCTACAAGGTCCTACCAATGCCATGTGAGTTTGAGGGTAGACAGAATAAAAAAAGGGAGTTCAACACATTGCTAGAGGGCTGGTGTGGTGGAGTTTTTTTTTTCTTTTCCTTTTTAATGGACTGGGGAGTGTTTTGGGAGGAGAACTGGTTTGCCAGGATGGCTGGCATCTCAGCAAGGATGGAACCTGTGTATTAGGGCAGATGTTTGACATGGGATTCAGCAAGAATTTAAACTAGGAAAAGGGAGGGCCATGCTAGGGTACCAAACGTTGACACAGATGTGGAAAGCCTTAAGAGCTCTGCCCCGCAACATGGTAAACTAGGGGTAGGGACAGGGTGAAAACAACAGCACAGGGGAGAGGTAAGTTACTGGATCCAAGGGAGTAAGGAGCGAGAAGAGGACTCAGATGATAGGAATAGTAAGGGGACAAGAACAGAGGGGAATATAGGAAAATGCAGAGGGGGACAGAAAGTCAACCAAGAGAGACAAGGGGCTGGGTAGTGTAACCCCCTTACAAATGGGGGTTCCTAAAAGCCTTTCCAGAGCTTGCCTAAATGCTCCCTGCCTAACTGGTGTTCGGCGCTATGGCACCAAAATGCGGGCATTGTGAGTGTTTTTAAAGCCTCCAGTACTGTCTCTTTAAGGGCTGCCTGCTCACAGGCTTCAGCGGGCTGGTATGGGGGACTGGTGTTTCCCTGTTTACACCGCAGCTCAGGTGGGATTCAATCACCCCATCCTGTAGTTGCTGAAAAGCGCAAAGGGAGCCCTTCTGATAGATGTGACTGTTTGGCTATAATCCTTTAAAGTATTAGTGAAATTACAGTTGTCTAACCTGCTTTCATTGCAGCTGGGACTTTGTGTACTTGGCCCCTCCATTTTGGACCTGGACTGCTGAGCTGGGCCAATAGGGTAACAGGGGTGATTGAAATGGAGTAACTGGTGACCAACCAGGACCGGAATTCTCAATGGAGCTTGCTGACCAATGGAGACTCAGCTAGTAATTCTGGGAAGTAAAGTCTGGATTATGGCGCCTTGTTTGCACCAATAGGGGCAGTATCAGGTGATTGGCATCTGCAGCCCACCTATGGGATCGGGTGACGCCTGAATGGAGAGACTTGCCCTAACTGCTAAAGGGCAGAGACGTTGTGGCTCTGAGCGAGGAAGAAACTCTGGGCTCCTGCACCGTTGAGTTTTTGCGCGGGAAGCGCGTGTGTGGAAGGCCAGATTCGGGCGGCTCAGTTGCCGGCGAGTATCGGACTAAATCCACTGGGTAGCGGTCAGAGGAGGCTGTGCAGGAGTGCAGCTACCTACCAGGCTTACCCTGTAGAGGAGTGGAGAATTTGCTGAATCGCGTTCGGTCTGTCAGGAAAAAGTGAAATTGCGTTGACTCCCCGATTAGCTGTGAGTTCGGTCGGGCCCTAGGAGCAGCTGCCTGGTATGGTACCCCTCTGTTGCTTTTCATATAAATGTGTGGAGAAGTGTCTGAAGTTCAGGCTCGGCCCTGCGAGTGGTGTGAGAGTGCTTTTCCTTCTGGAGTCGTGAGTACTAAATCAGGGTAGCTCCCTGTTAAATGTTCCTAGCAAGGGCAAGATCTTCTGGTTACTTTGCTGACTACACTAACTGAGCCTGCTGGCTCCATCTAATCTTTGTAGGAATTAAATGCTCACTTGTGTCAGGGCCCCAACCAGCTGCATCGAGGAACTAGCCTTTAGGGCTTGGGTACCCATAGACAGTAACTTATAGGTTAGGCCTATGCACAGAACCCTAGGTAGATACTCATATATTGTAGTGGTAAGCCAATCACCCTGATTCCCCCCGGTCCTTGTTATCTCCCCTTAAATAAATCAGATTGCTTGTTTTGCAAAAGTACACTGGCTAGTTTGTGTATTAATGGTGAAATACTGCACAGTGAATATTGTGTAACTGTACCTTACTTTTCAGGGGGTCCCCGGAGTGAGCTGAGTGGTTCGAGTCGGGGGGGGTAAGTGTCTATGGTAAGGACACTGTAACTGTACTGTGTGGGCCACTAGTGGGAAGAAAGGGGGGTTGCAGCAACCCAGAGGGCTGTGACCAAGTCAGCCTCGACTGTTCTAACCCCGACCTCTGGGTGGAGGCACCTGCCAACGGATCTGGGCCCCTCACCCTGTTACAGTTAAGGCAGGCAGGGGTAGTAGCCCTTAGGATAGCGCCCCCTGGGGGTTACAGTAGGAAGAAGGCAGGGGAGGGTGGAATGTAGAAATTTGTGTAAACCCCAGTCGTTGCTAAACTGAGAGGGCTACTACCCTTGCCTGTGTGACTAGTGAACAGGTTGAGGGGCCTGGGTCCTATGACGCGGTGCCTCCATTTTTATAAGCTGAAAATTTGGGGAGAAAGGTGTCACTCGGCATGGTGATTAGGTTCGACTACTCTGCACAGGGGCACCCAAAGTAATCCAGAGACTAGAAGCAATAACATAATGTCCAATACCAGGAGATGGGATTCTAAAGTGTGGCTTTATTCAACAACACTGAATGAAAAGCATAGACGGACCCCCACGGGGCTACACTCCTTGTAATGCAGATAAGGTGATGACACAGACACATATCCAAACTTGGATCCTAAGCTTCCATATGTCATGGACTCTTTAACTAGTGGCACTCTACCACCCTCTACTCCATCCCAATTTCTGGGCACCCTCTTCAGGTACTGGCCAATACCTGACAGAAAGGTGACTGGTGTCTCAAAGCGAATCCGTAGAGGTGAGCCATGTTACGCCAGGTGGGGGGTCTCCCACTTTTTGTTACATAGACCCATACCCGGCCATTCCTTTGTTTACACACCCACATCCTTGGCTACTGTAGTGCAGACTGTACATGGCTTTGTAATGCAGTAACTGTCTTTCTCTGAAGACCCCCCACATACATCAGTCATTACATCTCACTGTTCCATAAGCCTCTTCCTTGGCTACTATAGTGCAGACTGTACATGGCTTTGTAATGCAGAAACTGTCTTTCCCTTGAAGACCACCCCCCCCCACATACAACAGTGATTACATCTCACTGTTCCATAAGCCCTGTATTTGGCATCCTGACTGACCCACAGCCCCAGAGACTTATTTACTCGCTGTTTTGGTGAATGACAGTGGCCTTTTGTCAAAGCTTCATCACCCTCATTGTTGCAGATGGCCAATAACTCTGAAGGAATATCATTCCTCAAAAACTGTGGTGCCCCAGCACTCTTCATCAGGCAGTTTCTTCCTTTTCCCAGGCTAGGGGGTTGCCCTTGGGAGTTGGTTCCTTGTGTGTCTCTTATGGTGGAAGCACACACTCTAAGGTAGCTCTGTGTCAGTGCTGAGGGCAGGGTGGCTTGCCCCTGCAGGGCACCCTCTCCCTCCACTGCACTGCAGGATCTGCATCCTTCCCTCTCTTGAGCCTCCTTCAGCTTCAGCAGACTGATTCAGACTGCAGACTAAACTGTTGACTTCACGGATCAACTCTAGACTGACTTTGAAATTCCCCAATGTTCTGGCCTAACTCCCAGCTGCAACATTCCATTGTGGCTTATGCTGCTGCAGAATTCTAAATGATGTCATAGCCCCAGCACAGCAGAGACTGAAAACAGAGCAAGACATAGTGAAATCCATTTAACTGGAGTTTCACTAGCTGCCTGTCCCTGCCTGCCACTAGATCTAACTAGGGTTCTAGTAACCCCGGGTAACAAGGGGGTTACACTCACCTTGAGCCAGGAAAATGACTGTTCCCAGTCATTAACACCCGGCTTGGGCCATCCTACCCAATGTGCTACCTACAGAAAGGGGTAATCAGGCCCTCTCCTACCATATGCCTGTCACAGGCAGGTAACACTAAGGGCCCAGAGGCCATGGGCCGACGCATCTGCCTGTACTCTACCTGCTGACTATGGGTACCTTGTGGCTCTGGTAGAATTGTCCAGAGCATAGCCCTAATAGATCAGTACTGCAGCCCCTACTGCAGGTCAGGACCACAGCCCGTCTGTCCTCCCTAGCCCTCTAGGGAAATCCTATCTGCCTTTTTACCCAAACTGGGGGATTCCACTTCTTCCGTGCTGGAAAGCTGGAATAAATATTTAGGCTTATCAATATCTTTTGAAACATGGTTAAAACCAGCACTTCCAGCGGTTAAAATTACATCTGCAATGATTTGTCGTGAGTTCTCCTGGAAGTGTAGATGCAGATATTTTTGAGTTCCAGCGTTAATTAAATATCTTCTAGCACACTATGGCATCTGTTGGAGGGTTGCCGGTGTCAGCTGATTTGGGACATGTGTTCCGGTTTTCCCTTTATTAACCCATTCTATTGTTCTCTGCAGGATGAGTTAAGGGATTGCTTGGGGAAACAGTGGAACTGACAGATGAAATGGTTCTGTTGATGATTATGCCACCTCATTGCCCCCGGATATAAAACATTATTGCCCTATTTCTTTGGCAGCTAAAAAGCCATAACCAGGAGATGGATGAAACCAGCTATACCCACGATGGATGATTTGAGACAAATGGATACGGCTATATACCAATTGGAAAAACTGGCTGCAGGCCTAGAAGATAAACTACCCGCATTTAATTTGAAGTGGCAGAAGTGGATATGGTACATGGCCCAAATAAATGGAGATTCTGTTCCCTAAAGACTGAAGCAGGAAGGACTGGGAGGGCACTGCTGCAACTGAGGCAGAGAGGGATTTGGGGATGTTAGTGATTTTAAAGATGAGTTCTATTTCCCCACAAATTAGTAGACACAGTGGAGATGTCTAGTGACTGCTAGAAGAGACTGGCTGTGAGATTTCATTAATATTTGCATGACTGAAGATGTAACTTACTTATGTCATACCACTCTTTAAGTGTATTCTTGTGATTATCTGTGAAACTATGTGTCTATCTCTCAATAAAAACTAAAATTCAGAAAAAAAAACTACATATCCGAGGGTATTTTATAAAATAAAATCTACGAGACAGAGTATACCACTACTTCTTCTTCAAGTAGTGTTAACTGGTCTCACAAGCCTTATCAAAAACAACTGCATGTCCAAGGTGTAAGAGCATTTTTACCATGGCCTAATAAAAGAAAAAGAGGAAAAAAGCACATTTGGAATTACCAAAACAAGCAGTACACATTTACCGTCTTTTAATCAGAAAAGGAAGTAGTTCAGTCTGTTCATTTAAACCCATATCCGTACTATGGGAACCCAGCCTGTAAATCTAGAAAGACTCCCTTTTTGTTCAGAGCTAGTTCCCCGTTTCCACCCATGGGACCAAGCCATACCTGCTCCAATCCAATAAAAGTCGAAGCATGATCTTCGGGGATATCTTAGTCATCAGGTAACACCGTAGGAACTTTTGCCTTTGGTGAAGAGGAATCCACACAGATTTTCAGCAGTACAACTCGGGCCACCCACGCCGTCGACATCAGCAACCCTATATAGGTGTAGGCGGCCCCGCTCTCTCCTCAGTTCTTTCCTGCCATTGACTTCCTTGCACAGTCTCTGCGGAAGCTCCATCTCCGTGTTCACACCTTTTTCTGCCTATGGCCTTTTTCCCTCTAACTTTTGCCTAAATCTCTTTCATAGAGATTTCTTCTTTTTGTTTATGTCGAAAGTTAATCCTTCTTCTTTTTTCTATCGCTGCCACTACAGAAAGAAGATTGCCTCTACAGACGAACACTCTGTGTCTGCTGTCTTGGGCCTGACCATGATGTCTCTGACTGTGAGCTCTGCCAGAAATTAAACCAGACAACAATTCGGCGATGCAAGAAGGCTTTCAAAAAATTCCTGATGGAACAGCAGGTAGCCAGCTCCGGGCAGGGGTTTTCTGGGGCCCTGACTGCTCAGTCGCCCACCGGTTCTACAAGCTTCCAGGCCTCCAAGGCCCGAGTCAAGCCCTTGGGGAAAAGTCATAAAAAAGACCCGGATCATGACCGCTCCCCCAGTGGTGCTCCCACTCCTTGTCAGCTTCTCCTTCTTTGGTGGGGGGGGGGGCTCTTTGTTGGTTGTGGCTGCTCCAATGAAGAGACCAGCTGTCTAGGTCTCTTTACCTACCAGACCCATACTGACAGCACCTCCGCCCGATTCACAGGGCGTCTGGCCATCGACCTCCAGGTTGTCATCCCCTCCATCGTCATTGATGACAGCCCTGTCAAAGCCTGCCCCTTCTCCTTCCAGGGCTATAGGCTTGTCGGGCACCCAAGACACAGTGGGAGGGTCGTTGGCTCCCGTACTGTCGAATGCCACTCCGTCGACATCCACCATTGAACTGAACAAAGTACTGGTCAAGTTTATAAATGTACTCATTCAGCAGCTGAGTGCCTTGAACAAGCCCACTTTGCCGATGCCATCAACGGCATCTTTGTCATCGACACCTGTTTGTCAACCTCTTGAGTCTCCCCGCAGGCCGGCGATGGCGAATCTGGTGCCAGACCGAGATGAAGAGGTCGAAGTCAAGGAGGAGTATCACCCTGATGTCATGCTTCCGGAAGATGTAGAGGATAACGAGGAAGAGATCCTGATCTCAGATAAGTTTTGGACTGACTTAACAAGCTGGTTTAGGGTAGCCTGAATCGAAGTGAGGGTCGCTCCCCTGGGTGGCAGATCAGCGGGTTCCGTGACTCCAGCAGAAGGTGTAGGCCGCTCCTCTCATTGTTACTGCTTCTTAGGAGTGAACAAATCTGCCGAAGATGTGTTCACTCCACGAGTTTTGCCCATACTGACAGCTTTAAACAAACAAGGCACCCACCTTTGCACTTTTTGCCAGGAAAAAAATCAATTTTTACACAGATTATTACAAAAATTCCTAGGAGCTCAGGAATTTTGCTGCTTCTTTAATAGCTGCTCAGTAGCACCCCACACATTTTTTAATGTAATGAAGCAATTGTCTGCCACCATGGGCTTCCAGACTGAGAAAGACGATGTCACCAGGAAAGACCTGGTGGATTTCCTGGAGATCCCTGAGTCTCCACCGAAGATCATTCTCCAGTGCTACCAGCCTTGAAGAATGCCACCACAGCAGCCTGGCACAGGCCAGGCATGGTGCCAGCTATGCTACGCAGGGCAGACAAACTTTATAATGCCCCTCAGGGTCTTCTTTATTTTGCTGCCCAGGCAAAAACTGACTCTGTTGTTATCAAGGCAGCTCTTGACAGGGCTAAGGTGCCTAAGTACCTTAGCTACCTTCCCCCAGACAAGGAATCCTGCAGGTCTGACCTCAGTGGGAAAGGGTTTATGCCTCCTCTATCTTGGTCTGAAGATTGCAAATTATCTGTCACACGTGGTTAAATACCAAAATGCCAACTAGAGAAAGGGCAAAGCTGCTGCCCAGGCCCTTCCTGATGGCTCCCAGAAGCAGGAACTGCTTCAGTGATTCCAGACTGCTGAGGATGTTAGCAAACACCTCCTCAGAGCCCTGTACGACATGGCTGATACAGTGGCCAGAGCTGCTGCCACTGGCATATGCCTTCATAGGCACTCATGGGTTAGGATCTCTGGATTTGCAGCTGATGTGCAAAACAAAAATGTTTAACACCCCTTTCAGTGGCACCAAACTCTTCAGCCCTGATGTTCAGGACCTCATAAATGGTCTGTAGGCCTCCGGCACAGCCATTCAATCTGTCCATTCCCTCTACCACACTCAGCTGAGGTGTAGAAGACAGCCTACTTTTTGTAGACAGACCAGTAGGCCAGGAATCGGGATCAGCTCCCTGTACCCAGGGAAAATGTAGAGCCCAGGCTTCCTTGCCCATCCCTGCCAATGCTGGAGCGGTGTCCAAATGACCCAGACAAGATGGACCAGCCTCTGCGACTGGCTTCACCTCAGCCTGACTCCCTGCCAGACCCCTCTGCTCTGGTTCAGACCCAGGAGGTGGTGGTTGGAGGTAGGTTCTCCCTCCATCTGAATCAATGGAGAACCATCATTTCAGATGCATGGATTCTGCAGATCATAGAGAGGGGTCACACCCTGGAGCTTATTCAGCAGCCTCCAGTTATCCTCTGGCTCACTTGTCTGTTCTTCAGGAGGAAGTACAGTCTTCTCTGCACAAGCAGGCCAATGAAACACTGCCCTAGTACCAGAGAAACCAAGGGTTTTATTTCAGGTTCTTTCTAGTCCCCAAAAAGACCAGAGATCTGAGGCCCATTCTAGATCTGAAGGACCTCAACCTCTTTGTCCAGTACAAAAAGTTCTGGATGGTAACTTTGCCAGGCCTAATGCCCCTCCACAAGGCCAGGAACTGGCTCTGTTTTCCAGACATACAGGATGCTTACCTGCACATCTCAGTCTTTCATCCTCACAGGAGGTTTCTTTGTTTCACTTTTCAGGGTGAGCATTATCAGTTCAAAATGCTGCCTTTTGGCTTATCCTCTGTGCTGCGAGTCTTTACCAGATGCTTGGCAGTGATCGCAGCAGCTCTCAGAAGAGAGGGACTGTATGTCTTCCCTTATCTGGATGATTAACTTCTCAAAGCCCCATCCAGGGAACAACTTTTACTGACTCTAGAGTGCACTCTTCAGCTATTTTACTCCCTGGGCATTGCTGTCTGTCTGCCCAAGTCAGTTCTGGTACCATCTCAAAGGCTGCAGTATATTGGGGCAGTTCTGGATTCTGAGCAGGGGAAGGCCTTCTTGCCTCAAAACAGGGTGGAGTGCCTCATGGCCCAAGCTCAGGAGGTCACTCAAGAGTCTGTTCATTCCTGCCAGGATGTACAGTACCTCAGACTGTTGGGCCTAATGGCAGTGGCAATTCCTACTGTGCCACTGGACAGGCTTTATATGCGCACTCTTCAGTGGACCCTCAGGATACAATGGTGCCAGCGCACGGATGAGTTGGACCAACTAGTCCTGGTCTCCTCTCCAGTATGCAAGGTATCTCAGTGGTGGTTGGACCCCTTGAATCTTCTCAAGGGGGTTCCCTTCCAGATTTCTTCCCTGCATCAGATCTTAACTACGGATGCTTCGGGTCTGGGATAGGGAGAGCACATGGGACCCTTCCAAACCCAGGGCTCCTGGTCCCAGTGGGAAACTGCTCTGCATATCAATGTCCTGGAGATGAGGGCAGTGCTATATGCCATGCAGACATTTCAGGAGCACTTTGCTCCAGGCCAGCTGCTGGTGCAGTCAGACAGTCTGAGTGTTGTCTACTATATCAACAAGCAGTGCGGGACTCACTCGTACCCCCTTTGCAGGGAAGCCATGAGAGTGTGGTATTGGGCTGTGGAGCACAGTCTGACACTCTCTCTGCAGTCCACGTGCCAGGCGTCCTAAACACCCTGGTGGACAGTCTCAGCAAGACTCAGTCCAACATGCACAAATGGGAGCTTCTCTCATCTGTAGCAGAAGATCTGTTCAACAAATGGGGTCGTCCAGAGTTGGACCTTTTTGCGTACCTACTCAGTGCAAAACTGCCCAGTTTCTGCTCACTAGATCCAGGGCCTGGAGTTTTCTGGCAAGATGCGTTGTCCCTCTCTTGGAGCAGGAGGTTTCTGTATGCATTTCCTCAATTTTCCCTAACACAGAGGGTGCTGATCAAGCTGCAAATGGAGGGGGCCAGCATGATTCTAGTGGCTCAATTCTGGCGTCACCAGATATTGTTTTCCACTGCTTTAGCAGCTGGTGGAGGAACCTCCAGTCCCTCTACCCCTTTGCAGGAATCTGCTGGCCCAGGATCAGGGGACCATGGTCGATCCCAGTCTCAGGTCCTTCCATCTGTATGCTGGCTCCTGAGAACGTAGCCATTGCCAGGTTCGGGGTCTCTAACAGGGTAGCAAATTTCTCGGTGGCCGCTCTCAAGCCTTCCATCTGTGCCACATATGCCATGAAGTGGAAGTGGTTTGCCATCTGGGCTGCCAAGCATCACCTGGACCCTTTCACCTGCTCAGTGAATCATATCCTGGACTACCTGATTTCTTTGTCTGAGTCAGGCCTACAGTAGTCCCCCCTCAAGGTCCACCTTTCTGCTATTTTCGTTTTTCATTAGCCCATGGGTGACTGCACGATTGCTCAACTAGATGTCTCCCATACCTTCTTCAGAGGCATCCTGCACCTAAACACGTCTAGTCCATTCCCCTGTCCTGGCTTGGGACTTGAATTTTATTTTGGAGAAATTGACCCTGTCTCCTTTTGAGCCAATCACGACTTGCGATTCACGCTTTCTCTCTTGGAAAGTGCTGTGTTTTGGTTGCAAGTACTTCAGCTCAAAGAATTTCAGAGCTTCAGGCTCTCTGGTGTGAGGAGCCTTATTTGATTTTTCACAAAGAAGGTATCTTTGCGCACAAATCCTAGGTTTTTGCTCAAGGTGGTTTCTGAGTTTACCCTAAATTAATCTATCCACCTTCCTGCTTATTTTCCTGAGCGTGCCAGTCCAGGGGAAGCACTGCTCCATACCTTAGATGTGTGGAGATCTTTGAAGTATTATCTGCTTCAGACTAAAGAGTCCAGAAAGTCTAAGCAGTTGTTTGTTTTGTTTGCCCCAGGTAGAGAGGGCACTTCAGTTTCTAAGCAATGTTTATCCAAATGGTTAGCAAATTGCATTGTGTTCTGCTACAATAAATATGGCAAAGAACTGGCAGGTGCTGTCTTTGCTCATTCCACCAGAGACATGGCTACCTCGGTGGCTTGTTTCAAAGGGGTCCTGGCTACTGACATTTGTGTGGCAGCCACCTGGAGTACAGTCCACTCTTTCACCAGACGTTACAGTCTGGACATTGCCTCAAGAGCCTGTGTAGGTTTTGGCAGGGCTGTACAAGGACTCCTGTCTTAAGTTTATGGAGATCCAGCCTCCCAGACTGTTTACACTTGTCACTGCTTGGTACTCATTCCTACGGTATTACCTGATGACTGAGATACCCCTGAAGAAGATGTAACAGTTATGTAAGAACTTACTGTAACAGTAGATCTTCGAGGGGATCTCAGTCATCAGGCATGCTTTCCCCTCCCACCATCCCCCTTCTTGGGGCTTCTATTTAGGACCTGGCTATCTGCTGTATCCAGTTTTTTTTTACTTAGTCAGGTCTCTCTTTCTCTCTTCGGTTCCCCAGGGTGTGAGCCTTGCTCCTTTCATCTCTGGAGGGAAAGAACTGAGGAGGAAGCGGGGCTGCTTACGCCTATATAGGGTTTGCTGATGTCGTCTGACATAGACGACGTAGGCGACCCCAGTTGTACTGCTGAAAATCTTCCATGTGGATTCCCCTTCACCAACAGTGAAGGTCCCTATGGTGTTACCTGATGACTGAGATCCCCTCGAAGATCTACTTTTACGATAAGTTCTTACATAACTGTTCTGTCCTCTGTTCTTTCATCATTTTTTTTTTTTTGTGCATGGCCAAAACATAATCCTTATCTTCATTTCTAACTACTCTAATGTGGTCTCCTTCTCTTTCCCTGAATTTCATTTTTGTATGGCCTACTTAAATATTTTTCACATGTACACATTGCTGTATATCCCACAAATGTGGTATCACAGTTAATGAAATGTGGGATGGTTATTATCTCTTTTGTCTGTGGGTTCTGAAATTCCTTTCATTCCTTAATATCAGGGCAATATTTGCATCTCCCACATTTCATGCACCCTTTTGGCAATGGTGGTAACCAGATCGCTGGTTTTGTAATGGGTTGTACCAAATGAACGTGTTGGTCCCTCAGGTTCCTTTCCCTACTCTACACAAATCTGGGGTGATTTTTTTTTTTACTCCTCTTGCTCCTCCTGGCCAGCGCCTCCTTCAGGCCCTCAAGGTCCTATCCCGTATGACCGCCATCCCCGCGACCTACCCCTACCTCAGATCGCAACCCCCTGGAGGTAACCCAGCATAACCCTTTGCCGGGTGGGTCCCCCTCCTCCAAGAGGGAAGGCACTGGTGGGGGTCGTCCAGCACACTGCGGCATCACCTCCAGGTGTTCCTGAGGTGAGAGATCGCGGGGCCGTGACAGCAGCGGGGAGACCGGAGAGCCATCATCTGGCTAGCCAGGGAGCCGTTTTTTCTTGGTTTTCTCCCTCGGAGAGTGACGTACCTGACGTCAAGGTGAACGCCGACATCCGTCACTCCCCCGGAAATTTGAGCCCTGACATTCTGCCATGCTCCCGGCCTCCGCCAGGGGCCAGCAGGTGCCTGGCTCACATCCCCACCCTCCCCCCTGGAGAAGGCGAGCTGTCTCACGTACGCCCAACCTTTCTCCCTCGCCAGCTCTCCGATGACCCAAGTCCGCTCCTCAACCCGGTCGCCGTGTCGAAGCGGAACTAGCCACCAGCCACAAGAGCCGGCTGGGGTGATTTTTTACAGTTTCTCTAAGTCAGGGGTCACTACCTAAAACATACCATTTCTTATTGATGGTATTCCTTACTTTCCATGCCCTTACATTATAGATAGTCACAAATTCAGTTTGTTTGTATGCCTTTTCTTTCTCTCTATCCCCCAAAGTTCCTCTCTCCCTACCAGCTAGGAGGGTTTTCTTATTTATCTCACCACTTTTGGACTTGGCCACATCAGTGCTGGTTTCGGTGTATCCCCTTTCCCGGAATCTACTTTCCAGGACTGCAGCTTCTTCTTCATACTCCCTTTCACTGCTACAGTTACACTTGATACATAGGTACTGGCTCCTAGGGGATATTATCCATCGTGTGTTGTGGGTGGCGGCTACTTGCCAACAGAATGGTGTTACGATCAGTTGACTTTCTGTAAAGGCTTGTACCCACTTCACCATCCTGCCCTTTTTGAAGGGTGAACATGTTAACCCCTACCTTTTTGAACGGAACAAAAATTGAGACGATTGTTTCTGTCTGCCTTTCACCTTGATCAGGACATCACCTTTATGGTCCATATAGAACATCTTGTAAAAACTCTTCACCAAAAAAGTTGGTCTCCTATGCTGTCTAAGCCCCCACCACTCCAAAGAGTACTGCTTACATATTGCCAATTCAGCCCTTCTACCCACTCTTCTTTATGTCTCTCCTGTCATCCTCTCAGTTAGAAGCTCTGAATTAGAAAACCATAGCTTGTTTTGCAGTAGGTGCCTCGCCCAAGGAACACCTTTTCAGAGTACTTAATTTCCTTAAATGGCCCTTACTCATTGAAAGACTGGAATATGCATCCCTGTGCCTTGCCTTCAAATTGAGAGACCCCAGTGCTCCCCCTAACCTAAATGGCCTAATAATTAGCACACTTGAGAGGCGACCCTCAGATCCTCCAGCAGAATGCTTCTCCAGGTCTCTAAAGTTAGAATGGTAGGAGGCTGTAGGTCCTTTGCAAACTCTGTCCCCACCATTTGCAATGCCCTTCCCAGTGCTCTGCAGGTAATCTCCTCTCTTGGCGGATTTAAGAAGGGTCTAAAAGCCTGTATTCTAGAGAGGAATTAGTGCAATTGTTACCGCTGATAGGACTAAGTACTACTATATTGATGGTTGTGTCATACAGCACTGGCTATTTGTTCCTGTATTCGCAGAGGCAGAAAAACCTAAACTCTTTGTACATTGATGTAAACTCTTTTGTAGTCTTATTGTATGTTTATTGTTTCAAACAAATGTGTCTCTGTAACCTAACCTGTTTTCATTGTACTCGCTACTGTCCAAGTCTTCTCTGCAATTCTATTGCTGTTGAATAATTTCTGTAATTAATTCTGGATCGCCCCTGAAAAAGGGACTCTCAGAAGCCCAGTGGGTTTACCTGGTCAAAAAAATTAAATCAATAAATACATAATGTTGCACTCTTCACCTGCACTACTGGTAACTTCTATTGCATTATCTAGTCGACAAAGTGCCTATATGTGCCACCTACTTCTACTGTTTTCTTACTTCTGACTTACTGCATAAGTATTGCGTGACAGTGCCTCTTGGTTGCTACAATTCTCTTTCTGTTGTCCTCCTGCTTAAGTTCTGCTCGACAGTGCTTCATAAGGCGGCACCACTACTGCTCAATATTGATTGTAAAACCATTGTGTATGACTTTACATCATTGTTTCGTTCTCTGATAATGACGAGGAACCTTTATAAGTCAGCATGCTTGCTCAAAATTGTACCTCCAATTACTTAAATAAATTTAAATAAACCTAGCAGGTGTTAATAAAGCACAGGAGGGGAATATTTTTCAGAGAAAAAGGTGCTCTGTAACCAAGGGGCATGATATGAAGGTAGAGAGGGTAAATTCAAAAGGGATGTGAGGAAGTACTTCTTCACAGAAAGGGTGGTTGATCCATAGAACAGCTTTCCAGCAGACGTAGTGGGGGTGAAAACAGTGGAAGGGTTCAAAAATGCCTGATACAAGTACAAGGAAATTGTAGGGATAAAGAAGGAAGGGAAAGGGTTGGCGCCGTAGATCAAGTGTGGTCTACATTAAAAAAAAAAAAAAAAAAGCCAAGACAAATGTGGCCAGACTGGATGGGCCAAGCGGTCCAGTACCAGATGAGTATAGCGCAGGCTAAACTGCGCATGAAGAACCGCGCGGCCAGTAGCGCTTATGGTACGAGAGTGACAGGGGTATATGAGCGATACAACTATATCGCTACCCCCAGTCATTCCATACCAAAGATGAAATGGAGATAACCACTGCCGATCGGGTGCTTGGTCGAGCTGCTCCCGTGGTAGAGCTGCTAGAGCACCTGACCCAGCAGTAGATGAAGGGGAAGACCAGTGATTGAAACCCTGCTCGCAGATTTTTTTTACGTTCCGACTGTGCGGCCATGACTAAGTGCTGCAGTCGGCTTTTCAACTTGCCCCGCTGTCCACACCCCCATGGAGTTGATTACATTTATTTTAGGGCCCCCCCCCAAAAAAACAAAACTGAAGGATCAGGTGTGCAGCGTTTGTGTGCGGACAGCATTATGTGTTGCTGTACACTGTTTTCCATGCGCGGGTGTGATGTGCACGGATTCATCCGTGACATCATGACCCCATGCCAAGTGGCCCTTATCTGCCGCCACATTCCATGTTTCTGTGATCTTTGTTTCTTTGCAGTGTCCCCAGAGCCCTGTTGCCCTGAAGAATGGGAGTCAGTATGGAGATTTTTTTCTGGGTATTTTTACAGTATGTAACCAGTAAGACACAACAGAGCATTGGTTGTCAGGGGTTAATGCACGCCAAGGTGCGTAATGAGGCATGAGACGTTTGTGCTGAGTGTCTTTAGCACCTGGAAGTGCATTAACCCCAGACAGCCAATGACCTGGAGCATTTCATTCTGCTTATAAAATCAGAAACTGAGAAATAATTCAAACAAAAAAATGGCCATCTTTTAAATTAAAAACTGGTGTTTTCTTCAAAGTAACTAGTAAAAAGTAGTTCTTCCACACTTGTCAATCATCTGTCTTTCCACACATCTAATAGATGGAATGTTTGTTTATTATGGAACACAAGAATTCAGACTGTTGTAGAATCCTTCTGGCAGAATGGTTACCTCCCTCACATATAACAGAAGGTCTTATATGAAGCCCGGATCTCAATTTTGTCTGAACCAGTGCAAGCAGAAGAGATTGCTCTGGGAATCAGGAAAGGCTAGAAGGGGGATTTCTCATGGTCATCAGAGAACCACCAGGAATTAAAACTGTGAATAGTACTTCGTTTTTTTTAAGTTTGTTTATACGCATAAGGAGGATATTAAGACAAAAGAATATTTATTTTTAAGTTTAAGGGAGTTTTGCTTTTGTGGGCCTTGTTCAGTTATTTCAGTGAGTGAAAGTGGTAGCCATATTTGTGATGGCAATCAGGGGTGAGTGAAGTTGCTCATGAATTCTGCATGTGAGTGACCCAAATTCCTTCCTGAACTTGATCCAACTGGTGCATTTCTGGGGAATTAATATGTGGGACTTGGAATATATTTAGCCACTCAGAAACAGGAAATTTCAAGCCCATTTTATAAGTAGTAGTGCAGCACACTATCAGCCAGTGCTGCTGTGCCAAACAAAATGCTTTGTAATGTTTTCTCTTCTCTTACCCACCCCACCTCAGCTTGAGTGCATGTCCCCTAGTTTGCTTGCGTTGAGCAACTCAAACATCTGTGTGTACTCCACTCTGGCTATCCACTTTAGTATTCAGAACACCATGACTATGTCACCTCATTTTTCCTTCAGCTAAATCATTTGAGTATGTCCAATCTCCTCTGCCTCCTAACTTGTTAATCAGCTTGGCGGCACTGTGCAGGTCCCTGTCAATCTTTTCATAGTTCTTTTGTCTTTTTACAAATATTTATTGCATCCAGCCTGTCACTCCTCCTCACCTTACCCTCTCCGGAGTCCTTGCTGCTCTAGCTGGCCCACGCACATGATTACTAAAGTAACAGCCAACCCAGTCCACACCCACTCTGTCCTCTCAGTTTCTCTGTGGCTTGCCCCTGTGCTGCTGGCTGTGGAGGAGCAGCTGGAGTGGGGGGAGGCAGTGAGTTTGGTGACCTAAGTTGTGCGGGAGGAGGCACTGTCACACATGCAAGTGAGTATGTTGTTTCTCCCTCATTTTTGGTGGCCCTCTCTCCAAGCCTGGTGACAGCCAGTTGACTCATTTTTGTTTATTTATTTCTTACAATCAGATTTACAACCTTTGAGTCAGAGACTCGTTTACAAAGGTACCTCGTCGCAGGGAGGGTGGACAAACAAAAATGTGAGGTGAGACATTATTAACAATACAGGTGAGATACAAGGTGTAAATAAAGCAAACACAAGATGCACTAACTATACAAGGCTTATTCGTACTCTGTGACAGAGACCAGTGCTTAGTAGGCTGGGATGTTCAGGGGTATTCTGGGAGGTACTATTTGGGACAAATACAGCCTCCGATTATCAACAAGGTATTTGTGTAGGGCTATTTTGAACTGGCCAATGCATTGGCACTTTGGACAATGCATGGCCAATATTGTTTGGTCACCCATGATGTCGGTGCCATCCCCTATCCCAGCCATAGGAGGTGTTTGAACAGCAGGATATCCAACTCTCTTCTTCCCAAAATCAGTGTGCAATGCCTCTTCATTGTGATCTAGACCCCACTGGCCAAGGGTGGGGGAACTGGGACGAGGCTCAATCCTGGGGCATCCCCGAGTTGGTTCCACTGAGTCAGGCCTAGTAAGTGTCCTTTATGTACAGCAGTGATTAGAACTAAGCATGATACTCAACTGTGGTCTAATTAAGGCCTTGTACTGTATAGGGAGGATGACCTCCATTGACCTTCTCCTTACCACCCCCAACCCCTTGCATCCCATGTCTTGAATGCAGCAGTATACTGACTGCCTAGCTTCTGCTTACTTTCATAATTGCACCTAGATCCTTTTCAGGACTATACTGTCCACATTGGCACAACACAGGGTATAAGGCAGTCCAGATTACACACACACCCCATGTTAGTAACTTGCACTTCCCCACATTAAATATAAGCTTGCGTTTCTCACCCTATGTCCCTAAAGTGTGCAAGTCCTCCTGTAGTGCATCCTTGTCTCTACTCTGTCCACTCTTCTTGCTAGTTTTAATGTCTGCAGCAAACAAGCAGATCATTAATAAATATGTTAGAGAGCAACAGACTCGACACCAACCCTCGGCACATCATGCTTGTCTGAATTTCTTTTTTTTGTACAATTTATTTACTTAAGATAGCTCAGCAGAGCTGCCAAATCTCATTTCCAGTGGGGTCCTGCTTTTACCCATTTCCACAGCTGGGTGGGCTAATAAGAGCACTGAGAGGTTAATGGTGATGGGAAATGATTTTTTCTTAGTTACCGACCCTCCCATTTTCCTTGAATGCCAGTTATGTATTCTGCCATGTTTTTCTACCAATTTTTAATAAATACATTTTATAGTTTTAGGGTGCCCTCAGATCTACATAGAGTGCCACTCTTCCCACCAGGTGCTGCTCTTTCACTTCATACAGTATTTCTAAGACATTCCATGACATATCTTGCACCATTCCATGCTATTCATGTGAATGGCCTGGATTGATGGTACTGGTGTCACATGAAGTTCACGCAGTATGAAAAGAGACAGCAGCTACTGCTGAGGAACAATAGATTCATGGTAGTGACAAAGGCAAAACATAATTTACTTAACAAAAAGGGTCAGAACATATCATAATATTGGCTAGACACTAAAGAAAACAGGGACAGCTGCAAAATGAGGGGCTAGCTGCACAATCGAGCAGACGCGATATACCAAGAAGCCTGTTTCTGCTGGCAAATTCGTATGTTTGTACCTTTAAGTGATTTAGCCAAGGTCACACTGTGAGAATTTGGCTCTAGCCGGATTTGAACCTGCATCTCCTGATTCCCATACTGGTGCTGTAACCACCTGACCACATTGTGCTGCTTTCTCCTTGAGTTATCCATGGGATACAGCGCTAAAGGCCTTGCTGAAGTTCAGGTAGACTACATCAGCTGTCTAACCCCTAGTCACTCCTTGAAGAAGGCAATAAGGTTGGCATGCAGGATCTGTCTTTTGTGAAACCATGCTGTGCACCAGAAAACAGCCTTGTTTTATGAGCTGAACTGCCACACTTTTAAGACTGACTCAGACAAATTGCCGAACGCTGAGGTAAGGCTCATAGGTTAAGTTATAAGTTGATTGCAGAATGCCCTGTAAGTAGACCGTTGTTTTTTATTCCCAGTAGGGCAGGCCATCTTAAGCAAATGATCTGGCTGGATCATTAGTAGAATACGTTCCGATTTTCAGGGATTGTGACCTGCTTTACCTCTTTCTCTGTGTAGAAGGTGGGGGGCAGTGTTACTAAAGATGACTGTACATTTTGAGAGACTCTCTAGTAGAGCTAAAATATGATAATATTAATACTTATAAAATATATTAATATATTATCTAGGTTTGCTGCTGAGTTTTTTTTTTTCAGAAAGTAATTAGAGTAAAAGGTGCTATTTGATCTGAATACTTTACATCATGTATGACATGATGATGTCATTGTAGGAAAAATAGGAAAGTGATGAACCTATAGGGGCAGGCACAGCTTTGCGGTGGCATTGTATAAGCAATCTCCACAACTGAGCAGTACATATTTAATAAAAACAAATTGGTAAAAAAGATTCTTGTTGATCGGGTGTGGAAAATAATTTACTTTTGTGTAGATGAACTTTTCCCTTTTAATCATCATTTAATGACTGTAGCTATAAGTATTATTTATTTTTCATTGACTCTGTTAATAAAACAAGTAATATTTAAAACAGAATGATCGCTAGAAAATGTTTATGCTGTATGCATATGAATATTTAATATAAGAATAACAGCTAGCACACAAATGTTCAGAATGTTTTCCAGAAAAATTATGATGGGTCTTTGGGAGGATGTTAGCTTTTGTATAGTCTGAAAAACAAAAGAAAAGCTGTTTCCAGGGTGAGTGCAGTGCTCAGTTCAGAACCATACTTTACCAGTTTACACAAAACCAGCACTAGCTAACCACAAAAAAAGGGCAGAGTTTTAGAATAAAGTGAAAGATAAACTTTATTCAGTGCCAAACAGTGCAAAGGGGTGATCTCACAAACTGGAGAGGCAAATAGCGCCCCACCTAACATTTTGCACGACCTTTGAAAAAGCACACACCTGTGCAAAATGTTAGGTGGGTCTTCTTGTCTGTGAGATCACCCCATGCTCTGTTTGGCACTGAATAAACTTTTTGTTTCACATTGTTGTAAGTGTTTTTACCTTTTTCATTTAAGTGAATGCCAGATTTGTCAACAATCCTGCTTCACATTAGCAAGCACTTTGCTCCATTTGAAGTACTGTATGAGCTTTGCATCAAAAAAGGGTGAATTCGCCACACAACTTAAGTAATAAATGCAGCCTTCAGATGTCTGTTCTGTTTAGTCGCATCTGTATACAGAAAGGTTAAGAAGTACTGTATACCCTAGTCACGTTTGTGTCACCCCCCCCCCCCAATAATTGTTCTGCTCTGTGTCTTTATCAAGCAACTGTGGGTTGAGCTGTTTTTGGTGGGACAGGTGTCACCTAATAGAACCCACAATGAAGTGCTCCTGATTGCACAAAGATTACGCTCTAACTCCTTGCTGTAAATATTTGTCAGCCTTCTGCCTAAATAAATGACTAGGGTGCATAAAACATGGAACGGAATGACCCCCAGTAGAAAAATCAATTGCAATTCATATTTCATGTGACTATAATTGCTTGTGAAAGCGTGGCAGCAGTTTGTTTGTGGAGCTGCTTGCCTTTTGATTTTTGCCTTCCAGGTGCTCTGTGTGACAGCAGCCTACAGTAAAAAGGAGGGCTTTGTTATTTTCAATGCAAACCTTCTTTTCATCGAGTTGTTCTACGAGTAAGCAGTACACTTGAAAGGGGCATGCCATTCACAAAAGCACAGCGTTTCGTTTCGGTGAATCTTGAATTTTCTTCTCCCCCACCCCTCCACCCAGGCCAGGTTCTATCATCTGTGAAGTTATCGATTTGCCAGTGTTTTAACCATCAAACTGGCTCCATTTGAGTGGTTTGGGGTTTTTAAACAATTTCTCAGACAGGCAAGAGATCTTAGCAAACTGCTAATTTAAAGAAAGTACTGCAACCCCCTTTCTGTTTTTTTTTTTTTTTTAAAAGATGCTTCGGGCTTCCCAGCCCCACTGTGGCCTGAGATGTCACAGGGATAGAGAAAACACTGCTCACTTTATGGATTGCTGTTAGGTCAACAAAACTTTGGCAGCATTGATTAACTTGACAGTGAGTACAGCAGTACATTTATCACTTATGGCTGTGCTGTAGAAAATCTAATAAGAGGCAAACAATTCCCTTCAGAGCTGTAACAGGTTCAGTGTGGCCAGTGGTGCGTACACTGGAAATTTCTGCCTTTCAATTGTACCCTTGCTGCTGGGCGCATCATTTGACTTGAAACTACGATGCTTTCAGAACAGAGTATCATTAATGTGGTTAGGAAATGCTTTTGTATATTTGTTTTACACCATGCACAGAGAAACTTGCCTGTTTAGGACATTATATATTAAGGACTTCAAGATATGAAGGACATTTCTTGTAGTCTCGACTCCAGTTCCTTTAAGTGCTGTGCATCCAGCATATCAGGAATGAATGGATATTTAGGACTGATCCGTTGGTCTCAAAGGTGTCTTTAGTAGACAAGTTCCCACTGTGCTAGGTGTTGGGGCAGAGGCTGGGAAAGGCAGAAGAAGGAGGTGGAAGCATGGATTCCACTGAGTAGATGCAGAGGAAATGCATCTGTGATCCCCCAACCTGCAAATAACTGGTATTATAAAAAAGGTTGGTGAAACAGCTTCCTGCTCAGCTGTAAACATTTTATTAGGCCTGTATTAATCTTAGGTAAACATATGCGGTATATATTGTCTAATCAAATCCTAAACATGGTACAACTCTGTTTTAAAATGCCCATATTTATAATAGCAGTTAGCACTCCCAGAGGTTAAGTGTTCAGTTTTTCACCCTCTAGGGTGCATGTAGCACTCGGCTACACCTTGTGCCGCATTGCATGCCTAGAGGGTGATCAACAGACCATTGACATAACCTTGGTGTTGCCTTAATGCTTAATAGCAGTGCTCTGCTGCTCTGAATACATTTTTTTATTGATGTACAGTTTTCTGCGCCTGTTAATAGCAGGTATTGTATTACTCTTTAGGCGCTCTTACACATAGGTTTCCTAAATGAAATATTCATTATCTGTGTGGCGCCGTTGCAGTCCATTCTGTTGACTGCTCACTTTACACACATCAAGTATGCTGGAATACTCGCTCCTCCATTTTAAATTATCATCATTCCGGCTTCCCCATGGTGCAGGATTTCCTCTGGAGATGGTGGGCAGTAAACGGAATGACCATTTTACACAGCGGCACAAAACGGAAGAGATCGGAACGAACCATGCAGAGAAGGGAACGTGGGTTGGGTGAGCGTCCACTGAGGAAGTGGAACAGATGCACTTTACACGCAAGGAAGGTAACGGTAAACTGCTTCTGTAACGAGAATTCCATTACAGAAACAGTAGTGTAAAAGCACCTTTTGTGCAACAGGATTTCCTAGTATTGTGCAACAGGAGCAAAACATAGCTTCAGTGTTCCTAAAAAAACTTCTTCGCAACACAAAAAAGTTCCTTATTTCTACCCTCTGAGAACTGCAGCAATGAAAAGTCACATGAAAACTGTCTAGAACCTAAACTGATATTTTTCAGGGTATTCAGTCCAAGTTAATTTTTTTTTTTATTTAAAATTGGTAACTGGGTAAATGCCAAGGACACCAAATGCCCATTTTCATAGAGGACTAGAACACATAACAAAATACAAAACCTATTTATTTAGTTTTTGTCGACCGGGTAGGTGCGTGACCCGGAAGTTTATAGAGTAACATTACATAGATACAAAACAAGGAGGCAGTATAGCGCAGTGGTCTAAGGCTCTGAGCTGCAAATCTGGTGACATCCAGCAGACCAGACCTGGGTTTGAATCCCATAGCTTCCACTTGCATACTTTGTGACCCTGAGCAAGTCACTTAGCCTCCTTGTGCTCCTAGGTCGCTCCTGTAAAAAAGCTTTCAGCTTAGTGTGCTATACCTGGTTAAACAACTAAATAAAAAAAAAAAAGTTTTACAGCAAAAATACAAACATGGTAATGAGAGCAGAGTACGAAAACAGAGCATTTCAGTAACAACAATGAGATAAAGCAGCAGGCAGGTACAGAAAGCAGTAAATCACAAACTTGCAAGGAATAATCGGGTACAATGAGTAGAGTAAAATTCATTAAAACATCTGGTAGGTAGACCCCAGGAGGAGAAACAATAATATCAATTTGCGGGATAGGGTACAGAACATTACAAGAAGCATTAGGGGTGTGATTACAGAGATCTGGGGAGTAGAGATTAGTTGTGGCAGGACAGGGCAAGGCTGTGAGAATGACAGCCAGGTGAAGGGGTTAGCATAGGCAGGTGAAGAGAAGTGCATCAAATTGGGAGGCGAGACAGGTAGACAGGCAGAAGGGAAGATTTAGAGTGCAGGGCATATAGGCGGAGAGCAGGTCTGGTGTGCTGGGGGGAAGTGGTATTAAGGGGGCTTAAAGCAAGAGCATTGATTAAAGATGAGGTGGTTACAGAGCTCCTTTTTAAATATGCAATGACGCGCTACATATATACAAGACAATAATAGAAATTCATAAGAATTAAAAAAACAACAACTTAACTCATTATTAGCTGGGCAGCCATTTTGTGTCAGGTTAACAATGGATAGTTCGGACTGCATACGAAACTGTTGGAAGTAATAGCTTTTAAAAAAGGCACGGGCAAGTTTGTTCTGTCCCATGCCACAACCAGCTCTAGTACAACAAGCCATCTATCCAGGAAGTGAGCTTGAATATGGTTAGCCTCTATATGAAATCTGAAGACCAGGGTCTTGTGAGACTTGACGTTTACTTTGCAAAATGAATGGTTTACTCACCTACCCACGGCAGTTGCTTATATTTCATATTTGTCTTAATAGCTTGTGTTTTTAATGGTCTTCCATAAACCACAGGCTAACCATTAGGATTTAGATAAAGCAGTTATGAATGTGGTGACTATAGGAAAAAAATATTAAATGTTTACAGAGACAACTGCTCCAACCATGAAGGGCTGATAAACAAAATACTAATTCATTTGCCTAAAATCCAGGCAGGAGGAAAATGCTGGTGGCCCAAGCCGAGCCGCTCCCCTGGTAGGTTCTCATACAACTGACATGACTGGACACCCACCACACTGTGGTCCTTGGTAAGTGGTGGATAACCGGTAAGTCCATGAGAAGCTTGTGATGGCAATGATGATGGTAGGGGTGCTGCTGAACAAGACCAGAAAGGGAAACTGCTTTGTGGGGGGTGAGGGGGGATAGATTGTGTCGTCTGTTAACAGGCTGACCTGAAAATTTGGCAAGGGTTGTGGCTGCTTTCTGTATATTTTTTCCCCTCTTGTTCTTGCTTGACGTGTCTCAGCAGACCCTGTACATAAGCGATAATACATGACAGGGTGTGGGTTTATGCTTTAATAACTGCACGCAGTCAGGTGGGTTGAGAGGCATGAGGCAAAACGAATTGCTTTCAGCTATCCCAGAAGTGCAGTTATTTTAATGTATCCAAACTACCAAGAGTGTGTTGCATAAAATGTGTAACAAGAACCCAAAAGATAAAACAGAAGGCAGTATATCTTGACTTGTATGGTTATGCTGCAATAATTGCATGGTCATGTGATTGGATTTTACCACTCGCAGTACAGGGCTCTCTTTTTCTATTATATAATTACAAATGTACACTGTGGTTTTAACTCATTTTTTATTTCCTACATGCTCTTTTCAGAAGCTCTACCAGACCTGTCCCAGAAAATGTACAGAAATGAATCAAATGACCTGGGCTCTTCTACAAATCTTGAAGATGAGGGGAAACTAAGCTCCCATTAAAAGTAGCCATGGTTTTTAGGCAACTACCAGTGCATGGCAGTATTTTAAAATATCTCACTGTTTTTAGGCAACTCCCATAGCATGGCAGTATTTTAAAATATCTCACTGTTTTTAGGCAACTCCCATGGCATGGCAGTATTTTAAAATATTTGCTCTGAGATGGAAAACCGACCCATTCACACTGCTCAAGGTGGGGTATTCTATTTTATGAGGTAGAGACTTCCTAGTTTCCCTACATTATGACTAAGTGGATTATAATCCTTCCCCATTTGGATGGAACAATAAACTAAGATGTAGTCCTTTTATCTGATGGCGGTGCAGGTAAACTTGTATAATCCTGTATTACTGTTCACAAAGAACAAGTGGTGACCCTAGTGTCCTACCTAATACTTTCTTTATCAAACTATGAAACAGGTTTTCATGACATTGCCCATGGCTGTGTGCATGGGGTGGGGTGATGGAGGGTTGATGGTAGATAATGACTACCTTGTTTGCCCCACAGTCTCCGCACTAAAAGTACATTATTACTTTCTTTATCGCCCCAGTCACCTCACCTCCTGGTACATCATGTCACCCATTACAGCAGTAACACCACTGAACTTATTGTAGGAGGTGCTGTAGTAGTGGGCTGGCATGTGTTTTGCCCAGGGGTCAGTGCATCAAGTCCCGGGCTCCACCCATCCAGGTGAGAAATAGAGCTAGATACTTGAACACGGGTTTCCATGTGATTGTGCAGTGAACCACCGGTTGGTGCCTCCAGGCTGGGCATCAGTACAAGTGCCTTGATAATTGCTTTGTAAAAGCCCTTTCATATGCAATAGGTATGAAGAGTGTGTTAAAAGTGGAATAAGTGTAATATCTGTCAGCTCCTGATACAGTGATAGATCTTAAGAGCAATTAATCATCCCTCCTGGTGTGGCACCAGTTTGCCATAGCAAGGCAGTTTGTGCCCTGTATATATGGCAAAAACAAAAGGCAAGAAGTTCTCTTCTTAGTATTCTGTAGGCTTTGCTATTTTTAAATTTTATACACTTTTTTATTAACTCAGCAGATTTAAGGCAGAGGAGTTTACTGGCAAAATGTCCAACCAACTTGACTGCTGCAGGAAACAAATGTTAGTGCTCGGAGCTGTGTAATACATGCAGTGAGATACTGTGCTTAATTTGGAATAGGAATGAAGACAAAACAGTAGTCTGAAATTTCCTTTGTTGCAGGCTAAAAATCGTGTTGTCTCCCTCTCCAGCCAACCAGAGTGTCACTGTTTAAATGGGAGAAACCATGCACAGATTCTTCTCCTTATAATAAAAGGGACTGTACTGCTTATCTTACTGAACGGAGACCAACTATTGACTAGCTATCACCCTGGCATCAGAACTACTCTTAGGATTCAATTTTTGTGTTGTTTTGCATATTTTATTGATCAGCGGTGGCAAATGAGCATCAAGCCGACGAAAAGAGGATGAATTGTTTACTTGCATAAAAATAACCTTTCAATAAGGGAAGATGCATGACTTACACTTTTGGTGCTGTTCTGCTGCCCGAAGCAGATGGCATTCAGCTGCTATTGATCTGCTGCCACAGTTGCAGAGCAGCGTGCGACTGGGCATGCTCGTCATGCTGCTCTGAGACTGGTTTATTGTTTTAGGGCGAAGGCAACCCGCGCAGCAGAGCAATGCTGAGTGTTTGGGGGGTGGGGGGGAGTAGTGGTTAAAAAAAAATGGCTTTGTTTCAAAATAATTAACAATATTGTACTGTTTTCTTTATTTAAGCTGGCTATGCAAGGCTACCTTTTACATCACAAAGTGACTGATGTCCAGGGGGATGCTTTTGCTGAGTGGCTTTCACATCATGGTTCAGCATGATAATGTAATTTGCTCAGCTGTAGTGAACAGTTTATTTTCTGTAAATATGCCAATACATTTTAAAATATATGTTGACCCTCTGCACCATGCTGGATGGTCAAAAGGGTTTGTAGTTGTGTGTGCAGCGATTGCTACTTAAATGTAAAATTCTTTTTTTTTTTTTTTTTTTAAATAAATCTGCATTACCCATGTCCAAAATGATATGCCCTACCATATAAGGACATTTTACATTTGGTTGATGGCATTGTGAACTTGGGGGGGGGCATGCATCTTCCTAAGAACATTCTGCAGTTATGTATATGTGAAATGCCTACATTTTGCTGTCATACATTTCATAGATTTTTGCAAAATCTTTGTGCAAGTTGGTGAAAAGAGTACCAAGTATCGGATTTGCAGTGGATGAGATTCCAGAAATATGATTTAAAAAAAAAATAATAATATAAAACAATACTGATCCAACATTTTGCAGGGGTAAACTACTGCATATTTCACAGTTAACATTGCAACATTTTTCTGTATTTGCCATGGAATATCACAGTAACTCAAAATTACATTTCCATATTTGCCTGCAAAATTAAAATTTTGCAGAACTCTAGCAAATGCATGCTGTCTGAAAATCATGTGCAGGGTAGAAGTCCTTGGGAAAATTAAAGCCCATGTGATAAGTTCAGTTCTCATCACCCGACAGGCCGATTAGTAGTTGCAGTGTGAATGATTAAAGGTGCTTTTGGGGTCTTGGTATGTCCATTCTGGGTGAGGGTGTTTCCTTGAGCACCCGAGTCCCTCATACTGGAAAAGCTTGAAGAAACCGCTAGGGTCTGAACTGGCAATTGCAAGGCTTCCTGTTACAGTGAACTCCATGTTGATGTTTGTAGCACCTCCTCTACCATTAGCTGCTACTGCCAGCACCTGTCCTGAAACATGACTAAGATATAAAATATGAATATATATATATATATGTATGTGTATATATAGTGACCCCCTATAATGGCTGGAAAAGCATTCCTGGTAAAACACTGTAATAACCCACAGAATTCTGTAATAACTTGATAGGTTATTACGGCGTTTTCCTCCTCACTTCACTGTATTTGAGTGAGTACAGCGGCTGCTCAGGGGCTCGCTTGGTTGCAGAAATACCACTTAGTTTTTCTCTCTGTTGTAACCTTGCACCAGTTATTATAAAAAATAATGCCTGTGCAAAGTTTGTTTTATGAGGATTTTTCACACACCCTCGGTGTGTGATACACCCATAAACCCTGGAGCTTCACTCTCGAGGTTTATGGATTGTCACACACCTCAGTTGTGTGAACAATCCTCATAACACACACCTGCACAGGCATTATTCTCTACATATCTTCTGTGTAAAAAATCCTGCTTAATGGGATGAATTCTAATTGTAAAGGTATGTGAAGTGAGCACTTAATAGTCACTTCTGGCCAGGTTACATACATACATGGGTGTATGTTACTTGGTCCCATGTGAGTAATCTTTTCAAGGGTTCCCCTTTGTCTTATTTTTTGTATTATTATTAATTTGTCCCTACGTTATGCTTAGAAGATGTACAGTGTATTAAACGGGAGGATTTCAGGTGGGCAAAATAACACAACAGGTTGTACAGTGATGCTGTAATAATCCAATCTGGGTGGCCAGTGTGGCATCAGGCACTGCTGAGGGTCTTCAACCACCTGGAAAATATGATTATAATAAATAACACACTCCTGAAGTACTGTATGTTATTGCACTTATGCATTAAAAGACCATAATATTATAACTGCATGGACTGAAATTAGAAACAGCTCATTAGCCAAATACTGCTAGATTCTGTATCAGGCTAGTAAAGTGTTACTATATGCAGCCTTGCTGACCTGTATTGTAGAAGGCATAATTTCAGTATGTCAGGGTTCCCAGATCTAGCAGGTTGCTGCTGTATTTTACAGGGAAATGGAGGTGTACATGAGTTGAGCAAATAGAAACGTTTGTGGGATCCGTGGATTTTCGCAGTCACTAACCCTGCTGGCTAGTGGCTGTGAAACACAAGTTCAGCCCTTTCTTGGCAAAGAATTGATCACTTCTGAGTAGGGAAGAAGAATTAATTTCTAATTTGAACTTTTTGAAAGGCAGAATATTACCGAGTGCATGCTTTCAAAACAATATACTGGAATGTTTTGAAATATATATAGTGGAATGCTGCAATAGTTGTGTATTACCCGATTGTTTTGGTGTGACCCTGCACACACTGCCTGTCTACATATAGGAGGGGCTGGACTGTGAGTTCTTGTGAGAAATCATGTTGTATATGCATGTAATAATGTTGTCTATTCTTGAGAGAACTCGTATTGTATATGCATGTAATAATATTGATGCTCTTACTTCAAAAATAGCTCCTGTGAGTGTGGTGATGCAGCAGCATCATTACAATTTGTCTTGTTTAGCTTGGTGTCACATTATCCTCTTATCCCTCCACAACTGATGCAGTTAGTGAAGCTAGAGGTACCTGAGCTTGAAGAAGCTGCCCAGCAAAAAAAAGTGCATTAACCCTTAGTGCACTGAATTTCCCCGCATCCTGCAGCCCTGTGCTCCGACTCCGAGTGGGCACCTGCTGTTTAAAGTAATTAGTTTCAAAGGGAATGTCAGAGGGGACTCTTGGGAGATCACTATGACCCCACAGCCTCAGATAAGAAGAAAATATCAATGAGACAAAAAACAAGAAAACCTGCTACCGAGTCAAATAACATGACTTTAGTGTATCATTTGCCTTCTTTTGCTGCATGGAGCAATGTGAAATAAAGAGACTGTATAAAATTATGGAATCTTATTCAGGCTGTGCAGGACTTTCCTTGGATTAAGTAATTTGGTTGACTAACATATGCTTGCTGGGCCCATTTGATTTTGCCTGTGCAGTTACGCTTAGCATTGCGGTGATCCTTTTGGTCTAAACAAGTGGCATATTTTTTCGTGTTACTCTTGGGACATAAAAACTAATTTTTTTTTTTTAAATAATGTTGACATACATCCCGTGCTCCAGATAATGCTGGCAAGTAAGAGTCATTTGGTTTCCCATTTTGAAATATGGTGAGTAAAATAAAATTAGTGTCTGTACAACTAAGTGCGTCAGACCTTGAGAATGTTTTTTTTTTTCTTTACGCGGTGGCAGTGTTTTAAAGTACTGTTCCATGTGGTGTGAAGCATTTCCAAGTTTTAGGTTGAGTATCTGTACGCCTTTAAAAAAAAATAAAATTCTGAATAGTACTATTTAAAAAAAGAGGGAGTGAAAGAGGCCTTTCGCTTATCCAGAGCACTTCATGTACCACCAAATTGGGCTTTTTGTCACAGCTGCCTCTGCTCTTGGTTCCCCTAGCCAGAGCGTTATGTGGGAAACAGCATGATGTCATGTTAGTCAAACTTTTTTTTTTTCCTGCTAAAAGGAGGAATATTGAACCCCTACGTATACAAAAGTAATTCTGTCAGTATAGTGGTATATATTACTTGTGTTTTTCCAATGACTAAAATGTTGTCAGTCGTCAAAATATTATTAGGCCGGAGAGATGAGGGAAGGGCCAGCCGTGACAGAAGTATGACATTTTCATTAGTAAAAGACCTAACAATGACCACTGGAAATCACATTCCTAGTGTACAACACTGCATTAAGCAGCATTATCCAGTGCCCTTGGAAAGTGTGATGAATCATACAGTTCCACGGCCGCTTCCTTATGGTCTGTCTCTACGATAACAACAGCTACTGCAAGCATTTAGTTAGTTTTTGCCAAAAAAAAAAGAGTTATTTTTAAACTTTTCTCATGTGTTTGTTTTTGTTTATTTCATTTTATACTTTGATTTTCCTTTTGTTTCTTCTTATTTCTTATTTAAGAAAAACATGGGGCTTTAGATATAACCCCTGTGATACATCTGAGCAGCATTTGTTTTTATTAAACACACATTTTTATTGATACTACATGCTACCAGTCAAACTAAAGTAACACGTATATTGTGAGTTTCCGGTGATCTTAAAAAATGATAAAATTTGGAGCCCCCTGTTTTACGTGTAACCCATGTAATTAGCACACTGTAACACCGCATGTCACACACGTCCTTCTGTTGATGGAAGCAGGCACACGCAGGGAAGTCACTGACTTAGTGTAACAATTTTCCATACTGGGATTCGTACTAGCAGTATGGAATTATGTCTGTGTGTGTGTGTGTGTGGGGGACTTCTGGTAATATCATTCTCCTCTTTCTGCGAATGGCAGCGGGTGAAATAGGGCAATACAGCAATAACTTATACAGGACTTCAGTTTGTTGTGGGATGATCATCTTCCCATGTGGAGTAAATGGCAAGTCAAAGCCAAGGCTACACATAAATAAATTCACCTTCACACTTACTTAGCTTTAGAACATTCTGTCTGTGGCAAAACACTGCAATAATCCCACGTGAAAAAGCACTAAAATATGGTTTTAAAAGTACAGCCTCATGGCCAATCAGGGTGCAGAAAATTAGGACCAATGCACATCAGCCAACGAGACGTCACTTTGCTCATTTACAGTAAGCATGTCACGACTTCCTGAAGTTTATGTTGCAGTAGATGGACAGTTTTCTAGCAGTTTGAGTGGTCATAGCTTGTGCTCTGTATCTTTGTTTCAGAATTCATGGATACCATGTCGTCGCGTCTCCCCTTTTCCATGATACCACCACAGTGTGTAGCATTTTCCATGAAAACATCACGGTGTTTGCCATGACAAGACCATGACTTTGCACTTCACTTCCACAATAGGCTCGGCCTCCAGATTGTCCCAGTGTATGAATCTTTGGGTTGCATGTGAACCTGTATCCCAGCTGGCAGCAAAAATGAAAATTATGTACCTACCGTAATTCCTGATCTTTCTGTGCATCTTCACCATTCATCACCTTTGGGTAATGTAGCCATAGGTCACGACCCCGTGGGAGCTTTTTTTTTGGATGGGCAGAGTCGACGCACCATCATCGGCGCCGGCCCCCGAGGCCGACGTGACTGCGTGGCGCCTGGGTTGGCCTAAGGCGACCTCACCCTCCCACCAGTTCTGGAGTCACCGTGAGAGTAAGAAAGGTTGGAAGGAGGGACAAGGGAGTCCAAGGGACAGATAAAGGAAAAGATATACAAACTGAAAGGAGAAATAAATGACTGAGAGGACAGAAAGAGAGTTGGAAATCTAAGGGGATTGGGAAGGGGCCCCAATCTCTGGAAGTAGAAGAGGAGGGAGGGAGGAATGGAAGAATTAGAAGTAAGGATGTGGGGGGGGGAACATACCCTGAAACCTTGACCTGTCTCCAGATTGTATAGGAACTGCGAAGGAGTAGCCAGAAGGCTACACTCCCAGAATTCAAGGCACAGAATCACTGACAATAAACGCCAACATAAGCAGAAGTGGCTATTGTGGAAGAAAAGACAGGATACAGGGCTGTACCCCCGAAACCAAGTTTGGTGGTAAGAAACAAGTTTCTTAAATTAATTTGAGGGTTGAATCCCTAAGGACAAGAATGAGGGAGAATAGCGGAAAGGGGGAGAGAGAGAGAAAAAAGAAGAGACGACAACCCCCACCACACAGGGGTGGAGCCGATGCACTGAGGAAAGAAGTGCCTTCTCCCCAATCACTCTCCCCCCTGACAGAATGTAAAGATTCCCCGTGTGCCCAAGGTCACCCCACTCCTGACCAATGAAAAGGAAGGGGAGGGGGGAAAGGAGGGCACACAGAGGGAGGGGGACCCAGAGACTGAGGCCCCAGGGGGATGGAGGGTGGGATTGTGATGAATGGTGAAGATACACAAAAAGATCAGGAATTATGGTAGGTACGTAATTGTCATATCTTATCTGTGTCAATCTTGACCATTCATCACCTTTGGGTGAGTACCGAGCCCCCCCCCCCAAAAGGGGGCCCTGGACCCTAAAGGATTAAGTCCCTTAGCAGTCAGTGGGTTACACACTGGGAAACAGAACCTTCATGGGTCTGGAGAGGCCCGAGACTGGGGAGAGTGAGACGGGGAAGGGGGGTTTCCCCGACAGACGCTGCCTCACCCTGTGGGTGAAGAGATGGGTTCTCTGTTATGCGGAGGAAATCACCCTACGCCGGGTCAAGGGTGACAACCGGGAGAGAAGCAGCCATACCATCCGCCTAGTGCAGCTCACTGTCCCTGCGACCCTGGAAGCTACCTCGTTGGCATCATAAGATACCCTCGCTTGGTGCCATGCTAGCTCCAGGCCACGTGCAGAGAGTGCAATGGCTTGTCTGGTTACCTCCGTATCAGGCATTGAGGCTAGGAGTTGACCTAGCCTGGACCACAGGAACCTATCATAGGTAGCGTAGTGGGCCTGATGTGCAGATATTGAAAAAAGCAACCGTGCCGAGTAGAAAGTCCTCCTCCCCCAGAAGTCAAAATCCATGGAATCTGCATCTGGGGGCCGGTCACAGTGGAGGGTGCGAAGCCCATCGGGAGTGTCCAGGTGCATCAGTCCTGACTGAGGATGAGGCAAACTACTTGGAGACCCCGGGGGGGGGGCACAATACCGCTGGTGCATATCCCTAGGGGCTGGGACTCCAGAAAAGGGTCTTTACCAGAAATACAACACCACCTCCTGGAAGGGAGCAGGCCGGGGGGGACACCACAAGGGTGCCCGCACTGAAATTGCCTAGGAAGGCGCGCGTCAAATGCTCCAGATTGTGCTGAGTGGGTGGGATGATATGCAGGTACTCTAACATCCTCACAAGGAAACGCTGATACTCTGCGAGATCAGCAGCAGGGGAGATGTGGACAGAGGGCTCCTCTCCTCCTGAAGAGGAGGATGAGGAAGCAGAGCACCTTGTAGATTCAGTAGCTGGTTGCTCAGGGGGAGGTTGGAACACCTGCCTGTCTATGGCCCTGACATATGAAGGCACTTGAGCAGCCACAGCCCTGAATTGCTCCTGGACAGAGGTTCGCTAGGGCCAAGAATGCCTGGGAGAGCTGGAGAAGGTGACAGAGGAGTAGGGGTAGAGCCGACAACAGGAATCGACTGTCCTCTGTCTGGGCAAAAGAGTGCATCTGGAGTCCCAAGGGAAGAGGGAGCTCCGGAAAACTCAACAGCTGACAGCCGATCAACCATACTGGAACTGCCTAGGCTGTGCCCTGAAGATTTCCCCGTGAGGTGACTGGGACCGTAGAACTCCAAAAGGACAGTCCCCTACCTCCAAAGCACAGGGCCCTCTCGAGATGGAGAAGGAAGGGTGGAGGTCCACACTACGACTCCTTCCCGAACCCGGGTGGGTCCCAGAAAAGGGGTCGCCATGTCGAACCCCTACCCCTCGACCCCTCGGAGTCCGATAGAGCCCTCCTCCTTGCAAACGCCAGCTGAGGCAGCTGACAACTCTGGTCAGTTCCCGAAGGGACTACCCAGGGAGTAGCACCTTCCCCTCCTGTAGGTGCTCCGATCAGCCCTAGAGTACCACCATTGAGGGGTCAGAAGACCTTCTGAGGCCAGGCTGCAGAGCAGTAGTGACCTGCACCACTGCCTGCTTGTCAGTATCCCTAATCCTGGACCCGGGGGCAACTGTTCGCTCCTCAGAGGGTGGCTGGTTCAGGTCAGTTGAGGAAAGTACCAGGGTGTCCACGTGAGCGGCCAACTGTTAGACAGCTTGTCCAACTCAGAGTCTGACTCCGGCTCCGAGTAGGTGGAGACCGAAGTCCGGTGCCAGACAGTACGCGGACGCCTGCTGCCATCCCGACCGAAGGGGGTACCAGTCCAGGTGACTGCACCAGAGTTGGCGCTGAAGCCCCCAACCACACTGCTAATGGTGCGCGATGAAGACACGGTGCAGAGGTCAGCAGCAGCATCGGAGCCAGTGCCTGCCATGGCACCATCCTGACCCACGGTGCCGCAAGCCGCGCCGAGGCCAGGGATGGCACTGACAACAGCACCGACAGCCCCTCTGGCGCCATTTAACAGTGCCGCGAAGCGATACCCCTTATCGGTGCCGTGTTTTTGCTCGGTGCTGAAGGCAGCACCAGAGCTAGACATGGCACCGTGCTCAGCGTCGGTGCCATGAATGGCGCTGGGGTGAGAAACAGTCGAGGACGGTGCCGTAGAACTGCCCACGGCGCCATCAGCACCATTGGTGCCACGAATGGCGCTGACAGCTGAGACAGCGCTGAGCGACGGCCTGGCGCCAACCATGGCCGAGGCCCAAGACAGCACCAACGGATGGTGTTAAGGACGGTGCAGACTCAGGCTTCCCAGTCTGAGTAGATGACACTGGGGGAGCCTTCACCCCCGAAGGTGCGATTGCCAATGCGGTGCCTCCCGTCCGCCTTCCTGCACTGCGGAAGGGGCTTCTGCAATGGTGAGGCCACTAGGAGCAGAAGCCCCCTCCTCCACGGTCCATATAGAACTGGGAGGGGACCCGGAGGAAAGGCCGAGAGACCGCGGCTTGGCACGATGAGTGCACGCCCGTCCCCAGAAAGTCGGCGGATCTTGTCCAACTTTCCACGCACGTTGCTCAATGAAACGATGGTCCCTGGAGAAGCAGGCATCGCACGAATCCATGTTAAGAAGCGGGCCAAGACACGGGAGGCAATGGTCATGTTGGTCGGTGACGGAGTACTTGTGGCCGCCTCGTCTTTAACGATTTCTTGCCCCCCCCAACCGAGACATGACCCATGGTAAAACAAGCTAAACAAAAGACTTGACGTCGCTAACAAATAAAGAAAAGGAACAGTCTTACCAGTGGCGTCGAGTGGTGGTGAGAACGGAACCGGCAGGATACAAAATTACGGCGTCGAAGGGATTTCAGCATTGGAGGCTTTCTTCAATGAACTAGGCCTCTTGTGCAGCAGCTTCCCACGAGGTGCGACCTCTACGGTGGGAGACAAAGAACTGGCGGGAGGGTGGGGTTGACGACACCTAATGGCCAATCCGGCGAGTGCCACGAGTGTCGGGCTCTCAAGGCGGTGAGCCATGGTGCGCCGACTCTGCCTGTCCAAAAAAAAGCTCCCGCGGGGTCTTGATCTCCAGCTACATTACCCAAAGGTGGTGAATGGTGAAGATTGACACAGATAAGTTCATGATTACCTCCTGCCACGGGGCCAACCCAAAAATATAATTTTAACCCTTGCTGTGCCTTGGGCTGATATATCAGTCCAGAATTACTATGCGTTCTAATGCTGTTGGCAGCCTATGGGTTAAAACATTTAAATATTCAGTTATGCTTTTGTGTAAAAATATGTTAAAATAGAGGTCATTTGGTTAACATGTGGTATTTTTTTCACGATTTCCAAGACCTCTGTAGTTTTCACAATGACAGTACCATGAAGTCCTCCAAAACTTACCATGGCAAAGGTGCACCTGGTCATGGTTCATGAACCTTTCAGGTGGTACAGTCAATAAGCCCCACCACACACACACACACACTCTCTCTCTCTCTCTCTCTCCTCCAGGTATACTTTATAACTAAACACAGAATATGCCCAGTCAGTAACCCTTATCAGCTACTGTGAGTAGCTCAAAGAGCTGGTGGAGCCAAAACAGGCAGACAGGAAAATAACACAAAATTTTATAATAATGTTTTTATTTGTATAGCGCAATTCCAATGTCAAAGTGCTTCCAGTGTCAAAGTGCTTCACATACAAACATCAACAAACCATTCATTAAAATCACATAACGTAACAGATTCAATCAAGATCCACAGAATAACCTAAAAGTTCAAATATTGAATGCCTGTTTAAATAATTGAGTCTTCAGACTGGTCTTGAAGCCCTCCACGGCCCCGCACTCTCTAATCTGATGAGGTAGAGAGTTCCACAGGGAATGCGCCATGAACATAAAGGCCGTGGCACCAGATGTCTTTAGCTGCACCCTGGGAACCTCTAGCAACCCCCTCGTCAGTTGAGCGGAGGGGTCGGCCCAGGCTGTAAGGAACCAGGAGCTCTTGCAGGTAATTTGGTCCCGATCCATGTAGGGCTTTATAGGTCAGAAGACCGACCTCGAAGGTGGACCGCCACTGTATAGGCAGCCAGTGCAGATCGCGCAGCATGGGAGTAATATGACTGGTGCAAGAAGACCCAGTCAGTAACCGTGTCGCAGCGTTCTGCACCAGCTACAAGCAGCAGACATCAACCCCCAGAAGCCCTAGGTATAGGGAGTTGCAGTAGTCCAGGCACAAGTCACAAAAGCATGGATCAATGTGGGCAAATCATCAGATGGAACAAGGTGCTTAATTCTGGTGATGTTCCTAAGATGGTAAAAATAAGATTTGACGACTGCAGACACCTGCGCCCGCAGTGTAAGCCTGTCATCAAATACCACCCCCAGATTATGCACCCGTTCAGAGGTGGGCAACTGTACACCATCGAGTCAAAGCCCAGAAGATAACCCCACCACCGGCCTCTCTATCCGGCACCCTGGATCCACAACTAACACCTCAGTCTTCCCAGAATTCAATTTCAGCCAACTGGACTTCATCCAGTCATGGATTTCTACCAGACAGTTATTAAACATCGAGACTGCACTATCCTGGTCGGGTGCAAAAGACAGATAGAGCTGTGCATCATCTGCATAGCAGTGAAAACTCAGCCCATATCATCTTACAATGTCTCCAAGGGGCAGCAACTACACTGCGAACAACATGGGGTACAGCACCGAGCCCTGGGGTACCCCGCATAGCAGAGAGAATGGTTCAGAGGAAGAAATCCCCGAAACCACCCTGTGAGATCTGCTAGCTAGGAAAGAATGAAACCATCCAAGAACTGGACCAGCCAGTCCACAGATGAACCTCCGGCGCGCGAGCAGAACCCCATGGTCCACAGTGTCAAATGCTGACGAGAGATCCAAAAGCACAAAGATGGAACGGCACTTCTGATGTGTCGCCATCAGGAGATCATTGAGCACCCGAACCAGAGTGGTCTCGGTACTATGTCTCTTTCGGTAAACTGACTGGAGAGGATCGAAGATATCATGGATGGTAAGGTGGTTCTCCAGTTGCAGCGCAACTACTTTCTCAATCACCTTCCCAACAAAGGGAAAGTTAGAGATAGGTCTGTAGTTTGCACAGATGCCTGGGTCCAAAGAAGCTTTCTTAAGAAGCGGTGTCACCATCGCCTCTTTCAGGGAGCTAGGGAATTCTCCCGAATCTAAGGAGCACCAGACAATCTTTGCAAAGACCGGGCCAATGATCTCCCAACACCCTAATACTAGGCGTGTAGGGCCCGGATCCAAACTGCAGCATGTTGACCGCAAACTCTGGACAATCTGCACGATGTCCCCTATCTCCAGTCAGTCGAAAGACATCCAAGAAGACCGAAGGAAAGTGACCATACACTGACCACCACTAACCTCCATAGAGGGTGCCAGACAGATTTCAGCCCTGATGTCAGCCACCTTATCTGCAAAAAAGTGATCAAACTCATCACACTTATCTTGTGAAAATGCCCCTTGAACCTGTAGACAGGCTGGGTTGCACAGCCTGTCCATGGTTCGAAGAGCTGAACCGGTCAGTTTTGAGCAGCAGTTATCTCACTGGACAGGAACTCTGCCTTCTTACGTGAGATTGCTGATTGATAACTTTGATAGTGGTTCATCAGTCTAAGGTGGTCGGCATCAAGGGCTGTCTTCTGCCAGCGACACTCTAGCCTTCGACCCACCCATCTCAACTCCATCAAGGTTCCGTTAAACCAGGGGGACCGAAGTGGAGAAAGAGGGGGCGAACACGGAATGGGGCAATAACATCCAGAACCTCAGTGATAGCCTAATTATAGGCCAAAACTAGATTTTCTGGATCCTCGCCCACCCTCAAAAATTCCGATAGGTCTAACACTGCCATAAGACCCTCTGGGGTAACACCCCTCAATGGGCAGTATCTAACCATCTCCACAGGGGCAGGCCTATAAGGGAGGGTCTGGGGATTGAATCTCATGGTGGTGTGATCGGACCAAATGACTGGCTCCACCACCAAATCGCAGGACTCGACCCCCAGGAGGAAGACCAGATCAAGTGAGTGACTGTGCTTAAGAGTAGCAGAGGCAACTACCTGTGTGAACCCCAATGATGACATAAGTTGGAGGAAGTCTTGTCAAACTGCGAGAGTTCGTCGTCGATCCAGGCATTGAAGTCGCCCAGGACCATCAGCCTGGGCGACTCCAATGCCACGTAGTCAGTTGTAATTTTTTATTTCTGAAGTATTTTCCTTTTTCCTTTTGCTCATCAGAAAATATTTTATGTGATAATATTGTGCCAGATGTGTGGAACAGCTCTTAGCCTGGCAGCTGACATATCTAGCTCTACTGCCCCACACTGCATCATCAGCATTATGATCTCACTGACTGTGACATCACAGGTGAATGACCTGGTGGTACTTGCTTGCTGAACCTAAGTAGCAGTGATGTTACTTTCGGTGAGGTTACAATGCTGATGATGTAGTGTGGAGCAGTAGAGCAAGATAATGTCAGCTGCCAGGCTAAGAGCTGTTCCACACATCACACCTACTAACATCAGGTAAACAATCTTCTAATTAACAAAGGGAAAAGAAAAGTTCCTCAGATATAAAAAGTAATAGCTGGCTGCTTTTAAAATCTAATATTCAGTTTAGGCAGTACACTAGCTCTTTAAGTACAACTCAGACATCTAGTTGTTCTCCTGAAAGTTCAGCTCACCCAAAGCCTTTATAGTTCTGTATAAGGTTACGTCTTATTGTGTATGTAAATCCATATCAGCTGAAAAGTTGTTGCATTACAGTTCACAGGTCAAGAAAGATGCTGTACAATAATGGCTACATCACTGTTATGGCTCAACAGTTGCTATAATCGTAGAATCCTGTTTCAGCTGTGTCCCCCTGTGCCAGATACCATTTTACACAAATGCATGTGCTGCTCCACCCACCACTAGCCATAAACAAGCCAGTTTTTTCTAATTTAGAAAATAACACTCCACATCCAGCACCTTAGTACCCAACCATCCTGTGCCAATATTAGTATTTCTTAGACATTTTTTGTAATCATACTTTTAAATTACTTTTTAAAAACCTTTCGCGCCGGCTGACAATCCTCACTGTATACAGTAAGCGCTGCGTTTTAAATCATTGCAGTGCCCTATTATACACAACAGAGTGTTGATTGTGCCTGTATAAACGCACACCCATGGGCATGGTGAGGCCTGGGTTTTGTGGATAAATTTTATAAATTGAAAAAACGTTATTAAAAACTTGTAAAATAAGTAAAAAATATAAAATATCCCCTTCGCAGTTGGGTTGTCACCGGGGAGCGCTAGTGTGGACTGTACTGAAAGAGTTAATGTAGTGTTTGCTGGTACGGTATGTTGTTGGCAGGGTATTGTGGTTTTTACTTTTCAGGTGGTGCAGTATGGTACCCTTATGTTGTCCCGTGGCTCACTATCCTGACACACACCTGCATGGGCATTATTGCCTGACAGGTGCAGTGTCCCGATAGCGATTATGCCGATGGAGACATGCCCGACAGTGTTATGGGACAGGGTATGGTAGCGGATGTGATGGCTTGCTACCTTACCCCTGAAAACACCGTCGGATCCGGAAGCTGGCCAAGCTGCCCCCATGGTGTGGAGGAATGAAGCACAGGCAGCTCCAGCCAGCATGCACCACTGGACCTGGGTTGTGGTCCGCCACATACTTTTGCCCCCTCCCCGGTAACTGTTGGTTTTATTCCAGGGTCTGCTCCACCTCGAGTTACTTATTTTAGGACGGATGTGGGGTGCAGTGAGCGAATCCCCCATTAAAAGAAACTGCATTTATTGTTGTGTTGCTCACAAGCATGCGTCAGGCAGTGGAGCTGTTGGGATTGTGCATTTTGGTTATCTGGGCTCGGTATCCTGAGCGTTAGGATACCGAATTTCCAGATAACATAGTATATCCTGCAGTATGTTGTTGGCAGGGTATTGTTATTTTTACTTTTATGTTAAATTGGATGTTTTCCTCAGGTTGTGATCTCTTGGTTTGTTAATATAACGGGCAGTAAATTAACTGATGTAGGTGATCACTGGGGAGATTTGGCAGTGCAGGTGAGTTATGCTGAAGTGGGAAATAACGAAAAACTCTGATTTGGCATTTAGGTTTCGGTATGACCTCTAAATAACACATAACTTAACAAGTTCTTATCTTGACTCTTGATATTTTATAAGTTATTTTGCCAAGCTATTTCTTTTTAATTTGTAAGTGAACAGCCACTTCATTGTGGAGACCCTCAAGGTATCTTTTAGAAATTCCCACATATCGCACAAATTACAGAAATATTTCTTTCAGGCATATAACTCCATGGCTTGAATATTCAAAGCTAGTTGGTATGCACAAAAAGGGTTAGCATCCTGCTAACAGTGAATAGGGCCCCCAAAGCAAGGAACTCACTAAATATGCCAAATTCAAAGGCACAGTTAGTGAGGCACTAACTGATGACAGTACACTTATGCAGACTCCTGACTGCACTGGCAGCTTTACTGATACCCCTGCGCAGGCAAAAGGGCTTGAGTATGTTTTTTTTTTTTTGGGGGGGTAAGCTGACTAGCAAACATGTGAACTTTTTTCCTATAAAACTCCAGAATGGGATGCAGAATACCTGAGTGAGGAGGCAAGTTACAGGTTTCTGTACTATCTGAAGATGTCTGATCTGCCCAGGAGCACTACATAATTTGAGACATCACAGAGCTTCACCACTGTTTTCACATGACCAACTTAAAAAAGGGTGAAATCTGGCAATAGTAAAAGCACCCTGAAGTATTGCCTACACCTGGGATTCCAGGGATGCAGATCAGAAAGAACACGATGTTGAGTGCATACATGGTGCAAAAAGGCAGACACTTTACAATTTGTTTTGTTTTTGTAAACATATATACAATTAAAAGCTACAGAACCTACAACAAAGTATCATGGATATGCAAACCTGTGTGGGTTAGGGTAAGCTGGCTAGAAAATGTTTATTTTTTCACCATACTCTTTTTATCCTCCAGGGGGCCATGGTGAGGGAGGGCTCCCTTCTGTCAACTTCCACTCTCCCCTCACTGTCCACTGTCTCCCCAAGACCCCAGCGGTGAGGGTACCCCACTTATCACCCCCAAGGGCGGGATCAGGAGAGGGAGGTCCACCGCCCCCCCATCCCCTGAAGCACATAATCCAGTGCCTCACCGCAGGCTGACCTGGTGATGTGGCAGTTAGAGGTGTGATGAACGGGTGTCATGTGTCCTCACTGTGCCCTTCCTTTTTTCTCCAGGTTTTTTCCCCTACTGCTCCCCAGGGCTTCAGAAAACTCAGTCATGCATGTGCGCCAGAACTGGTGGACTCACTCCACCCACCCAGCCTTGTGCCAGCCCCCAGTTTGCGCAGCACTACCACCGAGCCTCCACTCAGTGGCAGGCAAGTGCCAGGAAGACTGATCTCCTAATCCAGGATAGGAGAGCTGTCTGATAGCTGCGTAATCCTATTCCCTTCCCCTCACAGCTGACCCTGGCAGCTCAAGCATGAACTTGGGTTGCCGGCATGGGTGAGTTAAGGTGCTTTAAGCACCTTAGCCCTCTGCGTCACTGGGCTGGCATGACTAGAAAATGTTTTAACTGGTACTACACTCAACTTACCAACTGACAGCTCAGACCACACCACTGCCAACTCACACACATTAAACATAATATTTAAAATCTGCACCAAAGAGTTTGCATGATGGCAGTAGGTGGAAGCTGTTGCTTGCCGACTAAAACGTTACTATGTTGTCAGGTGGTGTGCCATTTTGAACCAGTTTGGTTGTGACAGAGCATGTGACCCTTGGCTATCTCTGTGTACAGGTACCAATGTTCTGCCCTCAAATGGAAACAGTAGGGCACTGCTTCTCATAGAATTGAAAGACTGGAATTGCAGTGACATGTCTGCCACTGTGTCTTGCACTTTTAATGACATCAAAGAGACATGTATTTTGTATGAAAGAATAATTATGTGATATCACACGAGCCAGAACATTAGAGCAGTGCTGTTCTAGTCTCTCTAATTCTATGCTGCATCTTGAACCTGAGAGCTTGTTGATCTTCGGGGATATCTCTGTCATCAGGTCAAACCTATGGAACTTAGCCATCCGGCACTAGGATCCCATGGAAGCTTTTCTGCTGCAGTCTACTAGGGGCCGCCCATGCCGATGTTGGGCTCCGAGGTCACTCACCCTATAAAAGTGCGGACGGATGCCACATCTTGCGCTACACCAGCGACCCAGGTTTGGGTGTGAGCCTGGGTGGTCGGGGGGGGGGAGCAGGATTGAGCAGCCGCAAGGCAGCTCTCTTCTCCCAGGAAGGGACCTTGTAACCCCTGCAGTGCAGCTGCCCGCAGATGGAGGCCTGAGGGTAGTGCAGGTGGGTGGGCAGCATGAATCGGGAGGGCGCTGCAGAACCACGGCATGCACGTGCCTCCACAACATAGGTGTGGCCGTGGCACAGGTAGGAGAAAAACAGAGCTATTGGACTTCATGATGGTCCCGGTGATGGGGACGCCAGCCAAGGTCAGATGCGATCCCCCCCAAGGGGGGGATGACCAGAGCCCTGCCTGCCAGCTCCCCAAAAGGGGCCGAAAAATGTAGATTAAAAAAAAATGTAGGCGGCCCTGCTTCCTCCTCAGTTCTTTTCCACCGTCGACCATTCGTGCACATACTCCACAGAAGCTTTGTCGCTCAGTTCGACCGCCATTTTTTATTTCCTTTTATTTTTGTTTGTCGTTGAATCACTTTTATTTAACGGTGATTCTTTTCTCCTTTGTATGTCAAGAACCACTCCCTTAAATTTGAAAGACCATATATCGATATATATATATATATATATATATATATATATAAAGCACTGGGGTCTGTATAGTGACTGCTCAGCTCCCATGAGACAGAGATGGGAGCAAGAAATTGACGACATCTCACTGAGAAGGATTGGGACAAGTTATTCAGTACAGCCAGTAAACCCCCACCCCCCGTGGCAAGAGTTCGAGTGGAACGTCCGGACACGCTACTTCTATACCCCTGTAATACAGAGCAAATGGAGCACAGGTCAGTCTCAGGCATGTTGGAGAAAGTGTGCTGAAATTAAAGCACACCACTCACATATATTTTGGCAGTGTCCCATTCTGCAGCCCTACTGGCAGCGAATAACGGACTCACTTAATGAGTTGTTCTCCATCACATCTCCCCTTGGCCCAGTACAAATGGTCTTGGGCTTAATGCCACCTGAGGTCCAAGGACCTGATCAAATATATTTATGGACTGTCCTCATTGCAGCAGCACACAAAGCAATTACCCACAAATGGCTTGCGGCCGACCCTCCAGTGTTCCTACAATGGCTGTCCATTGTATTAGAAATCCAATCTATGGAAGAACTGACATACAAGGTCAACCTCAAATCCCACATATATATCCATAGATGGACACAATGGATCCTCTGGAGGGACACCCTTTCGAATGACCCCATGTAAGCTGCTACTACTTGGTGCTAGAGGCTGTTAGCCCTCATGAGCAACTCTAGACATGTCCTGGCCTTCTAGGTACTATTTAAGGAAGCCTTCCTCAAAAACTAGAAGAAACGTGTGATGATTATACTATTACATGTATCTTTAATAAGATTTATGCCACTATTAATAGTAATACTATTAAGTTGGATGTAACACTAGAATCAATGAACAAATGTACGTGTATTGTATTTGACTGTTGGAAACTCCCCCTCCCCCCCTTTTTTTTCTTTCCTCTCCCTTCTGTTAGTCTGACCCTTGAATACAAAGTATATAATGTACCCAAGCTTTTCAATAAACTTGAATAAAAAAAAAAGTGAACTACTCCCGTGTCATCTTTTTTCCATCACTGCCGCCGTAGAAAGAAGATGTCCTCTACCGACAGACACCAGCTCTGTGTTTGCTGTCTTGAGCCAGCCATAACATCCTCGCCTGCGAGTTCTGCCTGAAATTCAACCTCTCCAGCCGGCGCCGATGAAAGAAAACCCTGTAGAAGTTCCTTATGGAGTAACAGGTAGCCAGCAGAGAGCAGGGGTCCTGTGTGGCCTCCCCCCGCCCAGTTGCCGACGTCTCCAACGGGCTCACAGGCCGCCAAGACCTGGGACAAATCCTCAGGGAAGCACTCTCAATGGGATGAGGAATGGCCCAAGGACCGCTCCCCCTGTTGGTGATCCTGGTCCCCGCTGGATTCTTCCTCTTCTTCTCCTGGGATCACCTTGTTGGCGCCTAACCCCATGCAAGCCTCTGCTTCTTCCGGGCCCCCCATGGTGGATTCCTCTCCCTCCTGTCATAGGGCTGTGGATGGGTCATCAGCCCCTGCCTCGCCATCGAGGCCTCTCAAGCCTCGAGGTCCATCGGCACCGGCTTAACCGCTACCTCTTCAGTTAGTGGTTCATCATCGAACCAGGGCCTTGCTCCCCCTCCGTCTCGTCTAAATCAGTGTCGATGACAGTTCCTTTTCCTGCCGTCAACATCAATACCATCCTAACCTCCCTTACTACTTCTCTTATTCAACAGCTATTGTCATGGCCCAGGCTGTCATCACCCATGCCGTCATCTGCTGTTTCAGCATCGTCGCCTGTTAGGCCTTTCACGCCCCGCGCCCCCTACAGAGTTATTGGCATGGCATTTGTCAGTTCTCGCTTTAGAGCAGACTGATGTTGAAGAGGAGTACACCATCATGATCTTATCCTTACTGGGGAAGTGGAGGATGAGGATGAAGTTGATGTGGAAATTTCTGACAGGTCCACTATCTCCTCAGGGAGTGAGGAGTCTGTTGAGCACTCTCCAAGGTCCCCCTCTGAGGACCTTTCCTTTCTCAATGTCATGAAGCGGATCTCCTCCCTAACGGGTTTGCAAACAGAGGAGGAGGAGGAGGATGAGGATGAGACCAGGAGGAATCTGGTGGTCCCTGAGTCGCCTGCTAAGGTTATTCCTCCCTTGCTGCCAGCTTTAAATGATATAGCCACTGCAGTTTGGTGCAGGCCCAATATGGTGCCAGCCATGCCTTGGAAGGTCAACAAGCTTTATCAGGTGCCTCAAAGGTTGCCCTTTTATGCAGCCCAGCCTGAGACTGACTTTGGGGTCATTAAACCTGCTTATGACAGGACTAAGGTCCCTAAGCACCTTAGCTCCCTGCCTCCTAACCAGGAATCCAGAAGGTTGGATCTGTGGAGCAAAAGGACTTTCGCCTCAGCCACCCTTGGTCTTCGGATTGCCAATTATTTGGCTCATCATATGAAGTACAAAAATACCCTTTGGAGGAAGGGCAAAGTGACTGCTCAGACCCTTCTGAAGGGTTCTCACAAGCAAGAACTTCTTAAGGTACTCCAGGCCTCTGAGGATATTAGCAAGCACCTCCTCAGAGCCATCTACGATATGGCTGTCATGGCGGCCAGGGCAGCTGCCTCGGGCATTTGTCTTGGACGGCACTCCTGGCTGCTTGTTTCTGGCTTTGCCAGTGATGTCCAACAAACAAGTATTTGTTTTTTTCACCCCTGGTAGAGAGGGCACTCCAGTTTCAAAACAGTGCTTGTCCAAATGGTTGGCCAATTGTATTTTAATTTTTTGTTACAGGAAGTATGATGAGGAACTTTCTGGAGTTGTTGAGGGCCATTCCACCAGGGTCATGGCCACTTCAGTTGCCTGTTTCAGAGGTGTGTCTGCAGCTGAGATTTGCACTGCTGCCACTTGGAGTACTGTCCATACTTTCACCAAACACTACAGTCTGGACACTGCATCACGAAGAAGGGCAGGCTTTGGCTTGCTGTGCTTCAGGGCCTTCTCTCTTAGGCCCCTGGTCTCCTTGCTCACGGCACTGTTTGAGACTTATTCTATAGGTGTGACCTGATGACAGATATCCCTGAATAAGATGGAACAGTTATGTAAGAACTTACCGTAACAGTGGATCTTCAAGGGAATCTCTGTCATCAGTTCATGCTGTCCCTCTCTCCTTCCACCTCTCTCTCTCTCTCTCTCTCTCCAGCTTGACTGTCTTGTTACTCCAGCCTTTCTGCTAGCTGGGCACCTTTCCTGTCTCCTCAGTTCCCTAGTGAGACTCCTTTCTCTCATGGCCTCTGGCTAGGGGAAAGAGCTGAGGAGGGAGCCGGCGCCCATTCACTTATGTGAGTGGCGTCGAGTTCGATCGTGTCGTGGTGTGGGCAGTCCCTAGTAGACTGCTGCAGAAAAGCATTCATGGGATCCTAGTGCCTGACGGCTGAATTCCATAAGTGTGACCTGATGACAGAGATTCCATTGAAGATCTACTGTTATGGTAAGTCCTTACTTAACTGTTCCTTTTCCATACCCTGAAGAGGACATTTTGGTTTCATGGAAGTTTTGTTGTTACCAGCAGATACAGATACGAACATATGAAATTGCCAGCAGATACAGGCCTATTGGTCTATCAAGTCTGCTTGAGAGTGCAGCACTTCAGTCTTTCAGACAGCAGCTGCCCCCCCCTTCCCTTGCCCATGTATCCTTCATGCCCACCCCTTGCCCCCAGGGTTTGAACACTCCCTCTGAACCTGTCCCACCCCCTTTTGTAGCTGCCCATTGTCCACAGTGATATCCGCATTCCACCCTGCCACCAACCTTTGGTCAAATAGTGCTTCCTCATTTCCCTCCTGAATCTGTCTCCTTCCAACTTCAAACTGTGTCCCCTGGTTTCCCTTCCACCTTTTAATTTGAAAATACTTCCAGTGCTTACTCTGTTCATACCCTTCAGGTACTTGAAGGTCTCAATCATGTCCCTTCTCCCCCTTCTGTCCTCCAGGGAATACATATTGAGCTCTTTCAGTCTCTCCTCATAAGGTTTATCTCCCAATCCCAGGATCATTTTCGTTGCCTGGCGCTGTACCCCCTCCAATAGCTTGATGTCCTTTTTCAGGTAGGAGAGCCAGTACTGCATGCAGTACTCCAAATGTGTGGCCTCACCAGGGACCCATACAGGGGAAGGATGACTTCCTGTCTCCTAGAGGTGACTGCCCCTGTGATGCACCCCAGCATTCTGTTGGCCTTTGCCGCTGCCTTCCTGCACTGAGCTGAGTGGTTCATTTCCCCTGTCACTAGTACACCCAGATCCTTCTCCTCCTTTGACTTGGATAACTGCACTCCCCCAACCAGTAACTATTTCTGGGGTTCCTGGCTCCCAAGTGCATGACTTTGCACTGAACCCAGGTTGCCATGTGTTAGGTCATTCCTCCAGTATTGCCAAATCCTCCTGGAGTACTGTACCGCCTTCCCCTCCATCAACCTCTCCACAGATCTTGGTGTCATTGGCAAAGAGACTGATCTTACTCTTTTGTCCCTTCTGCAATGTTGGCAATGAAAACTTTAAACAGCACTGGTCCCAGCACCGAGCCCTGTGGGACCCCACTTGTTACCGCCCTGTGCTCAGATACCTCACCCCCCACTACTACCTTCTGCTGTCTATCCTGCAACCAGCTCCTGACCCATCTAACCAGTTTCCTCCCTGCTCCCAGGTTGCTTAGTTTGCTGGTCAGCCTACCATGTGGCACTGAATCAAAGGCCTTGCTGAAGTCCAGGTATAGGATGTCTACTGCATGACCCTTGTCCAGTGCCCGCATTACCCAATTGAAAAAGTCCATCTGCCAGAGACAAACCCATGCTGTCTGCTGTTCTGGAGATCATTATCGTCCAGACATTTTGCCAGCCTTTCCTTGAGGATAGTCTCTATTATCTTTCCCACAGTTGAGGTTAGACTGACTGGTCTTATGGAGGGGCACCACATGCGCCACTCTCCAGTCCCTGGGTACGCATTCCATTTCCAGAGAGGTGTTGAACAGGTCTGCCAATGGCCCCCCCAGGACTACTTCCAACTCTCTCATCACTCAAGGATGAATTCCATCTGGTCCAGGTGCCTTATCAGCCCTCCAACACCCTTCCCTCTGTGATTTCCCATCCATCATCTCCCCCCACCCTTCCCGGTAGGTATGGGCCTGTCCTCTCCTTGGTGAATACCAAACCGAAGTACTCACTGATATAGACATTTCTTGGCTTAAGCATCAAGACAGTATGCACTCTGACACACACATGCAACCTTTAAATATAATTGTGGGTAACTTCCCAGAAGGCTTTAAAAATACACATTGGTTGGGGGCCCACATTGAAAGCATCATGAAACCAGAGAAGAAGGTGTGTTTTAGTTATGTCTTCATAATTCCGAAGAGGTTGCTGTGGGAAGGAACATTTAGACCCACTTACAGGCCATCATCTGCTGAATTTACTATGGTACATAACTAAGAAACATACCCATGCAAAACTACCTTGTCTCATATTTGGCGGGAGTATGCCTGGAAGCATCTTCTCTGTTATTTTAAAACCCCGGTCATTATGGTAAAATATGGAGGGCATCACGGAACTGCCTGCTGGAGACACTGTGGTGAGCAGCAGGGGGCCAACATTCATATTGTGCGGGCCTGCCCTGCAGTGAAACCCTTCATGGGGGAACTAGAAACTGCAGTGGCGGAGGTATTACATGCTGAGATAACACTCCTTACTCCTGCACCTGTACCCTAGGGCCCTGAAAGATAGGGGAGAGAAATACTGTACCTTCTTGGTATGATGCTCCTAACTCCCAAGAAGTGCCTCACTCATAAATAACTCATAAACCAGGGGCTGGATCTGGATCAGTGGAGCGATATGATGGATTCCATATGTCATATGGAAAGGATCACATTCGTCTTTAATGAGCGCTCTGAAATTTTCACATCTTAGTGGAACTCTTGTGTGTTGTGTGATATGCAGCATAATCCAAACGTTGTTCCGTGACCATGGGGATTATAGGCCATGGAGAGGCAGTGGGGCCGGGAAACCATGAGGGTAGGAAGGAAGTGTTCTTGGGTACAGAATGCCAAGGCAGAGTGTGGGTGAATGGATGGTTACTTCCATACCCCCCCTTTTTTTGTCACTACCACCTACAGATGGATATTGCAGCTTGGTTGAGTTACCTGTCCCCAGAGCTGTGTCGGTGGATATGGGGAACTCGGGACCAGTTATTTTATGGCGATTGGGTGCTATATTTAACCTATACCACAAACTGCTGCTTGTCTATGTACTGTATATGGAAATGTGGATGTGCAACTTGTTTGTTTTAATAAAAATATGTTTACAAAAACATACCCCTCACTTACTTGAATACCACGTTTGAATATGGGTCACCTGTGACTGGGCATTGCCTGACTGTTTTTCCTTCTGAGGTAGGGGAGAATTCTAAAAATATTAAAACAATTGCCCATGCAGTCTTAAATTGACCAGTCGTATTAAGTAGAATGCAGCCTCTTGGAAAACGTGGGGATGGGGTGAGCTGAGGTCAACAGTGGTGAGAGGGGAAACCTCGTAGCTCTATGGGGCTCTACAAGAGGTCACAGGTTTGAGTCCCAGTTGGTTAGTGACAAAGCTGCTGGATGTTTACTGTCCAGATATGGTTTCCAGAACTGTTAAGACACATTGGATCCAGAGCGGTTTACCTGCTGGGCAGAGAGAACTTCAGATTGTATGGGGACTTTTCACAAACCCCCCTCCACTAACCCCAAATCCAAAAAAACAATTGCCTAGCAAGCAGTAAAACAATGTTTTGGCCCAGTATTAAAGAGATACTGACATGTTAGGGAGGACTTCACTTTTATATCTATACACAATAAAGCCGATATTGTGCATAGTTTCTATATCAATGTCCTTCACATTCATTGTTAGTAACGAAACTCACCTAAAAATAGGATCCGTGACCCTTAGACTTCATCTGCTGCTGTTTCCTGGCTATATGTGACATCGTAATACTCTACTTATGATTTCATACTTCCACGTCAACTTATTGTGATGTGATAAACAAAGGATTGTACTGCCACATGTGTAGACAAGTAACAAGGGAACTGTGATGTCTGAGGGACAAAGATCATGTGTTCAGGCACATTTCCCCAGTAATAAAGAATAAATGGAAGATAAAAACTGAACCTTTATCAAATATAAACCTACTGGTTTCTAAATATTGCCTTTTCTAATGTTTTCCTGAGATGCCAATAGATCTTTAAGTTTAGCTTTCTGGAAGCTTCCAAGTTCAGCTCTGATGACTTCTGCAGTCTTGCAAAAGATTGTTCTTTGAACAGGAGGAATCATGGTTTATGCCTATTAGTTGGGGGAGGGGGGATGACAAGAGAAATGAAAAAAAAAAAAAGGAACAAGTTTTGTAGAATGGCCTTTTATTGTGGAAACAATGCAGTGGTATACAATAATAATCTCGGAAGGTTAGCAAACTGGTCTTGTCCAAGTTTTCAGCAAGATGTTCAGTTACTCTTATAATTGGCTGATGAGTAGGTTTGGACCTAAATAGAATGCCAGTGTTCGATTTCCCAATGTCCTCTGTGAAGATATGTCACCATTTATGCTGCCTTTAGTGACAATTCTCTAGCAGGGAAACTCGGGGGAAATCATTACGCTGTTTATACCTCTCCCTTGTCGGACAGCATTATCCTGTGATATTTTAACACTGTTTTCCGCTGCATGATGGCATCTAGCGAAGGTTAAGGCAGAACAAGTCCCTCTGTATTATTGTGACTGTGTTTTACTTACTGAAGGAGAAAAGATAACTGACAATTAAGTGTTTCGGGATGTCGTTAAATGAACATGTGGAACTAATCAATGACTTCCACCGGAACATGATTTGGTGACACTGATAAGGTAGAAACAACCAGCTCTGGGTGATTTGTGCTAATAATAATTTTACCTGATCATTATGAGAGCAGCTTGCTGTGTACTATATCCTAGCCACTAAAGAAATCATCATGATTGACGAGGGCAGGAAGAAAAATAGGAATTCTCTGTTGACTTTATTTACACTTACTTGGACAGTACTGTAACCATTGTGAAAGCGATGTATGAAACATATCACACAGAATATTTAATAGATATGCTGCTGCATATTGATGAGTTAGGTGCTGGCCAGCTGGAACATATACTTTCAGTGGAACTGTGCCAAACATCTGTTTGGACAGAGGAAATATGTGGGTACTATATAGACTGGAGCATTCATAGTTCCACTAAATGTTAAGAGAATTATAAGGGGGAAATGGAAGAATATGTTTGGTAGAGGTTATGGGCTGCATTTTTAAAAGTTTTAACTCAGACACGATTACTGATTTTTGTCTGTGACTGCATCAGTATAAAAGAGCCAAAGAACTGTATTGCTATTTTCAAACATTTGGGTGCATTCGGGACATTGTATCTGCTTTACGGCAAAGTTAATGATGCGTTTGGCATTATTTTTGATGCATGCATCATTTTCTGAGCACAACTTGCGACAAGAAGTTAGACCACATTTTATATGTTCTTACTTTTTGATACAAATAGGGCAGCTATACTACAGTTGTGATGCAAATAATCATGCATGTCTGGAGGTCCTTTGAAAATCAAGCCCTGTACCTTTTTTGGGGATACTAGAAAATTTATGTCTACATGCTTTTGATATTTGTTAGAAAATGGGCTACGAAATCTCCGTGCTCTGACTGGCTGATAGCTGTGCCAAGGTGGACGTCTATCAGACAACAGAGCCTGAGTATAAAAAGTGCCAGTCCCAACTGACCTCATTACCAGTATCAGTGGGCACTGTCAATTTTGAACAGGCAGAACCACCATTTTTTTCTTCTCCGCTAACTGAGATTCCCCAGCAAGTGATATGGGACAGTCTCTCTCTCCCCACCCCCCCAATCTTATATAACCATCAGTAATCCGCCTGAACAGGAACTGTTTTTTTTACACACTGTTGAAATTTTAAACTGTGCTAGCACATCGTGTGCTATGCGCTACCAAAAACAGCATTCTCTGGCTTGCACAGGCTCCACCTCCACTCTGCTCCCTATCCCTGCTCATCACTGAAATTTTTACTGAAACAGTTATTTATGGGAGAAAAAAAACATATGAGAAAGTTGTATCGGCACACTCTGCGCTGATCCCTGGCATTGCTTGAGCTCTCCCAGGCCACTCCCGATGTTTTGCTGGTGCTTACAATCCAAGCTGCCAACCGACCCTACAAACTCCACTCCAGATCTGCTGCACTGCCCTTGCACGGTGTCTGTTGTCATCCTCATCAAAAATTAGAACAGAACAGAATTGGACACTGGGGGGGGCAGTAGAAGTAAACAATGGTGTAAAATAAAGGTGTTCACTGCCGGCTCCTCAAGTGTAATCGAGGAATGATGAGTTTGTTTTGGTGAGTAAAGACGGTCACTATCTTCTCACTGTCTTCTCAGAACACTAACTGGGGCACAAACCAGGCCATGGGTTTAGGGGTTTGTGAACAGAAAAGAGGAGGATTGGGAAAAAAATGGATAGTTAGTAGTAAGAAAACCAGTCAAGTGAAGGACTTGAGGTTGGTAAAACTGATATCTCATGACCCCTGTCTTATTTTTAAGAGGCCAGCTTGGTGTTGCTGAGGAAGGGGGAAATGGGGCAGATTTACACTTGTGATAAGTAACTACAGTAACTGGTATAAAAGGGCTGTGTTAAAAAAAAAAGGAAAGAAGAAGCACACTCTTGTTCTTGTCATGCAGTCGGAGAGAGAGAGAGAGAGAGAGACGAGTACAAGGCTTCCCACACTGTGCGCTGCAGTGTCCAAATCTTTCAATCAGCTTACATTTTAAAATGAAAAACTGTAGAATAAAATGCAAGTAATTCTGAGAAAACAAATTCTCACCAAACTGATAACATCCTGTTTAACTTTCACTCTCTTCTGCCATTACCCATGGTCAGCTACATAGCCTCCCTCAAAGAAACTACAACTCCCATGAAACCATGGGGCAGCTAAAAAAAAAATAAAGCACAGTAGGTGGAGGGACTATTTTATTAAAAAATTAATGTCAGCGAAGAGTTTTATCATTTAAACTTAAATATATTTTTTTTAAACAAAAGTAATACAGTTGCCCATTTTCTAAGTGCAATAATACCTTCCAGGGTGGGTGGTATTGGACTATACCAGACCTTCCAGGGGCTATAAGGCCCTCCGCCTGCGGCGTCAGGCTTCATTACACCCCTGGACAGTCCGGTATAGCCCAATACCGTCCACCCTGCTGGGTATTATTGCTTGCATAGTTGATACATACAAGTTCTCAAGATTCCAAATGTCTCTTTAGGTAGGTAAGTGAAGAAACTTCTGAGTCTAGACAGCTTTCTGTCTAATAAATTTGTCAGCTCTAGCTAAATTTCCAGATAATGTGCTGGTTTCTCAAAGTGAGGAGAAAACTGCACATGTGCATTTGGAACAAAAAGGCCAGCAGACTGAAGAGACACACGGGTGTGACATTTTTAGTCAAACTCTGCACATGCAGAAAATCGCAAAAAGAAGGTGAGTTACGCAGTGCCACATATGTGGATTTGCGTAAGTGCAGATCTGCAGCTGTGCAAATAATATAAAGGCTCAGCAGAAAAGGAAACAGATGAGCTGAATAAACTGGAGTAGGAGCCGCTGTGAAAGTTCTGCAAAACATGCAGCAGAACCAGGACACTCAGGCAGGCCAGCAGCCAGGCTCACCACCGCAGCAGCAGCACCACCTGTATGAGCGGAGCTTGTACCACAGCAGCAGTATGCCCCACCTGACCTTGCAGAACAGCAGCAGATGCAACAATATACTATGGTGGGCAGCTACAATCAGGCAAGCCCAGCACACATGTGCAGCAACAGTACAGGCAGGTACAGCCACACCACCCACCAGTGTATCCCAGTTACACTGTGATGGCTGCGCCTTGCACTCCACATGTAGTAAGCCCATGCACTCTGTGGCATTTTGTACATGTGGGTTCTGCCTCTGTCTGATATGTTTTTGTTTGCCTACTTCTGTTGCTCCCACTTATGTCTGTTACTGCCTGTGGAGCTCCTACACGGGCTGCAGTGGGACATGTGGGTGTGGTCTGTTGCACTTCAGTAGTATTGTGTGCTGTTAGTGGTCTGACATCTGACACTACTGTAAGGCCCCTGGATTGGTGTTGCATGGTGTGTCAACCCCACTATAACTGGTTCTCAACTGATAGTGCCCTGCCTTCTGCTTGGGATGTGAATTACGCCTCACTCTCTTTGGTGCTGCATGTGTGCAACATTTTTTCCACAGCTAAGGTGCAGCAGTGGCTGAGAATAGCTATTAAGGGGATGGTGCATACTTTTCAATGGCTTTTTTCTCCGTAAGTAATTCCGCAGCTGCGTTTTTTTCTGCAGTCCGCAGAACATTTTTCCCACAACTGCAGATGTTTTGAGGATATCCAGCAGCACAATTGCCCTTTTTTCTGCACCTGCGCCATTTTTTGGAGACTTGTGTATTTTGTTACTTTCAAGGCCTTTTGAGAATCCAGCCCAGTGTGTTTTAAGCATGGTTGATTAAGAACCTTAGACTAGACATCTGGCCTGGTAACTGAGCCATGAGAAGTACCTTGACAAACTATAGAGGGGGAGAGGGACAGGTATGGTTACAAATCCCAACCTGATCACATCATTTTTCTTTCAGAAAAACAGACATGGGGGGGGGGCCACACTGTGGAGCCCGAGCAGCAACTTTCATCAGCTCTCAACAGTGGAGGGTGAATCTGCCTAAATCCACCCTTTTGAAGCCTCTAAAACATCTTTTTGCCCTCACCATCAGAAAGAGCGACCCAAAATTGCTAAAATTGTGTAATCCTAAAAAAGAAAAGGGGTCTGAAGGAGTCGGAAAGACTAAAGTTACTGGAGAAGTGGGGCGCTCGGAAGCTGCCATGTTGACTGAAGCCAGGCCTGAGTCGGGAGAGAGCGTCGCTACCCTGGGGCATAAGCTGCAAACTTTGATAGCCTCCATGTCCACCCTCAACCAAAAGGTGGACAACTTTAACAGTTGGGTTTTAATCCTGGAAACGGCAGTGGATGGCCTTAAGAGTGACCTCCAGGACGTGCGCAAGGAGGCCGAAGCCTCTTCCAGTGTAACCATGCTGATGGTTAAAGAAAACCAACACTTGAGGGCTCGGTTGGAGGCCCTCAAAAATCAAGCCCGTGCGGTCGTCAGGATAGTCTGGCTCCCTGAAGGCTCAGAAGGAGACCACCCGACCCTCAACTTTAAAGAGTGTCTCACCCAAAAACTCTTCCCCAGAGGCACCAGAAGTGAATTGGGAGATGCAGAAAATCTACAGAGTTACTCTCTGTGGTTGCATGCAGAATCAAGAGGAACCCCATACCTTGATGTTGGTCACCTCGGAGGTCGCAACCTGAGACAGAATCTTGAGATGTGCCCGCAGAGCAGCACCTTTATTTCAAGGGGATCAACAGGTCCACATATTTCTGGACATTAGCTATGCGATGAGACAGTGCCATAAGAAATTTGAGGGAGTGAAACGGGCCTTATGAGACCTGGGACTGCCGCACACTATCATTTTTCCAGCTCGGCTTCAAATCGTGTTTGAAAGTAAAACGTATCTTTTCTCGGATCCTGTTGAGGCCGGCAAGTGGGTAGACCGGAGGGCTGCTGAATCTCGAAGGTGCACGGAAGGCTCTGATGATGAGGACGACGAGGCAACAACTTGAATGTTATTCCTCAGGACACTGAACACTGTTTTCGGGGGTAACTGTATGTAAAACATTAAAAGCAGTTCCCTGAAAATGTTGGTTTGAGAGATTTACAAATCTAGCTTTAAAATTCCCATAGTAGAAATGAGACTTTTAGTTTTCTCAATTTTACTGTAGTTTACTACCATTTAGAAGTTGAACTGACTGATTTAATATAATTGCAGTGGGAATGTTAGTTTCTCGTTCAGTGGGGGATTAACTAAGGGGGAAGTGGGTAGTTCTGTTACCTTCAACTGTGTCTAAACACTGTGCTGCTATTTGTTAGAGTATGGAATATTTTACATCAGGATTACAACATGGCACCAGTTGTCCCTTTCAGGGGCGCTGCTTAATCTTTGGACTGGAATTGCTGGACAATTTAATTACATCCGATTAGCCATGTAGCTCATGGGCTTTTTAGTCAGCACCTAATGTTGTTTATTTCGTTTTAGAAACTATTGTAGGATCCCCCTAATGTGGTATCTCTATATGGTAGATGCATGGTCTTACTCTAATTAAGGGAAGTTTTTTCTTTCCAATGGTAAAAGCTAACAGCTTATTGGTCTGTCTGTTATATGCTTTATTCATGACATGTATATGATAAAATGAAAAAAGAAAGTTAAAAAAAAAAAAAAACAAACATTGTAACACTTTGGAGACTTACAGTACATTGGATTATACATTTAGCTTCAGTAGCTCTTACATTGTGGGAAGTACTGTTTCAGAGAGGTGCACATAGTTCTTTTTGTTTAGGAAGCCATTCCCTATAACACCCACATGTTCGGCAACACTGTTTCACTTGTGCTACGCCATTAGTGTGTGTGAGTTATTTATTTATTTGAAAATTGGTAACTGGGAAAGGAAAACTGAGCCAAGGCTTGTTTCCAGGTGCGACCTGGGGGAGAGGTGTACAGAAAGAAGGTAACTTATCAAAACATCAGCCAGCAGTTGCATAGACATCTTTGCAGATGCCGATGAACAAACAGGTAAACAACATTGCATTTAGCAGATGTAGCCGAGTGTGTAGCTATTATATAAAGTGGCACAGTGCCTGTTGGAGACAGTGACAGTGCACTGGGGTATAGACAGAGACCGCAGGCTGTCACATTTAGCCTGGCAAAAAAAGAGGGCAGGCGTTTCAAGAGTGGAGGACAGGAGGGTGGGGAAGGAGAGTCAAGAGTGGGGTAGACAGGGATGGGGGGAGCAGGGAGGTGCCTTAGCTGGTATCTATGGGCAGGGTGTGAAAGGGATGGAAGAGAAAAAGCAGATTCCAAAGGGAGGGGAGACGGCAGGAGCAGAGGTGTGGGGGTGGGGATTGGAGAAGGTACAGGGATCCCTGGAGTGAAAAGAGTAGGAGGAAGAGGTGACGGGGCGAGGAGTGAGGAGAAATAGGATGGAAGGGACCCAAACCAGTAATTAGCAATCATGGAGGCAGAGTGGGACTGGTGATTTGAGGAGAGTGGGAGGATGGAAAGGGAGGAGCAGAGGGAGCAGTGGTGCAAATGGGGGGAGAGTTGGTAGCAAAATGACAGAAAGCATTATAGACAGTAGCCAGTCTGGCAGGGGAAGAGGAGGGGGTGATGCCATAGACCCCATCCACATAGTTGTAGCCTGGGAGAACCATTTTGGGAAAGGCTGCCTTGTTGCGATACAGGGCACTGAGTTTGGGGTGGAGAGTGGCATGGAGGGGTCAGTGTGTGCAGAGACGTCCCTCTTACTATCAAGCCACACACACTGAGATACTTGAGGGCAAGGACTACCTACAAAGGGGTGCTATCCAGCATGGAGAACAACGGTGAAGGTGAGTGCCTGGCCAGTTTCTGACTGGTGCTGGAGGTCATTAACACTGTTTTCTTGGTGTTGATCTGAGTTGGTTGGCATGGAACCTGCTCAGTGTGTTGTTGAAATTCTGCTGGAACAGACCTTCCACATTCAAAGTCGAGGGTCCGGAGGTGTATATGACTGTATCATCTGCATACATGTGGATATGCGTGGAGACACAGGCAGAGGGCAGGTTAAGGAAAACTTAAGAACAGTTCAGGACCCAGGATGGAGCCTGGTGGGACCTGTGCTCAGAGACCCAGTTAAATTTTAGGACTGAGCAGTATTTAGTGATAGCTTCTTCCACCTGGTAGTATTTTCATATAAATGGTAGTAATACCATCCCTTTAACTGTCTCCCACCTCTAAACCAAGTCTTTTCTCAACCCTGACTGGGCACCTGCTGCCACTGACTCTGACTGATACCGTATACTTCACACTCCCTGCCATATAGTGCTGAGACCATATTTTTAACATGTTGCAATGTTGGTACTGCCCTTCTGGCCTGACAGTGAGCAACTCCTGAAAAAGTCTCCTGCACTTTATACAGCTGATGCTGATGCTGTTTTCTGTCCCCACCTCTCCTGTGTACACTCTGTTAGTTTGTGGGTCCATGGCTGGTAGCATTGCATGGTGCTCTCAGTTGTGTGCTTATACTGTAAATGTGAAGGGTGGAAACCCAATTTCTAAAATCAGAAACTGGATGTAAATCATGCACGGATGTTAGTAAAATACTCCTTTACTCCCTTTATCTGTTCACCTGCCCCTGCTAGGATATGGAAGGGAGGGAATAGGGTGCCTCCCACTTGTACAAACTGTTGACAGCCGGTGAGGTATGAGCGAAACCAGTCAACAGCAGGAACTGAGAGGCCATCAGAGCTCATCTTATCCAGGAGGAGTGGGTGGGGCACCGGGTCCAGGGCTTTTGGCCAGATTGATTAATATGGCAGCGGTGATTAGTCCCTGATCCATCGCAGTGAGGATAGAGTCAGTTACACACAGCAAGGAGGAGATGGTGGAGTGGTGCTTCCTAAAACCAGATTGGAAGAGGGAGAGGGAGAGGAAAAACGAGGAATGAAAAGTCTGCAAACCTAAAGTAGACAATACTCTCTTGCAGTTTTGCAAGCGGGGAGGAGGGAGATTGTCTGGTAATTGCCAGAGGAGGAGAGGTCACCTCATTTATGCAAAGGCAGCACCTTCACAGTTTTCCAGGCCTGAGGGACTGCACTTAGGGAGAAGGAGAGGTTCAGCAGGTTAGAGAGCGGAAAGGCAATGACTGGAGCTGAGATATGGAGAGGTTTGGGGTACAGCCTGTCAGGGCTGGACTTGGAAGGGTTACACAGTGAGGAGAGAGTGAGGAAGACTTTCTGAGGGGAAACAGGTGGAAAATGGAGGCCCTCAGGTGAGTGGAACAGAAGAGAGGTAGAAGAGGACAGAAGGGGCAGGGGACCAGGAGATGGAGGAGAGGGGAGTGTGCAGGTAGTAAAGAATTTGTTAAAATGAGCAACAACAGAGGGTGGCTCGTAGACTGGTGAACCATCCACCAGGAGGACAGGGGGAATGGACTGGGCTGTGGGGTTGAAAGGGGAGTGGATAACCTTCCAGAATTTAGATGGGGAACTAAGTATAGGCAGGAGGTTTGATTTGAAATAGGAGGGCCTTAGCAGTTTGGACAGCCTTCATGCAGGAGTTCCTGAGTGACCGATAGGATGAGAGATCAGGCAGAGATTGGGAGAATTTAAAACACGCTCTAGCTTAATCCCGGGACTTGCACAGATTGATAAGGTCAGGTGTAATCAAAGTGTGGTGGGAGCATTTAAACCTGGATTTACTAAGGGTGGCATACTTGTCCCAAGTGTGACAAAGTTTGGTGTGGAATAGGGAGAGAGCCGAGTCAATATCTGTGGCAAAATAGATGGGAGACTAATGAGAGATAGCAAGGTAATTTAGGAGAGCACTAGTGTCAAGCGACTGGAGGGACCTGGACCAAATGTGTGTGGGGTGGATGGATGGGGTCTAACCTTCCTGATACAGTAGGTCATACAGTAATCAGTGAAGGCATCCAGAAGTGTGCCTGCTGCAGTGATACAGGTAGTGAGCTGATAGAAAATGAAGAGCCTGAGATCCAAACCAAAGTATGAGTACATTTATTAGGCATGCATGTGAAATAGACTGACACACATTTGCGGCATACATGTGGAGACTAAAAGCCCTCTCTGGAACTGCAAGTGCACACTTATACCCTTAGTATTCACCGCAGATCCAGGCCCAGTGGCAGCAGTTGCAGAAAAGAAGGAGGAACAGTCACAAAACCGGTGGCTCAAATGTAAGGGTGTGCAAGGTCTACAGCTAGAGAAAGGAGGATGGTGTTAGTTTAGCCAGAGGTAGCAGTAGTGTCAGGCTGTGGCAGGTCATCTTTTTAAGGAATCAACTTAGAACAGTGTGAGGAAGAGGAAGGCAGGTACCAGTATAGGCAGAACTAGATTTCCAGTGTGAGAAACATAGAGAATAATGAATGGATGCCCATCGGTAACATGCTAGTTAGATCATCAAGAGGCTACCATGGCAATTGCCTTAACCTGAAGAGCGCAGCTCGAGAAGTTCGTTGGCCATTGGAACTGTGAGATGATCTAACAGTGTGTCACCAACGGGCATCCATTCATTGTTTTTTATAGTGCCAGAAACAGATGCATCTCTAACTAAACATCACTGAGTCTCACAAAAAAAAATGCTCAGCAAAGAAACTTTTACTTACTTGAGTGGAGTACCTGTTACAGACATAAGACAATGCGCTATGCTCGGCAGAAAAAAAACCAACAGATTTTTATTACAATTAAATGGCAGTGTAAAGTCCTATAATTGAAATGTCTGCTTTTAAGAAAACGGAACTCCGGTCACAGGCTACGATTCACACACAGTCACACAGGCTACCGCTACGAGTCACACAATGATGCTGCTAGTGCAGCAAAACAAGCTTTGTGAAGCTAGTGCTTTTTATCGCTTACAAAGTTCCATCATACACTATAAAAGCAGCTACAGGAAGTTCAGGCTAACTAATATAAGCTAGAAGACATGAGCTGGAGAATGTGGAAATACATACTGCAGAAAGCATTCAGAGGACAGGGGGGGTTCTGTTAGTCATTGTTTCCCAATACGGGTTGGGTGTACACTGCGTAGCAAATGTTAATATTTTACCAGCAGCTCCTTTCCAGTAGTAACGAGGGACACACAAAACCGTTCCAAAATAGGGGACATCACTGTGGTGGGATGGTAATAGAGTAGAATGCTAACCTTCACATTTTGTTACTGGGTTTAAGTTGGATTCTGATTGTATCAGACCTACTTTATAAACCTTTTTGTGTGTGCTAGCAAAGTGAAACATTGAGCTGAAACAAACTGATTTAATCAAACAACGTGTGTGTGTGTGTGTGTGTGTGTGTGTGTCTGTGTGTGTGTGTGTGTGTGTGAAGAATCACAAATATTGCTGGTACGCAGAACACCGAACATGCTGGTTGTGTGCATACATGATAATCTGTACTCCCCCCCCCCCCCAAAAAAAAAAAATGTTCACTGGGTATAGTAATAGCCTGATAGTCTGTGAGGTCCTATGCTAAAAAAACAAATTCCAAGTCAAGTATGCATGCTTCACATAATGCACAGGTACCACCAGTCTTTAAAGTTCTATAATTCCATTTTCCCATCCATCTTTCTCCAACACCTAAACTTGGCATTCAATTATTTATACTGTTTTCAAGGTTGACATTTTTACTTAAAAACAAGATTCCTCAGTTCCGTGTTTAAAACCATAAAAATACTGCTTGCTGAATGCCAAAAATATCTGTGCAGTTATACCTAACCAGGAAAATGTCCCACAAGTCTTGATACCTTTCCCACTCAGAGCTTCAGTTTCTGGTCTATTGTACATTTAATGCAAAATCTATCAGAACTCTAGGGTAGGTACTTCTAGAGGTGTATCTTTGAAAATTAATATATTTTTCTAAGTAGGATATAAATAAATGTATAACTTTCACATCAAGATTTACTTAGCCAGATGTTCTCCGCATGTACTTGATAATGTTTATAAGGCTGTTAATGAACAATTAGCAAGATTTTGTGAATTATAAAGCCTGATAAGACGGTCTGGATAATTTATTCTGCAGTCCTGAAACATACCATTTTACAGTGTGTTTTCTCTAAAGTTAACAGCTGTAAAGTTCTAGATTGGTTAGATCCTTTAATTTCTACTGCCAATGACATCAGTTTTTTCATTGCAATAAAGTCTGAATTTGAAACTAAAGCTCTATATTTGTATTTGAGGGTTTTTTTTTTTTTTCAACTTTATTTCCCTCCTGATCACTGACTGCTGAGGCATCTCTCAGGCGGGGAGCCACTGGACCAGCCTCTACCATCTGCCTGAACCCCTCCCCAACTGAGGAATCGGGTGCTGGGTCCACCCTCTCCCGCCAGCCCATATGGGAGGAGACGGGGACCCCGGAGAATCAGGTCAGGGTTGGCATTGACGTGTGTGCTGGACACTAAAGCCCCACTGTCACCTCCTCAGCAGCCGGGGTTTTCCGCCTTGGCTTCGCCCCATGAGACGCGGACGTGCAATGATATCTGCGCGTGGAGGACGCCACTGCCTCCTCCTGCTGACATCCGCTGTCTTGCCCCATCTGCAGCCCCTGCTCCTTGTAGTGCCCCCAGTCTCCACTAGGAGCCACTGCAGAGCGAGGAACCCCCAGCTACCCACCCCAGGAGAGGAGAGCAGTCCTCTGGACACTCAGTGCTCTCCTCTCCTTGCCGACCGATTCCGCTCAAGAACTCGGGTGGTGGCATTTTGCGAGGTGTGGTGTCCAGCGCCTCAACCCTCAGTGCTACCAGGCCAGGTACTGGAGAGTTGATTTATAAAACATTTATGTGTACAGTTACTTTGTTTCTTAGTAGAGTGCCTTTGGGTGCGAGGACCACTTCACTTGACAGTTGCCTCGCCTAAAGATCACACAAGAAGACACTCTTTATGTATGGTACAAGACAAGGTGTCTGTAAATATCAACATGCCTAGTGCAATGCATATTATAAGAGTTATTAAAGTGGGCTATGATATCATTTGAGTGACATGGTGTTGCAATCTTATATTGATCATATAGTAGACTTTTAGCAGAGACTAAGGGTCTACTATTTATCATAATAAATAATGGTAGTTATTTCTGTGGCGCTGAAGCAAAGATAGGTAGCTACCTGTCTACTGATTAACCAATGACCGATTGACAGTATGACTACCAGTCAGGTAGCTCACCCTTCCTTCTTCTTTGTCATACATCTTGTAAAAGGCAAGGGTGTTACAATTTATATAGGTATGAGGAGCAAACTTACAAACTCAAAAATTTTAAAATGGGCAGGGTTATTCAAGGGATCTGATTGGTAACATAGTAATTTAAGGTTGAAAGGGACTCTCATGCCTTCCCCCAGCTTCCTAAGCAGGTATGAATAAGTTTGCTTTGCAAACATTTTTAAGGATTCTCAGCTACGATAAAATCGACAAGAAAGCCACAGCAAAAGGACCAGCCAGCCACATCACTAGCACTGAAATCCACAGTACCTACTCAGAACCTTCTACTTTTATACTGCTGCCATTTCTTTCTTTTACTGCACCCACTACCCACCTAAACATTCACACTCTCCCGTTGTTTTTTCATTTTTCTCTGTAGTTTAGGAAGTCCTCCTTCTCTAGCGTGGGTAATACCACTACACACATGAAACAAAAATGTATCCCTCAAGCAAAGTCTGGTGTCTGTTATGATAGTTAAGTTATAGTAAGTAAGTAAATAAACGTTTATTTGTAAAGCGCTCATTCCCTGGGGATAGAATGTCGTGTTATGATATTCAGGTCATAATAAGTTTAAGTAAAAGTTTATTTGTCAATCGCCCATTCCCTGGGGCTCAGAATGCCGTACAACGAAGTATAATACTGTACATATAACACAGATATAACCACAATGCCAGTAAAACCAATCCAATATAAAAACGTGTGAATTCGCAGTTAACCATAAAGTAACTTGGGCGGCAACAAATCAGGAGCTTACTAGGCAGAACTAAAAGCTTCCTGAAAAAGGAACACTTTAGGCTCCTCTAAAAGGCCTCAACCCAGGGGGCTTCCTGAAGGGATCGGGGAACCCTGTTCCACAGGGCAGTAGAGGATTTAAGCCTAGCCCCAGGGACAGCTTGGAGGCCCACCTCGGAGGAGTGGAGGGGGCGGGAGTCAGAAGGTCTCTGATAACCAGTACCCAGTCCATATAGGGCCTTATAGATCAGAAAATGGACCTTGAAGGTGATACACCACTTCACTAGCAGGCATTGCAGTTCATGCAAGACCGGGGTTACATGACAGGCCCTGGAAGGCCTGTCAGTAACATGGCCATAGCGTTCTGCACCAGCTGTTGGCATCATAGGACACCTCCACTCAACTTAAGTTTTGAAGCATTGTGGTAGTCTAGTCTGGATGTGACAAAAGTATGTACCGGTGAGGGCAAGTCTTCCAGGGGGATCAAGGCTTTGATTCGGTGATGTTTCTAAGATGGTAAAAGCCACTCTGGACTACAGATGACACCTGAGCCTCAAGTATCAGCTTTTCATCCAGATGACCCCCAGATTCACTTTGGCAGAGACCACCAAACTAAAGGAACCAAGCACTAAGCTCTCTGTCTCCTCAGTGGCCTCCACAACCTACCGGTGACCAGGTGTAATTTCTAGTATCTCAATCTTGTCTTAGCCAGCTTGGTAACATCCAGTCCTAAATCTCAGCCTGGCATACATGTAGCACCTTGACAATCTTTGACATTCTGAGTGCAGATGACATGTACAACTGAGTAACATCGGCGAAGCAATGAAAACCCAGACTACCGTCTAATGATCTTTCCTAGGGGCAGCATATACACCACGAACAGTATAGGTGAGAGGATCGATCGCTGGGAAAACCAGAGAGCTGGGGCTTTGGGAGGGAGGAGAAGTTCCCCTGTCACCACCCTCTGCATCCTGTCCCTGAGGAAGGACTCAAACCAGCAGATGGCTATGCTGGTGAGTCCACAGTGCTCCCTGAGACGATCAAAGAGCAATCCATGATCCATGGTGCCAAAGGCTGAAGAGAGAGTAAGGAGAAAGAGAACTGACCACTATCATCTATCTCTCGCGCTAAGAAGGTCATTGTGCAACCTGACAAATACAGACTCAGTGCTGTGCCTTAACCTGGTTGACTGGAGAGATTCATAGATGTCAAAAGCCGTGAGGTGTTCCTCAGGCTGTAGCACCACCATCTTCTCAATAACCTTTCTCAAAAAGGGGAGGTTAGAGACTGGTCTATAATTCACCAAACATTCTGGGTGCAAAGATGGTTTCGTAAGGAGTGGCCTAACCAGAGCATTTTTCAGTGTGCTTGGAAAGGCCCTCTCAGAAAGGGGGCATCAGACTAGCTTGGCGAACACTGGACCCAGTAACCCTCCACACCTCACCACAAGGCCTGGTCACAGCTCCGAGCTCATCCCACAGACCTCATCCCCTGAAGCTGGACTAATCACTTCCCAGCCTGGCAGAAGGCCACTGTTCACTGTCAGCGCAGCCATCCCAGATCACAACAACACAGGTGGGGAGATCCCAGACCAAACAGAAGACAACCTGTCCGAGAAAAACCAAGCAAACTCTTTGAAACATGTGGATGAATGTGCTCTCACCAGTTGCAGACAGACTGGATGAAGTAGTCTCTCTACGGTTCAGAAGAGCTGAGCAGGTCAGTTTCTTCCTGGACAGGAATGCTGCCTTCTTACAGGAAATTGTGTTTCGATACTCACCGTAGTGAGTCCTCAAAGCCAGTATGTCCTCATCGGTCTGCAGCTACCTCCAGCAAGGCTCCAGCCTCTGACTCTTAGACTTCAGCTCCCTGAGTTCCCCGTCAAATCACAGGGATCTCAGGCATGAAATTCTTGGTCATACATGCAATGGTGCAACTAACACAGAAACATAGAAATTACATCGAGGCAGATAAGGACCACTTGGCCCACTTATTCTGCCCATCTTCCCTACCTATTATAACACCGCACACTCTACTTGATCTCTGGCTTCCCCCCTTTACTTACCACTAAGGTTCCCTAATGCTTATCCCATGCCTTATTGAATCCCACTAATTTGTGCCCCCACCACCTTGCTGGGAGGCTGTTCCAGGCATCCATCACTCTTTCTGTGAAGAAGCACTTCCTCACACCTTCCCTGAGCCTACCCAAGGTTGTGACCCTATTATACACCACTACTTCCTCTGATCCAGTCACACAAGCAGCCATCACTCATGATAGATCAGCCACCGCCTGGATTCTTTCTGAGGACAACCCCTTCAAAGGATGGTAATTGACCATCAACACAGAACCTCATCATACAATGATCTGATCAACTGACCAAATTATTCTTGAGTCCCAATGACAAGAAACACAGAAACATATAATTTGATGACAGACTAGGTCTAAGGCATGACCATGTTGATGGGTTGCAGAGGTAACTACCTGCGCTATGCCCAGTGATTCCATCAATTGGAGGAAATCTTGATCAGGCTGCGAGAGTTCACCATTGACCCAGGCAGTCACCTAGAATCAACCATCTGGGTAACTCCAATACCTTCTCGGCAATGAAGTCCACGGTTTCCTGCAGGAACTTCCTCCTGTGCCCCTGTGGCCAGTACATGAGAAAGATCCTGCAACCTCCACCTGTACCTCCACGCACAGCCATACATTCAAATAACGGAGTTTCCCCAACTAGGAGTATGGTGAGATTCATCTCAGTTCTAAAACAAATAGTAACCCTCCCTCCTGATCTCTCTGAGGAAAGTGAACCATAGAGAACCCTGCTGGGACAGCCACCTCCAAAACTGGACTGGTATCATCTCTTAGCCAGGTCTTCATGATACAAGCCTGATCAGGTGAAAAAGCAAGATATTAAATCCACCGTAATGGCTGTAATATTGCTCATTGATGTGGTATTGCAGAACACTGCTCTCAGGATGAGAGGAGGCTGCTAGCCTAACAACTACCTGCCTGCTTGGTCTGGCAGGAGACCTGGGTATAGGTACCAATCACATCTCATCATTTTCTTGGATCCATTTTGCACCTGGACACCTTCTGGTTCTCACAAGACCTGTATTACTGACCCCCATTAGCACCCCCTACTGCCTACCATCCTGCCTCTTAATAATGCCTACCTTCCTGCTGCAACTCTATGCCACCACTGGTCGGGGGGTTATCTCTTCCCCCATGCCCCACCGACCAGCTAAGGAAGCTCACTTGAACCTGATGGGATGTTTTTATTTTACCAATAAAGTGTTACCTGCCCAAGTATCCAGTTGTCAAACCTTCACCTATAAATCATATACTCCTTTAAGCTGTTTCACAATCAGAGGTTTTTGGTGTACAGTACTGCCTGCACATAATGATCGATGCATACAAGGGCTACTGGAGTGGCAACATCGACTTTTATGATCACATTGCATGCTGAAAATGCTGAGTTACCAGCAGTATATCAAAAATGGATATGGTTGTTAAACATTTTGTTGGGGTGCAAAATTTACAAGTGAGGATGGTTTATGGCTTCTGGGTGGTATGGTGAGATTCACCTGTCTGTATCAGCTTCCTCAAGTGTGTATGTGGGGGGTAACTGGATACCATAGCAGATACCAGAAAGTTGTCTTTGTTGGGAGGGTGGAAGGAGAGATGTTTATCTACATATATTGATTCTTCCATTGTTTGCAAGAGCGGGGAGCACCTTTTTAAAATGAATAGAATTAAGCGGACTTTGCTGAAGAGGATGTGGTATGGAAAGCCTGTGCATTTACAAATAAGATGGGAGGGTGGCATTTTTTGAGGGGGAGATAAAATAATAGTAGAGAGAAATAAAACATATTCTTTAAATATGAATTTTATAGCTAGTCCCGAGCTATTCTTGTAACCATATAAAAAGTCCACACAGCAGCGCTCCAGAAAGAAACACAAAAACTGCAAATTTCCAACTAAATTGTTGGTTTATTGCACACCCTGGTGACAGCCCCATATAAGCCTGTAGAGTGGAAACGGGATCTGCTCAAAAATGACAGAATAATGGTGTCTGTCCGTAGGTGATGTGGTTTCCAGCCATTTCCTGTTCTAAAAGTGTCTCTCACAAAATCCCTAAAGATCTTGTTATTCCTCTAGTGTGGATGTTTGTATTTATGATACAGATAGAAGAGCCCCCTACCCCACCCCCACTGCAGAAATAGGTTTAATAGGACTTCTCTGAAAACCAGGTGATGCATTTCAGCTGAGCTATCCCGGGAAATAAATTGCACCCAAAAAAAAAAAGCCCCTATCTAAGCCACTCCAATGACAATGATCTCCCCTTCTGTGCTGGTCCCCAGGACTTCAAACCATAAGACCAACTATAGCCAAGAATACAATAGAATTTCTGGGTAATGGGTGGATGCAGGGCTCCAGATGAGATTTTTGGGGATGAGTACTGTACTCCTCATTTTGAAAGTGAGGTGAGTAAAGCCAAATTCAGATACGTACAAATGTCTGGACAGAGTAGAGTAGAGTAAGGAGTACATTTTTAAAAACAATGTAGTTTTTTTCTAGATAAGAACTGATCAGGTGCCAAGAGTGCTCCAGCTACTCACAAGTTTTAAAATATAGTGAGTAAAACAAAATTGGGATGCGTACAACTGCTGTAAATCTGGAAAAAAAGTATCCTTTTGAATCACCAGTTATGTTATGAAGCATATTCTATGGAGTGTGCAACATTTACAAATGTTGGGTGGGTACTGATACTCACTAAAAAAATTTCTTTTTTTTTTTTTAATTAAAGTTTATTGGAGAATTTTTCCATTAAAATACATATACAGACAAACAGACCAAATTCTAACCTCTTAATAATAAAACCAATATCAAAAGAGAGGGAAAGAAAGAGAAAGGAGAAGAGAAACAGAAAAGAAAAGGGAAATGAAATGAAAGAAGAGAAGAGGGAGCACCTTAACAACCAAAGAAAAAGAGATAAAAAGGGAGTATAAAAACATTTTTTTTTTAGCTATTGGCTATCGATCATACATTATGGTTTTCTACCTAAAACTAAATGACTCTCACCAATATAAATATAACTACATATACAGGAGACCCAAAAAGGAATACAACAAGGAAGGTGCACGTACATTAAATATAAAAAAAATTAAATAAAATGTACCATATAAAATAAGACATGACAGGTGTAGGCCTCGGGGGGGGGGGGACCTCCTAATTACATTTTCGACTAGTATATCTCAGCTGCACCTAGAGTAATGTTCTAAACATATCTGGCCAACAGCTCTAGAATAGGTTTCCCCTCACGAGAAGCCATGAAATGCAGAAATGGCAACCACTTCCCTTTAAATTTATCTAAGGATAATCTCAATTTAGCTGTCAAGTACTCCATATCTAAGATCCTGACACAAATATTGTACCATGAGGTAGTTGCAGGCTTATCTGGAATGAGCCACAACAAATTGATGGCCTTAAGGGCTGTGGCCCCTAGGATCCCGTACATATAGCGGGAGGATCTAGAATTGAGAGAGGAAGGGGGCAACCCCCAATAACCAGTATTGAGGGGTCTCTGGCATCACAGTCTCAAAAACCTTCTCCATAATATCTCTTATTTCCCTCCAATATTCCTGAATAACCTTACATTCCCAATAAATGTGAAAGTGGGATCCAATTGACTGACAGTTTCTCCAACAAATGTCAGAGTGATGTAACCCAAAATGTTTTGTCACCACTGGAGGTCTGAAGTATCTAACAGCCGATTTCCATCGAAATTCTCGCCAGAAAAGGGATGTTGAGGTGCTCTGGATGCCCTTCCAAATGGAGGTCCAATCCATATCTGATAAGACCACCTCAAGGTCTCTGTGCCAAGCATCCTTAACTGGTGTCTGGGGGTCCCTCTCTGCAGAATTCATACCCTGCATTATTTTCGAAATCATTTTTTTTTGGTGGGGGATCTTAATCAGGGAAATCAGAATAGATTGTACTGGATTATCCACTGGTTCCTCTCCAAACTTTCGCTCTATTTCATTTTGACGGAGGTAGTGCCTAAGCTGGAGATAACAAAAAAAATCTGTGTGTTGGAGATTGAATTCAACCCTTAATTGTTGGAAGGATTTTATTTGGTTCCCATTAAAGCACTGACCCAGGGTGTTTAAATCATTCCTACCCCAATGGTGAAAACCCAGATCCCACTTCAGAGGGCCGAAGTCATGACAACTTAGTATTGTCGTGGATTGGCTAATCTTTAAAGATAAGACTAGTTTCTGACTCATGTCCCTCCACATCTGAGAGATTACCCTCATGAAGGGGTTTCTGAAGTCTAGCAAACACAATCTGGGGGTATCCAGAAATATTAAGTATGAAATGTTGCCTAAAGGAGAGTCAGCAATTTCAATGTGAACCCACTTAGGAAGGGAGTCCCGAACCATGGTGATCAGCGGTTGTAGCTGGGAGGCCCAGAAATATTTCTGGATGTCTGGAATCCCAAAACCCCCTCTTTCCTTGGGGGCCAACATGACCCTCCATTTTATTGAAGCCTTCTCCCAGACCAAGTGAATTTGGAGAGGGTAGAATTCAGATCCTGCCAGAATTTCCTTGGGGGTCTGAGCGGAATAGCACCCAGGATAAACAGCAAGCAAGGAAGGATGTTCATGTGGATAGACTCCCCCCCCCCACCAGAGAGGGAGAGGGGAAGCTCCCCCCACCTGTTGCAGTCCTCCCGAATCTCCTGGAGCACCCTTAAATGATTTGTGGAGTATATGGCCTTATAGTCCCTGGGAACCCGAACCCCTAGATATCTGAACCTAGATTCACACGACTTGATTCGCTGCACCTCTGGTAGGGGTTGACCTAAGGGACCACCGAGGGGAAATAGTTCAAACTTATCAAAATTTACCTTGTAGCCCGAAAGGGCTCCGAATTCGGAGAGAAGGTCAAAAATCCTGGGAATAGCCACTACTGGATTTGAAATATATAACAAGATGTCGTCGGCATATGAAGAGACCTTAACCTCTACCCGGACCCGGAGACCCTGAAAGATATCAGTTTGTCGAATGTATGCTGTGAGGGGTTCCAAACTAAGGGCGAACAAGAGAGGGGAGAGAGGGCAGCCCTGCCTGGTACCACACCCGATCTCAAACTGGGTGGAAACCGACCCGTTCACCCAGACCTTTGCCCTAGGTCTGGTGTACAGATTGGTGATCCAGGACCGAAATTTATCCACAAACCCAAAGCCCCCCAGGACCAGGTCCAAGTAGCGCCAATTTAAACGATCGAATGCTCTCTCAGCATCTAAAGACAAAATTGCAGAGAGTGGAGAATCCATGGGGAGCTAGGTCGATGAAATGACATTCAGCAACAATCTAATGTTGTCCTGGATGTGTCTACCGGGTATAAACCCAGTTTGAACTGGGTGAACAAGAACGGGGACCACCTTCTGTAATCGTTCACTAATAATCTTAGCAAAGATTTTTGCATCTTGGTTGAGCAACGAGATAGGCCGGTAACCAGCACACAAGGCAGGGTCCTTCCCTGGTTTGGGCAATACTGATATGAGGGCTTCCCCCCAAGTGTCCGGCAAGGCCCCCAGCTCCTGTGCCACACTACAAACTTTAGTAAGCAGCGGGGTTAACACATCTTGAAATCCTTTGTTAAAATTCTGATGTAAATCTGTCCGGGCCGGGAGCCTTGCCAGACCTGAGAGCCGTCCCCACCTCGCTCTCGGTGAAAGGAGCCTCCAAGGATTCTCTCTGAATATGAGACAAGACAGGGAGCTCCAATCTCTGTAAAAAATTCAAGACTTTCTCACCATGGTCTTTTATCTCCTCTGCCGCATAAAGTTGCTAATAGAAATTAGCAAACTCCTGCGCTATCCCATCAGGGAGAATCTTGTAGACTTGACCAAATGATCCTGAACTGACCTTAGCCACATATCTGTTGGCCGCCTGCTTCCGAAGTTTTTGTGCAAGTAACCTACCTGCCCTCTCTCCCCTCTCATAGTACCTTTGCCCAGCTTATCTAAGGGAGTTCTCTACCCGTCTTTGTAATAAGGAATTGTAGGTGTCTCGGGCTTCCCTCAGTTTTTTGAGGGTGAGATTGGACCCTGTACGTTTTTGTGTTGCCTCTAAATTAGCAATAGAGGCAAGAGCCTCTTGTATACAGGCTTGATGTAGTTTGTGCCTATGAGAAGCAAATGCTATCGTGTGTCCCCGCACTACGGCCTGTAGGGTGTCCCACAGATATTTGGGTCTGGAAAGTGCCTCTGTGTTTTCTTTTAAGTAGTAAACATGGATCAAATCTCCAGAGTCCACCTCCCACTGCTGTATCCCAATGAAGTTGTGCCTTAACCATGGCGTGATCAGAAATCATGATTGGGAGGATGGAAATATCCCTGAACATGTGCAGAGCATTTCTCTGAGTGTAAAATCTGCCTAGCCTAGAATACATGTTTGAGGCCGGAGAAAAAAATGTAAAGTCTTTCATGGAGGGATTGAACTGTCTCCACAAGTCCTGCCTCTGTGCATAAGTTGCGAAATAATCGAGAACAGGACTTAGATCCCAGAGTTTTAGTAGAGCTTCTGTCTTTGTTAATGTCCTCTACACAGTTCCAATCCCCCATGAGGATTACCTGTCCAGGGGGAAGTTTGGCTTCGGAGTCAAAAAGGGAGCGAAAAAATTCTCCAGAAGGTGGGGTAGGGGCATAAATTCCTATCAAATGTAGTACCTGACCCTTATAAATGCCAGAGACTATTAGTTGATGTCTGGAGCCTGACTTAATAACGGACTGAATTTAAAAGGGAAGCCCCCGACGAAATAAGATGGCAACACCCCCTTTTTAGTTTGTGGGTGCTCATCCGAGCATATTACACCCACCCAAGCCCTTCGCAATTTCATGTGCTCTCCTGAGGTCAACCTGGTCTCCTGTAAACAGGCAATGTCACATTTTTCCCTTTTAAATTCAGCTAAAACTTTAGCTCGCTTAATTACATTGTTGATTCCTTTTACATTGAGTGAACAGATTGTTAAATCAGCCATTATCTATATATGGGGAAACTCCAGAGATATATGGGCAACCTGCGTTCACTCCTACAGTCATAAATCCATGCAACAAAAAGCAATCCTCTCGCAGGAAAAAAGAAGGAAAGATAGGTATAGAAAAGAAGTAGAACAATACATCAATACAGAAAAGCATTAGGTGCAATGTAACTTTGAATGCAACAAGCTTAATACTAAACTTTGCTCCTAAAAAGGAGCTCAGCGACTTAAAGCCATTGATCTTGTGTGGCTTAAAAGCCAAAGCGTCCATCCAGGGTAATAGCAATCACCCCAGCGAGGGGGGGGGGGAGAGGAACTATACCCCCAAAAGGGAACAACACTCAACTAGGAGTGAAAAGGTTAGGGATCCCCCAAAAACCTAGGGGACCACAAACCGGTGCCCTCTTTTTGTTTTCCTTATGAAACTTCCGGGATGGGCTGGAAAAAACCCTTTGGTTCTCCAGCATTAACAACATAACCTTGAACATCATTAATGGAGAATCAAGTGCAACATAAAAACTTATACCCACGCTTTGAATCAGCATAGAAAACTTAGACCATCCCGTGGGGGAACGCCAACATGGACTCTCACCCAAGTGCAATACAACTACATAGATTATCCCATCCACATCTTAACGATCCCCATATAATATAAGACCAGGGATTCAACTGTGAGGACATAACACTGTAATAACTGGGTAATAGATAGTCACTATTCGTACCTCGAACAAATGAACAGTAACCCAACAAAGCAGTATTCAAGGGGGGTAACTACGTGTCTCTAACCGTCTGACAGTATTACTTTTCATCACTGTCTGAGGAAGTTGCTACCCGCCCCACACTGTGAAAATAAAAAGGAAAGGCAACAGGAGTAATTTAATAAGTAGAGGGATGGTATGGGCGATATAACCAGGACCCAGTTAAAACCTTGGCACTTATCTTAATGCGAGGTATTCAGGCCGCCCTCCATGGAGAGATCCGAGATTGGGCATACAAGCGCTGAGCCCCACAGCACCAGGCCTTGCACCAGACCGGGTCCTATCTTTGGAAAAGGCAGGGGGAGGGGAGTTGAGACGGACTCCAGGAAGGTGCCACACCAAAGAGTGATCCCACCCTGCATGACTTTCCTTGAAAGGAGGTTCGCCCTCCAGCCCCATGGTATCTCAAATGCGAGACGCTGCAAAAGAAAAACTGCTGAACTCCCCTAAGCCCAAGGCAAAACTGGCCAGGAGGGAGAAAACAGAGAGGTAAGCATTGAAAGGAACTAAACTGAACTGATGTGATACCGCTTTAGATTTCACATTATTAGGGTGGATTTGAACGTGACAAACAGTCCTTGGGAAAGAATATGGTTAGAGCAGTTCATGTATTTTTCTGGGAGTGTTTTCCTTTGGTGGTCCATTTAGAGAGGTCGGCATGGAGGGCCAAAACGGAATCAGCCCTAAAGTGGGGTCGGTGGTTCATCTTGGGACCTGGAGCCACGGCCCAGAGAAGCTGCTCTATCTCCTTCTTGGCGATTTCTTCTTTGATGTCAGGAATTTGAATGTCTTTAGAGACCAGGAAATCATTTGCAATTAATAGTGTCTCAAAGATTTTGGGACCCTCGGGGAGATCTATCCATAGTCGAGCAGGGTAACGCAGTTGGGCCCTCATACCCTTCTCCCTGAGCTGCTTAACAACATTGAGCACCTTTCTCCGATGCTGGGCCAACGCAGGGGGGAAGTCTTGGTCTATAAAGACCTTGGTCCCATTGAAGTTTAAATCTCTCTTTGCCCAAGCGAGACGGAGGATTTTATATTTTGTGGGGTACCTTAGAAATTTAATTATGATGGCTCTAGGTGGGGCACCCTGCTTGGGTTTTGGGGCTAGGGCCCTATGCGCCCTTTCGATGTCCAACTGGGTTTCCTCTTCGATTTGTAACTCCGTTTTCAGCCAGCACTCCATGAAAGCCACCATGTCGGCCTGCTCTGCCCCTTCAGGAATACCGACCACTCTTACATTATTGTGCCTGGAGCGCACCTCTGCATCCTCCGCCTTGGCTGTTAGGGCTTTCTCTCTGCCGTACAGGAAGGCTAGTGATTGGCCGTAGGCCATGTGCTCAGCCTGTAGACTCTCGAGATGCTGTTCCACTGAGGTCGTCCTGGACTCCAGCTTTTTAAAATCACGCTGGATGTCCGAAACTTTGCCGTCTGTTTTGTGCAAGAGCTTTAAAATTTTTCGGGATTCTGACCTGATACTGGTATAGCCAGAATCCGAGCGGGAGTCTTCGGCCCCGGACACCGAGAGCACAGACAACCGGGAGGGAGCTGGACTGAGGCCCGCCATGGGTCTAGCTTGTGGGTTTGCTACAGCAGACTTCGCGATCGATGAGCCCCTCTTTTTTATACGGACCATCGCGGGTCCAGTCCTGTAGCCAGAGCGTGAGGCAGAAATACAGGATGTCGCCGCAATGCACTGGATTTGGTACAATTTAATGCCAGAGAACTAGAGGCGAAGAGTTAAGCGGCCATTCCCGCCCGCTACGTCACCGGAAGTCACTAAACAAATTTCTGAAGAGTATTTCCTAAAATGAGGTGAGTAAAATAGAGCAGTACTCACCTTATCTGGAGCCTTGGGTGGATGAACATGGAGAAAGGCACATTAGATAGGTTAGAAATCTTTACAGTTATCACCTCTCCCAGCTCTGGTGATTTGATTAAGTAGGTATCTAATGTTTGGGCTAAACAAGTATTAAAAAATTGGGGATCCAGCTGCAGCAGGATCAAGGCATTCTGGAAGGTTTACCCAAATATACAATGATTACTTAGTGCTCAGTCCTTTTTCGGACCACAGGGCTCAGTACTGGGACCGGTCTTTTTCACTGTTTTCGTAAGACATTGCTGAGGAACTGGAAGGAAAGTTGTGCCTTCTTTCAGAGGATACAGAAATCTGCATTAGGTTGAACACTTGTGGGTGGGGTGGAGAGAATAAGCAGGGGTCTGGGGAAACTCAAGGAGTGGTGTTATACATGGCAGTTGGGGTTCACTGTCAGAAAGTGCAAAATCATGCACCGAGGGCATAGGAATCCAGGTGCCAAGTATAAGATTGTGGTGGGGGCGACAGTCACTAAACAGGAAAGGGACCTTGGAGGTTATCATATCTCATGACCTCAAGGTGGCAGGGCAGTGTGACAGAGCAGTATGTAAGACTAGTTGACTGCTAGGTTGCATAGGGAGGGGTATATCCAGCAGGAGGAGGGAGGTGGTGGTGGTGTTGTCACTATATAGCTGGCTGGTGAGACCCCACCTGTGTCCAGTTCTGGAGGCCAGACCTCAGAAAGGATACAGTCAGGGTAGAAGCAGTCCAGAGGAGGGCACCTAAAATGGTGTTGTGGTTGCACAAGAAGTCCTACGAGGAGAGACTGAGGGATCTCAACATGTACACCCTGGAAGAAAGGAGAGTGAGAGATGACATTATAGAGACGTAGAAGAACCTTACAGGGGTGAACAGGATGTAGGAGGGCTGAACAGGATGCAGAAGGGAAGCTTCTTTCAAATAAGAAGGAGCACCAGGACCAGGGGCATGTGATGAAGCTGAGGGGGGATGTTTAAGAGAGATGAGGATATATTTCTTCACTAAAAGGGGTAGTAGATGCCTGGAACAGACTGCCAGTGGAAGTGGTGGAGATGAAAACTGTAGGGGGCTTCAGGCATGCGTGGGATAGACATGGGGTGTGTTAGGCAACAGGCATGGAGGAGGGAGGGTTGCTGGAGACAGTTAAGGACTGCAAAGACAAATTAGGCAGGGAACATCTGTAGCACTTTCATTTTTATTGAAATTTTGTTTATAACACAGGTGTAGTAATAGATTTTCTTTTAAGAGAGTATCATTCAGTGGCATTATCTTATATACAGTACATTCTAAAGTAAGAACTTAATAATTTCCAAGACATTTTCCATTTGAATTGTGTTAAAAATGGTTTCAGTCTACCATTAAACATCTAGGTCCTCGAGACATGAACGGCTCGTCGCCTGTGTTTGTGATGATCCTAGCTAGCCCCGTATTGTTCAGGGGTTAATCATCTTATGGAATTATGTTCATTCTGTGATTCATAAGCCATATCAGGCAGCTGTTCCATTGATTAGTGAAAGTCGGGACGATTTTTGGGTTGCTGCTGTATCATACTGTTAGCTGTTCCGTCTTGTAAATAGACATGACTATGCCCCTCAATTTCCAGTTGGGGGGCAGCCATTGTCTAGTTATGGCCTTTTTAGCAGCTGTCAGCCAGATTCCTAATAGTTTCCTGTATAGCTTTTCTTTAAGATAAGGTGGATATGTTAAAAATATTGCCAATTTGATGGTCGGGGTCCTATATTTGGTAGTGGTTCCTTCAGGGCTGATTTCCCAGAATGGGCAAATAAGTGAGCATGCACAAAATATATGAGTATGTATAGTGACCTCAGTGCCACACCCTGTCCAGTATGCTGTGTGGTGTTGTGGGTCATATTTTCCTGTAATTGGGTGGGGGTCTGAAGTTTCTAGATAGGATTTTCTACCCAAATTCCTTACATTGGAAGCTGGAAGTGATTTTTTTTATGTTGCCTATAAAATGCTGTTTGCCATTTGGTATCTGACAATTGAAAACCTGCTTTGGCCTCTCAACGCTGCCGGATCAGATATTACCCTTTTCCTGGCTAATTCTTCTAGCCTGATAGGTTACTGGTATGAAAAGGGATAGGGTCCCTGTTTCTGCTGTGTAGGGGAAATTGTAAGAGCACAAACATGTTTTTTCTATCCCACTCCAACCCTAACTTATTGCCCAAATAATGTTGCACTTGGAGATACCTGAAGTGGTCAGCTCTATTTAATTGGATTTCTTCTTGTAGCTGAGCAAAGCTTTTAAAGACCCCTTGACTATAGTACTGATGATAATGCCTTAAGCCTTGTCTGTGCCACCTGGAAAAAGTATTGCCTCATTCTTTAGGAGGAAAACAGTCATCATTAATCAGCCATTCCAGATTTCTAGCATCTTTCTGTAGAAATGAAGTGCTTAATAAAGATAGCAACATGTGTATCAGTGTGCTTGTTAGGTGGGATTGTGGTTCAGGTTTTAGTTATTGATTTAGTGGAGTAAAGAGAAGTTCGCTTAAATCTGTCTCATTGGCTATTCTTTCTATATCCTTCCAATGGGGAGCTGCCGAGGGGTCCAGCCAAGTCATTATATGCTGCAGTTGTGCTGCCATACAGTAATCCGATAGGTTGGGAAGGGCCAGGCCTCCTTGGGACTTAGGAAGTTGTAAGGTTTTATAGGCTATACTTGGCCGTTGTCCCTTCCAGATATATTGAGATATAGCTTTATTCCATCTGTTATAATCCTCTGCTGGGAGTATTAGGAGAAGATTTTGGAAAACATATAGAAATCGTGGTAGAAGGTTAACTCGAACTGAATCAGTTTGTTGTATTAGAGGTACAAGTAGATGTATTCATTTAGTCAAATTGTCTGTAATTTGAAGTTTAAGTTTATCATATTTAATTTTATAGAGATCTTATAATTTTTTGGGGATATGGATACCTAGATATTTAATGTTAGTCCTATTCCATTGCCACTAAAATTGATGTTGCAGTGCTGGTAAAGGGCTAAAATGCAAAGTAAGAATTTCAGTTTTATGGGTATTTAATTTATACCCTAATAGGCTCTCCACCTCTTTTAAAATTTTAAATAATTCTATGAGAGATTGTTCTGGATTAGTGAAGTAGATAAAAAGATTGTCCGCATAAAAAGCAACCTTATGCTCCACTTCTCTTATCTTGACACCCGCAATTCTATCCGTTGTTCATAGATTATGTGTTAGGGGTTCACATAGAGTGCAAATAGTAGTGGAGGTAGAGGGCAACCCTGACGGGGTGCCTCTAGTTAATGCAAATCTAGGGGAGTATGTGCCTTTGGTCTTTATTACTGCCTGTGGGGAAGTATATATACCATTAATAAGATCTAGAAAGGGTAAAGGGAATTAAAACATGGTTAGGGTATGCATTAAAAACCTTCAAGAGACCATATCAAATCCCTTTTCAGCATCTAAACTTAGTACAAGGGAGTGGAGTTTGGTCTTGTTAATATGCTGTGCAAGATATAAGGGTCTCTTAATATTATCGATAGCTCTTCGGGGGCATCTCAGTCATCAGGTCACACTGTATGAAGTTCACTGTCAGTGAAGTAGGATCCACATGGAAGATTTTCCAGCAGTACCACTGCAGCCACCCATGCCAACGTCACCTGATGTGACGTCACCCACCCTATAAAGGCTTGAGCAGCCCCGCTCCCTTCTCAGTTCTTTCCTGCCATTGACTCTGCTCCCATGGGTCTCCATGAAAGCTGTGTCGCAGTTCGCGCCATTTTCATGCTTACTTGCATATCTCGGTTTGTCCTCCACACAGGCGTCTCCACTCAGGTTTCTTTTTCAGGGCGAACACTACCAATTCAGAGTATTACCCTTAGCGTATCCTCTGCGCCTTGGGTCTTTAAAAAATGCTTAGCAGCAGTAGCTGCTGCTCTCTAGGGAGAAGGCCTGTATGGCTTCCCCTACTTGGACGACTGGCTTCTCAAAGCTCCTTCTAGAGATCAACTTCTCTGGACCCTGGAGAGGATCCTCCAGCTGCTTTACTCCCTGGGTATCACTGTTTGTCTGCCCAAGTCCATCTTGATTCTGTCCTAGAATAGACAAAGAAGAAACAGGGCACACACCAATATGCTGAGATGAATCGATAGCTGAATCTTTTATTTTAAATCAGCATGACTAACGCCCTTATGTATCGACCCAGCCACATGGGTCTGCCTCAGGGGGTGGTGCTGTGTTTGATTCTGTCCCCGAGACTGCAGTATATAGGGGTGGTCCTGGACCCTGCGCAGAGCAGGGCCTTCCTGCCCCAAAGCAGAGCAGAGTGCCTCATTTCCCAGGCTCAGGAAGTTGCCCACAGCTGTTATGTCCCTGCAAGGGTGTACTTGAAGCTATTAGGCTTCATGGCAGTGGCCATTGCCATGGTTCCCCTGGCCAGACTGCACATGTGGGTGCTCCAGTGGACCCTCCGGGTGCGGTGGGACCAATGCACAGACGATCTGGAGCAGCTAGTGCTGGTCTTCTCTCCAGTCCACAAGGTGCTCCAGTGGTGGATGGACCTCCAGAACCTGTTGCAGGGAGTCCCATTCCTGATCTCCTCTCCCCAGCAGATTCTCACTATGGATGCTTCCAGTTTGGGCTGGGGTGCGTACCTGGGTCCTTTTCAGACTCCGGGGATATGGTCCCAGATCAAGACATCTCTGCATATCAATGTCCTCGAGATGTGGTGGTCCTGCATGCCCGTACAGGCCTTTCAGAACCATCTCCTTCCAGCTGGGTCAATTGTTGATTCAGTCAGGCAACCTCAGTGCTGTCTACTACATCAATGAGCCGGGGGGGGGGGTGCATTCATACCCCCCTTTGCAGGGAGACCAATGGAGTCTGGTACTGGGCGCTGGACCACATCCTAGTCCTCTCAGCAGTCCATGTCCTAGGTGTGCTGAACACCCTGGTAGACAACCTCAGCTGGACTCAATCCAGAATGCACGAATGGGAACTGCTCTCATCTGCCGCAGAAGATCTTTTGGACAGATGGGGTCATCCAGAATTGGACCTTTTTGCATCCCTGCTCAATGCAAAACTGCCCAATTTCTGCTCACTAGATCCTGGGCCTAAAGTTTCTGGTGAGACACTTTGTCCCTGTCCTGGAGAGGGAGGTTCTTTTATGCCTTCCCTCTATTTCCTCCCATTTAGAGAGTGCTAATTAAGCTGCAGATGGAGGGGGGCCAGCATGATTCTGGTCACACCTTACTGGCCAAGGCAGATATGGGTTCCATTACTCCAGTAGTTAGGAGAGGAACCTCCGGTTCCTCTGCCCCTTTGCAGGGATCTAATGACGCAGACTCAGGGGACCCTGGTCCATCTGAACCTCAAGTCCCTTCGTCTACATGCTTGGCTTCTGAGGACAATCCATCGCCCGGTTCGGAGTATCTCAATGGGTGGAAGATGTCCATGTGGCAGCTCAGAAGCTTTCCACTAGAGACACATACGCTATGAAGTGGAAAAGTTTTGCCATCTGGGCTGCCAAACATCATCTGGACCCTTTTACCTGTATGGTGAGCCAGATTCTGGACTACCTGGCATCACTGTTGGACTTGGGTCTCCAGTACTCCTCCCTCAAGGTGCACCTTTCAGCTATTTCTGTCTTTCACGAGCCAGTGGGCGGTCGTACTATGGCTCAGTTAGATGTGTGTCTCATACCTTTCTCAGGGGCATCTTGCACCTGAAACCTCCAATCCATTCCCCTGTTCCAGCTTGGGATTGAAATTTTATTTTGGAGAAATTTACCTTGTCTCCGTTTGAGGCAGCTGTGACTTGCGAGCTATGCTTTCTTTCTTTCTTGGAAAGTGTTATTTTTAGTTGCTATTACTTCTGCTCAAAGGATTTCTGAGTTTCAGGCTCTCAGGTGTGGGGGAGCCTTATTTGATTTTTCAGAAAGACAAATTGTCTTTACGCATGAATCCTAAGTTCCTCACCAGGTGGTGTCTGAATTTACCCTGAACCAGTCTATCCACCTACCGGTTTATTTTCCAGAGCGTGCCAATCCAGGAGAAGCACTGCTCCATACATTAGACGTGCACAGAATTTTGACATATTAGTTGCTCCAAAATAAGGACTGCAGAAAGACAAAGAAGCTTTTTATTTCTTGTTCCCTAGGAAGAGAGGCCATTGAGGTTTCTAAACAATGTTTATCCAAATGGTTAGCACATCATATTGTGTTCTGGTACAACAAGCATGACAAAGAGTTGCCAGGGGTGGTGAAAGCCCACTCCGCAAGGGGCATGGCTACCTCTGTGGCCTGTTTCAAGGGGGGGGGGGGTCTAAGCCGCTGACATTTGCGCTGCTGTCACCTGGAGCACCATCCATACTTTCACCAAGCACTACAGTTGGGATATTGCTTGTAGAGCCCATGCAGGCTTTGGCTGGGCTGTTCTGTAGGACCTCCTGTCCTAAGTTTTGGGTGGCCTTCTTCCCAGACTGTGTTTCTGCACCTGTAACTGCTTGCCACTTGTTCCTATGGTGTGACCTGATGACTGAGATGCCCCCAAAGAAGGTAGAACAGTTACATAAGAACTTACCGTACCAGTAGATCTTCGAGGGGATCTCAGTCATCAGGTCTGCCTTCCCTCCAACCGTCCCCCTCTTATAAGGCTGTTTTCTCAGAACTGGCTAACTGGTGAATCCCGCCTTTTGCTTTGGCCTGGGCACCTCTCTCTCTCCTCTGTCCCCCATGACATGGGTTTGCTCCTTTAGTCTCCAGGGGAAAGGACTGAGGAGGGAGCGGAACCACTCAAGCCTTTATAGGGTTGGTGACATCGGCAGGTGACATCGGTGTGGGTGGCCCCAGTGGTACTGCCTGAAAATCTTCTGTGTGGATCCTGCTTCACCGACGACGAAGTTCCTGTGGTGTGACCTGATGACTGAGATCCCCTCGAAGATCTAGTGGTATATGGTAAGTTCTTACGTAACTGTTCTTTTTACATGCTGCAATGAGCCCTGATTGATCTTTATAGAGCAAGGTAGGTAATACATTTTCCATTCTTATAGCGATAATACCTGCAAACATTTTGTTATCAACATTCAGTACTGATACTGGACGATAGGAATCACAGTGCATTGGGGTTTATCAGGTTTAAAGATGGTAGTAATATTGGCCTAATTCCAGCTGTTTTTTTGCACCTCTCTGAAAGTGGATTGTAAAAGGGGCATTAGGATATCCTTTTGGTGTCTATAAAACTCTAAAGTGTATCCATCAGGTCCAAGGCTTTTCCCAGTTTAAGCTTCTGAATACCCATCCAGATTTCAGATGTCGAAATAGGGCTGGTAAGGCTAGTTTGTTATTCCTCTGTTAACGTGGGTAAGCATAATTTGCAAAAGAAGGCTTCATATATCTCAGTTGAGGGCACAGGTGTTTTAGTATAGAGGGAAGAGCAGTAACTCTTAAAGGCATCTAATATTGTGGCCGTTGTCTGACAGTGTGCACCTGTCTGGGTGTATTAATTTAGCAGTGGTAGTCGCCTTTTGACATTGCCAATGGCAATACGCTAGAATTCTGGAGGCTCAGGCAACACCCTCGTAATATTCTTACTTTAAATACATTGAGGCAGTCAGCATTTTGATGTATGTTTTCTGAATTTCAGCCTGGGTTTTAGTTATCAGGGGAGTTAGCGATGGATATCTCCCTGCTTATGTGCTGTTTGGAGAAAATTCAATTTATCTGTGAGGGTTATCAACTGTTGTTCTCTTTGTGCTTTCTTTTTGGACGTATATTGAATTACATCTCTTCTTAATACTGTTTACAGTGTATCCCACATAACACTACTGCATCCTAGGACTTATCCTAGATTATGTGTAGTATTTTATTTTGTAATAACTGTAAAAATTCAGGGTCACGAAACAGAGTGCCATGAACCACCATTGCCTGAGTGTCGCTGTTTTATTCAAGTGAAGAGTTACCCAATGGAGTACATGGTCCAAGAGGGCTATATTCCGAATGTAAGCATCCCTAGTCCAATCCATTTGCTGTCTCACCATGAAAAAATAATAAATTCTTGAATATATAGAGTGTGGATGGGAGTAGAAGGTATCTTGTGCATGACTATGGCAATATCGCCACACATCTACAAAACCTAGCTCTCAGATTAATCAGTGGCCATGTTTTTCAAGTTCAAGTTCAAGTTTTTTGCAGGAAAACTCCATTGAGCAAGCTCATTCACAAGGAGGTCCTGTGACATAAACACTTAAAGTACAAACACAGATAGGTAATAACAGTATATACATGAAATACACATTACATGATACAGGCTGGATATACATACAAGGGTACCACATAGGGTGACCGCAGGTGGTAAACATTGATATGAGACAGGAAGCGACTTTATTGGTTGATACTGATAAATGAAACATGATGACTGGTGTGATTTCATTTAATCAAATCAAATCAAATATACAGTATTTTGGCAGCTAGAACAAACAACAGTCTACAACTGATATGGGAGGGAGGAGAGATTTGATAGAGTAGCAGTGGGCGTAAGCAAAGATAAAGCCAGGAGTAGAAGGGAAGGAAAGCAGTTAATATGACAAATCAATTATACCTTACCAGTGGATAAATATGGCACACATGGGGAAGGAAGAGACTTAATGACAGTTACAGGTGTCTTTTATTTTGGCTGAACTTAGCGATTTGTAGAAGTTTATTGAAACTGTGCTAGTTAGTTTCAATCAATGGTTTGTACTTGGTTCCAAATGGAGGGAAGGGCATATGCAACAGCACGCTTACTAAAGGATGTCCGCTGGCCCTTGGTATGTCAAGCATAATAAAGTCAGATTTTCTTAACGAGTATGCACTATGTGAGATACTAATAAGGAAGAGAGATAGCTTGGCAATTTCTGCAGGAGCAGTTTAAGAGTCCATAGCCCAGCATGGAGCAGGCGCCTAGTAGTAAGGGATGTCCAACCAACAGCTGCATATAAGTCACAGTGGTGCGAACGGTAAGGAGTTGGTAATGAACCGTAACGCACGGTGATAAAGGATGTCCAGTTTACTTAGATTTGCAAGAGTGGTGGAGGAATAGATTACATCGCCATAGTCGGCAGGGGGGGAGAAGTGGCCTGTACAAGCTTGTTTCGAGTTTCAAGGGGAAAAAGGGGCCTATTTCTGTAGAAGAAACCTAACTTGCTTTTTAACTTCTAGAGACATCTTCGATGTGGTCACTGAAAGATAATTTATTGTCGATCCAGATACCTAGATATTTAAATTTGGTTACAACTTCCAGAGGCTCGCTTAAGCGTGGTGACAATGAAGTCTTGGGCAAGAGTATTGGGGGCCTGAGACAGCACTCGCGGAGAATATCATCAGCTTTAGTCTTCTTGGCATTGAGCAGAAGCTTTGCCTTTATTAAATGATGCTCAAGTTGTGCCAAGTCTGCTTGAAGCACCCCTTGACTTCAGATAACGATGAGCCAGAGTATTAACACAGTATCATCTGCAAAAGTGCAGATTGGATTTAGATATGTTAGCATCTAAGTCATTGATGTACAGAGAAAACAAGATAGGGCCTAAGATGGATCCTTGGGGACTCCTCTGCAACTGGCAAGGCAGCAGAAAAAGCCTTCCTCCTTTACTTTTTGGAATCTTCCAGTTAGGTAGCTAGAGAACCACTGGGTGGTATGGTATGTGGCACCCAACTTTGCAAGGCAATTGACTAATAGTTTGTGATCAACAGTATCAAAAGCTTTGCTGAGGTCCAAAAGACTGCACCAGTTACCTTCTTAGCATCTATAGCAGAGATCCAATCATTGGTTACTTTTGCTAGTGCAGTGATTGTGCTATGATTAGCCGGAAGCCAGATTGAGCTGGGTTAATGAGAGAGAAGGTTTCCAAGTGAGATTTTAACTGAATATGGATCATTTTTCCGAGAACTTTAGAAAGGATAGGCAATATGGAGATAGGCCTATAGTTGTTTACATCGCATGGGTCACCAGATTTAAATAGAGGGAGGATATGTGCTGATTTCCAGCAGGACGCACAGCAGCAGATGTAATGGAAAGATTGAAGATGTGGAGAATTGGGGTAGTGAGTTGGGCATAGCCTGACCTTAGAAAAGGGTTCCAAGCCATCGTCCTCTGCTTTTTGGTGTCTAAGTTAAGAAGAGAATCTTCTACTTCTTTATAAGTTATCTCGCGCAGTTGGAAGGGACTGGGTGCAGGACTAGATGTGGTGGGAGGGGTATGCTGGCTCACCGCAGCACCAGCATAAGGTGACGAGTCAAAAGCTAATCCAGCTGTGGCAAAGTGGGAGTTAAGTTCCTCCAGGATTAGGGACTTGTTTTCCACAATCTTGCCACTTCATGCACTATCTTTGTTGGGACAGAGGGGCCATGAGCCGTCCTTCTATAGCTTTGATAGTCTTCCATATTTTATGAGGGTTACCTTTAGCTTGTTAGAAGTAGAAATATAATAGTTAGCTTTAGCAGAGCAAGTTTTTTCACACAGTTATTCTGGCTGTTCTAAAGGCCTGCCAATCCGAAGATTCTTTGGAATGTCTAGCTTTAGCCCAGAGCTTATCTCGAGCTATAAGGGCTGCCTTGAGATCCGAGGTGAACCAGGGATTGAATTGTTCCGTACCTTACTTTGATGAAAGGGCATGCTTATTTATTATTGTAGTGAGTTTGTCATTAAGGATGCAAGCTGCCTTGTTGACATCTTTGGCTAGGTAAAGATCTTGCCATCTGATCATGCTCAGGTCAGATAGAAGTTTACTGCACTGAATTTGCGAAAGGATCTTTTTGTATAAAGATGGGTTCGGCTGGCCTTAATTTGAGATCTTATGCAAGCAACAATTCCATGATACGCTCATTAGTTGTTGAAACACTGCCAAATGAGATATTTTGTGTGGATGGGTGGTTAGTACCACATCTAGAATGGAACTGTTGGCAGTATTTAGAGTGTTGTTCCTAGTAGGTTCTCTGACTAATTGCCCAAGACCTAGCTCGTCACAAAGGGATTTGAGGCCATGTGATTTAGGTGACAGCCAGTCCATATTTAGATCTCCTAGAAATATTGTTTCAGTTTTTGCATCTACGAACATGGATTTCAAAAGATTAAGGACTTCATCACCACCAGACGGGGGTCTATAGCCACCTAGGATAGTGATACATTCCGAGGAGGGGAGATGAAGGCTCAGCGAAACTAACTCAAATTCCTTGGCTAGAGATTTGCAACTAATATTGGTGACCAAGTACTTAGATTTGGCATAGATAACCACACCCCCGCCTCTAGACTCTCTATCTGCTCTAAATAAATTGTAGCCCTGCAGTGATATTTGTTGATCAGAGTTCGTCTTTTTTAACCACGACTCAGTAATTATGATAAGGTCTGGGTTAACCTGTGCAGCCCAGGCTTGCAGCTGCACAAGTTTTTTAGGCAGGCTTAAAATGTTGACCATCATCATTTTGAGACATGTGGCCTCAGCAAAATCGATAGGCGAGGTAAGTTGTAGGGGGAGGGCCAGGGTTGAGCTCCACATTTCCTGAGCAGAGAAGAAGCAGAAGTATAACTTTCTTTAAGGAGCTTATAAGAATGGAGACTGCTTTTTTTATTTCTTTCTTGACAGCCATATGCGTGCTCATAAGAGGCGGCCACTGTAATGACAGTTGATTGTGATCAATGTAAGTGCTTGGGTGAACATAGGTGAGGACAGTAGCAAAGGGTGTAGGCTAACCGGGAATAGGCTAAAAAGGAGAGGAGAAATGACAGAGTGTCTGCACGGTAGACTGTTATAACATTAGGTATTGATAAGGTACATTGGAGAACTGAATTGCATTGAGGTACTTGGATTGCACTGTATTGCTGAAAACTCTAACCTAAGGAGCAATAAAAGACAATAAGGAGTAGCCATGGTCCCAGCTTGAGTGGTCTCGTGATTTGTATTAGTGCAATATTTTCTAGGCAAGAAATTTGCCCACCTAGGTACCCATTTAAAACCTAGATGAGAAAATACAGCAGAAAGGGGAACTAGGAGATCAGGAGCAGCTTAGTTAGTGGCCATCCACCCTTCAGACTCAAGTCCCTTGTAGCAGAACCGGGAAAGAAGTAGAATGATATTGCAGGCCATATTGCCCACGAAAGAATACGGTGATTTATGTAGAAGACCAAGAATCCCTCTAGTGGCAGGTCTGTATAGCCTGCTAATGGAAAACTAGCCACTAAAAAAAAAAAAAAAAAAAAAAGGTAGTTAGACTTATCGGAGCCAAGGCAGAGTGCTTGGATGGGGTTGGGGGGCGCTGCAGGAATAGCAGTCAGACAGAAGAGGTGTAAGCAATTTAAAACAGTAGTAGAAATTACAATCCAGCTAATACAGTAGAAAAACTCCTAATAACACAGTAGAAATGTGCTTAGTTCTATGGAAAGTCTAACAAAGTGCCAGGTGTCTATAGCAGGGGAAAACTCTGCCAATCAAAGTGGGTTTGCTGGAAGCACCCGTGTTCCGATTGCCTGCGCTGTCCCGCATCCTTCCAAGGAGCTGCAGGCGGGTGTCCTGGTCTTGGTCGGTGGCTGGCTGGGTGCCGGCCGACCGTGGGTGAGCTGGAACAGCCCTGTTCAGGGACAAGCAGCTTCCAAGGAGCTGCAGGCGGGTGTCCTGGTCTTGGTCGGTGGCTGGCTGGGTGCGGCCGACCGTGGGTGAGCTGGAACAGCCCTGTTCAGGGACAAGCAGCTTCTAAGGAGCTGCAGGCGGGTGTCCTGGTCTTGGTCGGTGGCTGGCTGGGTGCCGGCCGACCGTGGGTGAGCTGGAACAGCCCTGTTCAGGGACAAGCAGCTTCCAAGGAGCTGCAGGCGGGTGTCCTGGTCTTGGTCGGTGGCTGGCTGGGTGCCGGCCGACCGTGGGTGTCACGAGTTAGCTTGGGGAGGGTGGGGGTTTATTGTATCTTTGGTAGGGTCCATTAATAAATTGAGGTCCCCCCAATATAAAATGGCCCCATCTGAAAAATGAGTAATTTTTTCAAAGAGTAGCTGTGTAGCTGAAGCGTCCGTACCTGGAGGGAGGTACACACTGCCCACTGTGAGACGTTTGCTTTGTAGCAGCCGAGTCGCCAGTGCCAGCCTCCCAGCTGAATCTACATACATCTTATCTATGTGATAAATGGAGTGATGAGGTTGCAAGATTGCAACTCCCCTGTGTCTCCCCTTGTTATAAGAAGAAGCCACTACTTGCTTGAACTCATATTTTTTGTAACTTACTATGTTCTTGTTCAGAAAGATGGGTTTCCTGTAACAGCAATAAATCTGGCTTTTGTTTTTTCAAAGCCGAAATCACTCATGTCCATCAGATTGGGGTTCCCAAGCCATTCATGTTATGGAAGATTATCTTAAAATGAAAATGTGACATTTAAAATTAATATTATTTGATGCAAAGAAGTGCTACTGCCATATTGTTTGCCCTCTCGCGACTATTGCATTGAGAGAGTTGCTTATTAAGTCTCTCTGCTGGGTGCCCACAGTCTAAGTAGGACTGCCCTATTGAGCACTAGTTAAAACATTTCATTTTCTGAACCTTTAGATCAAGTATACTTGACCTACTCTGATGTACTATTTGACAAAAAAAAAAATTACAACAAGGATGCAAAGGGTGGGCTTCCGCTATACGCTCCTTTCCATTATAAACTTGTCTGAAGCTCTTAAACCTTGCGAGTTTCAGAGAACTGTAATACAGTGCGACCACCATAAGATGGGACAGTTGTGTATACCGTCTCAGTGATCCGATACTTAGGGAGGATAACACTCTCCCAAGGTTTGGTGTGGGGGTGTCTGTCAGAGGATCTAGTCCTCCAAGCCTCCCAGGAGCTATTTCGGCTCCCGTTTAAAATGAGATGGTACAGTATAATAGTACAGTAGGCTCAGGTGACAAAATATGAGCCAAAGACTGGGAGAGGGTGAATTAAACATTTCAGGGCCTCTGCTGTCCAGCCCCAAATTATTACTTCAAAACCCTTGGAAATGACTAAAGCCAGTTGTTGAGCTAAGTGCAGTCAAAGCTCTAGGTGGTAGTAATATGGGACCAAGTGTCACTGTCAGTCTGTTTATAATGCAGGAGCTGAACTAATCCTCTGCACCCTTTTAATGAAAGAGGTGCTGTTTAACTGATTCTGTCGATCTCTGGGCAGGCAGATAAGGCTGGTCTGAGTAGGGTAAAACAGGTGTAGCTTAACTACAACTGCCGGTTTCAGAAGAGGAGAATGGGGCTAATCTGTGTTGGGCATGAAGTTCCCCTGTTCAGCTCAGGGTTTTTAGTGGCCCCGCACAGTCATCATAGTCTCACATCTAGCAACTAACAAATCACCATGGAAAGTATTGCAGTCTTAATGGAATGTCGTGGGGCCTTGGCCCTCAGCCCTCATAGTCCTGTTGCCATGAGACATTGGCGTAAAAAGGGAATCAAATCACATGGCCTTCGAGCAGCCTTTGTGGAGAACTTTTTCCGCTTCGGTCTCCAGGCTACTGAGAGAGAGAGAGAGAGTGTCGTCGTGGAGGGGTGGAAGGAGACAAAAGAAGAAAATAGGCCCATTTACGTCACCTGAGTTTAAAATAATCTATTTTAGAGAGCACATTTCAAAATCAGAAGGACTGGACACTGCTTATAATATCTTGCCCGTCACTCAGTTTATCAAATAAAATCCAGCAGTGATCCTGCGAAAGAGGAAAGGAGTCTAGCAATACTATATACTTCAGACTCCATGGCGGACCAGAGGTATGAGGCACCCCGACAGCTCCCTGCCAGTCACCTTTGCTCGGACGTGCCATTTACAGGGCTACACAGTCATAAGTGCAGTCCTGGCTTGCTGTTCTTACCCTAGCTTACTTCCGGATTGCTAGGTAGCCACCCCCCCCCCAAAAAAATATAACCTGTAACCATTGCTCAACACTAACCTGTGACTGGTAAGATAAAGAATAAGTCAGTCAGTTTAATCTAAGGCAGTGGGTGGCTTGCAGTACTGCTGGAGCTGTGCAAGTACATTTGTCATGTTGGAGCTGGTTTGCTGTTGCCGTCTGCAGGTTGCCAATCTGGTTTCCCATCAAGGGGGTTGAGGAGGGTGACATGAAGCAGATGAGTGGTCTTCTGAAGGTAAGATGCCCCTAGTCTATAGATCTTTCTTTACTTTGGCCATGCTTTCATAGGTTTGTTGGCCCGAAGGAAACTGTGTTGTGAGTCTGACTGAGTATGGAGCTTTAAATTTCAAATGCTGGTTGCGTAGGAGTGGAAAAAGAGGAATATATTCCCTCCTTAGTCTTTGTGTTGCTGGGGCATAATCATTGTCGAAAAATATCCTCTGTTGCTCAAGGAATAGTTTCTGCTTTTGCCATGCCATTTGCTGGATTTTAACTTTCATGGCATAATTCAGGAACCTTACAATCAAAGATCTAGGCCCTGCTGTTGGAGCTGCAGGCTTGTGTCCCATGGCCCTGTGAGCTCCCTCAATGTCTACAGGAAAGATGGCATCCAGACCCAGTAATGCACGTAGAAACGTATCTAGAAAAATCAGTAGGTCGGTACCCTCCCTGTTCTCCGGGACCCCATAGATTTGAAGATTTTTATGGCACCCATGGTTTTCTGCATCCTCTTGCCTCTGAATAATTTGTAATTATGTTTGAGTAATCTGATGTAGTGTGGTCTCAAAGCGATCCAGCCGGTTGGTGTCATCAGTAACTTGATGGTCTGCTTTACTTGTTTTGTAAAGTAGTTTTGTCTGCTCATAGTTCCTTAAAGGTATCCTTTATTTCTGTTCTAAATAGTTGCATTTCCTTTAGTAGCCGATCCAATTTAACGTTTTTGTTGTCGATTTGAATGCTGTGTTAGTTGCATTGGCACTGGTCTGGCCCATGTTAAGAAATGTTGAGAACTCCATGTCTGAGCCATCTGGCTTTGATCCATCCGGTTCGACGCTTAGCTACAATAATTTATTCTTGGTTACTTTTGCCATGCTGCTACATCTTCTTATTGCTGAATACAAGTTGTATGCTTAGATTTCAAAGCTCTGTAAGGAGAAATTTCAGGAGGTTTAGGGGAGAGGTTCTGACTCAGGCTGCTGTCTCTTTCCTGCCGAAACCGGAAGTCAGGCAGGGAACATCTGGGTAGATAGGGTGGGCTAAATGGTCCTTTTCTGTCGATAAATTCTCTGTTTCTATATTAACTTGGGTCTCTAGGCACTGGAGGGCCTCTCCAGATTTGTACAATTTCAGCACAGTGGGGTGATTAAAATTTATAGGCAGTTACAGGACATCATCTGGGTGCCCAAGACTTTAGATACCTCCAGGTAAAGAATTTATTTTTAAACCACGGGGTCTCACCTTCAAGACCTTCATCAACAACCCCAGGAGACTCAGCAGTATTTGGATGCGGTCGGTAGAAGATTAATAACTAAAAAGCATGTTTCTAACCTGGTAAAAGTATTGCATGACATTGTATGGGGTTGGCATTAGCTCAGTTCAGCTATTTTGGGGATCTGAGGCTGGGATACAGTTTACAAAGAAAGACTGGAAAAGAATTTGGGATGGTGTTTTTTCTTTGGTGGAGCACTGTTCTTTGAACTTTGGAGAAGACACTGTTGTGGATTCGTTCTAATAGAAATCTTTTTTATGGAATCTTAATTGTAGCAGTGTGCAGCATCATCACAAAAAATGTTAGACAGCAAAGAGCTACTCTAGCAGAATGGGTTGAGGTACTTAAGCAGATAAAACAGTTGGAGGGTATCACAACTTCACTGCATAGGTCGACGATGAACTCTCGCAGTTTGGTCAGTATTTGCTCCAGATTAATGCAGTCACTGGGCCTAGCACAGGTAGTTACTTCTGTGACCCATCAACGCGATCATGCCTTGGTCCTAGTCTTCTCACTGAGGCTCGAGATTAGCAATCAGGAGATTAATCCAGTCAGCTGGTCTGATCACTGCATGGTGAAGTTCTTGTTCAGGGCTCCCCTTGCAGTCCTCCCCCAGTGGAGATGATTCACTACCGACTTTTGAAGGTATTGTCCCCAGAAGGACTCCAGGTGTTGGTGGATCTCCGGAGTGTGAGGACTTCTGCCTGAGACTGGATCGGATGAGGTGGCGGTGGCCTATAATAGGGCCATTGTCTTGTCCTTTGATGCAGTCTCACCAGTCCATATATGACTCAGGACTTTGCACTTGAGATCTTTGTAGTTTCACAGGGAGCCAAAGTCTAAGGGTCGGAGCATTGTTGGAGGAGATCTGGGGCCATTGAGGACAGAATGGCTTTGAGAACTCACATAAGTGAATATCAAAGGTCAGTTTCCTGTATGAAGGCAGCATTTATGTCCTGGGAAATTGCAACAGGGAGAAACTGACTAGCTTAGCTCTTCTGGACTGTAGCCAGACTTCAGAATCAACTCTGTCTGCAACTAGTGAGAGCTAATTCATCCACTCTGCAGAGAGTTTGCTCAGGTTTTCTCTGACAGGGTGTCCTTGATTCAGCCTGGGATCTCCCAGCCAAGTTTTCGTACCTGAGCTGGCCTGGTGGCGCTGAGGGTTGAGGTGCTGGACACCACACCTTGCTCCATGCCGGTGACCCGGGTTCGAGTACGGGCTCGGGGCACTGGGGTGGAGGATGAGGAGATGATCGAGCTGCCGGATGGCAGGTCTCATCCTCGGGAGGGTTCTGAGGGGCTCCTCTGAGTTCGGCTGCCTCCATGTGGAGGCCAGGTGGCAGTGTCACACACGAGGAGACCTGGTGTTAGACTGGGGTAGGGCGGAAGGGGCTGTGGACCACAGCTGTAGTGCGCATGTGCATCTCCACACGCATGTGCTACTGCTTGTGGAGACCTCGGATAACGAGGGTGAAAAGCGAGGAAAAGCGGGGATCAACATGTACGATGCTCTCTGGGGTTCTGGACGGGCGTCAACAAAGCCTGAAAGCCCCTAACGCACCACGTGGGCCGGTGAAGTAGGCCAGCATATGCAACAGTCTGCCAAGAAGGATAAAGAAATTGTACAGAAAAGTTGTCACACCCTTGCAGTGCTGAGCAGGTCGTGAATGGATGCCCTTCTCATGTCTGGGAGGAGTTCTGGGCCAGTTTCAGTGGAAGATGTTTGTGTGGTGATATCGGTTTTGCGGCCCACCTTTTGTGAGCTGGACCCCGGCCAGGTGCAGCTTTTGGTTAGGTGTGTGGGGTTTCTGGGTCCAGTGTTCGCTGAGTTAGTCCAGTGCTCCTTTCTGGAGGTGACCTTTCCGACGGCAGTGAATAATGTGCTGGTTAGGCCTCTCCTAAAGAAACCATCCTTGGACCGAGACTGCTTGGTGAAATAATAGACCAGTCTTTAACCTGCCCTCTTTGGGGAAGGTTATTGAGAAGATGGTGGCACTACAGCTTGAGATAAACCTCGTGGCCTTTGACATCAACGAACCTCTACTGTCCAGGTTTAGGTCAAGGCACAGCACTGTGACCTCATTGGCCAGGGTGTATGATGGCTTTTTTAGGAGAATACCAGCTTGTGAAAGAGAGTAATGTTAATGAGTAAGTACCACTACAATTTACTTATTCTTTTTAGTGCTGCTTTCCTTTTTGTTTTGTTTTTAAATTGCTTTAGTAAGTTGTTACTGGTTTATTTTTTACTGTTATCAACACGGTATAGATAATCCTGTGATGAAGTTTATTTTTTTTCCAAATGTATGGAATGGTTAAGTATCTTTATTTCTTATAATAGGATCTATGCTGTAGACAGTCCGGGATTCTTATCACTATGATACAGTTTAAACTAGAAAAGAATACAATTGTATTGACGCTTATCCATTGCAGTATGTATCCTGATGTGGACCTGATAATAAATAAGGGAAAAAAATAGACTTTATTACGAATGCAGAGTGACCATCTATCTAACGCTGCAGCATCTACCCGCTGTCCCTTGACATCATGACGACATGAGATGGGTGCTGATCAATACAGAAGAGTAAGAAGCAGGAATGAGGGACAGAGCAACAGAAACTGCCAGCATAGTAGGCCTTTTACTGGTCCCATTCAGGAGTGAAGACTAAAACAGCACAAGCCTAAAGACTTCCTAGCATCTAGTGGTATCATCCTCTCTCCAACCCAGTCTTTGTCATCCCTGATATCTTGCGATACCACCTTCCTTCTCCCCAACCCATACTACCACTCCCTGGTTTCTAGCAGAACCCACTCCCTTTCCCCAGTCTGGTCCTTGTGCTCCCTGGTACCTACCTGTACTATTGGGGGGAGTTGGGGGGGGACTTCTTTTCAAGTGAGCATTGGCTGGGAAATTTAAAAAACCCTCTGGGACTACTGTTTTCGCTCTTTTTTTCTTTTCCCCCTAAATAACAACTGTGTTTAAAAAACGGAGTCCGGCTTCTGTCCGTGGCAAGCCAGACCCTTCCCATCTGTACACTCTAGTGTCAATGATAGCAGCAGCACAGGAAGACAGGCTGATGGTGTAGCATGATGTGGTGCACTGTGAGGAAGCATAGGAGGCGAAATGAAAGAAGCAAGCGTGAGGCGTGCTGGTGATGTACAGTCCCAGCACTGCAAGTGGGATATCTGTTGCCAGCCAGAAAAGTCGAACTTTGCACACACTGCTCTAGACATTATATAACTCACTGGATTTTGTTATAGTGTTTTATTACCTGCTTTCCTCTTTGCACCCTTCCCCATGTCGCATATGAAAATGAGCCTCAGCTCAGTGTGCCTTTCCTGGTATCCAGGTTTTTAAATAAATAAATAATTACATGTTGCTGCTGTAAACCTATAGCAACTAACTGTCTTTGAAACATTAAGGACCGAGATGAAAACTGCGCCTTACTCACTTTAGTGGACCAGGACATACAGTACTTAAAGTAGAAACAAAGAAAATTGTCAGCAGAAAAGGATGGCTAGGCCCACCCAGTCTGACAAATGGATCCCTGCCTGTTGCATCCCTCAGATCTTGTGTCTCTCTGAGGACTCTTCCTCTTTCTGTCCTATGTCCCCGTGTCAGTCCCATGCATACTTAGAGCCTTCCAGTGTTCTAACCTCCACAACTTTGACTGGCAGTTGGTTCCATGTTTCTAGCACATTTTCTGTGAAGAAGTATTTCCTCGCATCCTTCCTGACATTCCCCCCCCCCTCCAATTTCATTGCATGCCCCCTAGTCCTGGAGCTTGGCATCCTTTGCAAAAGGGTCCCTCCCTGCATACTGTTTATACCTATGGAGGTACTTGAAAGCCTTAATTGTGTCACCCCTCAGTCTCCTGTCCTCCGGAGTGTACATATTGAGATCCCTCAATTTCTCCTCATTGGCCTTTCCTTGCAACCCCTGCACCATCTTAGTTACCCTTCTCTTGACCGCCTCCACTCTATCTGCCTTTCCTGAGGTGTGGTCTCCATAACCGGACACAGTATTCCAGGTGGGAGGGTACCCAATACAGTGGCAGCAACACCTCCCTCTTCCTGCTGATGATGCCCCTCCCTGTGCACTAGCCCTGCCCACGGCCTTGTCACACCGCGCTGCCACCTTGAGGTCTTCTGAAATAATAAATCCAAGGTCCCTTTCCTGTCTAGTGATTGCCAACACCCCCATCCTGTACTCTGCACCAGCGTTCCTGTGCCCCATATAAATGATTTTGCACTTTTTGGCATTGGACCCTAACTGTCATGCCTTCAACCACTCCTCTAGTTTCCCTAGATCCCTACACATTGCCTCCACTCCCTCTTGGATGTCCACACTATTACAGATCTTGGTGTTGTTTGCAAAAAGACAGACCTTCACCTCCAGTTTCTACCCAATGCCCCCAATGAAGATATTAAAAAGGACTGGTCCCAGCACTGAACCCTGCAGTACCCTGCTGGTCACACCCCTTCATGACCGTATGTGCTGTTTACCAATACCCTCTGCTTCGGTCCATTAGCCACTTATGAACCTAATTTACCACTTATTTGGCCTATAAGCCAGCATAGAGGGATTCATTTTTAAATAACTGTAATAGGAGAACAAAACAGTACTATCCTAAGTGTTATTCACCCAAGAACAACCACAACGCTGTTTGAGAGGCAAAACAAGATCCCTACATAACTGCCGAATCCCACAAAAGAAGTAACCATCCAAATCTGTATTTTCTCTGTGGCCAGCCTCAGAGTGGAGTCTCACTGCCAACATTCAAGCCTCTGCCAGTTCATCAAAGATATGACTTCCCCTCATGATCCACTCTCCATTTTGCTGGCAGGTATAAACAAGCATTGTCAATGCCGAATGTTTGCTTGCTGGCGTTGGCATTGGTAGTGTAGGAGTTAGAGAGATGCATAATAGGAATGGCAGTGAAGTACTGAACTGAAGCCAACCCCACCACCACCCTGCAGAAACTGACAGCCATTGGGGTGTGCCTTTGGGTCATCAGGCACAACGTCCATGCCATTTCACCACACCCTACCCTGCAGACACCAACAAGTGTCACGGTGTGCCTTGGGGTCTTTGGGCCTTATGCTCACCCCATTCCATAAGAAAATATGGTGAGATGAGTGCAGTATAGGAGAGTGGGGTGAACACTGGGGCCGAAGAGTCCAAGGCACATCTCAATGCCTATCACTGGCTGCAGGGTGTGGGTGGGGGTGGAATGGCATGAGCATTACAGGCGACAATCCCAAGTCACACCCCTGATGCCTGTCAGTCTCTACAGGGTGGGGCATTATGGTTGGAAACCCTAACGCCCCAGGTGTTCGTTGGTATTTTCACTCCAAATTTTCAACATGGTTTTTTTGTGACCCCCACCTCATGAACAGTGGCAATATCAGTTCATTAGCTGAAAGCTGATTTTGCACAGCGACTACGCCATTTGGCACCACAGGTGCAAAAACAGATTTCGAACAGGATGTGAAAAGTGACAGCTGTACTGTTCATGGGGAGGTGTAAAATGGCAATGTAGAAATCTGGAGTGAAAATATAAAAACTCGGTGAAGTTACGTGTGCGAGAAACCGCGCAGCACAATCTAATGTAATTAGTTTGGGGATTTTTTACAGAAGATTGTCAACAAAGGCATTTTGGGACCTCTGCTCATGAACAGTGTCACTGTGATTTTCTTAATCTGTCCCGAACACTGATTTCCCACAACGACTGCGCATTTCTGTGCCGGAAGTGCGAAAACACATTTCAGCCAGGGTGTGAAAAATGACAGTGGTACTGTTCATAAGGAGGTGTGGAAAAATGCCAATGTTGAAAATCTGGACTGAAAATGTTACAAATTTGTGCACATACGAGTGTGTGTGCAAACTGCACAATGCATGCTCATAACACAGTCATTTTATGGACTTTTGTCACCAAATTTTCAACATAGCCATTTTAAGACCTCTGCTCATGAACAGTGTCACTATGATTTTCTTAATCTGTCCCAAACATTGATTTTGCACGCCGACTGTGTCATTGTGCGCTACATGCGTGAAAACACATTTTGGGCAGGATGTGAAAAATGACAGCTGTACTGCTCATAAGGAGGTGTGGTAAAATGACAGTGTTGTAAATCTGGAGTGAAAATAGTAAAAATTCTTGAAGTTCCGAGTGTGCATAGAAACTGTGCAATGCACGCTCGAAAACAGTCATTTTTGGGAATTTTTCACCAAATTTTCAACATAGGGTTTTGGAGGGGCCTACCTCATGAACTGTGACACCGTCATTTCGTTAGTCAGTCCCGAAAGGTGGTTCCGTGCAGTGACCGCAAAATCACCTTTCGGGACCGAATAACAAAATAACAGTGGCTGAGTTCATGAGGTGGGGTCCCAAGAACCCCATGTTGAAAATTTGGTGAAAAAATTCCCCCAAATGGCCGAGATATGCACCAAAGTTGACAAAAAAACACATTTATGTCATTATACTGCTTACTGGCATTTCTTCAGTTCGCGGTCAGCTTTGAAGAGTGCAGACATGTTCCCAGTCCACCGAAGATCGTTGTGCCAGCCTCCAGAGGTAAGTATGGGGTGAGGGGGTGTGTGTGGAGAGGTGGGGTACACAGAGGGTGGGCACGGGTTGTGTTGAGGGGGCAAGAGAGTCAACGAGGGACCGTTTTCTTTTCTTCTAGATTTTTTTTTTTTAAAGACGATGTGGGACTTTTGCCACACTGGTGTGGGCTCCCAGCGTGGCACCTGCAAGTTTGTTGGAGTGGGGCAGTGGAGCCAACGGGGGATTGGGCACCCCCATGGGCCACAAACTTCGGCCACGCTGGGGTGGGCTCCCAGCGTGGCACCAGTAAGTTTGCTTTTGGGGGGGGGCAGTGGAGCCAACAGGGGATTGGGCACCCCCGTCAGTCACACAGTGTGTGGGGGGGTGGAGGGGAGCACATGAGCATGCTGGGGTGGGCTACCAGCGTGCTACGTAAGTGTTCGTGGGGGGGGGGAGACGAACTGTCTATGACAGTTCAGATGCAGTGCTGACGTGTCGGCAGTTTGCATACTGCCAACGCGTTACCATTGCTGAATGTGGTGGTGTTTTTCTCAGAACTGTACGCCACTGCATCTGAACAGTTGTCATAGGCAGCTCAGACATTCATTGGAGTGGTGCAGCCGTGCCTGCAAAAAGGAGCAGGACATTGGAAGTGGGGGAGACACACCTACGAAAACTCGTATGGTGGCACTATGTTTCTTGCACATGCATGCAAACAAACATAAAAATGATGAATTCCAAACTCTCAAAGCCTTGATTCGGCAGCGTTAAAGAGCCACTGACGCCTCCAGAGGAACTTTGAATTACATAATATTTGGACACAAAGCAACTTGTATTTCTCATGAGCTCTGTATTTCTTCTTGCCATTATTTATTACTGAGGTTTTATGCATAAAAACAGGATCTTTGTTTTTTTGAGGATTCATCAGCTCCTATTTCTTATTCCCAGCCTGATGTCATAATACTCTGCTTATGACATCACAGTTATTCCCATGGCAACAGAATGTGATATCACAACAAAGCATTATGATTTCAGGTAGTGAGTATGCTGAAGAGGCAGATGAACTCTAAGGGATAAACATCATGTTTTTGTGGGTACTTCCTCAGTAATAAATATGAGGGAAGAGAAATCTGTAGAAGGTAAATTACATACATGCTTAATTGTTTCTAAGTATTATGATTTTCCAAGTTTTCCCACAGGCATCAGCAGCTCTTTAAACACTTTCCTGCATTCTCTAGTGAAGTCACTCAAGTCCAGAGAGGTGGGTGTGTGTGTGTGTGTGTGTGTGTGTGTGTGTGTGTGTGTGTGTCTGTGTCTGTGTCTGTCTCTGTCTCATTTACCATCTTAAGGCTGCCATTTCTCTTCGCAGCCTCCAGGATCCTGACCATCTCATGCTGCTCTGCAGTAACCACAAGCAGCATCCTGGGTGCATTATTTTCTGTTGCATAGCTCTTGGGGTGATTCTGTATGCCTTGACAACCTCCTTTGGCAGAGTTAGTTGTAACGCCAAGGAGACAAAACTTACAATGGTCTTTCAAATGTGGACCTTCTGAATCCTCAGGCATTCCCAAAAGCATGACATTCGGGGCCCGTAAGGTATTCTGGAGCATTTCAACCATCTATCGCAGGATTTTTTTTTTCATAAAGATGTCTGCCATTAAAGCTGCTGCATGTGGCACTGCTTTAACTACCTGTTTGCTCTGTGCTGCCACCAGGTCCGCCTTAGTTTCAGGTGTGGTAAGATCTACGTTGTAAGAGTCCACTTTTTTGTCCTGATCTCCTATTTCCTTCAAAATTGTAGACATATTTGGCTCACCCTCAATAAGATTATGCACATACTGAGAAGTAGCTGCCGAGGCTGAGGCGCCATGCTGTCCTGATCCAATGTTGGAGGAGCTTAGTCGAGTATTTTTTCTATGTCACGACAAAATGCGACAAAAGTCACACAGCTATGTCTCGAAGTTCCTGTGAATAATTACAGGAAATTTTGTGTCCAACATCCACCAGCAAATTTACAATTTGACCATTGAAATGCTGTGCTTAAAGCAGACCTCTAGCTAAACATCATACCTTAGCTATTTTGAGCTTTGAATTGTGCAGTGCAGTATGTGAGCTGAGCCTGTTCGCTCCCTTACTGAATCATAAACACTGGTGCTGTTATTTTTGTGACTAACCTGAACTGCTTATTTAAACCTGGAGAGGCTTTGTATACATTTTATAAATGCTGCAAAACTGCATTCATCTTCATTAAATAAAATGCAGTTGCAGCATTAATGTAAACGGTCTTTACTTTAGAGGCCTAGGAAGGCATTTTGAAAAAAAAAATGTAAATGAAAAGTTATGTTTTTTAGGAACCTTTTCCCGTCGTCACGGGAAATTTTGGAAATGCATAATTTTTAACACATTCACCCTATTCAGTATTTCACATTTTGTCTTTATCTGTATCCCCTTAAAACAAAAAGTAGACTCATTAACATGAACACAGGATCACCTCAAATATTGGCTCTAGCTGACAAAAATAATTAACAGTTTGGCTAACCCTTATTAATTTTTTTAGCCACGCCTCTTTTGTTTTGGTCATTTGGCCATATTTTCAAATGGACAACAGGTAACATAGCATAAAAAGCATTAGCCAGCAATGACTGACTAAAAAAATATATATTTTAGATACATGGCTCAGTGCCTAGTAGTTACAGTCAGCTTGATCACTAGCCCCTAGAATGCAGTTGCCCTAGCTATTTATGTCTGACATCATAATCCTTTGTTTATGGCATTGACTTCAGAGCATAGCATTGTGATATCAGATGTAGATGAGAAGCCAGACCAGATAAAGTGTAGAGAACAGAGATCCTGGTTTCATGTTGATGTACCTAGTTGTACAGAAAAAAAGGGAAGTTAAGTACTAAAAACCGTGTAGAATAAAAAAGGTGCCTGAACATGTGCTTTTTGCTTTTTGTAAGTTTCTCAGAGACATCTGGACTAAGTTTCTCAGAGACATCAGGACCAAGTTTCTCAGAGACATCAGGACTAAGTTTCTCAAAGACATCTTGGACTCCCTGCAGGGGGCATTCCTCAGGCAGCTGGTCAGTGAACCCACTTGGGGTGGGGCAGTACTGGACCTGGTACTTACAAATGCGGACAGTGTGGTGGAGATCAGAGTGGGGAGTCATCTGGGGACCAGTGACCATCGCACAGTACGGTTTAATGTAAGAACAGCGGAATCCAGTCACACAAGGATGAGGGGCCTGGATTTCAGAAGGGCTCACTTTACAAAGATGCGGGAATGCTTCTGAGAAGACCTGGCTGGGGGGGGGGGAATTGGCCAGAATAAAAGAGAGCATACTGAAGGCTACAGATTTGTACATCAGGCAGATAAGCAGGTGGAGGAGAAGACCATTATGGTTCTCAAGGGAAGTGGCAGAAAAGATGAGGGCAAAAACAGTGGCATTCAGAAGATATAATGAGACCCAGAGAGAGGAGGACAGAGAAGTGTATCTGGGGAAACCGAAGGAGGCAGGCAAGGCAGTAAGGATCACAAAAGTGCAAGGTGAGGAAAGAGTAGCTCAGACAGTATCAAAGGGGCACAAGACATTTTTCAGGAATATCGGTGAGAAAAGGAAGACCAAGGGAGGGATTGCATAGTTAATAAAGGAGGCAGGGGGCTATATAGAGGAGGAACACGAAAAGGCAAATATCTTAAATATTTCTGCTCAGTATTCACAATTGAGGGAGGAAGGGAAGGGACCAGAAATAAGCACCAAGAGATTGATGGGAAGGGAAATGGACACCAGTCCTTTTTCTGAGGAGAAGGTCAGGAAAGCACTTGCTAATCTTTTTTTTTTCGTTAATACTTTCTGTTTGTTTTTCAAGTAGACAAACAATACAGACTACTTTCTCATGCAAGTGATCAAACAGATACAGCAACAGTTGCCATAACAGGAATACAAATAAAGGGGCTGGCCCACTGGTACAGGGGCAGCGTGCCGACCTGTGGCACCGACAACCCGGGTTTGGGAAAGGATCCGGGATGTCGGAGGGCCAGCCGGGGGAAAAGGATCAAGCGCCCCATGACTGCTCTCCTTCTCCAGGGGGGAGGGGGGTAGAGTGTCTGGTGCACTATGGACACCCAGCGGAGGCTGGGTGTACCACAAGTGCTGGCACCAGCATGTCGGGGGGGCGGGCGGACGCCGGCTGTCATTGCATGTCCCCACCCCGTATTGTGGAAAAAAGCTCAGCTGCCTGCCGCGTCTATGAAGCCAGACCCTCTGCCTTAATCAGCTTCCAGGGCCAGGTCCCCGACTAATACAGTGTTTGCGGCTCTTGGGGCCAGTGCCACAACCCTGCCCTGGGGGGGTAAGCCAGGGGTATCGGGGAAGTCGCAGCTAAGTTGGAAGTGGAGGTCAGAAGGGGTCTGTGACCAAGCTGATGTAAGGCAGCAAGGTAAGCAACAACAACAACAAAAAAAAGGAATACAAATAATACACAGTTCAAGCATCTTCCAATCTTGTGCAAAAGGGTGGGGTAGCTGAAAAATGGAAAAATATATCAAAATGTCCCATGAATGCCAGCCACTATAGTGGTAGTGGTTTTGCCCAGGAAGGACAATAAACAGGAACGTAGATGGACTTACAAAAATACTATTAACCAGAACAAGTACAATTACAAGAATGAAATATATGCTCTTTCAATTGCTCCACACTGAAGCTCAATGAACAAAGCAGAGCATTATAAAAACGGGAAACAACATGGTGCAGGAAAATTGTGACCAAGTAAAAGTCCCAAACATAGCAGCATTCTGACTAGAGAGCAAAGGGCACTCTGAGAAATAGTGGAGTACGGAGCTGGAGAACCCCAACAAACATTACATACCCAACAAGGCCACGAACCCAAAGCCTAACTCGGCCAATATAGAAGGAACCAAAAGTCCCTCCACCCACACTAAATACACCAGGTGCACTGTCTAAAAGTTAATAAAAGAAACAAAAGTCCAACCGTGGCTCTCCAAAGAAGCATAGAGGAAGGTTAGATTACCTTCTTACAACACTAAAGGGAGTCAGTCTTTTTTCCTCAGCTTACGATTCCTCGACTATCAGCTCTGTGACAGCCCGTGCAGCAAATTCCGATTCTGTCCTCTCAAGTCAACAGCCTGAGTCCTTGGGATCTGAAAATTGCCAAGACTTGCCTCCATAGGTGATACGAAGTCTCACTGGAAGCAAGAAAGAGAACATGATAACCAATGCCCAAAGGCACACCACATCATATTGTTTCCTCCAGGCTCTTGTCTGAAAAGACAAATCTGGAAAAACATTCACATCATGGTTGGTAAGAAGCAGTAGATAAGCAGCCCATGCTGCAGCCAGGAGAACGTTCCAAACCTCAACTCCCATAGTCCGCAGCAGAATAGTGTGAGACTGGTTTGAGAAAGCCGGCTGGACCCGAGGGTTGACCCAGTAAATATGCCTGAAATGCAACCAATCAAAGTCTTCAGGCACCAAAAGCCTCTCGGTCAGCCAATTTTTAAAATAGACTAGCAGGTTAGTATCTTCCACTCCCTCTGGTACCCCTACAAAGAGCAAGTTGTCTGCACAGACTTCATTCTCCAATGCTTCTAGGTGCTCCTGGAGTTGTGTATTTTCTTTGGTCAGCATGGTAACCATGGTCTGCATAGCTAATGTCCATTTGTCTGCTTCTGCCACAGAACTGATGAGGTTTTTAATTGCAGCATCCAACTCCAGTTTAGATAACATTTTTTCAATTTTAGTGTCCATAGCTTTCATGGAGTCCAGCATGATCTGCCAGGGAGGGTCCATCGTCATTCCCATTTAACTAGTTCCCGCTTGAGCAGCAGGATCAGTGGCATTAATAGCGTGCTGTGGAGCCGGTTTCTTCGGCCACAATTGCTGAATTTTCAGGCACCCGGTAGAAATCCTTTGAATATGGGACCGCTGAAATAGTTAGTAGTCCAGGAAAGCTGATGAAAAAGAATAACTCTAAATATTTTTAAACTGTAAAATTAGATTTTATTAAAGGATGATGTGGAGCTCATTGAAAAAGTGTCATCTCCAGAAGTCAGCTCTCTGGCACCACCATCATTCACTAATCTGAGGATGGACAAAGTCATGGAACTCAGGGAAGTGCTAGCTGCACCCCTGACTGACTTGTTTAATAGTTCATTGAAGGCCGGTGTAGTCCCGAAGGACTGGAGAAGGGCAGATGTAGTCCCACGTCACAAAAGTGGTACCAAGGAGGAGGCGGGAAATTAGAGGCCCGTCAGCCTGACATCTGTAGTAGGGAAATTGATGGAAACACTATTAAAGGAAAGAATCATGGAACACTTGGAATCTAGTGGACTGCAGGACCCACGGCAGCATAGCTTTACAGAGGGGCGGTCATGCCAAGCAAATCTGGCAGGTTTTTGTGACTGGGTAACCAGGGTGTTGGATGGATGGGTGGGGTTGGGGGGGTGGACGTGGCCTACTTGGACTTCAGCAAGGCCTGTGACACTGTTTCACATAGGAGGCTGGTAAACAAGTTGAGTAGCTTGGGGGTGGGTAATAAGGTGATAACCTGGGTAAGAAACTGGTTAGGGGATAGGAGGCAGAGGGTGGTGGTAAATGGAGCTCACTCTGAGGAGGGGAGAGGGACTAGTGGGGTACCACAGGGGTCAGTACTGGGGCCAGTCCTCTTTGATGTCTTCATTAGTGACATAGCAGAGGAACTGGAAGGGAAGGTCTGCTTCTTTGTGGATGACATGAAGATCTGCAACAGGATAGACACTCACTGTGGAGGGGGTGCAAAGGATGGAAAGAGACTTGAAATGACTGGAGGAGTGGTCAAATGTTTGGCAGCTATGGTTTAATGCAAAAAAGTGCAAAATAATGCACATGCGTCACAGAAACCCGGGGGTGCAGTACAAAATGGGGGGAGAGATACCAGCAGAACCAAGCAGGAAAGAGATTTGGGGGTAATCATATCGCATGACCTGAAGGTGGCCAGACAATGTGACAAAGCGATTGGGAGAGCTAGTGGGATGCTCACTGATGATGAGGACTTGCGCTTCTTCAGTAGAGACCTTGACCTCACTGGCAAAGCAGCAGTCTTGTCCTTGTGCTTGTGGTGATGGCTGGAAAAGAAGGACTTCAATGACTTATCCTCGTCTTTGTCCTTTGACCTTAACAAAGGCATCCGTGAAAGAGGTGCTGAACACTGGAAGCCTCCTTTCCAGTGGCAGTTGATGAGTGAGAGGGAGAAGCCGGCTTGATGGCAGCTTCCATGGCCTTTAAGGCAATGAAGGTTTCAAGAGCCTTCTTTCAGTGTCTCCTTGTGGACTGGTTGAATCTCTTGCAGATCTTGCAGGCCCTCATGTTATGGGACAGGCTCAAACAGCAAATACACACTGTATGAGCACTGTTCTTGTAGTACAAAACCTAAATAAAGGTTCTTTCAATGGCGGCATAAAACAAAGTTAGAAAATACTAAAGTGGAGCATTCAACTGCATTGTTTCTGTGCAGGTCCAAATAGCGGTTGCTACATTTGGTGGCTGTACCAGGCTTAATATCTTGCCTGCAGTTCCCAGAAAGGCTGATAAACAGTATCCTGCTCCATCTGCTAAGCCTTACTTTGCATCTGTCTGAAACTGAGTCTATGGTTATTATCACTGCTTATGATAGTTATAGAGCTCCTAGACACATGAGGTCCCTGCCTCCTGATAAAGAATCCAGGAGGCTAGATGTATGGGTGAAAGGACTTATGCCTCTGCATCCTTAGGCCTCAGAATAGAGAGCCATTGTCACTCTGGTTGTTGGCTCAGTCTCAGCATGGGCCAACATCAAGGAGGAATACCACCCAGATCTGATCCTCCCTGATGAGGAAGAGGAAGACACTGAGGTAAAGGACTCCTCAGAGTGACTATGATCTCCTACAGAAGCGAGGAATCTGTGAAGCACATCCCCAGCTCACCTCCTCAGGACCCCTTCTTTTACAGTACAGTGAGGCACTTGTCTGTTACCATGGGGTTCCACACAGAGGAATAGGACTTCGCCAGGAGAAACCTGGTGGACTTCATGGAGATTCCAGAATCTCCTCCCATGGTCATTCCTCCATTGCTTCCTGCCCTGCAGGGTGCTGCCACATCAACCTGGTATAGGCCTCATTTGGTACAAGCTATACCCAGGAAGGCAGATAACGTTTACCAAGTACCTCAAGGGCTTCTGTTCTATGCAACCCAGCCTGAGACAGATTCTGTTGTACTCAAGGCTGCCCCTGACAGATGTAAACTGCTCAAACATCTTAGTTCCCCCCCACAATAGGGAATCCAGGAGGATAGATCTTTGGGGTAAGAGGACCTTTGCTTTTCCAAGTTTAAGCCTTGGAATTGCCATCCATTTGTCTCACATGGTTACATAGCAGACCACTTCTCTGGCAGAAGGACAAGGCGGCTGCCCAGGCCCTTCCTGATGGTTCTCAGACGCAGGAGCTCCCTAAGACACTTCAGGCTATGGAGAATGTCAGTAAGAATCCCCTCAGAGCCATCTCTAACATGCCAGATTCTGCTGCCAGGTCTCTTGTCCCTGGCCTCCGCCTTAGGTGCCATCCTTGGCTGGGGTATTTGAGCTTTGCAGCTGATGTTCAGCAGCAGGTCTTGCATGCGTCCTTTGGGAGCTTCAAGCTTTTTGGCCATTAATGACTTGCAGGCCTCTGGCAGAGCCATTGGGTCTGTCCACTCCCTCTACTGTACCCAGCTCAGGGGTAGGCTTACGCCTTCCTTTTGTAAGGTCTCTCACAAGCCAGCTCAAGAACCAGGCCTAAGAGTAAACACGGGGCCAGTTCTGCCCTGCCTTTCCCTTCCTCCACCACTGGCACCCCTTCCAGGAGCCTGGGGGGGGAGATGGTGCTGCTCCAGCCTCAGGTCCTGTCTCAGCATTATTCCTTGCTGGGTCCCCCCGCCCCGTTCCAGGCCAGGAGGAGGTGGTGGTCGGGGGTCGATTCTTCCTCCACCCAGAGTAGTGGAGAACCATCTCTTCAGATGCTTGGATACTGCAGTTAATCCAATAAGGTCACACTCCAGACCTTCTGGAACAGCCTCCAGAAATTCCACCTGTTCCCTCTTCCTACCCCCCGACCGCATTTCAGTATTGCCAGAGGAGGTGTTCACTGTGCCGCAGAATTGGTATGCCAGGACCTTTCTGAGGCTGCTGGATTTACTGCTTATGGCCATTGTTACTATTTCTCTGGTTGGGACTGCACATGTGGATCCCCCTACTGGACACTGAGTGCACCATGGGATTAGCGTTCAGCCGATCTAGATCAGCAGGTCCTTGTCTTCTTACCTATTTGAAAGGTGCTTCAGGGGTGAATGGACCCTTGCACCCTTTTGAAAGGGGTTTACTTTGTAATTCCTTCCCCTTACTAGAACCTCACCATGGATGCCTTGGGCCTAGATTTTGGGGTGCACCTTGGTACTTTCCAGATTCATGGGACCTGGTCCGAGATGAAGGCCCACCTCCATATAAACATTCTTGAGACGAGGGCTGTTCTATACACCTTGCAGATCTTCCAGAACCCTCTCTCCCCAGGTCCTCTGCTGGTGCATTTGGACATCCTCAGTGCGGTTTACTACATCAACAAGCCGGGGGGACCTCACTCTTACCTCCTGTCTCAAGAGGCAATGGGAGTCTGGTGCTGGGCTCTACACCGTGGTCTACAACTGTTGGCTGTCCATATTCCAGGCGACCAAAATGTCCTGGCAGACCATTTCAGCTGGTCGCAGTCTGACAAGCTGTTGACCATGGTCGTCGGAGTCCTGCTCAACAGATGGGGGCTTTCTGAGTTGGTATCCCTGTCCCTTGGTCAGGACCTGCTGACAGAGGAATAGGGCACCCTGGTCCATCTGGATTTCATGTCTCTTCATCGGCATGCCTGGCTCCTGAACACATAGCCATCGCACGGTTTGGGGGTGTCTCAGAAAGTGCTTTATGTCCTGGTGACTGTTAGAATTTCCTCCGCCAGAGCCGCCTATTTGAAGAAGTCCAAGTGTTTTGCTGTTGGGGACTCTTTCTGTCATCTGGATCCTTTTACTTGTCCGGTGAGCCCTGTTTTAGCCCTATCTGACATGGGACTTCCATACTCTGTTAAGGTGCACCTGTTGGCGATTTCAGCCTTTCATGTCCCGGTTGATGGCCATACTGTGGCTCAGTTGGATCTGGCCCATATTTTGGGGGGAGGCATTCTCCGTTTGAAGCATCCTATTTCTGATCCAGTTCCAGCCTGGGACCTGATTTTTGTTCTAGAGACGCTGACCTTGCCTTCTTTTGAGTCAGCCATGTCTTGTGAGCTACGCTTTCTATCGAGGACAGAACTATTTTTTGTTCCTATAACGTCTGCTCAAAGGATTTGTGAGCTACCAGCTCCCATGTGTTAGCAGCCTTATTTACTTTTCCACAAGGACAGGGTCTCTTTGCGTAACCATCCTAAGTTTCCTCCTTAGGTGGTGTCTGACTTAATTTACATCATTCCATCCACCTTCCTGTTCCTTTCCAGGGCATGCCACTCCAGGGGAAGTAATGCTGCACACTTCGGCTGTGCATAGACTTTTATGTTTCTGTCAGGGTTGGACTGGCATGTAAGGGCCCTGAGGGAAGATATAGGCAAGGGGCCCCCTCACAGTGGCAGATGCAAACATCCTACATATGCATTAGAGGGGCATGCACTTTGCAGAGTCCCAACAGCACCCTCTCTTCTATTGGCATCCCCATCCCATTCTGCCCACCAGACTCCACCTCGGGGCAGTCATTCGGTGGGACTGTCAACCAATCCACCCTCCCCGGGAGAGGAGAGCTGTCCTCCGGATGCTCGATCCTCTCCCTTCCCGGCTAACCCCCAGTGACCCACTTGCACCACGAACACGGGTTGCCGGTGTGGCATGAGGTAAGGCAGCAATGCCTCAGCCCTCCAGGCCACTGGGCCAGTCACTCTGCGTCATTTTAAATTTAAGACTAAGGTCAGTGCTGGCCTGGGATTAGGACTGAGGAACAACAGAAACTATAAAGATAAACATTATTTAAAATCACAACAACTCAATAACAGGCCTGCAAGCCCCCCACAAAAAAGTCAACTAGCTCCAGTCTCCCCACAGTGACATAGGCAAGGAGGAAAAAAACAAACAACAATACACAGCAGGCTACTAGCTAGCACCAGCCTATGCCTACCTAGGCTACATGCGGCCTCTCTTGCAATAAGATACTAGCATAGTGTAGTGCCCCCTCCCCCACACACACCATCAGTACCTCCTGATTGGAGGGAATAGGGCAACATTAAATATATAAACAAACCAGCAGCACAACACATATAATCTAAGAATGAAATATTGCATTATATGTCAGTGATAGCAGATTTACAGGCAGTTAATTCATGCATAGTCCATAAAAAAACAGTGCTACTTCTAGTTTCAAATACACAGGAAGCAGCCATCAGGTAAAACATTCAAGCCCAAAAGGTGAGACCAAGCACTGTTCTACAAATTTTAGTTCAATAAGTGAAAGTTTATCTCCCCTCTAATATTGGCAGTCCCATACCATACTATTCCACTGAAATTGCAACCTCCCCCCTCTTTTAAAATACATCTTTTACCTATTATTGACACTGGCAATAATTGTTTCTATTTTTAGAGTATCCAACATTTTAATGTGCTACTACCTGTACAAGGGGACCTCTCAGTCCAGCCAGTGTCTTGCAAATTCTGCTTGCCTACAGTTGCCACCATAGCCACATAGTATTTTTGCATACCAAGAACCAGGAGGTCTCCATAGTTCCCTAGCAAACAAATTTCAAGGGATTTCAATGGGTTAACACATCTCGCAGTCCCAGCAAGGGGGCAAAGTTTGCTTGAATTACTGACCACACCTTTCAGTACTCCCATAATATATGCAGGAGGGATCCTTCATGCTCTCCACATCTTATACATGTAGGGGTGTCAAAATGCCTCATTTTGTAGAACCTATGGGCTGTAAAGTAGAAGTTATTTAAAATCCTGGACCTGTACTGTGTAAGTCATAAGTTGCCCGTTTTCAAATATGTATGTACAGTTTTCCTTCCCAGATGGTTTTCCATGACCAGTTTTAAGTGCCATTGGGACACATTCACCCAGTAGTGGTCTACTCCGTCCCACATATTTATGTTAGGGCTGAGTCAGAGATTGCTGTCTGAGTAAATCCTGGAAATGGCTTGGCATATTAGCGTTAGGACCATTTGCAAATCCCCTGAGGGTAATTTAATGACCTAAGTTGTGCATTATGCCAGGGATGAGACCCTAAATGTGTGGCAACAGATAGCATGCTTTTTAATTGAAGGATTTTTTTTTACTTGTGTTCGGTTCCCATGCCCGCAGCATCAATCACTCTCCCTAACCTGCTCTGAGTTCTAGCATCCATGCTGGCTAACTGGTTTCCAATCCTTTTCTGCCACCACTGGTGAGAATAGAAATTTTGTTTTGTCAGAATTTGTCTATCGCCCTAAAAGTCTTTCTTTGTGGGGGTTAGCTTCAAAAAGCAGTCGACTTACTTTACTCCTTAGACTCCTCTGGAGTGTGTGGCATGCTGTAGTAGTGGCTCCGTCCATCACCAAGAGAGTCTCTGACTAACCCTGACCCACTCAGAGTCCCTGGGCCCCCCTGCGCTGGCTGTAGTGTCCCACTCCCACAAGACGCTCCCTGTCGGTCCTCCAACTGTCCGCAAACAGGGTAGGCCACTAGGCCACCAGACAGGTTGTAATTCAAAGAGGATCCCAGAGTAAAGCCAGCTGTCATTCGGAACTTTGGCGTCACGGCGGGTGGCCCTACTGATGGCTGGCCTGGCTTGCCTCCTTGAGAGGAGCCTCTCGCTGTCATCGGCATCACTGCTGGGGGCCTGGCCTGCTGGGGTACACTGAAAAAATTCCCCAACTTCCTCACCTCAACAGACTCCCCAAGTACCTGGTCCCAGCCCGTTCATCTCCTGACTCATTCCGACTGGATCTGGTGTTGACTACTTGAGTCACGACACTTTCTACTAGCAGCTAGCCCAAAGATTAAGAGAAGCCAGCCTGTAGCCCACTGTGCACTCTTCCCAAGCTCCAGTGGCAGCAGCAATTGGAAATGGTGGCAACAGGTGCCAAAACTTACTCAGCCAGAAGGACTGCTGCTGGGCACATGTTTGGTTCAGGTAACGTTCATAGAAGCTGGAAGCAAGTGTTGTGACACATGCAGAGTGCATGATGACAACTCTCGAGTGAGTGAGGGACTAGACTAGGGCACACTACTGTGGCATGAGCATGGCTGGGGGGATAAAAAAAACCAAAGACAAAGTGTACAAATTCTTTTTTTTCTAGTTTTTTTAATTTCCTACCACTCAAATACGGGCCAAGGAAAACTTGAATCTTAGGGTTTACCTTGAAAAGAAAAGTGCTGCCCAGCCATGGGGGCCCCCTAAGGGGTGGGGCCCCCAGGGAATTTTCCCTGTAGCTCTGTGGGCCAGTCCGACCCTGGTTTCTATACATGCTGTGCCAAGGACTGCAGGAAGTCATCTCAGCTGTTTTGTTTCCTTCGTCCCTGGGAAAGAGGGCATGACAGTTTCTGTACAGTGCTTGTCCAGATGCTTAGTGTATTACTTTTTGTTATAGGAAGTACGGTGACAAACTTCCTGTTCCTGTGCATGGCCCTTCAACCTGATGCATGCCCACTTCTGCTGCCTGTTTTAGGCATGTATCAGCTGCGGACGTTTGTGCTGCTGCCACTTGGAATTCTGTCCACACCTTCACCAAGCACTACAGTCTGGACATTGCCTCTAGCAGGAGGGTAGGCCTTGGCCTAGCTGTGCTCCAAGGCCTTCTTTCTTAGGCCTTTAGATTTCAGTCACCCAGACTGTCCAGTTCTCTGTACCTGCTTGGGACTCGTTCCATAGGTGTGACCTGATGAAAGAGATATCCCCGAAGAAGATGAAACAGTTACATAAGAACTTTACCGTAACAGTAGATCTTCGAGGGAATCTCTTTCATCAGGTCATGCTGTCCCACCCTACTTCCCCCTTGTGTCTCTGTTTCCTCACTGTCTCTTTTGTTGTTGCAGCCTTTTATTTATAGATGGGCACCTTCTCTCTCTCTCTCTCTCCCCTTGGTCCCTTAGGGGAGACCTAGCTCACATGGTCTCCGGCAGGGGGAAAAGAACTGAGGAGGGAGCGGGACTGCCCATGCTTATATAGGATCGTGACCGTGCATGATGTCGACATTGGTGGCCCCTAGTAGACTGCTACGGAAAAAGCTTCCATGGGATCCTAGCATCTGATGGCTAAGTTCCATGGGTGTGACCTGATGAAAGAGATTCCCTCGAAGATCTACTGTTACGGTAAGTTCATACGTAACTGTTCTTAGCTCATAGTAGGGTGCCCTCCGAGCTTGTCTCCAGTGGGGAACTGAGGAGCAGTGGGGCTGCTCAAGTTTTATAGACGCTAACATTGTACACCATCGTGGGCAGACCCCTGCTAGCAAACATTTCCGAGTGGTGCTGACCCCCAACGGCTTACAGTTCCAAAGGTATGGCCAATGGAGGAGATTTTCTTGAAGATCTTCTGTTACTGTAAGTAACGGTTCTTTCTTGTGGTACTTGAGGCAGCTTTATAGATTGTATCCCCATAATCCAGAATGAACAAGAAAGTGTTCAGCATAATTTGTTTCTGGACTGTGGCAAAATTATTTCTTAAAAAAGCCTAGTTTTACTCTTTTATTCATGTAAAACATTTACTTTAATATAATTAAGTAAAAAAAAATTAATAGACTAAATTAGAAAAATTCTACAATACTGTTCTTTAATAAATAAACCTATTAATATGCAACTTGTAAATGGCTGTCTGTCCATAGTCCAGGATATTTACAGCAGAGTACTTTTTCCAGAGACTCATCAAACACAGTAGTAATGACTTGAGCAGTGCAAAGGACTTTTTCCAGAGTCTCATCGGACACAGTAGTAGTGAGCAATTTATCTTAGTCTTTTTATGACAGGATTATGGGAGCCACCAACAACCATGCATTTAGTTTTCTGTGAGTGCAGAAGCAGCTTTAGAGTTCTAGAACCTTGTTACATCTTGTTAAAGGAGTTGTTGTACATGATGTTTTGCTTCTTTTAAGGTAGAACAAAAAGAATAGTTCTAGGGACGTGGATATGATAATCTATGTACATTAACTGGCAGTGTCCTTTCCCTTTAAGAAGTGTTAGGAAGTCTTCAAGCTGGCTTCTCCCATCTACCCAGGTGGTAACTCCCTCGGCATTGCTTCCACGCTGAGTAGGACCTAGTGCTTAAATTCTTTAGAATTACTTGCAAATCAGATCTCATAAGGTTTCATCTTCTACTTGATCTTCGATTGCGACCACAATAGATGATAAGTCCACTCTCGGGTTCCACCGGTGCCCTTGCGGGCAGAAGATGTCCAAGACCGACCTGTACGCCACCTGTGTCTACTGCCTGGGGCATGACTACGATCACCAGGCCTGCGACTTTTACCACTCGTTTCATTCTACCATCCTGGAGAACTGTCTCGCCCGCCTGAAACTGGGCTGCCCGGTGCAATGGAACCTGCCAGTCAAGTCCAAGGGTGCCCATTGGGTGGTCTCTGCAGCCGCGGGGTCCGCTGAGCTGCTTGCGGCCTTCAAAAAGGAGGCAGCCCAGGCTGCGGTCCATTCCTCCTTGGCTTCTGCCTTTGTGCTGCTTCAGCTGGGCTTGATTTTCAGGGGCTCCTTCAAGGAATTGTACCAGTTCCTGCCGATCTTCGGTCAGGAAACACTGGCAAATCTAAATATAAAAAAAGAGTCTAAGAAAGAAAAGACTTGTCATCAATCATGGGTTCAGGAGTGCTGTTGGTCGAGGGCCTCCGATTCCCATGCTTCTCTGGATTTGACTTTGGTCGAATCCTTGGCCTTGGCCATTGGCTCTATGGCCGAAGTGCTGGTCGAAGCCCCAGCAAGACTTTTCTTGAGGCCACCAAACAGTTGTTGGCTGAAGAGGCTGATGCTTCTTTGCCTAGGAGCTTGGTCCGTAGACCGTTGGAGGGATGGATCAGTCCACTGAACCGCTGCCTCTGGTCCCTGACCCTGACCAGAGCAGCCTCTGCAATCGTCAACTCCCTCTGAGCCCTGCCACTGGTCCCCCTGGCGGTCGAGGTCTCGGTCTTCTTCTCGTGGGTCAAGCCGGTCCTGCCATCATTGACACTCCTGCTCTCAGCACCGTGGGAAGCAGTGCCACCGCTATTCTTCGTCTTCATCCTCCTTGGGTGAAGAGAGGCTTCAGCGTAAGTTGTGTCGACGCTACGAGGACTTGATGTGGCAACAGCTGGTGTTTACTGGTGCCAAACCGACCCTGGTTTCTACGCCGGCCATCACTTGGCAGTCGCCCAAAAGGCTGACTCCAACTCCACCGACAGAACCGATTAAGACTGTCCCAATTCGGCCGACTCTGGCTTCTCCACTGTTTTTGGTGGAACCGCCGTCCAAACAGCTGATGACCAGCACTCCAACTAAGGAGTCTCAGCCAGCCAAGGTGCTTCCCCAAAGGCTGTCTGTCGCTATCACCCCCTGACCATCCATGGAGGGTCAGTGGTGACTCCGGCAGTCGATCACTCTTTGACAACTCTTCAGAGTCTGAAGGTTCCTCCCTGCACTCCCGTCCAGTCGATATGGAGTCCGTGGGGGATCTCTCAACGGACGAAGGTCCATCCTCATTCATGGCCCTCCTCTATTTGATCTCTGAGTCGAAGAGTATAAAGATGGAGCCCGTCCACAAATGGGCTCATTGCCCATTGACCGAGATCCTCAACCAGGGACAGACTCCATTGGAGGCTTTCCCGGTGGCAGAAGCCATTCTTGGCCCTGCCCTGGAGCTCTGGCAGCACCCTGCTTCCTGCCCCTTCTGCCCAAATGGCCCGCAAGTATGTGGTACCTACCGGATCCCTTTCAGGATTCACAGGGTACCCCTCAGCCAAGGGGCTGGTAGCCATCTCTGTGTTCCTGTGCTTCAGCAACACTGGGGATGTTGACAAGCTGCCTGATAAGGAGCCCAAGAAGTTGGACCATGTGGCTAAAATGGTCTACGCTGCCTCCTCGCTTGGCCTCCGACAGGTGAGCTCGCCCTCATGGCCCACTTTTCCCATGCCCTACTGGGCACCTTAGATGGGGTGCTTCCTCATCTGCCTGTGGACCTCCAGACCATGGTCAAAGAGGTCCGAGACCAGGGCCTCACCGAAGGTTCCTCTGCTTTCGAGCCGAGGGAACCCTCTACAAGTTCCAGGCCATGCCTTTCGGCCTCTCCTCAGCCCCCAGGATCTTCACCAAGTGCATAGCAGTGGTGACAGCTTACCTGTGGCACCGAGGGATCCGGGTTTATCTCTCCTTGGACGACTGGCTGACAGCAGGTCCCTCCAGGCAGGAGGTGGAGCAGTCCAGGGACCGTGCTCTCAGACTTGTGTCAAACTTGGCTTCTTGGTTAACAGGCTGTCGGAATACAATGGCCTCTTGCACGTGATCAACTTCTACCGGGTGGAGCTCTCGATTTTGCAGAGCCAGAGCCTGGCTCCTGATGAACAGGGCAGAGGCTCTCTCCTCCTTTGTCCGATCATTTCTGTTTGGGCAATTGTGCCCTGCCCAGGACTTCCTTTGCCTGCTGGACTACGTGGTGGTCTATACCAGCATTGTCCGTTGGGCCTGCTGGAGAATGCGCTCCCTGCAGTGAGAGCTGGCCAACCAGTGGTCTCAGCTCAAGGGGGCACTTCGACCAGTTGGTCAGGGAGACCCAGCAGATGTGAGACGCCATCCCATAAGCAGTTTTTGCAGGAAGTCACGGACTTTGTGGTCGACATGGTGTTGGAGTTGCTCAGAGTGATGGTGCTGAGTGACTTCAACGGCTGGATCGATAGCGAACTCTTGTGTTTTGGACAGAACTTCCTCCAGCTGATGAGTTCACTGGGCTTTGCAAAGACAGTTTCCTCTGCAACCCATAATTTGGGTCACTCATTGGACTTGGTCTTCCTACTGGGTATGGAAACCACCAATTTGGTGGTGGAACCGGTCGGATGGTCAGTCCATTGCACTCGGATTCAACTGCCAGGCACCCTCCTATTATAGGCCTGCCTCCACGGAGATGGTTTGGTACCGCCCATTAAGGGGTATGATCCCAAAAGGCCTTATAGTAGTGCTGTACCTCTCGGGATTTCCAACTGCAAGCATGGGTCCAGAGGATCTACTACAGGCCTATAATAGAGCCATGGTGACAGCTCTGGACTCCATTGCTCCTATCCATGTTTACCCCATCTCCCTTCGGCCCCAGTCCCCCTGGTTTGATGGGACACTGAGGGAGATGAGGAGAGTGGGGTGAAGACTGGAGCATCACTGGTGGAAATCTGGCCTTGATGCCAACAGACTTAGATTGATGGCACATTATGCGGATTATCAATCCGTGTTCTCCCGTAAGAAGGCAGAGTTCCTGTGCGGGGAGATTGCTGCTACTCGGGAATTGACCAGCTCAGCTCTTCCACACTGTGGACAGACTGTGCAATCCAGCCTGTCTGCAGTCTCTGATAGCTTTATCACAAGGGAAGTGTGATGAGTTTGCTCACTTCTTTGCAGATAAGATTGCCGTCATCAGGTCAGAGATCTGCTCAGCCCACTCCATGGGGTTGTGGCAGTGACCGGTGGGAGTTCGCAGAGCCTCAGTCTAGCTGGTCGGCTTTTGCCCAAGTGGCAGTCTCAGATATCATGAGGATCGTCCAGAGTTTGCGGCTGACATACTGTAATTTGGACCCGGGCCCAGCCTGCCTCCTTGTGGGGTGTGTGGAGGTCATTGGCCCGGTCCTGGCGGAGATTGTCCAGTGCTCGTTGGAGACCAGGGAGTTACCAGACTCCCTGAAGGAGGCAGTGGTGGCACGCCTCCTGAAGAAATCTTCTCTTGACCCAGGCTGTCCTGCCAATTACAGGCCTCTCTCTAACCTTCCCTTTGTGGGTAAGGTTATTGAGAAGGCTGTTGCGCTGCAGCTGAGTGATCATCTTGCCATCCATGACAGCTATGACTCTTTCAAGTCGGGATTTAGGAAAAGGCACAGTACTGAGACTGCCCTTGTTCAAGTGCTCAATGACCTCCTTATAGCGTGAGATTGGAGGAGCCGTACCATCTTGGTCCTCCTTGATCTCTCTGCGGTATTTGACACCGTGGATCATGGAGTGTTGCTAGAGCGACTGTGGCTGATCTGTGGACTGTCAGGTATGGTCCTCAGACGGTTCCCAGTGTTTCCTTATGGGCAAGTCTCAGAGAGTTGCATCTGGGATTTATTCCTCTGATGCATTCACCCTGCCATGTGGAGTCCCACGGGGCTCTGTGCTATCACCCATGTTATGTGGTGTACATGCTGCCTTTGGGGGACATTGTAAGGTGGTACGGACTGAGTTTTCACTGCTGTGCAGATGACACTCAGCTGTACATGTCCTTTGCACCTGAACAAGATGTAGCAGTCTCGGTATTTAACAACTTCTTGTCCGAGATTCATGACTGGATGTGTGCCTGTTGGCTGAAGCTGAATACCGACAAGACTGAAGTTCTGGTAGTGGACCCGGGTCGTCGAGCTCGGGAACTCGGCTGTACAGGCCGCCAGCCTAGTGTTTGGTGGCTGTCAGCTGAGGGCTTCTGAACAGGTGCAGAATCTGGGCATTATTCTTGACAAGTGGTGGACCCTGAAGTCTCAGGTGTCATCCATAGTCAAGCTCTTTATGATCTGAGGAATATCGCCCGGATTAAGCATTTTGTTCTACCCAGTGATTTATCGACATTGGCCCATGCCTTTGTGACCTTTCGGATGGATTACTGTAATGCAGCTGCCTTGTACCTAGGGCTTCCAGGTGGTGTTTTCCACCGTCTGCAGCTGGTGCAGAATGCGGCAGCTAGGTTACTGACTGGGCATTCTCAATCTAGCCATATTACACCCATGCTTTCAGTGGTGGATCACCTTTAAGGTCGGACTTCTGACCTATAAAGCCCTACACGGACTCGGACTGAGCTACCTGCAAGAGCTTCTTCACCCTTAGTGCCCCCTCCGCCTGCTCCGCTGATGAGGGATTGCTAGAGATTGCTAGGGTCCAGCTGCAGACATCTGGGGCATGAGTATTTGCTTTCGCTACTTCTCTACCTCGTCAGGTTCATGGGTGCCAGACTGTGGAGAGCTTTAAATCTGCTTTTAAGACACATTTATTCAGGTGGCATTCTCCATAATCTGATTGATCTGTTGCTGTGCTGAATTTTAAACAGTTTGGTTTTATCTTTTATATATTTATTTTTAAAGCACTTTGGTTGTGGAATTGTACTATATAAATAAAGGTTATTATTATTATTCTATCCAGTGGTGGGTGGTCCCAGCACATCTGCAGGAAGAGATCTCATTTGTCTGCCCAGAGCTGATGGTCATCCTGACGACTGATGCTTCTCTCTCGGGCTGGAGTGCCCACTTGGGGGAACATGGAGTCCATGGGCTCTGGACCCTAGGGGAGTCCCAATGCCACATCAACCTGCTGGAGCTCTGAGCAGTTCAGCTGGTGCTTATTACTGCATTCGCTCCACACATTCGGGGTCAAGTGGTCCAAGTCCAGATAGACAACACCACGACCATGTACTACCTCAACAAGCTGGGCGGAACGCATTCCCTGCCTCTGTGCAAGGAAGCTGTCTGGGTCTGGACCCTCGTGTGCAGCCTGGAGGTGGATCTCCTGACCGTCCATGTGGTAAGATCCTCCAGTCAGCTGGCGGACGCCCTCAGCTGGGTGGGTGAGGCGTCTCATGAGTGGTCTCTCCACCCAGAGGTAGTTCACAGTCTGTTCTCCAAGTGGGGCACCCCTCAAGTGGATCTGTTTGCCTCCAGGGAGAACACAAAGCTGTGGCTGTTTTGTGCCCGCCCCCCTCAGCAGGGCTCACTGAAGGGGGATGCCTTCTCTAGACCCTGGACCCTAGGCCTCTTCTGTGCCTTCCCTCCACTTCCCTTGCTCCACAAGGTGCTTCTCAAGGCCAGGAGGGACAAGGCACAGGTGATCCTGGTGGCTCTGGACTGGCCACGCCCATTCTGGTACCCCAGTCTCCTCAGCCGCAGGCTCCTAAGGCATCTTCCCCTATGCCCAGACCTGCTTTCCATCAGTCAGGGGAAGGTACTCCAACCGGTCCTTCAATCCCTGCACCTGACAGCCTGGTTCCTGAGCAGCTAGAGATCCAGGCCTTGGGTCTCTCCAAAGATGTCGGAAGGAGTCGGCCAGGAAGTGCTACACTTTTAAATGGAAGAGATTCTCCATTTGGTGTTAGGGTAAGGGGTTGGACCCTTTGTCCTGTCCAGTGGCTAGTATCCTTGATTATCTTTGGTCCCTCTCTCAGTGGGGCCTTCAGTCAGTGACGCTTAAGGTGCACCTGGCAGCCATCTCTGCTAACCGGGCGCGGGCCGGTCAGCAGTCATTGGCACAGGAGAAGGTGGGCTGGTGCTTCTTCAAGGGCCTTGACCATGTTTCCCCTCTGGTGCATGAACCACTGCCACCGTGGGACTTGTTGCTGGTTTTGGTAAAGCTCATGGGCAAGCCATTCGAACCGATGCACAGTTGTGAGATGTCTCACCTGTTGTGGAAGACCACCTTCTTGGTTGCTGTCACAACAGCCAAAAGGATCAGTGAGCTCCAGGCGCTTTTGATGGAGTCTTCTTACCTGGTCTTCCACAGGGACAAGGTTGTCCTGCACTCTAACCCAAAGTTCCTCCCAAAGGTTGTGTCAGAGTTTTACGTTAAGCGGGTGATTAATCTCCCTGTGTACTTCACCAGTCACACCTCAGAGGCTTAGCGCAGGCTTCATACTGTGGACCTGAGGCGAGCGCTCGCTTATTAAAAAGAGCGCACGACTGGAGTTCAGGGAGAGGTTTTCCAGCTGTTTGTCACCTATGCTGAAGCTGCACCTGGCAGACCTGCAGCCAAGCGGGTGATTGGCATGTGGATCACATCTTGCATTGATCTCTGCTATAGGTTGTCAGGTAGGGAGCCTCCCGGAGGGCTAAGGGCTCATTCCACCCATCATACTGCTGCATCAGTGGCTGCTTCCAGGGATGTCCCTATCCGGGAAATCTGTAGGGCTGCTACCTGGAAGTCAGCACACACCTTCATTTCCAATTACCACATTGACTTAAAATCATGCCAGGATGCTGGTTTTGGGGCCTCAGTTCTCCAGTCCCTTTTTCTAAAGTAGGGTGTGTGTGCCTTGCCTCCCTTCTCCTGGAGAACTGTAAGGAGTCTGACAGTTAGTGTGGATAGAACATCATATCCACATCCCTAGAAAAACAGATTACTCACCTGTAACTGTAGATCTTCCACAGGGTGATCTCTTTCAGCAGGTAATACACTTGGGTCGTCGCCAGAGGCACTGTGGTGCATAACAGCTCTTCTAGCAGTCTTTTTCCAGGGGCCACCAACACATGACATCATCTTCCTGTTTTCTATATGAGTGGGTGGTCCCTGGTATCCTCAGTTCATTTTCCGGCTGTGTTCGGCTCACACACAGCATCTAGTGCAGAGAGCAGCAGTCATCGACGAGAATCTGAGCTTGAAGCAGAATTTTTCTGTTTCACTCACTACATCGACGAATGTCCTAAGAATCTACAAGCAAGTCAGCGTTATTTCACTCATGTCATTGCAGTAGGAAGATCTACTGTTTCGACAACCACACAATTTGTGTTAGGTGTTTTGGACCCACACACAGCACCAACTTCTGCACGCTTTGCCAGGAATTCAACCAGGCAACATGTCAACGACGGCAGCAGGAGATAGAATCCTACCTCATGGAGCAGAAATTGTCTCTACTGGAGAACCAGGGGGCCCATCCTAAGGACCCACCTTCCACTGCTTCACATAAGAAGCACAAAAGGGAGAAGGAGAAGCCCTCCTCAGCTCCCTCGGGCAGATGCCTGTCAACGGTCACCATCCCATGTGCTCCACCATCGACGATGCCCTCCAAAACTACTTCATCGACGGGGATTTTCACCCTCTCATCAACGGTGCCTTCAGGTGCTCTTACTGCAGTTTTTGGATGAACCCTTTGATGGGTCTGTCGACGTTCTGTCCACAGGGAATCGCTTCTCATTGATGGGGTTTCACTTCCCGTCAGTGAGGAATTCTTTCCCATCAATGACGTCCTCTTTTAAGCATTTGAATGCTTCTTCCCTTGCTGCCCCATTGATGGTGGGGCACATTTCTGTGGGGAAGCCTACTGCCTTTGCAATTCATAATGCCCCTCCTCCTTCACAGACATTCTCTCATAGGGGGCCAGGTGGACAGAGATCGGGACCCTGGGCTTTACCACCTGGGTGCTTAACCTGCTTATACCTCATGTCCTATTTCCTCCACTATTCCCCTTGTTTCTCAGAAACCTCCTCTCCCTACACTCCTCCTTCTGTGGACATAGCTTCAGTGGTTCAGCAGATTCTACAAGTCATTCGGCACTCTCAGCCTCCCCCTCCAGGAGAGCCGACCTATCATTCCCATTCTACCCCTCCACCAAAACGCTTTCAGGGTGACAGGGACCCTTCTCCAACCTGGCCACCCTTCTCATATGAGGAGGACTACCTATCAGATGAGGCAGAATTTCTAGATGATTTCACCAGAGATTTGAAAGATGTGGATTTACAGGACTTGGACTCCCGTCCCCAGTCTCCTCTTTCTACTATTTCCTCATTAAACAAGGACCTCTCACGCCAGGTGGCTGCATTCCCTCCAGATGACCCATCTTTTCACGAGATGATGATCCAAATCCAAAAGATCATGTGGTTTTCAACTACCGAACATGATAAACAAAGAAAGGACATGGCAGATTATCTAGAACTGCCAGAGGAGCCCATAATAGTGGTACCCTCTCTTATACAAACCTACCAAAACGCTATGCTAGTAGCCTGGAATCAGCCTTAGGCTGTCCCGGCCATTCCTAAGAAAGCAGATCACCTTCATCAGGCTCCTCTTGATCATCCTTTTTATTCTACTCCCCCTGAAGCAGATTTGGTAGTGATTACTGCAGCTCATGATCGTGCTAAACGACTGAAGCACAAGCTCCTTACCCCCGATAAGGACTCCCATAGGATTGAGTACCTAGGAAAAAAAGGGATTCCAAGGAGGTACCATGAATCTTAGGATTCTAAACTATATGGGCACGTGGTCAAGTACCAATGTACTCTCTGGTCTTCTGCTATAGAACTAGTCAATAAACTTCCTCCATCTCAGGAGAAGGATCAATTGTTGGCTACTATATCTACTGGCAATTCCATATCCCGACACCTATTTCGTTCAGGTTATGAGGCAGTCGATACTTCAGCCCACTTATCAGCTATGGGGATTACCCTCTGATGCCATGCTTGGCTTCGCATCTCGGGGTTCACTACAGATGTGCAACATAAAGTTGTTAATGCCCCCATTTAATTGGTCCAAGCTTTTTGGTCCAGGTACCCAAACACTTTTAGACAATCTCCAGTCTTCAGGATGAACCCTACATACAGTACATGGCATGTACCGTACCTCACTACCATCCGACCATCCCCAATCCTCTTTTCATACAAAGAGAGGTGGTAAATACAGAGGCTGATACAGTGGTGGATCCTGTGGTTGTTCCCAGCCCTCTTCCAGGACTGCCACTTCTGCTTCCAAGGGCCCCCGCTCTCACCCTCCAGGTAGGGCCAGCCAGCCTGCTACCCAGTGACCAACCAGAGCATTGCCCAGGCTTCTTCAACCAGGCCTCAGAAGTCGTGGGCGGTCATTTTGCCCTCCATTTAGAGGTCTGGCAGATGATCACTTAAGATAAGTGGGTGCTTCAGATCATTCAGAGGGGTCATACAGTGGAACTCGGCTCATTGCCTCCCCCTCATCCCCCCTGCTCTGTCCGTCACCCACTCAAACACTTTCCTATTCTCCAGGAGGAACTCCAGGCTCTTCTGCTCAAGAAGGCTGTCTACCCAGTCCCTCCATCAGAGCACCAACAGGGATTTTATTCCCACTTCTTCCTGGTGCCCAAACGAACTGGAGATCTCAGACCTATACTAGACCTCAGACAGTTGAATGTACACATTCAGTACAAAGGTTTCCGGATGGCCACCTTAACATCAATAATGCTGATGTTAAAACAAGGGGATTGGCTATGCGCATTAGACATGAAAGATGCCTACCTACATATCCCCATCCACCCAGCCCACCACCGGCTCCTTTGCTTTTACCTGCTAGGACAACATTGCTATTTCCGGGCACTCCCATTCGGTCTTTCATCTGCCTCTAGAGTGTTTACCAAGTGCCTAGCGGTAGTTGTGGCAGCCCTACAATGGGAAGGACACTTCGTCTTCCTATATCTGGATGACTGGCTCATGAAAGTGGAGTCCAGAACTTCTCTGCTTTCCTCCCTTCACGCAGCCCTTACTCTGTTTCACTCCCTAGGAATTTCAGTCAACTGGCCAAAATCCAACATGACCCCTACCCAGTAGCTACAGTATATAGGAGCGGTCCTAGATACCGCATCCGCCAGGGCTTACCTCCCTGCCGCCCGGCAAGACAAGCTTCTATCTTTGGCTTCCCAGATACAAACTCAAAAAGTTATAACAGCCAGACGACTTTTATGCCTTCTAGGGCACATGGCCACTGCCATCCCTATGGTAGCATTTTCCATCTACATGTGAGACCAGTCCAATGGACTGTTCAAAACCAATGGTGTCAAAGAACCGGTGACTTTGAAGACAAAGTCAGAGTCACTCCTGCTCTGCGGTCAGCCCTGTCTTGGTGGATTCAACGTACCAACCTCTCTTAAGGCATGCCATTCCAATCTCCCCCACCCTGGCCGACGTTGACCACGGATGCTTCCCTCGCAGGGTGGGGTGCACACCTGGGTCCCAGTGGGACACAAGGCAGGTGGTCCCAAACCTCCACTCTCCCTCATGTTAATCTCCTAGAAATGAGGGCGGTCCGCCTAACCTTTCAGGCCTTTCAGCCCCACCTTTGCCCAGGACCTCTGCTGATCCAGTCAGACAACACTTCAGTAGTATTTTACCTCAAGAAACAAGGAGGTATGAAGTCCTGCACTCTCAGCAGAGAGGTGGTGGTGGTTTGGCAGGAAGCAATACAGCAATACCAGTCGTTAACAGCTGTTCATCTACTGGGACACCACAATTCCCTGGCCGACGTTCTCAGTCGCCAGTCCTCCTTGCATGAATGGACACTTCATCACAAAGTTCTTCAGAGAATCTTTCACTTGTGGGGGACCCCACATCTGGACCTATTTGCTTCCCCCATCAATCAACGTTTCCCCAAATACTATTCCATTATCCTGAGCAAAAAGGAACAGTATACCGATGCCCTGTCCCACTATGGACAGGACTCTTCTTGTATGCTTCCCCCCGTCTCACTCCTACTACGGACTCTGCTGAAACTACAACTCGAACCTGCCACCATGATTCTCATAGCCCCTCTGTGGCCTCGGCAGGTGTGGTTTCCCCTACTTCAACAATTGTCAGTGGTAGAACCCATTCCATTACCAGTCAGGTCAGACCTGTTAACTCAGAATCAGAGATCCCTCCTTCATCCCAATCTGAGATCACTACACATTCACGTTTGGCTCCTGAGGATGCTTTCATAGCCCATCGCCAGGTCTCCTCACCTGTGCCCAATATTCTATTAGCCTCACATAATCCAGCAACCAGGGAGACTTATAATGCTAAATGGAAACGCTTTTCCATTTGGGCCGCTTCCCAGTTGTTGGACCCCTACTCATGTCCACGGACCACTGTCTTGGACTACCTGGCTTCTCTTGCCGAGACAGGGTTGAGCTATTCCTCTATTAAGGTCCATTTGGCCTCTATTTCAGCCTTCCATGAACCTTAAGATGGAAGAGTACTGTACCAACATCATCTTATCAAAATGTTCCTAAGAGGAATGTTACATATCAAACCTCTCATTAGACGACCCACTCCTCCGTGTGATCTGATTTTTCTTTTAGAGAAACTAACCCTTGAACCTTTTGAACTGGCGGCCACTTGTGACCTCTGCTTTCTCTCTTGGAAGACATTATTTCTAGTAGCTGTCACTTCTAATCAGCATATCTCTGAGCTTCATGCCCTCATGTGTAAAGAGCCTTACCTAATCTTTCACAGAGTGGCACTTCAGACAAATCCCTCTTTTTTACCTAAGGTGATCTCAGAACACACCTTAAATCAGTCCATAGAGATGCCAGTATATTACTCTGAACACTCCAATCGAGGAGAATATTTCCTACATACGGATGTCCATCGTATATTACAATATTATACTAATCATACCAAATCGATTAGAAAGACCTTTCAACTTTTTGTCACCTTCACCAGGGAATGTCTCCTGGTCACTAAATGGACCCTCTCCAACTGGCTAGCACACAGTATCACATTTTGTTATAATATATATATGACAAACCATTGCCTGGACCTGTCCAGGCCCATTCAACCAGAGCTATGGCCACCACAGCAGCCTGCTTCAGAGGGGCTTCTATTGCAGAGATCTGCAACACTGCCACATGGTCCACAATACATTCCTTAACGAAGCACTACAACTTAGACGTTGCTTCACGCCATAGAACGGCCTTTGGCTGAGCTGTCCTACAAGGCCTTCTGTCATAATTCCACCCCTTCTTGGGTTCACTGCTTGGAAATCATCCCAAGTGTAATACCTGCTGCAAGAGATCACCCCATGGAAGATAGTACAGTTACGTGAGAACTTACCGTAACAGTAGATCTTTGAGGGCTATCTCTTGCAGAAGGTACAATCCCTCCCTCTGTCCCTCTTCTTCTCTAGGAGAACAACTTCTGATCCAATTATTTAAGGGATGGGATACCTGTGGTATCTCGGATCTCCCTCGGTCCTCGCTTAGCGAGCTGAATCTGGCGGGGGAACCGAGGACACCAGGGACCGCCCACTCTTATATAGGAAACATGAAGATGATGTAATGTGTGGGTGGCCCCTGGAAAAAGACTGCTAGAAGAGCTGCCGTGCACCACAGCACCCTCTGGTGATGACCCAAGTGTATTACCTGCTGCAAGAGCTACCCCTCAAAGATCTACTGTTACGGTAAGTTCTTACGTAACTGTACTTTCTAGGAGTGGTACATGATGACCATCCACACAGACCCACCTGACCTCCCCAGCTTCGGTGCACACACTCTACTTCCAGCGGGCAAGATCTGGTGTTGTGGGGTGGAGCTGAGGGAGTCGTCTTCTGGATGGGTGGGAGGAGCCAGCTTGAAGACTTTCCTGCACATCTTAAAGGGAAAGGACACTGCCAGCTAGTGTGGATGAACATCATTTACCACTCCTAGAACTACTGTTACAGGTGAGTAACCTGTTTTTATTATCCACAAACAAGTACAACTGTGTGTTAGCAAGTTGATAACCCACTGTGATATTATAGATAAGAAATAATAATGGACCTAAATAAGAGTCTTCTGGGACACCTTTCTGAACTGTTTTGAATGCAGATTGATTCTTGTTTATTTTGGCACATTGTGTTCTGATTGATAGTCTTGGAATCATTCAAGAGACCTTTAACTAAATCCAGAGTTGAGAAGTCTTTGAATTAACAAAGAATAATCAGCTGTGTAAAAGAGATGCACAGTTGTTTGTGATCTACGGCTGTGATCGTTCCATGTGGGGCTGTGGGGCTGGAGAGTGAGTGGAATTCACTTAAAATATGATTAGTTTTAAATTTTTTTTTTATTTCTGTTTATCATACTTTCTATGAATTTTGTGCCACTACACACCAATTGGGAATTAGCCTATTGCTGTTTAAATCAGTAATGTCACATCTTTTGTGTACTGGGGAAATGAAAGCTCTTTCCAGCCTTTTAGAAGCACCTTGAGAAGAATCTGTGTTGAATATGTTGGCATGGGGTTAGCAATTTTATAACCAGCCATATTTAAAGTGTGACTCAAGGCTAGGTGGGCCATTTTGCATGACAGCGTGGCAATCGCCTGCATACTGTTATCAGTAAATCCATTATTTTTTGTTAGCTCCTATAAATCTTGAGAGTAAGCAAGAGTATGACCTTTTTTTCCCCAAGCTTTTTGGTCCCTGTCACGTCCTCCCTCCAAATGGCAACGGGGACACATAGGTATTTTTACAGATTTTCTCCCCAGACCCCAACCCCCCGAGGCGCCTGCACATGGCTGTGCGAGTGTGTGGAGGCACACTTCGCACCCCATAGTGCCACCTCAGTCCCTTCCACCTCCCAACACTTTGCCGCCCCCTCTCCGTCTACGTTACCCACTGGACTTCCACCCAGTGGGAGCAGAATTACATGGGGGCACCATCCCACCCTCACCACCCTCAGGAAAGGAAAGCTGCCCACCGGCATGCTCAGTCCTGCTCTGCCCTCCCCCTCCCCCATGCCGACACCCCGATGACCCAAGGTTGTTTCTGAACCTGGGTCGCCGGCATAGCGTGAGGTAAGGCGCCCAGTGCCTCAACCCTCTGTGTCACCGGACCGGCTAGAGAATGACCTTTTAGACATTGGTAGATGTGTCTTTCTCGGGTTCAAAACTATCAGATGTGGCCAGCCTGATGGCTCGGCCGCAGCACATTGCACGACTATGTAGACAGCAAAAGTCTGTGAGTGAACGTTGGTTGCACAAGCTGAGTGGCAGGCAAGGCTGTAGGCAACTGACGGGGACAGCGCGCCTCAGCCTTTGGGGGGGGTGGGGTACAGGCAGCAGGTTTCAGTGTGTAGAAACCCCTGTGGGCAGACCAGGGAGCTTACTTCTTCTGTAGGGGCTTGCTGAACTGCCAAGGCTGAAGGGCACAGCCCATCCCAGGGGAGGACCAAGGGAAGAAAAATCTCCAGCTGTCCTCAACTTGTCTGAATAGTATATTCCTGATCAACAAGGTATAGTGGTGAGTGACAGCAGGTAGTGGCAGAAAAATCTAGATTGAAGAAAAAAAAATCCGATCTAAATATGCCAGCCAGCATCCTGGGTGCAGAAGCAATAATGTCCTGTATATCTCTGGTCACAAGCTGATTGATTGGAGGCACCATTCGTGACCCTGGACATTGATTGTGTCTGCTCCTGCTGCCTAATTCTAACCCCTAATGATGATAAATATGATTGTTGTGCTTTGTTTGAAAGAAATGTGATGCCAGTACATAAAACTGCATACTGCTATAATTCGTATAATCTTACCATGCAGTTCCTTACGTATTGTACAACATGGGGTGTATATGGTGTGCTGGGATAAAGCAATACCTTATTGTTTTAACACTATTTCATGTTAGAAAATAGGCTTTTTATTACCTGGCATCTGATTGGATGGTACCCTTGCCTGGGGGGTACATTAACTTTCAATAGATGCCCAGGAAATAAAAAGTACCAGCCCCAGTGCCTTTTCACCCACTTATGTGCCCACCCTGCTCCCTCATTGGCCAAAAGCACCTCAGTGAATTTGAAATCCCCGCCATTTTTTTTCTCCCTTAGCAACAGGTAGAGCTCCTCACCCGACACTACACTCGTTTTGTAATCCATTTATAGATAAACACACATTCTTGCCACCTTTCTCCCACACTGCCAGTCTCTCACAAAAGCAAATCATAATATAAGCACTACTGCAGTTAAGAAACTTCCCTGCTTACCCCTGGCCACAGTACTTCCCTGCAACCTGCATCACAAAACAGTTACTTCACACAGTTTGGAAACACACCTCAGGGATTCGGTCAGCACCCATACCACTTCTTATTTGCTTAAAACACACACACACACACACACATATCAAATGGGAGAGAACTAGCCATCGCATAATCAGTGTTCTTCTTTTTTGAAAGTCAGCAGTTGGTCGGTAAACAGTCCGCCACTGCTATGCCCTTATCAGCCCTGCTGTAACACTGAAGCGTTCACTACACCCTGCTTTCCCTCCTGAGTAAATACCTCCAAAACACAAGTATTGGTTCCAGTGCTGCAGCTCTTCACAGACTCCGTGCTGGCGATGTAAAATAAAGCCCGCCAGAAGGATTTTCTTCAAAGCAGCCTCTCGCGCTCTCCCGGTGTCCTCGCAGTTACCACTGTCATTGCTTCAGTGATCGACCCATCAACATTCTTTTCCTTGAATCCCCAGCTTCAACCTCTTCTCAAAACCACTCTCAAGGTCTACTCTCAAAACAAATCCACAATAACGAGAAGGGAGGAAGTGATCTTCTAGGTGCCACCAACACCGTGCCGGGTTGGGGGGTGTTGCACTTCACACAGTGGCAGCATGGACAGGGAAAGAAAGGAAACAAACACAGAAACCCCCAAATTAAAACTTTATCGGAAAAAAAAAAACAAAAATAATCTGTTACAGTTAAGTGAGTGAAAGTGTGGGGGGGGCAGGTAACCATGACAACCAGCTCAAAAACTTTAAACCATGAAGGCTTCATTAGGACAAACATACAGTAGGTTAAAAAAAATAGCAATCAAATGCAGGCGGAGGAACTATTTTATTACAAAATGACTCAAGCAACTAACTGTTTTATCATTTAAACATAAAAATATTTTTTACAAACATATAAAATACAGTTGCCCATTTTCTAAGTGCAATAATACCCTCCAGAGTGGGCAGTACTGGGCAATACTGGACCTTCTAGGGGCTATAAGGTGCTCCTTCTGTGGTGTTGGGCCTCATTACGCCCCTGGGCAGTCCGGTATTGCCCAATACTGCCCACCCCATCGGGTATTATTGCTTACTTATTTTATATATATAATGCATCAGGGATGCCCATGGTAGCCCAGTCTAATTTGCAAGGGATCACGGGTACACAGAAAACATGGGCCTTGGAATGATGAAATTTCTTGTTGCCGGGCAGAAACTGTTAGGGGCTTAGTCAGGGACTGGAGTTTAATTAAACAATTTAAAAGAAAACAAAAGGGCTAATTAAGCATAACTGGGAGGCCAGGTATCCCAAATTGCTTGTGAAAGATCCAGGCCTCTAGAGGGGCTATGATGTCTGGGGACCTTTTGTTCGGAGAGATCTGCCCTGAGTTAATTACTGCTGAATGGACTAGCATTTGAGTAAATTGCTATGCTCAGTTTAGCTTGATTGTAGCCATTTGGGGGAAGGGGGGCTGGATCTTCTAAAATTTAGGCTGAAACCGGTTTGCCTCTGAGCCCTTTGTTTTGTAATAAAGTATTAAAACCTGATTGGTTGTGTAGCCATGGAGACGGGATGCTAGCCAACCACAGGGCAAGTTATTATCACTGGACCTGCCCTTTGAGAAACCCCATAAAACAGGGATGCAAAACTTTATCAGAGCCTTTTAACCTTTTTTACCTTCTGCTTCTGTCTGCTGCCTTCGTCCCTGTTGTCAATTCAAGTTACATGTGAAGGAACTGTTTGCACTTGGGACACTGTCCTGCTGAGAGAAAGCACAGACATTTTCTTTTTCAAGAAACTCTCCTGGACCACAAGAGCCAAGATTCAGCTGCTTTTCTAAGGACACTTTGCACTTCAAATTCAGCAACCAAGGACTTGAGATAGAACTTTAACCTCAGAATTTGAAAGTGTAGGTTTTTATTGTACATTTCAATTTTATTTTCCATATCCTGTAACCAATATCTAAAATTATCTGTCTTTTAAGTTATTTACTGTATTTCATAATTAATTAGTAAAGCCTTTGGCTTACTTTAAGATAATTCTGCCAGTGTCTTTTGTGTGTGTTGGTTTGGGAGTGTTTGTTCAAACTGTGCTACGCCTGTGTGTGTCTGCTTAAGGGCCAAACACTACCGAAGTAAAGTACCACTAGGGACTCTGTGGACAAAAGGAGGGTAGGAAATACGAAAGGTCTCAGGAGGGAGTCTGTGGGGGATTGAACCAGTCTCTGTGTTTCTGGGAAAAATCACATATAGGGTGTATAGGGCATTCCCCGTGGGCCTATACACATCTGTGGCTTTCAGGTTCATTGTGCAGTGGCCGAGAGGGTTCTCTCCCAGGAACACAGACTCAAGACTGTATTTGCACCTCCTCGCATGGAGAGAAGGGAGCCTTGGGATCTTCTGGCATACTTTCAGTTCTGAAACAGTGAGCACGCTAAAAGGACAGAGTTGGGGTATCCCCGATATTGATCACAAGGGGATTCACTGTAGCCCAGGGAATTCCCCCTCCCCCCAGAGCTGGCTTGTGACATATGGGTTGGGGGCTTTTAATACGGCAATGTATACAGTTGGATGGGGGTGACAGAGATGGTTCTGGTGTGCAAATCTCATTTTCCTTACATCTCCTGGTCAGCATCCAGAAATATTTATGATTTTACCTGTTTTTTTATGTTGTAGTTATAGCCAACAAAGCTATGTTGGTGATGTGGAGATTGTAGTAAAGTAGGAAATCTGTTTTTTGACATTACAAACCTGATTTCTCAAAATTATTCCCAGGATCATTTTAAAGCCCAGTGCCACAACTTTAACACAGCACTGCTAACCCCAGTGCACTCTATGCAGGCCTTCACAAGGAGTCAGTCCAGCATCTGCCACTAGTATGTAATTGTGCTGTTCAGGCCATGTTACAGCTGTGACATTGTGATCATGTGACTCCAGTTCCGCAGGATCTGACCTAATAGTTAAATGAGTTTGATAACTGACTACTGAGACTACAGTGCAAAGCCCATCATACAGTAGGCTGTGACTACCTTACTTCTCGGACTCTGTGACACTACACACCTTTGATCCTTTCCCTCAGATCTGCTGGACAAGGACAAGCTACTAGTAGATTTGCTATCCTAATTTGAAACAGCTGGGGAGCAGTTGTTTCCTGTAGATGGCATTATAATATGGAACCTCTTATCTGTACTGTATATGTCAGGCTTCCTTACTGTTGATTTATCCATCCATCCATTCATTTTACTTCCAGTACTGAAAATTTACACTGTGCTGGAAAACACTAATAAGGTTTATTCTAGTTTAGGCATGCGCTTTGTGCTTCTACGGTACCATTAAGCAAGGGTTCTCGTGCCAGCTCACTGTCATTAGCCAAGACACTGTAGATGTGACAACTAGTGCATTCTAAGCCGATCTGTCAAGCAAACAGCCTCCCTTGTTAACATTCTCTAAATCTTGCATTAATAACACAAAGTAAGTCCCTGAGCACACACCAGAGATTTTCTCTGCCTCACTACTATGATGGATGAGATCTCCTGAAGCCTTGGAAATAAAGTAACCAGGTCAACTGAAAATGTATCCCCCAAACCACCTCTACCATTCTAACAATGGGAAAATGTTCTTCTTTATTGAGGTCTCCCCTGTGTTCATAAACGGCTCAGTAAGGTTATGCATATTTACTTAAAGGTAAACGTCCATGTCAGCAACCCCCGAGTACCCTTTTTTAACCACTGTATACAAAATTCCAGTACCTACTTCTGCAGAAACTTCCTTTTATCTGGTTGGTCCTGCCATCACTCCCACCAGCATTTTAAATGGAGCGCCTCTAGTGGTGCATCCCCTAATTGGCCGCGGCTGACATCAGAGCCAGATTGCAGCCACGGGAGCGTGTATAGTGTTAGCCTATGGATAGAGCTATTAACAGCTCTGGTTTGCCACTTAGAGGTCTTGATGCTATACCCGAAACCAAGTATGGACTGGATGATCGACTGCCAATCTATACATGGTCTTGGTAAGCACCGAAACTTCTTTAGTGACAAACCACAGTTGATAGCTCTGTCCATAGCCTAATACTATACACGCTTCCACGGCTGCTCCCTGGCTCTGATATGAGCTGTGGGCGATTGTGGGATGTGCTGCGAGAGGCGTTTCATTTAAAATGGCGGCGGAAGTGACGGCAGAATCAACCAGATAAAAGAACATTTTCTTCAGAAACAGGTACCAGAATTTTGTATACAGTGCAAAAGTGCTAATGGGGGGCTTATTGACATGGTCGTTTCCTTTAATGAACAGCTCACATGATCAGGGTAGTCGAACCTGAGTGCTGTCTCGGATTTAAATAAGTAATTTAAAACATTTTCATAGAATAATTAATTATAAAAGCCTTGAAAGGGCTACAGCATGGTCAGTGTAAAATATAGTAGAATGGGGAGGTGGTGCTGTTTATGGTCACTTTGACCAGCTTAGCAGGTCACCTTTCGTTTTTTCGGCTATTATATTAAACATGATACTACCCCCAAAACTAAAACAGCACCTGCTAAGTTCAGTAAACTGACATAATAAGCATGTCCCCCCATAAAGCAACATAGGGCCAAAGGTCGCTACGCTGAATTGTTGAACAGTAACCGCCACAATGCCACAAGTCAGCAAGACAAGGCCTGAGGCCAGTGTAAAAAATCTGGCCTGATGTCTGATTGGAATACTTATAGGCACCTGAGAAATGCCTGTAAAACTAGTCTCAAAGGCAGCAAGAGAATTTATCTAAAATCCCTCCAGACCAAGAATCTGTCTAACCCCAAACATTTCTGGACCAAATAAATTGTCTTTTAAAAGGGCAGTCCAGCATATCACTCCACGAGATCATATTCAATGGACAAGCCCTATCCAACCCTAAATCTCGTGTACTGAATTCAGTAAGTTCTTCACAGACTTGGACTGGTTCAAAACCCACTGGGGCTAAACTAATAGTTCCCAGCTTCTTCTCAACCTCCAATACCTGGTCCTCAACCCCAGTTCCATTTCAGACTGGTGACCAGAAAGGGAAGTGCTCAAGCAGCTGAGTCGCACAAAAAGTGATGGCTCGCTCGCCTAGCTGTGGTACTTCAGAACCCAGATTTCTAAAAATTGCAGCCCCCATTATCACCACTTCCCTTAAGGATCTTCTTAACAAATCTCTTCTTTTGTGGATGGCCCCGAAAAATAGAATGTAGCAATAGTGGTTCCAGTTCGTAAAGGAGGGCTGAAAGAACAGACAGAGAACTACAGGCTGATCTCCCTTCTTGTAATCCCTGCAAAGGGGCAGGGGAAGCTGTTCTGTGACCAGATAGAGGCATATCTGGAGTATAACAACTCCTCACAAGCATGTTTTTTTTTTTTCCCACAAAAATCATGCTACAACACTGCATTGGTGCATGTAACCTCTGACATACTAAATGCTTTGAGGAAAGGTTTGGTGATGGGTGTAGGCCTTGTCGACCTTACCAAGGCATTTGATTTAGTCAGTCATGACCTCCTTCTGGCTAAACCAAGAAAATCTTGGGTTGGATGACCTTTCCTGTTTTTGGTTTTGTAACTACCTGACCAGTAGAAAACAAAGTGTTAAGTGGCAAGTTGGTTTATAAGATTTTTGGGTAATAACGGAGGGAGCTATGCAAGCTTCTGGCCTGGGTACCGTTCTGTTTTCCCTATTTATTAGTGACATACCCAGTAACTATGGAGGAGCCATGTAACAATGTTATGCTGATGATGCCATCCTATATAGGTCCTCTGATGATACTGAATGGATTAACAGCAACTTGGAGATAGACGTCCAACAACTCAAAACCTGGTTCTTATCTAACAAACTTGTCCTTAATGTGAAAAGGACCAGAGCTATGCTCTTTGGATACTGGAGGCTTGGCACAGACAGACAATACCTGTTAAGGCTGTCCACCACTGGGGGCACTCACCTTGACGTGGTGAAGACATTGAAATGTCTTTGTGTCTAGGTAGACTAAGAAATGACATTTGCCCCTCATGTGTATGTTGTACTCAGATCGCAAGATCAGAAATTGGGCCTCCGCTACACTCTTCTATGATGTCCCTGTCCTTCAGACCATGTGGGACTCAGACCTGAGCAGGTTCAAAACCCTGTTTATGAAATCTGTTGCATTGTTGCTGGCGCTCCCCCCCAGGGATCACCCTGTGGAGTGCTCGCAGCCCTTGGCTGGTTGTCATTGAAGCAAGGTTGCAGCACACTCTTTACTGCCTTACTTTCAAAATTGCCAGGCTCTCTACACCCCCTGGCCTTGTGGAAATACTAAAGTTTAAGCAGCATGTGAGGCCCCTGCACTCCACTGCTAGCCCTTTACTGGAAATCCCTAGGATACAGTCCAAATCTGGAAGGCATTCCTTTTCATTTGTGGCTCCTTCCCTATGGAATTCACTACCCTACGTGACTCAAAACTGCCCTACCCTGGCACTGTTTACTTGGGATGAACCAATGCAGGTGTAATGGGAGACCTGTCATCTACTTCACTATGCAGTAATCCAGACGCTGACTCTGGTGATACAACTTTCTCCTGCACTACTTGATTGTGATGTTACCTTGTGGATCCTGTGCTTTCTGTTACTTTGTACTGAATGTTTATACCGTTTGTACTCCGATTGTGATAAACTAATGTTTGCTGTATGTAGACTTCCTTTTATTTACTCATTATTTCTCCTGCATATTGTATTATAATCTTGTCTTGCTCTGCGATCATTGTAGAGAGTCTTGCTCAATTCTGTATGTAACTAATTACAGGTTGCCCTGAAAGAGGGACTTGCATGTCTCAGTGGGCCTACCCAATCATCAGTATTCAAATAAATAAATAAATAAAACAGCCCACTCACGCCGACTCTGCTACAGTTTACACTGAACATGCTGTTGCCCTGCCCCCTGACTTAGCATCATCAAAATACTTCTTTTGGAGTAACACTACAGCTTTGGACTAGAATGTTTACTGAATACAACTGGGCCATACAAAGACGTTTATTTAATTACTCTATGAATGCTTTTAGACAAATTATTTAGACCCTGAGACAGATAGCAGTTTAGTGTGACTTGCCTGTCACAGGTTAATAAAATGCATCGGCCACACTTGAGTATTGCCTAGTGGTTTACTGTTGCGTAAGGCCACAGGTTTTTTCTTGCATTAGTGTGTGTGTGTGTGTCTGTGTCTGTGTGTCCACTCCCAGGAGGTGAAGTTTTCGTAAAATTGAGGGATTTTTACATAAACCCGTCAAAAGCATTCACTAGTAATTTACTTACTATAGTGAACTTAGCACACGTTCAGCACTGTATGTCGCACTACCGTAGCATTGTTGATACAATACCTTGCATTACCCTTGGGAAATGTTAAAAGAGGATGGAGAGACAGACATTCAGAACAGTTGCATGAACAGTTTGGTTGTTAATTCAAGTTTTAAAATACTGTTTTTTTTTTTGTGGTCAGGAAATGTGTGCACTCTGTGAGAGTGAAGGGATTGTTTTTAAATTACTAGCAAGAGTGCTGCGTGGTATGAAGTAAAAGATATATAGCTAGCTATAGCGCCACTCGGTGCCAAAATTACTTTATATGAGTCAGGAGGAGGGTTGTTTTGTGTATAAAGGTTTTAAACTGTGTTTGTTAGGTTATTCAGATAAGAGTATTTTATTATTTTTGAGTTCTTATTATTTAATGTCTGTATGGTAGTTTGAAAGTTTGTTTAAATTTTAGAAATGTGTAGGGGGTCCGTAGGGCGACCTGTGGGGGCTAGAATCAGCTATGGAAACTCATTGCTGCATGCTCTGCGGCCTTACCCCCGTATCTGATATTACTATCAGGCGTTGCAGGAGGTGGGAATTGAAAGGACTGCTCTGCTTGTGGGCTATGGGGTGACCAGGAGCAGGTTGATGGAAGGATGAGGTACTTGGGTCCAGGAGATGCCCTGGATTTTTAGGGTATCTAGGCAAAGCCAGGCGTGGTTGGTGCCCATTTCCAGGAGACCACCAGACCGGTGGTCAGGTAGCCAGAGGGCTACCACCCTCTACATCTCTGGCGGCAGTGCTATGCAATGCCAGGTCAATCAGGAACAAATCGGCAATTTGCTGCCTTGATTTCTTGGTTGACCTGGCTTGCATTATGGAGACCTGGGTGGGAGATGATGCGGCCCTGTTTTTGAGGCTGCAATCCCCCCAGGATATACCGTTGTGCACTGCCCCAGAGAAAATCGCAGGGGTGGCGGTGTAGCCATTTATTTTAGATCTAGCCTGACCTTCACTGTGCATCCAGTGGGAACTCCGGGTTCTTTTGAGTGTGTGGCTGTTTGTGGTGGACTCGGCATTGGCTGCAGGATTCTCCTCATCTATCGCCCTCCTGGCCCGATGGGGGGTTTCCTGCAGGAATTTGCCGAGTTTGTTGCCGGCGAGACGTTGGATTCCCCAGATGTGTTTTTCTGGGGGACTTCAACATCTGGGCCGAGGATAAAACTCAAAGGTGCACCGGCGAATTTCTGCAAAGTATGTCCCTATTAGGGCTGATGCAGTTTGTTGGTGCACCCACTAATCGAGACGGCCACACACTGGATCTGGTTTTCTCACTTGGAATTGAGATTGTTGATCTTGTGATTGATCAGGTTTTCTGGTCTGATCATTGCACGGTGAAGTTCATGCTTGGGGCTCCCACCATAAGTTCTTCCCCTGCTGAGATGATTCGCTGCCACCCTTTATGTGATCTTACCCCTGAGGGTTGTATGGCGGCAGTTGACTTATCTATGATGGGTGGTGTATGCGTCGGGGCTGTTGATGTCGGAGTGGACACCTATAACAAGGTGTTATCCGACACCATAAACTCCCTCGCACCTATCCGTGTACGACCCAAAACTTCGTACCTGAGGTCTCCGTGGTATGACGGAGATCTCAGGGAAATGAAGAAGATGGGTCAGAGATTAGAGCGCTGCTGGAGGAAGGGACTTCCTCCAGCAGTGCTCTAATCTCCGATGGAGATGGACAAACTGGTCCTGCGTACGCATTATTGCGCATATCAGGAGGCAATCAACCGAAAGAAGACAGCATTTTTGTCTCGGGAGATTGCTGCTGGGAGAAACTGACCAGCCTCACTTTTCCGGACTGTTGACAGACTTCTCCATCCTGTTTGTCTCCAGCCCCGAAGAATTTCCTCAAATGAGGATTGTGAGGATTTTGCTCGGTTTTTCTCAGACAGAGTGTCTTTGATCCGGCGGGAGGTTTCTTCAGCCAGCAATACCATTGCTGACAGTGGTCGCCAGCTGTGTGCTAAGTGCGCTCTGCCTAGTTGGGGAGAGTTTAGGCCAGTGGAGGTCCGTGAGGTTATTGAGGTGGCAGTCAACCTGAAGCATACGTTTTGTGAGCTGGACCCAGTGCCAACACGTTTCTTAATGAGATGCATTGACTCTGTTGGCCCGGTGTTTGCCCTGATTGTCCAGTGTTCCTTGAGTCAGGGTGTCTTTCCGGATGCCTTGAAGGAGGCTCTGGTGAGACCCCTTTTAAAGAAATCTTCTTTGGACCCGGAGGTCAAGGCAAATTACCGTCCTATCTCCAATCTCCCATTCTTGGGGAAGATTGTTGAGAAGGTGGTATCGCTTCAGTTGGAGGAACACCTCATGACTCACAAGTTATATAATCCTTTCCAATCGGCTTTTCAGGCCAGACATAGCACCGAAACTGCGTTAGTTCGGGTGCAAAATGACCTCCTCAGGGCTAGAGACCGAGGGGACAAGTCAATTCTTGTTCTCCTCGATCTCTCATCAGCATTTGATACTGTGGACCATTGTGTGTTGCTTCTTTGCCTGAGAGAGTTGTGTGGACTCACCGGTAATGTTATCAAGTGGTTTGAGTCCTTTCTCACCAATAGGAGACAGCGGGTTGTAATGGAAATTTCTCATCACATCCAGCCTTTTAATATGGAGTTCCTCAGGGTTCGATACTGGCCCCAATGTTGTTTGCAGTATACCTGCTGCCCCTAGTGGGGATCATTAGGAAGTATGGTTTGAGCTTTCATTGCTATGCTGATGATACTCAGCTATACTTGTCCTTTGCCCCAGGAACATCAAGCATAGTGGATGTGTTAAATATCTGTCTGGCTGAGATTAGCGACTGGATGGCCGCCAGCTGGCTACGACTGAACCCCAACAAGACTGAGGTACTGGTAGTGGAGTCGAATAGAGTCGGTGATGGGATGGCCTCTGACTCGGCAACTGGACTTGTGCTAGGAGCTGCGTCATTGATGGCCTCCCCTTGGGTGCGAAATCTTGGTGTGATTCTTGACAGGAATTTGTCCATGGAGATTCAGATTTCCTCTGTGGTACGTTCCTGTTTTTTCCATCTCAGAAACATTGCCAGGATTAAGCCCCTTGTTCCGTCTCTGGACCTCCCTACCTTGATACACGCCTTGGTCACTTCTAGGCTTGACTACTGTAATGCTCTCTATCGCGGGGTCTCTGGGGGCTCTCTCCGCAGACAGCAGCTAGTGCAAAACGCTGCTGCCCGACTTTTGTCTGGGCAAGGTAAATTTTGTCATATTACCCCTGTGTTGCGCGAATTGCACTGGCTGCCTGTCAGGTGGAGAGTGCTCTTCAAGATGAGTTTTCTCACCTATAAGGCCCTACACGGACAGGGCCCTGGCTATCTGTCAGATCTCCTGGTACCTTTTTCCTCTTCCTGAAATCTCCGCTCTTCAAGTGGTGGCCTCCTAAATGTTCCAAGAGCGAGGTTAAAATCTGCTGGCGACCGAGCCTTCAGTGTCGCCGCTCCCGCTTTTTGGAACTCTTTGCCAGCAGTAGTTAGGGAGGCCGCCACTTTAACTGCCTTCAAGGTTCGCCTAAAGACCTTCCTATTTATGCAGGCCTTTGGGATGTAATTTTGTTTATGCATGTTGTTTATTTATATGTTTTTAAATTGTTGTAAATTTTAAGATTATACGGTATGAAATGCTGTTAAGTTTTTGTACAGCGCCCAGAGCCTTCAGGATTGGGCGTCCTCTTAAATAAATGTGACTTGACTTGACTAGTTTTGCTTAGCTTGATTTGTGTTTGCATTTTAAATTACAATAATGTGACCCTTTTTTATTACACCATTACAGACCATCATTATGGAGAATGAAGAAGTACCCAAAATATTAACAGATTTCCTGAACATCCGTCATCTGCCTCCCTTACCAAAAGCAGAAAGTTACGGGTAAGTTTTTCTTTCAGTGCAAAAATAGTGCTTCAATTAAAGTAATTTTACCAACACGTGCATGCTTGTTAAATAGTTGTTGTGTTAGAAGTGAGACACCTGTGTCATTTCAAACTCTGGAGGGCACTGCAGTTTGTTTTAAATTATAAAATGGAGGAGCCTTATTGATCGAGACTCATCACCTCATTGCATTAAAACACTACTAGGACTGCACAGTCAGGTCTCCAGTGTCCTTTGTATGCACACCAAAATTGTTTTTCATATCAAATCCATTTGATAAAGCACAACAGTACACTTTATTAAAGCATTTGTGATACACTAACATGTGTGATGCACTGACATTTGGGATACATTTCCCATGGTTTTTGAGGACACTTTATCTTTGGCTTCATTCCTCCCAAACCTTTGGGGCATGCATCACAAATGCTTTAATGCACACCCTCTCATGTATTATTGCATATATGTATATACATATGTAAATATATATATATATATTTATATACACACACACACACAGAAAAATGCAGGCAACTACAGGCTGGAGAATACTGATCTGTCCGTCCATCCATTCATTCACACACAGAACTAGAATTTTGTTAGGTGTTGCAAGTTTGGCAACCTAAGTGCAGTCAAAACCCTTACTAATGCTGTTCTTTTTATTAGGTTCTCTTGCAAACCATACAGACATATTGGTATCATTCTGAACTATGATGGGATTTTTTGGGTGCACATCTCCGCCACCTGTCACAGCTCCAGTATATTGCGTCTCCTCCTTAATCCCACCTACTCTCCTCCTTTCTCCTTCTTTTCCCTTTGAAGTCCTTGCCCAGTCACAAGGCTGCAAAATGCAAAGTAGAGGGTCTTCTTGTGCAACTTCTTGTTCCTTATTGAAATCTTACTTCTGCTTTTCATTCCACATATGATGCTGTTTACTACTTTCATATGTGGTAATGTTTAGCACTTTGTTTCTCAGGGAATGGCAGAGATGTTGCAAAGCCATATCAGTGCTTTCAGCTTATAAAAGTGTTTTGATACGTAGTAAAAAGCAAGTAAAACAGATGTTCTAACACCAATCAATCCTACAATCATTGATCACTTTTGGTAAGAGCTGTGTTACTCTGGTTACCTGTGGTTTGAACACTAAAAATAACACATTGTGGTCATTACAGCATAAATAAACAAGGTTCAACCCATATATCAAAACAATCAAGATAATATGTTAGTTGTAAAACATGTTAATAAATTTGTATGAATCTGACTTCAAGGATGGACATGAGAAAGGAAAAGTGTGTCCCACTGGCCCAGTGGGTCATACTTTTCCGTTCTCATGTCCATCCTTGATTTAAAATATGCCTTGCAGGGGCTAAACTGCACTGAGAGAAGTGATCTGTTTGTATTAATGAATCTAACTTGTGAGATAGCCATAGGGGGTGCGGAGTGGGGAAGGGGAGGCATCCTCCCGGGCATCCTCCCTCCATTAGTCACAGCATCAGAATACAGAAGTCCTCGCCCAATCACGAGGCACACAAGTCATAATCTAAGTAAACAATAATAGTATGTGTAAACCTTTGCATTTCCCAAGCATTACAATTTCACTATTATAACTTGTGTTATTAATTTGTTTACTTCAACTGCTGCACTATCTATGCCCAATAACTACAGTACACAGCAGATTTAATCAAGCAAACATTTGGGGTTGGCCAATGCTTCTGTTTGCTTGCAAAGCCTGCAGTCATCTTGTTATGGGTCTGAATTATGAGACAGCTTTTGGAGGTGTGCCCCTGTGCCTGTCACAGCATCAGAATACCAAATCTCCTTCCTAATTCTGTTCACTTTCCCACTTGCTTCTCCTTTTGTCTTTGAAGGCCTTGTCCATTCACAAAGCTGAAAAATGCAAGCTGCGAGGTTTTCTTGTGTAACTCCTAATTCCTGCTTGAAACCTGTCTTGTGCTTTTGGTAGAAAGTATCCTTAGAATGGCAGAAAAAGGGGAGATATTGCTGATGTAGGATCTGAATATGCCAGATGTTAACTGGAGTGCAGTTGCAGCAGCCACTTCTAAGAGTGGGGTTATTCTAGATGCCCTACAGGAGGCATGCCTTAGACAACTAGTATTGGAGCCCACTCAAGAGGGAGCAATCTTAGACCTGGTACTTTCAAATGGAGATGAAGAGAGGATAACAGATGTAGAAGTGGGTAGCCATCTGGGAACTAGCGACCATCGAACAGTATGGTTCACGATAAATACAGTAGTAGAGTCAAGCCAAACAAAGGCAAAAGTACTGGACTTTAGGAGGGCTGGGGTAAACCGTATCTTCTGTTGTTAGCACTGTACGTATCCTGTACTATATTGTCTCAATTTGCTGTTAGCTTCCTACTCTAGCCCTATTAAGCTGTCATGTATCTTGATGTAAAACTAGGTTTTTGACTTGGCTGTTTGTTTACTCAACTTTTTTTACCCTGTTATGCTCGTCCTGCATCTAGACGTAAACCTCGTTCATGATTGTATGTAAACTCTCTGTAACCCAGTTTGTAACCCTCCCGGGTCTCACCTGAAAATAGGCACTTGGCTGCCTAGTGTGAATAACCCGGTTAACAAAAGCAAATAAATAAATAAATAAAAATGGGTGAGTGCCTAAGGAATGCACTAGCAAATGGGCAGGAAGAACAATGGGGAATAATCAGAACTGCAGTCACAGGGGCAACAAGCCTTTGTGTGAAGCAAATAAACAAAACAAAACAATGTAAGAAACCACTATGGTTCTCAAAGGAGGTGGCAGGGAAGGTTCGAGAGAAAAGAAAGCTTTCAGGAAGTACAAGGAATCACAGAAGGAGCAGGACAGAGAAATGTATCAGTTAAAGCAAAAGGAAGCTGAGAAGGCAGTCAGAACAGCAAAGGCCAAAACCAAGGAAAAGATAGCCAACTCAGTTAAGGGGGGGGGGTAAAACCTTTTATATGTACATCAGGGAGCAAAGGAAGACTAAGGGAGAGATAGTGAGGCTTAATAAAGGGAAAGGGGTGGGCAGAGGGTGACTGAAAAGGCAGAGAAACTAAATAAATATTTTTGCTCAGTATTCACAAATGAAGAGGGTGAGGTACCTAAACCAAACAATAGAAACACTCTGGATACGGGAGTTGATACCAGCCCATTCACAGAAGAAAGGGTTCTGAAAGAACTCTTAAAACTGAAGGTGGACAAAGCAATGGTGCCTGATGGGATTCATCCCAGAATTCTAAAAGAACTAAGGGTAGAACTAGTGATGGGGTGGTACCTGAGGACTGGAGGAGGGAAGATGTGATTCCACTTCACAAAAGTGGGAGCAGGGCAGAAGCAGCAAACTACAGACCTGTTAGTTTAACCTCAGTGATAAGGAAAATGATGGAATCACTTCTGAAGAAAAGAATTGTTGAGTACCTAGAGGCTAGAGGGGCACAGGGCTCAAGGTAGCATGGATTCACAGCAGGAAGGTCATGTCAGACGAATCTGATGGATTCCTTTGACTGGGTGACCAAAGTAGTACATCAGGGAGGGGCTGTGGACATGGACTACCCTGACTTTAGCAAGGCATTTGACACAGTCCCACACAAAAGATTAATATACAAGTTAGCCAGCCTGGGAGTGGGTCCCAAGATGGTAGCTTGGGTAAAGAATTGGCTGGAGAACAGGACACAGATGGTAATAGTAAATGGAGTCGACTCTGAAGAAAAGGGGGTTACTAGTGGGGTACCACAGGGTTCAGTACTAGGACTGGTCCTCTTCAATGTCTTTATAAGCGACATTGCAGAAGGACTGGAAGGAAAAGTATGTCTCTTTGCAGATGACACAAAGATCTACAACAGAGTTGATACACAAGGTGGGGTGGAAAGGATGAGAAGGGACTTGGCAAGGTTGGAGGGATGGTCAAATGTATGGCAGCTTAGATTCAGTGTTAAGAAGTGCAAGATAAGGCACCTGGGAAACAGAAACCCAGGGGAAGAGTACACAATGGGGGGGTAAGATACTAACAACAACAAAAATGGAAAGAGACCTGGGAGTAGTCATATAGATGACCTAAAGGTGGGCAAGCAATGTGAGAAGGCGGGAGGGAGAGCTGGGGGGATACTGGGATGTATGGGGAGAGGCATCACCAGCAGAAAACAGGAAGTTGTTATTCCCCTGTACAGACAGTTGGTGAGACCCCATCTGGAGTACTGCGTCCAGTTCTGGAGACCCCATCTCTGCAGGGACATAGACAGGATGGAGGCAGTTTGGAGGAGTGCAACTAAAATGGTGCAGGGTCTGCAAGAGAAGTCATGCAAGGAGATACTAAAAGAGCTTAATGTGTATACCCTCGAGGAAAGGGGGGGGGACATGATAGAAACGTTTAAGTACCTAAGTGGAATCAACAAAGTCCAAGAGGGTAGCATCTTTCAGAAAAAGAGATGTGCAAGAACAAGGGGACACAATTTGAAGATAGAGGTGAGACGGCTCAGGGGCAATGTGAGGAAGTATTTTTTCACAGAGAGGGTGGTGGACACATGGAACAGCCTTCCTGAGGAGGTTGTGGGGTCTAAAACTGTGGGAGAATTCATGAATGCATGGGACAGACATAAGGCAATTTTTGTGGGGGGTAAGAAGAAATAGGCCGTTCGTTAAATAGGATCTGCAGCTTATCCTCTAGGTAGGGAAAGGGCAGACTAGGTGGGTCAAGCGGTCCTTATCTGCCAACAAAGTCTATATTTTTATGGACTTGGCTACTAAATAATTCCATTCAAATGGTCCAAAGCTGGCTTTCAGTATTTGGAAGGAAATGCTGACATTGATAAAAGTTAATCAGGTTAAATGGGAGACAGGACAGTTTACATCAGCGAGCCCTATTTCCATGGTCATTTGGCAAAAAAGTGGAAGATTTACCAATGAATGTGCTGTCCTGGCTTTTACTTTCTGCTTGCTCCCAATTCAACCCCCATCTTCCTTCTGTATTACACTTAAAAGAAAAAAAAAGGCTCATACTGGACAATTTTCAGAGACATCTACCATTACTTTATAATCAGACTTTCTTGCCAGGAATGACAGAAAGGGGGTTTGGAGCAATGGGGAAGAAAAAGTTTATATTTATTTAGAACATCTTGCACATTAATATGATTTCGATCAAACAGATTTCTGCAAATACCTAAGCTAGGGCTTTTCTCAGTAGTAGGGAGAATACTGTATAATAGGTTATATTCACATTCCATTTATTTTCACTATAATAGCGAATGGCATAATTAAGCGAAAATAAACAGATATTATCTGACAGTGTACATATTGAGTGTACATGTTCAGACCACAGCCTTTTTACTTGTGAATGTGTAGATTCTTTCATTTTTTAAACAAGTGCAAGAGGCTCCACACAGTACCCAAAAGTACAGTAAATGAAAGCTTTCATGTTCTTCTCCCTCTTCATGACTTGCCATAGTCTGTCTGTAGTGTTCAGTCCTCTTCAGTCTTCTCCACACTGAAAGGGAATGAACACACTTCATTTTACTATGGCTGCCAACAACAGCAGTAACAAAGTACTGAAAAAGACTGCACACATTTAGTAAATGAAGGTTCTTTACTCACATTTGTCAGACACATCCGATGGGCCTCGCTAATGCTGGCTCCATTAAATCCTCACAGAATGTCATCCCGGCAGGTTAACGACTGAAAAGCTAAGATCAACCACTGAGTATGGTGTTTTTTCTGAGTCTGGAGTCGGAGGTCCACAGTTAGTTTTTCTGTTCCAGTACCACCAGTCAGTAGAGTATCAGCGACCAGACCAGCATACCACGTCGTGAACTGTGTTTAAATGTAGTCTTTAAACAGTTTATTAACTGACACATCAAGTGGCTGAAACGCATCGGTACATGATGCAGGGATGTAGATTGGAACAATGTTTTTTGCCTCCAAGTGCTTAATTACTGCATTAATGCTATGAGCCCGATACAAGTCCAGGATGAGCAATGCCTTTTGCTCATCAGGCAGACCGAGTGTTACTTTTTGGGCATCAAAGTATGGCACAATGACATTATCCATGAACTGGGTCGAGGTTTCTACATTCATCCAATGATTGTCAGTGTTAGTAATATGCCAATCATCTGGGAACTTCTGTATCGGATGACAAATGGGCCCTCAGCCTTTGTATATTAACTGAGGTGGAAGCATCCCCCCAGCAAGTGTGCAGGCAAGTACAACTGTAATTTGGCATTTATTGCCCAGTCCTGCAGTGGAGACCTGCTTGGACCCTGTGACCTCCATAGTCCACTCTGGAACAGGGGCCATGTTTAACCCTGTCTCATCCATGTTTACTAGCAGTTCTGGTGGAATGGGTTCCTGGGCACAGGCTTTGGCTTATGATCGAGAAAAGATTTTTTCAAAACCTCAAAATCATTGGGAGTCTTATGGGCTACTTTAGTGCCCTTCCATTTGCTGTAGCCCATGCGACTTAGAAAACCCCAAGCCTATTTGCTGGTCAGGTTAAGATGGCCACCGTTCTCTGCCAGTGGTTGTGGTGCATTTGCTTTAACGATTTCCAGGGCCACTGCCAGAATAACACCGGCACTGACTACCACACCTTCGGCCCTGAGTGACCAGACTGTCCAGCGAAGTTGCTCCTCAAGATGTTCGTCAAAGGGGGTAGGACAATCCCTTGGCTTATTTAGGCAAAAGTGGGGCCATTGTTTTCAGGTCAGGAGTTTTAAGAGATTTTCTGAGGTAGTTGGCCTTAAACTTACAGACAGTACTTTCGTTAGCTGTCTGTCCATTTGTTGCTTAGTGGTATCTGACTGCAGCTATAACGCCGTGTTCCACAGTGTACCTCCCCAATATAAAACATAACTCCTTAAGCTTAATGCATGATTGGTTTATTAGGCAAAATCTAGCTTTGAACCCAGTAAAACAAAATGTATGGTTTTTACAAATCCTAGGTCGAATGTAAATTTTGATCTGACGTTGAGTGATAATTATGGTAATAAGATTGAGAGGGATTCTGAAATAAGATATTTGGGTTTGATTGCAGATTGTCAGTTATCTTTTGAGTTACACATTACAAAATTGATTAGTAAAATACATCAAAGATTAGGAATGTTGTATTGATTAAATAGACATTTGACTTATGAAGCTAGGGCAGTATTGAGTATTGGCACATAGTTTATTATTTTCAGTCATTGACTATGGATTAATTATATATTTTTTCTCTACGGATAGAATTCTTACAAAGCTTAAAACAACTTATCATAATATCATTCGATTTGTCACTAGACTGAATAAAAGGACACGTCATTGTTATTTATATAGTTATCTTGGGTGTGTGTCTATTTTTTGACAGATTGAGAATGCGTGCATTAGTATTTTTGCATAAATTGCACTTGGGTTATCTGCCAGGGACAATTTGAGTTGTTTCCTAGATTGATTAATTCTGTTTTGACAAGGTCACAGGTTGGTTTTAAATTTCAGATTCCATTTTTCCAAAAAACAATAGCACAGAACTTGCTTCAATCTTATGCTGTAAAATTATGCAATGATTTGCCTCAAAATATTACTATGTCGCTAACCATTTCATCATTTGAGTGTACTTCAAAAGCTAATGTTTTCTGAAGCTAAGTGTTGATGTTTTAATTGATTTATGCTCATTGTATAATTTTTTGTAGTATTGTATGTATGGTGTTGTCTCTTTTGTAAACTTGTTGTGACTGGTAACCAGTGAAAATGGGCATTTTATGCGCATTGGTAATCCAGTATAAAAAAAATAAACAAACAAACTCAGGCGTGTAATTAACATATGTAGCCAGGCACCACTTTTTAGATGGCGGTAGGGTAGCACTTGCCAGTTTCTTAGCTACCAGCTCGGTTACATGAATATCCACACTGGAGCTCTCGCTTAGGTCAGCACTTGAGATGTTAGTGGGCTCCAGTGGGTACTTGTGCTTAACCTGAGAAGATCGGATCCACTTCAGGACAGACATTGCTCTGCCTTTTTACACAGGTACACGCTGCCAGTCAGATCGGGTGAGTAAGCACTACAGAAGGTACTGAAGCACCTTGCTTGTGTGGTAGTGAGGGCGTGTCTGCAAGCGCTAAGCAGTTGTTAATTACCGCAATTGGGGTTAAATGCAAGCGATCAGTGCGGTCATTGCTTACAGTACTTACTGGCGTGCCCTAAGCGCTAATTCTAGCGGACTTGAAAATGTATGGCAAGTTAGTATGCGCGAAATCTAGTGGACACAAATTCAACCTGCTATACAGTGAAATGAAGTGGGAAAGAGGAGGCATCTCCCTGCCCATTCGAGATTTTATGAGGAGTAATTCAAGGTAAAATTATGTCCAGTTTGTGTCAGATTCTAAGAGATGGAGAGGGGAAGGCACGTAAAGGTGTACAGGATAGATGGAGATGAGAATCAGGTTGGTGGGACATACAACAGGAATGGAACATAATATGGCAACAGACCCATAAAGTGGCGCTTTTGGCACAGCAACATTGTTGGAAGGCAGCTGCATAGTACTTTCAAGTCCCAACACAAAATACACATTTTAATATCACTTACACAGATAATTATGTGAGAGGTTGTGGACACTCTGGAAATTTCTATTGTGTTTTTTAAGCATGTCCTCAAATAGCTCAGTATTGAAAAGAGAGCTATGCAGCTTGTAGGGAAATGGTAGGAGGTGGGCTGGACAGTACCTTTTCCCCAGATAGTATTGGGTTTACCCCCCAGCTGAGGACTGAAGAATGAAACTAAAAGTACTTATTCTGGATATTGGAGGGTGTTAACATTGAAAGTGATCACCAGGCTGTGGCTGCAAATTAACCCCCAACCCTGGCCCAGTGGCTGGCTATTGTTTAGGAGATCCAAGTGATGGAGAACGTGGCTAATAGACTTAGGCCTCTAACACTTCCTTTGTGTATCACTGGCTTCCATTAGATTTTTATGAGAATAAAGACCTGGTAAAGGATTAAGCATTTCTGTTTTCATGCTATGGGTGGGGAACTGGCATTGCAATCCTTTTACTTTTTGGAAACTGTACATGGATTGGTGCAGTTTTACTGAGTGCTGTATACCTGTAACTTGACATATGGCAAATGTGGTTGTCCTCAAACAGAACAGAGAGCCAACCAGATGGTGTGCACTGGGCCTAAATTTTTTTTTTTTATATTACGTTTAAAATTGTTACGGACGGACGGGATGCAGTGAGAAATTAGAGAAACTGTCATCCTGTTATGTTGCAGTACTTTGCTTGGAAGGAGCGAGGGAAGGAAGCTTGAACTTTGATTCTGCAGGCCGCTCAGCAGTGGCAAGAAAACTGGATACCTTATATGGTAGCGGGTAAGTCCTTCTCAACGCTGACCACTCAGAAGGGACCGGGATGAGAGGCTTGCTAAAGACATGCCTACTCCACATGGTGGGGGGGGGGGGTTGGCAACCCTTAGAACACAGATGTTAAGTTCTGGTTGCTAAAGCTCTGCAAGTTGCTCAGGAGGAATTTAGCAAGCAGTGGGAAATAATTCACAAGGGTGGACTTTGTGCACACCACTCTGAGCATGCAAGGCAGGCAAGATGCACTGCTGATGTGAAATTTAAAACAAAGTGAAGCGCATTCTGATAAAAATACACTATAAAGCAGCCAAAGTACTCTTGTCTAGTGAGTCATACTGCCTGATGAGAAATTGCTTATCCAGAAGAGGGTAGATCAAGCAAGTGCCTTGACCTGTCGCACTGAATAAGAGCAGGATGAGAAATTTTAGTAAACAAAAAAAAAAAAATTATCTGTGCAATAGTAACTGTCTGACTTATATGTCCATTTTTGCTAACATAGTTACTTAGAGAGCTAGCTTACCTTTAATTCTTCAGTAGTTGGCAGAAAAACAGTGGAGATAGGGAACTGTGCTTTTAGCCTGGTGATGTACATGTAAAAACTGGGGACTATATAGGAGAGTACTGGAGTCTAGGTAGGACAACGTCACATGTGCATGATCAGCCTATCAGGTGAACACAACTCAGTCTGTTAAGGAGTTTGGGGGACACAGATGCTAATGCAGTCACCTTTATCAGGTGAGTAAATTACTGTAATTGTGGTATTTGTAAATACTTCCATTTGTACAAACAGTGCTTTGAAATTAGCTGCTGAATATGTGCTCAATATAGATGTATAGAGGGGGCGACAAAGTACAAATGCTCTGTATTTAATTTTGTTTGGTTCTCTTTATAATGTTTTAGTTTGAATGTAAATTTATCTGCTGTCACTTATCCCTTTCGCCTAGGACGCATCTGGAAACGAGCTAATTTTTAGCTCAGTATGCCATTCCTGGTGAAACTTTTGAACAAACAAATAAATAGAAGCTCCGGAATGTATCAGTGCATTAAGTTTCATTACTAGAACTAGTTCATCTGCTCAACTTGTGTATGTGGTTTAAGACATTCCAAAAGTTTCATATTGTATGATACATACATTGGTGGACTTTAATAAACTTTGAAGTGTGGTGAACTGCCTAAAATTAATATTCACTTTTAAAGCTGTCAGCTGTTGCCTTTTATATCTGAGGTACTTTTTTCTTTTCCCCTTGGTTAATTATGAGATTTTTTTTTTTTATCTGGAGTTAGTAGGTGTGATGTGTGGAACAGCACTCTGCCTAGTGTAGCAGCTGACCTATCTAGCTCTGTTCTTCCCATTACATCATGAGCATTGTCAACTCACTAACTATAACATCACAGCTGCTCAGGAAGAGCCACTCAGTAGCTGCCAGGTCAGTTGAATGTGATGTTACTGAGGTCCCAGTGCTAATGATGTAGTAGGAAGACTAGAACTAAATCTCTAGGGGCATGGATATAGTTCACTTATCCACATGATGGCAGTTTCACCAGAAGTGCTGGTTCATCATAACATCTTTTAGCTAAGCTCTTCCCACCAGCTGAGCAGCATATCCTCCTGTTCCACCCCCGGATGTCAAATCTTTCATTCCGCTGGAAGGGTTTGGCCTCTTCCTTAGCAGCTCTGTGCATTTCAGGACTTAAAAGTGTACTATTGGTAAACATAGTTTTTTTTTCTGAAGAAACTTGATCTTTCGCTATATTCCTTGGTTCTCCTTCAGCCTTGATGACGGAAGATAGAACATGAAGAAGCAAAGTCAGCTCCCGGCTTAGGGCAGTGTGTCACAAGCTGACAGGAGATGTCACGTCCGAACCCACACGTGTCATGCCTCTAAGGAAGACCCTTTTGAGGGTTGAAGTGCAGGGCTTGGTCTCGTCAGGCACCCTGTCAAAAATAAAATTTGCACCTATTTGCCTATATGCAACTTTGTCAGTGTCTTTTGGGGACTGGCATTCCCTTTTCATGTGCCCATCTTTCCCACAATTATAGCAAAACATACTTTCTGGAGTTTGAGCTGGCCGAGGCGCCACACTGGGAGCCAGGGCGGGGGTATTACTAACTGGAAACCTTGGTGCCATCTCTGTCTGCGGCGTGATAAGCATTTGGAGACATCTCGTCAGTTTCTCCACTTCCATGGTCAAGGAATCGAGTTCGGAGCTGTTATCAGCAGGAGATACATGGGTGGGTACCCCCACCCCATAGCAGATGCAGTCGGATATAGGTCAGGGCCCGTACTTGCAGGCGTGGCCTTCATAAAGGGACTGTTTTGAATTCCGGATCTCTCTCAACAGTTCGCCCCATTGTGACATATCTTTTCCTTGTCAGAGCACTCATTGACTGCCAACCTCTGCCCCTAGAACTTCACTTGATGGGTCACCCTCAGTCACTCGGGTCGTAGCCGCAGCTATTGGTGCAGGTCCCTCCGGTGCGTCTTTTCTCAACTCCTCGATTTCTCTCATTAACTCATCATAGGAGGTGGGGATTCCAGTCGATCTGCCAGGCGTAACTGAAGCAACAGCAGTTCTGAGAAGGGGCAGACTTAAGGATCCTGTCCAGCCTGGTTCGGTCCAGTTCATTCGCTGGCAAACTACCTTTTCTGAGGCATTCTTGCAACAATTTTCCAACCGAGATACATACACAGACAACAACTCCCTTGGTACTGTTGTGCATCTCTTACTCTCCACCATAGGTCCTCATCAGAATCTGGGCTCCCATACACATTCTCCAAGGCCTCAAGATAGGCCTGTGCAGTCGCTTCAGGGTTACTGGCCCGTTTAGCACGGATGGTAGCCAGGCAGGATCTCGGAGCTCTCACTAACCCTCTTTCGCTTTAGCCTTCCGAGCATTGCCATTCTAGCACTTGGGGGCAACATAGTCTATCCAGGTCTCCCAGTCATCCTCCCTTGGGGGTGGGGAGGTGCCAGAGAAGATCCTCAACCTTGGTGAGTCGTGACTAATGGCAGGTGCAGAAATAGGAGTCTGCATTGGTTCAGCCACCATTACGGGCACTGGAGCAGGAGAGGGTGTTGGGAGGAACACCCCAGGTGGCAAGAATAGTTTCTTCAAGTCCTCCACAGTTTCCCTCTCCCAGCAACCATTCAGCAAATTTCTCCTCAAAAGTTTCAGATAGTGGTGAGGGGCAGTTCCCCCGGTCTTTACTGTCCTTAGTTATCACTCTCCAAGCAGTGAGGGCTCCCTCTGGGGTAATGGTCTGTGGCACTTTGGAGCTATCTATGGGATCCTTAAACTCTACTAGGGCCAGGAAAGTGTGGGTGAGCAGATTAGCATGCCGACCCACCACCACAGGGTTTGTAAACCTTCCACCTTGGAAAGTACTCCCTGCACAGTGTCCGTATTGATACCAGGGGATGTCCAGGATAAGCATAGCATTTTGGGGTCGATCTCCTCCCCAGTCACCCCTCCACCAGCGGTGCACAGCCACTTCTGTCGGGTACCCATTTTTTTCTTAACAGTGGTTCGTAAATATGGCCACTAGAGGACACACAATCCCAGCGGTGAGCCTCAAGATGTAACCCCTAGATGGCGCTATCCCAGGGGCTACTACCCTGCCTGATTTGCCACTAACAGGTTGAGGGGCCTGGATCCAATGGCGGGTGCCTCCACCCAGAGGTCAGGGTTTGCAATAGTTAAACTAACTTGGTCACAGCCTCTGGGACACTGCAACCCCCTTTCTTCCCACTAGTGGCCCACACAAATATATCAGAATTACCTTCACAGTATACACTTACCCCCAGGTCTGGTTCCGGCACTGGGACCTCCTGTGAAATGAGATACAGTGCAACAATCACAGTACAGTACTTTAACATAGACAAATACCTCAGGCAGTATAACTTTGCTGAAACAAGCAGCTCTGATTTATTTAGGGGATATAACAAGGACAGGGAAATCAGGGTTAATTAGCTTATCACTCTAATAATCTACCTATGGCTCTGTGCACAGGCCTATCCTATCAGTTACTGTCCCTGGGTACCCCAAGCCCTAGTGGCTAGTCAAACTGTGGCAGCTGGTAGGGCCCTTTCACACAGAGAAAGGAGAATTAAACAGTCAGCAGTACAGTAATTCCATTTGGATTTAATGTGGCAATTCAACAGGAGCGACCCTGAATTAGTACTCACGACCTCCAAATAAGATAGGGTCCTTCAATGTCAGCAGGGCTCACTTGAGGTACACAAACCTCTTCACACATCCATATAAAAGAAAGCACTATACCAGGCAGGCTGCATCTGTATCCCGATCGCAATTACTGCACAATATCCGGAGAACACACAGCAGATTCAGTTCCTGACAGACCGAGTGCAATTTTCAGCAATTCCTCCAGTCTTCTACAGGGTGAGCCTGGTTTCTACTCTTCAGAGATCCTTTGATTCTTTTCACAGGACGGATTCAGTCCTAACAAGCTGTTACACAAGCTGCAGACCGAACTCTGGGCCTTACACACGCTTTTACTAAAACTGCAACTGAAAAAGCACAGGGCTCCTTCCTTCTTCACTGCCAAAGCTCAACTGAAACTCCAACCGACAAAACCGGCACTTCCTTTGAGTTCCTCCCAGTTCTTGACTGGATTGGCTGTCACTCACAATAGACTGCTGCTGTTGGTCCAAAAAGGCACTGAAGTCTAAACTACATCTCCCAGAGTCACTGCCCATACAATCCTCTTGTGGCTGGCTCAGATTATGAGTCCAAGTTCTGATTCCAAGGCACCATTTTAGAGCTAGCTTACCCACACTGATTGGTCCAGTTCAGCAGTTCAAAACTAGAATGGGAACTAGCAGACACAGTTCTGACTGCAAAGAAGCAGTTAGACAAACTGTAATTTCATTATTACTCTAAATAATTTCTGGCAAACAGTTACATCTTTCAGATAGGTTCCCTTTGCACTCCTAGTGACTGCAAAAATGAAGTGAATTGGCAGCAGCTCAGGTGGTACTCAGAGAAGCACACATCCCCCCATACAACTAATTATGTCTGCAAGCAGACAGCTCTTAAAGAGACAGTACCAGAGGCTCTAAAACCTCACTGATAAATGGCTTAAATGCCAAACACCATTCAGGCTTGGAGCATTCAAGCAAGCTCCTGGAAGTCTTTTGGGAACCCCCATTTGCAGAGTTACACCCTTCCTGGCCTGGGAAAGCTTGATGTCGCGTCAAGCAAGTACCCCATAAGCTTCAACTGCAACCATATACATTTGCATTAGGCTCGCACATGTAATCATCAGTCAATATATCATTTTACCAAGAACACATTTCTGAAACATTGCAGTCGTCCTCTTTACACAGTATTACATACATTGTACCATAACTCAAGTTATTACCTCTTGTACATGAAACCTGAAGAGAGGGCCCTTCCTATCAGTTACCTTGGGGCTGGATGGGGCAAGGGCACCATATTGAGAGGGCAACACAAGTAACTGGAGTTAGCACTGACGCTCAGTTTGGGCAATGAGCTCGGGGACACATACACTCCTTTATGGACAACATTGAGAGGCAAGTCCACAGGCCTCCCAAGTGAATCATAACTGAGGTGCACCACAGGCTTTACAGCTCGACCAGTCTTTCTAGGGGAACTGTTATAGTCTCTGCACTCTGAGCCTCATTTTCAGCATTGTCCTTACTTGTTAGGGAGTCTCCATGGGGTAGAGAGGCTAGAACTTGGGGCACTTTCAGCTCCAGGAGTTACAGTTTCTGAGTCCACAACATTTGGCTCGCATGGAGAGCTTTCGGACACTGGCAGTGGACTGTCAGGGCACTCAAAATACTCTTCTTGTTGGTGTATCACCAGTCTGCCCCAATCTATCATTTCCTCCCTGAAAGCTCAAACAGTTCAACCATGCACAATGATTCCATTTCATCTGATCTGATGCTTTGCACTTCACTTTCTGGGAGCATTGGCTCCAGGGACAAGCTGGGGCTTGGACAGTCAGAAGGCCCAGCTTCATCTCCAGTATTGACTAGGGGATTGCCCCGAAACAATTGACTCAGTTCGTGAAGGATAGTATTCAAAGTCACTCTCACTTTCTTCTGATATGGACTGACAGTCATGTTCAACTGGGACTTGTGCAGGGGAACACTTTAACTCTGCTTCTGTAGGTGCAGACTTCCTTGGTCTTTTCTTAGCAGCAGCTCTAGTCACTGGTCCAGAGGGGCATCTTCTAGGGCTCAGACTCAATTAAGATTTGTCCAATGGGCAGTAAATGATTTCTATGCATTGTTTTACATCTTTTGAATTATTCTCAGGCCTTACTTTGTACACTGGCAGATCATCTAGTTTGCCCACTACAATGTGAGGGAGATGGTGCCATCTGTCAGCAATCTTGTGCTTGCCATGCAGTCCCAGATTTCTTAGCAATACCAGATCTCCCTCCTGGAGTTCCTGTGCTTTCACCTTTTTATCATACCTTTCTTTGTTGGCCAGATTTCTTTTGGCAGCCATGGTTTGAGCCAGTTGGTACGCATGAGTTAGCTGGGCCTTTAACTTTGCACATACTGTAAATAGTTGTCAGCTTGAACCCCATCAGGAGACTCCAAAACACACATCTACTGGTAGTCGGCTTCTCTTCCAAACATCAGGCGGTAGGGGAGAATCCAGTGGCATCACTTTTGGTGCAGTTATAAGCATGTACCAGGGTGCTAATTTGTTGGCTCCATCTAGGCTTGTCCTTTGGGTGCAGGGTGCCTAGCATATCTAGCAAAGTGCAGTTAGAAGCGTTCAGGCTGTGGGTCCCCTGGGGTGGTAAGGAGTGGTTCTGGACTTCGCACTCCCACAGAGAAAGCATCTCTTTGATCAGGCGACTCTCAAAGTCTCCTTGATCAGAATGGATTCTTTGTGGGCCCATAGTGAACAAAAGTTTTCTACAAGTACTTTGGCTACAGTGGATGCTTTCTGGTCTTTGGTGGGGAAAGCCTGGGCATATCTCGTGAAATGGTCAGTGACCACCAGCACATTACTGATATTTCTTTGATCTGACTCCAAACTTAGAAAATCAATACAGACCAGCTCCATGGGTGCACTGGTGGTGATGTTAACAAGAGGGCAGCCCTCTGGGGCAAAGCTTTCCTCTGTAAGCAGCGACTACAAGTTGAATGTGTTGCTCACATCAGCCCCCATCTTAGGCCAATAGAATCTGGATCTCACCAAGTCAAGTGTTCTGTCTATACAAGGTGCCCCATGTGGTTGTGCAAGGACCTCAGTACTGAGTCTCGAAGGCAGTGGGCAGCACTAGTTGTTGTTTGTCTACTTGTCCCCTCTGTCTACTGTTTCTCTGTATAACAGTTTATTGATCATTTTCAACTTAGGACCTTCTTTGTATAACAGTGCAGTTCTCAAATCAGTGGGCGTAATTTGGACACATCTTTTCCTGCATAGAGGGCTTCTAAAGCTGCTTGATCATGGGATCACGGGATTGAGCCCACGAATACTGTCATTGTCCAGCTGAGGCAGTGCACCAATGTCTATTGCAGAAAAGTGGCAATAAGCAGCAGGTATGCAATTCTCAGAGGCTCCCAAGCAATCCACCATGCAGTCCACTGCGTCCGTGGACATTGTTCCTCCCTGTCAAACTTCGGCAGAGTGCCGAATGTCAGGTTCTGCCAATCGGACCCAATCATTCTGGGGAACAGGCCTCCGGAGAGAGCATCAGCATCTATGTGGTTCAGACCTGCTCGGTATTGAGAGCATAGTCATATGTAGATAATGCAGAAAGCCACCTATGACCAGTGGCATCCAACTAGCTGAGGTCTGCACATAGGTCAAAGGATTATTGTCAGTTTTACTAGTATTTTAGCCCCATACAAGTACTCATGGAATTGGTCAACAATAGCCCACTTCAAAGCTAGGAACTCTAACTTATGTACAGGATAGTTCTTTTCGGATGGGGTCAGGCTTCTGCTGGCAAAGGCCACTGGTCTCAGGCCATTCTCGTGCTCTTGGTACAACACAGCCCCCAACCCTTGCAATAGCATCAGTGTGCAGGACGTAAGGTTTTCTTGGATCGGCATAGGCCAGCACTGGAGCATGGGTAAGTTGATATATGATCTCATGAAAAGCAGTCTCACAATCAGGGTCCAGCGGCCCCAAATACTTCCTCGGATGAAAATACACTCTTTCAGTCTTGAGGGCGCTGACTTTTGGTATTTTTGTGGGTTGGGGATACCCTTGAGTAACGTTAAGTAAAGGCGGATCACTCTTGAATAGTCCTTGATGAGGCGCGATAATAACCACAGAATCCAGGAATCTTTGCAGTTCTTTTAGATTTTGGGCTGTGGCCAGGTGGTCAAGGCCTCAACTTTACTTGGGTCGGTCTCTATTCCTCGGTGGATACTATGTGTCCCACATACTTTACTGATGTTTGAAAGAATTGACTTATCAATGGACAGTTTAAGGCCAAAGTCCTCCAGTCGGTCCAATACCTTAAATAATCTGCTCTCATGTTCCTCCAGTGAGCTGCCAAACACAATAACATCATCTAGGTATACCAGGCACTCTAGTAAGTTCATGTCCCCACTGCACGCTCCATCATCGTTGAAAAGTGGCTGGGGCACCTGAAATCCATGAGGCATCCTCATGAATTCATAGAAGCCAAGCGGACAGATAAAGGCCGTCTTCTCCACGGTCCTCTGGGGCCATCGGGATCTGGTAGTACCCACTCGGAGATCCAGCACAGAGAACCACTTGCTTCCGTTTAGGCAGTCAAAGCATCCTGAATGCGGGGCATTGTATACTGATCAGGGATAGTCCGCTCGGTTTAGATGCGATGATCCACACATCCTTACTGTTCCATTCTTTTCCTCACTACCACAATGGGGAAGCATAAGGGCTTCTGGATTCTTGTATTACACCAGCAGCTAACATCTCTTGCAGATGCCGTCTCACATCATCTATGTCAGCAGGTGCCAGGCGTCGAGACCTCTCCACGAAATGGTCTTTCGTCATGCAGCGGATATTGTGCTCAGCTCCTTGCGCATCTTACATCCCATTCCTTTAAAGAAAACACCTGGTCTCTCTGGGCAAGCTTCTCACTGATCCTCACTTTCCATTCAGCTGGCAGCGGGAGTCGCGAAATCAAACAAGTCAGGCGTTACTCTGTCATTCTTCCTTGAACTCTTGCTGCTGGGTAGCACTGCAGTGTCTGCACAATGCACATTAGCCAGGATGCAACCTCTGTTTACTCGAATGTCTCTTTCAGACACATTATGAACTTGGACCATTACCCTTCTGGCATAAGCATGGGCTCTAGCGGGCAAAATACTAAGCTTGACCAGCAGTCCCTCTGGCAATTTTCCATCGCCTGGTGCATCCAACATTAATATTTTATTCTTAACATCCTTTCCGATCCGGACCTCTCCTGTAAGGTACACTGGGCATTTGGCGCCAGGATCAGAGACTCAGGATCCTTCTTCCATACAATTCCGACCGGTTCCTCTGGTTCTGTTTTTCAGCATCTCTCTGCCTCATAGGCCTTCTTAATTAAAGCCGAACTCTTAAAGCTCTACTAGTCTTTGAGCCCTGTTTTTCATAACACAACTGTGCCAGCCTTCCGAACATATGAGCATTTGTTCCAATCAACAAAGGACACCATCATACAGTCCAGTGGGGGACACACTAAGGCTAGGGTCTCTACTTGTAGAGCCACTCCAGCCACAGAGTGGGAAAGACAACCAAATTCGGATATACCGGAATAGGGTAGGCCTTCTCACTTAACCCCATACATGCAGTCTTTCTAATGGTTGTAAGAGTGCGTCTGACAAATGCTTCTGATACCAATCCTGGAACATAATTGTCACTTGGGAGCCACTGTCTAATACAGCTCTTGTAGACACTCCATTCACCTTTACAGTGATCTCCATGGAGGGACCCACTATTCTGGACCAGTCTGGAGGCGGTGGTGGGGGCCTGGGCAACTGACCTTGCCACAAAGGGACGTGAATTAGCATTTTGGTGCCCTCACTGGGATCATGTCGTGCACCTCTTAACCACTGATTTCTTCTCCAAGCTCTCCTTGTAGCCTATATGCAACTTTGTCAGTGTCTTTGGGGACTGGCATTCCCTTTCATGTGCCCATCTTTCCCACAATTATAGCAAAACATACTTTCTGAGTTTGAGCTGGCCGGCGCCACTGGGAGCCAGGGCGGGGTATTACTAACTGGAAACCTGGGTGCCATCTCTGTCTGCGTGATAAGCATTTGGAGACATCTCGTCAGTTTCTCCACTTCCATGGTCAAGGAATCGAGTTCGAGCTGTTATCAGCAGGAGATACATGGGTGGGTACCCCCACCCCCATAGCAGATGCAGTCGGATATAGGTCAGGGCCCGTACTTGCAGGCGTGGCCTTCATAAAGGGACTGTTTTTGAATTCCCGGATCTCTCTCAACAGTTCGCCCCATTGTGACATATCTTTTTCCTTGTCAGAGCACTCATTGACTGCCAACCTCTGCCCCTGAACTTCACTTGATGGGTCACCCTCAGTCACTCGGGTCGTAGCCGCAGCTATTGGTGCAGGTCCCTCCCGAGGTCGTCTTTTCTCAACTCTCAATTTCTCTCATTAACTCATCATAGGAGGTGGGGATTCCAGTCGATCTGCCAGGCGTAACTGAAGCAACAGCAGTTCTGAGAAGGGGCAGACTTAAGGATCCTGTCCAGCCTGGTTCGGTCCAGTTCAATCGCTGGCAAACTACCTTTTCTGAGGCATTCTTGCAACAATTTTTCCAGCCGAGATACATACACAGACAACAACTCCCTTGGTACTGTTGTGCATCTCTTACTCTCCACCATAGGTCCTCATCAGAATCTGGGCTCCATACACATTCTCCAAGGCCTCAAGATAGGCCTGTGCAGTCGCTTCAGGGTTACTGGCCCGTTTAGCACGGATGGTAGCCAGGGCAGGACACCGGAGGCTCTCACTAACCCTCTTTTGCTTTTCGCCTTCGAGCATTGCCATTCTAGCACTTGAGGGCAACATAGTCTATCAGGTCTCCCAGTCATCCTCCTTGGGGGTGGGAGGTGCCAGAGAAGATCCTCAACCTCGGTAAGAGTCGTGACTAATGGCAGGTGCAGAAATAGGAGTCTGCATTGGTTCAGCCACCATTACGGGCACTGGAGCAGGAGAGGGTGTTGGGGAGGAACACCCCAGGTGGCAAGAATAGTTTCTTCAAGTCCTCCACAGTTTTCCCTCTCCCAGCAACCATTCAGCAAATTTCTCCTCAAAAGTTTCAGATAGTGGTGGGGCTGATTCCCGGGTCTTTACTGTCCTTAGTTATCACTCTCAAGCAGTGAGGGCTCCTCTGGGGTAATGGTCTGTGGCACTTTGGAGCTATCTAGGGATCCTTAAACTCTACTAGGGCCAGGAAAGTGTGGGTGAGCAGATTAGCATGCCGACCCACCACCACAGGGTTTGTAAACCTTCCACCTTGGAAAGTACTCCCTGCACAGTGTCCGTATTGATACCCAGGGGATGTCCAGGATAAGCATAGCATTTGGGGTCGATCTCCTCCCAGTACACCACTCCACCAGCGGTGCACAGCCACTTCTGTCGGGTACCCATTTTTTTCTTAACAGTGGTTCAGTAAATATGGCCACTAGAGGACACACAATCCCAGCGGTGAGCCTCCAAGATGTAACCCCTAGATGGCGCTATCCCAGGGCTACTACCCTGCCTGATTTGCCACTAACAGGTTGAGGGGCCTGGATCCAATGGCGGGTGCCTCCACCCAGAGGTCAGGGTTTGCAATAGTTAAACTAACTTGGTCACAGCCCTCTGGGACACTGCAACCCCCTTTCTTCCCACTAGTGGCCCACACAATATATCAGAATTACCTTCACAGTATACACTTACCCCAGGTCTGGTTCAAGCAGCTGGGACCTCCTGTGAAATGAGATACAGTGCAACAATCACAGTACAGTACTTTAACATAGACAAATACCTCAGGCAGTATAACTTTGCTGAAACAAGCAGCTCTGATTTATTTAGGGGATATAACAGGACAGGAAATCAGGTTAATTAGCTTATCACTCTAATAATCTACCTATGGCTCTGTGACAGGCCTATCCCTATCAGTTACTGTCCCTGGGTACCCAAGCCCTAGTGGCTAGTCAAACCGTGGCAGCTGGTAGGGGCCCTTTCACCAGAGAAAAGGAGAATTAAACAGTCAGCAGTACAGTAATTCCATTTGGATTTAATGTGGCAATTCAACAGGAAGCGACCCTGAATTAGTACTCACGACCTCCAAATAAGATAGGGTCCTTCAATGTCAGCAGGGCTCACTTGAGGTACACAAACCTCTTACACATCCATATAAAAGCACTATACCAGGCAGGCTGCATCTGTATCCGAATCGCATTACTGCACAATATCCGGAGAACACAAGCAGATTCAGTTCCTGACAGACCGAGTGCAATTTTCAGCAATTCCTCCAGTCTTCTACAGGGTGAGCCTGGTTTCTACTCTTCAGAGATCCTTTGATTCTTTTCACAGGACGGATTCAGTCTAACAAGCTGTTACACAAGCTGCAGACCGGAACTCTGGGCCTTACACACGTTTTTGACTAAAACTGCACACTGAAAAGCACAGGCTCCTTCCTTCTTCACTGCCAAAGCTCAACTGAAACTCCAACCGACAAAACCGGCACTTCCTTTGAGTTCCTCCCAGTTCTTGACTGGATTGGCTGTCACTCACAATAGACTGCTGCTGTTGGTCCAAAAGGCACTGAAGTCTAAACTACATCTCCCAGCGTCACTGCCCATACAATCCTCTTGTGGCTGGCTCAGATTATGAGTCAAGTTCTGATTAGTCAAGGCACCATTTTAGAGCTAGCTTACCCACACTGATTGGTCCAGTTCAGCAGTTCAAAACTAGAATGGGGAACTAGCAGACACAGTTCTGACTGCAAAGAAAGCAGGTTAGACAAACTGTAATTTCATTATTACTCTAAATAATTTCTGGCAAACAGTTACATCTTTCAGATAGGTTCCTTTGCACTCCTAGTGACTGCAAAATGAAGTGAATTGGCAGCAGCTCAGTGGTACTCAGAGAAGCACACAGTCCCCCCATACAAACTAATTATGTCTGCAAGCAGACAGCTCTTAAAGAGACAGTACCAGAGGCTCTAAAAACACTCACTGATAAATGGCTTAAATGCCAAACACCATTCAGGCTTGGAGCATTCAAGCAAGCTCCTGGAAGTCTTTTGGGAACCCCCATTTGCAGGGGGGTTACACTGTATTATGCATCTGTTGCTTGATATTTGCTGTATTTGTATTTCTCTATCTACCACCTTGTACTACTTGTACCCAAGTCGCACCTGGAAATGAGCCTCGGCTCACCGTGCCTTTCCCAGTCACCAATTTTAAATAAATAAAATAAATAGTTGGTGTTCCTAGCTGCTACCAGTCAGGAACAGCCTCCACTGGAGGTCATTCCACCAAAACTGGTGCACGTTATCTAAATGGCACCACTGTCCACTTCTCCTTGACATTGGTTCCTGGGTCAGCCATCAAGGTTGCGGCGCTGTTCACACTCTTGGTCCTGTATGACTGAGATACATCGTTGTCAGTGTTTCTCATGCTGCTCATCCTCAAATGAGGAGAGGCTCCATTGGTGCGTGCAGCGACACTCTGAGGGGACTTTGCCTTGCCTCTTCATGCCTGGATATGTACGTTTGAAAATTTGATAACAGGTGCATGTTAACTGCAGCTTGTGTCCTGTAAATTAATGCTGACCCGGAATGCTGGAATCTCTTTGTAGTGCTGTTGTCAGAGTGTTAGCAGCCCTTTTCCTAAGCACCTGCAGAAGGTCTATGTCACACTGTTCTCTATGTTTCCTCAAGCAACACTCTGAGGAGCTCCTCTGGCAATAGTGGGCATTGGCGGGGCAGGGTAGGGCTTTAACCTGGACCCTTTTGGTCGACTGGCTGATCCCAGTCAGGCCCACTCTGGTCAATCCAAGGCAGTTGTCACTGACACCTGTCCCTCCACTTCTGCTAGTGGGACTGCCTCCACTGCAGCCTTTGCGGGGAACCCCAACCAAGGACTCCCATGCTGTGACTGGGTTTGCGAGGCTAGGTCTCACTGGAAATCACCCAGTCAGATGACTCTTGGGCGGTTCATTGCAGCTAACCATCGAGGGCCATTTTTGATGAATCTTCAGACGACTGAGATGGTTTCTCCATGCAGTTGTCTGGGACGCATACCTTTGACCACGAATTGGTCGCGAAGTTGACCAGTGACCATGGACCGGTGATATTTGGAGCTCTACTCCGACTTATGTCTGAGTCCATGAATGTCCCTCTTGTGCCTGTTCAGAAAAGGGCCAACTACCTTTTCACAGACATCCTGGATAGGGGTGGATCCCTGGGAGTTGGCCTTCCCATAGCTGAGGCCATTTTTGGACCAACGCTGGATCTCTGACAGCACCCAGCATCTTGACCGGCCCCCTCAGTCCATATAGTCCACAAGTATGTGCTTCCTACCAGCTCTCTGTCCGGGATCTCTGTTGGTCCACCCCATAGCCAACGGTCTGGTCTTGGACTTGGTCTTCCAGAAGTCTTGAAACACTGGGGACATGGACAAGACCTTGACAAAGAGTCAAAGAAGCTTGACCATGTGGCCAAGAAGGTCTATGCCACTTCTTCACTCAGTCTCCATTAAGTGACCTATGCCTTGATGATGGCCCATTTTGGTCACTCCCTGCTGGGAGTGCTGGATAATGTCCTCCTTCACCTCCCTGCTGACAAGTACTTACCAGTGGAAGTGGTCAGACACCATGGTCAAACTCTGACTAAACAGTAGCTCCAGAAGGCCTTGGACTTGAGTGACTCCTGTGCTTGTGCCATGGCAATGGACATCACTGTGCATCGCTGGGACATCACTGTGCGTCGCTGGGCCTGGCTGAGACTTGCCACCTTTACAGAGGACTCTCACCACAAGCAGACAATGTCTGTTTCCTGTACATTGACCTCTTTGACTGAGGGGTTAGATGGTATTCACACTCAGATTGAGAAGTCCAGGGCTACCCTGGACCCTCGTGCTTCATCCCAGAAACCTAAAAAGAAGGTCTTTCTGTTTCAGTCCTTTCAATCACAGCAGCCTTGACTGCCTCAACATGGGCAATACCAAGCCAGGTGCCCCAAGGCCAAGTTCTCTGACCAGGGGCCCCAAAGAGACAGGAGTAGGGTAAGTGGTGCCCCTCTAGTTACAGCGGGTCGGGGGTCTTTTCCTCCTGCTTGTCCAGTCCCAGACCCAGCTCCCTATGGGGGGTCGGTTGGCTTCACCACTTTTGGTCTCACTGGTCTGTCATTACTACAGACGAGTGGGTTCTAGGGCTGGTAGGCTAAGGATTGCCTCTCGATTTTGAGGCTGTCCTGCTTTACTGATCCCACACTCCGAGGGAGTCCTTGGTGTCACAGGACATTTTGTCTGTCCTCATGGAGGACATTGTTTAGCACCTTGCTAATGGAGCTGTACCCTGTGTCCCAGACATCCTGGCGAGTCAGTGGTATGTGTCCAGGTACTTCCTGGTCCCGAAGTGGATGGGGTGGTGGTGGTGGGGGGGGCTGGCATCCCATACTGGATCTGCATGATCTCAACCAGTTCATGAGGAAGTGCAAGTTCATGATACCATCCCTGGAGCAGGACATATGGTTCTGCTTCCTGGACCGTCAAGGTGTGTTCTTCCACATCCCAGTTCATCCATACTACTGGCAGTACCTCTGGTTCCCTGCAGAAGGGGTTCTCTGTCAGTTCCTGGTCATGCCCTTTGGCCTCTCGCCTGTACCCAGGGTCTTCACCAAGTGCATGGCAGTTGTAACAGCCTTCCTGTGGTGCAAGGGTGTCAGGGTTTATACTTACCTGGATGACTGGCTGTTAGCCTGGCCATCCGAGGAGGTCGTGGTCTGGTCCAGGGATCTGGCCCTCCAGACAAGCAGAGACTTGGGCCTCTTGGTCAACCCTGCCAAGTCCAAACAGACTCCCTTGCAGGTTAGTCTCTGCTCAATACATTTCTGGGCCTGGATTATATTCTAGACTCCCCCGGTCTGCCCGTCCCCGGCAGTAACCCCGTACTTTGTTGGGCTTTGGATGACTTGAATCAGGGGACTGCTGTCGAGACTTTCAGCCCCTGGCCTAGTAGTGCTGTTATCGCACTGGGTCTAATTATTTGACTGAGGTCCCTGGAATATTTCTCGAAGTGTTTTGTGCCTGTTATTAAGAGCATTAACCGGGATTTGTCGGTTCTGTGGACACACTTGGACAGAATAGTTTTGTATTTCCTTGGCTGATTTTTGCACTTCGTTTGTTGTGGATTTCCTATTTGGGTTTGATTGACCTCGACCAATCTGTTGTTGGAATTGTGGGCTCCTTGAGGGATCTCGGGGGTTTCTGGCACACGCAGGGTTGGGGAGTGGGGCCGGTTGGAGGATCGGTTCTTCGTTCCCCTTCCCTAGATTTCTGGGGTGGTCAGCCGGAGGGCTGGCGTGTCCCATAGTTGTAGTGATGTGCCACTGACTCTGAGTTATTTTCCCTCGTAAACATCTGAAGGAAACTGAAGGCCATTGGTGGATCTTTCATTTTGGAAATTTGAGGCTGAAGATTGGGATTTGCTGAGTTCTTGACCCTTTGGATATCTGATTTGGTATAAAGAACTTTGTGATCAACTTATTGAAGAAGAAGAAGAAGAAGAAGAAGAATCCGTATTTATATAGCGCTTTTCATACATCCAAAGCGCTTTACAAGCAATGCTAGACTGGTAGTGAAGTGACTGAATGTGTGGTGGCAGCCATATCGCACATCATCACCCACACACAGCCTGGATAATTGCATGAACCGGTTTATGGGAAGGGGAATGTTGGCCAGGACACCGGGAATGTTCCCTACTCTTTGCGAAGAGTGCCCTGGGTTCTTTTACTTCCACCTGGACAACACCAGGATGGGTAGAAGGGACCTCGGTTTAACATCTCATCCGAAGGACGGCACACCCCAGCAGTACAGCACCCCCTAATACTGCACTCGGATGCCAGCGATTTTTAGGTGCAAGTCCAATCCCGGTGTGGGACAAGAACCCACAACCTTCTGGTCCAGAGGCGGATGTGCTACCAACTGAGCCACGCTGAAAGCTGTGTGTTGGACGTCTACTGCTACCCTGAATTTCTTCGGACAGCAAGTACTTTTAATCTGTGTGTATTGTCACCCTGAACTTCTCCTTTTTGTTATGCCCTTTTTTATATCTGTGGAAATTATTCAAGCAGTGAGAGTGCTCAGCAAATATCTGTAATTTCACCCTCATATTGATAATTGTGAGAGATTTATCTGGAGGGTGGTTTTTCAGATTATTTCCTTATATTTACTTTTAGCTTGTTTGGTTTATTATTTTTATATTTGATGTGTATTTATTTGTTTATTAAATATCTGTAAAATCATCCCCCACTGACATTTGTGAGAGATTTCCTTGAAGAGTGATTTCTCAGATTATTTGTCTTTTAGTTTGCTATTGATAGTAGCACCAGGAAGTGAGAGGCCTGGGTGCTTTAAAACTGGTTTATTTTATATATTTTGCCCCCCAGGTAGTGAGAGGACCTGCGGGCTGAATATAGGTTGTGCTAGGAGGTTAAGGTCTTATATTTTCAGTTATTTAATTTAGTTATTTGTTATTTCTTGTAGTAGGTATGGATTACTGAGTTGGGGGGCAGGAGGAGAAGTTTAAGATAGGCTGAAATTGTTGGCATATTATATTATTTTTTTAGATTGTGTAGTTAGATTTAGATTGTATTGTTAGGTTGTGGGCCTGAGATATGTGTCAGCTTATTTATCCCCTGGTCGTCGCTATTCAGCCCCGCTCTATGCCCTCGCCCTTTTGCCCCCACTAGTTTTCCATCTATCAACATTGTCGGGCTTTGGGTATTGCCCATAGGAGGGAGGGTTGGGGGGGCGTGAACAGTGGAGGCTGGAAGAGCGGGATGCTCTCATCAGGGTGGTTAAGCTCAGAAGACACCCTGGGGTGAAGTGGAGCGTGGGCTGTCTTGTTTGCTCCCCATACTCAAGGGCACCATCGTTGGTGATGAGCAGGTGGTCGGGGCAGCCCAGGAGTTTTATTCAACCTGGGCGTTGTTGTGCAATGCCAGATCTGTCAGGAACAAGACCACAGTGATTTCTGATCTTGTTGGGTCAACAGATCTGGCTTGTATCACCGAAACCTGGCTGGATGATAATGCGGGCCCAATACTTGAGGCCACAATTCCAGCCTGGTATACGGCGATGCACTTCCCAAGGTTGGATTGGGGGGGGGGGTTGCGGTCTGTTTCAAGACTGAATTGGAACTCATCAGTGTTCCAGTTGAGGAGGCCAGTTCATTTGAATGTGCTGTAGTAGCAGGTGTGGGCTATAGAATTGCTCTCATCTACCGTCCACCCAGAGATAGGAAGCAATTCCTTAAGGAAGTGGCAGACTTCGTCGTCGATATGGCATTTGAGTCACCCAGGCTGATGGTCCTGGATGACTTTAATGCCTGGATCGTTGACGAACTCTTGCAATTTGGTCAACACTTCCTCCAGTTGATGAATTCACTGGGCCTGACACAGGTGGTTACCACGGCTACTCATAAGTGTGGCCATTCTCTTGATCTGGTCTTCCTCCTGGGGATCGAGGCCTCTGACATGGGTGTGGAACCAGTCGGTTGGTCTGATCACTATACTGTGAGATTCAATTTTGGCACCCCCCCTTTGTAGGACGACCCCTGTGGAGATGGCCAAGTACCGACCTTTATGGAACATTACTTTCGATGGCCTTGCTGTGGTACTTGACCTATCACAATTTCCTGTGCATTGCAGGGATCCTGAGGCCTTGGTTTTGGCTTATAACAATGCCATTACCTCAGCCCTGGATTCTATTGCTCCAGTACGTGTGTATCCTCTCTCCCTTCGACCTCGGGCTCCATGGTTTGATGGAGTCTTGAGGGAGTTACGGCGACTAGGAAGCAGGTTAGAATGTTGTTGGTGGAAATCCGGCTTATATACCTACCATCTTAGACTATTAGAACACTATCAGTTCTATCAGTCAGAAATCTCTCGTAAGAAGGCAGAGTTCCTGTCCAGGGAAATTTCTGCCACTCAGAATCGACCAGCTCAGCTTTTCAGAACAGTGGACAGGTTGTGCAACCCAGCCTGTCTGCAGCTCCGAAGAGCCTTTTCACAATTACAGTGTGATGAGCTTGCTCAGTTCTTTGCTGATAAGGTGGCTGACATTAGGTCGGAGATCCACTTGATACATTCTATGCGAGTTGTTGGTGATCAGGGCTTGGTCACTATCCCTCCGTTTTCCTGAAGTATCTTCGACCGTCCGGAGATCGTGACTGTTATGCGGATTGTCCAGGGGATGCGCCCTACATGCTGTAGTTTAGACCCAGGCCCTACATCCCTGATTATGGGTTGTGGTGATTCTATCGGCCCAGTTGTGGCACAGATAGTCTGGTGTTCCTTCGACTCCGGTGAATATCCCTGTTCCTTGAAAGAGGCAGTGGTGACACCTTTGTTGAAGAAAGCCTCTCTGGACCCAGACTCTCTTGCAAACTATCAGCCTATCTCGAATCTCCCCTTTGTAGGGAAGTTGATCGAGAAAGTAGTGGCAGCTCAACTGGAGAACCATTTGACCATCCATAGCATCTACGAACCTCTCCAGTCAGGTTTTCGAAAGAGGCATAGTACCAAGACTGCGCTGGTCCGGGTGCCCAATGATCTCTTGATGGCGAGAGACTAGAGAAAACGGTCCATTTTGGTACTTTTAGATCTGTCATCAGCTTTTGACACCATTGGCCATGGGGTTCTGCTTGAGCGCCTGAGATTTATCTGTGGTCTTCCTGGCCTGGTCCACAGATGGTTTACCTCTTATCTCACCGGAAGAACTCAGAGGGTAGTGTCAGGTTTTTTTTCCTCTGATCCTCTCTCTGTCTTTTGGGGTTCCCCCGTGTTGTTTTCGGTGTACATGCTTTCCCTCGGAGACATTGTGAGACGGTATGGGCTGAGGTTTCATTGTTATGCCGATGATACCCAGCTATACCTGTCTTTTGCCCCCGACCAGAAAGGAGCAGTCTCGGTATTTAATAACTGCCTCAAGGAAATCCAGGAATGGATGAGGTCCAGTTGGTTGGAGTTGAATTCTGGGAAGACGGAGGTGATGGTTTTGGATCCTGACAGCCGGATAGGGGGGCTTGAGGCAGGCTCCCCATTAGGATTGTTTCTTGAGGGCACTGAGCTTCAGGTCTCTAAACAGGTGCGAGACCTAGGGGTGATGTTGGATGCGGGGTTGACACTTCGGACTCAGGTGTCAGCTGTTAAGTCATCTTTCTACCACTTGAGGAACATCGCTAGGATCAAGCACCTTGTTCCGTCTGGCGATCTGCCTACACTAATTCATGCCTTTGTGACCTCACGTCTAGATTACTGCAACTCGCTTTACTTTGGGCTTCCGGGGGTTGATGTCCGCCGCTTCCAGCTGGTGCAGAATTCTGCAGCCCGGTTGTTAATGAGGACTCCTAGATCGTCCCATATCACACCGGTGCTGCGGGAACTGCACTGGCTGCCGGTTCAGTGGTGGATCACCTTCAAAGTTGGATCACTGACTTATAAAGGCCTACACGAACTGGGCCCTGACTACATGAAAAAGCTCCCGATTCCTTATCACCCTGTGAGAGCACTCCGCTCGGCCGACGAGGGGTTGCTAGAGATTCCGAGGGTGACTTTCAAATCTGCTGGGGCCCATGCTTTTATGTTCATGGCCCCATCCCTCTGGAATTCTCTACCCCATCGGATTAGGGAGTGCACGACCATGGGGAGCTTTAAATAGGCCCTAAAAACATTTCTTTGGGTTAAAGCATATGGTAGTGATGATTTCTGATCTGTACTGTACATTTTATTATGATGATTCTGTTTTTATTGTGTTAATTGTTTTACTGTACTACTCCTTGATACTTGAAAGGCGCATAATAAATAAAGTATTATTATTATTTATTATTAGTCACTTCATCGGGGCAGAGCTGGTACTCCCTAAGGGCCAAGGCCCACTTCCCTGTGGACCGGGCACTGGACCTTACTTCCTTTGCCCAATCATTTCAGGTTGGGAACTCATGCCCTGCCTGGGACTTCTTTGGTTGCTGGGGTACATGGCGTCCTTCACCAGCATGGTCCAGTGGGCCCCCTGGTGGATGCAACTCCTGTAGTGGGAGTTGGGCTGTCAGTGGTCCCAGCACCTAGGACACTTGAACCAGCTGGTCACAGTGACCCAGCCGATGTCGGATGCCATCCAGTGGTGGCTGATCCCAGAACATCTGGAGGAAGATGTCCCATTTGTCTGCCAGAACTAACCATTATGCTAACGAAGGATGTGTCTCTGGTGGAGTGGGGAGTGCACCTGAGAAACCACAGGGCCACGGATTCTGATCACCCAGGGAGTCCTGTCACTACATCCACTTGTTGGAGCTCCGTGCAGTGCTGCTAGCTCTGATGGAATTCGCTCCTCTACTCAGGGGTCAGGTGTTGCAAGTCCAGATGGACAACACCGCAAACATGTTCTACCTGAACAGGCAGGGCAGCATGCACTCCTTTCCCTTGTATCAGGAGGCCCTGCGCACCTGGACCCTCGTACGCAGCCTGTGTGCAGGTTCTCTGGTGATCCATGTCGCTGGAGTGGACAGTCACCTGGCCGAAGCTCTCATTTGGGTGAGCAAGATGTTGCATGGCTGATCCCTGCATCCAGAGAATTCAGCCACGTCTTCTCCCTCAGGGGCACATCTCTGGTGGACCTGTTGCCTCCTGGAAGAAGGCAAAACTAAGGCTGTTTTGTGTGTACCCCCCACAGTTCTGGACACCGGTGGGGGATGCCTTCACGATGCCCTGGGCCCAAGGCCTCATTTGCCTTCCTTCCTTTCCCACCAGTCCCACGAGGTGGTGGTCAAGGCCCAGAAGGACAAGTTGTGGATGATCCTGATAACTCTAGATTGGCCGCAGCAGTTCTGGTACCCGGCTTTTCTCCATCTCAACAGCAGACCTCCATATTAGTTGCCTGTTCACCTGGATCTGCTTACCAGACAACAGGGTAAGGTCCTGCATCTGGCCCTTCAGTCCCTGCACCTCACAGCCTGGTTCCGGAGTGGCTAGAGTTCCAGGCTTTGGTTCTTTGGAAGAATGTGCTCCACATTGTGGAAACCTCCCAGAAAGAGTTGACTTGGCAGTGCTACACCTTTAAGTGGAAAAGGTTTTCCATTTGGTTTCAGGGCAAGGAGCTTGATCCTCTTGCCTGCCCTGTGACTAGTATCCTTGAGTACTTCTGGTTCCTCTCCCAGCTGGGGCTGTGAACAACCCTCAAAGTGTACCTGGCAGCCATCTGTGCATACCAGACTCAAGTTGGTATGTCAGCAGTGGCTCAAGAGAAGGTGGTCTGGTGCTTTTGTCTCCTCGGGTGTGTGAACCGCCTCCACCTTGGGACTTATTGTTGATACTGGCTATGCTTGTGGGCAAGCCTTTTGAGCCTGTGTGCAGGTGTGAAATGTCAAACCTGTCATGGAAGATGGCCTTGTTGGTGGCTGTCATGTCAGCCTGATAGATTAGTGAGCTCTAGATGCTTTTGGGTGGATTCTCCATGTCTGGTCTTGCACAGGGACAAGGTAGTCCTTTGCCCCCACCCAAAGTTCCTCCCAAAGATTGTATCGGAGTTCCACCTTAACCAGGTGATGAGCCTTCCAGTATATTTTATGAACCTATCTTTGGAGGCCAACAGTAGGCTCCATACTCTGGGCCTGTGGAGGGTGCTTTCTTACCATGTAGAGTGCACAGCTGGAGTTCGTGATGAGGCTCACCAGCTGTTTGCAGCATATGCGGAAGCCCCACCTGGCAGACCAGCAGCAAAGCAGATAGTTGGCAGATGCATAATACCCTACATTGACCTCTGCTATAGGTTGCTGGTAGGGAGCCTCCTATAGAGCTAAGGGCATATTCCACCAGACATACCGCTGCCTCAGTGGCGACTTCCAGGGATATAACTAACCAACAGACCTGCAGGGCTGCAACCTGGCAGTCAGCACACACTTTTGTCCCCCATTACAGCATCGACGTGGAGTCTCATCAAGATGCTGCTTCTGGTACCTTGGTTTTCCAGTCTCTGTTCATCAAGTAGGGGTGCACAACTTGTCCCCTCCTTCCGGAGAACTGCTGGAAGCCTGCCATCATGTGGATAAGTGAACTGTATCCAAGTCTCTAGAAAAATAGGTTACTCACCTGTAACCATAGATCTTCATCAGGGGTATCTCAGTCATCAGGTCACACATATGGAACTTCGCCATCAGTGAAGCAGGATCCACACGGAAGATTTTTCAGCAGTACAACTGGGGCCACCCACACCGACATTGTCTGCTGACATCACCAACCCTATAAAGGCATGAGCAGCCCCACTCCCTCCTCAGTTCTTTCCTGCCGTTGTCTCTGTTCCCATGGGTCTCTGCTGGAAGCTCCAATGCATTTTTGCACCATTTTTGCCTACTTTTTTTTATATTTAGCCTTTTAGAGTCTCTTTTTTCTAAAGAGATTCCTTTACTTTGTTTATGTGGAGAGTTAATCCTTCTACTTATCTCTTCCGTCACTGCTGCTGTGGAAAGAAGATTACCTCTACAGAGAAACACTCTTTCTGTGTCTGCTGTCTTGGGCCAGACCAAGACGTCTTGGATTGTGAACACTGCAAGAAATTTCATCAGGCGACAAAAAAAGGCTCTCAAAAAAATTCCTAATGGAACAACAGCTAGCCAGTTCTGGCATGGGTCCTCCGGGGTCCCTCCTTACCAGTCGCTGGTGGGTTTATTGAGCTCCCAGGCCTCTAAGACCCAAGTCAAGTCCTTGGGGAAAAGTCACAAAAAAGATCATGATCGGGATCACTCCCACTAGTGGTATTCTCACTCCTCGAAGGCCTCCTCTTCTTTGTCTAGGGGTACTCTGTTGGCTGCAGCTATGCCAACGCCTGCTACTGTCCAGGTCTCTGTTCCTTCCAGACCCCCTACTGACAGCGTCACTGCCTGCTGCGCAGTGCAGCCGGTCATCGACCTCCTGGTCATAAGCTTCAACTCCGTTGATGACTGGCTTTTCGTCGATGGTCCTCCCATCGAGGCCTGATGCTTTTCCAGGTACTCGAGCTTTAGGGCTCTCAGGGGCCTGCTGGATGGGTCACGCGACCGCGTCGGGCCAATCCCCTCAGTTGATGTAGCAATCCACTGTTGTCAACCTTGTTGACCTGTTGCCCAAGTTCACTATAGTCTTGATCCATCAGTTGGGCGCATATAGGCCTGTATTGCCTGCGCCGTCAACTGCACCATCATCAACACCACTTTGGCCCCCGCAGGCTGCTTCGAGTACCATCCTGACCTCATCTTACCTGCGGAAGAAGAGGAAGAGCCTCCTTCCTCTGACAGGTCCACTGCCTCCTCAGTGAGCAAGGACTCTATCAAACATACTCCTAGGTCTCCTCCAGAGGGCCTACCTTTTTTCAATGTCATAAAGCAGCTGTTCGCAGCCATGGGCTTCCATACAGAGGAGGAAGATGCCACCAGAAGAGCTCTGGTGGACTTCATGGAGATCCCGGAGTCTCCTCCCAAGGTAATTCTGCCTATACTTTCAGCTTTAAGGAATGCCACTACCGTGGCTGGGCACAGGCCTGACATATTTATTTGTTTGCTTTTGCTAACCAGGTAAGTGCTCTAGGCAACATATCCTGCCTATTTTCAGGCATGACCCGGGAGAGCACAATATAACAATACAGCAAGAGCACAATATCACAATACAGCAGTGACAAACAATCAGGTGCATAATGCTGCAGAACTGTCCAACAAATACAATGGCAGAGGATGGCCATAGAAGATAATACATCACCTGGAAAACAGCAACAGTAATGAAGTTATTGCAGCAAACAATTATAACAAAAAAGCAATATAGAATCATTCTGGAGGTCTAGCTGTGGGCGAAAAGGATGATAGGCACAGCTAACAGTAGATACATAATAGTAAGGTAGACAAGGCATCAGGACTAGGGATGGGGGAAGCAGACAGATGAGAGACACTATGACAAAGGCAAATACCGAAGGTTGGGCAGGTGACAAGCTGATAGTCAAAGTAGAGAGACAGAGCAGAAGTTAAGTGCAATCACAGTTACCTAGAGCAAAGAGGTGGAAAAATAGGGCACGCTTAAATGTAAGGTGAGATGAGGAGTTCTTTACATGGACGGGGAGTGAGTTCCAAAACCTAGGAGCATAGTAGGAGAAGGCTTGCTCTCCCATTTTCATGGAGCAAGGCTGAACAGATAGCAATGAGGAGGTAGAGGACCTGAGGGAGCAAGAGTGAGAGACCGGGGTAAGCTTGTCCCCCAGTGAGGTGGGACGAGGAGATCTAGTTAAGGAATCAACAAAACACCCTAGGGAGTATGAATGAAGGGTGTCAGGAGACAGCCATTTTAAAGCAGAATAGAGAAGACAGTGATGTGTTAGGCGGGGAGCCGATAGGGCAAATCTACCGATATCGTTGTAAGATGTGTCCCATTTACGAAGAACACCCGTGTTAGCATGAGGGAGCACTGGCAGGGCATAAAGCAGTTGTGGGAGTAAAACACCTTTCACAACTGAGATCCTTGCAGCCGGAGTGAGAGAGTGACGCACTTTGTAGGCCGCACCAATTTTGGCATTAACCAAGTGACACACCATGTTAACATGCACAGAGTAGTCAAGTACCGGGTAGAGCATAACCCCTACGTACTTGAAGGATAAAGTGTTGGATACAGCAGTCCCATTGCAGTCGTGCACCAGGAGTTTAGGGGACTTGGTGGGCACCTTTCTAGAGGACCCAAAGAGCATGGCCTGGGTCTTAGATATGTTTAGGACTTGATAGTTGGATGAGAACCAGGATTGGAAGGTCTGAAATGCGGAGGAGAGATGTAGATTGATGTCGGCAATAAACGTGGAAGCCGAGTAAAGCACCAGGTCATCTGCATACATGATAATGTTGCAGTGAGAAGAGGAAGTAGGGATATCATTAATGAAGAGGGAGAAAGGCAGGGGACCAAGGATCGAACCCTGTGGAATACCACAGGCGATCGGGACAGGGGAGGAGAGAGACTTAAAGAAAGACAGCCTGAGACCGATTTTCTAGGCAGCTGCACAACCAGGAAAGGGTAGAGTCAGAGGTACCGAGAGTGTTCAACTTGGCCAGTAGTAGTGGGTGATGAACCATGTCAAACGCTTTGGAGAGATCAATGAAAACTGATCCAGTAAGCAAGTCCTTGTCCATATTATTTTTTACATCGCTGACAAACTGAGTAAGAGCGGTAGTTGTGCTGTGCCCAGCCCTAAAGCCATGTTGTACAGGGGATTGTAGGTTAAAGTTGAGAAGGTACGCAGAGACCTGCCGATGAACAAATTTCTGAAGCAGCTTGCTGAGTGTGGTCAGGAGTGAAATGGGCCTGTAGTTCGACATGATCTTGCATCCCCTTTTTTAAAGGTAGGTATAGTTCTGGCAACTTTCCAGACCAAAGGCATGGAGGCAGAGCTGATGGAGAGGTTGAAAAGTCTGGTTATAGGCACAGCAAGACAAGAGGCAAACTGCCTTAGAATCCTAGGATGGATACTATGAGGGCCTGCACTACTATTGGCCGGAATAGACTTTAGTAGCTTAAGTACTTCTAGACAAGTGACCGATGATAGCTCAAGGGCCAGGGGAGCAGTAGCTGATGGGGATACTAGGGAAGTGACAGTAGATGAACGGGGGGGGGGTGGGAAATGTGGAAAACAGGGAGATAAAGGCATTAGCTATGGTAAAGGGGTTATTGCAGTGAGTATCATTTATCAGCATTTCATTTGGAGTCGTAGGCTTATTGCTCCCCAGAATTTCCTTAATTTGAGACCAGTACCATTTAGGGTTAGAGGCAGAAGAACTGAGAAGGTTCTGGTAGTATGAACTCTTGGCCAAGCGAATCTCCCTTTTACAGGTGTTCCGTAAGGACCTGAAGGACTCAAAGTTAGCTTGAAGGGAAGAGGACTTCCATACTGACCAGAGTTTATCCCTGTGTTTTAGCAGCTGTAGTAGGAGGCGCTTGAGCCATGGTGCCAGCCATGCTCTGCAGGGCTGATAAGTTGTATCATGCCCCCAGGGTATGCTGCATTATGCTGCCCAGCCGGAAACCGATTCTGTGGCTCTTACTTCGAGAGGGCTCTTGTTAGGCAACACCATAAGGACTGAGCCACCAGGTGCTAGGACCACACGGAAACTTTAGCTAGCAGTATCTGGCGGGGGACCACCCACCCGATGTCACGTGACCGGCCCACAGTATATAGTGGGCGGTCCCCCATGACCACTTCAGTTCTTTCCTGCCGTTGACCTGTGCATGTCGGACCTTGCAGAATGCTGCTACAATCGACCGCCATTTTTTGATAAGTATAGTTTTCTATTTTCGTTCTCTCATTACAGATTTAGTAGTTTTTTGAAGTCCGATTGCATGTTGTCTCCAACTTCTGAATCCCGCAAGAATAAGTATGCCTGCGGTAAGCAGATACCAGAGAAAGATGGCCATGCCTCGTGTCTCTTCTACCTAGGCCCCGACCACAATACCGAGGACAGCGAGGTCTGCCAGAGCTTCAACCAGGCCATGAGGAAACGCCGTCAACAAACTGTTAGCCTACCTTCTTAAGCTAAAATTGGCCTCCATGGAAAAAGAGCTGCAGCACGCCAGGAGCGCTTCCATCTCTAGGGGCTTCTTCTGGCTCCCATTCCTCCAAGCAGAAGAAGCACAAGCAAGGAAAAGGATAAGGACAGAGACCAGGATCGATCTGCTTCTAGGCCGCGGTCCTCTTCAGAGTCTGCAGCCGCTGAGAGGACCTCTACAAGCAAGAGAGGCATCCCTCAGGCCAAACCTGCTCCTCCTCCTCCTTTGGAGCAGCCTTTGCCCCCGCCCCCGAGCTGGTAACCGTCCAGTGGGGTCCTCCAGGGATTCGGAGGCTATTTCCACCCTTAGGCCCTTCTCTCATCATCCAGGGCCTGAGCTGAGTGGTTCGGCTGGTAAGTCAGATGCCGGCTCCACCGGCACCCACACAGGCCTGGCACCCGCATAAGACCTTGACTCGAGGTCTGACACCAGTCCTTCGGATCTGTGCCTACTTTCGCCTCAGCCATAGCCGTCCCCTGAGGAATCACCCTCTTGGGACTGTCCTCCGCCATCTCCAGTGGGGCCCTCAGAGAATTCCCCCCACCAGACGCAGGATGGGCAACTGCCTGCTGGCATTGTTCCTCAGCCAATGCGGGTCTGCCTGACACTGGACCCCTCCAGGGAGCTTCTGGCCGATCCAATTTCAGTTCCTCCATCTGGGCCACTGCCTCCACCCTAGGCGCTGCTGGGACCCATCGCCCCACAAGGGCTGATGCCGGGCTTCCCTGTAGGTCTGCAGCCGGATCCTTCGGGTCCTACTCTAGGACCTCAGCCTGGACCCTCAGGCATTCCACTAGGGCCTCAACCAGGCCCCTCAAACCCACTGTCAGGCCCTTATCCTGGCTACCAAATGCCGGGCTATCCATGCCAAGGTACCCGACACCAGGTTACCTGATGCTGGGGTACTCAACACAGGGGTACCCAATGCCAGGCTATCCACCATCTGGGTACCAGACTCTGGCCTATCCGTATCCCCAGACAGCACCTATGCCAGTTGATTACGAGTGCTCTTTACCTCCTGGTGGAAAAACACTAAGCAGCAGCTGACGTCGGAGTTGGACCAACACCCGGCAGACACTTCATGCACGCCGGCCCGTTCGACCTCAACTCCATGGTCCCTGCCTCTTATCTGGGCCAATTCTCCATCTTCCGGACGCATGATAGTTGCCCCAGTGATGGAGGACCGATCTCACATACTGGCTGCTCCTCCGAAAGAGGACCGCTATCGGAGGACCCCGACCCCTGGCGGGAGCCCTTCACACGGCTCAGAGTGTGACTTCTCCTTTTCTTCCTTGGGCTCGGCATTCCATCCACCAGAGGACCTCAAGCCCAAGGAGACTCCAAAGTCACCCCCACCCCAGGGGGATCCCGCCTTTATGGATATTCGCCAGAAAATCCAGGAGGCCAATGGCTGGAAGACAGAGCAGCAGGATCCTGCGCGCCGGAGGTTGGCAGAACACCTTGACCTTCTGAAACTGGCCCCCATGATGACTCAGCCTCTACTATATGGCTACAACCTTTGTCCATCACTGCAGCTCCCAAGAGGAAAGACAGAATGTATCATGCCCCAGAGGGGAAAGATCATCTTGTTAACCACCCCAAAACTAATTCAGTGGTTATCAATGCGGCCCATGATTGTACAGTGAAGCCAAAGCATCCGAGTACCTCCCATCCTAACAAGGAGTCATGGCAGCTTGACCACTTTGGCTGCAAGGTTTACCGTTGCTCAGCCTTGGCTCTGCAGGCCCTAAATTATGTAGCCCACGTGATTTGTTACCAAAAGACCATCCTTGGTCAAATAAAAGAAGAATTTGAAGCCATGCCCAACTCTGTAGCCAAGACCAAAACTGAACAGATGGTGAGGATGGCAGAGATTACCTGCCGCTACACCTTAAGGGCGACATACGACACCATTGATGCTTCTGCCAGAAGTATGGTGATGGCGGTATGTATCCACAGACACTGCTGGTTGCGGGTGTCTGGTTTCACCGAGGATGTCCAGGCGTCTATTCTAGATGCCCCTTTCAGGGGCTAGCTGCTCTTTTTGGGGGAGGGACAAGGATATAATTACTGATCTGCAGGAGTGAAGGAAGGCCCTCTGATCAGTGCACTCTCTCTACCACACCAGTCCCAGGCCTTGGACCTCCTTTTTTTTCTTTTTTAAACTCAGATAGCTTTTATTGGCAATACAGATTTTCAACTTTCCAAATAATACAAATCATTCCATATTTATTTCATACAGTATGATCTCAAGTTCGTTCTCATGTATTTTTACATTTGATATATAATGACATACTTTTCTACTTCAGTCTAATGCTGTCTTATAAGTCCTTAGGAGAGTCTTTGTTTTGTACCATGTCATAGACTGTTCTCGATATCTACAGTTCTGTGCAGAACAATCGAAAAAAAAAGAAATGAAGTTCACTTCTCTTTCATTCTCCATTTTTAACTCTGAAAGTAATGTTCAACATCAGCATTGACTGAGGGTATAACAAGTTTAAATAACATAAAAAATCGAAAACCATTTATTAAGGCACACTTAACTAACTCGAGTGCCTTGTTCTCTAACAGTGTAAAATTAGGATTTAATCATCTACTGACAAAGGAAGGAAAAAAGAATAAATGGGTCCTAAGAGAACCGAATTTGTTCTGGCATTCCACTCATACTACTCTTTGTTGTGAGTGTCTTGCAGGCATCTCCCTATCTCTTTGAGAAGACGTTCCCTCCCTTTGATGGGTACATATCCCCTCTCCCTGTTCCTGATTGTCAACGCACATTCCCACCCCTCCCGGCCTTTATTCATTCTGAGAGCCCCACCATGTATGCCATGGTCTCCAAATATCCGAAAATTTCTCTTTGTCTAGGGACACCGTATAGGTGATGTTTTCCGTCCTCTCTAGGTCCTCTAACCTGGATACACAGTAATCTTTTGTGGGAAGGGGGGTCTGTGTTTAGCCATTTGGTTGTGATACATTTTAGAGCTGTTACTCATACTATCTGGTCTAATTCTACCACCTTCCTCTTTTTCGATGTTAGGGTCGGCAGACCCAACACCAGATCTTGAAATGAGGAGCTGGAACCCCACCATTTGGTCTATGCTTTGATGGATTTCCTTCCAAAAGGTATGCAGCTTGGGGCACTCCCAAAAAATATGAAAGTATGTTGCCCTAGGTGTACCACACTGCCGCCAACAGGCCTGAGATGCCTGTGGTGTGAAATGTTTTGTGATTACCAGAGTTCTAAAGAATCTGGTTATAACCTTCCAGTTAAATTCTCTCCATCCTAAAGAGGAAGTAATCTGCCACCCTCTCTGGAATCTCCGGGGCCAGCTGGTTTGTGGTATTTTTTCTCCACTATCCTCTTCCCATTTTTTCCTGATTTCCTCAAGAATTGGTGGGTTTACTGGTGGTAAAAGCGCTTTATATAATATAGAGATATTATTTAGTTTATGCTTAATTCTAATTAGGTCCCACCAATAATCTTCCAATGGGGTTTTGTCCCTGCTAATCTTTGAGGGATTATCTTCTGAGGTTATTAGATGTCGGACCTGCAGGAACCGAAAAAAATCCTCCCGACGGAGAGAGAATCTTTCTCATAGTACTGTAAAGGTGAAGCAGCCTGTCGTGTCTTGGAATTGTGCAAATCTCATAAGGCCTTGAGTTTACCAATATGCGAAGCCTAAATCCATCTGGGCTGGTGGAAATCCCTCTTCATGTCGTATGAGGGAAAGGGGACCTACCTGGTTTGGGTTGCATGTCACTTTTCGTAGCTTGAGCAAGATTCTAAGTGAATGTCTCACCCAGGGGTTAGAGGTTAGGGACCATATAGTCAGTTGGATGGCACTAGTAGGTATAGTCCATAGCTTTTTACCCTGCATTGTTGCCTCCTCCAGAGGGTACCATCCTGAATCTCTTCTCTGTTTGGCCCAGGTACTAAGCTGGGATCCTTGTGCTGCTAAGTAATAGTAATAGAAGTTTGGAAGACTCAGCCCCCTCCCTAGAATTTTGTAGGGTTTGTAAGGATATTCTAGGGTGTTTTCTGTCCCAGATAAACTGTTTTATCTCTCTGTTCAGTTGGGTCCAAAAGTAGGTGGGAACACTTATAGGGATTGTCTGAAACAAAAATAAAAACCTTGGTAAGACGTTCATCTTAATTATGTGAAGTTTTCCATATAAAGTGAGGGGCAGCAATTTCCATCATGCTACATCCACTTGTTGAGTGTTACAGAGCTTTAAAAAATTATTCCGGAAGAGGTTAGTGACGTCCGTTGACATCAGGACTCCTAAATAACAGAATGTATTTCTTTTGGGCCATGCGAAAGGAAAATTGTCTTTAAACCTAGCCGGGGGGACCCCACTTAATACCATGGCCTCAGATTTGGTAAGGTTTATCTTATAACCTGCCAATGTTCCAAATAACTTTAGGGATTCTAAGAGGTGAGGCAACGAATTTTGGGGTTCTCTTAAGAGTCGTCCACGTAAAGCGCTATCTTTTGTTCCTCCCCCCCCCCACTACCACTCCCTTAATGTTGGGGTTGTTGCGGATCCAGATAGCTAGAGGTTCCAGAGACAAAGTAAAGGGGAAAGGGGGCATCCTTGTCGAGTCCCTCTCTTCAAGGATATACATTCTGAGAAGTAACCGTTCACCTTAACCATGACTTATTGTAAAGAGAGGATATCGCTGAAATTAAATTTTCTCCCAACCCAAATTTTGACAGGGTGGACGACATAAATGTCCAGTCCACCCTGTAGAAAGCCTTCTCAGCATCCATACTGATCGCAAACTGAAATATGATAGAGTGGCGTTGAGCTGAAATTATGTTGAGGAACCTACATATATTATCCTGGAGAAATCATCCGGCTATAAAGCCGGTTTAGTTATGATGTATTAGTCTAACCATGTGAGTTTATAATCTGTCTGCCATGATTCTGGCCAAGATTTTCATATCTACGGGGAGGAGTGAGATAGGTTGGTATGAACTACAAAGTTGGGCATCTTTCCCTGGCTTGAGAATTGCTGAAATTTGAGCCAGATTCCAAGATGGGGGTCCGTCTTATGATCCGTAAGAGTTTCATTGTAGGTTGCCAGCATCAGGTCTGACAATTTAGGGTGGAACTCCTTATAGAATTCCCCAGAAAATCCATCTAGGCCTGGGGCCTTTCCATTTTTCAAGTGTTGAATTTTTCCTATTATTTCTAGCCCTGAGATAGGAGAGTTTTTAGGCTAATCTGGCTATCTCTTCTAATTTAGGGATTGATAAGGAGTCTAGAAATTGTTGTATTTTAGATCTGTGGTCCTGTTGTATGCTAGTATCATACAGCTCTGAGTAGAATTTAGCAAATTTCTTTATGATTTCTGTCGGGGAAGTTACCATAGATTAAGTTCCCTCTTCGCTAATGTGGACCACCGCTCGGTTCGCCATCTCCTTTCTTAATTGCCAGGCTAATAATTTATCTGCATGGTTACCATTCTCATAAAATTGTTGTCTCGCATATCTTAGCTGGCCTTCACTTTGTATATCAAATAGTTGGTTAAGGTCCCTCCGGACTCTATCCAATTCTTCCTTCACACTGTGCCCCTTTTGGTGCAACTCTTCCAGTTCAGCTAATTTCTTTTCTAGTTCTACCCATTCATGTATTCTTTCCTTTTTAAGTTTGACTGAATATTTAATAATTTCACCCTGCAGGCAACATTTTAGAGCATCCCACCGTAACCCTTCTCTGGTATCTGAGCTGGGGTTGTGTTGCACAAAGTCCTGTATTACATCTCCTATTATTTCTTTAAAATCTTCTCTCGTGAGGTGGCTGGTGTTCAGCCGCCAGCAAGAATCTGGGTGCGTCGCCACTGTGGCATGATTGGAAATGGCAGTGGACCCATCCTGAGGACAGACCAATCTGACCTCTAGACCCCCCCCCCCCCAAGTATAGCACTTGAGCATCTGAGTTTAAGGGTAGGGCTCATCACCACTGCCCACCAGCATGGCTGGCAACCTGACCACCAGAGCCTATGTCTAGTGCATATTCTGTGGTACCTCTAGAATGGCATAAGGTTTTTATTTTTACCCTGCTACAGTGGAACTCCCCCCTCCCTCTCAATTCTCTGCCTTGAGCCACTTCGCTACCCGGCCGTCCTGTTAGGAGCGCCCCCGCCAACACCGTAGGCAGCTGGCATGAACAGGCCCTTGCGCGCCCCCCTCCCCCGATCCGCTGCAGGTAAATTCCCTCTGTGCTAATGTCTCCATCATAGTACAAAATGTTCTGGAAGAGGTGGGAATTGGGCATAACCGCAGTCACCTCCTCAGCCCTGACATAAAATCCCCATCTATCTTACCCAAACAAGATGTCTAGGCAATCAGCTACAGTAGAACACCATTTAAGAGGCACATTCACGGCCCCAGACAATAAGTCCTAGCGTTCAGTGTGCCCTAGGTTTTCAGTTGAGCTTGTCGATCAGTGCTCCCTCTTCTGTATCTGGTGAGGGTGTTTCTCGTTCTTCCAAGGAGTCCGTGTCCCAGAACGTCGCAGGGGATGCTTTGTGTTGACAGACTTTGTCCCACACTCTACTAGGTCCTGAAGGATCCTGTTATCCCTTCCTTTTTGTTCCCTCTATCTGCTAGGAGCGTTCTGCTACTTGACTTCATTGCTGGCTAGCGACATATAATGGTATAACAATATCAAGGGCTTGGAGGCATTTCTCAGTTGCGTTTAAGTCAGGGAACCTCTTTGGGCTTTTTTCTGTGAGTATTCTTATCTTTGCAGGGTACTCTAGAAACGCTTTTATTCCTTTAGTTTGGAGCATCCGAACTACTGATAACACTTTTCTCCTCTCTGCTAATAGCTGTGGAGTGTAATCTTGTTCAAAGAACAGTCGAGTGTCCCCAAATAAAATCTCTTTCTTTCCCCAGGCTAATCTTAAAATTTCCCAAAAAAGTTCCAAAAAGTGATTATTAGGGATCTAGGTGTGGCTTAGGGACTAGCGAACAATGTGCTCTGATAATGTTCAGGGTTTTTTCTGTGGGCCAGCTTAGTAGTTCAGTAAGAAAGGACACCATAAATGCTGGGATCGGGGTGGGTTCGGTACCTTCCGGCAGTCCATGTAGGTGGATATTTTGTCTTTGGCATTTTTCTAAATCTTCAAGTCTTCTCTCCAGCTGCTGTTCCCTTCGGTGTAAATCTAGTAGTGCCACATTATGGATATCCACTGTGGTGGTGTAATCTGTTAAAATATTCTCCATGTGCTCTGTTTTATATTCTATGGCTTCTAATTTTAGTTGGTCATCAAGAACTCAAATTTCAAGTCTCTCTAAGGTGGCATTTATCTTTTGTATGGTGGCACACAGTTCTTTTGAGGTAATGATGCAAGTCCCATCTGCGGTGTCTTCTGAGTCCGTAGTCAAGCACTGTGGGGTCGCGGCTGCTGTGGCCTGGGCTGGCTGTGCATATTCAAGCAGGGTTTTAGGGTGCTTTTGCTGCTGGTTGCCCGATTTATCCTTCATTTTGTGTTTCAACGCCATGGTCATCACATTGGTCTGGGAGTTCGATGGGCGAAATAAACCACTGATCCTGACAGATTGAGTTGGCGGTGGTATGGAGCTCTGGAATCAGGCTGCTATCTAGGTGGTGCTCTCACCGGAAGCCCTCGGACCTCCATTTGATGCCAGCAAAGGTACCAGACAAGGCAGCAGCCCGCCAATGTCAGGGCAAGTGTTGGGCTACCTCTTCAACCTCAAACCCCCCCCCACCACCAAGTCGCATAGAGTATCCAGGGTGGCACTCTCCAACCCTCCCTCTGCCTCTTCACTCATGGCCTGCCCCCCTCTCCACCAGCAGTTTTGGAGGAGCCAGTCGGTGGTGGATTCGCCAGGCACTTGTCAGGGTGGGAGGTGATCATGATGGATTCATGGGTCCTCTTGCTAATAGCTCAAGGTCACACATTGGAGTTCACAAAGAGACCTCCAGAAAATCCTCCAAGTCGCTCTCATTACCCGCAAGGTCACATTCCGCTCATCAGAGAGGAGGCTGCGGCTCTGTTGCGGAAGTCCACCATAGAGCCCATTCCTCAGGGCCATGTAGGAAGGGGATATTACTCCCACTTCTCCCTGGTCCCAGAGAAGACAGGAGACCTTCGACCGATCCTGGACCACAGCACGTGCAACCTGTACATCGAGTACAAAAGGTTTGGCATGCTGACCCTTCCAGGATTCTTGCCCCATATCCATCGAGGACACTAGCTTTGTGCACTGGACATGCAGGATGCATACCTGCATATCCCTATCTTCTCTGCCCATCACTGCTTCCTCAGGTTTGTTTTCCAGGGGGAGCACTTCCAATTCAAGGTACTCCCCATTGGCCTTTCGTCGGAAACCAGGGTGTTCAACAAATGCCTAGTGGTGGTTGCAGCGGTCTTACGTCGTCAGGGCCACTATGTGTTCCCTTACCTCAACGACTGGCTTCTGTCGACTCTGTCACGAGAAAGTCTGAAGGCTTCTCTAGCAGCTACCCTGGATCTGTTCCACAAGGAGGGAGTCACAGTGAATTACCTCCAAGTCTCACCTTACTCCCTCCCAGTGCCTACAGTATATTGGGGCGGTGCTGGACACAGCCCAGGGTCAGGCTTTCCTCCCCATAGATAGGGCAGAAACACTGCAGAGACAGGCTCGGCAAGTGGCCTCCAGTCGTTGGACTACAGCCAGGACAATTCTCCGCCTCCTGGGTCTCATGGCGGTGGATAGTCCCACAGTACCTTTAGCCAGACTCCACATGTGAGTCACGCAGTGGACACTAAGGGTACAGTGGGACCAGAGGTTGGACGACCTGGATCACATGGTTCTGGTGTCCAACCCCATGCAAAAGGATCTCCTTTGGTGGCAAGATCTGAATAATCTCTGCCGGGGGAGGGTCCCCTTTCAACCCCCTCCCCCACCAGTTCAAACTCTGACAACAGATGTATCCGGTCAGGGCTGAGGTGCACATCTGGGGGATCACAGAACCCAGGGACCCTGGTCTCAGCAGGAGCTCTCGATGAACATCAATGTGCTTGAGATGCTTGCAGTGTTGTATGCCCTCCCAGCCTTCCAGCCCCATCTCCTCCTAGGACCACTCCTAGTCCAGTCGGACGTGTGTGGTCTGGTACCTGAACAAACAGGGAGGCACTCAGTCGTACCCCCTATGCAGGGAAGTGATGCAAGTGTGGCATTGGGTAGTTCAGCACCAGATCCAGCTCATGGCAGTGCATGTCCCAGGAGTCCAGAACGTCCTAGTGGACAGTCTCAACCACACTCAAGCAAGGGCTCACAAGTGGGAACTGCGTCAGTCAGTGGTCGAGGACATCTTCGACCTCTAGGGTCACCCAGATTTTGACCTGTTTGCCTCCACATTCAAAGCAAAACTACCCAGTTTCTGCTCACTCATTCCCGGGTCTGGTGTTTTTTGGTGAGATGCGCTGTCTTTTTGCCAGACAGGGAGATCTTACTTTGAGAGGGTTCCTGCAGTAGGTCATTACATATAGGACTGCGCCTTCTGGCGTCAGGACCACATGGCAAACTTTTCCAGCAGTGTCTGGTGGGGGACCGCCCACCCGATGTCATGGACGTCAGCGTGACTCTATATAGCGGGCGGTCCCCACGCCCGCCTTCCAGTTCTTTCCCACCATCGACCATCGCAAGTGTGTCGTGGTATCTCCAGCTTTGTCGATCACCATTTTTTTATTTTCAATTGGTAATTTCAGTCCGAAATTCTCTTTATGTCTTCTCTGTCACTGCCTTTAAAGGCAAAGAAAAAGTGCACCAAGTGTGGAGCGCAAATTCCACACAAAGACAGCCATCATCTCTGCCTCTTTTGTCTAGGACCAGATCATGACATCGCAGCCTGTCCTGACTGCCAGCCTTTCAACCAGGCCACTCGCAAACAATGGCAGCAGGCTCTGGAGGCCCATTTCCTTAAATCTAGGGTGGCCTTTCTAGAAAAGGAGTTGCAAAAGATCCAGGACTCAGTTTCTTCCCCTTCAGACAAGCAGAAGAAGAAAAAAGATAAAGAGAGGCACAGAGAGAAGGAGCGCCATGAGGACTGGGACCGATCCTCATCCAGCAAGCCTTCGACCAGCAAGGCCCTTTCCCTGCCGCCCACCCTCATGGTGACTCAGGCAGCTTTCGGGATAACCTCCAGTACTGCCATCTTCCAACCTATCACCATCGGTAAGTCGTCCGCTGGCTGCTCCAGTGAATGCCCGGTAATTGCCAGTAAGTTGGACCTCAGTTCCTCCGGGGCCCATCTTGCCGCTGATAAGTAGGACCCCGCACAAAAGCAGACAGTGGTCCACTCGGCTTCGACCGATAAGCCGGTCGAGGATCCTGCCCTCCACCACCCGGTAAGTCGGCCATTTCTGATGACCGCCCAGGCATCACTCTCCTGTCTGGGGCTCACGCCGTCTCACCCGACATCCGGCAGAGCGGTATGACTTCCTCCAGTCGTCCCTTCCCTCGGGCCTACCCCGGTCAGGAGACTTTCTCTCCACCTCCCCGGTGGACAGACTACACCTGGGACAGAGGAGGAAGAAGGACACCTAGAAGTGGTTCTTTCCTCACCCACCTCTACAGCGGTCCCTCAGGTCCCCCCCCCCCGAGGGATCTTCACCCTTCGTCAGCCACTCTGACGTTGGGTCACCTCACGTCTGCTGCCTCTCTCCTAATATCAGCAGCACCATCAGGTACCTCACATCAGCCCCCTTCATTAGGGCCCATTGACAGGCCTCTCACGCAGGGTCTGACCTCTTCGGGGCTAACGTCGGCTAACTTCATGCCAGGGGCAATGTTTGCTCCTTTCTTGTCAGCTACCCCGACGGCTGCTATCCTGACGTCGACTGTCATGACGTTAGGTATTTATCCTGGCCCATCCAGACCTATTGGTCAAGACCTACCATCCGGGCATCAGACATTTCTTCCTCCGCCATCGGGCCCGTCGATGCCCCATTATTCCCAGGGCTATTTCCCTGGATATCAACGGGGATACCTATACTACTAAGGCTATCCCTCTCCTCACTTGGCAGGTTTAGGAGCTGATTTTTATTTGCCCCCAGCTAACCCGCCTCCTCCTCCACAACCAGACTTCCAAGTGATGATCCAGTCATGTTGGAAGGTTGTGAGGTCCCAGCTCTTTTCAGACCTGGAAAGTAGGCTTCCCAGTCCGGTGATAGTGCCCCCCCCATCCCCGGCCTCATGGCAAATGGTACATGTCTCGGGCACTACCCCTCAGGATATTCCTCTTCCAGACTTTGAGTGTCCAGAGGGTGAGGAGCCCCCCGACTCTAACGCCTGTACATCTGAGTCTTCATCTGATGAGCTATCCTCTCCTCCTAGGGGCAAAGTCTCGTAAGTTCCCTCTGGAGGACCCTTTCTTTATGGAACTCCTCTGCATTATCCAACAGGTGAGTGGTTGGAATGTGGAGGATCTAGACCCTATGAGGAAGCTCTTAGCAGAGTATCTGGATTTAGAGGCTGCCACCCGCATTCCAGTTCCTCCCTGGATAGCTCCTCATGAGGACCTTATGTCCACCATTTGGAAATTGCCACATTCCATCCCTGCTGTCCTTAAAAAGGCAGACATGATATATCACTCCCCCAAAGGAATTCCCTTTCTGGACTCGCACCCTAAGGCAGATTCTGTGGTAATTACTGCCGCTCATGATCGCTCAGCTAACCCCAAGCACATGAGTACTTCTCCCCCAAACAAGGAGTCCAGACAGATGGAGCAGTACAGCAAAAAGATCTATTCATCGGAAACTTGTGCCCTGTACTCGCTGAATTATAAGGCACAGATTGTGTCTTTTCAAAAATGCCACTTTGGCCAAGTTGGAAGACAGGATTTCCTCTCTGGAGGATTCTGACCTGAAGGTGGAGATCGCTAAGGATCTCCGTCTTATCAAAATTTTCTGTAGGCATGCTCTCAGGGCAACCTATGATTCTATAGATGCTGTAGCCTGCTCCTTGGCTACAGCCAGTAGCCTCAGGAGGCACACTTGGCTGAGGATTTCCGGTCTTGCTTCAGCTGTTCAAGCAGCCATATTGGACTCTTCTTTCAGGGGATCAGTCCTCTTTGGAGGGGACACCAAGGACTTGATCATGTGCCTTCAAGACAGTGGTCAGGCCCTTGGATCGGTCTGCTGTATGTACAGAACTGGTACCCCCAGGAAGCAGCCCTTTCTGCGCCAGTTCAAATGCCAAGGGAAGCAGGCAGCACCCAAGAAACAGAACAAAAGACGAGCCACTGGCTCTTCCTTTTCCTCTCCATCGGCCGCCAAAACCCAGAGACCAGCAGGAGGGCCTTTGCCCCCCCACCCCTCTGCCTCCAGACTCTCCCAGCCTTCCCTCCCCTCCACTTCTAAACGTGGAGCCAGTGGGGGGAAGATTCGCCCTTCATGTCCAGGAGTGGGAGGACATCACCTCGGATGCATGGGTCCTACAGCTCATTTCACAAGGACATGCACTAGAGTTCCTGGAGCTCCCTCCAGACTCTCCTCCCAGTCGCTTGCACTGCTCCCCAAACAAAGCCCCATTGGTCGAGGAGGAGATCAGGACTCTGGTGCGAAAGGCAATAATTGAATCTGTGCCAGTCACCCAGAGGGGAAAGGGGTTCTACTCCCACTTCTTCCTGGTCCCAAAGAAGATGGGTGACCTCAGACCAATCCTGAACCTCAGCAGTCTGAACCTCTTCGTCAAGTACAAGCGGTTCCACATGCTGACTGTTCAGAGCCTCCTGCCCCTTCTGCAGCAGAACCACTGGCTCTGTGCTCTGGACATGCAGGATGCTTACCTGCATATCCCAATCTTCTCTGGCCACCGCTGTTTCCTGAGGTTTTTTCCCAGGGGGAGCACTTTCAGTTCTCAGCTCTCCCCTTTGGTCTTTCCTAGGCACCCATGGTTTTCACCAAGTGCCTAGCAGTGGTGGTAGCGACCCTACACCGCCAGGGTATAGTGGTGTTCCCATACCTGGACGATTGGCTAATCTCAGCTCCATCCAGGAACAGCCTGCTGGACACTCTGTCATCCTGGACCCCCCCCCCAACTGGGGATCACAGTCAGTTTCCCCAAGTCATCTTTAACCCCCTCTCAGAACCTCCAATTTATAGGGGTGGTTTTGGATATGGTCCAGTGCGAAGTCTTTCTCCCCTCTGAGCAGAGACTTGAGCACACCTTGGGGACCATCGAACCCCAGGGTTCATGGTCTCAACTGGAGATGTCCTTGCACATCAACATTCTGGAGATAAGGGCGGTCTTTTATGCCCTTCAGGCTTTTCAGACCATCCTATTGGGAGGAACACTGTTAATCCAGGTAGACAATATGTTGGTAGTCTGGTACATCAACAAACAGGGAGGCACCCGATCGTACCCCCTATGCAGGGAGGCGATGCGGGTGTGGAATTGGGCAGTCCAGCAGGACCCATTTCTCACAGCCGTGCACGTTCCAGGCATTCATAACATCCTAGTGGACAGCATCAGTCGGACATTGTTCCTCACCCACAAATGGGAATTAAGTCAGGAGGTAGCAGACGCTCTCTTCCAGAGATGGGGTCACCCAGAACAAGATCTGTTCACCTCCCCATCCAACACAAACCTTCACAGCTTTTGTTCGCTCGTTCCAGAGCCTGGAGCTTTCTGGCAGAACGCGTTGTCTCTATGTTGGAGAGGGAAGTTCTTGTATGCCTTCCCTCCCTTTCCCATTCTTCAGAGGGTACTTCTCAGACTCCAGGTAGAGGGAGCTCAGTTGATCCTAGTTGCTTCTCTCTGGCCGAGGCAAATTTGGTTTCCACTTCTGCAGCAGATCTCAGTGGAACCCTGAATTCCTTTATCTCTCAGACACGACCTATTGACTCAGGATCAAGACTGGCTGGTACATGCAGGACTCTGGACATTGCATCTGCATGCATGGCTCCTTCAGACATAATCAGAGCTTGCTTTAGGGTCTCTCAAAAGGTCACTCAGGTCCTGGTGGAAGCCAGAAAACCATCCACCAGATCCACTTACGCCATGAAATGGAAGCGTTTTTCCATTTGGGTGACTTCTAAAGAGTTAGATCCGTTTACCTGCTCTGCTCCTCGGGTCATGGAGTATCTTCTTCACCTGTCCGATTCGGGTCTGTCGTACTCATCCCTTAAGGTCCATTTGTCGGCCATCTCGGCCTACCATGTGCCGGTGGAGGGGAAAACCGTAACTCAGTTGGAGGTCTCTAAGACCTTTTTGAAGGGGAACCTGCACCTAAAACCTCCCATTTGTAACCCTTCCCCACCTTGGGATTTTAATTTTGTCTTAGAGAAGCTTACGCTTCCTCCCATTGAACTAGCGATGAGCTGTGACATGCGCTACCTTTCTTGGAAGGTGCTATTTTTAGTTGCTCTTACTTCTGCTCTTAGGATTTCCGAGCTTCAGGCCCTGATGCATAAGGAGCCCTGTTTGATTTTCCACAAGGACTGGGTGGTCCTGCGTACCAATCCTAAGTTTCTTCTCATGGTGGTTTCCAAGTTCACTTTAAACCAGACTGTTGAACTCCCGGTTTATTACCCTAATCATTCGAAAAGGGGTGAGGATCTCCTTCACACTATGGATGTTCACAGAATCCTCAGATGCTACATTCACCGTACCAAGGAGTACAGGAAAATCTGATCAGCTTTTTGTCTCCTTTGCCCCCAAATCCTTGGAATTGGCAGTTTCTAAGCAATGTCTTTCTAAATGGCTAGATAACTGCATTCGCTACTGTTACCAGAAGTACAACAAACCTCTTCCGGGGGAGGTTAGAGGTTACTCTGCTGGAGGAATGGCTACCTCTTTGGCATTCCTGCGGAATGTTTCTGCAGCAGAAATCTGTGTGGCATCAACCTGGAGTTCCATCCATACCTTCACAAAGCATTACAGTCTGGATATTGCCTCTAGGCATAGGGCCGGGTTCAGCCTTGCCATCTTGCAGGGCGTGCTGTCTTAGGCTGGTCCTGTTCTGTTTTTTTCTGTTGCTCCTTCTCCCGTAACTCTCTCTGTCTCTCTATGTGTGACTGCTTGGGATTCAGTCCTATATGTAATGACCTACTGCAGGAACCCTCTCAAAGTAAGGTAGTACAGTTACGTAAGAACTTACCGTAACAGCAGATCTTTGAGAGAGGTTCCTGCAGTAGGTCACAATTTCCCTCCCTCCTTCCCCTAGTTCTTTTGCATTTCCTACAGTCATTCTGAACTGGGCTCCAGGATTTCATCCTTTCTCCTGTATCCATAAAGATAGATTGGCCAAGAATCAGACCACTCACACAAATATGATATAAATGTTTTTTTTTTTTGCTGCTGTTTGTTATATCCACATATCTCAGAAAGTACATTTGATACAGTACACAATAACAGACGGTTCGAAATTACTTCTTCCTCAGCGTTGTACTCTGTATCTATGAAATTATTTTTTAAAAGTCTAATTCAAAAAAATGTCTTTACTTCTTATGCTAATACAGTCAATTAACTAATGCACTCAGATCAAAGCATTTATTCCATCAGGGCTTCTCACCTTAAGGTTTGTTTGTTTTAAACATGCTTTTTCCACATCCATCTCTTTCATAAGCAATAAAGATATCTACAAGTAAAGAATTTAATTTAATAATATTGTCTTCACTCAGCTAAACGTACTCTTTACAATATTATTCTCTAAACACTCATTTTAAACGTTCCACTTGCCTTAAGCAAAACTCTCTCAAATGTTTCTTATGGCTTTTAGGTTTCCCCTTCAATTTTCTTTCAATATTACTGTGTATAAAAAGAGTTTTTTTTAGTTTTTAACTAACTTGATTTTATCATAAATAACCACGATTGTTCTAGGACTTATACCTCTCATATCTTAATTACGTATCTCTTTCTTCTGGGGTTCCTTTTCTAGAGCCAAGCAAGTTTTTTTCTTAAAATCAGTGCTGCATAGAAAAATGAACTGTTTGTAAAATTATTATACCAAAATGTTTTAAATCTATCCCCAACACGTACGTATATTATAGTCTCTTTATTTTGCAATAACTGAAAATCGTTGTGGAAAATGCACTTACTTTAGAAAAGGTTTCAGCCACTCTGGACCTCCATACTGCGATGACGTGCTAAGCTCTGTGCCCGATTCCAGCCATGAGGGAAACTTGAAAAGTAATGCACACAGCACCACTGGTACCTCCATCGAAGAGAAAGCAGTATGGAGGTCCAGAGTGACTGAAACCTTTTCTAAAGTAAGTGCATTTTCCACAACGATTTTCAGTTATTACAAAATAGAGACTACGATATACTTAAGTGTTGGGGATAGATTTAAAACATTTTGGTATAATAATTTTATAAACATTTCATTTCTCTACACAACACTGATTTTGAGAAAAAAGCTTGCTTGGCTGTAGAAAAGGAACCCAAGAAGAAAGAGAGATAGACCATTTAAGTCCTGGAACAATTGTGGTTATTTATGATAAAATCAAGTTAGCTAAAAACTAAAAAAAACACTTTTTTTTTTATACACATTAATACTGAAAGATAATCAAAGGGGAAACCTAAAAGCCATAACAAACATTTGAGAGAGTTTTGCTTAAGGCAAGTGGAACGTTTACAATGAGTGTTTAGAGAATAATATTATAAAGAGTACGTTTGTCTGAGTGAAGACATTATTATTAAATTACATTTTTTACTTGTAGATATCTTTATTGCTTATGAAAGAGATGGATGTGGAAAAAGCATGTTTAAAATGAACTGAAACTTTAAGGTGAGAAGCCCTGATGGAATAAATGCTTTGACCTGAGTGCATTAGTTAATTGATTGTATTAGCATAAGAAGTGAAGACATTTTTTGAATTAGACTTTTAAAAATTAGATTCATAGATACAGGGTACAACACTGAGGACGGAGTAATTCCCAAACGTCTGTTATTGTGTACTGTATCAAATGTACTGTTTGAGTTATGTGGATATAACAAACAGTAAAAAAAAACATTTATATCATAATTAGGTGAGTGGCCTGATTCTTGGCCAATTTATCTTTATGGATACTTGCTCACTTTGAAATTGGTTCATTAGCTCCTCCCGACTATTTAACTTTCCTTTTGTTTGTACCGAGGCCTGACTGAGCTGGATTACAGCCATATACTGGTTATAAGGTGCATCGAGCAGGTGCAGGATCCAGAGGGTCTCAAGCTCAACAGTTAAAGTGAACCTAGATGGCACATCTTCCAATTAAAGGAACACCTTATTAAAAGAAGAACTCTTCAAAAAGATCCATTGCTTTTGGGAACTTTGGAGACTTGGAATTAATATTTTTTGAACAATTTTTGTTGGGAGATAGAACTCCATACCACTAGACACTATCTGCCTATCTCTGACTTTAACAAGAAAATGTTACATTTTGAGGAACTGGATAAAGTGACTGACAAACGTTCTATTCCATTGTCTATTTCTGAAACAGAAGAACATAGGATTCTTGATGAATTTAAGACAAATAGAACATTTGGGGGCCAGACCTCTATATGCTTCATCCCAATCAATATGAATACTTAAAGCAAAAACAGGTAAATTTAGAATGGCATGCCCTTACACTAACACAGCATTTAAAACAAAAACGCATACTGAGGGGGCTACGAATTTTGTAGAAGCAAATTTGGGGTACACAGATATAAATCTTGAAATGAAATGGGATGGAGTGCGTAACAGCTGCTCAAAGGACTTTATGTTAATTACAGAATCAGTTACAAAGGAACCAACTAGAGTGGAAACAGATTTGGGACACTGTGATAGGGAAGTAAAAACAAAGTACACCATGGAGGAACTGAAAGAATATTTAGACAAAGTGAAGGCTCATTTGTTGGAGTTTGAGGAAGAATTAAGATCTACAAAGCTTCAGAAATTTCAAAGGGATTTAAATGATTACCGAAATAATCAGGTCTGTACATATTCTAATAAACCTAATATAATTAATAAAGTCACAAGATTTAACTTGGAATCAGAATCCTTAGTAGGGAATTAGGGTAGTGATACAGAGACAGGCAGAAGTGGATTTAGGGTTAGGGGAAATTCCTTTCTCATAACAGAGGGTTCAGGGGCAGAAAACCTTTCAGGCAAAGGGGAAAGAGAGGTTATCAGTACATCAGGGAGCAACCTACACACTTGACACCAGAACCCGGCCCATCAGGAGCAGAAGGACAAGATTTAAGAGAAACAGAAAAAGATACCGTACAAATAGAAAAAAGAAAAGACAAAGACAGAAAGCAGCAGGAAATGATAGGGGACCCCAGGACCACCAGATCAGCAACAGCCAAAACACATTAATATATAATATTTCTAAAAGGGTACTTAATAATTTGGAATTGGATGTATTGAGCAGGGGTCTTACCTTTTGCCCCCATAATTCAGTTAATGAATTTGAACTGAAGTTGGATCTTAACCGGTTCTATAGAAAACTTCATTTAAAATATTTTTTTGCTTTACCACCACCAGTGGCTCAAGATTTACAGGAACAAGAAAAGAAAGTAACATTAAGTAAGAAATTACAATTAAAATCACAATTTTTAGCACCGACAATACCATATCAAATGGAAACCTATATATCAATGGTTAACAGAGACATTGAGGAACTTATTAACAAAGAAAAAAATATATATAGGAGGGCAAGGTTTAACCTTAGTGCACAATAATTTGGGGCACTCAGGGCACTAGAGAATGACAGCAATATTATTATTAAACGTGTGGATGGAGGGAACTATTGTAGTTATGGGCTACGAACATTATAGGAATATTTGTTGTAAATTAATTTACAATAAAGATAACTATTTGGAACTGAATCAAGATCCAACTGAGGCTATTAAAAACCTCATTAAGACATTATTGGATAAAATGTTTGAGGGAAAAAGAAATAACAGAATGGGACAGATACTCCTTAATCAGAAATACCCCCTCCATTCCTATCTTTTATATCTTGCCCAAAATTCATAAAATTTGAGGGACCCTCCAGGTAGGCTTATAGTCTCGGGGGTAAATTCCCTATTAGAACTCTTATCAGTCTTTATTGATTTTCACATTAGACTCCCTGCTGGAGCAAATGAGAAGTTACATTTAGGATTTAGCTGATGTAATTAGACTGATGGAGGGAATGAATAACTCAGAACAGGACATAGAGAGCTGTATATTTGTTATATGGGATCTTAAGGATTTATATTTGACTGTATCTCACAGACAAGGTTGTGAAACTTTAATAAGAACATTAGCTCCAGTTAGAACACAGGATCAGAAACTCTCACATGAAGTGATTTTTAAACTAGCAGAGACTGTTCTCATGCAAAATTTCTTCAGGTTTGAGAAACATTTTTTTTTATTACAAATCAAGGGCACAGCGATGGGGTCCAGCATGGTCCCATCATATGCCAATATTTATATAAATGAATTTGAATCACAATATGTGTTTCACTAAAGGAATCCTTACAGTGACAAAATTTGGACTTGGAAACACTTTATGGAAGATATTATAGGGGTTTGGACTGGCTCAGAAGGAGAATTACATGAATTTAATCAATTTTTGAACTCTTGCACTGACCATTTAGTGTTTGTTATGAACTTTAGCATGACAGAGATCCCTTACCTAGATCTCACAGTGTAAAAGGAACAGGGAAAATTAACTACCCAATTATACAGAAAAGAAACTGATGAAAACAATTTACTTCATGCTAAAAGCTTTCACCCACAAAAACTTATACAGTCCATACACTATGGACAGTTAATTAAAGTCAAAAGAAATTGTTCAAATCCAGAGGTATATGAGAGAGCAAGTTCAGAGAAGCTAATGAGATTTCAGGAAAGATGGTACAATAACCGGACTCTAAAAGAGGCGACAGAGAATGTGAAAGACAAGAATAGACAGGACTTGTTGGAAATAAAACCTAGACAACTAGCCACACCTATGGAAAATATAGTTATGGCGACGACCTATAATGATATTTTTTACAGTATGAAGAAAGTCATAAATATACATTGGGATATCCTAAAAGCCACCCCCGGTGGTGAGAGGACTTTTTATAATCTTCCCCTTATAGTAGCAAAAAGAAATAGAACACTGGGAAATAGATTAGTAAAAACCCAGCATAGGATACCAGAACAAAACCAATGCAGTATTTTTTACAACAGAAGAAATTAAAGAAAATTACACATGTGGGCACTATGTAAACTGCAACAACACATATAGAGTGAAAAAAATATGAACTAAAGCCAGGGATGAGGATGTAACTATACAACATGTTATTAATTGTTCAACCATGGGGGTGATTTACCTTTTGAAATGCCCTTGTGATCTGATTTATATTGGCAAAACAGAAAGGTTACTTAAAAACAGAATAACTGAACTCAAAAGTGACTTAAGAAGACAAGATTTAACATCCCCAGTAGCTAGACACTTTGCACAGTACAATTATCAGATTGCACAGTTAAGCTTTTTTGGTTTAGAGAAGGTACTTCCAGATCCAAGAGGAGGGGACTACAGAACTAAAATCCTCACACGGGAGGCGTTTTTTATAATAAGATTCAAAGCCACTGATAAGAAATATGGCTTAAATTAATCAATTGACTGGCAGCGGCAGCCTATTTTGTAAAACAAAACTGTTCGGCCCCTCCCCTCCACCCCCTCGGGATGATTTTTATCAAATGAAAGTGACTTTTGATATTGTTAAACTGAGAAAATAAATTTATTCTTGCCCTTTGCATTTCTTTCATCACCCTTGGGAGTAAACAGACCAAAATTACTTAGTTGGCAAGAAATAAGACACTTACATATTTTATTTTGACCTTTAGCATATAAAGGTGACCTTCAATGCTGTTAAATTGAGAGAGGAAATCCCGGACCTGTCTAATTATGTCTTATGCTTTTTGGTTTGTTCTCATTTAAAATAACCAGTTTTAAATTCCCTAACTAAAGGAAACTTTCCCTGTGACCTTGAGCAAATAAAGATGACCCCCGATAGTGTTAAACTTAAGAATAAGAGATCACCAGGAGAGTGAAACATTGGACAATAAGGACTCTAGAGGCATTTACTGATCTGTCCCTATTGTTGTGGAGATTGACCTCCCTAAACCCTAATTAAGTCTCCAGAATGGGGGAGCTCACCCCGATAATGGTTTCAAAATAAAGGTGTTAATAATATTACTTTGTAAATAAATATGAGGGCTAATGCCACTTAACAAATATAAAAAAGAGAAGAAACTGTGTTTGCTGACATAATGTCTTTAAATTTGGATTTGTAGATCTTAAGGCTGGACACCCTTTTTGGTGCTGTATTTTACAGGTCGGGCGCCGGAGAGCTCATGCATGCGCCTTGGTGCATGGATCGCACTGAGATGATGCACTAAGCTCTGCTCCCGATTCCAGCCATGAGGGAAACTGAAAAGTAATGCACACAATGCCACTGGTACCTCCATTGAAGAGAACGCAGTATGGAGGTCCAGAGTGGCTGAAACCTTTTCTAAAGTAAGTGTATTTTCCATAACGATTTTCAGTTATTACAAAATAAAGTGACTACAATATACTTAAGTGATGGGGGTAGATTTAAAACATTTTGGTATAATAATTTTATAAACACTTCATTTCTCTACGCAGCACTTATTTTGAGAAAAAAACTTGCTTGGCTCTAGAAAAGGAACCCCAGAAGAAAGAGATATAGAATTAAGATATGAGAAGTAAAATATAGACCATTTAAGTCCTAGAACAATCATGGTTATTTATGATAAAATCAAGTTAGTTAAAAACTAAAAAAAAAACGTTTTTATACACAATAATACTGAAAGAAAATCGAAGGAGAAACCTAAAAGCCATAACAAACATTCGAGAGAGTTTTGCTTAAGGCAAGTGGAACATTTAAAATGAGTGTTTAGAGAATAATATTGTAAAGAGTACGTTTAGCTGAGTGAAGACATTATTATTAAATTAAATTCTTATAGATATCTTTATTGCTTATGAAAGAGATGGATGTAGAAAAAGCATGTTTAAAACGAACTGAAACTTTAAGGTGAGAAGCCCTGATGGAATAAATGCTTTGATCTGAGTGCATTAGTTAATTGATTGTATTAGCATAAACAGTGAAGACATTTTTTTGAATTAGACATCTGAAAAATAATTTCATAGATACAGAGTACAACACTGAGGAAGGAGTAATTGCGAAACGTCTGCTATTGTGTACTGTATCAAATGTACTTTTTGAGATATGTGGATATAATAACAGTGAAAAAAATTTATATCCTATTTGGTTGAATGGGCTGATTCTTGGCCAATCTATCTTTATGGATACTTGCTCACTCTGAGATTGGTTCATTAGCCCCTCTCGACTATTTAACTTTCCTTTTGTTTGTACCGAGGCCTGACTGAGCTGGATCACAGCCATAGCCTTCCTCCTGTCTCATCCTCCTTGGATCTCTGGCAGGAGAACTGGAAGGTGGGTGTGGGGACCGCCCACTATATAGGGTCACGCTGATGTCCATCACGTGACGTCGGGTGGGTGGTCCCCCACCAGACACTGCTGTAAAAGTTTGCCGTGTGGTCCTGATGCCAGAGGGCGCAGTCCTGTATGTGATGACCTACTGCAGGTACCTCTTCCGAAGATCTACTGTTACGGTAAGTTGTTACTTAACTGTACTGTTCCTGTACACCTTTCCTCCCTTCCCGCTTCTGCAGAGGGTACTGTTGAAATTATTCTAATTGCTCCATATTGGCCTTGCCAGATATGGTTCCCTCTGCTCCAGCAGTTAGCGGTGGAGCCTCTGGTTCCTCTCCCCCCCCCCCCGCCAGGACCTTCTGACCCAGGATCAGGGCTGCTGGTCCATCCAGATCTCAAGTCCCTTCCCCTTCATGCTTGGTGCCTTCAGACATAGCTATCTCACGCTTTGGGGTCTCCCCCAGGGCTGCTGAAGTACTTGTAGAGGCCAGAAAGCTGTCTACAAAAAAGACCTACGCTATGAAAGGGAAGAGATTTTCTGTCTGGGCAGCCTCCAAGGGTTGGGACCCTTTCCTGTGTCCTTTCCCTCTGGTCATGGAGTACTGGTAACACCTCTCCGATCTGGGGTTCAGTTATTCTTCTCTGAAGTTCCACTTATCTGCCATATCCACCTACCACACCATGGTGGCAGGCAAAACCTTGGTTTATCTGGAAGTCTCCCATACCTTTCTGAAGGGAATACTCCATATGAAACCCCCAGTCAAGAACCCTGTTCCTACGTGGGATCTGAACTTTATCCTTGAAAGGCTCACTTTGCCTCCTTTTGAACTGGCCGTGAGTTGCGACCTGTGCTTTTTGTCTTGGAAAATGCTATTTTTAGTTGCTATTACTTCTGCTTGAAGGATTTCTGAGCTTCAGGCCCTTATGTGTCAGGAGCCCTATTTAATTTTCCACAAAGACCGGGTGGCTCTGCATACAAATCCTAAGTTTTTACCAAAGGTTGTTTCTGAGCTTACTTTGAATCAGACTATACACTTGCCAGTGTATTGCCCTGAGTACTCTAATCAAGGGGAGGCACTTCTGTACTCTCTGGATATGCACATAATTTTGCGATCTTACTTCGAGATACAGCTCTTGCAGCAGGTTACACCATTAACTGAAGCCATCAGGTGGCAGGACCCCACGGAAAACTTTTAGCTAGCTACCTAACGTTGGCCCCGCCCCCGACGTTCCATACATCATGAAAGGGGTGGTCCTCCAGCATCCCTCAGTTCTTTTCCCGCCGTCAGGTCGCAGGCATCGGCTTCACAGACGCCTTCACCTATCGAACGACGCCATCACTTAAGTATCTTTTATTTCTTTATTTACAGAAGTTCACTTTTGTTTTCTTTTCTGTATGTCATCTTCCCCGATGTCATCCATAGAGAGGCACTCATCTAAGTGTGCCTGCAGCAAACAGATCCCTTTTAAGGGCAGACACATGGACTGTGTCCGGTGTCTAGGCCCAGAACACGACACCAAGGCCTGTCCTATTTGCCAAAACTTTAACCACAGAACCAGGATCCGCCACCAAAATGTTTGGGGGACCTTCCTTCTAGAAAAGAAATTGGCAGCAATTCAGAAAAGTACCTCCTCTAGGGAAGGATCCTCCCACAGATTGGGGAAACATAAAGAGAAAAGGAGGGAAAGGGAGAAAGAGCACTCCCCATCCACATGGATGTCTGACTCAAGGGGGAGCTCGAACTCGACCAACCGCTCCAACAGGTCTCCGTCTCAGCCTAAGACTCAGACTCCGCCTGCTAAGGTCCAGAAGTCAGGTGGCTCCAGTTCAGGATCCACCCTTCAGCCCTTAAAAATCCACTCTACCAGCCGGCCTTCGGGTTCCACAGGCCGATCGGCCACCATAGAGCACCCAGTAAAGGCACACTCCAAGTCGGCCTCTGTTACAGGCTCCAATTCCCTGGACCTGCGCCAGGGTTCCAACTATTCGAGATTGGCCTCAAAACCCCCCCCCCCAAGAGGTTTCACTTCTTTGGGGACCACCGCTAAACGAACAGAGATGTCAGTTAAGCAGATCTCGGACCCTTTGCGGACCTCTGACAAGACGCCCGCCAAATGGTCCAGGGATAAACAACCTCTGGCAGAAGTCCATTCCCAGAGAAGGGATGACACCTCTTCCATACTGGAGGTTGGCCCACCCAGATGGACTTATGAAGACACCGACGTTGGGGTCAAACATCTAAGCAACGACCAGACATCAGCTGGTCATGAGGATGCTGACCTCTTATGAGAACCGACACCACTCAAAGACCTGATGATGGGTTCATTGGGCTCCAGGCCAGTGGACAGACACAGGAGACAATCGGACATCTCAGTTGGAGACAGGACCGACGTCAGGTCAGATGTCTCAACCAACACCAGGTCAGACCTCAGGTCTGCGGCTCTTTGAGGTAAAGGAATTATTTTCTTACTGGTGGGAGACAATCCACAAGGATGTAGTCCCCAACAAAGCTTCTTTGGAGGATCAACCTCCACCAAGAGCTCCTAGCCCCCACCAAGGGAGAAAAGCCCTGTCAGGCCTCCCCTGGAGGACAAAAGCCCTACACCTAGAGGACGTTCAAAGGACAAGCAGCCGAGGTCACCTTCCAAGACCCCTTCCCACTCGACAAGCGTGCACAAAAGAAAGAAGCACCATAGGGGGTCAAATTTCTCTTCCTCAGAAGAATCTTATTCCTCTTCATCAAGCTCTTCCTCTAGATCTGGCTCACCCTTTAGTATGCCCTCCCTGGATCCAAAGGACACACCCAGGTGCCCTCCAGATGACCCAATGTTCATGGATGTAAAGAAGCATATCCTAGACAATATAGGGTGGAACATGGAAGACTTAGATGGCGATGCTAACTGAGGGAGCAGTGGATGTGGCAGCAGTCACTGAGACCTGGGCCACTGCAGGACACGACTGGGACCTGAACCTGGAGGGTTACACTATGTTCAGGAAGGACAGGGGGGAGGGAAAGGGGAGGAGGGGTAGCAATGATAGTCAAAAACTGCATTGGCATAGGGGGAGTAGAGGAGGCGGAGGGAACCGTGGAAGCGATTTGGGTCACCTTGATAACAAGGGGGGGCAAGAGAGTAAAAATAGGAGTGGTGTATAGACCCCCTGCCCTGGCGGAGGAGCTGGAGGAGAGTCTGTTGGCAGATGTTGGGAGACACTGCAGACTGGGCAGAGGAACAGTGGTGGTGTTGGGGGACTTAAACATGCCAGGAACAGACTGGGAGACTATGACATCTTCTGTGACCAGGGAACAGAGGTTGTTGGATGTCTTTCAAGACACGTTCCTAACTCAGCAGGTGGGGGAACCGACCAGGGAGGCACGGGTACTGGATGTGGTCCTAACAGACAGTGACCAGATTAGGGGCCTGGAGGTAAGGGACCCGTTGGCGGGGAGTGACCATGCCATGGTCTGGTTCTGCCTGGACCTAGGAGGGCTAGAAGGCTGCACAAAGACGGAGGTAACTGACTTCAGGGGAACGGATTTTAAGGAAATGGGAAGGATCCTTAAGGAGCATTTGGATGTGATTGGGTCAGACATGGACGCTGATAGTAGGTGGGAAATCATCAGGAGAGGGGTGCAAGATGCTACCAGCACCTGTGCAAGTGTAAGACGAAAATGCGGTAGCGCCTGAAAACCCTGCTGGTGGACCAGGGAGGTCCAGGAGGTGGTGCGGGGAAAGAAGGCAGCCTATAGGCAATTCAAGTGCTCAAGGAGTGAAAGGGATCGAGGGGAGTATGAGCTGATGGCTAGAAGGGCCACTAGGGTGGTGCGGGCGGCTAAGGCAAGGAAGGAGCAGAACCTGGCCAGGGAAATTAGGAGAGGGAACAAGGGGTTCTTTAGATACATTGGGGAAAAACGAAGGGTGAAGGGGCAGATTAGCAGGATTAAATCAGGGGACAGATGGGCACAAGACCTGGGGAGCAGGCTGAGGTACTAAATGAGTACTTCCTCAGTTTCCACCAAGGAAAATGGTGCTGCATCATACATGGAGGAGACAGAGATACTGAGGAGGGGGACCCTTACTGATCAGCGGGTCTGGGGAGAGGGAGGCATCACTGACAGGAGGGAGGGCTAAGCAGGAGAAGAGGTACTGGAAGTGGAAATCACAGCAGAGAGAGTGAGGGAAGCCCTCAGCTCCCTTTAAGACAGAGAAAGTACCAGGGCGGATAAATTACATCCCAGAGTGCTGAAGGAACTGCGGATGTCTGGCGAAACCCTGGTGGAGCTTTCACCATCTCTCTGAGGACAGGGTGGGTGCCCCAGGACTGGAAGGTGGCGCACATACCTCTCAACTGTACCACATTACGAGGAATGTTCCTCATTTTACTTCACAAAAGCTCCCTGTTCCACATTGTGAGGACTTGTTCCACATTCAAAGTCAACATTTTAAAGCAAAAATCCATAGTAAATGATGCAAAAAATATATTATTCAATTAATAACAGGCTTTCTGAACATAAATGCAACGTGTTAACAGTGTTTTGAGCTTCTTAGGTAAAGATTTGATTAAATGTTCCACATTTTGCCCATTTGTTCCACATTTTGACAGGCAGTGTTCCACATTTGGGGGATAAAAGGTTGAGAGGTATGGTGGCGCATATAGTGCCTATCCACAAGGGGGGATCAAGGGAGGTGGGAGGGAACTACAGGCCTGTCAGCCTGACATCGGTGGTGGGCAAGGTGATGGAGGGCATTGTCAAGGAGAGGCTAGGGTGGGACCTGGAAAAGTCAGGGTGCCTGGACGATAGACAGCATGGATTCGTCCTGGGGAAATTGTGTCAGACAAACCTTGTGGAGTTCTATGACTGGGTGACGAGTGCCTTGGACCAGGGTAGACCAGTGGACGTCCTCTTTCTAGACTTCAGCAAGGCATTTGACTCTGTTCCTCACGTGGGCCTGTTGGATAAGCTAGGAGAAATGGGGGTGGGGAACCAGATGACCAGATGGATAGGCAACTGGCTCCAGGACCGGACCCAGAGGGTCGTAGCTGGCGGGATAGTCTCACCCCCAAAGAGGGTCATTAGTGGGGTCCCACAGGGATCAGTCCTTGGGCCCCTCCTGTTCAACGCCTATGTCTCTGACATAAGGACAGGAATCAGGAGTGAGATGAGTCTCTTTGTGGATGACTCAAAACTGGGGGTGGTGGTGGATGGGGAGATGGGGAGGGTGGCCCTACAGGGGGACCTGGAGGCTCTGGAAGGATGGTCTAGAAAGTGGAAGCTGAGGTTCAATGCAGGGCAATGCAAGGTACTCCACCTGGGGGCCAGAAACCCAGGCCAAGTGTACACCCTGGGGGAATGCTACAAGTCTCGATGGCTGAGAGGGACCTGGGGGTGGTGGTGGATGTCAAGATGAACAACTCGGAGACTTGTAGGAGGGCAGCAGCCAAGGCCAACAGGATGCTGGGATGCATCGCTAGGGGGATCACCTCCAGAAGGAGGGAAGTGATACTCCCTCTGTATAACTGCTTGGTGAGGCCACACCTTGAGTACTGCATGCAGTTTGGAGGCCACACTTAAAGAGGGACATTAAACTCCTGGAGAGGGTCCAGAGGAGGGCAACCAAAATGATTTGGGGCTTGGGGACAGGACCCATGAGGAGAGGCTCAAGAGCTAAATATGTACACATTGGAAGAGAGAAGGACCGGGGGACATGATAGAGGTCTTCAAGTACATGAAGAGGGTAAATAGGGGAGGAACAGTCAGGGTGCTTCGAAGGAAGGAGGAGGGGGCCACTAGAGGGCATGGGTGGAAGCTGGAAGGGGGAAGATTCAGGGGAGAAAAGAGGAGGTGCTACTTCACTGAGAGGGTGGTGGAGCCATGGAATGCACTGCCTAGGGGCCTGGTGGAGGCAGAGGCAGTGGAGGGGTTCAAGAGGGGCTGGGACAGGTACAGGGGAAGGGTTCTGGAAGCAAAATCCAATGCAGCAAGAATATCCGGAACTGGGAAGGGAGAAGCCTGAGAAGGCGAGGGGGGCAGCAAGGTCAGCACCCAGGGTGGGGGCTGACCAATCGAGCAGACTCAAAAGACCGTTAGGCCTATTCTGCTGGCATTTTAGTATGTTAGTATGTTAGATCCAAAAAGGCGCCGTCTTGCAAAGTACCTGCATCAAAAGGATCCGAAACCAGTGGTGGTCTCACCACTGGTTGATACTTTTCAAGATGTGACATGGGCTGCTTGGAAGCACCCACACACTGCTCCAGCAGTCCCCAAAAAGGCTGATCGCCTATATCGGGCTCCACTGGAAGACCCTTATCCGGGTGAACAACCAGTGGCAGACTCAGTGGTCATCATTGCCACACATGACAGATCCCAAAGGCCGAAGCACTTGAGCACCCAACCTCCAGACAGAGAGTCGAAGCAGCTTGATTACTCGAGTAGGAAAATGTATGCCTCAGCTACATGTTCTATCCATTCACTAAACTTTTTAACCCACATGGTTCAATTTCAGAACATCCTGTGGGAGCAAGGGTCAGATCTGGTCAAAAACCTACTGGAAGAGAGTCAAAAGGAAGAGCTAGTCAGACTCTTGCAGACAGGCGCTGATGTAGGCACACAGGTACTGAGGGCAGCCTATGATTCGGCGGACTCTGCTGTCAGAAGCGCGGCAACAGGTGTATGTCTGAGACAACAATCTTGGTTGAGGGTCTCTGGCTTCACTCCAGACGTCCAGAAGGGCATCCTAGATGTCCCTTTCAAGGGCTCAGTCCTTTTCGGAGGGGACTTCAAAAAGATCATAACAAAACTGTAAGATGCCATTAATGCAGCCCGTTTGGTGCAGGCAATGTACAAGCCAAAACTGAAACCCTTTCAGAGGCAGCAGAACCATTTTCGTGGAAAACTGGGACAACAGCAGAGAAGTGGGTTTAATCACAGGGGCCCCTCTCGAGCAACAGGAGGTGCAGGTGCGAGGAATGCCAAAACACCTCAAGCAAACCTCCACATCCCCTCCACTGCCTAACTCATTGCAGACCCCCCTCTCCCTCCGGCTCAAAGGGAAGAGATGGTCGGGGGTCGTTTCTCAAAACACCTGGCAGGATGGCAACAAATTACCTCAGACCAGTGGGTGCTTCCACTGATTCAAAGAGGCCACTCTGTCGAATTCACTGGGCAACCACCATCCAGACCACCACTGCTGTCCCATATTAAAATCAACATGCCACACTGATTCAAGAAGAGATTCGGGCCCTTCTAGCGAAAGAGGCCATAGAGCCGGTCCCAAGGATCCAAAGGGGGAAAGGGTACTATTCCCATTTCTTCCTAGTACCCAAAAAGACAGGCCTTATGCCCCATCTTGGACCTCAGTGATCTTAACACCTTTGTGGTATACAAACGCTTCAGGATGGTCACCTTGCCAGGTCTGATTCCGATACTATGCCCAGACACTTGGCTTGCATCGATGGACATGCAGGATGCCCATCTCCATATCCCAGTTGCAAAACACCACAGGAGGTTTCTGTGGTTTGAATTCCTGGGACCACACTTCCATTTCCGAGCCCTGCCTTCGGTCTGTCCTCAGCTCTGCAAGTATTCACCAAATGCCTGGCAGTCGTAGCCACAGCACTCAGGAGAATGGGTCACTGCGTTTTTCCTTATCTGGACGACTGGCTCCTAACTGCTTCATCCAAGAGAGAACTAAACCAGGCATTACAAGACACCTTTTCGTTATTCGACTCCCTAGGTGTCATCATCAGCCTGCCAAAATCGATCCTCACACCATGCCAAAGGCTACAGTTCATTGGCGCGATACTGGACACTACAAAAGGAAGGACCTTTTTGCCAGACGACAAGGCAGAATGTCTAAGAAGCCTAACAAGACATGTCATGGGACAAAAACAGGTCTCAGCATGGACCATGTTGCATCTCCTAGGCCACATGGTGGCCACAATAGCCATATTTCCCCTGTCACGCCTACACATGAGAACCATTCAGTGGACACTCAGGGTCCAGTGGGACCAACACCAGGACGACCTCGATCAACTAGATCAACTCTATTCTATGAGTCCTGCAATGGTGGCTAGTTCTGGAACACCTCACAGTAGGGGTTCCTTTCCTGTCACCCACACGTACACGGATCATGATTACAGATGTGTCAGGATCGGGTGGGGCACCCATCTGGGCGACAAAAAGACTCTGGGACTATGGTCTGGAACAGAAGTCCTTCACGTAAATGTCCTCGAGATGAGGGCAGTCCTTTATGCCCTACAGGCTTTGCAGACGGACCTACTCCCGGGACATCTACTGATCCAAACAGACATGTCAGTAGTGTTCTACATCAACAAGCAATGGGGCACCCATTCATACCAGTTCTGTCGAGAGGCGATGAGAGTATGGTACTAGGCAATAGAGCACAATGTCACCTTATCTGCAGTTCATGTTCCTGGGTTCCAGAACATGCTGGCAGATCTAATCAGCAGATCACGATCCAGCACACGCGAATGGGAGCTTCTGCAACAAGTGGCAGAAACTCTGTTTGCAAAATGGGGAACGCCAGAACTAGACCTGTTTGCTTTCCTATCCAGCGCAAAACTGCCCAGTTTCTGCTCGCTAGATCCAGGGCCTGGTGTTTTCTGGCGAGACGTGTTGACCCTCTCCTGGACAGGCAAGTATCTTTATGCCTTTCCTCCCTTCCCATTGATCCAGAGAGTCCTGCTCAAGCTGCAGGACAAAGGAGCAGACATGATTCTGGTAGCCCCATATTGGCCCAGACAAATACTCGTTTCCCCTTCTCCAACACTTAGCAAGCTACCCTTTCCTCTTCCTCTCAGCTCGCACTTACTGTCGCAAGACAACGGGTCCCTGATCCACCTTGTGATCCTTACACCTGCACACTTGGCTCCTGAAGACCTAGCAGTCTCTCGCCATAGAGTCTCGAATGGAGTGGCTGATGTCCTTGTAACAGCAAGGAAACCCTCTACTCGAGCCACGTATGCCATGAAATAGTGCAGGTTTTGCCTTTGGTCCTCAGCTTGTGAACTGAACCCCCTAACTTGCCCGGTGAAATCGATACTAGAGTACCTTCTTTCCTTATCAGAGGCGGGGCTAAGTTATTCATCAATAAAGGTGCACCTTTCAGCAGTATCTGCATACCATGCACCTGTTTAGGACAAATCCTTGGCCCAACTGGATTTGTCACACACTTTTCTGCGTGGCATCCTTCACTTGAAACCACCCATTAGAGATCTGATCCCTCCTTGGGACCTTCCCTTCATTTTAGAACAGCTCACACTACCACGTTTTGAAACCAGCCATGGATTGCAAGCTATGCCTTCTGTCTTGGGGGGTGTTAATTTTAGTTGCAGTTACTTTTGCAAGAAGAATTTCAGATCTCCAGGCACTCCTGTGCAAAGAGCCATATCTGATTTTCTATAAGGACAGGGTGTCCTTGAGAACAAATCCTAAGTTTCTACCTAAAATGGTTGGTAAACTGTATCACATTTTGCTACCAGAAGTGGAATAAGCCCCTACCGGGACCGGTGAAGGGTCACTCCGCCAGAGGGATGGCCGCCTCATTTGCCTCCCTGAGGAACGTTTCAGCTTCAACCATTTGTGCAGCAGCTACTTGGAGTACTGTGCACACATTCATCAGACACTACAGTCTGGACATTGCCTCCAGGAGCAGATGGGCTTTGGCCTTGCTGTCCTGCAGGGGCTTCTTTCATGAGGGGTTCCCTTTTCACCCTTCTCCTGTCCTCCTCCCAAATTTTAGGGGTTAACACACATACTGCTTGGGACTCAGTCCTAATGGTGTAACCTGCTGCAAGAGCTGTATCTCAAATTAAGATAGTACAGTTACGTAAGGACTTACCGTAACAGTAGATCTTTGAGAACAGCTCTTGTATCAGGTACTTTCCCACCCACCTTCCCCTCAGGAGGTCAGCTGCATTTGCAGTATTAACAGTTATTGGTCTTCCTTTTGAAGCGTATCCTTGGTCTCCCATCAGAATTTCAGAGCTATGCTGGAGTCTCTGGCGGGAGAACTGAGGGATGCTGGGGGACCGCCCCTTTTATGATGTATGGAACGTCGGGGATGGGGCCAATGTCAGGGGCGGTCCCCCACTGTATGTAGCTAGATAGAAGTTTTCCATGGGGTTCTGCCACCTAACGGCTTCAGTCCTAATGGTGTAACCTGCTGTAAGAGCTGTTCTTGATGATATACTGTTACGGTAAGTTCTTACATAACCATACTTTACTACACAAATCGGACACAGTCAGTCCATAAAACGGATCAGCTCTTTGTTTCTTTTGCACCGAAAAGGGAGGGCAAAGCAGTTTCAAAACAGTGTTTATCTAAATGGTTAGCAAACTGTATTCTTTTTTGCTATCAGAAGTACAACAAACTCCTTCCGCGGGAAGTCAAAGGGCATTCAACCAGAGGTGTGGCTGCATTTACTGCTTGTTTCAGGAATGTTTCTGCCACCAATTTTTGTGCGGCAACCACTTGGAGCTCTGTCCACACCTTCACTAAGCATTACAGTCTGGACATTGCTTCTAGGCGCAGGGCAGGCTTTGGACTGGCTGTCCTTCAAGGCCTCCGTCCTGTCTAAATTTCTTGCCTACTGCAGACCTTTATCCTGCCTCCCGTGTTCAGTCTCTGCTTGACTTACACAGCTTAGAACTCAGTCCTCATGGTGTTGCCTACTGCAAGAGCCCTCTTGAAGTAAGATAGTACAGTTACGAAAGAAGTTACCATAACAGCAGATCTTCGAGAGAGGCTCTTGCAGTAGGTAAGGTTTTTCCCTCCCGCTGCTGTTTCTCCTTTTTATTCTCAGTTTTATTAGTGACTCCAGGAGCTCACTCCTTCCCCTTTTGTATCTGTCACAGATCTCCGGTGGGAGAACTGAGGTGGGTGTGGGGGACAGCCCACTATATACTGTGTGCCGACATTGTTCATGTGACATCGGGTGGGCAGTCCCCCGCCAGACACTGCTAGATAAAGTTTCTGTGTGGCCCTAGTGCCTGGTGTCTCAATCCTCATGGTGTTGCCTACTGCAAGAGCCTCTCTCAAAGATCTACTGTTACAGTAAGTTGTGACGTAACTGTACTTTATTAAGGCAGCTCACGATAGGTCGAAGGTGTCCAAACACCTCAGTTCCCTCCCCCTGACAGAGCATCCTGTAGGATTGATCTCTGGGGCAAGAGGGTCTATGCCTCTTCCACCCTTGGGCTGAGGATTGACAATTACCTCTCCCACACGGTCAAGCACCACAGTACTATCTGGAAGAAGGGAAGGCTGCGGCCCAGGCCCTTCCTGATTGTTCCCAGAAACTGGAGGTTCTCAAATGCTTGCGGAGTGCTGAGGATATTAGCAAGCACCTCCTGAGGGCCTTCTATGATATTTCGGATACAGGTGCTAGGGTTACTGCCACAGGCATTTGCCTTTGTATGCACTTCTGGCTGAGGGTCTCAGGTTTCCCAGCTGATGTCCAGCAGAAGGTGCTCACTGTCCCTTTAAATGGCTCCAGTCTGTTTGGACCAGATGTGCAGGACATCATAAACGAGCTACAGGCATCTGGTAGGGCTATTAAGTCTGTCCACTCGTTCTATCATACTCAGCCTAAGAGCAGACAGCGCCCTCCTTTTCACAAAGGTGTCCCACAAATGGAGCAGCCTCTCAGTCCCAAGGCAAGAGAAGAGCCTCCTCCGCCTTGCCAACCCCCTCCTCTGGTGCCACAGCAAAGTGCCCCGGGGTGATGGATCAGGCCCAGCAGCTTGATCCGCCTCCACTTGACTCCTTGCCAGACCCCACTCTTCCAGTCCCCAACCAAGAGGTGGTGGTGGTCTGAGGTTGGTTCTCCCTCCATCTCAATCAGTGGGGAATCATTACTTCATATAACTGGATTCTTCAGATCATAGAGAGAGGCCACAGGAACTCATCAAGCATTCTCCTATACCTTCCAACTACCCCCTGGTCCATCTGTCTGTTCTCTGGGAGGAGATACAGCCCCTTCTGCACAAAAAGGCCATTGAGCCACTGCCCAGGCGCCAAAGAAAGTTTTTTTTTAATTCCAGGTTCTTCCTGGTCCGCAAGAAAACCGGAGATCTAAGGCCCATATTAAATCTCAAGGACCTCAATCTGTATGTTCACTACAAAGAATTCCGCATGGTAACCTTGCCAGGTCTGTTGCCTCTTCTCAAGCAGGGTGAATTACTGTGCTCCCTATACATGCAGGATGCTTACCTGCATATCTCGATTTTTCCACCACACAGGAGATTCTTCTGATTTCTTTTTCAGGGCAAGCATTACCAATTCAAAGTATTGCTCTTTGGCTTGTCCTCTACGCCGTGGGTCTTTACCAAGTGCTTAGCAGCAGTAGCTGCAGCTCTCAGAAGGAAGGGACTGTCCATTTTTTCCTATCTGGACCATTGGCTCCTAAAGGCCCTGTCCAGAGAACAGCTTCTTCAGACTCTGGAGAGAACCTTTCAGCAGTTTCTTTCCTTGGGCGTCACTGTCAATTTGCCCAAATTGGTCCTATCCCCATCCCAAAAGCTGCAATATATAGGGCCAGTTTTGGACTTGGCACAGGGAAGGGCCTTCCTGCCTCAGAACAGAGCGGAGTGCCCTATCACCCAGGCTCAGGAAGTCACCCAGAGCTGTTATGTTTCTGTAAGGGTATAGTTGAGGCTTTTGAGGTTGATGACTGCGGCCATTCCCATGGTTCCACTGGCCAGGCTGCACGTGCAAGTCCTCCAGTAGATACTCAGGGTTCAATGGGACCAACACACAGACAAGTTAGAACAGTTAGTGCTGGTCTCCTCCCCAGTCTGCAAGGTGCTGCAGTGGTGGGTGGACCCTCTGAACCTGTTGCAAGGGGTTCCATTCCAGATCTCTTCCCCTCAGCAGATCCTCACCACGGGTGCCTCCAGTTCGGGCTGGGGGGCGCATCTGGGTCGCTTTCAGACTCTGGGTTCTTGGTCCCAGATCGAAACCTCCCTGCATATTAACGTCCTGGAGATACAGGCCTTTCCGAACCATCTCCTCCCGGGTTAGCTGTTGATCCAGTCTGACCACCTCAGTGTTGTCTACTGTGTCAACAAACTAGGGGAGACCCCTTTGTATCCCCTATGCAGGGAGGCGATGAGACTTTGGTACTGGCACTAGACCACAGTCTGTATCTGTCGGCAGTCCATGTCCCAGCATGCACGAATGGTAACTTCTCTCATCTGTCGCAGAAGATATGCTCACCAGATGTTGTTGTCCAGAGTTGGACCTTTTTGTGTCCCCACTCAACGCAGAACTGCCCACTTAATGCTCGATCCAGGGCCTGGAGTTTTCTGGCGTGATACATTGTCCCTCTCCTGAAGCAGGAGGTTCCTTTGCACCTTCCCTCCATTTCCTCTGATTCAGAGGGTGCTAATCAAGCTGCAGATAGAGGGGGGGGGGCCAGCATGATCCTGGTAACTGCATTCTGGCCATGGCAGATATGGTTTCCATTACTGCAACACTTAGTGGAGGAACCTCCAGTCCCTCTGCAGGGATCTGTTGATGCAGGCACAGGGGCCCTGATCCATCCCAACCTCATATCCCTTCATCTGCATGCCTGACTCCTGATGACATAGCTGTCACCCAGTTTGGGGTATTCCAGAGGATGGCAGGTGTCCTCGTGGCCGCTCAGAAGCCCTCCACTCAAGTCACTTGTGCAGTGAACCAGAAGAGGTTTGCCTTATGGGCTGCCAAGCATCATCGGGACCCTTTCACTTGTCCAATGAGCCAGATTCTGGATTACCTGGTATCCATGTCAGACTCGGGTCTCCAGTGCTTCTCCCTAAAGGTGCACCTTTTGGCTCTCTCGGCCTTTCATGAGCCTGTGGGTGGCTGCACTGTGGCTCAATTGTATGTCTCCCATACCTTTCTCAGGGGCATCCTGCATCTGAAACCTCCAATCTGTTCCCCTGTCTCAGCTTGGGATTTGAATTTTGTTTTGGAGAAGTTGGCCCTGTCTCTTTTTGAGCCAGTCGTGATTTGCGAGTTACGCTTTCTTTCTTGGAAAGAGTTATTTCTAGGATTGTGAATATGTTGTTCATCCACACTAATTGGCCTGTCCTTTCCCTTTAAATATCTTGCTGGAAGATCTTCAAGCTGGCTCCTCTGACCCACCCCGGTGGTATAACCCTTGGCTCCGCCCCGTGATGCCAGATCTTCCTTTCTGCTGGAAGATGCAGGTTCCCTCCGTCTTGCTCCCGCGTGTAGTAGGCCCTGGTGCTCCAAAACTTGTTTTTACCGATTAAGAGTCGCAGAATCTCTCCGAATTATTTTGAAATGGCAACCTCAGTGGAGGACAAGTCTTTGCCCGGGTTCCACCAGTGTCCCTGCGGGCAAAAAATGTCTTAAGACTGACCCACATGCCACGTGCGTGTACTGCCTGGGTCTTCATCATGACATGACACTAAGGCTTGCAACCTATGTTGCTCTTTTCATCCAAATGTTTTGGATGATCACCTCGCACGTCTCCAGCTTGGACATCCAGAAAAACGGCACCCACCATCAAATCTAAGGATGCCCCTGTGCAATCTCCGTGGCTTCGGGGTCCGTTGAACAACTGGAACAAATGAAGGCCTTCGAAGAGGAGGCGGCTCGTGCCGCTGAGATCTCGCGTTTGCCCTCGGTTTTCGTTCCTTAAAACAGGGCTTCTCTTTCTCTGGTTCCTTCAAGCAGCTGGTCCAATCCCTTCCCACTCGTGGAGAAGGCCTTGGCTCGCATATCTCCAGATCCCGCAAAAAAGGAATCGAAGGAACCGAGAGAAATCACGTCTCGTTGACGTCGCTCTTGGGACAGAGAGAGAGAGATCTCAGTCCCAGGAGCCTCCTCTTTTGACTTCGGTCAAAGTTGTAGCCTCATCCACTGACCAACGGTGCTCCCGTCAGGTCTGCCGGCCCAAATGATGGACGATGATCCAGTCAAGATCATCATCGACCCCGTCAACCCGTCATTGATCAAGGAGTCCGACAACTCTTTATTCAGGGTTCTGGTCCTGTTGGACCTTGCTGATGAGGCGATCCAGCCAGCTGGGAAGCCCTGGGCGGTGGTCGTCCCTGCCCGGAGGAACGGGGGTTCTCCCCACCTTCTCCCGAGCATCCCTGTTGGTCCCCCCCGATGGTCGACATCTAGGTCTGGGACATCCTCGACCGAAAGGCAGAGGAAGTCACATAAGCGGCACTCTAAGAAGTGGCGCCACCACCATTCATCCTCGTCCTCCTCAGATGAGGGGAGGCTCCGCTGCAAGCTGTGTCGGTGCTACGAGGACATGCTGTGACAGCAGCTTGTTCTGCCTGGGCCAAAGTCGGTCCCTTCCACCCCAGCCATTACATGGCTGTCACCCCCCAGGCTGAAGTTGACCACTCTGGAGTCGGTTGTCACCCCCCATCGACTCACGGAGCTGGCGACGTCACTCCCGACTCAGCAGAAGCCAGTCTCTCCACCTATTCCGGTGGAGCCGCCTATGAAACAGCCTCCCTCAGGGGCTCCCCTCAAGGAATCTCTGCCTGCTTCAGGCCTTCTGCAAAGGCTATCCATAACTCTGACTCCCGACCATAGAGGGTTGGCAGTGACTGGTGGCAGACCACTGTACCCAGACTCCTTGGAGTCAGCATCTCGTTCTCAGGATGACAGTGCCATGAGTCTTTCTGCCAAGGAGGCACCAGCCTCCTTTCTGGGCATCCTCCGCCTCATCTCCAAATTTACAGGGACGAAGCTGGAGCCCATTGAAAAATGGGTAAAATACCCCCTAACTGACATCCTCAGAAGGGGGGATTCCTCGACCGAGGCCTTTCCAGAGGCTGAAACTATTGTCGGCGCAGCCCTGGAGCTCTGGCAGCACCCAGCCTCCTGTCCCGCACCATCCACCAGGATGGCCCGCAAGTATGCGGTACCATCTGGCTCCCTTTCGGGATTTTCACAGCATCCATCAGCTGAGGGAGTGGTGACCGAGTCGTCTGTGTTCAGGCGGGTTGGGAACTCAGGAGACTCAGACCATCGGACAAAGAATCCAAGAAGCTGGATCACTTCTTCCAAAAGGTCTATGCTGCCTCCTCACTGGGCCTCTGTCAAGCGAGCTCGGCTGTAATCATGGCACACTTCTCCCATGCCCAGTTGGGCTCTTTAGAGGAGGTGCTTCCTCACCTTCCTGTGGACCTTCAGACCACGGTCAAGCAGGTCTGGGACCAGGGCCAGCAGTTGCGACAACAGTTCCAAACGGCCTTGGACATCGGGGATTCCTGTGCCCGTTCTGTTGCAGTCGCGGTTGCCATGTGCCACAGGGCTTGGTTTTGAGGTCCGACTTTCACGCAAACACCCAGCACAAGTTGGCAGATGTCCCGTTCCTGGGTACTGACTTGTTCGGTCCAGGAGTGACGTCACCTGGGCAATGTCGAAGGTCAGTACCACGCTGGACTCTACTTTCGTCTTCCCAAAGAAATCCCAGGGTTCCAAGCAGAAGAAAGCCATTTTGCCCTTCTGCCCCTGCGGGCAGGCAGCCCCAGTTTCAATCTGGGCAGCAGCACCAGGCCCAGTCTTGGCGCCCTTGGCCCAAGTCAGGTGCTCAGTCACACAAATCGGGAGGGAAGGGTCCCGGTGGTCCCACTTTTCCGGATCCTGCTGTTCCACGGTTGCTCAGTGACGGGATGGGGATGACCAGCCCAATACCCATCACAACTACTCTGGGTCCTCCCATGGGGGGGGGGCCGGCTCCACCACTTCCTTTCTGCCTGGTCCGCTGTTACAATGGACAGGTGGGTGTTGGAAGTGGTCAGTCAGGGACTGCCTCTAGAGTTCGAGCAGTACCCGCCAAGCCAAGCCTACGCCCCATGCGAGGAAAGGGTATCAGTCCACACTCAGTCAGCTCTGAGAGACAACATAGCCCAACTCCTCCTCAAGGAGATAGTAGCCCGAGTGACAGATCCCCCAGTTGCCTCAGGGTTCGTTTCCAGGTACTTCCTGGTCCTGAAATGGATGTGAGGCTGGCGCCCCATTCTGGATCTGCACAACCTGAACCAGTATCTCAGGTCGCGTACCTTTTGGATGGTAACTCTGTCCCAGGTCATACCATCCCTCGAGTAAAACGTCTGGCTCTGCTCCCTGGATCTTCAGGACACGTTCTTCCATATCCCGATCCATCCGTCACATCGAAGGTTCCTCTGCTTCAGAGCGGAGGGAACCCTCTACGAGTTCCAAGCCATGCCATTTGGTCTGTCATCAGCCCCCTCCCCAGGGTCTTCACCAAATGTATTGCAGTGGTGGCAGCCCATCTTCATCATCGATGGGTCAGGGTGTACCCTTACCTTGACAATTGGCTTATAGTCGGTCCCTCCAAAGCAGAGGTGGAGAGGACCAGGGACCTGGCCCTCAAGACCTGTCTCAAACTTGGCCTCCTGATCAAAGAAGTCGGAACCCGTGACCTTGCAGGTGATCTGCTTCATTGGGGCAGAGCTCGACTATTGCCAAGCCAGAGCTCAGCTCCTGGCGGACAGGGTGGAGGTTCTCTCCTCCTTTGCCCAATCATTTCTGGTTGGGCAATTGCACCCTGTCCAGGACTTCCTGTGTCTTCTGGGTTACATGGCGGCCTGCACCACCATGGTCCGTTGGGCCCGGTGGCGAATGCATCACATTCAATGGGGCTTGGCCAGCCAGTGGTCCCAGTGCCTAGGTCATTTTGACCAGCTGGTCACAGTAACCCAGAGGCTTTCGGATGCTCTCCAGTGGTCCCAGAACATCTGCAGGGAGGGATCCCGTTTGCCCCCCACCCGAGCCGATGGTTGTCCTCATGACCGATGCGCCTCTCACGGGCTGGGGAGCCCACATGGGGAATCACAGGGTCCATGGGCTCTGGAACCCCGGGGAGCCCTGATGCCACATCAGCGTGCTGGAGCTCCGAGCGGTATGGCTGGCACTGACTGCATTATCTCCGTTTCTGCGGGGTCAAGTGGTCCAGGTCCAGAAGGACAACAACGTAGCCATGCACTATCTCAACAAACAGGGAGGGAAGTGCTCTGCATCTGGACCCTCGTGAGCCATATGGCAGCAGATCTCCTAGCCATCCATGTGGCAGGAGCCTCGAACTAACTGGCGGATGCCCTCAGCCATGTAGGCAAAGCGTCCCACGAGTGGTCTCTTCACCCAGAGGTAGTTTACAGCTTGTTCTCCCTGTGGGGCACCCCTCAAGTGGACCTGTTTGCCTCCAGGGAGAACACAAAGCTGAGGCTGTTTCATGCCTGCCCCTCTCAGCAGTGCTTGCTGCAGGGGGGGGTGCCTTCTCAAGGCCATGGACCCCAGGCCTCTTCTGCGCCTTCCCTCCATTTCCCTTGATCCATAAGCTGCTTCTCAAGGCGAGGAGGGACAAGGCGAAGGTGATCCTGGTAGCTCCAGATTGGCCATGCCAGTTCTGGTATCCAGATCTCCTCAGCCTCAGCAACAGGCTCCCGAGGCATCTTCCAGTATGCCTGGACCTGATATCAGTCAGTCAGGGGAAGGTATTCTATCCGTACCTTCAATCCCTGCTCCTGAGAGCCTGGTTCCTGAGCGGCTAGAGTTCCAGGCTTTGGGTCTTTCCAGTGATGTCCTCAGCATAGTTGAGGCATCTAGGAAGGAGTCGACCAGGAGGTGCTATGCCTTCAAATGGAAAAGATTTTCCATTTGGTGTCAGGGTAAGGGGTTAGACCCTAGTTCCTGTCCTGTGGCCAGTATCCTCGACTACCTTTGGTCCCTCTCCAAAAGAGGTTTCCGGATGACTACCCTTAAGGTGCACCTGGCAGCCATCTCCACTTGTTGGGTGCGGGCCAATCAGCGGATGGTGGTGCAGGAGACAGTGGTCTGGTGCTTTTTCAAGGGCCTCGGTCACACCTGTCATGGAAAACCGCCTTCCTGGTGGCTATCACATCAGCCAGAAGGACTGGGGAGCTCCAGGTGATCTCTGGGGCGTCTCCTTACCTGGTCTTCCACAGGGACAAGGTTGTCCTGTGCCCCAACCCAAAGCTCCTTCCAAAGGTGGTGTTGGAGTTTCGCCTTAACCAGGTGTTAACTCTGCCTGTGTTCTACTCGAACTACACCTCGGAGGCCAAGTACAGGCTCCATACTCTGGATCTGAGATGAGCGCTCTCTTATTATAAGGAGTGGACGGCTGATTTGGGGAGAGGTTCGCCAGCTGTTTGTCACCTGTGCTGAAGCCGCACCTGGCAGACCTGCAGCAAAGCAGACGATTGGCAGATGGATTTCATCTTGCATTGATCTCTGCTATAGGTTGGTGGGTAAGGAGTCTCCCGTAGGGCTAAGGGCTCATTCCACCTGCCATACCGCTGTGTCGATGGGTACTTCTAGGGACGTCCCTATCCAGGATATCTGCAGGGCTGCTACCTGGAAGACAGCAAACACCTTCATTGCCCATTACCACATCGACCTTGAGTCACGCTGGGATGCTGGTTTTGGAGCCTCAGTTCTCCAGTCTCTATTCCCGAAGTAGGGGGTGTGCGCCTTGCCTCCCTCCTCTCGGAGAACTGTTAGGAGTCTGCCAATTAGTGTGGATGAACAACATATCCACAATCCTAGAAGAACAGGTTACTCACCTATAACAGTAGTTCTAGGAGTGGTATATGTTGTTCATCCACACAAACCCACCCTACCTCCCCAGCTTTGATGCACAAACCTAGCTTCCAGCAGGAATGATCTGGCGTCACGGGGTGGAGTCGAGGATTATACCACCCGGGTGGAGGAACAACATATACCACTCCTAGAACTACTGTTACAGGTGAGTAACCTGTTTTTTTGTTTGCTATTACTTCTGCTTGAAGGATTTCCAAGCTTCAGGCCCTGTGGTGCGAGGAGCCTTATTTGATTTTTTACAAAGAGAGGTTGTCTTTACGCACAAATCCTAAGTTTCCTCCTAAGGTGGTGTCTGAATTTACCCTGAACCAATCTATCCACCTACCTGTTTCTTACCCTGTGTGTGCCAATCCAGGGGAAGCACTGTTCCATGTGCTAGATGTGCGCAGAATTTTGAAGTATTATCTGCTCCGAGCCAAGATGTGCAGAAAGTAGAAGCAGCTTTTTGTTTCCTTCATCCCAGGTAGCGAGGGCAGTCAGGTTTCTAAACAATATTTGTCTTAATGGTTGGCACATTGTGTTATGTTCTGCTACAAGCAAGGCAGAGAGTTGCCACAGGCGGTGAAAGCCCATTCCATAAGGTGGATGGCTACCTCTGTGGCCTGTTTCAAAAGGGTCTCAGCCGCTGACATTTGCGCTGCTGCCACTTGGAGTACCGTCCATATTTTCACCAAGCACTACAGTCTGAACATTGCTTCTAGAGCCCGTGTGGGTTTTGGCAGGACTGTGCTGCAACGCCTACTGTCTTAGGTTTAGAGATGGCCTTCCTCCAAGACTGTTTATTTGCATCTGAAACCGCTTGGGACTCGTTCCACATGTGTGACCTGATGAATGAGATACCCCCGATGAAAACAGAACAGTTACGTAAGAACTTAACCATAACAGTAGCTCTTCAAGGGGATTTCAGTCATCAGGTTTGCCTTCCCTCCCACCATCCCCTTTTATGGGGCTCATTCTCAAAACTGGCTGTGAGGTATATTCAGCCTTTTATTTAGGCCTTGGCACCTCTCTCTCTCTCCTCGGTCCCCCATGGCATGAGCTTTGATCCCTTAGTCTCCAAGGGAAAGAGCTAAGGAGGGAGCGGGGGCTGTTCATGCTTTTATAGGGTTGGTGATGTCGTCAGATGACATTGGCGTGGGTGGCCCCAGTTGTACTGCTGAAAATCTTCCGTGTGGATCCTACTTCACCAACGGTGAAGTTCCATATGTGTGACCTGATTACTGAGACCTCCTCGAAGATCTACTGTTACGGTAAGTTCTTCCATAACTGTCCTTTCTAGGAGTGGTATATAGTTCATATCTGCACCACCCACCAACCTCCCCTGGCAAGTGACATATGGATCCCTGCTTCCACCGTACAAGATCTGATGTCATGAGCAGAGCCGGAGGATATACCGCCTGGGTGGTAGGAGGAGGAGCTTAGCTTAAAGACCTTCAGATGGATCATCACTTCTGGTGGAACTGCCATTGTGTGGATATGAACTATATACCACTCCTAGAACTACAGCTACAGTTGAGTAACCTGTTATGTCAGCTGCCAGGCAGAGTGCTTTCCACACATCCAGCATAATACTATCACATAGACAAATTGGTAATGAGCAAAAGGAAAAATATAAATACATCAGAAGAAAAAAGTTGCAGCTGAATACTTGTTAAAGTTTGTAACATTTTCCTGTCTGCTATTTTTTGGTCCTACTAGCTCAAAGTTAAAATAAGTTATGTTGGTCAAGGTAGGTGTGTAGTTGTAAGAAAATAAGGCATGGTCCTGGGATGTCTGTTTACCACTAATGAGGATGTATGATTGTCTAGCCCATTTTATAGAGCACTTTATTTCTTTTTGTGATTCTTTGCATAGTCTCTCCTAACCAGTTAGGACAGAGCAAATTTTACAGTGCTTTTGACTTAACAAAGGCCCTGGGTTATGTTCAAAGCAATGAAGAGAAATCTAAAAAAAAAAAAACCACGAAAGAATGAATTTGTGTGTGGGGACTGGACTTCAAAAACTTTAAACCGACTTTCTGACTCATGAGTTATGGTTCTTTTCCCTAAGATTTATAGAATATTTGGAGTCTGGTTATTGCATATCTAGGTACAAAAGAAACATTTAATTAGCTATGTAAAGCAGCTCATCAACCCTTCACCAAGTATCAGCACCCCTACTGCCAGCCTCTAAGAGTTCTACAAGTAAGGGGTATCGTTAAACTCTGCAGCTGGGATAGAAGGGGTCACTATTCTTTGTGCATTGGCCAGCAGCTCATTTGCAGGGTGACCCATTTCCCTGTGCAGTCATGGAAACATAGACAATGACAGCCAAAATTGACCAACGCAGTCCATCGGTTAGTGACCATGCAGAGAAAGGCTTCTGACCCTGTTTTGTATGGCACAGTGGGAAGTGAAAAAGGGTCTGTAGCAATATGGCCTTTGCAACCACGTGACATTCCCTCATGACTGTGTAAGGAGGATCAAATGTTTTGCATATTCAACAAGGAGAGAGAATATTTTTCCACTTCTATACAGGCCACCATTGGAAAGGAAGCTTGCTTCTGCCCATTTATTTTCTGTACATCTGTTTTAAATAAAACATTCTTACACTTTCTGGCAGTATTGTTATTTGAAAGAAGGATACCTAACATAGTAATTTAAGGCTGGAAGTGTCTCTAGGTCCATTAAGTCACCATCCTTCCTGCCTCATAAGCAGGGATGAAATAATGCTGTACAAAACATACCAATCTATAGGGACTCCTGTCCATGTTTTTAAATTTTGTATTTAAAATTTGTTAACCAGGTAAACAGCACTGGGCCACATGTTTACAAGGCTCAACTGGAAAATAAAATACATACTATTAAATTATTATGCAGTAGACAAATATAACTATTCAATTACTTATATACCGTGACGCATATTCACAGTCATGGAAGCATGCTGGAGATATTTATATACATATGTACACAAAAACAGTTAGAAACATAAAGTACATACCAATGCACAAAGAATAGTGACCCTTTCAATCCCCAGACTGCCACCCTGCCCCAACACCCAGCCTGAGCGCGGGCGCTCGGCTCAATGGCAGGCGGTCAATGAAACCCAGCCGGGACCCAGGGAACCACGAGGCCGGGAGGACAAAAAGCGAGGGAGGACTTGGGAAAGCCGCAGCCACTGACTGCCACCCCTGCCCCACAACACCCAGCCTGAAGGCCGGGGTTTCGCCCGCCAGCGGGCGGTCGGCGGAAACCTAGCCGACCCAGGGAACCACGAGGCCGGGAGGACAGCGAGGGAGGACTGAAAGCCGCAGCCAATCGACTGCCACCCCTGCCCCATAACACCCAGCCTGAAGCGCCGGGGCTTCGCTCCGCCAGCGGGCGGTCGGCGGAAACCTAGCCAACCCAGGGAACCACGAGGCCGGGAGGGACAGCGAGGGAGGGCTCGGGAAAGCCGCAGCCAGTCGACTGCCACCCCTGCCCCACAACACCCAGCCTGAAGTGCCGGGCCTTCGCTCCGCCAGCGGGCAGTCAGCGGAAACCTAGCCAACCCAGGGAACCACGAGGCCGGGAGGGACAGCGAGGGAAGACTCAGGGAAAGCCGCAGCCAATTGGTAAGCGAGCGCTCCTCTAGGCACAGCAACCGATTGGCTCTCCTGCTCCATTGACTTATACTGACTGAGCCTGCTTTACCGAAATCTGTCTGGGACTTGGGAATTTCTTCCCTGTATTCTTGCAAAATCTCCCAAAAGAGCTGTCTTCTTATTGCTGCAACTGTAAAGGGAATCTGTTGATTTGTTGTATTTTTGCTGTAATTCCAAATCCATGGTAACCGAGTGGGCCAGGCGATGCGCCCACTTTTCCTTCCTTAAATTGTGTAAAATACCTAAAAGTGCTGTTTTCTGCTAAGGTAATTGCAAGGAAACTGTTGATTTACTGTTTTGCTGTGATTACAAATCCTTTTGCATTTGTAAGGTGGACCAGATACTGAGGCGCACAGCTCCCCCAACAGCCTTTTTGTTGTGCAGATTTAGACACTGTGATGAGCAGGAACACTTGTTCTGCCTCTATTTAACTTAGTGCACCTTCCTCTGTCTCTCTGCAGACTGCCACCCCTGCCCCACAACACCCAGCCTGAGGCGCCGGGGCTTCGCTCTGCCAGCGGGCGGTCGGCGGAAACCTAGCCGACCCAGGGAACCACGAGGCCGGGAGGGACAGCAAGGGAGGACTCGGGAAAGCCGCAAAATTTTTGCTCACCCACCCTTCCCCTCTCTTGTGTGTTACTTTTATAGGCATCTTCCAGCCGAAATCTCTTCCCCACCCTCAGCATTACCCTAAACCAATAAACTGTTCCACCGGCTTGCTGATCCAACTAATCAGCAACTTCACTACTCTCCCGGTAGCCAACTAACAATATCTCTCTCACAATGGGGAGTTTACTTCTGATACTTCTTTCACTGTCAGCCATGGGGTTCCCCAAAGAAGATGTCCCTATCACACAAACTAGGGTGATCCATCCCCTGAGTCTCTGAATCATCCCCATTGTTTGACGCTCAAACCCTCACATATGCCCTACCATTGCTGTATCGATTACAGTGGGTGACCCCAAAAGAGACGCAAACCACCACATAATGTATTTCAATCAAGGCTCCACTACTGGATATACAGATCCCCCACGCCTGACCACCAGACTGCTACTTGGTGTCTCGACACATTCCATAACCCCACATGGAGCACCCCAAAGAGTGGCAACAGAATAAGAGAAGGAGGACCAAAGACAGCCCCGGCAGCCCTCATGAAACTCCTGCTCTTTCTATTGCTCTGTATTGGTAACGTGGAAATCAACCCTGGACCCCTGAATGTATTACCTCTCCAGCAGACCTAACCTCAATTAAAGGCCTCAGTTTTTTGCATATTAATGTATGCAGTCTGTTGAAAAACTTACACTGATACAAGCCTGGGTTGCCCATACCTTGCCAGACTTTCTCGTGGTATCTGAGACATGGCTCAAACCCACCACAGCAGACAGGGATGTTAACCTACCCAACTATCAGCTATTCAGAGCGGATCGCCAAACAAGGGGCGGTGGAGTAGCTATGTATGCAAAATCCGATATACCTGTATCCTGTACTGCTGCAACCTCTATGCCCAAGGAATTTGAATGCCTATCCCTAAAAGTCTCTCTCCCCAGTACAGCAGCTTTTCAGCTAGTTGGATGCTACAGACCCCCTCTGCTGACCTCAAGCTCTTATCCCACCTGGGGAATCTGCTCAAGCCTAGCACTGAAGAAGTCATTATTTTAGGTGACATGAATTTCAACTGGCTTACCCAGGCAGCTGCACCTCTGGTATCATTCTGTGATACATATGGGTTCACACAACTAACTAATGAGCCAACAAGAATTAATGCAAGGAATAGTAATAACAGCACACTACTTGATATCATGCTAGTGAATAAACCCCATCTATTCACACATGCTGGAGTGCTTCTATGCGATATAAGTTATCACTGCCCCATCGCAGGGGTAAGATCTTCCAGCAAAACAACAACCCCTGCAAAATTCCTCATGAGGAGATCCAAGAAAAACATCAATATTGAAGGATATTTGCATGATCTAGCTCACTCTCCAAGCTAGCAAGAGTTTTATCTTGCCCATTCTGTGGAAAAAACACAGCAGGTGCTAAATAGCATTATAATAAGTGCCCTTAACATCCATGCCCCAATCTCTAGTATCCGAATAAAAAACAAATCCTGTCGTTGGTTTTCAGCTGACCTCAAAGCTGCACTGCTGGAGAGACAAACTCTGGAAAATGGCAAGAAAAACCAAGAATGCAAATGACTGGATGATCTTTAGGAAAGCCAGGAATAGATGCACCAAGAAAGTTAGGGATGCAAAGGCTGCCTTCTACTTGGCTGAGCTCAACTCCTCCTATCATAATCCTGCTAGTTTTGGGGTACCATCAAGGGTATGGTTGGGCAGGATTCTAGACCTCCCTACCAACTCAATTACACCACAGTTATGGCTCCATCACTGGCAAAATGGAAATTCTGGGCCTTCAATAACCACTTCACAACGCTGGCCTTGCCTTTGACACCTCTCCAGCTAACCTGCTGAGGGAACAATTAAGCTCCCATTACACTGGTGTTCAGAGAGCTGACACTTCCTTCAGCTTCAAATCTGTACTGTTGAAGCAAGTAGAGGACCTACTATGGCAGCTGGATATCAAAAAAAGCACAGGGGCAGACTTTCTGGACCCCTACTTTCTAAAGATTGCATCCCATGTACTTGCAGTCCCCCTAACACATCTCTTTAACCTACCTCTAAACTCTGGTTCTATTCCCACACTGTGGAAGACAGCCCAAGTGGTTCCCCTTCTAAATCAGGGGACCCTATGGACCTTAATAATTACAGGCCCATTTCCATTCTACCAGTGCTATCCAAGATGCTGGAGAAATTAGTGAGTACCCAGTTAAGGGAATATCTTGATGATGCTAACCTCTTGAATCCAGCTCAATCTGGATTCAGGGCCAAGCATAGCACTATCACTGCACTAGCCAAGGTCACAAATGACTGGCAAACTGAATTAGATAAAAAGAATAATGTCTGTGCAGTATTTCTGGACCTGAGCAAAGCATTCGACACTGTGGACCACGAGCTTCTACTATCATCCTTGCACTCCATTGGCCTAGATCCACCCTCCCGTAAGTGGTTCAGGTGTTATCTTACCGGTAGGTCACAGCAGGTAAAAACTGAAGGTGACCTATCCCCATTAAAACCACTGTTAAGAGGATTCCCCCAAGGTTCTATCCTGGATCCTATCCTTTTTGCCATCTATATAAATAATATTGATTCAACCCTCACCAAATCCTCTGTACACCTCTTTGCTGATGACACTGTTTTGTATGTCAGCAACCCTTCTTCTGCAGCTGCCTGTGAAATCCTACCAAACAGAATTCTCCTTGTTACAATATCCACTACTTGAGAAAAAGCTTCTGTTAATGCAAAGAAAACTAAAGCAATGATGTTCACAAATCAAAGCTCCACCAGCACCTCCTCTTCAATCATTCTCCCCCAGCTATGCACTATACTTGGAGAAAATCTGGAGTATGTAGAAAATTTCAAATACCTAGGTGTGTGGATTGACAGCAGACTCGACTTCACTCATCATTTAGAAGAACTGCTAAAAAAGCTTCACCAAAGGCTTGGCCTTTTCTATAGATTAAAACCCTTCCTAAACAGAGATTCAAAGATGAGGTTAGTCCAGGCCATTTTTCTCTCAGTTGTTGACTATGCAGACTTCCTTTATAGTCACTGCCCCATCTCCTACCTACACAAGTTGGATACCTTATACCATAGAGCAATAAGATTCATAACAGATCTGCCATCTAATACCCATCATTGCCCCTTTATGCTGCAGTTGGAAGGTTTCCTACACCTCAGAAGGAACAGAAATGCAGCTGTATGGACTTACAGAGCGTTATCAAAAACTCCAAACTATATTCTGGACTGCTTCACCCAGACCATTCCTAGAAGCAACAACATCATCCTGTTCAAATTGCCCAAATTCAACACCCGGCTAGGAAGGGTAGCAATCAGCTATTCTCTAGCTATAGCATGGAACACCCTACAAAAATCCCTAAAACTGTCCAATATTATACCAATTGCATCCTTTAAACAGCGTTGTATAGTTTTCTTCACAGAGAAATGCAGTTGCTACCGCTAGAGCTAGCTTTGTCATCTCACAATCTCCCTCTCAAAAATTCACGATATATGGCATAATCTTTGTTCTTCAGTTCTCCCTCCCAGGCAGACACCCCATCTTATGGCACCCAGTAATACCTTCCACCATCATAGTATTACATTATGCTGCGTGTTTGCCATGGCCCCTCCACTGGGATATGTATACACTGTATACACTGTAAATATTAGCTTAACTTTCCTATAACCCATTTTATCATGTGAATTTTACTGTACATCACTGTGTTTATAAACGTTTTTTTCCCCTGTATGTATAACTGTTTTATATAAGTGTATTGATGTATCTGTTGTGTATCAACTGTTGAACCTTGACCTTATCAGGTCCATCTTGTAAATGAGCCTGGCTCAATGATGTTCGCCTGAATAAATAAAGATTTGATGATGATGATGATGATGACATACCTATGTTAACAATTCAATATTAGTATTGTGACTGAGATATGGAACTAAACCAGTCAGAAAGAGCACATAACTTATTTTGAAAACTTGTGTGTGTGTGTGTGTGTGTGTGTGTGTGTGTGTGTGTGTATATATTTATACCATGGGGTGAGACCGATTCCAGTGAGATAAATGATGTTATTTTCACTAGAGTGAAATAAATCTGATAGCGTCAGCAGAGTTAAAATAAATACCATTTATACCTACTCTGCTGATATCACTCTCCTGCATCTGAAAACACTATGAAACACCCTGTAATTTGCTGAGTTCTAAAACAGGCCCTACACTGAAATTAACACAATTAAGATAGATAATGACAGTCAGCTGCAGCACTCCTTCTAAATGTAACAATCTCCAAATCTCTCATGCTGAATTACAAAACCCAAGTTTAGTACATTACTAAATCAAACAGATGATGCCTGAAATGTTTAAATAAATCTTAAACAGCCAAACATGAAGACACAAACCTGCCAAAAGAAATCATTACCATCTTCCTCATTGTCACAGAACAGAACCTCCCTCAGGCAACTAATTACCAAAACACAGCACACTCAGTCTAGACCCCCCCCCCCACACACACACACCAACCAACAACAGCTCACTACAACAACCCATTCATAAAAGTTCACACACACACACACACACACACACACACACACACAACCACAGCACCAGCATCATTTAAAGTGTCATGATCCTCCTAACAACAAACATACCCCTCTCACTGAAATTGGTCTCACCTCCATGGTACAAATAGCACACATGATGGGCAGATCATGGAATATGGAAAATATTCTCAGTCCTGCATCGTGAGCACTGTATATTTCACTCTGCAGAAGTGAGAATATTTTCCATATTCCACTCCTGCCCATCATGTATCCCCTATTTTTATATATGTCTGTCCCATGGAGTTCTTGAATTCTCCCACAGTTTTAGACCCCACAACCTCCTCAGGAAGGCTGTTCCATGTGTTCACCACCCTCTCTATGAAAAAAATACTTCCTCACATTCCCCCTCTATCTTCAAATTGTGTCCCCTTGCTCTTGCACAGCTCTTTTTCTGAAAGATACTACCCTCTTGGACTTTGTTGATTCCACTGAGGTACTTAAAATTTTCTGTCATGTCCCCCCCTCCCTCCTTTCCTCAAGGGTATACATACTAAGCTCCTTTAGTCTCTGCTCGTATGGCTTCTCTTGCAGACCCTGCACCATTTTAGTTGCCCTCCTCTGGACTGCCTCTATCCTGTCTATATCCTTACGGAGATGGGGTCTCCAGAACTGGACGCAGTACTCCAGATGGGGTGTCACCAACTGTCTGTACAGAGGATAACAACTTCCTGTTTTCTACTGGTGATGCCTCTCCTATACATCCCAGTATCCCCAGCCCTCCCTACTGCCTCCTCACATTGCTTACTTACCTTAAGGTCATCTGATAGGGTTACCCCCCAGGTCCCTTTCCATTTTGTTAGTTACTACCTTCCCCGCCCCCATTGTGTGATCTTCCTGGGTTTTGTTTCCCATGTCATTATTTTGCACTTCTTGCACTGAATCCAAGCTGTCATACTTCTGGCCATTCCTCAGCCTTGCCAAGTCCCTTCTCATCCTTTCCATGCCTCCTTGTGTATCAATCGTATTGCAGATCTTTGTGTCATCTGCAAGAGGCACACTTTCCTTCCAGTCCCTCTGCAATGTCACTTATAAAGACATTATGAAGGGCTGGATTCAGTACTGAACCCGCGGTACCCACTAGTAACCCTCTTTCTTCAGAGTGGACTTCATTTACAATTACCTTCTGTGTCCTGTTGTCCAGCCAATGTTTTACCAGGCTACCACCCTGGGACCCTCCCAGGCTGGTTAATTTGACTATTAATATTTTGTGTGGGACTATGCCAAATGCCTTGCTAAAGTCTAGGTAGGCCATGTCCACAGCCCCTCCCTGGTCTACTACTTGGCCACCCAGTCAAAGAAATCAATTAGATTTGTCTGACATGACCTTCCTGCTGTGAACCCATGCTGACTTGGTTCCTGTGCCCCACTGGCCTCTAGGTACTCAACAGTTCTTTCCTTCAGAGTGATTCCATCACTTTCCCTACCACAGTCAAACTGACAGGTCTGTAGTTTCCTGCCTCTGTCTTGCTCCCACTTCTGTGAAGGGTATCACATCTGCCTTCCTCCAGTCCTCAGGTACCACACCACTCCTCCCATGATTTGTTAAAAGGGTAGTCAGTGGTGTCACTAGTTCTCTCCTTAATTCTTTTAGAATTCTGGGTGAATTCCATCAGGCCCCTTTGCTTTGTCCGCTTGAGTTTTAAGAGTTCTTTCAGAACCCTTGCTACTGTAAAGGACTGGGATCGACCCCCTATCCAGAGTGCTTCTGTTAATTAGATTAGGCACCTCCCTCCTCCTGTTTGTGAATACTGAGCAGAATTCGCTCAGTATTCCTGCTTTTCACTGTCCCTCTCTGCCCATGCACTGTCCATTCTATTCAGCCTCACTATCCCTCCCTTTGTCTTTCTCGCTCCCTGATGTACCTATAAAAGGTTTATCCCCCTTCTTAACTGACTTGGCTATCTTTTTCATCAGTTTGGGCCTTTGCTATTCTGACTACCCTCCCTGCTTCCTTCTGCCTTAACTGGTGCAGTTCTCTGTCCTGCTCCTTCTGTGTTTCCTCATACTTCCTAAATGCTATGTTTTTCTCCCTGACCTTCACCACCACCTCTTTTGAGAACCATAGTGGCTTTTTCTTTCATTTTGATTTGTTTATTTGCTTCACACAAAGGCTTGTTGCCTCTGTGATGGCAGTTTTGATATTTCCCCATTGTTGCTCCACCCCTCCTTCTAGCCTGTTTGCTAGTGCTTTTCTAAGGCACTCTCCCATCTTGCCAAAGTCAGCCCTCCTGAAGTCCAGAACCCTCACTTTTGTATGGCTTGACTCTGTAGCTGAGTTTATCGTGAACCACACTGTTTGGTGGTCACTTGTTCCCAGATGGCTACCCACTTCTAGATATGAGATCCTCTCACCATCCCCATTTGAGGTACAAGGTCTAAGATTGCTCCCTCACAGGTGGGTTCCAAAACTAGCTGTCTGAGGCATAGCACCTGAAGGGTATCGTGAATGGCCCTGCTTTTGGGTGTGGCTGCAGCCAAGGTGCTCCAGTTAACATCTGGCATATTCAGGTCCCCATCAACGGTATCTTCCTTTCTCTGCCATCCTAAGGATGCCTTCTTCATATCCTTGTCCATTCCTCCCCTGACATGGGGTCTTATACAACCCTGTGCGGATTGTGGTGCCATTTTCAGTCTCTAAGGTGACCCACAGTGCCTCCTCTCCTCCCTGTTTACTCTTTTGTTCAGTTGCTTTTATCCCTTCCCTTACATAGAGAGCTACTCCTCCCCTCTTCTCCCTTCCCTGTCTGTCCTGTAGGTTGTGTACCCTGGTATGTTAACATCCCAGTCATGGTTCTCTGTGTACCATGTTTCTGTGACTGCTACAATATCCAGGCATCCCTCATCCATCAAGGCCACCAGTTCAGGGAGCTTGTTGCCCAGACTACGGGCATTGGTACTCATTACCCTCCATTTCTTGATGGCCTCACCCCTTTTTGCCCCATCCCTGTCCTTATTGTGTTTGTCATTTTCTCCATTTACACCTGCCCTTCTCCCTATCGAAATCTCTAGCTTGGTGTTTACCTCACTTACTACCCTGATCTTTTGGGGGGGGCTAGGATTTCCATGCTCCTTTTCAGTGCCTCCCCCCTTGGCTAGTTTAAATGCTTGCCACTGAAGCATTTAAACCTACCACCTAGGATCCTGGTTCCCCTACTGGACAGATGCAGAGCATCACGCTAGTACAGGTCTGCATCCCTCCAGGTGGACCCCCAGTCCCTAATGAAGCCAAATCCCTGAGCTCTGCACCAGTTTTTCAACCACTGATTGAATCCCATGGTGTGGAGCACCCTAGCCTCACCCATGCCATAGAGGGGCACCTCCGAGAAGGTTACCGTGTATGCTACTTGTTTAAGGCCCCTCCCCAACTCCACAAACTCATCCTGCACTGCTCTGATCCCTTTCTTAGCCAGGTAATTTGTCCCTAGGTGGACAATGACATCCAGCTCCCTCCCCTGTGCAGCTGTTCCAGTGATCCTGAGGATTCGCTCCCTGTCCTTCCAAGCCATGGTACCAGGCAGACACCTTACTTCCCTCTCCCCTTCCTCCCTAGTTCTACCTTCCTAACAATGGAGTCCCCCACCAGGAGTTGTTTCCTTCCCCTGTGGGGTCCCATGCCACCCTCCTGTGGGTCTCCTTTGTGGAGGTTCACAGCATCCTCCTTGGTCTCCACTGTGGGTGCCTCCATGGGAGAACCACACTTGCCAGAACAGCATATGAATTGTGGAGAGGTACAACTGGAGGGATGCGCCTCTGTTCCACCACCCTCACCCTCCATGAGCCCAGTGTCCAACCGCCCTCTTCCTTGGCAACCTCTGAGGCTGCGGCAGTGGCACTGGTGGTCCCTGGGTGGGAGGGAGGTCCCACAAATCCTGGCCAACTCAGCCTGGAGATGAGCAACCTCCTCCCTCAGCCCAGAAAGGTGCCTGCAGATGGGACAACACCACATCCTCCAGAATGTCTCCCAGAAGACTGCTGCTCCACAGCCACTGCATTGTACCATTCCTATCATGTCTTATTTCTGGCCCGTTAAATGTTGTATGGAATACTTACTCTTTCCTCTGTTTTTTTTTTCTCCCTACTTACTTACTGCCTCTGTGCCCTTTAAGCTCCTGATCTTCCTGTTCTGAGACAAGAAGTTCTGTATTTCTCAGTAGTCTTTTCCTTGCTCAGAGTCAGACCTCCAGCAGCTGGAGGACGGAGAGCTACTCTTCCTTCTAGGATGGTGAGTCTTTGGTGGCTCTGTGATCACTCACTTCCTGCTCCCAAACAGGAAGTTCCTGTTGTCAAGTCAAATCCTGTGCCTATAAAACTAGAACTGGTTTAGGTGGGATTTCAGACCTTGTTGAGCACTGCAACTTGTGTGTCTATGAGTGCCTTTGAAGAAATATTTATAATACTGGATCTCACTAATGATGCTAGTTCTAATAGCAACCACTTCCCGGTTGTTGTCTCTTGTTCTGTTTCTTGCCACTGTATGTGTGACACAACCCACATTGTGTTTTAGTCATCTGCTCCTATTCCTGTTTTTACACTGATCGCATCAAACGTAACTGAAGAGAGGGTGGGAGACCATCTCAGGCCTTGACTCACAAAAACATGGAGTGTGCAGCTGTTGCCCATGTTTTACAAATAACAAATCCTGAAGCCCATAAGTGGGGAGTTTAATCGGCATCAAAAGCCTGTGTTGGCCTAAAGATAGAGATTTATTGAGGGTTCTGTCATGGAAAGAAGGTGTTTGGATTTTCAGACTGGGATTAACATCAGCTTTAGGACTTACTGATCAATTTGAACTGGCTACATTCCTGTAAGTAGTATGCTGTTGTAACTACTGCTTCAGAGTTGAAATTGAATCTTAACTTTTTTTTTTGTCTCCCATATAGGCCTTGATGCAGTTTGAGTAGTTGGGATATGTTGCCTTGATTAGCATCACTTTGTTAGCATTCCTGTCCTGGTTTTTAATAATTTCCTGTAACACATATTTGCTTGTAACTTGTACCCTGTGTGCCTGTAGCTTAAGGTGGCACTACGAGGTGAGCACGTCTCTTGACGAAGTGCTTGGAATGAAAGTTGAGCCATTGGTGGAGGCATCAGTGTGCTGGAGCACTCTTTACTGATAATAAATGTCAGTTCTTAAGCAGATTTGAAGAGGTGTTGAGTACCAGTTATTTATTTTGTTCTCTTTACATTGGTTAACTGACACATCGGTACCCCGAGTTGTCTTTCTCTATTTTTGGAAAAAATCAATTGTTGTCAAAGTCCTCCTTCTCCAGCCGTCATCACAAGCATAAGGATAACACTCCTTCTTTGGTAATTTTGAGGCCGTCATTAAAGGAGGGTAAGTCCTCTTCATCGTGTGCTCTGGAAACAATGACTACAGCTCCCCTGGCCACTGCCGAGACACCAAAGTCAGGGTCTGGCTCTGGTGCTGCCATACTTACTATGGATGGTAAGCTGCCCTGTTGTCAGGTTCAGTCCCTTCAATGTTGAAACCCAAACCCTTTACTCGACACTGTCGACTCCCAGGTTGTGCTGCTTTTGTTCCCTGAACTAATCGGATTACAGTTGTTTCCAATTATGCTAATACCCTATCAACGGGCTGTCCCCCTGTCAGTAATGTCATCGATGGAATGCAAAAGCACACTTATTATTTCTACATCACAGCCATTGCAGACTCCGTCAGTTGCCTCAGTCATCATTCCAGATGATGAGGTGGAATATAATCCTGATCTTAATATTAGGATGAAGAGAGGAATGATGATCCTGTGAGGGATGTTTGCCTTTCAGCTCAACCCTCTCTTCATGCATTGAGGACTTTGTGGTATATACCCCTAGGGTCTCCTCCAGAATATCCCTCATTTTAGGCTTTGCTCATACAAACCCTGGATGTCTTGGGCTTTAAGGCTGAAGAGGAAGACTCCAGTAAAAGAAATCTAATGGAGTTTTTGGAAGTTCCAGCTCCATCATCCATTGTAGTGCCTTCTGTATAGCCTGCATTAGAGAATGCTATCTTTGCCGCCTGGCATAGGCCAAGTAACTTGTGATACACAATACCCTGCCCCTTCTGTTAAGCCGTGTTGTGCTTCACAGCCTGAAACTAATTCAGTGGTTGTCACTGTTGCTTATGATTGCTTTACGGCTCTTAGACACATGAGTACTTTGCCTCCTAATGAAGAATCCAGGAGGCTGGATATTATGGGCAAAATAAATTAATGCTACTGCATCCTTAGGCCTAAGAATTGCAAGCTACCAGTCACGCACAAATATTAAAATAGTCTGTGGAAAGCTTCCATTCGGGCTCCACCTGATAGCCCTGCCAAGTCAGAATTGCTTAAAGCTGTACTAGACTTTAGTAGAGCAGATTTTACTAAAAGGAAGGAGTGTCTTAAAAATAACCTCATAAATAAAACAGATGGGGGGGTTGAGGAGTACTGGGCAGTCTAAAAAGGGCTATAACGGAAGCCTCAATTCAGTGTCTAAGGATGGTGAGTAAAGCAAAGAAGAGAAGAAAACTGCTCTGGTTTTCTAGGGAGCTAGCCACCAGGGTCGAGAGAACAAAATTACTTTTAGGAGATACAAGGAAACTGGATGCAGCAAAGACAAAGACACACATAAGGAGAAACTGAGGGAGGTAAGCAAGACAATTAGGGCAGCAGAGACATCAACAGAAGAGAAGATAGCTAGGAGGTCACAAGGGGGACAAGACCTTCTAAGATATATCAGAGAAAAGAAGAAGATGAGTGGGGTATAGTCAAAATCGCAAGGGAGGAAGTGGGACATGCAGAGGTTGAAAAGGACAAAGCAGAAATCCTCAACAGGTACTTCTGCTCCATTTTAACCAAGGAGGAAGATGGTTGTGGACCCACCCTGAGTGGTAGAAGTTCCATTGGTGAAGTAGCTGTCTGAACCAGCTTTTACTATCTGAGGAATGTCGCTAGGATCGAACCCCTAGTTCCACCTGAGGACCTCCCCACTTATTGCACGCCTTTGTGACATCTAGGCTGGATTACTGTAATGCAGTCTACTTCGGGGTCTCTGGGGGTACCCTGCACTGGCTACAGTTGGTGCAGAATGCTGCCGCTAGGATGCTGACTGGACAGTCAAAATACAGCCATATCACCGCGGTATTGCGTGAACTGCACTGGCTGCCAGTTAGGTGGAGGGTTCTCTTCAGGTGGGCTTGCTTACCTTTAAGGCCCTACACAGACTTGGCCCTGGCTACTTGACTGACCTTTTAACACCTGCCTCTTTCCTCCTCGGGGCCTCCTTGCGATTCCCAGGACGGTTAAAAACTGCCAGTTGTAGCATTTACTGTCGCCGCCCCATCCTGTGGAATTTGCTTCCTCCAGCTGTTAGGAGGCCCCACGTTGAGGCGTATTCAAAGCCCACCTCAAGACCCACTTACTTAAACAAGCATTCCCAGACAGTCTTTTAATGGCAGTTTTTAATTTATGGCTATCTGTCTGCAGGCAGTTGCTTTATCCTTGTTATAAGCCTGCTGTTCTATCATATTTTATTCAGCTATTTATATTTATTTTTATTTTCTATAAGTGTTTTTTACTACTTTTTATATTCTGTATTTGTATGGTGCCCAGAGACTCTGGGATTGGGTGCACAAGAAATACAATTTGCCTTGCCTTTGCCAACACAATTAGGACAGCAAAGGTATCAACAGAAGAAAAGATAGCTAGGGAGGTCAAAAGGGAAGGGGGGCAAGACCTTCTTTAGATATATCAGAGAAAAAACAATGAGTGGGGGTATTGTCAAAATCACAAGGGAGAAAGGGGAGAACGCAGAGGATGACAAGAACAAAGCAGAAATCCTCAACAGATACTTCTGCTCTATTTTTACCAAGGATGAAGATGGTTGCAGACCCACTCTGAGAGGTAGAAGTTCCACTGGTGGTGAAGTAGATTCAAGACCATTCACAAGGGAAAGAGTCCTTGAAGAATTGAGGGAAACTCAAGGTAGACAAGGCAATGTGCCCAGATCAAATGCACCCCAGAATTCTCAAGGTGCTTCAAGAGGAGCTTGTGGCATCTCTGGCTGAACTATTTAACCTATTGCTTGAACTGGGAGAGGTCCTGGAGGACTGGAGAAGGGCCAATGTCATCCCTCTCCATAAAAATGGGAGTGGGGACATTGCGGGCAACTATCGCCCAGTTAGCCTCACCTCAGTCATGGGCAAAACAATGGAAGCCCTACTCAAAGAAAGAATTCTAACCTCTCTAGAGGAGGGCGGTAACTTGGACCCGAAACAGCATTGTTTTACCACAGGAAGATCATGCCAGACAGATCAAATAGACTGGGTTACCAAAAGGGTGGATCAGGGCGGCGTTGTGGACGTAGCATATCTGGACTTCAGCAAAGCCTTTGACTCCGTTCTGCACAGAAGGCTGCTGAACAAGCTCACCAGCATGGGAGTAGGACAGAAAGTGGTAAACTGGATAAGGAGCTGACTGAGTGGGAGGACACAGAGAATATTGGTAAATGGCACTTTTCTTATAAGAAAGAGAGGTGGCTAGTGGCATGCTGCAGGGGTCAGTGTTAAGGCCCATCCTCTTTAATATCTTCATTAGGGACATATCTGAAGGTTTGGAGGGTAAGCCTCTTCACGGATGACATGAACATATGCAGTAGGGTTGACATTCCTGGTGTGGTGGATAGGATGAGGGCAGATCTCAGAAAGTTGGAATTGTGGTTAAAAACAGGGCAACTAAAATTCAGTGCAAAGAAGTGTAAGGCCATGCACCTAGGGCAGGGAAACACTGGAGAGGAATAAACACATGGGGGCATGAAACTGACGGTCACAACATGGGAGAGAGATCCGGGAGTGATTACAACAGATGATCTAAAAAAGACCAAAAAGTGTAACAAGGCTGCATTAAAGGCAAATGGGATGCTGGGATGCATAGGAAGGGGAATTACCAGTAGAAAAATGGAAGTCTGGTTACCAGTCTATAGATCCCTGGTAAGACCACACCTAAAATGCCACGTACAGTTCTGGAGACCACACCTTAGAAAGGATATAGATTGGAGAAGGCACAAAGGAGAGTTACCAAGATGTTGCTGGCACCGCGTCAGAAATCATACAATGAAAGGTAGAAGGATCTCAACATGTATTCCTTGGAACAATGGAGGGAAAGGGAAGACATGATTGAAACCTTCAAATACATGAAGGGAATAAATAGGGTACAGGCTCAGGACCTATTCCAGGTCAAGTGTTATACAAGAAATAGAGGTCATGATGTGAAGCTGGGGGGGACAAGTTCAGGAGCAACACACGAAAGTTCTTTTTTACGGAGAGGGTAATAGACTCATGGAATAGCCTCCCCAGGGAGTAATGGAGGCAGAGATGGTTGGAGCTTATAAGAACGCGTGGGATAAGTAGAAAGAATTTGCAACACTGAGTAGCAGTTAAGGGAGGGGTTAGGGTCTCAGGCAGACTAGATGGATATTGTGGTCCCCTTCTACCGTCACTTTCTGTGTTTCTATGTTTGATACTGGAAAGCATCTGGTACGCGCTGCGTATGATGCCTCTGATGCTTCTGCCAAGGCTGCTGCCAGTGGCATGTGCCTTCTGAAATATTCCTGGCTCAGGGTAACTGGATTTGCTACTGATGTACAACAGGCTATGCTGAATTCCAGTTTCAGAGGCTCCAAGCTGTTTGGGAATTAGTCATTCAGTCAGTCAGCCAGTCAGTCAATTGACTGGTTAGTTTATTAAATTTCTTCCAAGGGCCCCTCCAGAGTTAGGAGTGCTTGTACAGTACACATAGTGAATAAATCTGTCATAAAAAACATAAAACCAGAATTCAAACTGCATCCATTTAAACAACTATCCTCTTTTACAGTACTGTTTACGTGTATAACTATAGCAGCAGCCATGTTAACTCTAGTTAATCAAAAGCTCTCAGAAGTAGGTCACTTTTCAGTTCCTTCTTAAAGGATAGTACAGGTATGGCAGTGTGTATCCCTTCAGGGAGTGAATTCCATAGGGTAGAGGCTGCACCTGAAAAAGCCCAGTCATCAGCGGACTTAAACCAAGAAGTAGGGACAGCCTACAAACCCCATCCACTAGATCAAAAATCCCTAAGTGGGATGTGGGGAATCAGATCACTGAGGTATTGGGGGCTCTGTCTGTTCATGGCCTTAAACGTTTATAGAGCACACAGCACTAGGCAAAATGGAAGAAAATGAGGCCATTAACTAGTGCTCTACGTGAGCTTCAATCCTCCAAGATGACTTTAAGGTCAGTCAAATCCCTGAACCCTGAGCCTGCCAGGGTGTGTGGTAGAGGCTTGTTTCATAGGCCTGCAGCTCGTGGTTGCTGTGCCTCCTCTCAGCTGTCCTGTGGTCATAGAGGCAGTCCCCTACCCCCTGACACCCATACAAAGGTATTGGTCAAGGCGGCACTGCCACCCACAATACCTTCTGATGCCCCACTTCCTCCCCTTCCCCTGTTGCCTCCCAGAGTGCAAGTAAGGGGAAGCTCTCCCTTCATCTGTCAAAATGGGTTGACAGTATAGCCTAGAGGTTAGAGGAATGAGGTGTGAACAAGCTTGATACATCCAGCAGACCAGACCTGAGTTTGATTCTCACAACCTCCACTTGCATACTGTGTGACTCTGAGCAAGTCACTTAACCACCCAGTGCTCCCAGGTCACCCCTGGAAACAGGCACATGTGCCTAGTGGGTCTTACCCGGTTACCAAAGACTAAAAAAAAAAAAAAAAATGGAGGGAGATCATGACAGATGAGCTCTTCAGTGAAATAGTGGAAAAGAGGCGGTTTCTGTCCACGTTCCAGTTTGTCCTCCATCTCATTCTCATTATCCTCCAGGCCACTTGTCCCATCTGATAAAGGAGGTTCAGTTTCTCATTCAAAACTAAGCAATCAAGCATGTTCTTTTCCAAGAAAGAAACAAGGGGTGTATTCAAGATGCTTCTTGGTTCCCAAGTGGACAGGAGATCTGCATCCTGTACAGGACCTTAGAGACCTGAACCAGTTCATCAGATACAAAAAGGTTTTTTTTTTTATTTATTTTTATTGAAAAGTTTTTATCACACACACGTTGATAGCATCATTATGACATGTTTCAGCAGTACAAGAAATAGAAAGATTGTTTCTATGAGGATAGAGTCCATTTTATACAATAAGGTATTGCTTTTTCCCTCTTCTTCTTAATTAATATGTTTATCCATAATGTAATTGTATTATTTCTCCTTACGAACATCATAAGCACAGGTTAGAAGTATATAATATATTTTGCTCCCTAGTCATCTGGACCCCTGTCCCTCCAATTATCCTCATTCTGCTCGGAATAAATTCTGGGTCTACCCCTGACTAATGGAGAACCCATCTCTGCCATTTCATCTGGAAAGCTGGGATACTGTCTTGTAAAGCAGCAGTTAGGCTCTCCCTTTGATAAATTCTCATCATGATACCTCTCGAATCTTGTATGGTTGGTACCTGCTGTGTCATCAATTTTCTGGTGAGTGCTTTCTTGGCTGCCATCACGTATATTGGTAACAGCGTCTTAGCCCAGTGAGGTGAGTGGTCCGGATAAATAGACATCAGGGTTATTTCTGCAGTTAATTCAGTAGGTTCCCTCAGAGAGTTAGTTAATTCTATTTGGAGGAAGCATCAGAAGGGCATAAGGAGAGGGAAGTGCCATAAGATGTGGCCTAAATCTGCCAGTTGGCAGCCACATTTCCTCCAGCAGTGTCCATACCTATCTGAAAGATATTCGGTTAAAACTGCCAGGGATTGGAAGTATCTGCTCCTGCATTTCCAGGAGCTCTCTCTCTCCACTGGGGAGAGGAAGTCACATTTACTGCTGAGAGAGCAGCTTCAGTCCATGAGACTATTGGTGGCTCCAACTCTAAGTTCCTGTTCCAGCCCTCTAGTATAGATTCTGTGGAGTCACCCGTAATGTCCCTCAGAATCTTGTACAAAGATCCTATTAGATGGTCCCAGGTATTTCCTTGTAAAAAGTCAATAAATATTTTGAGTATAGGTGGCACTGGGGAAGGTATTTTGGCTGTTATAGTATGGTGCCGGAGAATATGATTCCTCACTTGTAAATACCTAAAAAGGTCTCTCCTCAGGATGCTGTGACTTTTCATAAGATTCGCAAATGGGAGGATCCCATCCTCTCCTAAGAATTGGAATAAATGTGACAGGCCATTTATCCTCCATCTGGAGAAAGCCAGGTCACTCTGGGATGGATAGAAGTGTTCATCCTCTGAAATTATTTTACAATAGTCTTATATTGGTTTGATTTCGGGCCTTCTACTCATCCCATGCCAAATTTTTAATGTGTTAGATGTTATTTGCGTAAAGTCTCTTAATGGTGGGGTTTTACTCTCCAAGGAGAACAGAAGTTTGTTTATGTCGTTCATATAATTTAGCAGAAATTCCAAAGTCTTCCATGGAGTTTTATAATTATTTGCTAGCCATAAGAAAAGGACACAGAGAGAAGCAGCCTGGGCATATAGTTTTAGGTTGGGTAAGTTTGTTCCGCCCTGGGCTAAGGATAATTTTAATATGGACAGACGAATTCTTGGACTTTTGACCTCCCCATACGGAATTCAAAATCATTTTGTCCCAAGATTTAAAGAAGTAAGAGGAGGGGAAGAAGGGGATATTTTGATATAAATACAAGAGACTGGGCAGGATATTCATACGGATGATTTCAGTTCGTTGAAAGAATGTTAGAGGAAGAGTTGACCATTTATTTAGGTCAGTTTTTATTGTGATGGTTAGGGGTTCGTAATTTACCACCTCCAGAACTCTCGAGTCAAGGGGGATGCGAATCCCCGGTATTTGATTTTTGTGGTTCTCAAACGGAGTGAACAGAGGTGTTGTAGGGTTTTTGATGGGGAATAGTTGAATAGGAGAACCGCCATCTTTGTGACATTTAGCTTGAATCCTGCCATATCTTCGAACTTTTGAGGATTTTCCAGACTACTGGGAATGATCTGTCAGGGGAGAGAAGGGTCAGAAGAACATCATCAGCAAACATACTGACTTTGTATTCTTGTTACATAGATACATAGACAGTGTCTGCAGATAAGGGCCTACGGCCCACCCAGTCTGCCCATTTGAGCTTGTAAGTTCACTTTGTTTTCCTAGAAGTCTGTTGCCCCTTACCCCTGACCTCCAGAATTCCTTTATGTCTACCCCATGCATTCTTAAATCCCATGATTGTTTCAGCCCCCACCACTTCCTCTGGCAAGGTGTTCCACTTGTCCACCACCCGTTCTGTGAAGAAATTCTTCCTCACGTTTCCTCTGAATCATCCTCCCTTCAACTTCATCCCATGCCGTCTAGTCCTGGAACATATTTTTCACTTAAAAATAGTGTATTCCTGCACCCTGTTCCTCCCTGTAAGATACTTGTATATCTCCATCATATCCCTTCTCTCCCTCCTCTCCTCCAGGGAGTACGTATTCAATTCCTTCAACCTGTCCTCATTGGACTTGTGATGCAATCAATGTACCGTCTTTGTTGCCCTCCTCTGAATCTTCTCTACCCTGTCTATGTCCTTACGTAAGTAAGGTCTCCAGAACTGTACACTGTACTCCAGGTGGGGCCTCACTAGTGTCTTGTATAGTGGAATTAAGACCTCCCTTTTCCTGCTGGTGATGCCCCTGCCTATGCATCCCAGCATCCTATTTGCTTTACCTGCTGCCTTGCCACACTGTTTCCTACCTTGAGTTCATCAGAGATGATAACCCCAAGATCCCTTTCCTGCTTGGTGCATGCTATATCCTCACCCCCAACTGATATATTGTGCCAGGGTTTTGTGCCCCATATGCATTATCTTTCACTTCTTTGCATTGAATTTCAATGGCCAAACCCCTGACCATTCTTCAAGTTTTTGCAGGACCCTTCTCATTCTGTCTAGACCCTCTGGTGTGTCTACTCTGTTACAGAACTTTATGTCATCAGCGAACAGGGAAATTCTGCCTTCTAGGTCCTGCGCAATGTCACTGATGAAGATGTTGAATAGGACCAGTCCCACCACTGATCCCTGTGGTACCCCACTGGTCACTCTTCCCTCTCTGGAGTGACAACCATTTACCACCACCCTCTGTATCCTGCCGCCCAGCCAGTTACCTACCCACTGTCATAAACTCGCTCAGCCAGTCAGCCCTCTACTCCCAAAGTGCCAACCTCTGAGCGTATGATTTGTGTACAGTGAACAGACACGGTAACCCTCTTGTCTGTTTTGTGGATTCAAGTCACCTTAGTCTCAAGCTCTGAAAGGATTCAAACTGATAACCTCTTGTTAGCGTACCCAATTATCAGGCTCAGATAATTCTGTTTCCGGGGGGGGGGGGCAGATATCTTTGCCTACGGGCACCCAACCAGGTCTTTCAAATGAACCCTTAGAACTCTATGCAAGACTTTTAGAGAACTCTATCCATTTCCCAGTTTGGTGTACAATAAGCCCATACACAATGTACTTATAATCTTTAAAAGCTCCACTTAAAATAAAAAGAAATGTCAAGGCACTCCAGCAGTTTTGTGAAAAAATAGCTTTACTTTAAAAATATCAAAACTGAACAATAATTACAGAACAAATATATACTGTATCCCAACACATACAGCCTTAAAACAAACAGGTAAAAAAGTATAGTTCCTACAATTTATAACTTCAGACTGGTATAATGTAATGCTTACTTTCTTTAGTGCTTTTAGTGTCTCTCTTCTCTCAGTAAGAAATATTTTCTTGTGTGTGTCTGTCAGGTTCTTTCAGCAATTAAACACACTTCTGAGCCGGCCTTCTCATGAGGTCAGTAACTCCACCTTGGTGTATCAAACTCTGTATTTTACAATACAGGGTCTCCAAATAAAATATTTAAAAAAAACATATGAGATGACCTCACTGACTTTTCTCTCCACAGGTTAACTGGTCAGAACTGGTTTGTGCTCTGCTACACATACATCTCAAAAGTTTATTTGATCTAAGTCACTGTATTCAAAGCAAAAGTGTATTGGCTTCTTTAATCCCATCTGGACCTTGGAATCTACACCTCAGGTCTTTCTGATGTAATTCAAGGTTCCCTGGGAATGTATTTTGGACCTTCCAAATCTGTCAGGATCCTCCTGGCTCAGACATCACACCTCTTCAATGTCCATTCTGGCCTGTCTTAACACCCTTCTCCCCAAGTCCTTCCTGGTAACCATGCAAGTCAAAGGATCTCTCTGAGGGCATTATGAATGGCTAATCTTATTTCCTGGGATGAAAGCAAATTGACAAGGTAATGGCACCCCAGATCTCTGCAGTTTAAAATACCTCCTGTCCTTTGAACTTGTCCCTGGGGGGTTTTGATGTGTCAGTTCCAGTAAGACAGCCTTTTCCTTGAACTGACCTTCCCTTCACATATTTTATATGTAATAACAAAAATTAACACAGCACTCGAGCACTCAGAGCTGGCTGTCTACGTCACACCCACCACACTACTGTCCTGCCCACACCCATATTCCCCAGTTTGTGTAATAGTCTTCTATGTGGCACAGTGTCAGAGGCCTTGCTGAAGTTCAGATATGCCATGTCCACTGCCTTCCCCTGATCCACCTCACCTCCCTAGTCATCCAGTCGAAAAATTCAACGAGGTTGGTCTGACATGACCTCCCCCTGGTGAAATCATGCTGCCTTGGGTCCTGTAGTCCGTTGACAACCAGATGTTCCACTAATCTCTCCTTCAGTAGTGCTTCCATGATCTTCCCCACTACTGAGGTGAGGCTGACTGGTCTGTATTTCCCCGCTTCCTCCTTGTTCCCACTTTTGTATAAGGGGACTACATCTGCTGTTCTCCAGTGTTTGGGTGCATCCCCTGTTTCCAGTGATCGGCTAAACAGGATTGCCAGAGGTTCAGCTATCAGCTCTCTTAGTTCTTTAAGGACCCTGGGGTGCACCCCATCTGGCTCCATTGCTTTATCAAGTCTTATTACTTCCAGTTCCTTCAGGACCCTTTCTCGTGTAAAGGGACTTGTGTCTATTTCTGCACCATTCCCACCCCTTGTACTCCCTTCAGACCCATTACCCTCCTCTTCCTCAGTAAAGACTAAGTGGAAATACCTGTTCAATATGTCAGCTTTACTGTTGTCATCCTCCATGCGGCCCCCATCCTCCCCCTTCAGCCTCACTATCCCTCCCTCCCTCCCTTTGCCTTTCTTTTTTCACTTATGTACCTGTAAAAGGTTTTGTCTCCTCTACCCACTAATTTTGAAATGTGCTCTTCTGTCTGAGCTTTGGCTTCCCTTACTGACCTCCTTTGCTTCTCCAGGTACTTCTCCCTATCCCCTTACTTGGTTTGTTTGGGAAAAAAGAAGGCCGAAGCCCATCTAGATTTTCCCCCCACACTAAAGTGGGAACATTTCACATAACATATTTCTTGGTCTGCCTGTGTCTTTTTGTTTTGCCTGAATGCAGTCTTTTTGGCTTTCACTTTCTCCGCCACCTCCTTAGAAAACCATAATGGCCTCCTCTTGCTAACTTGCTTAATGCATAATTCTGTTGCTCTTGTAATCCCTGTTTTAAATACTGCCCACTGTTCCTCAACCCCTGATTCCTGACCCATTCCCCTTAATGCTTCTTTTAAGCATCTCCCCATTTTCCTAAAGTCTGCCCCCCTAAAATCCAGGATACGTGTTTTTGTGTGGTTTGGTTCTGCTCCTTCTGTTGACTCATGGGTATACCCTCTATTTCAGAGGATTCCCTTAGGGCCACCGCCAGTGGTTCCATATAAAGGGCGAACAGAAGGGGGGACAATGGGCACCCCGATGGGTGCCACGTTGTAGGAGAAAGGGGCCAGATATGCCACTGTTTATTCTAACATATGCTCGCGGGGCTGCATAGATGTTCAGCCAAGTCAGGAGGGATTCCGGGAAGTGAAATTTCGACAGGGTGTCCCATAAAAAGGGCCAGGACACCTTGTTGAAAGCCTTCTCCGCATCCAGGCTTAATAGGACAGCTGGGATTTTCTGGTCTTGAATGTGTTGTGTCAGTATGAGGATCCTATGGCTGTTGTCCATTGTATTTCTATTCTTAATGAATCCCGCAGGATCAGGGTGAATTATATGGGGTAAACCTGTTTCCAGTCTTGTTGCTCATATGGCTGTGAAAATGTTATAATCTGTTTTTAAAATGGAGATTGGGTGGTAAGTAGATGGGTCAGTAGCATCTTTGTTTTGTTTAGAGAGTGCTGCCAGGGTGGCATAATCCCAGGAGGGGGGTTCTCCGTCCACCCCTTCCCTAAATACTGATACTATTTTAGAGGTTAATTCCTTCGTGAATATCTTGTACCACTGTACCGGGAGGCTATCAGGCCCCAGGCAGCGTTGGTTAGAGAGAGATTTTATGCAATTCTGAACCTATTCTATTGTGATTGGGGCCTGTAGTGACCTTTTCTGGGCTTCCAACAGTTGGGGGAGGCAGAGGTCTTTCAAGAAGCAATGTCTTTCTTCGGGACCAACCGAGCCCTCTCTTTGGTAAAATTCCACGAAGGTTTGTCTGATTTCTGATTCTGTGTGGGTTATCTGTCCAGTGATGGGGTTTTTAATTTTAAGAATTGTGGTTGTATGCCTTTGGGTTCTTATGCGTTGGGCTAGCTTTCGTGTACCCCTCACCCCACCTTCGTAGTTGGTTTGTTTTAGGTAGAGTAAGGTTTGTTGAATTTTGGTATCCATTATTTTCTGTATTGCTGCTTTAGTTTCTCGAATTTTGTGTTGTAGTTACCTATCTCCGTCCCTATATAAAAACTGACAACTCCGAAGATGTTCTGTGAGTTCTTCATATTTAGAGTCCATATCCCTTTTTCTCCTTGTGGCATATGCAATAGTTTCTCCCTTGAGCGTTGCCTTCAGGGCGTCCCATATTATAGCTTCAGAAAGGTTTGGGGAGGAGTTTTCTGTTAAGAATTGTGGGATCCTATGTTTTATGAGGTCTAGATATTTGTGGTCTTTTAAGAGAACTGGATTAAGGCGCCAAAGAGTTTGCCTTTTAGCTTTCCCTAGTTCTATTTTTAGAATCAGCGGGTGGTGATCTGATAACACCGTGGGCCTTATCGTGATATCTTGGATTAAGGATAGATGTTCACAGGTTGTCCGAAAATAATCCAGCCTGGAGTTGGAGTGTAATCTGTTTGAATGAAAAGTGTAACCTGGAACTGACAGAAATATCTAGCGCCATATGTCTATTATGCCAAGGTGATCTAACATGCCCTTGTTTCACAGCCCGTCTGACAGTAAACCTGTGGATTGGAGCTGTTCAAATTAGTGAACATGGTCATGTTTAGGTCTCCCCCTAGGAACAGCTGTCCCTGGAGAAGGTCCATCACTTTGGTCACAAAAGATCTGATCACCGGAGTTTTAGTTAGAGGGGGGAGGTATACACTTACCATGGTGACCTTTTGGGCATATAATTTGCCTTGTAGTATAACAAAATGACCCTGGCCATCCATATGGGATTTGTGTATCTCTAGGGGAGTTGTTGCGGGGAACAATATTACCGCGCCTCTTCTCCGTCTACTAGAATGGGAGGAAGCATAGACTGAATATCTCTGCCCCCAACCAAGCTTCAAGTGTTCGGTATCTGAGAGGTGTGTTTCCTGGACAAGATATATGTCTGCCTCCTGTTTTTGTAAGATATTACATGAAACGGCAACGTTTTATTGGGTTATGTAGCCCATTGATGTTCTGAGAGAATATCTTCACTAGTTGTGTTGACATAGCATTTTTTAATTGCTGTTATTTTTTATTTTTTTTTTTTAGGGAGACTGTGTCTGAGTCTATCCAGACCACTCCCCCAGGGAACACGGGACAGATGAGAGCACCGCCTCAAAACCCCCCTTCCCTTCCCTGTCATCCCACAGTTTCCAGGGCGGAGGACCAGGATCAGGACACGAGATCCGCAAGCTAGCTCCCCCTGTGCTATCTCTACACCATACCGCTGTTCCTGAAACAATAAAGCTTTGCTTGGTGTTGCTAAAATCAGACTTGTGTGTTTCTTTCTCCCCTTCCCCCCCCCAAAACAGTAACCTTTTGTTCCTAATACCATCCCCTTATTCCTCCTTAGTAACAACAATTTTACAACACTGGAACTTAAACTGCCCAGTACAATAATAACACAAACTGTATACAATGTGGCTTTCATAGTAGAGGTGTAGTTACCTAGCCACCTCTTGTTGTTCTGGCCTAAGAGCCAAAATAGCTCTGGACCAGAATCATGAGCCTCTGGCCCCCTTATAAGGGAAGAAACCTACTGGAAGGTCATCAGCACCCTCCAAAGAGTGGGCACCCCTAAGTGATGCCAACCCTCAAATGGTAACCACAAGGTGAGCGGGATCTCCATCGGAAAGGGAGCCCCCCCCCACAACTTCTGTAGGATAAGATTTTAATTACCCATTTTCTGGTATTTAAGTGATTCTGAGGAACTCTTTTAGGCGAGCCGGAGAAATCTGTAAGCCTGGATGCTGGACCCAAGGGGTAGAGTAGGAGGGAGAGGCCAATGCCGCAGTGAATGGGGTAGCTCCTGTGAACATGAACCACCAGGAAGGAAACGTATCCCTTGGGCCCCCGCCCCCCGCTGGCATATTAGCAACATTGGTCCGAGCTTTCCTGCAATTCCACTAGGAAACGGGTCTGCCAGTGGGATGTAATAAAGACTAGGCCCACTCTAAAAAGAGTCTTATAAATCAAGGTCACTTTCAATAGAGAAAAATTAAAAAAGGAAAGAAAATCCCCATCCTGGTGTTAATTATAAAAACTGTTACAGGTATTACCACCCCCAGCTTCTCTGATTCTGGTACTAAACTTTATGCTTAGGTAACACAAGTCTTATATTTCTTGGACAACCAAGATCTCCACTCTGTGAGCCCCACAGTTCCCTTGTAGCAGAAGCCAAAAAAAAAGTTGTCCTTGAATAAGTCTTGCAGGACTTTGCCTTTTAGGTATGTAGCTTAGTCCTTGGAGTAAGGCTCCTTTTGATATCTGGGGATCCAGTTCTGATTAATCTCATGTGTGAACTATGATGTAGAATGGGGTCGTTTTGGAGTTTGGAAAAAATATTATATCAGATTGTCCTTCCCCTTTGTTTGTAGAGACTGCTCAGGAACCTGGATTTGGCATTTCTCTGTTACTGTTACCATTGTTCCTCCTGACTGAGGTGGACTAGATTGTCATCCTCTGCCTTTCCAATTTTGTCCGGGAAGGGATCGAGAGAGGGACCAGAAATAGAAGGGGAGAGACAGCCAGTGCACAGTGGGAAGCAGGGAAGGGTCCCCCTCCTCTGTCCAACCCTACAGTTAGGTTTACCTCCTGCCATCAAGGGGCCAGCAGGTCCTAGCTAGGTAGATATAGCAGAGTTCTATTTAATTTTGTATTTCTGTTTGAATGCCAGGATAGAGGGAAACCACGCCCCCCCCAATGCCGTCAGCCATACCCCCCCAGCAACCCCATCCCTCACCCCAAGCCAAGGAGGCAAATTGAAAGCAGGAATATTGTAAATATCTCTCAGGTTTGCAAGGTGGGGTTCTGGAACTGGCACAGTTTGTTTATTATTTCTAGCAGAGCAAAATTTAGTTTCTGCTTGTCTGTTTCTGTTGATTGAGTTGTACGAGATTTCAGAATTTCTGGGCCCAGACCACACTCTCTAAAGATGCCCCTCGCCTTCAGGTCCTCAGTTGTTTCAGACGCTGTGGTGTACGTCTTTGGACTGTTTGGAAAGCGAACCACCAGTTTAGCTGGATATGGAGTTCTGAATTTTAACTTTTGGGCCCGCAGGAGGGGGAACAATGGACCATATTCTCTCCTGAGTCGTCGTGTACAGGGAGCATAGTCATTATCAAAAATTAAGCATTGGGGGCCTAGCATGGTACATTGTTTCTGCTACGCTTTGCTGAGTAGTTGTTCCTTTACATAATAGTTCTGGAATCGGATAACAAATGAGCGTGGCCGGACATCTGGACATGTTGGTTTAGGTCTGAGGGCCCGGTGGGCTCTCTCAATATCAAGTTGAAAATCCGGCTCCAAGTCCAGTTGGAGTAAGTAATCTGAGTAGGCCATAGGCTCCTGACCCTCCTTGTCCTCTGATAGCCCATAACTTCGTATATTTTTCCTGCGACCCCTATTCTCAGCATCCTCCTGGTGCAGGGACACAAGTAATTGTTCGGTTGTCAGGGTTTTTAATGTTTCTTCCACAGTATTGAGGTGGGTAGTGTTTTGAGATATTTGTTGGTCTGCATCTGCCATTCTGGATTGTAGGGCCCCAATGTCAGCTTGGAGGTCACGAATTGAATCTCTCATCCCGGTTCTAAATTCAGTGATAGCTTGCAGGATAGCATCTCTGTGAGGAGGTTCGGTGGATTTCTCTCCTCCTTTGGTAGTCCGATTTTGTTTTCTAGCATCAGTCGCTGTACAAAGTTTCGGGGGTGGCTCGGAGTCAGAGCCAACACGGTCCTCCATCTCTGCATCCACCAGCAGTTGAAATCTGTTTTTTTGGCTCCTGGACATTATTGCAGTGTAATTATTTGATTGTATTCCTCCAGCGATGTCAGGCTGTATAAAAATAATATTTCACCGTGTTTAGTATTGAGACTGGAGGAGGATTAGAGTGGATTCTGCAAGAGGGCTTCCCGTTCTAGCAGTTCACTCCACCATGCCGAAACCGGAAGTCCCCGATACAAAAAGTTTTAAATGATATCTTTGCAGACTCTACTCCCCCTGTTGCAAAAGGGGGATTAGTTTTGTGGCCTGGACAAGAAAGATGCATACCCTCATGTGAAAATTTGTCACAAGCAGTATGTATGCCTTATGTTGGAGAACAGCCATTATCAGTTCTGAGTGTTGCCGTTTGGCTTATCCTCGGCCCTGTGGGTATTTACCAGATGCTTAGTGGTTAAGGCAGCGGCCCTTCAGAGAGAAAGGCTTATGTCTTCCCATATCTGGACAACTAGCTCCTGAAGGCCCTGGCCAGGGAAGAGGTTCAGTACACATTGTCCAGAACAAAACAGTTGTTCGAGGAAGTGGGTGTTACAGTAAAAGTACTGAAATCTGTACTTGTTCCTTGTCAGCACCTCCAGTATATTGGTGCAGTGGTAGACACAATAGTGGGCAGGGAATTCCATTCTTTTCCCTGACTCCAGTGGAGATCCACACCACATATGCCTCATGGTCAGGCTGGGGTGCTCATCTCGGCTCCTTTCAGACCCAAGGGTCCTGAACAGATCTGGACTCAGATCTTCATATCAGCATCCTGGATATGCGGGCTGTTCTACTTGGTCTCCAGTCACTTGCTGATTCAGACAGACAATGTCCATGTCGTGCACTACATAAACAAGCAAGGGCACACACTCTTACCCTGTGTGCAGGGAAGAGATGAGAGTGTGGTACTGGGCAGTGTCTCACAACCTTCAGGTATCAGTCATGTCTCTCTCAGGTATCCAAAACATCTTGGCAGACAGGCTAAATCAGTCTCAATCCCTGGTACGTGAATGGGAACTGCAGACCACCGTGGTAAACGACCTCTTCGCAAGGCTGAGTCATCTAGAGTTGGACCTTTTTGTGTCCCCACACAATGTGAAACTGTTGCATTTCTGCTGACTCACTCCAGAGCCTGGTGTTTTTTGGCAAGATGTAACGTCCCTCTCCTGGAAAGGGAGGTTCCTTTATGCATGTCTTCCAAGCCCTCTTATTTATTTATTTATTGAAATGTTTCACCAGGAAAGGCATGCTGAGCAAAAGATGCTCGTCTCATGGTGCGACCTGGGGGGGGAGGGGTTACAGAGGAGAGTACTGTATACATTTGCACAGGAAACAAAATTACACGAGTGACATTACATGACGGTACCTAGGTATAACACCCCAGAGTGAAATTACATGACGGTACATGGTATAACACCCCAGGAACATGAGGTAGGAGGAACATGGGAAACATTGTCACAAGGAGGTATCCACATTGTTGTCCACATTATTACATGGGGTGAAGGAGAGATTGTACAAGGATTATAATGACAAGAGGTGTAAAATATGTCTCCATACATGTTGGCTACTAGCTAAGGTAATGTGGAGGACAGATAGTCAAGTCAAGTTAGAAGTGCATTAGGGGTAAGTGCTGAGGTTGGGAATATATGCCAGCATTTGTAGCCGTAGCTAAGGCCGTTGGTCAGGCCGCATAGGGTCTCCAACAGGTTGGGGAGGAAGGGAGAAGGTACTACGGGGGGCTACGGGGGTCATTGACACTAGCAGTTTACGCGTAGTAGTTTGCCAGGAAGAGGAGAGAGATGGAATACCTAGAGAGTGCCGGATTTGCGCCGGAAAGTCGTTCCAGAGCTCCGGGAGGTGATAGGAGAAGGCCGATAGGCCAGCACTGGTCCAGTGGTGGGGGAGTACTAACAGGCGAGAGTCAGTAGATCTAAGGGCATGAGTGGTGGTTGGGGTTGGGGATAGGGAGGAGGTGAGGTGAGGTAGGGTGGAAGGGACCCAAGCCAGAGGTTAGATGCAAATTTAGCACAGTGAAGCAGGCGCCCGCCGTCAAGTGGGAGGGGAAGGCCAGTGCGTGTAAGACTTCTGCAATTGTGGGGTGGGGTGTTATTCAAAAGGTTCAACTCAAGCTGAGGGCAGAGCATGCCACACTAATAGTGGTAGCCTCCTTCTGGACGCACCAGATCTGGTTTCCACTTCTGCAGCATCTGGCAGTGGAGCCCCCTTTTCAGCTCCCCCTGCTGTCACAAGACAATGGGTTCCCAGTCCATCCGGACCTACAGTCCCTGCATCTGCATGCATGGCTCCTGAAGATGTCCTTATGGCAGATGTCTTGCTTGCTGTTAGAAAACCTTTCACAAGACATGCTTATTCTTTGAAATGGAAACGTTTCTCTATGAGGTGTGCTTCCCATTCAGAGGATCCATTTACATGTCCTGTCAGTACTGTACTGGACCCCCTGAGGAAGACCAGCTGATTGGTCGAAGCACTGGGGAGTATCTCTTGTGGAGATTTCTTGTAGGAATGCTATATTGGCATATTGGTTGAAAAACCCTTTTTGAAAGTTGCTTTTTTCTTCCATGATAATTGCACTTGAAGCGAGTGCAGAGTCTTGCTGGACTTATATCTACAAATGGGATTAGCTACCCCTTCTCTGCACCCATCTCACTAGGCAGAGCACACAGGTACCCATTAGACTACAGTACTGTACTGGGCTACCTTCTGTCTTTGTCCACCTCCAGTCTCCAGTACTCATAATAATAAAACTTTATTTGTTAAGCGCCTTTCAGGTGCCAAGGCGCTGTACAATTTTAGCAATACAATCCCAAAGATATACAGTTAAAATAAACCATTAGAATCATAATATCAGTTCATAAAATGCTTGTCTTCACAGGTAGGTCTTAAGTTCCTGCTTAAAGCTCCCCACGGTCATACATTTCCAAAGCTGATGGGGCAGAGAATTCTAGAGGGTTGGGGCCATAAACATAAAAGCTCGGGCCCCAGAAGATTTCAAGTTAACCCTCGGAACCTCCAGCAACCCCTCACCAGCCGAACGGAGCTGTCGCACAGGGTTGTAAGGAATCGGAAGCTCTTTCAAGTATTCTGGACCAAGTCCGTGTAGGGCTTTGTAGCTCAGTAGACCTACCTTAAAGGTGATCCGCCACTGAATCGGCAGCCAGTGCAGATCACGCAACACAGGGGTAATATGTGACGTTCTAGACTCCCCTGTCAACAATCGATCTGCAGCGTTCTGCACTAGCTGCAAGCGGCGGATATCAACCCCAGGAAGCCCTGAGTAAGTTGCAGTAGTCAAGACGGGAGGTCACGAAGGCGTGGACCAACACAGGCAGATCGCTAGACGGAACGAGGTGTTTCACCCTGGTAATGTTCCTAAGATGGTAAAAGGCTGACTTGACAACTGCCGACACCTGATAACGAAGGGTCAGCCTGTCGTCAAGTACCACTCCCAGGTTACGCACCCGTTCTGTGGTAAGGATCTGATCGCCCCCCCAGAAATAAACCAGAGGGCTGATCAGTCCTCAACCCCTCTATCCTGCGGCCCGGGTCCACAACCATAACCTCAGTCTTTCCTGTGTTCAACTTTAACCAGCTCAGATTCATCCAGTCATGGATTTCAGCGAGGCAGTTATTAAATACTGAGAGAGCACTAACCTGGTCAGGAGCAAAAGACGGGTAGAGCTGGGTGTCATCAGCATAGCAGTGAAACCGCAACCCATACCATCTTACAATGTCTCCAAGGGGTAGCATATACACTGCAAACAACATGGGGGCAGCACCGAGCCCTGAGGAACCCCACAAGGCAGAGAGAAAGGGTTGGAAGAAAAAATACCCGACACAACTCTCTACATTCTACCGCATAGGAATGATATAAACCATCTGAGCACTGTACTTGACAAGCCACAGATGGACCTCAGGCACTTGAGCAAAACCCCATGGTCTACTGTGTCAAAGGCTAAAGAGAGATGAAGGAGTACCAGAATGGAACTGTTTCTCCAATCTCTCACCATCAGGAGATCATTGAGCACCCGAACCAGAGCAGTCTTAGTACTGTGCCTCTTACGAAAACCCGACTGGAGAGGTTCGTAGATATTATGTATGGTCAAATGGTTCTCCAGCTGGGTTCCCACTACTTTCTCTATAACCTTTCCTATAAAGGGAAGGTTCAAGATCAGTCTGTAGTTAGCAAAAATATCTGGGTCCAGTGAACTTTCTTCAAAAGGGGTGTCACCGCTGCCTCCTTCAGGGAGCTTGGAAACTCACCCAATTCCAAGGAGCAGCAGATAATTTGAGCCAGAAATGGGCCGATGATCTCATACCAACCCAAAATCAGGGAAGTTGGGCCCAGATCTAAACTACAGCATGTAGGGTGCATCCCCTGGACAATACACATAATATCCTTGAACTCCGGCAGGTCAAAGGTATTCCAGGAAGAACGAAGTATCGTGACCGAACGCCGACTAACAGCATCCCCCATAGAGCGGGTCAAGCAGATCTCTGATCTGATGTCGGCCACCTTATTCATAAAGAATTCAGCAATCTCATCACACTCTATTTGTGAAAAAGCTAGACGGAGCTGCAGACAGGCTGGGTTGCACAACCTGTCCACAGTTCGGAAGAGCTGGGATGGTCGATTCTGAGCGACAGCGATCTCCCTGGACAGGAACTCGGCCTTCTTACGGGAGATCACTGATTGGTAGAGCTGGTAATGCTCCACCAAACTAAGGCGGTCGACCTCCAGAGCAGATTTCTGCCAGCGACGTTCTAACCTTTGTCCCACACGACGCAACTCCCTCAAGGACCCATCAAACCAAGGGGCCCGAGGGTGGAGTGGGAGTGGACAAACACGGACAAGAGCTATCAAGTCTAGAGCCGAGGAAATGACCTGATTATAGGCCAGAACCATCGACTCCGGACTCGAGCTGGCAAAAGGGAAACTCTGAGAGGTCAATCACTTCCACCAGGTCTTCAGGGCACACATCCCGTAAAGGGCGGTAACTGACCATCTCCACAGGGGCAGACCTACAAAGGGGGGCACAAAAGTTAAACCTCACGGTGTAGTGATCAGACCAACTGACAGGTTCCACCCCCAATTCAGAGGCCTCAATCCCCAGGAGGAAAACCAGATCCAGAGAGTGACCATGATCATGAACATCAAACACAAATAAGAGACTTCCCCACCCCAAAAACCCTCTCACGGCTCTGAGGAGGAGAAAATTATACTAAACAGACATAAACATAGTATTTATAAAATAAAATCAGAAAAAATGTATGAAAGAAAATAAATAGTCCAAGTCCCGATGGTCCTCTCACTACCAGCAGGACTATAAAAAATACTCAAAAGCAAAAATATAAATGGTCTTTCATCCAGTATTTGGCACTCTCACTGCCAGCAGTAATGAGATAAAAATTAAGCAGGATCCAAACAAACAAAAATGTTAAAGCACTCTCACTGCCCAAACACACTCTCCCTCACAGAGTGGGGGTGAAAAATCTAGCGGAGATCAAATGTCACACCAACAATCCAGAAAAAAGTTTATAGCTGCTCCATCATACTCCAAAAGCCATGAATCCGAAAACAGTGCATACAGTCTCAAGACGAATAAATAGGAGAAGGAGCAAGGGGACCCTAAGCAGAGGCCAGGAGTGTGCATATATCAAAACAAAGAGTGGAGACCCCCCCCCTCACCTCCAACCTACCTAATCAGGCCCTGCACATACCACCCAAGACCCGCAGCTACAGGCACCCCAAGGCCAGACCGACAGGACCGAGCCCAGGATCGTTTAGGAGCGCCCCAAAGAATGTCTCCAGCTCCCCAGAGGTAAAATATAGCGATTCCTATTCGGTCCCGGGCAGCGTGACCAGAAATCACCCAGGCGCTGGGGTAAGGCTCCTCACCCAGCACAGCACACTGGCCCTGCTACCGGACCAGTACAGATTAATCCGGTATAATTCCAATGGTGGTGCTGCAGCAACAATCAGATTGAGCCGGATTAAATCCAAAAAAAGGAGGAGGATACTAATTTTAATAAAACAGGTCCCACCACTCACGATACTCCAGGATAGTAATACCAGTTCTTTCAGTCATGTGCTTCTTCTTGCAAATCTAGCACGTCGAGGAATCCAAACGTCGGAAGAGGCAACGGAAAAAGCACAGAGCCAGAACATCCAAGAGGCACCAAACCAGGCAGCGGGGCACCGAACCCCCCCACCTCCACAGCCCGTGCCAGCACACAGAAACATGGGCGGACAAGTCAGGACCAAACCGGAGCCAAAACTCAACCGTACACTACACTCAGCATGCCAGCAAAACGCCAACAAACGACCAGCAGCAAACAATCAAATGGAACGGTGAGGCAAAAAAGTTCAAACCTCTAAAAACACAAAATAAAAAAGCAATAAAAGCGATAAAACGATAAAACAGGGTAGGTTCAGGGTAAGTTCACAGTGGCTGGTCCAGCATGACCGCCATCTTGAAAGTAAATGGTGTCTTCTAGGTTTGTGGTACCAGTTTGGAAAGTGCAATAATGCTTCATTAAGGTGCACTTGGCTGCCGTTTCAGCTTTCCATGCCCCTTATGATGGGCGCATGGTGGCACAGCTAGAAGTGTCTTGTACATTCTTAAACAGCTCCTGATTTGTAAACAAGTTCTGCCTTGGGACCTGTATTTCATACTTGAGAAGTTGACTCCGGCTCTGTTTGAGTCTGCCATGACCTGTGAGAGGCATTTCCTTTCATGGAAAATACTGCTTTTGGTCACTGTCACTTCTGGTTGTAGGAGTTCCAAATTGCAGGCTCAGATGCATGAGCCTCCTTACTTGATTTTCCACAAGGACGGGGTGTTTTAGTGGACCATTCCACACTTTCTCCTCAAGGTGGTCTCTGATTTTACAGTTAATCAGACCATAAACCTTCGTGTGTATTATCCTGAGCATGCTGACAAGAGAGAGGCATTGTTCTGTACACTTGATGTACATAGGACACTGCATTTCTGTCTTGATCACACTAAGGACTGCAGAAAGTCCTCTCTAGCTCTTTGTCTCATTCACCCCTGGTACAGAGTACCCCTGTATTCAGACAATGCCTGTCCAAATGGCTGGCTCACTGTAGTTTTGTAATAGGAAGTATGGTAAGGAACTTCTGGTGCTATGTATGGTCACGCTACCCATGATATGGCCACTTCTGTTGCCTGCATTCAGAATGCTTCTGCAGCTGACGTGTGCTGCTGCCACATGGAGTACTGTGCATACTTTCACTAAACACTACAGTCTAGACATCATCTCTCGTAAATGTGCTGGCTTTGGTCTTGCAGTATTGCAAGGCCTTCTGTCCTGTTTGTATATCAGACTCTGCCATCCTCCCTGGCTACCTTGTGTACAGCTTGGGAATTGTTCCAAAAGTGTGGCCCAGTGTAGGAGATATCCTGGATGAAGATAGAACAGTTAGTTACTGTAACAGTAGAGCTTTGATAGAATCTTCTCCATTGCGCCACAGCATACCCACCCTCCTTTCCCCTTTCTCAGGTATAAGCTGACAGGTTTTTCCACTGCCTTGTTTGGAGGTGTCCATAAGTGCCTTAGGCATGTATGCTGTTTTTCAGCCCCATGCCTCTCCTTGTGTGCCTGGTACTGGTTTTCCTGGTTCCTGATGGTAAGAGGTCCTCCAAGCTTGTCTTCGACAGGGAACTGAGGAGCAATGGGGCCACCCAGCTTATATAGGCAACAACATTGCACGATATTGTGGCTGGCTTCCAGCCAGCACAAATTTCTAAGTGGCCCTGTCGCCGACGGCTTGCATTTCCAAAGATGTGGTGCAATGGAGGAGATTCTCATGAAAATCTGTTACAGTAAGAACTGTTCTTTCCTCTGTCTGTAATTCAGATGGTCCTGACCAAGTTCAGGCTCAGGCAGAAACCAGCCAGAATGATCCTGGTTATGTCCTTGTGGCTCAGGCATATCTTGTCTCCACTTCTGTGGGAGCTGGTGGAAGAGGCTCAAATTCCGCTGCTTCTCCAACTGGGCCTTGTGTCCCAGAACAGCTTGCTGCTGCATCTGGACCTACAATTCCTGTGGCTGTGTGCCTGACTCCTAGTCTCAGTTTTGTGTCTCACTTGAGGTCTCTGCTGTTCTGTTTGCTGCTAGAAAACCTTCCACTAGGCACACCTACTCCTTGAAGTGGAAGTGTTTTAAGTATGTGGTGTGAAGTGGCCTCACCAGATCCTTCACGTTCCCTGTGCAGAGGGTTCTGGATTATCTCCTGATGCTTTCTCAATCAGGGTTGCAATACTCCTCAGTGAGGGTTCACTTGTCAAGTCATTCTGGCTTTTCATGCCCCTATTGGATACAAGACAAGACTGTAGCCCAACTTGATGTGGTCTGCAGGTTTGATGGACTGTTGCATATAGTTGCACCAGTCTGCAAGCCTGTTCTGGTTTGGGACCTGAACTTTGTGCTCAAATCACTGATGAAAGCCCCTTTGGAGCCTACATCTTCCTGTGACATGAAGTATCTTTACTGGAAGCCTGTTCCTCGTGGCCATTACCTCGACCAGGCATTAGTCTGAACTTCAGACCTTGGTTTGTCAGACCCCTTTTTTTGGTGTCTCACAGGGATATGGTGGTACTGCACACTTACCCAAAATTCTTGCCTGTGGTGTCTAATTATCCATTAAATTGTCTGTTGATTTGCCCATATTCTTCCCTTCCACAGAGATCCCATGAGAAATGCTGCTGCACTCTTTGTGGACGTCCACAGAATCCTTCAGTACAATCTGAACTATACCAAGGACTTTGCCCAGTCCTCCCAGCTGTTTCCTTCTTTCTTTTGGCCCTAGCATCAGGGTAAGCCTGTTTCCAAACATTGTGTCTTTAAATGGATTACCTTCTGTATACTGTTCTGCTACAAACAGGCAGGGCAGGGCATACCTGGTACTGTTACAGGGCATGCCGTGAGCGGCATGGTGGCCTGTGTTCTGTTTTAGTTGGGTTAGTTTTAGCCACTAACATTTGCAGGGCTGCTACCTGGCACAGAATCCATACTTTTAGTAAGCATTCCAGTCTGGATCTGATTTCCTGAAGGAGGGCTGGGTTTGGCCTAACTGTCTTGCATGTCCTGCTCTCCTGAGGAGTTGATCTGTATTTTTTTTAACGGTTGCCTAGTTGGGGATGGTACTGCTTGGTAATCATTCAATGTATTATGGTGCTATAGCAATGACCTTGAAGAAGATAGGTTTGTTTCTTACCAGTAACAGTAGATCTTACAGAGCATCACCTTAGAGCCATGCCTTTTCCCACCTGCATTCCCCTGGTGAGGCAGACCTTTACTATCAGCCACTTAGCAAGGCATTGCACAGTCTGTTGATAATATCAGTGCCTCCACTAGCTGTGTGGTGGGCAGTGTTTTCTTTGCTCCTTGCTTTTGTGCTTGATTATTGGGGGAGGCCCTGCCCCACTGTTGGTGTATATTTGGAAGTAAGTGCACAGGTTGTGGCCCACCCGTGGTATACATATGACACAGTGTGCCAAGGATGTGCACATACCTGTGTGGGCGTCCATGTCATGCAAAAGCTTCCCATAAGGTTCTGACACTGAAGGCTTGCATTATGGCTGTACGGAGATCCTCTCAAAGATCTGCTGTTACTGGTAAGTAACAAAACTGTTTCTCTGTTGTCAAGGAGAATGTTGCTTGGTTGTGGTCACTGCCTACTATGAGATTTCAGTATCTGATGTTAGAATTTTGAACAAAAACACAAAGAATAAAGTTTGAGCATCAAGCATGGCCTTGGCAGTATCCTGAGCTTCCAGCTGGTTTGTAGTCCCCTTTTTCCAACTACCCTTTCAGTAGACTAGCTGAATAATTTTTACACAAGCTTTCTAGACCTCCCAGGTCCCATCATCGGGTGCAGAGAAAACTATATAATTTCGGAATATATACAAGTTTGTGGATCCCAGATTGTTTGACAAAAGGGAGGGTGTAGAAGTAGTTTAATATAATACCTTTTTTCTAACATGGCTGGAGTCAGTGCCATGACTCCTAATTTAATATTAAGGTGTTTCTGCTGAGTTTGTCATGCAGTGAAAGTTACTCTAATTGGCTGAAGAATATCATGACATACAGTCTGTATTGATTACATGCAGTGTGTGTTAATAACATGTTATCATAACTGATCTTTTTTCGACAAGTCTGATAAGTAAGCTATAACCCATGGCAGGGCATGGGTGTACAGGGTATTAGTGCACGCACCAGGTGCATTGTGAGGCACCAGGCCAGAGGCCGAGTGACCTCCAACCACCTGGGAAGTGCATTAATGCCCAGTATACCCATGCCCTGGAGTGTGTTATTGCACTTAAAAAATGGTTAACAATAATAAAAAAATAACAGGAAAGCATTTTTATCAATTGGAAACATATGGAATTTCTTGTGCTTCCGCACTGGAAAGTAGTCCCAAACTATAAAGGCGAATTTTAAAAGTAACACTTTGCTGTGTAGTTACCAGTTCATTAAATAAAACGACCAGTTGTTTGTTTTAAAATGTGCTCTATTTGTGTGCATGACCTATGCCTTCCCTCATTTATGGAGCTGATCTCAGAAGTAAGCATGCAGCATGCAATGCTGCGAGCTCTCCCCATCCCACAGCGGTAGTATGCTTAAAATAAAAGGTACATATAGAGCATGTTGCACTGTGAGCCCCTCTCAACAGTGGTACCCTTGCACTGTTTATTATACCTTGCATTTTATTATTGCACTGCAGGTCTGCGTGGTCTGCTCTTTGTGTGTGCCGTGCAACCATCGGCATCACAGACATCATTGCCCTGCTATGTACCATGTCCTCTCCCTCTCCTGAGCACTTTGTGTTGGCATCAAGGTCTCTGTTGCCCTGCTGTTATGTCTCCTGTCCTCTCACTCTTGCTCCCAAGTATTTTGCGTCAGCATCACTATCATCTCCTCCCCACCAGCATCACTGTCCCGTCTCTCTCTCTCTCTCTCTCCTCCCAGCATTTCTGCAGTCATGTAGCAGGCTGCACTCGTAAGATGGAGCCGATCATACATGATGCCTTATGGCAGGATAAAATTAATGTTAGTTATGTAGAGTGGCGAGCCAAGGCAGGGGATATTTTGGAGATATGAATAGACAGAATGGCCGACTGCAAGGAAAATGTAGTGACAAAGAACTGTGACGGTGATTTGTCACTTATTTTGACATTTTATTTCTCTCGCGAAGCTCTGCTTTTAAATATGGCACTGATTTGGATCTGTCAAGCAGCAGAACATAATAAACATCAGTCAGCGATGTCATGTGTTTACATGTTGGACTGTACATGACAGCATATGTAGTGTGGTATGTCAACTATGGGTTTACTGGGAATTAATCAGTGGCCACATGATGACTTTTTTTTTTTTCAGACCATTTTATAACGTTTTATCTTGAGCTGTTTATCACCGCTGGTGTCATGGCATGTGTACTACTACTTCTTGGCTAGATGACTCTGTCCCCATCTTCAGTTTAAAAGCCAGTACATGAGACCATATTCTTATAGTACTTTTCTTTTCCTTTTTAGCTCTTTTGATGAAACAGAGTCAGAAGAATCAAGGTAAGATAGAAAGAATTGGAAACGTTAACGGTCCTTTTATGTGTGATTACCACGCCCCATGGGAGACTTCTGCATCTGCAGGAGTGTGACATATCTTGTTTCTTAAAAGCATGAATAAATAGAATGCTCATTGGTTTGCATAAAAAGAATGATATAAACTGAATTTATAAATTTGAATTGTCAAAACAATGTGACTGCCAGGAGGATGTTAGAAATATCTAATGCGGATGAAAATCTAGATTTAAAATATACAGAAAATGCATTTTCACTGGCCTAGAAACCGCTTACTTCCCAATTCATGTATCATGCCACATTTGATCATAAATTATTTTTAGATCACTAAATAAAATATTGAAGCTGAAAAAACCCAAACCAAGTGCAAAAGGCTTACAGTCAGTCTCATGGTCCCCCTCCAGCCTCCCTGTCTTTGCAGTTTTTCAGCATCAGTGATCTAAATGACATCATGCAGAAACAGTTGGATGGAGGAGTACAGGCGTCAGTTCAATCCACTTCATTTTTTCCCTCCTGTTGTTAACAGCTTGCATCTGTCACTTACCAAACATCTGGTGTGTGTTTCACTAGGTTAGACACTGCATTAAATCTCTTTGGAAAGGGGAAATTGTTTAACCAAGAGGGGCACACTAAGCCGGAGCTTGTTTCCAGGTGCGACCTGGGAGCACACAGAAGTTGTGACTTGCTCAGGGTCACACAGAGGATGTAAGTTGGGGCTGATGAGATTAAAACCCAGGTCTCCAGGTTTGCAGCTCGGTGCCCTTAACCATTACACTATATTGCCTCCTGTTTTGTTCATTAAACTAGTTACTTGCACTCTTCCTCAAAACATTTCTGTATGGGTACTTTCTAAAACTTAAGATGACAAAAGTAGAAAGGTCTGTTACTGTATGTCCCCCAGCAGCAGTCCTGTACTGATTAGCTACCCATATAAATGAATGTCTGCTCTTTCAGCCTTTTGGTGATCTTCAATAGTCTACCTCAAAAAAAAAAAAATTATATATATATATAAATGTATGTAATAGATATAGAACTCTGAGGTGTGCGGTCGCGCTTTGATATATTCACGAGGCCGCAGGCTGAGTGCGTCAACCACCCAAGGTGTGCATATATCAGAGCGTGACCGCACACCTCAGAGTGCTTTATCTGTCTTATAAAATGACAAAATTGTTTTGGAGGGGGTTAAAAGTGCAGGTGTGCGGTCGCTCTCTGATATACACATGGTCATGTGCTGTGTTTTATCCAATCAGGTATGCTATTATTGATTGATTTTTCCTACCCATTTTATAAATATATATCTATATATATATATACCATTATAATTATGGTTTGCTTTTTTTATTCTATTAATTTTTTGAAACCTCTCTGAGGAGTTTTACTGAGAAACATCCTGGCTGACTGGTTTGTGTGCGATGGTGGTCAGGCGATCAGGATGGAAAGCAGTGTGAGTGATGGCCCTAGGCAGGCTTAACGAGAGCAAGCAATACTGATCAGCTTCTGAGGATTACGGTACGGAGGGTGAGTTTTGCAGTTAATGGGTTTGAAATAGGGAAAAAAACACTACGTTCTGGTTAGTTTGGGGAAGAAAAAGAATAATGAAGGTATGATGAGGGGAAACTCAGTGGGTGGCACGAACAAGGAGTAGAGCGGCCATGAAAGAGTGAGCAGGGTTTAAGAGGGAGAAATTGAAAACATCTTTTGAAGCATATTCTAATGTTCTACAGTTTGTGAGAGCAAGGACATAGTGACTGGAGGAGGGGACCAGTGGATACGACAGTTGTGTTTGTTGGAGGTACTGTCTCTTTTTAATTACTGAGGCAGAGCAGTGTGTTTTGGATGGAAGTGGGCATTTGAACTTGGAGAAAAGTAACATGTAAAAGATGGAAGAGCTGCAGGCAGCAAGAAGGCATGGCTAAGGTATGAGGAGTTTACTACATGTATAAATTTAATTTAGACATACAGTAGGTCAGATAACAAGATTTATACAATGGCTTCTGTGTCCATGCCTGTTGCATAAATAAGGGATGGTTCCACCAAATCGCATCAACAACAGAGCTGTCGAACGACTTTACAGCGACACCGCTTTGTCGATGGTGATCACATCACCACCGCCAAGTGCCGAAAAACTGGCACAGTACCTGAATCCTTTACTGTTTGCGGGGGGCTTGCCCCCGCACCCCCTGCAATTACAGATTACCAACTCCAGGGAGGTGGGGAGATGGATTTCTGGGGAGAGCGGCCAACACCGGGAGTCAGTGTATTGGCTCATCACTCTGACAACCCATTTGACACTGTGGATGTCAAATGGGTTACATAGATACATAGACAGTGTCGGCAGATAAGGGCCTATGGCCCACCCAGTCTGCCCATTTAAGTTTGTAAGTTCAGTTTATGTTTTCCAGGAAGTCTGTTGCCCCTTACCCCTGACCTCCAGAATTCCTTTATGTCTATCCCATGCATTCTTAAATCGTGATTGTTTCAGCCCCCACCACTTCCTCTGGCAGGGTGTTCCACTTGTCCACCACCCGCTCTGTAAAGAAATTCTTCCTCACGCTTCTCTGAATCGCCCTCCCTCCAACTTCATCCCATGCCTCTAGTCCTGGAACATCTTTTTGCTTAAAATAGTGCATTCCTGCACCCTGTTCCTCCCTGTAAGATACTTGTATGTCTCTATCATATCCTCTCTCCCTCCTCTCCTCCAGGGAGTACATGTTCAGTGCCTTCAACCTGTCCTCATAGGACTTGTGATGCAATCCATGCACCATCTTTGTTGCCTCCTCTGAACCTTCTCTACCCTGTCTATGTCCTTACGTAGGTAAGGTCTCCAGAACTGCACAGTGTACCCAGGTGCGGCCTCACTAGTGTCTTGTATAGTGGAATTATGACCTCCTTTTCCTGCTGGTGATGCCCCTGCCTATGCATCCCAGCATCCTATTTTGCTTTACCTGCTGCCTTGTCACACTGTTTCCTGCCTTGAGGTCATCAGAGATGATAACTCCAAGATCCCTTTCCTGCTTGGTGCATGCTATATCCTCACCCCCAACTGATATATTGTGCCAGGGTTTTTGTGCCCCATATGCATTATCTTGCACTTCCTTGCATTGAATTTCAACTGCCAAACCCTGACCATTCTTCAAGTTTCTGCAGGTCCCTTCTCATTCTGTCTACACCCTCTGGTGTGTCTACTCTGTTACAGAGCTTTGTGTCATCAGCGAACAGTGAAATTCTGCCTTCTAGGTCCTGCTCAATGTCACTGATGAAGATATTGAATAGTACCGGTCCCAGCACTGATCCCTGTGGTACCCCACTTGTTGTTGTCGATGTGTTGGTTTCGCTGTCGGGGTTCAATGTTTTGATGGCATACCATAAGGGATATGCAGTGGGGATCTGTTGTATAAGTTATTTATGTTCACAAGAGCAGTTTGACCTCGGGTAACCTCACAAGAAGCGTAAGCCACGAGTGATGTGCCCAAGGTCAAACTGCTCAAGTAAAGATAAATAATTTATACAACATGGTTCCCATTGCATATTTCATTTGTGCAACATGTTGGGACTGTGTTAGTTTATTTGTTGTTTTGTATTCAATTTATATATTTTTTTAAATTATTTTTGTGGGTTCATTTTTTGGAGAAGCACTATTGCGATTTATGTGTATGGGGTTGCTAGCTAGGGTTGTCTCACATCGTGCTAACGCTGGAGCATCTTATGTGATTGGCTGCCCAACTGGAGTTACCAATATTTTTTACCCAAGATGGTGTACCCGCTTAGCAAGAGCTAAGTAATTTACAGTACTTGGAAGACGTGACGTTATGTGAAATGTATTACAGGTTTAATGTTGATGTTTTTTAAGTTGCTTTAATAGATCACAATGTGGAAATGTTTGGTTTATGAAACCGGCCCGTTTCCACTTTTGGTGTAGTAGTGAGCACGCAAGTCAAAGCCGTTCAGTTTGGCGGTTTGTGTGCGACTCAGAAGAAAGCTTTGGGGGAAAAAAAAATAACTCTGTCATTTGATTTTGGAGGACACCAATGATGGTGGCTTTATGAAGGTACATGGTGAGCTCCAGAAACGTGAGATTGTTGTTTTGTGTGCTGGGAGATCGGAGAGGAGCTGATCGTGTAGTAGTGCCAGTCGGCAGACGGGCGGGGAGAGACCAGGCGATGACATGTCTACTATATGGATAAATAAAATGTATACAACAGCTGTGTAGATAAACAGATTTATACAGTGGCTTTAAGTTCACGACATGTTGCATAAATATATTTATGCATTATGCACAGTCACAAAAGCAATTGTATAAATCTGATTATCTGAGCTACTGTATGTATAAATGTAAAATTCATATATATATATATATATATATATATATATATATATATATATATATATTAAACTCGTCATCACAGATTTATACAGATAATAAACTCATCACTGTTTGACCATGACACCTCCTGCTCCCCCACTCGTCCACTGGCACTACTTCACGCAGCTTTCGTTTTCAGTTTCAGTCACTGACATTGCTGTATACACACACACACCCACCCACCCTGCTGCTTGACACATAAATCACTTCCTAACTGCTGTCCCCGCCCCACCACAGTGTCTTGACATGCCATGCAATTCTTGTCCATTAGTTTTTAAGCAGATTGTTTAGGCACTCTGGTATCTGGTTCCCTTTTTACAGCTCACCTGGCTCCTGCAAGCCCATCACACACACTCACAGACAATAACTTCCTGGACCGCATGATAAACTTTAAAACACAGCAAAATATATATATATTTTTTTTAAACACTCTCCACAGACTAACCCTTCCAAGCAGACATTAGTCACCATTGAACGCACCTCAACTGTTCTGCTATGAAACTGCTCTGCTGCCCTCTCCTCTGCGCACCCCCCCATGCTCCCACTCCTTCTCCGATGACTGCTCCTCTCCTCACAACTAAACCAACATATTTTTTAAGACAAATTTGCAGCATACTTCTGTCTTTCACCCATAACCTGCCATGCCTCTTATTTAGTTGCTGTTCTCTTCTGGCTCCCACTCGTTCCAGTCCGTCTCCTCTTCCTCTTGGTCCCACTCGCTCTGGTCCCATTTGCCAGCCTCAACCCCCGCATAGGACAGTGACTTTTCTATACTGTATAGCAGTTTATATTCACGCCCATTATATTTAGCGCTCCAAGCACACCCCCACATGTTCGCTTCCTCTTATCTTCACTGGTGGAACACTAGTGCTGCTAGGTATAGTAGTCTACCTAATATTCACTGCCTTTTTATTTTCCCTCTAACATGGAACCAGCGAATATAGTGAAAATAAAATGACAGTGAATATTCCCTGTTATACAGTATATAAAAAAAGCCCCACCCGCAACAGTAACAATCCTGCTTTCAAGTCCACTATCTTTTTTTGAATTCTTTCAGAGCTCACACAACTCCATTACTGTCAGCACATTGTTGCAATGGCGTCACAATGCCTGAACCATGGAAAGGCATTTCTTCACATAAAAAGTCCACATATTTTCTCCAAATTAATAACAAACAAAAAAACACACATGCTCCTACCCTACCGCATAAATGGAACATGCGGTGGGGGCCGCTTATGTGATATCTGATTTATCTATACTGTTGTTTGACCTCGGACACCTCACTCATGGCTTATGCCCCCCATTAGGTTACCCGAGGTCAAACAGCACTTGTATAGGTAAATTGTTTATCACACTGCTCCCCCTGCTTATCCCTTTTATATATATATATATATATATATATATAGTATATATATATATATATATGTGTGTGTGTGTGTGTGTGTGTGTCGTGTGTGTATGTGTGTGTGTATATATAGATATATATATATATATATAGACATCTCTCTCGCTGTCTACTGTTCAATGTTAAACCCCAGTTTTTGCACCTTAGCAACTCTGGGGTCATTTGATAAAATAGCACAAAGGTTGGCATGCGCAGTCAGCCTATCAGAGTCTTAAGACATGAAATGTTTCATGACAGCATCTTGTACGGTTTTCTAGATAGAGTGCAAAAAAAGGGGAAAAAAACTATACTTAACATTGTGTATTTCTAGGGACATGGATATGTTCTATCCACACTTACTAGCAGGTTCCTTGCCGCTTTAAATCTTACTGGAAGGTCTTCAAGCTGGCTCCTGCAACCCACCCGGGTGGTAAAACTCTCAGCTCCGCCCCATGACGCCAGATCTTCCTTACCGCTTGGAAGCTCAGGTTCCCTCCTTAGCGCTCTGCGTTTTAGGCCTGGATCCAAACTCATCGGTTAAACTGAAACTTATTCTTAAATTTTCTGGACTTCGGTCTGTTTCTTCCTTCGCAGCGGCGATGGAAAAGTCAACTCCCAGATTTCGGCGGTGCCCATGCAGACAGAAAATGTCTCGGACCGATCCGCACTCCACATGCGTCTATTGCCTTAGACTCGATCACGATCCGCAGGCCTGCGAATTGTGCAAGTCCTTCTCGGTCAATGTCCTTGAAGACTGTGCTGCCAGACTCCAACTTGGGCGCCCTGAGAGACGTGTTCCTCCGGTAAAGTCAAAGGAGGTCCATTGGGCAGAGTCCGCGGCGGTGGGCTCGGCTGAGCAACTTGAGCAGATGATCGCCCTCAAGGAGGAAGCAGCCCAGGCCGCATCTTCGTCTTCCTCGGCCGCGGCATTTATCCCGCTCTCCTTGGGCTCCTCCTACATGGCTTCTTTTAAGGAGCTTTGTCAATCCCTCTCTACAAAAGGTTAGGATCCATCGGGACATTCCTCTCGGTCCAAGAAGAAGGACTCTAAGGGTAAGTCCCACCGTCGGCGTTCGTGGGAGCAGGAGAGGTCCCCTTCCTCGGACAGTCGACACTCGACTTCGGTCGAGGTTGCGGCTAAGGCTACTGGCTTCACAGTGTCCCCGTCAGGTCAGCCGGCCGAGACACCCGTCGACGCAGTTGAGATTTTTCTCGACCCGTCGGACAGGCTGTCGACTGGAGAAGCCGACAGCCCATCTTCGCCGGTTCCCCCGGTGGAAACCGAGGACTTGCCTGTGCCTCCTGTGCTGGAGTCCCCGGTTAAGGTTCCCGAGCCGAGGGAGGAACGGGTTTCCCCCGCTCCCTCCCAGACCCACCCTCGGAAACACCGACTGTCTCGGTCTCAGACCTCTTCCAAGTCCACTGATCCCACCGACACCGCGGTCTCGCTAACGAGAAAAGCGGCGCCGCTGCTCGTCCTTGTCTTCCTCCTCGGAGGAGGAAAGGGTTCGGTGCAAATTGCATCGACGCTACGAGGACTTGATGTGGCAGCAGCTCCTTCTGAACGAGAACAAGCTGACCTCGTCGCCTTCGCCAGCCATTAAGTGGCTGTCACCTGAGCGGCTGAAACAACCCCTCGTGGTAATCGAGGAGCTGAAGCTGGCGCCGGTTGTTCAGCCGAAACCAGCTGCACCACCCATCGTGGTGGAACCCCCACCTCCACAACCAAAAACTGGGGCCCCGACCAAGGATTCTCAGTTGGGTCATGGGTTGCCCATCGGTTGTCGGTCACCCTCACTCCCGATCACCCTCGGCAGGTGGAGGGTGGCTCAGGCCCTCAGCAGCTGTTTGCAGACTCCTCGGAGTCTGATGATGACTCTTCCCTGTTCTCTAGGCCTCTCGACCTGGAGTCCTCTGGGGGACAGTCGGTGGACGAGAGCCCATCCTCGTTCATGGATTACTTCGGCTCATCTCAGAATCTACTGGGATGAAGCTCGAACTCGTGTCAAAGTGGGCCAAGTACCCCCTCACGGAGATACTGGACCGAGGGGATTCTCCTACGGAGGCCTTTCCTGTGGCCGAAGCCATTGTTGGCCCGGCCCTGGAGTTATGGCAGCAGTCGGCTTCTTGTCCAGCTCCCTCGGCCAGGATGGCCAGGAAGTATGCCGTTCCCACTGGCTCACTCTCCGGATTCTCGGAGCACCCTTCTGCGGATGGGTTGGTGACTGACAGTGTTTTCCGGCGCTCTGGAAACGCTCGGGACATGGACAAGCCACTGGATAAAGAGTCCAAGAAACTGGACTACTCCGGGCGTAACGTTTACACTGCATCCTCCTTAGGCCTTCGTCAGGCCAGTTCGGCCGTACTGATAGCACACTTTTCCCATGCCCTTTTGGGCTCCCTGGATGAGGTGATTCCTCATCTCCCAGCTGACCTCCAGACTACGGTCAAGCAGGTGCGGCATCAGGGAAGAGCGGTGGCAAAGCAACAGCTCCAAACTGCTCTCAACATTGGAGACTCTCGTGCCCGGTCAGTAGTGGCTGCAGTGGCCATGCGCCGCACAGCTTGGCTGCGGATCTCCACCTTCACGGCAGATACCCAGCACAAGCTGGCAGACGTTCCCTTCCTGGGTACCGACTTGTTTGGACCGGGGGTGGAAGGCCATCTCCAGAGGATCGAGAAGTCCAATGCCACCTTGGATTTGGTCACGTCTGCCCAGAAGGACGAAGGCCGCCAGCAGCAGCGTAAGCCCTTTCGGCCTTCTGCCCCAGCGGCAAGTCCGGCCCAGCAACACCAGCATCAGGGCCAGCAGGCATGCACTTGGCACCCCAAAGCCAAGCCTGCAGCTTCCTCCAGCAGGAAGCCAGGAGGAAAAGGCTCAGGAGGTCCCTCGGCCAGTCCTTCCTCCAAGCCTGCCCAGTGACGGGTTGAGGGTTGTCGCCCCCAGCCTCGTCACTCTCCCCTGGGTTCCCCCCATGGGGGGACGGCTCCGCCACTTCCTTTCCGCCTGGTCCACTATCACCGCAGACCGCTGGGTGTTAGAAGTAGTAGGGAAAGGTCTGTCTCTGGAATTCGAGCAGGTCCCACCCTATCGGACCGTCTCCCCACGGGGGGCTATGGGGTCCGCAGCCTCTCTGTCGGCTCATCGAGTCGACATTGCTCCTCCAGAAGGAGGTGATCAGGGAGGTAGCGGATCCTCCACCAGACCCAGGGTTTGTGTCCAGGTATTTCCTAGTCCCAAAACGGACGGGGGCTGGCATCCCATTCTAGACCTACACGACCTAAACACGTTCCTAAGGTCTCGAACCTTCAGGATGGTCACACTGGCACAGATCATTCCATCCTTGGAACGAGGCGTGTGGTTCTGTTCTCTGGACCTCCAGGACGCGTTCTTCCATGTACCAATCCGTCCGTCCCACTAGCGATTCCTTCGCTTCAGAGCGGAGGGGTCCCTTTACGAGTTCCGGGCCATGCCCTTCGGCCTTTCTCCAGCTCCCAGGGTCTTCACCAAATGCATGGCAGTGGTGACAGCATTCCTGCAGCGCCGAAGGGTCCAGGTGTACCCTTACCTGGATGACTGGCTGATTGCAGCCCCCTCCAGGCTGGAGGTGGAGCGCTCCAGGGATTTGGCCCTCCAGATCTGCTCTCAGATTGGCCTCCTCATCAACGAGGCCAAATTGGAACTCATGCCAATGCAGGTGATTCAGTTCATCAGGGCAGAGCTTGACTCTCTTCGAGCCAGAGCATGGCTCCCAGCGGACAGGGCCGAGGTTCTCTCCTCCTTTGCCCAGTCATTTCTGGTTGGGCAGTTGTGCCCTGCCCAGGACTTTCCACGCCTCCTGGGCCTCATGGCAGCCTACACAAGTGTGGTCCGTTGGGTCCGCTGGCACATGCGTCCCCTTCAGTGGGGGCTAGCCTGCCAATGGTCACAGTGCTCCGGTCCTCTGGACCAGCCAGTGGCGGTGACCCAGGAGATATGGAACACTCTCCAGTGGTGGATCGTTCCAGCTCATCTGCAGGAGGGCATCCTGTTTGTCCGCCCTGAGACGACGGTCATTCTATCGACCGATGCCTCTCTGATGGGTTGAGGTGCCCATCTGGGGGAGCACAGAGTGCATGGCCTCTGGTCCCCTCAGGAGTCTCGATGCCACATCAACCTGCTGGAGCTTCGAGTGGTCCGACTAGTCCTCACCGCCTTGGCTCCGTTTGTATGGGGTCAAGTGGTCCAGGTCCAGATGGACAATACCACTACCATGTACTACCTAAACCGCCAGGGCGGGATGCACTCCTTGCCCCTTTGCAAGGAAGCTCTCCGCACTTGGTCCCTCGTGAGCAGACTGGAGGCGGATCTCCTAGCCATCCATGTGGCGGGAGCCTCCAACACTCTGGCCGATGCCCTAAGCCAGATAGGTGCTGCATCTCACGAGTGGTCTCTCCTGCTGGAGGTAGTACCACGATCTGTTCTCCCACTGGGGCACACCTCAGGTGGACCTGTTTGCCTCCAGGAAGAATGCGAAGCTGAGGCTGTTTCATGCCTGCCCCCCTCAGCAGGGCTCGCTGCAGGGGGATGCATTCTCGAGGCCGTGGACCCCGGGCCTCTTCTACGCCTTTCCCCCATTTCCCTTGATCCACAAGGTGCTTCTCAAGGCGAGGAGGGACAAGGCGCAGGCGATTCTGGTAGCCCCAGACTGGCCCCGCCAGTTCAGGTATCCATATCTCCTCAGCCTCAGCAGTAGGCTCCTGAGGCGGCTTCCAGCCCGCCCGGACCTGATCTCAGTCAGTCAGGGGAAGGTGCTCCACCCGGACCTTCAATTCCTGCACCTGACGGCCTGGTTCCTGAGTGGCTAGACTTCCAGGTCTTGGGTCTTTCCGACGAGGTCCTCAACGTCATTGAGGCATCCCGTAAGGAGTCGACGAGAAAATGCTATGCCTTCAAATGGAAGAGATTCTCCATTTGGTGTCAGGATAAGGGGTTGGACCCCTTTCTCAGCAAGGGCTTCAGTCGACGACCCTTAAGGTGCACCTGGTAGCCATCCCTGCTTACTTAGCGCGGGCCGGAAAGCAGTCGGTGGTGCAGGAGAAGGTGGTCGGGCTCTTTTTCAAAGGCCTTGATCACATATCCCCTCCGATGTGAGAACCTCCACCTCCATGGGATCTACTGCTGGTATTGGCTAAGCTCATGGGCAAGCCATTCGAACCGATGCACAGGTGCGACATCTCCTACCTGTCGTGGAAGACTGCCTTCTTGGTGGCTATTACGCCAGCCAGAAGGATGGAGAGCTCCAGGCGCTTTCCATCAAGTCTCCTTATCTGGTCTTCCACAGGGACAAGGTTGTCCTGCGCCCCACCGAAATTCCTTCCGAAGGTGGTGTCGGAGTTTCACCTTAACCAGGTGTTGACTCTGCCGGTGTTCTACCCCAATCACACCTCGGAGGCTGAATATAGGCTCCATACTCTGGACCCTAGAAGAGCGCTCTCTTATTATAAGGAGCGGATGGCTGAAGTTTGGGGAGAGGTTCGCCAGCTGTTTGTCACCTACACTGAAGCCACACCTGGCAGACGTTCAGCCAAGCGGAAGATAGGCAGGTGGGTCACCTCCTGCATAGATCTCTGCTATAGGTTGGCTGGCATGGAGCCTCCCAGAGGGATAGGAGCTCATTCTACCCACCAGACCGCTGCTTCGGTGGCTGCTTACAGGGATGTCCCTATCCAGGAAATCTGCAGGGCTGCTACCTGGAAGTCAGCACACACCTTCATTACCCACTACCATATTGACCTTGAGTCACGCCGGGATGCTGGTTTTGGGACCTCGGTTCTCCAGTCCTTATTTCCTAAGTAGAGGTTGTGCGCCTTGCCTCTCTCCTCCCGGAGAACTGCTAGGAATCTGCCAGTAAGTGTGGATAGAACAACATATCCACATCCCTAGAAATACAGGTTACTCAACTGTAACAGGAGTTCTAGGAATGGTATATGTTGTTCATCCACACAACCCACCCGACCTCCTCGGCTTCGACGTACAACCTGGCTTCCAGCAGGCTAGATCTGGCGTCATGGGGCGGAGCCGAGAGTTTTACCACCCAAGTAGGTGGGAGGAGCCAGCTTGAAGACCTTCTGGCAAGATTTAAAGCAGCAAGGAACCTACCAGTAAGTGTGGATGAACAACATATACCATTCCTAGAACTCCTGTTACAGGTGAGTAACCTGTATTTTTTGCTCCCACCTACAGCCTAGACAGTGTGGAATTTTTTCATGAAATTTTCAGGTTTGAAGGGTCCTATGCCAAGGGCGTGACTTTCAAAGGTTTGGTGAAAAAATATATTGTTTTACAGTTATAACGATTATTGAGTTGAGGTTTAAGTTCGGTAAAAAAAAAAAACTTCCATAAGTGCGTGTTTTCATGATTTACTCATCATGCTGGAAAAAATACAGATTCTGATGGTTGCCATTTTTAAAACTTACAAACACTGAAAACTGAAAATACATTCAAATAATTAACTTTTTTAAAAACACCTGCACCTAGCTAACCAGGATCCATTTAACTAGATCCTGGTGTTTTTTTTTTTTTAATTTGCCAGAAATATCTTTACTGGGCACCCCAAAATTCAGGGTGCCTAGCGTAACGAGAGGAGCCATTCGCTCGCATTCTGCATGAGAACGCCAGTACTTTCTTGGGTTCTGAAGCCACAGCTGGAGTCCTGCTGCAAGCTGCAGTGAGAGGAGTTAGCCACTGATCCCCCGTTCTGTCTCTCTTTATTTGACTAATATGTTTTATTAAGCAGACCGGGATGCCCTCTCTTGATGCCACTTCTTTCTATCCACCTCTCCTCCAGGTCTCCTGCCCACCCTTCCTAGTCTTAATGTTTATTTTTTTTTTTTTAATATCATGTAAGTGGACCAGGGTGCCCACCCACGGTTTCACTTCTCTGGACCCCACTCCTCTCCAGGTCACCTGACCCCATTTCTGTATAATGCTCCGACACTAGGATGCCTAATCCCTATCATCGGACTTTTAACCTGAAATAAAGAAAAGCATCTCTGTGTTGTTTTTTTTTTTTTTTATCTTGCAAAAAGAAAACAGTCCCTCACCATTCCGACCTGGCTGCCCCGACCTCCAACTCTGCACCCACCCCCTCAGACCCCACACGCACCCTCATTCACCTGAACATGTCCAATGGCTTAGATCCACTCTCCAGTTGACGACACGTTTTGCTGCTGGAACCAGCAACTGCAATACGAGAAAGTAAGGCAAGTGCGGTTCAACGTATTTCAGTGGTGGTTTCAACTCTGATGCATAACTTCGCCATTTTTGCATATTTTGAGCCCAGGTTTTCAACATGGTCTTTTTGGAACACCACCTCACGAGCAGTGGTGGTGAAATTATGCAGATAAGGCCTGAATAACATTTTTGCGGTCGCTTGTCGAAATCGCCTTTCGGGCAGGATTTGAACATTTTCTTTGCCCTTGTTCATGAGGTGGGGTCATAAGAAGGCTATGTTGAACATTTTGGGTCAAAATATGCAATGCACACTCACAGTTTTGTTAAGTTTGAATATTTTGACCCCAAATTTTCAACATACCATTTTTTCACATCACCTCAGAAACATGACAGCTGATGCTATTGCTACGCAAACTCACCTTTCAGGTGGGTTTTCAAAATTATCTTCACCCTTGTCCATGAGGTGGGGTCATAAGAGGCACTTGGGTTAAATCCTAATACTGACACTGTAGTGCAGCATGAGGGGGGTGCAGCAGTCCTGAGAGTGCCGTCTTTTGGATGAGATGTTAAACCAAGGTCCCATCTGTCTGTTCTGGTGGTAGTTCAGGTGGATGTTAAAGATCCCATGGCACTTCTCGAAAAAGAGTAGGGGAATTTCTCTGGTGCCCTGGCCAAATTTACCCCCATTCACAAAAAAATACCACTAACAGCTTAATCTGGTTCAAGGTCAGTTGGCATTCATCTGTATCCCCCTCCCTCGGGTCGTGCATGAAAATAGGCAGAATTTGTCTAGTGCACTTACTCGGTCAACAAAAAAGAAATAAATGTTGAAAATTGAAAATTTGGGGTAAAACTATGACAAAACAACAAGGTTATGAGCGTATGTTGAAATTTTGCAACAAACACTCACAACTTTGGTAATTTTAAATATTTTGAGTCAAAATTTTCAACATAGCCATTTCATATCACCTCACTTAACATGACGACTGTCATTTTTCAAAACCTGGCCGAATGTGTTTTTGCATCAGTACCACGGAATGATGTTTCGGCAGAGATTTGAACATTTTCACCTACCGGGTTCTTGAGGTGGTTTTGGATCAAGGCTGTGTTGAAAATTTGGGGGTCAAAATACTAAAAAAAAAAAAAAAAACACAGTTTAAAGATATGTTGACACTTTCCTATGCACATTCATAACTTTGGTAATTTTTGACATCCGATGCTGCATAAAAAGGCAGGATCAGCAGTACCCTACTCTTCCATAGGCAGACGGAGTCTCCCCTTTGTGCACAGCCCAGATGGTCGCATGTGTCTGCATCCATTCATGAGAATACGATACCACTATCTCAGAAACAAAGGAAATTCTTTCCGGAAAACTTTTTTAATGTAGCAGTTAAGGTAACTTAATTCCACAAAAGTAGGAAAATGTGGCATTGGGGTTTCCAGCCCTAACTCCCCACCCCTATGCCCCCAAACAGCAAAAGAAAAAAACATGAAGGTTTTGGGTCTCTGAAGTCTTGGCGAATCAGTGGCGGGGTCTTCCTTGCGGTTGTCAACCCCAATGCTCCTCCCTACTCCCCCAGCCCGTAGTCTCCAATCTGAAACACAAGGTACAGCTCCAAGCCAGTGCCTCATAGTGATACAATCTTCAACGCTAGAGAAGTATGTCTCGCCACATGTTGGCAACACAGTTTGTTGTAGCTTTTCTTAATGCAGGGCCATGCATGAAGAAAGGAGATGATGTGTGATGTTGTTTGCTCATGGAATGGGGTTAGCATTAGGATTGACAACCCCAAGGTTGACCCCCACCACTGATCTGCCAAGACTCTGGATACCTAAAACCCTAATGTTTTTTCCTTTTGCTGCTTGAGGGTAGGGGTGGAGAGTTAGGGTTGGAAACCCTAATGCCACATTTCCCTACTTTTGTAGCGTTAAGTTACCCTAACTGGTGCACTAACAGGGTGGGGGGGGATACAGGACATTCTACACCATCTTCCCTTTCTGGGAGCTGAGACTCTCACCTCCGCAATGTAGTTATCCTACTATGGGTTTTGTGATCTCGCAAGGAGCCCTGATCCTCTGTGAAAGCCTCTACCTCACCACTGTACTAGTCAGATAGTGTTTTGTAGGATTGTATTTGCATGCTTGCTTGTTTTTTGTTTTTAAAATTTGTGTATCCTGGCTAGTCCAGCTGTATCACAGTGTCTCGTTTTCAGTGTGGTCCTGCTTCTACCTATGTTTACAGCTGGCACTGAGTGCAGCCCAAAAAAGGGTTGGTGGCCTGCTCAAGGTTAATCTGTAGTTGTGATTTCAATTTAAATCTGGGATCTCCTGGTTCATAGTTCCATGCGATTAACTACTCAGACTGCACTGCCTCATAGTGTGTCCCTCAAATTCTTTGAAAATCTGTAAATAAGCATGTTTTAGATTATTGCAACCAAAAATTCAAGTTCCCCGTGCACAGTACACTGAGTTGAAGAATATGTGGCCTTCTTCCTTTGTAAGTTGCCTTTCGTAAGAAGCAGCTTGAGCCCCTCACTTTATCAAAGCTAGTTTGTGGTATTTTCTGTTTACTGCCTGTCCCCAGATGCTGACATTCCTGTTCTTGACCTTTCCAGCAAACTGTCCCACCAGCCAGTGCTGCTGTTCCTGAGGGATCCATATGTCTTGCCTGCAGCCAACGGTAATCAAACCTGTCATCTGTTAACAGCTCTTTACTGATCTGACCCTTTGCCACATAAACCACATTATTGTATATACAGGGATTGGAGATTGACAAGGTTCGAATGTCTAATATTCTGTCACTAAGCCAGTCATTTTCAATAAAACTATAGGACAGCGTTTTATGGGGACAACATTCCAAGATTTCTGTGTTCAATACCTTTTTGTTGTTTGACAAGTTGTTGGCTGCCCATTTAGTTTAGTTTTCACATTTGCACCTTCAGAATAAAATTTAAAGGAGAACTGCACAGAATCCCTCAGTCAGTTTTCCCAGTAGAAGCTATTTTTTTAAACAATGGTTCAAATTCTGTTGTTGCTGTAGCTATCCAGGCTTTTTAGTAATCCTAGTGGGTGTCCCTGATTTACATGCTGCTGGTTTGAACCATTTTAGAACTGTATGATGTCGTTTATAGCCCTGTTCTACTCTTCCTTTGGCACAATGCATCCATATTCTACTATGGAACTCGGTGGCTGAGAGGGACATAAACTACATCATACTGATCTAAAAATGGTACTTGTCACCAGAGGGTAAAGCAGAAACAACCACTGAGGTTACCGAAAAGCTCATATAAATATAACAATAACTGAATGTTAACCAGTACTTAAAAAACAGCTTCCATTGGGGAAAATGACTTACAAGTTCTGAGCAGTTCTCCTTTAATATTCATGTCGCATATCACCAACAATGTATTGGGTTGGGCTTGTTTCTTTCTAGAAGCATTTTTTTTATTTTTTATTTTGTTAGTGTAAGCTGTGAGCTACATCCATTCAGCAGCAGTATTTCTATTTGCAGGAGGGTACGAGTAATCTACTCTGGAGCAGTTCGTTTATATTTTTCCAATATTTACCATCTTCGAATTATAAAAACAGCAAACCTTTTAAATGGCACACGAAATGTTTTTCTTACCTGGTGGCGACAGAAAGATGGATCTACCTTGTTGGAATGTTTGCCCATAATAGGGAACTGATGCATTTAATTATCACGGTGTAGCCATATTTTCAGTGTGCAAGGGTTTTATTTCCCTAGTTTGTTAGTGCACTCTTTTTTTTTGTAATATTTTCTGAATAAACTACTGTAACCTCTCTTTATTGTGGTAGTAAAAGACATTTTTCAAGACCAGGTGCAGTTAGCCTCGATTATAAAGCCTTATTTTCATGCTTCTGAAATGTACATGCAAGTTTTTTTTTGTTTTTTTTTTTATATCTACACTTGTGTTGCATCTTACTACAGTATACTTGATGTGTTTATAGGAATATTTAGAATACTGGCTTTGGTGATGTCCGGGAAATGTGTTGGCCCTCCAGAGAGAGCCCCTGCCCGCTGCAGTAAGAAACACAAGCACCACCAGCACTAGTTGTGGCACTGGGAGAGATTACGCTCCCTCAGCTCCCCCGACCGCTTGACGTGGATTGAACCTTCTTTCGTCGAGGGCCAGGTTACTAGCTTCACGGTGCCCCCGTCGGGCTTGTCAACCTCAACACCAAATGATTAGGCAGTCAAGAATTTTGTCAGCCCCATCAACCAATTGTTGGAAGAGATCAACGAGGAGTCACTTTCCATGATCCCAGTGTCCCCCGGTCCTAACTCAGGAGGACATGGACCAGTTGGTGTCCCCGACCGGCTCCACTTGGGAACAGCCTCTACCAGAGGTCGTTCAGCCAAAGCCAGTACATATCATCTACATTGCCACACCGGTGTTTCTCCTTGGCATCCGCCCTCGGGTCGATGGTCAAGATCTAGGTTGAGGCACCGCCATCAACATTTCTTGACCTCCTTGGCCTCAGACAAGGAAAGGCTCCACTGTCACATGCAGCAGCACTTTGAGAAACTCCTCTGGCAACAGTGAGCCATGGCATAGCAGGGCTTTATCCCTGACCCCTGAGGTTGACTGGCCAGTGCCAGTCAAGCCCAAGCCAGTTTATCCATGACAGTTGTCAGTGACACCTGTCTTCCAACCCTTGCAGGTGGAGCTGCCTCCACCACAGCCTTTATGGGAGCCTCAAACAAGGACTCCTGTGCTGTGACTGGCTTGCCAGGCCAGCTATCGATGGAAATCATTTAGTCCGATGACTTTCAAGTGGACCACGGTGGTAAACGATTGGGGAACTGACTGGCAAAGGACCAGTGTCATTTGGGGTTCTATTCCGGCTGATCTAGGAGTCCACATCTGTCCCTCTGGAGCCTGTTCAGAAAAAGGCCAATTACCCTTTCACAAACTTCCTCGATAGGGACGAATCCCTAGGATTTGCCTATTCTATGGCTGAGGCCATTTTGGGACCAGCCCTGAGCTGTGGCAGCATCCAGCATCCTGTCCAAGATCCTCTGCCCATATGGTCCGCAAATACATGCTTCTTACTAGATCTCTCTCCAGGTTCTCAGACCACCCCTTGACCAGGGGTCTGGTCTCTGACTCAGCTTTCCAGAAGTCTGAAATCATGGGGTTGTGGACAGACCCCCCAACAAAGAGTTGAAAAAGCTTGACCATGTGGCCAAGAAGGTCTATGCCCCCTGCTCTCTCGGTCTCCGTCAGGCAAGCTACTGTATGTCATGATGATGGCTAACTTTGGTCACTCCCTGCTGGGAGTGCTTGATAATGTCCCCCTTCACCTACTTGCTGACAACCAGCTGCTGGTAAAGTTGGTCAGAGACCAAACACCAGCTCCAGATAGACTGCGAGATAGGCAACTCCTGCACCCGTGCCATGGCAGCGGCTGTCACAATGCATCACAGGGCCTGGCTGAGGCTTTCCACCTTTATGGTGGACACTCGGCAGAAATCTGTCTGATGTCCCTTTCTTGGGCACCAACCTCTCTGACCCAGCAGTGGAAGGTCATCTCACCAGGATTTAGAAATCCAGTGCCACAGCCAGCCCGGTGGTGCAGAGGGCTGAGGTGCTATATGTTTTACCTCCACCATGCTGGCGACCCGGGTTCGGGAATGGACTCTGGTCATCTGGGAGCCGGCACGGGGGGGGGGGCATGGGAGCAGGGTTGAGCAGCAGTAAGGCAGCTGTCCTCTCCCGGGGTGGTTGCCACCCTCTGTAGTCCTGCTGCCACTGGGTGGAAGTCCAGTGGTCAGCATAGGTGGAGGGGGTGACACGTAGTGGGAGGGCACCTCAAGATGTGGCGTGCCTCCACACATGCACGTGCGTCCGAGGTACGGGGACGAGTTACAGGGAGAAAATGGAAAAAGACTACAAAATATATATAGAAAGAAAAAAAAAAGAAGTACAGTGCCACCCTGGACTCTGTGGCTGCATCCTAGAAGGACCCGAATGCCCAGAAGCTGAAAAAGAAGGCCTTTCAGTTTCGGTCCTTTCAGCCATAGCAGCCTTGGTAGCAGCAGCCCCAGCAGGGGACAATACCAAGCCTGGCACCCCAAGGCCAAGTTTTCTGACTGGGGCCCAAAAGAGGTGGGAGCAGGGGAAGAGGTGCCCCTCCAGACCCAGTGGTCGGTGCCCCCTCCAGAGCTGCAAAGCAGCGGGCTGGGGGGGGTGGAGAGTCTGCCTCCTGCTTGTGCAGTCCTTGACCTAGATTCTTGTAGAGGGTCTGCTTCACCACCTGTGGCCACAGTGGTTCATCATTACTATGGACAAGTGAGGTCTTGAAGTGGTAGGCAGAGGGCTGCCTGTACACTGTGAGGCTCTCCCACCTTACTGATCCCACACTCTTCTGGAGTCCTCTGTTTCACAGGACACGCTGTCAGCCCTATGGGAGGTCATTGTTCAGCTCCTTGCAAAAGGGCCAATAACCAGTGTCTCAGATGCCCTAGCAAGTCAGGGTATGTGTCCAGGTACTTCCTGATCCCAAAACTGTGTGGGTCTGGCACCTCATACTGGATCTGCACAGTCTTAATCAGTACATGCGAAAGCGCAAGTTCCAGATGGTAACTCTGAACCAGATCTTACCATCCCTGGTGCAGGTCACGTGGTTCTGCTCCTTGGACCTCCAGGATGCAGTTCTTCCACATCCCAGTCCGTCTGTCCCACTGGCAGTACCTTCAGTTCTATGTAGAAGGGGCTCTGTATCAGTTCCAGATCATGCCCTTCAGCTTCTCAGCCACACCTAGTGTCTTCACCAAGTGCATGGCAGTGGTGGCAGCTTTCCTGTGGCAAGGCACAGAAAAATGGTGGTGGAAGGGAGACTCACAAAAGCTTCCAAATGAACGGGCTTGTGCTCTCTGAAATCCCAAACCAATGTAGCAAAACCATGTGCGACATGGCTAGTCCTGGTATAAGTGGCACAGACTAAAAAACTAACTCAATCTAGCTGTAGTCAGGTATAACATTAATAAATAAACTGCTTACCTCACTTACTGTGTTTAGCTAAAAACCTTTAGTGTGTGACACAGTTTGGAAATCCATAGCAAAACAGTGCAAAGTGCTCAAATAGCAGCGACAGAATTATAGCCGAACAAAAAGTTAAAATAACCCACATGTTTACTATAGGAGCACTTTTTGAAGTGCCGACAGACATTTATTTTAACTTTTTGTCCCACATGATTTTGCTACATAGCTTTCCTGTGGTACAAAGGCATCAGAGTGTATACCCTACCTGGATGACTGGCTAATTGCCAGATCATCCAAGGAGGCCATGGAGTGGTCCAGGGATTTGGCCCTCCAGACCTGCAGAGACTTGGACCTCTTGGTCAACCTTGCGAAGTCCGAACTAATCCCCAGTAGATTACATAGAAACATAGAAACATAGAAGTTGACGGCAGATAAGGATCGCAAGGCCCATCCAGTCTGCCCATTTCTTTTTCTACCTTATAAATGTGCCATCGGCCTTTGCTCTGTCGGTGGCCTATCTATTCATACTCATTTGTATTGCTCCCTTATGCCTATCCCATGCCTGTTTGAAGCTCTGCACTGTATTCATAGTCACCACTTCTTGAGGTAGGCCATTCCATGCATCCACCACCCTTTCTGTGAAAAGAATTTCCTCACATTCCCCCTTAATCGGCCCCCCTCTAATCTCATGCTGTGTCCTCTTGTCCTGCTATTTTTCTTATATTTAAACATGTTAGACTCTTTCACCTTGTTAATGCCTTAAGGTGTTTGAATGCCTCGATCATATCACCTCTCTCCCTCCTTTGCTCAAGGGTATACATATTGAGCTCTGTTAATCTGTCCTCATATGTCTTCTGATGCAGTCCCTGCACCATTTTGGTTGCCCTTCTCTGGACTGCCTCAATTTGGTTAATTCTGGACTGCCTCAATTTGGTTAATAGATTCACTTCATTGGGTCAAACCTAGGCTCCCCACTGGCCAAGGCCTGCCTCCCTTTGGACCAGACACTGGATCTTACTTCCTTTGACCAATCATTTCAGGTTGGGCACTTGGGCCCTACCCAGGTCTTCCTGCAGTTGCTGGGGTACATAGTGTCCTGCACTAACGTGGTCCAGAGGGCCCACTGGCAGATGCAGCACCTGCAGTGGGAATTGGGCTATAAGTGGCCCCATCGCCTACGACAATTGGACCTGCCAGCTGCAGTGACCCAACAAATGTGGGATGCCATCTAGTGGTGTCTGATCCCAGAACAGCCAGAGGAAGGAGTCCCATTTGTCCATCCAGGGCTGACTGTCACACTCATGAGGGATACATCTCTTGTGGGGTAGGGAGCGCATCTGGGGACCACAGAGCCCAGGGATTCTGGTCACTCAGGGAGTCCCACTACATCATCAGCCTGCTGGGGCTCCATGCAATGTGGCTAGCTCTGATGTAATTTGCTCCGTTAGTCAGGGGTCAGGTTGTGGAAATCCAAATGGGCAACACCACAACCATGTTCTACCTGAACAGGCAGAGCCACACGCACTCCATTCCCATGGGTCAGGAGGCCCTCTGCATCTGGACTCTCGTGCGCAGCCTTGGTGCAGATCTCCTGGTGATTCATGTCGCCAGAGTGCGCATTCAGTTGGCAGACAAACTCAGCCGGGTGGGAGACATCGCACAAGTGGCCCCTGCATCAGGAGGTGGGGAACCACCTGTTTTTCCTGTGGGGAACACTTCTGGTGGACCTGTCTGCCTCCTGGGAGAACACAAAATTTAAACTTTTCTTGCGCCCACCTCCTACAGTCCAGGACACTGATGTGGGATGCCTCCATGAGGCCCTGGACCCCAAGCTTCATGTACACGTGTCCTCCCTTCCACTTGATTCACAAAGTGGTGGTCAAAGTTTGGAAGGACACGATGCGGATGATCCGGATAGCTTCAGACTAGCCACGGCAGTTTGGATACCTGGATTGCCTCAGCAGCAAGCCTCTGTGATGGTTGCCTCTTTGCCCGAACCTTCTGACCAGACAACAGGGGAAGGTCCTGCATCTGGGCCTTCAGTGCCTGCACCTCAGAGCCTGGTTCCTGAGCAGCTAGAGTTCCAGACTTTGGGTCCTTTGGAAGATGTGCACCACGTTGTGGAGGCCTCCTGGAAGGAGTCAACTCACTAGTGCTATGCCTTTAAATGAAAAGGTTGTTCCATTTGGTGTCAGGGCAAGGAACTTGATCCCCTTGCCTGCCACGTGGCTAGTATACTCAAGTACCTCTCATCCCCCTCCCAGCTGTGGCTGTGAGTGACGGCCCTCAAGGTGAACCTGGCAGCCATCTTTGCATACTAGGCGTTGGATGGTATGTTGACAGTGGCCCAGGGAAAGGTGATTGGGCACTTTTTTAAGAGCCTGGAACACCTGTCCCCTGTGATGTGTGAACCGGCACCACCATGGGATCTTCTACTGGTTCTGGCTGTGTTCATGGGCAAGCCATGTGAGATGTCACACCTGTCATGGAAGGTGGCTTTCTTGGTGGCCATCACATCAGCCAGAAGGATCAGTGAGCTCCAGGCGTTCTCTGTTGAGTCTCCATATCCAGTCTTCCAGAGGGACATTCCTTTCCCCCACTGAAAGTCCCTTCCGAAGGTTGTATCAGAGTTCCACCTTAATCAGGTGATAAACCTTCTGGTATATTTTACCAATCCATCTTCAAAGGTCAACCATAGGCTTTATACTCTGGACCTGCACAGGGCACTCTCTTACTACACGGAGCACACAGCTGGAGTTCGGGGTGAGGCTTGCCAGCTGTTTGTAACATATGCTGAATCCATGCCTGGCAGACTGGCAGCAGATCAGATGACTGGCAGGTGGATCACATCCTGCATTAACCTCTACTATAGGTTTACCGGTCGGGAGCCTCCCACAGGGCTCAGGGTTCATTCCACCAGACATACCACTGCCTCTGTGGCTACTTCCAGGGACATTACTATCCAGGAGATCTACAGAGCTGCCACCTGGAAGTCAGCACACACCTTTATCTCTCATTATGGCATTGACCTAGTGTCTTGTCTGGATGGTGCATTTGGGACATCAAGTCTCCAATCTCTGTTCACTAAATAGAGGTGCACACCTTGCCCCCCTCCTTCCAGAGAAATTGGCTATGGGACAGGACACAGAGGGTTCTGGTCAATGGGACGATGTCTGCGGAGGGCAAGGTGATCAGTGGGGTGCCACAAGGATTGGTCTTGGGGCCAATCCTCTTCAGCGATTCTGATAAATATATTGAAGGGCTGGAGGGGAAGGTATGCCTATTTGCAGATGACACAAAGATCTGCAACAGGGTGGACATACAGGAGGGCACAATGAAAATGGTGTCTGACCTCAAAAAACTGGAAGAATTGTCTAGAAACTGGCAACTGAAATTCAACGCCAAAAAATGTAAAGTAATGCACCTTGGAAAACAAAAGTCAAAAGTGACATATACCCTTAGGGAGGGGGAACAGATTACAGAGACCAAACAGGAAAGAGACCCTGGGGTTATAACTTCGGACGACTTAAGAGTAGGAAGACAGTGCGAAAAAATAGCTTATAAAGCCAGCAACATCCTCAGATGTATAGGCAGGGGCATTGCAAGTAGAAAACACAAAGTAATAATCCCACTATGCAGGTCCCTGATGGGGCCACACTTAAAGACATAAACCACCTAGAAACAGTACAAAGGAGGGCTACAGAGATGGTGCAGGATCTACATCACGAGCCGTACGAAAACAGATTAAAGCAACTACAGTTATACTCACTGGAACAGAGGGGATATGACAGAAACCTTTAAATACATTAACAGAATAAACTTGGTACATAAGGAGGACCTCTTCCGCTCATACGAGACTGCTCGCACCAGAGGGCACTGCATGCGGCTAAAGGGAGATAGGTTCAAAAGCAGCACTAGGAAGTTCTTCATGGAACGGGTTGTGGACCCATGGAATAGTCTGCCACAAGAAGTGGTGGAGTCTAAGACAGTCAGGGAGTTCAAGTTAGCATGGGATAGGTGCTATGGAAACCTGACAAGAAAGAATTAGCTGGGTGGGGGTAGCAAGAAAAAAGGGCAGCTAGATGGACCAAAAGGTCCCCTTCCGCCATCACTTTCTTATGTTCCTATACATATATAACATACGTCTTTACTCAAAAGAGAGAATTTTCCAGAAACGTCACATAATAGTGGTTGGTGATTATTACTCTGGATATAAAGATTGTACTTAAAGCATATTGAGATATCAGTCGTATTGCATCCATTATCCTCTTTTGGAACGCCAATGGGCTACTAGGCTATTTTTATGTAACTGTACTTTTAATGCCACTGTGTCCCCTTTCTTTCCCCTCCTCATTATTTACGGTAGCTGTTTCTGTTATTAAGCACTTGGTGCCTCCCAGCGATCTACCCACTCTAGTCCACACCTTTGTTACCTCCCATCTTGACTACTGTAATGCCCTCTACCTAGGGCTTCCGGGGGTTGATATCAACCGTCTGCAGCTGGTGCAGAACGCGGCTGCCAGGTTGTTGACTGGGCTACCTTGATCTTGCCATATCACACCTGTGCTCCGTAATCTGCACTGGCTGCCTTCTACTGGCAGATCACCTTCAAGGTCGGGTTACTGACCTATAAAACCCTAAATGGTCAGGGACTGCACTACCTGCAAGACCCTTTTCGTCCTTACTGCCCCTCTCGTCCTCTCTGCTCCACCGACGAAGGATTGCTAGAGATTCCCAGGGTTCAACTTAAGACATCCGGTGCTCATGCATTTGCTTTTGCGGCCCCAACCCTGTGGAATTCTTTACCTCATCGGGTTCGAGAGTGCCTGACCATGAAAAGCTTTAAACCTTTTTTAAAGACATATCTTTTTAACTTGTCTTTCCCAGATCCTGTCTTAATTTATTATGGTTTTTATCTTGAATATTGCTGTTAGACTTTATGGTTTTGTTTTATCTATTGTACAGCTCTTTGATCACTTGTGGAATGGTGCTATATAAATAAAATTGACTTTACTTTACTGGCAAATGACGTCAGTTCTGCCATTTAGTGCTGCTCACTGTGCAGTGCTAAAGCATGGAAACTGCATCACAGATTGCCCAGCAAGCAAGAATGAACAGCAGTAAATACTGAAGATGGCAACACAAGGTAGATAGTAAAAAAAAATAAACACCAGATCTTACTTCGAGAGGGCTCTTGCAGTAGGTAATTACATGTAGGACTGACATCGGCAGGACCCAACGGAAAAATTTCTAGCTAGCAGTCTCCTGGCGGGGACCGCCCCGTCAATTGACCGGCATCAGGAGGCGTCGGTAAAAGGGTGGTCCTTCACGCCGCCTTTCCAGTTCTTTCGGCCGTTAGCTCATGCCAGCGCCTTGTGGAAAAGTTCCTTGTTCGTCAGGCTGTTTTGTCGGTTTTTAACCAATTTTTCCTATCATCCGTCAGGTATTCGTAGAGTGTGTCGTCACCCTCAAGCACAAAAACAAAGTGCGACTGCGTCGCGGCTAACTCCCACACAAAACGGCATTCCTCTGCCTTTTTTGCCTAGGCCCCGACCATCCGGTAGAGAAGTGTCAGCACTGCCTTAGTTTTAACGCGCCCACCCAGAGAAGGCGGCAGCAATCCATGGAGGCCCATATTTTGAAAAAGAAAATGAGCTCCATGGAGAAAGAATTGAAAAAGCTTCGGAAGGCATCAACTTCCCCTGAAGGCCATCGCAAGAAAAAGGATAAAGAAAAGCACCAGGACAAGGGCTTCTCACCCACCGTGACTTCCTCTGGAGTCGCCATGCTAAAGGTAATGTCCCCCCTGGGGGACCGCTCCACGACGGCCGCCTTAGAGGCTTCTAAGGCGGCATCGGCCACCCGTCTGGCTCATGCTCGGGCCCTTCGGGCACCTCTGGGATTTTGGAGGCCTCCGCTCCCAGTAAAGCTGTGGTTTCACGGCCTACTGGTGCTAGCGGCTCCAGTAAGCCAGACGTCTGCTCCTCCAACACCCGAACGGAGAAGGTCAGTAAGTCGCCTGACCCTTCGGGGCGGAGCGCGGCCCCTATTCCACCCGACCAGGCCGCCTCTCTATCGCGGCCTGCCTCCGGCGATGGGTCCGTTAAGTCGGACGCCGGGCCCTCCGGCGCCCGCCCGGATCCCGTTGCTAAGCCGCACGTCGGTTCGCTCAACATCTGCACAGCGGATGAGCCAACGCCGGACCCTCCCACGTCCGTCGTTCCCGACTCCCTGCAGCCTTCGCTGCCCTCCGGGGACCCTGAGTCCCCTCAGCCTGACCCCAAGGATTTCTCCCCCCCCATCCCTGGGCGACGCTGAGGTTCCTGTTCCACCTCCATCAGACCATCCACCTGCTGGTCCAACCGATCTGATGTCGGCTCCCCGGACGCCGACTCTGACTTCTCGGCCGCCAGCTCCGATGCCGGTGTTGCCGACTCCAGGCGACATCCCGCTCCCGGATGCCGCCCCGACACCGTGCCCTCCGTCCCCCGGGCCTTCTGCTCCAGATCACGCCCATGGGGCCTCAACGGGCAGTCTGCTTCGGCAGCCCACCCCCGGTTCCCGGGTACCCAACCCCGTCTATATCCGACGCCATCATACCCAGGACCGCAGTATCCAGCGCTGACCTATCCAGCGACACAATACCCGACACCAGGCTTCCCACTGTTGGGTTATGGATATGCGCCTTATGGGTATAGTTCATACCCGTATCCCCCTCCTCCTCCTCCACCACCGCCCCCCTCCAGCTGCCAGTGGATCTGCAGGAGACTCTGGCCTCCTGGTGGGCTGAGGCCAAGGAACAGCTCACTAGAGAGGTGGAGAGTCGTCTTCCGACGATGGTGCCGGTTCCCGTACGTCCACAATGACAAACTCCCTCCCCACCTCCGGACACCAGGCCTAAACCCTCTGGGTCCAGAGAGGGGCAGGACATGCTTCCTCAAGGGCTTCCCAAGGGGTCCATTCCTCCCCCTCGTTGGGAGAGGGAGTCTACTTCTTCCTCATCTTCTTCTTCTTCCTCCGACACCTCAGACGCTTCTGACGGTTGTTCCGAGCAAGACGATGAGCCATGCTCTCCGTCCAAGCCCCGGCCAAGGGCTCCTCCGAAGTCTCCTCCAGAGAATCCTTCCTTCACAGAGTTGTTACAAAAGATTCAGGAAGTACATAAGTGGCAATCCTTGGAGCCACACCCCCAGCCTAAAAAACTCACTGAGCATCTGGATCTGCCCGTGACAGCTCCCACTTTGGTGCCACCCTGGATCGAGCCTCATGCTGACCTTATTACCACTATATGGAACAGCCATCGGCCTTGGCCCCACTTCCCAGGAAGTTGAACAGGCTATACCAGGCTTCCGAGGGTGTTGACTATTTAGACTCCCACCCTTGAGCTGACTCAGTTGTGATTAGCGCCGTTCATGGCTGTTCAGCTCACCCCAAACACTTTAGCTCGTCTCCACCTGACGAGGAATCCCGCCTTCTGGACCAGTATGGCAAGAAGATTTTCGCTTCTTCCACTCTGGGTATTAGGGCCCTGAACTATGTCGGTCACATGGGGGATTACCAGAAGGTGATTCTCAGTGAGGTGGAATCTAAGTTGGACTTCCTTCCGGACTCTCAGGGTCAAGCAGGAAGTGGCTGACCTTGTCTGCTCTGCACGTTCGGCCAGTCGGCACATCCTTCGTGCGACCTACGATGCAGTGGACACTACTGGTAAGAGCTCAGCTTTTGCCATAGGCCTATGGCGTCATGCTTGGCTCCGAGTGTCAGGGTTGGTCCCGGGAAGTGCAGTCCGCCATCCAGGAAGAGGCAATAGAACCTGTCCCCATTCCTCTGCAAGGACCGGGTTACTATTCCCACTTCTTCCTGGTTCCGAAGAAGACAGGAGATGTAAGACCTATTCTGGATCTCAGTTCCCTGAACTTATTCGTGGAGTGCAAGAGGTTCAGGATGCTCTCACTGCAGAGCCTTCTGCCCCTCCTCTGCTCAGGCCAGTGGCTGTGCGCTCTGGATATGCAGGACGCTTACCTGCACATATCTATCTGCCCATCTCACCAGAAATATCTCCGTTTTGCTTTCCAAGGGGACCACTACCAGTTCAAGGCACTTCCATTTGGCCTCTCCTCAGCTCCCCGAGTATTTACCAAATGCCTTGCTGTGGTGGCGGCTTACCTGCGTACCCGGGGGGTACAGGTTTTCCCGTACCTGGACAATTGGCTCCTGGCAGCCTCATCCAGGGAGGAACTCCTGCACTGTCTCTCCCTCACCCAGCAGGTTTTTGCCTGTCTGGGTATTACCAGCAACCATTCCAAGTCTCACTTGATCCCATCCCAGAGGCTCCAGTTTATCTGGGCGATTCTGGACACGACCCTGGGCAGAGCCTTCTTGCCACCAGACAGGGCGGCCACTCTCCAGACTCAGGTAAGCCTGTTGTCTGGCCACAGGCGGGTCAGTGCAGGGTCAGTTCTTCACCTCCTCGGGCTTATGGCGGCTGCTATCCCGACAGTTCCTCGCGCTCGGCTCCACATGAGGGTCTCTCAGTGGATGCTACACTCCCAATGGGATCAGTTAGTGAACGACTTGGACCAGTTGGTCCTAGTATCCTCTCCCATGGTTCGAGACTTGCAGTGGTCAATGGTTCGAGAGAACCTTCTCCGGGGAGTTCCATTCTTCCTTCCTCACTCCTCCCAGACTCTGACCACAGACGCCTCGGGTGAAGGTTGGGGAGCCCATCTCGGTCCTTATCAGACCCAGAGCTTTTGGTCCAAGCTCAAACAAACACTTCACATCAATGTGCTCAAGCTTCGGGCGGTGCTTTATGCTCTCCAAGTGCTTCATCTGCATCTTCTTCCCAGCCACCTAGCCATCTAGTCAGACAATATGTGTGTGGTATGGTACATCAACAAACAGGGAGGGACTCAGTCCTACCGTCTTTGCAGGGAAGTGATGAGAGTTTAGGATTGGGCAGCACAACACGATCTTCATCTTATGGTGATTCATGTTCTGGGGGTCGAGAACACCTTAGCATACAAACTAAGTCGCTCGTCTGCTCAAGCTAACGAGTGGGAACTGGATGAAGGGGTCCTAGATTATATCTTCCTATGCTGGGGAACACCATAGGTCGACCTGTGCGCTTCCCCTCAAAACGCAAAGCTTCCCGACTTCTGCTCGCTCGTTCAAGAGCTAAACATTTTCTGGAGAGATGCTCTGTCTCTAGATTGGAAGGACAGATTCGTCTATGTCTTTCCCCCAATTCCTCTGATCCTGCGAGTCTTGCAGAAACTCGGCTCAGAAGGAGCACGAATGATTCTGATCGCTTCTTTCTGGCCCCGGCAAGTTTGGTTCTCTCTTCTGCAACAATACTCAGCGGAACCACCTCTTCGTCTGTCACGAATTTTGCTGACCCAGGATCAGGGGACCCTGATCCATCCAGGACTCAAGTCCCTTCAGCTACATGCATGACTCCTGCAGACATAGCTCAAGCCCGCTTTGGAGTTTCTTCCCAGGTGGCGGAGATTCTGGTGGAGGCTATTAAACCCCCCACTAGGTCTACCTATGCCATGAAGTGGAAAAGGTTCACAATCTGGGCCACTTCGAAAGACTTCGAGCCTTTCTCCTGCTCTGTTGGGAGGCTGTTGGAGTACTTGCGCCATCTCTTTGACCTGGGTCTCAGTCACTCCTCTCTGAAGGTTCACATGGCTGCCATTTCGGCCTGTCATGTTCCCTTTGCAGACAGGACGTTTGCTCAACTGGAAGTCTATAAAACTTTCCTCAGAGGGGTTCTTCACCTGAGACCCCCTATCCGAGGCCCCACCCCTCCTTGGGATTTGAACTTTGTTCTTGAGAAACTTACTTTGCCTCCTTTTGAACCAGCAGCTTCCGCAGACTTGAAGTTCCTTTCTTGGAAGACACTCTTCCTAGTGGCTATTACCTCCGCTCGGAGGATTTTTGAGCTCCAGGCCCTAATGTGTAAAATTCCTTACTTGATTTTTCACAAGGAACGTGTGGCTCTTCGCACCAATCCTAAGTTTCTCCTCAAGGTGGTAGCGGAATCTGCATTGAACCAGTCCATAGAGTGACCCGCTTTCTTTATGCAGTACTCCAATCAAGGGGAGTATCTACTTCATACTATGGATGTCCACCGGATTCTGAGATACTACACTAACAGAACAAAGGATCTCAGAAAGACCGATCGACTGTTTGTCTCTTTTGCACCCAAAAGAGAAGCAGTGCTGTTTCCAAGCAATGCCTGTCTAAATGGTTGACTCATTGCATCACTTTCTGTTACACAAGTACAACAAGATTCTTCTGGGTCAAGTAAGAGGACACTCCACTAGAGGAGTCGCTGCCTCAGCGGCATGTTTCAAGAACGTGTCAGCGGCAGACATCTGTGCTGCCGCCACTTGGACTTCTGTCCACACATTTACAAAACACTACAGTTTGGATATTGCCTCTCGCCGTAGAGCAGGCTTCGGCCTTGCTGTTCTGCAAGGCCTCCTTTCTTAAGGCCTTCACAGCTAGAGGATCTACTTGAGTAGTTTTCCTCCTCCCGTGTACTTCTTCTTGTTCCAGACTGCTTGGGACTCAGTCCTGTATGTAATTACCTACTGCAAGAGCCCTCTCGAAGTAAGATAGTACAGTTATGTAAGAGCTTACCGTAACAATAGATCTTCCAGAAAGGCTCTTGCAGTAGGTAATACCTTCCCGCCCTCCATCCCCCTAAGCTTTTTCAGTGAGGGAAATATCCGCTTCTCTCTCGTCCGGCCTCTTGTGGCCTGTGGTGGGAAAGAACTGGAAGGCGGGCGTGAGGGACCACCCCTTTATACCGACGTCTCTTGACGCCGGTCACCTGACGTCGGGGCAGTCCCTTGTCAGAGACTGCTAGCTAGAAATTTTTCTGTGGGGTCCTGCTGCCTGCAGTCCTATATGTAATTACCTACTGCAAGAGCCTCTCTCGAAGATCTACTGTTACGGTAAGTTCTTACGTAACTGTACTTTCTTTTAACTACCTTATCTGATACCATTAATGGAAGACTGTGATTGTAATCCCTTTTATTCGACCAACAAAGGTATTATACAGTTAATGCTGTAGTACACAAGCTTTTGTGGGGACACAGATCCTTTTATTAGGTGTTGTAGCTGTCTGAGCAGAGGAAGCAGGTTTTATAATTAAAGAGCTAGTGTATTGGGATAAATTGTTGTGTACAGCAGTCGAATGAAGGACAGCACACCATTTATGTTTTAAAAAAAATGAAGAGTTTGTCACGCTATATTAAACCTTTAAGTATGCACCCTCCCTGCCAATACAGAGTATGATATAAAAGAGACAGTAGCTCGGCACCCTTGTGTGACTTTTTGTGGGGGTGCAGGATATGCTGTATAAGGAATGAGGATGCAGGGACTCAATATAACAGCGCATCTACAATAGATTAATTTTTGTAATATAAAATCTTTTCAGTGGTAGGGCTACCGCTTGGTATACCAGCAACCCAGGTTCAGAAAACGCTCAGGGCATCGGAGGGCCAGCCAGAGGAAGGTTGGGTGCCCCTTAGAATGCACCTTTCCTCCAAAGAAAGAGGGTTTAGAATCTCTCTGCCATACCACAGCCTGGGTGCCATAAGGGCACAATACAGTTGGGACCACAAAACTGAGAGTGGACACCTCAAACGTCCACTCTGTGGTGTGCATGCATCTAACGACATCCGATGGTGGCATCCTCAAGGATGGAAGCAACAAAGAAGCTGGCAGAAAAGGACAATTGGTCAGTCCAGTCTGCCTTGTTTCACCCTGCTGTACCCCATGATCTGTTGTCTAGGTGGGGTTTTTGCTCTTGCCTTTCCTTCCGTTGCTCTCTCCCTTACTGCTATCCTCCACACCCACATGACTATCAAATCCCTTACTAACCAGCCGTGCTTGAACCCATTTGTTTTTTTGCTTCCACCACCTTAGCTAATAAGCTGTTCCACAGCTTAGCCTCTCTCTCTGTGAAGTCAAATTTTCTCACATCCCTCCTGAATTCTCCTCCCCCATCCCGACCAGCTTCCATTCATGCCCCCTTGTTACTGACTCGCTATTCCTGTTGAACAGTTCCTCCCAGTTTACCTTGTTTGCTCCTTTCAGGAACCTGAAGGTCTCTATAATGGTTTCAGCGAGTACATGTTTAGTGCCCTAAGGCATTCTTCATAGGATCTGCCCTGTTGGCCCTGAATCATTTTGGCTACCCTACCCTGCACTGTTACCAGCCTGTCTATTTCCTCAGGTGGGAACCTCAAAACTGAGCACAGTATTCCAAATGGGGTTCACCAGTGATCTATAGAACGGTAGTATTACCTCTCTAGTCCTGCTACCAAAATCCCTCACAGTGTACCCCAGCATTCTGGCTGCCTTGCTATGGGCTTTGTTGCATTAACTAGCTTGTATTAGGGAGTCTCTTATGAGGACTTCCAGGACCATTTCTTCTGATGTGTAGTGGCCAGCCTAATCTCTCTCGTCCTTTATTCAGTCCTGAGATATTTATTCCCTATGTGAATCGCCTTGCAGTTTCTGGCATTGAATTTCAACTGTTAAACCTTTGACCATCTCGCTAACCTTTGCATGTCCCTCTGCAACTCTTTCATCTCCTCTTTGCTGTCTACCCTGATGCAGAGTTTTGTGTCATCTACAGAGAGACACATCTTGCCCTGTATTCCTTCCCCTTCCGTTCAGCATCAATGCTGGTGGTGTGTATGCTGGGCCTGCCTCTCGCTGGTGGTAGATGGACTCCTTGTGAACTAACGCCAGTACCTGGGGTTTCATCACTTGGCTTACGCTGCTGCCATGGTGAATGTATTAATTATCCCACCACTTCCCATACCTGACAGTCCCTGCTTCTGGCCCGTTTTACTTGAATGGGGACTGAGAAAGGACATGGTTGTTGGGAAGATGCCATGTTCATGTTTTATATTATCGTCCAGAACTGTTTCCTAAAGTTTGAGTAGACTGACCCTGACTGATCTTTCTACTAACTGATAACCACATGCTTTCAGTGGATTTGTGGTTTCATCTATAATATTTATTTATTGAAAATTGCTAACTAGGAAAGGCACGCTGAGCTGAAGCTCATTTCCAGATGTGACCTGGGGTGGGGAGTACAAGCAAAACAATACATCAGTTCACATCACACTCCCACACTGCATAGAATATCATTATAGTATATGGTTAGGACTTATTGTTGATGAAAACCGGTGGCTTTCTAAATCTTGTTGTAGGGCAGTTCAAAGGTCAAAAAAGTTGTACTATCGACGTAACGTCAGAACGATAGTACAACAGCTTTTAGCTTTGAACTGCCTTCTGATTGGCTCATACCAACAAGCTCGACATAAAAAAATACTGGAAACATGGCGGTGGCAGTTTAGCGAGCGGCAAGTAGAGGACTCTGCCCGTTTTGACACGAGGAGCTACCATCGCTCCGTGTCACAAAAGTGATTATTTTTTATTTTAAAAAGTACTAATGGCGACACTGGAGGGAGCAGAAGCGGCGACAAGCGAAACAAGTGCCAGCGGGAGCAGGGAGAAGCAGGAGCGAGCGGCAGCAAGAGCAGGACTCATTTGAAGGGAATGGGAGTGGGGAGATGCTCGAGTGAGAAACATGATGGTAAAACAAGCCAGCAATGGAAACAAAAAAATGTTCATCAACAATAAGCCCTAAGCCATATACTATATAAAACAGTGGATGAGCGCCCATCTACAACTAAGGCTGTTTCCCTCTCGGGAGTTGATGACATCAGAGAGACCTCGATGATGTCGTCAACTCCCTCGAGGGAAACACAGCCTTGTTGTGGATGGGCGACCATCCACTATTCTATATATTTTGTTGACAGTGGCCTGGTTGGGGGTTACTTTGTGAAGAATTGGCTGGCGACTGCAAGATGATTTTTTTTTTTGAGGCACAGAGGAATGATGCAGTTGATAGGCAAGCGGAGCAGCAGGTGGTACGGTACTGTGGTGCTGATGCAGCAGCTGGTGCTTGTCTTTAGATTTCTTGAGAAACTTTCGTGCTTTTCTCTTTTTCATTTGCTATTTTAATTTTGCCACATCCTCCCCTGATGGCCACCACTCATTAATGGTGTAATTGATTTCACACTTTTTAGCTATTTTTATTCTTCTTCCTGCTCCTTACTCTCGTGTTTTCTCCCTTGCTCTTCCTCTTACTCTTCTCTGTGTTCTTCCTTCATGCTTCTTACCCCTGCCTTTTGTTTTCCTCATGTATGTCATATGCTTTCCCTGCTCCATTGCCTCCTCCAGGGGTTCCCCATCCTTCTCTTCTGCCTCAGTCTTATGCCTCCTTGACAGGTTCACTTCTATATCCTCCTTAGTGGAACTCTCAATTACAAGATGCTTTGGTGGCAATGTTACTCACTTGCTTTTATAGAATTGTGGGGTTGGAATATCTTACCCTGCCGTTCCTACTCCCATAAAAAACTACACTTTTTCCTTTGGTGGCAGGATAAGTAGAGTGTCATTGTCCTCCTGCACACTAGATGACCAGGCAGCAGCCCTGGGCTGTTTGTTGCTGCTGATGCATGATCAGTGATTTACAGTGGGCTGGCATTTATTGTCCACGCACAGATGGCTGTGGTAGCTGTTACCATGCTGGTCGTACAAGAAGGACGGGGAGAGCTTTCCTTTACATTTCTAGATGGATCATTTCTGTCTTGGGTAGGGGAACTGTAACTGACAGCCTTAGAAGAAGGAAGAGTAGGAAAGTGGTGTGGTTTCTAGATTGCTGAGGGTGGTTTCATCCCTAGATGCACTGGAAAACTCTCGAGGGAGGTTGCTTGAAGGGAGAGCAGAACTAGTAGACATCTGTGCCCAGATATTCAAAACTAAGCCAGGGCGCAAATGAATGTTTGCCCACGCTAACCGGGTTTTGCACCTGATTTATGGCTGGGGTCTGTATTCAGATATCCCCCGGCCCCCGAGTGCAGGCAAAATCCGTTAGTGCCCAAGTGCTAATTTACCTGTGTCCACACAAATGAGGGTGTCATCTTCTGCATTCAGGCATAGTGTCAAATTCAGAGGTTTGCACAGGTATTGCAAATTGTGACTTAACAGTTCGCAGGGCCCTGGTGGCGGGGAGCAGTACTACACCCCCCCAAACCCTGGCCCGTGTAGACATTGGATGCCTTGGTGTCCAGCTGCACCCCTCCCACCCTCCGATCACCCATCCCCATAATATGTAGATATTCCCTGGTGTCTAGTGTCAGCCCCACCCTCCGGGTACCAGTACCCATACTTGTTAAGATATTCCCTTGTGTCTAGTGGCACCCCCTGCCCTCCAAAGACCTGTCCCCATAATGTTAACATAGTCCCTGGTGTCGCCATACAAATAGCAATGTCCCTGGTATCTACTGGACCCCTCCACACTCCAAGCGCCTGCAGCCACAGTGCGCATATGTCTCGGATGGCCAGTGGAACTTCCTGCCCTCCAATCGCCTGCCAACACATAGAGATGGATTTCTGTGCTGTCCAGTGGCATCCCCTCTCCCCCAGCCCTCAGCACCCATCCCTGTAGAGAGAATGTTGTTCCTGGTGTCTAGCACCCCCCCCCCCTTTGAGCAGCCCACAACGAGAACACCACCCTGCCACCACTGTACCCATGTCACGATACCGCACAGGGGATCTGATAAGGTGACTGGCACAGCCCTCCTCTCACCTCCTTGGCCAGCCTCTGTATGGACTGTCAGGAAGAGCATGTTAAAAAATATATTTTGTTTATATACTACTGTAATATCTACAGCAGCTATTTAAACTTCTAATAAATGTCCAAACTTATATATATATATATATATATATATGTATTTTCTGTGACACAAATGTCCTTTGTTCTCAAACAGATTTTATATCACTCATTTAAATTATTTTTTGTTGGATTCAAATTCTGCTGGGATCATCTGTTACATGGTTTGTTTCCTTTGTCTTTTTAACAATTTACTGTTTATGCCCTTCGTCACAGACTCTGCCCCCATTCACCCCTGGCAACTACCCAGTCCTGAAACAGCCTTACCTTGGCCCTTATAGCCTCATGGAATGCTTCTATGGCAAGGCTGGAAGGTCAGAGCCCCCCCTTTGGAGTACCCTGGTGGGTTGGGTGGCCAGGGGCTGCACAAAACCCCCTGTGTACTTGGTGTTATCCTGCAGAGTCTGAGTTTTCTCTCTCTTTTTTTTTTTTTTATCCCCTCCTCTAGGACGCTGATGACTAGATGCCAAATGCACTCTGAGCATGCTTCTAGAACGTTCATCAGTGCTGTTCTCCCTGCTGGCTTCCTGTTGTAGTGCCACTTGTCATGCAAATGGCAGTACAGCAGCAGCACCGGCAACTCTCCATCCCCTGGCAAATGCTCTGATACCCCAGGCTCGGAACATAAACCCTCCTTGCCAGCATTGCAGTTGGCAGCTCTACTGCAGAGCCAACAAACTGTCCCAATTTTTTGATCAGTTTCTTGGATTTGTTCATGTACAGTATTCAAAGGATGCCCTTCATTGTAAAGCTTGTATACCACTGGTCCGTCATGTGTAGTACTATACCGTGTTGCTGCAGTCCTAAAGCCAAATAAATAAAAACAAGGCAGTCCAAGTATACAGGAAGAGTGGATGCCATTGATAGCATAGAATTTGACAGCAGATAAAGACTGCTTGGCCCAGCTAGTCTGCCCATTTTCCCTACCTGTTTCATATACCGCAGATCCTAAATGATCTGCAGCTTACCCTCTCCTTCCTATCACTAGACTTCCTTTATGTCTGTCCCATGCACTTTTGAATTCCCCACCACCTCTGCCGGAAGGCTGTTCCATGGATCCACCACCCTTTCTGTGAAAAAATACATTCTCATGTTACCCCTAAGTCTGCTCCTCCCCTCCATCTTCATATCCTGGCCCCTTGTTCTTGAACTTCTTTTTTCTTTAAAAGATGCTACTCTCATGTACCTTATTTACATCCTTGAGGCATTTGAAAGTCGTTATCATATCCCCCCTCTAAGGAATATATATTGAGATCCTCCAGTCTCCCCTCATATGACTTTTGGTGCAGCCCCTGCACCATTTTTGTCACCCTTCTCTGAACCACTTCTACTCTGTCTGTGTCCTTCTGGAGATACAGCCTCCAGAACTGGACACAGTACTCTAGATCAGGTCTCACCAATGTTCTGTACAATGGCATCACCACCACCTTCCTTCTGCTGGAGATACCTCTCCCTATGCACCCCAGCATTCCACTGGCTCTTCTCACATTGTTTGATAACCTTTAGATCATCAGATATAATTACTCTAAGGTCCCTTTCCTGTTCGGTGGCCATCAGTTCCTCCCTTCCCCCTAATCATGTACTCCTTCCCTGCATTTCTGTGCCCCAAGTGCATGATCTTGCACTTCTTTGCATTGATTCTTAGCTGTCACACCCTTAACCACTCCTTAAGCTTGCTTAGATCCTTTCTCATTTTCTCTACCCCTCCTGGAGTGCCAACCCTGTTGCAGATCTTCCTGTCATCTGCAAAGAAACACACCTTCCCTTCCAGCCCCTTTGCCAAGGTTGCCCACCTTATTTACTAGCCTCCTATGTGGGACGGTGTCGAAGGTCTTGCTGAAATCCAGGTAGGCCACATCCACCGCCCCTCCCTGATCCACCTCCGTCAAAGAAATCTATCAGATTTGTTTGATAAGATCTTCCCTCTGTGAATCCATGCTGGCTCGGATCCTGTGCTCCACTGGATTCGAGATGTATCACAAACCTTTCTTTTAGTAGTGATTCCATTAATTTCCCCACCACCGATGTCAAGTTGACTGGCCTGTAGTTGCCAGCCTCCTGCCTGCTACCACTTCTATGGTGAGGGCTACAAAACGCCCTCCAGTCCTTTGATACCACACCTGTTTCCAGCGAACTGTTGAACAGGGCTGTCAGTGGTGCTGCCAGCACTTCCCCGAGTTCTCTTAATACTCTGGGATGTATCCCGTCCAGCTCCATTGTCTTGTCCACTTTCAGAAGATTAGCAAGTTCCTGGACTGGTGTCCACCTCCCTCCCAATGGTGCTTCTGTTACCTTACTTTGGTCCTTTCCCCTTCTTCTGTGAATACTGAACAAAAATACTTGTTCAGGATTTCTGCCTTTTCCTGGTCCCCCTCTGCACACTTCCCTCCTTCTCTTTTTAGTCTCACAAGTCCCCCACTCTTAGTCTTTTTTCCTTTCACTAACGTACCTGAAAAAGTTATTTTCCCCTTTTGTTATTGCCTGGGCTATTTTTCCTTCTGTTTGCGCCTTTGCACTCCTGACTGCTTCCCCTACCTCCCTCTGCTTTTCCAGATACAGTTCCCTGTCTTCTTACCTCTGTGTTTCCTTGTACCTCCTAAATGCCACCCTTTTCACTCTTACCTTCTCAGCTACTTCCTTTGAGAACCATAGTGTTTTTTTTCTCTCTCTTTGTTTTGCTTACTTGCCTAATGCAATGGCTTGTTGCCTCCGCTATGGCTCCCTTAAGAGTCTCCCATGGTTCCTCCACCCCCTCTTTTCTTCTTCTCTGCCAGTGATTTCCTAGGATATTCCCCCATCTTTGCAAAGTCAGCCCGCCTGAAATCCAGGACCCTTGTTTTTGTGTGGGTTGACTCTTCTGCTGTTCTCACATTGTACCACACTGTACTGTGATCACTTGATCCCAGATGGTGCCCCACTTTTACGTCTGTAATTTTGGGATAGGAAGCAACAAGGGGGTATTTAGAGGTGCACTTCAAAACTATTTCCTGCCTTGTGTACCTGTATATACCTTTCCCAGCAGTCAAACAAACGATTGCAATGTAAATATATCTACTTGCACAGTGTATGTATGTATCTCCTTTGTATCCTGTATTCTTGTTTGTTTCCTGTGCCAACCCTTGTTCCCTCCCCACCCACAGGTCACAGCTGGAAACAAGCCACCTGGGCTCCGTTTGCTTACATGGTAAAATATGTTTAAAATAAATTTCCTGTCGCTGTTTATTAATGGCATCAAGTGAAACCCCTTACTAAGATTGCTTAATGCTGTATTTGTTGTCTTCAGATAAATACTGCACCGGGATAATCTTTAAAGTGCAGAACGATCATCACTTTGAAAGTTGTGGGGTTCTGAAATACTGTAGTATTTAGAGAAATATTATACCAGCCAATTAGCTTGTAGGACTGACTGGCAAGCAGGCCTTCAAATACAGAACCTGTATTAAGATTAGCTTACTACAGGGGTCTGTTGTTTTCTGGCAAGATTTTTAGGAACAAGATCATGTAACACATTTTTTTTTTCAAATACCCCAAAGCAATCCATTTTTACAAGAAAAAAGAAATTCGATGAAAAAAAGTAGCAGTAAGCAGACACCTTAAATTAATAGGATACAAACCTGGTAGTGAATGTATACCATGCGTAGTGATACAGAACCAGCTAAAGCAACATTAATAAAACACATCCTCCTTCCCACTCTGCTTGCTGCCAGTTGTGCCTGAACTACAGTATGGCGCAATGAAGAAACATACATACTGATCGACACAGTATTGAAATGTAGAAGACGTGCAGTGGCCTGGCTCACAATATGCAAATTCATCTCCAACTATGTGGGGGCTGGACCATAACTCAAAAGTGACAAAGCCACAAGTGAGATATGAATGTCCTCCCCCCTCACAGAGGGAATTAAAATTGTGCATTTTCAGGTCAGGTCACTGTGTTTTTTTTTTTCCAATACAAGTTATCCCTTCTTGGCAGGCTGGGTGGCCATATCAGCCTGTTCCAGGTACATGCGGCTGCCCAAAACTCCGCCACACCCCCAAGACAGGGCAGTCCATTGGTGTCCACTGAGCAGGCTTCATGAAACCCATCCTCCACATGTTCCACCTAATTTTCTCCCCAAGATGGCTGGATGTGCAATGAGCGTGCCGTGCACACTCCACCTCCACGGAGGTACCCTCAGCTCTCAGTACGCTGGCCCTTCCCCATAATTACAAGATTGCGCATGCACAGCCATCTGGATTCCTCCAGGTGGCAGTTGAGCGATTAGTCCCAGTGTCTTCCCTTCCCCGGTCCACCCGAGTGACTCAAGTCCATTTTTGAAACCGGTTCACCGACGTGGCAGCAGGGAGGCTGGGCTGGCTAGGTCATTGTGTTTTTAATTTACAACCTTTGAATCAGCTGTTGGTGTAATGATTCAACTGTTTGGATTCAGCAGCTGGCTTCTGGGCAGTGCAGGGCTATTGTGATGTCCTCAGCATTGTGAAAGCTGCTCTCTGATTAGTTTATAGTTTGAGGATAGTAGGTTTATAGGTTGAGGATAGTAAATGTGACATATCTAACCTTGAGATAAACTTTCATATAACAGGCATGGGGATAAAAATTACAAGATATAAGTGACATATTGTCCGATGACAACAGTGACAGAAAGATATTGCAAATACGTATCTGTCCATGTCATCATACTATGTCAAGTGTTAATGTAATCATAACGGAATACCGCACCTTTCCATGAACGGCTTTCACAGTTTATTTATTTCAAACGTTGTACCAGCAGAGAGATCCTGAGCTGGTAAGAGCTCATTTCCGGATCCATCATGGGGGAAGGGAGAGCAGGAAATAGCAGTGCAAGGTGCATACGTACTGCGGTTAATGCTTATGATACAATAGTTCCACGGTGCAGCACTGAAGTCAACGGCAATTCTTCATGCAAACAAACAGCTGATTTAAAACTAGTTGACTGATACAGTATAAATAAATATACAATGGTTGGACAAAATATGCAGTTTATCATCACTTGTGGGAGGGGCAGGATCTTTATAACCCACTTGGGGCAGCCTATGGCATATCCCATAATAATTACTGGTATGGGCTGATTACAACTGGAAACCAGTACCTAAAATTCACTGCTGCACACATACAAACACCAAGCACAAAAAACATCAGTTGCAACTAAATGTACTTTCATTATTAATTGGCTCTACTCCAACCACGGAATCAGTTAATTATATAAAAAAAATTATGAGCAACAGTGAAAACTTGTTTTTTTTCTCCTACACACTCTCAATGTATGATACCAGTACAGGACACTCGACCTTTGGTCTTGTGGTTAACATGGTATCACATATCTTGGGTGAGTAAAAAAAATTGTTACCCACTTTTGCCCATACATTACAAGGGGGCAGAATTTGAAGATAGAGAAGGGAACGACTCGGGGGCAATGTGAGGAAGTATTTTTTCACGGAGAGGGTGGTGGACGTGTGTAATGGCCTTCCTGAGGAGGTTGTGGGGTCAAAAACAGTGGGTGACTTTAAGACTGCATGGGACAGATGTAAGGCAATTCTAGTGGGAGGTAGGAGGAAGTAGGCTGTTGGTAAAACTAGGATCTGCAACTTGGACTGAATCCTTGGACTTGGGGCAAGGAGCTGTGGAGGAGTAAGGAGCTACTGTCTCTAGTGGTGTTTTTGGATTTTTGGACCTTTGTTCAAATGAAGTTCTGTGCCGAGGACCCGACTGGAGAAACACTGGGGGAGGGCCTGTGGCCAGCAGTTGGGGGGGGCCGCTGTTTCCCTGCTGTGCCCGGATCTGGGGCAGGACGCCTGCATCTGGCCGCCGAATAGTCGACGGGGGAGTGTGGAGTGGTCCTAAGACATCTGGGGGTCGGTCTGACGGACGATCTGCTGGACTCCTGTAGCCACTAGCTGCGGGTTTGGTGGGGAGCAGTGGTTCTCCTGGTCAGTTGGTTAAGGGCCTTTGGCTTTCCCTATCATCGTTTCTGGGTCTAATTTTCTCTGTGAGTCTGGAACCTGTTGGATTATTGGACCTTCGAGGATGGATGTTGAGTGGGATTTTTTAAGACGGTTTTTAAAACCTTGCCTGTGGACTTAAAATCTGTAATTATGGCTCCTCATTCTTCTCGTTGTGATGGTCTGTTATATGTAGAATTTGAATCTTTGAATTTCATTGTCCAGTTTTTTCACGATATTGCCTATTCCAGTAGGGGTGGTGAGAGTGCTGTATATTTTTTATTATATCACAAATTACTGTTTTTTGGTTCCTACTATGTGAGAGGTGGTACTGGGACTAAAGACTTTTTCTGATTACCTGGACTGGTGGGAGCTTTCCGGGCAATGATTTTACATTACTTTGCAGTATTATACAGTAATTGATTTGTTTCTTCTTTAATTTTTGTCCACGAGGTTTTTATGTAGTTTTTGGATAGTATAGTTTATTATATTTTTGGTTTTGTTAATTATTTGTAATTTGTAACTGATTGTTTAGTTGGTTTGGGTGGGGTTAAGTTAATTTGGGTGTGTTAGTTATTATTTCAAGAATGTGTTGGGGAGGCCAAATGACGGTCAGTCAGTATTCCCCCACCAGGCTCAGGGAATTGCGCCCTTTTGACTGCCCTTATTTACCGGTGGAGATTTCTAAACATTGTCAATCCTTGGGGATTGCTAGGAGGTGCAGGAAAGGGGTGAAAACTGGGCCTGGTGGGGAATGGAAAGGGGGGAACGAATTGGGGCGGTAGGGACCAGGTGACACCCTGGGGCGAAATGGTGCCAGGACAGGGGTAATCCCTGTCTTGTTTCCATACCCAAGGGCCCAGCAGTTGATGCCGGACAGGAGTTGAGGTCTTCCTCAGCATCTCATCTGACCCGGGCGGTGTTATATAATGCCAGATCCATCAAAAACAAGACAGCTATTATAGCTGATCTTGTTGAAACGGTGGATCTGGCATGTATCACCGAAACCTGGCTGGATGAAAATGCAGGCCCAGTATTGGCCTCTGCAGTTCCAGCTGGGTTCTCGGTGATTCACCACCTGAGGTTGGATTGTAGGGGTGGGGATGTAGCCACCTTTTTTAAGACCAGACTGGGCCTTGTGGATGTTCCAATGGGGACCACCAGATCCTTTGAGTGCATGATGGGAGCAGGTGTAGGTTGCAGGATACTCCTCATTAACTGTCCACCAGGTGATGGGGGTTTATTCCTGCAGGAGAGTGCAAACTTCACCGTCGACATAGTATTGGAGTCTCCCAGATGGATAATTCTGGGGGACTTCAATGCCTGGGTCGACTATGAACTCTTGCAATTTGGTCAAAATCTCCTCCAGCTCATGACAATGCTGGGCCTTAAACAGGTGGTTACCTCCTCTACCCATATAGGGGGTCACCGATTGGATCTGCTGTTCCTCCTGGGGGTGGAGATCTCTGACTTGGGGGTGGAACCAGTCAGTTGGTCTGACCATCACACCATAGGGTTCAGTTTTGGGGCCCCCCCAAATGGACCTACCCCTTCAGAGATGGTCTGGTACCGCCCTTTAAGGGGAGTTACCCCAGATGGTCTATCGGCCAATCTGGACTTTCCGGGATTGCTGGGTGAAAGCACAAGCCCAGGGGACCTCGTACTAGCCTATAATAAGGCACTGGGAGATGCCCTGGACCTGTCTGCTCCTGTTCGTGTTCGACCACTCACTCTTCGCCCAAGGTCCCCTTGGTATGATGGGTCCTTGAAGGAGTTGAGGTGAGTTGGTCGAAGGCTGGAGAGAGCATGGCAGAAGTCCGGCTTGGATGCTGACAGGCTTAGATTGATAGAACATTATAAGGGCTATCAGTCAGAAATCACCCATAAGAAGGCAGAGTTCCTGTCTAGGGAGATTTCTGCTGCACAGAATCGACTGGCTCAACTTTTCCGAACCATTGACAGATTGTGCAATCCAGTCTGGAAGAACTTTTTCACAAATTAACTGTGATGAGCTAGCTCGGTTCTTCGCAGATAAGGTTGCCAGCATCTGGTCCGGAATCAGCCCGGCTCTCTCTATGAGGGGTTGCGGAGGTCGAGGGGAGGTGGCAAGCACCCAGTCTGTCTGGACAGACTTCAGCCACCTGGAATTCATGGACATTGTGAAGATCGTCCAGACTTTGCGCCCAACTTGTTGTAGTTTGATCCGGCCCACCCCCTTTTAGTGGGATTTGTAGGTGTTATCTGCCTGATCCTAGCTGAAATTGTATGGCGATCCTTGAAGGGGGGGTCTTTCCAGACCCGACCACTCCTTAAAAAACCCTCCTTGGATCCCGACAATCCAGTTAACTACCGACCTGTCTCTAACCTTCCCTTTGTGGGGAAGGTTATTGAAAAGGTGGTTGCGTTGCAACTGGACGATCACCTTGTAACCCACAATGTCTATGAAGCCCTTTAATCTAGTTTCAGGAAGAGGCATAGCACAGAGACTGCCCATGTTCAGGTACTAAATGATCTCCTAATGGCAAGAGATTGAAAGGCTCGTGTCATGTTGGTCCTTCTCGATGTCTCAGCAGCCTTTGACACGGTGGACCATGGGATGCTTTAGGAAACGCTGCGGTTCCTTTGTTGACTATCAGGTACAGTCCTCGAATGGTTTTGATCATTCCTTGCAGGCAGGCCTCAGAGGGTGGTCACCGGAATTTATTCCTCTGATGCCCTCCCCCTGTCCTGTGGGATGCTGTAGGGCTCCATATTGGTGCCCATGTTGTTCGCAGTGTACATGCTGCCATTGGGAGACATCATCAGGCGATATGGCTTGAGTTTTCACTGTTATGCAGATGATACTCAGCTGTATATGTCCTTTGTGCATGGACAGGTTGATGCAGTCTCTGTGCTAAATAATTGCCTCTCTGAGATCAAAGACTGGATGGGCTCCAGTTGGCTGAGACTAAATCCGGATAAGACTGAGGTGTTGGTTGTGAACCCGAGTCGCCCGTGGGTGGGTTTGGTGGCTGGGCACATGTCCGGCATGTGGCTTGATGGTGTCCAGCTCACTACCTCAGATTGGGTGTGGAACCTGGGCATTATTTTTGACGACGGCTTGACCCTGAAATCTCAGGTGTCCGCTGTGGTTAAATACTCATTTTACCATCTGAGGAATATCACCCGGGTGAAACACCTGGTTCTTCTGGGCGGCCTTCCAACATTGGTTCATGCCTTCATTACTACCCGTTCTGACTACTGCAATGCCCTCTACCTAGGGCTGTCTGGGGTTGACATCTGCCACTTATAGCTGGTGCAGAATGCTTCAGCCAGGCTGTTGACTGGTACTTCTAGGTCCAGTCACATTACGCCTGTGCTGCGTGGACTGCACTGGCTGATCACCTACAGGGTAGGCTTGCTTACCTTTAAAGCCCTACAGGAAGAGGGACCCGACTATCTGAAAGATCTCCTGACTCTCTACTCCCTCAATCGTCCTCTCTGATCCGCCATGAGGGATTGCTCGAGATTCCCAGGGATTCATCTAAAAACACCTGGAGCATGTGCTTTTTCATTTGCAGCACCAACCCTGAGGAATTCTCAGTGCCTGACGCCAGTAGTTTTAAATCTATGTTAAAAACGTATTTATTTTCACTGGCTTTTCCAGATTGATTTTAAATAATTTATGTTGTTGTCTGCTTGTATATTTGTGGTTTATATTTGTACAGCGCCTTGATTTCTAAAGGCGCTGTATAAATAAAGATTTGATTGATTGATCCAGTAGGTAGGGAAATGGGCGTACTAGGTGGGCCAAGCGGTTCTTATCTGCCGTCAAAGTCTGTGTTTCTGTTAATCTCTAGTAATCTGGAGTTAGATGGTGTGGTAAACAAATTTATCAGGGTAAATGTTATCACCACTGGTACTGTGTCAATATTTCTTCTTCACTGAGTAAATGTCCTTTTTTTTTCCCAGATGACTTTCCAAATGTAGTTACTGAAGGCGTTCTTCATGGAATATACTATCCTCACCTTCAGCCGAGGTAGAGGTCCATGTGCTTGGGAGGAGCTGGTGGACGTTTCAGATAAAAGTACACTATACATAACTACAGTATGTGAGCTACTAAAACCGGTGGTAACAAGACCGTGGATATAAGAGCTACCGTATATTGCACAGATGATTTCATATTTCATACCTTGTACTTTTTCTCAACATTTCTAACATGAGTGAAAATAGTGCTTTTTCCATTCTTTTTTAAAAGGGACAAAAATAAATTTAAGACGTGATCAGAATTTGGAGCATTAACTGGTTGAGCTGTTTTGTCCCGTGACCCAGCAGTTCCCTACAGATTCTATAGAAGCTCCAGTTCCGCTCTGCACTTTCATTTATTGGTATTCCACCTCTTCTGCGAGTATTCTCAAACCAGCTATTAACCAGTGTTACTGCACCTTTGGAGAGCCTCTGCAGTATCAAGAAATAGAATAAATACAGGCCTTTTTAATCTAAGTCCTCAGTTTTCTGTGAATGGGGCTCTAGATACAGCACTAAGCAATATATTTTTAAATAGTGATTGTTAATGCAAAGCTTCCATGTAAGTTGCTCAAACACATTTCCATGGAAACGTCCATTGCCACGTTTTGAAAATCAAGCCAGAAAACAGTTATAATTTGGTATTTTCCCCTTTTTATCACACTACTGTATTATCTATCTATATATATATATATATATATGAATTACCTGTTGTTTTTTTTTAACTACTTAATTTAACTAGAGACCCTGATTAAAACTAAAACAAACATACAACAGGTGTAATGCTTAACACTAATATTTTTAATGGTGTTAGAATAAACCTGAGAGATGCTTGAAAACTGTAGGGTTGTATTAGATTTTGTCATACTTTAATCGTGTGCCTGTGAATTAACAAGGGCTAGAGACACTTTATTGGGCTTACCTAGTAGCAGGAAAGAAAAAAATTACTCACCATAGTAATTATGTTTCTTCTAGGGATCAGTCTGCTTAACTAATGCAGTCAGCCTTCAGTGTTGAACTGCTCCGGAGAGAATGGAATATATGTAAATGATGAAACTTTCATTGGCTCATGCCAATTTCAAACTGCTGCCCCTAGTAACTGCTGCACTCTGAAGAGCTCAGATTCATTACGAAGCCTAACAAGGTGAGGCATTCTAACTAGCTAAACTACTTAACACCCTTCCCCCATATGGGGACCCCTAAATGGTCTCTATACGAAGGGACAACAATTGAACACAACTGGCTTTAAAATATTAAGCTTAAAAAATTGTTGTAGGACATGTAGTGACCAGCAGGGATGCAACATAAATCCCTTATTCCTGGTTCTGGTAGGGGAGGCAGTGTGGGAGCTTAAGCAGACTGAGTGATCCCCTGGAAGAATCATAATTACTATGGTGAGTAATTTTTTCTTCAAACCCTAGGAATCACTCAGTCTGCTTAACTAATGCAGACTACCAGGCAGTACCTTTGGAGATTGGGCAGAGAAACTATTTTGGAAAAAAGGCTCTGCAGCACTGCTGTGCCAAACCTGGCATCACTTCTAGACTATATGTCTAAGTAGTAGTGCTTGGTAAAAGTGTGAACGGTTTTCCAGGTAACTGGTTTGCAAATTTTCAGTAAGGGTATGTCCCAAATTGTGGCTACTGATGCAGCTGTATCACTGGTAGAATGTGCCCTGAGGCCCATGGTTGGCTATTTACCAAATTTGCTGTAGCAGAACTGAATGCACGCCACTGTCCAGCATGTAATGGTTCTTCTAGATGCTGGTTTATCTTTACCAACCTCACCATAAGTGAGGAACAACTGGGTAACCTCTGGCCTATATGACTTGATCCTATCAAGGTAGTGGCTAAGTGTCCTCTTGACATCCAGGCTATGCAATCTCTGCTCTCCTGAGCTAGAGCTGGCGGTGAAAAAGATTGGCAGTGTAATGGACTGGTTCAGGTGGAAATCTGACACCACTTTGAGGAGGAATTTCCAGTTAGTTCTGAGAACCACCTTATCCCCTGTGGAAAGATATATAGCTCAGATCTGTGCACAGGGCCTGAAACTCACTCACTTGCCTAGCTGAAGTAATGGCCACTAGGAAAATAACTTTCCAGGTAACATACTTTAAATCTGCGGTTGCCATTGGCTCAAATAGGAGTTACATTAGCCTGGCAATGCAGATGTTCAAGTCCCATGCCGGCACCGGTTCCCTTCAGGGAGGGTGAAGGAGGCCTTTAAAAAATTTTCTAAAGACAGGATGAGATGGCAGAGATCTGTCTTTACCAGCTGAAATGTAGGCAGAGACTGCAGCTAGGTGCACCTTCAGGGTGGAAGGCCCATGTTGTAGTCCAAAAGGACAGACAGCCCAGCAGTAGCAAGTTGGATACCTGTGCAGCCACACCATATTGAAAACCTCTTCCATTTAGAAGCATAGGTTTTCCATTGAAGGTTTCCCTAGACCACCTAAGGACATTCAGGACCTCTTCAGAGGGGTGCAGGCTGGCAAACTCTTAAGTCTTCAAGAATCAAGCCTTGAGATGAAGGGACGTCAGGCTGGGGTACAGTATCCTGCCCTGCGAGGATGGGGGACCATTCTGAACTTTGGCTCTGTCACATGTTTGTTCAGGAGTCTGAGATCCAGAATGGGCCTCCAGTCCCCATTTTTCTTTTGTGTTAGGAAATACCTAGAGTAGAACCCTTTGCCCCCTGGGATAGAGGGGCAGGTTCCACTACTGTGATGAGCAACAGGCTGGCTACTTCTGCTTCCAGAAGCACCTTTTCTGATGGGGTGACTGGATGGAAGTTTCTGCTTCTTAGCTTGGGAAGTGTTTTGAAACTTAGGGACAGACCCTGGCTCACTACCTCCAAGACCCACTTGTCTGTGGTGATGGCTTCCCAAGCTTGGAGGTAGTGAGCCAGCCTGCCACCTGCTGGTAGGTGGGAGTCGACATGTACAAACACGTCAGGGGTTCTGTTTAGGTGGAGCCTTAGCCTGGTTGGTAGGCTCTGCTTATCTTACTGCTCTTCTGCGCCTGCCTCTGGAGTATCCCCTGGTCTGCTGGTAGTCCAGCAGGGCTTGGGCCTGGAAAAAAGGCCTGGAGTAGGATTCCCTACCCCTGCTTCCAGTAGTCTAGGTCCTGTAGGAGCTGTGGGGTCTATTTTTGGCTGCATTGCTTCTGTATGTGGCCTTGTAGTCATCTACTTTTTTTCATGTAAGCCTCTGTCTTGTTCCTGAAGAGAGAGTTATTCTTGCAGGGGAAATCCATTGCTTTGATTTGGGTGTCCTGAGTCAGGTTTGTGGCCTTGAGTCAGGCAAACCTTATCATAGAAACTGTGAGGCCATAAGCCTGGCAGCAGTATCGTTGGCATCTACTGCCATGTGGAAGTGATATTTTGTGGCATCTAGAGTTGTCCTGGAGGTCTCTGCCAGTTCCAGTGCCGTCTCCCCCTATATCTTATCTGACATAGCCAGTACTGTGGTCCAAAGGACTTTCTGGCACTAAGCTGCATAAGCCATGTACACCATGCATGAGTTTGTCTAACCAGCAGTGAAGCTGCCATGTAGCCTTTCTTCCCCATGGCATAAATATTTCTAGAATCCTTATCGGGGGATGTGATGCCAAGGGTGCCCTGTCACATGCAGCTGCCTGTACTACTCCCTCATGATCGGGGTGAGTGAATAGAAAGTCTGCATTAGATCTATCCAACTGGTACTTTTTATCCACATTTCTGTCCACCTCTGGCACTGAAGTAGGGGTTTGCAGAATTTTTAACACTGCCTTTGAGTGTTTTATGAATAGGCAGGAACAGTCTTTTCATGGGAGTTAGACCCATCATATCCAGGAAATCAGCCTCCTCCTCTTCTTCAGCCAACTCCTGTATGGCCAGGTTGAGGGTATTTACCATCTGCCTCACAAAAGAATTGTGAGACAAGTAGTCCTCTGGACCCCTTGGGGGAGAACCAAAGTCCTGCTTTGGAGAGACTTCTGGCTCTATAGGTTCTCTTTCATCTTCTTCTTCTTCCTTATCCTGTGGCTCCTCATCCAGAAAAAGTGGTTCCTGAGAAGGTGGAAGCAATGGACCCGGAGCCTGGAGGGCCTGTAAAACCTGCAGAGCCTTGGCAGTTTCCTCCGCAGAAGGTATAGCCGGTCTACTCGCTGAGAGCGCCTTTGCTTTTTCAGCAGGAAGTGCAGCAGTAGGTTTTTCTTTTTCTTTTGGTGGGAACTGATTCCTCTGCCTGTTCCACTGGTCTTTTAGATTTAACAGAATCAGGTTTCTCAATAGAGTTTTCCACCTGTTCCTTATTTTTATCTTTTTTGAAGAGGATGGCTCTTCTGAAGATTTAGAAGGGGATGCAGGGGTAGCCGTCTCTTCCAACTTCTTGGCCCTTTTCTTAAGAGTTTTGGGACAGAAGGTCCTACAGATATCACAGTTAACAAAGGTATGATTAGTTCCCAGACAGGAAATACACAAATCGTGTCTATCCGCTTTAGCAACTAAGCATTCACGACCAGAACAGTTTTTAAACCCAGTTGGTCCTGGCCGTTTCTTTTTACTGGGTGTTTCTGACATTAGTGTCAGGAACCGCAAGTACACTCCCAAAAAGATATTCAGCTCCCAAATGCAATATTTATTTTTTAGTCAAAAAGGCAGTCAGTTCCCAAAGTAAAAAACATGGAGAAACCGACTGACCCGCTCAGTTCCTGATAGGAAAAGGAACCGGTGACAATAAAACATTTAAACAGAGATTTAAACACTGTGGTTCCAGGTGGGAACCGAGTGTTAAATACAAAAACAGTAACAAATGTTAAAGTTTTACCACAAAAACAGCAGTTCCCCATGGTTCCGCTTAACCGAGAAGTACCACTATAACTTGATTAAAAAAAAAAAAAACACTAAACTAACTAAAATACCTGAGATAGGGGCAACAAACATAAAAGTTAAAGAGTGAACTTCTTCGTCAAAGAAAGAGTCTATAAAGAAGTTGAGAGCTCTCCGAAGCCTCCAACTGAGCAGGTGGAGAAATGTATTTGAGCTCTTCAGAGTGCAGCAGTTTGAAATTGGCACAAGCCAACGAGAGTTCCATCATTTACATATATTCCATTCTCTCCAGAGCAGTTCAACACTGAAGGCTGACTGCATTAGTTAAGCAGACTTTATGATTCCTTGGGTTTGGACCAGTAATTGAATTAGGACTTATCATAAAGTATAGCAGAGAGAACAAAGAATTGCTGAGCTCTGTTAACTAATTGCAAGGCAACTTCTTCAGCTACACACTGTCCTCTTATTAAAAGGACACTGTCAACCCCCCTGGGCCTCAAATTGTCCCTAGATTAAAAAGTACGTTATGATTGCTAACATTCTGTAGAGACTGCTGAAGTAGCTAGTACGTTGAGTCAGATTTTTTTTTTATTTTAAAGTTAAAAACAGACTGCCCACCATACTGATGTTACCACACAAAACGTGTGTTTATTTACATTCCTTGATCAAGTTCATCTGCATCTTTCCTGGACTTGGGAATGCCACTAATACAATTTCGCCACCCACAGTGCTGTAGAAGGAGAGCAGACTATTGTATTAAGGGTGGCTGCACTTTTTGGGGGTGATACTAATGTTCAGTATGTCTGCAATAAGAAATCAAAGATTTGAAGCAAAACAAGATTGGGTATAATTGCACCATTCCCATGCATTTCAGTTATAAGAAAGGAAGCAGATCAACCAACCAACAATGAGTGTTAGAGAAGGTAAGCAATCATAAAATGTGGGTTTTATCTAGAAATAATATGATGCAGAAAGGGTTGACAGTGTCTCTTTAATGACCCAGTGATTTTTCTACTGAGATTATACATAACTATCCTGCATGAACCAAATACATGCGTCTGTCAACTAGAAGATGCAAATTATAACCCTGGTAATTCTGCTGTAGAGGAAACGCAGCTTTCTGTTACGTCAGTAAGATAAACTGGAACGTCAATAAAGAAAAGAATGCAAGACTACTGTTATGTCTGCAGGAAACTCCTGGGTGTTTGTTTAGTGTATCATGATTAATTTAAAAGACTTGCTTACACATCCTAGCCTATTTGACAAAGTACTACATCTGTGTTTCCAGATCTGTGGTGACACCTTCAGCTGAAATCCAGTCTTTACTTGTGGGCTATAGTTATATAGTATAAAACCTTACAGCCCTGAGAGGACAAAAGAATTACTTAAATTAGCAAGGGTTTCTACGTGCACACGGATTCTGTATTAACAAGTGTGGGCATTCAGGAACATACAGGGTCAATTTTATATACAAGTCAAAAACTCAACAGCATACTTTTTTGTGACGCACCCAGAAGTTGTTTTGTCCTTTTTAATTGCAGTAACAGAAATGGTTTCTTACAGGCACAGTGCAAGTGTCCACTAGATTACTTTTTTTTTGATACTCTTGTTATGATCTGTGTAGCACATAATGTGAAATGCAGTCATAAAACATTTGGGGTCCCATTCTTAGTCACATCTGGTGGCATGTCATTGTGGCCACTTAGCACTACTGTCTACATTGCAACTCTTAATGGCGCTGGGGATAAGGAGGGGTGGGAACAAGTGGACCACAACAAACAAACACATTGGTGGGTGTGGGGAGTCCACTGGACCACCAGCTAACTGGCCATTGGACCACCATGACTCTACTTCTGGCTAGGTCTGGAGGGGGTGAACATTTCTGGGCATAATGCTCATGTAAAAAATGTAGTGACCAGGTAAATGGCACAATTCATCTCGTTAGCAGGTGCAGACTCATTAACACTTGCTAACAACTGGATCTCTCCTCCTACCCTGACTAGGATGAACAGAATTTTGTTTATCAAGCTGATGCACAACACTCTGACCAAAATCTACCTATTTTGCACCACCCCCGATAGCGACTAAGAATGGGGCCCTTTATTCCTTGGGCGAAAGCAAGCTAACAACTAGAAAAGAATCGCAGTAGTAATAGCTATGAGCTTACTAATAACCAGCACTTTATAAGTTTGTGTCTTTGGTGGGGTGGGAAGAGAGGCTGCATTACAATTTGATGTGCACCTGGAAGAGAGTTAGACAACAAAAACTAAGCAGTAATGTCTTGGTATAATTATAAATCCCTACGTGAATGAATTTGAATTGTGTAAGGATGTATAGTATTAGTCTTGTGTTGCTGCCTTACTGACTAAAAATCAGTTGGATCAAAAGACAATTACGCTGTTACACCACAGGTCAACACGATATGTATAGATGCTGTACCAGTCTTGTAATAGTGTCATCTTTTAATGTAAGATTCTTGCCTGTAGCCCGTGCACATATTTATGAGTTTGTATTGTCAATTTTAGTACCATATCATGCCAGGTGATGAAGGAGACTGTGGTACTTCCATCTTACATATTCTGGTACATCCTATGCAAGTATGAAAAGAAAATTGACAGCTGTGTGGGCAGTTAAATAAAACAATTGAAATACATACTGAGTTGTTCCTTATTGTGCACAATCGTTTATTTTTAGCACTGCTTGAAAATTAAGCCAACCTTTTCTTCAAAAAAAACCCCCACCAAAAGCAAGGAACAGTAAACAATAAATATCCCGTTTCCAGGATCTTAATAAACCCTATAAGCACCGGGGTTTCAAGTGTCCATTCTTCACCCTCCACAAGATTACATTTTACAGCCTATTCTCCAGAGCAAGTGAAGTGTTCCATTATTTGTTGTCTTCTACCAGTCATTTACTTCCACCACAAAAGGTTCTTTCACATTAATTGTGCCACTGTTTACTATCACGCAGTCTTTAAGAGGGCGATCGTTGCTGTCTGTCTGCTGAAGTTCTATGCCATGTACCACATTCTGTAAACAAAACAAAATGTAAATATTGGAGTCCAACATACAGCACTGTATGTCTGTAAAAAGCTCATGCTGCTAAGGAATTATTTCCCAATGACAGGCAGTGTTACCATGGTATTGGCTATTAAACAGCATTGAAACCTATCACATATATGTGATATCTCCCTCTTAACGCAGGAGACTCCTGTTTTTTTTTTTGACTGAACTCCTTCCCTTCCTCCCTCCTGGGAAACAAAATCTCCTGCTTAAGTAAAATTCTGTCCAAAATATCCATCTTTTTTTGGGCAGATAAAGACATACAAAAATTAAATCAGTGATGCACAATGTATCTGATAACTTTATATAACTATTTGTTTATTCTTTTTAGTGCTTATTCTTGACAAAATGAGATGCATTACATTTTTGTAATGACTTTTTTCTTATGTTTTTGACACCATTTAAGGACAAACGCATGACGTTACGGCATCTCCCTACTAATAGGCCAATCTGCCTCCTAATTTGACCCAAATCTCCCTCTTAAGCAAGGTGGCAGGCAAGTCTCCCTCCTAATTTGACCCAAACCTCCCTCTTAAGCAAGTTGGACATATCACATGTATGTATCATGTGGTATATCATGGAAAACATCCATGATGTTCACCTGAATTGTGATCAGAAACCATTTTAAAGCTCACGGGAAATTTAAAATACAGGCTCTTTTTTATTTTTACTGGCAGCATGTTCTAAAAATAGAAACCGTTTAAAGGAGATAAATAACTTTTGTAATATTACATATTCTCCCATTTTCCTTTACATGTCAGCCGGGTACTCTTGATAGCTGCTCTGAAAAAATTTAGATGAAGGATCTACTGTAGCTTTAAAGTGCCCTCAAATCTACACTGTATTCCCCTCTTTTTAGCAGCTGCTGGTCTTTCTTAGCACTTTCATGACATCAGGTGAACCATTCCATACTTTTTATCTGAATGACCCGGCGCCGGTGTGACTGATGACATGTTATGACAAGAGAGAACAGTAGCTGATGAGGGGTGTGGGATTCAAGGTGGTTACAAAGGCAATAACTAATTAACTAAAAAAAAGGTAAAAACATATTGGAATCTAGGACACAGGCTAAAAGGAAAACAGCAGGGCATCTAAAAGTACAACGGTTGTTTCCTATGAGTTAAAAAAGTTTCTCTGACTTCTATGGGGGATATGACTATGTGGTCATTTTTCGTTGCTGCTCCTTTCCTGAGCTCTCAGGTCCACAGTACTCTGACGATGCCATTTTAGTCCTTAGTCTGGAATTCTTTCAATCCTAGACCTTTCTGAAAAGTTCTTCTTAAAAAAAAAGGGGGGGGGGCATTCTTTTTTTATGTTTGAAGTTTACACAGAAAGTTACATACATTAATTTAGTTCTGTCAGAGTGAACTATACTAAGTGTAGATACAACTTTCAGTATCATTCTACACTGTTTTTCACAACAGGCTGCTTCAGATTTGTGTAACTCATGATAAACAAGTTGGGTGGACGAACTGGATTACTTATCGAAACGAGATCTCTAGGATGGGGAGATTTTAAGTGTAAGCTGTCCCAGAACACAACAAATCCGACTACACCCAAGTCAGTCCTTCCAGTCTAAGGCACAACGGAGATATCATTAGACATGACATACAGCTGCCATCTGTGCCACCGAGATGCAAACTGCATCTTCTGGTTTTGAAGGGTCGCTGTAATGTGCTCCATGTGGTAGATTTCCAGAACAACAGTTGACAACTTTCTGATGGTTGGGGCTCTGGTTTGCATCCGTAATCATGTTATTGCCTTCTTGACTGTCTGATAGCTTCTCAAGCACCCAGGCCAGGTCCAGCCAAAAAGAGGACGGGACCGGACAATGCTAAAAGATGTGGGTAGGATTCACCCATGTATGCCTGCACTATCACTAACAATGATGATACGATGTCTGTAAAAACACTGTCAGGACTGCAGGCATGCGAAAGAACCAATAACGATATTTCCATGTAAACTCTCTCCATCAAGTGGGTGATGTAATTTTAAGTGCGAGAAGAGTGTATTTAAGCCAACAGAGGTTGGAAACCTACAAATCAAGATCTTGGTTCTAGGATTCAAGGATGGTTTCAGTGGAATCACTTAGTTTTTCTTGCAGTTCACAATAAAAATTGCCTATCAGATGATTTAGTAACATTTATGTTTATGTACCAAGTTGTCCAATTTGTTTGCATTTAGCAGAAGGAAGACTATGTTTCGACTAAAACTGCATCATGACCTGTGGTTTCCCATAGAATGTTGTGGCATTGAGAACCTAGGGCAGTAGCTCTAATACAATTCAATGTCACATGTCAGTAGTATTTTTTTAAATAATATTTTGCAACACCGCAGCAGTGCAAATCACACAAAGCAATTTTTTTTGTTTTCACTGAGCTATTATTTGCAAAAATGAATGATTCCAGGTGTATTTCTTTCCAGTTCTATTCAATGTTGTGACATGGGCTGGCTGTTAATGCATTCTATCCGAAACCCATTATTATTTTATTTAATGTGCCAGTGAATATCTCTGGACTGATGACATCTACAAGTAAGGTATTTATTTTTATATAGCCCCCAATCTGAATGGCTCTGAGCACTTCACAAAACATAATACAGATCATTATAAATACATTAAACACCATTTAGGGGGGGACTGATGTATCTTTTATATCCATGCACCCAATGATCCTCCATGAAATGGGTGGAGTTACATGCCAGGTCAGATTTGGTTATCATTCTTGATAACAGGATTCATGATAAATATATATATAACCTCATCTCATTTTCTAAGGTTGTTTGTACTGTACATATCTGGATTATTTTTAACCCCAAATTAAATATACTATCAAATTGTTTAAAACAGGAATGCCAAAAACATCTACAAGAAGGTGATGACTTTTATCATCTTTTTTGCTCGAGTTGTAGATCATTCCAGAAAAAGGGGTGTTTAAAAAATCAAAACAAACATGCACTTTTGGGGCACATGAGAGACTGGGTTGGCCCAGGATATGTAGATTCTGTTATCATCTACAAATCCTGAAAATTTCAGCCCAGTCTGTTGTCAGATGTCCAGGACACAAGTGAGTAAAAATTGGAGGTCTTCCAGGAATCAAGCTTTACCATTGATTCCAACTTGTAGGTCTAGAATTGGAGGCACTAGGAACCCACAAGAGTAATTTTTTTTGCAGGGAGGAAGCTGATGTCTGCTATAGATTGGGCCTGCGTACTCCACATAGTGCCACAAGTGCCAGCCAGTAACAAGACGCGGGCTCCTTCGTTCATCTCAGTTCTGTTCTTACCACCATCAAGTGCACACCATGGGAGCAAAACTGCTTCAGTCTATCTGTTGTCGCTGAATTTAACTACATCGATGCTTAGTTTTGTTTTTGCAGTACGTTTGTTATTTTCTATCTCTGTGATACTGAAAAAGAAAAGGGGTCTAAGAAGATGAAGTAAAGTCTGGCAGCCTCCCATCATGTGTCATCGATAGCTGCAATGTAACCGCATCAATGCTGCTGGACCTGCCTTGGCTCAGGCTGAGGTATGGTCTCTGGGCCCCTTCCCAGCACCTCTGGTGTCACGGAAGTATAGGATCCCCCTTGACCTTACCTCACCAAGGCATTGAAGGTCAAGGTCTGCTGTGGCATCAGAGGTTTTGGTGGATAACTGGCTCTTTCTGGGCAGACAACTGTGACACATCTCCCCCCGCCTCCAGAGTCGGACTGTCCTGGGCAGGTGTCCCTAGTGGTGAGGCCACAGCAATATACCTGGTCTTCCTTGGTGGACACCTCTGTGTCATGGCTACTGATACAGTTTGTGGTGCTGGTGAGCGGTGCTGTGCTGCGTTTGGCTGTTGAGGTGGTTCTTTCTTTTGGTGTCACTTACGACACCAGGGGAGAGGGAGTGGATAATGCCCTTGGCAATGGCCATGGAGTTGGTCCTGGGCTTGGCACTGAGCACAACACCAGTGACTGTGTCATCCCTGGGGCCATTCCCAGTGCCAACTGCAGTACCAGGAATGGTTCTGGCGTCACAGCCAATCCTAACATCAGGCCCCGCACTGACAGCACTAGCGACAATGGTGGGGGATGAACCCATCTCCAGGCCACTTGTCAGTTCAGTTTTGAGCCCAATACCACAGATGACATCGACTTGGAGTCAGATGACAGCAAGAAAGTGGAGTTCTCCCTCTAGCCATGTGCTAACACCATCAGCGATAGAGACCAGGGCTGCCCTATGGGGACTCAATGACTCCACTTTCCCCACCTGGGGGAATCTCCCTATGGCACTGTCCGGGTCATTCTTCATATGTAGGACAACCCTGTTCAGCCAATTCTGTCAGGTTCCCCCCTCGCGGTCCCCTGTGTATCACCACAGCCTAGGCAAAAGACCTACAGTCCTACACTCTCCTTTTTCCTCCAGGGCCTCTGCGACCTTTGCCCTCCCATCATAGCCCTCTTGTAGGGGCTGTTTCTAGTTATGACAAGAAAATAGAGATTGGGCATCCTGGTTACTGGCTGGCACAAGCGGCACCTTGTGAAGTGTGCAGGAGCTGTCAGTAACTGATGTGGGCTCCCACTCTGTAAACGAAATTTGCTCCTGTGGGTTTCTAGTGCCTCCAGCCCTAGATCCATAAGTGTAAATCAGTGGTGAAGATATTGTATAAGATCAACAATTACGTAAGTATGCAACTTTCACTTTTACAGAGATGTTACCAGTGAACCCTAAATGTAGAAAAAGAGCAAGCTTGTTCTTTAATAGAACAATCACTAGTATCTTTCCTCCACAAATTTTAGATATTGCAACTCAGCTGATTATAAACTTCTGCTAATCAACGTTAAGTCTGATTTATGGATAACATTTTTATGTTACGAATTGCGATGCGAACTTTACAAAATATAGACTTTTTCTAAACCTTGGTTCCACCTCAGCCTATTTCTTTATTGAGTTACGTGATTATTTTTCCACATCTATGCCTTTAGCTTAGACCTTTAACTGTAGAGCAAACATTTCACTCTCCCCTCAAGTTACCCCTATTTTCTCTGCTTTCATCTGAAGAAAACAGTAACCAGGTTTACAGCCCTATTATGTTGAGAAAGGGTTAATTTTGGAACCGGTAAAGCTGGGAATTTTTTTTTTTTTTTTTTTTAATTAAATCTTGGATTCAGATTGACATCCTACCAATATGGTTTTCAAGTATTATATATGTCGACATACATTATGTTATACTTAAGTGCATTAATGTAAATAGATGTTGTGTATGCAGATGGGGTCATAGGATTTTTGAAAATGTGGGGTTAAGATATTAAACAAAGTTATGAGTCTATGTTGAAATTTACGAATGCAGGCTTGTAACTTTGGTAATTAACAATATTCTGACCCCAAATTTTCAATATAGCCATTCCTTCACAGCACCACATGAATGCGACAGCTGTCATTTTTCAAATCCTGGCCAAAATATTTTTTCACACTTGTGGCACAAAATCACCTTTTGGGCAGGATTTGCAAATTTTCCCCATGCTTGTTCATGAGGTCGGCTCATAAGAAGGCTGTGTGGCATCATAAGAGGGCTATGTAGAAAATCTGGGGTAAAAGTATGAAAAAACAAAGTTATGAGGCTATGTTGCAATTTTTCAACGCACGGTCATAACTGTGGTAATTTTCAATATTCTGATCCCAACTTTTCAACATAGTAATTTTTTTTTACAACACTTCATGAATGTAACAGCTGTCATTTCTCAAATCCTACCCAAAACGTGTTTTAACACTTGTGGTGCAAAATTTTGTTTCAGCCATTGTTTTATAAATGACACCTGTCCTGCTGAGAAAAAGTGATCATAAAAAGATTATGTTGTAAATTTTGGGTAAAAATGTGAAAAACCAACTAAGTCATGAGGAAACATTGTTCCAACATTTATTCATAACTATTTTTTGCAGATTTTGTCCCCTAATTATCAACATATCCCTTGTGTTACCCCCACCTCCTGATCCTGAGCATGGCAGGTATCACATTTCAAATCCACTCCAAAGCTTGTTTTCACAGTCACACAGCAAAATCACCTTTTGTATGGGATTTTAAAAATTCCACCTGTCTTCATCATAATGTCAGGTCATAAAAAGACTGTTGGACATTTGGTGTCAAAATGTGGGAGCCTAGTTAAACAGAGAACACTGGTTGGGCAACCCATCACAGAGAGGTTCAGATTACAGCAGACATCGAGAGCAAAGCTCAAGAGGTCCGTTATAATCTGAACCTCAAGGTGTCAGCCCAGGCTGGTTGGGCATAGTTTTACCCAACCAGTATTTTTTTATAGTGTATAGAGATAAAAATAAAGTTTTTTGTTTCTAACTACTTAAACTGTTGTGTCCCTTTCTCGTCCATTCTGCCGTTGTCATGTTCCATTTTTTATTAATGTCCATAGAAAAGTTAACTTTTTTAAAATTTTGAGGAAATACAGAGCAAACTAGCAAAGGTCCAAATTATCATGTTCAGCTTCCTGGTATCTATTGGGAGCTCAGTGTTTTTTTTTTTTTTTTTCAGCACTTCTTTCATTACAGATGGTTGTGTTTTCATCTGTGTAAAATGCTATTGTACCACAGAAGGATACAATCGCATTCCATGATCTCTGCATTATTGTACAACAGCGTTCTGCTTCGGATGAAAATCCATGCAGAGCGAGCTTCCTCTCTATACAATGTAAGTATATATTGCCTCTCAGCTGCCCTATCCTGAGTAATTACAATCTAGCAATGTTTCAAAGCAGGACACCACTGTAAATGAGAAACTGCATTTCATCTGCTCTATTCTAGGTAAATATATAATAAAAATGTGTACAAGCAAGACCAGTGGCGAACATTCGGCATTGACAAAAATGCTTATGTTCTCAAAGGCACTGATTGCAACAATAGGGGATATACCAGAGGAGGTGCAGGAGTATGTTTTCTATTAGCTCTGGAATGTTTCCAGTAATGCTGCCTGGCAATTAGTTGTGGAGCAAAGAGGAGCCACTATTGCTATGGCAGCAGTGATGAAAACCTGCCAGAAAGAATAATAATAAAGTTTATTCCTGCATGTCCTATGGAATGTCCTGCTTGAAAGAGAACCATGCACAAAAAACAAATAAATATGTAAGCATTAATGCGGTTATTGGGGATTTCTCAACACCCCGGGTGTGTTTTGAGGCACAAGGCTGCAGACCGAATGCCCTCACAGCACCCGGGGTGTTGATTACTCCCCAATAACTGCACACCCTGAGTGGGTTACTGCACTTATAACATGGGCCAAGCATAACTGTGATCAAATTAACAGAAATGTGTCCCCCCCCCCCCAGGAAATACATAAGATTTACTGTGTGTCCTTCCACTACACAAAGTAGTACCAGAGTGGAACTGCTAAGTGCAGCAGAGACAGGAAATGTGCATGGCTGTAAACTTAACTGTATCATTTGTCTCGCTGTCTCTGTGTGTGTCACTCACTGTGTGCTGTGTCCCTGCAGCACAGAGAGGGAAGATGTCACTGGAGAGAAAGAGATAGACAGAACATGTTGGTTAGAACTTCTGCACGAAATGTGCCTTGTCCCTGCAGCATGGAGAGGGAAGATAGATGTCACTGGACAGAGAGAGAGAGAGAGAGAGAGAAATTCACTAAGTCAATTGGCAGAGACAGACAAGAGACTGCAACAATTTTGACAATGCTGTCTCGGGCTCTCACTATCTCTCCCTGCTGCGGATCTCTCTCTCTCTCTCTCTCTCGGACACACACAGTTAAGCTGCGCTTATGTCTCCCCCCCCCGCTGCCCATGCTTGTCTCTCACCGGGGGAGGGGGGCAGGACTCACTACCTGATGACATTTCAATCTTGCACTCACTACGACTCCAGGCTCCATTATAACACTTAACTCCAGACAGAGACAGACTCAAGACAGTGTATCAAGTTTGAATTAACCACTGTGTCGGTGTCTCTCTCACACTCAGTGAAACACTGTCACTCTCTCTCTTTCTCTGGTGCTTGCTTCAGCTCACATGCCCACTCTTCTGTATGACTGTCTTGCACTGTGGCAGAGCCGAGATTTCACCCTGGAGACAGTCTAATGTGAGATCCAAAACAAAAAGGCAAGTCAGACTGTCTGTTGCTCTCCTCCCAAACTACTGTGCTATGTAGAGCAACTCAACACACACACACACACACACAGAATAGTGCAGGCAGTTTTTGTGTCGGTGTGTGTGTTTCTGTCTCTCACTCTAAATGCAACACTGTTTCGCTCTCTCCGGGGGGCACCTATCCAACCACCTAATAGACCACAGTCTGCTATGCCAGCAGTCCAGGGGCATGGATTAATGAAGTCTACAGCATGGGGGGGGCATGCTGGGAGCTACAGGGATGGGCAACGAGAGGGGGAACAGTAACAACACTACAGGATTTCTGTATTACACCATACCACAATTGAAACTTTTCTGTCAGAAGGCAGGGGAAACAACAGTACAGGATTTATGTATACACTACAGCCTACAGAAGCACCAAGATATCTCGTCAGCAAGAATGCCGACCTCCCCCACAGCGATGGCACAATACCAACGCAGGTATTGTGCTGCCTCTTCCATCGCTGTTTTCTGTGGGGGGCTCTTCCCCCCAGAATATAGGATTCCAACCCAGGTTGGAGTTGGTCCAGGAGGGGCAGAACACTGGGAGTAAAACAGAAAAGGACCACATCGCGAATGTTGCCGTAATGGTCTTTTTCTGTGTTTCGCCATCGGGGTGTCGACCACAAGGGGTGACACGACAGCCCACCACAACAATTGAAAATTGTCTTTCACTACCACTCGCTCTGCTCCCTTTACAAATGGCTGCCTTGCAGTGGCAAGTCCTCAAGCACATAAGGATTCCCATTCTGCCCACTGATCCTCTATCTTGCCTCCTCATTCTAACTGTGCATATATGCAGGATTATTCAATGGTCAGGTGATGCTCATTGCCTTTCTCTTTTATGATACCCCATGTTATAAATGTTTTCAATCATGTCCTGAGATCCTGAACATTATTAATGTGTCTATGGTTGTGTACATGGTTTAATTCTATCGTCTCACACACACCAAAGTTGGGGTCTGGCATTGGCTCTAATCCCTTACAGGAGATTCTCAGCTGATTCTACTGTTGAACTCTTATCTCATCGGCAGGTCTGCCATCAACAGCCCCTTTGAAGCCCATCAGCATGCACTTGGTATTTTAGACTTGTCTGCACTCATTTCTCAGCTCCTGTCTCAGACTCTCCTGTCGGTGCTAACCTATCAAAGCTGCCTGGTCCATCATAGTCTGCTTCACTGATGCTGCCAATGGTTCCCAATTCAGTACCAAAACTGGACATGGGGATTCCTCCATTGATGCTTGTGCCACCAATGTTGCCTCCTCCAGAGATACCTGCTTCATCAACAGTAAAGAAGAAGAAATGGAATACAGTCCAGATTTAATGAAGTAGGAGCATGAAGAGGAAGATCTGATCCCGCCCCTGATGTGGTGGGCCCCAGTTCCCTCCTATAGTGAGGATAGCGTGTAGTATACTCCTAGGTCTCTTCCAAAGGATGACTCTTTTCAAGCTTTCCTAAGGCAGGTTCAGTTCACTCTTGGATTTATTGTGGAGGAAGAGGACTCCTCTAAGAAGAACCGCTATGAATTTCAAAAGGTTCTATCCTTGCCTTCGGTCATTGTTCCTCCTATCGATTCAGCTATGGATGATACCACTATGGCAGCTTGGTATAGACCTATTGTTATACCAGCTGTGCTTCATAAGGTGGGTAAACTATATCCTGCCCCTTCTGCCAAGCCTTACTATGCTACGCAGCCTGAAATGGATTTGGGGGGTACTCTGGCTGCCCATGACCGGTCTAAGGTTTTAAAACGCATGAGCCCTATTCCTCCAGATAAGGAATCAAACAAAAAAACTAGATGTGATGGAAGAGTCATCTAGGAATTTCACTGTCTGTGAAGGGGAATCCACACTGAAGATTTTCAGCAGTACAACTGGGGCCATCTATGCCAACATCATGTGATGACATCATCTACTCTATAAAGGTGTGAGCAGCCCCGCTCCCTCCACAGTTATTTCCCACCGTCGACTCAGTCTTTGCAGGTCTCCGTGGAATCTCCAACACAGTTTTGCGCCTTTTTCACCTATGACTTTTTTCTTTTATACCTACTTTAGAATCTTTTTATTAGAGAGTTCTTTATTTTATGTTGAGAACTACTACTTTTTTGTCTCTCTTCCATTGCTGCCGCTGCAGAAAGAAGATTGCCTCCACAGATGAGCATTAAAGTTGCTGGTTGTGAGCTCTACCTTAAGTTTACTCAAACAACCCTCAAGTGATGAAAGAAGGCTTTAAAAAAATTTCTTGATGGAACAGCAGGTAGCCAGTTCCAGGCGGGGGTCCTCTAGGGTCCCAGCCTCTCAATCGTTAGCAGTGTTGTCAAGCTCCCAGGCTTCCAGGGCCTGAGACAAGTCCTTGGGGAAAAGTCATAAAAGAGATTGAGACCTCCCCCCCCCAGCAGCGGTCCTACTCCCTTACGGCTTCTTCGTCCTCTTCTCCTGGCGGAACTTCATTGACAGCTGTGGCATCAATGCACAAATCTGCTATCCAGGTCTCTGTGTCTACCAGTCCCATACTGACAGCTCCACTGTCCGATTCCCTGGGCGGCTGGTGGTCTACCTCTGGGTTATTGGCCCCTCCTCCATTGACAATGGGCTCGTCGACAGCCATCCCAACACAGCCTGATGCATCTTTAGGCCCTTGGGCAACTGGCTACTTGGACCCTCAGGGCCCTGCCATTGAGCCTTCGCTCCCAACCCCCACAGTCTATGTGGTGCTTGACGCTCATCGATCTCAATGAGATCTTTACCAAGTTCACCTCTGTGATTGCACATCAACTTGGTGCCTTGAGGCCTACCTCACCTGCACCATCGATGGCAGCCTTGGTGTCGACACCCACCCGCCCCAGTCGGCCGTGGGATACTCCCCGCATTTCAAAGTCAGTGCATCGCACATCGGACCTAGATTTAGAAGAGGTTGGCATCGAGGAGGAGTTACCACTCTGACCTCATTCTGCCTGATGAAGAGGAGGAAGAGCTCCTCTCCTCAGGCAAGTCTACTGCCTCTTCTGTCAGCAAGGACTTGGTCAAACACACCCCTAAGTTTCCTCCAGAGGACCCCACCTTCTTTACTATAATGAAGCAGCTGTCCTCTGCTGTGGGGTTTCATACAGAGGAAGATGATGTCACCAGGAAAGACTTAGTAGACTTCCTGGAGATCCCTGACATTCCTCTCATCCTGCCTGCTCTGAGGAATGCTGCCACTGCAGCCTGGCACTGTCCAGACATGGTGCCAGCCATGCCCAGGACGGTAGATTTATAATGCCCCTCAAGGGTCCCTTTACTATGCTTCTCAGCCTGAGACCAACTCAGTAGTTGTTAAGGCTGCTCATGACAGGTCTAAGGTGCCCAAGCACCTTAGCCCCCTCCCGCCAGACAAGGAGTCTCGCAGAATTGACCTTTGGGGTAAGAGGGTTTATGCTTCCTCCACCTTGGGTTTCAGGATTGCAAACTACCTGTCCCACATGGTGAAGTAACAGAACACCAACTGGAAGAAGGGCAAGGTCACTGCCCGGACTCTTCCAGAGGACTCTCAAAAGCAAGAGCTCCTGCAGTGCTTGCAGACAGCGAAATATGTTAGCAAGTACCTTCTGAGGGCACTTTATGATTTGGGCTGATACTGTTGCCAGGGCTTCTACCATGGGCATATACCTACACAGGCACTCCTGGTTGCGGGTTTCTGGCTTTGCCATGGGTGTTCAGCAAAAAGTGCTGAATGCCCCCTTTAACGGGACCAAACTGGCCCTGATGTCCAGGACATAATTAATGACCTGCAGGCTTTGAGCAGAGCCATTAAGTCTGTCCACTCACTGTACCACACTTAGCAGCAGAAAGGCATACAGCGCCCTCCTTTTCATAGGGCTCCTAACAGGGAGCAGCCCCTAGGCCTCAAGGCAAGAGAAGAACCTCCACTGCCCTCTCCAATGCTGGAGTCGCGGCCAAGTGTCCCAGAGGTGATGGATCGGCCCCCATGGCTGGATCCACCTCAGCTTGACTCCTTGCCAGACCCCCCCTCTTCTGGTCACTGACCAAGAGGTGGTGGTCGGAGGTCGGTTCTCCCTCCATTTAGATCAGTGTAGAACCATAACTTCAGATGCTTGGATACTGCAACTTATAGAAAAGAGTCACACTGTGGAGCTTGTGAAGTATCTTCTAGAGACTCCTCTGGCAACCTACCACTATCCTCCAGCCCACTTGAATGTGCTCCGGGAGGAGGTACAGTCCATCCTGTGCAAACAGGCCTTAGAGCTGGTGCCCAGGCCTCATAGAAACCAGACGGTTTTACCGCAGGTTCTTTCTGATCCCCAAAAAGACTGGAGATTTGAGGCCTATTTTGGATCTAAAGGACCTCAATCTATATGTCCAGTACAAAATGTTCCGCATAGTAACTTTGCTTAGTCTGATGGCTATGCTCTCTGGACATGCAGGATGCCTACCTGACCATCTCAGTGTTTCCTCCTCACAGGAGGTTCCTCTAGTTTCTTTTTCAGGGCGACCACTTCATTCAAAGTGCTGACCTTTGGCTTGTCCTCTGCACTGTGGGTCTTTACCAAGTGCTTAGCAGCAGTAGCTGCAGCACTAAACGGGAGGGAATGTATCATCTTCCCTTATCTGGATGATTGGCTCTTAAAAGCATAGTCCAGGGACCAGCTCCTGGAGATCTTAAACATGACTCTTCAGCTGTTCCTTTCTCTGGGCATCAATCAGCTTGCCCAAGTTGGTCCTTGTTCCATCCCAGAGACTGCAGTACATGGGGTGGTTCTGGACTCAGTGCAGGGGAGGAAAGCTTTCCTCCCTCTGAACAGGGCAGAGTGCCTCATGCTCAGGAGGTGGCCCAGAGTCGGTATATCCCCGCCAGGCTGTCTTTAAGACTTCTGGGACTAATGGCGACTGCCATTCCCACTATCCATCTGGCCAGACTCCACATGCGTACCCTTCAGTGGACCCTCAGAGTGCAGTGGGACCAGCAAACGGACAAATTGGACAAGTCAGTCCTAGTCTCCTCCCCCGTTTGCAAGGTTCTTCAGTGGTGGATGGATCCCCAGAACCTTTTACAAGGGGTGTCCCATTCCAGATTTCATAACCATGGCAGATCCTTACCATGGATGCTTCCGGAATGGGCTGGGGTGGGCCCATCTGGGTCCCTTTCAGACTCGGGGCTCTTGGTCCCAGACCGAGGTGTCCCTGCACATCAGTGTCCTGGAGATGCGAGCAGTTCTGTACACCGTGCAGGCCTTTAAGAACCATCTTCTGCCGGGGCAGTTGCTGATTCAGTCAGACAAACTCTGTGTAGTGTACTACATCAACAGGCTGGGGGGGGGGGGGACTCATTTGTACCCTCTATGCAGGGAGGCCATGAGAGTGTGGTATTGACTCTGGACCACGGTCTGACCCTCTCAGCAGTCCACGTCCCAGGGGTGCTAAGCACTCTGGCAGACAGCCAGTCCAGCATGCATGAGTGGGAGCACCTCTCATCCATCGCAGAAGATCTGTTCGACAGATGGGGTCACCCAGAATGGACCTTTTTTGCGTCCCCACACAATGCAAAACTGCCCAATTTCTGCTCGTCTGATCCAGGACCTGGAGTTTTCTGGTGAGACGTGTTGTCCCTCTCCTAGAGCAGGAGGTTTCTTTATACCTTCCCTCCATTTCCTCTGATCCAGAGTGTGCTCATCAAGCTGCAGATGGAGGGGGCCTCCATGATCCTGGTGGCTCCTTTCTGGCCTCACCAGATATGGTTTCCAATTTTTCAGTAGTTGGCAGAGGCCCCCCCCCATCCCTCTCCCCCTCTGCAGGAATCTGCTGACACAGGAGACCTGGTCCATCCCAACCTCAAGTCCCTCCATCTGCATGCTTGGCTCCTGAGGACGTAGCTATCGCCTGATTTGGAGTCTCCAACAGGGTGGTGAAAGTCTTGCACTCATGCCATGAAGTGGAAGTGGGTTGCCATCTGGGCTTCCAGGCATAAGCTGGACCCTCTCACCTATTTGGTGAACCGGATCCTGAACTCCCTGATCTCTCTGTTTGATTCAGGTCTCCAGTATACTTTCCTCAAAGTGCACCTTTTGGCTATTTCTGCTTTCCAAGAGCCTGTGGGTGACTGCACTATTGCTCAGCTGGATGTCTTCCATAACTTTTTGAGGGGCATCCTGCATCTGAAACTTCCAATCCGTTCTCCTGTCCCGGCTTGGGATTTAAATTTTGTTTTGGAGAAATTGATTCTGTCTCCTTTTGAGCCAGTCGCAACTTGCAACCTGTGCTTTCTTTCCTGGAAAGCACTATTTTTAGTTGCTATTACTTCTGCTTGAAGAATTAGAGTTTCAGGCTCTCTGGTGCAAGGAGCCTTATTTGATTTTTGACAAAGACAGGGTGTCTTTACGCATGAATCCTAAGTTTCTCCATAAGGTGGTCTCTGAGTTTACCCTCAATCAATCTATCCACTTTCCTGTTTACTTTCCTGAGCATATCAGTCCAGGGGAAGCACTGCTCTGTACGTTAGATGTGCGCAGAACTTTGAAGTATTACCTGCTCCCAACCAAGGAATGCAGGAAGTGGAACTAGTTGTTTCTTTCACCCCGGGCAGAGGGGGCATTCAAGTTTCTAAGCAATGTTTATCCAAATAGTTGGCTAATTGCATAGTGTTCCGTTGCAACAAGTACAGCAAAGAACTGCTTGGTGCTGTCAAAGCTCTTTCCACCTGAGGCATGGCAACCTCTGTGGCTCATTTCCGAGGGGTTTAAGCTACGGACATTTGTGTGGCTGCCACCTGGAGCAAAGTCCATACCTTTACCAAGCACTACAGTTTGGACATTGCCTCTAGAACCCGTGCAGGGTTTGGCAGAGCTGTGCTGCAGGGCCTCCTATCTTCAGTTTATGGTTGGCCTTCCTCCCAGACTGTCTGATTGCACCTGTAACTGCTTGGGATGCGATCCTGCGGTGTGACCTGATGACTGAGATAACCCTATAGTAGATAGAACAGTTACATAAGAACTTACCGTAACAGTAGATCAAGGGGATCTCAGTCATCAGGTCTATTTCCCTCCCTCCATCATCCTTTTGGGACTGCTTACTGGTACTGGCTACTTGGTGTATCCAACCTTTCTTATATGCCTGGACCCCCCCCCCCCCTCTGTCCTCGGTCTCCTATGGCATGGGCTTTGCTCTCTTAGTCTTTGGGGGAAAGAACAGAGGAGGGAGTGGAGCTACTCATGCCTTTATAGAGTACGTGACGTCGCTGTGGGCGGCCCCAGTTCTACTGCTGAAAATCTTTCATGTGGATTCCCCTTCACAGACAGGGAAGTTCCTATGGTGTGACCTGATGACTGAGATCCCCTCGAAGATCTACTGTTATGGTAAATTCTTATGTAACTGTTCTTTCTGCATCCCTTGGCCTCAAGATTGCCAACTACCAGGCATAAGTGATAAAATATAAGAATAGCGCAAGTCCAACAGACTGTCTCCCATTGTTTCAAGGCTGGTAAGCACCTATTGCATTCTGCCTACGATGCCTCTGATGCCGCAGCATGTGGGGCCACTTCTGGCATTTACCTTCGTTGCTGCGGGTGACCAGTTTTGCCATGGACATTCAACAATCGGTCCTTAATGCTCCCTTTACAGGCAAGCAGCTTTTTAGTACCAATGTGGAATCTGCTTTGCAGAACATGCAGACTTCTAAAAAAAAAAAAAAACCTGCATTCCTTCCATACTCTGAATCCGAAGCCTTGGGGGAGGGGCAGGGGTTCTTTTTGTAGGCCTTAAGCCTGCTTTAGTAGAGGCTATGATAGAAGTCCCAGTAGAGGATCCCAGCAGGCCCTGGCCACCTCTCAAGCTCTTTTGCCTCCCAGTGCCCATGCCAGTGTCACTAAAGGTGCAGGTGTTGGTAGCATACAGGCTGTGTTAAGAGATTTCTGACTCTCTTCTGCCTCCGCCAGCCCTTGCAGATGAGGGGATTCTAATGGGAGGCTCTATCTCCCTCTAAGTGATGGAAGATTATGACAGAGGCATGGGTGCTGGAAGTGATTCAGTGAGGACAAAACTCCTCTCTGTCCTTCTGGTCCCTCCTTCTTTACCAAACTGATATCCTCCGGGACATCCTGCCCCCTGCTGGAGGAGGTTCAGTCCCTCTTCTACAAGATGACCACAGAACCAGTCCAGAATGCAGAACTGAATTAGGGATACTATTCCTAATACTTTCCTGTGCCAAAATGGACAGGACATTTAAGACCCATACTAGAGCTTTGGCACCTGAACCGGTTTATAAAATACAAGCGGTTCCAAACAGTGTCTCTCTAGTCTCTGCTTCCCCATTTCTGAAAGTTAACTGGGTGCCCCGGATATGGAGGATGCTTACCGTCATATCAAGATCCATAAATGCCACAGAGAGTACCTGTGGTTATTGTTCCATGTACAGTACACGCCGCTTATAACGGACTCAAATGGCCAAAGGCATTTCAGTCGCTATAAGCATTGCCCGTATAATCACTAATCGAACAAAAAAAAAAAAAAGGTTTGGATCGTACTTCACAGCATTGCACAGTGATTAGTGAATACAGCTCTTTTATGACTAATGTTTAGATTGCTGTGCAGGCATCCTCGCAGTAAAACATAACTTTTATTAAATCAATTAAAAGTGTGCTACGGTTTGACTTGCGTGCTGTATCAATCCTTTGAAATCTGGCTTACCCATTGAGACAGCCAGCTGCTGAGCCTTCTGTAGGAGCAAAGGTCTGCTGATCAGAGCTTCACGACTGCGGGCATTTGAAAACTAACAGAGGAAAGCCTCCTCCACATTAACGTCTTTACCATCCCGTTTTCTCTTGTGCTCAGGATTGTGATTCGAGTGCCAGTCAGTCACGAGATGCTCTTTTGCTTTGACAAGATCACTCAGAGTCAATTTGGCAATTCCGAAGTGAATCGATAAATCCCTGAGGTTGAGCTCAGGAAGCATGTCGATTTCTTCTAGGATTTGAATTTTCCTGCCAAGAGTCATCCCACTTCGTTTAATTCCAGCCATTACTGAGCACCAAACGCAGCAACTCAGGATACCTGCACAATGAGGAAGCTAATGATAGTGCTAGCTTTTATGTTCAGCTAATTGCATAGTTTCACACCTTGTTAAGTGGAGCCAGAAGGTTTTGGAAGGAGACTAAAATGGGCGGTATAGACGACGGCCAAAGTACGGGTTAATGAAGCAGTTTAATATGCAGTCAATAGGAAAAGGCATTTGGCAAATGAATTTCAGGTGAATTAACCAGCGGTCCGAATTAACCAAGGATGTATTAAGTGGCGCATACTGTACTGCACTTCGGCTACCTGTCTGCACTTCGTGTCTTTACAAAATGCTTTGCAGTGGTTTCAGCTGCCCTCTGTAGGAAAGGTCTTTATGTTCTTCTGTATCTCAGTGATGGGCTTCTGAAGGCCTCATTGCAGTAGGTCTAAGTTTACACATTGTTCCGTACCTGACGTCTCTTTTAGCAGTTGGGCATTCTAGTGAATGAGCTAAAATCAGTGCTCACTCCTTGCCAAAGACTCCAATATATCAACTGTGGCGGTGGTTTTTGTGATGCGATTGGCACCTTGTTGGCAATCTGACATGAGAGGTTAAGGACTGAATGGCATGGAGTTTGAACTACTCTCTCACCTACCTGGTAGTCCCTCCATAGCAGGGTTGAGGCACACTGGTGGGGCAGTATAAGAAGCTTGTACTGTGATCACTCGTGCTGTACCTGTCATGTGGAGAAGAGGAGGACTTCAGGTTCCAGTTCTGTCAATCCAGCACCTCTCACAAGTACTAAATTCACACAGAGAGAAAAAAAGTAAAAGACACCAATATATTGTAGCTGTACTGGACACAGGATGGGCTGGGCACTCCTTTCTTTGGAACGTGCAATGGTGTTGCTTGTCCAGGCTCAGCTGTTTTGTTTTTTTTTTTTTCCCCCCAATGAGTATGTTTTGGACAGATGTCTATTAAGGCTGATGGGCCTCATGGCTTCAGTAATCCTCACTGTCCTGCTGGCGAGCCTGCATTCGAGACATTTCTCAACAGTTCCTCTATGCCCAGTGGGCTAAGTATTGGGAAGAGCTGGAGTGTCTCATACAGGTGACTCCTCCTCCTCCCTCTCTGCCCTGCTTCTGCTCTGATGGTTGGACCACTCCAACCTTAAGACGTCTCCCTTTCTCCATCCCTCGCCTCTTCTAATGATGACGGCTGCCTCAGGCTGCAGCAGATGTCCCCATCTGGTCCCATTTCATACTCAAGGATAATGGTCCTCCTTGGACAGTATTCTCCACAGTAACACTCTGGAGATGGTGATTATTCTGCTTGACCTACAAGCCTTCACCACCCTCTTTTGGGATCTGTCAGAGGGTCTCCAAAAATAACATATTATTCTGATAGATGTTGTTGTAGCAGCCAGAACCCCCTTTTTCCCCTTCATGTGTCATATCCTTGTCTCTTCTGTGTTGTTTTGTTGTGCATAGACTGGCCACCTATGCAATTTTAATCTAAGTTTTGTCTTTTTGCTTCCCCTCCTCTTATTCTGGCTACTTGAAAGGACATCATCTGTTTGAATTATCTGAGGCTGGAATTTATAGAAGCATGGCCCCTTTCAATGGCCATTATGTTGAAAGCCTCTGTAAAGCTCTATTTTTCATGTGCCAAATGATAAAAACACCTTTTGTCTAGCAGAGTAGTTTATTTCTGGAGTTTAGTACCCAAGGAAGCACCTTTGCGTCTATTTCTTCCTTCGCGACGTTTTTCACGAGCTGCACGAACGTGCGCACTATTGTGCAGCTCGCAAAACGCTAAGTACTATTAAATAAAGCTGCCTCTCACATTTTCAAGCAGGATAAGAAATTAAATGTGTCTTAGCTAAACGCTGTATTTTCAACGTAAAGAGGATAGTTGTGATGCAGAAACAGCTAATGTATAAAAGCTGTATGTTATTATGCAACACCAGGTTTTTTTTTTGCTTTCTACTTCCTGATACACAAACGAGAGTGTTTTGTGCCATTCAACCTTTTGTGTTTACTTGTATGCACACACTTAAATACAGAAAGAATACTATAAAAGAAATGGTATTGAAAATTAACCAGGTAAAGAAATATGAGTGGGTACAGTTATATTACCTGGTTCTGCAGGGTATGTCCTTCTGTAAGCCTTTCCTTTAGGAGCCAGCCAGCCATTGTGTTGCTACCCTTATAGAGAAGGGTAGGGACTTACTTTGAAACCCACTAAAAGATGCATTAAACAAATATTAATGTGCTCACAACCATTATGTGAGGTTAAAAGGTATCAAGATAAATACCTTGTTGTATGGAATTCATAAATAAGCTGTTTGTAAAATAAAATTATAAAGACATTTGATTGATGGGTAATTCACCCAATAAGAGCTCAGTATCAGGTATATAATTTGGTCAGTAGCAAGTAAAGAGTCAGTAGCGGTTGGGATGGTGACATGTAAGCATCCAGAACTAGTGCTCTAGTTTAATGTGAATACTACTGCTCATGTTTGATGCCTTCGCATTGATGTTCTTTTACTTTGTTTTATTTTATTGTTTGCCCGGAATAAGTCCGCTTGTAATTTTCGTTGGAATTATTATGTTTGGAACCGGTTGAATAAAAACTACCTGAAGTTCATCCTGAAGAATACCGATTGTGTCAGAGTCCTTGTGTAACCCACCTAGTGTCCTCTTACAGGATCGCTTTCAGTTGATTTGTACTGGACATCGCTTCAGTGATGTGCTATGTGAACCACCAAGATGGAGTTCATTCTTATCCTCTATGCAGGGAAGAAATGAAGGTCTGGCACAGGGCCGTGGAAGGAACAGTTACATACTTACCATAACAGTAGATCTTCGAGAGACTCTCCTCCATTAGTGCACACATTTACAACTATAGCTACCAGGCACTAGGACCACACAGAAACTTTTGCTAGCCGGGGACAACCCACAATGATGTCATGTGTCAGCATCTATATAAACATGGGCAGCCCCATCACTCCTAAGTTCCCCACCAGAGATTAGACTCTGAAGACCTCCAAATATGGAAAACCAGAAGAGAAGACCAGCCCAGGCACAGAAGATGAGGCATAGGGCTGAATATGCAATGCATATATTATGGCTCAGTTGCACAATAGCTGATGTAACCCTCCTGAAGCAGAAGGGGGACAAAGGCAGAGATGGCATGGACTAATAAGAGGAGATTCTCCTGAAGATCTATTGTTACAATGTAACTGTTCTGTCTTCTTCTAGGTTATCCCCTCTATTAGTCCACACCTTTGGAACAATTCCCCAGCAGACCCAAACACTAACTGGAAGGCAATTACAGTCTGATATATATTCAGGATTGCAAGCCTTGCCAGCACATCTACAAGAGACTATGTCCCGACTGTAATGTTTAGTGAAGGAGTGGACAGTGCTCCATGTGGCAGCAGCACAAATGTCAGCAGCAGAAACAGTTCTTAAACGAGCAACAGAAGTGGCCAAGCCCCTGATGGAGTGACCAGAAACTGCACTAGGTCCTTACCATACTACGTATAACAGAAAGTAATACAATGTGTCAGCCATTTGGACAGGCACTGTTCAGTCACAGGAGTGCTCCCTTTCCCAAGTGTGAACGAAACAAAAAGCTGCGTATTCTGCGTACATCTAAAGTATGGCACAGTGCTTCCCCCTTATTAGCATGCTTAGGGTAATAAGCTGGAAGGTGTATCATTTGATTCAGTGTAAATTCAGATACCACCTTCGGTAAAAACTTAGGACTTGTACACAAAGAGACTTTTTGTGGAAAATCAAATGAGGCTCACACATTAGAGCCTGAAGCTCTGAAATCTTTTGAGCAGAAGTGACTGCAACTAAAAATAATAATCTTACTTCGAGAGTCAGCTCTTGCAGCAGGTAACACCAGTAGGACTGAAGCCGGCAGGCAGCAGGACCCCACGGAAAACTTCTAGCTGTCAGTCTATAGCAGGGACTACCCCCCCCCCGACGTCGGCCTGCCCCCGACATCATGCATGGTATAAAGGGAGGGTGGTCTCCTGTGTCCCTCAGTTCTTTTCCTGCCATCGACTCGTGCCATTGGCTCCACAGATCGCCTCTCACTAGTTTGACTACCATTTTGCAAGTTTCTTGCCCTAAAATATCTTATTTTTTTCATAGAAAAAGTTCTCATTTTCAGGGTTCCACAGTTCTGCATGTTGTCTTCTCCAATGTCCTCCATCGAATGGCGCTCTTCCACGTGAACAAATCCCACCCAAGGACGGGTACTTGGCCTGCCTCCTGTGCCTAGGCCCCGATCATGATACTCAGGCTCGTCCGCACTGCCAAAAGTTTAACAGAAGGACGAGAATCTGCCACCAAAAGGCACTTCAAGCTTTCCTCAGTGAGCACCGCTTAGCTGCTATGCAGAAAGATTCCTCTTCTCAGGGGAGTTCTTCCCACAAGAAATCTTCCAGAAAGCACCATAAGGAGAAGAGGAAGGAGAGGAAAAAGGAGAGAGCTCCCTCAAAATCTAGGTCTTCAGGCTCCCACTGTGCCTCTCAGGGAACCCATTCTCCTACCCGGCTAACGGTAGTCAAACCACCTGCCCTGATCTGGGCATCAAGTGGTAAAGACCGTGGCTTGGGGTCCTCAGGCCCTGCAATGCAGTTGCTTAAAGTCCAGTCACCTGATCAGGCCTCGGGCCGGCTCTCTGACTTTAGCAAACACACCTCAAGACCGACATCAGTACACTTCCAGTCGGCCTCTGTTTCTGGTGCTGACTCCCAGAACAAACATAAGGCCTCGGGGCACTCCTCTGGGAGATCTGCCTCTCAGCCTCCCCGGCCACTAAAGCTGCCAACAGACAAACGTCTGGTGGAACATCATTCATGAGTGGACGACACCCAACAACACTCCACCAATGTCGCTGCATCGATGACACTGCTGTCAGCACCGCTGGTCCAGTTCCCACCGGCCAGATGAATGCTTGGGACACAGTCCTCTTGAGGACTACCAGACATCGGCCTTAGACCAGGCGTCGACTACTGACATCGGCCCTATCATTACTGCTCCAGCATCAGGCCCGATGGCTGATGTGGAGTCTAAGCTCCATTTGTCCCAGGTAAAGACCTGTTTGGGTACTGGTGGGAGACCATCAGGACAGACCTCCTGCCACCCAAACTTCCTCGGGTAGAGGCCACCCCCTCAGATACTGGGGCTCATCCCCTGAGGGAGCCAACCCCCATTCCGGGCTCAGGCAAAACAGACCGCAAACATCCCTCCAGGTCCAGGAGCCACAGTTCCTCCGGCTCCTGCTGAGAGCTGCAAATGCAGGCACACAAGATCTCGGTCCTCCTCTGTGGACTCAGACTGCTCCTCAGTCTCTTCTTCCTCGGTTGGCTGGAGGTCTCTCCCCCGTAGACCCAAAGGACACTCCCAAGTCAGTGCCAGATGATACTTCTTTTATAGAGATCATGCGCCATTTTCAAGAGAACATGGGCTGGGAGACTGAGGACCTTGACCAGGAGAGACCCCGTTTGGCCAAGTACCTGCGCCAAAAGGACCCAAAACCTGTTGTGATCCCACCCTTGGTCGACACGTTTGCAGATGTCACCAAGGTGGCTTGGAAACATCCTCACACCGCCTCTGTTGTACCCAAAAAAGCAGCTCGCCTATACAGGGCCCTGAAGGAGGAACCCTTCCTGGGTGAGCAGCCTATGGCGGACACGGTAATCATCTCGGCTGCCCATGACAGATCCCAGAGGCCATGTCACCTTTGCACACAGCCCCCAGATCAAGAGTCTAAACAGCGGGACACTATGGAGCATGAGATATACTCGGCTGCATTCTGCCACATAAATGAATAGTCACTTATCTACCACAGCTCTCACTGCCAGAGGCGGTGACACAGCACATCAGGTACAGTGCTATTTCTTCAACCAGCACTACAGAATAATACAATTTTCAGTCTTACGTTATTACACTAGGGCCAGCTTAAACAAAACCTTGACAATAGCATAGACCTGTTAAGTCCATACCTTACTTTTTATAAACTTATTTCTGCCATTAAGGCATAGAGATGCCATCCGAAATGAATAACTGGTAAAATGAATTAACCTGTCATTTAAAAAAAAAAAGTAATTATGCCCAGAAAAGTGGAATATAATAATGTGCAGACCTGTTGAAAGAACAGACCTGTTAAATAAATAATTGCACTCTACACATTTTTGCCAGGGTCATTGATTACATATTGTCACAGGTTGCTAGAACTACCTAAATGTTATGGAGAAATGGTGTGTGCAGGGTCAGCTGTTGGGCCAGATGGTAGCGTGTTGTGTTCCCTTGCCAGCAACTCTGGTTCAGAGATAAACTCTGGGAGCTGGCTGGGCAGCACAAGGATTGAGGGAAAACACCACTTCTCTGAGCCTGGGAAGGTATGGTGCAGTGTTCTGTAACATAGGGGACACACTGTGATGGGCTGGAGATCTTTATCTCACAGTGGGTTCACATGCATGTCATGGCCTGATGGTGTTACGTAAGTGTGCCAGGGGAAGTGGGCTGGCATGAAAAATTAATTTTGCAATATCTACTCTATTCTGTTTATTCCATTTCAAAAGGGACCTGTATGAATGAGGATACAATGTCACGTATAGTATCTCTCTCTCTCACTATATTATTGTGGCGCGGTAGCGCCACTATAATTAGGGTTGAGTAGCCACTTCAATGCAAAACCTCAAATTGTGCACCTTAATAATTTTGCCACCATTTGACAGATTTGCCTGACATTTTGCATGCACGGTCTGGCACCATAGCTCTCTGGATCTGGCAAGTTGCGTTATGGTCAGCTGTATGGTTTCGGAGCTACAGAACCCCAAAAACCGCAAAAAAACAGACTTTTTGTGTGTTTCTTTCCCAGCACCCACAGCCAGCACGGTTTGTCCATTTGGTCCGAAAACTTCAGGGAAGATGCAGCCTTGGTCACCGATGTGCCTTTCGAAGATGTGGTGAAAAAATATTAAACCGTTAAAAAGTTACTCAAAAAACAAATTTCCCATTATAAATCAATGGGAAAAGTTAACAAAAATCACATTTTCGTGAGAGGCTCTTTTACTTTCGTGAGTCGGCCATCTTGTTTACAGTTAGCGACACAGAAAAATGCCTGGCATTTAAAATTGGAACCCTCTAGGTAAACACTGATTGTTGTGTTTACCTAGTCTGGTCCTGTGGATGCTAGCCATATCTTTTGTTTGGGGTTAAACCCCCCAGAAATACATTTTTAAACTTTTTCCGAAAAATTGTTTCGCAAAATACTTTAGCAAGTGCAAAAGTTTTGTAATTTATTTTGCAAAAGTATTTTGTGAAAGTATGCTCAAAATAACTGCAAATCTTTGCCAGCCTCCTGCAACAAAACAGTTTGGTCTTTTTGACTGAAATTTGCAGGGTGGCAAGCCCTGGTGTCACAGATGTGCCTTCTGGTGGTTCTAAAACAGTGCAGGGGCCCAAAGTTACAGCATTCAGAAGCTCAGCAGTTTTCCCATAGGATAACACTCTCTGGGCGTCCATGACTTCTTCGGGCCGTATCAAAATGTGGTTCGAGATACGGACTTTAGTCACAAAATTCTTAGTCCCCTTGCTCAGAACTAGGTTGGAAGGTCCTGAAACCCATGAAATTAGAATTTTTCTTCTACCTTGTACGTGTAACCCCTACCCGGTCTGCCGTTTCTATCTGACAGCAATACCAGGTGGGCTGGGTTCAGGGAGGAATAGGTCACTCGGCACATAGGCTAGGTTTGGCTATTCTGCACAGGGGCACCCAAGTAACTCCGAACAAAGGAAGCAATAACTGTAATGTCCAATACCAGAAGTGGGATTCTAAAGTGTGGCTTTTATTCACATCCAAACAGAATAAACATGGACTCACATGGGGCTACACTCCTGGTAATGCAGATTAAAGGAGACCAGAACACTTCCTCATCACTTTAGCCCTCAGGCTCTACAACACACTGGGCACACAGCCCGGACTTGTACGCTGCTTTGGGTTACACAGCCCGAACTTGTGCACTACTCTGGGTTTTCCCTGGCTTGGCTCCCTTGCCAGCCACTTGGACACCTTCCATATATCATGGAAACATTTTCTGGTGGCTCCCTGAACCACCTAAGAGCACCTCGGCTCCATCAGGGAATCTTCCTCTTTAATCCCACGTCTGGGTACTTTCCTCAGGCACTGGCCAAGTACCTGAGAGAAAGCAACAGGTGTCTCAGAGCAAATCCATAGAGGTGAATTTGGTTACTACTGATGGGGGGTCTCCCACCTCTCGCTCCCACAATTCATACCCCATTTCTCTGGACATAAATACCTCATCCTTTAACACTTTGCTGTGTAGATTCTTACGAAATGTATTTCACATTCAATCTACTTGTCTTGCTTCCCATTTGTGCTGGACTTGAACATACTTAAATTAAGTGGCATTATCCATTACTCTAGACCCCCCATAGGTTAAGCAGTCCAGTCCCCACATTCTTTCTTTCCATTTGTGCTGGACTTGAACATACTTATTAGTGGCTTTGTCCATTACTCTAGACCCCCCATGGAATTAAGCAGTCCAATCCCCACATCTTCCAACTGTACTTGGCTGTCTTTTCCTGACCCCACAGTAACAGTCCCTTTAGTTTCCTTCTGTTTCAGGTGAAAACACTTGGCCCTTTTTCAGAGCAAACTCACTCTTTGGTTGCAGGTGCCCCACAGGCATTTCCTCCTCAAGGAATCTTCCTCTCAGAGCTTCTGGTGCCTCAGCACAACTCAAACAGGCAGCTTCTTTACCTTAGCCGGACCCAACGGGGTTGCCCCTGGAAAACAGGCAGATACATTTCCCCCATCCCTGCTCTGAACCATTGAGAGCGGTCTCCACCACTTCAATTGCAGTTCCTGTGTTCCTCTTCAGGTGGAAACTTACACCTCTAAACAAAAATAGCTCTTTACCAGATCTTAAAGCTCTGAGAGCCTACACACACTTTGCTGCACTACAGTCTCTCACTCAGACTGGCTTCAAAATCCCCAACGTTCTACTCTAACCTCCAACTGCAACATTCCAGTGTGGCTCATGCAGCTGCGACAGTTCTAAAATGATGACATCCCTCAGTCTCAGCTGAGACTGAGAACAGAGTGAGAGTGTGAAATTTATTTAACTGGAGTTTCACAAGCTGCCTTCCCTGCCTGCCACTAGGTCTTACTGGGATTCTGGTAACCCCGGGTAACGGGGGGTTACCTACGGTTCCTGAGATATTTGTGATTTACTGTTCCAATTGCTCATTTTCATGTCCAAGGACCACTATTATGCCCACAGACTTAGTATTCACAGCGCTTTTTGCTGCCCCTATCTCTGACACAATGCACTATACGGATTCAGTCAACTTAATGCTGCGGGGACTAGTCACTCTCATGATTACAGCCATGCTTAAATTTTTGTACTAGCTGCTACGGTTCCCCAGATATGGGTGAATTAATGTTACAAGGCTTCCTTGCCCTACAGGACTGCTATATGGCTCCGTGCTTATGTGTAAGTGGGAGCGCAGGGCCTGGAGGGCCCGTGTTCCCACAAACACATATTATGCAGAAATGGGTAGCTTGGTGGGAGCATGGGGCCCGAAGGACCCTGCGCTCCCACCAACACATACCATTTACTATTTATATTACACTTTGTCAAAAAGAAGGGAAATTCATTGCAAAAAAACTCCGTTAATGCATCAGTTAGGGTTGTTTCCACAGTGACAAAAGTGTGGAAATGCGATGTTAGGGTTACCAGCCCACCACCCCACCCCATCCTCAAACCCCTAACTCCGCATTCCCCCCTCCCCCCACACACACATGAAAGACACATTCAAGATAGTAAGACACTATACCAATCACATCTGTAAGCACAATAATTACGACACTGTACTACCTTCACATAACTCTATATTATGAAACACAAATACAGTATGATCGACTCTATACTGCCAGCACTGTATGATGACACATTATAGCTGGCATATATTTCTCATAAAGTGAAACTTAGTCTGCAAAAACTTTCTAAATATTGATTTTTATTTGTCATAATTCAATGATTGGCTTGCTGCAGGTATCGCTGCTGCAGGACAGAAACAGCTGACACATACATAGTACTTTTCACATACTGCTCAGGTATGAAACTAGCACCATCACATGTTGCAATACTTCTGCGTTTCCTGGAAATACTCATTAGCACCATGTTATGGTTAGCTTTGGATTTTACAACTGTTGCTGTCACATGTTGTTTGTAAAGTATACACATTACTTTTATTATTATTACCATTTCTTATTAGGACTGACTCACTCTATCAGAAAAACATATGCAAATATCCACTGTCGGTTGCTAGGGTTATCCAAACTCTGCTTTTCAATACAGCTATCTACAGATAACACACTGTGTGTTTCATCATTTCTTAACAATTGAAATACAGGCATCTGCTTAAATCTTGTTTTTGATGTTTGTAACAAAAAAATGCTTAGTGTGGGCCATCTCCCATGGTTGCCCAGCATGCATGTGTACCCCCAAGGCACTCTGATGGCAGCAGAACTCATACAGTTGCTGGACCATGATGATGGATGTGCCTTGTACTGCTTGCATGTATATGTGTGTGTGTGGAGGGGAATGCAGAGTTAGGGGTTTGAGGATGGGTGTGGGGTGGTAACCCTAACATCACATTTCCACACCTTTGTCACTGTGGAAACAACCCTAACTGATGCATTAATGGAGTTTTTTGCAATGAATATACGGTATATTATGGTAGCATGGTAGTGCTACCATAGTTAGGGTTGAGGAGCCATTTACATGTTAAACCTGAAATTTTGCACCTTAATAACTTTGCAACCATTCAACGGATTTGCCTGAAATTTGGAATGCACAATCAAGACCCATACACACTGGGATCTGCCAAGTTTTGTACCAGTGGGATATATGGCTGCCGGAGTTATTAAGCGTGATCTGCGACGCTGCCACGCTTTTTTGAATTCTACAGCCCATCTAAGCCTACGGATCGTCTGAAATCTTCTAGAAACGTGCATTGGGGTCCCTGATGTGCCTTTTGAAGATTTTGTGAAAAAATATTAAACGGTTCAAAAGTTATTCAAAAAACAAGTTCCCATTATAAGTCAATGGGAAAAGTTAACAAAAAGTTCGACAGTGTCGCAAATGCAGTTTTTACTTTCGCAAATGGCCCTTTTACTGTCACAAATCTGCCATTTTGTTTTCAGTTGGTGATCAGAAAAATGCTTGGCATTTAAATTTGGTACCCTCTAGCAACCCAATTCTTTTTGTATTCACCTAGTCGGACCCTGAGGATGCTAGCCATGTCTTTATTTTGGGGTAAAACAGCCCAGAAATATGATTTTCAAATTTATGGAAAAAGTACTTTCGCACTTGCGACACTGTCAAATGAATCTGCGAAAGCTTTCGCAAATTGCGACAGTACGTTTCTAGGCTGTGGGAAAATGACAGCAATTCTTTGGCACCGCGCTGCAAAAGAATGGTTTGGTGTTTAGGGCTGAAATTTGGAGGGAACACTGCCGACATCTCACAGATGTGCCTTTCAGTGTTTTGTTGAAAAAATATTACACGGCGGCAAAGTTACGGCACTCCAAAGTTGACACTTTTTCCCATAAGATAACATTATGGCGTCAGACGCATGGCAGCAATCCTTTGGCGCCCTGCTGCAAAATAACGGTTCGGTCTTTTGGGCTGAAATTTGGAGGGAAGACAGCCAACATCCCACAGATGTGCCTTTCAGTGGTTTGCTGAAAAATATTACAGGGAGGCAAAGTTATGGCACTCCTAACTTCTCTTTTTTTCCCCCCATAGGATAACATTACAGTGTTCGTTGCGCCTTTCAGGGCCCATATCTCGGAAACGGTGCGAGATACGGACTTTCCGTCAGAAAAATGCTTAGCCCCCTAACAGGGGCTAAGTGCAAAACTAGCCAGGAAAGTGATAATTCATATGACTTTTAAATTTTTTTTCTATGTCGTACGGTTCCTGAGATATGTCAGTATCAGTGGTTCAGTAGGTAGCACACTCGCTTCTGAGGCCGGGAGATCAGAGGGCTGTGGGTTCAGTTCCCACATCTGGCATTTGGGTTAATATCCCAGTACTGACACTGTAGTGCAGTATGAGAGGGGTGCTGCGCTTCTGAGGTACCATCTTTCGGATGAGATGTTAAACCGAGGTCCCATCTGCCTGGATTGGTGGTAGTTCAGGTGGATGTTAAAGATCCCATGGCACTTATCGAAAAGAGTAGGGGAATTTTTTATTGAAATCAGAACAAATTCTCAACAAATATAGACAAATCAATATTCCATCATAATAGCTTTTTAAAAAAAAAGTATGTATTAATTCATACAATAATCATTACAAAAAAAAAGAAAAAACTAAATAACAAAAGACATGTAATATTCAAAAGGAAGAAAACCACCAAGGAAATAAACAAAACATCTGCAATTTCACCCCTGAAAATAAATAAATCTCAATTAATGGCCTACAAAGGCAAGATGTCTCCAAAGGTCAGACCATTGATGAAAGGGGAAATTTAATTTTTCCACCAATTTCCATTTACCTAACTCAGTGTTAATGATTTGAAAAAGTTCCCATGAAGTAATAACCTGTTGTTGCAGAATAAACCTGCATCGACCAATCCACACCCAATATAAAATATGAGCAAAAAGAATACGGTAAGTACCATAATGTACCCCACTCGGTAAAGATGGAGTTATCCCAAAAAATAACAACTCTGATGTCGGTGGAATAGAACCAATCCCTTTCCATCTCTCTTTAACAATGTCCCAAAAATCTACAATATATGGACAATGTAAATATAAATGATCCATAGTTTCTATTTTCATAAGGCAAGAAACACGGGGACAGTACCGGTCTGTTAAAGCCTTATGTTTCTGATTTCCTTTAACATTTATTTTACCATGCAACCCCAACCAAACAGTGTCCCATAATTGAACCGGAAGTCTAACGTCTGAAATATAAGCAGAAATTTGTTTTTGTTCCAAGGAAGAAAAATTCGTAAAGGTAGGTATAGTAAAATAGCTCAAAATAATTTGGCCATAAATTGCTTTCCTAGATTTGCTAACAACATCATCCAACCGTACACCCCATTTCTTAATGCTATCAATAACACCATCCCATCTACAAGGGAGACGAGGAGATCTCTTGTTTTTATGCAAAAAAACATTGTTTGACCATTCCAAGAACACACCATGTAAGGTGTCTCTACCCCACCACACCACAAACTTTTGAACCCAGTGACTAAAGGGACAATATTCACATTAAGAAAAATCGTAAAAAAAATACCACTGGGTGAATCGTATTTAAACCCCCATATTTAATAGGGCCATATAAAACCTCCCGTTTAATAAGTTCAATCTACTGCCCCAAACACAGGAAAAAACAACCCATCAATGAAGTAAACAGACATGGTGGTAAAAGAAAATTGAACTTACAAACAGAAATTCAGGGACTAAAAGATTTTAGCAAAAAATTCGTCCTTTTTGACAATTTCCACGGTTCCATAATTTAACCTTAGAATGCCCCACATTCAAGACTTGTGACCAATTAGTATATCATCATCTCCCCAAAATAAATCCCAAGAATACGACAGGGCACCCGTGAAATGGGGATATCACCAAGATGATCCTCTTGGTCGATAAATCCTGCAACATTCAAACAGCACGATTTGGACATATTCAACCTAGCACCAGAAATTTTACCTAATTCTTGAAGTAAAGCACAAGCCAAATGTACAGACTGGACATCATTAACCAATAAACATATATCATCTGCATATGCAAGCACCTTAGTCGGCAAGGACATACCCATACCTAAAGGATAAATATTGGGAGAACTCTGAAGAATGCGTAATAAGGGGTCTAATGTAAATACATAAAGAATAGGACTAAGGGGACAACCTTGCCGTACTCCTTTACGTATCAAAATCGTTTTCCCCATCCATCCATTCTCATAAGGTGTAACACAAGCTAATGCATAACATAACTTTATCCGTTGTATGAATAAATCCGGAAAACCATAGGACGCCAAACAATTCCACAAAAAACCATGAGAAACCCCATCGAAAGCCTTGGCTTGATCCAAGCTAACAATGTACCCTTTTCCAACCGATGCAGTCAATGAAGTCCTACTGTCCAAGATTTCTCTGAGTAACAGTAAGGCTTCAGTAAGACGCCCCAGGCACTGAACAAAACTGTGTGGAAAAATTAATCGAGCCATCCTAGACATAATCCTGTTGCCAAGTAATTTAGCAAAGATTTTAAAATCAACATTAAGTAAGGTAATAGGACGCCAATTTGTAAGTTCTGCTCTATCACCTGATTTATACAAAAAAATCATTAAACCTTGATACATAGAAGAAGGCAAATAAAAATCTGACCACATAAAATTAAACACTTCTAAAAAATCAGTTGGAATGAGACTCCATAAGATCTTATACAGTTCAACAGTCAAACCATCTGATCCAGGAGCTGTATCCCCCTTCATAGAAAGAATAACTGACTCCATCTCTAAAGAAGTATATGGTAAAGTAGTTCTTCCTGTGATACAGAATCTAAGTCGCGGTAAAGCTGCGAATTCAAAATTTCAGTACTAAAACCTATATCAGGAACCGAGTCCCAAATCCAAGGTCAATATATTCTTCAAGAATAGACATAATACCTTCATTATCAGAAACCAAAATTCCTTGTGCTGAAATTAAATTTTGGAACACTTTCTTCTCTGTACGTTTATAGCAATTTTGAAAGGGATTACCTTGGTCCAAATTCCCATGGGTACCAAATTTCTGTTCATGTTGCAGAGACAGCATTCTATTATATTGGAATAACTCCATCTGAACACGAATTTTTTGAATATCAAAAACTACATCCTCCCTTCCCAAATGATGTTTCGTAAGTAAAATCCCTAGACGGTGCCTCAATTGGAGATACTGAGAATATTTAGATAATTGTTGATTTTTGCCTACTGCTAAGAAAAAAACACGTAGACAAATCTTCAAATCTTCCCACCATAAACCCATATTGTCATAAAGAAACTTCGTAGTCAATTTATCATTAAGAATCTCTGTTAGGGAAGACAGAACCAAAGGATTCTGTAAAAGAGTGGAATTCAATTTCCAGTATCCCGGACCAGCGATCCTACTCGAGGGAGAATCCATATTAACTCCAAGCAAAACATGATCAGAAGATTCAATAGGGATGGAAACCAGATTCCCACAGGACAAAGATTTAGTAAGAAAAATCATATCAATACATGAAGCTAACCTTCCCCTATAATAAGTAGGTTTCAATGACTTTGAAGACCTAACTAATACCTGTTTCAACCCAGCATGAGATATTAAGTCCCTCAGGAAAGCCCTATCACAATACACTTTGTTGAGAGGCCCTTCCTTCAGGACATTAATATTAAAGTCTCCAGCAAAGAAAACAAGCCTATTAGTATATAAAAAGGTTGGATTTTCTTCAATAAAGAGATCCTCTGGGCTTTAACTTGAGGACCATATATATTAATCAGTCTGCAAGACACTGAATTAATAACAACGTCTAACAAAAAAGCCCGGCCAGGGTCAATATCCACTAAACGAAAACATGAAACATGAGTTTTGAAACAAAACCCTACCCCACTACAAAATCCAATCCTGCTGACCAAAAGGACAGCCCGCCCTTCCAATCTCTTGTAATCTGATCAATTTCTAATGACGAATGAATTCTTGTATCCTGAAGAAAAAAAACGTCATAAGGTAACTGAGATAGAATACCAAAGGTAACAAGACGTTTCCTTCCTGATAACACACTATTTACATTTAAACTAGCAATACGCAATCCTATCCCATCAGGAGGAATATCTACTAATTTACCACTAGAGCAGAGTAACTCGTTTCATCTGAGTTTTAGATTGATGTTTTTGACGGGGCAGTACTGGGAGCAAGAGGCGGAAACGGGTCAGGATCAATACCTGTCATCGGGAGATCCGAATCCACCTGTTCACTCCATGAAAAGGCTGAAAATCTATTTGACAGAGGCAAAGGAGAAAGAGGAGTCCTTTCCTCAGTTTGAGACCGATTTTGAGATTTCAGAGGGAATAAAAATTCTTGTTCCGTAGCCGAAATGTCTAATTCAGGTCTAGGAACTAAGCCAGGTGGAACACCACCAGTAAGTGCATTGTATTCAGAGGGACCCTGGGAAGATAAACCTAAATGGGTTAAATGTTGTTGCTCCTGAAAAGTAGCCAGAGACAAAAGTTCGGACAGGGAACCTTGTGGAATAACTGGTGACTGGACAAGGTCCACTGTCTGGGAGCATGATGGACCTGAAGACATATGGGAAAGGAAAGAGAAATTTCCTCATCTCCCCAAATCAGAAGTAGAAGGGGAAACTGGACCACCTCCTGTGGAACAGTCGTGACCTATTTCCCGACCCCTACCTCGACCAGATATCAATCTTTCATTAGGCTGCACAGGTACAGAAAACCGCTGTTTCGCTTTGTCCAGGTAATAATCTTGGTCTGAATCTCCTTCTAAATTATGTGCTGCCCAAGGGCACTCATGGAAGGAATGTTCTTCTTCCCCACATAAATTACAAAAAGGGCGGGCAGTACACTGAGGGGCAGTATGACCAAGCATCCCACAGTGAAAACACCGAGTCTGTTCACAATCTACATTTAGATGAGTAAGGGCCCCACATTTATAACAACTCTTAGGTTGTCCAGCATAAAACAGGACCCCCCGATCTCTACCCAAAAAAAAAGAACTAGGCAAATGGGAAATCCCAACCTCGGTTTGATTCAACTGTACCCGAAATATCCATCCCCCATTCCAAAATCCATTTGCATCAATAATAGGTTTAGGTTTCTCCATAATGGTACATTTTTTTTCTAACCAGAAAGAAATATCATTTATACAGACCCCCTCATTCCGAAACAATATGGTAACTGTTTTAAAGGTCGGTTTTGTTACAGGGATGGCTATAAAATCATGCCACACCCCGAAATCTTTAACAGAATAATATAATGTCCAAAATTTGTCCAATAAATGCATAGAGCAAAAACTAAGATCATACATCCTTTCACCTGGTGCATGAATAAAAGCATACACCTCTGATGGCGCAAAGCCCAAAGAATCCTTAATCAATGTTTTCCCTACCCATATTCTGTCAGGGATTACCGGAGCAGTCCCAATATATTTTAACCGTACCAGAAACCGTCTCTTTGCCGCTTCAGCAGGCTTGCTAAACAATCCGGCAAAAGTTTTAGTTTGTTCCTTATGTGCAGCTTGAGGCCCAGCATCCACACCCTTATCTTGCAAAGGAGAGTTCGGCACCTTACCATTTTCAACGGGAATACCAACAGCCACTGAAGCATGTAAGGGCAGCCGGCCATCTAAATCAATTTTGTCCATATTACCCACCAAAGCTGGAGACTCCCTAGTAGGCAAGTGAGTCTCTTGTCGTTCCACCAGCAATTCTGGAGTCACCATCAAAACAGGAATAGGCACCACAGGCAGAGAACCCGGCAACGAAACAGCCGGGTCAGAAACCCAACGGTCTCCGACTTGTACCCAACCGGCATTCTGTAGAGCCAGCCCTGGGGTCCATTCTGCATCCGAAACAGGCGTCGAAATGATGACATCATCAACCAAAGCAGGATCCATTGAGGAATGCAGAGTTGAATTAATAGAATCAGCAGCTACCTCTTGAGGAAAACGCTTGCTACTCCCAGGTAAGGGGCTTTGCCCTGAACGTTTTCTTTTCCGTTCCTCTAAAGTTAGCTTCCTGGCTAAAAAATCACGTTCGGCAGCTGAAATTAAATCCATTAACTGCTGCTTCCGAATCTCTAAATCCCGTTTAAGTATTTCTTCATCGGGATCGATTGACCCTGAACCAGAGTCCAATACCTCCGTGTGTTCTTCGAGCTGAACATCCTCCGACTCCAAATTCAAAGTCTCCATTGAGACAACCCGACGACTTTGCTCCAAACCGGAGCTCTCCTCAGAGCGACCCGCACTGTCCATAATCAGAGGCACACTGACCTCCATTCGACTCTCCTGCAGCGCGACTGCGCGATGTGCAGCAAGAGTAGGGGAATTTCGCCGGTGTCCTGGCTAAATTTCCCTCATTCACTAAAAATACCACAAACAGCTTAATCTGATTCAAGGTCAGTTGGCATTCATCTGTATCCCCCTCCCCCGGGTCGTGCCTGAAAATAGGCAGGATTTGTCTAGTACACTTACCCGGTCAACAAAAACTAAATAAATATATAAATAAATAAGCAATTTACTATTCCAAGTCCTCATTTTCTGTTCAGAGAGTCATTATTTTGCATACATTCTTTGTACTCACTGTATTTCTATATGCACCTTTTGGGGAAAACTATTGTGTGCGTTTCCCTAACTCTTACCCTTAATGCTTCTGGTTCTGTACCTGTTTCACTTACTTTTTCTGTCTACGCCACCTTCTGCGTTACCCTTTGTGTTATCATTTGCGCTTCTGTTTCTGTAATTTTAACCATTTGTGTCTACAGTACTGTTTATCTTTGTGTTTCACTTTGTCACACTATGCGCATTACCATTTCTGTTTGTGGGCACTGTGTTACTATGTGACAAGACGACAATATGTGATGAGGCCCCGTGCTCCCGCCGCTGCATTACATTCACTATTTGTCATTATCATTCTCAAAGAAGAAGAGTGGAAAAAAACTCTGTTTAATGCATCAGGGTTGTTCCACAGCGACAAAGTGAGGAAATTTGGTGTTAGGGTTGAAAACCCCCTTGGACCCCAGCCCACCCCCAACTGGCATTGGGGTGCGCATTAGGGTCTTGGTCCTAACTCTCACCCATTCTCCTATACCTCTGCTTCTTTACACATGTGATGAGGTGAGGTTAGGGCCGACGACCAATGCGCACCCCAATGCCAGTTGGGGGTGGGCTGGGGGTCCAAGGGGTTTTCAACCCTAACACCTAATTTCCTCACTTTTGTCGCTAGGAACAACCCTAACTGATGCATTAAACTGAGTTTTTTGCCTCTTTATATATATATACACACACACACACACACACACTTGTATGTATGTTACAGATTGCATATAAATATGTAAGTAAAACACAGTGGGGACCTCATGAGCAGTATAGACTGCATGAGTATAGAAATACCTTATTTATCACATAAGGTCCCCCTGCTCATTTAATTTATGCAATAGGCTAGGACCTCATGGGACTTTTTTTTTTTTTTTGCTTATTTAAAAACATAAAATTATTTCTGTAAGTCTGTTATTTTTTGAACTAGTGTTAGTGTGCTTTCCCCCATCTGGACTGCTATAACCATTGCCATGGATGTGAAGTCAGTATGACGAACAGACACTATGATGTGGTAGTTCGTTAGTGCCGCAGAACTGCTGCAGAAATCACAAACCACTGCCGCAGAAGTTCTGTGGCAAACTGTGATCTTTCCACAGAACTTGGTCCCAATGTGCCGCAGAAAAGTAGGGGACTTGATTATGATGCCTGTATTTGTGGCTGAGGTTTGCCGGGGGGGGGGGGTTCTGGACAGAGCTGCATCATTCAAGGGTGCCACATCTGCTGGATTTTCAATTTACTCTTTTCAGGCTGCACAACGTGAGCTCTTCTTAGATGCCTACTGCTGGGGTTATTCAAGCATAGGATGGGTGGCAGTTACAATGGGCTCCCTGGCTAACACCGACCGCTGCTGCAACCTGCTGTTCCTGGTGGGGTGGGTGAATTATGGGCTTGTCGGTTTTTATGATGAGCATGTATTTACTGCAGTATGGGGTTGTGGCTTTAGGGAAGGTTCCGGCCCTGTATAGAATAGTAAGTATCTTATGTTATTTTTTTGCGGTTTGATGACAGAGGCTCTCGGTAAACACAAAATATATGTTTAGGGCACCTAATCCCCTTGTAACAGCAGCTACCTGGTGTTTTATTCATGCTGCCTTTCTTTCAATTTGGCCATGAGGTGCAGGGTATACTTTTAATAACATGTGACCATGCCTGGGCTGGAGAGGGATGGTAGCTGTGGGCAGCCCTCACACCTCGTTCCCTTATTTAGAATTTAATAGATGGGAGCTGCACTGGGCTCACCTTTTGGCACCAGGCTCTGCTCATCTCTGCTGTTGTTGACCGGGGTGGTTGACGGTTGCATTTATATGTCTGGGGCTAGCAAAGCTATACTCATGGTGGCACATATGTGCTGTAATATGCATTTGGGCCCCGTAACTTATAGCGGCTGTTCTTTGGCACATAGGGCTGTTGTGCATTAGAGGCTCTCTACTCCTACAGTAGATATGCCTGTGGGAAATTAATCGCCTTGTAGCACCAGGTACTTACTATGTTACGTATGTATTTTCCCCTTTGATTGAGCTGAGTGGTGCAGGGTAAACATAGACACATAGAAACCTAGAATTTGATGGCAGATAAGGACCGCTTGGCCCACCTAGTCTGCCCATTTTCCTACCTAACGGATAAGCTGTAGATCCTAGTTAACCAACAGCCTGCTTCCTCCTACCCCCCACTAGAATTGCCTTATGTCTGTCCCATGCATTCTTGAATTTCCCCACTGTTTTTGACTCTACGACCTCCTCAGGAAGGCCGTTCCACGCATCTACAACCCTCTCTGTGAAGAAATACTTCCTCACATTACCTCTGAGACGTCCCCCCTCTATCTTCAAATTGTGCCCCCTTGTTCTTGCACATCTCTTTTTCTGAAAGATGCTACCCTCTTGGACTTTGTTGATTCCCATGAGGTATTTGAAAGTTTCTATCATGTCCCCCCCTCTCCCTCCTTTCCTGGAGGCTATACATTTTAAGCTCCTTTAGTCTTTCTTCACATGTCTTCTGGTGCAGACCCTGCACTATTTTGGTTGCCCTCCTCTGGACAGCCTCCATCCTGTCTATGTCTTTGTGGAGATGGGGTCTCCAGAACTGGACACAGTACTCCAGATGTGGTATTACTAACTGTAGCCTTACAACTAAAATTCAGTGCCTGTATTCAGGGCCAGAAAGGAATTGTAACTGTGGGTTGTCCTTACACTTAGCTTTTGGGTTTAGAAACCAGTTTCTGGTAATTTGACAGCAAGGGTTCAGGGAGTTAGTGGGCTGTGATCCCCCTAACTGATTGTAGAACATGAAGCATGTCTAGTAGTACATTGGGCTGATCTACTTAGGTCAGTTCAATAAAGTAGAATGGTGGGGGGATTACAGTGGTGACTGGACCCTGTTTATTTGTCATGGATAGAGATCAATACAGGGGTTATGCAGCTGGCTGTACAGGGTTGATTACTGATTTTATCTTATAGTTGTCCCTTCGTTTATAAAGGTTTGCACCCATCCATATGATTTTCTAAATGGCAAAGGTGTATCTTGGTTACTGAACTGCTACAAGGGACACGTTATTTCACCACCACAGGCTGCATATAAAGGGAGGAGGGGATGGTGGTGTCAGGGGAGGGGGGTAGCATTCAGCATAGTCCTGTGGGGAAGGAGCGGGGTGAGCAGGGGCCAGGCTGGTTGAATGGCCTTGCTGCTCTCGCCTTGGGTCCCCTTTGCTCCCGGCCCGGGTGGAGACCCGCCCATCCAAGGTCTTGGGGAGGGAAGCCTATGTGGTAGTTGGAGTCTAAGAATCTCTTGAGAGGGAGGGTTAGGACAGGTTTACTGCTGTCCTTGCCATCACTGGTTAGGGGCTGTTTTATGTTTTTCTTGTGGTAGGGATATCTATAGATGGACATTTGGGAGTTATGTAGGGAGGATGGGTTGTGGGGGGGACTGCGTCTTTGTGTGATGTTTTGTCCACAATGTGCATCTACTCATGTCTGCTTGCAACAGGAGGGAGAGGACTCCTCAGATTTTAGGAAGTCGCCCTGTATGATGGCAGATATGGGGGAATCGGATGAGACTGATTATGAAGGTTACTATGCCAGTTTGACTGCTCTTTGTTTATGTTACATGTTGCTGGTTTACTTGTTATCTTGCCTGTACCTGACAAGCGGCAGACACACAGCTCCCTAAGCCCAGATATGGGGACTGGGAAATCTTTCCATCAGGAGGGGTGGTTTGGTTTTTGAAACCATGGGTCAGTCTTTGGTTCAGGATTTCCCTCCCCAGGGCTCTGCCTATGCCTTTGCATTGAAATACAACCACATACTCTATCTGTTCCTGGAATGTCCAGGGTATTTAGTCTCCTATTAAGCGTAAGAAAATCTGGATGGTGTTAAAGAGGTGCAATGTGATAGTGACCATGTTTCAAGAAATACATCTTACCCCAACTGAACATTATAAATTGGTCAGGGAATGGGTAGGTCACTGTTACCCTGCTTCCTTTAATGGGCATAAAAAGAAAGTCAACACTCCTTCTTCATATGGGATTACTTTTTGTTAAGGAGAGGGTGGTGGTGGACCCCACTAATAGTAGGTATGTCTTTGTCAGTGGGACTTTACAGGGAGAAGCCATTACCTTCAGCAGCACCTACACCCCGGCAGAAAGAGATCCTGTGTTTTTTGATCAGCTGTTGGCCCTCTTGCAAAAGGAGCAGTTTCTAGGGTTAATCGGTGGGGGAGGATTTCAGTTTTGCTGCGATGTCACGTCTGGACTGCTCAGTCTCTGACTGTAGGCAGGACCATGCAGTGGAAACATGGGGATTGGGACTGGTGGAACTAGATATGGTTGATGTGTGGCAATAAGCTAACCCAGGGGCTAGGGAATTTACCTTTTTCTCCAACTCCCACCTCGTAATCATGTGCAAGCTAGTGAATCAAAAAATCAAGGAATTTCTGGTGGAGAGATGAGAATACTATTTGGCCACTAATGCTCCCTCTGCTCCTTCTAAGACAGTCCTGTGGGAGGCTGGAAAGGCATTTATGGAAGGTGCAATGGCAACTTAAATGGCCACCTTACTTAAGCAAAAAACAGAGACTGCAGCATCTTGAAGAGGCTGCCAAGAGACCTGAGCTTGCATCCTTTTGGGACCCCCCAAAAAAATACATTAAGGGAATTTAAATTAGCTATCGAGCCCATAAATAAAGAACTAACTTGCAGTTCGAACAAAGCCCTTGTATATGCCAACTAGACAATTTTTGAATGGGTCAATAAGCCCAGCCCATGGCTGGCAAGATTGGCTAAGGGGCGGGGCAAATCTAATTGGATCTTAGTGGTCAGGGATGAGACAAGTAAGTTGACAGCAGTGGTGAAATATTTAAAAGAAAGTTTAATTGATTTTTACTAAGTTATATGCCAGTGTAGTGGCTACAAGCCAGAAGGCTGCAACGGATGAGTTTTTGGGTGCCTGAGTTGCCTGGACTCTCTGAGGCACAAAGGGAGGATCTAAATAGGCCGCTGACAATGAGGGAGATCAGGAAGGCCACTCTTAGCCTTGCTGGGGGTAAATCAGGCCCAAATGGGCTCCACACTGAATTTTATAGATCTTTGGGTAATGCAGTATTGACCCACATGTTTCAGGAGGCCAGAGAGGGAGGCGAGCTGCTGTCCACTTGTGGCCTCGCTACTATCACCCTTACACCCAAGGAAGGGAAAGACCCCCCCAAAGTGCTCTGCTTATAGACTGATCTCCCTTTTGAATATGTGATATCAGAGTGCTGGTGAAAGCATCAGTGAAGCGTCTTGAAATACTGTACTTCTGCCACTCCTGGTGTGGGAGGACCAAACTGGGTTTGTTAAAGACCGACACTCCTATCACAATGTGAGGAGGCTACTGGAGGTGATGGTGTCATCTCTGCACCTGGGGGGAGCCTGTGTGCTTTCCCTGGATGCTGAGAAAGCTTTTGACAGAGTGGAATGGGTCACCTGTTTAAGGTCCTGGGAAGGTTTGTTCTTAGTGAGCAATTAACTGAATATGTTAAACTGTTATATAATGATCCCAGGGCACACCTCCTGGTGAGTGGGGAACTCACTGAGGAGTTCAGATAGGGTGGGGTACACGGCAGAGATGCCCGGTGACCCCCCATCCATTTGCCTTAGTGATTGAACCCTTCACAGTGGCAATGACGTAAACCGAGGGGATATCGGGAATTCAGGCAGCTTGGGGTGTCCAATATAAAATCTCAATATATGCAGACGGCATGCTGCTATATTTATCCCACCCAGAGGAGTCTATTCCACCATTAACAACTCTGATTGAGGATTGTATTCGTCTTTTTCAGGTTATAAAATAAACTTCGACAAATCAGAACTCCTATGTCTTAGTCACTTCCAGTTTAAGAGTGTGACCTCCCACGTCAGGTACTAAGGTATTCAGGTGGGTAGAATTTTGGACTCTATATAAACTTATTTACACACCCTTCTTGCAAAAATCCTGGGGGATCTTCAGAGATGGAAGGGCCTGCCAGTTTCCTTGCTCGGGAGAATAAATATAATCAAGATGAACATCCTGCCTCGACTGCTGTATCCCATTCAAATGCTTCCGATGAGTCTCCACAAAAAAACCCCTCCAAGCTAGAGGGCCTGTGTTAGATTTATCTTTCAACAGAAAACGCCCAGAGTTAGCCTTCAAAGGCTTAAAAACTCCCCCTGATCAGGATGAGACGCAGTACCATGTCACGGCATATTTGGGTTGGGGGGGGATTGTGGGCATACAGGTTGAGTTGTCACAGGAGCCCCTTAGTTGAACAGATGGTTGAAGCATGAGGGAAGATTAGGAAAGTTTTGGGAGACACATCCAAGGGTACACTGCTGGCTCCAGTCTTCTCCAATCCAGAATTTGTTCTGTGACTTGAAGACTGGGACTTTCAGAGATGGGAGGCCACAGGAGTTCATTGCTTGGGGGATCTGTGTAGCAGTCAGGGGTTTATTACTTATCCTGAGCTGGTAGAATACTTAGGAATCCAGTCTTCTCAGATCTTTTGTTATATGCAAGTTCAGGATTGGGCTAGGTGCATGAACTGCCTTTGTCCACAGATCTCTCCTCTTTATGATCTGAAAAGGGGCATCTTACAAGCCAGAATCAGCCCTAAGGGGGCATTGTCTAAGCACTATTACAATATCAAAGAAGGGACACCTGATATTTGCTTGAAGGCTAGGGCTCTGTGTGAACGAGATCCGAGGGGCCCAATACCAGACAGGGTGTGGAAAGAGCTCCGAGAGTCTCATGTGGGTTTAAGTATCTGTAATCAATGTAAGGAAGCCCAATTAAAAGTTTTGCACAGACTGTACCTCCCTCCGGTGGTAGTAAACTAGTTTCCTCCAGGGGTCCCTCCTTTGTGCGGGAGAGATGTATACTTGCTCTGTTTTGGCAGTGCCTCGTACGACTCCAATTTTGGACTGAGGTGGCCCAGTGCATCTCCCAAATAAGGATACCCGTATATCCATGGGGACTGCTCTATGCAGTGCAGGAGTGGGGTGTGGAGGACTGGGAGTTTTATCCAAGGTCTGTTAGGCTTATGTTGCTAGTGGCAAGGCACTGTATTCAGTTTATGTGGGTCTCATATGATTGCCCTATGGTGCAGATGTGGAAAAACTCTCTTTACTAATATGCTCCAACTGGAGCATCTGACGTATGAACTGAAGGGTTGGTGGGCTGTATTTGAACAACAATGGGGCAGATATATGGACTTGCTTGTCTTCTAGGAGCAAGCAGTAATATGTTTGGCTTCGAGGGTGGAGATCTGGTTTGAGGGAGGATGGTTTGCTAGTCTTTTTTTTTTTTTTTGAATCTCTTTATGGTGCCCCACCGAACTGGAACACTCTCAGGCTGCCAGCTCGCCTGCCGCTCTACCTCCCACTGAGACCACCAACCTCCTCAAAGGTGTTAGCTCTCCCCATGGGACCCCCATCCCCTAGGTCCACAGGGAGTTCAAGGGGCAGAGGTGGAGGTCCAGTTACGGACATGTGGCGGTCAGGCTCTGTGGAGCTGTCGCCTATCCAGCCGGAGGGACTTTTTTTTAGATCTTGAGCCCCCCCCATGCGTGGCAGACGTCCCGATGCTCTGGTGCACGGCAACCCTGCCTGCGTTGGCCACGCTGATCAAGTGCTGCCTGGCTTGCTGCAGTGCCCTCCAGTCTCCACCAGGCGTCACTGCCATGCCGAGCCAACCCACCCCTCCCTCCCTAGGGAGGAGAGCCCCACAAGGGCACTTGCTCCTCAACCCTTTCCTGAAGCCCAAGCTCACTCCCAAACCTGGGTCACCGGCGAAGCGCAAGGTGTGGCGTCCAGTGCCTCAACCCTCAGCACCACCGGGCCAGCCTGGTTTGTTAGCCTTAATATAACTACTAACTGTGCTGAAGTAAGCTGCTGATCTTATTTGTAATAGTTAATAGTGGAGCTTTTTGTCTCCACTTTGGACATGGCTGCTCTCCCTCTCACTCACAAGCGCACTGATTTCTCGCCTATAAGGAGACACCTTGCTGGACTGATTGATACTATGCTTGGTTCGGGAGCTGTGACTAACACTGCAGTGTTGTGAACTCATTTTTAAATGTTTAATTTCCTTTATGTCTGTTCGTGTGTCAGGTTTTAACTGTTTTTGCTTGCTCTGTTTTACTTTGAGTATCAGTGGTGGGGTGCACCTCCATAGCAACTTGGCTAATAACTATATCGGATCTGTTTTTTTGTTTTTGGTTTTTTTTTAAAGTAAATAGGGGTGCGGGCAATTTTGATTTTAACTGTTCAAGGTATTGTGCTGATACAATATTGTCAATCAAAATCTTTATTTAACCAGGCGGGCACTGCTGAGCAAAGCTCATTCTCGAGATGGACCTGAGGAGTACAAGTACAATAGAAAAAACAACAGATACAATACTCAGACATGATCAGCAAAGGGAATAGTCAATACATATGCGAGTGTATATGCAGGTTAAAATACAACAAAGTTATACAATCAAGCAATACGTACCGAACAGTGTTTCCGATAAGGAACAGTAACACAGGGTGGTCCATACAGATCCCCTAGTGGAATGTAGTCAGAATATGGATTAAGTGCAGGGAAGGGAAGTAGGGGGAAGAGGAGGATGGAGATAGGAAGGGATAGCGGATAAGGGTCAAGAGGCCACAAAGTGCAATGTTGTGTGGTATACTCCATTAAGAGGAACAGTACAGAGAAGGCTGGAGATAGGGGATGGTGATTACATACCAGGTCCAGATTTCGGGGGTTGAAGTAGTGAGAAAGATGCAATGGGAATTGGGGCCGGGGGGGAGAGTAAGGGAGCCTAGTAGTAGATGGGACCCAAGACCAAGAGGCTGCAGAAGCAAGAGACATTCAGGGTGCTCCATAGAAATAGGAGACCCAAGAGTCCGGGGTAGCAAACACAAGATTCCTTATTGTGATGCAAGTATAATGTTTTAAATGCTGCTGAGCTAATAGGTTGATTTATTTTCAGGGTTTTTTTTTTGCAGCTTATTCCACATTTGAGGCAGTACATGACTAATAGATGCCCAGCCAAAACGAGATATGGCCTTGAAAACCTTCAACGAAATGTAAGAGCCACTTCTCTGGTCATACTTACTTAGTGTACATAATGGTAGGTATTCAGAGATGTAGATGGGCAGTTTGTTTAAGATGACTTTATAGGTCCAGAATGCAGTGTTTCTCTGCCGTCTGAAGTTAAGAGATGACCAACCTACTGCAATATACAAAGAACAGTGGTGGGTGGAGTAAGGGAGCCCGTGATAAACCTTAGAGCTCTGTGGTAGAGTAGATCAAGTTTGGTGAGTGCACCGGCAGGACCCTGACTGTAGAGGAAGTCAGCATAGTCTAACAAAGAGAGAAAGGTGGTTTGGACTAGTCTCATCTTGGCATCCCTAGAGAGGAGATTTTTTATCCTAAAGAAGAGGCTGAGTCTCTAAATTTCTTTATCAGTTCTTCTATGTGCCCTAGGAAGGAGAGTCTATTGTCAAGTCATACCTCCAGATATTTGAATTTAATTACGTACTCCAGCTGTTCACCAAGGATGGTGGTAATCAGGGGAAGTGTCCCATCCGTGGCTGTGTTTAGTGAGTTGGGAAAAGGCGAGAAGAACATTGCTTTTGTTTTCTTGGCATTCAGGAGCAACTTCTGACTTAGGAGCTGGAGCTGCAGCACACTGAATTCATTCTGGAAATCTCTACACGCTGCATCGGGGAAGGTCTAACATAAAGCACTGTGTCATCCATAAATAGATGTATTTGGGCCTTTTTGATGGTGGCATAGATTCTATTAATATAAATTACGAATAGCAGGGGACCCAGAATGAAGCCTTGTGGTACGCCCCTCAGAAGGGATTTCAGTGGCGAGACTTCACCGTCAGCCTTTACTTGCTGTGAACGGCCTGTGAGATAGTTATCGAACCATCTCAGAGATAGGGCATCCAAACCGATATTCCGGAGGGACGAGAGGGGCAGGCTATGATTGACAGTATCAAAGGCCTTACTTGGGTCCAAAAACACTGCGCAGATAAGTTCTTATTATCCAACTCACACTGCCAATCATTAGTTACCTTAGCTAGTGCCGTGATTGTGCTGTGATATGCTCTAAAGCCTGATTGCAATGGGTTGAGCAGCTTCGCTGACTCCAGGTGATTCCCAAGCTGAGTATTCAAGATTTTTTCCAGCAACTTGGACAGGATTGGGAGAAGGGAGACTGGACTGTAATTGTTAAGGTCACTGGGATCTCCAGACTTAAACAAGGGGATAACATGAGCCATTTTCCAGATAGGAGGGAGGTCACCCTGGGAAACGGAGAAGTTAAACAAATGCGTAATGGGCACCACTAGGATACAGTAGCCAATCTTTAAGAAATATGGGTCGATGAGGTCGGCTCCTGCACCTTTCCTAACATCCAACTGAAGCAAAAGGTCTTCAACTTCTTTCAGAGATATAGGTTGAAGTGAGAAGGTCAGGTTAGAGATGGCAATTTCTTGACTATCGATTCCAAGATGTGCATGAAGATTCCTGGCCGGGGAGGTATCAAAGGCTAACCCTGCAGTGGTAAAGTGACTGTTGAAGGAATCAAGGATTGTCTGTTTGTCGCAGATTGTAGTAGTATCAATCGAAATTTTAGTAAGCAGGGAGATACCAGTGGTGTGGCCTTCTATGTCCTTAAGTATTCTCCAGAATTTAGAGGAGCACTTAGATGAGAGTTCAAGTTGTGAACGATAAAAGTTAGTCTTTGCCTCTCTAACCATCTTGGTGCAAAGGTTCCTTGCCCTCTTGAAAAGATTCCAGTCACTTAATAATACATTTTATTTATATAGCGCCTTTCCATTATCACGGCGCTGGACAGTAAAATCAAATAAAACAGTGAAATAAACAGATCAATAAAATTTAATCAGAATAAACATTATACCAGATGTGTGTTTTAAGTGCCTTCTTAAAGCCCTCCACAGTCATGCACTCACGTATCTGGCGGGGTAGAGAATTCCACAGGGCAGGGGCCACATACATAAATGCACAGGCCCCAGATGACTTAAGACTCACCCTGGGAATCTCTAGCAACCCCTCGTCAGCTGAGCGGAGAAGTCCAAGGGAGTAAGGAACCAGGAGCTCCTTCAGATAGTCCAGGCCCAGTCCGTGTAGGGCCTTACAGGTCAGGAGACCAACCCTGAAGGTGATCCGCCACTGGACAAGCAGCCAGCGAGTTCACACAGCACCGGTGTGACGTGACAAGTACACGGAGTCCCCGTCAACAACCAGGCTGCAGCATTCTGCACTAGCTGCAAGTGGCGGCTATCAACCCCCAGAAGCCCTAGGTAAAGGGAGTTGCAGTAGTCAAGGCGCAAGGTCACAAAGGCGTGGACCAATGTTGGAAGGTCATCAGACGGAACAAGGTGCTTAACCCTGGCGATGTTCCTCAGATGGTAAAACGAGGACTTGATGACTGCCGACACCTGCGAACACAGGGTCAGACCATCGTCAAGAATCACCCCCAGGTTTTGCACTCGTTCAGAGGTAAGAAGCTGGTCAACCCCCAGGAAAAAGTTCAGAGGGCTGACCAGCCCCCATCCCCCCTATCCGGCGACCAGGATCCACCACCATCACCTCAGTCTTGCCAGAGTTCAACTTCAACCACCTGGAGCTCATCCGGTCCTGGATTTCAATAAAGCAGTTGTTAAATACCGAGCATGCACTTTCCTGATCGGGTGCAAAAGACAGGTAGAGCTGGATGTCATCAGCATAGCAGTGAAACCTCAGCGCATACCGTCTTACAATATCTCTGAGGGGCAGTATATATACCACAAACAACATCGGGGACAACACTGAACCCAGGGGGACCCCACATGGCAGAGAGAGTGGCTCAGAGGAAAAAAATCCCCGAAACCACCCTCTGAGTTCTGCCAGTGAGGTAGGACTTAAACCACCCGAGAACTGTACGAGACAGTCCACCGATGAATCTCAGGTGCTCAAGAAGTACCCCATGGTCCACGGTGTCAAACGCTGAAGAGAGATCAAGAAGTACCAGAATGGAATGGCGCTTCTGATCTCTTGCCATCAGGAGATCACTGAGCACCCGAATCAGAGCAGTTTCGGTGCTATGCCACATATGAAAACTGGACTGGAGAGGCTTATAGATGTCATGGATGGTCAAGTGGTTCTCCAGTTGCAGCACCACAACCTTCTCAATCACCTTCCCAACAAAGGGAAGGTTAGAGATTGGTCTGTAGTTAGCAAGGCAGCTTTGGGTCCAGAGTTAGCTTTCTTCAGAAGAGGTGTCACCACTGTCTCCTTCAGGGAGCAAGGAAACTCGCCAGACTCTAAGGAGCACCAAACCATCTTTGCAAGGACCGGGCCAACGATATCACAACATCCCATTATTAGGGAGGTTGGACCTGGATCCAAACTACAGCATGTTGAGCGCATGCCCTGGGCAATCCGCACAACATCCATGATTTCCAACCGGTTGAAGGAACTCCAGGCAAACCAAGGAGGAGTCACCGTACACCAACCACTTTTGACTCCCATAGAGTGTGCTGGCTGGATCTCCGCCCTGATGCTGGCCACCTTATCCACAAAGAACTGAGCGAGCTCCTCACATTCAATCTGAGAAAAAACTCTTCGGAACTGGAGACATAATGGGCTGCACAACATGTCCACAGTTCGAAAGAGCTGAGCTAGTCGATTCTGAGCAGCAGCAATCTCCCCGGATAAGAACTCTGTCTTCTTAGAGGAGTTCGCTGATTGATAGACTTGATAATGTTCCATCAATCTAAGGCGGTCAGCCTCCAGGGCAGATTCCCTCCAGCAATGCTCTAGCCTTTGTCCAAGTTGCCGCAGCTCCCTCAAGGTCCCATCAATCCATGGGGACCGAGGGTGAAGGGATAGAGGACAAACGCGGACGGGAGCGACAGAGTCCAAGGCCATAGTAAGGGCCTTATTATAGGCCTGGACCAGGTCTTCTGGTGTCCCACTTGCCTCCGGAATTCCTGACAGGTCCAATACCGCCATTAGGCCACTGAGATTCACATCCCGCAAGGGGCAGTATCTGACCATCTCCACAGGGGCATAAAAATTGAACCCCACAGTGTGACGATCTGACCATCCGACTGGTTCCACCACCAAGTCGAAGGTTTCGATCCCCAGGAGGAAGACCAAGTCAAGAGAGTGACCAGACTTATCGGTAGCAGAGGTAACCGCCTGTGTAGAGCCCAGTGATATCATCAACTGGAGGAAGTGCTGTCCAAATTGCATGAGTTCGTCAACCCAGGCGTTGGAAGTCGCCCAGGACCATCAACCTGGATGGCTCCAATGGCATGTTGACCATGAGGTTCGCTACTTCCTGGAGGAAACTCTTCTCATCCCCTGGTGGACGGCAGATGAGTGATCCTACTGCTTACACCTGCAGCCACAGTACACTCAAATGACTCGGCCTCAATTGGCACACTTGTAAGGTCCAGTTCCCTCTTGAAACAGATAGCAACCCTCCCTACCGTCTGACCTCAAGCGGTGTATCACGGAGTACCCGGCCAGAACAGCAGCCTCCAACATGGGGCCAGGATTATCATCCAGCCAGATCTCGGTGATGCAAGCCAGATCTGCTGTCCCAACAAGATCTGCAATTATTGCAGTCTTGTTCTTAATAGATCTGGCATTGAATAACACCGCTTGAGTCAGACTGGATTCAGGGGCCACCCGGGCTACCTGTCCATCATTAGTGGAACCCTTGGGTATGGAGACCAGACATGGAGGACCATGTTCCAGAATCCATTTTGCCCCAGGGCGTCTTCTGGGCCTTACTACCCAGATACGAGCACCCTGCTAATTCACCCTCCGATGTTCACGGCCCCAGGCCCAACCCCTCCCCCTACGGGCTATTCCAAATGCTCTGCATTATTGATACACTGTAGGCTGAAGGGGAGGGGTAATAAATGGGCAGAGGTCGCTAATTTGGAGGGTGACTACTATACGACGGGGCAGTCCACCGACACATCTGGATTCCCAAATCTATCAACACACACCCAGGGGCCTAAACACTCAAACACAAATACAAAATGACCAAAGAAAACAAAATTAACAAAAATAATAATACACCCTACCAGTCTCTCTCACAGATTAGAGGGCAACTTAAACATAATAACACCCACACTTTAAACAAATAAACACCCCCCAGATACCAAACCCCCACCCAAACAAGAACCCACAAAATGCTACCTAAATAAACAACAATAAAACAACAATGGAACGTTAAAAACCAGTCAAATAAGGCCGAGTGACCACAGATTAATGTCACTGTAATAACACTGTCCCATTGTACATGGTGTTAAGTCTTTAACGGTTCAAAGGAGCATGCCACTACTCCATGAAAGTATTTGTAGTAGAGGTGGAGAGCTCTCACCACCCCTTTATCAAAAATTTTTGTCCAGACAACGTAGCCCTCTCACTGCCACATATTCAGAGTTTAAATGTAAAATTAAACCAGAAAGGAGGCCCTCTCACTGCCTCCTAAGTTAGTCATAAAACTGCACAAATCCAGACAAATATTCACAAAAACAGCCTTAGTTTATATGGGACTTGCAGCATCCAGCGAGTGAGTTCACATCCAGTCCCACTTGAACAGGTATAGGAGGATCTTTAATAAAACGAGCCGATTATCCCGAGAATATCTGATCTGAGCAAATAGTTCAAGTTGGCCTAACTCGGCCCAACCCTAAGGTGAACCCCGGAATCCAGGAGACACCCCCCCCACTTAGGCAGTCAGGAGAACACCCAACACCAGTCAAACAAACTCCGACAGCCCCAGGAGACCTATGAAGATGCCCACCCTCCAGTCGGCACCACCAGATCACCCCAGGGAAGGAAAAAGCTAGATCCAGGATCCACCTCGGGGCACTCCAGTTAGGCTCACCCAGTCTGCCACAACAAGCAGCACAGATCCTTCTTGGTTCGCGGCTCTGAATCTCAGCAAAACAGTTCCAATAGAGCCTCCAACAGTCTGCCACCAAATGCTGCTGCTTCAAACTCCAGGGACTCCAAAAATGCCACCACAGCTAGCCCCACTAACGTTCGACTCCCCGGCCAAGATCACTCCGGGGACCTGTTTCACTCCTCACCTCACAGCAGCACAAAGTGGTAACACCAGAACAAAACTCCCACAGATGCACAAGCCGGCTAGTAAGTTCTTAAAATGCAAAACGTGGCCTCCAGTAGCTGTATATCATCAGTCATAGAGTATGATAGATTCTGATACAAGTACTTGCAGGTAACTTGCAGATAATGGCAGTTAACTTCCAAAGAGTAACGAGGTCAATAAAACAAAAAGAAAACAACCACGACTCAAAAACTGTTACTATAATGAAACAAAAATTAAACGGATAAAATAAAACGGGTAAAATAAGCTCCTAAATGGGTAATATAAGTGCCTAAGCTGCTCTCGATGGCTGGCCCAGTGTGGCCGCCATCATAAAGGCACAATCTAGTTCTCATCCATAAAATGCTTTTAGTTTTGCTACAATGAATCTCTGATTCAGAGTGCCCTCTGGTCATTACCAGTTTGCAGCCCCGCCACTCGGCCTTTCTTCAGCTCCCAGAGTTTTCATAAAGTGTCTGGCAGCCCATCTCAAAAGAAAGGTGGTCTCTATCTTTCCCCTATCTGGACAGCTGGCTGATAGTAGACAAGTCTCCTCAAAAGGTCAGAGACTCACTCCGCCTCACTCAACACACCCTGGAATCCCTAGGCTTCCTCATCAACTCAGAAAAGTCCCACTTTAAGCCAGTTCAAGTCCTGGAGTTCACTGGAGCAGAGCTGGACACCCAACAAGGGAAAGTCCTGCTCCCACTAGGCAGAGTGCAGAACCTACAAGTCCTAGCACACTTGTCTGCCCTGGGCAACCAGGCACTTCCTCAGGCTCCTAGGACACATGGCCTCTACTACAGCAGTAGTTCCAGGTGCAGAGTTTCAGATAAGGGACATTCAATACCATCCGAGAGCTCACTGGTCTCAGAAAAGAGAACTGTCAAAGCTGATTCCAGTCACAAGGACCCTCTTACAAGCCCTGGACTGATGGAAGGACAGGGACAACCTCAGGGAAGGAATCCGTTTCAAGCAAAATGAACCCTCCAGAGTGCTCACTACAAATGCCTTCCTTCTAGGGTGGGGTGCTCACCTGGCAGACTAGTCCATATGCGGGGCGTTGTCTTACAGAGAGTGCAGGTGTCACATAAATATCCTTTAGCTCAGAGCTGTGTACCTGACTATAAAAGCCTTTGCTCCCCAGCTAAAAGGTCAATCTGTCCAAATCAGGACAGACAACACCACTGCTATGTTCTACATCAGCAAGTAAGGGGACACAAGATCCTCAAAGCTCTGCACAAAGGCCATGAAGACCTGGTCTGTGGCCTACTTTCTAGACATGTAGCTCACTGCCATTCACCTGCTAGGCAAGGACAATGTGCCAGCAGACTCCCTGAGATGCATCAGTTAGGGCCATCACGAGTGGACCCTAAACAAACAAGTGCTGGCTACAGTCCTCAGAAGGTGGGGCATTCCAGAGATAGATTTCTTCGCCTCCAAACAATCATCAGATTCCCCCAGTACTGCTGCAGGCCTCCGGCTCTGGGCTCAGTGCCAGTGGATGGCCCTGTCTTTGGATTGGACAGGAAGGTTCCTGCACACCTTCCCTCCATTTCCCCCGATTCTCAGGGTGCTCCTCAAGCTCAGAAGCCAGCCAGCAACAATGATTCTGGTGGCTCCAGACTGGGATAGACAGCCATGGTACTCCTTGCCCTCTCAGTCAAATGGCTCATTCGGCTTCCCTTGACCCACAGTCTCCCTACCCTGCCTCAGACAGAGATAACATACCCCAGCATAGAGTCTCTTTGCCTCAAAGCTTGGTACTTGAAGAGCTTGAGTTCCCAGGCCCTCAGTATTTTGAGCAAGTCCTGAAAATCTTTCAACTGGCCAAAAAGCCAAGTACCATAAAGACCCATGCTTCCAAATGGAAGAAGTTCTCTTTCTGGTGTAAAGACAAGCAGAATGACCCACTTCAAGCTAGCCTGTCTTCCATACTAGACTATCTGTTACATTTACAAGCATCGGGCCTTACAGCCTCATCCCTGAAAGTCCACCTGGCAGCCATTTCGGCCTACAATTCAGCTGACAAGGAGAAACCTATAATTTCTTATTCCATTTTCAAGAAATTCTTTAAAGGCCTGCTGCATCTTCAACCCCACTTTGGGAACCTGTTCCCCTGATTTGAACCTGTGCATAGCAAAGTTGATGGAGTCTCCATTTGAGGCAACAGCTACCACAGACTTAAAATAGGTCACCTAAAAACTATATTACTAATGGCAATCACTTCAGCCAGAAGGATTTCAGAGCTGCAAGCTCTTTCCACTGAACCAAACTACATTGTTTCTCACAGGGATTCAGTAGTTCTCAGGACCAACCGGAAATGTCTTCCCAAGGTGGTGTCCAAATTTCACCTTAATCAATCTATAACACACCCTGTCTTTTTCACAGACAAATCCCCTCCTGGTGAGCGTAGGCTCCACAGCCTAGATGTAAAAAGGGCACTGACTTGTTAACGGGAGCCCACAAAGCAGTTCAGATCCTCACACACTCAACGTTTCCTCACCTATGGTGAGATGGAATAAGGCATACCAGCCTCTTAAGAGAACACTCTCTTGTTGGATAGTCTCTTGCATCCAGTTCTGTTACAGTAAGGCTGGCAGACAGCCACCTCAAGGTCTCAGGGCACCACAACCTCAGTAGCAGCAGCAAGAGATATTCCCCTGCTCGACACCTGCAAAGAAGCTACTTGGAAAACTGTACACACCTTCACAAAGCACTACTGCTTGGATGTACAGTCCAGATCAGATGCCAGATTTGGCACTGCAGTCCTGAAGAACCTGTTCCCAAAGTAGGTTTTGTTCCCTCCTCCCAACTACACTGCTTTGTAATCTGCATTAGCCAAGCATACTGAGGGTTTCCTGGGGTGAGAAGGAAAAAATTACTTACCACAGCAATACTGTTTCTTCCAGGGGATCCCTCAGTATGCTTGACCTCCCACCCATCCTCCGCTCACATAAGCTTACTGAAAACAGTTGTACAGTCCATGCCACAGGCCACATTTCTTAATGGAGAGCCTTAACATGTGTAATGTTCCACAGTGAATCATGGTGTATATAGTTCACCTACAGGCGATTTCCTCTTTCCTTGTTCTTTGTCTCATTTTTTTCTATAGTACTAGTTAGATTTAGGATTTGGGACCTTTGGCCCCTCAGGCTATGAAATGAATCAAGCTGTCTTACAGCAGCACCCACAGGCAGCACTCTCTTACTACAATCTGATAGGTGAATTCTTTTCATCATTGGCTTAAATTCCTCCTCTGAGGAATCTGAAGCCAGCTGGCATAACTGAATTAGTCAAGCATACTGAGGGATCCCCCAGAAGAAACATTAGATACATAGACAGTGTCGGCAGATAAGGGCCTACGGTCCACCCAGTCTGCCCATTTGAGCTTGTAAGTTTACTTTATGTTTTCCTAGAAGTCTGTTGCCCCTTGACCCTGACCTCCAGAATTCCTTTATGTCTATCCCATGCATTCTTAAATCCCGTGATCGTTTCAGTACCCATCACTTCCTCTGGCAGGGTGTGCCCCTTGTCCACCACCCGTTCTGTGAAGAAATTCTTCCTCAAGTTTCCTCTGAATTGTCCTCCCTCCAACTTCATCCCATGCCCTCTAGTCCTGGAACATCTTTTTCGCTTAAAAATAGTGTATTCCTGCACCCTGTTCCTCCCTATAAGATACTTGTATGTCTCCATCATATCCCCTCTCTCCCTCCTCTCCTCCAGGGAGTACATATTCAATTCCTTCAACCTGTCCTTATAGGACTTGTGATGCAATCCATGTACCATCTGTGTTGCCCTTCTCTACCCTGTCTATGTCCATACGTAAGTAAGGTCTCCAGAACTGTACACTGTACTCTAGGTGGGGCCTCACTAGCGTCTTGTATAGTGGAATTATGACCTCCCTTTTCCTGCTGGTGATGCCCCTGCCTATGCATCCCAGCATCCTATTTGCTTTACCTGCTGCTGTCACTGTTTCCCTACCTTGGGGTCATCAGAGATGATAACCCCAAGATCCCTTTCCTGCTTGGTGCATGCTATATCCTCACCCCCAACTGATATATTGCGCCAGGGTTTTTGTGCCCCATATGCATTATCTTGCACTTCTTTGCATTGAATTTCAACTGTCAAACCCTTGACCATTCTTCAAGTTTCTGCAGGTCCCTTCTAATTCTGTCTACACCCTCTGGTGTGTCCACTCTGTTTCAGAGCTTTGTGTCATCAGCAAACTGGGAAATTCTGCCTTCTAGGTCCTGCGCAATGTCACTGATGAAGATGTTGAATAGGACTGGTCCCAGCACTGATCCTACTTACTACGGTAAGTATTTTTTTTCTTATAAGAATTTAAAAAAATAAATACAACTGCTTGTTGCATATCATTTGTAAAACCAGCAACCCTAAACTAAGAATATCTCCTCATGCAAATGCCAGAAGCAGAAGCCCTGGCAGAGATATCAGAGATGGCATAGGCCAAGTGGAGCAAATGTTTACCAACCTCAGCACCAGATGTCAAAGTTTTAAGTAATTCATTCTTGACAGAGCCCTCAGGCAAAGCCTGGGCAGCAGCCTTTGCAGTTTCACACAAGCTATTCTGATATCTGATCATATTGACCTTGTAGTTTGCAATTCTAAGCCTTAGTGAGGCAGAGGCATATATATGCTTGCCCATCACATCCAGCCTCCTGATTTTTTTTAATCAGGAGGAAAAGTATTTGTGTGATTAGGTGCTGTAGACCTGTCATGAGCAGCCATTATGACAAGCGAGTCAGTTTCTGGCTCGTTAGCACAACAAGGCTTATCAGCCTTTCTGGGTACTACAGGTAGACGGTTTGGTCTGCACCATGCTACAAAGGTAGCATCCTCTGATGCAGAATATACAGGTGGAATTATAATGGAAGGGGGAGCAGGCCCCTCCAAAATTTCCATGAGGTTTCTTTTTATGCAGTCTTCTTCAACAGCAAATCCTATGGCAGTCTGCATTTGCAGCATCATGGCTTGAAAAGTAGAATTCTCAGGAGGAGACGTTGGGGTATATACCACAAAGTCCTCACTGCAGCTTGAGAGGGTAGAACTAAATTGAGGTGGCATATATTGTTCTCCATCATACTCTCCATCATACTGCATAGGTAAGCCAGGCAGAATGTGTCAAATCATCTCTGAAAATGAAGCCAGCACAACTTAAGAGTTGACAATGCCCTAGAAAAGAGTTGGAACTACCTGTGTCGATGACGGGCCTTGACCTGATAATAATGGCATCCTACCATCCATATTAGGTTTGGTAGTGTCTAAGCCAAACCTCGACCTTGGTGTCTTATTGATGATCGGGGACTGTAGTCACTGCCGCCGAGCAGTCAATGATGCAGTAAAACTACCCTGTCTCACTGGTGAAACAGATTTCTCTTTATCTCTATCCTTATGCTTGTGGCCAGATGATGATGAGGGCTGCATCGCAGACCTTTCCCTGTCCCAATCCTTCAACTTAAGTTGCTGTTTCTTGTCTGACAGCAAGGCTGGAACAAATTGTGGGTCCTGTTCCTTCTCTATGGCTGTTAAAGTAGTAATTTTTTAGAGCATTCTTGTGGTGTTACCTTATAGCCTATTTTATATATGTTTTTCCACCGTTTAATTCTTATCCACTAGGTTCTGGTCAAGTTGAGGCTGGAACTGGCCACCTTGATTGTAGTGGTTCCATTCTGCCCAGACAAATTTGGTGACATCTGCTTCAGCAATTGGCAGTAGAACCTCCTGTCCTGCCCATTACACTCATGGCATGCCTGCTTCTGTGGCCTGTTTTCACAATGTGTGTCTGCTGCTGACACCCATGCCGCTGCCACCTGAAGTACTGTACACACATTCACTGGGCACTGCAGTCTGGACATAGTCTCTTGCGGGCTTGCTAGCTCTGGACTTATTGTGTTGCAAGGCCTCCTGTCTTGGGGTCATTGGATCCTTCCTGCCTCCCTTGGTGCTTCCTGCTTGGGAATCGCTCCATGATGTGGCTCAATGGAGGAAGATGTCCAATAAGAAGATAGGATAGTTAGTTACTTACCATAACAGTGGATCTTCAAGAGAATCTCCTACATTAAGTCACAGCTCATGTTCCCTTTTTATTCAGGTGGTTTTCTTGCTGTCCTGCCTGGTGTTGCATGCTAGTTCACCTCCTATGCTCGGTTAGGGCATTATAATTCTCAGATTTCCATATCCTCCTGTATGTCTGATTTGGTCCTGGTTGCTTTAGTCCCTGCTGGTCAGGTGATTCTCGGAGCTCGTCTCTGGTGGGGAACTGAGGCTTGTTTGGGCTACCCATGTTATACAGCTGGTGATGACGCACATCGACAGCCCCAACTAGCAAAGGTTTCAAGATGGTTCTGATGCCAACCGCTTACAGTTTCATGAGGTGGCTCAATGGAGGAGAATCTCTTTAAGATGTACTGTACTGCTGCAATAAGTAACTATTCTTTTGAGGCGGTGGGTGGTACTTTCTAATTCTCTTTTTCCAATCAAATTACAGCATGAAAATGAACTTATAACCACAAATAAACTAGTACTTATTCTTTTTTTGTATCATTTTATTTTTTCACACAATTTTTTTTAACCCAGGATAGCGCAGCTAAGATGCAATATCTTGTCTCATTTCTAGTGGGGTCCTGCCCTTTTCCATTTTTACAATGTATTCACCCAGGACTCTCATTCGCTGAGACGCAACATCGCATATCCAGAGGAGTCTTGCTTCTACCCATTTCTACAGCTGGGTCACACAGTAAGCACTAGGCTATCGCAGGGTTTGAACCTGCTAGATCCTGTTGCCCAACAGTGGTCTAAAGAAAAGTTACTTACCATAACTCTAGATCTTCAAAAATATATCCTTCGCCAAGAACCACTCTTTAGTCCTGTTTACACTGCTATCTTTGCAGCACATCAACCCATATGCACCTGTTGCTGCACTGCAAAGACAGCAGTGTAGACACTTACCAGAGCACGTTAAGAACACTGCAGATCCATTTTTTTTTGATCCGATGCAGGAGTGGGTACCTCTATCGGACTGAGCGCATTAAGTGGCATTGTAAATGCTGTTCTGTGCTTGACCAGCTGCCAAGTCGTCTCCTTGCCGACCAATTCAGCCCAACGGAAGAATGTCCGGCCCCCTCTGCAGCAGGACCTGAAGTGCAGCTAAAGACAGCTGTGTGGACAGAATTTGTGCTTAGAGCACACACTGCAGTGGGAAAAGAGCAGCGGAGAATGAAGAGTGCTGCCGTTGTGTAAACACTGTTTTCAATCTTAAGAGATGGAAGCAACAAGACTGAAGGTACCAGAACTTTTTTATGCTTGAATTTTATTAACATTTTTTAAAAGGAAACAATGCAAAAAAGGCAACTAAAGCAGACTTCTGAGATAGTACAACAAATAAAACCATCCTATCTACAGTTCACAATGGATAATTCCCACAATGCCATCTACAACCTATATTATGTTATACATGATGGGTTAACCAGTAAATAAGAGCAGAAAACTAGAGAATAGAAAAAGAAAATGATACTATAGTTAAGGTATAAAGAGTTCATCGCACTGCATCATGTACCAATCCCAGCTCTGCCACATTTGTTGAAATGGTTGCTAGTATCTCAAACCACAAGAGAACTGCTTGATGATATCTCAAACTACAAGAGAAATTTTTAATTTTTTTTATAAATGGAATTCACTAGTGTGTCCCCGGTCAAGGCCCAAGGATATAAACACAGTCATGTGATCATTTTCTGATTACTAAGACTAAAATCATGGTTAATGAGCAGGGTCTCACATATATCCCTGGCGAAGGAATGGATCACAGGTCCCAAAATTAAAGTAGGGTCCAAACTTAACTTCTCAAAATCATTTCAGAGATAATCCCAGTATGGGGTGAGGACCAGGCAAGACCAGAAAATATGGGTGTTGTTCACGTCCTCAGCACCACCCATATTCTAGCCCCATATAGTTGGCTTGTATTTGCGTGGTCCGAAAGTACCTCAGCAGGCACTTCCAAGAAAATTCCCTCCACAATATGGAGGCTGTTATTTTAACAGATAATACAGCATACTTCATCCAAGCACTATCGGGATAAGAAAAACCCAACTCCTTGTTCCATTGATCAATAATATACCAAACATTGCTCCCCCCTCAGTGTCTGTAGTCCTCTATAAAAGTTCCATAGTAAGTGTCCCTGGGGTTCCCTCCTTAAGAGCACTCCAGAAAATCTGCAATGTTAAGGGGGGGGATCTAGTATCTGTGGGCTTTGGTGCATAGCATGATAAATGTACATACACACCTGTAGACAGCAGAAACTTCCCTACTTGTAAGACCAAAAGTTGTTTGGAGTTCCTGGAAGGGGATCACCCCAGTACCATTCAAAATTGAGAAAACAATAATTAATCCCAATTGTCTCCATCTCCCAAAAATATGATCAATTTTCGCCAGAGGAAATTCTGTATCAAATGCTAAAGCTCTACAATAACATAAGTTCAGCCTCAGAGATCGTCAGAAATGTATACCATTGTGAAAGGAAAGAGGATGTCAGTCTGCTAAAATGAGATGGGCTCACTGGCCTGGTGGGCTAAGCAAACAAATATTTGTCAACTTCATGGAGGTTACTGCATGCCTGTTCAGTGTCTTTCTCTTCCACCTCAGCTCTTTGAGATGCCACCAAGCGCGACAAGGGATGCAGAGCAGGATCTACCAGATAAGTAGGGGTTTGTGTAGAGGTAATTTTGTGCTTGAGGGACTCTTTCTTAATTACCACAAAAAAAAAAAGCTGGCGCAGTGGTGCCGAGGTGCTGTGTCCCTTGCCTCATACCACGCCAGCAACCTAGGGTCGGGAACGAGCTTTGTCACCAGGGGTTGGCCAGGAAGGGAAAGGATTGAGCGACGAGGACCGCTCTCTTCTCCCAAAGGGGTAGGCGGATCCTTGCCATCTCGGCCCTTGACTGCCCCTGGGTGGAGGCCCGAAGGTATGCCAGCAGCTTGAGTGACATGATGGTAGGCACTGTGGTCGCCTCCATGAGCGTGCACTTGCGTCGCAGCAGGGATATGGGGAGAAAAATGAGAAAATGGCAATCGCAGGTTCCATGTAGCCCCACCTGTCTGCTCCCTCTGCCACTGGCTCACCAACCAATGAATCTGGATGTTGGGTCTCTGAGTGGGGGGAGGGTGGCCCTCCCCTTTCCGGCCTCACCACGGGTGCAATCTGTGGGGCATATGGGGCTAGGTCAGTTGGGGAGGTGGTTGCCAAGCAGGGGAGACGGGGACAGGCTGGAGGAGCAGCCTGCGACGTGCCCCAGGCAGAAAAACCTTAACTGAAAAATTAACAAAAACCACAATGTTTGTGTGAACTCTGGAGCTGTGTGGTTGGCTGGAGGGAGGATGTCAGCAGAGGAAGGGCTGAAGGTGGGTGCAGAGCCAGACCAGCCAGCTTGAGTGGTGGATGCAGCAGGCCATGTGGCTGGAGACCTCCAATAGGGAGGCTGTAGTTTTTTTGTTTAAAAAGGCCTGCATGTGTTGTTTGCTTCCTCTATGAGATGCTGCTGAGTGTGACAAGGAATGTGGAGCAGGATCAACCACATAAGGAGGGTTTGCATAGGGGTGATTTTGTGCTTAGAGGACCCTTTCTTAATAAAAATTGTTTTTAAAGTTTGCGTGAACTGGGGAGCTATAGAGGTTGGGTGGAAGGAGGACTTCAGCAGAGGAAGGGTTGAGGGTGGTTGCTGAGCCAGACCACTGGCCTGAGTGGTGGGCACAGCTGGCCATGTGGCTGCAGACCTCCATTAGGGAGGCCATAGGTCCTACTTAATACCCATACTGTCAAGTGACCGCAAAGCATAAGTCACCCTGAAACACGAGTGTCACAAAGCAGGAGTGTGGCATCTGGCCCAGCAGCATCGGAGGATGCCAGTAGGCTGTCCACAGGAAGGACCGCTTGAGCCATGTGACTGGTGAAGGGATAAGTGTAAAAGGAGGGCAAGAAGTACACTGTAGGGTGTAGTAAGAGTGACTAAGGTAGGGCACCAGTTCGCTCCTGCTGAAGCATTCACTAATGAGAAGGGAGGAAAGTACAAGGTAGGCCTAAACTGGGAAGAGGAAAAACACTTATTTAGGGTAGGTGCACAAGGAAATTAACAAATAACAAAAGGGGGTAAAACAAATAACACCCAATGAGGGGTAAAGGTACGAAAGTAATGAGTAAAAGAAAAGGGATAGGTCAAAACTAGGAACAGGAGCAACACCCTATCTAGGGTAAATCAAACGACATGAGGGGAAAAGATTTACAAGTAATACAGGGTAAGATTTGGGAGTGGTGCAGTGTAGTGGCTGTGGGGTGACAGTTTTCAGAGAGACCTTCTGGAGATTGCAATGTTGCCCTATCTGCAGGCACCTCTCTGGCTTGAGGGAGGAGACTGTAAGACTCCAGGCTGAGTTGGCTAGGATTTGGTGAACCTTCTTCCCCACCCAGGAACTAACAGGTCCAACATTGTTACTTCAGAGGATGTCAGGAAGGGGGAGTGGCTGAACTGTGGTGGGCTCTGGAAGGCTGAGTCAGAAGCACATTCCACAGCTGGTACCACTACAAAATTCATGCAAAACACTGTCAGGATGGGACTGCCATGAGGAGGCACTTGTGGTAATGGCCAGGAAGGATGTGGTGACCCTTCATAGAGGAGACCTCAAGGGGGGGGGAGGGGAAGGAAGGGAAGAGGAATACATTTCTGGTGGGGGACAGATCTGGGGATAGCAAGGAGGTTGGAGAAGGAGGTCAGATGTCTACCTGGCGCCATGACCTGAAGATATGGGAAATGTATCATAGGGATCTCTAGGGCAGCAAGAAGAGAAGGAGAGCTGGATGTCACTGTCCACCTGGGGACAAATGACCTGGCTAGGGCTGGGGTAGTGCAGGAGGAGTTTAGGGAACTGGGGAGAGGTCTTGGGCTGGTGGCACACTCAGCAGCCTTCACTGAGGTGCTGCCTGTCTACGACAGGGAAGGGGAAGATTCTCTGCACCAGGACCTTCAACTCATGGCTGAAGGAATGGTGCGGAGAGGAGAGGTTTGGCTGCACTGGGGACTGTGGACCAATCTAGCAAGACAGAGACCTATACAGGGGTGATGGCCTGCATCCATCTGGGAATGGAACTGCAGTACACAGTAGAGGGTTCAAATGTTACTCTGATGAGCACTTAAACTAGCCAAGGGGGTTGGTGGAAGAATGCAGGGAGGCAAAAACTGCCCCCCCAGCTGAAGTGGAGAGGAGAGAGATCCTGAGGGGAAAGGAACCCCCCAGGGTGCAAATTAATAAAGGAGGTAGGGTGATAGCAACAGGAAGCAGGGGGAACAGAAACATTAAAAATGTAAAAAAAAAAAGTGGAAGAAAGGGGCAAAAAGGGGGTAACAAGCAGACTACTAACAAAATCTGGAAGGCTGTGTGTGTGAATATGCTAGAAGTCTAACATAGAAACATAGACTTTGACGGAAGATAAGGACCACTTGGCCCACTCAGTATTCACATTTCCCTACCCACTGGATAAGCTGCAGATCCTAGCACCATATGGCATCGGAACCATCCATTGCTTAACCTGACCCAAAATGGCATCACCAGATGGAATGAGATAACCAACAGCCTACTTCCTCCTACCCCCCACTAGAATTGCCTTGTGTCTGTCCCATGCATTCTTGAATTCCCCCACTGTTTTTGACCCCTTGACCGCCTCAGGAAGACTGTACCATGCGTCCACCACCCTCTCCATGAAAAAATACTTCCTCACATTGCCCTTAAGCTGTCCCCCCTCCATCTTCAAATTGTGCCCCCTTGTTCTTGCACATCTCATTTTCAGAAAGATGCTACCCTCTTGGACTTTGTTGATTCCATTGAGGTACTTGAAAGTTTCTATCATGTCCCTCCTTTCCTCGAGGGTATACATATTAAGCTCCTTTAGTCTCTCTTCGTATGTCTTCTGGTGCAGACCCTGCACTATTTTAGTTGCCCTTCTCTGGACATCTTCCATCCTGCCTATGTCCTTGCGGAGATTGGGTCTCCAGAACTGTACACAGTACTCCAGATGGGGTCTCACCAGCTGTCTGTACAGAGGGATGACAACTTCCTGTTTTCTACTGGTGATGCCTCTCCCTATGCATCCCAGTATCCCCCCAGCCCTCCTTACTGGATTCTCACATTGCTTGCCTACCTTTAGGTCATCTGATATGTCTACCCCCAGGTCCCTTTCCATTTTTGTTGTTGTTAGTATCTCAGCCCCCATTGTGTACTCCTCCCCTGGGGTTTTGTTTCCCAGGTGCATTACTTTGCATTTCTTTGTGTAAATCTAAGCTGCCATACATTTGACCATTCCTCCAACCTTGCCAAGTCCCTTCTCATCCTCCCGGTATCAACTCTGTTGCAGATCTTTGTGTCGCCTGCAAAGAGACATACTTTTCCTTCCAGTACTGGAAAGAATTAATGGATTCCCGGAGCAGGTAGGCCAGTTTTACCTATAGTGGATCAGTTTGCTGAGGAGTTTTGACTGCAATATAAGTGCAAGAAGGTGCTGTTTACTGTTTGACGGGTACGCTAATGTTGCCTAGGGGGCTAGTGTGTCCTTATATTACTTATCAAAGAAAGAAAAATACTACGCTCAGTGGCGTGTTTTCTCTTTTTTCTCCACTGTCTAGTTGGAGATTTTGATAAATGAAGCCCAGGTGGACAAGTCTGAATGAGCTGAAGTTTTTATATGGAGTCTTGAAAAGAACTGAATCCCACTGCTGAGATACAGGAGAGATGTGGCCTGGAGAAGGATGAATGACTTTCAGGTAGAAAGGTGGCCTGGGGCCAACGTCTGGGAATTTAACAAACCCTAAAACTGGGAAAAGGAAGCTGAGCTTATTGCAACTGGTGCTCTCTGCTGTTATGGATGAAGCTTTAAAATCTGGGGGAAAGCTGTACTGGAAAGAATTAATGGATTCCCGGAGCAGGTAGACCAGGATAAATTCCTATAAACAGCTGTCAGTAACTCTGGCCGTAAAAATAAAGGGAAAAGGGATGGAAAGAACAAGTGTCCGCGATGGTAAAGGGAATTCAAGGGTGTTTTTCCTGACAATGTTAAAAAGAACAGGTATGAGGATAGGATGATTTAGTGTATTTCTTTTGTACAGTTGTTTGCCCCATTTTAGAGTATGGGGCTACTGTACGTGAAGCCGGGTTAACTTTGGCAGAAAGTGAAGAAATTGAAAGAATTCAGAAGAGAGCTCTGAGGACTATTGTGGGCCAGGAAATGTCATATAATGAAGCTTTAAAAATGTGCAAGTTAGAAAGGCTGAATGAGAGAAGAATAGATATGTCAATTAAATTGTTTTACAAAATTTGTAACCCCCAGCATAAGTTGCATACACTTTTACCAGCTACAGAAACAGCAGTTTATGGATTAAGAAAGCAAGTGTTTAGAACAACTAAATATCAGTGTCATTTAAAAATTTCATAAAAAAGATTGTTAAAATTGTAATATAATTATAATGAGTAGCAAATGTTTATTGAATTTGTGATATAGATTTTAAAGTGTTTTGTATTGTGTTATATATCTTTGTAAAATGTGTACTGTTATTAACTTGTGTACTCAACTTCAGCCAATCCACTTCGGTGAGAGTTTTTGGCTGCAATAAGGTAAATAAATACGAATGCTAAGAGCCAAGGTCAACCTGTGGTGAGTGACTAGAAAACAAATTTCTGTCTGCAGGTAAAAGACCCTTTTTTACTTAAAGAGCAAATGCCAGTGTTTTACAGATTTACAATAAACACAGGAATTTAAGTCCCTGTGTCATGATTAGTGTTTCTTGAAAACATTATGCTGTTTGGTTTTGTGGTTTTCTTTAAATCAGCATCTGTTAATGTGCTCTGCAGTAACTGAAAACAGTGAAGATATTTGTGTCTCTATCAGTGAGTGATGACATCATTCCTGTCCAGCCTGTTGCTGCAGCAATTACATCCTTGAAGTACTGCAGCTGTTACACTTCCCAGTCAGAGTAATCTGTAGGGCTAATTGTCTCTACTCCAAGTGTGTTCCTAACCCATCTGGTTTGTGTCTAGATAGATCAGTTTACAATCTAACATGATGTATTTCCATACAGAATCCCTCAGAGAAATTAATGTTGTAAGTTCATACAGTACATGTTCCTGAAATAACAAATATTGTGGCAGACATCTGTTTGTCAATCCGACATAACAATATTGTTCTCACCTGAACATATGTATGGAAGCTACATCAAGGACACACTACTTCAATGACTTAAACGTTAGATTTATTTTATATCCATTAAACAATCCTTTGTTTATATAGTCAAAAATAGATTTATTTTATATCTATTAAACAATCCTGTGTTTATATAGTCAAAAATAGATTTATTTTATATCCATTAAACAATCCTGTGTTTATATAGTCAAAAAACAGTGCAGTTTTGATGCAACAGAACTCAGCTGTGATGCAAACAGGAGATTTCTCACAAACATTTATTTATACCACTTCAGTTACCCACTGAAACACAAACGACCAACTCTTTATGAGAACAGAATAATTTACTGTAAACTGATCTGTCTAAACACAAACCAGATGGGTTAGTAACACACTTGGAATAAAGACAATTAGCCCTACAGATTGCTCTGACTGGGAAGTGCAACAACTACTACAGTCAGTTAAGGACTTCATCGCAGCAGCAAAAGGCTGGACAAGAATGATGCAATCACTCACTGATAGGGACAGAAAAATCTTCATTGTTTCCAGTTTCTGTGGAGCACATTAACAGATGGCAATTTAAAGAAAACCACAAAACCACACAGCATGATATTTTCAGGGAACACCAATCTTGACACAGGGACTTGAATTCCTGTGTTTATTGTAAATCTGTAAAACACTGGCATTTGATCTTTAACAATGCTATACACATGGACTCTCAAGAGAAAGTGCTTGTTACAACTACAAAAAAAAAAAAAATTAACTTTGAACCCCTGGAAGCAGAGGAGTTAGAGTTTCACATTGGACAAATTAAAATTTGTGGCGTGAACAAATATTACCTTTTTTACAAATTTGTACATAATTTTCATTAATAGAAATAGAATTCGATGGCAGATAAGGACCGCTTGGCCCACCTAGTCTGCCATTTTCCTACCTAACAGATAAGCTGCAGATCCTAGTTAACCAACAGCTTACTTCCTCCTACCCCCCACTAGGACTGCCTTATGTCTGTCCTATGCATTCTTGAATTCTCCCACTGTTGTTGACTCCACGACCTCCTCAGGGAGGCTGTTGCATGCATCCACAACCCTCTCTGTGAAAAAATACTTCCTCACATTACCTCTGAGCCATCCCCCCTCTATCTTCAAATTGTGCCCCCTTGTTCTTGCACATCTCTTTTTCTGAAAGATGCCACCCTCTTGGACTTTGTTGATTCCCTTGAGGTACTTGAAAGTTTCTATCATGTCCCCTCTCTCCCTTCTTTCCTCACGGGTATACATATTAAGCTTCTTTAGTCTTTCTTCGTATGTTTTCTGGTGCAGACCCTGCACCATTTTGGTTGCCCTCCTCTAGCCAGCCTCCACTCTGTCTATGTCTTTGTGGAGACTGGGTCTCCAGAACTGCACACAGTACTCCAGATGGGGTCTCACCAACTGTCTGTACAGAGGGATAACAACTTCCTGTTTTCTACCATTGATACCTCTCCCTATGCATCCCAGAATCCCCTAGCCTTCCTTACTGCCTTCTCACATTGCTTGCCCACCTTTAGGTCATCTGCTAGGACTACCCCCAGGTCCCTTTCCATTTTTACTGTTGTCAGTATCTCACCCCCTATTGTGTACTCTTCCCCTGGGTTTTTGCTTCCCAGGCGCATTACCTTGCACTTCTTTGCATTGAATCTGAGCTGCCATACATCTGGTCATTCTGCCAACCTTGCCAAGTCCCTTCTCATCCTTTCCACTCCATCTTGTGTATCAACCCTGTTGCAGATCTTTGTGTTGTCAAAGAAACATACTTTTCCTTCCAGTTCCTCTGCAATGTCACTTATAAAGACATTAAAAAGGACCGGTCCCAGTACTGAACCCTGTGGTACCCCACTAGTAACCCTCCTTTCTTCACTGTGGACTCTGTTTACTACTACCCTTTGCGTCCTGCTGTCTAGCCAATTTTTTATCCAGCCTACCATCTTGGGACCTACTCCAAGGCTAGCTAACTTGTGTATTAATCTTTTGTGTGGGACTGTATCAAATGCCTTGCTAAAATCTAGGTAGGCCATGTCCACAGCCCCTCCCTGGTCTACTACTTTGGTTACCCAGTCAAAGAAATCTATTAGATTCATCTGACACGACCTTCCCATCATGAATCCATGCTGCCGAATGTATACAAAATGCTTTTTGTGTGCTACTAAATGATTACTTCAGTAATTTTTATTGATCCATCTAGGTCAGTTCTGAGCAGGTGCATATTTCTTCCAATTACATTTGATGTCTTAAATAATAACAACTCATGCCTTTAAATAGCATGAATTACTTTATATTTTTATGTTTTATTTTTTGTATGTTTTTGCGGAGATTTTTAGCAGGTTTTGCGCTGCTGGCCCCAAAATCTCAGATTCCAGCGTGGTCCTGTCACCTCCTTCATATTTAGCAACTTAAAATGATATTCCTGTATATGGATTTTAAATTCCCAAATATTTCTCCAGGGGGAATTTTATGGCATTTTTTTTTGTGTACAGGCACCTGAGGTTTATTGGTATCAAACTGGTAATTGGGAGACTACTTTGGAACTTTACCTATGTATGAACAGGGGCTTGCTTAATTTAAAATCCCTAACTAATAGAAATGATTGATATATAATGATGATGCCTTTGGTTAATGGCCATGTATAGAGGTGGGGGGAATCCCAGGCTTAATTTTCATGGTCTTGGGTAAGGAATACTAAGTATGATGGAATTTTGGAGCAGTCATACAGTTCACGATGTGTTAACACTAACCTGGAGAAAACCATATAATAGTTAGCATCTGGTTAGCAATCGAGCATCAGATTAACTCTTAGGCTTCCAGAAGATTTAGAACGTATAGGTTTTTAGGATGGGTATACATGCCGGCGGCACAGCACGGGTTACGTTTCCTAACTAATCTTCTGGCACAAAGGGACTCAATTGGATGATTGCGGCCTAAAAAGAATGATTTCCCTTTTTAGAGGGAGCTAGTAGGGAAGTCCGATTTATTTTTGCCATTAGGGTACAGGACACACATTTCTTGAAGTTCTACTTAACCTAATAGCTGATGGTTTTACCTGGTGGAACCCTCAACTACTGCAAGGAATATTGTATCCAACACCCTTTCAGAAAAGAATCAAAAACATTTTTTATTGCCTGAGTGTGATGATTACTAGGAACATCTTTCAGGCACTGGCTTTTTCCCTTATGTGTATACTGTTGTTTTTGCTATTATTCCTCTGGAGTGAGATAATGTAAGGGACATTTCTGTCCTTTTAAAATGTATTATAAGGAGGGGAATGAGTATTCAATTTAGTCCTCAAGATACTAAAAATGTTACATACTATGAATAATTCCATTCTTCATAATCATACATGAGTTATAATTTATACAGGGACGTATTTATTTGTATTCTGCTATACGTAGTGTCTGCATTAACAATTATTATTTGAATTTCTGGTTATTTAACCTTGCAATAGGATTATTAACTTAAATATCATTATGAACGAATTCTTTCCTATTTATTGAATCCATGAAGAATGACTTGAATATGTCAGTGGGTAAATACATCTGTATATATTATGTGTGGATTATTAGAGCCCAATTTTAATGTACTTTTTAAATTCATTTAATGTTATAATTAGTTTGTCTAACTGATCAATAAAACCAAACTGAACTGTTTTGAGAGACAAAGAGCATCCTGTGGAGGCCACACAGTATGGCTAGGTGAGGTAACCTCTTGGTCAGAATATACTCTTCGTAATCCTCAATCTTATTATAAATAAGATCTGGATTATACTCCTGTTCATCATCCAGTAAGTAGGATGAAGCTAGAGACTTTCATACCAAAGAAGAGGTAACTCAAGAAACTCCCCGCCCAGCACCAACCATCATATCTGGGAAAGAAAACTCATCGGTACCAAAGATGGCCATAGCCCTGTAACAATGGCCCTGACTCTGCCAGTGAAGCTGGCACAATGGATAAGGACGACACTGGTGCCACAAACAGCAGTGAGCCCAGAAACCTCCCCAAAACTGTAACTGAGCTGACAGTGTGCAGATATGTCACTGCTCCATGAGAGCTGGTCACTAACCAAACTACTCATCTGAAACATCCCTTATAGGCAAAGGTGCAGAGAGAGGAGTATAATCCCTCATTGATGGTAATGGAGAGGACACTGGAATTCATAGAAAGTGATGGCAGAAAGGGGCCATACAGCCCATCTAGTCTGCCCATAATCCTACCCCTTTCCTTAACTGTTTTTCAGTGTTATGATGCCCTTGTATCTATCCCACGCCCTCTTGAAAGTTTCTATCATTTTTGCCTCCACTGCCTCCTGTTGAAGACAGTTCCATGATTCATCCACTCTCTTGCTTCATGTTGTGCTCTCTGGTTCTTGAGTGATTTTTGATATGGAACAGATCCTGGACCCGCACCTTGTTTATACCTTTTAGGAATCTGAAGGTCTTGATCATGTCTCCTCTGTCCCTCCACTGCTCCGGAGTGTACATGTTTAATTCATGCAGCCTCTCCTCATATGATTTGTTGTGTAATCCATGAATCATTTTAGTAGCCCTCCTCTGCACTATTTCCAGTCTGGTAATATCCTTCTTGAGGTGTGGTCTCCAGAATTGTATACTGTACTCCAGGTGTGGCCTTACCATTGATCTACAGAGTAGAAGGATGACTACCTTTTTCCTGCTGGTAATTCTCGCACTCAAGGGAGACAGCATGATGAGAACTTGACTTATTTCCTCACTTTACCTTTTTGTATGGTTCCTGGAACCAATTCCATTCCTCCTTGTTGAGAGGTTGCCTAGTACCAGAACACCCTCCAAGAGAGAAATGGTTGGATACAACTCCGCTGCCAGAACAACCTGACTTATGGGGTGCCCTGAGCTATCCATGAAGCAGTGTACTCATAGGGAGAGAATAGCAGAAGTTAGATGCAGAGGTACAAGTACTTCAGTTACTGGTATCTCCAAAGTTCGCAGACCTCATAGCTCCGAGAGCTGAAGAAACTCTAGCTGAGTGAAGCACCAGATGATCCACCAGTGGTGTAACACTGCTTATTTTGTTAGCATTGTCAGCAATTTTTGCAGTTTATTTTAGTCTACTAACTTGTATTTTACAATAAATCTTTGGCGATTACTGCAACTGACTATCTGTGGATTTATGCAGTTCTCTAAGCTTAGAGGTCTACGAACTTCGGAAACACCAGTAACATAGAAACATAGAAGTTGACGGCAGATAAGGACCGCAAGGCCCATCCAGTCTGCCCATTTCTTTTTCTACCTTATAAATGTGCCATCGGCCTTTGCTCTGTCAGTGGCCTATCTATTCATAGTCATTTGTATTGCTCCCTTATGCCTATCCCATGCCTGTTTGAAGCCCTGCACTGTATTCATAGCCACCACTTCTTGTGGTAAGCCATTCCATGCATCCACCAACCTTTCTGTGAAAAAGAATTTCCTCACATTCCCCCTTAATCGGCCTCCCTCTAATCTCATGCTGTGTCCTCTTGTCCTGCTATTTTTCTTATATTTAAACATGTTAGACTCGTTCACCTTGTTAATGCCCTTAAGGTGTTTGAATGCCTCGATCATATCACCTCTCCTCCTTTGCTCAAGGGTATACATATTGAGCTCTGTTAATCTGTCCTCATATGTCTTCTGATGCAGTCCCTGCCCATTTTGGTTGCCCTTCTCTGGACTGCCTCAATTTGGTTAATGTCCTTGTGAAGGGTGGCGCTCCAATACTGCACGCAGTACTCCAGATGGGGCCTAACCAGTGTCTTGTAAAGAGGATTATTACCTCCCTCTTACGACTTGTGATACCCCTACTAATACACCCTAACACCCCCTAGCCTTACCTACTGCTTTAGAGGTCTGCTTGGATGATTTCAGGTCATCAGTGATGATGATGCCCAAGTCTCTTTCTTCCTTTGTGACTGCTAGCAACTCCCCTCCCAGCCTATAGGTGGCTTCAGGGTTTCTCTTCCCTATGTGCATGATCTTGCACTTCTTTGCATTAAATCCCAGTTGCCACTCTTCTGACCATTTTGCTAGTTTATCCAGATCTCTTCTCATTCTGCCCACCCCATCTGGATCATCTACTCTGTTGCAGATCTTGGTGTCATCTGCAAACAGACAAGCCTTACCCTCTAGTCCATCTGCAAGGTCACTAATGAAGATGTTGAAGAGGACTGGCCCCAGGACTGATCCCTGAGGACCCCACTTGTGACTTGCATCTCTTCTGACTGTATACCATTTACCACCACTCTCTGTTTTCTGCCAGTCAACCAGTTTGCCACCCAGTTGACCAACTTCTGACCCACCTCAGCCTACCCAGCTTATTTATCAATCTTCTATGTGGAACAGTGTCAAAGCTTTGCTGAAGTCAAGGTAGGCGACATCAACTGCTCCCCTTGGTCCACCACTCTGGTTACCTAGTCAAAGATCTATGAGATTAGTTTGACAGGACCTTCCTTTGTAAACCCATGCTGTCTTGGATCCTGTGCCCCTATGGATTCCAGGTGTTGCGCTATCCTTTCCTTAAAGAGTACCTCCATAATCTTGCCCACTACTGAGGTAAGACTGACTGGTCTGTAGTTCTCCGCCTCCTCCCTGCTACCACTCTTGTGGAGTGGGATCACATGAGCCCTTCTCCAGTCTTCTGGGACCTCTCCTGTGCTCAGAGACTCACTAAACAGTTCTGCTAATGGCTCTGCTAGTTCCACCTTTAGCTCCTTAAGTACCCTGGGATGTATGCCATCAGGTCCCATTGCCTTATCCACCCTGAGCTTAGCAAGCTCTTGTAGGACCCTTTCTTTTGTGAAGGAGTAGTGCTGACCTCCCCCCCTGTGTCCATGATGCTGAGCTGTGGGCCCTGCCCTACCTTCTCTTCAGTAAATACTGAGCAAAAGTATCTATTTAGGATAGATGCCTTTACAGGGTCCTTCTCCTCACATGCTCCCTTTTCTCCATTAAGCTTAGCAATACCCCCTCTGGACTTTCTCCTTTCATTAATGTATCTATAGAAAGTCTTGTCACCTTCTTTTACTGTTACGTGCTAGTGTTTCCTCAGTTTGGGACTTTGCCTGCCTTACTGCCTTCCCTGCTTCCCTTAGGAAGTTTGGTATGCCTCCTATCTTCATCCGCTGTGTTCCCTTATATTTCCTGAAGGCCAGCCTTTTGGCTCTGACCTTTTCTGCTACTGTATTTGAGAACCAAAGTGGTTTCCTTCTTCTTTGCACTTCCTTTTCTGTCTAACACAATGGGATGTTGCTTCACGTAGTGCATCCTTAATGCTTGTCCACTTTGCCTGTATCCCTCACCTGTGTTTCTTTTGGCAGGGCTAGCTTAACTCTGTTGGCCATCTTCTCAAAGTCAGCTCCTCTGAAGTCCCATATTTTTGCCTTGGAATGGGATGATTTAGATGTAGTAGCCAAATTGAACCATACCATGTGATGGTCACTGGCCCCAGGTGACCTTCTACCTGGAGATCTGTGATCCCTTCCGTTAGTCAGTACTAGATCTAGGATAGCCCTGTCTCTTGTGGGTTGCTGTACCAGTTGTTTGAGGCCCTCCCCTGCAGGGAATCCACTATGTGTCTAGTTCTGGCAGATGTTCCTGCTGGTACTGACCAATCTGTATCCGCATGTTGAAGTCTCCCATTATCAGAACCTCCCCTTTAGCTGTCATGTTTTGTATATCTTCTAACAGTAATGTGTCCATGTCCTCCCCCTGGTCTGGGGGCCTGTAGACAACCCCAGTTCTTATGGCTGTCCCCTTTCCTGTTTCCAGGGTGACCCACAGTTCTTCTGGCTCCTTATGTGTATTCTGAATTTCTGTAGCTTTGATATTTTCATTGACATACAGGGCCACTCCTCCCCCCCTTTTTGCACCTCTGTCTCCTCTGAACAATATATAGCCAGGTACTGAAGTCTCCCAAGTGTGGTTACTGGTAAACCACATCTCACTAATTGCTACTATGTCCAGTTTAGCCTCTGACATTATTGCCTGCAGGTCTGGGATCTTATTTCCCAGGCTGTGAGCATTTGTGTACATGATTTTCCATTGGCCAGATTTCAGTGTGTTAGTTGTTGGGTGAGGTTTGACATTACCCCTGTGCGTCGTATGGGGAGACAAACCTTTTTTCTTACCTGGTGATGCAAATGAACTGCAAACATGCTGAATCCCTGTTTGACCACTAGCTGAGGGGGAGGGGTGTTCTTCCCATTCGACGTATGGGGTGCTGCACCCTCTCCCATTTGCTAGTTTAAATATTCTGCAAAGACGCCAAACTTCTGCCCCAATGCACTGACTCCTCCTTAGTCAGATGCAGTCCATCAAATTTAAAGAACTTTCGCTCCCAGAACTGTTGCCAGTTCCCTACAAATCTGTGTCCTTTTTCCTGGCACCAGCCCTTGAGCCACGTGTTTAGCTCCCCTATCTCCCTTCTCTGACCTTCCATCCATCTGCTCCCCTCTCCCAGACTGGCAGGATCTCAGAGAAGGAGATGCCGGACGAAATGGATGATAGTTTGTCACCCAGCCTGGTCAGGTGTTCCTTGGTCTCCACAATGGACCGGCTGGCGAGATCATTTGTCCCTATGTGTACTAGGACATCAATGTTTTCTCCTGCTTTGTGAATAATTTTAGCAATGCGGTCAGTGTCTCTCCATGCTGATGTACCTGGGAGACATCTGACCATTACCCCTGGCTAGAGATGGGTATCAACTCCCCGAATCATGGAGTCTCCTATGATCAGAAGTTTTTTGGATTTCCTTTTTGCTTTTTTTGTTTTGGTTCCTGATTTGGGCGAGTTTTGTTGTGCTAGCTCCTGTGCTGCAGTGTCCTGCTCTGCAGTGTCTTCTGCCTCTTTGTTTGATTTAAGAGATAGAGGCAGATACCTGTTTGTAGTGTTTATATGGTTTTTGGAGGTAATATGTTGGAGAGCAGAGAGTGATGGGGCACCCGATTTGCCCCTCCTAACCACCTGCCAACCTCCTGGACCAACTACCCTCTGCAGTCGAGGTTTTTCTGTTGGATGCTGGGGAAATGGCGGGTGGTTCTTATAATGTATTTCCTCTTGAATATGAAATTTGAAGCATGCAATCTCTGCCCATGCTGCCCGGAGCTGAGCCCTAAGATCTCCAAAGGCCCAGCATGTAGGACAGTGTCCTAATCCTGTAAAATTGCCCTTCTGAAAAGTGTTCCACAGTACCTGCAGTTAATGATATCCATTCCAGATAAGTTGCTGGGTTTATAACCTAGTCAGAGTAATTAGAAGTAAACAAAAGGAAAAAAAAAAATGCAAGTAATGGTTTGATTGTGTTTTGTTTTTGTTTAACTTGTTATAACAAGTTAAATTACTAGTGCCCCTGTAAATGAGCTCACCTTGTGGAGGCCCCACTGATCCACCCCTTCCTGCTCTGCCACAGGAAATGTCACAGCTGTGGTACCCTATAAAAGGAGTGTAGTGTGGGGTGGATGGCTGGGCCCTTCCCCTGCCGAAAAAAGAAGAACCACGGACGAAAGAACAAGGAGGTAAGAGCAGAAACAATCAGTCAACAACAAATGCAGCAACCCTGAAAGCTTATCCTAATGTTAGATAAAAACTGTAAAACCTGTAAAGCACCACCTGTGATAATTTCAGAGAAGATATATGCTGTAAGAAACACTTTGCTACAGAGAAAAATAAACTGGAGGTATATGTACCTGTGCAACTAACTTCTACTATTCTCTCCCTGTGAGTGCACTGCTTCTTGGACAGCATGTTGAACATTTTTAAGAGGAAGGCTCAACCCTGCAGCAGCACCCCAAAGCTGTACTGAGCGCTGTTTCTCCCCTGTACTGTCTTGTCTGGTGCCCTATTTACCTTAACACATTTCAAACGTCATCAAATGTGGTAATGCTGTGAGAAAATGTGTTCTAAAAACTACCAAAGCTACAACAAAAACAATAAAAATACATATGGAGATGTGATAAGCCATACTAGAACACTATTTGTATGCAAACTGAAGTACTCAAGCGAGGAACACACTGCATGTCAATGACTGGGGAAAAAAAAAGGGGGATTGAGGCAGAAGCCACGTTATATTGTGAAGGCATGTGGACAACACAATCCATTGGTGCTGGGTGCCGGCGGCCCCAAAATCCCCGAATCCAGCATGGTCCTGTCACCTCCAGCTCTAAGACCAAAGAGTGGAAATACATGGTTAAGACTGATTCTTAGAAGATCCATTTGACCAAACTGCCTCCACCTATTCCAGTGTGTTTCATAAACATCTGGCAACAACTGACCTTACAACTGCTGTGTTTGACTTCACTGCCTGTTGTCGTGGGAGAAATAGATGTAAACAATGAATGCACAATGAGTCAGTAAAACCCCGTTTAAAGATTTCCATTACAGAGATGTTGTAAATAAGTTTGCAAAACTATAACCAGAATCCACAAGGGTAGAGGGAGTACACAATCCAATTTGTAGCGATTCACGATCAGAAGAATGTCCTGTACATTGTATTTATTTTTTCAGTTAGTCAGTTTGCTCCCCCTTGGTATGGTCCCCAGCCCTGTCTCCCCTTTCCCCCAGGACATATCGGACCATATTCTCATGGCTTACCCCTGTAGGCAGGTGGCAGTAAGTGTGCTCAACCCACCAGATCAAAGATCCAATGGCATGCTTGCGTTGCCAGGTGCAGATCCTGCAAGGGGCAGCAATCATCCCGCCATCCAAGATGTTTCCATGTTTCTTGTCCCCACTCCCTTGAGACACGCAGGGGCAGTGCACAGTTTTATGAATGGCAGTGCCACGCATATTCCAGTGTGTAGCATGCCGCATGCCTTCCACTCTACAGCTGCCTGGTGTACTACGCCCCAGCCTCCACTAGGGGATAGTCAAGCACAGGGGGCTGTGCCACTCCCTCCCAAGAGGAGAACAGTCCCTTGGATGGTTGATCCTCCTCCCCCAGGCCGACCCTCCAATGACTAGAGCTCGTTCACGAACTCTGGTCATCAGCACTGAAGACAGTAGTGCTACCGCTGCGCCAGCCTGTACATTATTTTCTATTTTTTTTTTTTTATATAACTGGGAGGTGCTTGTAGTATACAGGTTAGGAAACCGCACTTGCACTCTAATCACAACTGCAAAAAAACACAATTCATTGTTTAAAAAACAATTACATACAAATTAAAATTAATCTTTAAACAAAAGGCAACTAGCTAAAATAATCAGTTTCTATTTTGCTGAACCTGTGGTAAGCCACATGAGTAGAATGCTGATGTCATACTGTATGCAGTTCTCTTTCCCAGGCTTACAGTATGTTTCTGGCATCTGGAAGAAAAGTCAGTGCCTTCATGGTGTCAGACTAATTTTCTGAGCTTAATGTGCCCCCCCCCCCAAATATGTCATACAGAGAGATTTTAGTTGTTGGACCAGCATCTCAGTGTATGTAACTTCAGCTTCTTCTGCTTAGTTTGCTGTTTACCTGAAGAAAGGATCTGTGGACGCCCAAAAACTTGTGTACTGTACCATCTCTATACAAGACATATGTTGGTCCAGTAAGTGGTATCAGACTATCCAGTGACTTTCAGTAGTTTGTGAAACGAGTTCCATGTAAATGAAGGAGCTTCATTGTCACTAGCCAAAAAAGTTGTTCAAAGAGAAAGCAAAGCACTAAAAACATAAAAGGAATAAAGTTTACCATTCCATCGAGAACTCTGCCAAACACTACATGCCTTCCATCCAACCAGGAAGTCTTCGACAAAATAATAAAGAACTGAGAGCCATTGGTATCTGGACCTGCATTGGCCATGCTGACCCATCCTGTTCCATAGTGCTTAAGTTTAAAGTTCTCATCTGGAAATGTATCCCCATAGATACTGGTACCTACAAAAAGAAGGCAGTTTAGGAAACAAAATTATACATTATACAATGACAAGAAAAAATCCTGGACTCTGATTGGTCAGTCTTGGGCTGGACCTGTGATGTTATCCCAGCACATCACAGTTCTACTGTCATCATTATGGCTGCTCTCTTTTTTTTGCATCTCCTCTTAAGAAACAAAAATATTTTTCTACACTAATAAAAACATTCTTTAAAACTATTTTTATTTTATATATAACAACAAGCCATTGTGTAATAGCAATAATGCCCTCCAGGGTGTGTGTCGTTTGGGATAACATCACGCCTCAGTTGTTAGACACACTCAGCCTGTGGCCTCGTGCCCAACCACATGAGGCGTGATGTTATCCCAGCACGACACACACCCTGTTGGGCATTATTGCTTAATTAAATAATAGGATATCTGAACAAACAATAACTGTTACAGCTATCCCCTAGGATGTTAATATCTCCACGAGTTGTAATTTCCTCTCTAACATTCATGAGAAAAATGTTCATGTCCATAATTTTGTGACCAGGGCACATATTGCTAGCAGAGTCACTAGTTAAAGTCCAGCACAGTACCAGCCTGGTGGCGCTGAGGGTTGAGGTGCTGGACACCACACATCGCGCCATGCCGGCGACCCGAGTTCGGGAGCGAGCTCTGGCACCGGGGGTCAGCAAGGGAGGGAGAGGACTGAGCATCCGTTGGGCTGCTCTCCTCTCCTGGGGGAAGGGCGATGGGCTGTCCGGCCTCCCAGCGACCCCTGGTGGAGAGCGGGGGTGCTGTAGGATGCAGACCTTACGTATGGGTGAGCATGGCAGTAGCCGGCAGGGTTGTCATGCGCCATGGCGTCAGTGCTTGCCACGCTCGGGGTGGGGGGGGGATCTTGAGGACTACTATGTAAAAACTCCTCCAGTCTGGATAAGCGACGGCCCTCCCAATGCCACCGCCACATGTCCAATGCTGGTTCCCTGCTTCTGCCCCTTCAGTCTCCTCGGGCCCATGTCCCTCCCGGGGCTCAGGAAGAAAGTAACGACTTTGAAGATGGCAGGGTCCACAGCAGGCGGCAGAGCAGACCTGGCAGGTGGAGTGGCCCAAGAGAGTTCCACAGCTGGGGGAGAAGAAACATAATTGGGGGAAAGAAAAAAAAAAAGTCCAGCACAGCGCAAGTCCCCACTTCTTTAAACTGGTTTTCCAACAGTGGTCCTTACCTTGCTGCAACCTCTGTCAGCCTCACACAATGCCATGTCTATCTCAAGTGCCCCTCAAAGTCCTCAGGACCCCAAAAACACTGTTTAACTTGCTCACTGCTGAGTACCACCACCCACCGTCCTCCCCCCATGCTGGGGCCCTTCCCTGAGCTCCACAGCAGGAGTGTCCCCAGTATGCAGCTGTCCGCAAGGAGGAGGAAAGTAGGAATCTGTGGCATATTCTTCAAACAATGGAACATAGCCCTGTGTGATACAGAGACAGATCATCGCTTCATCCCTCAGTCTGGGACCTCTCCAGAGCCAAGCACGTGTGTTTCCCATTGAAATGACATGTGCTGCACCCCACCTCTGTTCTACAGCCATGTGTATCTGTACTGCAGTGCCTCCCCTGGACTCCAGGGAATGATTGTGTGCCGGGAAAGAAAACCATCCTTAGAGGACAGCATCTAAGTGGATACCATATTTTCTTCAAGGATATCTCCCTCCAAAGAGCCACACCTCTGGAACTGTAAACCGTTGTCATCGACACCACTCAGAAACATTTGCCTAGCTGAGTCCACCCACTTTGATGTGCTTCAGTGCCACCCATATAATGTGGTCAGTCCCATAACTCAGATTTATTTCTGTTGACATTCACTGTTTGTCTGATTTTGGGAAAACACCTACATCGATTATGGTCAATGTTATTTTTATTTTACTTATTAGATGTTGCTGCATGCCACTATTGTTTTCCCTGAAGAAGCATCCACTTTTCGCTTCCATCACTGCAGTGTGCAGCTATTTCATGACAATGTATACAAGCTTTGTGTTTACTGCCTGGGCCTCGGGGAATAACGTGAAGAATTTCACCATTCGCCAAGGCTTCAACCAGGCTACGAGGAGACACTCCCTGAAGGCTTTAGATCTTTCCCATAGAAAATGGGTTTGGCTTCTACCCAAGATCCCAGTCTCAGTCCACTGGATCTATATCTGAGTAACCTTACCAATTTTTTCAGGCAGTTACACTGTTGCCACTCATCTAAGGAGAAATCAAAAAGGAGCGGGAAGCAAGACAGGAATAGCTGGGAATCATGCAGCATAAGGCTAAAAGATAAGGAATCTCCTTTTTACAAATTACAGAAGCAGTGAATATGCAAGAAGTAGAGAGAGTGCTTGCAATATATAAAGAATTACAAACAAGAATCTCTTGATGTGAAACAAAGACCAGATACACTGATACCCCCAACACATTGGTGGCTTGATACAGTGATCTGTAATCTGTTTCTAAGTACACAAATGCTAAATAGTGGGCGAGTGGCATTTTTTCCTGTGTCTGGTAGAGAAACATTAAATCACCCTAATGCTAAGCAGCGAGGTGTAAACTCAACTCTCCGCCCACTCATGTTAGTCTTTAAGAAGAGAAAAGGGGGGACACCAGGCTTGTTCCTTTTCCTATAGCACACTGATGTTTTCCGACACACTCACACTGTATATAGTCTCATTTGAGCTTGGTGGTTAAATCTCAATGACACAGTGTTGATCGACCATATGCTCAATTATACTACATGTGGACCCTCTCCTCTAATCACAAACTAGAATAGTTTGTTCCACAGCAAACTCACAGCTGTACTTTGTTCTGAGCTCTCAGCAGTCATTTTATCAAGCATAGTCATTTTATAGTCACTGAAATGACAGCAGTGAACATCATCATTCTGTCTTACATTCGGATTGGTCTACACTCAAAGCACTCTCAGCAGCAACTGTAATCAAGTCCAGTGAAGGGAGGAGTGGTGTTAACACAAGTGTACCCAAGGCCATTATACAGTACCATTAGCTGTTTTCAAACAAACGCGTAACAGTGATAATGTACTAGTTTGTTCACTACAACAATGACACAACTGTCTCATGAGGGTAACGTATTCCCAAATATACACATTATTGCCTGGTATACTGTGCCAACTAGCACATTATCACTTAAAGGAACAGTGCCAACCCCCTCAGGCCTCAAAGTGTCTCTAGTTTAAAAAAAAAAAAAAACATTTTAATGATTGGTCACATTCTGCAGGGATTGCTGCTGTAGCTGGTTGTTTGATTCTGAATACCTTTTTTCTTTTAGAAGTGAAAAACAGACTGCCCACCCTACTGGTGTTACCCCACAAAAAATGTGTTTACATTCCTTGATCAACACCCACTGCATCTTTCCTGGACTCGGGAAGACCCACAACACAGTCTAGCCACTTATGATGCAGTGGGAGTATAGCAAACTATTACATCATAGTGGATGCACAGTTTGGGGGGGTTCATAATGTTCGGGAAGTATGCAAGAAGTGTAGATCAAGTAGTTAAAACAATGGTGGGTATAATTACACCATCTGCATGCATTTCAGTTCTACTTAGAAATCAAGCAGATAAAACAGCCAGCAAGAGCAATGAACGTTAGAGGCAGTAAGCAATCAGAAAATGTGGGGTTTCATCTAGAAATAATACGATGCATAAAGAGTGGATAGTGTTCCTTTAACTATAATATGGTTAAAATGTAATACATTATACTTGTAAACTATTTCCTACAAATCTGCAGAAGAGACAAAGGATGGTATACAATACTTCTGAGGATAACTGATTATATTAGAAACACATAAACATAGACGGTGACTGCACAAAAAGACCACTGGTCCATCCAGTCTGCCCATAAACCCTAACAAACCCAGGAGCCTTCATCCATATCGGGTTCTAACCCACACTATCCACCCCCATACTCCCTTCACTATCACCCTGAGCAACCACTAAGCCCTTCACTCTGTCCCAGCCATGTCTGAAACCATTTATAGTTTTGGTACTCACCACATCAGCTGGCAGACTGCTCCGACTACTCCTCCCTTTTCTGTAAAATAAACCTCTCTCACTTCCCTCTTGAATCTCACCCCACAGCTTACCTTGTTCATTCCTTTCAGGACCCTGAAGGTCTCTATCGTATCTCCCCTCTTTCATCTGGCCTCCAGCATGTAGATGTTCAGTGCCTTGAGACGCTCCTCATAAGATTTGCCCTGTTGGCCTTGAATCATTCTGGTTACCCTAAACTGTGCTGTTTCCAGCCTGTCCTTATCTTTCTTTAGGTGAGGACTCCAGCACTGCGCACAGTACTCCAGGTAGGGCTGCACCAGTGATCTATAGAGAGGTAGTAATGCCTCCTCCTTTCTGCTTTGAATACCCCTTCCTATACACCCCAGCATCCTGCTTGCCTTACTGTAGACCTTGTTACAGGGAGTCAGTGATGATGACCCCTAGGTCTCTTTCCTCAGACATCATGCACAGCTTTACCCCACATCCACTATTCTGTCCTCAGGTTCTTGTTCCCTATTTGCATCATCTTGCACTTTCTGGCATGGAATTTCAACTGCCAAATCTCTGATCACTGCTATAGCTTTTGCAAGTCACTCTGCATCTCCCTAAAATCTCTTCGCTGTCTACCCTGTCACAGAGCTTAGAGTCATCTGCAAAGTGATGCATCTTGCCCTGGGTTCCTTTTCCCATGTTGCTAATGAACATACTGAAAAGGACTACACCCAGGACCAATCCTTGTGGCACCCCACTGGTGACCTCCCTCTCTTCCGATTTGACTCAGTTAACCACAACCCTCTGCTGTCTCACAACCAGTTTCTTACCCATCTAACCATGTCTTTCATGGCACCCAGATCCTCTCGTTTCTTTAGCAACCTTCTGTGAGGCACGGAGTTGAAAGCCTTGCTGAAATCAAAGTAGAGTATATCCATAGCATGGCCCTTATCCATTACCCTCGTTACCCAAAGAATATTATGAGGTTGGTCGGACAAGACCTTCCTGCCACAAACCTATGCTGTTTACTATCCTGGAGTCCACTGCTCTCTAAGGTAGCTTACAAGGTCCTCTTTAACTAGTGTCTCCATCAGTTTACACACAAGACAGTCAAGACTGATAGGTCTGTAATTACCAGTTGCTCCTTGTTCCCCGATAGGTAACTACATCTGTTACCCTTCAATCTTTTGGAAACTACACTGAATTGAAATACTGAATACCCCACCAGGGGTTCAGTTGGTTTGTTACCAATTCCTTGAGCACCCTCGGATGCATCCCATCTGGCCCAGAGGCCTTTTCTATCTTGAGCAGGAGCAGATATTACATTTTCCACCCACTAGCCAGCAGAGCTAGTGACTGGCAAAATCCACTAGCCCTACAAACTTCTCCACTGGCCCAGCCAGTGTACTTACTGAAATTTTATCTTCTCCAGTACAAGCCCGCAGGGCTAGTTAAAGGAAAATCTTACTAGCCCAATACAAAATCTACCAGCATTTGGCTAGTGGGCTGGTGCCAATTTGGGCCCCCTGTTAAGCCTTTCAAAATTGGTAAATACTTTCTGTCTCATCTCAGGGTTCCTCCTTACAGCTGCCTTAATGCCACTGTCTGGCAGAGGCCCCCTCGCTTCCCTTGTGAATACAGAGCAAAGGTAATCAATAAGAATGACTGCCTTCTGCCCACCCCCCTCAATTACCCTTCTCCCCTCTGTTAGCCAATTCCTCCTCCCCTCTTCATTTTTTTCCCTAATATATCTAAACAAACTGTTTTTCCCCACCATTTACTTCCTCCACAATACACATCTCTGTATCTGCCTTTGATTTTCTGATCGCTCTTTTGGTTTCCCTTTGTCATCATTTGGTACTCTTCCTATTCTTCATTCCCTTGTTGTTCCTTGTACCTGGTGAAGGCCTTTGTTTTTTCTCTCACTGCTTCCCTGACCTTTCCAGAGAACCATACTAGTCTCTTGTACCTTATTCTTTTGATACCATTCTCACGCAAGACTTTCTTACCTCGAGAGTGGCCCCCTTGATTGACCCACATCTTTCCTCCACATCCATAATGCTGTCCATGCTGACTGACTTGTCACGGACCCAGTTCCCTCATCTGGTTGAAGTCTGCCCTCCTAAAATCTATGACTCCAGCCTTCAGTGAGGGCTTACTTTTCCCAAAGGCCAGGTTGAACGATACAGAGTTATGGTCGCAGAACCCTAGTGGCTCCCCTACCCTCACTCCAGTTACCACTTCTGAGTTGGTGAGTACCACCACTGAGAATAGTAGCTTGCCTAGTGGATTTCTTAACTAGCTGCACCAGTAGGCAGCCCTGCAATGTATCCAGTAGGGCCTGACTTCTGGAGCTCCTGGCCACTGGAATGACCCAATCAATATCGGACAGGTTTAGATCTCTCACCATCACCTCCCCCTTTGACACTCCCCTTCTAGTTCTACCACTAGCTCCTTGGCTCTCTCCCCCCCCCCCCCAGAGATCTACACATCAGCCCATTCGTAGTTTCTTGCTGGAGGATGCCATGAGCTGAACCCACACAGTGATTCTGTTTACCCATTACCTCCCCTGATGTTTCCATCCTCCACTGCCTTTATGCCCTCTCTGTCATATATGGCTACACCCCCTCCTTTACTTTCTTCTCCATCCAGTCTCAACATGGTATAGCCTGGGAATGTCAGGTCCCAACTTTTATTCGCTTTGGCCCAAGTTTCTGTGATGGCTACTAGATCCACCTCAGTGTCGCAACCATTGCCTGGAGCTCACCAATTCATTGCCCAGACTCCTGGTATTATGGCAGACCCCTTTCCTTCTTTCTGCTGATCCCCTCTTGCTTTTGCCTATTCCTTCTCCCTTATTCTTTCCTGTCTCCCTAATTTTTTATTTTTCATGATGAATGCAGGCTTTGTCAGCCCTCCCTCGTTGGCCTCTTCCCCTCACCTAATTTGAACTTCATCCTTACTATTAACCACCTTGCTGCTACTGGTAACCTTGTTTAGGGGGAGCCCTAGCTAGGTTCCCCATCTGATCTCCCTTCTCAGTGGTTCCCCTAGCCTCTGTCTCCCCCGCAGTCAGTTTAACTATCCAATGTAATCATCAAACTTCTGCCTCAGAGCACTAGCCTCCTCACTCATGAGGTGAAGGCCATCACCCTTGAAGACCTTTCTGACCTAGAAGCCCCCCAGTCCCCCCCACAAAGTGATACCCCTTCTCCTGACACCATCCCTTTAACCACCCATTAAACTCCTCAATCTCTTTATTCCCTACTCTTGTCATACCCATTCCCCTTATTCCACACAGGGAGGGCCTCAGTAAAGGACAGGGAAGCTAAGTGCACCTTCAGTCTGTCCCCTAGCCTCTTAAAGTTTTGCTTCACTACCTCCATAGGTTGGTTCACCAGACTGTTGGTAACCAAGTGCACCAGCACCCCAGAGGCACCATTTAGGGGTAGCCAGGGGTTGCAGTTGAGAGCTCTATGATTTTGCTGCAGCTCTTATGATGTGCACTGTAACCCCGAGGAACCCCTAAAAACAAGGTTTCCCCAGCATTTATTTACATAACATTGGTTGGTGAAGGAGCTCTGCCATCCCTATGATTTCTCTGAAATGAGACTCTGCAACCCCTATGATTCTGGTGAAATGCACTACTACAGCACTCCCTTCTCCACCATCCTCCCTATCCTATCTGTATCCCTCATGGCTGATGCACCAGGAAAGCATCTGGGCATTTGCCTCCCCTGCCCACCACCCTCTCTACTCTTCTAATTATTGAGTCCTCAATCACTAAGACTCTCCTTGCTGACTTCCTGCAGCCCACCCAGTCATGTGCCAGTGAGTTATCCTTCCCATTCCCCCAACAGAATTGGAGCCCCCTACCCCACTATCAAGTACCTGAACCTCCTCCTGGGGTGCAAAGTCATTTGCTGTCTGAATGGCATGAGAGTGGTTGAACCTCTTGTTGCTGCTCCTGCTACCCTTCCCCCCGCCATTCCGCACCATCCTTCAGCCCCTCTGGGGGAGTAGGGGTGTGGATGGGTGGACCCCAAATGACCATGGTGCCCTGCAAAGGTCCAGCACATGAGGCAGTGCCCCCTCCTCCATGGCATAACCCTGGAGAAGAGCGCCCTACAGTCCCCACAACTGACTACCTCTCCACTGTGCCTCATCTCCATAGTGATGCTGCAATACAAAAATGCCAAACTTGTATATGGAGTTCTGTTATATTTGGAATACTTTCTATACCTACCTTACTTAATCCTTGGTTAATTACAGTTATATATTTGTATACTACCTAAGGGGCCTGTATGAATAAGGATACAATTTCACCATCTCAAAAAGAAAGGAAATTCTTTGCAAAAAACGTTCTTAATGTACTAATTAGGGTAACTTAATGCCACAAAGCACGGAAATGTGGCGTTAGGGTTTTCAACCCTAACTCCCTACCACCACCCACCCCCCCATCAGCAAAAGGAAAAAAAAACATTAAGAGTCTGGGTCTCCAGAGTCTTGGCAACTCAGTTGTGGGGTCTTCCTCTGGGTTATCAGCCCTAATGCTCACCCCTCCAACCTACAGCCTCCAGTCCAAAGCACATGGTACAGTCCCAAACCAGTGCCTTACAGTGATGCACTCTTCAGAGGTAGAGAAGTACGTCTTTCCACATGCTGGCAACACAGTTTGGTGTAGCTTTATTCACACAGGAAATGGGGTGAACATTAGGGCTGATGACCCCCATGGAAGACCCCACCACTGATTCTCCAAGACTCTGGGAAAATAACTAAGCCCCCCTGCTCCCAGGCTCTAGTTCACACCAGTGATGTAGAACACACTGTAAGTGAAAGGGTAGGCTACAGAAGTGGCACACAGGGATAGACAGCACTGACTTGGCATTTGCAATATGGCTTAGGTTATAAAACCTTTGCTGACTGGCTGATTAATCAAAACACTATGAATAATTTATGAGGAGAGACTAAGACTAGGGTGGGAAGGAAGCTAAAGGGTTTAAAAGTGATACTGATAAGGCCAGCTGCAGCATAGGACTGAGCCTTGCAGTGCTAGTAAGTGCTGGTTCTGACTGTTCTCTATAAAAAGTACAGTAACTCAAGAACTTACCGAAGGAGTAGATCTTTGAGAAAGGCTCCTGCAGTAGATAATAACCTTGAGGACTGAGCCGCCAGGCACTAGGATCACACAGGAAACTTTAGCTAGCAATGTCTGGTGGGGAACCGCCCCCCCCGACATCGCGTGATCGGCATTAGCGTAATGCTATATAAGGGGCGGTCCCCAAGCCCGCCTTCCAGTTCTCCGGCCAGAGACCGAAGTAGGTGCGACAGGAGAAAAGGAATGGGCTAGAAAAGAAGCAGGGGGAAGGGAAACAGGTTACCTACTGCAAGAGCCTCTCTCGAAGATATAATGTTACGGTAAGTTCTTGCGTAACTGTACTATCTTACTTCGAGAGGACTCTTGCAGTAGGTAATAACCTTGAGGACTGAATCCCAAGCAGTGAAAGGGAACAGGGAAGGTCTTAAACTTGGGAGGCAGGAAAGGTTTGCAGTAGGCAGGGATATAAGAAAGAAGGCTCTGAAGGACAGCTAGTCCAAAGCCAGCCCTGCATCTAGAGGCAATGTCCAGAGTACAGTGTTTGGCGAAAGTGTGGACAGAGCTTCAAGTACCTGCTGCACAAATGTCTGGAGCAGAAACATTTCTAAAACAAGTAGCAGATGCAGCCATGCCTCTTACCGAGTATCCCTTGACTTCCCCAGAAGGGGTTTGTTATACTTCTGATAACAAAACAAAAAGCAGTTTGTCAACTATTTGGACAAACACTGTTTTGAAACTGCAATGCCCTCTCTTTTGGGTGCAAAGGAAACGAACAACTGATCCATTTCTCGGACTGACTTTGTCCGATTCGTGTAGTAACACAAAATCCTGTGCACATCAGAAGTGTTCAGGATTTATTTATTAGCTTTTGTTTACTGGGTAAGCATGCTAGACAAGGAATGCCTATTTTCAGGTGCAACGCAGGAGATTACAAGAGTAGGTTTGCAAGCAGTATGAGAATATTACAACAAAGAAATACAGGCAGATACAGTATGGGACAAATAAACAAGTACAGGGTGATCAGATAAGCATATACATCAGGTAAGAACATAAAAGTAGTAAATAATTTCATGGAATAATACAAAAGCATTAAGGTGGGATATGGGGTGGTTGTCCCATTATAAGGATGGTAAGTACTGAGGTGGAAGGCATGGAGGTAGGTAGTTCCCCTATTAGAGCGTGGGGGGGGAGGGGTTAGGAACCAGGAAAGTGGATAGAGCACACCATGGTCCAAGCCAGGATTGGAGATACCAGGAAGTCTAGGGACAGTTGCAGGCTGAGACAGACTTCAGGTGCAACCAAAGGGAGCTCTTAAACATGGGGTGGGTGGGGCTACTTCTGATGGGCACAGGTATGGTATTCCAGAATCTGAATTGCCTCCCTTTTATTGGAATGCTCAGGGTAACACACTGGCAAGTGTATGGTCTGATTCAAAGTAAACTCAGAAACCACCTTTGGAAGAAACATAGGATTTGTATGCAGAGCCACCCGGTCTCTGTGTGAAATCAAATACGACTCCTTACACATTAGGGCCTGAAGCTCGGAAATCTTTCAAGCAGAAGTAATGGCACCCAAAAAGGAGCACTTTCCAGGAAAGATAGCACAGGTCGCAACTCGCAGCCGGGTCAAAAGGAGGTAAAGTGAGTTTTTCAAGAATGAAGTTTGGGTCCCACGGTGGAACAGGGTTCTGAACCAGGGGTTTCTAGTGGAGAATTCCTTTCAGAAAAGGTCAGGGAACCTCCAACTGTGCCAGGGATTTGCTGTCCACTGGAACATGGTAGGCAGAAAAGGCAAACAAATGGACCTTCAGTGAGGAATAGCTTAGACCAAGGTCAGAGGTGAAGCAGGTACTCCATGACCTGAGGAATCAGGCAGGAAAAAGGATCCCAACCTTCGGAGGGTGCCCATATGGAAAACCTTTTCCACTTCATCGCATAGGTAGTTCATGTGGATGGCTTTCTGGTCACCACAAGAACCTGTGCAACTCTGGCAGAAACCCCACTGCATGAAGCAGCTATGACGGAAGATGCCACATGTGAAGGTAAAGGGATTTTAGGCCCAAATGGACCAACTTGCCCTGCTCCTGAATCAGAAGGTCCTGACAGAGGGGTGAGGGGAACTATAGGTTCCACAGCCAATTGCTGGAGCAGAGGAAACCATTTGATAAGGCCAGTAAGGGGCTACCAGAATCATGTGGGCCCCTTCCGCCTGCAGTTTCAGAAGAACCCTCTGTAACTGCGGAAAGGGAGGCAAGGCATAGAGGAATCTCCCTGTCCAACAAAGAGACAGAGCGTCTTGCTAGAAAACATGATGCTTGGGAACGAGCGAACAGAAACTGGGTGGTTTTACGCTGTATGGGAAGGCAAAGAGATCTAAGTCTGGGCGACCCCCCAGATTGTCGATGTCTTCGACCACTGACTGCAGCCGTACCCCACCCGTGTACTGTTGCCTGACAGCGGCTAAGACTGTCCGCTAGGACATTGTGGATGCCTGTGATGGGCACTGCCGTGACCTGGAGATCATGCTGGACTGCCCAGTACCAAATGCGCATCACTTCTCTGCACAGGGGATACAACCGCATACCTCCTGGTTTGTTTAGGTATCACAACACGCACATACTGTCCATCTGGACAAGAAGTGGACCCAGGAAGAGAAAGCACTGGAAGGCCTGAAGGGTATACAGCACGGATCGCATCTCCTGCATGATGAAGTGCAGGGAGAGCTCCCACTGAGACCAGGATCCCTGGGTGCTGTGGTCCCCCAGAGGAGCGCCCCAGCCCTGGCTGGGAGCATCCGTGGTCAGGGTCTAGACTGGAGGGGTAGGCTGAAAAGGAACCCCCTGGCAGAGATTGTTGAGATCCCTGCACCATAAGAGATCCTGTCGCATGCAACTGGACACAAGGACTCTGTGATCCAGGTCACCTGACCTCTGGTCCCACTGGATCTGTAGTGTCCACTGTGTAATCCACATGTGGAGACTGTTGAGGGGTACAGTGGGAATATCCACTGCCATCAGTCCCAGGAGGCATAAAACTGACTGAGCTGAAGTCCAGCGACTGGATGCCATCTGTAGAGCCTTCTGTTGCAAGGATTCCGCTCTATCCAATGGGAGGAAAGCCTTGCTCTGAACTGTGTCCAGCACAGCTCCAATAAATTGGAAACGCTGGGAAGGGGTAAAGTGAGACTTGGAGTAGTTCACCATGATACCCACCTGGCGAAAAAGGGCCAGGGTTGTTGACAGGGAGGCCAGCAGACCGTCCCTTGACAGAAGGGAGGAATGCTCGACCCTGAAGCTTGTCCAGCACTGCACCAATGAAATGGAGGTGCTGGGACAAGGTGAGGTGATACTTGTGGTAATTCACCATAATGCCCACCTGAGGAAGCCACTCCAGGGTCATGGACAGGGAGACCACGAGGCTGCCCCTCGATGGGGCTGTAAAAAGCCATTGCCCTCCTGATAAATAGGGATGGGCCCTCTTGCTGACTTTTCCAGAACAGCCCTGATCCCTGCCCCTACGTGTGTACAGAGCGATGCATCGTGTTCACCGGATGCAAGTCCCGACCCACAATCTGCAAGCCGGTATTGATGTCCTCCACATCACCTCCGAAAGGAACCGGGCCTCTGAAGAGAATGCCTGTATGACCAATGTGACCTCCTGTGCCAGACCCGAAATCCATAACCAAGACTGTCTGTGTAAGCAGACCGCAGTCACCGTGTCCCTGATAGAAGCCTCAGCTGCAACGTATGTGGCCCAGGGGGCATGACGGCAAAAGATCTTTGCCATGCAAATGGTGTATGCAATCCAGGATTATGCCTCCAAATCTGGTAAGAACCGAATTCGTTTCTGAGCCAGCCCAGAATGAATGTTGGTAGACCACCGAATGGGCCACCTGGTACAGGGCTCAGAGTCTGACAAAGAGTTCTGGATTGGAGCCAGAGCCCAGCGAAGAATTAGAGGCCCAGTCTCTAGACCCAAGCAGAGAAGTTGCCCAAAACCTGGCACAACTGGTGCCAAATCTTCTGACTGGAGTTGGGCATCTGAGGAGGAAGCCTGACCAACCAGCATAAAAAGAGAAAGGGGCCACATAGGAAGGCCCCTGGACCAGGCAAAATAATTTTTATTTTTTTTTTTTTTTTGTGGATGATGCCTTGAAACTACTAGACTATACTGCCAGTCAGTCTAGTTCCACCAAAACTGAAACATGGGTGGCAAACCCTCCTGCAGCTAGGAAGGTGGAGGTGCAGGATCTCGCGCCAGGGAGGCCGCTGTCAGAAAACCTGCCGAAAGGTGACCCGATGTCATAAACCCTGGTGGATGGAAACCTGGGGCTGAGTAAACCAATGGAGAGGGAAAACCCAGTGTCGGGTGAGCTGACATTAGACACCCCAGCATTGGGAACTTTGCCAGTGGAGACCCGAAAGTGGGGGTTGCCAGGCGCGGGAAAACCCTGCGCAAGAACACCTAACGAAGGCTCTGATGACAGGGCCTGAAAGTCTGTTGGGGGCCCCGGTGGATTCTGGGGGCCTGACATAGCCAGAACTGACACACTGGACATGCAGTTGAAAAGTCCAGCATCCGCCCCTAGAAAATAGAGATGCAGCGAATTTAAATTCCTGGGCGAAGTGAGCCAAGTGGGCACTTGATTGCACTCTGCTCGCGGAGTGGGAAATGCAAAGCTCACTCCGCCTTGTCATTACCACTCGCATTAAGGCGAATATAATCAAAGTAAGGCGAAGTCATTGTTTTTAATGGACTTCGCGTTACTCATTATGATTCTAAGTCACCCACCTGGTGTTTCATATTTGGCAGCCCCCCCCACACATCACATGGCTTACAATACTGTAAGTCACATGCTCTTTAGCTAGGCAGGAAGAAACTGAGTCATACAAGCAGACACTTTTACTTTCTCCTGTGTAGATGGAGAGAGAGTAGTGTGTTTTGTGACTGCTGATACTTTGAGATCAGAGAGGAAGAGATTTAAACTTTGATTTAGACCCAACAGCTTTTTTAAAAGCTACATTTTTTTGTCTTTTCTGTACTCTTTTTTTACTTAATTTGCTCTTTCTGTAAATTTTATTTTTCTTACAGGCTTAAAATACATCCAAGTAACGATTAAAAAAATTAATATTGTGATTCGTGACGTGATCGTAAATCGTGATTTGTGACTGCATTTGTGACCGTCCATGATGATGAAGAACGCGATTTGTATCATGAATGACTCGTGATAATGGTCCCGACTTAAAAACACATATTAATGAGCACAATGTTCATGCAGAATTATGCACCACACCTGTCCAGTACTCTGAAGGGAAGTCAAAGAAACAACTGTGACTTAAGTTAGAGATGGAGATTGGGCCCTAAAGAGATGCAAATGCACAGACAGATTAAGATTGCGCTGCGCACTGAAGAGATACAGATGCAAAAGCACAACACCTAACCAGTGCTCACCATCAGAAATTCAAAATCTGGAAAATAATTCCTTTTCCGGTTGGGGCAAGCTATTTGGGGGCAATGTATGGCACTGCTGCAGTAACAGTCACTAGTACTAGTAAAGATACCACAAAGAAGTACAAAAATCACACAGCTGCAGTGGATAGCAGCTTCACATCGCTGAAATTATGTGGCACAATAAAAGGTGTCTGATTTGATGACACGCATCACACGCATATATACACACACACACACACACACACACACTAAGTAATGTGTAGCAAATTGAAAACTTCAGTAATATAACCACATATTTTAAACAAACTAAAATTATGCACTGCTGCACAACAATCAGCACAAAAATGGCAAGAATTATTGAAAATATTACTGTGCGTACATTAACACAGTTATACAAGAAAAATATCACCAAAACAGAAAGCTGTCTTTTTCTCCAAGTTAATCTACCTACACCACAGATACGCCCCTCCCCCAAAGCACACTTCCACTGTCTCTCAGTACACAGACTGAATATTGTACATTAACATTCAAAATCCACACACAAACAATAAACGCTCGATGACATAAGCACAGGAGGGTTTCCTATAATCGTTGAACTAAAGTTTCAGCAAAACAAATGACCCCAAAAGGCTTTCTTAACAGCTTTTAGAAGGTTTGAATCACAGAGCTCTCAGAGCAGATTCTCTCCTACAGTTTCATACACACACTCCCAAACTGAGGCTGTGCAGAACAATCTAGAGTCCATGTGACTTGCAAGCTCATGAATCACTGCAAAATTCGCCTTTGGAGCTTAAAAACAAGGCGAAGTACACTGCTTTCAATGTACTTTGCCTTAAGGATTGGTGGAGTAGTGGTCTGGGAAGGCGGAGTAACGCAAAGTCATTGTTTTCAATGGACTTCGCGTTACTCATAACACAAAGTACTCCGCCTAGCTTCTGGAGCACTCCAGCGAATCCACTTTTACTCCGTGGATCACTCAGAGAGCTGAATTGGGGCCCTTCCCACCACTACTAGAAACCCACGACATCTGGGGAGTAAAGGCCCAGACAGGGAGTCTGAGACACAGGGACCTGGAGTCCTGAGACACAGAGAGACGTGGAAAGATGAACTGGCGCTGGGGTTTGGGAAAAACCACCTGGTGGTCGCTCCCCCTCCATCAGTGCCCACAGCAGAGTTCGGGGACTCCGCCAAAAAGACTGGAAGAGAGGACTCCCTGGAAGGGTAACCCCAACTGGGTGGCTGTGGCCGAAGCGGCAGCAGACGCTGATCTGAAGGACAGATATGGGGGCTCGATGGAAGCTCTGTGGCTGAGCACTAGCTGATAGCACCTGCGAGCGGCTTATCAGCCTGGGCTAAGGGGTCACCATTAAAGCTAGTGACCGACTTATCAGCCGGTGCGGAGTGTTCGCCAGAAAGACCAGTGAGCTACTTACCAGACAGAGCTGGGCGCACACCAGGGGAGCCAGTGAGCAACTTATTGGAAAGAGCTGGGCGGTCGCTGGTGGGGCCAGTGAGCGACTTAGCAGGAGCTGGGCAGTCGCCAGAGGAGCCGGTGAGTGACTTACCAGCTAGGGCTGGGTGCTCGCCGGAGAAGCCAGTGAGTGACTTAGCAGGAGCTGAGTGGGCGCCAGAAGCCGCCGAGTGACTTACCAGCTAGGGCTGGGTGCTTTTGCTGAACGACTTACCAACAAGCGCTGGGCGCTCACCGGAGAAGCCAGAGAGTGACTTACCAGCTAGGGCTGAGTGCTCACCGGAGAAGCCAGAAAGCAACTTACCAGCTAGGGTTGGGCTCTTGCCGGAGAGGCCGGCGAGCGACTTCACTGGTGGGGCCAGCGAGTAACTTAGCAGGAGCTGGGTGGATGCCCGAGGAGCCGGTGAGCGACTTACCAGCAGGGGCTGAGCACCTGCTGGCAGGGCCATCAAGCGACTTACCAGCCTCACCACAGAGATTGGGCCCAAGAGTGGCAAGAGTCCCCGGAGAACCGGACACGTCTGCCTGAACCAGGCCTGGCTCAGGTGGGGGACGAGAGGGCCACTCTTCTAAAACTGGAGTGGGCTGGGCCTGAAGGGCGCTTCCCAGACAGGAGGAAGGCCTCTCCTCACCCATGGTCCGCAGGGGAGGCTGCGGGAGCAAAGAAGACCGGTCCTGAAGTTTCTCCCTGTCCTGATGACCCTTCTGCTTGAGGATGCCTGAAGAACCTCCCATCAGAGGCGACGAGGTCTGCCTCCACTGCTGCTCCCTATCCATGGGGGCCATCCTGGGAAAGAGACGAGTCCGTGTGGCCTAGAAAAAAAAAATGGCAGGCCGCAGAGTCCCTGGGAAAAGCGTGGGTCCAAGGCAGAAGGAGAAAAGCCACTTATGTGAGGAAGCCGCAGTCGCTGAGAAAACTCTCCAGAAGGAGATGAGGATGAAGGAGAAGGAGAAGGGGTACAATGAAAAATAATGAAAATTCTTGGGAATACTCATCCAAAAAAGGTGGTCGACTGAAGCAACATTCTCCGCAAGGTTGAAGTGTGCAGGTTGACCGCGAGAAAGAACTGGAAGGTGGGTGTGGGGACTGCCCCTTGTCACAAACCGTTCAGCAGGTCAGGCCCTATGCCCCCACAGTGCCAACCTCTGAGCGCAGTACTGTGAACAGGTAACAGAACAGGGTAACCCTCCTGTCTGCTTGTGGGTCCAAATCACCTTTAGTCTGAAGTTCTGGGGGGATTCAAACTGTGAACCTTATGCTAGCGTACCCAAATGTGCAGGCTCAGATAATCTGCTCTTCAGGGGGATGCCAGATATCTTTTGCCTAAGGGCACCTAAGCAGGTATCCAAAATGAACCCTTAAAACTCCATAAAAGACCTTGGGTATAGTCTTACCTTTTCCCAGTTTGATAACACCATTGAGCTTATGAACAGTTTTGTCAGTCTTAACCCTCCATACGTCACATGCAAAAGAAAGAACTTCAAAGACACACCCAGGCAGTCTTTTCAAATAAAAGGTTTACTTAAAAAAATGGATAAAAATATGTAAAATGTAAACACAGAACACTATATCACAAAGCATACAATCACTTAAAAGAAAAGCAAAGACAACTACAGACAATCTCCTACCAACATACAGTTAGACTTTTTCTATCTAATGTATTACCTCTATATAGTGCTTACAGTTCGATGTTTCTTAAGAGCCCAAAAAAGAAATGTTTCTCAGTTGAAACACAGAATACAGTTTAAACTCTGTGTTTCCACCCCTTCTATGATGTCATCTAGCTCCTTCTGTTAGAATATAACAATTATACAAAACAATGATCTACCTGTCAGGAGATATTTAAAATACTGTGACTTCACCAAAGACTAATTTCCCAAATTATAAGTCTGTGATTTCCCAGTTCCTTCTCTTTTATCAGTTCCTGTTCCCAGGGCACATCAACGATTTTTACAACTCTGCAGTTTCTCTCCTAGATGCAAATACAGCCAACAGGAATCATCTTATCTGAAGTCATAAAATATATATTTTAGTTTTCCAGCTTCAGAGGCAGGAGGTCATAAAAAAGCTATAAAATGCAACTTCTCAAGGAAGTTAATTACATTACAGAAAACTGCTGGTTTAATACATATATCCTGTTATTTTCACTAAAACCTGGTGGGGTGGAACCCATGGCACAGCTGCCTTATGGAGACAATCACACACTTGATTTACTGATTATGGGACAAAAGATGGCCGAAGCACATCGGGATTGTCCCCCTCAATAGAGGAGCATTGCTTATTTACGTTGGTTTAGTCAAATATTTAATCTTGATTTAAATGCATCGAAGTTAGTTAAATTTATTAAATCCTGTGGTAGAGAGTTCCATAGCTTGGATGCCCTTATACTAAAATATTTATATTGTTTATTAGTGTTAGTCCATTCAACTAATAACTGTTTGTTGCATAGTCTGCCTACTATACGTTTGTTTGTTAGCATTAATCCACAATTCTTCATTTGTATTGGTGATCTTAATAATTTAAACAAGAATAAGATATCTCCTCTTAATCTTCTAAAATGTAGAAGGCAGAGCCCTGTTTCTTTAAGACATATATCATAGGATTTGTTTTTCAATCTAGGTATCATTTTAGTTAGTCATCTCCGGACTTGTTCCAAACGGTTTATATCTCCTTTAAGATAGGGATTCCAAAAGGGAGCTCCATAGTCCAGATAAGGTCTCACATATGCTTTGTATAATGGAACCAGACACTGTTCAGATTTACTAATAAAGGTTTTATTAATTGGCTTCAGAATCATATTTGATGTTCTGGCAACTTTGTTGCAGTATGAAAAGGATGTGAATTTGTTATTAACTAATATGCCCAAGTCCTTTTCACGGTTAGACTGTTTTAGTAGGACATTATTTAGATAACTAGTTTGGGGGTTCCTTGTTCCAAAATGAAGAACTAGACATTTTACGGTGTTAAAAGACATAAGGTTAGTATTAGCCCAGGTTTCAATATTTGTTAGATCTTGTTTAAATATATCAATGTTAGAATTTGAATCCACTCTCCCGCCTAGTTTAGTATCATCATCAAATTTGGAAATGAAGTTGTTGGAGGTAAATAAGGCAATTGACAAATCGCTTATAAAGATGTTAAATAGGGTGGGCCCCAAAACTGAACCCTGGGGTATACCACTGGTGACTTCTACTAGATTGGACAGTACCCCATTTACTCTCACCACCTGTGTTCTTTTATGCAGCCAACTTGAAACACAGTTAATTAAATAAACCAAAAAAACCTGATTTATACATTTTATTTATTAAGGCATGAGATACTTTATCAAATGCCTTGCTATAATCTGGATAATATATATATAAAACAGAGTCCACAGTGAAGAAAGGAGAGTAGCTAGCGGGGTACCGCAGGGTTTGGTACTGGGACCAGTCCTCTTTAATGTCTTTATAAGTGACATTGGAGAGCTCCTGGAAGGAAAGGTATGTCTTTTTGCAGATGATACAAAGATCTGCAACAGGGTTGAAACACAAGGTGCAGTGGAAAGGATGAGAAGGGACTTGGCAAGGTTGGAGGAATGGTCAAATATGTGACAACTCAGATTCAGTGCAAAGAAGTGCAAGGTAATGCACCTAGGAAACAAAAACCCAGGGGAAGAGTACACAATGGGGGTGAGTTAATAACAACAACAAAAATCGAAAGAGACCCAGGAGTAATTATATCAGATGACCTAAAGGTGGACAAGCAATGTGAGAAGGCAGTAAGGAGGGCTGGGGGATACTGGGATGCATAGGGAGAGGCATCAACAGTAGAAAACTGGAAGTTGTTATTCCTCTATACTGACAGTTAGACCCCATCTGGAGTACTGTGTGCAATTCTGGAGACCCCATCTCCGCAAAGACAGAGTGGAGGCTGTTCAGAGGATGGCAACCAAAATGGTGCAGGATCTGCACCAGAAGACATATGAGGAGAGACTAAAGCAGTTTAATATGTATACCCTTGAGGAAAGGACAGAGAGAGGGGGCATGATAGAAACTTTCAAGTATCTCAAGGGAATTAACAAAGTACAAGAGGGTAGTATCTTTCAGAAGAAGAGATGTGCAAGAACAAGGGGGCACAATTTGAAGATGGACGGGGGACGGCTCAGAGGTAATGTTAGAAAGTATTCTTTCACAGAGAGGGTTGTGGATGCATGGACAGCCTTCCTGAGGAGGTTGTGGAGTCAGAAACAGTGGATGAATTCAAGAATGCGTGGGAAAGGCATAAGACAATTCTAGTGGGGGGTAGGAGGAAGTAAGCTGTTGATTAACTAGAATCTGCAGCGTATCCATCAGGTAGGGAAATGGGCAGACTAGGTGGGCCAAGTGGTCCTTATCTGACATCAAATTCTATGTTTCTATAACATCTGAAGGAATACGATTATCCAAATGTCTACTTATATTATTGTGAAATGAAACTAAATTGGTTGTACAAGAGGATCCAGGTTTAAAACCATGCTGTGTTATGTCTTGGATGCCTAAAAGTTCAATTTCGTTTTCAATATGTGATTTTATAACTCGCTCCATGACCTTCCCCATGACAGATGTAAGACTTATTGGTCTATAATTTTGAACATTGGACTTGTTACCCTTTTTATGTTTGCTTGCACGCATGTGCAAGAAACATAGTGCCATCATCAGAGTTTTCGGAGGTGTGGCAGCCCTCTTCCAATTCAGGCAGTGTGTTTGCAGGCGCGGCCGCAGTTCTCCAATGCCTACTCGAGCTATGACAGCCCCAAAATGCAGTGGCGTACAGTTGAAAGGGGAGCTACGCTTCAGTGAGCAGCGATAAGATATCGCCTGCTCATGCGCTCTACACACACACACACACACACACACCTTACACACACACTGTGCTCGCCAACGGTGTGCCCAATCCCCCGTCGGCTGTGCTCCCAAAACAGAGTTCTGTATGCCACGCTGTGTGCCCACCCCAGCATGGCTACACATCGTATAGCCAACGGGGGTACCCAATCCCCCTCGGCTCCACTGGACCCCCCCAGAGTACAGGGTGCCACGCTGGGAGCCCACCCCAGCGTGGCAACACATGTCTATCACCGGACAGGGGTGCCCAACCCCATCAGCTCCACGCCCCCGTCAGCCTCCCTTGTGCCATGCTGGGAGCCCACCCCAGCGTGGCAAACGTCCAACGTCGTCATCATTTTAAAGAAAAACACCTGAAACTCAAAAGCGGTCCCTCGCTGTCTCTGCCCCCACCAGCGCCCACCCACTGCACCCTGCCTCCCACCCCCTCACCCCACACTTACCTCTTGACTCCGGCGCGATGATCTTCGGTGGACCGGGAACACGTCTGCACTCTTCAAAGCCAACCGCGAACTGAGGAAATGCCGGTAAGCTGTATAATGAGATAGATAGGGTTTTTTCAACTTTGCTGGATATCTCAGGCATTTTTTGTAATTTTTTCACCAAATTTTCAACATGGGGTTTTTGGGACCCCTTCTCATGAATTATGTCACTGTCATGGCGTTAATCGGCCCCGAAGGGTGATTTCGCAGTCATACTGCGCAAATCACCTTCGACTGAGTAACGAAACGACACTGCCACTGTTCATAAGGTGGCTCTCAAAAGCCTATGTTGAAAATTCTTGAAAAATTTAAAATTACTATTTTACGAGCTTACGCTGTGCAGTTCCTACGCACGTCAGAAGTTCGCAGAATTTTCAATATTTTCACTCCAGATTTTCAACATTACCATTTTACCACACCTCCTTATGAGCAGTATAGCTGTCATTTTTCACATCTTGCCCAAAACGTATTTCCGCCCATGTAGCGCACAATGGCGCAGTCGGTGTGTGAAATCAATGTATGGGACACATTAAGAAAATCACAGTGATACTGTTAATGAGCAGAGGTCTTAAAATGGATATATGGAAAATTTGGTGAAAAAAATCCTAAAAATGACTGTTTTATGAGCGCGCGTTGCGCAGTTCCTACGCATGCTCGTAAGTTTGCGAATTTTCTATATTTTCACTCCAGATTTTCCACATTGCCATTTTATTACACTTCCTTATGAACAGTACAGCTGCCATTTTTCACATGTCGCCCAAAATGCGTTTCTGCACATGTAGCGCACAATGGTGCAGTCGGTGTGCGAAAGCAATGTTTGGGACAGATTAAGAAAATCTCAGTTACACTGTTCATGAGCAGAGGTCTTAAAATGGCTATGTTGAAAATTTGGTGACAAAAGTCCATAAAATGACTGTGTTATGAGTGAGCATTGCGCAGTTTCCACGCACCCTCGTAAGTTCATGATTTTGTAATATTTTCAGTCCAGATTTTCACCAGTGGCATTTTTCCACACTTCCTTATGAACAGTACAGCTGTCATTTTTCACAACATGGCTGAAATGTATTTTCACACTTTCAGCGCAGAGATGCGTGGTCGCTGTGGGAAATCATTGTTCGGGACACAAAGAAAATCACAGTAACACTGTTCATGATCGGAGGTCCCAAAATGCCCGTGTTGACAATCTGCTGTAAAAAATCCCCAAACTAATTACATTACGGGTGTGCGTTGCATAGCTTCTATGCATGCTCGTGACTTCGCCAGTTTTTTTAATATTTTTACTGCAGATTTGCAACATTGCCATTTTTTACACCTCCCCATGAACAGTACAGCTGTCATTTTTCACATCCTGTTTGGAATTTTTTTTGCACCTGTGGTGCTAAATGCCGTAGTCGCTGTGCATAAGCAGCTTTCGGCTAACAAACTGATATTGCCACTGTTCATGAGGTTGGGGGGTCACAAAAACATGTTCAAAATTTGGAGGAAAATATCAACGAATGCCTGAGATGTTAGGGTTTCCAACCATAACACCCCAGCCTGTAGAGAATGACAGGCATCAGGGGTGTGACTTGGGATTGTTGCCTGTAATGCTCATACCATTCCACACCCTGCAGCCAGTGAGAGGCATCGAGGTATGCCTTGGACTCTTTGGCCCCAAAGTTCACCCCATTCTCCTATACCGCACCCATCTCACCATATTTCCTGATGGAATGGGGTGCGCATAAGGGCCAAAGACCCCAAGGCACACCGTGACACTTGTCAGTGTCTGCAGGGTAGGGTGTGGTGAAATGGCGTGGCCGTTATGCCTGATGACCCAAAGGCACACCCCAATGCCTGTCACTCTCTGCAAGGTGGTGGTGGGGTTGGCTTCAGTTCAATACTTCACTGCCATTTTTGTTATGCAGCTCTGTAACTTCTACACTACCAATGCCAATGCCAGCAAGCAAACATTCGGCATTGACAAATGCTTGTTATAAATTGGGATGACAATGGCTTTACGCCAGTCCTCTGGGATGTTATTTTCAATAATGGATTTATTAAAGAGTATTGTAAGCGGTAAAAGCAAGGAATCAGAAGTTTCGATCAGAAACCTAGATTGTAAATTGTCCGGTCCTGGACTGGAAGATTTTTTAAGAAATGATAAAATTGATTGTATAGAAATTAGAAAAGCTTTAGGTGGGGTTAAACCATTTATATGCATTTGAGGAATATAAACAGATTTATTGAAGAGATTAGCAACATTTAGATCATTATTGATGACAGTACCTTCCATGATTAGAGGACCAATAGATCTGAAACTACTCTTTTTTACTGTTTATATAAGAAAAAAGGGATTTATTACTGGATTTAGAGTGAGCCAAATTGAATTCCAATTTAAGTGTAGCTTGTTTAATTTTTTTTAATAGACACTGCTGCTTTATATTTATTGCAATCACTGTTGTTGATTTTTAGTTTTTACATAAACGCTATCTTTTTATTTGCTTTTGAATTGATTTTGTAACCCATATGGGTATTTTGCCTTTTTATTATATTTAGTTTTATTAGGTACATATTTATTTTCTAGATCAGAAACAGTATGTTTAAATTCCTTTCAAGCACTGTCAATAGATTTGTTCTTAAACTTATGTTCCCAATTTACTTGATTCAATGTAATTTTTATCAATGTAAAATTTGCTTTATTGTTATTTTTATGTATAGTATCAACAATAACTTTAGGAATTTTAGTAATCATACTGAATTGAATAGAATTATGATCACTACTACCTACTGGGGCAGAAATGTTTATGTTAAAGAATTTTGTTTCCACATTAGTGTAATAAGGTCAAGCAGATTATTACCTCTGGTTCGCTCTGATACCAACTGCTCAAGGCCCAAATCTATACATACTGAAGTTAATAATCTTTCTTGTTCTGTTTTTGTAGTGAGTGAATCCCAATTAATGCCTGGCATGCTGAAGTCTCCCAGGATAACGGTATCTCCTGTATTAGCCATAAGAGTAATAATATTTATTAAATCAGTTGTATAAGAAAGATCTGCTGATGGCGGTCTGTAACAGACTCCTACAGTTAGTTTCAGTTGACGTTTAAGTTGAATTGAAACCCAGAGAGATTCCGAGTTAGCTGTAGTATTAATTTCGTAAGACGAAATATCATTATGTACAAATAGACACACTCCTCCTCCTCCACTTCTATTCATTCTATCTTTGTAATATAATTTGTAGTTAGGGATATCTCTGGACCACTTCATGGCGAGGGTCCCACCATGTTTGTGTTATGGTTATAATTCCTAAGTCTAATAAATTACATTTAACTTGTAATTCTGACATATTCAGATTATTTAATGATCTAGTATTAAAGGATAAAATATTACAAGGTTTATTTTGTTTTTGTTTATTGCTCAAATTATTAATATGTTTTAGAGAATTGGGAACCTTCCCATTCTTCCCATATGTGCTAGTTTAAATGTGAGTCAATAACTGAAGATATAGTTTTTCCGAACAGGGCACTTCCCCTTCTGCTGAGATGCAGACCATCCCAGCAGAAGAGAGAGACCCTGTCTTCAAATTTTTCCCAGTGAGGTATACAGACAATATCTTGTTTAAAACACCACTTTCTCAACCAGTTGTTTATTTGTTTTATTTTCTCTGAGATGGCAGGTGTGGATCTAGGTACAGGCAGAATCTCGGAAAAACATACGGCGCAGCCTTTTTCAACTAGTAAATTAAGCAATGCAACATAATCTTTCATTAGTTGTATACTGTCTGTACTGGAAATATCATTGGTCCCAGCATGGATTATAACCAAAGGATTATGTCCTGCATTAGAAAGTATGGTGTTTAGCATATTAGTTATATTTGATACTTTGGCTCCCCTAAAACTTGAGCACGTTCAATTTTCTTTGTCAGGATTACAAATTGCTCTATCAGCATGTTTAATTATTGAGTCTCCCAGAGCAAACACTTGTCTAGGAGGTTCCCTGTGGGTAGTGGTGTCAGTTATGTCTACTGTATTAGAATTCTGAATAAAATGCGTCTGGGATCCTGACCAGTTTATGTGGGGATTTGGTTTTGTTGTAATTAAGGGCATTTTCTTTTCTTATGAGTTACAGTTTTTGTGACACCTGGACTGGGTGGTGATTCAAGATCTATAAGTAATAAAGGTGAAGTGGACGGGTGCTGACTATCTACATCCATAGTTTCAGATACTGGATTAGTATCACTGTTGGGTTCCATTGAGAGTGCCTGGAAGGAATTATACAAGGGGATAGTAAATTGTTCTGCTTTCCTTCCCTTTTTTGGTGCCCTACAAGTCAGAATTTGGGCCCAGTCAGAGGTTTGTTCAGAATCACCAAAATCATCATCTCTACCCCGTTTCCTTGGAATGTCTAAGCTAATATCATTATTGATAGATTTTCCTATATTCAGTATTTGTTCAGACGGGGGGGGGGGTCAGTTTGGGTAGAGATGTGTCTGGTATCAGTGCTTTGTGTCTTATACTTACTAAGCTCATTGAATCGCCTAAGTATGTCGGTCTGACTGTTTAAGATATATCAGTCTTTCCCCAAAGGTGGCTATCTCTCCTTTCATATGCTTATTACCTATACACTTGTGGCATGTAAATAAGTAAGAAGTGCTTGGTAAAACTTGGTCAAGTTTGTACATATTGCAATCAGTACATTTAATGCCTGTTACACCATCCAGAGTCATGATATTTAATGCCTGTCACACCATCCAGAGTCATGATGTTAACATTTTTTTGTTCATAATTAGACATGTCACTATCAATAATGTTAACTTGTTGAGTTTCCATGACTCACAGACTAGTAGAACTGTGTTGCTGAAGGTATTACTAAGTTTAACTCTTCCCCCAAAGAAACAATAAACCTCCCCTTTTCTTTTTAATGTATACTGATAGTACAGGCCTTACCTTGTACGTTAGTAAGCCTCAGGTAGAGCTAGACACCCAGTCAACTAACCGCCTAAACGCTGAACACGCTAAACACAAGGATGCGCGTGTCATTGCACGCTAGCGCGCTCGCCCTGCTCAGGCTCGCCACATGGCTATCCTAATATAGCTGAAGTGACCCGGAAGTTCAATCAGACGTCACGCTCGATTTCAAGTCTGCAAACAGTATAAAATTAAAAATAAATAGCATCAATCCTCAAAACCTCAACTGTTGATGCCTTAGTAACAGGAACAGTGTATCCCAGTTGTTATTTAGGGCAGATAAGGGAGTTGTAGTTCTGTGGGGTCTGACGAGAACTACCGCTCCTCTTCCTGCTTCCTGGTCCAGAGCAAATAACAAATCACTGGCAAAGGTACAAAAATAGTATATTTAAAATAAGAGAAACAGCTAATTATAGGCACTAGAGCACCTTTCTGTATGCAGCAACACAGCAATAGACAGAAATTGGTAATCTACATTTTTATATTACAAATATCATAGAACAATCATAACCAGCTGGCCAAGCATCAAACCCCTTATATAGTGTCATGCTGACACCAGTCACATAATGTCGGGGGGCGGTCCCCTGCCAGACATTGCTAGCTCAAGTTTTCCATGTGGTTCTACTGCCTGGCAGCTCAGTCCTCAAGGTTATTACCTACTGTAAGAGCCCTCTCGAAGTAAGATTTAGAGTTCACCTTGATCTTGAGTGGATAGCAGAATGGGAAAGACAGGACAAGTGCACGTCCAGTCAAAATTACTACAGATTATAAAACATCAAAGAAAGTAAATCTGTTCAAAGAGTATCTCACCATTAAACAATGAACACCGCATCAAGTGGTAGTCTTTTAAGCACATCCTGAAGGATACTAAGCTACTAGTACAATCTGAATATTCTTACAGACTAGCAGGGTATACCCACACGGTGTAGGTTCAGTGTGTGTCAATATATACCATGTGGCAAAGTCTTCTAGCCTTCATGAACAGACAACGTGGGTGAGCCAGTACAGGTATTCAAATATAAAAAAGAAAAAAGAACGTGTGGAGTGTAAAAGGTTCCCAGGGGGTTTTACTTTTTACTTCAAGCCAAGCCATGGGGGGTCACAGTAACCTTAATACCAGTTTGTGACTGAAAAAGCCTGTAGCCCTGCTGGCTAGTGGCTGAAAAAGTTACTTTCAACCCCGGACATGGAAAGGTAGCAGCATCACTGACACTACTCCCCCCACAGTTAGTCCCAATTTACAAATACCTAAGACTCTAGCTTGACAGCAGAATATTTCTCACCTCTCAGAAAGCAGAAATATAAGGTAAAGAGCTTAGATCAGCTGGTTTAGAATGCTTGCCAACAAACATGAGATTCATAACAGTGCTTCTTTCATGCTGGCCCACAGGCCTGGAATAAGTTGCCTGCAAGTCTTAGGCCTATTTCTGCCCCTGTACCTCCATTAAATCCCAATATACTTAGTTCCTCAGAAGGGCAATATGGCCCCTACAATACTGTACAGACACAGGAGTTGGTTGACTGTATCACCATTTACACATTTACCCATGTGCTTACCTGTCTCTGTTAAGGACTCCCCTTGGTAAGTCAGCTCCACATCCTGGGGAAATGTACTTTATGTGAAAAATATGGTAACTATATAACTACAACTATTACTGCTTTCATGTCCACTGGGTGTCTACGCCCATTAATTTAGGTATTGTAATCAAGTGGTTATATAACCGCTAATTTCTGTACTTGAAAATGACAAAGAACCTCTGTGTGCAAACACTGAGGCAAGGGTTACCCCAAAGGGCATTTGGCTGGGAAGCCAAGTTTCAAGAAAATACAAAATCACACATGCCCACACAATGCAAAGCATCATGGGCTGCATATGTAAATCACCACAGAATGTTATGCTGGTCCAACTTTAAGCAGAATTGCATGGTGCCGAAAGGCCTCTCACACAGTTTGCAAAGGGTGCTAACAGAAGACATAGACACGTGTTTCGTCCTACCAGGACTCATCAGTATGCCTCGTCTGTTTGACACCCCAGTGGAATGGACCAGCTACCCTAAGACAGTGTGTCTTAGATATGTTGTAGTGAACCCGTTAAAATAAAAAACTATTTAAAAGACAAAGAACCTCTGTGCGCAAACACTGAGGCAAGGGTTACCCCAAAGGGCATTTGGCTGGGAAGCCACGTTTCAAGAAAATACAAAATCACACATGCTCACATGAATGAACATACTATTACTACAACTGCTACTAGTTCTGCTGGGAATGATCAGCATAAACATCTGTTTATTCCTTTTAGTGCTCAAAATGTGATCAGGTCCCCTCTCTACCTTGTCAAAGGCCAGTCTGAGTATGTGTAATCTGTCCTTGTAGCTTTTGCCCTCTGTGCTGATAATCTGCTTGGTGGCACTGTGCTGAGGCTGGGTTCTCCTGATCTCCTCAATGTTATTTCTGTACTGTGGAGACTGCAGCTGGATACAGTGCTTCTCCATGTGCTATAACCAAGACCTCATACGAGGGAGGACCATCTGCACTATCAACAGGAGGCCATACAGGAACTCAGTTACTGTTCTGAAAAAGGACAGAACCCAGTTCTTGTATGTTCCAGCTCATTTAGCTGGGCTCAAGTTTGGGAGCTCAGATGTAATTTCTCCAAGAAACCCATCTTCAAGACAAGAAAGCAACACTACTCTGCAGTGGAGAGGGTGCAACAGTTAATATAAGGAACTGCAGGGTCCATCCTTGTATATAGGCAAGTTTATCCTGAAGGTCATTCATAAAAGCTCACATGGGACATGAGGTACATAAATTGTCACATGTATGTCGCACCTTGCTTAGGAAACCATATTAAATCTTTGAGGTTCAGAGAGTTGCTCCTGAGTTTTTTTCTTCTTAGTCCCAAATCTGTATCTAATTATGAATATAGTACTTGGTTAGCCACAGTTCTGTATAAGAATAACCCGGCGCACAAACCTGGCTCAGAATCTGTGTGCACACTCTAAACTATAATGTGCACAAGAACATTTTGGAATGTGCACAATGGATAGTTTTTCTCCACAGCTCAAATGTCATACAATTTTATCTGCTCCACATCTAGCTACTTATGAACCAGACAGTACCCAAAGTTGTATCTTAACTTGTAAGTTTATATATTTTATTTTGATTATAGAGCAGTTCAGCACTGGGTGACTATCCTGCCATATTAAGCCCTCTTGTTTCAATCAGTGTAATTAAAATAGAAGTGCTTAAAGGGACACTGTCAACCCCACTTAGGCCTCCAACTGTCCCTAGCTTACAAAACATATTTTAGGATTGTTCACATTCAGTAGAACGTGCGTAGTTCGAGTCAGATTTATTTTTTTTTTTTCAGAAGTGAAAAACAGACTACCCGCCAAACTGGTGTTACCACACCAACAATGTGTTTACATTCCTTAATCAACTCCTACTGCACCTCTCCTGAACTTGGGAACACCTCTAACTCAGTCTAGACACTCAAGATGCAGGGCTACGAGAGAAGACAACTGCATGAGTGACTGCAGTGTTTGGGGTGTTCCTAATGTTCAGGACGTATGCAATAAAAGTAGATCAAGGATTTGAAACAAAACCAGGCTAAATATAATTACAGCATTAGCATGCATTTCAGTTCTGCTAACCAAAAGAGAGATTACACAACCAGCAACATCAATGAATTTTAAAGAAGGAAGTAATCATAAAATATGAGTTTTCAACCAGAAACAGTATGATGAACAATGGGTTGACAGTGTCCCTTTCATATTGCAGGACTGTTGCCTGGCAGAGCATTTCTATGATGGACAATACATTTTCAAACTTCTACAACTTAAAAGATATAACTCTCGGTACCAGGTGGGTAGTATGCAGATGGGTGCAGTTTTTGGTCATAAACAAATGTTACTTTTTACTAGGAAGGGAGAAGACACTTCTGTGACTCCTGTATTAAAAAAAAAAAACAAACATGTGCTGTATAAAAATAAAATATGGACAGCCATGTACAACTCAGCATGTGTTTCCACCTTGGGGCTGAGATGACAACATGGACCCCTTGAGCTTCGCTCTTCAGGTTCATATGCTGTCATCTCAAATCTCCAATGGAAACACAGCCTTGTGTATAGCTGCCTATACATTATCTTATATGTAAGTGGGCAACCCTTAGATCTCATCAATTTTGCAGAATAATCCCTAATGTTATGTTTGTGCTGAGAAGCGCAATTCAAGACCTGGGTCTAGAAAATGAATGTTGGAATCTCCATCACCCAGAGAACAGGGTCTTTTCTTTTTCCTTCAATAACATTAAGTGGGTAATGGTTCTTCTTTCAATCTTAAGGCTCCCCGAGGTGCTTAGTATGCACTGAAAAATAAAGAAAGCAGGGGCCTTGTTCCTATAATATTTCTAACACTTGTATCTTCTTAATTGTTTATTTTCCCTTACATTTCATTCATTTGGAGCTTGTTCACAGGTTAATCTTTCTTTTTAAACTGTTGATATAAAATATATTTTCAATTCAACATTCATTTTTACATACTTTCCTTTATCATGTTATGTTTAATTTTTTTGATATTCAGCTGTTTCCCATACCAATCAAGCGGTCCCTTTTTCACCTATTTCCATACTTTCTGTATTTGTTTACTATATCTTGCCATTTTCCAGACAACCTATAACATACAATAATATTAGATTACTTATAAGGTGTTTGTTAAAAGTGCCACCATCACCAGACCAATGAGACTTGTACTGCTGCACTCAAGTGCCTGACCTCCCCATATCAAGGGAAACAGCATACCTGGATTGTTAGGCTTCTAATAATTTGCCTGTCTTTCTTGCTTCTAGCTGTACTTAGTCCAAACAGTGAAGTATTTTTGTCATGTTGGTTTTTGCATTTTATCCCCTTTTCCCCAGTTGCCTTCCTCCGTATAAAAGGTTCTACTAATCTTACCTTGAATTATTCCACACCTTATTTTCCAGGCTGTCTGTAAAATGGCGAATCCATCTTGTTAGATGCCAACAACGCTGTGATCCCTTCTCCTCTTGAGCCCGTTCCGAAAGTCACGCGGGATCATGTGTGTTGTCATCTCAGAGTGCTCTGCAACTGCGAGATCAGTTGCTAGGCAACTAGACTACCCCCGTGGAGGACAGGACTTTCAAAATGGGCTCTTATTCTCATAGGACCTTAGAAAATCCATCTGCATGTTAGTTTTCTGTGCATTAATTCTAAACATCATGTTTTCTTCTCCCTAGAGGACTATCAATGTTTCAAGGCTTCTTTTATTAAACATGACTGTCTGTTAAACATCATGCAGTACTGTGTTTTTTTATGTATAAAAACCTTGAGAAACGGGGAAGGGGGGGTTGGTCTTATGGGGGGGGTCCTTTGCAGAGTGAGGTAGTTGCCCCGCTGTACCAAATACTGTCAACATATATCTTCGTTTAATTAAACCTCTATTAAAAAAAACAAAAATCTTTAAGCATGTAATCATACAGTCAACAGTCTGGATTTGGTTTATATGTGTCCACACATTACTTGTGTGTGTGTACTGGTCATCCCATTTACTAAACAGTTTAAACATACAATCGTTAGGTCAACAGTCTGGATTTGGTTTATATGTGTCCACTTATTACTTGTGAGTGTGTGTGTACTGGTCATCCCATTTACTAAACAGCTTAAATATATAATCGTTAGGATTGTTTGTCTGCTTCCACTGTTATTACACTACATGCACTGATAATCAGTAGTAGTAGTTAGTTTATTGTTGATCGGTTGAAGAACCATTACAACATTACAAAAACATCACAAAGCAATATTAAAATGTATTTCCAGCAGATACATATCCAAGTACTTATTACAAGATGAATCTTATTTATCCAAGGCAGTAAGACTATTAGTAAAAAAAAAAAAAAAAAAAATTTGACAATCAATTCTTAATAGATATATATTGAAAACACCTTTGTAGTAAATAGACCTCTGTTATCAAAACATGACCCCTGCATTGAAGTCCAATGTTACCTAATATTTAAAATCTCCTTTCAAATAAAAAGGATGCAATTTGGGGGGGGGGGTTACTCAGTTGTGCTAGCCATCAATATTTCCATAGAACCAGCCATCCTCTGGCTAAACTGGAGAGCAGAATCAAACCACAATAATTTGGTCCCATTTAGGATATTGAGACATCCTGCAGATATACTATGATACAAAGAAAATGAGAAGACTCGGTCACTGAACCCACATTTAAAATTATTCCTATTTCGTCTGTAATACCTTCCCCTTTTTGGCGAAACTCCAAGGTGCACCCCGCAGCGCATGCTGCCCCGTGCTCCTTATGTCACCAGGTATGGGAGGATTTATATGCCAGCTACAATAAGAAATCATTTGCGAATTTTTCTAGACCATGACTATTTCCATTGTTCACTCTTCTTTCCACTTTCAAGCCTCAAGAACCCATTTTTGGGGCCATTTCTGTCTACCAATTCCTATCTAAAAACAGGGTCACACCACAGTAATTAGGTCCCATTTAGGGTACCGAGGCATCCTGCTGAAATACTATGTTACAGACAAAATGGAGAAGTTCCATCACTGAACTCACATTTAGAGAGCCCGAGTTGTCAGTAATACCTTCCCCTTTTTGGTGAAACCCCAAGGTGTACCACGCAGCGCATGCTGCCCCATGCTCCTGTTGTCACCAGGTATGGGGAAGGGGGGATTTATATGCAGACTACAATAGGAAATCATTTGTAGGTTTCCCTGGACCATACTTGTTTCCATTTGTCTACACTTTTCTTTCCACATTCAGGCCTCAAGAATCCATTGTTGGGGCTAATTATGGCTACCAGTTCTTAGTCCAGTACAAAGCCCAACAGCCATCTGCAGAATATTATTTAGGCATGCCTGTTGAGCACCAAGGACTTTTCTAATCCCACCTTTTTTACTGCAATTTTACATTGTTTTCAGCACTTTTTGCAATTCATTCTGTAATTACTTAATCAAAATTACATAGAAGAAATACTGTTAAGCTGCCATATAACAAGCATTTGTCAATGCCGAATGTTTGCTTGCTGGCATTAGCAGTGGAAGTGCAGGAGTTAGACAGATGCAGTATAGGAATGCAGTGAAGTATTGAACGGATGCCAGCTCCACCCACACCCTGCAGAGATGGACAGGCATTGGGGTGTGCCTTTGGGTCGTCGCCCATAACGGTCATGACATTTCACCTCACCCTACCCTGCAGACACTGACAAGTGTCGAGGTGTGCCTTGGGGTGTTTGGGCTTTACACTCACCTCATTCCATAAGGAAATATGCTGAAATAGGTGCAGTATAGGAGAATGGGGTGAACTCTGGGGCCAAAGAGTCCAAGATGCACTTTTTTGCCTGTCACTGGCTGCAGGGTGGGGTGGAATGGCATGAGCATTACTGTCGACAATCCCAAGTCACACCCGATGCCGAGTCAGTCACTATAGGGTAGGGCGTTATGGTCAGAAATCCTAATGCCCTGAGCTTTTCTTTGTATTTTTACTTCAAGTTTTCAACATGGGCTTTTTGTGACCCCACCGCATCAACAGTGACACTATCAGTTTGTTAGCGGAAAGGTGATTTTGCACAGCGACTGGACCATTTGGCGCCAGAGGTGCGAAAACACATTTCGAACAGGATGTGAAAAATGACAGCTGCACTGTTCATGAGGAGGTGTAAAAAAAATGGTAATGTTGAAAATCCGGAGTAAAAATATAAAAAACACAAAACTGGTGAAGTCATGAGCATGCGTAGAAACTGCGCAACGCACACCCGTAATGTAATTAGTTTGGGGATTTTTTACACCCGATTTCCAACATGGGCATTTTGGGATCTCCGCTCATGAACAGTGTCACTGTGATTTTCTTAATCTGTCCAGAACACTGATTTCCCACAGCAACCGCGCTATTCTGCACCGGAAGTGTGAAAGGTGATTTTGCACAGCGACTGGACCATTTGGCGCCAGAGGTGCAAAAACACATTCAGCCAGGATGTGAAAAATAACAGCTGTACTGTTCATAAGGAGGTGTAGAAAAATGCCAATGTTGAAAATCTGGACTGAAAATATTACAAATTCGTGAACTTACGAGGGTGCATGGAAACTGCGCAATGCACGTGCGTAACACAATCATATTATGGACTTTTGTCACCAAATTTTTAACATAGGCATTTTAAGACCTCTGCTCATGAACAGTATCACTGTGATTTTCTTAATCTGTCCCCAACATTGATTTCACACACCGACCGTGCCATTGTGCGCTACATGTGCGAAAACACATTTCGGGTGAGATATGAAAAATGACAGCTGTACTGTTCATAAAGGGTGTGGTAAAATGGCAATGTTGAAAGTGAGGAGTGAAAATAGTAAAAATTCTGAAGTTTTGGCGTCATAGGAACTGTATGCAACTTGTAAAGAATCATTTTGGAAGTACCAAATTTCAACACAGTGGTTTAGGTGCCATTACGACCATGACATCGCTATTTGTTAATCGGTCCTGAAAGGTGGTTCATCGCAGTGACCGCAAAAATCACCTTCGGGACCGAACAACAAAATGACAGTGACTGAGTTTATGAGGTGGGGTCCCAAGAACCCCATGTTGAAAATTTGGTGAAAAAAATTCTCCAAAATGGCCGAGATATGTACCAAAGTTGAAAAAAAAAAAAAACATTTATGCCAGTATACAGCTTACTGGCATGTCTTCAGTTCATGGTCGGATTTGAAGAGTGCAGATGTGTTCCCAGTCCACCGAAGATCGTCACGCCGGCCTCCAGACTTATGTGGTGAGGAGGATGGGGTACGCAGAGAGTGGGCGCAGGTTGGGGAAGGGGGCAAAAGAATCAACAAGGGACTATTTTCTTTTGTTACAAGTTTTTTTTTGTGTGTTTTTTTTTTTTTCTTTACAAAGAGAACGTGGGACTTTTGCTGCACCTGGAAGTTTGTTTGGGGGCAGTGGAGCTGACGGAGATTGCACCCTCGTTGGCCATACAGTGTGCAGGGGGAGGCATGAGCATGCTGAGGTGGGCTCCCAGCGTGCTACAGCTACCTGGGTGCTTTGCTGGGCACTGGAGCCGACGGGGACTGGGCACCCCCATCAGCCATACAGTGAGCTTGGGGGGGGGAGTGTGCATGAGCCAAGGTGGATTAGGCACCCCCTCAGCACACAGGATCGATCCCCCCACTGGTCAGGAACCAATTCCTTGTGGATGAGACACTGCTGGGTTAGACACCTAATTTCTCGTAAACACTGCCATTAATGTATTACGTGTCATTAATCAGTTGTTTCTGTTTGAAGTTTTTAAACTCCAGTCTGTGGCCTTCAATACTGCCAGTACTATCATTTTTTCATAGCTGCTGCACTCAATGTAGTCATTACAGATAAGCAAAGGGAAAGGGTTACCACTAGCTAAAACAAGCCATTCTAATTTTTGGGTGTGTTCTGGCACGCGTGGTTAGTTTATTTATTTAGCTTTTGTTGACTGGGTGAGGTACACTAGGCAAACTTGGGCTTATTTTCTAAAGGTAATGTAAAAAAAATGTGTAAAGAAATGTGTTTCTTTCGTCCACTACAATCAGCGGTGGTGACATATAGGCAATTTGCTTACTGTGACATGTTGCATACTGCTGACCGCACGGCAGTATGCAAATTGCCTACACGTTACCACCGCTGATTGTAGCAGTTGTTTGCTTTCAACTGTACGCCACTGCTTCTGAACTGCTGTCATAGACAGGTTGGTAATTCATTGGTGCAGTGCAGCCGCGTCTTCAAAAAGGATCAGGGCATTGGAAGCGGGGATGCCACACCTACGAAAACTCATATGGTGGCACTATGTTTCTTGCACGTGCATGCAAGAAAACATAAAAAATGGCATTACAAATTATTCAGTAATACTTCATATAATAAATCAAAATATCAGTTAGTAGGAAATATTGGCAATAAGATCCTATTAAACAGTGCTATGGCTCCAATACACTCTGGGGTCTGTTGATTTTTTAAACCGGGCATTCAAGGCTCCAATAAATTAGGAGTCCATTAGTTTTCAACCAGGTGTCCAAGGCCCCAATAAGTCAGGGGTCCATGATTTAATATATGAGGTAACTGGCTCCAAGCGTGTTCTAGGTTTTAAGGAAATTTGAAGAAGATAACCTGTATTTTAAAAACAATGATTTCCAAGGTAGCAGCGTTATGAGAAAATTTAATACTGGTAAAACGGTTGCCGGACTTAACTCACTTCACTTAAAAACAAGTTTGTAAATTCAGTAAAAATCTCAAGCTTTCCATCTCTTACAGGAGGAACAGAGAACCCATGATAAAAAATCTGGGCACTCAAACAGCACCCTAAAGGAAAGTTTGCCACTTAGCTCAGAGTTCCAACCTCTTAATTAAAGTTTCATCAGTTCATCCAGAGTCTTCTGAGAACTAAAATAAATCCCCTGAATTCTCCAAGGCTAGACTCTGCCAAATTAATTCCAGTGTCTCCAATACCTCCAGCCACCTAGGGAAGGGAAAAAAAGACAATGCTCCACTGAGCATAATAAATCACAACTTTCCCAAGTATAACTAAGCACCCAACCCTAGGCAACGTTAGCATACCTGCAATACAGATTCTCAGGCATTTTGGTACACATGCTGCAGTCGCTGACCATTCCTGGCATGACCTTCCTCTCCGACCCTCAGCCAACACTCACCTCTCCAGCCTTGAGCAGCTCTCTCCATTCCTCCGATCCAGCAGGGCCAGAAAAGCAAACCGTCGTAGCAACCCCCACAGCTCCTCAGGGCCGACGGACCTCACAGTTCACCAATACAGAGAGAGAGAGACATTCCAACACAAGTATCACAGGTAGCAGGGTTGAGTGATACAAACAGTGGCAGGCAGAACAGAGCCTCAAAAGCCAAGTCGCAATTTAACTAGCAGGCAAGACAAAACGCTACTTTTTTTCGACACTCGGCAGAATTAAAATTAAACATAAAAAGATGCTGTGTGCTAAAATAACACAAGTTTTATTCAACAGCGAGTTGTACAAAAGAAAATTTACAGAACGTTCCGAGAAAATGCAGAGCAGCAAGGAGCACAGCAGCATTATAGCCATCTTGCCGCTCCTCCCCCCGCATGAAGGTGAATCAGCAGTCAGCTGCGTCTTGTGCCACTTTATTGTACTGACAATACTACAGCACCCTTCTTTTTGATTTCTCTATTATTTTAAACTGTTATTTTAAACTCTTATCAGCCTCATGTCTTTGTTGTTACTATTCTTGTAGTTGCAGGCAAACCATCTCACTTATTTTTACTCCCTAACAATTTTTTCTTGTAATTCCTTTATAAATTTGTGGTTACATACAAACCTATCCACATGTTGTCATTTATAAACAGTTTTTTCTATTCATTTTATGTACACACTTTTCATTTCCATTTGTTAAACATGCCATTATTTCCCATGAACTTTGTCTCTGTCCATCCCCATTTATTTATTTACATAACATTACTACCATTCTTTACATTACTGTCATTTCAAATGGAGTTTTTGTCCTGGTCCCTTCCCACCCCTCAAACATCTGACCAATTAGAAACCCATCCACATGCTTGCCAGTTAGTTTCTACATTCATTTCTGTCAAGCGTACTCATGCAAAAAATCCATTTCATTTCTGTTCTTAACAGCATATTCCTATAGTCACCTCCTCTTTCTGGTTTGACCAGCATCTCCAAGCCCCAGAAGAGGAGTGAATCCCCACTGTGCCCTGTTGTGTTAACATGTACTGTCACCGGAGAGGTTTCATCATTTCTCCTAATGTGCCCCTTGTGCTCTTGTATTCTTCTATCATGACATTATTTGTCACCTCCTCCGCAGACCCAGCAGGGGCTACGACCCCTCCCTCGGAGGGGGTACATCCTCCGGCCCATCAAGGCCATCATGGGTCCTGCCGGGCCCCGGTATTTTCCTCCATTTTTCTCTCCTGCCCCTATGCAATGGGTGCAGCTGCCGTCTCCAGCATTCAGCGCCTCACCGCTATATGCCACCGGGCCCATTGTGCTTTTGTATTCTTGTTTTTAATACCCGACTAGTTTGTCCTATGTAGAGCCTAGTGCATGGACATTGTAATACGTATATTGCTCCTCTTGTGTTACAGTCAATATGTTGGTTAATATTAAATCTTTCTCCAGTGCATGGATGAACAAACACTTGTTTTTTTTGACATGCGCCCACAAACTGAGCATCTGCTGCACGGCACCATACCCGGTTGCAATGGGCCCAGTAACAACTGTGTATTGTTTGTGTCTGGGATCTTGAATTGTGATCTTACGACCTGATCTTTTATCTTTTTTTACTTTCTTTGCTGCTATTATAGGCCTATTCTGAAGTGTTAGTACATGTGGATTAGCCATCTGCACGAAGTACCAATATATTATTGACCACTTTTCTAATATCTGTAAACTTATAACATTTAGTAGCCAATACTGTTCATTGTGTGGTGGCTTCCGGTACTCTTGAGTTAGAAGTGATTCCCTGTTTGTTGGATTCTATTTTCTGCCAGATTTGGTGTCCTCCTGTTATAGCCCCTTTGTTTGAACCTACCAATCATCTGATTTGTCTCATGCTGATACTCTTCTTCTGTGCTACAGTGTTTTGTTTTTTTACTGTGGTTAATAAATGAAAATGAAAAATTTGTACATGAAATGAATAGAAAATAACTGTTAGTAAATGACAATTTGTAACCACAAATTTATAAAGGAATTGCAAGAAGAAATTGTTAGGGAGTAAAAATAAGTGGGATGGTTTGCCTGCAACCACAAGAATAGTAACAAAGAAATGAGGCTAATAAGAGTTTAAAATAATAGAGAAAACAAAAAGAAGGGCACTGTAGTGTTATCAGTGCACATGGTGTAATAACAGTGGAAGCAGACAAACCAAACCCAGACGGTTGACTTAAATGTTTAAAATGTTTAGTAAATGGGATGACCCGTGTACACACAAACGTAATACGAGTGGAAGCATATAAACCAAATCCAGGCTATTGATTATATGATTACATGCATTTTTTAAACTTATATTTTATTGAGTATACAATAAAAACAAGTTTCAGCACTCATGTTAGACATCAGGTACATTTACAGGAGACATTCAATAATTTTTCTTTTACAATGGTTTAGTTAAATGAAGATATATGCTGACAGTATGTGGTACAGTGGGGCAACTACCTCACTCTACCAAGGACTCCTCCATAATGCCACCCCTTTCCTAATTCTCAAGGTTATATATATATAAAGAAAACAGTACTGCGTAATGTTTAACAAATAGTCATGTTTAATAAAAGAAGCCTTGAAATGTTGATAGTCCTCTAAGGACAAGAAAAACATGTTTAGGAATTGATGTATAGAAAACTAACATGCAGATGGATTTTCTAAGGACCAATGAGAATAAGAGCCCATTTTGAAAGCCATGTCCTCCTCTGCACAAGGATGGGGGTAGGGTATAGTTGCCTATCAACTGATCTCATGGTCTTGAGAGCACTCTGAAATGACGTCACACATGATCCTGTGGGACTTTAGAAATGGGCTTGAGAGGAGAAGGGATCTCAGCGTTGTTGGCGTCTAATAAGATGGAATCGCCATTTTATGGCCAGCCTGGAAAATAAGGCATGAAATCATTCAAGGTATGATTAGAAGAACCTTTTTTTTTTTTTTTTATAAATATACTTTATTCAGCTTTAACATATACATACAGAATTTAACACTTTCAAAGGATAACATCTTGTATTGATATACATATACAATGTAGAGAATGTTAACAATTAAAACCAATCCTCCCTACCCACCCTCCCAAGCTCCTCCACACAACCCCCCCACCCACACAATACCTCCCCAAGAGCCAGATCATAAGGGTGTATTAGCCTTAAATTAGGGATTAACCTAAAAAGAAGTAATATTCATATAGTGCCTCTAAAGTCATGGGGTCGTGCACAAACCTTAATAAGGGTAATGGATCCTCGCCATTTAAATTAATGTGTGGGAGCAATGGACCATAACGTGTGGAATTTCCCTCACCTTGTGTTGTATCTGGAAATTACATTTCTAAAACTAGCAATAGTTTTCTCCACCCTTAGGTTATATAGTAGATCATTAATCGATTCCTGATAGGTAAGGACCTGCTGGTCCTTCCAGTGCTTTAGTACTAGGTGTTTCACCGTGAGTGGTATTAGATTAATATAATACCTCCTTTCTTTCACCTCCACTGTTGAGAAGTCACCTAATATACATATTTGTGGGGTAAAAAGGTTTTGTAACCCTAGTAAGGGGTCAGCCTTAGATTTAATTAGGGACCATAAAGGGGAAACCACAGGGCAGTCCCAAAAAATATGTAACAGGGAACCCTGCATCTGACCACATCTGAAACATGCGTCTTCAGAGAGCTTCCCCATTCTATACAGTTTGGTGGGAGTCAAGTGCATGGCATGCAATATGTAAAATTGTGTTAATCGAAGCTTATCATTAGCACTGTAGGTATAAATTCCACGCCATAAGGATTCCCAGTTAATACAGTTATCAGGAAAGGTCTCTATCCAATAAAGGGATTGTTCCACCCGATCAGGGTAACATTTTAAGTATAAAGCTGCAACCAAACGGGAGACAGCATGTGGTTGCTAAGCAAGGGTAAGGAAGTCCAAGAATGTGTCCCCTTGGTTGATTACCAACGGGATCTGTCCAAACCATGCAATTAGCATATGTCTGATTTGATATACAAAAAAGGAGTGTTTTAGCGACAACTGAAATCTCTCCAATATATCTGGGACTGAATTCACCCTTCCCTGGGATATTAGGTCAATAACCTTGGTATGTAGAGGTAAAAATCAGCCTATGTGATAGGAGGATATTTTTTCCTATTATAAAGTTAGGATTACCAAACAATGGTTGCGAAATATCTTTAGTATGTGTAATCCTAAGGGACCGGCATAGCTGATTATGGACCTTGACTGAAATGTATATAGCCATACACCACATGGAAACTGGTAGTTTTTGAGGGAGTATGTACCAAAGGCTAGAGGGCAGAATCTTAGAGCCTTTAATAATGTTCCTTTCAATTTGCAGCCATAAAGGAGTATACTGGGGTTGAGCATAATTCGGATGAGGGTGTACCCATCGCATGTACTTAGCCATGTGACTCGCAAGGTAGTAATAATAAAAATTTGGAAGCTGTAATCCTCCTATGGATTTCGGGGCAAGAAGAACCTTTTATGCAAAGGAAGGCAAATTAGGGAAAAGGGGATAAAATGCAAAAATGAACATGACAAAAATACTTCACTATTTGGACTAAGTACAGCTAGAAGCAAGAAAGACGGGCAAATTATTAGAAGCCTAACAATCCAGGTATGCTGTTTCCCTTGATATGGGGAGGTCAGGCACTTGAGTGCAGCAGTACAAGTCTCATTGGTCTGGTGATCGTGGCACTTTTAACAAACACCTTATAAGTAACCCAGTATTATTATGTTTTAGGTTGTCCAGAAAAATGGCAAGATATACTTAATGAATATAGAAATAGAAAGTATGTAAATAAGTGAAAACAGCACCACTTGATTGGTTTGGGAAATAGCTGAATATCATAAAAATTAAACATAACATGATAAAGAAAAGTATGTAAAAATGAAAGTTGAATTGAAAAGGTATTTTCTTTTTCCCCATTCCCCGCAAGATATACTGGTATAGCTAATGGACAGGTACAGTATGAGGAAGGCAGGAAACTGGGCTCCCCACTGCCTCCATTTAGTGAAGGCATTATTACCAACCCAAACTGGGTAAACACATAATTACTGTCAAAACCGTGGACCCATTCCAGTGTAGAAATTGAAATCTAAGCCTAGATGTTAGCTGTTAACACTGGAACAATTAATTCCTAAATTAATAGATCTTAGCCAAATGGTGTTTATGAAAGGGAAGCACACCTATCATAATGCAAAGAAAGTATTTCTTCTTATACAAGAGAAGCAGTCTCGGTGCCATTTCTACTCACCCTGGATGCTACTAAGAGGATATTTTATAGCAATACCGAATGTTTACCACAAGAAAATTCAAGTTCTATACTGATTTCATTTAACAAATGTCCAGAGTTATCATAAGGACATGCAGTAAAGCTATCCATGCCTTTCTCTCTAGCCAATGGCACCAGTCAGAGTTGCCCCTGTTGCTTTTCAGTTGTGCACTTGACCCTGCCTGATCTGGACTACAAAAAAGGAATGACACAAATATATGGTTATTGTGACAGATGGCATATAAACAAACACACTATATACTTACAGAACATTTTAATGGGCTTCTCTATCTTAACCTCTTCATTCCCCAAATTACTAGAAGCAATACAAACATACAAAGAAGCCAGCAGAAGAAGGCCATTTGGTCTATCAAGTCTGCTCATATTGCAGGGTCCACAGCTTGAGGTAATGTTCCTACCCTCCCTCCCTACTCCTCCCATCCTCCCTACCCGTGATCCTTACCTTCCCCTATGCCTATCCCAGGCTCTCTTGAAGCTGCCCACTGTCTTCAACGAGATGACCTCTTCCGGCAGCACATTCCAAGTGTCCACCACCCTCTCTTTAAAGATGTGCTTCCTGACTTCCCTCCTAAACCTCCCACCCTCCAGCTTAAGACTGTGCCCCTTTGTGATATGGTTGCTACTCAGCTTAAAGAGACTCTCCTTATCAACCTTATTTATCCCTTTCAAGTACCTTGAATTTCCCAATCATGTCCCCTCTCTCTCTCTTGCCTGTCTTCCAGGGAGTACATGTTCAGTACCTTCAACCTCTCCTTGCATGCCTTGCCCTGCTGACCGGCATTCATCTTTGTAGCCCTCTTCTGTACCTTCTCCAGCAGGTTAATGTCCTTTTTGAGGTGTGGGCACTAGTACTGAATGCCATACTCTATATGCGGCCTTGCCAGTGACCTGTACAAGGGCATTATAACCTCCTCTCTCCTACTACTGATCCCCCCCAGCTATGCATCCCAGCATCTTGTTTGCCTTTGCTGCTGATTTCTTGCACTGCATGGAGTGCTTCAGGTTACTAGTGATCATCACTCCCAGGTCCTTCTCCTCCTCTGATGCAGATACTCGGACTCCACCCAGGTAATACTCTGCCCTGGGATTCTTGGCTCCAATATGCATAACTTTGCATTTCCTGGCATTGAAGCCAAGCTGCCAGATCCTGGACCACTTTCCCTGCTTTTCCAGATTGTCTTGTAGGTCCCATATCCCTTCAGTTGTGTCCACTCTCCCACAGAGCTTGGTGTCATCTGCGAATAGGCACATTTTGCCTTTAATGCCATCCCCAATGTCACTGATGAAGACACTGAACACCGGCCCCAGCACAGAGCCCTGTGGGACCCCACTGGTTACCTCTCTGGTGCCAGATAACTCTTCCCCCCCACCACCACCCCCCTCTGGGTTCTGTGCCTCAGCCAGTTTTCTACCCATCTGACCATCTTTACCCCAACTCCAAGATCCACCAACTTCCTGATCAACCTTTTGTGGGGCACAGAGTCAAAGGCCTTGCTGAAATCAAGACAGAGGATGTCTACCGCTTGGCCCCTGTCTACTGTCTTAGTGACACAGTCAAAGAAGTCAATCAGATTTGTTTGACATGATCCCCCCCCCCATGAACCCATGCTGCCTCTCATTCCTCTTGATATTCCACCAACCTTTCCTTTAGTATGGTCTCCATGAGCTTGCCCACAATGGAGGTCAGACTGACTGGTCTGTAATTCACTGGATCATCCTTGAGACCGCTTTTGTGAAGGGGCACTACATGTGCTGTTCTCCAGTCCTGTGGTACCACGCCTGACTCTAGTGAACTATTAAATAGTTTGGAAGTTTCTCCAGTTACAAGCTAAGCTCAGAAAAATCAGACATTTCACACTTAACTTCCAAATGTGACCAGAATAAGAGGAGCTCCCTAGGGTTTGCTAGGGCTAATTATTTTATGTTATCTTCTATTTAGGAATTAAAAGCCTAGCTAGACTCACCTGTTAAAGCAGCAGTATTTACAAGTCAGCAAAATAATTCTTCATAGTTTTTTTAACAATGCTGTGTTTGGCATCTTCATATATAATAACAGCGAATATTTATGCCCCTCACTTATTTTTAAAACAGTTTGTATAAAACCTCAATGACAAGTCAATAAAGAAGACTGCCTTTAACAATTTTTAAAAATCCCTTCCATTGAGGTTGCTTTTTGACTGTACAAAATAGATTCATACTGTATCAGGATGGTGCGAGCAAACATGTCTGTTAGGAAACTGCACAGTACCACATCAAATGTAATTTTTTTTTTCCATGGTGACCATGGCAAGTGAGTAGGAACTTTAAAAAACTCAATCTCATATGTCTTGCTCAGGAATAAAATAAAATGAAAAGAAAATGGGTATAATGTTGTTTTACCAGAAATGTATTATTTCAAAAACATACACACATATTTTACATGTATATTTTAAATGTCTCTGCAAAAAAACTTTGTGCACCAGTCAGAGTAACTTAACGCCTCAATAGTAGGTTATCACATGGACTGCAATAAAATAAAGTCAATGTGAGTAGCTAAAGTATTCCTGTAGTAGGTGTGGCCGCCAGCTGCATGAAGTGACCGGTAAGCATCAGTCAAGGACACATCAGACACCAATTATTTAAGGAAGTCAGAATCTCAGTAAAGTTTATTGTTCTTGACTCCACGATCAGAGACAGACAAATTGCAGTTAAAATCTCCGCCCTGGAAGAGACGTTTGGAAGTGAACAAATAAGGCTGAGTCTTTGTAAGCAAGTCAACACAGTCCTTCTTCTGTTGAATATAAAGGGAAATGAAATGAAAAAGAATATTATTTATTAATTTGAGTTTTGGTAACTGGGTAAGTCCACTGAGTCAATTACAGACCCTTTTTCAGGGGTGACCCAGAAGTGCAGTATGTATACAGTACAGTGCTTTAACAGCCATGACAGTTACCGTAAGTACACAGTACAATAACATAGCCATGACAGTTACGTAGGGAAAAATTGATTTACAACATTCAGTGATCCATAGTATTATGATACAGACAGAATACATACACAGGTTTATGAAATAAATAGAATAGGCTACACAGCAGAGCGACAAATACATGACACAGTCAAGAAAGTCCACTATAACATATACATATTAACAAATGATATCAGATACAAGAATGCAAGCTAATAGCAGTTATGTTTAAAGGAGAGGTACAGAGGGGCTAGGTAAGGAGCCAGGGTTAGGGGCAGAGCTCGGATAAGTAGTAAATAGAGGTGTTGGAATCGGGATCTGATATCACCGGTAGCAGGAGCAAGGTATAGAGACAGAGAGAGAGAAAAGAAAGCAAATTGGATTGGAACTTAGGGAGTGTGGAGCATGACAGGATGGAGGTAGGTAGGGAGTTCCAATCAGACACAGCCGCATAGGTAAAAGATTTATGGGCCACAGCTAACCGCAGTTTGGGCATTATGAGAAGGGGGGAGGGAGGGAGGCAGATCTCAGGGCTCGTGGAGGTTGTCTTAGGCGAATAGCTTCACTGAGGCAAGGAGAAGTATATTTGTGGACCAGCTTGTGCATAAAACTCAGGGTGGCAGACCTTAATTTAGATTCATATGATAACCAACCCTGAGAAGAGAGGAAATCACAGTGGTAGTGGCGGGCGTTGTCCCCAGGGCAAACCTACCCACCCTATGGCAAGCCTGTCTGAACAGAGATAAGGTAGTAGTGATAGTTGTGAGCAGATGCGGAGCACCATAGGTTAGAAGTGGGAGAACAGAGGAGAACATCATCTTATGGCAAGAGGCCGAGGTGAGGAAGGGGTGGATACGATAGAGGAGGCCTAGTTTTTGGTTCAGAGATTTCATTAGGATGGAGACATGAGCATTAAGGGATAGCAAGCTATCCAGGGTGATGCCCAGGTATGTAAAGGTATGGACAGGTTCAAGGGCATCACCATCGAGAGAAGTTACCCTGAGAGGGGGAAGGATGGGAGAAAAGCATACTTTTTTTTTCTTGGTATTAACAAACTGAATTTGTAGAAACCAACCTTCAAGAGCAGCAAAGTCAGATGCCAGCTTACTGTTGATCCACTCAACATCAGAAGAGGAATGATAGATGATTGCATCATCCACACAGAGGTGCATGGAAGCCCCTCCACAGTTATTTGGCAGATCATTAATAAACAGGGAGAACAGCACTGGGCCCAGTATGGAGCCCGGCGGAACTCCATGAGTTATTGGTCTAAGTCCAGAAAAGAAACCAGCCCACTTGACCATTTGTGAATGACCAGAGAGATAATTTTGGATCCATGCTAAGGCACTGGCATCGAGGCCGAGAACTTGTATCTGCTGGAGCAGGAAACTGTGGTTAACCAGGTCAAATGCCTTTGTGAGGTCGACGAAGATGGCGCTGGTGACAAAGCCTTAGTCCTTGGCCTGGAGCAGATCAGAAGTGACTTATTAAGGCAGTCAGGGTACTATGATTCTTTTTTGAGCCCATGCTGGTAGGGAGATAGCAAGTTATAGTGATCCAGGTAGTTTTCTGGAGGTGATCGTATAAGATACACTCCTGGATTTTTGCCAAAGAACAGAGGATGGAAACGGGTCTAAAGTTTTTGGCAACATTGTTAGTCCCACCCTTTAGAACAGGCACAACTATGGCAACCTTCCATTTGTCTGAAACAGTGCACGATAGGAAGGACCGATTGAACAGATCACAAACCGGGCGGGCGAGGGCAGGAGCTCCCCAGCTTGAGAAACTTAGGCTCAAGGGTGTCATGACCAGGTGAGCTATCAGGTTTCAGATTAGCAAGAAGCCACCAGACCTCTTTGAGGGAAGCCAACTTCAGGTGAAATACAGGTTGAGCCCTAGTGTCACCAGGAAACAATGGGGCTGAGAGAGGTACAGATGAGTTAGGAAACAGCAAGGTGTATTTGTATAGATCGGTAAAGAATGTATTGAATCCCGAGGCGGCAGATGGAGAGTCTGTAAGGGTGAAGCCCTGGGCAGTGAGGGAGCTAGAGAGTTCAGTAGCCTTCCCTTTGATAAGAGAATTAACCTGCTTCCAGAACTCCTTGGCATTACAGAGGTGCTCTGTTTGGAGCATCTTGTAGTGTGAGCGCTTGGCTTTTTGGAGGGAGTTTTTATAGTTATTCCTAAGTTGCCTGCAGACATGCCAGTTGGAGGGCAGCCCACTTCCTTTGTAGGTCCGCAAAGCTTGGTCACGAGAGGACATGAACATCCTAAGTTCCTTAGCTAGCCATGGCACCTTGACACCATGAATAGTGACATCCAAAAGAAGGGCACAACCAAGCTCAATGTTCACCAATTTGCAGAGGCAAAAAGGCGTGCCCCATGAAACAGAGTCCCCATACCATCACATTTTTCTGGACCTAGGGACCAATAAGAAGGACCCCATAGCCAGGATGTCTGAGCTTGATTTATGCCAGTAGTGTTGGAAAAGCGGCTATCCTGAAGAAAAATGATGTCATAATGGAGGTGGAGTAATGTGGTAAAAAAAAGGTAACATTTAGTATGGTTCTTAATACTGCTGATATTGAGGGCAGCAAGAAAAAGCTTGAGGGCCACAGATGAGATGTAATTAGAGGAATGAAGGAGGAATCTGGGACCAGGGTCAGGCTGGGGAACAGACTTAGGTCCCCGTTTGGTCTACTTACGCTGTTTCTTTAGTTTGCCGGGGTAGAGATGTCAGAAGGGTCAGGCAACTGGGGCTGTGCAGCAGGTAGCAGACCAGCTGAATCCAAACCAATGCTATCCTCAGAATCCAATTTCTCATGGTCAAGGACAGCAAAAGGATTGTCCAGAGGAATAGGTGGGACAAGGGGATGTCGAAGAGTTTCTATAAAGTAAATGAACTAAGTAACTGGAGAAAAAACACAAGAGAACAATAAAAACACAAAGGAATCTATGAAAGAAAGGAGCTCCCTTTACTTTCCATGAGTACTCAGAGAAATAAATATATGGGAGGTAATAAAATCACAAATTATACTGTGAAACGAGGTAATCAAACAACTTCTATTTTTACCTAAGATTTAGAAAGCTACTCTGACACAAAGACTGTTAAAATGGCTACTCAAAAGGTAATAAAAGTAAAGTGGAATTAAGATCCTTTACGAAAGGCAAATCAGGGAAAGAAGAAAAAATAACCAGTCAACAAATTCAAGTTAAGATAGTGAAAGCGAAATGCAAGACCCTAAAGACAAACAACATAACGAATTATTACAAGAAATGAATACTGGATTTGACACTATGAAAAATACTGTATGTTTGAGTCCCTGTCTGAGCAGGTTTCAGCTGTAGCAAAACAAATAGAAGCATTACAGAACTGGAAGCCCGTGTGAACAAAACAGAAGACAATGCTTCAATGCAAGATTTGGTGCAAGAACCTAAAAACAAATTAAGAGGTTTACAAGAGCAAACAGAGGACCTAGAGACTAGAGCAAGAAGGGTAATTTAAAATTGGGAGGACTCCCAGAAGGTATGGGGGAGGGGAGATCTCAGCAGCTTATTTTGAACATTTGCTAACAGAAGTCTTGGGAAGTGAATTTCCTACTGATAGAGTTACATTGGACAGAGCCCACCGGGCTTTTAAAAACCCAGACTATAAAGGTTCAATGCCAAGATCTGTTTATAGTAAACCTTTAAAATATCAAGCTAAAGAAGAGATCTTGAAGAAGGCTAGGCTCAATAAAGGCTTGCAAGCCTGAGGGATGACTTTCCAAGTGTACCCAGACCTTCAAAAGGCATTTCAGAGTGTTCATGATCTTTCGTGACGGAACAACATCCCTTTTGCGATACCACATGCTAAACCTAAGGTTACTCTGAAACGGCAAATTTGGTACTTTTCTTCACCAATAGAAGCAGAAGAAGTAATAAAAAAATATACTATGGGAAAGGAATGATCAAGAACAGGATAAAAATAAAAAACCTGCAAGCCAACAGACAAAATAATGGACAAAGATGGAGAGAATGGTGTGCAGTCAAGTACTGAGAATGTAAATGCCACAGATATCCGTCAGGAATTTTCACAGAGTGATTCGGGGGGTACAAAGCCCTCGGGATTCTGAAAGCAATGAAACTGAAGATAAAAATGGAGTAGACTAGAATCTGAGAAGTTGAAAGGAACAGAACTGTAGAAATGGAGAGGGGTGAGATGGGGAGACAATGAAAAGCAAGAAAGGAAAGGGGAAAAAAGGAAAGAGAGCCAGGACTAGTTACTCTCTCTCAGTTTCACTCAGTGGCCACCAGGCCCAAACCTCATCTTAAGGGTAAGGGTAAGGGGACGATAGTAGCTAGAAGAGGAGGGAGGAAAGTAAGAAGGGAAAAATGGAAAAGGAAAAACTGCCAAAAGAAGAAGGGGGGGGGGGGCTATTGGAATAAACATTATGATAAATAATATCTCATTTTTGAAAAAAAAAAAAAAAGATATGAACTGGAAATGAAGGTGCCCTTATAAAGAAACATTCAGGAAATGACAGCACAAAATAGTGACCAATCCTACCGCTGCAGATGTGCGTCTTGGAATGTGAGCAGGATTCATGATAGAATAAAAATACAGATTACTCATCTGTAACAGGAGTTCTAGGAGTGGTATATGTTGTTCATCCACACTTCTTGGCAGGTACCTTCCCACTTTAAGATGGGCCAGAAGGTCTTCAAGCTGGCTCCTCCCACCCATCCGGGTGGTAAAACCCTCGGCTCCGCCCATGACACCAGATCTAGCCCACTGGAAGCAAGTCGTGCTCCAAAGCCGGGGAGGTCGGGTGGATCGTGTGGATGAACAACATATACCACTCCTAGAACTCCTGTTACAGGTGAGTAACCTGTATTTCTAGGGATGTAGATATGTTGTTCAATCCACACTTCTTGGCCGACTCCTAGCAGTTCTCTGAGAGGAGGGAGGCAAGGTGCGCACCCCCTACTTAGGAAAAAGGGACTGGAGAACTGAGGCTCCAAAACCAGCATCCTGGCGTGACTCAAGGTTGATGTGGTAATGGGAAACAAAGGTGTGTGCTGACTTCCAGGTAGCAGCCCTGCAGATTTTGTGGATAAGGACATCCCTAGAAGCAGCCACCAAGGCAGCAACATGGCAGGTAGAATGAGCTCTTATCCCTCTAGGAGGCTCCTTGTCCGCCAACCTATAGCAGAGATCAATGCAGGAAGTGATCCGCCTGCCAATTGTCTGCTTGGCTGCAGGTCTGCCAGGTGCGGCTTCAGTGTAGGTGACAAACAGCTGGCGAACTTCTCCCCGAACTTTAGCCGTAAGCTCTTTATAGTAGGCGAGCGCTCTTCTCAGGTCCAAAGTATGGAGCTGTATTCGGCCTCCTAGATGTGATTCGGCTAGAACACTGGTATATTCAACACCTGATTCAGGTGGAACTGCGACACCACCTTTGCAAGGAATTTTGTCGGGGGGGGGGAGTGTAGGACAACCTTGTCCCTGTAGAAGACCAGGTAAGGAGATTCTCTGGAAAGCGCCTGGAGCTCCCCAATCCTTCTGGCTGATGTGCTAGCCACCAAGAAGGCAGTCTTCCACGACAGGTGGGAGATATCACACCTGTGCATCGGTTCGAATGGCTTGGCCAATACCAGCAGTAAATCCCACAGAGGTGGAGGCTCATGCACCAGAGGGGATATGTGATCTAGGCCACCACCTTCTCCTGCACCACTGACTCCTTGCCAGCCTGCGCCCGGTAAGCAGAGATGGCTGTCAATTGCACCTTAAGGGTCGTCGACCGAAGCCCTTGCTGAGAAAAGGACCACAGGTAGTCCAAAATGTTAGCCAACGGAAAGGACGAGGGGTCCAGTCCCTTGCCCTGGCACCAAATGGAGAATCTCTTCCATTTAAAGACGTAACATTTTCTGGTCGACTCCTTACGGGATGCCTCAACGACGTTGAGGACCAAATCGGAAAGACCCAAGGCCTGGAACTCTAGCCGCTCAGGAACCAGGCCATCAGGTGAAGGGACTGAAGATCCAGATGGAATACCTTCCCCTTGTTGACAGAGAGCAGGTCCAGGCAGGCTGGAAGCCGCCTCGGAAGCCTGGAGCTGAGGCTGAGGAGATCTGGATACCAGAACACCCGGTGCCAATCTGGGGCTACCAGAATCACCTGTGCCTTGTCCCTCCTCGCCATGAGAAGCACCTTGTGGATCAAGGGAAATGGAGGGAAGGTGTAAAAGAGGCTTGGGGTCCACGGCCTCAAGAAGGCATCCCCGTGCAGTGAGCCCCATTGAGGGGGCGGGAATGGAACAGCCTCAGCTTCGCATTCTCCCTGGAGGCAAACTGGTCCACCTGAGGAGTGCCCCAGTGGGAGAACAGATCTTGCACAACCTCTGGCAGGAGAGACCACTTGCGAGATGCATCGCCTATCCAGCTGAGGGCATTGGTCAGACTGTTCGAGGCTCCTGCCACATGGATGGCTAGGAGATCCGCCTCCAGGCTGAGCATGAGAGACCACATGTGAAGAGCCGCCTTGCACAGAGGCAAGGAGTGTGTCCCGCCCTGTCAGTTGAGAGAGTACATGGCTGTGGTGTTGTCCGTCTGGACCTGGACCACTTGATCCTGGACAAATGGAGTGAAGGTGGTCAGGGCTAGCTGGACCGCTCAGAGCTCCAGCAGGGTGATATGGCATCGGGACTCCTGTGAGGACCGGAGACCATGGGCCCTGTGCTACCCCAGATGGGCACCACAACCCATCACAGAGGCATCGGTCATCAAGATGACCATCGGCTCGGGCCGGAAGAATGGGATACCCTCCTGCAGATGACCTGGGATGAGCCACCATTGCAGGCTTTCCCAATCTCCTGGATCATGGAGACTGGCTGGTCTAGAAGACCCGAGCACTGAGACCACTAGCAGGCCAGTCCCCACTGCAGGGGGAGCATATGCCAGTGGGCCCAACGGATCACGCTGGTGCAGGCTGCCATGATCCCCAGAAGGCACAGGGAGTCCCGGGCAGGGTGCAAGTGCCCAACCAGAAATGACTGGGCAGAGGAGGAAAGGACCTCGGCCCTGTCCACCGGGAGCCAGGCTCTGGCTCGGAGAGAGTCGAGTTCCGCCCCAATGAACTGGATCTCCCGCAAAGGCACGAGTTCTGACTTTGATAAGGAGGCCTAGTTGAGAGCAAACCCAGAGGGCCAGATCCCTGGACCACTCCGCCTCCAACCTGGAGGGGGCTACTATCAGCCAATCATCCAGGTAAGGGTAGACCCGGACACCTCGGCGCCGCAGGAATGTTGCCACCACTGCCATGCATTTGGTGAAGACCCTGGGAGCTGAAGAAAGGCCGAAGGACATGGCCCAGAACTCGTAAAGGGATCCCTCTGCTCAAAAGTGGAAGAACCGCTGATGTGATGGAACGATTAGGACATGAAAGAACGCATCCTGAAGATCCAGGGAGCAGAACCACACACTTAGTTCCAGGGATGGTATGATCTGAGCCAGAGTGACCATCTGGAAGGTGCGTGGCCTTAGGAACATGTTCAGGTCATGCAGATCAAGAATGGAGCGCCAGCCCCCCATCCGTTTACGGACCAGGAAGTACCTGGACACAAACCCTGGGAAATGAGGAGGATCCGCCACCTTGCTGACTACCCCCTTTTGGAGGAGCAGGGCTATGTCATCTCGGTGAGCTGACAGAGAGGCTGCGGATCCGGTGGCCCCCCGTGGGGCACGGGCTTGAAAGGGAGGGGTCTGCTCTAATTCCAGAGGCAGGCCCCTGCCGACCACCTCCAGCATCCAGCGGTCCATGTGATAATCCACCAGGCAGAAAAGAAGTGGCTGAGCTGGCTCCTTGGGGGGGGACTCAGTGGAGGTGTGACGGGTTTGGGGGTGACACCCCACAACTTGTCACTGGGCAGGCTTGGAGGAAGAATCGGCCGAGGGGCCGCCCGGACCTTTGCCCCGGGCTTCCTGACCAAGGAAGCAATGGAATTGGCCTTGGGGCACCAAGAATGAGCCTGCTAGCCCTGCTGCTGGGTGCTGCTGGGCTGGACGTACTGCAGGAGTAGAGGGACGAAAGGGCTTATGCTGCTGATGGTGGCCTTTGTCCTTCTGGGCAGATACGACTGAGTCCAAGATGGCATTTGACTTCTCAATCCGCTGGAGGTGACCCTCCACCCTGGGCCCAAACAAGTCAATGCCCAAAAAGGGGACATCTGCTAGCTTGTGTTGGGTATACACCGTGAAGGTCGAGATTCGCAAACCAAGCCCTGTGGCGCATGGCTACTGCGGCCACTACTGACCGGGCACAAGAGTCTCTGATGTCCAGAGCAGTCTGCAGCTGTTTAGCCACCGGCCTTCCCTGATCCCGAACCTGCTTGACCGTGGTCTGGAGGTCGACCGAGAGATAAGGAAGCACCTCATCCAGGGAACCCAACAGGGCATGGGAGAAATGTGCCATCAGAACAGCCGAGCTAGCCTGATGAAAGCCTAAGGAGGCGGCAGCGCAGACTTTCCTTCCGGAATAGTCCAGCTTTTTGGACTCTTTATCTGGGGGCTTGTCCATGTCCCTAGTGTTTCTGGAGCGCCAGAACACACTATCGGCTACCAACCCCTCAGCCGAGGGGTGCTCTGAGAAACTGGAGAGGGAGCCGGTAAGGACTGCATACTTTCGGGCTATCCTGGCTGAAGGCGCAAGACAAGAGGCCAGGCACTGTCAGAGCTCCAGAGCTGGACCCACAATGGCCTCGGCCACAGGGAAGGCCTTTGAGGGGGAGTCCCCTTTGTCCAGGATCTCAGTGAGAGAGTATTTGGCCCACTTTTGCACGGGTTCAAGTTTCATCCCGGTGGACTCCGAGATGAGTTGAAGAATACCCAGGAACAAGGATGGGCTCTCGTCCACTGACAGACCACCTGAAGATTCCAGGTCGACTGGACGGGAATACAGCGAGGAGTCATCCGACTCCAAAGAGTCCACAAACAGCTGCCGACCACTTGAGACACTCTCCAAGGACGATTAGGAATGAGAGTGACCGGCAACCTGTGGGGCAAACCTTGACCCGACCGAGAATCCTCGGTCGGCGCCCCAGTCTTCGGCCGATGAGGCGGGGGTTCCACCACTATGGGCGGAGGAGCCGGTTTTGGCCAAGCAATCGGCACCGGGACCGGTTCCTCGACCGAGGAACCGGGGGCGGGAGACGGCTTTGGCTGATCAGGCGATAGCCACTTAATCGCCGGGTTGGGAGCCGGCATCGGTTGACCACTGGCTAAAATAAGTTACTGCCACATAAGGTCCTCATAGCGTCGACGCAATTTGTGTCGAAGCCTCTCCTCGGTCGAGGAGGAAGAAGAGGACGAGCAGCGACGCCGCCTTCTGCGATATCGGGACTAGGCCTGACGCCGTAGGCAGGACCGACCTGACGCAGAAGAGAACAGAGACCTCGACTGTCGACAATGGGCCGAGGAAGGAGCAGGGGAAACCCGCTGATCCTTTGGTTCAGGGTCGTTGGCCGGGGACTTCGGCTCAAGGATCAAGTCCCCCGAGGGCACCAGGGGTACCGGTGTAAGAGGAAGAGAGATGTCGGCCTCTCTGGTCAACAAGCTGTCAGTGGGCTCGAGAAAGATCTCAGCCTCATCAACAGGAGTTTCGGCTGGCTGGTCCGATGAGGACTCCATGAAACCAGCGGCCCAGGCCACAACCTCGACCAAAGTCAAAAAGAGACAATCCGGGGAGTGAAACCTCTCCTGCTCCCAAGAACGTCGACACTAGAACTTACCTTTGTGATCCCGTTTCTTGGATCGAGCGGGAAAAGACCCAGAAGGACCCTCTCCTTTAGTCAAGAGGGACTGATAAAGCTCCCGAAAGGAAGCCGTATAGGAGGAACCCAGGGGAAGCGGAATAAACACTGAGGCCGAGGAAGAGCTGCTGTGGCCTGGGCCGCCTCCTCCTCCTTGAGGGCCGTAAGCTGTTCTAGTTGTTCCATGGAGCTGCCACCACAGACACCACCCAATGGGCCTCCTTCGATTTAATTGGTAAGAACCTCCTCTCCGGTCGCCCCAGCTGAAGCCGGGCAGCGCGGTCCTCCAATACCAACTGAGAAAAGGAGAGACACATGTCACAAGCCTGCAGATCATGGTTGTGCCCAAGGCAGTAAACACACATGGCATGAGAGTCGGTGTGGGACATCTTCTGCCTGCAAGGGCACCGGCAGAACCCAGGGACGGACTTGTCTTCCATCGCAGCCGCGATAGGTGAAGACCGAACTTGAGTGAGTTTTAAAACAATTTTAGGACAAATATCCGAAGATTCAGAATCCAGGCCTATAAAAATGCAGGAGTGCTAAGGAGGGACCTGGGCGTCCAATCGGTAAGGAAGATCTCGCGGCATGGGGCGGAGCCGAGGGTTTTACCACCTGGGTGGGTGGGAGGAGCCAGCTTGAAGACCTTCTGGCCCATCTTAAAGTGGCAAGGTACCTGCCAAGAAGTGTGGATTGAACAACATGTCCATGTCCCTAGAAATGAGAAATGTACTACAATATTGAGAAGCAAAAAGAATTGAGCTTTCAATATTGCAAGAGACTCATTTTCTGGAGCAAGATGCCAAATATGTGCACATTTATTTAGGGCAAACGGACACTGTAAAATATTTAGTCAAACTCTAGAGGAGTAGCAATATTAATGAAAAAAAAATGTATTATGGAAATGTATAAAATTCATTAGCAACAAGGATGGCCACTATGTGATTATACATATTCAAATTTCAGGACAAGAACTAACAGTTGTTGGTATTTATTCGCCAAACGAAAACACTCCTTTATTTTTCAAAAATGTTATAGTTTCCATTCCTGTACATACGTAGGGTTAGGGTTAACCCTATGTAGTTGCACGAGATTTCAATTGGACTCTGAAGGATATAGATAGATAGATCTACAGGTAATAAACAAAAGTAAAAGCCCTCCAAAATCTGGAAGGATATATAAAAGACTTGAAATTAGTAGATCCATATAGGCATATTAATCCATTAGTCCAAATATACTCTTATTTCTCACGGCAATGTCACTCCTTTTCCAGAACTGACTGTGATACTAGCTTCCTTCACAATGTTGGAGTATATACAGAACTTTCAATACAGTCCAATCGTGATTTCTGATCACACATTAATGTCATGGGATATAATTTTTAATGAAACATTAGTTAAAGGGAAAATATGGAAATTAGACACTATAATTTTGGAAGATCCATATTTTGAACACTTTATGAAAGTAACTTTAGTAAATTATTTTAGAGAGAACAAAGTAGGGGAAACCTCTCTATTTACAATATGGGAAGCTTTGAAACCTTCAATGAGAGTGCATGTAAATACAAATAAGGGATATAAGAATAAAACAATGAAGAATTCAATTACGTAATTTGTAATAAACACAGAAAGAAGAGCGGGAGTATATCCTATCAGAATCAGAGCAAGATTTAATCTAGTTACTAATATCAAAAAATAAATGTGATAAAATTGTAGAAGAAAAATCAAGAAGAGCTCTTAGGAAATCAAAATCTAAGTATTATTGTTTAGGCGAAAAACCAGACGGGCTCTTAGCTTGGCAAATCAAAACAGAAGAAACACCTCGAATAATAACTAAAATCAAAGGAGAAGATGGAGTAACACACTCTGAACAATGGGAATAATAAAATATTATTATAAAAAATTATATATACCAGAAATAAAACTTTCTAAAACACAAATAGAGGAATTTTTGGAGAAAATAAGATTACCTAAAATATCAACAGAATATAAACAATGGCTAGACTGGGATATTACACAAATTGAAGTAAAGGAAGTTATTGAGAGTATCAAGTCGAATTCAGCACTGGGTCCAGATGGAATTACAATTACATTCTAGAAGTCATATCAAGATATTTTGGTTCCAAACTTGACACAAATATTTAATTAGATAAAAGAATCCCAAAACATGCCGGAATCATTTAATGATGCATTTATAATCTTAATATCCAAATCAAATAAGCAGCTAGATCATCCTACAGACCAATTTCACTATTAGTGACTTTTTTTTTTAAACCAGGAGAGACACACTAAGCTGAAAGCTTGTTTACAGGTGTGACCTGGGAGCACAAGGAAATTAAGTGACTTGCTCGGGGCCACACAGTACTGCAAGTGGGGGCTGTGGTATTCAAACCTAGGTCTCCAGGTTTGCAGCTCAGAGCCTTCAACCACTGCGCTATACTGCCTCCCTAACTATAAAATATATATGAAAATATTGGCAAATAGATTAAAGTACTAACACTAATTATAGCAGGGGATCAAGTCGGATTTATTAAGGGTAGAAAATTATATTTTGCAGCTAGAAAATCACTAGACGGTATAGAACTGTCTAGAGACCCAAATAAAGCCTTGGTTGCTCTGGACATAGAAAAAGCCTTCGACGGGGTGGGCTAGTCTTTTCTGAAGTCCACCCTGTCAAGGGCTGGCACAAATTATTTTGAAACAAGAAAAATAAAATAAGCAAAAGCTTTATTATAAATGATTTCAGTGTGTGACTATATACATTTTCAGACCAGTGTGCTCACCTTATTGGTGTATTTTTTAATTTTTTATTTTTTTTTTAACACACTTCAAAAGATTATGTCTTAATATTGCAGCACCTTAGCCTTGGACTGCGTAAGGTTGAGCATCCCCTCTCTTATTTGAGCACAGGTGTTTTCTCTATCAGGGATTTGTGATTCTGTTGGGCTTTAATCACCTGCAGCCATACTGTCTTTAGATGGCGAGGGGTCTGTCCCGTAAACCTTGCCAGCCAGCCTCCTTTAGCAATTCGGTCCCCTTTTGTTTGATGATCCCATCTGTATTTTAAACAAGTGATAATCTAAAAGCAATAAAATGAGCCAACCTACCACAAGCTCGGCGATAATTGTTGCCGAAGCAAACTTGGGATCCTTTATTTTCAATAGTCTTGAATCGCTAGAAAAACAGAAATCTAAATTAAAAAATGGCGTTATCAGCAACAGCTACTGAGGGAGATCAGGTGAACAATCCAAACAATGAGTTAGAGGAAGCTATCTACACACTCGAGAACTTATTGTTTAAAGAAATGAATAACTGCTTACAACAGATCAACTCTTGAGACTTATTTAGAAAAGGAATCGTTCCCCCGTGGGCTACGTGTGTTAAGAACACCTTCAGGTGGCATAGACAATTTTGAGTTCAAAACAGAACAGGAAAATGTAGCCAAAGAATGCACCATAATTTTCATTCAAGCTCATTACTAAAGTCGATTTAAAGAAATACAAAATTGATTAATGATGAAATTGAACAAATCAAGAGGACCCTCAATAATTGCTGTATAATAATGAACCAGCTTTCAAAGAATTTGATGAAGACCTTAAGCAGAGGTTGGGGGAGTATGAAATGAAGTTAGTTCAACGTAAACAAACACAGCTCACGTGGGATGAGGGCGACAAAGCAAAAAACATTTTCTTCCACTGGCCGAAAGACGAAAAAGACAGGAGCCACAGCAGGGGAAGATATAAATCACAGACAAGATATTTAAATAGACAAAAAAGCATAAGTCGTACCCCACATATTGTGAGATTTCAGAATAACACTATCGAGAGTACAGCAAATAATGGGGGAGCTGATGATGAAAGCACAGCAAGTAAACAGCCTAATAATCAAGCTTTTTTCAGTCTTACAAACGGGCTGTAGTCAATGGTCAGAACGCCCCTGTAACAAGAGGAAGATGAGGAGGGGCTCAAGGGGGAAGGGGAGGCAACTTTGTCCCCAGGCAGTCAGGTCGGAAAACAACAGGGATAAACTGAATATCACCAATTTATCAGAAAGGATCTGGACTGTTCCACAGAAGCAAGTACTGGAGATGGATTTGTCCTTTGTACCCACACCTCAGATTGACTCACTAGACATTAATAGCGCCTTCTTTAAGTTTTTCAGGAAATTAAAGCTACGGGACTTTCATAACAACAATGCATTGCCAGGAACCAGATGGAAGAAAGTACAGCACTTGATGGATCTGAAGTGTCTGACTCATCTGCATACCAGGAAAGTACAGCATTTGATGTTTTAAATGATTAATTCCTTGAAGCAAGGCACGATGATACTGTTAGCATTATTAGTGACATAGATGAACCAGATGGGACTGCTAACCATCAAACTGAAAATATTTCGAATGAATGCAGAAGAAAGTTTAAGCAAAAATCAAAGTTGTGCCCCAGAATAGCCAATATGAATATTTTGTTGTTTGGAAAAAATGTTTCCCTGAGAGGTCGATATGTTGTTGGCAGAACAAAAATAAAAAAGTTTGGGATACTCTTACTAAACAACACAGAATTGCCTTAAGCAACTTCTCCCACTGGCCTCTGGGTAAATGTGTATTCTCACATACTCTTCCTTAGCACCTAGACAATGGATTGGATTCCTCAATCATGTCCTGCTAGTGGTTGTGCCACTGGGTTGAATTTTTATATACATTTATTTTGTTTTTGATGTATAGTTTGGTAAAATTCTTCCTACTTACAAGTGTATGCAACCCTCACTCATATTGCGACTTCTGTAATTGTTTTGAAACTGTTCTCTGTAAGATCTCGGATTGTATAATATGATGTGGAACCATTGTAAATGCGCTGCTGTCTTAAAGGTATACTCCGAATAATTAAATAAATAAAACAAACCAAATAAAAGGGTGAGACAATGTAATTATTAAACAATTGGTCAAAGGTGGGAGCATTGTTTTAATGGACACAGTGAAATATGTAGATATGGTCCCAAAAATATTAAATGATGGTTTGAGATATAAAAAACTACAGGGGAACCCTTTCAACACATGTAGATCTGAATTAGTCTGGAACTCTTAGGGTATGCAAAAGTTTCAGATGATATTACAGAAAGTGAATTTGATTTTCTGGCACTGAATAATCCTTCTGTCTCAACACTGTATGCTATGCCAAAGATACACAAGAACTCAGAGACACCTCCAGGTCAACCCATAGTCTCAGTGGTATAATCTCTTACTGGTAATCTATCGGTTTTTGTTCTTTTTCTCAAAAAAGTAGTAAGCTGAGATCCCACATTGGAGACACAGGGGACCTGTTATCAAAGTTACAGAATTTTATTTGGCAGGAGAGTTATATTTGGTTGTCAATTGATATAGAGCAACTTTGTTCTTCTATACAGCACCACGATGGAAATATTTTTTGGAAAGGAAGTTTGACACCAAACCCCATGAGGTTTCTGGTAGTGACTACAGATTTTATTTTGAGACATAATTTTGATTTTGGAGGGAATATTATCGCCAAATATTAGGTACTGCAATGGGAACCTGTGTGGCCCCATCTTACGCGAATCTTATTCTTCGTATGAGGGAGCGGGAAGGGGTGTATTCTGAGAACTTCCCCCATGCAGACAACGTCATCATATGGTATAATTTTATTGATGACATCATCTGTGTGTGGAGAGAGGGGGCAGGAAAAGATTCCGGAATTCACTGATTGACTAAACTCTGCCCTGGTCATGGCCCCCGGGCTCCCACCAACCGTCAATTGTCACCCCGGCTTACCCCCTGGAGGGTGGGGTCGCAGCACTGGTTCCCCCAATTCCAGTGCCGCCGAACCAGTAACTATTTGGGAGTGCTGGCAATGGTGGCTAATTGAAGCCCGTGGAGGGCTTCATGGAGATGGAGGACCGGCCCCTCCTTTTTCCATTTTTTCCTTCCAGTAGGTGGGGATGTGCAATGATGTCCGGCGTCTGCCCTGCCTCCATTACATTTGAGCACCGGTAGTTACGTGACTCCCGGCCTCTGCCAGGGGTCCATCTTGCGCCGGGCACTACCCCACCCTCACCCTGGAGAAGGACAGCAGCAGTCTGTAGGATGCTCTATCCTTCTCTCCCCAGCTGGCCCTCCAGTGACCCGAATACATTCCCAAACCCGGGTCACCGGTGTCACAAGCAGAAATCCAACCACTGCACCGATGGGCCGGCATTTCTTGACATACCGTTGGAGGGTTTGATGGGCAGAATGTAAATACAAACATTTTTCGAAAGAAAACAGCATGTAGCTCATACCTTTATTATAAAAGCTCCCATCCGAAAAAGTAGAAAAATTCAATTCCATACAAGTTTACTACAACTTAAAAGAATCTGCAGTATGAAAAAGATTTTGATGAGCTATCACAACAAATGATTAAAAATTTTTTAGAAAGGGGTATAATATAGATTTTACTGAAAGAAGCACTGAAAAAAAGTAAAAGTTAAGGACAGAAAGGTTTTGTTATTACAAGTAGTTAACAAGGAAAAAAGAAAGAGAAGGTAAGAAAGAAGGAGCAGAACCTGTAACTCTGAGTATAGAGTACAATGCTGTATCAGGAAAAATTGGATCTATTATTCATAAATATTGCCCCTTCATTGTCAATGAAGAAAATTCCGGAAAATTGTTTGGAATAAAACCGCAGGTATCATTTAAAAGAGTCAAAAATATTAAATATGTGGTTGTACACAGTAAATTTGAGGATAATAAAAATAATGAATGTACTGAACAGATGTGGTTGCCACCCCCACCAAGGGTTTTAAAAAAAAAAAAGAAAAAAAAAAAAGGTAGGGCACACAATGTGTGCCAGTATGGAATTGAAATAAATGCCTTTACTCATCCAGTACCAACCGTTAAATACAGAATAAATGAATGCATTACTTGTTACACAACTTTTGTAGTTTATGTACTGGTATGTCCCTGTGATTTATTATATGTAGGCATGACAAAACGTCCTCTTAAGAAACGAATACAGGAACATATCAGAAACATAAAAAAATGCTAATTTGAATAATCCGGTAGGATCGCATTTTTTCAACCATCACAATGCAGACCCTAAAAATATCAGGTTTCTCGGACTAGAATGTACAAGGAATGGAAAAAGGAAAAATGTCCCTCTGAAGGAGAAATTAGGTCAGTTAGAGACAGCTTGGATTTGGTGCTTGGGGAGTTTGAAACCTAGAGGCTATAATGACACCCTTGATTTAAAACCTTATTTGTAAAAAGTTTCAGGATTTTTATTTATGGTAAATGCATTGCATGGATGTTATTTTAGGCAACAATCTGAGGCAGCTTTAATAAAGTAGAACAAGTTCATCACAGTTCTCGAGTAAGGTGTTAAAACCTTATTTGTAAAAGAAGTATCAGGATGTTTTTTATGGTAAATGCATTACAGATGTTATTTAAGGCAACAATCTGAGGGAGCTTTAATGAAATAGAATGAGTTCACCACAGTTTGAGTAATGATAGTCTCTACTGAATATTGTGAATTACTTTCAAAGTATGTACAGTAAAATAAAACGTGTACTCAAAAAAGTTTTTATGTTTGTATTATAGTACATCGTGAGGTATTATAGTACACCGTGAGGATTGTTTAATCTGAAGAAATGCCCTGATATGCAGTATAACAAATCAAGATGCAGCAAATTGAATTTCCACCGGTGAAGTGGCCAATTTTGCCGCGTGGAATAATTCGCAAAATTTTCTGCATTAGGCAGAATTTCACCTAATGCGGGCAAAATGTTGTCTTCCGTGGGCAAAATTTCACCGTAGAAGGCAAACTTTTGCCGCGGAAGGCAAAATTTCACAGTTCACTCTGCAAAAACGGTAGGAATTTTGCAGATTACTCCGCTAAGCGAATTTTGCTCACTTCACCCACCACTAATAACAAAATGAACATGGAAGCAAATAAAGCCAAATAAGAAAATGAATGGAGACACCAGTTAAATTGAGATGCCTGCAACACCAGAGAATCGGAGAATCAGCAATAACAGAAAAGTATTTTTTTTTAATGGACATTAATTACTAGAGGCAATTATATATTTGCAATAAGTTCTTAATATAATATGGATGAAAAGAAAATAACAGAATTATCTTTGGATTAATTCATATGGTAATTGTCAGAAAGGGAGAAAGGAAAACTATTCAGTGTTGGATTGAATTTAAACAGCATCTGGGAGTCGCCAATTATAGTCTAGCTATTTTGATGTAGTAACATAGGGGCTTATTAATTCTAATTTAAGAATAAAGTAATCAAATCAAGGGAGACTTATTTAAGTAAATTGTTTTACACATGCACTTGGGTGTATAAAAATATAGGGATAGTTGGTCTGACCACACCCCATAAAGAAGGTGGAAGCCAAAGTACTGGGGCGGTTGGCAGGCTGTGGGACTGGGGCAGGTCTGTAATTTATTTCTGTAACCTTCACTAGAAATGTTTCAAAGCATTTATGCACTTTAAGTATCTTGTTGACTCAATCTTCTAAATGCACTTTATAGCATTAATTTATGTAACATGTACATTTTTTTATGGCACACATTATTTTGAAACAAGAAAAATAAAATAAGCAAAAGTTTTATTATGAATGATTTCAGTGTGTGAACCATGCCACTATAGTTAGGATTGAGTACCCCACTTAAGGTTAAACTCTGAAATTTGGCAGCTTAATAACTTTGCCACTGTATGACAGATGTGCCTGAAATTTGGCATGCATGGAGCAGTACCATAGATCTGGGAATCTGCCAAGTTTCGTAATGGTCGGATATACGGTTGTGGAGCTACATAGTGCCAGAGAATGTGGTAATTATGCATTTTTGCACATTCTTTGCTTACGCCTACAGGTCACACGGTCTGCGCGACCAGTCCGAAACCTTTAGGGAACATACAGCCAGCATCCCCGATCTGCCTTTCAAAGATTTTATGAAAAAATATTAAATGGTTCAAAAGTTATTCAAAAAAACAAGTTTCCTATTATAGTCAATGGGAAAAGTTAACAAAAAGTTAGACAGTGTCACAAATGCAGCTTTTAGTGTAGCAAGCGACCCCTGTAGTGTCGCAAATCTGCCATCTTGTTTTCAGCTGGTGGTCACAGAAATGCTTGGCATTTAAATTTGGGACCCTTTAGGGACACAATTCTTGCTGCGTTCACCTAGTCAAGTCCTGAAGATGTTAGCCATGTCTTTTTTGGGGGGGTTAAACACCCTATAAATATGTTTTTGAAATTTTTGTAAACAGTAGTATCGCAAAGTAGTGTCCCACATTCGACACGTTCATGATTTTTTTGTGAAAGTGTCGCAAATCACGAGACTACTTTGTGACACTATGCCCAAAAGAACAGGAAATCTTTGCCACCCTGCTGCAAAAGAATGGTTTGGTCTTTTGGGCTAACATTTGAAGGGAATAAAGCCAAGATGCCACAGATGTGCCTTTTGGTGGTTTGGTGACAAAATATTGGAGGGCTGCAAAGTTACGTCACTCTGAAGTGGACAGTTTTTCCCATAGGCTAACATTATGGCATCCGCCGCACCTTTCAGGGCCCATATCTCAAAAGCGCTTTGAGATACGGACATTTCATCGGAAAAATGCTTAGCCCCCTGCTAGGGGGCTAACTGCAAAACTAAGACATAAATATGAAATTTCAATTTTTTTCCTACGTCATACGGTTTCTGAGATAAGCAATTTAGTATTCCAAGTGTTCATTTTCTGCTCCGAGGCCCATTATTATGCATACATTCTTTGTATTCACTGTGCTTCTGAATGCACTTTTTGGGAAAAGAACAGGGTATGCATTTCACTTACTGTTGGTCAGCATTTCCGCTTGTGTTTCCATTACTGTTAGCATTTCCGTCACCATGTGCATTACCCTTTGCGTTTGCACTTGCGTTACTGTTACCATTTGCGTTTCCATTACGGTTATTTGCATTTCCTTTTGCATCACCGTATGCATTTCCATTTGCGTACACGCTTCCATTTGAGTTTCCATTTCCTTTGGTATCATCATTGCTGTTACTGTAAATGTTAGCATTTCCAATTGCGTTACCATGACCGTGCGTGTAACGATTTGCGTTTGCATTTCTGTTTCTATTACTGTTCCCTTTGGCGTTATCGTTGGTGTTACCATAACCATTTCCATTTCCAATTGCGTTACCATTACTGTTTGCGTGTTTGTTACTGTTTGCGTTTCTGTTAGCCTTAGCATTTGCATTTTCGGTAGCGTTTCCATTGTCGATTGCGTTACTGTTTCCTTCTGCGTCACCGTTGCCGTTACCCTTTGCATTTCTGTTTGCGTACCCAATTTTCATTTCACTTAGTCATACAGTTTTTGCTCAGCAAAGTGACACAACAAAAATCACATGGTGGGCCCCGCGGTCCCACCACCACATTCCATTCAGTATTTATAATGCACATTCTCAAAAAGAAGGGAAATTCATGAAAAAAAAAAAAACTCAGTTTAATGCATCAGTAAAGGTTGTTCCACGAGACAAAAGCGAGGAAATTCGGTGTTAGGGTTGAAAACCCTAACTGCGCATAACCCCCCACCCCCACCACACACACACACATGCAAGTAGGGGAAGGACCAAGGCAACACAACCAATCACACACGTGTATATATATATATATATATATATATATATATATATCTATTTTTTTTTCAGACCTGTGTGCTCGCCTTATTGGTGTGTTTTTAACACACTTCAAAGATTGTGTCTTAATATTGCAGTACCTTAGCCTTGGACTGCGCAAGGTTGAGCACCCCCCTCTCTTATTTGAGCGCAGGTGTTTTCTCTATCAGGGATTTGTGGCATCAGAATAAACATGATGGCATGGATAGAAGCTATATATACAGCTCCACAGGCTAGGATGCAGGTTAACTCTAGATTAATCAAATAAATTTAGATTTAGGGGGACCAGACAGGGTTGTCCCCTATCACCAATATTATTCATCATACATATACTATGGCCAAGATATTCAAAGGGGTTGCACCTGGCACAACTGAGTTGTGCCAGCGCAACCCCAGAAATGTGCCCCGGGGCAATATTCAAATGGGGGAATTGTGCAGTGCAATTCCCAATGCGATGGGGTGCAAAGATAATGTATGCAGTACATCTCCAGGGGACGTGCCCATGCATATGCAGCACATCTCGATATTCAGCCTGCGATGTGCAGCATATCTGCTGGCACATCCAAAATATGTGCCGTATACCTGGGCAAAAGGTTGAGCCCGTAAAAATAGGCTCAACTGCTAGCCACCCACAGGCATGCTGCTGTACTGCAATGTGCAACACAGCAGCCACCAGCCATGGGTGGCTTCCACCCTCCCAGAACACCGTACAAAAGCACCCACAGAAATTCATGGTGGTCCAGTGGTTCCCCTTCCCCATCCTGTACCTCTGATCGGCCACAGTATTAATATAGTAAGATCCCTGGTAGTCTAGTGGAACCCCCCCGGTCCCATAACACCAATCACCATAAATCTGTTTCAGTCCCTTCCCTGCTGGTCCAGTGGAACCCCCCTCCCTTCTCGTAACACCGATCGCCTATTATGACCCACAAAATGTGTCCTGGTAGGCTAGTGGTACCTCCCTCCCCATCCTGTAAACCCGGTCGCCTGAATGACATGTATGTTCGTCCCTGGTAGTCTAGTGGTACCCCCTCCCACCCATAGCCCTGCTCACTGGTATTCATCCAATGTCATTTCCCTGGCAGTCTACTGGTCCCCACCCCTCCCGTAACACGGTAAAGTCGTACTGTAAATGGTAGTAAAATCCTGGTGGTCCAGTGGTACCCCCCCTGTAGCTCGATCATCCCCCACCCACACGGGTCCCTAGCCCACCCAGCTCCCGGTCATCGGTGGGCAGCAAACCCACCTGCATACCTCCGCGGCTGCCCATGACAGCTTACAGTATTTGCTGCAAGCCCACTGGTCACACTGTCTGGACCAACAGGGTTTGCAGTGCATACTGTAAGAGTCATTCATGACTTTGTGAATGAAGTCATTCATTCACAAAGATGTGAATAACTATTACAGTATGAACTGCAAACCCATTGGTCCACAGTGTGGACCAATGGGCTTGCAGCAAATACTGTAAGCTGTCATTCGGTGGGCAGCCGCAGAGGTATGCGAGTGGGTTTGCTGCCCACCAATGACCAGGCGGGGGGGAACTGGGGTCCTTGTGAGTGAGGGGGTACCACTAGACTACTAAGGATGTAACATACATGTCATTCAGGTGACTGGAGTTATAGGATGGGAGGGGTACCACTAGACTACCAGGGACGTACTATACATGTCATTTGACCGATTAGTGTTACGGAGGAGGGTACCACTAGATTACCAGGGCACATTTTTGGGTCATAACAGGCGTCGGTGTTATAGGCGGGAGGGTTCCACTGGACCACCAGGGAAGGGACTGAAACAGATTTACGGTGATTGGTGTTATGGGCCAGGAGGTACCACTAGACTGCCAGAGACTGTATGGAGCCGTATATATGGTGATCATTGGTATGGGATAAGGAGGGGATACTGCTGCAGTCCAGGGCGCCAGGCACATTTTGCTGGCCAGCCCTGCACAACTCATGCAAATGGGGCCATAATGACATAAATGGCCCCATTTGCACCTTGCATGCATTTTATTTAATTTTTTTTTTTTATTCAGTTTTTGTTTACCAGGTAGATGCACTAGCCATGAAATGACTATTTTCAGGCATGACCCGGGAGAGTACAGCAAAGAACAGTGGAACAACAGCACACATGGTTACAGTAATTAACAAGTAGAGGGGTACAGTAAAAGCTATAATACAAGGATAACAATAAGTAGGAGTTACAATTTATTGGCATAATGGCCCAAGAAACATGCCATAACAATACGTATTTATTAAAAATAAATTTCAATTACATTTGGAAACGTTGGGATGCAAAAGAAATTCATAGAATAGAAGACAACTTATTAAAAGAAGGAAAAATGTATGATTTCATAGAATTAAAACAAAAATATAATTTAGAAAGTATGGATTATCTACCTTACTTGCAGATCAGGGATTATATGAGGAAATTTTGGAACTTAAAAGAAGAATTCACCTTTGATCCTCTTGAAGAATTTAACAATAAAAATCACATAAAAACAGGAAAATTATACGAATTAATTAAGGAATAGATGGAACGGGGAGGGTCCCACTGAGGCTGTGTGGAGGAGCGCAATTCTCTCAGAAAATGCTTCCTAGTCACCATGATGGAGTCAGGGGGAGGCATGGCCATGGATTCTTGGTCAAGGACCACAGCCGGCTCAGCCAAGGAGGAGAAGAAAAGACTCGTTTCAGCAGACGTCGAAGGTTGTGGTGATACAGCTACTGAGTCTGTTGTAGAAACCAGAGGAGCAGCAGGGAAGGAAGATTGCGGGGGAAGGCTGAGCACCAACAGCGGTCTCCGGGTCATCGTCTTCATGAACAAGTTGCCAGGCAATCGATTTATGAAGCAGTTTTTGCTGTGATTTTTGGGCCTTATCCACGTAGGCATCCAAAGGCAGAGCATCCTCCTGAATGTCTCACAGCATCACAAAGGTTACATCTAAATGGGTTAGTGCAGTGAGCATTCACATGACCAAAGTCCAAACAAAGGGTACAGTCCAGTTTGTCACATGCAGTACTGAGATGTTGGTCCGACCCACGCTTAAAACAAGTTTTGGGTTGCTCCGGGTAGGAACAGAGAGCCCTATCTCTCCCCAAGTAGAAAACACTAGGCAAGTGCTGGAGACCAGAGGGACAATGCTTCGGCTGAACTCGAAATCTCCAGTTGCTAATCCAAAAAGATTCAGAATCCAAAATCAGCTCAGGGTCACCAAGGAGGGTACAATGTTGTGCAAGCCATTACTTGATGTCCTGAACACTAATGCCCTTATTCTTCGAATAGTGACCATGCGTCTCGCCAGTCAGGTGAGAGGGATCGCCTGGATGGGGGACCATAAAGGGGTAGACTTAAGGAGACCATACTGATGCCAAAATCTATCCAAAAGGGAAGCAGTTTTGAAACTGACATCAAAATAGGGGTCTGCAGTCAAATGAAGCAAGGCAAAAACTTCCTGAGGGGTGAACAACATAGAATCCTTAAAGAGCTACTTACGCCTCAAAGAAAACTTTTAGAAAGCACAATAATTAGGTACAATTCTGCCTGCATTCCATTTATATTTTATATATTTCTCTTTCCCTTTATTACTTAGGAAATTTGCATGAATATATGATTTTTATTCCTCCGAGTTTCCTTAGAATCCATCTGCCTGCATAGCTTATTCCCTACTTCAAGTCATAATCCTCTGTTGTGACATCAAAATCTGTTGCCATGGGAGTAACTGTGATATCACAAGCAGTTCTATGTGACTTCAGGGAGGGAGAAAGCAGCAGGAATAGACAAATTCTTCAGGAGCAAAGATCCTGTTTTCATACAGATGACCTCAGTAATAAACAGTGGGGAGGAGAAATACAGCACTAATGAAAAATACAAGCTGGACTGTGCCTAAATATTAGGTTTTGTTAAAGTTCTCCAGAACGTGTCACCAGCATTTTAAGCAATGTCTTACTCACATACATGTGATCCGGGGGCAATTCAAGGCCACCCTTATAAAGAAGATGCACCACATTACGACGCTGAGCCAGAGCCGAAGGAGTAGGACCCAGTACCCTCTTTCAAAATGAATGCCAACGTTTGGCAGGGTCAGGGATCCCAGAGGGCAAAACATCAGGCTGGAGGAGCAGCATCTCACTATCAACCCTATCAGCCCATGAGCCAGGTGCAGGAACAGAAGCAGGAGTCGGGTGAAGAGGGTAATGGTGGAAAATCAGATGCCAGGACAAAGTGCACAGGAGAAGACAGAGCATCACAGGGAGCCAGGGTATCAGGAACTTCGGCAGGCTGGTCCAGTTCCTCAGGAGAATCAATATCCAAGCAAGAATCGGAAGTAGCCACCAAATCCTGGGCAGCAAAGATGGGTGTAAGAACCTGTATGGATGGCAATGACTGGGGGCAGAGCCGGACAGAGATGGCTGAATGATAGCAATAAAAAGAAAGGGTGGAGGTGCACCAGCAGGGCAATCTGGGAATTGAGAGACAACAGTGTCCCCCAAAGAATCAGAGAGGGAAGTGCCAGGCAAAGAAGATGGGGAAGCAGGCTGCCATACTCCAGGATCCGACTGCCCCCATCCTGCATTCTTCAAAAGAGTGTCTAGGCTCCAGTCCAGAGGAGGGTAGTTGGTAGTATAGCGGTGCCTAGGGCCTCTCGACATCCCCACAGTGGTCCGGTGGGTAGGTAGAGGGTGGAGAAAAGGTTCCGGCATCAAAGTTGGACGAGGGGCTGGAGGCAAAGGGGCAGCACAGGAAGGAGGAGAGTTTGCAGTTGAAGTCATGGAGGAGGTCACAACAGGAGGCACCCAAGTCTGAGAGAGATGAACAGAAGGCACACACAGCTGTAAATCCATTGCCAGCACCAAGCTCTGCAAGACGCCTGGAGAGCTTAAGGGGATAGTAGAGTGTGGCGGACAGGAGGGCCACCGAGACTCTGCAGAGGACATCAGGGCAGCAGAGGCACAGGATGGAGCAGAGACAGCACTGGGAGTAGAAACAATCTCAGACAGAGCAGAGGGAACAGAACAGGCAAACGACTATTCTCTTTCATCAGCATACTTTTCCTCCTCATACTCGAGCAAAGCAAGCGTGTGTGACTTTTTCCCCTGAAGGGCCGTAGTCAGGCGTGTCTCTGCCTCCTGAAGTTGTAAGGTAGTTAGCAAAACAGAATCTGAGCCAGAGGGCTCCACAGGGAGAGGAAGAGTAGTATCCAAAATCCAAGCACCAAGAGAAGCAGAATCAGTCGAAGCCTCAAAGCTGTCAGGTGTGGGAAGGGAGACTCGCTGTCCCACACTGGGAGAGGTAGCACAGGCAGTCTTACAAACTGCCATCTTGCCAAATGATCAAGGGGTCCCCCTACTGGTAAAAGTAGAGGAATTTCCCTGGTGTCCTGGCCAAATTTCTCCCATTCACTAAAAATACCACCACAGCTTAATCTGGTTCCATTTCAGTTGGTCGCCATCAGTATCTGCCCCCTCCCATGGGACAAGGCTGAAAATAGGCAGAATTGTCTAGCCTTCCTTTCCAGGTCAACAAAAAATGACAGCTGTCTATTTTCAAATTCTGATCAAAATGTGTTTTAGCACCTTTGGCATGGAATGATGTTTTGGTGGGGAATCGAAAATTTTTACCTACCGGGTTCATGAGGTGGGTTCATAAGAAGGCCATGCTGAAAAATCCGGTGTACAAATATGGTAAAATTACCATGTTATGAGTGAACACTGCAGTATTTCACCATTCATGCATAGCTTCAGTAACTAATATTTTGGTTCCAAATTTTCAATATAGCCATGCTTTTACACCACTGCATAAACAGGACAGGTGTCAGTTTTTAAATCCTGGAAGAGATGCATTTTTGCACTTCTGGTGTGAAATTACATTTCTGCCTGCATTCCATTTATATTTTATATATATATTTCTCCTTCCCATTATTTATTACTTAGAAAATTTGCATGAATACATGTGCTATAAATGCCACATGTCATGTTTATAAGGGAGTTCACAAAGCAAGTATCTTAAACATTTGGTGTCAAAATAAAACAAATAATTATAAAGAAACTTTGTGTGTCATGCCAGTCTTGACTCCAGCGGATATGCTTTGGTATCCGGTCCCCGTAAGCTGAGTTCGGGGGTGAACCCAGTGACCCAGTAGGATGGGGTGACAGCACTGTTATCCAACGCCACCACCACCACCCTTCCCCCCCATCCAGGGAATGAAAGCTGCAGGGTTGCCTCCACAGGCCCAGGTACCATACAGTGAAAACAAATCTCTTGGCATAGATCCCTGTGCATCTCCACCCGTAGGTGGCAGATCGCCCTGTGAACTGGCTGACAGGTGGACTCTTCATTCTGTGCATCTGTATCTGCTGTCACATGGAAGCACAGGGAAAAGAGAGCCCTGCACTTCAGCAGCCCACCAGGTAGTCCCATGGATTCTTGGCATCCATCGCTGCACAGAAGTGCAGGGCCTACAAGGACCCTGCACTTCTGTACGTAGGCAGAGTCTTCTCTTTCTTCCCTTGGGCCTTGTGTGCATGGACCTGCATAAATAAGGATACGATTCCACTATTTCAAAAAGAAAGACAATTCTTTTAAGAAAATTGCGTTAATGCACTGGTTAGGTTTAAGTTAACATCACAAAAGTAGAAAATGCAGCATTTGGGTTTTCAACTCTACCTCCCCCAAGCAGCAAAAAAAAAAAAAAACACTAGGGGTTTGGGTCTCCAGAGTCTTGGAGAATCAGTGGTGGGGTCCTCCTTGGGGTTGTCAGCCCTAATGCCCACCCTGTTCCCTGAGCAAACAAGGTCAGACATGATCTATTTTCTTCACGAAGGGCCCACAGGTACAAAACACTGTATTGGCAACATGTGGTGAGACATACTTTGAATAGCATGTCAGTATGAGACACTGGCTTGGAGTTGCACTTTGTGCTTCAGACAAGAGACTATGGGCTGGGGGAAGGGGTGAGCATTAGGGTGACAAGCAGCTGAGATGACATATGTACAATCAAACATGGTAACAGAGAGCAGCTAATGACAAGAGTATAGGGCAGAATTCAGCAAAACCAACAATATCAGCAATAGCAACAATTTCAATAAAGGGTATTACTGGCTGAGAAGAATAGGCTAGAGTCAGGTACCGGCTAAGTGAGGAGAGGTACAAGCAGGAGAGAAGTGGCCACACAGAAGCATTTTTAAGGTGAGATAGAAGAGGGCAACTCTAAGAGTGGAGGGTATGAGGAGTTCCAGATACAGCCCACCCACCAGAGCAGCGAGCAGCTACTACTTCAGACGTCGAGACAACCCAGGTCTGCTTCTAATCTGGGCTGTTGGAGGGCTGGCCGGGGGAGGAGGATTGAGCATCCATAGGTGGAAGTTCGAGGAAAGGCAGCTCAATGCAAAGACACTGTAGATCGAGGGTCATGGCAGACGTTAGCGCATGTCTCGTGGAAGCGCGTGGTGTGCACCATGACATTACTGCACGTCACGTTACCAGAGGGAGAAAACAGAGGGAAGAAAAAATGCTGGCAGGATGACGAGGAGCCCCTGCATGCCCCGTACCCAACCAGCTGGGCACACTACGAGCACGAGATCCGTTTTGCAGTGGGATTGGGGACTTTCACCAACCCCACGAGGGTGGGGGGTAAATTTCCTGGGGAAGACGGCAGCAGATAAGTCCTGGCAGATGTCGGGGTGATGAGGCTGGGGTGCTCCTCGGAAGGAGGGCCGGCTGGAGAAAGAAAAACAAATTAACGGAACAAAAAAAGAAAGTTCCAGACAGAATGCAGTCAAGAGTGGCGGTTAAGAGAGTTCCAGATAGGAGGCAGACGAGCAGAGATGGAGGCCCGGCCAGAGGATGTGGAGCAGCAGAGAATAGTGAAAGAATGAGGGGTAGAGAGAATAGGTAGAGAGCACCACAGCAGAAATCAAGTCAGAGAGGTAGGAGGGTAAGGATGAAAACCAGAATTTGGAGAGAAAGGAAGAGCATTGTGAAGATAAGGAGGGAAGAGAGAGAGAGAGAGATGAGCTGAAGTGTGGCAGGGGAGGGGGGCTACAAGCAGCCAAAGAGCGGAAGGAGTGAAAGGTATGATCAAATCTGTCTAATGTGGATTGCAGAACTCAAGATTTACAAGAAGACAGCTAGATTAGATTACCCTTGACAGTCTCAGCATCCAAAAAGTTTATTCTAAATAAATCATTTGGACAAAAAGTCCCAATTATCTAAGAATGGCTGCACAATATTTGTTTCATGCGATGCTGAGGAATAGTGGCCTTCTATATGATAATTAACTAGAGGATATCCAGAGACAAGGGATGTCTTTCTGCCCCAGATGGGTACACTTGCACCAGGAGGGAGTGGGGGTACTGGCCAAGATAATGAAAAGAGCAAAAAGAGGGGCTTATACTTGAGGACAGGACATGGGGCTGGTCCAAAGAATCACCCAGGGCAGGAGGCAGATGCAGAGGATCACAGTGGGAAGAATATGTCAGAGAACACCAAGAATAAGAGAAGACCCACGTAGGAAGTGAGGAAGCACTGACCAAAAACAAACCTCACTTGCACACAGGCTAATTTTAAAAGTGCAGCCAACAAAACAGGAAAGCACGAGGGCTGGATGGGATATAGACTATTTATTCATTTATAATTTATTAAATTTTTATGACTGGGTAGGCCCGCTAAGCCCCAAAGGTCCCTTTTTCAGGGGCGACCCGGGATTACATTACATGGTAAAATACAGTGAGGGAATTTACTACAGAGTACATAGAGATATTTTTCAGGTTTCAGTCATAAATTACATTACATGGTACAATATGGAGAGAGGAGTTTAGTTACAGAGTAACTACAGATATATTTCAGGTTTCAGCCATAGATAGTAATATGCAGTATGTTATGGTATACTAGCTGTAATGGTGATGCCAGGGCTAGTACAATTGATAATTAGGGTGATTAGAGACAATGCTAATGCTAAGGTTGCCCAAGTGAGAGGGTTAGCATAGCTGGGGGGGGAAGATGGACTAACAGGTGCCATGTCAATGGCAAGTGCTGGCTTCAGATATGTGGGCCCAGAGTCTGGTGTGGAAGTTCCTAAGTGAGGAGACCTCCTGTATTGAGGGAGGTAGTTGGTTCAACAGGAAGGGGGTGGCATAGGAAAAAGATTTGCCACCCACCTTGGTCCTGACTCTGGAAACTTTCAGAAGAGTCCAACCTGAGGTCCGTAGATTCTGAGGACTGTGCTTGATGGCAATAGCTCCTGCTAGGCTAGGTGGAGCAGACGGGCTGAGTAATTTAAAAGCCAGGCAGAGCAGGGGGTACTGGAGGTGTGCGACAAGTGAAGGCCACTGTAACTGGGCTAGTGTGTCACAGTGGTGCCTTCTGGTGTGGTCCTGCGTAGCAAACCGAGCTACCTTGTTGTACAGTGTCTGCAGCCGGCTTACCTCTTGCTTGGCCATGACTTGTATGACAGGGGCAGCATAGGTCAGCATGGGAAGCAGGACACTGGAGGCGATTGAGATCCTAGCTTCTGGAATAAGCTGGTCCTTTAGGTGATAGAGCGTGCCAAGTTTGCAGTGGATGGTCTTGGTCACTAAGTTGACATGGTTCTTAAAGGTAAGACCTTGGTCAAGTGTGAGTCCTAGATATTTTAAGGAGGTCACTACTTCAATACGGTTACTTGAAAGTGAGATGAGCTATAAGGATTTGGTCCCATCTTGTCCAAGGGATCTGTATTCCGAACAGCATGGCCTTGGTTTTGCCTGCACTTAGGACCATTCTGTTCACTCTTAGACAGGACTCAAGTGACTTTAGACTGTCTTGGAGGAGGGGACAAAGATCTGCCAGGTTGGCCAGAGATCAGTAGATGACTGTGTCATCCACATACTGGACGACCGAGCTACCCCCACAGTGGCGGTTAAGGTCATTCGTGAACAGGAAGAACAGGAGGGGACCGAGGATTGAGCCCTGCGGTACTCCCTCTTTCAGGGGTAGTGGGTCCAACAGAACACCCTTCCAGATGACCCTCTGAGTGCGACCAGATAGGCAGCTCTCAAACCACGTGAGGGCAAGAGGGTCTAGGACAAGTTTGTCTAACTTTGCTAGCAGGAGTTTGTGGTCAACAAGGCCGAATGCCTTGGACAGATCTATGAAGACCGCGCCTGTTGGCGTCCCATTGTTCATGGCTCCGAGTACGTCTGCCAAGAAATTAGTAAGGGCAGTATCTGTACCATGATTGGTTCTAAAACCATGCTGGGAGGGGGCTAGGAGCTGGTGAGACTCTAGATAGTCGCGGAGTTGACTGTAGATGAGCCTTTCTTGTAGTTTTGCTAGTATACAGAGCAAGGAAATTGGTCTGTAGTTGCTTATGTGTTCCCTAGAACCACACTGGCTCGTTTCCACTGGTCAGGAACGGTTCCTTCCAGTAAGGACCTATTAATGAGCTAGGTCAAGGGTCTGGAGAGGGATTGCGTTCCAGCCTTAAGTAGCCTGGGACTGATCTCATCAGGCCCTACTGAGCCTTTGATTTTCAGGGCTTTTAGGAGGGTTTGAACCTCTTTTGTCTTAACCAGTCTTAGGTGAAATGAGGGTCAGTCCAGGGATGGGGGCACCACTGTGTTAGGTGCCGTGGTTCGAGGGGGTAGGGCGACCTTGTGAGTGTCCAGGTTTGTAAAGTGATGGTTGAGGGCTGAGGCGATTTGTGGGCCGTCGCTCACTAGCTGACCGTTGACCTCAATGGGGCCCCCGGTTCGGCCTTGGAGTTGCCCCTGATCAGGTCATTGATGGGAGACCAAAATAGTTTTGGGTTGCCTCAGTTGTTTTTTTGGAGGTGAGTGACATACTCCCTTTTTGCAAGTTTGGTGGCTGTCTTGCATTTGTTTCTTAGGGCTTTGTATTGACAAGATCGGCTGGAAGAGAGAAGTACTTGAACTTCTTCCAGGCCTTGTCACAACTGATCATCAGGGTTTTTAGTGATGGAGAGATCCACTTGCAGCAGCTGCCTTTAGTGAGTTTTTACCTTAAAACAGTTACAGCAGCTATTCACCTCAACTCAAGTTGCAGCAGCTATTTCAGTAGTCTATCCTCCCCTATCTAGTTGAAGTAAACGCTAGCATCATCAGTTCATCAGCAGTTCACACTTGTTAATTAACTTGGCAGTCTAACTTTTGCAGTCATTTGATGAGGCTAGGTGGAGAACTTATACACTTCTGCCCTATGCAGTACCTATAACATAAGGTTTAGGGAGCAATTAGAGATTTAGTGCACCATCTAGGAGTATATGCAGTAAATGTTTTCCACTTAACACACATTCAGTATACCGTTCCACTCAGCAGTGGATTCTACCTAGCCCAGTTAATGTAATTGTTTGTGTCAGTAGTAAAAGATTGTTGATAAATGCTAGCAGTCTATATTTCTGTTAAAAGCTTTAACTTAGTAAAGGAACAGAAGCAATTCAGAAGAGAAATAGAAGTTGTGCTACTGTTACCTACTGTAAATACTACTGGCTAAGAGCATCTTAAAGAACCATTTAAAGACACATTGTGGGGACTTCCGGTGATGTCACGGACCCGCTACAAGCTTAATCCGTGAAGTTCCTGGCCTGGCAGACCAAAACCCCTCTAAAAACTGAACATTAAAGCTCAAAAGATGTCAAAAGGCACAGGGGGATCGCTACAGGGCACTAGTAGAGGCAAAAATCAGCAGGATCCAAAAATGAATAGCAAAGATTCAACCAGATTGAAGTCGGGCCCACCAAGCAGATCGGCCTCACCATCTGACCTACAGGCCCCTGATTATGACATTGACAGAGAAAATGAACACCTATCGCGTTCAAGATTCGAGAGGCTGCTACATGAAATAATCGAGTCCAGAAAAGAAAATAAACAAGAGTTTCGAAACATGCAGACTCAATTATCAGCCTTTGAGAATCGTATAGGCCAGATTGAAGAGAGGCTGTCAGATACGGAAGATTCCACTGGGCAGATGGCAAAGATAGTTCGGTCTCTGGTGCAACACACAGAAGAATTACAAGCTAAATGCCTAGACTTGGAGGGCCGCTCTCAGCGTGACAATTTACGCTTGTACGGCCTTCCTGAGAATGCCGAGACAACCCCCATGACATCCTTCCTAGAAAATATGTTGAAAGATATACTTGATTTGCCACCCTCCATGAGCTTCCACATTGAAAGAGCACATAGATCGCTACAGGCGAAACCAATTGACCCAGCTTCACGCCCTCGCTCTATAGTATTCAAGTTGAGCTCTTTTAGTGCCAAAGAAGAGATTTTGAGATGAGCGTGGATGAAAAAGGCGCTTAAATACCTCTCGCATAGGCTTTACTTAGATCATGATTACCCCCACGAAATACAAGTACAATGGACTAAATGCCTACCGATCTTGAGAGCTTTGCGGGAAAAGTCAATACGTTTCCATACGCCCTATCCTTCTAGGCTGAGAGTATTTTGGGATGAGGGGGTACAGATTTATGCCACAGTAGAAGAAGCCATGGAAGCCCTGAGTAAAAGAAATATCGTGGTTAAAGAGAGGAGGAACCAAGAAGTTGGGAATCGGGGGCTCCTTAAACAGCATGCAAGTAACAGGAAGGCAGGGGGAACCAAAAACGGAGCACACGCAGAAATGATGCGTAGCATCCAGAGGATCCTCGAGAAGAAAACAGTCCGAAATGGCTTTTCAACCTGAATCCACAAAGGAAAGGAACCATAACGTAAACCTGAGAAGGGTTCAGCAGCTTACCCTGTCTTCTGTTCAGAAGCTCCCCTTTGGACCGTATCCCAGGATAAGTACAATAAAAGTATAAAAGTTTATAAAAGTGCATAATAGTCCTGCTCTTGAGTATTTTCCTCCCTCACATGGAATAAACGATTGAGACTCTGTTTTTTGGAGACTTGCTCTGGGGCAGGAGGTGAAGGGATGGAAAGGAAAATTTAAATTGCAAATAAGTAGAAGGCATAAACTGGGAAACGAGTAAGGCCCTACGGACTTGGGGCAAAGACTTCAGCTCTACAAATCAACTGGGAATGAATAAAAACTGGCTACAGGTTAACTGTTAAGGGGGAGTGTAAATGAGAGAGCATTCAAGCAAAATGCTCTATAAGCCTATACACTTTAGCAAAATCTCCCTCTCCTCTCCTCCCTTCTTTCCCATCCTATCAACCCTCTACCACCCCTTTCCTACCCCCATTAATTTTTTTTTTTCGGTGACCTAAATCAATACTGGCAAAACGGAGAGCATCTCAACCTGGCTGCCATAACTGCTAGGATTGATCGGGTTATTAAACCCAGAGAAGCCTCACCTACTTGTTATAACAAGAGTCCAAGGAGAGAACTCTAACTAGATACGCCTGCTGATACGCCTCTGCAGTACAAAGCAAGATTAAAACTAATTGACTACGGTCAGCCAGGCACGGGGTAAACTGTGATCTTAGCAAGCTATAGTAAAAGATCTCAGGAGCCCTATGCCAACGAGGCTCTAGAGGGGGTCCTCCGGAAACGGAGGGGCAGAAATCCTCCTCGTCCTCCTAGTATTAGGAGTACAAAGGGGCTAGTGAGGTAACTTAGCCCCCAACCTTGGAAGTATAACTGTTCAAGTTATTGTTAATGGTTACTTGTTTGCATTTTGTTAATGTTGAGAGTTATGATAGAAGTGGCATAGCAAGACGATTGGAAATTATGACTTCTATAATAAATTGTGCGGAAATCAAAGGTCTAAAGAAAAGGAGGTCACCGCTAAGGGCGAAAGACCATAAAAATGAGATCCGGTATAAATTAAAGCTATGCACCCAGACATAAAAATGGAGCAAACTTATACTATATGTACTTACAATGTACATGGCATTACAAACCCTGTCAAGAAAAGTAAGATTCTCCAACTAGTGAGACGGCAGGGGGCCGATATCCTACTGTTACAGGAGACGCACCTTTTGCAAAATGAACATAAAAAATTTGAAAGATTGGGATTCTCCCAGGTGGTGGCCTCCTCATACAAGGGAGGTAGGCGCAGAGGCACAGTAGTACTGATTAAACAAGGTACTCCCTTCGAAATTAAGGACAAGACGATAGATAAAGAGGGTAAGTTCGCATTTCTTGAGGGCTATTTGAAGGACAGCTTATCACGCTTGCTTCGATATACGTCCCTCCGGCGACGGAATTTTTAGTATATCGGAATCTTTTCGCCCAGCTAGCAAGCTGGGCGGAAGGCCGACTGATATGTGGAGGGGACTTTAACCTGGATATTACCGGCGGAGGGGGAGACTATCCTGCCCAGGGCCGTACAAGTAAAGTGAATAGAAAGGTTCAGAAACTATTATAGGAGCTGGGCTATGAGGAAGTTTGGAGGTATTTGTGTGGACAGGGACGTAGACATACATTCTACTCACAGGCACATGACTCCTACTCCTGTCTAGATTTCTTGGTGACACAAAAAGAGCACTTAAATAACATACAGCAAGTGTGGCAAGGGGATTTTACCCTCTCAGACCACGCACCCATATTCTGTAGAATACAGTCACAAGCACCTCGGAAGAAAACATTCTGGAGGCTTAACTTGTCATTACTCAGGGATAAGGAGATACAGGAAATTATTAATAGCACCATAGCCCAGGCATTAGTAGACAATGACAACCAGTGCACCACTGTTGCCATGCTCTGGGATACGGTCAAAGCAATAGTGAGAGAGAAAATTATAGCAATTTCCTCATACTACAAGAAGAGACAGAGAGAAGAAACTAGACTCTCTTTAGAAGCCAAAATAGGAGCATTAGAGGAAATGCAAAAAATTAAACAATGCAAGACTCGATCCAGAGAACTTGCTTGTCTCAGAAACCAGGTAAATGCCATTTTAGATTACGCTATAGAACAGAAGTTAGTATATCTCCAGCACAGATATTATGATGGGGGGCCCAGGTTTACAAAACTGATAGCAAGTCAATTACAAGCTAGGAAAACTAAGTCTACTATTATAAAAGTAAGGCACCCAGACACGAATGAACTTAAAAACAAGATACATACAATTTCAGAGACTTTCCACCAGTATTATTCTACACTTTACTTCGAGAACAACCATCCCCCTAAGCAAAAGATCCAGGAATTCCTTGCACCCCTGCAACTTCCTAGGTTATCGCAGGAACAAGGGGACCGATTGATAGCCCCAATAACAGGTAAGTAGGTGACATCTGCGATTGGAACCCTAAAAACAGGCAAATGCCCAGGTTCTGATGGGTTACCGGGGGAATTTTATAAGACCTTATCTAGAGTGTTGACCCCTATACTGGAGAGAGTGTTCTCTTTTGTGACCTCTCCGGAGGGAGAAATTCCCCCTTCCTGGAATGAGGCAATAGTCTCAATCATACCTAAGGATGGGAAAGACCCCACATATTGCTCCTCATACAGGCCCATATCTATCCTAAACACAGATTATAAGATACTAGCTTCAATTCTAGCCAGACGCTTGGCCCAATATGCTCCGGCCACAATAGGTATGGACCAGTGTGGATTTGTCCCGGGCCGTCAAGCCCAGGACAATCTAAGACGCACAGTATACATCATAGAACATATCTGCGCACGGAAGATCCCTGCAGTTTTGCTAGGACTGGACGCAGAAAAAGCCTTTGACAAGGTGTCATGGCAATACCCGAGAGAGGTATTGGGAAAATTTTGCTTCCCGACACAGTTCATAGACACCATTTTTAAGTTTTATAAGAACCCCACTGGATATGTTAGAGAACAAATGGCCATCTAGCGGGTAGATTTCTCCTAAACAGAGGGACTAGGCAGGGGTGCCCTCTCTCCCTGTTACTGTTTGCCTACTACACAGAGCCTTTAGCTCAATATTTGCGACAGACTCCGGGGATAGCGGAGGTGAAGGTGGAGGGGTTGGAACAGAAATTGGCCCTATTTGCAGACGACATTTTACTTTACATGACAAGACCCGAGATGTCACTAGAGGCTCTTTTTCAAAGAATCCAGGAATTCTCAGCTATATCCGGATTCACGCTCAATATGACTAAATCAGAGGCTTTAACATTTCACTTCGAACCAACACCCTCATTTAAAAAGTGGTATCCAGTTAAGTGGGATAATGCAAGCATAAGACACCTTGGCATACATATTCCCAAGGAATTAAATAAGCTATTTGCTCAAAATTACGATCCCCTGATTACCAACATAAAACAGGACTTAAGGAGATGGTCACTACTTCCATCATCATTCTATACTAGGAACCTATCCTTAAAGATTAATGTGCTCCCGAGATTCTTATATGTGTTTCAATGTGCCCCGTGTGTCCTCTCTCCCAAAGAGCTCCAGTCCTGGCAAAAAATGTTAAATGGATACCTTTGGGTTCAAAAGAAGCCGAGGCTTGGCTTTCAGAAGCTAATTCTCCCCAAGGAATTGGGGGGGATGGCTCTGCCATCGCTTCAAAACTACTGGATTGCCACCCAGATGCGGCTGGCATTATTCTGGGGCAACAGGTCCTACCAGGCGAAATGGAAACAGACAGACTTGGCGAGACCATCTGCAGTCCCCCTCCCATCCTGCCTGTTTTCCCCTTTGCATCTCGGGTCGACTGCCCTGGCAGTACCTCAGGCAACAGCGGCCATCCTTAGTGGGTGGCAAATGGGAACAAAACATAAAATGGACCAACAGCACTACTGGAAATATAAACGGTTTATTTCAAACCAGACATTTAATAATCAGTGGTATAAAAACCAGGTTAGGAAAGGGCTTGAAGCCCCATGGCAACTTTTACGAGGGAATGAAATACTGAGCTTCGAAGAAGCTCAAAAAAAATATGGATGGTCCAAAAAAGACAGGCTATTTTACTACCAAATAAAAGATTATGTCTCTATGCAGATTAGACGCAAAAAAAAAGAACATCAGATTGACAGAAGATAATACCCCATTTAAGCAGATTTGGACCTCACTTCACGGGGAAAAGGCGATAACAATAATATACAAATTCCTTGTACAACATGTATCTCATGCAATGACCCCGATTCAAACAAGGTGGGAACAAGAACTAGAGCAGACCATATCTGTTAAAGATTGGATCAAGGTGTGGAGGGACACCTGGACAACCACCTCCTCTCCTATTTGGAGGGAATTTATTTGGAAAGTAAGGGTGAGGTTTTTTCTAGTTCCCTCAGTTCTGGCTTTAAGAAACCAGAGAAGTACATCTCAGTGTTGGAGGGAATGTGGAGAGCTAAGGGCCTCACATAAACATATTTTTCTGGACTGCCCAAAAATAAAAGGTTTTTGGCACCAAGTAATAGGTCACATAAAGGAGATACTTGATATACAAAGCACGCTTGTGGGCGCTGGCTTGGTCTTGGGAGTCCCACCGATGGAGGCTAGAGAAAAAGCCAAAACATATTTATGGTCAATACTGTTGGGTGCTGCCTATAAGGCAATAACTAAAAAATGGTTACAAACAACTGCTCCTCAAAATCTCGGATTGGAAACTAATAGTGTTAACCATTCAACACAATGAACAGATTTTCTTGGGACTCCGGGACCAAGTGGAGACCTACATAATAAGATGGGCCAGGTGGGAGCTCTATCAAGATCAAGTAGAGTAACACAACAGAAAATAAAGACATGGAAGGGCTCCGGAATTGTGAGAAATAGAGGCTGTACCTATAGAAAACAAAATATAATAAAGGCTTGGGTTAAATAAAGAGATGGGGGCCTGCTGCCTATAAGTGCCCTTATAACAGTACTTTTTGAATATATGGTAAAGTGGGATATTTTAGAGGTCATATGTAAAGGGTGAAAAAGAAAAGAAGCTAACGACTACAGGAAACTGTCTTGCACTAAATGCCAAAGTTATGTAGTTGAAGTTAAGTTAACATGGAATCTGACTGGCTGATGTATGTGAATGTTGATACTGGTATAAGTATGTCAATTAAAGGATGATATGAAATAAAGGAAGTATAAAAAACACAAAGACACATTGTACAGCGGGCCACAGGAGAGTTACAATTAGCAAGACTATTTCAGCACAATGATTGGCCCTGCAGTGCTAGTTGGACTGGCTTACGTGCATTTAAGGGAAGGAGGGGACGGGATGGATGGGCGGCAAAAACTTGTCCAGGCACAGGGCTCCTGCTCAGCGCAGGAGCATTCAGATTTTCAGCGTTTAAAGTGTCCGTGGTATTTTGCAGTGATCACCTGCTCTTGGGCAGGGCAGGAATTCTTCAGCTTGTAGGGGAGGTCCACCTGGCACAGGTCTGTGAGCCGGCGCCCCTACCCTACATAACAGTTGTCTCAGCAGTTGAAGGGGAAGGGGGACCCACTTGCAGAGAGGTCTCCCTCGCCACCCCTGTAAAAGCAGCAGCAAAGTCCCAAACTTGTGAGCCATGGGGCTTGTATTCAGGCCTTTTTATGTGGCCTGAGCTGTGCATCACGGCCAAACAGAAGTCCAAATCGGGCGCGAGTGACCAGATTCAAATCTGGCACCCAAACTCCGCTCTACTAGGTCTCAGACGCTGGGTGCTTGGAGAAGTCAGTTCAAATCAGGAAATATGCTGCAGGTTGCAGAGGCTGGTACAAGGTGGGAGAAATGCCGCATGTCGCAGGAAAGAAACCATCCAGGCACAGGGCTCCTGCTCAGTGCAGGAGAATTCAGATTTTCAGCGTTTAAAGTGTCCGTGGTATTTTGCAGCGATCAACTGCTCTTGGGCAGGGGCAGGAATTCTTCAGCTTGCAGGGGAGGTCCGCCGCACAGGTCTGTGAGCTGGTGCCTCTACCCTACACCTATACAGTTGTCTCAGCTGGCCATGGGGAGGGGCAACCCACTCTGCAGAGAGGTTTCCCCGCCACCTCTGTAACAGCAACAGCAGAGTCCGAAAGTTACAAGGCTGACAGAAAATGGGAGGTTGTCTCTTTTCATAAGAAAGGAAGTCACTTTGGTGGAAAAAGATAATATCAGGGAGAAGACAGTGTCACAGAGTCCATATGGGTCGAGCTAGGGTAAATGAGGGGCAAAAATGTTACTGGTGATGTGTTAACAGCTACCAGACAGTTCAGCTGTGCGTGATACTCAGCTGTTGGGGAAATTAAAAAAGCACCCAAATTAGATGCTGTGGTTATCTTGTAGGATTTCAATCTCCCAGGCACAGACTGGCATCTTGCAAGGGCTAACCGCAGGGCTGAAAAAGAGCTTGTGATCGCCTTCAAGGACTGCTTTTTTATAGCTGCTTATCCATAAGGGGGAGGGTTTGAGGCCACCCTTGACCTTGTTCCCAACATTTGGGATGACACTATTTCTAGTGTGAACATCAAGGAACCAGTAGAAGGCAGTGACCATAACCTGGTGACCTTTCCCCTGCGAGGACAGGCCAGAAGATGTTCCAGGACTAGAGGGCATGGGATGAAGTTGGAGGGAGGACGATTCAGAGGAAACATGAGGAAGAATTTCTTCACAGAACGGGTGGTGGACAAGTGGAACACCCTGCCAGAGGAAGTGGTGGGGGCTGAAACAATCACGGGATTTAAGAATGCATGGGATAGACATAAAGGAATTCTGGAGGTCAGGGGTAAGGGGCAACAGACTTCCTGGAAAACATAAACTGAACTTACAAACTTAAATGGGCAGACTGGGTGGGCCATAGGCCCTTATCTGCCGACACTGTCTATGTATCTATGTAACTAGAACTTGGAACTCATGAGGCAGACTGTACCAAGCTAAATGACATGGTGTTTGAGGAACTGTAGCAATCTGTATGAGGCTAGTAATAGAGCACATGTGGGATTTGTTGAGAAGCATGCTAAAAGTGGCCACAAATGTCTGCCTCCCTGTAAGCAAATGAGACAAAAAATGGCCAAGAGGCTCCCCTGACTTGACAGGGACCTAAGGTACCTAATTCTTAATAAAATAAAAACTCTATGACTGCTGGAGACAAGGTTGCCTCCAGGCCAAAGAAGAGTACACAGCAACAGTGAGGGTTTGCAAGACTAGAATTAAAAAAAATCCAAGGAGGGGCTGGAAGTTAGAATAGCAGCAGCAGCTACAGATAACACAACCTCCTCCCAATACATAAATAGGAGGAAGGTGAATGAGGGGACTGCACCCCTGAAAACAAGGGAGAGGGAAACCGTGAGAGCTAGGGGTACTTTGCATCAGTGTTCATCAAAGACCCCCCCCCAAAGGGAGTACGCTCATTTGGATGGCCCATGGCAATAGGGGAAGCCATACTGCAGCCTACAGATCACGCCCACTCTGGCAGCCAACTACCTGGCAAATATCACTTCCCAGAAAAGTCACCAAGGGGAGACGGGGATACACACAAGGACCATAGTGGTGCTAAGGGAAGACTTGGCAGGACTGCTTGCAATAAACTTTTACAAGTCTCTCTAGGCAGGTATGGTGACAGAGGACTGAAGAGTGGCCGGTGTGGTACCCATCTACAAACAGAAAGCAAGGTCAGTTACATACTTACTGTAACAGTAGATCTTCGAGAGAATCTCTCCATTAGGTCACACCTTTGAAACTATAGCATCAGGCATTAGGACCACATGGAAACTTTTGCTAGTTGCCCACAATGACATCTTACATCAACATCTATATAAAAAATGGGCAGCCATATCACTCCTTGGTTCCCTGCCAGAGAGTAGCTCAGAGGACCTCCAGCTGTAGGGAACCAGAAGACAAGACCAGCAACAGACATACAAGGAGAGGCATGGCACTAGATATATGATGCATGGATTAGGTTCAGGCACAATATCTTATGTGACTCTCCCTAGAGCTGAAGGGAGATGGAGGAAGGGACAGCATGGCTTAATGGATGAGATTCTCTCAAAGATCTACTGTTACAGTAGGTACATAACTGCTCTCCATTCTTCAAGGAAACTGCCTCCATTAGGCCACACCTTTGGAATGATTTCCAAGCAGTCCCAAATAAAAACTGAGAGGCAGTTACAGTCTGATATATATTCAGGACAGCAGGCTTTGCCGTACAGCAAGCCCCAAACCAGCACATCTACTTGAAACTATGTCCAGACTGTAATATTTAGTGAAGGTGCGGACAGTGCTCCATGTGGCTGCAGCATAAATGCTAGTGTGACAGCCGTGATGATATGTAGCTATATCTAGCTCACACATGGTGCTGGATTAGGATCTGCAATGTGGTGAATAAAATTGTATATTTTTTTCTACAGCCGTTTATGTGTGACTTTATATCTGCGGGGGCTGTTCTCTCTTCATATTAGCATAAATTTTAGCAGCAAAAACATTTCTGAAACAAGCAAAAGAAGTGGCTATCTCCCTGGTGAAGTGACCATGAACCGCACCAGGAAGTTCTATACCAGACTGGTAGCCGAGGAGCCGGTTACCAACATTCATCCTCTTCGGGCAATGCTTTGCAATGCCAGGTCAATGAGGAATTAGACTACTATTATTATAGTAGATTTTATGTCTTCTTCCTCAGTTGCTCTGGCTTGCTTCATGGAAACCAGGTTGGGGGATGATGCTGGTCCAGTTTTGGAGGCAGCATCCCAGCTGGGCTCTCCATAGTGCACTGCCCGAGGAAGGACTGTGGTGGTGGTGGTGGGGGGGTGCTATATGTTTTAGAACTGGGCTGAACCTGGTGGTGTACCCTGTGAGGGACACCTTGTTGTCCAAATGCGTGGTCATACGTGGGGGCCCAGGTGTCAGCTGCAGAAACCTCCTCGTTTACCAACGTCTGGGTAACACTGGGGAATTTCTGCAGGAAATAATGGATTTTGTTGCTGACAGGGTGTCAGAGTCACCAGGGTGGACTATGCTTGGTGACTTCAATGCCTGGATTGCTGACATTTTGGTCAGGAGTTCCCCAAGGGAATGAAATCCCTTGGGCTGGCACAAGCTGTTGCTACTGAGACTCATCAACACGGGCACACTCTAGAATTGGTGGTCTCCTTGGGACTTGTGATTGCTAATCTCAAGGTTGATCCAATCAGTTGGTCGGACCACTGTGCCACTGGGTATGACTTCAGGCACCCCTTGATAGTCTACCTCCCATGGAACTGGTCCAATACCACCCTCTGTGAGGGCTTTGGCCAGAAGGACTTTTGGTGGTACTGAACTGCTCGAGTATTTTGGCGGAATATGCTAAGGAGTCAGAGGAGGCAGCGGCAGCCTTTAATAGGGCTGTCAGTGCTGCCTTGGACCTCCTAGCACCAGTCCATGTACACCAACTAGTCTCACGCCTTGGATCACCATGGTATGATGGTGTGCAGAGCATGATGAAAGCTAGGGATTGGAGGTTGGAGTGGTGTTGGAGATGATTAGGGGTGGACAAGGACAACCTGGCTTTGAATATTCACTATGGTGAATATCAAAGGGCGATCTCCCATAAGAAGGCAGAGTTTCTGTTCGGAGAGATTGTGGCTGGAAAGAACCGCCCTGCTCTGCCTTTGTGGGCAGTGGACAGGCTTCTCCATCCACCCTGTCTGGAGCCTGTGAGGGCTGCTTCAGTCACCCAGTGCAAAGAGTATGCGCGGTTCTTTTCAGACAAGAGTGTCCTCTATTTAGATCCTCTGTCTCACCAATGAGTCATATGTACCCGACAGTGTCAAGTCAGGAGGACACATCTGCAGTCAATGGACTTGGGGACAGTTTCAGCAAGTGTCAATGGAAGAGGTTACAGAGGTGATCTCAGGACTATGACCAACCTTTTATGAACTGGATCCCAGCCCGATGTGGCCATTAGTGATCTGTGTTAGGCAACTGGGCCTGGTGTTTGTCGAGATTATCAAGTGCTCCCTTTTGGAGGGCATTTTCCCATCTGCACTGAAAACTGCATTTGTGAAACCCTTTCTGAAAAAAAGAAAAATATATCATCATTAGACCCTGATAGATTGGCAAATTACCATCTGGTCTCTAACCTGCCATTTCTTGGCAAGGTTACCAAGAAGGTGGTAGTGCTACAGCTGGAGGCACACCTCTCAACCTTTGATATTTATGAGCCTCTCAAGTCTGGATTTAGGTCAAAGCATAGCACAGAGACCGCACTGGTCAAGGTGCACAATGACCTTCTTGGGGCGAGACATAGAGGACAGCGGTCAGTACTCATGCTCCTCGATCTCTCCTCAGCATTTGATACCATAGACCATAGGACCTTACAGGACCAACTCAAAGAGGAGGCAAGACTCACTGGCAGTCATCTGCTGGCTTGAGTCCTTCCTCAAGAGCAGGATACAGAGAGTAGTTCTTGGATGGTTCTCTTCCCGCCTGGTAGACCTGCTCTGTGGTGCCCACCAGGGGCTGGTCCTCTCACCCACGCTGTATGCCGTTTATGTGCTACCCCTGGGAAGGATCATCAGACGGTATGGAGCTGGGTTCCACTGTTATGCAGATGATACCCAGCTCTGTCTTTTGCACCCCTGGCAAGGGGTGTGGTGGATTTGCTAAAGTCAGTGCTTGACTGAGATCAGGGACTGGATGTCTTTGAGTTGGCGGAGACTAAGTCCTGACTAAACTGAAGTACCAGTGACTGAGCCAGGTCGTTGTTGGGGGGGGGGAAGGTATCAGCAGCCGGGAGGTATACACGGCTATGTCTTGGTGCTGCCAGGCTCACAGCTGCTGCTAAGTTTAAGAATCCGGGTGTCATTTTGGATGAAAGGCTGACACTTGAGGTTCAGGTGTTGGCAATAGTCCAGAATGCCTTCTACCATCCTAGGAATATCACTTAGATTCGCACCCTTATCCCCTCAGATGTCCTGCCCTCACTAATGCAGCATTTGTAACCTCGAGACTCGATTACTATAACACTCTTACTTCTGGGCCAGTGGAGGGATGTTGCAGCGCCTGCAACTGGTCATGAACGCAGCTGCAAGGGTATTAACTGGCCATTCTAGGTCAAGTCACATTTCCCTGGTGCTAAGCAAACTGCACTTGCTGCTGGTGCAGTGGCATAGCTCCTGAAAAATTGGCTTATTAACTTACAAGGCTCCACAAGGGCTGGGCTTGGGTTACCTACATGACCTCCTGCATCCCTACAGACTAATGTGTCCCCTTCAAGGAAGGTCTCCTTGTGGTCCTTAGGTCAAGACTGAAAACTTCTGGGGAGCGTATTTCTGAAGTGGCAGGTCGTATGATAGAGAATTCTCTTCCAAGGGCCATAACAGAGGCCCCCCCAGGTGGAGAGCTTCAAAAGGGGCCTTAAAACATTTCTATTTTCTCAGGCCTTTGGGATCTAATTCTCTGCGGATGTGAAGATGTGATCTTCTAGCTGGCTGCAATATGATCTATTAATTTTACAGGCTGTTTTTATTTATGGTACTTACATTTTTTATGCATTTGGTTATTTATGGTATTCTTTACGACAGCTGCTGTTTTATCTAGAATTACTACTCTGTACTTGCGTCCTGGGCCTCCAGGGAAGGGTGCCATAAATAAATAAAATCTAGTACTATTACTGCTTCCTATAAACAGAAAAAATATGATGCGCCAGCCATCTGAACATGCACTGTTCAGACACAGAAGTGCCCTCTTTCCCAGAGACAAATGAAACAAAAAGCTGAGAGGACTTTCTGCAGTCCTTAGATTATTATAGCATCAGAGTACTCTATACACATCTATAGTATGGAGCAGTGCCTCACCCCATCTGGCATGCTATGGGTAGTAAACAGGAAGATGCATCATTTGATTCAATGAAAATTCAGATACCACCTTCATTAGAAACAGGACTTGTACACAAACTCTGTGGAAAATCAAGTAGGGGATGCTCACAGAGAGTCTGAAGTGCTGAAATCCTTCAAGCACAAGTGACTGCAACTAAAAATAAAGTTTTTCACAACAGGAAATGTAAGCCATAACTCGCGGCTGGCTCAAAAGGAGCCACGTCAGTTTTTCAAGCATAAAATTCAAGTCCCAAGGCAAGACTGGAATGTGAATTGGGGGTTTCATATGCAGAATCTCTCAGAAAAGTATGGGAGATCTCTAATTGAGCAGCTGTACGACCCTCAATAGGGGCATGGAAAACTGATATAGCAGCCAAGTGCACCTTAAGTGATGAATGTTGTAGACCCGAGTCTGACAGGGACGAGTATTCCAACACTGCATTTAAAGGACCAGTAAATGGGTTCAGATCTCTGGAACCAGCATACAAAGTGAACCACTTCCATTTCAATGAATAAGTATGTCTGCTAGAAGGTTTTCTAGCTGCAAACAGTGCATCAGCAACCTTAGGGGGATACCCCAAAATGTGCAATGGCACGGTCGCTGGAAAGTCACCTTTTTACATATAAAGCTTGATTTGATTTGATCTTCAGGAGCCATGCATCCAGATGTAGGGATTTCAGGTTTGGAAGGACCAGGGATCCTTTGTCCTGTGACAACAGGGCTAAAGGCAGGGGTAGGGGGATAAAAGGCTCTACTGCCATCTGTTGCAGAAGTGAAAATCATATCTTGAGAAGTCCATTTATAATGGAGCAATGAGGATGAAACTGACACTCGCCATCCGCAACTTGAGCAGCACCCTCTGTATTAGTGAAGCTGGGGGAAATGCAAACAGGAATTTTCCTTTCCAACAGAGGACAACTCGCCAGAAAACTCCAGGCCCTGGAGCAAGTGAGCAGAAACACGGCACTTTTGTGCGGTGTGGGGACACAAAAAGGTCCAGGATAACCCCATCTTGCAAAGAGGTCATCTACCACAGAGGTCATCAGTTCCCATTTGTGCACCACGGACTGTGACCTGCTTAGTCAGTCTGCTAGTATGTTTAGGAGACCTATAAGCTGCATGGCTGACACTTGTAGGCAAGGCCCCGATTTTTCCACCATTACGCAGTAATGGAGACTGCTGCAAAATTTAATGTAAACCGCAGAAAAACTGCGGAATATTATCCCGCAGTCTACATGAATTGGGGAACATTACTCCATAGTTTACATGAACCGCAGAATATTATTCCACGGTATACAGGAAATACAGAATATTATTCCGCAGTTTATACTGAAGAATCTGTATTTAGTCAGTCCGCCAGCACAGTGGTACCACTACCACTTGCGATGCCGACTCAGGTTGGAATGAGCCTGAGAAGTTGGAGGCCAGCGTGGGGGCAGAAGCATCAAGTGTCTTATGGACTGCTCTCCTCCCTGGGGTTGCCAGTATTTACATAACCCCTCATAGTAGCCTGGGGTGAGAGAAGTTGGGGCGGACTACATTTGGGAGGCGTGTCATGTCTGCACATTACCCCAACGCTATTGCATACAAGCCTCCTAGGGAGAAAACTGTAAAATATGGTTCCGGCCACACAATGATGTCTGCCCCTCACACACTCCAGAAAGCCCGCTACCACTGACTGGGCTCTCATTCTGCTCAGTCTCCATCGGGGAAGGGGCTCACCCTGTGGGGTAAGCCGGGGTGTTCAGGAAATGAGGTAAGTCCCAGGGTGTGTGGAAGGGCTCAGCATGTGTAGATCGGATCGATGGGGGCCAGAGGATGAAGAGATAAAGCATAATTAAAAAAAAAAATGAAAAGTCAGCATAAACTGTGGTAGGTAGTATGTATTTAAGCAATAAGGCACGATGGTGCTTTGGTTGTACTCGGTTTACCCCACGGTCAGGGGTGTTGTAAGGCATGAGCTGAAGCAGAGTGCCTTCAGCCCCTGACTGTGGGGTAAACCTAGTACAACCAATGTCCCTGAAATGCCTTATTGCTTTAATAAAATGGGCCCATAGGCAACTTTAAAAAAATGAACACAAAGTTTTCAAAGCCTTAAAAAATATAATAAAATGTTGCTAAATAATGTAAAATAGTCCCTCCACAGATGTTTTTCCCCTGTCAGTCATCTGTCTTTCTTCACATTCAATACACTGTGTGATTGTTTACCATGGGAATGCCGCCTCCCCACCCCCACCAACACACACACACACACGCCTCAAGTGGAGCCAGAACCTCAGTTTTAGCTGTTGCCAGGTAAGCAGCAGTGAGTTCTCTGGCAGACTGGTAGGGATAGGAGGAGGATTTTTCATGGTCATGAAAGAAACACCAGAAATGGAAACTGAATGGTACTTGATTTTTTAAATTTTGTGCATGTGTGTAAGGAGGGCTTATGAGTGTAAATACCATTAAGTTATTTACTTATTTTGTTTTGAATGGACTTTTATTTTTAGGGCCTAGCTGAAGGTTTTTATATACAAGTAAAGGTTGCAGCCATGTTTGTGATGGAAAATAGGAAGAAAGTAGCTTATGAATTCTGTGAGTTGCCCTGGTTCGCAGGGACTTGTTTTTAGCCACTGGTGGTGCTCTCTTAAGGCCATGGCTAGAACCAAGTCTCAGTCAATCAGGACACAGAGATGTCCTTGCCCATTTTATATTTATATGGCACCCAATCCCAGGGGCTCTGGGCGCCTTACATAACAAACAGGCAGGGAGATACAAAATAGAATAGATTACAAATATAAATATGTTAAAACAACATACAACATATAGTGCAGCTTTAAAATCAACAAATACAGACTTACAATATAAAAACTATGCTGATTAGTCCGGGAAGGCCAATCTAAAAAGCTGAGTCTTTAGACCCCTTTTAAAAATCTCCACCATCGAGGCCCCCCTAACAGAGACAGGAAGAGAGTTCCAGAGGGCCAGTCCGGTGACCTCAAATGCTTGATCACCAGACATTTTTAACCTAGCCCTCTGAACTGTAAGGATGCCCCTGGTGGAGGAGCGTAGGGAGTGGACTGAGGTGGCACGTGTTAGGAGATCAGCCAGGTAGCCAGGGCCCAGTCCATATAGGGCCTTATAGGTGAGCAAGCCCACCTTGAAGATGATCCTCCACCTGACAGGCAGCTGGCGCAGAGCTTGCAGGACCGGGGTCACATGACATGACCTAGGCACGCCTGTCAGTAACTTGGCTGCTGCATTCTGCACCAGCTGCAACCGGTGCAGGGTTCCTCCACTGACACGAAGTACAGAGCGTTACAGTAGTCAAGCCTGGTTGTAACAAAGGCATGCATCAGTGAAGGCAGGTCCTCCGGCAGAACTAGGGGTTTAATCTTGGTAACATTCCTTAAGTGGTATAAACCACTTTGGACAACAGATGACACCTGAGCCTCAAGTGTCAATCTGTCATCCAGGAAGATGCCAAGATTTCTCACCCTAGAGGAAACTATCAATAGAGTGGTTCCCAGGACAAGTCCTGATGCCACTCTGGGGGCACTCCCATCACACCCGTGACCCGGCTCAATCACTAGGACCTCTGTCTTGTCAAGGTTCAGTCGCAACCAGTTGGAGGACATCCAGTTGTTGATCTCAGCCAGGCAGCTTAGCACTTCCACAGCATCATATGTTCCAGGGGCAAAGGACATACAGTTGGATATCATCTGCATTGCCGTGAAAACCCAAACTGTAATGCCTAATGAGCTCACCCAAGGGTAGCATGTACACCACGAATAACACTGGCGACAAGATTGAGCCTTGAGGAACTCCACATGGCAGGAGCTTCGGAGAGGAAGGCTAATACATATGAAATCTATAAATGAGAGAGAGAGAGAGAGAGAGACACATTCCGATTGACTGTCAGCAATCGTGGTGCCAATACACAAGAAGGGAAGCAGAGCCGACTACACTAATTATAGACCTATTAGCTCGACGTCAGTACCGGGTAAGATATTAGAATAATTTTTAAACGACATAATCTAAAAACATATAATAAAATGGAAAATAGTGGATACTAAATCAGCATGGTTTTGTGTCAAGGAGATCATGTGTGACAAATCTGCTGTGTTTTTATGAAAAAATATCAGCAACCTTAGATGAAGGAAATCCAGTTGATTGTATCTACTTGGATTTTTCAAAGGCATTCGACTAGGTTCCCCACAGGGAGATCACACAAACTCTAATCGACTGTAAAACAGATCATAGAATAGTGGGGTGGATCCAAGGCTGGTTGAGTGGTAGGACTCAAGTAGTGAGTATTAATGGTTATCACTCAACCCAGATGCCAGTGACCAGTGGTGTGCTTCAGGGCTCTGTTCTGGGCCCGGTGCTTTTTCAATTATTCATATCTAAATTAGGGCAAAATGCATCAAGATGGGTTAGCAAATATGCAGATGATTCAAAATTAGCTAGTGTGGTTGCAAATGAGAGGGATCAGTTAAGACTGCAGTTAAATCTTGATAGTGTGGTACTATGGGCAAACTGTTGAAATGAGCTTTAACATGGACAAGTGCTGCATAATGCACTTACTACTACGTGAAAGACACCTCTTAGAAAAATAAAGAAGGAAAAAGATCTTAGAATCACAATTACAATTAAACTCACATATGAAACAAGTAACGCACAAATAGCAAAGGCAAAGAAGGTGCTATGGACAATCAAAAGAAACTTTAGGAGTTATGATGGAAAGGTGATTATGCCACTGTATAGATCTTTCGTGAGGCCGATTCTGGATTATGGAAGCCCTCTATGGGGACCAATTACAAGGGGAAGCTCAGGCAAAGTGGAAAAAATACAAAGGCAAACAACAAAAATTATCCATAATTGCAAAGGACCATCATATGAAAATCAGCTAAAAAAATTAAACCTGATCTCATTTCAAACAAGGATTGGGGGGAATATATGTTATTGTGTTACGATTTAATACACAACAACCATCTTCTAAACAAACTCAATCTGACATGCAAAAATAATAATAGATGTACCAGGGGTCACCAGCTACAGCCAAGAGCTAACAAATTCAATACAGAAAAAAAGAAGGCTTTTTTTTATGCAGAGAGAGTGGTGAACCCCTGGAATAGACTCCCAGTGGAAGTTATACTTAGTAAAGACAAAAAACAATTCAAAAGGAACCTTGATAAGTATATTTTAAATGGAAACAACTTAAATTATGGGCAATGGTCAAGGGCACATATGGGCCCACTGCCTTTTCAGCTCCTTACACCTTACTATGCACCTTAATATTAGTATGTACGAGGAGAAATTCCCCCATCACCACCCGCTGCTTCCTGCCAGAGAGACAGGGCTCAAACCAGTAGACAGCACCCATGAGTCCACAATATTCTCTAAGGCAATCTAGAAGCACAACATGATCCATGGTGTCAAATGCTGAAGAGAGATAGAGGAGAATGAAAATTGACTGGTCTCCTATCTCTTGCCCTGAGGAGGTCATTTTGCACCCTGACCAATGCCGTTTCAGTGCTGTGCCTAGCCCTGAAACCAGACTAGAATTGCTCATAGATGTTAAAGGCCACAAGGTGCGCCTTGAACTACTATGCCACTATTTTCTCAACAACCTTTCCCTGGAATGGAACATTGGAGATAGGCTGATAATTCACCAGGACATCAGGGTCGAGCGATGGCTTCTTCAGGAGAGGGTCTCACCAGTGCCTCCTTCAAGGCATCAGGAAAGACTACTCCCTCTGATAACAAACACCGGATAATCCTGGCAAATACCCGCCCAACAGTCTCGACACATCTCATCAAGAAACGGGTCGGGGCCGGGTCCAGTTCACAGTAAGCGTGCCTCAGCTTCAAGATCACCTCAATGACCTCAGCCATCTCCACTGGTTTAAATTCCTCCCAGACAGTAAAAGTGCACATGCTCCCATCAGGCTGACCACTGCGAGACAAAACTTGCCTCACTGGTGAGATCCCCAACCAGATAGAGGACACCCTGTCTGAGAAAAACTGAGCAAACTCATCACACAATGCGGTTGAAAAACCTTTTTTTAGGCTGTAGACAGACTAGACAAAGTAGTCTGTCCACAATCAAAGAAAGTTAAGATGGTCTGTTCCTCCCTGTGGCAATCTCCCTGGGCAGGAACTCTGTCTTCTTACGGTCAATTGTCCCTTGGTACTCCCAATAATAAGCACGCAAGGCCAGTTTGTCCTCCTCGGAACGGGGCTTCCACCAGCAATGCTCTAACTTCCAACTCCTGATCTTCATCGCCTAGAGAGCCCCATCAAACCAAGGGGGTCCGAAGCGAGAAGATCTAGGTCATATATTTTTCATATGCTTTTCACCCTCTCCCCACCATTCCTACATTCCTTCTCCCTCCCCTTCCCTCTCCTATGACTCTGGCACTTTTATCTGTTATCTACTTTTCTCTGACAAATGCCACTGGCTGCCTTGTTACAATGCTACCCTTGAATTGTATTAATCTGTACTCTGTTTGCAATGTCCACATTGTTGTAATGTCTGTCTTGATGTTCCCCATAATTTGTATTTCTCTGACGTGGAACCTTTGTAAAAGGGCCAAGGCTCAAAGGTATTTGTAATCCTAGACTTGATAAATAAATAAAAATAAATATATGGACCGGTGCTATGGCATGAAGCACCTCGGAAAACTGCCTTATTACAGTATAAGCGTCCACCACCTCACCCGTGCCAATCGCACATACAGCAATCACACCAGATAAATCAGCTGCCACCATCAGTCCTTCTGGGGACAATCCCCTTAAAGGGCGATAATTGACCATCTCCACGGGGGGGGGGGGGACTATTGGGGGGGTCCCCAAACAAAAACTCCACCATGCAATGATCAGACCAGACAACCCAATCAGTCTTGAGGGGTTCATAACCTCACGCCTCAGTAAGAAATCCAAGTCCAACGTGTGGCCGTGGTGGTGGGTCACAGAGGTAACTACCTGTGTAAGGCCCAGTAATGTCATCAACTGGAGGAGTTCATGACCAAATTGCGAGGATTTGTCATCGATCCAAGAAGTGAAGCTCCCCAGAATCAACCATCTGGGGGACCCAAACACCCACTGTCATCAATGTCCGCAGCCTCCTGCAGGAAATCTCTTCCAGCCCCAGAGGGTACAAGTAAAACAAATCTGCAGTTTACACAGACTCTGACCGAAGTACAGTACATTGTTGCATGGATCATATAAACCCTGGAAAACTATTCCATGGTTTATTAAATTCTGCAGAATGAGTTTTGGAATTCTGTGGAATTTAAAAACAAAAATCTGAAAAGCATTTTGGAACAGCCCCTGCTCATTATTTTGTCTGCTAGGGCTTTACCTTAAAAATCAAAAAACAGGTAAATGGGCAGACTAGATGGATCATATGGCCCCCTTCTGCTGTCACTTTCTATGTTTCTATGTAAATCTCCCCCATCCAGCTCAGCCCCACCATCCACTCTACTCCACCATGAGAACCTCCTTGAATCCCTTTATTTGATGTAGAAATACTTCTATCAGATCCCATGCTGTGCAGCAGTCCTCATCCTTCTAATTTCACTGCCAGGCCAGAATTCAAGTTTCTTGTCCCAGAAGTGCTTTGAGCACAGTCACACAAAGCACTACTGGAATAAGAAACTGGTATTTCAGCCTAGTGGTAAAACTAGAAGGATAAGGATTGCTGAACAGTGTGGCGGCCGCTAAAAATATTACTCATTCTGATCTGGTGGCCCTGGGAACTCTCAGGCTCGGTTGGGGAGGGTGATGGGGCGGAGATGGATGGGGTGGATTTTTTATATAGTCTAATACTAAGAACTCAGGAGTTAATTGACAACTTTCTCTGGTTTGTAGATCCCAGCCCCAAAACTAACATTTTTCCCCTACCTGGGTGCTTGGGGAGGAGTGTTGCCGACTGCTACCAAAGCCCCCAACTGCCGCCGCAGAATTTCTGTAGAAATAGGAAAGTAATGCCTCAGAAGTTACGCAGCATCAGGGGGACTTGCCACAAAATTTAGACCCAAATTGGCACAGAAAAATCAGGGCACTGCTTACAGGCCATGGGACAAAGTCCATCACCATACTCTCATTGCTTCCATCCACCATAGCAATGCTATGCAAAGCAGGGACATGATGAGAACCCTTTGGACCAGCTCTTAGGCCAGCAGATCCCACTGGCCAGTGTGGCCACTGAGGGAGTTTGAGATGTGGGCATACTAGTGGCACAGACACAATACCCACAGCCATGAGACCCAGAAGAAGTCACACTGTTCTCACAGAGACATAGTAACTCCTATACAACTATGTCTGGGCAATCAGATTTTGTTTTTCCTGTGGCAGGAAAGTACATTCCTTCGCTTTGTCCAAGACTGCCCTATGTACTTTGGTCTTTGGCAGGGAGTTAACATAGACTTTAACACAATTAATGTGACTCCCAAGTTTTCTAACAGCTCCTGTGTCCGAGACAAAGTATGTATGAGAGCTTCCCTTTAGCTGGCCTTCAGCAGTCAGTTGTCCAGATCGGGCAACATGTACAGACCTTCCTTGCGAAAGACTGCTGTCACTACTGCCAAGCATCCTGTGGCGCAGAAGATAAGCTGAAGGGCCAGACTCTGAATTGTTAAGGTTCCTCCTCCAACCCAAAGCAAAAGGTGTACTGCCTGTGGAATTTTCTAATCCTGACATGAAGGTATGCTTCCTTCATGTCTAGAGAACAAAGCCAAAGGAAAAGACCCTTGAGATCCAACACAGGACTCCGATCCCTTGTCCATTTTAGGATAAGGAAGTATCTGGACTAGAATTCTTTTGTTTCACTGTCACAGAGGAACTGGCTCTAAACCAGGTTTTTGTAATACTAACTGAACTTCTTCCTTTGAAAGGCTTCAGAAGGGACACATGGCCCGGATGATAACAGGAAGGAGGTGGAGAATAATCTGGAAGAGTTTCTAGAAGCTCCAAAGTATGCCCCCTTGCAGTTATCTCCAGGACCCACTCATCTTTTGTAATCTCCCACCATTGTTTCAGAAGCATGAAGATTCTGACATCCAAAAACCACCCTTGGAAGTAACAGTGGGGGTAGAGATGTATCCATAAGATAGGTGGAATGGATGGGGGCAATGACACCGCTTGCTTTGGGTGCTTTTGTATGAGCATCTGGAGGAAGGGGCCTGGTAGAGTGTCGCCTCCTCTACCAAGGCTTTGCCGATGGTGGATATGGGAACCTCTGGCAGAAGATGAAGAAAGGATCCCCTCCCACACAACCTCTGGCAGGTGTGGGATACAGGGACATGACCGACCTTAGGGTAAATTTTGGGGTATGAAGGTCTCTTAAAGCCTCTTCAACATCTGAACCAATAGTCCTGACCCTCTGAAAAGGGCATTCAAAACTGCTTGTTGCACATGATTGGCAAAGCCAGCAACTCTGAGCCAAAAATATCTTCTCATACAAATACCAGAAGCAGCAGCCCTGGCAAAAACATCAAATACACATAGGCTGAGCATAGCAAATGTTTGCCAACCTCAGCACCACAAGTTAAAGTTTTAGGTAAATCATTCTTAGCAGAGCCATCTGGCAAAGCCTGGGCTGCAGATTTTGCAGCTTTCCACAGGCTGCTCTGATATTTTATCATGTCAGCCTAGTAGTTTGAAATCCTAAGGCCCAGTGAGGCAGAAGCATACATATGCTTGCCCATCACATCCAGCTTCCTACATATTATTTATCAGCAGGCAAAGCACTCATGAGTTTAGGTGCTCCAGACCCATCATGAGCAGCCATGACGACTAAAGAGTCAGTTTCTGGCTGGTTAGCATAACAAGGCTTAGCAGATGGAACAGGATACTGCTAGTCAGCCTTTCTGGGAACTGCAGGAAGTGATTTTGGTTTGTACCATGCAGCAAAGGTAGCATCCTCTAATGCAGGATATATAACTGGAATTATAATGAAGGGTTTGAAAGGGACCTCCAAAAGTTCCATCAAATTTCCATTTGTGGCATCTTCTTCTTCCACAGCAAAGCCTATGGCAGTTTACATTTGCTGCACCATGGCTTGAAAAGTAGAATCCTCAGGAGGAGACCTTGGGGTGCAGACTGCAGAGTTCATACTGCAGGATGAGAGGGTAGAACTACAGTGTGGTGCAGCACAGTGTTCTCCTTCATATTCCTCCTCTAAATCCTCCTCTACAACCATAAGGTCAGTAATATATTTAACCTCTTCGTCAATGTCTCTACTAACAATGGCTACCACATCAGGCACCAGTGATGTCAGTGGCAGCTGAGAGGATGGAATTTGCATTGTGGTAGCAGAGGCTGTCGACAAGGGCTGCAGAGCAGGAGGCCCCGTCAACAGAATAACTGCCTGTAGTGGTAGACCAGGCAGAATACGTCTGATCATTTCTGAGAATGATGCCAGCACAGCTTACAAGTTGACAGCACCCTGTAATGGGGCTAGGACTACCTGTTCGATGGGCCTTGGCCAGACGATGATGGCATCATACCATCCATATGAGGTATGGCAGTGCCCAAGCCAAGCCCCAAGTTTGGTGTCTCATCAATGGTCGGGAGCGGGGTGTTGTCAATGCCACCAGAGCAGGCGGTGATGCAGTGGAGTTACCTTGTCTCACCAGCAACTGGGACCTCACCAGTGAAGCAGATCTTTTTCTCTATATTTGTGCCTGTGGCCTAGTGATGAGGAGGGCTGCAACGCTGACCATTCCTTGTCCCAGTCCTTTGACTCTGGTGGCCACTTCTTGGCCCAAGGTGAGGGAGACACAGATTTTAGGCCCTGTTCCTTCTCCATAGCTTTTAAAGTTTTAAGAAGGACATTTTCTAGAGCTTTCTTGCTGAGTTGCCTTGTCACCTGGTTGAAGCTCTGGCAAATCTTGCAAGCCCTCATGTTGTCAGACAGGCTGCAGGGCACACACACAGACTGTGTGTGTGTGTGTGTGTGTGTGTGTGTGTGTGTGTGTCTTTGCAAATTCTCTCTCTGCACTTACAATACTGAAATAAAGGCTCTTACGGTGGTATGCAGAGATGACGAAATAAACTGTTAAATAAAGTAGAAGAATGAATGGCAATGGCTAGCTGATGATGTTTCTGTCAACAAGTCCAATGAGTATGATCAACAGTTGCAAAATAGGTGAGGAGTGATGGGACGCCCACGTTTATACAGACGCTGATGTAGGATGTTGTCATGGGTGGCCACCGGCTAGTAAAAATTTCCGTGTGATCCTAGTGCCTGACACCTATAGTTCCAGAGGTGTGGCCTAATGGAGGAGATAACCTCAAATAACAGCTACAGAACCTTAAGCCTGACATCAATTTGGGGCAATGTCCTGCAGTCCATTATCAAGGACAGTGATTTCAAACAGTTGCTCCGTGAGCCAGCGGCAACAAATCGGGTCTGTGCAGCAATAGGGCGAAGCAGATTGTTGTAACGCTGTTAGGTATAATTCATGAACTAATAAAATCTTTCAACGAAGTGGGATTCCATGGATTGCGGCTCTTTGTGTATGTATGTATGTATGTAGCTGCATGGATATATTAGACTGTTCGTGACATACCTATTTGGGACTTAAATGTGAAGTACAAAATATGCGCAGCTTTTGTTTATACTGAAATTATCAAGGACAGAAGGTTCCATGTGATAACGACAATCACAGAATAGCGATCGCTGTTTAGCGTTAGCTCACATAGCCAAAAATGAATTTCAGCAATATAGACTCATGGGTGAAATTGCTATGAGGGCACCTGAGATATAGGTTTCTTGTATTTATGCTTCACCCCTACTCTTAAGGATTCTCAACTCCAGGCGAAAGTGCATGTTGGGGAAGGGAGTGCAAAAGTGAAATAAAAATTAAAAAACCCTACTGGCACAAAACCCACAAGCGTGCCCAGGACCGAATCCGGCACCCTCCTAACCCCAGCCTGCCACCAACCCACCACACTGCACAGCCAGCTTGGCAGCCCACTGCCACACTACACCCCACAAACCCTCCTTCCCCTTCCACCCGTCGCGGTCCCTGCCCACTCCCGCACACGTGTATACATAGCGACATCCTGTTGCTATATTCGCCGAACCCCCTATGCGGTCACTCTCCTGCCAGGTAGCCCTGTGCACAGGCGCCGTGATTGAGTCACCCTTTTTGAAAGCACTCAGTCGCGGTCGCCTTGTACATGGGATACTGGACAGGATAACAGAACACCTGATAAAGGCCAAGGTATTTGCCCCATCTATGTATGCTTTAGGAGAGGCAGATCATGCCAAACCAGCCTGATCACCTTTTTTGAGGGAATGACCAGGGAGGTGGACAGGGCAGTTATAGGCTTTCTATCTGAACAGCAGCAAGGCTTTGCTGCTGGGTAAAGTACACCAGAGTGGTAAGCACAAAGTGCAGACAAAGTGGACTGCTAGCTAGCTTGGGAGCAGGAAGCAGAGAACTGATGGACAGACTACTTTGAGTGGAGAGGGTACAAAGTAGGGTCCCTGAGGATCAATGCTGGGGCATCTGCTGTTCGGACACTTTCATCAGTAACCTGGAAGCTGTAGGCTGCTTAAGTTTGCTGATGACACTAAGCTTGCCAGGGCCATGAACTTCCTTGAGGGCAGGGACAAACTTCATGATCATGAGGACCTGAACAACCTGGGCAACTGATTGATCTTGTGGAGTTTCACATTCAGTGTAGCCAGATGCAAGCTGCTACACTAAGGGGGAAAAACAGAGGTAGAACATATAGACTATGAGGGACTTCTCTTCCTGTAGTGGAGGAGGAAAACGACCTGGGAGCCAACACATTACAAGCAGTGTGCGACTGTTGTCAAGTGAGACAGAAGAATGCTGGATTGCATTAAAAGCAGGTGAAGAGCAGGGTAAGGGAAATGATCCTGCTTCTTAGACCCCGGTCAGGCCCTAACTGGAGTACTGCAACCAGCTCTGGGTTACTCAATACAAAAAGAGCATTAAAGCAGCTGAAAGGGTGAAATGTAGGGCCAACACACTTATTAAAGTTATGGAAGACAAAAGTCATGCAGAGCGGCTGGTGATCTGCTCATGTTCATGTTGGAGGAAAAGACTGAAAAGTACAATAAAAATTATATTAAATGTCAAATGTGTCACACCAGAACTACAACAGGTGCATAAACAGAGAATTCCTGTTGAAACAACCAGGTTCTTAATTTTGCTTTAAAAGGAGGAGACAGAGGGGCAGTATGGATATCCATGGGACGGCTTTCCACATTAGAATTTTACACATGAATGCAAATGCTATTAGAGTTTTGCAGTAAATTGTATGTTAAATGGATTGTATTGTTCAAGTATTCTGTTGTGGAATATATGTTTTTTATTGTTTAGAACTGTAACTATAAGTATGTCATCTATAGGATTACCTTGAAAACAGGGCACGTGTGGCCCTATGGTAAAGAAAATTTGCTTGTCAAATGATTACCTGTATAAATAAAAACGTTTTACTACTACTACTATAATCTGGAGGCAGCCACTGAAAAGCATGATCCCCACAAACTTTAATCCTGACATGGGGACTGACAGTAGCTGCTGCCCCATTTTGACAAGAGATCTGTAGACAGAGAATACGGAGCTCATCCAGGGTATTATAAGCTAGAAGCACTTTAAAATCAATCTGCCACCTCACTGGGAGCCACTGCAAAGCACACAAAGCTGGAGCAATATGCTCAGTTCTGTCCGCTGATGTCCTCAGACAAGTATCTGCGCCAGATGAAGGTGGCAGATCTGATTTGCAGGTAGACCCAGGTACAGTGAACTGCAGGTGGCAGCAGACAGAACCAGGATTCAAAGTCACGGGTCAGGTGTGCGGAGGTGGGGCTTCGCCATGCTAAAGAGAAGGAGCTAAAGGAGTACTGCATATGGTACAACAGACAGATAAACTATGCCACAGACCGGTAAGCTGCCGATTCCTGCTGCCCTCCTTCACGTAAGTATCCTCTTGCCTACATCTGCTGTTTGAGATCAGCCCTGGTCTAACTAGATTGCAGGAGTTGGAAGTGAGACAAAGTCACTGGGTGACCTGTGTGGAGATGGTGCGCCCAACTACAAAGAAGGAACTGCAACAGTGCTGCAATCAACAGTGGACAGAAAAACTAAGCCATAGACTTGCAAGCTGCTGATTCATGCTCACCCTCCCTCAAGCCAGCATCCCTTGCCTGCATCTGCTGTTTGACATCAGCCCATCCCTACTAGGTGGCAGCAGTATGAATCAGGATTTAAAGTCTGAGTGTGACAGGTGCGAAGGAAGGGCTTCTTCCCTGCTACTACAAAGGAGCTACGCTAGAGGCACTACCAGGAGTGGTGGGAGTCTCCTGCCTTGAAATGCCATCCATTTAAACAAAGAACATGAAAAGAGGAGGTTTTATAAGCCGCCATAGAACTGGCAATTAACTACACGACTTTTATTTAAAATTGTGTAAGGTTTTAAAAATATTTGTGATGCTGGAGTGCTGAGCCCTTGATTTCCCACAACCTGATACTGTCATGTTCTAAAATACTGTAGACTCCCCCAAGCTAGTTTTTTTTACTATAAAACTGATTTTACTATGGATGTTCAGTCTTACCCAGGACGGATTTCATGATCTTGTTTCAGTTTCACATTTATTTTAATTTGTGGGTGATTTTGGTTTTTTTAAAACTGTAAATGCTAGTTACTGGATACTTATTCTGTAGATTACCTATCTGGCTAATAGCACTATCTGTCCCACTTCAGAATTATTCAGCAAGCAAGTGCAACACAGGTTTGTAGTACCAGGTCTTTAAACAGCAGACCAGGCACCTTTCTCATGTAAGACATAATGATGTTACTAAAAAATATATGGCCTACTCATATCTTAAGTTTTCTCCATATTAAGCTTTCAAGCATAAATTTGACCTAAATTTAACAAATCATAGTTTAGCCTTATTTTCCCTTAGGGAACTTAAAAGTAAATCCTGCCCCAACCATACAAAAATCAAGTAAACCAAAACTGTACATGAAAATGCCAGAAACTTACTAAACAAAATAGACAGATTTTGAGTGTGGGTCATGGAAGGGATTATGATATCATAGCTCAATCGGAAACTTGGTTAACTGAGAAAATTGAAAATTCTGAAATAATAGTAAAGAATTATGCAAGCTTCAGTCAGGATAGAGGTGAAACTTAGAAACATGGACTCTGATGGCAGATAAGGATTACTAGGCCCACCTAGTCTGCCCATTTCCCTACATATTGGATAAGCTGCAGATCCTGGTTAATCAACAGCCTACTTCCTCCTACCCCCCCCCACCAGAATTGCCTTATGTCTGTCCCATGCATTGTTGAATTCCCCCACTGTTTTTGACCTAACAACCTCTTCAGGAAGGTTGTACCATGCGTCCACCACCCTCTCTGTGAAAAAATACTTCCTCACGTTGTCCCCGTGCCGTCCTCCCCTCTATCTTCAAATTGTGCCCCCTTGTTCTTGCACGTCTCTTTTTTTTTTGAAAGATGCTACAACTTTATTGGACTTTGTGGATTCCCTTGAGGCACTTGAAAGTTTCTATCATGTCCCCCCTCTCCCTCCTTTTCTCAAGGGTATACATATTAAGCTCTTTTAGTCTCTCTTTGTATGGCCTCTGGTGCAGACCCTACATGATTTTAGTTGCCCTCCTCTGGACTGCCTCCATCTCATCTATGTCCTTGCGGAGATGGGGTCTCCAGAACTGCACGCAGTATTCCAAATGGGGTCTCACCAACCATCTGTACAGAGAGATAACAACTTCCTGTTTTCTACGTGTGATATCCCTCCCTATGCAGCCCAGTATCCCCCAAGCCCTCCTTACTGCCGTCTCACATTGCTTGCCTAGCTTTAGGTCGTCCGATATGACTACCCCCAGATCTCTTTCTATTTTTGCTGTTGTTAGTACCCCCCCCCCATTCTGTACTCTTACCCCTGGGTTTTTGTTTCCCAGGTGCATTACTTTGCACTGAATCTAATCTGCCTTACTTCTGACCATTCCTCCAACCTTGCAGAGTCCCTTTTCCTCCTTTCTACCTTGTGTATCAACCCTGTTGCTGATCTTTGTGTCATCTGCAAAGAGACGAATTTTTCCTTCCAGCCCCTCCACAATGTCACCTGTAAAGACATTTAAGAGGACCGGTCCCTGTACTGAACCTTGCAGTACCCCACTAGTAACCCCCCTTTCTTCAGAGTGGACTCAGTTGACTATTACTCTCTGCGTCCTGTTGTCCAGCCAATTTTTTACCCAGGCTACCACCCTGGGACCCACTCCCAGGCTGGCTGGCTTGTTTATTAATCTTTTGTGTGGGACTGTTTTAAATGCCTTACTAAGGTCTAGGTAGGCCATGTCCACAGCCCCTCCCTGGTCTACTACTTTGGTTACCCAGTCAAAGAAATCTATTAGATTCATCTGACATGACCTTCCCGCTGTGAATCCATGCTCTCTTGGGTCCTGGGCCCCGCTGGCCTCTAGGTACTCAATGATTCTTTCTTTCAGAAGTGATTCCATCATTTTCCCTACCACTGAGGTCAAACTAACAGGTCTGTAGTATCCTACCTCTGCCTTGCTCTCACTTTTGTGAAGGGTCAATCACATCTTCCCTCCTCCAGTCCTCAGGTACCATACCATCCTCCTACGATTTGTTAAAATGGGTAGTCAGTGGTGTCGCTAGTTCTCCCCTTACTTCTTTTAGAATTCTGGGGTGAATCCAGTCAGGCCCCATTGCTTTGTCCACCTTCAGTTTTAGGAGTTCTTTCAGGACCCTTTCTTCTGTGCATGGACTGGAACGACTCCCCTATCCAGAGTGCTTCTATTGTTGGGTTTAGGTACCCCCCCCCCCGCCTTTTTTGTGAATACTGAACAGAAGTATGGTGATGGGGGTGTAATGATCTACTGAAAAGCACATCTTGGTACCACCAAAGTACTTTTGAAGTCCTGTTTTGGGGGCACAGATTGTTTGATCTTGTACTTCCAAAAACTAAAACGAGTAGTGTATGGTATATGTACCACAAAAGACTGAAGTAATCTCTTTTGGTCATTTGGGAAATTAAATAAGTATTAAAGGGATGAGATTTAATACTGGCAGGAGATGGGAATGCAAACTGTGGAAAAGAGAGTGGCAAAGTTAAAAGAAAGTTTGGGGCACTTAGGTTTGTAGCAGATGGTCCAATTCCCCACTAGCTGTATTAAGATACAGAAGGGGTCCATACTGGACTTTATCTTCTGTTCCCAAAGCTTGAAAATGGGGGAATGTCAACAACCCTAATGACCAACTTAGGGGATAATTCTCTCATATTTTACAAGCTAACAGGAGAACATTTTGTAGTTCCTCAACCCACCATTTCCAAACACTCCTATAAAACATTTCAATGAACAAAAATTAAGGGATAGTTTGAATACTGGTAATTTAAACTGAAGATGATTTTACATGATACCACATCTTGAACTCAGTTTTTTTCATCATATATTTTCTCTCTCCTCCTGCGGTGCGGGCATGGCAAGTTGTCTGGCAACCGGCATCTGCACCCCCGGCCTGGTCTGGCCAGCGACACGCTCTCCTCCACAGGCTGGCACACTCAGTATCCCCCCCCCCGGGATCCAGAACCAGTACCTGGGGGTGCATCTCTCAGGTCCGGGGGTGCAGCGCACAGCCATCAGCCGCCACGATCACCCCGCTATTTTCAGCCTTAGTGTTTCTCCCTGGAGCTGGCGTGCAATGATGTGCAGTGCACTTGCGTGCTGACATCTGCCTCGCTCCAACCCTCTTTTGTGCACTGCAGCTTGCAGTGCACCCAGCAGCCACCAGATGCCGCTGCAGAGTAATGTGAGCCCCATGCCCACCCCAGAGAGTGGAAAGCTGTCTCAGGATGCTCGATCCTCTCCCTTCCCCTGCCGACCCCCGATAACCCGAGTCCGTTCCTGAACCCGGGTCACCGGCGTGGTGCAAGGTGTGGCGTCCAGTGCCTCAACCCTCAGTGCCACCAGGCCAGACATTGAATTCGTACTTTAATATTTTACTGACGTATTTGTGGAGACATACAATTTAAACTGTCCATGGAGTAATATAAAAATTAAAACAAAATTTAACTTGGGTGTAAAGAAGCTTCTTAATCTTATTAGGGTAAAATGGGCATGGAAGAAAGACTGGGACCTATTTAAGGATATTAAAAATAAATGTAAACAAGGAGCTAACAATTGGAAAAATTAAACATTTACAAAAATCAAGATATAAATCAGAATTCTGATAGTTGGAAATATTAGGGACCTATTAAAAAAAAAAAAAAAAGTAACTACGGCACTTCACAGCTGGTCACAATTTCTCTAAAAGAGGGTTATAACCTCTTGGAAGAGTAGGAAGAAGTAACCCAAAAACAAAATGAATATTTCAGTCATTTATCAGACGTACTGTAGATACACACCAGTCGGAAATTTGGAGGGAATGGACAGCAGCAATATGAGCAGCATACTGGGCTTTAGATTTCAGAAACTGACCCAGAGAGAAGTACAAAAACACTGGTGTTGTTAAAATTGAAATCCTCTGGAAATGACAAACTTGAAGCTAAATTTCTGGAAAAAAAAAAACCTGCGGGGCCAATGAGATAGTTCCAACAGTAACATATCTCTTTAACTGGAGCCTCAATTAAGGTACCTTTTTGGCCTCTTGGAAGGTTAGTAAAATAATCCCAATACCCAAAGGAGGGGAGCTTTTTAACCCCTCAGACTACAAACCAATATCTTTGCTGTCTACACTCTCCAAAACCCTGGAAAGATGTGCATTTCTAGCTTGCAAATTACTTGGAAACACACAACCTGCTGTTCTATTCCAGCACGGAATTAGAACTCAATACTCCATGAACATTACCCTAGTCGACTTCCGTAATATTACAACAAGTTCTTTGGAAGCAGGGAAAGAGACTGGGGTGGTGTTGGTGGATTTATCAAAATCATTTGAGCTTGCTTATAAACTATCCCTTACTACTACAAAGATTAAGAATGACTGGAGTTGGTGACAGACCCTTAGCATTGTTTAGTTACTATCTTAACAGTAAGAACTCATACAGTTTCAATCGCAAACTCATTTTCTGGTACTCTTAGGGTCTCAAGGGGGTCTCCATACTGGGCCTGCTGCCATTTCTGTTTTTTTGTTAATTCCCACCCTCAAGCTTTAAAGATCAGTGGCAAAGAAAACATTTTAACTGCTTGCAGTGGGGGGGGGGGCACAGGACACACTCTATACTGGTTTAATCATACTGTTCTTAGACAAACCCAAAACAGAACTGAAAACTGGTAAAATGTTATATTTGCCATTGATCTTTAAATAATACAAGTTATCACAGACCCTTCCTTCCAGAACTCAGTCTGCTCTGCACTACCAACTTTTCACAACTCTTTAGCTGCCCGAATGGTCACCTTGGCATGCTGCCACCACCCAGCTCAACTCTCACTTGGGGCATCTTTAGATTACAGTCTCACCACAAGCCACTGCTCACATGATATAATGGCCTTCCCTGAGGGCAAATGACCCACTCTTATAGTCACAGCTGGGAATAACCCTTATGCCTGCCCTGCATTAGGCACAGGTGTGCTTTGGAACATGCGTTAAGCCAGGCCCCATTTGTTCAAATGCTTATTTAGAGGTATGTAGTGTTAATTTTCAATAATGAATCACTTTGCCAGATTCAGGATAAAGTCTGCTACTCGAGCAAATATTCATCTAGTAGCGTTCCAAAAATACATATGCTGTGCAACTAAGTTTTCAGCAGATTGGGGGGGGGGGTATGTTTTGTAGTGGCAGGTCCTTTAGAGCAGAAGTGCACAGAGGCATTCAGTGGAGCAGTAAACTGGGGAGACAGATTTATCTAGTTTAGGCGAGTTTGCTTTTAACTGAATGGATACTTTCTGAACTCTGATGAAGTGAGGGATGGGGGTCGCACCAGACTCCAGGGATAGTTTTTAAGTGGCTTCAAATTCAACTAAAGTGATCTTTTAGTGCCTATAAAATCTTTTCAACTCATATCTTATAATTGGTTTTTAAATAAGTTTACATTTCTAATATGCCAATTTTAGAAGACAAATTTTCTGCCCTGCCTGGTTCATTATATCTTATTTTAACAATTTCTAAATACATGTCCCTTCCAGGTCTACACAACTCCTAGAAGTTTATTTTGTGTTCTAAGGTATTTGTTTAAGGAACCAACTCGGCATATCCATTTGCTGTCAAAGCATCCTTCTCTAGTTTTACATTGTGTCATCTTTTCCATGCGTTAAATCTAATTCATCATGTGGCATCATTCCTTTTTTGGAAAGAATGTGCCCCCCCAGGGCCCCTCAGCCACCTCATTCCTTCAGAGCTGCACAGTACCCCACAGTCTACCATCTGGCTCCACAGGGCCTCCCATCACCACAGGTTGGGGTCTGTCCTTTCCCTGCTGCCGCCAGGTGGAGGATATAAGTGTGAGGAATAATCTTGGGCTCGTCTGGGGCACTGTTAGCTGGTTTGGTGGTAGCTTGCTTACCTGACCGGACCAGCATCTGGTTTTCTCCCGGCACACCTCCCACAAGAGTGTGAACATTCATGGCAACTGGGGGGGGGGTGCCCAGCCCCACGTGGCCACCAGCAGCACACCTCTACAAGATGCAGGCTACAAGAGTGGCACATTTCTGCTGACCTGGGAGAAGATCATCCTCATTGATGCTCTGTAGCCCTACCCCCAGTGCCAGCCTCTGCTCTAGCCATCCCAGAGGGAATGTTTGTAACCACTTTCTGGTCATCCGATTATTTGTTTCAGTGACCAGAATAGAAAATTAGTATTTCTATACTTTCAAGTAAGTCCATCTCATAAAAGGGCTTGCAGCAAATATTTCTCAGGTAAATTGTAGAATTCAGTTCCTAAAATCTTTCCAACATCCCCAACCAGACCCTCCCAATATTTTTTCCAACTTACAGCATGCCTAAAATGTGTGTGTGTGCAGTCAGCTTTCCATACACCACAGTCGCTGCAACATTTTCCAGATCATCTTTTATCATACTTTCTCAGTATGCCCTATTTAAAAAAAAAAAAAATCTAATAGAAACTTCACAACTAAACTCCCTACAGAATTCGGAATTTGTGGCACAAACTTTAGTTCAGACTCATGTTCAGTGTTCAACAAAAAGTACTGTAATTTATTAAGCTCTTTTTACCATTGGAATTTGATATCCATCCCATCAGGTGTGAATAACTACTGTAGTGTATTATATAGTTTAGAAATCAGGTGCCTCACAGATTACCCTTGAATATGTACACATCTTTTTAATATTAGATTGAAAGGCGTGTGCCAGTACCTTTTTTTTTAAATATTCAGTTAGTATTTATGCTCTGCATTCCAAATACTTGGCTATTCAGTACTACAATTTAATAAAATGCAAAAAAAATTAAAAAAAAATATTTACCTCCCCTGGTGGTCGGGGCTTGTCCCCTCCACCCCTCCCCATTCCTCCCAGAGTGGGTCTACAAAGCAAAAGACTGATGGCTCCAAGCAATGCATCTGGAGCAGAAACCATCATTTAAAGTTTTCCCCTTCCCTAACCTGACTCCCCTCCAATTCCCAAAGATGTCCGATTTCAAAGCTGGTCTTTCCCCTGATCTGGAGTACCCAAATTATTTTGGGGGGGGGGTGCAATGCTAAGAATCTCAGCTACCCCAGTCCCCCCGCGTGCAGCATGCCAGCAGCTATTAGTCTATCAAGAATGACAGAGCATGAGGTGTTCATGACCAGGATGGATGGTGGTAAAAGTGGTGTGTATCACTGATGATGCCACTCGGTGTGCACCCTGCACTCTATCAGTCATGACAGACTAAGAGAGAGCTGTTGGCACACATTCTTAGCATTGCCCCCCCCCCAATGGATCAGGGGTCAGAAGGGGGCCCCAACACTAATATAAAACATATTTGGGGATGGGTTTTCAAGTTCAAGTTTATTGCAGGAGAAACTCCATTGAGCGAGCTCATTCACAAGAAGGTCCTGAATTATATAGGCAGATTGAGACATACGTAACTTCTATCAGCAGGAGTATCAAGGCAACAAAATCACACTGAGGTAGATACAAACAAGGGAATATCTTTGTACAGGGTACCGATATACTAAAACATACAAGGATCCTGTCAAGTCACATGCAGTCGGGGTACAGGCAGTAGCACACCACGTGGTAATGCTAACATCAGCAGCATACTGCTAGTGTAAAGAAGCTAAGTGCAGAAGGTACATAAATCCATAACACAAGGTACTGGTATACATACAGTAAGAGATGACTATAGGCAAAGGCATACGTTGCTACATGGTTATTTGTGACATGGCTAGGAACGTAGCCATCAGGCATTTAAGGTGAGGGAGGAAGGGAGTTCAGGGGAGGAAGGAATGAATTTCCATACAGTAGGCTGGGTGGGATGAGGTAATGGGGGGATGGGGGGTCAGGACAGATAGTGAAGGGACAGTTGAGGGATAGGTAGGAGGGAAGGGGGGTCAGGACAGTTGGTAGCTGAGGACAGGATGGGTACACTTGGAGAGTAAGGGTGGGTAAGGGGAGCGGACAGGGTAGCTGGTAGCCTGATGGGTTTCATGGGAGGGTGGTTAGCTTTTGAGGCAATGGCATGCTATGTTAAAGGCTTTCCTGGCCAGAGCCTTAATACAGTTCACAGAGGCAAGCTCGGTGAATCTAAGATTAGACTGCATTTTATTTCAGACTGATGTAATAACGTAGCCAACAGCACCTCTGCCATAATTAGTGCACACACTGTGCACATCCAACAGAATGAGCTCAGAATTCTATAGTGAGTATTTGCTGTGCAACCTGTGCATAAGTGAACAGATATACTGTTAAATTTGTCCCACAATATTTTAATCGTCCAAAAGCCAATGTGAAGCATTGTCTCAGGCTAGGGAGTAGAAAAGACTTCTGCTGTCAGCTCTAGGCATTGTGTCAGAAGCCAGCTTTTTTTCCCCCAAAAACTCATTTGTGGGGACGGGGGAGGGGATGAAAGGCAGGAATCTACTGGAGCTGGGAAGCAGGTGGCCAAAGGACAAGCCCAGGGCACCTGGGGAGGGACAGAGGATTCTTTATGTTTTTTCTATTTTGCGAGTCACGAATATCCCCCCCCAAAATACCATGGCATAGGGAAAAAATAGTGAATACCCTATTATTCATGGCATTTAGGAATTAACATTCAGAGCTTGAATCCCCACGTTGTTCCATGTTTTGACAATTTATTTATCTACAGCAACAGATAGGAAATGCAAGATATGACAGTATGTAGCAATCAATGGTAGAAGCCAACAGGTGTCTGTGTAAATTACGCAATAATGCATACACAACAGGGTTTAGTATGTTGTGAGATACTGTTACGCCTTAGCTGTGTTGAGGCCCAAGGTGAAGAAGAGTGGCTTCAATCACAGCTGAAGTGCTGAAGCCCACGATATACAACACCCTAGAGTGTACTGCTGTTGTCATAAAATGGTCCCAAAGTACTGGGATACAGCTGATCTGAGATGATATATAGTACTGAGATATTGCCACAGCTCAAAGACTGCTTCCGTCAACCAGCTTTCAGGATTTCCCCTACCCAATTTACAGCAGAACTAAGCAACAAATCAGAAACTTCGGTATTAAAGTGCTCACCTCATTTGTCGGCTACAGCGGAGGAGTCGACGGGCCAGAGTCTCACAGATCGTGCTGTTTATTCAGGGTACCGGCAGCTCTACTCTTAATGTAAATAAGCCCTCAGATCTAAAATCCGTTGGTGTCCTGATTGAGGGTGAACAAACAAACTATTCAGAACAGAAACTTACTATGGAGATAGAACACCTAAAGCCGTCGAGTTCTCCGACGCTGTTTTTGCCCGCTAAAGTGGACTTTAAAAACTTAAAGGAAGTGTCTGCTTTTTCTGGGCATTTACTTTTTTGATTGCTTTCAACAAGAAACGTGATGTCTTGATTACTAGATCTGATGGGTTGGACAGGGATATTAAGGAGATTAAAGCACAGATGATAAGTCTTCAAGAAAACCAAAAATCCTTTCAAAAAGAACTGACCACTTTGCAACATAAAGTTCTTACAAATGACGCTTTAACAACAACCAATCTCAGATCAACTGTAATGTTACAGAGGAAAACCAAGGCATTGGAGAATACTATGCGTTATAAAAATTTAAGACTTGTAGGCATCCCTAACTCCTAGGATAAGGCCTTTAACCTTTTAAGGGATTGTCTGAAAGATCTTTTCATATATATGTTGAAATTGCCTGCATTTAATCTTCCTGGGCTTTCCGGACTCCTATGCGATAAAAACCTGCACGACAAACCTATTCTCAAGATGTTATTTATGATCTCCTTTCACCAGATTCTGCTGCTGTTTTTATTGAAGCACAGACTGATGCTAAACCATTTAAGTATGTTTCAGGGCTAAAGAGTACCATTATTTTTTCAATGGCATTCGATACAGATCGAGGCCTAGTTCTTAATACAGCAAGAAAACTGGGAGCCCTTCGCTACAAAGAAATTGTGTGTCACATCTTTCCTGATATTGCACCGGCAACTCTCAACAGGAGGAAACAATTTCTGCTGTATAAGGATGAAGTAAGGGAAACTGGAGCCATTATTAAAGTTCTGTACCCTGCTAAATGTACCCATATATGTGGAGAAGAAACAAGTCTTTTCTTTGACCCTGATCAGCTGAAACTTTACATAACAGACAAAAAAATGCAGAAAAAGGGAGGAGAGGAGAGAAAAGAGAACTATCCTGAAGAAATGCTATCATTGGAAGACAATTGAGGATTAAAAATCTATATAGGAAAAGTACACTTCATTAATTATTTGTTATGATTTTGTTGATCAGAGAGTTAGAATTAATAAGCTTTTGATTGGTCTTAAGTCACTATAAGCTTTTGTAACATGGCAAAAATAAGAAGAGGTAAAATAAGGAAGGCAATCGGCTAAAGTGCATCACATGCTACAAGAGCAACACGGCATTATGGCACGATAATGCCTTGTTGCTTGTGTAATGCACAAAGTAGCCATAGGGGAGAAAAGATCAGTAGACAAAAAGAGAACAGGAAAGGCACGGCAGGGAGCAAGTTTTGTGTCAGCAAGTAGGTAGTCAGGACAGGGAGTAGGAGAAGTGTAAACGAGACACACAAAGAGACAAATCGTTTAACATAGAGAGACTAGGAAGCAGAGATGGCGAAAATGTGGATAACTGACGGTATGTGGAAGGACACATAAGAAGACATGGGTAGATGAGAAGGTGGGAAACGAGAAACAAATGGCAAGATCTGCAGACATAGGGAGTCGCGTAGTGGTTGAAAAGCTGAGGAAGCTGGGGCAAAAGTAGTGAGCGCGAGGAGAGAGAAGAGAGCGGAAGACAGAGTGGCACAGCAAGGAAGCGGAAACGGGTGTGAGTTGGAGCAGGGATCGGTATATGGCACCTGGAAATTGAATTATAATAGACTATGGATGCACATAGAAAAAAAGAAAGAGCAAGAAATAGTCAGGGGTATAATGGAGCGAGCAGTGTTAAAACGAGCGTCTCAGGTAAAGACCATAATGCGATGGCAGTAACCGGCTAATGCTGTATGCAAATGAGACACACAGCGGGAGAGCGACGAAGTAAAACTAGCAACTCGGGGTCCTCCTCACTATGATAGGAAATGAACAGCCATCAGAAATATTCAACAAGGTATAGTAATCAGTAAGAAAGATATGTATGTACCTGTGTGCAAAACTATTGACAGGACATATATGTATGTAAGAGAGCATCACATTAACGTGTCAAACTAACAGTAAAGTTTACTTTGTAAGTCAAATGGTGTCATAGTGTAATTGATCACAGCAGTAGAAACTGATCTGGGACACGCTTAGTAATATGCACACCATAAGAGCAGCAAGATATCTCTTCTTCCGAGCAGGAGATATTGAGTTCTATCTACAGTCTACGGGTCACAGGCCTCCGGGCCCCTCGCCACAACGGTCCCAACCATGCATGAACTCCCCATTAGATGCCACCTTCGTCGGTGATTAATGCTTATGTGTCTACCCCAGTATAGTCTTACGTAGCTTCCGACATGCATTCTACCATAAGTAATTCTTAATAACTTAAAATATACATACTGTATATACATATATCAATCTCTTGGATTTACCCCCTTTTATAGTGGACCGTAACTATCTACATGGGGTTGTTTTTGGTTTTGTTTTGGACATACTTGGAAGCAATGAGAGATGTAAACTCACTAAATAAAAAAGAATAAAATGTAAAGAAAAAAAAAGTAGAACTAAGCAGCAATGTACAACAGGGTGTGGTATATCATGGGATATTACCATGCCTTGGTTGCACTATGAGTCAAGAGATATAGCTGACTACCTCGTGCACATCAGGAGTAGCGATATCCCAACTGGAGTGTATAGCTGATTATATGGGTACTTTTGAGTGAATTAAAAATTAAAAAAAATATATTTAATCCACTTTCTAAAATTTTAAAGAAGTAATTCTTGTCTGACTGTCAGTAGGTATAAGCACTGTAGTGGCTAGAACTGGGCATCATGATCAAGAATGGCATTAAGGTCCTTACAGAAATCTGTTGGCAGGACCCAATTACAGACTGTAGGCCGACTGTGTGCTGGGACATCACCATGGCTCAAAGTAGGTCTCGCCAGCCAGGTTTCAGGATTTGATTCCCATGTTGCATAATACTTCATTTGTATGCTGTATTCCTTTAATATACCCCTTTTCATTTAGTATAGTCGTGGGTCAGCCCACTTTCTACCACCTGATGGATATGGGGATGTTTGCTTGTGTAACCCCCCTGCAAATGGGGGTTCCCAAAAGACTTCCAGGAGCTTGCTTGAATGCTCCAAGCCTGAATGGTGTTTGGCATTTAAGCCATTTATCAGTGAGTGTTTTTAGAGCCTCTGGTACTGTCTCTTTAAGAGCTGTCTGCTTGCAGACATAATTAGTTTGTATGGGGAGGACTGTGTGCTTCTCTGTTTGAGTACCACTCGAGCTGCTGCCAATTCACTCTATTTTGCAGTCACTAGGAGTGCAAAGGAACCTATCTGAAAGATGTAACTGTTTGCCAGAAATCATGTAGAGTAATAATGAAAATACATTTTGTCTAACCTGCTTTTTTGCAGTCAGAACTGTCTGCCTAGTTCCCCATTCTGGTTTTGAACTGCTGAACTGGACCAATCAGTGTGGGTGCTTAGCTCTGAAATGGTGCCTTGACGAATCAGAACTTGACTCATAATCTGAGCCAGCCACAAGAGGATTGCATGGGCAGTGACTCTGGGAGATGTAGTTTAGACTTAGGCGCCTTTTGGACCAACAGCAGCAGTCTATTGTGAGTGACAGCCAATCCAGTCAAGAACTGGGAGGAACTCATAGGAAGTGCTCGGTTTGTCTGTTGAAGTTTTTCAGTTGAGCTCTGACAGTGAAGAAGGAAGGAGCCCTGTGCTTTTTCAGTGTGCAGTTTTAGTCGGGAAACGTGTGTAAGGCCCAGAGTTCTGGTCTGCAGCTTGTGTAACTGCTTGTTAGGACTGAATCCGTCCTGTGAAGAGAATCAAAGGATATCTGAAGAGTAGAAACCAGGCTCACCCTGTAGAAGACTGGAGAAATAGCTGAATTGCACTCAGTCTGTCAGGAACTGAATCTGCTGTGTGTTCTCCCGGGTATTGTGCAGTAATTGCGATCGGGATAGAGAAGCAGCCTGCCTGGTATAGTACTTTCTGTTTTACCATATAAATGTGTGAGAAGTCTCTTGGAGCTCAAGAGTAGCCCTGCTGACATTGAAGGACCCTATCTTGTTTGGAGGTCGTGAGTACTAATTCAGGGTCGCCTCCCTGTTGAATTGCCAAATGGAATTACTGTACTGCTGACTGTTTAACTAATTTTTCAGGTGAAAGGGCCCCTACCAGCTGCCACGGTTTGGACTAGCCACTAGGGCTTGGGTACCCAGGGACAGTAACTGATAGGGATAGGCCTGTGCACAGAGCCATAGGTAGATGAGTAGAGTGATAAGCTAATTAACCTGATTTCCCTGTCCTTGTTATATCCCCTAAATAAATCAGATCTGCTTGTTTTAGCAAAGTTATACTGCCTGAGGTATTTGTTCGTTAAAGTACTGTACTGTGATTGTTGCACTGTATCTTATTTCACAGGAGGTCCCAGTGCCGGAACCAGTCCTGGGGGTAAGTGTATACTGTAAAGGAAATTTTGATATATTGTGTGGGCCACTAGTGGGAAGAAAGGGGGGTTGCAGTGTCCCAGAGGGCTGTGACCAAGTTAGTTTAACTATTGTAAACCCTGACCTCTGGGTGGAGGCACCCGCCATTGGATCCAGGCCCCTCAACCTGTTAGTGGCAAATCAGGCAGGGGTAGTAGCCCCTGGGATAGCGCCATCTAGGGGTTACACTTGAATTATCCATAACAATTCATTGTATCCTATTTTATGTTTGATTCAACGCACTTATGCCAAGTGAATCTTGGAAAAGAGCCTCTGACACCACGGGAATAATTAAAAATATATAAAAAATAGACACCAATTCGTTTGTATTTCATATGCTTACCTTCCTCCTACACTTCAGTACTTAAGACTTTCTTGGAACCATTCTGGCTGTTTGTCTACAAGTGACGTACTAAACCCCTTCTTATGACACCACAGTTGGTCACTCTAGGAATTATGATGTTGTTAGAAGCAGAAAATTACAATGCCACTTGTAAATGAGCAGCTAGAGTAGATGAAGATAGAGTGATACAATCCAGACATTTCCTGTTTTATAACTCCCAAATTCATTATTCCTAAGGGTATTTGCAAGACAACAGGATAATCTAAGTAGGGTTAAGTATTATGTTTTCAGAGGTTTCCCGGTTACATCTGTGTCTTTATAACGGACTGCAATGCATGAGACTAGGCAAGCTGCAGGTGTGCAGCACCAGGAGGCCCTCCAAGAAGCATCATTTCGGTGGTCGGGAGCACAGCAGAAGCTAAGGGTATACTGAGAGCTACCAGAGCCCCCACTCCCCAGACTAGGCAAGCTGCAGGCATGCAGCACCAGGAGGCCCTCCCAGGAGCAGCGTTTCGGTGGTTGGGAGCACAGCAGAACCTAAGGTAGTGCTTCCCTCAGACAGCTACCTGGACTGAACTGAAGACGACATTTTTTGTGATTATTGAGACTGAATTACCTGTTGGCCTAGGGCTACAGATAGGTTTTGCCTAACTTGTATTTACCTTTGTTCATGGAATTTTTCCTATGTTTGTGGGGTTCCTTAAAAGCACAGGGCAGACTGTGGTAGTCAGTGGGGCTTAGCGACTGCTATATCTGTAACTTTAAGGGGTTACTTGTTGTGAAATATTGATATATTTACCATTTTTGTCAGTTGCAGGGGGAACTGTGGATTCCATTTGAGGAACGGACTTCATGCATGCGCAGTCTCTTCCCGCTGGTAACCTGAGCTTCTCTTTGTTCTCCCCAGGGTATACCGAGAGCTACCAGAGCCCCCCCCAGACTAGGCAAGCTGCAGGCATGCAGGACCAGGTGACCCTCCCAGGAGTGGCATTTTGGCAGTCAGGAGCACAGCAGAAGCTAAGGTAGTGTTTCCCTCAACAGTTACCTGGACTGTGCTAGCCCGTCGACGTTTCATGTCAACTGCCCCGCCCACTCCCCTGCCCTGTTTTGTCCTGTAACTTAATGGTGCCCAGGGTCATGTGACATAGTCACGTGACCGGCCAAGTAAAGACCGGCCAGGCAATTTACTAAGTCCCCACTTTGCAATTTGCAAATTATACTAGCCAGCCACTGGGAGATGCTAGTGAGCCAATCTACTAGACTGTAAACATCTGTCGTTTCCTGCCTCTTCCCGACACATGCTGGTCACATATCAATACAGCAGTAGGACTAAACCCAGTTATCTAGGCAATTTGAGTTATGTCACCCAAGTATCGAAACTAGGACCTACTGCACGAGGGGGTGGCACACTAACCATTTCCCCAACTTGGCAGTCCTGCTTTTAACAGGTGCATCATGATATTTACTTAATTCTAGACACATAGGCATTAAATCAGGTTCCCAGGGAAGACCGCTTAGAGACCTCAGACCCTTGTGAGTGGGGCAAGCATTACACCACCTTCTCCATTTGGAGTATAAGGATTAGGTGGTTAACACCAACTGGAAAACATGGAGAGGAATCTGTGGCAACAGAGAGAGTGGGGATGGAGGTCAGGCCCCCAAAGAGCAAGTACAGTGGGCATTTTTGGCAGGGTGGTAGGGTGTACTGGCTGTGGGTCAGCCATGGTACTCCACATGGCTTGGAGGTTAGGTGGTTGTATGGTGTGCAAGCAGCTGGCACTACTTAGGGAGGAAGTAAGGAGCTTGCGCTAGACAACTGGAGCCCATGAATGGAGCAGGGGTACTAGAAGTGGCTGGAGGGACACTAAGGAGGGTCAGGGCAGACAGGAAGAAGACGGGGAACAACAATTTGGGGTTTATGGGAGCAAGGAATCAGCAAGCAGCACAAGGAGAGGGAGGGGTTGGCTGGGGCCAGTAGGCAATGGTAAAAAAGAGGGGGAGGATGAGAGGAGATGTAGGGACATGAAGGAGGGACGACAGCTAGCCCAAAGAAGCTTCGGGGGAAAGAGGGATGGAAGTTAGTGGGAGGCAAGGGGAGATGGAGCAATTATGCAGAGCAGCAGGAGGGGTGTGCCCTTGCGGAAGAAGGGAAGCTGGAGGCACAGTGCACAAAAATAGGTTTGCTGAGCTGCAAGTGTAGGATGAAGATGGGAAGGAGGAAGTTGGTGGGAAGGGTACTCTGGGTAGGGCAACCAGGATGCCCCAAGGAGAGGGGAAAACAGAGGTCCTTCCCTGAAAAAGGAAGGGGGTGTTGGCAGGCAGTATGAAAGATAGCACAAGGAGGAAGTCCACTCAGGACAGCAGCAGCAATCAGAAGGGGGTATTGGGGGACACAGTTCAGGAAAATGGAAGCACAAGGGGGAATACACCAGGGAGTAGTGGTGGGCAGGACGGGCGTTGGATGCCAGGGATAACTTAGGGGAGCAAGTACAGAATGGCAGGGAGAGTGGTATCCCAATGTCAGGGTTATCTAGAACTATAAGGAGTAATGGAGGTCAGAATAGTGTCGCAAGTGGGGCAGGTATAATGAGCAGAGATAATGCGGCCGGGCAAGGGCAGGAGGGTAGGGCAGCTGGGGCCCAGACAACAAGGGTCTCGAAGGAAAAGGGGGTGAGAGAGGAGGAATTGAGAAACCCAACCCCTATACAGGAGAGGGCACAACAAAGACAGGTAAGGGAACTTGCAGCAAGGTAGCAGAGAGGGGGAGCAGATAAGGGTGTTGGCCACAGAGAGTGGGATGGGGAGAGAGGAGGAGAACACAGGGCCTGGGGGCAGCGGGGATACAGGGCTGGGTCCAGGATCTAGCACCTGGAGAGGACAGAATATGGGAGCAAGGAAGAAGATCTAAGCCGGGGGTGAGCACAGGTGAAAGAGAGATTGATGGCAAGGAGGGACAAGGGCGGAAGGGGCAGGTGAGCCGCAGGTTGTGGATCAAGCTCAAAAAGGTGGAGGACAGAGTTCTAATTGTCGGGGACTCCACTGTAAGGGGCACTGGCTGGGGAGGGATGGGAGGCAAGGTCTGGGTCAGTTGTTTGCCGGGCATGACAGCAGCTGAGGTGATACATCATATCCCCTGCAGGCAGAAACTGCAAGATAAGAGAACGCACCTGGTGTTCCACTTGGGAACAAATTACCTTGCAGGGCACAGCCTAATGGAGGTGCAGGCTAGGTCTGAAGCCTTGGTAAGGTTCCGTCATAACCTAAACTTTAGATCAGTGCGTTGTTTTCTGAGGTACTGCCTGTTCCAAGATCTAGCTTGGGGAGGAAGCAGAGGATAACTGAATTTAATAGTTGGCTATCTAGTTGGTGTGATATGAAAGGCTTTGGGCTGGTGGAGGAATGGAGGGGCCACCTGGCAGGATGAAAGCCTGTTCTCCCCAGATAGGTTACACTTAAACAGGGAGGGTAAAGAAGTGCTGTGGTGGAAAATGGAGGAGTTCATTGAACGATGCTACAATTTAAACTAAATTGGGGAGGAGGGGGTGTTGTATGTGAAACACAAAAACAGGACAGCTGACATGGGGGGCACTCGCCCCCCCCCCCCCAAGAAGGAGACGCCCAGTGGGGGCTATAGGCGATAGGGTCAGGACAGTGAGAAACATTAGGATGGGGGAGGGCACAGAGGTGGCTGGATACTGGAGGGCCATGTGCACAAACACTAGGAGCCTGGGCAATACGGTCCCGGACCCGGCAGCAGTCATTGCAGAAGCTGAATTAGACCTGGTGGAAATCACGGAGTCATGGTGCCATGGAGGGCAGGTTTGAGACATGACCATACCAGGATACACACTGTTTAGGAGAGACAGGGTTGGGGGGGGAGCAGCGCTTTACATTAGGGAGGGGGATTCAGACAACAGAGGTACAGGGCAGGTGGAGGGACACAGAGGCATTATGGGTCTCATTGACCACGGAGAGGGGTGAGGTGGTCCACAGGCCACCAGGGCAGCAAGATGATGGAGGAAATTCTGAGAATGTCAGCAAAGGGGAGGTGCTGCTGATGGGGGACCTCAACCTGCCAGACGTGGAATGGGACACGTTGTCGGCAGCGTCACCCAGAAGCAGGGTGATACTGGACTCCCTTCAAGTTGCCTTACTTAGGCAGATGGTATGGGAACCGACTAGGGATGGGTCAGTGTTGGATGCAGTACTAACAAATGGGGGACAGGGTAGGGAAATTAATTGTGGGGGATAACCTTGGTACCAGTAACCATAGCACCATGTGGTTCAAGGTACACACGTCGGTCACTTTAAACCAGACCAAGGTGAAGGTTCTCGACTTTAGACGAGTGGATTTTAGGAAGATGGGGGAATATGTTAAACTAGCTTTAGAAGGAGTGGGGCAGCATGGGGGGGGGGTGCAAAATATGCAGGAATTCAATAAAAGGGCCATAGTGGGAGCCACAGACCTCTGCACGAGGAGGGTAAGAAAAAATAGGAGAAAGAGGAAGCCACTGTGGTTCAACGAAGAAGTGGAGGGCAGCATCAGGGCCAAGAAGAGAGCCTTTCAAAAGTTTAAAAACAATGCAGGAGGAGGAGGACTGGGAGGAATATCAGGTTAGGCAGAAGGAGGCAGGCAAGGTGGTCAGGTGAGCAAAGGCTAGGACAGAGAAGAACTTTGCCAAGGCAGTCAAGAAGGGAGACAAGACCTTTTTTAGGTATACAGGCGAAAGGAGGGAAATGGAGAAAGGGATTCCCATCCTGAAAAATGGGGCAGGGGAGAAGTTGGTGGGGGACCAGGAGAAGGCTGCACTGCTAAATAGCTATTTCTGTTCAGCATTCACGAAGGAAGCAGAATGGAAAGAGGGCAATTCTAGGGTAGCAGAAACCACAGGGGAGGGAGTGGACGTGAGCCCATTTCGGGAAGAGGAGATACTAAGGGAGCTTAAGGACTTGAAGGTTGACAAAGCCATGGGGCCAGATGGGGTGCATCCAAGGGTTTTGAGGGAACTGAAGGAGGTGCTGGCTGCTCCCTTGACTGCTCTATTTAACAACTCCTTAAATTCAGGGGTAGTACCTAAAGATTGGAAGTGTGCAGATGTAATACCCCTACACAAGGGAGTGGGGGAGGGAGGAAGAGGTGGGTAACTACAGGCCAGTGAGCTTGACATATGTGGCTGAAAAGCTGATGGAGAAAATGCTCAAAATCAGAATTAACAGCTACCTGGAGGCAAATGGACTTTGGGTCCCGAGGCAGCATGGGTTTACAGAGGGCAAATCCTGTCAAACAAACTTGACAGAGTTTTTGACTAGGTCACCAGGGTGGTGGATCAGGGGGGCTCGGTGGACACGGCCCACCTTGATTTTGAAAAAGCTTCTGACTTGGTGCCACACAAGAGGCTCTTACACAAAATGGCCTGCTTGGGGCAGGGTGAGGTGGTAATAAAGTGGGTGGGTAACTGGTTGGTTTACCTCCACAGCCGGCTGCCGTACAGCAGTCTGGTCACGACACCCCCGAGCTTCCACCTCCCGGCCACTTATGCTCTTTTTCACCCCAGTACCCCTGGCTTACCCCCCAGAGGGCGGGATGCGGCACCCAAGTGCCACATGGCTAGTAACTGCCTGGGGAGAGTGGAACCCGGAGGCTAATCGAAGCCGGGGGAAGGCTTCACAAGCATGGCCAGTTGTGAGGAGTTTTTCCTTGCTTTGGCAGAAGCAGGGATGTGCACTGATGTCCAGCATCCGCCCCGCCCCTCAGATGCTGGCGCGGTAGCTGTGCGAACCCCCAGCTTCTGCCAGGGGTCCCTCGAGTGTGACCCGCACCTCCCCCGGAGAAGGAGAGCAGTTCATGGGATGCTCAATCCTCTCCCTCCTCCGCTGGCCTCCAGCGACCTGGGTCCGCCTCGGATCCAGGTTGCCGGCGACGCAGTGGAAATCCAACCGCCGCGCCGCAGGCCAGCTTTGGGTCATGTTTTAAAAAAAAAAAAAAAAAAAATTTCATTTAGTTGTTTTCGTCTTTTTTCCCTGTGCCCTCCTGATTGGCCAGCGATCCCCCCACACCCAGTCTCTGTGTAAGAGAACGTTATATCCATTGCAGCGTGACCCCAGGAGAAGAGCAAGCAGGTCCAAAAGCTCCAGCAGGAGCAAAACTTAAGGTAAGTTCCAGTTTTTTTTTTTTTTTTTTTTTAAATTAATTAGTATTTGTTACCTCGATGGTGGTGTCCGGTAATCAGTTTTTTTAATTTGTGTTGCAGGGAGGAGTCGCACAGTGGAGCAGAGGAGCCGAGGAGACCGTGACGGCGTGAGAGGGGACTGGAGCCGTGCAAAGCATCGTGGCAGGGCAAGCAGGCATAATGCAGATACCCGGCCGAGCAACTTACTCGCAGAGAAGCAGCACGCAGAGCTGAGCAGATAATTGGGGGAGTCTCTAAAAAAAAAAAAAAAAAAAAAAGTACAACTTTTCAATTTTTCTCCGGGGAGCCTGGAGGAGTGAACTGAATGGGAGGGCATTCAGCAGGGCAGTGGCATGACTTGGGGGCGGTCAGGGCCAGGTGGGTACCAAGTCGTGGGGAAAAATTACCAGACAGGAATCTGGGAGAAAACAAGTAAATGTGAACTAACTATTGCTTAGCAGAGATGAACAGAGTGGTGTAAACAGTCTTTATTTTGTGCCCAGCCCAATCGAATGCCAGTGACTGATCTGGGGGGAAATATCAAACTTAACTGTGCTCTTGCAAACTGTTTGGGAACAGAAAACAAATATTGTGCCCTGGTTTTTCCACAGAGTTCTGAGGACTTATGTATTATGCCCTGCTTTTGGCAGAAATGAAGGGACAACAGTGGTTAAACAGTCATGCCCAGCTTTAAAATGCGCCCAGCCCTTTTTGCAGCACTGATGATGGGGGATTAATCAAACAAACTGTATTGACTTGCAAGTAGCAGAACATTATGGGAACAGAACAAGAAGAAGAAATGTGCCCTGGTTTATTCCAGAGAGTTTTATGAAGGTGACTGGGAAACGAAAGAAAAACTTCTGTGACATTAAAGTAAATGTACCCTGCTTTTAGCAAAGATGAAGAGGACAATGAGTGGTCATGCCTGCCCTGCCTGCTTTTTTTGTGCCCAGCCAGCCCTTTTTTGCAGCAGTGATGATCAAGAATTTTGCCCTGGTTTTTCCAGAGTTCTCAGGGGAGAGGAAACAACGCAGTAAAAAAATTGTTATCTGTGCCTGCCCTGCTTTGGCAGACATGAAGGGGAAAAAAACAAAAAAATACACCTGCTTTGTTGCACTGGGGAAATTGTAACTCTTGTGTGATCTGCCCATCGGACCCGAGGGGACATTACAAATTAAGACACTAGCCCTGCTGCCAGCTAGAGCTTTGCTACAGCAGTGAACTTTGGGGAAGTGTTTGTTCACAGCTCTGAAACTTTAAGTTTGTGCCCTGCCTATGGCAGAGATCGAGGACAAGTAAGACTATGCCCTGCTGCCCTGCAGCAGTGAACTTTTGGGGAAGTTAAGTGTTCTGTTCACAGCTCTGAAACTTTATGGCAGAGATCAGGGACAAGCTGAACATAAATAATGCCCTGCTGCCAGCTTTCCTGCAGCAGTGAACTCTGAGGAAGTGTTCTCTTCACAGCTCTGAAACTTTAAGTGTGTGACCTGCCTATGGCAGAGATGGGGACATTTGGGGGAGGGGACCTAGGGGGTCCACAGCAAATCTACAGCTGACAATTTTTTTATTTTATTTTTATTTATTTATTTTTTTAACAGAGTTAGCCAGATTACAGTAACTTGAATGTGTTAATTCACAGCTTGACAGAATCTTGTTTTCCTAACTTCAAATTTTTTAATTGCAGTCTGACATGGCTGGAGTTAAATTAGCAACTACAGAGGGATGGCGCCAAAAGTATGATCCAGAAAAATACTGGCTGCAGATTAGCAGTGAGGGAGACTGTGCAGTGCGTGTTAGTTGCAAATTGTGCTATGAGTACAGAGATGGGCTACGTGGGTTGAGGAACTTCAGTGAGGCATTAACTGCAAGGATTACAGGGCCCCAGCTAAAAGTTGACACCGCCCAGAAACATCTTCAGACAGAGCAGCACAAGAAAGCTGTTAACATTTTCAAATTTGGTAGAACAAGGTCACCACTTAATATATATTGCCATACCATAATTGGTAAGTTTAAATTGGGGGGTGTTAGGGGTTTGGACCGAGACTTAAAACTTATTTAATTTATTTGCAGGGAGAGCTTTCAGTAATGCAGAGGAGCAGCATAGAACAATTCTAGGCAGGCTGATGGAGATCCCGTATATAGTGACCAAAGAGGACATCCCTATTAAAAAGTCTGAAGCAATAGCAGAACAAAAGAAGTGCCATGGAGTTCATTTGGGCAATAAATACATTAACACTGTTAGTGGAAAATAACTCACAATGTGTATTGGCAAGAACCTAGAAGAAAACCTGCTGGCAACTGTCAAAAATGCTAATTATTTTTCAGTGCTTATGGACGGTAGTACTGACAGTGTAATTGAAAAGGTTTAGGTAATTTATGTAAATCCCATCAATGGTCAAGTGGAGACTAAGTTTTTACAAATGAAAGCTGCATCAGATGGCACAAGTGAGGGATTGAAAAATCTCCTTTTAGACATTTTCACAGAGTCTGGCCTTAATATAAAAAACATGGTTGAGTTTGGGGCTGATGGGGCATCGGTCAACATGGGTGCAAGACGGGGTCTTGCTCCTCTTTTAAGGGAAGACATACAGTGGTTAGTTGTGTTCACTGTTTCTCACACAGATTAGAATTGGCCATAAGACGCTTTGAAGAACATCTATTTCAACGATGTTTCAAACTTTCTGACCCAACTGTTTTATCTCTGTCAGAAAAGTCTTAAGAGACTCAGAGAGTTACGGTCCCTTGCCCAGGCCATGGAGATGACAGCTGAAAAGCCCAAGAAGGCCCATGGCACACGTTGAGTGCAGCATAAACTTATTGCCACCCATGCTGTTACCAAATCATTCCCCATTATTTGTGCCCATTTAGAATCTATGGCCGCAGACCCAACTCATGACCAGGCCAAAGTCAAGGGAGTGTTGCAAATTATGACTAAATTCCAAGTGGTGGCACACCTTTTGTACTTTGAACAGCTGCTTCAGCCACTTGCCAGGTTCTCACTAGCACTTCGAAAAGAAGTCGTTGAAATGCCAGAGCTACTTAGCTCTGTTGAAGCTTTTAGAAACACTCTTGACCATGCTAAGCAGAGTGGTCCCATAAGTGGCAGTGAACTTGACATTCTCTTAAAAAATGGGTCTGATGTTATTTCAGGACCATGTGCTCAAGCATACAAGGGTGTGAAATTAACACATTTTAGTGGCCAAGTTGTTAAAACTTTTAAATAGCAAACTAAGAAATACATTACAAACATTAAGAACTGCTGTGAACAAAGGTTCAGTTTGACAGATGAAAGTAATATCTATAACCGTGCAGAAGTTTTAGATACCAGACTGGCCAGCTGCAGACAGAAAGGAACTGGAGCTGTATAGTAACAGGGACATTACTGCAGTAGCTGACCACCTTTCCTCACCTTTGCAGCCTGACTGTGACAGTACTCTGCTACTTGCAGAATGGCAAGAGTTTAAGATTTTTGCTCAAACCAATTTCATCAATCTTTCTGCCTCTGCCATCTGGTCAAAGCTGGCATATGATTTCCAAAATTCTTATCCAAATCTGTTGAAGCTTGTCAATGTGTTGACAGTATTTCCTGTGTCTAATGCAATTGTAGATACGTGTTTTTCAACTATGAACAAGGTAAAAACTGACTGGAGAGCAAGTCTGACAGAGGATACTATAGAAACATTAATACGCATTAAAAAGCAGGGCCCCCCTCCAGCTGAATTCAACCCAGACAGGGCTGTAGACATATTTTTTAGTGTTAAACCAAGACGTCCTGGTGATTTGGCAGCTGAAGATGGTGGCCCACCCCCAGGTCCCTCCCCCACAAAAAAAAAAAACAAACAGGCCAGAATTACCGGCTACATGCCTGGTGGAGAACAGTAGCAAAATAGATTGCACCCAATCCTTGTTGGTAACTGTGTGGTCGATCACGGTCCCTGGTGCCGGAGTTCTTATGCTGGGGCAGGGGTTCAATATGTTTAATTTGTCATGACTCGCACTCATGAATTGAATTCACAGTCTGCTTTGGCAGACATCCTATCTCGGCTCTTAAAATGTATGTGTGCTGCTGCACATTGCTGTATTTCTGGAAATATAATAATGATAAACTATTTTTTTAAGTGCCTTTCAAAATATCAAGGCGCTTTACAATAAATAATACATAATTCCATAAAACAACAAACACAATAGTAAATAACACAACAGCTCCAGACACCAATGAGTCACTGATAGGCCTGACGTCACAAAAAAGTTTTAAGCGCCTGTTTAAATCCCCCCATGGTTGCGCACTCCCGAAGCTGACAGGGTAGAGAATTCCAGAGGGTAGGGGCCACAAACATAAATGCACGGGCTCCAGAAGACTTCAAGGTCACCCTTGGAACCTCCAGCAACCCCTCGTCAGCCAAACAGAACTGTCGCACAGGGCTGTAGGGAATTAGAAGCTCTTTCAAGTAGTCAGGACCAAGTCTGTGTAGGGCTTTATAAGTCAGTAATGGCTAAATAAAACAGATATCAGTCTCAGAAACTTGTGTAAATGTGTATTTTATCAATATAGAGCAAGATAAGTACATTTTATGGGATTTTGAACAAAAATATACATTTTTGGTAATTGCTAATAAACTTCGGACAAGTGCTAATCATTTTTTACTTTGATTAGCGAAGGCCGCTAATCAAGTCTCCGACACTAATTTATGCCTTGCTTTACACAAGCTGGTCAGGCCACACCTGGAGTATGGGGTCCAGTTCTGGAGGCCCTACCTCAGGAAAGCCATGGAGAGGTTGGAGCGAGTTCAGAGGAGGGCGACAAGGATGGTGAGGGGGGTACAGCACTTACCATATGAGGGGAGACTGAATGAACTGGGCATGTACTCTTTGGAGCAGAGAAGGGAGAGAGGAGACATGATAGAGACTTTCAAATACTTCAAAGGTATCAATAAGGTGCCTGTGGAGAGCCTTTTCCAACTGAAAGAGAGGCCCAGGGCGAGGGGTCATGAATATTAGATCAAGGGAGGGAAATTTAGGGGTAACTTCAGGAAGTATTTATTCACTGAGAGGGTGGTAGACAACTGGAATGGGTTGCCAAAGGAGGTAGTGGGGGAGAAGACAGTGGGGGAGGGGGTTCAAGAGGGTCTGGGATAAACACAAGGGATTGTTGAGGCAAGGAAGGACTACAGAAAAAGCCTAGTGGAATCCTAGGCACTCTGGGCAGAATAGGTGGGCCTGGCGGTCCTCTTCTGCCATCACATTCCTATGTTCCTACAGTATGTATGTTCCTAATATGCAGTCTTTATTCCATGTCTACTGTATGTTCACAAGTTCTAACAGCAATAACATTAGGTTATGGTAACTGAGCAATGTATGATTGTGGTGCTTATTCAAAACATTTTTTCATTTAATGCAGTCATCAAGCTACTATGTGTACTGTTAAAAAAGCAAATGATGATGTGCTCAGGTAACAGCAGGTGGTGCATACCAAAGCGGCCAGCATGCTAAGTACACAGGAAACAAAGCCCCCTGATGAAGGCCCTGTGTTGGGTTGAAGCACTGGGGATACGGTGCTGGTCAGTGTAACTCTGCTAAACTTGCAATAAATAACTCTTTACTACCTGGAGCACTTTTTGAAGTCCAAACTTTCCATAGCTTAACCTTGATACAAAATGGCCTCCAAGGCAAGACTGAGTTAAGACTTAGCCCATTGTTATTTTTTTGTTATGGCAAGCTGGGATCCTACGAGTGCAGGGCTCTGTTTCTTTTGTGTACCATTAGCCAATGGATACATTAAAACGTATGCCCGTGACAAGAAAGAGAATGGAAGGGGGTGCAGTTCTGTTCCAACATGAAGTCAAACAACATCAGTACTTTGTTCAAACCAGAAATATGACCAACTGAAAACAATACTCCTGGTTATTTGCAGATTGTGTATGAAAATGATAAGCCTTTTATAACTGTAACTGCACGAATAACCTGGAACCTCCTATATAAACTTTGAGGCATACTGATGAGTCCTGGTAGGACGAAACACATGTCTATGTCTTCTGTTAGCACCCTTTGCAAACTGTGTGAGAGGCCTTCCGGCACCATGCAATTCTGCTTAAAGTTGGATCAGCATAACATTCTGTGGTGATTTGCATATGCAGCCCATGATGCTTTGCATTGTGGGGGCATGTGTGATTTTGTATTTTCTTGAAATTTGGCTTCCCAGCCAAATGCCCTTTGGGGTAACCCTTGCCTCAGTGTTTACGCACAGAGGTTCTTTGTCTTTTAAATAGTTTTTTATTTTAATGGGTTCACCACAATATATCCCAGGCATACTGCCTTAGGGGTAGCTGGTCCATTCCACTGGGGTGTCAAACAGATGAGGCATACTGATGAGTCCTGGTAGGACGAAACACGTGGTCTATGTTTTCTGTTAGCACCCTTGCAAACTGTGTGAGAGGCCTTTCGGCACCATGCAATTCTGCTTAAAGTTGGACCAGCATAACATTCTGTGGTGATTTGCATATGCAGCCCATGATGCTTTGCATTGTGGGGGCATGTGTGATTTTGTATTTTCTTGAAATTTGGCTTCCCAGCCAAATGCCCTTTGGGGTAACCCTTGCCTCAGTGTTTACGCACAGAGGTTCTTTGTCTTTTCTATATAAACTTATGGCTGCAAATGAGGAAATTATATGCACAAAATCTGATCATGTGATTAAAATGTGTCACTTTCATCAACTGCAATGTACAATACATATAACCATGCTAACCACTGTACAAAACCTTTAAAAAAAAAAAAAAAAAAAAAAAAATGCTAGAATTTTACCTCCAGTTCCATCTCCTGCAGTGATGTCTCCTCCTTGGATCACAAAATCTTTTATCGCTCTGTGAAATGTACTTCCTTTATAGCTGTATTCATGCTGGGGGATGAAAACAAGTACCCTCACTAAAACGCAATCCATCATAATCATAATATAAACTGGCTACAAGATTCTGCGGGTCATGACATGGTTTTTCTGGGTTGTCCTAATGTCTTTCAACAACACTAACACAGAAGAAGTAGGCATAATCCCCCTGCTCCCAAAAAGAGAATAAGTCAGCATAGGTCGAATAAGCCTTTAATTTCTAGACGATTCAGGTTGGCTGTGGTCAGTGGGTCCTCCAGAAAAGGCAGTATGGTGTAGTGGTTTGAGCACAGGACTGTAAACAAGGACATCATAGGTTTAGATTTTACCACAGTCACTGGCTCTTGGCTGTAACACTGAGCAAGTCACCTGATCACACTGAGCTAAAGTTCACCTAGTGATCAAAATGGGGTAGAAGCTGGCCGTATAGTCTAAACATTAGAGCAACGACTCAGGAATCAGCTTGGTACATCCAACAGATTTGGATTCGATTCCCACAACCTCCACTTGCATATTGTGCAACCCAGAGCAAGTCACGTAACATCTCTGTGATCCTAAGACACACCTGGAATCAAGTTACAGCTCGGTGTGCTTTTCCCGGCTTAAAAGAATTTTCCAATTTAAGGTATTGGACTTCATAGCCCAGTACCATATGACAGTGTTAGCCGATAGCAGCTAAAAGTAAAATTTTTAACTGTGTTTTAACTTGTGCCTGTGTCTTCTGTTGGCACCCTTTGCAAACTGTGAGAGGCCTTTCAGCACCATGCATTCTTGCTTAAAGTTGAACCAGCATAACATTTTGTTGTGATTTGCATACATAGCCCATGATGCTTTGCTTTATGAGGGTATGTGTGATTTTGTATTTCTTTGAAACTTGGCTTCCCAGCCAGTGCCCTTTGGGGTAACCCTTGGCTCAGTGCTTACGCACTTAGGTTCTTTGTCTTTTAGCTTGTTTTTTGTTTTTATTGGGCTCACCACAACCCAAACCCGATAGACCAACTTAGGGTAGCTGGTTCATTCCACTGGGGTGTCACACAGACGAGGCACACTGATGAGTCCTGGTAGGACAAAACTCACATCTGTGCCTTCTGTTTGCACTCTTTGCAGACTGTGTGAGAGGCCTCTCGGCACCATGTATTCTTGCTTAAAGTTGAACCAGCATAACATTTTGTGGTGATTTACATATGCAGCCCATGATGCTTTGTATTATGGGGGTATGTGTGATTTTGTATTTGTCTGAAACTTGGCTTCCCGGCCAATGCTCTTTGGGGTAACCCTTGCCTCAGTGCTTACGCACTAAGGTTCTTTGATTTTTAACTGTGTCTATTTAGTTTGAAAAGGAATCATACCTGCTGCTGAACCCACAGCCAGCCGATCCCTTCCAACTTCCCGGTTTGCCTGCTCCGCCCCCACGCTTAGATGTTTTGTGATGTTTCAGCAGGGAGAGTGCAGAAGCGCGCCCCATACAAGTCTATAGGGACAGTTTTCAAAGCTGTTTTTCGTAACTTTACGCAATATTAGAGGGAAATGAAAGCCACTGCTCAACTAATAGGTGCCCTATATGATGAGTGGTGGCTTTCATGGGCCCTATATGATGAGTGGTGTCTTTCATGTCCCACTAAGATTGCTTAAAGTTACAAAACACGGCATTGAAAAAACAATAGGAGAATTTAAGAATGCATGGGACAGACAGAAGGCAATTCTAGTGGGAGGTAGGAGGAAGTAGGCTGTTGGTAAAACTAGGATCTTCAGCTTATCCAATAGGTAGGGAAATGGGCAGACTGGGTGGGCCAAGTGGTCCTTATCTGCCGTCGAAGTCTATGTTACCCCCACAGACTTGTATGGGGTGTACTCCTGCGCTCTCCCTGCTGAAACATCACAAAACATCTGAGAATGGGGGCGGAGCAGGCAAAGAGGGAAGCTGGAAGGGATGGGCTGGCTGTGGGTTCAGCAGCAGGTCTGATCCCTTCCCAAACTAAACGGACAGAGTTAGAAACGTTACCTTTAGCAGCAGTCAGCTAATGCTGCCATAAGGTATTGGGCTATGTAGCCCCATACCTTGTGACACTAGGTTGGAACTTTACTTTAAAGCTGTACAATAAATAAAAAAAAAAAAAAAAAAAGTCAGTCCCCCATCAAAAAGAGATGACGCATTTCAGCTGAGGTATCCTGGAAAAATAAACTGCAAAATTAAGTAATTTCTACGAGTCCAGTGTTGGTGGTGGAGGGAAGGGGAGAGGGGGAGAGACCCCATGACAGAGGTGGACAAATTCTAGTGTGTGACCCTCAAGACTAACCTTTTTCCATCACTAGGTACTACAAAAGGACATTCAGCATTAGTGTACATGCACACTGCCGCATTCTAAATTGTAAGCGAGCGGCCATGGATAGGTGGGTAGTGTCACAAACGCGCTCTGCAGGTCAGGCCCTCTGCTCCCACAGTGCCAACCTCGAAGTACGATAGTGTGAACAGGGGACAGACAGGGTAACCCTCCTGCCCGTTTTGGGTCCAAATCACCTTCTAGCCTCGAGTCCTGGGGGTCAAAATGTGAACCTTATGCTAGCATACCCAGTTAACAGGCTCAGATATGTACCCTCTTTGGGAATGTAGTACAATCCTTCGCCCAGTGGCACCCAGCCAGGTTTCCAAAATGTATCCTTACAACTCAATATGAGACCTAGGTATATTCTTACCTTTTTCAAGATTAGTAACACATTCAAGCCCTTAACAGCTGTCAGACTTAAACACACGTTCAGCATTCACATGTAAAAGAACTGAGAAAAAGCACAGGCAGAATTTAAAAGAAAATATTGTTTAATAAAAATTATAAAACAGGTAAAATCAAACAGAACAATTATATCAATAACTTACAGTCACATAAAACAAATGGGAAGTTACAGAACACAAACTCCTACCAAAAATAATACTTAAGTTCCAGTTGAATTATTTTTCTAAAAGTACCTAGTTACCAGTCCATAGACTAAGTGTGTCTTTTCTTTTCGGGGAGTCCTTCTGCCCCAACTTCTCTTGCGAGCAATATTCAAAAGTCAGTTTTCTCCACCTCCTGGTGATGTCACCCATGAGGTCACTGTTAGATCTGTGATAAATCTGTAATCCGAGTAGGGATATCCAAAAAGGATATTCTGTTGGCTGGAATCAGCAGTTACCAATAAAAAAAAAAAAATGTGACAGTCTTTGCAAGCAGGTTCCTTTGATGGCTCATAAACCCACATCCTGTCACTAATCCCCTTCTAGGTAAGAAAACCAAAAGGAATCAGCCAAATTACTTCCCTTCCTGCTATGTCATAAAATGCATACATGGGAACCAACTTCAAAAACAGGAGAAGGTTATAAGGGGTAATAAACTGTCCCTCTGGAAGGAAGGCATTTAATTAGGTTTCACTGGTCAGTTTCACGACATCCTGACACCTTGAAGGTCAAAGGTCAAGTCTCTCACGCTCTGGCTGCTGGTCCTAGGCAGACAATCACATACCATATATTTATATTACAAATATCATATAATAAAATACGACAATAAAGATGGCAGAGCGTCATGGGTAGAACACATACATCCACAGTAGGTCTACAGTTTTGTCCATTCTCATCTACGGTACAACATCACTGACATTTTACCTGTGTCTAAACCCAAAGATCCCATGCACACTAGTGTGCCACATTCATTGCACTGCAGAGGCAGTTAATGGTGGTCACTTTCCATGATGCAATTTTAGACAGTGTCATTCATGAATTACACAGATCATATAGCAAAATACTTTCAGCAAGAAGCAATACCATGCTGTAGGTTAGGGGAAGAAGGGCAGGAAAATTAACAGCTTAGTGCTAGAGAGAACAGATGCATTTACAGACATGGTTTGGAAAGAGTCAAGAGAAAATGATTCTTTGTTTAATAGAAGGAAAGTTCTTAATGGTGGGGGCACCATGGAAAAGTCTATCCAATCAGTGTAGGGATCAGGAGGGTGGGAAGAGATAATGTTACAGTTAAAGAGGAGTGGAAGCATACCCAACTATCCATTAGGAAGGGTGTTCCTCATTTTACAATTCCCAAACCCTGTGTCATGCAAGCAGAATATGCCTCCCCCCCATAGCATTAGAAAAAAAATCATATTAATTTTTCTTTTATTCAATTAACAGGAAAATGTACGAATATAAAAACAGATATCAACAGCATTTTGTGATTTCTCATCTGCGACACGATGCGTGCTACATTTTTGTCTCTTTATTTCCTCGACACATAATTATAGTTAGCATCATGTTTCACTAAAGATATCCTGCTGTTACTGTCTCATGATGTCCTCAGTCACAAAACTAGTTGTAATGCTTTGTGTCACTGTTTTGAAATGCAAAAAATAGAACATCGCCCACGGCAGAGTCATTAAAAGAGTTAGCCACTGGCCCTGTACAGACAGTGCTGTTGATGTGTGTGCCTCCACAAGCCCTTTAGCCAGTGGATTCTAGTACCCACCTCTAGATTTTTCCATGGACTCTAGACCTTCCATGGTTTCGACAGAATATACCATGGAAAAATATATGTAGGCAATAAGACATGACAGGGTGTGCATCAGGTAGTTCTAGTGCATGGCCAGGGGTGTAGTAATCAGCCCCTGGGCATTAGAACTGTCTGATGCACATTCCAGGAGTGTCTTATTACGCTTATAAAAAATGGGGCACTGTGTTTTACATGAGTGTATAAATGAAAATGTTTAGGTTTTAATACTAACAAAATCAAATTTTTATTTTGATGTCAATTAGTTCCTCCTCTTACATTAGGTTGATTTTTTTTCTTTTTAATTATCTTAGGATTTTTGTCCTGTCGAGGCCATGGTACTTGGCATTTTGTATATAACTGTCAGTTTGCTTGCACCCCCACCCCCACCACACACTAATTATTTTTTTTTCTTTCTTAATACATGTTTGTTATGGTAGTGTCGCATAGTGGTTAACAGTCAGTATAGCGTACTGGATAAGAGCACTGAGCTGCAAACCTTGAGATCTGGGTTTGAATCCCAGTAGCCCCTACTTGCATACTGTGTGATCCTGAGCAAGTCATTTAACTTCCTTGAGCTTCCAGGTTGCACCTGGAAACAAGCTCCGGCTTAGTGCGACTTTCCTGATTAAACAATTTCCCGTTTCCCTTTATGAAGCCAAGCTCTATTACTGGCTTGGCTGGACTTGTGTTTCATTCTTAATGAACTCCCTGAATCCATAGTAGACCTCCCCAAAACTGCACCATTTAAGAATTCCCTAAGAAAGGAACTTGCACTGAAATCTGCTTGCCATTGTTTTTTTATGACCACTTACCTCTCTATATAATGATGTGGCTTGATTATCCTCTGTCAGATCTCTATGTTGATATATCTTGTTTGCAACTCCAATGTCTGTACTGGTATCGGGTGAATATAGTGCTTCTGAAATAGTGCATGAATAACTGCACGATCTAAAGTGCGGAATGCAGTAGAGCGACAGGGGTATAATAGCGTTAGGAAACTACCGCTACCCTGCACAATAGGAACTGGAGGAAGGAGTAAATATGCCAGAAGTGCTGTGCCTGGTCAAGCCACTTCCGAGGTGGAGTGGCTAAGGCACAAGTACCTGGCACAATGGAGACCTGGTGATCGGGGTTTGATTCCCCGTCTCCCAATATTTTTTTTTTTTTAGGTTAAAAAAAAAAAAACTAAGTTCCCTGCTCCTGAATTTGCCTTTTGCTCCTCGGTCCCAAAACCCCTCGGAGTTGGTTAATTTAGTTGGAGTGGGTGTGGGGGGCAGAGCCCCGCCACATAAAACACAGACTTTGGCATTGCTGCTAATGGTGTGCATTATGATGGTGAGGTTGTGTCCCAACCTTATTTTGCTGCACACCGTTTTGCGTACAGCATTGTTGTACTGTATGTGCAGTTTCGGCAGCGACATAATGACCCCGTGTCGTCTGTACTTGACCTGGCTCCCCTTGAGTTGGTGATATCTTGTAGTACATTCCTTACCTATGCCAATTTATTTATTTGTCACTAATGTGGTTCATGTGTCTCAATGTTTTGTATACCTGTTTTTAACTGACACGGAACCTTTGGAAAAGAGCACTTTTGCACAAAAGTGTTATCAGATCCTTAAATAAATAAATTCTTGCCCCAGCTGCCACTATTCGAGCCTTATAGTCTGACTAGCATTAGTGGTTCCATATACCATTTAGTGCTACGAATGATCCTGAGCTGGTCCATCTTTTTTGTGTCAGACTGCCACCGGAATACAGCTCAAAAACCTAAATGGTTTTAAAAATAATGATGGCAATGCTAGGATTTATGCTGCAGGTTGTGGTTTACCAGCCTGACTGATACTGTGTAAACTTTGTTACAGGATCGGATTTATTTACAGGCATGCAAGCAAGTGGTTGGGTCAGAGTCAGTTTGTGAAACTTCCTGCCCTGCCCTAGTAAAACACACACACACACACACACACACACACACACACACACACACACACGCAAACACTGGTGCCGGAACGGTTTGAAAAGTGGTAGGGCCAAGGATGTAAGGGATAAATTCTCCCCTGTTAAATACATTAACATGATTGCAAAAAGTGACAGGGCCACTTATGAAAGTGGTAAGGCCATGGACCTAGTGGCCCCCCCATTCTGGCACCTATGCATGCAAACACAAGCATTTGCCAGTGCTGAATGCTTGCTTGCTGGCATTGGTAGTGCAGGAGTTAAAAGAGATGCATAATAGGAATGGCAGTAAAGTTTTGAAATAACGCCAGCCCCCACCCTGCAAAGAGAGTGAAAGGCATTGAGGGGGTGCCTTTGAGTTGTCGGCCATAACACTTATGCCATTCCACCTTACCCCACCCTGCTGACACCGACAGGTGTCGTCGTGTGCTTTGGGGTCTTCGGCCCATCCATAAGGAAATAAGCTGAAACATAGAAGTTGAAGGCAGTTAAGGACCGCAAGGCCCATCCAGTCTGCCCATTTTTTCTACCTTATGAATGTACCTATAGGCCTGTACTCTGTCAATGGCCTATCTATTCATACTCATCTGTACTGCTCCCTTATGCCTATCCCATGCCGGTTTGAAGCCCTGCACTGTATTCACAGGGTTTTAAATAATTGATTAGCAGTTTTTTTCTTGGGACAATACTAACTGTACAGAAGGCATTTATATATGTTTTCTAGAAGTGTTATGTTTGTTAAACACAGTGAGGCAAGTGTTATGCATTTTTGCAATGTTTTAACACTTTTATGAGCAAAACGCTAATCAATTTTTCGAGTTAAATAAAACCCTGTATTCATATCTACCACTTCCTGAGGTAGGCCGTTCCATGCATCCACCACCCTTTCTGTGAAAAATAACTCCCCCACATTACCCCTTAATCGGCCTTCCTCTAATCCCATGCTGTGTCCTCTTGTCCTAGTTTTCTTATATTGAAACATGTTAAGACTCTTTAACCTTGTTAATGCATTAAGATATCAATGTTTCGATCATATCGCCTCTCTCCCTCCTTTGCTCTATGGTATACATATTCAGCTCCATTAATCTGTCCTCACATGCTTTCTGATGTAGTTCCTGCACCATTTTGGTTGCCCTTCTCTGGACTGCCTCCATTTTATTAATGTCCTTGTGCAGGTGTGGCCTCCAGTACTGCACACAATACTCCAGATGGGGCCTAACCAGTGTCCCTCTAGCCTTACCTACTGCTTTAGTGGTCTGCTTGGGTGACTTCAGGTTATCTGTGATGATGATGCCCAAGTCTCTTGCTTCCCTTGTGATTGCCAGCAACTCCTTTCCCAACCTATAGGTGGCTTCTCGGTTTCTCTTCCCTATGTGCATAATCTTGCACTTCTTTGCGTTAATCCCTGAGGTACCCCATTTGTGACTTGCATCTCTTCTAACTGTACACCATTTACCACCACTCTCTGTTTTCTGTCCAGCAACCAGTTTGCCACCTAGTTGACCAACTTCTGACCCACCCGAGCCTACCCAGCTTATTAATCAATCTTTTATGTGGAACAGTATTGAAAGCTTTGCTGAAGTCAAGGTAGGTGACATCAACTGCATCCTCTTGGTCCACCACTCTGGTTACCCAGTCAAATAAATCCATGAGATTAGTTTGACAGGACCTTCCTGTTGTATACCCATGCTGTCTTGGATCCTGTGCTCCTATGGATTCCAGGTGTTGCACTATGCTTTCCTTAAGGAGTGCCTCCACAATCTTGCCCACTACTGAGGTAAGACTGACTGGTCTGTAGTTCCCTGCTACCACTCTTGTGGAGCGGGATCACATGAGCCCTTCTCCAGTCTTCTGGGACTTCTCCTGTGCTCAGAGACTCACTAAACAGTTCTGATACATAGATACATAGACATAGATACATAGACAGTGTCGGCAGATAAGGGCCTATGGCCCACCCAGTCTGCCCATTTGAGCTTGTAAGTTCAGTTTGTTTTCCTAGAAGTCTGTTGCCCCTTACCCTGACCTCCAGAATTCCTTCATGTCTATCCCATGCATTCTTAAATCCCATGATTGTTTCAGCCCCCACCACTTCCTCTGGCAGGGTGTTCCACTGTCCACCACCCGTTCTGTGAAGAAATTCTTTCTCATGTTTCCTCTGAATCATCCTCCCTCCAACTTCATCCCATGCCCTCTAGTCCTGGAACATCTTTTTCGCTTAAAATAGTGTTTTCCTGCACCCTGTTCCTCCCTGTAGATACTTGTATGTCTCTATCATATCCCTCTCCTCCTCTCCTCCAGGGAGTACATGTTCAGTTCCTTCAACCTGTCTTCATAGGACTTGTGATGCAATCCATGCACCATCTTTGTTGCCCTCCTCTGAACCTTCTCTAACCTGTCTATGTCCTTACGTAGGTATGGTCTCCAGAACTGTACACTGTACTCCAGGTGGGGCCTCACTAGTGTCTTGTATGGGAATTATGACCTCCCTTTTCCTGCTGGTGATGCCCTGCCTATACATCCCAGCATCCTATTTGCTTTACCTGCTGCCTTGTCACACTGTTTCCCTACCTTGAGGTCATCAGAGATGATAACCCCAAGATCCCTTTCCTGCTTGGTGCATGCTATATCCTCACCCCCCAACTGATATATTGTGCCAGGGTTTTGTGCCCCATATGCATTATCTTGCACTTCTTTGCATTGAATTTCAACTGCCAAACCCCTGACCATTTTCAAGTTTCTGCAGGTCCCTTCTCATTCTGTCTACACCCTCTGGTGTGTCTACTCTGTTACAGAGCTTTGTGTCATCAGCAAACAGTGAAATTCTGCCTTCTAGGTCCTGCGCAATGTCACTGATGAAGATGTTGAATAGAACTGGTCCCAGCACTGATCCCTGTGGTACCCCACTGGTCACTCTTCCCTCTGTGGAGTGACAGCCATTTACCACCACCCTCTGTAGTTTGCCACCCAGCCAGTTACCTACCCACCACACTACTGTCCTGCCCACACCCATATTCCCCAGTTTGTGTAATAGTCTTCTATGTGGCACAGTGTCAAAGGCCTTGCTGAAGTCCAAATAGGCCATGTCCACTGCCCTCCCCTGATCCACCTCCCTAGTCACCCAGTCAAAATATTCAATGAGGTTGGTCTGACATGACCTCCCCCTGGTGAAACCATGCTGCCTTGGGTCCTGTAGTCCATTGACAACCAGATGTTCCACCAATCTCTCCTTCAGTAGTGCTTCCATGATCTTCCCCACTACCGAGGTGAGGCTGACTGGTCTGTAGTTCCCTGCTTCCTCTTTGTTCCCACTTTTGTATAAGGCTGATAATGGCTCTGCTAATTCTACCCTTATCTCCTTTAGTACCCTGGGATATATGCCATCAGGTCCCATTGTCTTGTCTACCCTGAGCTAAGCGAGCTTTTGTAGGACCCTTTCTTTTGTGAAGGGACTAGTGCACACCTCCCTCCCTCCCAGTGTCCATGATGCTGAACTGTCGGCCCTGCCCTACCTTCTCCTCAGTAAATACTGAGCAGAAGTATCTGTTTAGATTAGATGCTTTCCCTTGGTCCTGCTCCACACACTCCCCCTTATCACCTCTTATCTTAGCAATACCCCCTCTGGACTTTGTCTTGTCCCCTTCTTTTACTGTTCATGCTAGTGTTTCCTTGGTTTGGGCCTTTGCCTGCCTTACTGCCTTCCCTTAGGGAAGTTTGGTATGCCTCCCTATCTTCGTCCCGCTGCATTCTCTTATATTTCCTGAAGGCCAGCCTTTTGACTCTGACCTTTTCTGTTACTGTTTTTGAGAACAAAAGCAGTTTCCTCCTTCTTTTGCTCTTGCTTTTCTCTCTAACACAATGGGATGTTGCTTCAAGTACTGCAACCTTAATGCTTGCCCACTTTGCCTGTACCCCCTCACCTGTATTTCTTCTTGCCAGGGCTAGCTTAACTCTGTTGGCCATCTTATCAAAGTCTGCTCCTCTGAAGTCCCATATTTTTGCCTTGGAATGGGATGATTTAATTCTAGTGGCCAAACTGAACCATACCTTGTGATGGTCACTGGCCCCCAGGTGACCTTCTACCTGGAGATCTGTGATACTTTCCCTGTTAGTCAGTGCTAGATCTAGGATAGCCCTGTCTCTTGTGGGTTGTTGTACCAGTCATTTGAGGCCCTCCCCATGCAGGGAATCCACCATGTGTCTAGTTCTGGCAGATGTTCCTGCTGGTATTGACCAATCTGTATCTGGCATGTTGAAGTCTTCCATTATCAGAACCTCCCCTTTAGCTGTCATGCTTTGTATATCTCCCAACAGTAATGTGTCTATGTCCTCCCCCTGGTCTGGAGGCCTGTAGACAACCCCAGTTCGTATGGCTGTCTCATTTCCTATTTCCAGGGTGACCCACAGTACTTCTGGCTCATGTGTATTTTGAAATTCTGTAGCTTTGATATTTTCATTGACATAAAGGGCCACTCTCTAGACCCCGAAGCAGTCGTCGACAGTTGAAATAGTCAGTTGCAATTGCATTGGATTGTAGTCATAAAATAGAGGAGTTGAAATCCACTGCAGTTGACGATTCTGTGACCTATCCAGGTTTGTTTTTGTGGTGCACTGCAATGTGTTTTCTCTTTTTTCTTTTCTGGGGGGGCAGGGGGACCATGAATATCTAATGGTCAACTGCCGGCACTGAGCCTTACAGCCAATAAAATGCACCCCTGGCTCTTGGACATGAAGCATTCACCAATTAGGAGAGATAGAAGGAAGAGCCAGGAACTTGAGAGTGTCTGTGACTGGCTGCACAAGGTGGCGGGGAGAGTGTGCCTCAGTGGGAGAGGAGGCATCTGTGTGCGTGTGGGCAATGGAGCGAGCAACATTTTTCTGCAGGGACGTTTGGTGGTTCGGCCTTTATTTTAAAAATGTTAACTGTGTCCACTGTCCTGACGTGTCCGGTGCCCGGTGAGAACCTAGTATGTGGCTGTGCAGGTCCCAGTCAGTCCTCCAGCAAATCCAGGCAGCAGTCATGTGAAGGCAGCCAGTCAGTGGCGTAATCGTGGTCAAGATCAGTCCATAACCCCATCGGGAGACCCTCACTCAGTCTCAGTCAGGTCTTCAGAGTCGGCGAGGAGGAGTGGTAGGTGCACTAGTTTCACTACACGGAGTACCGGAGTAGGAGTGTGGGTCTGGGTTGGGGAACGACTGTGTGGGTTGGGAGGAGGGAGCACACAGCTCCAAAAAAACACCAGCACCACCACCAAGTAGAGCTGCAGTGGCAGCCTGAGCCATGGAGCCACCCACCGACACCAACCGCATCATCACCAGACACCTGACCGAACTGGCAACAGGCTACTACAGTGAGTAAGGTACTGTATGGGTTGTGTATGTAAGGCCCACCAGGGCTGGGCAGTATGCAGGAGGAGGATGGTCTCTCACTGACTACTCAGTTTGTCTGTGTGTCTGCTGCGTGCTGGGCTGGCTTGTCTGGCTGGTTGAGGACTTGGAGCTGTGGGGCCCTGGGGGCCGAACTTGAAAAGCCAAGGCGATCGATCATCATCAATCTACTGCTGGAGGCCTGATTGGGCTCTCTCTGACTGTGGCAGCATTGTGAGTAAGTCGGACTCCCCATGAGGTCGTGGAGCAGGCCAGATGCAGGTGGTCGGCTGATGAGTTCCCGGACCCATAGAAGGCCAGAGTGCGGAGCATGGTCGGTCGGTTCCAATGGACAAAATGTTTGTTTGCCACTGTGGGAATTGGATAGACTAAATATTAAAGTCCTCACAGCAAGATTAATAACATTTTAAAAAACACATTGGTGTATATGCTGAAAGTCAAAACAAGTCCAGAAACTGTGTCAGAAAAAATATTTTTTTAATATGCATGATTTTTTTTTTTAGCTTAAAATTTAAACTATGGATACATCTCAGTTCTGGTATACCATACAGGAGGTATTTCTAGGGGTCCTCTCTTAAACTGTTTTTAGTCTCACAGATTCTACGACCACTAGTAAACTAACATATATTGATGTTAGCTCTGTTTTCAAAAGGGTACCTTCTAGCTTCTGTGGGGTGTTTAAAAGGCCCTACCTATACTGTATTTTAGACTCACAGTTCTTTTTCTAAGTAACTAGTGTGACTGCTGCTTATTTTTCTATACTGTATACTGTTTTACTGCCCTGTTTCAACTTGTTACTTTCAGGGAAGTATATTTTGTTGTTGTTTTGACTGGTTATTGTGCTTTAGTGGGTCCCTCCTGTGTGTGGATTTGTTTCACTGCACTTTGTATTTGCATTTCAAAGAGCAGCCAGCTTCTTAGCTGCTGCTGACTAGTTGCTGCCCCCTCCAACATATGCAATACCTCACCTGCCCCGGAGTTGAGGGGCATAAAGAATTCCTTTTGTTTCTGCCCATTTATGAAATTATAATGCTGCTAAATCCCAAATGCTAAAAACGGAGCTACTTCTTGACCTTAATCCACCAACACGCCCCCATGTAGGCACATGCAGTCCTGTTTTGTGATGTCAGAAGGCGAAGTCTGTGTGTGCATGTGCCCCATTGATTTAAAGGGGGGGGGGGCTTTTCCATACATTTTATTAACTTTTATATTCGAAATTTTAATAAAAGATACAAAGTTAAAAAAGTATGACAAACTACTACATAATAAAATTCGACGATGGTGAAAGCTGAAAAAATTGGTTGGATTTTCTTGTTAGTTGAAGTCAGAAATTTCAAACTAGTTGAAAAAAATCAATCATAATGTGTGATAAGTCAGCCTTAAGTCAGCCTTAATTGGGTTTTCAACTGACTCCGGGGTCTACCACTCCCTCTCCACACCTTTTTGCACTCGGTCTCTTCTGAGCAGTATATAGCCAAGTACTGAAGTCTCCCAAGTGTGGTAATTGGTGAACCATGTCTCGCTAATGGCTACTGTGTCCAGTTTAGCCTCTGTCATTGTTGCCTGCAGGTCTGGGATATTGTTTCCCAGACTGCGGGCATTTGTGTACACTATTTTCCATTGGCCAGATTTCGGTGCGTTAGTTGTTGGGCGAGGTCCGGCGTTTCCTGAGATGGGTGCAGTATATGAGAATGGGGTGAACGTTAGGGCCGAAAACCCCAAGGCACACCTCGATACCTGTCAGTGGCTACAGGGTGGGGGTGGAATGCCATAAGCATTACGGCCAGTGAACCCAAATCACACCCGATGCCCGTCAGTCTCCACAGGGTGGGCGTTATGGTTGAAAATGGTGCAACAGGTGCAGAAACACATTTCAGGCAGGATGTGAAAAATGACAGCTGTACTGTTCATGAGAAAATGTGAAAAAATGGCAATGTTGAAAATCTGGAATGAAAATATGAAAAATTGGTGAAGTTAAGAGTGTGTATAGAAACTGTGCAATGCACAACCGTAACACAATCATTTTTTGGGACCTCCCCTCATGAACAGTGGCACTGTCGTTTTGTTAATCAGTCCTGAAAGGTGATTCCACGCAGTGATCATGAAATCACCTTGTGAACACTGGCACTGTCATTTCGTTTCTCTGTCCCGAAAGGTGGTGTCCCAAGAACCCCATGTTGAAAATTTGGGGCCAGCATTCCTAAAAATGTCTGGAGATATCAACCTAAGTTGAAACTCTCCACTGACTCATTATACGGCTTACCTTGAAATCTTCAGTTTGCCGGTCGGCTTTGAAGAGTGCAGACACGTCCCGGTTCGGAGAAAAAAGCTGCTCCCAACCTCCGTAGGTAAGTATGGGTTGAGTGGGGGTGTGGGGAGCTGGATGCACAGAGGGAGGATGGGGGAGGTGGACAGGGGGAGACAACAACTGACAGTTTTCTTATTTACGGGGGGGGGGACAGCGAAGGACGGTTTTCTTCATTCACAGGGAAAATCAAGTTATTAATTAATGTGGGAACACTGGGGTGGACTCCCAGTGTGCCACAATAGTGGGGATTTGGCACCCTGATGTTGGCAAATAATTTAGACAGGTATGGGGGGTAGAGCATCTGACACCCACCGGAAGTGGGCATACCGATGTCGGAAATCAAGTTTTCCAGCACACTGGGGTGGGCTCCCAATGTGTGACATTAATGGGGGGGGATACATGCTGACACGGGGATTGGGCACCCCAATGTCGGCTTTACGGGAATGTGTGGCACCCATTGTAGAAAGCCGTGCCGCAGCTACTTTATTTATTGAAATGTTTCACCAGGAAAGGCACACTGAGCAAACATGTTGCTCGTAACTCTAGCCACATGCTTTGCAGTGCAAGGCCTACTGTGCACTGTAATGCGCGTGGCTGGAGTCTTGTCATTTGACGTTGCAATGACGAAACTGTACCTGACTGCAGCAGCACACTCCTTTTAACTCTCTGGCTCTCTTTGAAGCTGCAGTCATTGGCAGCATGCTCACTGACTGGTGGCTGAGGGATGCACCCAATAAAGCGTCCGCTGCATTGGCCACAACACTGACACACCTCTGAAATGTGCTACTGCCGCAAGATGTTTGTTGCGCATGTGCACAAACATAAAAATGAAGACCTTTACATTTATTTATTTAGTTTTTGTTAACCGGGTAAGTGCATTAGACAAATTCTGCCTATTTTCAGGCACAACTCAGGGAAGTGGGATACAGATGAATGCCAACTGACCTTGAATCAGATTAAGCTGTTGGTGGTATTTTTGTGAATGGGGGGAAATTTGGCCAGGGCACCGGGGAAACTCCCCTACTCAGAGGTAGGGGGAGTTGCCGTCAGTGTGCTTGCGGACCATTTCTCCTTGAGATGCCGTCGGATGAAGATGTGCGGGAGGTAGGGGAGCGGGTCTCCTCCCCAGCCTCGCCTCTACCAGAGACCCAAGTTGACACTTTTTTGTCTTACTCGCCGATTTTATCAGCTCTGGAAGGTCCCTCTACTTTGATTACTGATGCTGTTACGTTTTGCCCTTTACTGGATTTACCGGTTTTGCCTGTTATGCAGCCATCTGCCTTGCTGGATACTGCCTCTCCCTTTCGATCTTTGCTTCCCGGTGTTTCGTCTTCGGCACAGGAGGGTGTCAGTATTGCTGCGCCAGTGGAACCCAGATGTGCGACTCATACGTCGGCGTTGCCTCTACAGAGATGGTGGTGGAGACAGACCACCTACTGTAGCTCCAACTGAAAATGATCTTGGCTCTTCTAAAACAGGTACGGCTTTGCAAGATAAACTGGGGAAACGATTGGGGATGCTTCGCAAAGGGGGACTGTCTATTGGGACTGATCCAGTTTCTACTTCCCGAGACACTGCTTCGGTGTTACTGGTGGTGGGTTGGATCCCTACTATGGGTAGTTGGTCCTCTGATCCTTCTGACACCACTGTGCAAGACTATGCTAATTTTGTGATTTCTGACTTGGGAAAAGTTCTCCAGGAATCTGAATCTTTCCAGGCCGACTCTGTTCTTTCCAGGCATACAGCTCTCGCTGGGACGGGGGGGAACGCGGGCAACCCTCCTCCGCCTCCGGTACTTTCTACTTTGGATTGAGATTTTGGGCCGGTTCCTGAGGTTCCCTCTGTGCCTGCTCCTGTTGTTGGTGTTTCCCCTAGCAGTGAGCAGTCGACTGTTTCCCAGATTGGGGACCTACCAGTTTTGAATTTGAAGTCTGCTTCCTTACCCCCGTGCTACAGAGTCTGTCCCTGCTTTCCGAATGGCTGACTTGTTTAAGCCAGCGTTTAAGGAACCTGTCCCTTGCCGTAATGCAATCCGGCTGTTCTCTAAGGGCGGTTTGGTGGACCCCCCGGACAGGGTATATATTGGGAGGCGCCTTTTGAAAGACTCGCTGAAATTTGTATGCATCGGAGGTCTTTGCCTTGATTCATACGGATGGTCATAATTATGATGTTAGCTTTAAAACTATGGAAGATTTAGATCGCTTTTGGGTGAAGTATAACTCCCTTAAGGATACTCCTTTGTGGACCCCTTTTTTAGCCATCCCCCTTACAAAACCTGCTGTATGCACTATTATTGTGTTATTTCGGAATGAAGGAGTGGAATGGGCTGATATTTTGTTTTGGCTGAAAAAACGTTGTGAGGTGTTGGAACACCCTGTCCCTATTATGGATTCTGAACAGTTCTGGAGCAGGGGGTGGAAAATTAAGTGTAAATTGTTTATGACTAACTCTGGAGTTTCTCACTTGCCCAGTTGTTTTTTTGGGGGGAGGGATAGGGGCTCTCCGTTTTATCCAGGTCAGCCTAAATCCTGCCATAGGTGTGGTTCTCGACTGCATCTTAGTAATGCATGTGATGCTTTAAAACGTACTCATTGTTTAGAGATAGGCCATTTAGCTGCTACTTGTTTAAATTTATTTCGTTGCAATCTCTGTAATGAAAAGGGTCACTTATGTTAAATGTCCCTGGGCATCTCATAATTCTGTTAATACCCATTCACATGAATCCCTTATTACACAGGCCCAGAAAAAGAGTTGTGCTCAGGCTTCTGTGCGGCGGATGCGGGACCTTCTATCTGCCCCTGAACCCCTGCTGTCTGAGTCTGTTCTCCAGTCTACCTCTACTTACCTGTGGACTATCATCCTGCTGTTGCTGTGACGGTATGAGTGCCTTCTGGAGCCCCAATGGTGGCGGCTGTCTCGGACCCAGTGGGCACTTCGGAGTCTCCATCTTTATCTCTTCCTGCTGCTGGTTCCCTCTCTGAGGATATGCTTGTGGCGGTAGTAACACCTCCAGTGGTCTCCCCTCTTCCTTCTGTACTTCCCGATTCTGATACTGTTGTTATGCCTCCCCCTACCCCAGTTTTGGATATTGATCAGCCCTTTCATACCGTTTCTTATAAAAAAAGACAATGGGAGAAGAGTGTTCTTTCAGGTCCTAAAGGGAAGGAGCGAAAGGTTGGGTCCAAAAAACAACTGTTACAGTCTAATAAATTTGATGTTTTGAGACGACAGTGAAGATCCAAGGGCACAGAGGTGGAAGATGAGGATTCAGCCTCTGACTCTTCATCTGTGGCCTCTTCTATTGGTGCTTCTTCTGGTTTAAAAGATAGTGTCTCTGAAAAGCACAAATGGAAGACCCGTTCGCAACGTTGATATGTTTCGGGTAACTTTTTCATTATGGTTTTTCTTTTTTTTTTTTTTTTTTCTTTTTATGGGTACTTTTCGTGTTTTCTCTTTGAATGTCAATAGTATGAAGAATAGTGTGCGGAGGGATTTAATCTTCTCAGAATTGCAACAATTTCGCAATGACATACTGTTCTTACAAGACACTAGAATTAAGACATTTAAGGAGATAGCACAATGCTCTGCTACTTGGACTTTGGGGCCCACATTTTGGCCATTAGGTCCTGATAAATGTGATGGTTTGGGTATTTTATTTTCCAATCCTGATTTACATGTTTCCCGCCTGATTGATTTGGACCCTGGTCGAGCTCTAATTCTGGATGTTTCTTATCAGTCTTGGAGGCTGCGCCTCATTAATGATTATGCCCCCCAGAATAAGGCTGCTAGAGTGGCCCTTTTTAAGAAGGTACAGCCTTTTCTTTGCACGGCTCGAATGATCATTTGGGGTGGGGATTTCAATTGTGGTATTCAAAAACATGATAGAGGTTTACGGATGGATAAAATGTTTTGCGATTCTAATGCCTTAAAAGATATTGTTGCTACTGCTAACTTAGTGGAATCTTATCGTCTGTTTCATGACTCTGGTGGCTTTACTTTTCATTCAGGCCTATTACGTACTAGGATTGATTATCTTTGGGTTTCTCATTTGGTACCCGTTACTTATTCTGGTATTCTTGATTGGCTTTTACTGATCATTCAGCTGTGTACTTTGAATGTTGTTGGGGTGAGTGTTTCCCTGTGGCTAAAGCAGCTTGGAGGTTGAATGTTTCTTTATTGCAGCAAGTACGTCTTTTGGCTGCTTGCAATTCCTTTTGGGTGGCTCGTCTTTCTATCTCTTGCATGTATGATTCTTTGCTTGACTGGTGGAGGGAGACCAAGTTAGAATTGAAAACCTTTTTCCAACGCACTGTGGGTTTGCATCGTATACATGATTATTTTTCTTACCTACAGTGTAGAAGACATTATCATAGGCTGATATCTCTTGCTGATTCTACTGGTCAAGATTTTAGCTCCCAGCTTCAGCAAGCTAAATCGGCTATGTATAGGTACCAATATGACAGGATGAAATCCCTTAAACAGGAATTGCGGTTTGGTACAGGGGGCACAAAACAGACGTTTAGCCCTTTTAAGGACCATAAGGCTGTTTTACATAGAAAATGTATGGGGGCTTTGCAGGATGTTGATGGTACTGTTTATCATGATAAGGCTTCCATTTTACGTCTGGTTTCAGCTTCTGTTAAAAATTCTTTTGGACTCCGTCCTCAGACCGATTTTTTACACTCTTATGTTACTACAATTGCACCCCAAGTTCTTTTTACGGATCAGATACAGCGGCTGGTCACTCCTGTTACGATAGATGAAGTTTGTACGGTTATAAAATTGGCTAAGACTGGTCGTTCTCCTGGACCTGATGGGCTTCCGGCTGAGTTTTTTCAGACCTTTTGTGATCTTTTGGCCCCTGTATTGTGTGATATCTTTAATATTCTCTTAAGTTCCCCTTTCATACCTGAATGGTTGGTAGAAGCTGATATGGTTTTTTTATATAAAAAAGGTGATAAACAGTTGCTACTTAACTGGAGGCCTATCTGTCTGCTGAACTCTGATATAAAATTTTTGAGTAAGATTTTGTCTCTTCGATTGTCAAAATGTGCTCATTCCCTTATTAGTTCCGTGCAGGGTTGTGGTATACCTTCTCGTAGTATTCATGATAATCTAATACTGCTCCAGGAATTATTTTATAAAGGTCAGGCCCGCTGTATCTCTGGTTTGGTGCTTAGTTTAGATCAATGTAAAGCCTTTGATTCCATTTCACAGGAATATTTATTTTTTAGTATTAGATTATTATGGGATTTCTGTTAAATTTATTTCTTGGCTTCGGAACCTTTACGGCCACGCTACTGTGATACCTAAGATTAATGGTTGGCGGGGTGATAGAATTAGTCTCCGACGGGGTGTTAAACAGGGTTGCCCATTAAGTCCTCTATTATATGTCTTTAGTATTGACCCCCTTTTAAGATGTATTCTTAATGATTCCCGAATACATGGCATCTCTTTAGATCCTACCTTTCCTCCTTTGAAAATACTTGTATATGCAGACGATTTGGTTCTTTTGCTTAACGAATGCACAAATGAGGCAGTTGTTTCACAACAGCTTGTTGCTAACTCTAAAGCTTCTGGTTCCATTATTAATATGGATAAATGTTTTGGTTATCAGTTTCCTTCAGATGCTCCTAGATTGGCTCAATATGCAGGCATTTCTGTATCTATGGCACCGGTTACCATTTTAGGGATACAGTTTGGTTCTGATACTCCGGCAGTTGCTAACTGGGAGCAGAAATTGGTTGTTGCAAATGTGGCACTGACCTGTTGGATTCATGGGCCTTTGTCTAAACATAAACGTATTCTACTGTTGAAAACTTTAATTGTTCCCCTTTTTCTTTATATTAGTTATATTTACCCCCCCCCCCACAAGAGTTTGTATACTAAATTGTACAGTTTGTTTTTTAGGGCTTTGTGGGGTAGCAGACCGAATCCTGTTAAGAGGCATGTTACGTATCACTCTATACAACAGGGGGGTTTGGATATGCTTCACCCCATTGCTTTTTACTTTAGTATTTTTCTGTATTTCAATGTTCTAGAGCTTCGCCGGCCCCACAGTAAGACTTGGATTTCTTTGTTGACCGAATGGCTTAGGCCTAGCTTGAGAGCATGGGAAAATAGAAATACTAGAATGTTTTCCAGATTGGGCATCATTCCTCAAACTATTAAAGAGATGTTTCAACAACTCATTCTCTGGAAAGTTGACTGTGACCTACTGACCCTACCTACAAGGAAGGCGGTTTATGATGCAATTGTTCAAGTTCAGTGTCTGGAACCTCTTTACTTACCTTATTGTACAACACAAGATAGTCTGGCTATGTTCATGCAATTGTCCAACCCGAGATTGCCAGTTTTTGTTTGGGATTTGGTTTGGTTGACATTACATGGTAAACTTATCGTTAAAAATAATAATCGACACAAGGCTGTTCAGGAACGATATTATTTATGACCTTCTTGTTTTCAACAGTTGGAAACTCAAGAACATTTATTTTTCCATTGTGCTTATGCTCAACATTTTTGGCAACAATAAAAGTTTAAAATCTTTGATTTTACTAACTTCCATCTATGCAGATTATATGATGGGAAGAAACAAAAATGAACCATACAAAGATTCGGGCCGAGGAAAAGGCCCTGTGCTGTCATCTAGTGGAGCTCTGACTAGCACACAATCGAGCGAGAAGCTTGGGGATCTGGAGGCCAAAATCAACGCCATTCTTCAAGCAGTGCAGCAACTGGATAACAAACTAGACACTTATAATACCAGACTGATAACTGTAGAAACAAAAGTTACTGCCTTGGAGACAAACAATTCTGCTCTTAGCTCTACCATTTCAAAAGCAGTTACTGTGACAGATGGAGTATTGAAAGAAAATAAGCTTTTACGCAACAGGCTCTAATACCTTGAAAATGGAGCATGTTCCTGCAATCTCCGATTTTTGGGCATACCTAAAGAAGTCGAAGGAGCCAACTTGATAGATTACTTGCACCAGTTCCTACAGGACATCTTAAAAGTAAGAGCAGACTACCAAAATTATCCAGGCCTATCGTATTACCCAAGAAGGAAGCCTAACAACCCTGATCTTCCTAGAACTGTCCTAGCGGTAACCACAGGAGTTCATATGCGGGACATGATTTTACAGAAGGCCAAATCATCTGGGGCACTTACCCTTTCCAATGGCTCAGAGGTACATTGCTTCTCTGACTTAAGCTATTCCACAAGAATGAGGCGCCATGGATTTGACTCTGTTCGAGCAGGTCTTAGAGAGCTCGGGATTAACCACACATTACAAATGCTGGCAAGGCTGAAAACCATTTATGCCGGAAAAACTTTCTTGCACAATGATCCAGCAGATGCAGGTTGTAGGCCAGAGCTGATCTGGGAAGATTTTGCCAAGTCTGGTCGCTCAGACTCAGAACAATGGCGAACCCTGATTGCTGAGACTGTGGTCTTAAATTCAAGGGTTGGTTAGTACTGAACTGAACTGCTCCTGGTAATAAAGAACTGGGCATTTAAGTTTATTGCTAAGAAGTTTCAACACAGCTTCACCTGTTCGAGTTAATTTTAAATTGTTTAGGAATCTTCTCATGCTATCCTAAATATGTTTGTTATTACAAGCAATATATTATGGAAGTATACAGTTTTACTAGGGGTAAAGTTATCTCCTCGTGGTAGAGTTGGGGAGGGAGTGAATGTCTGAATCTCCTAAGTAATGTTGGGGGCCTTTACTGTTATCTGTTCATATGGTATGGATTTAGTTTAAATATATTGAAAGGGAAAGTCTGTGAGCATGTTTATGGGGCACCTTTATTATTTACATAAAAAGGGATCAATTTTCACCTTCTCTTACACGTCATGGACTCCTGGGCCATGTCAATCGACAAAGGCCCCTCTGAAAAGATGGGACTCTCTGGATTTATATTAAACTATTTTAGGTAGGAACGTCCATGGTGTTGCTGCATCTAGCCTATTTTGGTTAACTTTTGTATATTTTAATAGATACATTTTGTTCCCTCAATGCTGTAACTATGAGAGATGGGCTTTGTATTACCTAGCATAACATTTCTTGTATCTACTCCTATACCTGGAATCAAGGAATATTTTCTTTTGTAAGATTTATTGCAAAATGGAAAAATAAAGTTTAAACAATAAATAAATAAATAAATAAATAAGTGCTAAAGCTACTAGACAAAAAGATAACTTGACATTTTGACATTTTTTCCAAGCATTACAAACAATGATAAATTATTACTTTTTAGAAACTATCATAAGGTAATAGTGGTTGAACTGTTTCAAGAAGAAACACGTTCTTTTCTAGTTTACTATGAAGCTTGCCAACATGTACAGTAAGTATGGCAAGTTTCAGGGGATACTGGAATCACTCTCTCTGCCTTCAGACCATAAAAGGGGAAGGGTCAGCACTAGGAGCCCCACAACCAGCTGCGGGGGCTGGTCTCAACTGCACTCTGTGCAAAAACATTTATTTTTTATGGTTTACTGCAGTATAGTAGCTTGTGTCAGACCGATTCTGTTGACTGGCAAGTCAACATTTTCTGTAACTACAAAACCCAGAATTCTCTGCAGCCGATTTCAGAGGAGGGCTACAGCAGTGGGAGATTTGATAGCCTGCAGTGCATGGTAGAGTTTTATAAACTTTGATCCGCTCTTTGCTGGTACCGCTGTCCTCATGAGGCGAAGTACAGTCACCCCTGGGAGAACAGTATAACCAGCAAACATCTGATCAGAGCTTACAAAAGTTTTTACACTCTAAATAAAATGGGTTCTAGGTATCTCGTGAAAAGAGTCAACGAGACAATACAGATTCATTTAAACTTAAAAAAAAAAAAAAACACAGGGGTGCTCTGAGGCATGGCACTACCATCAGGAATGATTATTTTGATGATAAACTAGTCAAACTGTCTTCAGAGGGGTGGAACTGTTCATCACTCAATGCCAGAAGCCTCACTAAAAAATCTGAGGAATTTAGACATTTATTACATAGAGAATAATGGATGGGTAGGTGGTTATAACGAGGATTTTACACACACACACACACACACACACACACACACACACACACACCCGAAGGGTGGGATGCCACATAAACCCTGAGAGCGAAGCTAGAGGGGTTTGTTAAGGCATCCCACCCCGAGGGTGTGTGTAAAAATCAGAGTTTTACGCACCTACCCATCTTTTATTTTGTATAATTGCTGGGGATAGTTTTTTCGCCACAGCAATTATACAAAATAAATGCATCTGTGATCCGAGCTGAACTGCAGACCGTTGGGATTTGATCGTGGTCTGAAGTAGCTGGGGTCCTGCTGAAAAGCATTTCTTACACTTTTTTTTTTTTTTAACATTTTGATTGATAATACAGCTTTGTGCCCTTTTATTTATTTATTTTTCAAAAAAAGAACTTTTCTTTTTCCTTTTTAAGCAGCGTTGTTTAGAAGTGTGGAAATGAGGGTTCTTTTGGAGTAGAAACATGCCGATGCCAAGTTTCGGACACTGAATATCCAGCGTGGGAAGTGTCATATGCTGAATATCCAGCTTGGGAAGTGTCAAATGCTGAATATCCAGCATGGGAAGTGTCAAATGCTGAATATCCAGCGTGGGAAGTGTCAAATGCTGAATATCCAGCGTGGGAAGTATCAAATGCTGAATATCCAGCATGGTCAAATGTCAGACACAGAGAGGAAGGGAAAACCTGGAGCTAGCACATGCTTAGTACAAGGGAAACCGGGCACGTGAATGTCGTTATAACCTGGTTTCCCTATGGGAAAAAACTGCAACCAGTTATTATACTCCCATAACATTCACACTTGTGCAGTTACAGAGACTTGGTGGGATGTACATGACTGCTGGGACCAGGACATCCATGGTTATACACTATACAAGAAATCTAGAGAATTTAGCAGAGGTGGAGGGGTTGCTTTATCTGAACACATTAAATCTGAAGAATTAGATATATGTTCAACATGAGCCTGATCAACTCTGGGTCAAACTAACCCCACTTGAATCACCAAAGATAATTATTAGGTACAATATATAGGTCTCAGTCATCCTCAAAAGAAGAAAACAACCTACTTTTGCATACAATCCAGTCATTAACCACTCTGTTTCAGGTGCTCAATGATCTCTTGATGGTGAGCGATCAGAAACACTGTTCTATCTTGATACTTCTTGATCTCTCTTTGGCTTTTGACACCGTGGACCATGGGGTGCTCCTCGAGCATCTGAGGTTCCTCTGCAGCCTGTCTGGTACAGTTGTCAGATGGTTTAAGTCTCTCCTCACTGGCAGAACTCAGAGGGTGGTGTCGGGGATTTTTTCTTCCGACCCATTCTCTCTGCCATGTGGGGTCCCCCAGGGCTCGGAAAAGGTCCCCCATGCTGTTCGCAGTGTATATGCTGCCCCTCGGAGACATTGTAAGATGGTATGGGCTGACGTTTCACTGCTATGCTGATGATACCCAGCTCTACCTGTCTTTTGCACCCGACCAGAATGGCGCGCATTTGGTACTTAACTGACTTGCTGAAATCCAGGATTGGATGAATTCCAGCTGGTTGAGGTTGAAACCAGGAAAGACTGAGGTGATGGCCGTGGATCCAGGTAGCCGGACAGAGTTTTAGGGGCTGGTCAGCCTTCCGGGATTTGTCTGGGAGGCACGCAGCTTCTTTCCTCTGAATGGGTACGAGACCTGAGGGCGATTCTTGACGATGGGCTGACCTCGCGCTCAGGTGTCAGCAGTCAATTCCTCTTTTTACCATCTGAGGAACATCGCCAGAATCAAGCACCTAGTTCCATCCAGCGACCTCCCCACGCTGATCCACGCCTTTCTGACCTTGCGCCTCGATTACTGCAACTCCCTGTACCTAGGTCTTCCAGGGGTTGAGATCTGCTGCTTGCAGTTAGTGCAGAACACTGTGGCCCAGTTGTTGACGGTGACTCCCCACTGGGTATATCACATCACACTGGTGCTGCATGAACTGCACTGGCTGCCTATTCAATGGCAGATCACCTTCAAGGTTGGGCTTCTAACCTATAAAGCCCTACACAGACAGATGCCGGACTATATGAATGAGCCCCTGACCCCCTACTGCTCTGGGTGACCGCCCCACTCAGCTGATGAGAGGTTGCTGGAGATTACAAGGGTATCCTTGAAGACATCAGGGGCCCGTGCATTTATGTATGCAGCTCCAGTCCTGTGGAATTCTCTACCCAATCAGTTACGGGAGTGCACAACCATGGAGGGATTTAAGAAGGCCCTAAAGATCCACTTATGGCACTAAGCTTTTATAAATTGATTTTAGCTCAGTAATTATTTTTACTGTGATTTTACTGTATTATTTATTCTTGCTGTACAGCGCTTTGATAGCAGAAAGGCGCTTTATAAAGATAATATTGAATCTTACAGAAAAAATTACTACTCATGGGGGACTTTAATTTACCCGGCATTGATTGGAAAGGGCCAAAAACTTCAACAAAATGGAGTCAGATTTTTTTTTAGATTCTTTTGACCAGACTGGCCTGGCCCAAATGGTGGAGGATCCTACTATCGGCACCAATTTGCTAGATTTAGTCTCGACTAACATGGGCGATACTGTTATCAATTGTAGAACTTTTGCACCTTTAAGCGCAAGCGACCATTTGAAAATATAATTTACGGTCAAATAACCAATATATAGTTATTCAGGGACTACCACCATTCTGAATTTTAATACAGAAAATTTTGCCCAAATTAAATTTCATTTAAAACACTGGAAATGGCAGGAGGAATTTAAAGGCAAGTCTTTGGAAGCTATCTGTGATATATTTTGTAAAACAATACATAAGGAGACATCTAGCAATATACTGGTAAAACAGAAATACACAAACTGCAAACCTAAACCTCACTGCCTGACGCCCAATATTAAAAAAGTTGATTAACATAAAAAATAGACTTTTCAAAAAAAATAGAGAGCTAATGATCACAGGAAAGACCACAGCAAAAACTTTAAAGTACAAAATCAAGGTGGCTAAAGCGTACTATGAACTAAAACTAGCAGTGTTAAAGATAATTATAAATCATTCTGTTCTTATATAAATAAAAAAAGATACATCCAAATGCATACGGCTACTAAAATATGCAAATGGGGAAGTAATATCAGATGATACTGAGATGGCTAACCTAACCAACAAATATTTTTCATCAGTATTTAATGATAAAGATAGCACAGGATCATCTGTCCCCATTTGCAGGTGCATCACAATACGAACATACAAACATACAAAATTTGTCAGCAGATAAAGGCCTAGAGGTCTATCAAGTCTGCTCGAATGTGCAGCTAGCACCCTTATTCTGCAGCTGCCCCTCCCTTCCACCCTTCCCCTTCATTAACCCTCCCCCTTGTCCTGTCCCATCCTCGTTTGAAGCAGTCCACTGTTCTACTGCATACCACTTCAGCAGGTAACGCATTCCACCCAGCCACCACCCTCTCTGTAAAAGTGTCTCCTCATCTCCCTCCTGAACCTTCCTCACTCCAGTCTCATATCATGCCCTCCTTACTTTGAACAGCCCTCTGTACCAGTCTTGTTTATTCCTTTCATGTATTTAAAGGTTTCAATCATGTCACCCTGTCTCTCCTCTCCTCCAGTAAGTACATGTTCAACTCCTTCAACCTCCTCTCGTATGATAAGTCCCCAGCCCTTGATCATCTTTGTCGCTCTGCGCTGCACCCCTCCAGTAACTTAATGTCCCTCTTCAGATACGGACGCCAGTACTGCACGCAGTACTCCAGGTGTGGTATAACTAATGACCTATACAGTGGCAGAATCACCTCCTCCCTCGACGATATACCCCTTGCAATATAACCCAGCATTTTGTTGGCCTTTGCAGCTGCCTTCCTACATTGTGCCGAGTTGTTCATTGACCCTGTAATGAGCACACCCAGATCCTTCTCCTCCTCTGTCTGGGCTAGCTGCACTCCCCCTAGCTGGTGACTCCTCCTTGGGTTCTTCATCCCAAAATGCAGCACCTTGCACTTTTGTTTATAAGCCCAGTTGCCAGGTGTCTGACCAGGTTTCAAGCTTTGCCACAGATCATCCTGCAACCCCTGCCATCCCCTAGGTCATCCACCACCGTGCCTACCTTGGTATCATCAGCAAACAGACTGATCTTGCTCTTGATGTCCCATGATATGTCTGCAATGAATATCCCAAACAACACTGGTCCCAACACTGAGCCCTGTGGAACACCGGCTCATCACTGCCCTTGGGTGTGAGAGCTCCCACCCACCACCCACCCTCTGTTGCCTTCCCTGCAGCCGGTTTCCTACCCATCTCACCAGCTTTGCACCCGCCTCTGTGTCTACTAACTTCCTTCCCAGCCTTCCATGTGGCACCGAGTCGAATGCCTTACTGAAGTCCAGATACAGGACATCCACTGCATGGCCCCTGTCCAGTTGCCTAGTTACCCAGTCATAGAACTCGACCAGGTTGGTTTGGCAGGATCTGCCACGTATGAAGCCATGCTGTCAGCTGTCTTGTAGTCCTTTGACCTCTAGGAGGGCCACCAGCTCTCCTTCAGGATAGTCTCCATTAGCTTACCCACGATGGATGTGAAGGCTCACGGGTCTGTAGTTTCCCGGTTCATCCTTGGGGCCACTCTGTGGAGAGGGGCACCACATGAGCCATCCTCAGTCCTGAGGTACACCCCAAATGTAGTGAGGCATTAAACAGGTCTCTAAAGGTCCTGCAAGGACCCCTGCCAGCTCCTTCATAGTACCCTGGGGTGATGTCGCCTGCCTGGCGCTTTGTCCACGCCAGTGCCTTCAAACCTCTCAACTCTGCTCTCCATGATTCTCCATCTGTCACCACTTCCTGCTTCTGCCATTTCTCCCACCTTGGGTGTCACCCCTCTTCTCTTTAGTAAATACTGAGCAGAAGTACTCATTTAGTGCTTCCGCTATCGCACCCTGCTTCCACCCAACTCCTTCCTTCCTAATCCTTACTATGTGGTCCTTACAGCTCTTTTTCTCCTGATGTACTTGAAGTCCTTCTCCCCTTCTTGTGCCTTGTGCCAGCCTGAGTTCCATAGATGCTTTGGCTCCCTCACTGCACTTGTCACCTCCTTCATTCTGTCAGTACTCCTCCCTGTCCTCCCTCCCTGTTTTCTTGTACTTCCTAAAGGCAGCTCTTTTCCTCCTTACCTTTTCCATGACCTCCTTGCTCAACCAGGTCGGTTTCTTAGCCCTAGCCTTCTTGCTCTGGGCTTTGCAGCAGGTTTTGTTGCTCCACTATCCCCAGCTTTATGAGCTCCCACCTCTGGTTAGTGTCCATACTAGATTGAATTCTGGCCAGGTACCCTTTTACCACTTCCCCCATCCTCCCAAAGTCGGCCCTCCTGAAGTCCAGCACTATTGTGCCAGATTCCACTCCTTCCTTGCCCATATCCAATGTGAGCCATACTGAGCGGTGGTCACTCCCTGACAGTGGTTCCTCCACTGTAAGTTCTCTCACAATAGAGATATCAGATGTTCACCAAAGAGGTAGAAAATAGGTTAAGCAAACTAGACCTCAACAAATATCACCAGGTCCGGATGGTTTATAACCTAGAATCTTGAAGGAATTATGTGTAGAGCTCGCCTCACCACTAGCACACATTTTCCAGAAATCATTAGATAGTGGAGGACTGAAAGAATGCAACAGTTATCCCATTATTCAAAACAGGAGCCAAGTCAGATCCCGCCAACTATTGCCCACTAAGCTTAACTTCGATATCATCTAAGAAATTGAAGGGATTTCCGAAAGACTTAATCCTATCATTTATGAAAGAATCAACTAGCAGATATGTCCCAATATTGATTCACCAAGGGGAGGTCATGCCTGACTAACATGCTTAGTTTTTACGACAGGGTATTAAGGAGACTGGATGAGGGTAAATTGGTCGACACACTGTTTCTGGATTTTGCCAAGGCCTTTGATAAACTCCCACCCAATGAACTGTTAACAGCATTACTAGGGCTAGGACTAAATCTCGCTATAACAACTTGGGTAGAGGACTGGTTGAAGAACAGGAGACAGAGTTTGTATTAGGGGAGCATATTCTGACTGGGCACATGTGTTTAGTAGGGTTCCCCAGGGGTCAGTGCTGGGGCCTTGCCTCTTTTATATGTATCATCATTGTATTACGAGTACAACGACATCTGGTTAACCAAATTTGCTGATGGCTACAGGCTAGGTGCAGTGGTAGATAACATCAGAGGAGCTGCCCCCCTTCAAACTGCACTTGACACAATCTTAAAATGGACCACCAAGTCAAAGTTACCTCTAAACTCAGGTAAATGCACTCTAATGCACCCAGGGAAGCACAACCTAGGCCACATATACACCCTACCCAACCAACTACTAAGAGTAACAACGGAAGAAAGGAACCTGGGGATCACTGTTTCCCCAAGACTTGAAATTTTCATCACACTGCAGACATATTACTCTCAAAGGGAACATAGTTTTGAACTGTACTTTTAGACATACAACAGCTAGAAGTAGTGAGATCATTTTGCCTACGTACACATCACTGGTAAGACCTATTCTGTAATATGGGGCCCAGGTTTGTGCACCCTACAAAAGAAGTGATGTGGCAATGTTGGAGGGGATCCAAAAAAGAGCTACTCGGGGGATAATAAACATGGCAGGTTTAGAGTACGAGACAAGGCTGAAGGAACTAAACCTATTTTCTCTGGCGTATAGGAGGAAGAGGGGGGACTTTTGCTTCGTACACAAGACTTGGTCAATAGTGACCTCTGGGAGATCTTACGGCTAGAAGGAAGCAATAACAAATACAACACTTGCTCTCACCTACTACAACTGATGGCAAGCTATACGCACCTTGCCAGGACCAGCAAGTGGTTTAACCAGCAGGTGGTCCACGAATGGAACAGACTGCCCATAAAGGTGAGTTGGGTGCACTACCATTCAGGCTTTTAAGCACAGACTGGACAATTTTTTATCAAGGGATAAAGACATAAGTAGAAATAGCGAGCATTATGGACTAAGTCCATTACCCTGTAGAAATCCTATGAATACTATGAAAAATGTAAACTGGAACAAGCTCCACAGTTTGATGAGGGGCTCTTCATTCTGGCGTGTCCCTTAAACCTGTTCTTAGTGGGGTCTTGCTTCTCCCATTTTACAGATGTTAGTGACTGAAGCACAGAGAAAACAAATGATTTACTTAAAGTCATAGAAACATAGAATTTGATGGCAGATAAGGACCGCTTGGCCCACCTAGTCTACCCATTTCCCTACCTAATGGATAAGCTGCAGATCCTAGTTAATCAACAACCTACTTCCTCCTACCCTCCACTAGAATTGCCTTACATCTGTCCCATGCATTCTTGAATTCCCACACTGTTTGACTCTACGACCTCCTGAGGAAGGTTGTTCCATGTATCCACAACCCTCTCTGTTAAGAAATACTTCCTCACATTACCTCCGAGTCATTCCCCCCCCCCCATCTTCAAATTGTGCCCCCTTGTTTTGCACATCTCTTTTTCTGAAAGATGCTACCTCTTGACTTTTGTTGATTCCCTTGAGGTATTTGAAAGTTTCCATCATGTCCCCCTCTCCTCCTTTCCTCGAGGCTATATGTAGATATGAACCTGGGTCTCCCCAGTCTCAAGCCAGCTCTAACCTCTAGACCCCACTGCCTTAATAGTCTACTCTACTTCACTACAAAACGGAGTGCAGTAGCAAAACAGAACCGCTTTACATAATTAGTGATAATATGAAAAAAGTACAGTTACACAAGAACTTACAGTAGATCTTCGAGAAGAGTTCTTGCAGCAGGCTACACCATAAGGACTATACTACTAGGAACTAGGACCCCACAGAAAAATTCTAGCCAGCAGTGCCCACTGGGGACCACCCCCCGGACGTCTGCCCGCCCCCGACATCCGCCACTGGTATAAAGGGGATGGTCCCCAGACCCACCTCAGTTCTCCCACTGGAGACCCGGCAGATGGATGAAAGGAGAACCAAGGAGTTTCCAAAAGTTAACAACAAGGAAAAGACAGAACCGGGGGAAGGAGGAAGGGAAAGCAACGTCTGCTGCAAGAACTCTTCTCAAAGAGCTACTGTTACGGTAAGTTCTTACGTAACTGTACCATCGTACTTTGAATTGGAGCTCTTGCAGCAGGCTTCACCGTAAGGACCGAGTCCCAAGCAGTGCAAAATGTAAATTTGCAGGAGAGAGGTAGGGAAGCTTATTGGAGCCTCATGAAAGGAGGCCTTACAGAACAGCTAGGCCGAATCCCGCTCTTCTCCTAAAGGCTATGTCCAAACTATAGTGCTTCACGAAGATGTGCACTGAGTTCCAAGTTGCCTTAGTACAAAGGTCAGCTGCCGAGACATTCCTTAAGGCAGCAAAGGAGGTGGCCACCACCCTGGTGGAGTGTCCCTTCACCGATCCCGGTAAGGATTTGTTGCATTTCTCATAAAAGAATGTACTACAATGAACTAACCATTTGGATAATGTTTACGTAGTAACTGGCGCTCCCAGGGATCTGGGAGTAAAAGCAACAAATAACCGATTGGTTCTACGGACTGAACAGGTGCGGTCTATATAATACCAATACCTGTAGCACCTTGTGAACATCTAGAGTATGGAGAAGTGCCTACCTGCCGCCTCTGCTCGAATACTCAGAGTAATAAACAGGAAGGTTGATGTCCTGATTCTAGGTAAGTTCAGACACCACCTTCGGGAGAAACTTAAGATTAGTTCTTAGAGACACCCCGTCTCTGTGAAAAACTAAATAAGGCTCCTTACACATCGCTTGATAGATAGATAATTTTATTTATAAAAAAAGTGCCCATTTCCCAGGACTCTGGGCACTGTACAACAACACAAACAACAGTTGAATATATAATAATATACAACTATACCTGTAGAACTAATTATTTTCATGCAAAGTAAATTTAGCACAAACACAAATGCAACCATAGTTGCATAAATTTATTTTAGCGCTAAGTCACAATCACCACATTCACTATAATAGGAAAAAATACTAAAAGCACTAGTTAGTGCAAATTTATTTTCACGCAAATTGGTACTTCAGCGAAAATAGTGGAAATAATTTTACAGTGAAAATTTCAAGTTCTACAGTATATGCTTAACAATGCAACTAAGAATGACATGAGGGCCTGGAGCTTAGAAATCCTCTGAGTAGAAGTGACAGCAACCAAAAATAATGCTTTCCAAGAAAGAAAGCGTAGCTCGCAGTCCACGGCTGATTCGAAAGGAGGCAAAGTGAGTTTCTCTAGGATGAGCAGAAGATACCATGGGGGAACGGGATCCCGAATGGGTTGTTCCACGTGTAGTACACCCTGTAGGAAGGTGCGGGACAAATCCAGTTGGGCGATAGCCCTTCCTTCCACTGGTGCATGGTAAGCCGAGATGACAGAAAGATGCACCTTGATGGAGGAATATCGGAGCCCTGCATCAGAAAGAGAGAGCAGATATTCCAAGACAGTTCACCGGACAGGTGAACGGATTCAGGAATGTGCCGATGCCCATAAGTGCTCTCACGGCATATATAATGGGAAAGGCTACAAGCCTCTACCAAGACCTCAGCAACTCTCTGAGAGACCCCATTGCGGGAAACCGCTAAGTCTGTAGGAGCCATGCATGAAGATGCAGGGATCTTAGGTCTGGGTGGACTAGGGTGCCCTGCTCCTGGGAGAGCAATCATGAGGACAGAAGAAGAGGGATTGGAGGCTCCACTGCCAGCTGTTGGAGCAGGGAAAACAAATCTGGCACGGCAAAGCAGGGCAACCAAAATCATGTCAACCCCCTCCTCCTGAAGCTTGAGGAGCACTCACTGGAGCAGAGGAAAGGGAAGATAGGCATAGAGGAACCCCCTGTCCAAAAGAGAGACAAAGCACCTTGCCAGGAAACACCAGGCCCTGGATCTAGCAAGCACAAATTGAGCAGTTTGGCGTTGCACAGGGATGCGGAGAGGTCCAGTTCTGGATGACCCCATCTTCAAAAGAGGTAATCTGCCACTTCCTGAAGCAGTTCCCACTCATGATTTCTGGACCAGAGCCTGTCAGCAAAGGTGTTTTGGACTCCTGGAACATGGACCGGTGTTAAGGTGGGACCATGATCTATGGCCCAATACCACATCCTCATCGTTTCTCGGCATGGAGAGTAGGAGTGCGTCCCCCCTTGCTTGTTTATGTAGAATACACCAGACACGTTGTCCATCTGCACAAGCATGGGTCCCCGACTGAGGTCCATCTGGAAGGCCTGAAGGGCATAGAGTACCGCTCTCATTTCTAGGATGTTGGTGTATAATGCCAACTCCAGAGTTGACCATGTGCCCTGTGTTCAGTGATCTCGGAAGTGGGCTCCCTACCCAAGGCTGGAGGCATAAGTAGTCAGAATGTGTTGTCGTGAAGCTGTCTAGAAAGGAACCCCCAACCCTAGGTTGGGAGACATCTGCCACCAGGCCAGAGTCTGTGACACAGCTCACAAAATTCGAATGGCTGCTGTAGGTCATCCGACCTTTGATCCCACAGAGTCCTGAGGGTCCACCGAGGTACCCTCATATGTAAGCATGCCTTAGGTGCAGTCACTATGGCGGCCACCATGTGATCTAACATTTGGAGCATAGTCCAAGCCGGAACCTGGGTGGAGGAGGAGACCTGAAGGGCCAGGTTCTGTAGTCGAGCACCCCTGTCTGAGGCAAGAAATGTTCTCCATTTCTCTGTGCCCAGGTTGGCTCCTATGTACTGAAGGTGCTGGGAGGGCCAGGGACATGATCTGGGGATGTTTAGTGCAATGCCCAGATTCTGAAACATCATAAAAGTGTCTAACAGAGTGGACAGGAGTTGTACTCTGGAAGGCGATGTCACGAGCCAATCGTCTAGGTAGGGGTAGAGAAAATGGCCCTGGCACCGCAGGACCTCAGCCACTACCACAAGGCATTTTGTGAAGACTTGCAAAGCTGAAGAGAGGCCAAACGGCAAGGCTCTGAATTGGTAATGCTCTCCTTTTAAAGCAAATCTGAGAAATCTCTGGTTAGCTGGAAGGACCGGGAACTTGCCGGTGAGCTGAAAGGACCAGGATGTGCAGGCAGGCACCCTGCATATCCAGGGAACAAAACCAGTTCCCCGATGCAGCATGGGGATCAGACCTAGCAACATCACCATCCTGAACCTCTTGTATGCCATGAAGTGGTTCAGGAGGCTTAGATGTAAGATTGGGCGTAGGTCCCCCGTCTTCTTGGGAACCAAGAAGTGGGAGTAGCACCCTGTTCCTCGCTGAGATGGAGGCATGGGCTCGATGGCCCTCTTGGACAACAAAGCTCGTTTCTCCTCGAAGATGAGAGCTGCGTGAGACGGGGAGTACCAACAGGGAACTGGGGGATCATCAAGACAAATCTCGAACTCCAGAGTGTGACTTTTCATGATAATGTCCAGAACTCAAGTGTTGGACATGATGCTGGTTCACCCTTTTAGGTAAAATGAGAACTGCCCCTCTACTGACTCCCCATGGACTCCACTGAAGGGGGGGGGGTTGGCAAGGAGTCCTGCACTGGTCCTGGGGGTGGGCAGGGAGACCTGGGAGGATCTGACACTCTGAAGTCCCCCAGCACCAGAGGGCTGAGAGGGAGCCTTTCATTTAAAAAGGGCCTCTGGACTGCTGTCCTCTCAGCTTCTGGGAGGACGGGCACCGAAATGGCTTTTACTTGGCAGAAAAGGACTCTGACCTATACATTTGGTGGACTGACTGCACAGCCTTGCCAGAGTCTTGGAGGTCTATGATTATTTTCTGCGTGTCCTCCCCAAAGAGGACAGCCCCATTAAAAGGCGCATCCAGGATGGTATCCTGGAAGTCTTGTCTGAATCCCAACACCCACAGCCAAGAGTGGCATCTGAAACAGACTCCAGTTGCTGTGGCACAGGCAGCAGTGTCGGCGGAGTTGTAGGTAGCCCTTAAAAACATGCTTGCCTATGTCTAGTCCCGACTGAAGAACATCCAGAAGTTTTGTCTTGTGAGGGTATCCAACTGCTTCTGGACATGCTCTACGGCCTTTGTACAGAGAGATTTCTGGTACTGCACCATATGGGCCAGAAAATTCAAGGACCTTATGGTGCACGTGGCAGAAGAGAAGACCTTTCTGCCAAAATGATCCAGTTTCTTGGATTCTTTATCAGGTGGCTGCTAACTCATATGTTTAGGCTGTTTCGGTCATTCGTGTGCTGCCATGAAGACTAAGGAGTCTTCTTTAGGGTCCCCCCAAAAAAAAAAAAGGCTCATTTTTGGGAAGACTTACAGAGCTGATCTGCTTTCTTTGGGACAGCTATGGCCCTGGACGGATGTTTCCATACCAATTTAGTCACGTCTTAGAAAGGCAGGACTACCACAAGTTTGGGATCACTCATACCCAAAAAGGTAGCAAGCCTGCGCCGTTCTGGATCCAATTCCTCAGTATCCCACTGATTGAAAAACTGAATATGGCACACGATGTCCATAAAGGTTGGATCATCTGGGGGGGGCGACCTTGGCGAATCTCTGTGGCCCTCTGGAAGAGGAAGAAAAGACCCTCTATCAGACGAGTCTGAATATGATGACGAAGACCTCCCTCCTGAAGATTCAGAGGAGGGGCATCTGGATACAGTCCTTCTAGGTCTATGCCCGGTCTTAGGATGACTAGAAAGATCTCAAGGAGGAGGAGGACCTGCTGCGACCTATACGGTGAGGTACCTCCTTGTCTAAACCCTTCTTAAGGGAGGAGGGTCTCCTTTGAGAGGTGGCACCAGTGGATTCACTGGAGCAAGACCTACAGGTTGCGTCACTGGTATGGGAGGCTTTTCTTTGGGGAGCGGGTCCCCCTTAACCGTATTCCACCATGTGGTAAACAATGTCCCTACGTCAGCCAGGGAGACCAAGGGGACTTGCGGATGCTCTGGTTCCCCAGGAACATTCATAGGGCCTGGAGTCAGGTCAGAGGGGTTGCTGGACACTGGCGTTTTATCTGGAACTTGAGGATCCCCTGTCGTCAGGTCCCCTGATGGACGGTTTGGGGGGCTTCGGGTCAGTCATCAGGTCTGGTGTGTCTGGGACATCAGATGACCACCCCCCTGGAGATGGGGCTGGGGATGCCAGCTTGGCTGGTGGACAGTCTGGTGAACGAGGTGGGGACATAGGCGTGGCTGATGTATAGGCCCTGAGTGACAGGGTCTCCTCTGGCTGCTCAGTTACTGACTTCGGGGGAAGTGTCACCTGAGAGGAACCACAGGAAGAAGTGGACATCAGGGCCTGGTGCCTGGAGTCAGACGGACGTTTCTTGGGGGAGCAATCTCTAGGGTGACAAGAGTGCTTCTGATGCCCAAGCCTGTCATCAGGGCTGGAGGACATGCCTGACGACGGTGGCATCCCAGCCAGACATGCAGCAGACTTCTTGCCACTAGAAGAGTCAGCTGAGTTCCTGGCCTTGATCCCTGACCTGCTGGAAGGCCTGAAGGCTCAGGGAAGGCCCCGAAGGTCCATGCCCTGAAGGACCCCAACCTGACACCTGAATGATGGCGGGGGCCTTCATCAATGGCAGCCCTAGAAGAGAGGCCTGCCGGAGGGGGGGGCAGTGTCCACTCTCCCATGGGAGCGTGGAGGGGAGGTAGGGGGGCAGACTCCACTCTCCTGCAGGAGTGCGGACTGGAGGACTTACCCTTCTGGTGAGGAGACCGGAACATGATTTAGACCTATGCTTCTCCTTCTCCCTGTGATGGTGCTTCCTGCTGGTCTGCTAATCTTTGAGGGAAGATGGAGACCTCTGGGCGAAAGAAGAAGACAAGGAGCCTGCTGGTTTCTGCTCAAGGGCAGTAAGTTGCTGCTTCATGAGGTAGGCCTTAAGAGTTTTCAAGTGGCAGATCCGGGGTGCGCTTGAACTTTTGGCAGTGCGGGCAGGCATCCAAGTTGTGGCTAGGCCCTAGACAGAAGAGACACGCTGAGTGGCCATCCTTGGCCAGGATTAGTTTCCCCACAGGTGCACTTAGACTACTGCCACTTGGCTGTAGACGAAGGCAAAGACATAAAATAGAAGAAAACTCAGCTGAAAATGGTGATCAAAAAAGGGTATGCGAAGCACAGAAAATGGCAGTCGACACTAGCAACGATGAGCAAGGTCGATGGCGGGAAAAGAACAGAGGTGGAGCTGGGGACCTTCCCCTTTATACCACTGGCAGACATCGGGGCAGGCAGACGTCAGGGGGCGGTTCCCGCTGGGTAATGCTGACTAGAATTTTTCCGTGGGGTCCTACTGCCTGGCGGCATAATCCTTATGGTGTAGCTTGCTGCAAGAGCTCCAACTCAAAGTAAGAGCTACACTCTAGGGTTGGAGCAAATGCAAACTCCAATCTAAAGCTCGAGACATTTATTTATTAATGAAATCAATGCTTCTGTTTTCCCTTTTCAACAATTTAGTAAGAGATCAATGCAGGTGAGAATCTGAAACTGCAACAGTGCCAAAAAAGATCACTGTTAAAGAGGCAGACCTGTCCTGTTGCAGCACTGTTGCACTGAAGGAGTACAGATTAACACTGTTCCTGTTGCATGTCTGAAAGTGCCTGCCCCACAGAAACAAACCCAAACTATGCAAGATGTGGCTCCAGTGATGCATCAAATTTAGCAAGCCTGACTGCATGCACCCATGACAAGCTAAGCTCTTATGTCAAAATGTCAAGAGTAGCAGACCCTAAGTCAGTCTTAAGTGCCAGCAAAAAAAAATGGATATTATAAAAACTGTGAAAGAATAAAAAGAAATTGCCAAACACTGTGTGTCAGATATTCAAATACTTAGCACTGCGCAAATTGTGAACAGCGCAGAAGACAGCCATCCTCTCAGTGTGGTCACTGCTATACCGAAACACACACAGCACGGCTCTTATCTGTTAGCACGTTAGCCCTTCTAAAACCCATTGTATATGCCACTGTGCCCTCTATGCAACCATTTGCAAAGGTGCATGGTATCAGTCTCTCTCTCTGCACACCGCTGTTTAATGCTTCCCAAACCCTACCTTTACAAATGCACACATTGGTGTGCTATCTGCCCCCCCCCCCCGTATCCACCTTCTGTGGTGTGGTGTACATAAAAATAAATTAACAAAAGGCCAGGGTTCCCCTCCTTTCCTGTTTGTTGTTGTAATGATATGATCTATTTTCAGTATCCCTGGCAGTCCAGTGGCCTTCCCTCCCTCCCTCATTCGACCCCTGTCGTAATGGTCCGATCTGTTTCTAGTCCCTGGTAGTCCAGTGACCTGCCCTCCCTTATCAGATTCCGACTGTAATGATCAGTCTATTTTTTGTCCCTTGTAGTCTAGTGGCCCCTTCCTGGTCCTTGTATGCAATGTCCATCGCCTTTAGCCTCCTACCTCCAAAGGTGACAACCTGCACAGACCTGCCTCATCTCTGCGGCCAGTCATTATCTGTCACATACAAGTACTGTATTATATCATTCTATACAGAAATATAGTACTTGCAACTTCAATACTAGGTTGTTATAACAGGAGGAGACGTTAGCCCTCTGGGCCTGTCTCCTGCCTATGCAGGGCTTCATTACCCTTTGTCTAACAGGTATGTGTCTAGCCTATTTTTGAATATCTCTAATGTTGGTGATGATACCAATTCTCTCAGTAGGGCGCTCCAAGTCTGTACAACTCTGTATGAAAAATATCTTCTTCTATTATTATTTGTACAATGAAAGGTGTGAATTTGCTGGTTGTGGTACCTCAGATTGGTTTTAATTTCATTTATGCTCATCCCCATTAATGGACTTAGTTTTGTTTTTCGAGTACAAGGTTCTTTTTAATGTATAACTTTTTTTTTTTTTTTTTTTTTTTTTAGTTTTAATGTGTTCTTGACAAGCCATCCATCTCCCATGGAACACACCACAATCTCCCATGGATTGCCCCCCCCCCCATATGGTAGGGCCAGGAGGAGAAGGCCATCCTCTCCAACCCCTCCCCCAGAGACAACCATCCAGATGGTGGGGCCCAGGTGATGGTGTGGGATGGAGAAAGACAAATGGGAATTTGGGAATTTATAAAGCTTGTAGCCATGAACCATTTTCTGTTTTCTCCCTCCCAACTCCCCGACATCGGGCTCAGCCCCCTGCAGCCTCAAAATGTTACTGGCTGCCCTGTGGAGGAGCAAGCTCCCTGGCCCACTGCAGGGGGTCACCAGTGTGGTGGAACCTGATGCCATCCCTCCCAGAGCCGGAAGCACTGCAGAGCAGCAGCGCTTCCCTACCTCCAGGCCGCCCAGCTGGTTTCCCCGAGCTTGTTCCCAAACTTGAGTCGCTTGCACAGGAGCGTGAGCGCTACCTGCTGAGGGCCATCCCACAGCCCCGAAAAAGTTTAGATAGTAAAGAAAATTGTATTTGGAGATAAAATTAAAAAAGAAGTCTGCACGCATTCACAATTTGCTTGTTGTAACTTTTTTTTTTTTTTTTTTTAAACACATCTCACAAGTACTATATCATTATTCAGAATAATGTAGGTGTGTGGTAGACCATAGAGGCAAAAGGTAGGACTGTGCCAGTTCTACTCGATGTAGGTAACAAGGGTGCGAGTTTTGCACACAAGCACCAGGAGTGGGGTCCACTACACTACGAGGGACACTAACAACAAATCAGATTATTATGATGGGAAGCAGATGGGCACTTTTTTCATACCATCAGGGTGGGAGTGGGTCACTAGCGCTTCCCCTCTACACATACACAGCACCACAGATACCTAGGTAAGGGGAGAGACAGCCCTCCATGTAATCCATGGAGCACAAGCTAGCCCTTCTCAAGTTAATGAGGCCATGATGGGATGCAAATGAATGCTTAGCACCTTGCATGGGCTAAAGAGTAAATTACATTGGGACATTCGGATATAACAACCTATGATAAGCGGGCTAACAACTTTAAAATGTCCTAAATGCTTTTTTTGTTTTGCTCCTTAACAGCTTATGAGAAGTATACTGTAGGCACATTCCTCTCTGTGGCCAGCAGGGGTTGAGCAGAGCACTGTGTGAAGCACACCTTTCACTGCCTCAGGTAGGGCTTGCGGCTATAATCAAGCATGTTTAGGGCACTCACACTGTGCTACAAATATCTGAATAAAGCATATTTAGGACTCTGTACTATATGTACCCAGGATAGCGACTTTGTGTGGAACAAAGTGAAACCTTTGAATATATAGCCGTGTGTGTTTAAAAGGAGGGTCAAAAAACATATAATACAGGCTGCGGTTTCTAAAGCATTCATGGACGCCAGCAGCAAGATCAATTGTAACCGTCTATTAGAAAACTGATGCAGTCTTAAAAATGTCAACTCACCTCTCCTGTTGCCAACGCAATGAAGTTTTTTACAGTCTTTGGCACAACTTTGCCGAACAAACCAATGACAATTCTGCCAACATTCTTATCCCCAATCTTGACATCAAAGAATACCTGGGCGTGATGAAACAATAACACATGTGATAATATGTATTTTGCAGAAGTCAGGAACAAAATCACTACACACTGAGCACAAGGCTTATCTGTTGCTCTCATACAGTGTAGCATACATATTTTATTTTTAAGATGTTAAAGCAGCAGTGGAACGAAAATGGGCAACACAAATTTGACCTTTTTCTTCTACTGTAAAATATTCCACACATCTTCTAGTTTTATTCAATGGTAAAACATTTTAGTTCCACCAAAATCTGAATATAAATGTTTTAATGTAGTTTTTTCTCAAAAAAAAAAAAAAAATGACCAACACATTTGGTTCAAAAATACCAATGTAGACATGGTAAGGGGTAGGATCGAGAAAATAAAACAAAATCATGGTGCTCTGCATAGGAAGTACCTAAAATAACAGATTTAACAGGTATGCTAACATTTTTAATAACAGTAGCTGAAACTAGCTTTTTGGAAAAAAAATATTTTCACTGCACTGCTGCTTTAATATTCCCTACTAATGAAAATGTTAGCTCCCAAATGCAGGTATGGGCAAGCGACTTAGCTTAAGCTTTGGAGGGATCTAGCAATTAGAGAATAACACCCGAGGTAGTGTGTATAACAAGAATTTTACACACACCTGAGGTGCTGGATGCTATATAAACCCTGAGAGCGAAGCTTGAGAGGTTTATACAAGCACCCAACAGTGAAGGTATATGGAAAATTCAAGTTATATACATTACCCTATGTCTTGTTTTATATATCTGCTATGGAGCATTTTTTTCACCACAGCAATTATATAAATGCAACTTGATCTCTGTGCTGGTAGCCACAGTCGGGCTGAGGCAGGCAGACACTGGGCACATGCCTGGAGTGAGGGAAACCCAGCGCGTGTTCGCCATTATAACTACCTGGTTAGAATGGTGAATTATAACCTGGTTTCCCTATGGGAGAAAACACTTTCCAATTATTACAATCATAATAATGAAGAACAGTAACTAAAGAATTAAAATAAGGAAAAGACCCACTGCTCTGTAAGCATTTTATGTATTAATTTATCATTGTAACTGTTTTCAATCAATAAATGTTTGCATAGTGTAATGGAGCCAAGGGAAGACCAATAAACTAATTGAATGGTCAGGGGCCAACATGTTACATACTTACAGTATTAAGAATTTCAAGTCTCTGGCACTCTGGTAGGGTCAAGACCACTACACACTGAAGAAGGGACCTTGGGATTCTTGAATGTTTGTTTAAAAAACATTTGGTTAGTATAAGAAAGGCAGTGTCCCAAAACTATATACTAGTATTACAAAGGCACTCTAAAAGCAAATAAAATAATAGTAAGCTATTCCGTGTTATTTATAGGATGAAGTGCATAAAAGAAGCAGGATCTTTGTCCTTTGGAGTTCATCAGCTACTGGTGAGCAGTCCCCTAGATGAGATCATAATCCTCAGTTTGTGACATCATAAAAGAATGCTATAAAATGAAAATTGATGTCACAAACTAAGGACTAGGAACTCAGCTATTTCTACTGATGCCAATTCGGATTTATTCGCTAGTGGATGGAGCCCCTCTTTAAGCAAAACAAGTTGGCCTAGGATGAGCAGCTAATGTGTTCATATTTTAAAAAGTCGCAACTTGCATTAAACGTGTGAATGCTGGAGGAGTTACCAGCTAGTGGGAGTGCAGCTAGCCTAGACAGAGGAGGAGAAGGATCTGGGTGTGCTCATTACAGGGTCAATGAACAACTCGGCACAATGTAAGAAGGCAGCTGAAAAGGCCAACAAAATGCTGGGTTGTATTGCAAGGGGTATATCGTCGAGGAGGGAGGAGGTGATTCTGCCACTGTATAGGTCATTAGTTATACCACACCTGGAGTACTGCATGCAGTACTAGCGTCCGTATCTGAAGAGGGACATTAAGTTACTGGAGGGGTTGCAGCGCAGAGCGACAAAGATGATCAAGGGGCTGGGGGACTTATCATACGAGAGGAGGTTGAAGGAGTTGAACATGTACTCACTGGAGAAGAGGAGATACAGAGGTGACATGATTGAAACCTTTAAATACATGAAAGGAATAAACAAGACGGGTACAGAGGGGCTGTTCAAAGTAAGGGAGGGGAGGGCTACCAGAGGCCATGATATGGAGCGAGGAAGGTTCAGGAGGGAGATGAGGAGACACTTTTTTTTTTTTTTTTTTTTTTAACAGAGGGGGTGGTGGCTGGGTGGAATGCATTACCTGCTGAAGTGGTATGCAGTAGAACAGTGGACTGCTTCAAACAAGGATGGAACAGGACAAGGGGGAGGGTTAATGAAGGGAAGGGGGAAGGGGGGAAGGGAGGAAGGGGCAGCTGCAGAATAAGAAGTGCTAGCTGCACATTCGAGCAGACTTGATAGACCTCTAGGCCTTTATCTGCTGGCAAATTTCGTATGTTCGTATTCAAAGCAGTTACCAAAAATGTTGACTTTTGGGGCACAGCCTTTAGCATACTGGGCACTAAAGGAGCTCTAAGGACCCTCTTGGAACTTCTTACATGAATAACACAGCCGCATAAGTAGAGTAAACGCTGCTCTCCAATATACTGCTACCGCTATGCAGTCATGCTACTCCTAGCGCTGTTCCGCACCTCAAGGCATGGAAATTTCAACTACCACATCTTTGAAATGGTTTTCTAACTCAGGTGGGGGGGGGGGCAGAACCCCCATCTTAAAATCATAAAATGTCAAATAGTAACCTTAAAAAAAAAAAAAAATGGCTGGTTCTTTTAACATGGGTACTCCACCATACCCACACCCCCTGAATTGTTTTGGGGGAAAAATGCTGTTGATTGGATTCCTTTCAGTTTTCATGTTAGGTATAATGGGGGAGTTCGCCATCCACAACCGTAATTGTTTTTTAATATTACTTTATTTAAAAAAAAAAATCCAGATCTTTTCTGCCTCAGTCCACATGTCTAGCTGTATTGATTTTGACTGTTAGTTAAGAGTACCATAGCATACTGGAAACACTATAAGTAGTATAGCGTTACGTATACACACACTACAAGGGACCTTAGTCATCCACTGATGCCAAATGTTGTTGGCTAAAGTAACAGGGTCAAGGCTAGTGATGACCTTTCACCTCCCTCAGTGCCACGCTGTACACAGGCAGGATGTCATTATGTTATATAAGAAATCCAAACCACTCAGAGCCATGGGAAGTGGCTGAGCAGACAGTGAGCAATTAAAAACAATGACTCCCCGGTTTCAGAGTGCACCGTCTCTGCAGCACTCTCCAGAATCCTTTAGCCAAGATTATCAGAGTCAGTCATATACTGCAATCCTGAGCCTCACACCAATCTGTAAAATGACCCCCTCCTGGCCTCTAGTTGCACACAGCCCACAAGAAGGTTGGGTAGGGAGAAGCTGCCCAAACCCCAAGGGTGGAGGAAGCAGCTCCCAGCAGAGAAGCCCAACCAGTGGGGAGCCTCTGAGGGGGCTGGCCCAGGCCACTCTAGTAGGGAGGGGCCTGGGAGCGCTTAAAAAACGAGGGGTTCATGAGGGATTGCTCCCTCTTTGAACCTGCTCTAAGGAAGGACACCTCGCTGCCTGGACCCCGCCCTAAAATTCAGCAGCCAGCCCAGCTCTCCTCCTGTTAAGTTTGCTACACCCGGTGGCCTTGTCTTCCGCCGCACCTGTGGCCTTGTCAATTTTGGCTCCCTGTTGTCTTCCTGTTCCATTTTTCCACTGTGGCCTCTTCTGGAGCTTCTCTGGACCCTCCGTGGCTTCCTCTGCTGGCCCCCTCATCTTTCCCCTGTGACTCCCTCTGCCTCCAGTCCTTTCCTTGTTTCCATTTCCCTGCCCTTGCTGTGGCCAGGGCAAATTTTTCCCATGGCCCCACTGGGCCGGTGGCCTTTTTGGTGGCCCCCTTCTGTTGTTTCCCCTGCCTCCACTCCCCCCAGCCAGCCCGCTCGGCCTGTGCTTGCCGGCCTGAGTTCCCCCCACCTGTCCTCTCTCCATGCCCCTAGTCTGCCCGGTTCTTCTCCCATTTCCCATCTGGTTGTTTAAAGTGTGGCCTATTCAACCCCCACCTTTTATTTTTTCATTCGTATTCTGATCCCGTTTAGCCACTGTACCTGGCATTTTATAACTTGCTGTCAATTCCTGTCCTCCCCCCAACCAACATACATGTGCACAGATTTTTTTTCTTTCTTTCTTTAATGCATGTTTGTTTTGAAACCAAGCTCTATTATTATGGAAATGCGGCAGTTTCAGCTGCCAGGCCAGCAGGCGGGGGGCGGGGGCGCATCCGATGACAAAATTTAGTAGGTGTATAAATCAGTGGTGACATAGAAACTATATGTACAAATGGGCGATGATATACAGGCTATATGTATAAATCTGATTTATAAATACAGTTGCTCTGATAAATGCATTTATCACAGTGCATTCATCTCTCTCCTTACTGCGTACGTACAATTATAACATGGGTACTAAGAATCCGACATCCTAATTGGCTGAAACTTGTTCCTACCCACTGGATTAAAACAGGACAACCACTGCACTAAAACACCTGAAGCAAATTATTTCCAGTTATACAATGGGGTTCATAAATCCACTATCCTGACTGGTTGGCTGGGTCTTTATTCATTCGTATTCTGATCCCGTTTAGCCACTGTACTTGGCATTTTGTAACTTGTTGTCAGTTTGCCTGTTCCCCCCCCCGCCAAACACACATGCATGGGGGGGGGGGGCAACCAGCTCAGGACCTCTGACCAGGTGCGAAATCTGGGCGTCATGCTTGATAACGGACTGGCACTCATGAGTCAGGTGTCAACCATTGTCAAGTCCTCCTTTTATCATCTGAGGAATGTTGCCCGGATAAAGCACTTAGTACCATCCGATGACCTTCTGACGTTGGTCCATGCCCTGGTGACCCCTGTGCCTTGATTACTGCAATGCCCTATACCTAGGCCTACCGTGGATGGACCTCCACCGCCTGCAGTTGGTGCAAAATGTGGCTGCCAGATTGCTGACAGGTTTACGTAGATCTGACAATGTCACTCCTGTGCTACGCACCTTGCACTGGCTGCTGGTGTGGTGGAGAATCACCTTCAAGGTCAGATTACTGACCTATAAGGCCCTACATGGACAGGGACTGAGTAACCTGCAAGAGCTCCTTTGTCCCTACCACCCCCTTTGCCCTCTCCACTCCACCGACAAGGGATTGCTGGAGATTTCTAGGGGTCCGTTTAACATCATGGGGAGCTCGGTCGTTTACCTTTGCTGCTCCGACCCTGTGGAATTTTCTACCTCACTGGATAAGGGAATGTCCATCCACTGAGGCCTTTACATCTGCCTTGAAAACTTATTTGAGTTGGTATATACTGATATTTAAATTCCTGCTAGGTTTCAGAAACTTGGCTCTGTGTTTTTAAAAGTGCTGATTATACTGTGTAAAACGCTATGATCTATGCAAGAATAGCATTCTAGAAATAAAGTTGTTTTTGGTTTACATTCATGTCCCCTTGAGTTTGACCTGCCATTCCCCCCAAATAGTTTCTCACAGTTTACCTTGTTTATACTTTTCAGAACTTGAAGGTCTCCATCATGACACCCTCTCCCTTCTGTCTTTCAGCGAGTACATGTTCGGTGCTGCAAGCCGATCCTCACAGGATCTGCCCCGTTGACCCTGAATCATTTTAGTTACTCTATGCTGCAGTGATCCTCACAGGATCATCCCCGTTGACCCCGAATCATTTTAGTTACTCTATGCTGCAGTGTCTCCAGACTGTCTCTGTCCTTCCTTAGGTTAAGAGTCCAGAACTGGGCACAGTACTACACACCGGGTCTCAACAGTAATTGCATAGCAACTGCAGCTTCAGTGGAAAATTACTGCTCTTAAAGGACACCTAAACCCACTTTTTTTTTTTTTTAATACACATTTTGTTTTTTAAAAAATGACTCCATGGGCTTGTAAAGGAGTCTGTTTACATTTATACTGAAACTACATTTATTAAAAGTAGGATAAATGCAGTTTCATAGCACTTGAAACTGTAAACAGTTTCTCCCAATTGAAAAATCCCTCTCTGTAAAAACCCTAAAACGGTTGCCTTGATGATGTCAATGAAGAGAGATGCCCAGCTCTACAGGTACACACACACATACACACTATCTCTCTCTCTCTCTCTCTCTCTCCCCTCTCTTCACATATGCCCATTTTAATGCCAAACCGCTTGCCAAACCATAGAAATCATCACTCAGCTTGTGTATTATTTACACAAATACACAAGTTAAGCAATGATTTGGAAGCACAGACACAGTGAAATGTTAGTAGCAGAGTGATAGTAGAATCAAATCCTCATTCACACAGGTCTCTTCAGGACTGGATGCCCTGCACCAAGGGAAGACCGTCTGCCTACAAAAGTGCAGGGCCTGCAAGTGAAGCGACAGGTGTGAAGGATTCATGTGGCAGTCTGGTGAGCTGTGGAAACGCAGGGCCCTTGCACTTCCATGGGGCCATAGATACAGATACACAGGGGGCATACAGTGAATCTGTCAGCCAATGCACAGAGCAGTCTACCACCCAGGGGTGCAGAAGTCCAGGGCCCTATGCCAAGAGGACAGTTGCCTTCACTATATGGTAACCAGGCCCAGCCGGACAACCCTGCACCTTTTATTCCCTGGCTGAGGAGTGGTATTGCATAACAGCACCCCCAACCCTCATCCCATCCAGCTGGGTCACGGAGCTCACCCCCGAACTGAGCTCACCAACATGGGATCACAAAGCATACCCGTTGGAGTCAAGAGTGGCACTGCACACAAAGTTTAACAATTATATATTGTTTTCTTTTTCAATTTTGACCCCAAATTTTCATGGTACTCATTTTATGATCCGCCTTATAAAACACGAAATGTACCATTTATAGCATACTAGCCAAAATGTCATTTCGCACGAGAAGTGCGAAAACACATCTTATCCAGGATTTAAAAAAATTATACATCACGATTACGAGGTGGTGTGGAAAAATGGCTATGTTGAAAGTTTGGAGTCAAAATAGTGAAAATTACTAAAGTTATACGTGAACTTTGAAATATTGCAACATTCATTCATAGCCTAGACATTTTACCATATTTGTACATCAATTGTCAGCATAGCCTTCTTATTACCCCACCTCATGAACCAGACAGTACTGCAAGACACTGAAATGTCTGGGCCTCATGCCACACCGGTGACCCGAGTTCGGGAGCAAGCCTGTGAGCCAGGGGCGGCAGGAGACGGTACAGGATCGAGCGCCCGATGGGCGGCTCTCCTCTCCGGGTGGGTTGGTGAGGGATAGCCCGGCGCACCAGCAGCTCCCGGTGGAGATTGGGAGCGCTGCAGTGCGCAGGCTGCACTCAACACAGCGTGGCTGACGTTGGCAGGGTTGCCATGCGCCATTGCATCAGGCATGCCCACACAGGGAAGGGGGCCACTAATAACAGGGAAAACATCGGCTCCGAGGAACATGCGATGGCACCTGTCCCCCATGCCCTCTGCTGGGCTCACCCAGACTGGCCTTCCAGTTTCTCCTGCCAGCCCTCGCCTGCAGCCGGAGACTGCCTTAGAAGAGTGTCCAAGAGGAGAGGGCGACCCACCCCGGATGGGTTAAACCGGGGGAGCTGGCTGCAGGGAGTGGGGGGGGAAGAGAGAGGAGGTACAGTTCTGGGGAGCCTCAGGTGGGCAGGATGCCTGAGAGAAGGTTCCTCGGTCCGTGACCAGAGTAAAAGAAAGTTGGGGGGGGGGGGAGAGAACATTGAAATGTCATTCCGCGCCACAGGTGTGAAAACACATTTTGGCCAGGATTTGAAAAATTACAGCTGTCACGTTCATGAGGTGGTGTAAAAATGACTATGCTGAAAATCTGGGGTCAAAATGTTTAAAATTACTAAAGTTACGAACAAGCGTAGTAAAATTTCAATGTATGTACATAACTTTGCCATTTTTACATATTCTGACCACAAATTTTCAACATAGCCATCTAATGACCCCATCTCATGAACAAAGATGGTGAATATGTTCAAATCCCACCTGAAAAGTGATTTTGCCTAGTGACTGCAAAATTGCCTTTTGGGCTTGATTTGTGTAATTCCATCACCTTTGGTCATGAGGTGGGTTCCCTAAAAGGTATGTTGAAAATTTGTATACATTAAAGTACAAAACGCCACTGAAATACAATGAATCGCTCACACCTAATTTTTTATTTTTATTTTTTATTTATTTATCTATTTTTTTACTGCAGTCGGCAGTTCCAGCAGTATGACATGTCTTGGATCAGACAGTGGATCTTTGCCCTGGGACATGTTCAGGTGAGAAAGGGTATATGGGGGAGTGCAGGGTGGTGAGTGCTCAGTGGGAAGTCAGGTTTGGATTGGTGAGGGACCGTTTTCTTTTTTTACAGGTTTAATTTAACAACAACAACACAAAAAAAAACAGAGGGACAGTTTTCTTTATTACAGGGAAGAGTAATGCAGGGACAGCAAACGGAGGGTAGGGAGTGCCATTAGACACCAGGGAAACAAAATACATCAGGGGAGGGTGTTCAGAGGGTGGGAGACACCACTAGACACCAGGGAAACAGAATACATGCAGGAGACGGTGATCAGAGGGTGGGGAGGGCGGGCACCACTAGACATCAGGGAAACAGAATGGGAAGGGAACATTGTTTAACCAGGAGCAGCACACTAAGCCGAAGCTTGTTTCCAGATGTGACCTGGGAGCACAAGGAAGTTAAGTGACTTGCTCAGGATCACAGTATGCCCCTGGGTGGCTGTGGGATTCAAACCCAGGTCTCCAGATCTGCAGCTCAGAGCCTTACCCCATACATGCGGGGACGGCAATTGGAGGGTGGGGGTGCCACTAGACACCAGCGAAACAGAATACATGCAGGGATGGCTATCAGAGGGTGGGGGGGGCACCACTAGACACCAGGGAAAGATAATACATAAGAGGACGGCGACTGGAGGGTGGGGGTGCAATTTGACATCAGTGAAATAGAATACATTAGGGAACGGTGACTGGAGGTCTGGGGGCACCACTAGACACCAGGGAAAGACAATACATGTGGAGATGGTGCTCAAAGCATGGGGGCGCCACTAGACACCAGGAAAACATAAGACATAATGGGACGGCGATCGGAGGGTAACAGGTGCCACTAGATTCCAGGGATACATAAGGGGATGAGAGTCGGAGGGTCGGGGTGCCACTAAACACCAGGGAAACATTATATAAATACAGGGCCAACAATGGGAAAGTGGGAGGGAGGGAAACATAATATAAATATGGGGATGGCAACTGGAGAGTGGGGGTGCCAACAGATACCAGGGAAACAATCTAAATACAGGGACGGCAATTAGAGGGTGGCGGGTGCCACTAGACACTAGAGAAACATAACACACAATGGAATGGCGATCGGAGGGTGGGGGACACCACTAGACACCAGGGCAAAATTACACACATAAAAGGGACAGCGAAGGGGGGGGGGCACTAGACACCAGGGAAACGGCAGCTCACAGCTCTCAAAGCAGGCTGCAGCACAAGCTCCAGCTGCAGTTGCAGAACTCAAGAAAGTCCCGCTGTTCTCATACACAGAACGCGGGTGAACGTCTCCTCTCCCCAAGCTGGGCACTCTGGATAATAAAGTACATTATTTTTATGTACTTTAAATGTTTGTAGATTTAAACAGTTAAAAAAAAAAAAAATTGTGGCCATATGAAAAAGGATTTTTCCCCTCATGAAAAAGGACTGGCCCCAAGGATCATTTTTCATATGGACCAATTCTTTTTTTGTTCCAAGCAGCTATCCAGAAGACTGTACTGAGCATGCTCAGAACCACAGTTTTAAAATTAAATAACTTTGGAATGGATTCATATTTTTTTCCCAAACCAGCGAAAGACATCTGTGGGCCAAGCTCTTTCAGTTCTGAAAATTTTAGACCACAATTACAAACTGTCTGGGTGCAAGGCGATGACAATACAAACAGCATAAAAAAGCATTTTTTTTATTTTATTTTTTTCGCTATCTGTATCTCAGAATCAGGCACATCCGACTGGAATGAAACTTGATACGACAAAGAGATCTACCCCCGCCCGAGACCACACATGCAATATTTTGTGCAAATCTGCTGAACGGCTGCAAAGAATTAAAGTTCAAAATTTGAGGTTTAACATAGAAACCCCCTGCTCAACCCCAACTATAGTGATGCTAGTGCACCGCTATACTCTGTGACCTATAGTCCAGATTAGGTTTTCACCCTCTCCTCCCCCCTCCGTTCCCAGACTTACTGCTAGCACCCTGAGCAACTATTAAGCCCTTTACTCTGTCCCAGCCATACTTGAACCCATTAATTATTTTTGCACCCACCACCTCTGCTGGTAGGCTGTTCCATGGCTCAGCCACGGTGGAGGGGGAGGGAGCTTTTCTGCATGCCTCCCGAATCTCACTACCACCAGCTTCCATTCATGTTCCATTGTTTTTGACACCCCATTACTGCTAAATAGTTCTTGTAAGTTTACCTTGTTTATACTTTGCAGAACTTGAAATAAGTAACATTTTATTTGTAAAAGGCACCCTTCCTGTGCTCAGGACGCCTTTACAATACACATTAAAAAAGAAAATGACATGACATTATAAATTAAAAATGAATAAAACATATTAATAGACACTCAGTAAGTTCCTGTAAATGCCAGGTTAAAAAGATATGTCTTCAATGACTTTTTAAAACCCTCCACGGTCAGGCTCGCTCGTATCTGGCACAGTAGAGAGTTCCACAGGTTAGGTGCCATAAAGGCAAAATATCTTCCTCCTGTTGTTTTTAGGGATACCCTGGGAATCTCTAGCAATCATTCGCCAGAGGATCAGAGTGAGTGGCTGGGACAATAAGGACATAAGAGTTCTTTCAGGTAGTGGGGTCCCTGCTCATATAGGGCTTTATGGGTCAGCAATGCGACCCTGAAGGTGATCCGCCCTTGTATTGGCAGCCAGTGCAGTTCACGCAGCACAGGTGTTATGTGACTGGATCTAGGGGTTCCAGTCAACAACTTGGTCATCGCATTCTGCACTAGCTGCAAGCGGCAGATATCTACCCCTGGTAGCCCTAGGTAGAGGGCGTTGCAGTAATCAAAATGACTGGTGACAAAGGCATGGACCAAGGTAGGAAGATCTTCAGGAGGGACCAGGTGCTTCACCCGGGCTATGTTCCTTAGACGGTAAAAGGAAGATTTGACTACAGCCGAAACCTGTGCCCTCAGGGTTAGGCCTTCATCAAATACCACACCCAGGTTACGCACCTGGCCCGAGGCAATAAGCGGGGTCCCAACAAGACTTGATCCTGAGGGTTTTCCCGCCCATGCCCCAGTCATCCTGCAACCAGGGTCCACCACCAATACCTCTGTCCCCCGAGTTCAACGAGCCAACTGGCACTCACCCAGTTCTGAATCTCCAGCAGGCAGTTATTAAACACTGTAACAGAGTCTAACTCCTGTTCAGGTACAAAAGACATGTACAGTTGAGAGTCATTGCACAGCAATGAAAACTCAGCCCGTACCATCTTACAATGTCCCTAATGGAAGCATGTACACCGTAAATAACATGGGGGACAGCACTAAAAGCTGTGGAACCTCGCAGGGCAGCCAGTGAGGGGCCGAGGAATAAATCCCCAACACCACTCTCTGGGATCTGCCCTCAAGGAAAGATTGAAACTAACCGAGGTCCGCCCCCTCAGTCCACAAAAGAACCATAGGCACTCGAGCAGCACTCCATGATCTACAGTGTCAAATGCTGCTGAGAGATCAAGGAGAACCAAGAGGGGGGCACGGCCAAGCTATAGAGCAGAATGGAGGCTTAATCTTGAGCCCTGGTTCAATCCATCGAATATCTCTTCCATCCTGCAGTAATTACTGGTTCTTTGACTAAATAATAGTAGCTAAAGGGAAGACAAATGCCTAATAATGTCAAAGCTTCCGAAAAAACAAACATTGATTTCATTTAATAGATCTAAATCTCAGCTAACCAACAAGGGCCTGTCTTGTTGTACAGGACTAACTGATCCACAGGATTCGCCTGGGACCTCTGCTGGAAACACGCTTAATCAGCAGGAACTGCACTCAGAACAAATGATGGCAGAGCACTACAGATCAATCGAGAGACTGATACAAGACTTAAAACATGATTTAGGGACTTGCATGGAAACAGGATTTGAGAATGTAGCATCCCAATTGCAGCATCTTCAACAAAACGTCACTGTTTTATCTGAGACTGTGGATGCTCACAAGCTGCGGATTGAGGAAATGGAGGCCCGAATGAGTTCTCAGCAAGACGCTAGTAACGTAATGCCTATTGATTTACAAAAAGCACTGAAGGATACTGAAAGGTTGAAACAAAACATTCACTATCATGAACACAGGGAAAGGCGTTGTGATATAAGAATAGTGGGCCTGCTTGAATCTGTGGAAGGTCGAGATTGTGCAAGTTATATCGAAAAGTGGCTGAAAAAAGGAGCTGAATCTCCCACCTGAGATAAAACTGGAGATCCAACGAGCTCATCGATCGCCTGGGGCCAAACCCGCTCCGGATCAGAGACCAAGCCACATGATAATAAAATTTCCCAGGTACTTGGACCAACAGAGAGTGCTAGAAAAAGCCAGAGCCCACGGTCCCTTAATGGTGCAGCAGAGCTGAGTGAGTATTTTCCCTGATTACTCCTTTCAATTGCAGCAACAGAGACAGGCGTTTGCAGAGGCGAAGAGAAGATTGCATGCCATAAATTGTCAGTTTTCCCTGATCTACCCTGCCCGCCTTGTTGTAAGGTCTCAAGGAAAACCACCGAGTTCGTTCACCTTGGTGGAAGCGGCCCTGCAGTTCATGGGGGATTTGGAGGAAAAGAGAGAAGGCGCAGAGAGCCCTAAATAAATTTACTGCCGATACAAGGACAAGAAAGTGAGTAAAATGGTACCTACAGCTGGGATTAATGCAGAGCTGGTGGATTCCTAGCGACTGACTGTTCAAGGCTTTGATTTCTCCCTTTGTCCCGTAACTCCAAGAAGGGGCCTATAAAGGCAGGGACGCAGAGTTGAACTGTTCTGCATTGCGGAACCCATTTTGATCAGCGTAACGCTGGGGAAATCAAGCGGCAAATCAGACAGTTCGTGTGGCCTTTTGGACACGGGGAAGTTTAGTTTATGTTATATTTTATTAGGCCCAGTTGATAAGAGGTGAAAGTCTTGTGGAATATACATGGACCATGACTCATACTGGACCCAAGTTACTGTGCGACCTTTGGGAAACATTGGTACATTGCTTATTATGGAGTTATTTTCCAGGGATTAGCCCCTAGTATGTGTGTGAATGAAGGGATGAAAGATAAATACAGTACTACTGGTCTAGATGTGTGGAATATTGTAGACCCCTTAACCAGATCGGGTACAGGAGGTAGTAGGAGCAATCTTTGCTCTGCTTATGTAAATTAAACTGAAGGGGCTTTAAAATAAAAAGAAATGGTAAGAGAACCAACAAATTTATTTTTTCTTTCTCTAAATACCACCCCGGCTGGTGGGAAGACAGAGTTGGTGTTTAAATATCTAATACACTGGGGGATGGGGAAGGGGGTATGAGTGGACAAAAATATGCTACTGTTGATGGGAACTGTCTCCAGAGGCCAGGCGAAGGGGGGGTTGTATGAGGGCTCGGTGGGGGGGTAATGTTGGACAATACTGATTTACCTCTCTTTAAAATATAAATGTGGTAGTTGGAGCAATGTTGGTTTTAAACTGTGTGAAGCACTGTAAATGGGTCGTTTCACCCCCCCCCCCGGGAAACTCAGATGGAGGGGAAATGGCTCGGAGAGGGACTAGAAGGGTGGTAGTGGATACGGGGGGGGGTGAGAGCCCTGTTCGTCCTGGCCACGGGGTGTCCTTTCAGCTTTGGGAGGTTGAGGGTCATCTCCAAGAGCCCCCTCTGCTTTGTGCTTCCTCTTGTCTCCAAAGATGGGGATATTTTCTCCTGCCAGTTAGGGGGAGGGCTTATGGGATGGAAGGGAAAGAGGTATAGAGGGTTCCAGATTAGTGAGCCCTGGAAATACCAAATACCAGGTAAATAATGGTTTTGATGGATTGAAAGCTCTATCCACGAAACTTAGAGGTTGTACAGTAATGGAATATGGGGTGGGGGGTAGGGACTGTTAAGAGTGTAAGGTTGGTAACTGTTTTAAAGTTATGTCTTCTCCCGTTGGAGAGACTTTTGTATGGTTACAATGTTACAGTTGAGAGGTTAAAGGGTGATATCTTGGGGACTGTTCAGTTTTTCATTCAGTCACATATACCATTATGCCTGTTACACAGAAGGATATGTATAAGAACATCAAGGATACTTTATGGATTGGTTAAAATTTTTAACATGGAATGTTAATGGCCTTAAAACTGTGGTTAAGCGGAAAAAAAATATGGACGACTATTAAAAAGATGAAGGGGGATTTTATTTTTTTGCAGGAAATTCATATGGATAAAGTGGAGGCTTCAAAACGGGCAGCCTCTTGGTGGGGGTTCTCTGCTGGTGTCCCCTGTTACGTCCAAAGCTGGGGGGCGGGGTGACCATATGGATCTGGCCTAGGATCCCCCATAAAGTGCTCTCTACTCTCTGATACCCAGAGCAGATATGTGTTGGCTGAGGTGGAACTGGGGTCTATGAGGCTTACTTTGGGTTCCATTTATGGGCCAGATTTTGACTCCCCAGATTTTTTTTTTTTTTTTTAAACAAGATTAGGGGTTACCCTTGGACCTTTCCCTGATAGGATAAAGTCCCCAGCTAAAATTAATACTTACTTGGACCGGGAATGGGACCATTCTAGGGGAAGGACGGGACCCCCTCCTAAGAGCTCAGCAGCCCTTAGAGCCCTAACACAGGGTACAGCACTACAGGAGGCTTGGAGATATATGCATCCAGGGGAGCGGGAAAATTAATTCTACTTCCATGCCCATGGGCTATACACCAGATTGGGCTATATGTTACTTCCTCCAGACCTATTGGGAGGTATTAGTGAGGCATCATATGGCCCCCTGGTGGTCTCGGATCATGCCCCATTGCAAATGACTATTTTAATACCAAAAGGCCAAAAAGCAGAGACTCAGTGGCGCATGGACCCGACACTGCTGAAGGATCCCTCATATATTAAACAGATTAGGAGTAAAATAGAGGAATTTGTGGAGTTTAACCTCCCAGAAGACAGAGGTATTAATACAGTATGGGACTGTTTTAAGGCCTTTATAAGAGGGGAGACTATTTTGTACGCAACATTCAGAAGTAAGAATTCAATCAAGGAGGAGAAGGAACTGGAGAGTGAGATAGGAAGGTTGGAGAGGGCAAATATGAAAAATCATTCATTAGGCACCTCAAGAGAGTTGAGACGCCTGAAGGGGCGGCTATCACAATGGACCTCTTTAAAAATAGAACGAAATTTAATAATAACAAAATCACAGAACTACTTTGAAGGTGATAAGGGAGAAAAGTGGCTTGCCAGTCTAATTAAGGGGAAAAGAGCAGACAGAACAATTCTCTCAATTGAAAATACGGCAGGGAATATTACTTATGACCAACAAGAAATTAATACTACCTTTAAATAATTTTATTCCTCCCTTTATACTTCAGAATTTCCAGTAGGGGATGATGTTTCCTCTTTTCTAAATGTTATTCATATGCCATCTCTGGGGACTCAGGAATCGGCAACCATAGACTCTCCAATTTCTTTGGAGGAGGTAAAACGGGCAGTTTGGAAGGCAAATGGAGGTAGGGCACCTGGGCCTGATGGAATCCCAATAGAATTCTATAAAGTGATGTGGGGCCTAATTGGCCCTCTGATGTTCCAGATGATAGAGAATGCTTTGGAAACGGGGGAGCCCCCCCCCAAACACTAGCTACAATCACAGTGCTGCCTAAACCAGGGAAAGATTCCAATAAATGTGGTTCTTACCGCCCAATATCTTTACTTAATTCAGATTATAAGGTGATAGCAAAGCTTATTTATTTATTTAGTTTTTGTTGACCGGGTAAGTGCACTAGACAAATCCTGCCTATTTTCAGGCACGACCCGGGGGAGGGGGATACAGATGAATGCCAACTGACCTTGAACCAGATTAAGCTGTTGGTGGCATTTTTAGTGAATGAGGGAAATTTGGCCAGGACACCAGGGAAATTCCCCTACTCTTGCCAATAGGGGGATCTCTGGTTTGCAACATGGAGACCTCAGTATGTGCTCAGTCTTGCTCGAGAGAGGTCATGGATTGTACCGGTGCACTGCCGTCCTCGGCAGTTCCTGCTTCAGTCTCTGTGTCAGAGGAGTCGACTAATGTGAATAATGCAGTGGTTAGACCGCTTCCTGCAACTGTAGTATGGGATTCTTCCTTGTCAGCATGACACCCCATTCCTCTAGCCTCACCGGTGGAAACAAGTTCAGAAGTGGAACAAGTTCGGAGATTGCAGCCTGTGTTCCAAGAGTTCTTCCCCCTGCTGTTTCCAGTAAGGGGTTCAGGATAGCTTGTGCGGCTTCAGAGCCGCTTTCGGGAGTGGCTAGACAGACTTTGCCGTCGGTTTGCTCTGACACCACCTCCACCTCCAACCTCATCAGTGCACGCTTCGGTTTACCGGATGCTCCTGAGACAGCGGAACCCCAATGGACTGCATCGGATGTGCTGGTTCGCGCTGGCTGGACAAGGACTGCTTTGGGCACCTGGATGTCGGATTTGTCCTGGGACGAGGACAAGCCTGGAGTGCTGTTTTCCCTGCACAGGCCTGCATCGTCCTGCATGAGCTCCACCAAGGTACCCGTTTCTGGGGACACAATTACTTCTATGGACATTAATGTTGCAAAACCTGCTGATTTATCCATGAAGGACTGGGGGGGATATTGTTTAATCTGCTGAATCAGAGGTTATTATGCATGTTTCTACTCCGGAGAGGGGGGGGGTTTCTACTCTGTGTCTTCTCATGAGGGAGTGGGACGTTGCAACCTACACAGTGATACTAGTGTTTTGACGGCTTCTCCCCCTTCTGTCATGCCCTCCCAAACAACTGTGCCTGTCATGGCGTTGCCTAGCCTTCGGACTGTTTCTCCCCCACCCCCTTCGGTTACTTCTAAGCTTGCTACAGTCCCCCGATACACCCACACAGGCGCCTGCTTTAGGCCCAACTCCTTTACCACGATACCTACATCTTTTCCTACTACTGATTTGACACCTCCTCCAATAGATGATCCGCGGAAGGCCCTCAGCCCTACCTCCACCCTCATCCCTGCCTCCGCCTCTGGTAGGGGCCCTGTTCTTTCTAACCTAGTTAAAAAATAATTGGAACAGGCCCCAGACCTAATGCTTGTTCGCCTTCGCTATTTGGGGACTAGTGAATTCCCAGACCGGTATTATGTTGCAAGAGCTTACTGAAGGGTTCTATGCATTTTCAGGCTTCAGAAATGTATGCACTGATCCACATTTCTGGTGAGGAAACCTTTGATATCAGTTTTAAAACTAATGTGGGGTTAGATAGGTTTTGGCACAAATATGCGACTTTGAAACACACTCCTTTATGGATGCCCTTTTATGTTATACCATTGACAAAACCAGCAGTACGAACTGTTGCTATCATGTTTCGTAATGAGGGTGTGAGCATTAGTAATATTTACCATTGGTTGCAAAATAGATGTATAGTTCTGTCCCCCCCGAAGCAATTATTGATATGGAAGGTCTGTGGACTGGTGGGTGGAAATTCCAGGTTAAACTTTTCCAAGTTAACTCGGAGGTGATACATCTTCCCAATAGTTTCTTTTTAGGCAAGGATAGAGGCATTTGTTTTTATGGGGGCCAGCCTAGGGCCTGCTACAACTGCGGTGCACATACCCATCTGAGTAGCACTTGTGATATGTTGAAATGTAGTTTATGTAGGGGGTATGGACATCCTAGCATGTCTGTGAAACTGTTTTCCAATGCAACCTATGTGACGAGAAGGGCCATGCCTACCACCAATGCCCCTGGGCTAGCAAGAATCGCAATGAGGGTTGGAATCCTGACACCTTAGTTCAGAAGGCACAGGACAAGGCTCAGGAGAAGATTCCACCACCTGCCATTGTCCCGGATCCCTCGGAAGCCCCTCCACCCTCTCCCTCCCAACCACCTACCATATTGACTGTAGCTCCCCAGGTAGATGTTAGACCCCCCTCTGCTACAGATGTCTCCTCACCTACACAGGATGTGGTAGATACCATATTGCACCCTACTACTACACAGACCTCTGACCAACCTACTGGGGACCTGGAGGGTTTTTCTCAGTGCAGACGGATTACTAAAGCAACTGCACGCAAATTCCAAAAGGTTAGTGAGGTGCCCATTTCTAATGCCTTTGACTGTTTGAAAGGGGAAGGGGAGGACTCTGATGGGGATTCAGAGACCTCCATTTTACCCTCAGATATGGAGGTCTCTGGTTCCAGGCCTCCGGATGTTGTCCGTAAAAAAGTTAACAGAACAAAGAAGGGGAGTAAAAAAGACGTAAGAACATGGGTGTCACGGATGGGAGTGGCTGCTTCGAGTTCTGACTCTGGCTACTATTCGACGTTCCTCATTTAATGTTTGTAGTCTTACAAACTACAAAAGACAGACCGCTGTTTCCACTTTGCTGCTTCCCTCCATACTGATGTTCTCTTAATCCAAGAGACTCGCTTGAAGTCTATTTTTGACATTAAGCAAGTTAAAAAAAGCTGGGTGTGGGGTCCCTCATACTGGACATTTGGTGATGATTTAGCAGACGATATAGCAATACTGTTCACATCTGTGGCTTTTTCCATCTCACGCATTATAGACATTTTCCCAGGTAGAGGTTTGATTTTAGATTGCACTTTTCAGGGCCATTCCCTTCGTATTATCAGTCTCTATGCTCCTCAAACCAAAGCTGCCAGAATCAGTTTACTCGAACTAATTAAACCTTATCTCTGTACCCATAAACACATTATCTGGGGTGGTGACTTCAACTGCTCTATAGATGTTTCCTGTAGGACAGCGGCTGGGAAAAAATATATATTGTGATTTTCATGCTTTATGTACTTTAGTGAAGGACGCTGGTTTAACTGATGCCTATCGTCTATCGTGCTCCGAGATCTGATGCTGGATATACTTATCATAGATCCATTTACCATACTAGAATTGACTATTTTTTTCCTCACGCTATTGTATCCCACATCAGATATCGGTTTAACACTCCGAGCTCTCTGATCATCATTTGTTAACTGGGAAATTTTCTCTGGGTTCTGCCCCTCTGGTCTTTTTATCGAACTCAAGCTCATGGAAACTTAATTCCTTGTTTTCCCATTTTACTGTTCAGGCACAAGTGCGATCACTTTTTTGGGCCCGGATTTCTGTCCTTTGTTGCTACGATTCCGTTTGGACATGGTGGCAGGATACGAAAGTGGACTTACAGATATTTTTCAGACTCTGGGCAGACGTATGGCCAGGGACAAATCTCTTACATATTTAGGTTACAAAAATCAATTATACAAACTTTTGTCATATTCCGTTTCTTCCCCTATTGATTATTCTTCCCAAATCAAAAAATTACGTCACTGCATGTTTGCGCATCAATATGATAGTGCCCGCACCTTAGAGTTCCTGATGAGAGCTGGTACTTCAGCTTCCCCCTCCGCTAATCCCTTTTTAGCTTATAAGGAATGGCTGCATGCTACAGTCATGCAGGGTCTTTATGACCCAGTGGGCACCATTGATTACTCCATTTCGGGCATGCTCTCGATTGCTACCTCCCATTTGCAGACACAGTTTGGAGATGCGCCTCGTTGTTAGACTATCTTGTCTGATATTTTTTACGGCACCTGTCCCACAGGTCTCTGTGCATCATGCTATGGACTCTGTAGTCTTAATTACACAAGAGGAAGTGGCTTGTGCCATTTCTCAGCTAAAATTAGGAGTAGCCCCTGGTCCAGATGGCCTTTCTCATGAATTCTATAAAACATTTCAGGAGGATTTAGCGGAAGCTTTGACACAGGTATATAATTATATTTTGCAGGGAAGGAACGGGACCTCATACTTTGGGTTATCTATTTTGAAATTTAGCTATTACAAAAAAAGGAGATAAGTGTTCACTACAGAATTGGAGACCGCTTCATCTCCTTAATACTGATAAGATTTTAGCAAAACTTCTTAGCACTCGATTACAACAGATGGCACCTGATGTTATAGACCTTTCACAGTTTTGTGCTATTCCTGGACGCTCTATTCAAACAAATCTGTTCATGCTACAGGAAATTTTTGAAGCAAAACAGATGGGTCGCCTCGCTGGTTTTGTTCTCTCCTTGGATCAAGCGAAGGCGTTTGATTCAGTGCATCACTCGTACCTATTCCAGATCATGAAATTATATGGTATCCCAGATGTCTTTCTCACATGGCTTACTCATTTATTTTCCGTAGCTAGTTTTACCCCTTTAATTAACGGATATTTGGGGGATAATCTACCCCACAAAGTTGGGATACGACAGGGCTGTCCGTCAAGCCCTTTATTGTATACTTTTGCTTTGGACCCTATTATTCGACAAATTAAATGGGACTCACAGATTGTGGGGTTGGCTCCCTGTTCTGCTTTACTTCCGGAAAAAATTTCTGCATATGCAGATGATGTGGTTTTATTTGTACAAAATAAAGATTCTGGAGATAGGGCAATCTGGATCTTTCAGAACTTTACTTCAGTTTCGGGTGGGACTCTTAACCTCCAGAAAAGTGTGTCTATTCCTTTAGATACGGAGTCCACCTATATCTCAGGGGTGGGTGGAATTCGGACAAGCACTGACCCACAACGGATATTGGGCGTATGGTTCAATGTTGCAGATGTGGCAACATTTAATTGGGAAAAGCAACTTATTACTGGGGAGAATAAGGTACAACTGTGGAAGACTTGGAAATTGGGGAAAAAGAAACGAGTTTTGATAGTTAACAGATTTTTACTTCCTATTTTTTTATATCTCAGTTATGCTTATGCCCTTCCCCAACACGCAGAGACAAGAATATTTAGTATTTTCTATCAGATGGTATGGGGTAGTAGACTTAATCCTATTAAAAGAGACATCACATATTTACCCATACAGCAAGGGGGTCTTGGGATGGTTCACCCCATTGCTTTCTTTTCTTTCTTTTCCATCTCTTTCAACGTGTCCGTTACACAACCCATAATTGCGATGCATGGGTCAGCAATGCCATACTGTCTGTTATGGATAAATGGGACGCTTTACCACCCAAACGTTCCCGCCATTTGTATATTCCATCATATGCCATAGACAGTTTCCACAAGTTAAGATTCTGGAAAGTGCGAAAATCATCTATCCTGATGCTCACTAGACGACAACTCTATGAAACCTTTCTAAATGTTACGAAACCAGTGTTGATTTTTCCAGAATGTACCCCTTCCCGTATGAAGTACACTTTACTGTTTCTTCTTGATAAAAGAATCCCGCACCATATGTGGGATGTCACCTGGCTATGTTGCCATGGCAGGTTAAATGTGCGAGGTAATTTGAAACATAAGTCTTCTCAAGAGCGGTACTGTCCTAAGCCTTCTTGTTTTCTGACAGAGGAGACAATGACTCATTTCTTTTTTGACTGTGCAGACACCCGTTTATTTTGGAAAACTTTAGCTAACAAGTGGCAATGGCCTTTCTTAAGTAGAATTACCTATCAAACAATAATACTACGTGACTTTTCTGGGCCATGGAACAAATTTCATCACAGTACTTTAAGGGTTATTTTTTCCACGTGTAAATATTATTTGTGGCAAGCACAATGTCAGTATGTTTTACAACAACTTCCGACCTTGCCACATAATATTATACTGCAGATGGAATCAACATTGTTGAATCTAATGGAATTGGAACATCGTCAGCTTTCCCTACATCGCTTTCAGTTCTTATGGAACCATATTAATTTTTTGCACTGATGTTGTATATACACTGTTGTGATCTGATGAATGTATTTTTTTTTCCTTTCTTGTTATAACTTGTTTTATTTTCAGTTGATGTGAGATTATTGCTGATTTTTTTCTGTTTGATATCCAATTTCTCTGCTTGATGTTATGTTTTCTTTGCTCAATAAAATTCACCTACTCTGTTTGATAAGTGCCATGGGGTCTTTAACATCCACCTGAACTACCACCAATCCAGGCAGATGGGACCTTGGTTTAATGTCTCATCCGAAAGACGGCACCTCAGAAGTGCAGCACCCCTCTCATGCTGTACTACAGTGTCAGTACTGGGATATTAACCCAAGTGCCAGATGTGGGAACTGAACCCACAGCCCTCTGATCTCCAGGCCTCAGAGGCGAGTGTGCTACCTAGTGAGCCACTGACATTGCTTCCAGATTGGAAAAATATCTACCTAAACTGATTCATATGGACCGGGGGGGATTTGTAAAGGGTAGGCAAGCCAGACATAACTTAAGAAGAACCCTAAACATAATGCATAGATGGAGGGAAGGGAAAGGAGAAGGCCTTTTGGCACTTGATGGAGAAAAGGCCTTTGATCGTGTAAAATGGCCTTTTATGATGGCAGTTCTGTGCAAGTTCGGGTTTGGGGAAGGGATTATGGGATGGATCCAGGCATTATATAGGAGCCCTAAAGCTCAAATCTTAACAAATAACATAACATCAACTCCATTTGCCCTGTCCAGAGGAACTAGACAAGGGTGCCCTCTTTCTCCCCTGATCTACGTTCTTACAATTGAAGCACTGGCTGAGACAATTAGAAGTGAAGAACAAATCGAGGGTCTTATTTGGAAAGGAAACAAAAACATGATTTCGTTATTTGCAGATGATATTCTGCTTTTTCTTAAAAATCCAGACAAGGCAATGCCCATTCTGTATAAAATTTTTCAAACCTATGGTCCATTATCAGGACATAAGATAAATTGGTTCAAATGTGAGTGGATGCCCATGGGGAAATCTGGAACCAGCCTCTCCCTGGGAGATGCGAGGATCCCTCCTTCTACCTCACTTAAGTACCTGGGTATAAAACTGACAACAAAAAAATGTCCCATATGACTAAAGCTAATCTTCTTCCAGTGATTCAAAAAATAAAAGAACAATGCATTGTCTGGAGGGCTCTACCTCTTACCTTACTGGGGCGGGTGAATTTTGTTAAAAATGAGTGTTCTGCCACAATTCCTATATATTTTTCAGACACTTCCATTCTGTGTACCTAAGAAATACATTAAATCAATAGATGGCGCCATCACACAACTTCTTTGGCAGGGGAAACGAGCTAGAATTAAAAAAGAAATATTATGGCTTCCAATTGATAAAGGGGGGGTTAGGCCTCCCAAGTGTCAAGCACTATTATGTCACTACACAACTGGCCCATACTCTAGACCAGATAAGGGAGAAACCAGCACGCCCGGGTTGGGAGGAGTTTGAAGACTGAGGGAGAGGCTCTCTTTATTATTACAACATGATTAAATTTCCGTACACTGGTGAACATGTCAAATTACCAAACTCCTGTTCAAACTCGACTCTTACGGCCTGGAAAGAAGCTCATACTATGCTCCAGCATCCTAGATCTTTTTCGCCAGACCTAGAACTCTCTGCCTTACTGCTAGATGACCCTGTTAAGAATAGACGGGATCTTAACACTCTTAAGATACAGCAAACAAAGGGTTTATATTAAGTGGATCAATTGCAGCAAGATGAACAAGCAGTCCATTTTAGCTTTCTGGTTAGAAACTTTAACCTGAATGCTTCCCACTACTTCTCGGGGGGGGGGGGGATGTGCTCTAGCGGCTAGGGGTCAGAAGCTGATGCGGTCTCCAATAGAGGAATTATTTGTAGGGCAGAAAGAGGATGAGAATTTTAAACCCATAATGGTTGTTATAGAATACTTATGGGGGCCTGTCAGGATCCCATGCGACCAATAAAGGCAAAATGGGAGCAAGATTTTTACCAGATGGACTGACGGGTGGGGGTGGGGGACTGGTTGCAGATTATAAAAATGTATTAAAGTGTTCAGTCAATAATAAATTCTCGATGATCCAGTATAATATTTTTGCTAGAGCATATTTTACCCCGGAACTGGCAAACAGAATAGATCCCCAGACAATGGACCTTTGTCCCAGATGTTGTGTCCACTCAGGATCTTTTTTTCATATAATATGGAGTTGTCCGAGAATTCAGACTTTCTGGGGTGGGGTTGTGGAAATCTTGGCAAATGTGCTGGGGTACCCAGTGGGGTTGGATCTGGTGGAGAATCTCCTGGGACTTTATGTGAGCCATGGAGGTATGACTAGGCCATATGAGGATCTCCTCAGACTAGGAGTGGTAGTAGCAATTAAATGTATTTTACTGTACTGAATGTCTAATGAGGTCCCCACATTAGCTTTTTGGTTGAATTCCCTCTTAGAATGTATGAAAATGGAAAGAATCCAATATAATGTAAGGAATCAGATGGATAAGTACCAAAAAAATGTGGGGTCCACTAGAACAAGCCATGACCCATAACTGGTTCCCTATGTTTTAAGCACCTGGGAGGGAAAACACATGTCTAGGACAAAAGCTGTGAAATGGATTTCAGTTACTTGGGAAGATAGGACTACATGGGTGCCTTAAGTACATTCCTAACCTTTTTGGGGGATCTTATTTACGTGTACATCCTAGTCTCTGGAAATATGTACAGTGTATGGAATTATGTATATATCATATCATATAAGTTACACAAACCTGTTACTTCTTATTCTTAAAAGGCTGGGGACTTCTGAATGTACAAGAATGATAATCTAACTTCTGTAAGGTTAGAGTGATGCGATTCATTTGATAAATGGCACTAGAGTATTAAACTTCTGTTGACCAATGGATATGTACTATGCAAAATGGTAAATAAAGTTTAACAAAAAAAAAAAAAAAAAAAGGAGAACCAAGATGGAACGGGTTCTCCGATCTCTCGCCATCAGAAGGTCACTGAGTACCCGTACCAGGGCTGTTTCGGTGCTATGCCTTTTCCTGAAGCCAGACTAGAGAAGGTCATAGATATTGTGGTTGGTTAAATGATCTTCCAGCTGCAAAGTGACCACCTGCTCAATAGCTTTCCCTATAAAGGGTAAGTTCGAGATCGGTCTGTAATTAGCTGGGCAGTCGGGGTCAAGGGAGGGTTTTTTCAGAAGGTGGCACACTACTGCCTCCTTTAAGGGATCTGGAAAGATCCCTCTCTCCAATGAAACCCCCACTATCCCAGCAAGGACCAGGCCTATAACCTTTACACACCCCACTAGTAGGCGTGTAGGGCCTGGATCCAAACTACAGTAGGTTGGCTGCAAAGTCTGGATGATCCTCACTATATCTACGACTGCCGGCTGACTAAAGGTGAACAAGGTCCATCGGGCATTAGTACCACCCAACTGATTAATGCAAGGTACAATGAGAAGGCACTGGTTGATCTCATCCCTGATGGTGGACACCTTATCAGTGAAGAATTACGCAAACTCCTCACACTGTACTTGTGACAATGCTCGACCAGAGTGAAGACAGTCTGGATTGCACAGTCTGTCCACAGTCCGGAAGAGCTGGGCTGGCCTGTTCTTCGCTGTAGCAATTTCCCTGGACAGGAACTCTGCCTTCTTATGAGAAATTGCCGATTGGTATATCTTATAATGATCCATCAATCTAAGTTTATCCACCTCCAGGCGAGTTTTCCGCCATTGTCTTTCCAACCTTTGCCCTTGCCCCTTCAGCTCACGGATTTCCCCATTAAACCAGGGGGCACCTGGATGAAGAGTAAGAGGGCGAACATGAGTCGGTGCAGTGATAGCCAAGGCCTCAGTAACAGCCCTATTATAGGCTAACACAAGGGGCCCTGAATCAGTGCTATCCTTTGGAAATCCTGAGAGGTCCAATACTGTCATTAGGCCTTCTGAAGTAACTCCTCTCAAAGGACGGAACTGTACCAACTCCTTTGGGGCAGGCCTATTTTGGGGGGCTGCGAAACTGAATCTCAGGACGTGATGGTCAGACCAACCGACTGGCTCCACCTCCACATCGGAGATCTCCATCCCCAGGTGGAACACCAAGTCCAAAGAGTGCCCCTTCTCGTGGGTTGCAGTGGTAATAACCCGTGTTAGGCCCAATTAGTCCATCAATTGGAGGAGGTTTTGTCTAAATGGCAAGAGTTCATCGTCGACCCAGGCATTGAAACCCCCCAGAATCAGCCATCTGGGTGGACTCCAATACCACCTCGGCGATGAAGTCCGCAACCTCCATCAGGAACTCCCATCACCTGGTGGACGGTAAATAAGAAAGGTCCTGTAGCCTACACCTGCACCCACAAAACACTCAAAGGAGTTGGCTGTTCCAACTGGCACCTCCCTGAGACCCAGTTCCTGTCTAAAACAGACAGCAACCCCCCGCCCCTACGATCCTCTCTCAGGTGATGAATTACCAAGAACCCATCCGGAACCGTAGACTCCAAAATGGGGCCTGCATTTTCATCCAGCCAGGTCTCCGTGATGCAAGCCAGGTCAGCAGAGGCCATGAGATCTGCAACCACTGCAGTCTTATTCTTAACTGACCTGGCATTGCATAGCACCACCCGAAAAGGACGAGAGTCCAAGGATGGCCCCACTTCCTGCCTGACTAAGTCAGAACCCTTGAATATGGGCACAAGACAAGGGTGACCTTGTTACTGTGTCCATTACACCCCAGGGCACCTCCTGGACCTCTGTCATGTCCTCCCTCTCCATACTAATGGCCTCCAGGGAGCACATGTTCAGTGCCTAGAGCCGATCCTCATAGAATATGTCCTGCTAGCCCTGAATCAGTTCAGTTACTGTACACTGCAGTGTCCCCAGACTGCCTCTGATTCCTCAGGTGGAGTCCAGAACTGGGTACAATACACTACACAGGGTCTCACCACTGATCTATACAGAAGCAGTATTACCTTCTTCCTCCTGCTATCAACCCCCCCTTCCTATACACCCCAGCATTCTGGCTGCCTTGTTGTGCAGCTTGTTATTTTAGGGAGTCGCCATTAACCCCAGGTCCCTTTCCTCTGAGGTAGTGGCCCGATTTAAACCCCCCCCCCAATCCAGCATTCCTTCCTGGGGTTCTTGTTCCTATGAGCATCACCTTGCACTTTTTGGCACTGAATTTCAATGGCAAGACCTTGGACCACCTCTCTAACCTTTGCAAGTCCCTCTATAACTCCCTTACCCCCTTCCCATCTACCCCATCACAGAGCTTAGTGTCATCTGCAAGGAGACATCTTGCCCTGGATTCCTTCTCCCGTGTCGTTTATGAACATACTGAAAAGGAAAGGTTCCAGGATGGACCCCCACGGTACCCCACTTGTGGCCTCCCTTTTCCCAATTTGCTGCCATTTACCATCACCCTCTACTGTCTCCCCCTAAACTCCCATCCATTATTTAAGTAATTTATTGCTCCTAGACCCTCTAATTTCTTCAACAACCTTCTGTGTGGCACCGAGTCAAAAGCCTTGCTGAAGTTGAAATAGAGTAAATCTACTGCTTGTCCCTCATCTACTGCCTTTGTTACTCAGTCAAAGAAATACTATCAGGTTGTTCTGACAAGACCTCCCAATCATGGACCCATGTTGCTTACCATGCTGGAGCCCAGTTCTCTCCAGGTAGTCAACTGGGTCCTCTTGAACTAATGTCTCCATCAGTTTACCACCAATGGAAGCAAGACTGAAAGCCCTGCAATTTTCAGGTTCTTCCTTGTCCCCACCCTTGTGGAATGGCACCATGTCTGCTATCCTCTAATCTACTGGAACCACCTCGACTCTAGCGAGCCATTAAATAGCTCTACCAAGAGTTCAGTAAATTCCCTATGCACCCTTGGGTGCATCCCGTCTGGCCCTGGAGCTTTGTCTGTTTTCAGAGCTGCAAGCCCTTTTCTTACCCTTTCTTCTGTAATTACCCCATCCCATTTCTGGGATTCCCCTTGCAGCACACTTTATGCCACTTTCTGGCAGATGCCTTCTATTCTTGACTGTGAATACTGAGCACAAGTACTCATATACAATGGCTGCCTTCTGCCTGTCCTCCTCCACTACCATGCCTCCCTCTGTCAGCCTAACAATTCCCCCTCTTATTCCTCCCCTTCCCTTACGTTGACCACCTTCTCCATCTCAACCTGGTATTTGCTCCACTTCTCATCCCCATTTCTCCTTGGAGCCAATGAGGCCCTTCTTTTGGCTCTCACTGCCTACCTGACCTTCTTAGCAAATCAGATTTGTCTCTTGTGGCTATTATCCTTGGTAACTGTTCTCAAGCACTGTTTGGTTGTTTCAAGAATAGTCCCGTTACCTTCTTCCCACCTCTCATCCACTGCTCTGATTTAGTGATGTCTTGCTTCTGCCCACTGACATGTAAAGATTAACCCACAACAGAGCGTGGGTCTACTGATTAATCAATGGCTGGGGGGGGGGGGTTGGACCCACAGCCTGAGGCCGAGTTTTCCAGCCACCCAGCTGTTGATTAATTCTAGAAGTAGACCCACGCCTGCAGTGGGTTAATTATTTTGACATGGGCAAAAAGGGTTCAGCCCCCTCTTCAGAATCTTTTCTTGCCCACGTTACAAGTTTTAAGAGCATAATATGTTGCCGTTTTCTGCCGTTAGTAAACGTCTAGCAGTCTACTGTGGTAAGGATTATGAGTCGATACCAGATTATATGTCACAAATAGTGATTTTTAATCATGTGATTTATATTATTTAGCTGTCTTACATGAGATGTTTCTACTCTGTGTGGTAAGTTATCGTTTGGGCCTGCTTGCCCAAATTCTGGGTTGTTCACATCGTACCCTGAGTGAGGAAGATGTGACCGAAATACAGCTTTTGGGGATATGGCCAGGAACACTCTTGTCCATGCTGCTGTGCATTTCATCAGCAAACGGCTCTTCTGTTCTCGCTACCGGTGTGCAAAACAGTGACTGGCATGAGGCTGGTATCCACGTTTTAGAAGGCTACTGTCTAGTTTTGAAAGTGTTGGATTAATTATTGAGGACATGCACATGCATCTCTGTTCTAATAAATCAGGAGACAAATTGTAGTTTTATGCATTAGTAAGAATACTGTTTATTTGTTGTCTACTAGTAGGACTAACACTTATGCAATGTTAAGACACTATACAGAATCATTCGAGTGCGGCAAAGTTTCAGAACAGATTTAGCTACTGAAACACTAGTAATTATTACTACTTTCTCACCAGACAGACCCAAGACCTCGATGGTCACATATATAACATAGAACACAACACACTCTCCTAATCTGGTCTGATGACAAGGCGCAGACATTCTACTGCTCTGATATCCATTCGGTGGGTGGGAGGGAAGATCAACACAGCTACATGGACTAACAGAAAACTACAAATGGCGTATGAGACAAATGTAAGGGTTGAAATCTTTTATTTTACTACTGGTGCAATGTTAGCAAAGTGATTTTTGTGTACCACCCCGTAATTTCAATCACTGGCATCTATTACTGACAACCAGACGTGCGTGGCCGAGTTGCCGTTGCCATTTGGAAACTACACACCATGCATCTTGTGGCCAGTACAGGTACTCCACCATGCATCTATTCTAGCGTGCCCATACAATAATTGAAAATTAATGTATGAACACGGTAACACCAGCTGATGGTGTTTGTCCAATCATCCGCAACCCTTTTTCTTGCCCATGTTGCAAAACTGGATGGACCAAAGCACTTGCCCATGCATCAAGCATTTGGCTCCAGCAGGGTTTGAACCCTCAGTCTTCCAGATCCCAAGCCAGTGCTCTGACAAGTGAACCATACTGCCTCAAGTCACTCAGTGGCTCAGTGAGTAGCACTCCCACTTGAAGACCAGGATGATCAGAGGTCCGTGAGTTCCAAGTTTTGCACCAGGCCCTCAGGCAACAGATACCCAACACTGTGCTGCTGTGGGTGCCATCCTTCAGATAATGGTTTATATGACTTTCCCTTAATTACATCTCTGGTGGCTGTATAAGTGAAAGTTAAGGAACCTTGGAAGTCACAGAAAACCCTCTTTATGGGGATCTGTACATAGTTTTTTTATTTGCTTAATGAACTGGTGCCATTATTATGCGGCACTATAGTTATGCCCAGTTGGCAAATATGTTACCCTGACATAACTTATTGTAATATAGTTGGGCCTAACTGGCCTTACTGTACTCCCCAGGTAGTCAATATTTTTTTTGCCCTACCCAATTGAACCTAGAGCATAAATATGCAAACTTTGATATAACTCAGAAACACCATAATGTACAGGAAATCCATGCTAAAGACATATGGAACTTGGAGGGGAAGTGGAATTTGGGAGACCGTATAGATTTTACACATAGATTTAGGTATGCAGTCTCCCTTTAAGATGGTTTCCCATAATGTCAATGGGCTGGCCGGCCCCATTAAGAGAGACCACACAATCACAGCTCTCAAGAAACTAAACCCTGACGCGCTTCTTTTAAAGGAGACTCACCGCTCCTCTTAGGAGCACCAGAAACTGATAAAGTTTGGATTTGCGGCAATGGTAGAGTCCTCTTATCAGAGAGGGTGAAGAAGGGGAGCTGTTCTGATCCAGAGACATTCGCCGCTACAGATCATAGATCAGTACTCGGATAGGGAGGGTAGGTTGGCACTTGCAGTGGTTCAATTTAATCAACAGATACTAACCCTTTGTAGTGTATATATTTCCCTGGGCACTGATGCCTCCACCATCCAGTGACTCATTGACGCTATCTTGACAAGGCAACAAGGGATCTTGATACTAGGAGGACATCTCAATTGTCTTCTTAATCCTGCACTGGACTCTTTGGTCTCACCCCCTCCTTCACAATCCTCCAGTCAGAAACATCTTAGATGCCTGATCAGAGACGTGGGCCTTAAAGACACCTGGAGACAGCTCCACCCGTCACAACAAAAATTTACCTACTTCTCCAATGCCTTTAAACATTACTCTACACTAGATTACATATGTATTCCAAAAGAATACACAGATCTGATAAACAGATGTTAAGAATATCAACCAATCTTATCAGATCACGCGCCCATTACAATTTAACTTAATCTTAATAAGGAGAGAAAAAATTCTCAGTGGAGATTTAACCCTTCTTTACTCCGATACAGGGAGTTTAGAGAACATTTAGAGATACGAATCTCTGAGATACTTCGGGACAACACCTCCCCCCAGGTTTCTCCTCAGACTCTCTGGGACACTATTAAAGTAGTGCTCAGAGGTCACATTATCGCATATGCCTCGCACAAGAAAAAGCAGGCCAAGGCAAAGCTAACAGCGCTACAGGAGAAGCTTAGATTTCTCCAGGAGACACACATGCAAGGGGATTTAGATTTGCTTCCCTTAATCTCTCGGACTCAGGCCGAGATACAGTGCCTCTTGACGGCTAAAACAGAACAGGTGTTGCCCTGGCTTAGGCAACGGTATTACGAGGGTGGAGCCCGGGCCTCCAAGATCCTGGCGTACCGTCTGAGGAATCAGATACAGCAATGTACCATCTCCACAATTAAGGACCCGGTCTCTGGACAGATTCGCTACCCTACCAGACAGATTCTTGACTCATTTAAATCATATTGTCAATACCTCTATTCACCTCAAGAAATATCAGATCCCCATGAAATATCTTCCTTCTTGGCCCAACTTCATTTACCTGCTCTTTCAGAGTCTCAGCGGGCACAGACAGCAGCCCTTTTTATGCTTCTGGAACTCCAGACTACCATTAAAGGCCTCAAAAATGGAAAGTCCCCAGGACCCAATGGGTTCGGCCCTGAATTCTATAAAAGTGCCCTGGAGTCGATACAAGCCCCCCTTTGCATGTGGGCCATGCTACATCTTCCTTCCCGGTTTCTTGGAGACAGGCTACAATTTCGGTGATCCTGAAACCACAGAAACCCTCACACCTCTGTGATTCATATCGCCCTATATCTGTACTCAACCAAGATTATAAAATTTATACCAGCATAATGGCCCACAGACTAGACCAAATTCTCCCTACTCTGTTACACCCAGATCAATCAGGGTTTATCAAAGGTAGACAGACCACAGACAATATAAAACGAACTCTTTATTTAATAGAACATGCTATTTCAACGAAATCCCCCCTAATGATCCTTAGCCTAGATGCTCAAAAGGCCTTTGATATGGTCTCTGGGAGTTCTTATGTCGTTCCCTACAAAAGTTTAATTTCCCCGGGCTATTTTAGACACCATCAAAGGTGTATATACTAAACCAGAGGCAGTGGTGAGACTGAAAGGATCACATTCTGACCGTTCCCCATGTTTTAGAGGTACACGTCAGGGTTGTCCCTTATCCCCCTACTTGTTTGCTATTTTCTTGGAACCCATCGCCCAGCTCTTCCATCAAACCCCTAACTTTCTCGGTTACAAAATTTCAGAATTTTCCTCTCATAAGGTAGCCTATTACACGATCTTCTCCTCTATATTACTCATCCAGAAGAATCTTTACAGACTCACTTCTCTTTTACAAAAAAGAGAGCGCCTTACAGATTACACAATAAATCCGAACAAATCTGAAGCTCTACTTATACAATCCCCATTGCCCCCTGAGCTTACCCAGAGATATCCCTACAAATGGGACAAACCCTGTATAACTTCTTAGGAATTAAGATTCCCCGAGATTTCTCGGACCTCTTCTCCGTCAACTACACCCCAACTCTCACAAAAATTAAATCTGACCTGGAGCGCTGGACCCCTTTACCTCTCTCCCTATTGGCTAGGGTACAGTCTGTCCAGATGAACTCCCTTCCAAAAATGTTATATCTAATGCAAAATATCCCAATACCCTTACAGAGCAAAGAAACATGAGAATGGGATCGTTCAGTTAATAGATTTCTATGGATGAATAAGCGACTTAGAATAGAATCGGGCAAACTCCAATGCTCCAAGGATAGGGGAGGCCTTGCTCTCCCTTGTATCTATAATTACTGGCTAGCGGCCCTACTCACACATATAACGTCCTGGTTTCTCCCCCAGACACAATCCCCACCTTGGCTCGTGGTAGAGAGGAGGATGACAGATTGCCCATTAAATTACTCTCTAGTGTTTCAACCTCATAATAAAAACACTCCGCTGGGTAGTGGATCTAGTTTCACTAAGGGACTTCTTCAATGCTGGACTAGGTTTCTGACTCGAGCGGCTAATAAGTTTCTCTCGACCTGGATAAGTATTCCTGCAGAGGATCCGCATTGGCCTCCGGCACAACTAGATATAACATTCCGTAACTGGACATGTCAGGGCCTGAAGCACCCTTGTAAATTTTATGATGGGGATGTTTTTTAAATCATTTGAATGACTTAGGCAGGAGTTCTCCCTGAATCAGAGGGATTTCCTTCGATTCCTACAGATCCACCACTTTCTGGAACCCAGAATTGGGTTAGATGTCAACGATCACCCCATTCCTCCATTGTGCTCCTTATTAATTCAGTTGGGGGGATGATGAAACCACCTACTATCTCACTTTTATAACGCCATACGGGAAACCCCTTCCCATATCATGGACCTGGTACAATTTCACTGGGAAGCCGAACTCCAAGTCAGTCTATGTCAGAAAGACTGGGTCCAAATCTGGCGAAGACAACACAAGATATCCAACTCTTACATCTGGAGGGAGTTTTCCTGGAAGGTGGTCTCCAGATTTTTCGCACACCCAGATCACCGCCAAGTACGAATGAGAGGATTCCAGTTGTTGTTGGAGACATTGTGGATGTGATATGGCCACACACATGCACATATATTCTGGCTGTGTCCGGTGTTAACAGTCTACTGGTTGGGGATAGAAAATAGGATCCTGGACCTCTTTCCAGGCCTAGGTGCACTTTCCCCGGAAGTAGGGATTCTCTTACATTACCCACATCATTTTAAAGATTCACATCAAATATACCTCCTCAATATTCTCCTAAGCGCCGCAAAAAAAATATATTACGCGACTATGGTTGTGCCGAGACCCCCCCACTATACCAGTTTGGGAAGATACTGTATACAGTATGATATATACTAGCTGGAACACATGACAGCTAGACTTCAAAACAGAGTACCAGAACTGATGAACCGCTGGAATAAGCAGTTCAAGTGCATTGCACAAACTCGCCCAGAGCAGCCCCCTTAAGCTTTCTTCTCCCAAATAGCCAGTTCTTTTGTGCGGTTCAGTGGAGGCCCAGCCAGCCCAGAGACCTCTTAGCCCCGGAGAGTAATCTCTGGAGCCCTCTATGGATGGGATCTGAATTGGTAAGTTTGTTCATGTGGGGGTTGCGGTCCCCAGACTTTCCCTTAATTTTTCACCCCTGCATTTGAATTCTGTAACAGTCCACTGCCACAGTATATGTATTATAATTGAGTAATCCTGTTAATCTCTCTTTATATAAATGTGGCAGTCAACACAAATACATGGATTTTCCTTCTGCATATACATTTTAGTTTATGTGATATTTTAGTTGACAACAGCTATGATGATAAATTCTATTTCAACAAGATGTGTAACGAAAATTTTTTATGTAAATCTGCTCTGTGTGTCCTAAGCTACAAAAAAAAAAAAAAAAACTATAATAAATAAAAAGTAAAAAAAAAAAAAAGTTAAAGAACCCATAGCATTACAGCTACCCACTTATAAGGCTTTCCCTTAATTCCATCTCTGGTGGCTGCATAAGTGAAAGTTAAAGATCCCATAGCACTTTGGTCACCCAATGGTCCAGTGGAAGTGCAACACACTTCTAAGCAGGATTCGGGAGTGAACTTAGGGAGCTGGAATCAGGGCAACCAGGGCTGAGATATGCTGCCAATGGCAGCAGAAGCAAGGCCAGGATGGGAGATGATTGGCACCAGTGACGCTGCAGCACCTTATGGTGGGCTGAGGAGCCTGCTCCCACAAAAGGGGTGATGCACGCACCCAGAGCATGCTGCGATGTCCAAGGCAATTAGACAGGTGATCCACTTCATGGTGTGGTGGGAGGCAGAGGAAATGGGGGAAAAACAGCTGTCCTTTAAATGATGACAGAGGGCTAAAAGTACAGTCGTGCAAGAACTTACTGTAACAGTAGATCTTTGAGAGTATCTCTTGCAGCAGGTCATAACAAGTGGGATTCAGTCGCAGGTGCCCTCACCTTCAGATGATTTCACAGCAGACGATCCTGGGACCTCCCCCCAGCACCACCACATGTCATACACCTGGCAGGTATAAAAGGGGGAGGTCCCAGGCATTGCTCGGTTCTTTTCCGATCCCGGCGACTGTATGTGTAATCATATCTGAGGGCCTCCGAGGAGAAGAGAGGAGGGGAAAAAAATAAAGGCAGCAGCTCATGGAGTGTTAGACACAGGAGCAAGTAACCCTTGTGAGCAAAGTGGGCAAGCATTGAAGATGCAATCCTTGCAGCAACATCCCATTGTGTTAGAGAGAAAAGGAAGTGTAAAAGAAGAAGGAAACCACTTTGATTCTCAAAAACAATAGCAGAAAAGGTCAGAGCCAAAAGGCTGGCCTTCAGGAAATATAAGGGAATGCAGCAGGATGAAGACAGGGAGGCATACCAAACTTCCCTAAGGGAAGCAGGGAAAACAGTAAGCTAGGCAAAGGCCCAAACCGAGGAAACACTAGCAGAAACAGTAAAAGAAGGTGACAAGACTTTCTATAGATACATTAGTGAAAGGAGAAAGTCCAGAGGGGGTACTGCTAAGATCAAGGGGCATGTGAGGAGGAGGACCATGTAAAAGCATTTATTCTAAATAGATACTTCTGCTCAGTATTTACTGAAGAGAAGGTGGGGCAGGGCCCACAGCTCAGCACCATGGACACAAGGGGGAGGGAGGTGTGCACTAGTCCCTTCACAAAAAAAAAAAAAAGGGTCCTACAAGAGCTCGATAAGCTCAGGGTGGACAAGGCAATGGGACCTGATGGCATACATCCCAGGGTACTAAAAGAGCTAAGGGTGGAACTAGCAGAGCCATTATCAGAACTGTTTAGTGAGTCTCTGAGCACAGGAGAGGTCCCAGAAGACTGGAGAAGCGCTCATGTGATCCCGCTCCACAAGACTGGTAGCAGGGAGGTGGCAGAGAACTACAGACCAGTCAGTCTTACCTCAGTAGTGGGCAAGATTATGGAGGCACTCCTTAAGGAAAGGATAGTGCAATACCTGGAATCCATAGGAGCACAGGATCCTAGACAGCATGAGTTTACAAAAGGAAGGTCCTGTCAAACTAATCTCATAGATTTCTTTGACTGGGTAACCAAAGTGGTGGACCAAGGGGGAGCAGTTGATGTCACCTACCTTGACTTCAGCAAAGCTTTTGATACTGTTCCACACAGAAGATTGGTTAATAAGCTGAGTAGCGGGGTGGGTCAGAAGTTGGTCAACTGGGTGGGAAACTGGTTGACGGGCAGAAAACAGAGCGTGGTGGTAAATGGTATACAGTCAGAACAGATGCAAGTCACAAGTGGGGTACCTCAGAGATCAGTCCTAGGGCCAGTCCTCTTCAATATCTTCATCAGTGACACTGCAAATGGACTGGAGGGTAAGGTTTGTCTGTTTGCAGATGACATCAAGATCTGCAACAGAGTAGATGATCCAGATGGGGTGGGCAGAATGAGAACAGATCTGGATAAACTAGTAAAATAGTCGGAAGAGTGGCAACTGGAGTTTAATGTAAAGAAGTGCAAGATCATGCACATAGGGAAGAGAAATCCAGAAGCCACCTAAAGTCTGGGAGGGGAGTTGCTGGCAGTCACAAGGGAAGAAAACAACTTGGGTGTCATCATCACTGATGACCTGAAATCATCCAAGCAGACCACTAAAGCAGTAGGTAAGGCTAGAGGGATGTTGGGGTGTATTAGTAGGGGTATCACAAGTCGGAAGAGGAAGGTAATAGTTCCTCTTTACAAGACACTGGTTAGGCCCCATCTGGAGTACTGCATGCAGTACTGGAGGCCACACCTTCACAAGGACATTAACCAAATTGAGGCAGTCCAGAGAAGGGCAACCAAAATGGTGCAGGGGCAGCATCAGAAAACATATGAGGATAGATTAACGGAGCTTAATATGTATACCCTAGCACAAAGGAGGAAGAGAGGTGATATGATCGAAACATTCAAACACCTTAAGGGCATTAACAAGGTGAAAGAGTCTAACATGTTTCAATATAAGAAAAATAGCAGGACATGAGGACACAGCACGAGATTAGAGGGAGGCCGATTAAAGGGTAATGTGAGGAAGTTTTTTTTCACAGAAAGGGTGGTGAATGCATGGAACAGCCTACCTCAGGAAGTGGTGGATATGAATACAGTGCAGGGCTTCAAACAGGAATGGGATAGTTATAAGGAAGCAATACAGATGAGTATGAATAGATAGGCCATTGACAGAGCAAAGGCTGATGGCACATTCATAAGGCAGAAAAAGAAATGGACAGACTGGATGGGCCTTGTGGTCCTTATCTGCCATCACCTTCTATGTTTCTATGTGAAGCAACAGCAAGGGGGAAGGAGGAAGGGGCTGTATGACCTGCTGCAAGACATATTCTCAAAAATCTACTGTTACAGTAAGTTCTTACACAACTGTACCATCTTCTTCGAGGCAATCTTTTGCAGCAGGTCATAACAAGTGGGAAGATTCCCAAGCAGTTGTAAAACCCAGTGGGAGGATAGTAGTGAATCATGAGTGGTTAGGACAGAAGGCCTTGTAGGATAGCCCGTCCAAAAACGGTGCGCCTCTTAGATGCAATGTCCAGACTGTAATGCCTAGTGAAGGTATGTACAGTGGACCATGTGGCGGAATCACAGATATCCAAGGCCGAAACGCCACGGAAACAGGCTGTCGAGGCAGCCATACCACTGGTAGAATGTGGCTTAACACCTGTGAGAGGGGCGTATTTTGCATAAACGTAATGCAGTTGGCCAACCATGTGGACAAGCAGTGCTTGGAGACACAGACGCCTTGGCGTCCAGGGGCGAAAGAAACAAAAAGTCGCTGTGATTGTCGCAAAAGTATGAAGAAGGTAAATACTCAATGTTCTATGCACATCAAGAGTATAAGGCAAGGCTTCCCCAGGATTCTGAGGGTCTGCAAAGTAAACTGGCAAATGGATAATCTGATTTAAAGTAAATGCAGAAACAACCTTAGACAAAAACATCGGGTTAGTGCGTAAAGACACCCGGTCGTTATGAAACTGAATATACAGGGGTTGCACATCAGGGCACACACCTCTGAGACTCCACTATGAGATGTGATGGCTATTAAAAACACAGTTTTCCAAGAGAGATACACCAGAGGTCACTGGATTCAGCGGGCTCAAAAGAACTTGTAGTCAATTTTTCAAGCACAAAATTCAAATCCCAAACAGGGGCTGGATCCCTAATAGGGGGATGTAGGTGCAGAATGCCTTTTAAAAAGGTTCGAATCAATGGCAACTGAGATTAAGGAATGGCAAAGGAAATGTGACAAGAGCTGAAAGGTGGACTTTCACAGAGGAATATTGCAGCCCACCTTCTGACAAGTAGAGCAAATAATCTAGGATGCACTGAGGGGGACACTCATAAGGATCCAAGGCCTGAGCCGACACCCAAGTAGAGTTGCGTTTCCACTTCAAAGACTAGGAAGACAGAGTAGATGGCTTCCTAGCAGCCCAGAGAACTTCTACCACCTTTGGGGATACCTGGCAGCACGAGAGGACTACGTCCTCAGGAGCCAGGCATGCAGGTGGAGGGAGCAAAGGCCCAGGTGCAACAGGGATCCATGTACCTGTGACAGCAAGGCTTGGCAAATAGGCAGAGGGATCGGTTCTGTGTCCGAGAGCTGTAAAAGCAGTGGGAACCAAATCTGTCTCGGCCAGAATGGCGCTATGAGAATCATAGATGCTCCATCCTGGACCAGTTTGAGCAGTAGTCTCTGAAAGAGTGGAAAGGGCGGGAAGGCATATAGAAATCTTCCTGTCCAGGAAAGCGATACTGCGTCACGCCACACCAGTCCAGGACCTCATGCGGCAGTTTTGCGGAGAGGCAAACAGGTCTAACTCCGGTCAGCCCCATACGCAGAAGATGTCGTTGAGAACGTCGGGTGGTAAGATTTCCCACTCGTGGGCCTGGGCAGAGAATCTGCTTAGGGCATCTGCCAGGGTGTTGGACACCACCGCTACGTGTACTGCCAGAAGAGGTTTGTAAAACAAAACCTTTTATTTATTTATTTAACTTTAACAGTTAAATCAATTGGTTTCGTATTTGAACTTTTCTGAAGACGACTGGAAAGCAGGAACTCTGAAGGAGGACCTTTTGCATGCAGGTCGCGGTTGAAAAGAACTGAGGAATACGTGGGACCTCCTCCTTTTATACCTGCCCGGTGTATGACACATGGTGGTGCTGGGGGGAGGACCCAGGGTCAACTGCTGTGAAATCATCATAATGTGAGGGCACCTGTGGCTGAATCCCACTTGTTATGATCTGCTGCAAGAGATTGCCTTGAAGATCAGAGTATATCCCTGGATGACTTGTGCTGGCCAGAATCTAAAATACAGGTGTGGAAAAAAAAAACCACTGCGCTTTTCAAAACAGTATACAAGTTATCCATGGTGTCCTGGCCAACGCCGTTTCCTCTATAAATAAGGAAAGTTCTACTACAAGAAGTATGATGTAATATTGTGTTTACTGCAATACCATGACTTTACATACACGTAGTAATAAATTAAATACCTACCTTGCGATGTCATGTCATGTCATTATGTGCTGTGTGAATTGGACTCGACCCCTTACCAGATCAGTATGTGCTTACATGTAAAACTTTCAAAAAACACTTAAAATAAATGGTTGCTGCGTGTATTCCACGTACAACCCCTGCGCCAACAGTATTTAACTCTGCTTTTGTTTTGAAAGGTGTTTTGGGGTACAGGGTGTATGAAAGGGGATATGTAAAACGTAATCCAATCCTATTTTAAAGTACGACTTAATTTTTATCAGAAAAAGGTTAAATAGTAACTTAAATAACACAGGTGGCAGACGGTATCTTCTGGTACCTTCCCATTTATGTTATAAAACTGAAGTTAGCCAGTTCTCAATTAGAAGGGGGCGCAAACCACCTGCAAATCTGATTGGTAAATGGAAACAGAAGTTCCAACTTGTCACTCGCTGTACCTTTTGGATTCACCATCATCGCCACAATGTAACGGAATGTGTCTTATAAGAAACTGAAACTTAACACCCGTTTTCTTCTCGTTTTTCACTGACCTTTGCTGTCACTGTTGGCCCTCTCTTTTTGACGCACTCGGAATTTCCCAGAAAAAGTATGAAGACGAGACATACTCCGAAGAGGCGTAAGAGAGTCCTTGTTTCCATTTTGCTTGTAAGACAGACGTGGGAGCCAGGCTTAGCAGTGCAAACGTCAACAGATCTATCCCAGCCTCCATCCTTCCAAGTTCATTCACTTTCACTTCCTGCAGAGAGGAGGGAGAAGGCACCGCCTTTTAAAGGGAAGAATCCCGAGTATCGAGGGCTGTGTAATATGCCAGCGCAGCAAACCCTTAATTTTTTTTAATAATTAAAAACAAACTTACTGAACTGTATAGCAGATGCCTGCTGTGCTGAAACAACTATTTATGTTTTTTTTCTTTGTCAAACGTTCTTTAAACGTAAAAAAAAAAAAAAAAAAAAAAAAATCCCCTGAAATTAATTAGATGTTCCAATGATTTTAAACGCTTGAAAGGAAGTACAGAACCATTGGCTTGGTAAAGTCTCTAACCCAAGTTTAGCATTACTCACCAGTGTTGGAACTACAGGAGTGCTTGTGTGGGTTCGAACCCCTTGGCTGTCAGGTTTGCCCCGGTACCTTATGCATCACTGCCATTGACTTATAATCGGAAGGGAGGCTTGGTTTTAAGATAGACCCCTAATCCTCCCCAGCTCCAAAGCTCATGAAGTGTAATTCCAACACTACTTACTGCCCTGTTCAGTGTTGGAATTACAGGGGGGCTTGCCAGGGCTCCCCCCCACCCCCCGTTCTGAAGAGGGCCATGGTAGCCCAGGAATAATTCCCATTTACTTATAATAGGAAAGGGGGCTTGATTTAAACAATATACCATGATGGGTGTGGGTTATGCTAGGATTTACTATGCCTGGTGTGTTGTTTGGTGAGCAAAACACACCAGGTGTGATAAATCTTAGCATAACCCACACCCTGAAGTGGTATATTGTGATTATGCAATGTTCTCCTGTATTTTTTTTGTCAAAAAAATAAATAATAAATTTTACTTAATACAACGCTTTTCGAATACCAAGGCGCTGCACAAATAAGTAAAATTCAAGAAATACAATAAATACCAATAAAATCAGAGAAATTCAGGATAGGCTTTACCCCATAAAAAGGTCTTCAATGCCTGCTTAGAGCACCCCACTGTCCTGCACTCCCATAGCTGACAGGACAGAGAATTCCAGAGGGTGGGAGCTACAAAAGAAAAACAAAATTATTTTTTGCAGTTTTAATAATTTGTAATGAGTTTATTCTTGCGCCAGAAAACATAGTTCCTTGCTGCTAGGTAGAATATTGACATGCCACCCCCAACTCAGAGAGTCATATGGGTACAGGAATGTTAGTTTATTTTTTTAGAAGTCCGCCATAGTCCTCCCCCTCTTCAAAGGGGTGGAGGAACCAAATGCCTCTGGCAATTATGCCCAATTTCACTTCTCCCCTCACTTGCCAAGGTCCAAGAGCCCTTGGTCCTTTCTAGGCTAAATGAGTTCCTCCTCACCTCCAACACCCTGTCCCCTGTTCAATTGGGAGTCCGAAAGAACCACTCTACTACCACCTCCCTGCTATGCTTCACTGATACAGTCCACTCTGCTATGGATCAAGGCTTCATCACCTCGGCCGTTTTCCTTGATTTAGCGAAGGCCTTTGACTCTGTTTCCCACCTCCTCCTCCTAAACAAACTGAGCAACTTTGGCCTCTCACCTCCTGCTGTGTCCTAGTTCAGGTCCTACATAACTGGTCGTTACCAATTGGTAAAAATAAGTAACGCTGTCTCCTCTCTCTGTCTTAGCAGTCGTACCCCAAGGTTCGATCCTAGGTCCTGTTCTGTTTTCCCTGTTCATAAATAATCTCCCCTCTGTATGCTGCCGTGCCAACACCACACATATGCGGACAATACCATCCTTTTCCTTTCTGGTCCTTCTGCCTCAGCTGTTCAACCTGCCCTACAAGAGGACTTCACGGCGGTTGCCTCTTGGCTCGGTACAATCTGTCTAAAACTAAACATTAAAAAAACAGTTGCCATGACTTTTGGAACCAAGCACAAACTCGCCAGTCTTCAAGTTTTAACCTCCTTCCTCTCTGGAGAGGATACTCCCCTTGAAAACGTCCATGCTTACAAGTTTCTTGGTGTCTGGCTCGATCCCTCCTTTGACTTCTCTGCACACATTGATGCTCTTCACTCTGAACTGCGTCCCAGGCTAGGATTGTTCTACCGCCACAAGGCTAGCCTTCCCCTCCCCGTCAGACGAGACCTAGTGATCAAATGGATCCTTCCAATATTTGACTATGCCGATGTGGTCTACAATGCTGCTCCTGTGACCTCTCTCTTCAAACTCGACTTCCTGTACCATGCCTTCTGTTGGTTCGCCACCAACTCCCCCATCTAACTCACCACTGCGATCTCTATTCTTCTATATCCCTCCAATCTCTCTCCCAGAAATGCTTTTTGCACTGCTCCACCCTCATATCCAAATTCTGGTTCGGGGCTCTCCCTACTTATCAAACCTGCCACCCCATCCCCATACAACTAATGGACAATCGGTGACCATTCTTTTGCACTCCCCCATGTCCGTATCTCAGCAGGGAAACTGGCCTTTTCTTATAGACTTCCTTCCCTCTGGAACAACATCCCCCTCAACCCGCCTCACCCCCTCCTTTTCTGCCCTTAAGCGCCTACTCAGACCAACCCCAACCTCATCCTGCACCTCTTCTCATCCCTAATACTCTCTCTCTTCTCTCCCTCTGTCTCACATCTCCTCTTTTCTCTGCTGCAACTGCTCCTTCAACTGTATATCCTCGAGTTTGTGCACTGTTTTACAATATTGTTGCAAATACAATTGTATCATATTGTAAATTAATGAATGTTAGATGTGAATCTATATGTAAATCTGTGTGACCTGTTGGCAAATTATGTCTACCCTCTGTAGTATGTGTCTGTACCACCCTCCCCGGGTCATACCCGGAAATGAGCTTCGCTCATGGCACCTTTCCCGGTTATCAAATTTTAAATAAATAAATAAACGACTGAGATACTTAAGAGAAGCATAAAGGAGATGTACGTTGGGAGCAGTGGCTGGGAAAGGAAGGTGTGAAAGGCAGAGAGAGGATCATCCACGTCAGCAGCATTTAATATAGTGATGGCTGCTGCTGACTCAGGAGGTGACTTTTTTTCGGTATTGTTATTTTTATTTTTGAATTTTTAGATCGAGAGGATAAGGATGTTACCTTAGTGCTGCTGGGAATTCTTCTCATCACAATCAAACTTTTTGGAAATTAACTGTGAATGCAAGCAGTTGCTGGTAGCCAGAAGGAAGATGGGGAGAGCTACGCTTTGATATTGGCAGTCTGCCAGTGAGCGGCGGAGTACTGGTTTTAGCAGCAGTTTCATCTGTAGTCAATGGAGGTAAATTAGCTGTTTTTTGCTCAGTAATGTTAGGTTTTTCTGTCTATTGAGCAGTAATTTGCGTGAGAATAGGTTGTAGCTCTTTTGGTCAGGCTGAAGTCTATTTTTTGTTGTAGCAGACATCAACTGAGAGGTGACATGGGTGGGAGCATGAGTGCTGAGCAGGAATGATAAAAGTGGATGAGCTACTGGGAAAAAAAACAAAAAAACATTTCTTTATGCCACACAAACTGGGTTTGGTGTTTAGTTTTTTACAGCAGAGTTAATTTTTCAATAGAGCGGAGAGCAAGCACACTGAACAGAGAGCGAGTCATGAGGTGGGTGCAATTGTCAGGGAATGAGTTCTAAAAAAACTGCTGTACTTCGGTGCTTAAACTTCCAGTTTATCATTGCGGTTTAGCGAGAGTTAATATGACATATCGTTGTTCTGCAGTTCATTGAGTGAGCATCTTGCTGTCCATCCACTTGCCAGTCCACGGTCAGAGTGATTTCGGGAGAGGGTTCCTGATGTGGCTGACTGGTGGCTGGCACCTTTTCCCCGTTGGTATAGCGCAGAACTTACAATGGGTAAAAGGTGCCAGCCAGCCAGGATTTTTCATTGCCATTGTATAATTAAAGATATGACTCTTATGGGCCCCCCAGCTCCCAAAGCTCATAAATCTCTCGATCTAAAAATTAAATTCCAATTAAACTTTAATTCCAAAACTGCCTATTGTTTAATTTACATAGACTGGTATCAGGACCCAGGTAGGGGCTGGACAGACTGGACGGACCAGTTGTCATTTTCTGCCTCTAAAATGCTATGTTTCTAGGGTCCGAGTGTATTTAATGTGGTGTAATAACTGGCTGTCTGTTTTTTTCCTTAAGGAAACCCATGGCATAATTTGCCATGATAGAGGAGTGTTTATAATGGGAAAACACACGTTGGGTTTCCCTTCCTCTGCACGTATGCCAGCTGCTGCTGTCCCTTCATGGCCGAGCGTTATTACTTCATTGACAGATGCTTCACCGCCACCCAACGCGTGGTAAGTCATTTTAAAATAACAAAAGCATCTCCTGCATAAAATACTTAAACTGGGCTAATAATAAAAAAAAGCAAAAAGGGAATCTTCTTTGGCTGTGGATCCCAAGGAAACCTGATCGGACTACAGCTAAATCGAGATGTCTTATTTTGAATAATTGCTGAGGCGAAAAAAAAAGAGAGCCGGCAATTATATAAAATAAAATATAGGGTAGCTTGTTTAAACTTGAAGTTTACACACATCATTGGTGTTAGATGCTTTCACAAACCTCTCAAGCTTTGCTCTCGGAGTTTATGCAGCATCGGATCCACAACGGGTGTTTGACAAAATTTTTGTCGAACGCCCGACAGCAAACCAGCAGGTCGACCGCGATTTTGCAGTCAGCTGCTGGTTTCCAATGCCACTTCATGGCTATGCCCTCGCACCCCCCGCACTGTAGTCACTGTAGGAGACCTTACTGTTGACAAGCCGCTGTCGGGTGGGTATACCTGTAGCATCTAACACCTTGGGTGTGTGTAAACTTCTCATTACACACACACCACCCCATACTTTATTCTATATATAATAACTGTTTTCCATTTTTTCCCATAGAGAAACCATGGCATAATTTGCTGTAATAAAGGAGTGTTTATTACGGCAAACTTGCGCACGTTTTCCTGTACTCTGCGCATGCACCGCCCGCAGTTTCTCACTTCTCCACCCAGGCCAACCCCTGGTACTGTAAACCACCACCTGAGTAGGAGTAAGTAATAAAAAAAAAAAAAAAAAACTAAATGTATCAAAAGGACTTGTTTTCGCTCCCCACAAGATTAAAAAAAAACAACTTTGAATAAATAAAGGACTGCGGCCATGCACTGTAACTTAACCGGACCACAGTCGCACAGCAACTTTTTATTTATATAATTGCTGAGGTGAAAAAAGGGAAACCGAGCAATTATATCAAATAAAATATGGGTCTGTGTGTAATGAGAAGTTTACACACACCCTTGGGGTTAGATGCAGTTCATAAACCCCTCAAGATTTTCTCTCGGGGTTTATGCAGCATCTAAACCCTCAGGTGTGTGTAAACTTCTCGCTACACACACCAACCCATACTTTATCCTATACATACACTATGGTCCTTACCTGGGAGTAGCATTGGAGGATTACAGACTTGTAAAGATTCAGTGCCTTTGTTACTTACAGTGTTGGAATTACACTTACTGCACTTTGGGAGCTGGGGGGCCCATAAGAGCCCTAACTTTAAATTGAGCCCCCCCTTCCCATTGAAAAACAATGGCAGTGATACATGAGCTACTGAGGCTCACTTCAGAGCTAGAGGGCTGAGCCCTGGCAAGCCCAACTGTAATTCCAACACTGGTTGCGCATTACAATTTTTCAGTGTTGCTGAAAGGACTGAACAAGTCTATAAACTCATAGGGCCCCATTCACAGTCACAGTTGGTGAAATTACAAATCTGGGGTGCAAACAGAGGGACGTGAACTAGACCACATCAGTAAAATCTGGACGGGCCAGACCAGGAACAAGTTGTGCTAATACTGCAGGTCCGGCCATTGTGGCAGGACAGACCAGTGCAGCTTTTATTGATCTGGTCTGGTCCATCCCCAGTGGACCAGGTTTCACCCGTCTATCTGGTTTAGACCCAGCAGTTCAGTGTTCAACCTGCCCGGGGCAAGAGTGAAACCTGGACTGTGTGACTGATAAAAGCTGGACCAGTCTGTCCAGCCACAATGGCCAGAGCAATACTAGCACAACTTGCACTCACGTTTTACCAGTCTGGGCTCGGAGGTCCAGTTTTCACCTGTACCCCAAACAGGTTTCACATTATAGTGCCAGCCCACCACCGCAATCCAGAATACACAAAAGTGAGACATCGTTTTTTTTTTTATTAATATATTTTATTTTACTAATTTTGGCCGTGAAAGTACTGAAGAGAAGCTCATTTACATGTGTGTCTCTGGAGGACAGGGAGATTTAGTGACTTGCTCAAGGTCACACAATATGCAGTTGGAGATTGTGGGAATCAAACCCAGGTTTGCCGGATGCACCAAGTTCATTCATATAGAAACAGAGAATTTGTCAGCAGATAAGGCTTGCTCCACCCAGTCAGCACAGTTTGTCCCTGACTATACTGTCACCACAGACCCTACCTGATCTCCAGCTAATTCTCTCCCCTCAGCTTTTTTTCTAAGATTTCTTTGTGTGTACCCCATGCATGCTTGAAGCCTGCCACTGTTTTCGCTACCACCACCGCTGGTAGACTGTTCCAGGCGTCTAGCACTCTTTCAGTGAAGAAGTACTTCCTCACATCCCTCCTAAACTTTTCCCTGCCAGCTTCATTGCACAGCCTCTTGTTCTGGTGCACCTTCTCCTCTGAAAAGTACTCCCCTCCTGTACCTTGATCACCCCCTTGAGGTACTTATAGATCTCTATTATGTCCCCCCCCCTCTCTTCCAGGGTGTACATATTGAGATCCCTCAGTCTCTCCTCATAGGGTTTTAGATGCAACCCGCACCATTTTAGTTGCTGTCCTCTGGACGGCCTCTACCTTGTCTATGTCCTTCCTGAGATGTGTTCTTCAGACCTGGACACAGTCCTCTAGGTGGGATCTCACCAACGATTGATACAGTGACAACACCACCTCTCTCTTTCTGCTGGTGATTCATCTCCCTGTGCACCCCAGCATCCCGCTGGCCCTGCCTATTGTGTTGTCACACTGCCAGTCTACCTTGAGGTCATCAGATATGATAACTCCAAGATGTCTTTCCTGCTTTGTGACTGTCAATGCCCCTCCCCCACTTTATACACCACCCCTGGTTTTCTGTTCCTTAAGTGCATAATTTTGCACTTTTTTGCATTGAAACCCTACTACCTTACCCTTGACCACTTCTCGAGTTTTCTCAAGTCTCTACTCATTCTTTCCACCCCATCTGGAATAGCTACCCTATGGCAGATTTTGGTATCATCTGCAAAGAGGCATACCTTCCCTTCCAGCTCTTCTGCAGTGTCACTTATGAAGACATTGAAGAGGACTGGTCCCAGCACTGAGCCCTGAGGTACCCCGCTGGTCACTCTTCCCTCACTAGAGTGAGTGCCATTTACCACCATCCTCTATCTTCTATCCATCAACCAGTTCCTTACCCAGGTTACCACCTTGGGTCCCACCTCTAAACTGTCCAGTTTCCTTATAAGCCTCCTATGTGGTATGGTGTTGAAGGCCCTGCTGAAGTCTAAGTGGGCCATGTCCACTGCCTCATCCTGATGTATTTCTTTGGTCACCTAATCAAATAAATTGATCAGGTTCCTCTGACATGACTTCCCCCCCCCCATGAATCCATGCTGCCTCGAGTCTAGTAACCCAATAGATTTAAGGTACTCCACTAGTCTTTCTTTTAATAGTGTTTCTATTAACTTCCACACCACAGACATTAGACTGACCTGCCTATAGTTGCCAGCTTCCTCCCTGCTGATGTTTTTATGGAGTGGGACCACATCTGCCCTGCTCCAGTCCCCTGGAACCATTCCTGTTTCCAGTGAGTTGTTGAACAGGGCTATCAGATGTGCAGCCAGTACCTCCCTGAATCCCTTGGATGCATCCCATTTGGTCCCATATACTTGTTCACTTTCAGATTTGCAAGTACTCTTAGACTGTTTCCTCAGTGGATGGACTTGTGTCCAACTCCATACACCCTGTTCCTACTGCTTCTATACGGTCTGTCCCTTCTCCTTCCACTGTGAAGACTGAGCAGAAGTACCTATTCAGGATATCTTCCTTTTCCTGATCCTCCTCTGCGCAATCTTCCCCTGCCCTTCTTATCCTCACAGTTCCTCCCCTTATCTTATCTTCCTCTTTTTGCTTATATATCTGAAAAGGGCCTTGCCCTCATTATTTTATTTATTCATTTGTATATTCGGAAACAACCTTTGCTTATTCACTCTTTTACAAAGGTTCCACGTCAGGATGTAAAATAGCAGAGACATAACAAAAACTTGACAGTTAACACAAAACATAAGATTGCTATGTAATACAGAAACTAGATAAGTAATACATTTGAGTAACCTAGACAACTGAAATTAAACAGCGGAAGGAGATTCCCAATTAGCAACGTACAGCATAGCTGCCCAAGGGGGGCCTATCAAGGCAGAGTATCAGAAAGGGTAGGAGAAAGAAAGGGGGGAGAGTGCGAATGAGGTTTCCCAATTAGCAACGTGAGGCATTAGCTACCTCATTTGGCTGTCCTTTGCTCTGTTTGTGCCTTTGCACCCCTCACTGCCTTCCCTGCTTCCCTCTGCTTTACCTGGTACACCTCCCTATCCTGTTCCCTCAGAGTTTTTTTGTTCCTCCTGAATGACACCCTTTTATCCTTAACCTTTGCAGCCATTTCCCTCTAGAACCATAGTGGTCTCTTTTTTCTCCCGTTTTTGCTCACTTCCTTTGTGCAGAGGTTTGTTGCCTTCACTATGCCTTCACTTAATTTACCCACTGTCCCTACACCCCATCCTGGAAATTCTCCTCCCTCAGGCTGTCTCTGAGGAATTCACCATTTTTTTTTTAAATCTGCCCTCCTAACATCCAGGACCCTTGTTCTTGTATGATTTGTCTCTGTTGGCATCTTAATGTTAAACCACAATTTACAGTGATCGCTGGTCCCCAGGTAGCATTTTACCTTGATACCTGCAAAACTCTCCCTGTCTGTGAGCACCAGGTTCAGTATTGTCCCATCTCGAGTTAGCTGTTTGACTAGTTACCTGAGAAATGCCCCCCCCCCCGCAGGAAGTCTAGGATGGCCCTGCTTCCAGCAGAGGCTGCGACTAGGAGGCTTCAATCTACACCTGGCAGTCGGAAGTTCCCACCCAGCAGCACCTCCCTCTTTTTTTATCCAGTTCCTCCTGTGTTGGAGGTCTGTATATAACCTCTGTGTGAATAGTGGCTCTGGCTCCTGTCTCCAGGATGACCCACAGCACCTTCAACCCATCCTTTGCCCCTAGGTTCCCCTATATTTCCTTCGCTCTGATACACTCCCTCACATACAGCACCACCCCCCACCTTTCCTCCCCTCATTACCCCTTTTGAAATGAGTGTAGCCTGGTATGGCCATGTCATTGCTCTCAGTGCACCAAGACTGAGTTATGGCCACAAGATCGTGGTCTTCCTCATTCATGGTGGCCTCCACATCTGTAATTTAATTCTTAGACTCTTTGCATTGGGACACATGACTCTCAGTACCATACTGTTATCCTGCCTACAACTCCCTTCCACCCTTTCCTGCCTTTGCTGCCACTTGAAACTTCCCTCTCCCCCAACCCCTTCCTAACCTCATCATGCCTTGCCACCTTAACACCTCCCTTTCCACATCTTCTGCTCTTGTTTCCCTTGTTCACTTCTATGTCTATGCCTTCTTCAACTTGCACCCTGGGGGAGTTTCCACCTCTCAGTCCCTCTCTTCTGGTTTCTTCAGGTGTGTTGGGTGGGGGTCAGTTTATGCCTCCCTTAGTAATACCACCTCCACTAAAAAGGGAGTAACATTCAAACCTTCCATTGAGGATTGTGATCCCCTTCCCAGAAGGATGAAGGCCATCTCCACTGTATAGAGCCTTACCCTTCCAGGTTGGCCCCCAGTCCCCAGTGGAGCAGAATCCCTCCTCCCTACACCATTCCTTCAGTCGACTGTTGAAGCTTCTGAAGCATAGTACCCTATTCATCCCTTGGCCATAGACAGGTAGCACCTCGGTGAATGCCACCATTTGTGCTACCTGCCTTAGGACCCTCTCCAGTTCCCAAAACTGTCCCTGTGTTACCTAAGCCCCATACCTCATCAGGTCATTAGTCCCCAGTAGACAGTGACATCCAGCCCACCCCATCCTGCCACCCTAGCAATCCTTAGGATCCACTGTCCATCTGTCCGAGCCACGTCATCAGGAGGGCACCTAACTTCCCTGTCTACACCTCTTCCTCCTCCCAAGTATATGCCCCTCACAAATGAGTCCCCCACCAGGAGCTGCCTTCACCTCTGCTAGGGTTCTCTACCTCCAACCTTGGGGCCCTTCAGAGGATCCTCACATCCTATCCTTGCCACCACTGTAGGTTCCTCCTCTAAGCAGTCCCATCCTGCCAGAATGGTGAAACAATTCTGTAGTGGAACAAGCTGAGGAATGTGCCCCTGAAACCTCACCCTCATCCTTCCAGAGCCCACAAAGGTCCAGCCTGCCTTCCTCTGCCTAGGCAACCTCTGAATCAATTGCGGCAGACTCGGTGGCCCTTGGGTGGTGCAGGAGGTCCTTTGGATACTAGCCAGCTCAACATGGAGACCAGTGACATCTGCCCTCAACTCAGAGAGGTGCGTACAAATGGGACAGTACCTCAGTCTCCAGAATATGTCCCGGAATACTGAGGCTCCACAACCATTGCACTGTACCACTCCCATATGTACTACTCTAAATTCATTCTCTTATGCTTGTAAATGTAGCTTGCATCTACTGTCCCTTACCTTTATCTGCTGCTTTCCCACTTATACTCTCTATCAAGACTTTCTTTAACTCCTTACCCTAGGTAGAGTGTTATGTGCTTTTCCTTTTAACAGTAGTTAATTTTAGGTAGAGCTCTTCCTATACCCCCCCACCTCTTTACTTTTCCCTTTCAATTAATTATTCCCTTTCATCCTTCCTGAATAGCTACATCACCCTACCCTAGATAGGGTGTCTCTTGATTTCCAACTTGTAGTTGCTACCTGTCTCCTTTTCTCCCAGCAGTTACTCTCTCCCCCACCACCTGCACTTACCTATACAGCTGTAACAGTAATCGTATTCAGTGTGTAGGAGCACCTTACTTTCTCCTGTTAGTCTGCAGAGCTGTCTGCTTGCCTGCAGTCACTTGTGGATGCGCTTAAGATGCCAGTTAACTGTTCCATGCTTGCTCTGCTCCACTCACGCTCTGGGACATAAGTGTGATGGGACACACTGAGAGGGAGCCCTTTTATCCTTCTTGAGGGGCTTTCTGTTTAGTCCTGATTGGTCACAGTGCCTCACATGACCCTTCTCTCTGTGATTCCAGTCCATCTCCTACCCCCAACCCTGCCTTCCCGCCCTCCTGTAAACAAAAGCAAAAACAAATCAGGTTAATTTTTCGCATGGTAAAATCCTTTTTCTTACCCTGATTGTGTGTTGCTGGCTGGCAATGAAAAAGCCCACCTTAGAACAGTTAATGTAGCCTTTTAAATTCTGCTCCAGTCTTCCTGTTTAGCCCCGACTGGTCACAGTGCCTCACATGACCCTCCTCTCCATTCACAGCTTGTTGCTCTAACCTCTAGACAATACTGTTAACTTAGGAGTCTCTCATGCTACAACACTGCAATACAAATTAGTCTGCCACCTTTAACACGCTTGCCTGTGATATTTCGAAGGATGCGGTATGGCCAAGGCTCCTAGAATTCTGCGGCTGCAGAATTTTGCGCAGAACTTGCAACCTACCATAGAACATCTGCAGTGCTGCAGAATTTACTGTTCCTGGTGATTCTTTATTAATATTTCCATTTATCCATAGAACCTGGTTCCCTTCCCCTCTTTTTATATCCAAAATGCCTCTATGCTCAGAATGTGATGTTATCAGTGCTATAACATCATAATAACTTATACCCAGCTCCTACTGCCAGAGGAGGTGGCAAGCACATCAGGTACGCTGATATTTGCTCAACCTGCACTACAGCCTAATACAATTTTCAGTCTTACGTTATTACACTAGAGCCAACTTAAACAAAACCTTGACAATAGCATAGACCTGTTAAGTCCATACCTTACTTTGTATAAACTTATTTGTGCCTTTAAGGTATAGAGATGCCATCTGAAATGAATAACTGGTAAAATGAATTAACCTGTCTTTTTTAAGAAAATTAAAGTAATTATTCCTAGAAAAGTGGAATATAATAATGTATAGACATGTTAAATAAATAATTGTGCTGTACACATTTTTGCCAGGATTATTGATTACATATTGTCATTGGTCGACAGAATCACCTAAAAGTTATGGAGAAATGTTGTGTGCAGGGCCAGCTATTGGTCCAGAAGGTAACATGTTGTGTTCCCTTTGCCGGCAATTCAGGTTCAGAGGCGAGCTCTGGGAGCTTAGCTGGGCAGCACAAGGATTGGGGGAGCACACCACTGCTATGAGCCTGGAAGGTATTGTGCAGTGTTCTGTCACACAGGGGACACATTGTGATGGGCTAAAGAGCTGGTGTTATGTAGTGTGTCAGGGGAAGTGGGTTAGCATGAAAAATGAGTTTTGCAATATCTCCTCTATTCTGTTTATTCTATTTAAATATATGTATATGACACAGACACACAGACAAACACACACACATTTGTATGTATGTTACAGATTGCATATGAATATATAAGTGATACACAGTGGGGACCTCATGAGCAGTATAGACAGCATGAGTATAGAAATGCCTTATTTAGCACATAAGGGTCCTCTCTGTGTATTTCATTTATGCAATAGATCAGGACCTTAAGGAACAGATTTTTTATTTTTTTGCCTTTTTAGACATAAAATTATTTCTATAAATCTGTTATTTTTTGAACTAGTGTTACTGTGCTTTCCCCCATCCTGAATGCTGTAACCATTGCCATGGACGTAAAGTGAGGATGGCAAGCTGACACTGTGTTGTGGCAGTTCGTTAGTGCCGCAGAACTTCCACAGAAATTACAAACCACCACCGCAGAAGTTCTGCAGCAAATGGTAATCTTGCCACAGAACTTAGTCCCAATGTGCCGCAGAAAAGTAGGGGCCTTGGGTATGGCATAGGGAAAGTCTCATGGTGCTATGCTGTGGCTAGAGCTCATGTGGAGTAGTGCAACTGCCATAGTGTTCCCCCAACCTGACAGAACCTCCCGTCTAGTGACATCCCCATGCAGCTCCTCCCTTCTGCAGTTCTTGGTGTCCATGTGAAACCCCTCCTTATCCTCGCTCCTGCCGGTCTCAATTTCCAACGCAGTCCCCTCCTGGCAGGTCAGTCTCAATGTTGCAACACTCCTAACCCCTGCCAGTATTTGTTCTACAAGCAGGTGGGTTTGCTAAACTCTGTGATTGCATCTATGAGGGTTGTTATACTTTGTGAATGTCTCTGTGGGACATGTGTATGGCACCCCCATCCCTGTGCAGCTGCAGTATGTTCAGCAGGCTCACAGGGAAGGACTGTAAACCCCATTTGTGCATAGCATAAGAGAGTCACTCATGATGGACTGTCACTAAGGGGTTGCTGTGACCAATTAGTAACAGTTCCTTGGGACTGCATATCGGGCCCCCGCATTTTCTACAGGTATTATAGCTCACTATATATTATAAATTGTTAAATCTTAAAGGAAAACTACTCCCAAAACTTGAAAAAATAGATGTTGTGCAGAGTGTTTTAATTTGTATGTGAAGTTCTAGTGTTTCCTTCTCTCTGACTGGTATTAGGAGTTTTTCCTAAATTAGCCTGCTAGCTTTAGGGTAGTTTTATGACCCCTGGAGATCACCATATCAAATAGTTTTATTGCATTTCTTTGTCCTACAGTGCACCTTGTTTCATGTAATGGTGATGTAGCAGAGCCCATAAATCCAGCAGAAAGCATTGCATTACAATCAGTTCACAACAACAGAGATGGCTATATTTTAAAATCTGTAGAATTCAGCTTGGTGACCACCCTCATCCTAAAGGTTTTACTGTCCTGAAAAACTTTGCTGCTGGTAATTTTTGTGCAGCTTGTAAAGCTTCCAAGATATTTAGTTTGTTTGGCATGCGTGTGCTGAATGTTGGGTCTCTCTTACATCACAGTCACATGAGACAAAATGCACTGTGGGAACCAGAAATACAATTACACTATCAGGTATGGAGATCCCCAGGGGTCGTAAAACTAGCATAAAGCTAGCAGGCTAATTTGGGAAAAACTCCTAATACCAGTCAGAGGGAAGAAAACACTAGAACTTCACATACAAATTAAAACACTCTGCCCAACATATATTTTTTCAAGTTTTGGGAGTAGTTTTCCTTTAAGATTTAAAACACTCTGCCCAACATATATTTTTTCAGGTTTTGGGTGTAGTTTTCCTTTAAATCTAAATACTGTCATGTGATTGGTCAAAACTAAATTATGTAGCTGAATCTAAATACTGTGATGTGGTCAACACTTAAGTTACATGGTAGTATTTAGTAGGAACTATTGCCAGCCTTTCTTAGAAAAAGGCAACAGTTCATGAGAATGAGCAATAGTTTAAAAAGTATTAATCATCATCAACTCATATGCAGGCATGCCCCCTTCTCTGGTCCCAGGATGGGGGGGGGGGTAACACTTCTCTTCCTCTCACCTCTACTGTCAGCCACTGTCTTATACGAGCACAATATAATGAGAAAGTTACTTGTCTAATGCAAGTGACTGTACTTGGCTGAAACAGTGGCCAGCAGCAGAGGGGAGCAAAGGGTTAGTGTCAGCCATGTCTCAGGGCAGGGGAGGGGTTAAATGTTAGGGGTAGAGATATCAGAAAGATGAGGGGCTACCAGACTAAGAGGGAAAATGTTTTTTTATGTTTTTTTTGTTTGTGTTGATATTTTTTTATTGAGAGTTGAAAATTAACATATTAATATCAAGGTACATAGTATGCCACAGAAATTATTATAAATAAGCAGTACAAATCTTTCATAGTATGCAAAAGACCTGTTTAAGCATAGTCTTCTTCAAACTATACCCATGGAGTTTATCTAACCTACTGTTTGTGCTACCCATGTTTACCAAGTCAGGAGGGACATTGTCCAGTTTATTACATATACAGTGCATGCTACTGGATCTTAAATGACAGCACACAGAAAAGGGGAACAGCTGCTTTGGAATGGGTCATTGTTTGTTACTAGAAACACAGGAAATTTTTTTCCACAGCATTTAGCCATTCCATGAAAGTGGGGGAGGTATCTATCCTCCACTTCGATAGGAGTTGGCTCTTGGCTTGCAAGATGGCTGTCAGTAACCATGCTTTAGAGCTTGGTCTTAAGCCCTTCTTAGTCTCTTTATCTCCTGACACCCAGATTCTTGGGTCTCTAGAGAGCACTACCTTTACTATTTGTTCAGATAATGTAATACTCTGCCCCCAAATGTACTGTATTCTGGGGCACTCCCACAAGATGTGCAAATATGTACCTTGCATGGAGAGGTATATCACACTTTCAGCAGATATCTGTATGCATTATGCCTATCTTCTTAAGTGCAACTGGTGTTCAGCACCAGCAAAGTAATACCTTTTTTGGGTTTAGTCAATATCTTACATCTCTAGCTGCCATGTGGGCCATGCTTAAACGCTTTTCCCATGTTTCTGATGTAATAGGCATACCTAGCTCCCTTTCCCATTGTCCCATTTGTTTATGTAGAGACGGGATATTTGGAGAAAGGAGTATTTCCTACCCCTTAACTTCTGGGGATGCTTAGAGCACTGATCTAACACCTTATGTATTTCTGTTGCAATTTTTAGTGATGGGCCCAGTTTAGAGTGTATGGCATGACGGAGCTGGAGGATATTGCCAGAAGTCTGTTTGAGGTAAGTGGTACTCTGTCACCAGCTGTTGAACACACACTGGAGTTGGGGTCACTAAGGTGTCCCACCACTTGTATCCCCCTTTTCCTCCAACTTGGCCAGTCGATGAAAGATGTTCCTATTGTAGTGGAGGGATTGAGCCAAAGAATGTCTCACTTCCCTAGGGTCAGAGCGACAGCCCTGTATCTGTGGGTGACAGTTTGTGACACCATTTTACACAAAAAGTAATGGAGGGAGTATATATGTTTTATTTGTATTTGAGCCTGTAGATGTGTCCTGGGTAAAGCATTTTCCAGACCCTGCTCAGTTTCAATCAATATAGGGATTTGTGTGAACTGGGGAGCAACCCATAGCTTTGTCTGCCGCTGTAGCGAGTAAATGGCCTGCAGCCTAAGGGATATCTAGCCATTTGACTCCTGTGAGACATAAACTTTTGTGCACTAAACTGGAGCTTCCCCTCCCATAAAACAGTAGTTAACAACTTTTCAATTTTATTAAGATACTCCCAATGGGTATATGTTACATAGGTGCAGCAGCACCTGTATATTACAGTTGAATAAGCACTTTAAGGTTAAACTCTAATTTTTGCACCTTAATAACTTTGCCCCCTTTCAACCGATTTACAAAAAATTTGGAATGCACTGAGATGGTGCCAGGATCTCTGGATCCTGAAACATACTTGGCAATCTGTTTACAGAGAACAAAGTTACAGAGGGACAACCCCCCCCAAAATCACCAAAATTAAGACTTTTTTTGCTCAGCTACAACTAAAATACAAGTAGGATTTGAAGCCTGAAAATTGCAGGTTTTGTAGAGTTTGGTCCAATGTGTGTGCTTTTGTGTTTTGCATCTACTAAAGTTAAGTAGTTTTGAAAATGTTTGAGAAAAAAAATTCTGTTTGTGAGTATGCACAAATTTAAAAACAGCATTCTAAAGATAACTGAATTTTTTTGACAGCATGAAGTCATGTTATCCTGTTACAGAGATGCTCCTGTGTATCAGCTGACAGGGGCCGCTTCCAGTTGGTGAATGCCATCCCCACTGTTTCCATTCAGCAGGGACAGGGCTATGTGTCAGTGTGTAGTCTCACCTCTGCTGAGCATGGTGTGTGTGTGTGTGTGTGTGTGTGTGTGTGTCTGTGTCCACCATTAGCAGCATAAGCAACTTGATTTATTTGAACCGTGCACTGTGGAGCCAAATCCCTGGTGCCAGTTTAATTAATAATGTAGTCCGGCACTAGGGTGCCCACCCCTGGAGCTGGTTCATTCCCCTCTCCCCTTCATAATGCCCCCCAATGCCTATAATACTGGCTGACACCGTGATGCCCAATCTCTGGTGTTAACATAGTGTCATGCTGACACAGGGTCAGAGGCAACGTACGCTAGCTGCATAATATTCTTAGCCTAACAATAAAGCACCCCCTTCACAATAAAGCAAGTTTCTCAGCTCATTCTTAATCGTTCAGCTGTTAGGTGTTAATCACTTGCCTGACTGCTGGAAATGATTCCCCTTTATGTGTTGATATATTTTTGGCCTCCTGTGAACCGCGTTTGTATCCTCTGCAGTTACTGCCCCGATGAATACCGCATGTTTCCTCTTGCTCTCCTCACTCCTTTGAACCCCTGTTATTGACCGGATTAGTGCTGCATGAAGCTCCAAAGTACCAAGCGATCCTAGCGCGTTTGTGTCCTCTGGCTGCCCTCGCTCCTTTGATCACAGTTAGTGACCCGATGAATGCTGACTGAAGCTCCTACCTAGTGGTGCTTAAATAGAGACTGACAGAGCAGTGCAGTGCATGAATAAACAGTAACTACCAAGGACAGTGTTAGAATGTAGTTATTCTGTGTTACAGATAAGTCAGTGCTACCCCCCACAGCAGTGCCATTGTTACTAAGTGATTTTTTTATATACTGTTAGTTCACTTTTCCACCCCCCCCCCCAAGTCTGGGATCTGTTGTCATGAAAACTGAAAATTGTGCACTTTATACCGGATAAATCTTATATTTTTTGTAAAGTCGCAAAGATGTTATGTGTGTGTTTTGTAGGGGGTCCCTGACAAGGATGAATGGTCACCAGGGGGGCCTCAGACCAAAAAAGGTTGACAACCACTGCTCTAGAGGAAAGAAGAGAAAGGGGGGACATGATAGAAATGTTCAAATACCTGACATGTATTAATAAGGTACATAAGGGTAGCATTTAACAAAGAAAAAGATGCTCGAGGACAAGGGGTCATGCTATGAAGCTGGAGGGGGGGAGACTCCGAGGAGATGTGAGGAAATACTTCTTTATCGAGGGTAGTGGACTCCTGGAATAGCCTCCCAGCGGAGGTGGTGGGTGCTAAAATGGCAACAGGATTCAAGCATGTTTGGGATAGACACAAGGGGACCTTAGAAATAAGGCATGGGGGGAGAAGACTGGAGATCAAATAGGGTCTGCAGAGGCACTGTAGGTAGGGAAAATAGGGCAGACTAGGTGGGCCAAGAGATCCTTATCTGTTGACAACTTCTGTGTTTCTATGTACATTTTCCCTTCCCTCCATTATGACCCCCTCACCACAAAGGCAACAGTTTATAGTGTCTGACACCCGGGTGCCCAATCCCCAGTGTCGAACTGGAAAACCTCGCTCCCCTGACCCAGCAGTCTGGGACACAGGGTGCCCACTTCTGGTGCCCCTTAGTGTCATGCCAACACTGGCATGCCCAATCCCCATTGTCAGAAATGGCTGTAAAAGAAAAAAGGCAACCTGACATCTTTTTTTTTCTGAAACAAAGAAAATGGTCTCTGTCTGCTGCCATACCCTCCTTCACCCTGACCCCCCACTCAGCACCCAGCATCCCCTCTTACCCCTTACTTACACAGCCGAGGTCCAATGCTGTAATCCTGTCTGGACCAGAGAGACATGTCTTAACTCTTCAATGCCAAACCGGGAACTGAAGAAAGACAGGTAAGTGCCATATAATGTATTTCAATGTGTTTTGAACTTTTCGTATTAACTTGGTCATTTTTACATATTTTTCCCCAATTTTTCAACATGAACATTTTGGGCCCTTTCTTATGAACACTAGCAGAGAGATTATGTTACTCTCGCCTGGAAGGTGATTTCATGGTCACTGCACAAAACCACCTTTTGGGCCAGATGTACATAATTTCACCACCCTTGTTCATAAGGTGGGGTCCCAAAAAAGCCATGTTGAAAATTTGGCCTAAAAATAATCAAGTTATGAACGTACATTGAAATTTTTCTACACTTGCTCATAACTTTGGTAATTTTCAATATTTTAGCCACAAATTTTCAACACAGCCATTTTTTCACACCACCTCATGAACATTACAGCTGTCATTGTTCATATCCTGGCCATAATGTGTTGTAAGGCATCCTGGAATGTTATGATGTTTAGTAGTTGTACTGTATCAGTCAGTGCTGTTGCTGTTCTCTGCAGTCCCTGTGTTCTTGTCTTACGCTGACCATGAAACTTTTCAAGGCTTAAGAAATGCTGTGCTGTTTTCTAGTTTAAAGTGTATCTAAGTTTGAAAAATATGCTTTGAGAGAATACTGAGATTTCACAAAACATGCGACAGACCTTTTTCTTTTTTGTTATATTCTCTATTTTTTCCCCTTGTCACCGTAACTTCACCACTCCCTCAGGGTCCTCCAGAGTAGCCAGTGCTGGGCTAGGCCTACTCCCAAACCTTCTCCAGGTGCCTACCTCCATGCTGCCTAGGCTTCCCCCTGGTGGGGAAGGAGAGAGCAACTCCCCATTCCACTCCCCTACCTGTTATTTGTCCTCGTCAGGTGGCATCCATGATCATTCAGTTTCAGTCCTCTCTGCGGCAAGGTACCGGAGGCCATCGCCGGGCTTAGCTGCAGCGCTTTTCACCTTAGTTACACCTCATCCCCAAGGAAGCCAGCTCTCTAGGAGGATCAAGGAGTGCAAGCATGCAGAGTGTGTGACCGCTGCAGAACTCGGCCAGCTTCCTTCACACCCACAGCATCCCTGAACTGCACCTCCACCCATGGTCACCCAGGTGGTGGTATTGCAGTGGGGATGACAACCCTCCCAACCCCCAGAGGAGGAGAGCGATCCCTGGGATGCTCAATCCTCCTTCCCCTGGCTGGCCCCCGATGACCCAAGTCCGCATCTGAGCCCAGGTCACCAGCGCAGTGAGCGGTAGTGCTACTGCTGCACTGATGGGCTGGCAGGACATGTAATGGACCTGAATGATAGTATAACTTGTGCTGGCTTGTGCATGTATGCATCATCAACTCCCCTGATTACCTTGTATGAGTGGGGTCATAACCTTTGCAATGGAGACAAACAGGTTTTTACACCAAGGCAAAACTGAGTGAAGCAATCTTATTTATATATCTTTTTACCCTGGCCACAGCTTCGACTCTGGTTCACCCAACACACCCCAACTGTGGAACATCAACCCCTTGAGTGTGCCCCCTCACAGTGTGGGGACATCCCAAAGGACAGTTCCATACCGTGGTGGTCCTGTGGTGGTTGTGCCAGGGGTCAGGTTGACCACCAAACCAGGAAGTCCTAATGTCTGTTTTTTTTCCACTTTTTGACGGTTCCCCCAGTCCTCCGAGGACAACAGCATGCAATGAAGCCAAGGAGGCATGTGCACGCCAAGATGTGCAGCTGCTCTGGACTCCTGACAATGTCCTCCCCTCCCACATGGTGTCCCTGACTGCACTGCCATTCATGGTCACCCAGGTGGCAGTATTGCAGTGGGTACAGCAACCCTTCCTCTCCAGGGGAGGAGAGCATCCCTAGGATGCTCGATCCACCTTCCTCCTGGCTGGCCCTCTGATGACTCAGACTTGTTCCTGAACCCGGGTCACCGGCATCATGAGCGGTAACTCCACCGCTGCACTGGCAGGCACGCCCCCTCATTTATATTTAAGTTAGGATCAAATTAGGGGGATGCAAGAGAATGAATCATTGTTGATGCCTACAAACTACACAGGTATACAGAAAATAGGTCAAGGGGACGTTCCCTTTAACGTGATGGTTTAAAGTCATAATTATTCTGAAAGTTCATATGCAATTTTTAAAAGAATAATGACACTTTAAAATACATATATGTACTGTAACATCATGTACAGAGACATCCTACATCAGTGCAACAACATAAAGAAAAGTAAAGAATGATTTGTATGTTAGACTCCCACCACAACTACATGATTCTGGTTGAATTAGAATAAAGCTTTCCCTCTAAGTTTGGGAATGTGACTAAACAACATCTTCAGAATGAGTTACCTTCTAAACTGAGAGGGAAAAGTTTATTCACTGGTGTAGGATGTCTTCTGTTTCCCCAGCACTGCATGGAGTTCCTTAAAGCTACTGGAATACCCTAAAAACTGCTCTGCACACAGTAACAACTAAATGCATAAGGCTGACCAGCAAGTCCAGAAGAAGGAAGAGACCTCTCTGGTTCTCAAATGAAGTAGTGACCAAAATCAAGGAGAAATAAAGGGCTTTTTGTACAATTTAAACAAATAAAGCAAGAAGCAGATGGAGAAGAATACAGGAAAAAACTGAAAGAGGCAGGGAAGGCAGTCAGAAGGGCAAAAGCGCAGAACGAAGAGAAAATAGCATAGGGTGTTAAGAAGGGAGACAAAACCTTCTACAGATACATAATGGAAAAAAGAAAAACTAAGGGAGGAATAGTCCGAATAGCAACCAAAGAAGGCAGGATGGCAGTGAGGGACGAGGAAAAGACTGAAGCCTTAAATGAGTTCTTTTGCACTGTCTTCACTATAGAAGACAGTGGCAAAGGTTCCATGCTAGGTCAGACAGAGCATGATGATCAGGGAGTGGACACTAACCCCTTCACAAAGGAAAAGGACCTAGAAGAGCTGAGTAGACTCAAGAGAGACAAGGCCATGGGACCTGATGACATACACCCTAGGATTTTAAAAGAACTTCGAGAGGAACTAGCCACACCACTGGCTGAACTCTTCAACAAGTCACTAGACAGCGGGGAAATACCTCAAGATTCGAAAAGGGCAACAGTGGTGCCCTTGCACAAGAGTGGGAGCAAAGAAGAGGCATGAAATTGCCGCCCTGTCAGTTTGACCTCAGTCATAGGGAAAATTATGGAGTCATTACTAAAGGAAAGGACAGTAGCATACCTGAAAGATACCAGAAAAATGGACCCAAGGCAATATGGCTTCACAGCAGGACGATCTTATCAAACCAACATGATCAACTTCTTTGACTGGGTCACCAGAACAGTGGATCAGGGAGGGGCAGTGGACATTGTATACCTGGATTTTAGCAAGGCATTCGACACTGTCCCTCACAGAAGGCTAACAAACAAGCTGGAACATACAGGAGTCGGACAAAAGGTAGTTAATTGGATCAGCAACTGGCTAAACAATAGGACACAGAGAGTGCTAGTAAATGGATCTCTGTCGAGGGAAGGTAGTGTAACCAGTGGTGTCCCACAGGGATCAGTACTGGGACCTATGTTCTTCAACATCTTTATAGGAGATCTTGCAAATGATGTGAAAGGGAAAGTTCACCTGTTCACTGACGATACTAAGCTCTGCAACACAGTGGACTCACAGGAATATAATAATAGTAATAATAATAAAACTTTATTTATTAAGTGCCTTTCAAGCACCAAGGTGCAGGAAAGGGCAGACAACATGAAAGCTGACCTTAGAAAGTTGGAGAAATGGTCCAGGGCTTGGCAGTTAAAATTTAATGCCAAAAATTGTAAGGTAATGTACCTGGGCAGAAGGAACACAAGAAATAAGTATACACTGGGAAACATAGAAACATAGAAACATAGACTTTGACGGCAGATAAGGACCGCTAGGCCCATCTAGTCTGCCCATTTCCCTACCTACAGGATAGGCAGCAGATCCTAGTTAACCAACAGCCTTTATCTTCCTGCCCCCCACAAGAATTGCCTTATGTCTGTCCCATGCATTCTTGAATTCTCCCAGATTTTAGACCCACAACTTCCTCAGGAAGGCTGTTCCATGCATCCACTACCCTCTCTGTGAAATAATACTTCCTCACATTGCCCTGAACCGCCCTCCTTCTATCTTTAAATTGTGTCCCTTGTTCTTGCAAGTCTCTTTTCTGAAAGATGCTACCCTCTTGGACTTTGTTGATTCCCTTGAGGTACTTGAAGTTTCTATCATGTCCCCCTCTCCTTCTTTCCTCAAGGGTATACATATTAAGCTCCTTTAGTCTCTCCTCATACGGCTTCTCTTGCAGACCTTGCACCATTTTAGTTGCCCTCCTCTGTACTGCCTCTATCCTGTCTATGTCCTTGCAGGAGATGGGGTCTCCAGAACTGGACACAGTATTCCAGATGGGTCTCACCAACTGTCTGTACAGAGGGATAACAACTTCCTGTTTTCTGCTGCTGATGCCTCTCCCTATACATCCCAGCATACCCCCGGCCCTCCCTACTGCCTTCTCACATTGCTTGCTAACCTTAAGGTCATCTGATATGATTACCCCCAGGTCCCTTTCCTGTTTTGTTGTTGTTACTACCTCCCCACCCATTGTGTATTCTTCCCCAGGGTTCTTGTTTCCCAGGTGCATTATTTTGCACTTTTTTGCATTGAATCCTAGCTGCCATACGTCTGACCATTCCTCCAACCTTGCCAAGTCCCTTTTCATCCTTTCCACGCCTCCTTGTGTATCAACCCTGTTGCAGATCTTTGTGTCATCTGCAAAAAGGCATACTTTTCCTTCCAGTCCCTCTGCAATGTCACTGCTGAAGACATTAAAAAGGACTGGACCCAATACTGAACCCTGCGGTACCCCACTAGTAACCGCCCTATCTTCAGAGTGGACTCCATTTACAATTACCTTCTGTGTCCTGTTGTCCAGCCAATGTTTTACCCAGGCTACCACCCTGGGACCCAATCCAGGCTGGTTAATTTGACTATCAATCTTTTTGTGGGACTGTGTCAAATGCCTTGCTAAAGTCTAGGTAGGCCATGTCCACAGCCCTCCCTGGTCTACTACTTTGGTCACCCAGTCAAAGAAATCTATTAGATTAGTCTGACATGACCTTCCGCTGTGAACCCATGCTGCCTTGGATCCTGTGCTCCACTGACCTCTAGGTACTCAACTATTCTTTCCTTCAGAAGTGACTCCATCACTTTCCCTACCACAGAGGTCAGACTGACAGGTCTGTAGTTTCCTGCCTCTGTCTTGGTCCCACTTTTGTGAAGGGGAATCACATCTGCCTTCCTCCAGTCCTTGGGTACCACACCATCCTCCCATGATTTATTAAAAAGAGTAGCCAGTGGTTTCACTAGTTCCTCCCTTAATTCTTTTAGAATTCTGGGGTGAATTCCATCAGGACCCATTGCTTTGTCCACCTTCAGTTTTAGGAGTTCTTGCAGAACCCTTTCTTCTGTGAAAGGACTGGGATCGACCCCCTATCAAGACTGCTTCTGTTAATTGGATTAGGCACTTCCCCCTCCTCTTTTGTGAATACTGAGCAGAAATATTCGTTCAGTATTCCTGCTTTTTCACTGTCCCCCTCTGCCCACCCACCGTTCATTCTATTCAGCCTCACTATCCCTCCCTTTGTCTTTCTACGCTCGCTGATGTACCTATAAAAGGTTTTATTCCCCTTCTTAACTGAGTTGGCTTATCTTTTCCTCAGTTTGGGCCTTTGCTATTCTGACTTCCCTCCCTGCTTCTTTCTGCCTTAACTGGTACAGCTCTCTGTCCTGTTCCTTCTGTGTTTCCTTATACTTCCGGAATGCTATCTTTTTCTTCCTGACTTTCACAGCCACCTCTCTTGAGAACCATAGTGGCTTTTTCTTTCGTTTTGATTTGTTTATTTGCTTCACACAAAGGCTTGTTGTGTCTGTGATGGCAGTTTTGATAATTCCCCATTGTTGCTCCACACTTCCTTCATGGGAGGACATCAACTCAAGCACAGATAGAGTGAGATCTTGGCATAGTGATCACTGACGACTTAAAGGTAGGAAAACAGTGTGAGAAGGCAGCAGAGAAAGCAAATGGCATCCTCGGCTATGTTAGTAGGGGCATTACTAGTAGGAAGCAGGAGGTTATCGTGCCTCTCTACAGGTCCTTGGTAAGGCTACACTTGGAATACTGTGGTCAATTCTAGAGACCTCACCTCAAAAAAGACATTGACCATTTGGAGACGGTGCAAAGAAGAGCTACAAAAATGGTGCAGGGTCTACACCACAAAGCGTACGAGGTGCGACTTGGAGTTACATTTATACTTTCTCAAGCAAAGAAGAAACAGAGGTGACATGATCGAAACATTTAAGTATGTGAAGGGGCTAATCACAACTCAGGCAGGTAATCTATTTCAGCACAACACAACAGCACATACAAGGGGCCTTAATTTGAGATTGGTGGGAGGTAGGTTCAAAAGCAACTTCAGGAACTACTTCTTCACGGAAAGAGTGGTGGAACCATGGAACAGCCTGCCCCAGGAGCTGGTAGCATCAAAGATGATTAGAGATTTCAAACTTGCATGGGATAAGCATTGCGGACAGGTTAGGTTGCAGGCAATGTGGGGGGGAGTAGTCTTTTTGGGCAGACTAGATGGATCACTCGGTCCCCATCTGCCAACATTTTTCTTATGTTCTTAAGCTAGCAGCCCTTTGGGCCTCTGCCAAATATTTGACATAGCCCTTTACTTCAGCTCCCCCATCCCACCCACCTAAATGCCAAACTCATGATTGACTTCTCCCTAATTCAGAGCTGCTTGTTGACAACACATTAGTTCTCAATGTCTCCAAAACCTAAGCTAGATTCTTTGGTTGAAGACATGATGACTAGCATGTCCAGATGCCCTGACCATCTGCTACCTCCATGGCTCCCACTTCTCCCTCATGGAGGAATTTAAATATCTAAGATTTACCCAAGATTCTGCAGTTGATGTCTTGAATCACATCTCAGCCATCAGCAAATCTGTCCGCACCAGGCCAGGTCTTGTCTAAAGATTCACAACTTCTTTACTCCCAAGTTAAGACTAGTCCAATGTTCACTGCCTTCAATATGGCTCACTTATTTACTCAAAGGCCCCCAGATCGCTTATTCACTAATGGGATGGGGCCTGTAACAATAGTCACACAGCATGGAGTGCTCACTCTGTATCTCTGTGCTTGCTGAGAACCAAATCCAATATCAGAGCACAAATTCAGTGCACACATAGGCCAAGCAATTGATGCAGAAATAAAATGTATTGCTCCTAGGTGGGAGAGAGCAAGGCAGCACAAATCCCCAGTACTTCGACTTACAACACTGAGTCTTCATCAGGGGCCTATAATCATCTGTCATTTTGCACTGTCCTTCCCTTGTTTATCTCCCCACTGCACACTCTATTCATCTCTGGGCTGGCTATCTCCTGCTGCTTTATACTCCTACACAATGGGGTGCTTTCTATTCAAATTATTTAGGTCTGCCTTTCCGGTATCTCTGCTACATAGTGTATGTCCATCCTAGTCTCTCAGACCCATCCGTGCCTCCCTCCTCCCCATCCCCCAAATGCTACACCAGGAAGAGGAAAACAGTACTGCTCTGCTTTTGCACCGAGTTTCTTGAACTCTCTTCCCCTCTCAATACGCAATCCTTCTACACATTTATCCTTTGAGGTACTCTGCCAGGATTAGTGCCTTGGGGTCACTTCTTGAAATGATACAGCCTGAGACAGGGGCACTGGATAAAGCAGCTATGTCAGATATCTCACAGCTCAACTAAAGTTTTCCATTATGTATTTTATGTGTTTTTTCCCATTTTCACCCACTCTCAGTCCCGGACCGGCACGCCGCGTCTGAGACACCCTCCTGACTTGCCACCCCCTCCCACCTGTGCTGCCGCTGGACCTCCAACTGGTGGCAGGAGAACTATGGGGGAGGGGGGGCAACAACCCCCCCAGGAGAGGACAGCTGCTGTTAGGCGCTCGATCCTGCTCCACCCCTCCCCCCCCGTTGCTGGCACCCCGATGACTTGAGGTTGTTCCCGAACCCGGGTCTCCAGTCTGGCACTGGTTGTGGTGTATAGCGCCTCAACCCTCAGCGCCACCGGGCCGGCCTCTTAACTAAAGTTTTAAAGCTCTGAGACCAATCTATTAGTAAAACTGAAAACTAAACAGCTTCCTTTATCTGATATCATTGTCATGGGAGAAGATGCTCAGAAACAGAATTCTCTGACTGAGGGGGAGATATAGCTACAGGCGATGGCTTCACTAGGGGGAGGTAAGAGTTCACGGTTAAATACGCCAAAGCCTAGACTGCAAGTTATGTTAAAGAAACTTGAAAGTTTTGAAGAGGTCAATAAATCTTTTCAGATTTTTTTAATTACCATGTTGCAAAAAATGGATGAAGAACTGGATAAAAATTTTCTAAGCTGGAAGGTGTTACCGAAACTCTTACAAAACAAACTAAACATAATACAGATAAAATTCGAGACTTCAAAAAAGAAAATCTGTCTCCTGAGGTTCTAGCCATGAATGAGACAAGGCTCTCTCCAAAAGTCCCTGACTGCAATTGCACTCCCTGGCTACGAGAACTTTCGACATGACCGTCTCGGCAAGGGGGGCTTGTGCCATTTATCTCAAAGATACCCTAAAAGGAAAGCCTCCCACAGCAAATACTGCCACCCACTCCCAAGTCCTAGCAGTTAAAATGTTCCTTGGTTAGCAGGTAAAACCCTCACTATCTTATCTGTTTACATCCCTCTCATGACCAAGCTGCTTGCTGACTACCTTACCATCCTCCCCCACCAATCTCAGATAATAGCTTTTGGGTATTTTAACATCAATTAGCTTGCCCAAGATGTTGAACATTGCAAAGATGCCCTCTTGGCCATTGGCCTCACACAGATGGTACCCTCTCCCACTAGGGTTAACCCTCAGACTGGTATTGGAACCCTTCTTGATCTCATTCTTACTACCCACCCTAACAGAATAATCAGCACCTCTGTCTTTCCTGATTCATTATGTAATCACTCGCCTGTCCTTTGCCATTGGGCTAATAAGCCCCCTAAACCCCAGCCAAAAATCATTCACCAGCGTTTACTAAAAAGGGACAAACTCAAACAATTCCAGTCCCACCTGGCCTGCTGCGACTGGTCTCCCTTAGACACATTCGATGACACTGATGATGCTCTTCACTACTTCATCTCCCAATTCAGCGCAGCCTGTGACCTGTTTGCCCCATATCAGAAACATAAACTTTGTGGTACCTCACACCCTTGGGTCACCCTTTCTCTTCTCAGCTTGATGTCTCACAGGGACCACCTGTGGTACCGCGCACAAGCTACTAGATCCCAGGATGACATGCAATGTTACCGGGCTGCTAGAAATTTGTGCACCCATGAGATACGGAAAGCCAAACAAACCCACTTCAAAAATGAGCTGTCCACCTCCTGGGGAAACAGCAGCACCTTCTAGAACAACATTAAGGAGATCACAGGTAAGCCTCATAAAACATCCCTTTCGATGATCATGGATAACAGTTCTAGCATCCAGGACCATAAAGAAATTGTAGACGCGTTTAACTTGTCCTTCTCTGACCTTTCTAGTATACTCCCCCAGGACTTCTTCACTGTCCCTGATAACCCTGCGAGCACCGTCAACTCCACCCCCTGCCTAATTCATCCCTTTTACTTCAAGAAAGTCACCCATGCCAAGACCTGGCATTACTTTCTCAAGGTCCTTGACAAAGGGAGGTTTAGTGGGGACTCCCTGGACCTAAAACTCCTCCACCTCACTCTTGATGCAGTTCTTTCTCTGCTTGCTAAACTGTTTAACTTATCTCTCACTCTAAAACAATTCCCCCACAAATGGAAAGCTGCTGTTGTTACACCAATACATAAAAGCGGTGACAGGCCCTACTTTCCAACTACTGCCCCAAATTCATCCTCCCCCTCTATCCAAAGTGTTAGAGCGTATCGTGTCCAACCAGCTCTCTGAATATCTGGATCATTATGGTGTCCAATGCCCCAGCAACATGGCTTCCACAAAACACACAGCATGATCACCACCGTTGTTGAATACATCAATCATATTAACAAGGTACTTGACCGGGGTCATTTACTGGGCACCATTTACATAGACCTCACCAAGGTGTTTGACACCATCAATCACCAACTCCTACTCCAGTCCCTCCTCGCACTTGGACTCTCACAAGGGGTCATTAACTGGCTTGGCAGCTACCTCAAGGATAGAATGCAGTGTGTCAAGATATTTGACACCCTCTCCTGTAACCTTCCTGTTCATTCTGGAGTCCCTCAGGGCTTCATTCTTGGCCCTTTACTTTTCAGCCTTTTTATCAACAGCCTCCCCATGGTATATAACAGCCACATGATCCTCTATGTAGATGATACAGTAGTCTTTTCCAACCACTCTGAACTACTTCCACTCACTGCTGACCTGCAATCTAATTTCTCCTTGATCGAGACCTGGTTTCAGCAGCATAAATTATTAATGAACTATAAGAAAACCAAGTCCATGTTGTTCTCTGGGACCAACAAATTCATATCTGCCTCTCTCACTATACTCAACAAACAAAATCTCCCACTTGACCGGGTTAGTGACTTCAAATACCTAGGGGTTACCTTAGATAGCTCACGTACATACCAACTCCACATCAGTCACATCACTAAAGTCATAAATGCAAGGCTCAGGGTCCTATTTCGGCACTGCCAGTGCCTCGCTGCTGAAGCACTTCTCACTGCAGTTACAAGCTCCATCCTGTCCATCATTGATTATGGGCTCATTATTTATGGCTCAGCCACTGAAACTGCCCTGAATCATCTAAAGGTGGCACTCAACAATTGCTGTCGGCTCATCACTGGTGCACACAAATGAACCCATATTTGTGAGCTCTATGCCCAGACTGGCTGGCTCCATCTTACGGATAGGATCATGTATCAAACGTGATTCATTACTAAGAAAATCAGCCTTAACCTCACTTCCCTTTCTTCCCAGGAGCTTCTTCAGCTTGCCACTAACCTGCGGAGCACCTGCGGTGCAATCAAGCATCCATACCTTTTCCCCTTTTGCCGCATATCCCTTGCTCAGTGTGCTTTCTCCCACAGAGCCACTTCCTGGCTTAATGCCCTTCCACATTAGGTCACCTCGGAACCTAAACTAGGTCCTTACAAATCCAAACTGCACCAATTCCTTATCTCTCTGAACCATTGTGACTGTACCTGCTAAGCACATAGTTCACCCTCCCTCCCACCCCAACTCCTCTCCTCTGCCCTCCTAGCCTGTCATCCCTGTCCCACCCTTCTCTCCTCCTTACCTCTTTTTCTTGTGACTCACTTTCCCTCCTTCCTCCTGTCCTCCCCTTCCCCTTCCTTCTTGCCATGTGCCCTCTTAGCCCCACTGCCCTCGCCTCCTCCCATATCCCACTTCCTCCTCTCCCTTCCCCTCCTCCTTCTCTTCCCTTTCCTCAAAGTACCCTCTTTTTCCTCTCCACATCCTTCCTTGACAATGCTGCTTCCTGGCATCTAATTGCTTTTAGTTCTTCTGATCTGCTCTTTTAGACATATTAACTTTGGTCCAATGTGTGCTCATTGCCACACTCCCTCTCTATTTTATTCCTCTGTTCTTTAATTTTAATAAGCTCGTATAAACTCATTTAAAATGTTGCTCTGTTTTTGTAGTTCTCTTTTTAAATGTTTCCTGTTCTACTATTGTAAATAAGCTTGTACAATCTTGTCTCAAATGTTATCACTTGACGTGGCACCTTTGTAAATGAGTCCTCTGTTCAAAGGTAATTGTAATCCAATAAATAAATAAATAAAATTGGAAATGGTTAATGCTGTCAGCATCACTTTGCTATGTGACTCAATTGCTGCTGCAATAAAGTTAGAAATCATGGAAAATAATCAGTGGATGCTAAATTTGAGATCTGTAGGACTGTCTATTTTAGAATCCTCATACTTTCAATACCTGGGATTTGGTAAAACTTTTCATTGCAGATTAGCTGGGCTATACTGAAACTCACTTCCTGAACACTATCAAGGCATTCAGGCTTTCTTTAAAACAGTCTCCTTTGCCACTTCAATCTACAAATAAAGTCCCAGTGGTCATTGCACATTTTTGTGTCTCTTTTGGGTAGGAAACTTATAATCAGAGCTGCTAAAATCAAAGGTTCATATTCTTTTAAATGATCAAGAGTGTATATCTACCTAGATGCTGCAGTGGCAACACAGCAGAAGAGACAGATATTCTTAGCATACCATGAAGATATAAAGGACCTAGGTGGCAAGCTTATGGTAGTGTACCCATGCAAGGTGAAAGCTGTACTTAAAGATCAGACAGCAGCATCAGGCAGCAACATTTTGAAAAGGTCACTGCAAATTCTGAGGCCACTGAATCCTTCTTAGATACTGACTTTGGAAGGGGAGATGCTGTGGACATATCAGAATTAGAGGGTCTTAATATAAGACAAATTGAAATACCACCTGTGGATACTTTGGAGATAACCCCCACAACTGCAGAAGTTAAATGAATGATATAAATGTTCCAGAAGCAAATGGTTTGATACCTTTTATTGGACCAACATAGATGTTACAAAAAGAAAACCGTATCTAAGCTTTCGGACCAACCAAAAGCTTAGACACTGTTTTCCTTTTGTCACATCTATGTTGGTCCAATAAAACGTATCAAACCATTTGCTTCTGGATCTGTCCTTACAAGGACCAATACGGCAACTAAACTAATTCTGTATGATATCAACGTTGAATTTCAGACTTTTATGTTCTAATTTTTCTTATGAACTTACATGTGCTGTGCTTTCTTACGGACATTAAATAATTAATAGAATGGTAACACTGCAGGAAATCCAATGCTTACCACAAAATGTTATTTTTAAGAGAGAATAACTTTGATTGCATACTACACTGTTTAAAGGATAAAATAATACTAGGGTAGGGGAGTTCTTAAGAAAGAAAGGTCAAGTCGCACACTGGAAATAATGGAAGGTGTGCTATTACAGGGTGACTAGTTTGCTTTTTTGAATCATAGAAGATCAGCACTCTAAAGCAATCCAAATACTAAAGGCAAAACAAGGTTTTAAAAGTACTTTAATGTAGCAGGCCTGGAGTTCTTATATCTAATTTATTTGTAGTTTTTTCTTAGAATTTCTATTGTTTCTTGGATCTCAGTTTCTTATAAACATTGGCAACATTGTAAAAAATCTGTTGTTCTGTTCTCTAGTTCACTACACATAAGATTGATATAATGTGTTTCTTATCTATAGAAATATGTTTTCTTTAGTATAGCTAATTTAGCTATTATAGTATTGTGATTGGTCCAGCTATAATTATTTATAGATAGGGACTGTAAAATGTGATGTGTTCTCTATAATCTTCTTTTTCTGTCTACAATAAATTATTCAGTACTGTAGCATTTGATTATTTGAAATGTTAAATATGTAAAAATAAAAAGCTAAAAAAGGGTGCTCTGAGGAAACATCTACTCATTTCTTCTGTTTGTAACTGCACCTGACTTCCATCACATCCTCTGCTTAACTGCTCTTGTCTTATCTGGCCACCCCTTCCTGGGTGATGACTTGAGTCCACTCACTATTCTAACTCACTGGTCTTACTTAGCACTTTGTTTACATCCTCACCTTCTCTAGTTGTATAAATATTATATAACATTTGCTTAACTACTTTGCCTAAACTGTATTTTTGCTTATAGGTTTACCTACAGTGGAGCCGACCAGGCTTTAACTCAATACTGCAGCATTGTGCAACAGAGTTACTGTAGGAGACAAGGCACTTTCAAAGGCAGTTAATCCCTGTTGTCATAGAATAACCTAAGACTCTGCATTGCATCCAGGCTAGCTCCACTGCACACTGTATTTCATATTGTTCTTTCTAATACACTTTGTTTTGTTCTCTCTCCAGTCATACCTGTAAATAGGCTTTTAATTGTTTAGTGTACTTATCTGGTTAGCAAAAAACAAATAAATAAATGTCATAATCCATTGCATCCTTATTGTCTTTCTATGGGCAGCATGTCATATAAACCTTCCTCTTATAAATGCTTTACCATATATACCTCCCATACCACCTCACTAAGCCTGTCTGGGGTATCACTGATCATGCAGTAGGTGGCCATTTCTTCTTTAAACCATTACTTAAAGTGGCCTGAGGCTAGTAAGGAGGCATCTAGTTGCCATCTTGGGGAGGTATGATAGTCCACCTCTAGAGTGAGACCGAGGAGTGAATAGGCATGGTCTGAGATGATGTCAAGGCCTATATATGTTGCTCACACCACTGCATGTTTTTAATGTTTATAGCAGGACAAAGTTAATCCAACTTCTGTTCTAGCTTGGGGCATCATAGAAAGAAAAGTCCCCCCCCCCCGTGGGATTGGAGTTGGTGGAGAGCTGTCCTTGCTCTGGTAAGCTGCTGTTTAGCATGTAAGAGGCACTTTAAGAAGCAGTCCCAGACCTCATTAAAAAACCCCAACCCAATAGTGTGTCCCTGTCATTACCCAAGAACAAAAAAAAAGAAAAAAAAAGATGCTGAGTCAGTGTGTTGGCTGAAAACAAACCAAAAAGATAATATTAAATGCACACTGAAAACAGAAAATACAGTTAGAATTGACATTTTTACCATAAATCTTCTTCAGGAGTTATCTTAAAGAGAAAAAAGTAACCTGCCAGCCCAGTGGCATGGAGGGCTAAGATGCTGAGTACCTTACCTCCTGCCATGCCTGCGACCCATGTTCGGAAACGAGCACTGGTTGCTGGGGGTCGGCTGTGGTGGAGGGCTGGGAGAGGATTGAGCAGCTGCGAGGCAGCTGTCCTCTCCCGGATCAGGGAGGCTGGCCATACTGGCTCTTGGCTACCACCAGGTGGAGGCCTGGTGGTAGTCTATATGAGAGGCGGGAGGCAGAAAGTCAGAAGAAGGGGGTGGGAGCCACAGTCTCAGGTTACATGGATCCCTCCAAGCACATGCATCACCCAAGTATGCTGCAGCTGGGGAGAGGGAGGACAGAAATCCAGCAGGAAAGTACTAAGGCAAGAAGGGGACATATGATGCCAGCCACTGCACTCCCACCTACTACTTCGCTTGGAAAACCTGCAGCAACAACTACATTTAGTCATCGGGGGGAGGATGCCCTCCCTGTCCTGACCCCGCCACTGGGGGAAATCTGTGGAGGACTGAGCTGTCAGGTAAGACCCAAGGAGGTTGTGGATGGTGGGGAGGGAGGGTGAGGTCTGGCAGAAGGGAGCCTTCCCCATCATGGCCTAGAAGGATAAATACAATATGAAAAAAAAAGAGAAAAAAGCAAAGTTAGTGGAGAGGTAAGGGGAAATAAGGGATATGTATGTGAAGAAAGAAAATGGGGGGGCTAGAAGAAAAAGTGATAACAGCAAGACTAGAAGCTGGAAAACAAAGGGTATGACAAGTCATAGTAGTAGCGAAAAAGCTGAGGAGTCCTCAAGTGGGGGACTAAGTAAAAGGGCACAGTAAGAAGGCTGAAAGGTGATAAAGATGGGTGAAAGAGACAATGTCAGAGACATCTGGAGAAAATGAAAATAGATATGCACACATAGCTGGAATGCCCATGTAAGTATGCACACATAAACACACACACACACACACACACACTGGATGGAAATGTGTGCAGGCATGCCACACATACAAACACACCATGCACACATGCAAGCAAAAATACGACAGGGGGTCGGGGAAAAAGAATAGACTACAGCAGCAAATCATGAGCTGGCTGAAATACGTTAGTAGAAAATAAGTCTGTCTTTTAAACCAGAGGGCTGCTGGGAAACTAGGCAGATGATAAGCTTGGTTTCCATGGGGTTTTTTGGACAGCATCTCAGAAACCCTGCTGAAGCACACAGACAAAAAGATCATTGCCATTATGGTCCCTGGAGGTAAAATGGAATACAATGGGTTTATTAGTGTCTCTATTTCTGCCTGCCCTATAATGTTCCTTGAACTGGTCAGCCAGGCGTCTGCCAGTTTCTCTGATGTAGATAGCTGCACACTTCCTGCAAAGAATGCAATATATCATAGTACTGAAAGTGCATGAGTTCTCTTTGGTGACGTGAAAAACACCTGTGGGACCGTGAATTTCATTGACACTAGAAATAAAATTTGCAAGCGTAACAGTGAATCTGTTGCAATCTTTGGTACCTGGTAGGGAGGAACTGTTAGGAGTATGGAAGCAGTTTCGTACCAGGAGATTTTGCTGGTTGGGTGGTCTGCAGTAGGAGGCAATTGGTGGCTCTGTAAAGGAAGCTTTGATATTAGGGCCAGTTTGCAGAACAGGGACATTCCTAGTAATGGTCCTGCGAAGAGAAAGGGGTGTTAGAATGGAAGGGACGCACCAGTGGAATGTGTCTTTGTAGTTGCGTGAGAGTATCCCTCCTGTGAGGGTCACGGTAACGGGGCGTATTACTGACCTGGGAGGCGCTTTTTACCTGTGTTTTCATGTATCTATTAATAAAAAAACTATAGTGACTGGGGAGTGTTTCTCCCATAGGAAACCCAGTTATAATTTGCTGTTATAACCTGCGGATTATAATGGCAAACATGCACTGGGTATCCCTTGCTACATTCATGCGCCAGCCACAACTCTTCTCCTTCTTTGCTGTTGCCCCGCTCCTCAGCACTGGACAGTTCACCACCACTCAGAGTTGGTGGTAAGTTCATTTAAAAAAAAATAATATTAACTGGGTTAAAAAACTTAACTTTTATACAGGCTGCTTTAAAAAAAAAAGTAAACGTTTCTTTCATGAGTCACTACACACTGCGTTGAAACCTGACAGGTCCGTGGCTCCGTGGGGATGTCTGTTTTATATAACTGCTATGGCAAAAAAATGATCCCCAGCAATTATATTAAATAAAGGCTGGTTAGGTGAGTAAAACTCAAATTTTACACACGCCCTCAGTGTGGGATGCCTTTACAAACTCCTTGAGCTTCACTCTCAGGGTTTATGTGGCATCAGGTGTGTGTAAAATTCTCGTTATAACCACCTACTCAGCCATTATTCTATATGTGCATTATGTGAGCTTGTTCAGCAGAATCTTCATCTTCACCACATAACCTGTGCAGTCTAAGAAACTGTGAATATGATGAACCATTCTTAATATGTTTGGGGTGGAAGGAGCTCTGGAGGAGAAATCTGTGTGAATCAGTGGGTTTGTCATAATCTGATGCCTTCAGACTCTTGTCATGCACCGACAATTTGATATCTAGAAAAGGCAATGTGGAGGAGGATACTTCAACAGTGTACTACTGATGGGAAGGACGGGCCATGGTAAACTTGTCCAACAAGAGTTAGAGGGTTTCCTTTGAGCAGCAGGTGGCCCTCACACAATTATTTATGCAGTATTTGTAGAGGTCAGGCACAGTCCCTGTGAAGGAGAGAAAGAATTGTTCCTCAGCCCAACCAATAAATAGATAGATTGGCAAAGCTGGGAAATAGAGATGTGGCAAAGTTTTAATCCGCCTGAATCTGCCATATTCACATTCTTGCAAAAATTCCCAAATCAGGAGGCAGAACTGCCAACTTCACCAGTGGATTTTAAAAAAATCTCCCCACTTTGAAAACATTTCCCCCAGAGCTGGCCCGGTGGCGCTGAGGCCTGAGGTGCTGGACGCCTTACCTCACACCATGCTGGCGACCCGTATTCGGGAACAAGTACGGGCCACCAGGGGTCAGCAGGGGAGGAGAAGGATTGAGCTGCTCTCCTTCTCCGAGGGGGGGATCTGCACGCCCCCGTCACAATACTGCCACCTGGGGGAGCTTGGGTGGTAGGTGCGGTAAAGGGGGAAGCAGCACTGGGAAGGGCTAGACATCGGCAGAGGGCTGGAGTGGGAGGCATGTCTCAGTGCGTCTTCTGGCTCATTGGCCCTCATTGCACGCTGACGTTCAGGGGGCAGAAGAACAGAGGAAAACACCTCCGTCTCTCCTAGGTAACGACCTCTCGAAGCAGCATATCCACCCGCCGACAGAGCAGACTCCACTGTGCAAGCCCACTCCTCTGAAAATGTTGAGGGAGGTAAGGGGTTCTCTCCTCACCCCACCTGGGGGGGCGGTTATCCGGAGTTGAGATGTGCACTCTAGGGGCAGACCCTGTGACAGGAGGATTGTGTGGGAGCATTGTAGAGGTCTGAGAGAGTAGGAAGATGGGACAGAAGGTGAGGGTAGAAAAGAAAGTAAAAAAAAATAAAAATTCCCCCCACCAACTTTGCTGTCAAATCAGCCCCTCCCCACACCCAAGAACACAGTTACAAGTATTTTAACCCTGCCTCACACACATCACGCTGCTGCTGCAGCTTGGGCTGGTGGTGGTAAATCCCTTTCCCCCACCTGCACAACACCCTTGTCCAACACAGCCTTTATTATCTTCCTCATTCATCCTCTGGGCATCCCCCCCGCCCGGTCTCTAACACCCTCCTCCCAACACGAACACCAAAAAAAATCAATGATTACATGGGTCCCCCCACCCCATGCAACAGAGCACTGCCAATGCTGCTGAGCCTCCAAGTCCAACACCCTAACAGCACGAATGAACGAACAGTGACGTCTCTGTTCCTAGTAAAACCTGACTGGTCGAAAACTCAACCAGTGTGATTTTGCTAGGAGCAAATATGTCACCATTCATTCACAAAGCAATTGCTCAGATGGGAGGTAGTTGCGCTGAAGTTATGGAACAGAGCAGATGCTCCGCACTGGGGGACCGTTTTCTATATTTGCAGGTTCATTTTTGTGAAGTTGGGGGAAGAGACAGAAGGAGGCTGCCAGCTGGAGGATAGGGAGAGTCCCTTATGCACAATTCACCTTGTTATTCACCAGGCGAATCGGCCAGTGCCAGGTGAATTGTCCATTGCTAGGTGAATTGTCCATTGCCAGGTGAATTTTGTCAATCTGCCTGGCCAATAACTAGACAAATTGAAGTTCCCTGCTCTTCAAAATTGCCAGAATTCGTGGATATTTTTCACAAAGTAAATTTCAGCAACTCCACGCACCACTACTAGGATCTATACTGGTACACATGGCAACTCCATTGACCTGCTGAAAAAAATGTCATTAAAAGAAAAAGCATTGAAATTAAGAAAATGTTCAGCCATTTGGCTTAATGTGTGCGTGGGTGACTGATAGATTTCCTGCTTATTCAAAAAATGCTGGAGAGCTGTCAGACCATCCTTGTGGGGGATCACTGTGTAACAGTTTTGATATCCATGATAAAGATGAGCTAATGGGAGCTACTGAAGAACCTGATTCTGAGTCTGAGACAGGAGAGCTGAGTGTTGCATGCAAGAATGATGAGAAGGAAACAGGGGGTACAGACTGTGACAGAAGAAGGAGTATAGATCTCAGAAGGTGGAAGTGGTTATCAGCCTGGGTGGGGATAATGATGTGGACTCCATGGGAACCTGAAATGAAAAAAGAGTAAAAGTCATGCTGCTGAACCTGTGATGCTGTGCCCACCACAATTATTTTGCAGAATTATCAACACCCCCCCCACCCAAATCCTCCAACTGTTGTTCCTGTTAGGACTTTGATCAAATGACACCATGTGAGTTGCCAATTCTCGAAATGCAGGAATCATTTCCAAAGACATCTATTGCCACCCCTACTCTGCCCCAGTACCACCACCATGTAAAATCAAGGGCTACAAAATCCCTAGTTTAGAATTTTTACATAATGGACAATTTTAAAACACAGTGGCGTTCTGCCGGCTGTGTCAATTGCGAGATACCCATTGAAAAAGGGATCTTCCTAGGCACTGGCGGCCAACACACACACACACACACACACACACACACACACACACACCTCAGAACCAGACACCTATTACACTGGACTCGGCACCAAAGGAAAGTTGGTACATGGGGGCCCTCTCCTTTATCATCTTCATTTGACAAGGCATCCCCAACCATCAGGGAAACAGTCCCAGTGGATGCAGGTTTGACTGTGGAGGACTACTACAGAGATGAGGAGGAGTCTGAGGGATTGCTTAGCAGTGGCCATAATAGCAGTGGTGGGTTGAATATTAGCAGCCAGAGGCACCAAAGGACATCAACCCCAATCTAGAAAACGCCCCAGATCACTGCTTTCATTTAAGCAGCATCCTTGAATCTCTCTGAGTCAAATACTATCCCACCAGCCATGCCGCCACGCAGAGTCCAGCTGTTTGGTAGCCCAGCACACTGAAAGGTGTAGATTACACTGCACAGCATGTTTGATCATCATACAAAATACCCACCCAATCATGCTATTGCACAGGACCTGAATGAAGCATAGAAACATAGAAACTGACAGCAAATAAGGACCGCTAGGCCCACCCAGTCTGCCCATTTCCCGTACTTGCTGTAAAAACCACAGACCCTACTTGATCTCTGACTATCCTCTTTCCTATCACTAGGGTTCCCCTATGCCAATCCCATGCATTTTTTAATTCCCCTACCGAGTTAGCCCCCATCACCTCTGCTGGGAGGCTGTTCCGTGCATGCCACCCTTTCTGTGAGGAAATACTTCCACATGTTACCCCCTAGTCTACCCCCTTCCAGCCTCATGACATGACCCCTAGTTCTAGAACATCTCTTTTTCTGAAAGATGCTACCTTCCACTTCCTTATTTATGCTCATGAGACATTTGAAGGTCTCTATCATATCCCCCCTCTCTCTCTTCTCCTTCAGGGTTCACATATTGAGGTCCTCCAGTCTCTCCTGATATGACTTTTGGTGCAGGACCTGCACCATTATTGTTGCCCTTCTCTGAACTGTTTCTACCCTGTCTATGTCCTTATGGAGATGCGACCTCCAGAACTGGACACAGTACTCCAGATAGGGTCTCACCAATGATTTGCACAGTGGCATTGCCACCTCCTTTCTTCTGCTGGTGATACATCTCCCTAAGCACCCCAGTACCCCACTGGCTCTCCCCTCAGCTTTGGCACATTGTTTGGCCACCTTGAGGTCATCTGTTATGATTACCCCCAATCTCTTTCAAGTTTGGTGGCTGTCAGTATCTCCCCTCCCCCATGTCATGTAAGTCTCCCCTGGGTTCCTGTGCCCCAAATGCATGATTTTGCACTTCTTTGCACTGAATCTTAGCTGCCACACTCTTGACCATTCCTTTAGTTTACCTAGGTCCTTCCTCCTTTTTTCCACACCTCCCAGTGTCTACCCTGTTGCAGATCTTAGTGTCATCTGCTTCCTGAGCAGCTGTGGCTTGTCCTGCCTAACAGCCACGCCACCTCCTCCACCCACCTGGAAGCATCCTAGCCCCCGATCTGCCCTGATGGGCACTTCACTTCCTGAGCAGCCGTGGCTTGTCCTGCCTACTGGCTGTGCCACCTCCTCCAACTGCCTGGAAGCATCCTAGCTCCCAATCTGCCTTGACGGGCACTCTGCTTCCTGAGTGGCCGTGGCTTGTCCTGCCTACTGGCCGCACAGCCTCCTTCACCCGCCTGGAAGCATCTTAGCACCTGATCTGCCCTGATGGGTGCTCCGCTTCCTGAGCAGCCGTGGCTTGTCCTGCCTATTGGCTGCACCACCTTCTCCACCTGCCTGGAAGAATCCTAGCCCACGGTAAGATTGCTGGCTTGACCAGGAGAGTTCATCAGCCTCCGATTGGCTGCTGCCTGTCCCTGCTTCTCTTCCATTGGTCCATGACTTATAGCTCTCTCTCTGGTCCTTGGCTCATTACGACGGCTTCATGGCTTTTTGAACAGCTGAAGCCGTAGTCTATAAGCGTGAGCTGCTTCCTTTAACGTGTAAATGAATTTTTCATCTGGGGATTACATGCCTGTTTATGCTAGTGTTGCTAATTTTGGGATATTGGGAGGGCAATGTACTCGAACTGTGCTTCCTAATACCTTTGAGAATTTTTACACGATGGGGACAATTGTACTGTGTTAATTTTAAACTGCTAGCTCCAAAGGGCTTCCTTTTCAGGAACCGTACTTCTGTTTAGCTCTGCTTCTGTTTGCTACCGTCTCTCTTATTCTGTTTTCCCCCATCCCCCCTTCTCTAATTTCCCTCTATCGAACTCGCAACTAGACCCTTCCAACTCTGCTTCTGTTCTCCACCCCTTCCCCCTGTTAATCACCAGCAGTTGATTGCCATATTCTTTCTTTGTAAAGTTAATTTTAAGCTCCTTAGGCGCCTGAAGTAAGTGCTATCTGGCCAACGGCCCCCAACCCCCTCTCTATCTCCTCTCACTTTTGTCTTTCTGTCCCTACTCATGCTCACCAATTTAGCCTTCTGCCTGTTCTTTGTTCCCTACCATTTATCTGCTAACCACTGTTTCTATCTCTTCCCCTTCCAGATCTGCCCTGACGGGTGCTCTGCTTCCTGAGCGGCTGCGGGAGGTCCTGCCTACCAGCTGCACCACCTCCTCCACCTGCCTGGAAGTGTCCTAGTCCCAGGTAAGATTGCTGGCTCAACTGGGAGAGTTCATCGGCATCTGATTGGCTGCTGCCTGGCCCTGCTTCTCTTCCATTGGTCCACAACTTACGGCTCTCCATCTGATTTGTCCCCAGCTCGATACTATGGCTTCAGGCTTTTTTGGATAGCTGAAGCCGTAGTCTGTGAGTGTGAACTGTTTGTTTTAATTTGTAATTGAATTTTTCTGCCCCCCCTCCTGCCACCTTAAATAAATATGGACTAGCTCATCCCCTACTGCCCTGATCACACTCCATTGGTTGCTAGCATTTGAGTGCCACTGGTACAATCTGCTTCCTTTGAACCCCCCCCCCTTACACTTTACAGTGTAAGCCTTCTGTTCTGTGCACTGGAATCAGTCAAATCTGCCTTTCTTGATCCCCCTTCTCACTAACCCCTAAGGGCTGTAACTCCTTTTGCACTCCTCTGCCAGAAGGTTTGTGTTATTTCCCTCTTCTGCTCCTCGTGGGACTCCTGAATTCAAAAACATCTAACATGGATTACACTGCCTGGCTGGTTCTTTTAACCTGCCTTTCCTTCTCCTGTGTGGTTGACCAGTTTATTGCTATCTGTCTACGGTCCTCACCTTGGGACAGTTACCCTCCTCCACCATGCCAGACATGGCCAGAACACTCAATCATGCTTCTACAGTTACCATGGTTACGAAAATGGTTGCGAGTACCTGCTTTCCCTGGTGTCCCTAGTGGGACACCTTCTGTCTCGTTGTCAATCCGACTATTTGTCTTCCTTTTATTGGCATGCACAGGTGACATTGAGCTCACTCCTGGGCCCTCTAGTCCTATTCTAGCTTATAACTCTATCTCGGCTTCCCAACCATCTCCTATAGGCCACATGAATCACTCTACTGCTTGCCAGCATCTGCCCAAAGGCCTAAAGATTACACATATGAATATCCATAGCCTTCATCCTAAAATGGCTGAACTGGAAGCCTGGTTGCTGCAGAGATCTCCTGACATCCTATGCATCACTGAGTCATGGCTCAAGCCGGCCATTAAACAGCACGAGGTGGCTTTACCTGGTATTAACTGCTTTAGGAAGGACAGGTTAAGAAAAAGAGCTGGAGGGGTCTTTATATACACTTGATCTGACCTGGATGCCATCTGAATCTCCTGATACTGAATCCTTATTCCTATTCTTGACTCTTGGCACAGTTAAGAAATTAATTATTGGGCGTGTCTATCTCCCCCCAATAAGGCAGATGTTGGTCTGCTCCCATTCCTTACCTCCCTTGCTAACCTCCCTCAAAATGACCTTTTACTATGTGGAGACCTCAATACTGATTGGCTCAGCCCTGCTCTTGGCAGAGTGCACTCTGCACTAGTGGACCTGAATCTGACTTAACTCCTTCAGGACCCCACACGCCTCAACAAAAAGACTGGAAAGCATGCACACCTTGCTTGACTGGATGGTCACTAACTGTCCTCTCAAAATCAGAGGAGTAGGTGTACTTTCTGATTGCTTAAGGGATCACGCTCCCACCTTCTGTGTATGGAGGAATAATTGCCCTAATCCCCCTCCTAAAATCTCACTTGTCCGTGTTATGCCCAGACTAGATGTCAACAGTTTCCTTGTCTCCATCAACAGTACTGACTAGAGACCTATCAAGACTCTTCCAGACATCAATCAGGCCCTAGATTTTTTCTTGTCTACCATCACCCGGATAATTGATAGTCATGCCCCACAAAAAAAATGCAGAACCTGAGGTACCAAGGTCCTTGGCTCAGTACAGATCTGAGGGCTCTAATGTCCTCCCATGACCGGGCATGGCAAACTTATAAAAAAAAAGTAGCTTGCCCAAGGACTGGCAAATCTATAGAAAACTCTGTAACAACTGCAAAAACTCCATTCAAATAGCAAAATGCCACCATTTCCAATCACTTCAGGCAGAACACCTCAGTAAACCTAAGGTGTTCTGGAGGCAGATCAATGCACTGGTGAAGGTGAAGGTGGCTGAACTCCCTAGCTCCATTTCTGCCCAAGTGTTAACCTCACTGACCCCCTGTCAATTGCCGCTGGCTTCAATTACTTTTTTACAGATCTACACAAGTACACCTTGCAATTCCGTAATTTTCCTGTGGCTTCCTCAGTCCCTTCCCCTGCAAACGAAGTTGGGACTAGACCCCACTTTCACTTGAAATTGGCCACTTGTATTGAGGTCCAGTGACTTCTTGCCAACTTGAAGACCGAGAGTTCCCCAGGTCATGACTCCCTGCAACATAATTTCCTTAAATTGGGAGCTCCTGCCTTTGCTCACCCCATTCGAGACTTATTTAACCGTTCCTTCTTGTCTGGCACTGTTCCTGACAAATGGAAGGTAGCCGTTGTCATACCAGTGCACAAAGGTGGATTCAGCTCTGTTACTGAGAATTTTAGACTGATCTCAGTCCTTTGCCCCTGGGCCAAAATACAGGAGTGTATTATTTACAATCACCTTCGGGATTAGCTGGATCTTCACAATCTATTTTCACCTTTCCAGCATGGTTTCAGAAAGAACCATAGCACACTCACAGCCCTACTCAAGGTCACATCTGACATATATCAAGTCAAGGACCATGGCTCCACCACTGGTGCCATCTTCGTTGATCTTACGAAAGCATTCGACCTGGTGAACCACAGCCTCCTTCTCCAGCAACTTTGGAATATTGATCTCGACTACAGTGCCCTACACTGGGTCCATAACTATCTCTCTTCCCACTCTCAAAGAGTTAAATGGGCTGGCTGTTCCTCGGAATTTAGATCTATATCTCATGGGATCCCACAGGGATCCATATTGGGACCTTTATTTTTCTCACTTTTCATTAATGAAATACCCAACAACTGTGGAGGAGCTACTGTGCATCTCTATGCTGACGATGCTATCATCTACCACTCTTCTGATGTTGCTCGAATTAACAGGAAACTGGCTTGTGACTTTGAGGACCTCGAGGGCTGGTTCATGCATAATCAGCTTGTCCTGAATACAAAAAAGACAAACAGTATGCTCTTCTCTCATTTCCCTCCCTCCTCCCGCTCCCTCTCCCCTCTCCCCTCTCTGCATTACCTCCCTCTACGGCAATGCGCTTGAGGCAGTCAGTTCCTTAAAATATCTGGGTATTACCTTGGAACCCTCTCTCTCCCTCACCACCCATGTCTCCACCCTAATCAAGACTCTTAATCAGAAACTGGGTCTTCTGTACTGTATTCACCCGTTTCTCACCTGTACCTCTTGCCTCAAGATAGCTTCCTCTTTGCTTCTTCCACTCCTTACCTATGGGGCTCCCTTATTGCTCACCACCAACACAACTAATGTGTCTCTTCTAGTGCAGGCTTATCATAGGGTAGAAAGATTTACCTTAGGGGTCAACTCTAGATTCCACCACTGTAATGTCCTCTCATCGCTGGGGTGGCTGCCTTATGAATCAAAGCTGAGGTTCTCCACCTTGAGTTTCATGCACAAACTTGTCCACAGATACACCCCCCCTTGCCTCAGTGAGCTTATTCATTGGAGACTAGCCTCCCAAGCACTCATATCAGCCTCCCACCCTCTTCTCCAAAGACCTAATCTAAGGATGGCTGTCATGCGCAAGGCCTTCTCCTTTGCTGCTGTAACCAATTGGAACTCACTCCCCTTCCCTGTCCTGTCCTGTCCTGCACCTCACTTCTTAGGTTCTAGTTCAATCTATTGGCATTCCTTACCTCCACTGCAAATTGCACTTGCTTCCGTTACTGACTGTTCACCATGTGACTGTAGGCTGTTTACTGCTCACTACTAAGTCTGTGGTTGTAACCCTTCCTTATACCTTGGTTAGCCATTACCCCTCCTTTTTTTCTCCTCCATCCCTCCTAAATCTCTTCAACAATCCCTCCACCCTGCCTCTGCTCCTCTTTGTTCTTATCTGACTCCCCCACCTACCTATTTCACTCACTTGCTGGTTGAGGTTGCTTAAGGTGTCCACACTTGAACATTAAGTATTGTTTATGAACTATTGTGTGATTATCTCTCTGCTGTATATTGATTTGTGCTTTTATATCTGCTATCATTGTATGCTGATAGTACAATACAAGTGTATAGCTTTGCAATGTATATCTTGTAAATAAGTTGTTCTTTTTATTGTTTTTATTACCTAACCTTTGTATATATTACATTTCTCCTGTAATCTGGCTCTTCCTGAATCCAATATAAATCCTCTGTACTTGTCTTGTTGTCTTACCTGGGTTGACCCTGAAAAAGGGACTGTAATTATCTCAGTGATCCTACCCGGTTACCACAATTCAAATAAATAAAAATCAAGCCCTCTGCTTTATGCTGTGATATTGAATCTACGGGAAGAGTTGGTCCTCTGAATGTGACATCCCGCTCTGCCTTGGAGTAACAGATGCAAGGGACCAAATGCTGAGCAACTAAACAGTCATCCAGTTTTTGTAACAAGTAGGTATTTAAGAGTTTATATTGTTTACTGATTTTATTTTGGTGGTGTGGTGGGAGTTCTGTTTATTGCTTTATATATTAAAATGTAAAGATAAAACATTGTATCCAAGTTCCAATCTTAGATAATAAAGAGGCATACCTTTCCTCCCAGCCCCTTCGCAGTGTCACTTATGAAGACATTAAATAGGACTAGCCCTAGAACCGAACCCTGTGGCATCCTCCTTTCCTTGGATTGAGCTCCATTTACCACCACACTCTGTGTTCTACCCCTCAACCAAACCAGTTTACCACCTTAGGACCCATTCCCAGGCTGCCTAGCTTGTTTACAAGCCTCTTATGAGGAACGGTGTCAAAGGCCTTACTGAAGTCCAGTAGACCACATACACTGCTCCTCCCAATCCACGTCCTTGGTCACCCAGTCAAAGAAATTCATCAGATTTGTTTGACATGACCTTCCCACTGTGAATCCATGCTGCCTCAGATTCTGTGCTCCACTGGATTCAAGATGTTCCACAATCCTTTCTTTTAGCAGTGATTCTATTATTTTCCCCACCACCAATGTCAAGCTGACTTATCTATAGTTTCCAGCCTCCTCCCTTCTCTCAATTTTGTGTAGAGGGACTACAGCTGCTCTCATCCAGTACTCTGGAACCACTACTGTTTCAAGCAGTTAACTGAACAGGGCTGCCAGTGATGCTGCCAGCACCTCCCTAAGCTCCTTTAATTTTCTAGGATGCATCCATCTGGTCCCATTGCTTTGTCCACTTTCAATTTTGCGAGTGCCTTTAGAACTCTCTCCTCCGTAAATGGACTGGTGTCCACCTCCCTTCCCTTATTGTGTCTGTCCTTTAATTGTGGTCCCTCACCTTTCCCCTCTTCTGTGAATAATGAACAAAAATATTTGTTCAGGATTGTTGCTTTTTCCAAGTTCCCTTCTGCATACTCCCCTTCTTCCCCCTTAAGCCTTACAATCCCACCCCTTGTCTTTTGCCTTTCACCAGTGTACCTATAAAAAGTTTTGTCCCCTTTCTTTACTGCCTGGGCTATTTTTTCCTCTGTTTGTGCCTTTGTGCTCCTGGCTGCCTTCCCTGCTTCCCTTTGCTTATCCAGATGCACTACCCTGTCCTTCTCCTTCTGTGTTTCCTTGTAGTTCCTGAAGCACCTGAGGAAATCCTGGCAATTGACCTACTACTTTTGTGGAGAAAAGAGGATTTGTTAATACGCCAGTTAGGGTTTAACTTAGAGAGCTAGTGGATTGGATTACCTGATTTTCATTTAATTGTCAGCTCAGAATAGGGTCTAGGTTGCTATATCTGTGTACGTGTAGGAATTAGAGTACAAATTACCATTTTTTTCAGATTTTCCATTTTTGAAGCACTCACAAGACGTGCAGTGCCATTCTCAGAAGTGTAGGCTGAAAGGGACTCATTGGGGGGGGAAGCCATGACTCTGTTTACCTGGAGTGGTCTGTTTGATGAGGATTTGTTTATTTTATATAGAATATTTTACACAATGTGCTGCATAACCTCTGGTGACTTGCATAAATTACAGGTATATAAGACATTATTAAACACAGATTCTTCAGATGAACAATTTGAACAGGTTTGTCATTTTTTTTATCCTGAGTCACTGAGTTTGTCTCCAATGTGCAGCTCCTTTTCAGTGGTAGCACAATGTATACTTTAGCCGATCCTTGTTTCTACGCATTTTATACAGATATCCTTCACTCGTCCGAAATGTCCTTTCTGAATACCACATATATTTTTCTATATTATTGACAAATATGAACTGGTCAATCTGCTAGACTAACAGAAGTACTGTACCATTGAACCCCCCCCATCCCATCCACTGCTGAGCTGGTATTACTGCTGCCTCCCTTCTACCAACCTTAGTCATGATCTCCAATCCCCCCACACACACATGATTGTGAAATGGGACATTTAAATAGTTGTCCCTTGTATCCAGAGTTCCCTGCTGCCCCAATAGACAGTCTGTCCTACCCACACAATTGTCAACCTGTCTGGTTCATGAAGTCCCTGGGTCCAGTGGCCCACCTTCCACTGGTAAAACATCCCCCATCCCACCCACTCCCAAGTACTCTCTGCAGTACTTTTAGTCCTCCCCACCCAATTACTACTTACCCCTCTCATCTGATGATGACCGGCACAGTCCCTCTACACACTTCTGAGGCCAGCTGTTGTCTGAATGACAGTTCTAGATTACAGATATGAAGTGATTCTTTATGATCAAGATTGTGCTCAGTCAGACAGTGGCTTGCCATAGAGGTGTGCGTTGGGACTGTGCTGGTCGCCGTTGAGTGAGGGGATGCCTACAGTAGGAAGTAGGCGGGGTGTGGGAGAGCCAGAAGTGCTGCAGAGTGGACTTGCAAGTGAACAGGATGGGGATGTTTTACTAATGGGGGGGTCACTGAATGCCAGGGACTTCATGTACAAGACATATTGGCAACCAGGGGAATGGAGAGCTCTGGATACAAGAGACAACTATATAGATGTCCTGTTTCACAATCGTGTGTGTGTGTGTGTGTGTGTGTGTGTGTATGTGTGTGGGGGGGCAGCTAGGGTTGATAGAAGGGGCTGTACATAGGGGAAGACCGATAACGTGGTGGTACAGTACTTCTGCCAGCTGAGCTTAGCAGGTTGCCTAGTACACATTTGTCAGAAATATAGAAAAATACGTATGTGATTCAGTAAGAACATGTCAAATGAGTAAGGGTAGCTGAATAACATGTAGGAAGCAGGAGCAGCTAAAGTAAACATCTTGCTATCACTGAGAAATTGAACTGCACATCAGAGACAGACTCAGTGACTCAGGATAAAAAATCGCAGATTGTAACACACATCATAACAACAGACTTCTAGTTTTATCACTTTAAAAAAACATAGTTAATATACTACCACACACATTTCTTTGCAGTGCTACAGGCTGTCAAGGCATCAGACAGCTAGATTTCCACAGATTTCAAATAATGCCTCTCATACCTTGTTTCCCCCCTGAATGTCACTTCCTGTCTGTGAATAGATGACTATCCAACCACAAAGCTTCTCAGATGCAGGTGAGCAAGAGCAAGTACCTGACTTTGGAAAGGCATCTGAAGATAAGGCTATACAGTAGAAGCTGCTTAAGTGGGACGGCAGGGTGGAAATCCAATCGTCCCGCTTAAATGGCCGTCCCGGATAAAAAAAGTTTGCCGTCCATGCTTGTGGAACTGAAATTAGGCTGTGACCATACCATACTCCCTCACTAAATTACTGTACCATGTACTCCCATGGTGGCAGTGTTTCTGTGCCTTTGTTTGTGCTTGTGACAATTTTTTTTCTTATGCTTGTCCAGTACGTTGTGCTTTTTTATGTATTTTCTTTTGCTTGTGCAGTACTGTACTGTGCTACAGTACTAACATTTTGTACTTTAGAGCACAGAGTAAATTTTAACCACTGATTCTCCATCTTCTTCCTCTTCTGGGATGCTGTGCGGTTCATCGAGCAATAATGAAGCAACCTCAGTTACATATGAGAAGGATGAGTGTGCTTCACTTGATGTTGCAGTAAGTGGGGATAGTTGGAAGACAGTGACACTTGGTGGCAATGGTTGTGAGATCCTGGCTTTGGTTGGATGGAAGAAGTCAGTGATGTTCCTTTGTTTCCTCTCATCGCAACAGCCTGTATGGAGCATTCAACATCAACCAGCCATCAGTGGCAATGAAGTCAGTGTGTTCCATTTGTGCAGCTAGCTGCACGGCTTTTGTTTTCAACATTGGACTGGACACACTTGCTCCCTTATCCAGTGCTTGTGTGAGCCATAACATCAGTGCTTCCTCAACCTCACTATCCTTACCCTCCTGCTTGTGCTTTCGGCTGGGGTTGCAGTTGGATCACCATTTATTCAGGATAGCCTCTCTGTTCTTACTAATCCATCCAGTCTGACTTTTTGAGATTTTAAATTCAGCAGCAACAGAGGATAACAAGTGGCCTGGGCTGTTTAGTGCTTCCACAACTCAAACTCTGTCAGCCAAGGTAAGCTCATTCCTTGGCAAAGACATGGCAGGCAGAAAAGGTTTAACACTCAGAAATGAACAGAACAGCAAGCAGCAATGTCAAACGTCAGCTCTGAAAAGTAGAAAAGAACAGGTGATTTTGATGGTGCTTACAGTAACTGAGAGCACAATTGACAGGTGCTTACTGCCCAGAAAAGGTCAAAATCATTACGCAAGTGTCCCAATTAAGTGACTTTATGTAAATCTGGCATCCCACGTAAGCAATAGTAGATGCATGCACTTTTCATTGATTATCCGCGTCCTGTTTATGTGGCTTATACTGTACTAAAAATAAAGAAGTGAGACATGCTACAAAACAGCTCAGTCTGCTAGCTCTTTAATGCCTCAAAAATAGGGAAATGTGGTGTTAGGGTTTCCAGCTTGGCTTGGCAGAGGACACCAGAAGGAAGGAGTGCTGTGTGACTGAACTTCTCTACTGGGACTAAAGAAGTAGAACTCTTCTACTGGGACCTTTAATTTAGGGTAAACAAACAAGCACAAAAAATAGTGTGTTTGTCTCAGTTAGCTAAAGTGGTTATCTGAACAGTTATCTAGGTATAAATCTCAGGTGGCTGAAGGGACTTGATTGCTGTGCAGTTTACATTACTTGTAGAAAGATCTAGTAAGTAGGGGGAGTTGCTTAGCTAGAAGGAAGCTAGATTTAAACACTGCCTTAGAAAGATTCTGTCAGAGGCTTGGCAGAGAACACCAGAAGGAAGGAGTGCTGTGTGACTGGACTTCTCTACTGGGACTAAAGAAGTAGAACTCTTCTACTCTATGCAGTCTTCTAAAAAACTATATTGCCCACCTTCCTTCCCCTCCACCCTGCCACCCAAAACTAGTCCTACATGTATAGGCACAGGATTTGACTAACAACAGGAACTTCCTGTTTGGGAGCAGGAAGTGAGTGATCACAGAGCCCCCCAAAGATGCACCATACTAGAAGGGCAAGAGTAGCTCTCCAGCCCCTCTAGCTGCTGGAGGTCTGTCTCTAAGCAAGTAAGGGGTCTACTGAGAAATATAGGATCTTCTTGTCTCAGAACAGGACAATCAGGAGCTTAAAGGCACAGAGGCAGTAAGTAAGTAGAGAGAAAGAAGGAAAAAAAAGAGGAAAGAGTAAGGATTCCAAACAATAGTGAAGGGGCCAGAAATAAGACATGATGGGAGTGGTGCAGTGCAGTGGCTGTGGAGCAGCAGTCTTCCGGGAGACGTTCTGGAGGATGCAGTGTTGTCCCATCTGCAGGCACCTCTCTGGGCTGAGGGGGGGAGGTTGCTCATCTCCAGGCTGAGTTGGCCAGGATTTGTGGCACCTCCTCTTCCATCCAGGGACCACCAGGGCCACTGTCGTTGCCTCAGAGGTTGCCAAGAAAGAGGAGCGGTTGGACCTCAGTGGGCTAAGGGAGGCTGAGGGTGGTGGAACAGAGGTGCATCCCTCCAGTTGTACCTCTCCACAATTCCTATGCTATTCTGGCACAGTGTGGTTCTTCTATGGAGGCACCTACAGTGGAGACCAAGGAGGATGCTGGGAACCTCCACAAAGGAGACCCACAGGAGGGTGGCATGGGACCTCACAGGGGAAGAAAACAACTCCTGGTGGGGGACTCCATTGTTAGGAAGGTAGAACTGGGGGAGGAAGGGGAGAGGGAGGTAAGGTACCTGCCTGGCGCCATGGCTTGGAGGGAAAGGGAGTGAATCCTCAGGATTGCCAGAGCAGCTGCACAGGGAGGAGCTGGATGTCATTGTCCACCTAGGGACAAATGACCTGGCTAAGAAAGGGATCAGAGCAGTGCAAGAAGAGTTTGTGGAATTGGGGAGGGGTCTTAGACAAGTAGCATGCACGGTAACCTTCTCAGTGGTGCTGCCTGTCTATGGTGTATGAGAGGCTAGGGTGCTGCACAACATGGGATTCAATCAGTGGTTGAAAAACTGGTGCAGAGCTCAGGGATTTGGCTTCATTGGGGACTGGGGGTCCACCTGGAGTGATGCAAGCCTATACTGGCATGATGGGCTGCATCTGTCCAGGAGGGGAGCCAGGATCCTAGGTGATAGGTTTAAATGCTTCATTGGCAAGCATTTAAACTAGCCAAGGGGGAGGCACTGTAAAGGATCAGGAAATCCTAGCCCCTCCAAAAAGTCACGGTAGTAAGTGCAGTAAACACCAACATAGAGATGTTGATAGGGAGAAGGGCAGGGGTAAATGGAGAAAGTGACAAAGGCAAGAAGGACAGGGATGGGGCAAAAGGAGTAAGGCCATCAGGAAATGGAGGGTAATGAGTACCAATGCCCGTAGTCTGGGCAACAAGCTCCCTGAGCTGGTGGCCTTGATGGAAGAGGGATGCCTGGATATTGTAGCAGTCACAGAAACATGGTACTCAGAGAACCATGACTGGGATGTTAACATACCAGGGTATGTAACCTACAGGAGAGACAGGTAGGGGAGAAGAGGGGGAGGAGTAGATCTCTATGTAAAGGAAGGGATAAAAGCAACTGAACAAAAGAGTAAACAGGGAGGAGAGGAGGCACTGTGGGTCACCTTGGAGATTGGAAGTGGCACCAAAATCTACACAGGGGTTGTATACAGACCCCCAGGTCAGGGGGAGGGAATGGACAAGGATATGATAGAAGGCATTCTTAGGATGGCAGAGAAAGGGGAGATACTGTTGATGGGGGACCTGAATATGCCAGATGTTAACTGAAGCACACTTGCTGCAGCCACATCCAAGACCAGGGCCATTCTTGATGCCCTACAGGTGGCATGCCTCAGACAGCTAGTTTCAGAACCCACTCGTGAGGGAGCAATCTTTGACCTCATACTCTCAAATGGGGACAGTGAGAGGATCTCAGATCTAGAACTGGGTTGTCATCTGGGAACAAGTGACCATCAAACAGTGTGGTTCACGTTAAACTCAGCTACAGAGTCAAGCCATACAAAAGTGAGGGTACTGGACTTCAGGAGGGCTGACTTTGGCAAGATGGGAGAGTGCCTCAGAAAAGCACTAGCAAACAGGCTAGAAGGAGGGTGGAGCAACAATGGGGAATCATCAAAACTGCCATCACAGAGGCAACAAGCCTTTGTGTGAAGCAAATAAACAAATCAAAATGAAAGAAAAAGCCACTATGGTTCTCAAAAGAGGTGGCGGGGAAAGTCGGGGAGAAAAAGATAGCATTCAGAAAGTATAAGGAAACACAGAAGGAGCAGGACAGAGAGCTGTACCAGTTAAGGCAAGAAGGAAGCAGGGAGGGAAGTCAGAATAGCAAAGGCCCAAACTGAGGAAAGGATAGCCAACTCGGTTAAGAAGGGCTATAAAACCTTTTATAGGTACATCAGGGAGTGTAGAAAGACAAAGGGAGGGATAGTGAGGCTGAATAGAATGAACGGTGGGTGGGCAGAGGGGGATAATGAAAAAGCAGGGATACTGAATGAATATTTCTGCTCAGTGTTCACAAAAGAGGAGGGGAGGTGCCTAATCCAATTAACAGAAGCACTCTGGATAGGGGGGTCGATCCCAGTCCTTTCACAGAAGAAAGGGTTCTGAAAGAACTCCTAAAAATGAAGGTGGACAAAGCAATGGGGCCTGATGGAATTTACCCCAGAATTCTAACAGAATTAAGGGGAGAACTAGTGAAACCACTGACTACCCTTTTTAACAAATCATGGGAGGATGGTGTGGTACCTGAGGACTGGAGGAAGGCGGATGTGATTCCCCTTCACAAAAGTGGGACCAAGACAGAGGCAGGAAACTACAGACCAGTCAGTTAGACCTCTGTGGTAGGGAAAGTGATGGACTCACTTCTGAAGGAAAGAATTGTTGAGTACCTAGAGGCCAGTGGGGCACAGGACCCAAGGCAGCATGGGTTCACAGCGGGAAAGTCTTGTCAGATGAATCTAATTGATTTCTTTGACTGGGTGGCCAAAGTAGTAGACCAGGAGGGGCTGTGGACATGGCCTACCTAGACTTTAGCAAGGCATTTGACACAGTCCCACACAAAAGATTAATAGTCAAATTAACCAGCCTGGGAGTGGGTCCCAGGGTGGTAGCCTGGGTAAAACATTGGCTGGACAACAGGACACAGAAGGTAATTGTAAATGGAGTCCACTCTGAAGAAAGAGGGGTTACTAGTGGGGTACCACAGGGTTCAGTAATGGGTCCAGTCCTTTTTAATGTCTTGATAAGTGACATTGCAGAGGGACTGGAAGGGAAAGTATGCCTCTTTGCAGATGACACAAAGATATGCAACAGGGTTGATACACAAGGAGGCATGGAAAGGATGAGAAGGGACTTGGCAAGGTTGGAGGAATGGTCAGAAGTATGGCAGCTAGGATTCAATGCAAAGAAATGCAAAATAATGCACCTGGGAAACAAAAACCCAGGGGAAGATTACACAATGGTGGGAGGAGGTAGTAACAAAACCAAAAAAGGAAAGGGACCTGGGGGTAATCATATCAGATGACCTTAAGGTTAGCAAGCAATGTGAGAAGGCAGTAGGGAGGGCTGGGGGTATACTGGGATGCATAGGGAGAGGCATCAGCAGCAGAAAACAAGAAGTTGTTATCCCTCTGTACAGACAGTTGGTGAGACCCCATCTGGAGTACTGCATCCAGTTCTGGAGACCCCATCTCCGCAAGGACATAGACAGGATAGAGGCAGTCCAGAGGAGGGCAACTAGAATGGTGCCGGGTCTGCAAGAGAAGCCATATGAGAAGAGACTAAAAGAGCTTAATATGTATACCCTTGAGGAAAGGAGAGCGAGGGGGGACATGATAGAAATGTTTAAGTACCTCAGTAGAATCAACAAAGTCCAAGAGGGTAGCATCTTTCAGAAAAAGAGACATGCAAGAACAAGGGGACACAATTTAAAGATGGGGGGGCGGTTCAGGGGCAATGTGAGGAAGTATTTTTTCACAGAGAGGGTAGTGGATGCATGGAACAGCCTTCCTGAGGAGGTTGTGGGGTCTAAAACTGTGGGAGAATTCAAGAATACATGGGACAGACATAAGGCAATTCTTGTCGGGGGGGTAGGAAGAAATAGGCTGTTGGTTAACTAGGATCTGCGGCTTATCCTGTAGGCAGGGAAATGGGCAGACTAGGTGGGCCAAGCGGTCCTTATCTGCTGTCAAAGTCTATGTTTCTATGTTTCAACCCAAGCAGCAAAAATGACAAGACCACACAAGCAACCACTGACAGCCATCACCAGGTAAGACAAGCAACATATTAGTACCACTGATAAAAAAATAGGGGTACAATGCAATACATGTTTAATGTATGTCTTAGGGAGTACATTTAAGTCACTAGCAATGTTTACTTGTAATAAATGTAGACAAAATAAAGAACTATTGTATGATATTTCCCTTTTTAATGCTCGTTTGCTGGAATTAGAAAAAAGTCAAGAGAATATGGCACATCGCCTGAAAATAGACCCTACCAGCAATTTGAATATTCCCAGTAGTAATGATGGCTCAGATTCTGAATCTGTGGTTCCTCTTAAAATTGGCAACATACTTCAGCCTAATACTCCAACAAACATTCCCCTGGTTGGTCCCTTAACATTTGACACTGGTAACAAAAAGCAGATGAGGGAAGAGGACCATATTGTTGGATCTGATGACAGATGATATGAGATTCAAAATAGGTAACCATTAAAAAAGGGCAGAAAAGCAGATGCTTTTACTTTAAGTATGGAAAACAGATATGACCCCTTATTAAACTTAATGGAGGATGCCCCCAATTACTATACTACCTCCCCTTGTGATGTTAATAAATTCTTGGACCATAACAAGACTATTGATCCTTTGACTGATCATGTGCTCCTGGTACCTACTGTTGTTCCCCCTAGCATTAGGGGTAACATCATCAACTTAATGGACACCTCCCCTGCTCCCACAAATCCCATTGCTCAAAAATAAATAACGAAAGACATAAGGCAAACTTTCGTTATCGGAGACTCTATCATAAAACATCTTGATAGAGCCATTTGTAACCCGGACAAAGCAAACGGACCCCTGCTGTTCCTTTTCAGGGGCTAAATTACAAGCCATCACAAGCATGCGTCACAATATACTGTCTGAAAGGGGTGAAAATCCAGTAGTAATTATTCATGCAGGGGCAAATAATATCAGTAAAGAAGATTTACTTACTGTTAAGCAGCACACAGTGGCCCTAACTAACATCCTAACCGAGATGGGGTGTGATATTACAATGTCTGAAATTCTCCCAATACCCAGAGCTGCTCCATCATTAAATATGAAAATACAACAATATAATGAATGGTTAAGAAGTGGTGCTTATATCAACAGCTTTCATGTATTACTCATCAGGAAGAATTTTCTGGCCATTATGAATTATTTTGTGGGGATCATCTGCATCTTAGCAGGCTTGGTACAGCTCTTTTGGGGAAACATTTCACAAAACATATAAACCTACATTTAAACTAGCTCCCCTGGGGAGAGGTGTGGTATTCCAGCCTCTCTTAATGTCAATCCTGGCAATACATTGTCCACCCAGGGTATTGCGCAACATATAAAATGTCTTTATTTTAATGCCAGAGGTCTAAAAAACAAGATAGATGAGCTTAAACTACGTGTCCTCGAAAATAAAGTTAATATTATTGCAATCACTGAAACATGGGGGGATGATAAAATAGCCTGGGACTGTATACTACCAGGTTTTAAACATTATATAGTGAACAGGCACAAAAGAATAGATGGTGGTGTCACCTTATTAGTAAATGATGCCCTTGATTCAGTTGAAATCTCTGAGGAAATTAAAAACCCTCATGTAAACATCGAATCAGTGTGGGTTAAAGTATTATCTGGTCCCGAAAATATTATACTGGGAGTTTGTTATAGACCTCCAAGTGCAGATATAACCCTTACTGAGGGCATTATTACAGAATTTAAGAAAGCCTTTGAACATGGCACCATGATATGTGTGGTAGATTTTAATTTAGATGACATCTAATGGGATACTGGCATTGAACTTACAAGTGCAGACAAAAAACCTTTAGCCTGCTCCCAAAAACTCAGCCTTCAACAATGTATTTCATTACCCACTAGGGGGAACATTATCTTAGATCTTATGTTTCATAGTAATCACCTTAACATACAAGGCATTACTATTTCATCCCCTATTTGCAATAGTGACCATAGTTCAATTAATTTTTACCTTTATCAGTATGTTTCCATAAACATTAATAAAACTAAAATTTATCTATATCATAAAGCAGATTTACCAAGTATTACAGCTGTACTCAGGGGTATCAACTGGGATAATAATATGTCCCCTTTGAATGCTGAAGGTAGTTGGGATTTCTTTAAACAGATGGTACTACAGTTAAGAGATAACTATATCCCTTTTACAGTTAAGCAAGGCCAGAAGAAGCTTAAGCCAAAATGGCTGTCCAAAAATATTCAGCGGGCATTGAGACAAAAAACAAAAGAATATTCTGTATATTTAAAAACTCAGACTAAGGAACATTGGTCCGCCTATGTAAAAATTCAAAAGAAATGCAAGTCTTTGATAAAAAAGGCTAAAAAAGGTTGGGAATTAAATCTTGCCAAGAATGCCAGTAAGGATAATGTAAATATGTTTTACTCTTACATTAACTCTTTTAAATATCCCACCTGTCAGGTTGGACCCCTTTTGCACAACTCCAGTCTTTGTAATGACCCCTTAGATATGGCTAATGTTTTAAACCAAAAATGTTGTGATGTATTTAGCATCCAATCCAATCACAATGATGTTAATATATCCATAGTAAATGAGCCATATATCAAATTATCGGACAACATGGTTCTGGAGAAACTTAAGTCACTAAATAAATACTCCCCAGGCCCAGATGATATTAGTGGTCACCTGCTATACCTACTGGCTGATCATATCTCCCACCCTTTATGTTTACTCTTTGAATATTGCCTACAGAATCATTTTTTGCCCAAAGAATGGAAGACCACCCACGTAATACCAATTCATAAAAAAGGTCCTCGTTCTAATTGGGAAAATTACTGGCCTATTAGTTTATCATCAGCAGTCTATGAAGTACTTGAAAGTCTAATCAAAGATCTCATCAGTGATACAGTTAATACAGTTGATATAGAGCAGCATGCGTTTAAAAAGGGTAGGGGTTGCCTAAGCAACTTGATGTGCTTCTATGAAAAAGTTAATAGAAACATAGATAATGGCACCCCTTGGGATATAATCTATCTTGACTTTAGCAAAGTGTTTGATATTATGACTCATCACGCCCTAACAGCTAAATTATAAGATACTAAAATAAATAAACGTATTATATGGATCAAAGATTGGTTAGCTCATAGATCACAGAAGGTCTTAATAAATGACCATCTATCTGATTCCCAGCCTGTCACTAGTGGGGTCCCTCAGGGGTCTGTCTTGGGCCCTTGCCTATTTCAAATATTCATAGCCGACCTTACTAAAAATTGTTTGTCAATTTTCATTAAATATGCTGACAATGTTAAACTTGGTGGGCCACGTGATGGTGAAGATAATATTTCCATAATTCAACAAGACTTAAATAGTACATCAGATTGGGTTGATACCTGGGGTGTGCGATTGAATTCTTCAGAATGTAAGGTGATGAATGTTGGCTTCAACAACGCTTCAGCCATTTACATTTTAAATGGGACTCCTTTGGAAATTACCACCAATGAAAAGGATCTAAGCATATACATAACAAATGATTTAGGGTATAATAAACAGATTAATGAAGCCATCAATAAGACTAATCGAATAGTATGGTCTATCAAAAGAAATATTAAATCAACAGATCCTGGAGTTATGTTACCATGATTACTGTTTTGTTTTTTTTTCAATGGCAAAATCCGTGTATTAAATACCATAATACCTGAGTAGGTATTACGGCATTTACGTAGTTTCTTTCAATGCAAATGCGCTCAAGACAAAAATACAAACACAGCTCGAGCTTCACACTCATGTCCATTTTTCCACACAAATCACTGACCACCAAATGCCATGTACCTCCAAAGCTCCTCAGCAACAGCTTACTACCCAGCACAACAAAATGCCTTCCAGAAACCTGCAGGCTATGTTTGGGAGTTACTGCATTTTCCACAGCCCCATCACTGTCAACAAATACAACTCCAAGCTGCAACCGCAAAAAATAAAAGACTATTCCAAGTCATCGAGGACTCAGACAGCTCCGAATAAGGTATTCCAATTAAAACAAAACAATGGCACTTTTATTTAACTCAAATATGTTATATTTTGCTATAAGACAACAGACTGTTACAGTACACACTTTTGCCACGATGATTCCTAAAGACTCTCCCTTTCAACCCTCACCTTTCCTCTGCAGGTCAAATGTCGCCACTTGAAAACAGACGTCGCAACATGAATAACCACCTCAACCATCTGAACAGTTGTTTATTCTTTATTTTCCTTGTTTGTAATAGTTAAATATTTAAATTTACATGTTCAACCTGTAGTTCTTTGTTTGTTTGTGTTCCACATTAAATCATTTCATCAGCACAAGGTAAGACTCCAGTGTGTTCTTTTTTTATTTCAAATCTCAACAGGAAAAAAAACGGAACCCTTCAATTATAAATAACAAAATATGGGGTGCAGTGTGTTTAACTCAAATTTAAAATACACCCTCATCATTGGTGGGCTATCATAAACTCCTCAGGCTTCGCCCTCAGGGTTTATGTGCCATCCAACAACTTGGGTGTGTGTTAAATTCTCGTAATACACTGCACCCCATACTTCATCCTATATATTATACAGAGCCTATGTTAGGCCACACTTGGAATATTCATCACAACTTTGGTGTCCATATAAAGAGGGAGCGATAGCATCACTGGAAAAAATCCAGAGGAAATTTACTAAGACTATAAAAGGACTTTTTAATGTTGAATTTGAACAGCGTTGAGAAAGCTTGAATCTGATGCTATTAATGCTTAGACATCTCCAGGGTAATTTAATCTATATGTTTGACATTGTAAATGACCCGTACCTATTTACCCAAATGGGTTTCATGTTTAAAAACAATATTTATAACATCAGAGGTCATCCGCTGCAGATTAGTAGGGCTAAATTCAATCATGTATCGCAGAAGTATCATTTTACCCAAAGAATTAGCAATCCTTGGAACAGCCTACCTTTTGAAATTGTCATTTACAAAAATAAATCAACATTTAAAAATCACCTTGATAAATTTATTATCAATAAAGCCAATTTTGGGTATTATAATTGATTTTGGTGCTGTTATGGGCCTTTCAGCCCCCTTGCACCTAACTACCTTAGTATGAATCTTAGTATGCAACTGTTTCCAGACAAATACAAAGAAATGCACTAGTATTGATGTGCTGCCTTCATAAATTTGTATCTGCGCCCATGCTCACTGCAAGACATACACACTCACTTCTGGCTACAGATAGAAATCCATGATGTTCGAATCCCAGCACTACCTCTGTCTGCAGAAGCACAGGCCCCTACAGCCAAAGATACAAATCCATGATACCCAAATTGCAAGAGTTTTTTTTGTATGCAGAGGCACAGGCCCCTATGGGGCCAATACTTCTGTAGCCACAGGTAATCATGCACTCTACAAGACATATACACACTTCTACAGCAAAAGGTGTAAGACATACATACCCGACATCTGACCGTAGAAGTGTAGGCCCTATGAAATGCATAATACCCTAATTACAGTTCTCCTTCTGTCTGCAGAAGTGCAGGCATGCCAGGGACCTGTGTGTTTGCAGCTGCAGGTATAGACATACACACTGACTTCTGCTGCCACATATAGAAATCAGTGATACCCAGAATGCAACATTACTTCTGTCTGTAGAAGTGTAGGCCCCTGTAGTTCCACTTGTTCTGCAGCAGCAGTTGTTCGACAGAGACACTGACTTCTGTCTACAAAAGTGCAGGCCCCTTTGGGAATTTCACTTCTGCTGCTACATATAGAAATCCATGATACCTAAATTGCAACACTACTTCTGTCTGCAGAAGTGCAGATTCCTGTGGGGTCAGTGCTTCTGCAGCCACAGGCACTCATGTATGCTGTAAGACATACACACATACTTATGGCTGTAGAAGCACAGGCCTCTGTGGGCCTGTGCTTGTACAGCCGCAGATACAAATACATGAAGGTAGCACATTAGTGCTACTGCATTTGTGTAATCTGAAAACAGTTGTATGATGTTTGTCTTACCTGATGATGGCGGTCAGTAATTGCTTGTGTGGTCTTGTCCTTTTGCTGCTTGGGGGTGGGGAGTTAGTTTTGGAAATCCTAACACCACATTTTCATACTTTTGTGGCATTAAGTTGAACCCTAACTGGTGCATTAACACAGTGTTTTGCAATTAATTTCCTTTCTTTCTTGAGATAGTGGAATTGTATGAATAGTAAGGGTAAAAGGGGAAGAAGGGGTTTGTGAGGAGTAGGACCAAAAGAAGGCAGGTATATTGAACAAATACTTTTGTTCAGTATTTACAGAAGAAGGGGTAGGTGATGGGCCAAAGATAAAGGACAAGGGCATAAATGGTTGGGAGGTGGACACCAGTCTTTTTAGAGAGGAGAAAGTCCTCAAGGTACTAGCACAATTAAAATTAGACAAGGCAATGGGACCTGATAGGGTGCTCCCCAGGATACTGAGGGAGATCAAAGAGGTGCTGGCTACACCTTTGACAATTCTTTTCAACTTATTATTAGAAACAGTGGAGGTTCCAAGGGACTGGAGGAGGACAGATGTCCCACTTCACAAAAGTGGGAACAGGGAGGAGGCAGGAAATTACAGACCTATCAGCCTGACTTTGGTAGTGGGCAAAGTAATGGAAACACTATTGAAGGAAATGATAGTGGAATACCTTGTAACCAGTGGATTACAGGATCCAAGGCAACATGGTTTCACAAGGGGGAGGTCTTGCCAGGCAAACCTGATCGAGATCTTTGACTGGGTGACCAGGGTGGTGGATCAGGGAGCAGCAGTAGATGTGGCCTACCTGGATTTCAGTAAGTTCTTCAACACCATTCCACAGATAAGACTGGTGAACAACCTGGCCTGTCTGGGAGTGGGTCAAAAAGTTATAAACTGGGTAAGAAGTTGGTTAAGCTACAGGAGTCAGAGGGTGGTGATAAATGGTGTTCACTCTGGTGAAGGCAAGGTGATGTGCCGGGTGCCTCAGGGCTCAGCACTAAGCTCGGTCCTCTTCAGTGTCTTTATAGCAACATTATAGAAGGGAAAAACTGCCTGTCCATTGTTGACACAAACATTTTCAACAGAGTAGACTTACTTGGGGAAGGGGTGTGGAAAAAATGAGGGATGATTTGAAAAAGTTGAAAGAATAGTCAGGGGTTTGGCAGCTGGGTTTTAATGCAAAAAGTGCAGAATCATGCATTTGGAGCACAGAAACCTGGGGGCTATGTAACAATTTGGAAGGGAAGTACTGGCAACCACCAAATAGGAAAGTGACCTGGGGTAATCATTTCTGATGACCTGAAGGTAGCCAAGCAGTGTGCTAAGGCAGTGGGGAAGGCTAGTAGGATGCTTAGGTGAATAGGAAGGGGTGTCACCAGAAGGAGGAAGGAGGTACTATTACTTTGTACAGATCACTGGCAAGATTTCACCTCAAGTACTGTGTCCAGTTCTGGAGGCCCCACCTCTGAAAGGACATTGATAAGGTGAAGGTGGTAAAAAAGAGGGCTACCAAAATGGTGCAGTACCTGCATCAAAAGCCCTATGAGGAGAGACTCAAAGAACTGAATATGTACTCTCTGGAGGAGATGAGGGAAAGGATGATATGACAGAAACATTCAAATACCTAACATGTATTAATGAGGTACAGGAAGGTAACATTTTCCATAGAAAATGAAGCTCAAGGACCACAGGTTGTGCAATGAAGTTGGAGGGGGAAGGCTCAGAGGAAATGTGAGGAAATACTTCTTCATGGAGATGGTAGTGGATGACTGGAACAACCTTCCAGCAGAGGTGGTGGATGCCAAAATTCTGACGCAATTCAAACATGCACAGGACAGATACAAGGGGACCTTGGTAGTAAGGTAAGGGGAGGAGATGACCAGAGATCAATAGGGTCTGTGGTGGCACAGTAGACAGGGAAAACTGGGCTGACTAGGTGAACCAAGAGGTCCTTATCTGTCAACAACTTTTATGTTTCTATGTATTGTCACTCATGCAGGTCCCTTTGGAATCTCTGTGTGAATAGATACAGATGCACAGGGCCCTCCAGCTCCTGTGCCAAGGGAAGAGTCCATCCACATTGAAGTGCGACCCAAGAATCCCATTTTTGGTATACATAGAAAATTTTAATATTGCAAGTTTTTGTGTTGCACTTTAGTATTGTGCTTAAATGTGTGAATTGAAAATTATTTTGAGACTACGTCATGAACACTGTGCTAGAATGTGCTAAATCCTGCCCAAAAGGTGGTTTTACAGAGTCACTACAAAATCACCTTTCAACCTGTACTTGAAAATTTCCACCATCCTTGTTCATGAGTTAGGGTCATTTAAACAGTATATTCAAAATCTGGGAGTAAAATATTGTAAAATGGCTAACTTATGACTAAAAGTATGTGAGATACAAAAAACCTGGAATTTTAGTGTCACAAATTTTAGTGTTGCAGCTTAGTGTCACACTTAAATGTACTTGAAAATTCCCACCATCCTTGTTCATGAGGTAGTGTCATGTAAACAATATATTCAAAATGTGGGTGTAAAATATTGTAAAATGGTAAAGTTATGAACAAAAGTATGTAAGACACAAAAATGGAATTTTAGTGACACACATTTTAGTGTTGTACATTTAAGTGCAACACTACATGCAGCACTAAAATGTATGTGTCGCAAGTTTTAGTGTCACACTTAGATGTTGTATTTAAATGTGTAACAAGAAATTATTTTCATCCTATGTCATGAACATGGTCACTAGAATGTGTTAAATCCTGCCAAAAGATGGTTTTGCAGAGCCACTGCAAAATCAGCTTTTGACCTGTACTTGAAAATTTTCACAATCCTTGTTTATGAGGTAGGGACATGCAAATGGTATGTTCAAAATTTGGGACTAAAATACTGCAAAGCAGCCAAGTTATAAGTAAAAGTATGTGAGACACAAAAATTGAATTCTTTTAAGTGCAACACTAAAATGTGCAGCACATAAATTTATGTGTCTCACTTAAATGTGTGACCCATAAATTCTCGGTTCACAACACTTAAATCAGCCATTTCAGTAAAATGATGGCCAAAGTCCCAAAAAGGTATTTCTGGCTCATTTTGGGAAAAACAAACAACACAATCTTGGTTAACAGGTCTTGTTCATCAAGATTCATGTGTCTGTTTTTTTCCAGATTCTTCCTTTTTATGCATTTTCAATTATTTTTAATCAAGTAAAAAAACAAGATAGCAGCCATCATGATGTGTATTTCTGTCTCACAAAAGATTACTCAATAATTTTGCAAAAGGTAAATGCCTGCAAAAAGTAAATTAATCTTTCGTATCACAGGGTTATCCTAAAACCCTACTGAACATGCTCAGAAACAAAATTCTTATAACCCTGGAACTGATTAATATTTTTTCACAAAACCTCCAAAAGGCATTACTTTGGCACAGGCCACTTCTACGTAAAAGTTTCAGGAAAAAAAGTATTGTCTAGGCTGTAGATGAGCAAAAAAAAAAAAAAAAGGTTTAATACGTATAGGAAACAATGTTCCTTTTCATTAAAAATCAACATTCCATGTCTCAGAAAATGCACAAGCTGCCATCATGAAACTTACCACATCTTGTAAACTTGCCTCTGAGACAATGCATGGCACATTTTGGGAAATTTCATTGAACGCCAAAGTTAATGAGGTGCAACAACTGGGGTTTAACATTTTTTTTGCAGTTCATCTTTTTATTGAAGTATTTAAAAGATAAACAAACAACAAGTATGTCCTATAACAATACTATATAAGGTTATATAAATGATAAACTAAGTAGCATAACATCTAACAAAGGAGGAAAAAAGACTATTCAATGGTAATAGAATAATTATGGGTTAACTATCTAAACTAGAACAGTTACAATATTATAATGAAAAAAGAAAAAGGCTTAGCACTACATAATATACAGTAAAAATAGAAGAAGTATAAGGTAAAAGAGGAGATATGAATAGTCATAGTTGTACATTACTACAATGTATATATCGTTAGAGTGCTACTAAAGCTTGTATAGAAAAGATTAAAAAAACAAGAGAAGAGGAAGAAATAGCAAAGAGAAGAGAGTATCAAGTAAGTAGAGAAAAAGCGAGACCACAATCTGAGGAAATGGGGGATATCAATAAAAGGAGAGAGAGAGAGATTATATAAAGTATTTCAATCCATACTGTAAGTGCCAGATTGGCTAGATGAATCCAAATATTTAAAATATTCCTGCCAACATTTATTATATATGTTGAGTCGGTTGAGAGAAATGTGTGTCATACGATCCAGGGAGGCATATTGAGATAAATGATTAAGAGTATCAGGGAGAGTGGGGATTATATTAGATCTCCAATTCATAAGTATACTACGTTTAGCTAGAAGAAAAAGTATGGTTAACCATCTGTTCAAGGATTGGGGAATATTATAGGGATGAGGGTCAAAAATACCAAGTATACAGTGTTTAGGATCTAATACAAAGGGTTGACCAGTCACTTTCATTGCAAATGTATGAATCTGATGCCAAAATTTTCGTATGGAGGGACAATCCCATAAAATATGAAGTAAATCGCCATTAGTCGAGTTACATCGCCAGCAGTTGTCATTATCCATTAATCTCATTTTATGCTATACAGTTGGGGTCCTATACCATAAATGAAGAATTTTAGTCTGAATGAGCGAGCTACGTTTATCATTAAAAGATTTGTGGCAAGAAAGCCAACATCTATGCCATTGCTCATTTGTAATGTTATAGTGTAATAAGTTACTCCATTTACTTTTTGTACTAATGGACTGGTCCGGTAGTGATTCTCTAATAACTTTATAGATGACACTATTCAATTTACATGTTGTTTTTATCCATTTGGAGATGTGTTGATCATGTGAGGATTGATTCTTAAGTAGAAATAATAAGTGCATGCTAATGTAAGCTGTAGATATTTCAAAATCCTGGCAGGGAAGATTCCATTGAGTGCATAGATCAGAATAGGGTTTTATTCTTAATGTATGGGGTTCAAGTATGTCTCTTAATAAAAGTATGCCTCTATTTTTCCTGGATCGACTGTAGATTGGACGGTTTTCGAGAGATATTTGGCTATTTCCCCAGATAGGAGCATAAACAAGAGGGGTAGGATTTGATTTGAGATATTTATGAATTATTTTCCAGTAGAACGTGAATGGTACTATAGTGGGGTGAGATTTTAATTTGGAGGGGATGGGATTATAAAGAAAAGAAGTAGCAATGTTGTTAGCACAAACAGAGGCTTCCATATTAACCCATAAAGGTATATTGGCGTCAGATTGAATAAACCATTTGATAGTCTGGGCTGCACGAAAAGCCCAAAAGTAGGCCTGAAACCAAGGGAGGTCAAATCCACCTCTTGACCAATGTGATCTAAGTTTATTACGACTAAATCGGGGGATTTTGCCATCCCAAATAAAATTACCTATTAATTTATCGATTTTAATGAGGAAGCAAGAGGGAAGTTTTAGAGGTATATTAGAAAAAAGATGCAATATTTTTGGAGCTATTGTCATTTTAATAGCAGAAATTTTCCCATTAAAGGTAAGATTAAGCAATTTCCATTTGTCAAATATATTTTTATTGTTAGTAAAGGAGAGAAATTAGTATCCCAAACTTTATCCAATGTTGGGATGATCTGAATACCTAGATATGAGATACCTTGGGGAGCCCAGCAGAAGCCAAAGGATCATTCATATAAGATTTACAGAGGGTGTTTAATGGTAGCGTTCAGATTTATTAAGATTTAGAGCTAGTCCGAGATAAAGGTGAATTAATTAAAGTTTAACTAAAGGTTGCCCTGAAGACTGGAGATTTTCTAGGAGGAAAGAAAATCATCTGCATAAGATAGTGAAGTGTAGTGAGAGTTACCGATAGGGATGCCTTTAATTATGCAGGATTGACGAAGAGCTGCAGAGAGAGGCTCCATAGCGAAAGTATAAACAAAAATATGGTGATAAGGGGCAGCCCTGTCTAGTGCCTCTTGCAAGATGAAAGGAGGGATATAGTTGTGTTAGTCAGAATTTGAGCAGAAGGAGAGTGTACAATAATTTGATATAAGCGCAGAAGTTATTAGTAAAACCAAAATGTGATAAAACTTGGTATAAATAGTTCCAATTAAGGAATCAAATGCTTTCTCAAAATTAATGGCTATAACCCGCTGACTGGTGTTTAAGAGTTTTGCTTTGTAGATTAAATTAAACAAGGAGCGAGATGATCAGAACCAGTTCTATGTTTAATAAATCTGGCTTGAGAAGGATGGATAAGTTTTGAAATTAATGAATCTAAGCGGAGGTTAATAATTTAGAAAAGATTTTCCGTCTGTATTGGTAGTGATATCGGTCTGTAACTTGAGGGAAGAGCAGGATCTTTATCTTTTTTTGGTAAAACAGTAATAATAGCCTCGGTCATAGTGTGGGGTAGTTCACCATTGGAAAATGCTTCCAAATAGACCTTAAGCAGTAAAGGGCAAAGAGTACCAGATAGGGATTTGTAGAAATCGACAGGGAAACCATCACTCCCAGGGGATGTACCATTTTTTAAAGTTGATAGTGCTGTTTGGATCTCTTGTAGGGTAATAAAGGGTTCATCCAGTAGGGCCATATCTTGATGAGAGAGGTGAGGAAGATGCAGTTTATCGAGAAAATCATGTATTTGATTAGAAGAACTGGTATTTGGATGAGAATATAGTTGCTGGTAGAAAGAATGCATAATATGATTTATTGTAAGGTTGTCTGTATAAATTTGGCCTGATGGGTCTTTCAAACCAGGAATATATCTCTCCATCTGCTGAGTTTTAAGCTGATAAGAAAGCAACTTTCCACATCTGTCTTCTTGTTCCCAATAGCGATGTTTAAGCCTTAAAAGGGCAAGTTCAGCTTTCCTGGATATTAATCCATTTATTTTAATTCTTAATTGGTGGATTTTGAGATGTAATGGTGAGTCATGATTGGGTTTTTTTGTTTTATAGTACTGAGTTTCTTTTACTTTAAGGGAATTCTCTAAATTTGCTAGTTGTTGCTCTCTTAGCTTTTTCCTATGAGCTGCGAAACTAATAATTTTGCCTCTAATTGTTGCTTTTTAATGCTTCCCAAACTGTGCCTGAGATACCTCAGAGGTATCATTAAATGAGAGAAATTCTTGAATCTGGGCTGTAATCTGAGGAATAAATTCTGGGTCCCTCAGTAAAAGTGGATCTAAATGCCAAGAAGGAGATTTAGAGGGGGGTGGACCCCAAAGCAGATGTAAGCTAATAGGAGAGTGGCCTGATATGGTAATTGGAAGGATGTGGGTTTAACATTAAACACCCTACTTAACCCTAACTATATTGGCATTATATATACAGTGGTAGTCATAGAAAAGTTTTGCAGTACTGAGGTATACCTAGGTATACTGAGGCAGAATAAGGCAGGATCACATTACAGTCAATGCAAATTACCTCAGTTGTACCTCAGTGGTACCTCGAGTTAGGAAACTTTTCGACAACTACCACTGTACTGCACAATATTATATACATATATATATAGATAGATATTAGAGGCAAAAAACTCAGTTTAATGCATCAGTTAGGGTTGTTCCACAGCGACAAAAGCGAGGAAATTTGGTGTTAGGGTTGAAAGCCCCCCTTGGGCCCCCAGCCCACCCCCAACTGGCATCAGGGTGCACATTGGGATTATCAGCCTAACTCTCACCCCATCACATGTATAAAGAAGCAGAGGTATAGGAGAATGGGGTGAGAGTTAGGACCATGACCCGATGACACACGCTGCACGGTTGGGGGTGGGCTGAGGGTCAAGGGGCTTTCAACCTAACACCAATTTCCTCACTTTTGTCACTGTGGAACAACCCTAACTGATGCATTAAACAGAGTTTTTGCCATTATTCCTTCTTTTTGAGAATGAGGACTATAAATAGTGAATAGAATGCGGTTGTGGGAGCCCACATGATGTCTTGTGACATAGTAACTGTAACTGCAACGCAAATGCAAGCGCTAATGGTTACGCACATGGTGACACAAATGTAAATGGAATTGAAAATGTTAATAGAAACGCAAGTGCAAAGTGACGCCAAAGCAAAGGGTGATGCAAACGGAGACGTAAGCGCGTACGGAAACGCAACTGGTAACACATGGTCACGGTACCATTATTGTAAATGCAGATGTTAACTGTTACAGTAACAATAATGCCAAAGGGAACAGAAATGGAAAGGCAAAGCATAGCGTGCATATGGAAAGCATAAAGCGTAACATGCATGGTCATGGTACCACAATTGCAAATGCAAATGGTAACAGTAAGAGCAACAATAATGCCAAAGGAAACAGAAACACAAAGGCAAATGCAAGCATGTACAGAAACTCAAACCATATGCACACGGTCATGGTACAGCAATTGAAATGCAAATGGTAACAGTAACAACTAAAATAATGCCAAAGGATACAGAAAGCAGGCTTGAATGCAAGCGCATGTACAAAAGCGCAAACCGTTACGCGCACAGTCTGAGTACCCCAATTGTAAATGCAAATTGTAATGGTAACAGCAACAATAACACCAAAAGGAAACAGAAGCGGAAATGTAAATGCAAGCACATATGGAAATGCAAACCGTAACACGACGGTCACGGTACCGCAATTGGAAATACAAATGGTGATGGTAACAGCAACAATAATGCCAAAGAAACAGAAGCACAAGCATGTACAGAAATGCAAACCATAATGCATGCAGGTCACAGTACTGCAATTGAAATGCAAATGGTGATGGTAACAGCAACAATAATGCCAAAGAAAACAGAAACGCAAATGCAAGCGCATATGGAAATGCAATGCGTAACGTGCACGGGCACAGGAACACAATTGGAAATGCAAATGGTCATAGTAAGAACAACGATGATGCAAAACGAAAGACAAACGCAAACGAAAAAGGAAGGGTGGCCACCAACAGAAATGGTAATGTGCACGGTGACGCTAAGCGAAAGACAAAGACAAACAGTAGTGCAGACACAAATGGTAACAGTAATGCAAATGCAAATGCAAATGCAAAGGATAATGCACATGGTGGTGTACACAGGAATGGTAACGCAAACGGGCACGGAAACAGAAGTGTAAACCCTACGTGTGACAGTAACTGGAGCGCACACCGTATTTTCCCCCAAAAGCTCAATTGAGAAACACAGTGAAAACAAAGAATGTATGCATAATAATGGGCTTTGGAGCAGAAAACGAGCAGTTGTAATACTAAAATGGTAATATTTCAGTAACCGAACGACATAGAAAAAAAAAAATCACATCATTCATGAGTTTCCTGGCTAGGTTTTCACTGCATGCCTAGCCCACAGGGCTACACATGGTCATGACATAAATTCCGTATCTCGCACCGTTTCCAAGATACAAGCCCCGAAAGGCACGGCGTACGCCACCATGTTAGTCTATGGGAAAAAAGTCAACTTCAGAGTACCGTAACTTTGCATCCGTGCAATATCTTTTCACCAAACCACAAAAAGGCACATCTGTGAGATGTTGGCTGCCTTCCTTCCAAATTTCAGCTCAAAAGACTAAACCATTCTTTTGCAGCAGGGTGGCAAAAAACTCTTGTCATTTTGGCCATAGTCTAGAAAAGTGGTGTTGTGATTTGCGACACCTTTCGCGAAATTTTCGAAAGTGTCGTGAATGCGACACTACTTTGCAACACTACTTTTTCCAGAAATTTGAATAACATTTCTGGGGTGTTTAAACCCAAAATAAAGACATGGCTAGCATCCTCAGGGCTTGAATAGGTAAACACAAAAATAATTATGTCCCTAGATAGTCCCAATTTTAAATGCCAAGCATTTCTGTGATCACTAACTGAAAAAAAATGGCTGACTCACGACACTACTGGGGTAATTTGCAACACTAAAAACTGCATTTGCGAAAGTGTTGAACATTTTGTTAACTTTTCCCATTGACTTTATAATGGGAACTTGTTTTTTGAATAACTTTTGAACCGTTTAATATTTTTTTCACAAAATTTTCAAAAGGCACATCGGGGACCCTGGATGCATGTACCCTAAAGTTTGTGGACTGGTCACGCAAACTATGTGACCTGTAGGCACGGGCAAAGAATGCACAAAAAAATATAAATACGCACATGGATGCCGCTTAATAATTCCACAGCCATATATCCGACTGGTGCAAAAGTTGGCAGATCCCAAGATCTATGGTTATGCCCTAAGCCTGCCAAATTTCAGGCAAATCCATTGAACAGTGGCAAAGGTATTAAGGTGCAAAGTTTCACCCTTTAACCTTAAAAGTGTTACTCAGTCCTAACTATGTTAGCACTACCGTGCTACCATAATATATATATTTATAAAATGGGTAAAAGAAGTAGCTCCAAATGCAAACTTCTGATTGTATAAAACACATCACATGACCGTGTGTATATCAGAGTGCAACCGCACACCTCCACTTTTACCCCCTCCAGAACAATTTTGCCGTTTTATAAGATAGATACACCACTCTGAGATGTGTAGTCCCGCTCTGATATATGCACACCCTGGGTGGTTGATGCACTTGGCCTACAGCCTTGTGTGTACAATGCACACCAAGGTGTGCATATATCAGAGTGCAAAAGCACACCTCAGAGTGGTTTATCTATTAAGTATATATACGTATTATAGGGGCACTAGGGTTAAGTAACATGTTTAATATTAAACCTCAGATTTTGCACTTTAATAATTTTGTAACTGATCTATGGATTTGCTCAGAATTTGGTATGTGCTGTCCTGTGGGGTAGAGCTCTTGATGTGGCAAGTTTATTTGTTGGATGTGCGGATTCTGAGTCTGGACAGTACAAAAAGTCATAAAGTTGCCACTTTTTGCAGTGTTTTCCTCATCACCCTGCATGCAGACAGTGTGTAATTTTAGTGTGAGTTTTTTTGTGGTAGAAACAGCTTGGGTAACAGAACAGGAATGCCTTGTTTTGTGTAAAAATATAAATCTGTTGCAAAGTTATTACGTTTTTCGTTTCCCATTGTTTTCAATGAGAAGATCACTTTTTAGGGTACAGGGAGACAAATCGACCAAGGATTTGTTCCTGTGAAAAAGAATTCACTAATGCAAGACCCATTCCTTTTTCATGAGAATTAAATCCTTTTTTGTGAGAGAAAAATCCTTTTTTGTGAGCCGCCATCTTGTTTCATTTTTTTTTGTAAAATTTTTTTTTTCAAAAGCCATAAAAATGACATCCTGGAGAGAAACCACCACATCTAGCTGGCTGATCGGGACCCCACTTAGGTGCAATTTGCACTTCAATGCTAGAGATATGCCCCAGAAATGTGTTTTATTTACTGTTAGGAATCCTTTTTCGTGACTGTGTGATGCGAAAAAAGAATTATTTTTTGTTTCATGAGTCATGAAAAAGGATCCTTTATCATGAATTCTGTGCTGTCCCCCATGCTGTAATGTATTTCCCTGGTGTCAAGTGGCAACCCCCTTACCTCCCTGTTGTTTTTAATATTATATTTATATAAGCTGACACTTGGATGCACACCCCCGGTGTTGGATGCCCCCCAGCCCATTATTTTAATTATTCTTGCCGACATTGGGGAGCCCAGTCCCTGTGTTGGCATTCAGAATCCCCTCATCAGAGTGAGATGCTGGGAAGCCCACCCCCAGTGTACCGAAATAAATTTATTTACCTGCAAATAAAATCCCGTCCCCGTCTTTTTTTTAATACTGAAATAAAGAAAATGGTCCCTTGTTGTCTCCCCATCCCTCTCCTCCATCCCTACCACTGCACACCCACTACCCCACATGCCCCTTACCCTTTATTTATCACCGGAGGTTGTAGGCTATCATCTTCTGTGGACCAGGACATGTCTGCACCCTTCAAAGTTGAACCACAAACTGAGGCATAAAGGTAAGTGCCGTATGTCACAAATGCACTCAGCAGGTCAGGCCCTCTGCTTCCACTGTGCCAACCTCTGAGCACAGTAATGTGAACAGGTAACAGACAGGGTAAACCTTCTGTCTGCTTGTGGGTCAGAATCACCTTTAGTCTCAAGTTTTGGGGGGATTCAAACTGTGAACCTTATGCTAACGTACCCAATGTACAGGTACAGATATGTACCCTTCTCGGGGATAGCAGTACAATCTTGCACCGGGGGTACCCAGCCAGGCTTCCAAAATGAACCCTTAAAACTCTATAAAAGACATTAGATATACAGTATTCTTACCTTTTTCCTAGTTTAGTAACACCATCAAGCTTTTGAACAGTTTTTGTCAGTCTTAACCCTCTATACATCACATGCAAAAAAAGAACTTGCAGACACCCATGCAGTCTTTCAAATAATATATTTATTAGAAATGGATACAAATATGAAAAATGTAACACAGAACAATATATCAAAGAGCATACAATCACATAAAGAAAAACAAAGAAAACTACAGACAAACTCCTATCAAAACAGATATTTTCTATCTAATGTTTTACCTCTATAAGTGCAGTTAAATTATAGAGCTACGTCTTTCTACAGTCCCCAGATGGTATATATGACAACAGGTTCAGACATAGTATTCAGTTTAAAACTCTGTGTCTCCACACCCCTTCTAGAAGTCATCTAGCTCCTCCTTTTAGAATATAAAAAAATACACACATGATGTCCTATCAGGCGGTATTTTAAATAAGGTGACATCAGCAAAAACTCATTTCCCAAATTATAAGTCTTTGATTTCCCAGTTCCTTCTCCCAAGGCATTTCAAAGGGTTTTATAGCTTTTTAACACCAGTTGATATTAAATGTTCTTCCTCTTAAGATGTCATAAAAGTTTATGATTTTCATCCTCTGGCATACTCATAAAGTCCCATTTTGTTTCCACTTCAAAGAAACAACAGGTCATAAAAAGGCCATAAAATGCAATGTCTCAAGGAAGTTAATTACCTTACAGAGATCTCCTGGTTTAATATATAGCCTGTCATTTTACTGAAACCTTGGGGGGGGGGGGGGCACCCATGGAAGCACCGTGACAATCACACACTATATTTTTATATTACAAATTTCATCCAACAATCATAACCAGCTGGCCAAGCGTCACACCATATAATGTATTTCAATGGAGTTTTGAACTTATGTTCATAACCTTGCCATTTTTGGGAACTTTTTCACCAGATTTTCAACATGGCCTTTTTGGGACCCCACCTCATGAACATTAGCAGTGAAATTTTGTTAATCGGTCCTGGAAGGTGATTTTGTGGTCACTGCGCAAAATCACCTTTCGTTATTGAATAATAACATTTCACCACCAGTGTTCTTAAGGTGGGGCCCCAAAAAGGACATGTTACAAATTTGGTGAACAAATTCCAAAAAATGGCTGAGTCACCCACGTCCATTAACATTTTTCTACACACGCACATAACTTTGGTAATTTTCAATATTTTGACTCCAAATGTTCAACATAGTCAATTTTTCACACTACTTCATGAACAGTACAGCTGTCATTTTTCACAACCTGTCTGAAACATGTTTTCATACCTGTGGCATGGAATGGTGTTTAGGCAGGGATCTGAAATTGTTTACTTATGGGATTTATGAGGTGGGGTCATAAGAAGACTATATTGAAAAGCTGGGGTAAAAATATGACAAAATACCAAAGTTATGACTATTCATTGCAATTTCACTGTGCCTGCTCATAACTTCAGAAATGTTAAATATTTTTACCCCCGATTTTCAACATAGATTTCTTATTACCCCACCTCATGTATGTCACAGCTGTCATTTTTTCAGATCCTGTCCACAGTGTGTTTTCACATTGGTGGCATGGAATGGCTTTGCAGTTGTGCTGAATTATGTTTTGGCTGGGATTCAAAAATTCTCTGTACTGGGTACATGAGGTGGTGTAATAAGATGGCTATGCTGACAGTTTGGTCACTGTCATCCTATAAATGGAAGTACAGGGCTCAGAGGGCCCTATGCTTTCACATTTACATACATATGCACATCTACAGAGGGATGGGAGCACAGGATCCAAAGGACCCTGCACTCCCACAGTAAAATAAGGATACTATTATACTATCTCAGAAAGTAAGGAAATACATTGCAAAAAACTTTGTTAATGCTCCAGTTAGGGTCAAAGTGACAAAAGCTGGGAAATTAGGTGTTAGGGTTTCCAACCCTAACACCCTACCCTCTGAAACCAGGCAGTAGAGTGGGTGTGGGATGTGCCTTGGACTTCTCAAGCCTAATGCTCACCCCATTCTCAGAAAGTCTACACATCTGACCTTAATTACAGATGGAATGGGGTGTGTGTTAGGCTTGGAAACCCTAATGCCTCATTTCCCAACTTTTGTCACTTTGACCCTAACTAGAGCATTAACAAAGTTTTTTTAGCAATACATATATAAAATACTTGTTTTTACAGAGATTTCAGTTCTCTAAATTTATTGGTCAGTTGTGCTACATGCTACACTATTTGTAATAAGCAGAAAAACATTTATGAATAACTGTGGTTTTCAATTATGTATAGCAAGCTTTCTTTTTAATTTATTTTGTAGGAAATAAATTCAAAATCTGACAAACCACAGAACCCTACTGGTTTAGGCTCATATTCTGCTTTATCATTATCAACATACTGTAGATTTTTATTTCCGACTTTAATGCTGCTCCAGGAGAGTATATCATATTTACAGACATGGCCAGTAAATAGTCCATCAGCACTTGGCTTGGCCTTTTCCTGTCATCTGTTAAAGCTCTTTTAATATCTGTGGATCCAGCTCACCAAAATACTGCCTTTTAAAAAGTTGTTTTACTTAACAGTTTGCAGTCTTCATTTTGAGTCAGGTTTATAAAAAGCACTTTTTCAAACATACAACAAATCCAGACATCAGGTTTTCAGTCTAGAAACATTCTTTGATGCCTTTGTAATCTTATGCTTTCTTTTCCAATCTCTGTCATCTTGAGCCATTCAAGGTTTGTACGTAGATGTGCTGATTTCTGAACATCATTTTCACCACAGTATCTCAACAAAGGGAAAATGGCAAAACAGAATCATGCAATACGAAAGCCTGACCAAAGTTTAAGATTTTGGGACTCTACCAGGGGTGATTTGGGTTGTACTTTGCTCATAGAGACAGCGTAATTAAAAAAATGTACAGATTTTCAAAGTGATATACCTCATTCTAAAGTGTTGTTGCGCACATTCCAAACAGTTGTTCAGCACAGGTCAAAGGTAATAACATTCTGAATTCCTCATTCATGCCACAGCCAGCTGCTACTGACTACCTAGTGCCCAAAAGTGTACCTTTTAACTTGTAAAAGTCTGTCAGTTTAATTTTTTTAATGGTAGAAAAAAAAAACACAAATAAATGCCAAGTTTTCTTTTTGCTGGGGGTGCTTTTGTAACTCATGTTTAAAGAAAAAAACAACATATATATATATATATATATATATATATATATATATATATACTAAACTATGAGTAGCCACACTCAACACAGCATGTGTTTCCATCTTGGGGTTGAGATGACAGCATGGACCTCTCAAGCTTCACTCTTGAGGTTCATACACTGCCATCTTAATCCCTCGATGGAAAAACAGCCTTGCTGTGTATGGTTCCCCATATATTATTATATATATGGCCCTCTCAGGCCAGCTCAGTGGCACAGCAACAGTACATGGCCCTACCCCATGGCAGACCAAGGATCATGCATGATCTATGGAATCCCATGCTGAGGCTAGCTGTGGGTCATGTGTGTTGCAGAGGTGAGGCACTTGGCTGCCAGGGAGGAAAGGGTGCCATGAACCACATATTTGCACCCCCATACGAGGAGCAGTGTTGGTGTTGGCTGTGTGAGCAGCTGCTTATCCCCCCTTGACTGGAGGAAGGGAGCTGACATGGCAGTTCTGAGCATTGGGGGAGGGGTGTGGTAAGGGAACCACAAGGGAAAAAACGGGACAAACAAGAAGGAATGAAGTATAAATATTTATTCGTTTATTATTTTTTGCAGTTTTGGTCTAGCAAGACACATTGAGTCAAAACTTAATTAGGAGTATGGGGAGGTTAAGTGGCATACTCAGGCTCACACAGTATGTAAGTGAAGGTTATGGGAATCAAACTCAGGTCTGCTGGATTTATTAGGTTGCCTCACAGTTCACTGCTGTAATCTCTAGGCTATACTGCCAGCCCCATCCTTCTCATTCATTTCCTCATCATCCCACAATATCTTCAGTATGGTGATTTGATTACAGTTTGGTTTCAAAGATGTTTTGTGGTAGGGGACAGCCCCCCTATATGCACATGATTACAAACATACAAATTCTTTCCCACCTTCCACCATCTTGATCAGCAGGGTCACCATGATTGCACTTTTTTTCCCAGACAAGCAAGCTGCTGCCTTTCCAACCAACACCAATGCTCACTGTGATCAGCTAGCAGCACAGGGTGGGGAAATGCTAGGTGGGCTACAGTCTCCCAGTCCAGAAACTAAACACTTGACATCAATGATGCATCCAGCCCCTGCCAGTCCCAGGGCAGGACACCTGCATTCACCCCTAGCCCTGAGTCTCCCAGGTTTTCAGTACAGACCTGCCTTCTTGGTTCTTTTCCACATGACCGTGAGCTGTTGTCTGTAATCTAAGAGGCAAAGATCCTGAGCATAAAAGCATTCAAGCAAGGGTTACCCTGGAACTGAAGAAGGGCAAAAGCAATGAGGCCATGTTACTATTGGGGTATGCGTAATTTTGCATTTCTTTGAAACTTGACTTTATTGTCAATGCCTCGCTGCATTTAAGCTGAGTTTTTTTGTCTTTTAGACTGCTTTCCCACTTTGGGCTCATCAGGGGCTGGCGGTATACAGTAGCTTAGAGGTTAGAGTAATGAGCTGTGAATGAGCTTGGTACATCTGGCATACCTGGGTTTGATTCCCCTAACCTCCACTTGTTTGTTTATTTATTTAGTTTTTGTTGACCGGGTAAGTGCACTAGACAAATCCTGCCTATTTTCAGGCACGACCCGTGGGAGGGGGATGCAGATGAATGCCAACTGACCTTGAACCAGATTAGGCTGTTGGTGGTATTTTTAGTGAATGAGGGAAATTTGGCCAGGACACCGGGGAAATTCCCCTACTCGGTTGCTGAGTTGCTGCCAGTAGGGGACAGGCCATTTCCAAGATGGCCAATCCAAGTGGACAAGGAAGGAGAAGGAAGTCTGTGGAGCAGGAGAGCTAGCCTCGACTCTTGCTCTAGGTGTTGTGGAGGCTCCAGCCATGGATTTGGCTGAAATTGAATCAGATATTGAGCTTCAGGATGCTTTTGTGAGCTGGGAGCAATCAGTTTTGGATAAAACAAAGAAAGAAACTGGACAGTTGGAAGTCAACAAGGAAGAAAAAGGTATTGTTGGTATTTGAACCTGCAACCTCTACAGAAAAGTAAGCTATTAAACCACTAAATGTGGGTCAGAAACAAGATAATGCTGCGATAATGTTTTCTGGAGAAATGGAAGAACCAATTTCATTAGATAGCTCCAAGGGAAGCGAGATGAATTTAAAACTGCAGGCTGACAGAGAAAGCCAAGATATTAAAACCCAGCAAACAGACTGCAGGACAGTGGCGCGAAATATGGAGCAAAAAAAAAGGTACTGTGTCTTATTTAAGTTATAGTTCTGGCAGGACAGAGTTGCCAGCAAAGTTTGCCTCTGGTGTTAAAAAAAATGCTCTGTCCTTGTTTAATGAAGCTTCACTGTGGTGTGTTGAGCTCCCTGACTGCAGCAGGTGTCAGCATGATTTTAATGAAGAGCACAAAGGCAGAGTTAAGGTTGATTCCAAGATTGTAAACAGCTCTGTGGAAGAGAGCTTAGAGCAGCAAGGCTTGAGCTCCATTTCCGAGAACAAATAATCTCTCTGAATTCAGTGCAGGCTGGTATTATCTCTGCTGCTAAGCAGTGTTTACTGCGGTTTGGTCTCTGATAATGTCAAAGGAAATGAAGTGAAGATAAATGATTTATCTGCAGAGAATATATTGCCATCTACTTTTGTGAAAATAAAACAGCACAGTTGAACAAGGTAGCTGGGTTTGTGTTCAAACAGCAGAGTCAAGAGATTTCAGCAACTGACTCAGCTGTTACATATCAAAAGACTGACGGTTCCCAAAGTGGGGCTACAGTTTTTTTTTTTTCTGATAAAATGAACCAAAAAAAGTCTAAAGCTGATATACAGATGGCAGACCCCTTTTTTTTACGTAAAGAAGGCTCGCAAGATTCTTGGTCACCTCATAAAGCTTTAAGTGAAGCAGGGTGGAAACAGACAGTAGCTGGTGTATGGAAGCCTGATCCTGCTTGGGACTCGAACTTATCTTTATCTCAGCATTCTCCTGAGTGGATTCCAGGTGGCCAGCAGCAGAAAGGGGAGGAAATCCTCTTGCAGGAGCCCTTTCGGATTGGTACAGATGAGGACACTGTACAACCTCCCCCCCTTCACAGAAGCCTTTGATGTCTGAACTTTTCTCAAATTCCCATAGGAAGCGGCCCTAGGTGCAATGCTGTGAGACTGAGGTATAAAGGAGGGTTAGAAACTAGGCTGGATAGGCATTATGGAAAACCTTGTTGAAAGACTCACTGCATTTCACCCTCAGGATGTTTATGCTTTCATTAATATTTCAGGGAGGACAATTATGACATAAGTTTTAGTTCTCAACAGGCTTTAGAGTTGTTCTAGGTTAGGTATGGTCAAGTTAAGTATTCTCCTATGTGGACACCCTTTATTGTTATACCACTCTCAAAACCCTGATTAAGTTCATTACAGTTATGTTCCGAAATGAAGGGGTATGGGTGGAAGACATAACCTTTGGTTAAAAAAAAATGTGAAGTACTAAGGAGCCAGAGCCTATTTTAGATACAGAGGGTTCTGGACTGGAGGATGGAAGTATAAAGTTAAATTAAGGCAAACAGAGGCTGGAATTGAACATATACCTAACTCCTTTTGTTAGGAAAAGATAGAGGGTATGTTTTACGCAGGCAGCCCGTGCATGTTACAAGTGTGGGGCTAGAGCACCTTTCAAGTGTATCTGATCAGCCCGTTGTGATAATTGTGGGAGGTAGGACATTTAACTATGTTTTGCAGCAATCTATCAAGTTGCAATTTGTGCGAAACTAAAGGCCATGTGTTCAAACTATATCCTTGGGCTGCCCCAAAAAAATCCTTTTGTTCTAATTCCGAGGTTTTTATTCAAAAAGCCCAAGAATCCGTGGTTAAAGCTACTCTCCAGGATACGTGCCCCCCTCCCCCTGCAACAAATCAGATGAAATTCCCTCTAGGCAAGAGAGAAATTGAAAAAGAAGGGGGTTTAAAAGGGAAGGTGTTGAACAAAAAAAAGTTAAACTCACCAAGTAGGGAGGATCAGCGTGAGATATCCTCAGATATTGTTAAGATAGTTAAGGGCAATATGGGTCCCCCTAACCTCTCAGATTTCCCTCCAGTGTGTTATACGGAAGGGGTCACAGATGAGGTGGTGGTGGCAGCTGCCGTTGATAAACCATTGACTGTACTGCCCAAAGAAGATCTTTAAGGAATTCACTATCAAAAATCCCCCAGTGGAACAGATTGAAACCAGTACTCATATGCGGCTCTGTTTTCCTCTTGAGGGTAACACTGAGATAGAGGTTGAAGATTCAGACTCTCAAAATCCCTCACTTTCAACTAGGTCACAAATCACGGATAATTACAAGGATAAAAAAAGAAAAAGGAAAAACTATGATTTAAATACTTAAAGGTTAATGAGTTTGGTTTGGGGTTCTTTGAATGTTCATAGCTTATTGAACATGGTTAAGTGACAAGCCCTCTTTCATTATATACATGAATTTCCTGTTTCTGTTTGTTTTTTACAAGAGACATGGATGTATTCCATAGATCAGTTGGTGGCATTTAAAAGAGATTGGTTTTGGGGCCCTTCATTTTGGTCGTTTGGGGAAGATTCCGCAGATGGTTTAGGAATAGTGTTTAATTCATATGACTTCCAGTTACACAATTTGATAGACCTAATACCAGGAAGGGTCCTGATTATTGATGGGAAGTGGCAAGGGCTAAGCTATAGGTTTATCAACATTTATAACCCCCAAACAAAAGCAGGTAGAGTTAATTGTCTTAAATCAGTACAGCCTTTTTTATTAACAACAGTTAGAGTATTATGGGGGGGGACTTTAATTGTCCCATTTTGACCCATGCTAGTATAACAAATAAAAAAACATACTGTGACTCTAATGCTTTAAGCAAAATTATAAAAAGTGCTGGACTCTTGAACTGTCATAATGCTTTACAGGTTGGAGAAGGTTTTCGTTTAAAAAGGAAGAGATTTTCTCTAATAGACCATATATTAGTGTCACCTAATATGCAAATAGAATCTTTTAAAATATTTCCTAGTGAATTCTCGGACCATTCCTTTCTATTAAGTTCTTTTAGCTTTTCAGACAGGCAAGAAAAAGGCTAGTTAGATGGAAACTCAATAACTCCTCATTAGAACTCCCTTATATACAAGCTGGGGTGAGATACCTATTAAGAGCCAGGTTTATCAGTAGCCTTTTATATTCAGATTTGGGAGATTGGTGGTTAGAGACTAAATCTGACTTAGGAAATGGTTTAAATTGCAAGGAGTTAGAGCAAAGAATGACAAATTCCTGCACTATTTAGGTTTAAGACAACAATTACAGAGGCTTATGACTATAGCTTATTCTTCTAGGATGGATTACTCAGAACAAATTGCTAATCTTAAAGAAAAATGAAAGAGTTTCAGTATGATAGAGGAAAACCATGCAGGCCATTTTAACTAATGGAATTAAAAATCACCCATTGGGGATCCATTGAAATGTGTAAACAGGTAAGAGATTCTATGAAAATGGAGGTACTCAAAGATTCAGATGGTAATTTGGTATCCTCTGTGGCCCAACTAAGAGAAGTGATTGTAGAACATTACCGCTCTTTGAATCCTCTTGAGACAATCCCCGATTCAGCTATGGCCGCCTATTTAAAATATATTTTAGTTCCAGTTAACCTAGTTGGGAGATCAGAGGTATGGGGACCTATCACTCAAACAGAGATTTTAAGCTCCATTAGGTTATTGAAACTAAATATTTCCCCGGAATAGATGGAATTTCAATAACTTTTATAAAATCTTTTCAGGCAGACTTAGTCAGTGCCTGTGTATCTTATTTAGGTTTTTTTTAGATAAAGCTGCAATCTATCCCTCTTTTACAGAAGGGTTATTGACTTATATATTTAAGTCAGGGGATAAGCAAAACATTACTAACTGGAGACCAATCACTCTTTTAAACTCTGATTATAAAATCTTTACTGGTATTTTAAATAATAGGCTGAAGAATTTAACTAAAGAAGTTATTTCACCCTTTCAATATTGTGGGTTACCAGATAGAAGAGTCCAGTCTGCTCTGATGTTGATTCGAGATGTAACTGAGTATTTTACTGAGTTAGGGTTAACTAGATGCTTAATAGCAGCTGACTTAGAAAAAGCCTTCGATAGAGTTTATTTGCCATTCCTTTTCCTTACCCTTAAGCATTATGGGGTTCCAAAGCAATTAGTGAAAATAATTGAGAAATTATATGATAATTATACAGTAATTCCATATTTAAAAGATCAGAAGGCGGAAGGTTTAAGTTAACTACAGGAGTTAGACAGGGTTGCCCTCTAAGCCCTCTTCTTTATATTTTCGTCTAGACCCTTTTACAAAGCGAGAGTTTGAGACAGATTTGGAAGGGTGTTACAGTGAATGGGCAGAGGATTTGCAATTAAGGATACAAGCCTATGCTGCTGATTTAGTAGTATATTTGGAAGATAGGGCCTCAGTAATTCATTTGTGAATGCATTTGAGGCCTTACCAAAATATCAAATGCAAAATAAATTTAAATAAAACAAAGGGATTATTTATTGGAGCAACAGGTGATGAGGAAGTGTGTCAGGAGGTATTAACATCTCCGTAAACCTCTTAAAATATTAGGGATAATGTTCAGTTCCCAGAACATGCCTGTTGAAAATTGGGAAGATGTCATTATTAAAATAGAGAGAAAGGTTAATAGATGGAAACAGTGGAAAATGACCAAATTAAAAAGGGTTCAGGTAATCAAGCAATTTCTTCTTCCAACGATACAGTATGTGCGATGATTTTTCCTTCCTGTGTTTCTTGAGACTAGAATATATAGTGTGTTTTCAAATGTTATGGGAAATCGCTTAAATCCTGTTAAAAGGAGCTATACATATTTAATGAAAAATAAGGGTGGTTTAGGAATGGTAGACCCAGTGATTTTTGTGCATGCTTTGTTTTATCAAACTCAATTAAAGCAGGGTTAAAAGCAGAATTAGAGGCAGTGAGTCTTGGAACTTGAAAACAATGGGTAAATACTTTAGAATTGGTACACTATACCCCTAAACTAAATCGCTACTTATATATTCCATCATATTTTAAATAGCGCGCAGAAATTGTTCAAATGGAAAGCATAGAAACAGGTAATTCTGAATAACAACATGAAGGGCTTTATCGTTTTCTAATGTCGTTGACTCTTCCCTCAGAACCAGGATTTAAAAATTGTCCTATGACTTTAAATTCTAGTGTATTGGCTCAATTAAACTGTAAGAGGATGCCTCAAAAACAATGTGAGACGCAGTGGCTGATCTTTTATGGGAAACTGAATGTCAGAGGAAATGCGAAGTACAAGGCTTTACAGGAAAGATTGTGCCCATACTTGGATTGTATTAATGTAGAAGAATCGATGGAGCATTTTTTTCTTAGATGTTCATATGCTTTATGGTTTATGGTTATACCTAGAAAAGCTTTGGGGATTTAAATGGTTATGTAATATGTCTTATGAATTTTTGATTCTAGGATGTTATCCCAAGAATTTGTCTGAATTTCACGAAGAAACGTTATCCTTATTTTTGGGATGCCTAAGATATTATTTATGGCAAGCTAGGGTTTAATGGGTCCTTTATCAAAAGAGAATGCCTTACTCTTGTGTAAGTAGGTTAGTCATCAAGGAGCTTATACTGATTTATACACAGGACGCATCAAGAGTGACCCCAGGAACTTTACGTAAATGGTGGAAAGGTTTTCTTCACTTTATTAAGTTCAAATAATAAGAGTTAAAAGTGGACTGGATATTTGTTAATAGTTTACTTCTCATGATTTTTTGTGTTCTCGTAGCGTTTACAATGTAATGCTTGAACATCTCTTTGATTTTGTTATGTTATATATTTATGGAAAAGTTTTGTTCTATCGATTATCCTACTTAAAAGTGTTGCTGTTTATGTTTTTTATGTCAATAAAAACACCCATACTCTTTTTGATAAGTGCGATGGGATCTTTAACATCCACCTGAACTACCACCAATCCAGACAGATGGGACCTCGGTTTAACATCTCATCTGAAAGACGGCACCTCAGAAGTGCAGCACCCCTCTCATGCTGCACTACAGTGTCAGTACTGGGATAGTAACCCAAGTTGTATACTGTGTTACCATGAGCAAGTTTTATTTTAAAATTTAATAGGCTTTTATTGTTTTTCAATAAAATACATGAAACAAGATGAGACCATGGCACTTAACAAAACACCACTGGTTACATATGTACAAACATAATCCCTTAAATAACTATACACAAAGGTGGAATTAATCTCATAACATCAGCATTAAGTACAGGTGGATGAGACATGAAGCAGTTACATATTACATAGTCCTCTAAAACTACTGTGTATCCTTTAGCCTTCAGAAGGCACGTGGTTCAATGCACTGAGCAAGTCATTTAACCTCCCAAGTGCTCCCAGATAGCACCTGAAAACAGGCCTTATGCCTAGTGGACTTTACCTGGTATCCAATGAATAAAACAAAACCTTGACCCAAATTAGTATAACCATTATAGGCCTGGTTGCCCATTCACTTGTGCTGTGATTCAGATGAGGCACACTGCTGAATCCTGAGAAGGTTGAAACACGTCTGTGTCTTCTGTTTTCAGCCTTTGCAGCTGTGTGAGAGGTCATTTGGCACCATGCATTCCTACTTAAAGAATCAGTCTAAATTATTTCATGGTGATTTGCATATACATTGTAATTCATGTTAAACTGTCACACCAATGAATTGTGTTAGCATTTCATAATGAGTCACATTAAGTGTTAATGGGTCCAGCAAAAAGTTTTGCAAAAACTGTTGCCTAACAGTTGTAAGTCAATTGTGCATTCCTTTGTGACAGAACTGCAGATGCACTCCAGCTGAGTTGCAAACCTGTTTGATAAAAGTTTTTCCTGAGCTGGTTGTGTATTGAAAAATAACACACCGTGAGCTGCCAATGCACTGTCAACTTTTTTTTTGTATTATTTATGCTCCACCCCCGCACACCTGCAGGTCCTTCCTTTGGGCTACCAAGGACTGGTCCCATCCTGGGCAACCCCCCCATCTACCCACTGCCCCATATCACAGCTCTCCCAGGGTAACCCGATGTATCCCTTGCATCGGGTGGGTCCTCTTCCTACAGAGCAAATTAACTTCACTGGTCTGCTCAATTTGGCCCTGGGTGCTGCTGAGGTCATTCTTGGTGGTCTGGGGGCTCCATGGCAGTGAGAGTCCAGGCAGCCATCATCCGACAGGCCGATGCACCATTTTCCATATTCCCCCCCCACTGCATTCTCAGCCTATGGTGGCAGTGTCCTCAGGCGGGGGCATGCAGGGTGTGTGTGTCGAGGCTGCAATTCCCCACAAGGACGTACCCAATCCACCCAGATGTGCGAGGCAGAACTCACTCCCCAGGAGGAAGAATTCAGTGGATGCTTGTACAATCCCTCCCTGCTGACCTCCGCTCCCGACACCTGGCTTGGGGCACTAACCTGGTCATAGTGTGTCCGAAGCCGCATCCTTCGCTCGGCGCCATGGAGCCGCATTGTCAACTTTAAAAACAATGTCATTCCAACCCATTGGTGTAACTGTTTAATGTGAATTTTACTGTATTATCCATGATGCTTTGCATTATCAGGTTATGTGTAAGTTGTTTGTAGCATTGCATCAGTACTGTCATTTACACTAACAGTCAGATATGCCCAGCAGAAAGCAATGAGATTAAGATCTTATGAGTACAGTAGCCAGTGTTTAGGGAAAATAAGTTATGAAAATTTTATTGAAGTGTATGTGTACCACTCCCCAGCTGATTATATAAGAATTATTTGATACATTACTATGGTGACCCAATAACAGGACCGTTAAGTTAGATTTAACAAATGTCTTAAGTAAAGGTTGCTTCCAGCATCCAGAATATCAAAACATCGAAGCCCCAACATTTTGCACCGCAATATGTTACAGTAGAAGGCATGATCATTGTGTTCAGACCAACCACTTTATTAGACTGAGACTTAAAGCTGTATTGCACATTTCTCATTCCTAATCTGATAGATCGAGGGAGTGCTCCCACCCAATCATATTGCTTCTTTCCTGTGTGCGTGAGACACTCTTATTCTGCGAAGATTGTCTCATGTGTAGCTGCTCTGGAAACAGACACATTCAGGGAAAGCTTTTTAAAATGTTAATATATTACTATCGATCTTGATCAATAATGTATTAATACTGTCACTGAGACCATAGTCCCACTTACTTACTTAGGAAGCAGAACCACTCACCTTCAGTTTGTGGTTCTCATAAACCCTAAGAATGTGCATGAGATCACTCTTAGAACTGTAAAGACTTTTTGCTGGCTGACAAGGCTAAGGGATCAGAATAATTTATGGACCACCATCACTTGCAGTCAAAAAACTAAAAAGAGTAAAAAGAAGCATTTATATTGCTATGGTTCAAACTGCTATGGTGGTAGAGCCAGAAGTAGGTTAGTCAGACCATCTTCTGGACCCCCCGTCCCTTGCTCAGTGGTAGTATTTAATTGGATTTCCTTCTAGCATGTAACTGTCAAATCTATCTTTGAACTGCATTCTAGTTTTGCTGTTTACAATGTTGTCTGGCAGTTTATTTCACACACCTATAACCCTTTGTGTGTAAAATAATTTTCAGCTAGTAGTTTTAAATGGGGTTTGTTTGAGTTGCCTATTTCACCCTCTCAAGTTAAGCAATCTTTGTTTAAATTCTAAATTTAGCTGCAACATTAGGAAACTGTCATTAAGGATATTGTACAAAAAGAGGAGATCCCATCTAATTTTCCTGTTTTCCAGGATGTATAACCCTAGTCTTTTTTAGTAATTCTGCATATGGTAGTCCTTTAAATCCCCAAACGAGTCTGATTCTCTTCTACTGAACTGTATCCACCCGGTTAGCTGAATGGCCAGACATATTATCTAAATAGACACCTACTACTTTCTTATTTCTATTCAGAATGTTTCTGCAGATGCTGTTTAAAACTCCACTGGATTTTTAATGACCCTGTCACACTGTTCTGAGTCTTTAAAGTCACTGAATACAATATATCTGAGGTCCCTTTCCTCATTTCTAGCTTTTGGAATCTACCCATTGAGATAGTATGTCACTTGCTATTTTGTGCTCTCATATGCAAAACAATGCATTTTACCACATTGAACCTCATTTTGCATTTTATAGCCCATTCACCTTTTGTGTTGATGCCCTTCTGAATGCTATTGACTCTCACCTTGCTGTCCACAGGACCTTTAAGTTTAGTGTCATCACGATATTTGACCATCCAGTTGACTATACCTTTTTTAAAATCTGCTACATATGTCTGCAACAAAATGGGATCCAAGACAAAACCCTGTAGCACACCACTCATTATATCACCCTCCGATGACTTGTAGCAATTTATTTTACTTACTGGACCCTCTGATACAGCCAGGACTTAATTCATTGTATTATGCAATACGGACATCCAATATCTGTTATTTTACATAGAAATTTAAAAGATAATTAACATGTGATCTTCCTTTTGTAACACCATAATGTTTCAAATCCACCTTATTAGGGTATTTAAGAAACCTTAGTAATCTGTACTTAATAACAGACTCCAGGATCTTACTGGCTATGCAAGTGAGACTTATGGGTCTATAATTCTCAGTATAAGGCTTAATTAATTTTTTGTAGATAGGGATCACTGTTTTTGTTCTCCAGTCCTTGGGCACCACATCAATTTCAATGACATGCTGATACCTCTACTACTAAAAAACTGATTTCAGTGCAAACGAGAGATCAGCTTCATTTGAAAGCATGATTGAAAAGACAGTATCACAAAAGAGGACTAAAAAGCAGACCATACATGAATTGCACAGCATATATTGTTATTCAGTTGGAAAAGGAGTGGAAACTAACATCAAGGAGGGTTGCAGGCACATAAAGGTAAAGTGGGGAAAAGGAGTAGTGAGTGGGTGAGTTGGGGGATTGTCAGGAGGGGGGAAAGGGAGACAGTGGGTCAGTAGAAAGGATTGAGTCTAAAAGGAGAAGGAGGTGGGGGAGGTCAACAGGATAGGGATGTGCAATATGGGTGTAAGGGTCAACATGTCAAGGGGTAAGGGCTGGTGGGTTTGGGGGAGAGGGACAGAAAGGGCAAAAGATTATATATTTTAATTTCATAGAATGATACACATATATATACTTCGATGAATAATAACAGTCCTAGCATAATCAGTTTAGAAAATACAGGAAAGTGTTGAAGCAAAACCTGCTTGTGCATGCCCATGACTCTCCTGATACACACAATGTGGTCAAGGATGGCCAAAGGGTAAACCTCCAGGCTTCTTTTGACTTTCTTGGCTTAAGCTGCTAGAGCCTCTTGATGTAATCCTTCTCAAGTTCACTGTCCCTCTGGTGGAAAGATAGATTTAGCTGAAAAGATAGAAGAGAAATGGGGAAGATACCAAAATAAATGAAAATTAGTCAAAACAGAGTTCTCATTTCAGAACATGAATTAAAAAACATCACTCAGATTTTCTTATAAGAAATAACAAAATCCATTTTATCATTAATTCCATTTGAATGAAGTCTTTTGAAATTAAAGATACATCTAGTTTCCTTTTGCAATAACATTTGTACCCTGTCTCCTCCCATTGCCAACGAGTGAACAAATTCAGTTCCAGTTACAATTCATCATAAATTACTGTGAACTCTTTCCACTCGGTTAGCTGAATGGCCAAAGATATGACCCATAACACCATGTCTTCCAGGTGGATAAAAGAAAATTTAACATGGACCCTCCTATTGATGTGATTTCAATGTATTCCTCTTTCTGTTTAGATTCCCAAACTGATAATTTTGCATGTAATGTTAGTTTTAGTTTAGTTTTTTTTTTTGTTGACCGGGTAAGTGCACTAGACAAATCCTGCCTATTTCACGCACGACCCGGGGGGGGGGGGATACAGATGAATGCCAATTGACCTTGAACCAGATTAAGCTGTTGGTGGTATTTTTAGTGAATGAGGGAAATTTGGCCAGGACACTGGGGAAATTTCCCTATTCTGTTTCCTGGAAGCAGAGGGGTCCCATTTTCATGTGGGACCAAGATGGCTGCCACTGGACATGCTGTGGAGGACATGGAGGTGTTGGAGGCAGTGGAGTTGGCCTCTTCCCCTGTCTCTGTTCTGAGAGAGACCTCATATTCTATGCCTATTGTGCTGCAATCTACTGAATATGGTTCTTCTGTGCCTTTGGATACTTCCCCTGCTGCTGTTGTGGATACTTGTGTGCAGTGTTTGCCTGTGGATCCTTCATTTATTCCTCAAACTGTGCTTACAACGTCTTCTAGCCCTGCCACTATGGATATACGTGAGTCTTCTCCTCCTGTTTCTATGGATGTAGATATGTTACTTAAAATCAAGGAACAGCGTTATTTCACTGCTAGACAGCATTTGTTAGCCCTTAAGCCTCAGTCTGGTTTTGTATCTGCTGCTACTGACTCACCGTCTGGGAAAGATTGTTTTACTATCTCTTCACCAATTCTGACACTTCTGCATTCTTTGCCTGTTGCTACGGACCCTCCTCACTCCCTACCGCCTGTACTGACTGCACCTCTTGCTCAGCTTTCTCCAGAAATTTCTTCTGTACAGGTGCCTGCTTCTGCTCTCCCTGATGCCTTGCACATGATGGACTGGTCTGTTGAGTCGGCCCTGGAAGTGGCTGGGTGGGAGAAGGATCCTACCGTTGGGACTTGGCGTTCTAGTTCTTCCCCAATCTGTACTAGGCCACCTGACACTGACAAACTGCTGGCCTCTCCTGTTTTGAAAGACTCTGCTGCTTCTCTTGATCTTTCTCTGCCAAATGAACTTCTTCTGACTCAGAACCCGACTTTGCAATTTGGTTCTGCTTCCCCGACGCCTCAAGAACAACGGACTCTTCAGGACCCTGTGTCTCGTCCAGTTCCTGCTACTTCTACTGCTCCGTCCCTAAAACTTATGCTGCATGCTTTCAACCCCTGTACATCAAGCTAAAGACACAATGCTGTTCGGCTGCATTATTTGAGACTTACCTGACTTTCCTGACCGATTTTTGTAGTCGCACTCTTCTGAAGTAACTTGGCGCAATTTGCTGCTTTTTGAGATTCATGCCTTAATTCATGTCTCTTCAGAGTCTCATTTTGATATTAGTTTTAAAACTACCACTGGTTTAGAAAAGTTTTGGAGAAAATATCAGAGCTTAAAACTTCTCCTTTATGGTCACCGTTTAATGCCATTCCCTTAACTAAACCTACACGAAAACTGTTACTATATTGTTTCGTAATGAAGTGTCTGTCTTAATGATATTACTGTCTGATTAAACCAAAGATGTACTGTCCTTTCTGACCCAGAGCTATCTTTGATTCTGAGAATATCTGGACTGGTGGGTGGAGGCGAGGTTATGCTTCCACGCGAGGTTGAATACAGCATCTCCCAAACAGCTTTATGCTTGGGAAAGACAGGGGAGTTCTTTTCTACCCGGCCAGCCTAAAGCTTGCTATAGATGTGGCTCTCAGAATCATATCAGTAGTGTCTGTGACAAGATTAAATGCTCTGTTTGTGGTAACATTGGCCATGCAGGTTCCCAATGTGTGATGAACCTCTTTCGTCCTTTGGCGGAATGGGGCACACTTTCCAGACTTGTTCTTGGGCAGCTCACAACTCCCGACTCTTGCTGATGGGAAGAACAACGTTTGATGATACTGTCACATAGCGTTCTGGATTTATCTGACACTCTTTCTGAACCTCAACGATACCCCTCCCTCACCCTGTTGTACCTGCTGTTGACCTCTCTTCTACTTTACATGACGGTATGCTCCTGTTTTGGAACCACAGACCTTTACTACAGCTCTCCTTCCCCCTTCCTCTGATCTTGCTATTTCTACCTCGGAAGAGGTCCCTATTCCTGTCTTGCCTAGTATTTCTGGGTCTTCCATGGACCCCCCCACCCGAACCTTTTGTTAGAGTTACACGAGGATCTAAGAAGGGGACTTTACCTCTTCTAAAGCCCTGAAATCCTCTACTGTGACTCATATGAATAAATTTGAGGTTTCGCCACCCTCAGGACAATACGGACTCTGATCGTCCTCTGTTCTTTCCTCCCACCCTGATGTGACTACGGACACTAAGTACCCATGATAATATTGGTTCTCAAAAAGGAAAGCTAAGGCAAAACTGAAACATAGGAAGGTACCCCTAGGAAAGGTAGGCTAAGGTGACTTTTGTGTTTTTGTTTTCACTTTCCTGTTTCATGTCTTCTGCTTTCTCAGTGCATACTGTTAATGTTAACAGTATAAAGAAGCATGCTAAGAGAGATGCAGTTTTTTCCTTTTTATCTGGCTTGACAGCTGGTCTTATCTTTTTGCAAGATGTACGTTTCCATGCTCTTCCAGAAATTTCCAGGGCCACTCGTGCCTGGACCTCTGGGTTCTCTTTTTGGTCCTTTGGACAGGACTCTTGTTCTGGTTTGGGTATTTTATTTAGTATACCGATGTTACTGTTGTTAAACTGTTGGATGTCTACCCAGGTCGGCTTTTGTTGTTGGATATTTTGATTTCTTCTGTCCCTTTCTGGATTATTAATATTTACGCCCCTCAATTAAAATCCCACAAAATTGAACTACTGAAACTGATTCAGCCCTATTTATACACATCAATGTATGTGATTTTTGGGGGTGATTTCAATTGTGGGTTATCCACTAAAGATAAGTCTTCTACTTCAAAGACTACTAAGTTGTTTTGTGACTCGAATTTTCTGAAACAATTGCTCCATTCCACAGGTTTACAGGATGCATATTTATCTTTACAGGTCAGCATACTCCTACTTTTCACAAAAGCCCCTTGCAACCCGTATTGATTTTTTTTATTTCTTCCACCTCCAACTTTCTGATGCTGTAATTCAAGTTGCAGAATTTTCGGATCATAATTTATTATCTATTTCTTTAGGCCCTTCTTGACATCTGTTTTGGTCCTGGCATTTGGAAACTGAATGCTTCCCTGTTATCTGATTCACGTTTGTTAAGTCCTTAACTGAGTATATTCATAATCGAAAGACTGCATTTTTTTTATATGATGCCCCTGGGATTGGTGGTGGGATCTAGAAATCTGGACTCAGACCTTATTTAAAATGTTAGTAAACATCATCATGATTCATTGTGTTTCCTTTATCACACTAATGAACCATGACTTCAAAATTACTTACTTTATCTCATGAAACTGGCCATGAATTTTCCACCCAAATAAGTACTCTTAAGGAGCGCATGATGGATTATCACCTTCTGAAGGCTACTTCGTTCAACATCAACAGTGTTTTGGGACCTCTGGTACCCGTGACACAGTATGCCCATATGCTTCTATTCGTGAACAGTAGAGGTAAAACCTTTACTATGCTGTTTGATGACAGTTTTCACCGAGCTCACTGATATTTTGGATATCAGGCACCGTGTTACCTGTTATACAAAAACTGTTTGGTCTCATGCCCCCATCTGCATCCATAATGGACTACTTTTCCTTTTACAACTTCCTGATGTACCTTCTTCTGTTGTAGATATGTTAGATACTGAGATACAAGCACATGAAATTGAAGCAGTAATCAAGTCTTTCGTCCAAGAGTGACACGGGCCTGGATGGTCTCTCCAGTGAGCTGTATAAATTGTTTTTTGCTGATCTGAGTTCTGAATTGGCTACAGTTTATAATTCTATTCTACAGTGCGAACATCTTCCTTTAGACTTTAACATGGGTTGTTTATTTTACTTACATAAAAAAGGGGATAGAAGATTGCTCTCCAGTTGAAGACCTTTATGCCTCTTAAATACTGATTTTAAAATGTTGACCAAAATGTTGGCCCTCAGACTTTCTAAATTGGCCATATATGTGATTTCTACTGCACAATCTTGCAGTGTCCCTGGGAGATGTTCAGGACCATCTAATTTTACTTAGAGAAATGATTGAACGTGGAAATTCTAATGTTTTACATGGTTTCATATTCTCACTGGACCAACGGCAGGCATTTGATTCTGTACATCATGATTTTTTATGGTCTACTCTTCGATATTATAAAGTACCTGATCATACCCTGACTAGACTCCAGTTGCTATATCAGTCTGCAACTGTTGTCCCATGGATGGAAGGGCCCTATGCTTCCTCTACACAGAGGGGTTAGACAGGACTGTCCCCTTAGTCCACTTTTATATGTTTTTTTTTTTGGATCCCTTACTTCTTTCTATTAATTAGGCCCCAACAATTATGCCACTTCCCTCAGCCCCATATTCCATGTTGGCCTATGCAGACGATATGAGTCTCATGGTGGCTAATGTTGCCTCTGTGCGTTCTGCATTATGGCATTGTTCCAAGTTTGGGGCTGTTTCTGGTGCAGCCCTTAATCTTGATAAATGTGTAGGCCGTAGATTAGGTTCCCCTTTTGTAGATGAGTCTTTTGTTGACATTAGACTTTGTGATGACCCTATTAGGATTTTGGGCATTTTTATATGGTACTGGTCCTTTAGATGTCCTTAACTGGACTCCCAAATTAGATTATGCTCAGACTATGTTGCACATTGGAATTCATGGCAGATGAGTAAGAAAAAAAGGATTTACATGATTAAAACCTTTCTGCTTCCCCTTTTTCTCTTTCTGGCTTATATTTTTCCCCCTCCCCGGCAATTTGAAAACCAGATTGCTTAGTCTCTTTTTTAAAGCCCTATGGGGTAGCTGCCTGAACCCCATTAAATGTCAGATCACCTATCTCCCTATTCGGGATGGGGGCCTAGCTATGGTCCAACCTGATTTTTTTTATACTAGTTTTTTTCTTGTTTCATGATGTTAGACCCCTGTTGGTTAACCAAGATCGTGGTTGGGAACCTTGGTTTCTTGAATCCTGTGGTCCTTGGTTTCATAAATGGGAACGTAACAAATTGACGGTTTTAACACATTCCCCCCAGATTTCTGCTTCTGTTAGGGATAGTTTTTTTGTTTGAAACACTGGCAGATTACTAGCCATATACTAATAACTGTCTCCAGAAAATCATTGTATAAGTATTTAGTGGACCCGTGTATGTTTGGAGTTATTGTTGTTTTCCCAAATGTCCCACAACATCTCCTGCCTTCTCACTTCTTAAGTAATTCTAGGGTTCCTAAAGATGTGGGACTTGCATTGGCTTAGCTGCCATGAACGTATCAACATCAAATGTAACCATAAACACAAATCACTACAGGACAGATTTTGTTCCAGACTTGAATGTCAGCAACAAGAAGATACTATTTCACACCTTTTTTTTTCATGTACATTTATTGTTTCTTTTTGGACTCTATTAGCTGCCAGATGGCATGAACCCTTGTTTGCTCTCATTACTTATGACAATTTGATGTATGTTTTTTTCCCCTCACTTGGTCTCATTGGAATATTAATACGTTAAATTTGATTTTTGTAATAATCAAATGGCATGTGTGGAATGCTTCGTTGTCTGTTTAATTTACAGAATCAGGATGTGCCTCTTCTTACCATTATTGAAGGATCGAACATGATTTGAAGACCATATATATTTTCAGAGGCAGAGCATTTGCTGTCTGACTCTTTGTTGGAATTATGGACACTATTACACTTGGATACTAATTCTGATTTTCCTGTTAATTATTTTGTGTTTATATTTTCTCTGTATCATTTCATTTTTCTTTTCTGTTCAGTTGATGTTCAATAAAACTTCCCCTACTTTTTATAAGTGCCATGGGATCTTTAACATCCACCTGCTACTACCAATCCAGGCAGATGGGACCTCGGTTTAACATCTCATCCGAAAGATGGCACCTCAGAAGTGCAGCACCCCTCTCATACTGCACTACAGTGTCAGTACTGGGATATTAACCCAAGTGCCAGATGTGGGAACTGAACCCACAGCCCTCTGATCTCCCGGCCTCAGAGGCGAGTGTGCTACCTACTGAGCCACTGACTAGTATTTGTCCATGTAAATTTCAGATCCAATGATCTTTGGCAAATGACCTAAAAATGAGTAGGTAATTTTTCAATCAATCAATCAATCAAGTCTTTATTTTTTCAGGTGAAACATCATTGATGGGAACTCATTTACAAGATGGACCAACACATACCACTAATAAAAACAATAGCATAACAACTAAGGTCTAATAAGGTTCAACACATCATTTCCATGAATATAAGAACATGCAACAAGAAATAACAATGAAGTCATCTAGCACATACACTCTGAAACATACAAAAGGTATAACAATGGAGCAATCTAGAACCTGCCTAGGAGTAGTAGAAGAGGAAAAGCTATAATTTTGTTGTACAGAGAGAAGTAAGTGCAAAGGAGAGAGGGGGCAAGCAGTAGGTTAGTTCAGGAATGAGTAGAACAGGCAATGTATGCCTTTAGAGAATGGTTCTGGGAGGGAAGACAGAGACTCTCAGATAGATCCAGAGAACCCTAGGGAACTTTATGTTGGTCATAAAAATGGTCTTACACCTGAAATAAATGACAACAGCCTGATTAAAAATAACACATTTAACTTAGTAGTCAGAGACTTAAGAAATATGATAAATGGTTTAAAAATGTTAACATCAAAAGAAAATGGAAATATAGTACCTGAGAAATCTCAAGACTATTCCTTTAAAGATGATTTTAGTCTATCACATCCTGAAGAAATCAAACAATGCTGAACATTCTTTGGGAGATATAGCATCACTATGGTGACACCAGTACACTGAACCCCCCACTGTGAACCCCACACCATGCCTATATCAGCAATGATGGGGGTTTTGCATCAAGACACTTTATGGCGATGGGGTAAATATCTAACTCCACTGTCTGTGTGACATGGAGTTAGATATCTATAGTAGGGGGTGACCCCCCATATTGTGCATTTCGGTGTTGCTGGTCAGTTCGGGGTTACATCACGGTGGAGGGTGTTGTCGGGTTCCTGTTGCTGTAGCAGACGTCATGGTCGGGGTTGTCACACGGGTGTCATAGATCCCTTTGGGAACATTATCCAGACACTCAGCATCAAACTATGCATTTAATTTAATTTATTTGTATTTCAACAGGATGAAATCACTAGGTGTGAGCCTGTTTTCAGGGCTGTTCTGAATGTCAAAAGTTACAAACAATACAATATCAATATACAATGTAAGATCAAAATAGTAAATACATAATATTGAAGTAAAACAACATTTGTAGGGAATGTATGAAAATGTTTCTAATTTAGGTTACTCAAGAAAAATATCCTCTCATTTTTAATTCAGGATTTGAAAGAATCAATAAGAGACATAGCAAACATTTATACTTTAGAAGATGCCTGGGTCCTAAAAGAGGAGTTATCAGTGTTTAGAATGAATACCATAGAAAAAAACATTCATTGTTAAACATTGGCTCATGGCTTCATTTATGATAATTACAAAGAAGACTCAAACATTTGTTTTAGTTGCTATCATGGATAAAGATAAACCAAAACCACAATCACTGTATAAAGGAGTTCATGTGGAAATTTACTTTGATAACCCACAGCTAGTTCCATTAACTCTAAATGGAAAAACTAAGGAAAAGTATCCAACTTAGGCAAAATTGCAAAAAATATTGTTAGAACATGTCTTAAAAAGATATAATATAAATCTGGCAAACAACCTGAAACTAAAAAGAAAAAGGGGAAGAAAATAGAAAAAGTAATCAAAAATTATAATAAAATAATAATAAACTTTATTTATCTAGTGCCCCATCCTGGAGCCATCCTGGAGGCTCTGGGCACTGTACAGGCAGGTTGTAGTTCAAATTTCATGAAATATACAAATACAAACCATATATCAACAAAACAAGTGATCACTGATGGGTAAAGTACAATCATATGTTCCAGTCAAACAGATTCAGTAGTCCACTCCTTCAGGTGTGCAGAGGCAATTCCCAAATGCTTCTCTAAAAAGATGGGCCATCCCACCCTGTTTAAAAACTTCCACCAATGGGGCCCCCTCAGAGATCTTGGAAGCAAGTTCCATAGGGCTGGACCAGCCACCTCAAATGACCGGTCTCCCGAGATCTCAAGCTGTGCCCTGGGAACAGCTAGGAGGTGTTCTGTGGAGGAGCAGAGTGAGCACATTGGGTGGATAGGAGTCATAAGGTCACTTAGGTAGCCAGGGCCCAGTCTATATGGGGCCTTATAGGTGAGCAAGCCCACTTTGAAGTTGATTCTCCATCACACCGGCAGCCAGTGCAGATCACGCAGGACTGGGGTCACATGACAAGACCTTGGAAGACCTGTCAGCAACCTGGCCTCTGTGTTCTGTACCAGCTGAAAATAATGGAGAACCCCTCCACTGACCCCGGGTTAGAGAGTGTTGCAGTAGTTGAGTCTAGATGTTAAACTGAACTAGGAAACCCTACATTTGTAAAATACAGTTTTCTATTGCCGAAGAGGAAATACCCGAAGATGAAGGCATTATTCAACCCACATTTTGTAAAGAGGATATGACTCCAAGTCATGCAGCAGGAAACCCCTCTCGCTTAAATGTCAAAAATCAATATAATTTAACTCTAGAAAATTCTGTCCCTTTACCAGTAAAAGGACGTCAAGTGCTAATTGTTGACAACATTTTGGACAGTATTTAAATATTTTACAATGAAAAGTGTCAGATTAACATAGGTACTGTACACTGGTTCAAGGTGTTGACTCAGATGTTCCCCTTCCTCAGCACTGTGCATACACTCTCGGATTTGGCGGGTTATGAGATCCTGCAACAAAGGGCAAGCATTCAAATTTCTGGTCCCTATGTCCAAAGACAGCTGAGTTACGGTATACAGTAAGTGGGCAAACATAGTAGTTTAACATGGATGTGGCTGCTCAGCCATAACTATAGCATCAATACCCCACCACTATAATTTATTGTATTTGTATTTAATTTGGTTTTGCCTCTTTCTTTGCTGTCTTATTGTATTATAGTTCATATTGTTTTCCTTTCTCTGTTTCATTTCACTATATTCAACATTGTATTCCTTTTGCTATCTTACTGTATGTAATATGTTTTATATTTTATTACATGTGTTGTTTTTGGCACTATTTTTTATATTGTATTTAATTTGTGGTTTTATTATACTATATTTTATGTTGTATTTCTTTTTTTGTACTATATTTTATCACATCATATTTGTTTAAGGAGGATGACGCAAACATAGTGAACAATTCCAGGCAATAATACAGAACTTCAATAAGATTACCACAACAGCTGCAATTTGTATTCCGAATTTGAATGATTGTTGCTCTTAGAATGTTCTTGTAAATGAGGCCTTTGGGCTGCCTCAATGAACTTATCTTGTATAGTAATTTTTAATGAATTATAAATACAAAGGTGATAGTGTCTCATCTGTAATATCTGTTGAGGGGGTTTCAAAGATAATAGTGCAGATATAAGCTTTACACTGCTGTAATCATGATGTGAAGGTTGACAGCTGGGGAGAAAGAAATAAGTAAACTGTTACAATATTGATATTAACATTTCTTATAATCTATATCCATTTCATCACCTGTTCATTTACTTTCTCCCTTTTTCCGCCACCTTCCCCATCACCGATGAGCACCCCTCAATGAGTTTGGCTTGTGAATCTGCCATATTTTCTAGTCCCTAAACCAATTTCCCCTTCTATACATTTAGTAGTAATATTTTAATGTCCTGTAGATGGTATAGTCTATCACACTCCTCAATGTATCTTATGGCATTTATCAGCTGAGAATGTCCCACAGCAAATAGGGAGCTGAAAGCTATTTCTGGAAAATGAGCTGATTCACCCCCATCAGTGACTTTTTACTAGGGGTTGTTTTTTAACCATTTGTTGCCCACCTGATAGAAGATTCAAACTGATAGTTATTGTGTGTTGATCATAATACTTCCATATCATGGTCATTGCATGAGGCATTCCTTAAGATATTAAATTATTATAGTCAGAGTCTTACTATGTTTTATTGCCATTTTTATTACTGGTACCTATGCTTGTCCCTTCCCTTAGATATGTACCAGTTCCTTCTTCTGCTTCAGATTTTGGTTGTGGATGTTTGTTTTTGAGCTGCAGCTGATTGCTGTAAGTTTGAAATATTTAAGTTGGCTTGATCAGCTTCTTGTAAATGTCTGAATATTCAAAATCAGGGTTCTCTTATTCAGAAAGTACTTGAATGGGAGGTACAAAACTGGTAGGATCACTGTCAAACATAGTCTTTAAAGCTTCCACTTTTATAGGTACAGGATTTGACTGACAACAGGAACTTCCTGTTTGGGAGTAGGAAGGGAGTGATCACAGAGGCACAAAAAACTCGCCATCCTAGAAGGAAAAGAGTAGCTGTCTATCTCCCCCTAGCTGCTGGAGGTCTGACTCTGAACAAGCAAGAAGGAGAATACTGAGGAATACAGGAACTTCCTGTCCCAGAACAGGAAGAGCAGGAGCTTGAGGGGCACAGGGGCAGTAGGAAAGTGGGAGAAAATAAGTAAAAAAAAAAGTAAAAATAAATAGAGAGAGGAAAGAGTAAGCATGCAAAATAACAGTTGAGGGGCCACAAATAAGACATGATGGGAGTGGTGCAGTGCAGTGGCTGAGGAGTGACAGTCTTCTGGGAGATGTTCTGGAGGATGCAGTGTTGTCCCATCTGCAGGCACCTCTCTGGGCTGAGGGAGGAGGAGGTTGTTCATCTCAAGGCTGAGTTGGCCATGATTCGGGGGATCTCCTCTCCCACCCATGGACCACCAGGGCTGATGTCACTGCCTCAGAGGGTGCCAAAAAGGAGGAGCAGTTGGACCACAGTGGGCTCAGGGAGGGTGAGGGTGGTGGAACAGAGGCACATCCCTCCAGCTGTACCTCTTCACAATTCTTATGCAATTCTGGCAGTGTGTTCCTCTATGGAGGCACCCACAGTGGAGACCAAGGAGGATGCTGGGAACCTCCACAAAGGAGACCCACAGGAGAGGACTCTATTGTTAGGAGGGTAGAACTGGGGGAGGGGGAGAGGGAGGTAAGGTGCCTGTCTGGCGCAATGGCTTGGAGGGACAGGGAGCAAATCCTCAGGATCACGGGAGCAGCTGCACAGGGGAGGGAGCTGGATGTCATTGTCCACCTAGGGACAAATGATCTGGCTTGGAAAAGGGATCAGAGCAGTGCAGGAGGAGTTTGTGGAGTTGGGGTGGGGCCTTAGACAAGTAGCATGCATGGTAACCTAGTCAAAGGTGCTGCCTGTCTATGGCATGGGTGAGGCTAGTGTGCTGTGCATCATGGGATTCAATCAATGGTTGAAAAACTGGTGCAGAGCTCAGGGTTTTGGCTTCATTGGGGACTGGGGGTCCACCTGGAGGGATGCAGGCTTATACTGGTGCGATGGTCTGCATCTGTTCAAGAGGGAAACCAGAATCCTAGGTGATATGTTTAAATGCTTCATTGGCAAGCATTTAAACTAGCTAATGCAGAAGCACTGAAAAGAAGCAGGGAAATCCTAGCCCCCACCAAAAAATCAGGGTAGTTAGTGAGGTAAACACCAAGATAGAGAAGTCGATAGGGAGAAGGGCAGGGGTAAATGGGAAAAAAGACAAAGGCAGCAAGGGCAGGGATGGGGCAAAAAGGGGTAATGCCATCAAAAAATGGAGGATAATGAGTACCAATGCCCATAGTCTAGGTAACAAGTTCTCTGAACTGGTGGCCTTGATGGAAGAGGAATGCCTGGATATTGTGGCAGTCACAGAAACATGGTACACAGAGAACTATGTCTGGGATGTCAACATACCAGGGTACACAGTCTACAGGAGGGACAGGAAGGGTAGAAGAAGAAGAGGAATAGCTCTCTATGTAAGGGAAGGGATCAAAGCAATAGAACTAAAGGGTAAACAGGGAGGAGAGGAGGCATGGTGGGTCACCCTGGAGACCAGAAATGGCACCATAATCTGCATGGGGTTTTCATACAGACCCCCATCTCAGGGGGAGGAAATGGACAAGGAAATGATAGACGGCATCCTTAGGATGGCATAAAAAGGGCAGATATTGTTGATGGGGGACCTGAATGTGCCAGATGTTAACTGGAGCACCTTTGCTGCAGCCACGTCCAAGAGCAGGGTCATTCTCGATGACTTACAGGGGCATGCCTCAGACAGTTAGTGTTGGAACCCACTCAGGAGGGAGCAGTCTTAGACCTGGTACTCTCAAATGGGGACAGAAAGAGGATCTCCGATCTAGAAGTGGGTAGCCATCTGGGAACAAGTGACCAACAAACAGTGTGGTTCATGATAAACACAGCTGCAGAGTCAAGCCATACAAAAGTGAGGGTACTGGACTTTAGGAGGACTGACTTTGTCAAAATGGAAGAGTGCCTCAGAAAAGCACTAGCAAACAGGCAAGAAGTAGGGGTGGAGGAACAATGGGGAAACATCAAAACTGCCATCATAGAGGCAACAAGCCTTTGTGTGAAGCAAACAAATCAAAATGAAAGAAAAAACCACTACAGTTCTCAAAAGAGGTATCGGGGAAGGTTAGGGAGAAAAAGCATTCAGGAAGAATAAGGAAACAGAGAAGAGCAGGACAGAGAACTGAACCAGTTGAAGCAGAAGGAAGTGGGGAAGGCTGTCAGAATAGCAAAGGCCCAAACTGAGGAAAAGATAGCCAACTCAATTAAGAAGGGGGATAAAACCTTTTATAGGTACATTAGGGAACAAAGAAAGATGAAGGCAGGGACAGTGAGGCTTAATAAAGGGAAGGGTGGGTGGTCAGAGAGGGACAGTGAAAAAGCAGGGATACTGAACGAATACTTTTGCTCAGTATTCACAAAAGAAGAGGAGGGAGGTACCTAATCCAATCAGTAGAAGCACTCTGGATAGAGGTCGATACCAGTCCTTTCACAGAAGAAAGGTTCTGAAAGAACTAGTAAAACTGAAGGTGGACAAAGCAATGGGGCCTGATGGGATTCACCCCAAATTCAAAGGAACTAAGGGAGAACTAGTGACACCACTGACTACCCTTTTTAACAAATCATGGGAAGATGGTGTGGTACCTAAGGACTGGAGGAGGGTGGATGTGATTCCCCTTCACAAAAGTGGGAGAAAAGCAGAGGCAGGAAACTACAGACCTGTTAGCTTGACCTTAGTGGTAGGGAAAGTGATGGAATCACTTCTGAAAGAAAGAATTATTGAGTACCTAGAGGCCAGTGGGGCACAGGACCCAAGGCAGCATGGATTCACAGTGGGAAGGTCATGTCTGACGAATCTAATAGATTTCTTCTTTGACTGGGTGACCAAAGTAGTAGACCAGAGAGGGGCTGTGAACATGGCCTACCTAGACTTTAACAAGGCATTTGGCACAGTCCCACACAAAAGATTAATAAACAAATTAGTCAGCCTGGGAGTGGGTCCCGGAGTGGTAGCCTGGGTAAAAAATTGGCAGGACAACAGGACACAGAGGGTAATAGTAAACGGAGTCCACTCCAAAGAAAGAGGGGTTACTAGTGGGGTACTGCAGGGTTCAGTACTGGGTGCAGTCCTTTTTAATGTCTTTATAAGTGACATTGCAGAAGGTCTGGAAGGAAAAGTATGCCTCTTTGGAGATGACACAAAGATCTGCAACAGGGTTGATACACAAGGGCGTGTGTGAAAAGGATGAGAAGGGACTTGGCAAGGTTGAAGGAATGGTCAAAAGTATGGCAGCTTAGATTCAGTGAAAAGTAATGCACCTGAGAAACAAAATTCCAGGGGAAGAGTACACAATGGGTGAGGGGTACTAACAACAACAAAAATGGAAAGGGACCTGGGAGTAGTCATATCAGATGACATAAAGGTAAGCAAGCAATGTGAAAAGGCAGTAAGGAGGGCTGGGGGGATACTGGGATGTACAGGGAGAGGCATCACCAATAGAAAACAGGAAGTTATTATCCCTCTGTACAGACAGTTGGTGAGACCCCATCTGGAGTGCTGCATGCAGCTCTGGAGAACCCATCTCCGCAAGGACGAAGACAGGATGGAGGCAGTCCAGAGGAGGGCAACTAAAATGGTGCAGGGTCTGCAACAGAAGCCATATGAAGAGACACTAAAGGAGCTTAATATGTATACTCTTGAGGAAGGGGGGGGGTGGGACATGATAGAAACTTTCAAGTACCTCAAGGGATTCAACAAAGTCCAAGAGGGTAACATCTTTCAGAAAAAGAGATGTGCAAGAACAAGGGGGCACAATTTGAAGATAGAAGGGGACAGTTCAGGGACAACATGTGGAAGGAGTTTTTCACAGAGAGGGTGGTGGACGCATGGAACGGCCTTCCTGAGGAGGTCGTGGGGTCAAAATCATTGGGGGAATTCAAGAATACATGGAACAAGGGATAAAACAATTCTGGTGGGGGTAGGAAGCAGTAGGCTGTTGGTTAGCTAAGCTCTGCAGAAATGCCTCACGAAGTGAGGACAAAGGAGCACCAGGAAAAGGAGCGGTGCTATGGAAACCAAATTAGGCACAAAGCAGATAAAAATCCAGCACCCGCAATAGCAACCATACAAAAATGTGGATGTAATACACATTTATTGAAGACCAACACTAAGGCACATAAAAACTAAGTTTTTATGTGCCTTAGTGTTGGTCTTCAATAAATGTGTATTACATCCACATTTTAGCTAAGCTCTGCAGCTTATCCAATAGTTAGGGAAATGGGCAGACTAGGTGGGCCAAGCGGTCCTTATCTGCCATCAAAGTCTATGTTTCTGTGTTTCTTTAAACCAGTAAAAAGTATAGTCTACCCTGCTAGTTGAAGAAAACAGCAGGGGGGAGCAGAGTGTATTTTCTTTCCTTAGCCTGGAGTAGATTTTTTTACCTGGTTGAATACCTTGTGTTTATCTTGTGCCTCAAGGCTAAAATTCTGGGAAAACATGGAGGTGGACACCATGGTGTTGCAGACCCCAGCCCTTATCTGCTTTACATAAAATGGCTTCCTTTGTTCTGAAATCTATGTTGTCAAATGAATACAATCCATGGGAAGGCCACCAGATTTTGGTTCACTTTATTTTTTGCAGCCTGATGTGTCAGAGCCTATTCAAGCTTCTCTTTAGGAAATTAACAATCAATCGCCTCCATGATAAGTTGCTCTGAAAAGGATATTGGGCCTCTAGGCCCTCCATGATTTGTGCCTGTTTAAGATCCCCCCCTTTTGAACCTGGGGCCGGATTCAAAAAACTTTGCCTGGGTGCAAACCCAGTTTGCCTGGGGCAAACTGGGTTTTGCCCAGTTGGTATTCACAAAACCTAGTTTACCCCCACAAACTAGGTTTGCGCCCAAACAAAGTTGGGAGGGGCCTGCAGTACAAATGCGGGGGATTGCATATCCCTGCAGTACAATTCACAACGTTTTTGCTCCACGCACGGGCCATTTGCGAAGGCCCTCACATGGAGAAATTACTGCCGACAAAAACCTGGTGGTAATCCATGCAACCCTAGTGGTTGGCGGAGGTACTGCAGCCCCCCATCCCTGATTGCCCACCCCGTATTGATAAAAAAAGTTTCCATAGTGTAGCATCCCTCCCTGGTCCCCAATCACCCACCCAATCTGTGTAAATAATTTTCCATAGTGTAGTGTTTCCTCCCTCCTCCTTGATTGCCCACCTGATATTAAATAAATTGCTTCCATAATGTAGTGGTCCTTCCCCCAAACCTGGTCACTGATTGCCATCCCTAAATGACAAAAAAAATTCCCTGATAGTCTACAGTCCCTCCCCTTCCCCCAATATCTGATGATCGTCCCTTATGACCAACATTCCTGGTGGTATATTGGTCCCTCCCTAGTTCCTGATCCCCATCCCCACAAAACTCCTCACAATTCCTGGTGGTCTATTGTATTTACCACCTCAGATCCTCACCACCCACTTCCCCATCATGACTCCTGGTGGCGAGCAGTACAGCCCTCCTCTCACCTTCATGGTTGCCCGCCAACTGAGCTATGAATGAGTGCATACTATAGAGTACGCGCTCATCCATAGCTCAGTAGGCTCAAGGTACACTACTAAACTAGGTAGGTAAACTAGGTAGGTGCCATGATTGCACACCTTTTTTCACTTTTTTCTGGAAAAGTGTTCTGTAATATCCTAAACACAACAAACAGATTTAGACATATCCAGAAAAGTTGGAACCATTAGGTAGAAGAGATTTGAGCATAGCTAGTGTGGCACTTGTTATTGAGATCATATTGCGATCGGGGAGAGGAGGCATGGAGTCATGTTCTTACTTAGTCTGCAGTCGTAGCTCACTATCTAAGTATTTTACTATATTTCTATATTTTATTTCTTTTGCTGTTTTACTGTAGTACATTTTACATTGTATTTTGTTTGCTGTCTTATTGTACTATATTTTACAATTATATACATTGTATTTCCTTTTTGAATTATGTAGTCTCTGATCTTCTTTAAGGATATCTCTTCCCTTAGGCCTACCTTTGAAACAGCAGCCATCAGGCACTAAGACCACATGGAAACTTTTGCTAGTAGGGGCCATCCACATTGTCACATGTCAGTATGTATACAACAGTGGGCGACCCTGTCTCTCCTTAGAGTTTACCTGCCATTGATTAGCCTCATCAGACCGGCTATGAAAACGAACATTAACTATAGCATCATCCTTTATTCCTTTTACAAGTTTTCATTGCCGCCTCTGCTTGTTGCTGAAGCCTATGATGCACTTCCAGTACCATGAGTGCGAGAGAAGATTTTTCAAAATGACACCCACGAGGTGTGCATTTTCTGATTGGGCCTCTCTCATAATGTGCAGGCCTGTAAGATATGCCAAACCTCCAATCAGACTACAAGGCAACATTGCAGAAAGGAGCTAGAAATTTTTATTCTTAAGAAAATTTTAGCGGTCACCATGGAGAAAGTAAACCAAAATGAGAAAGCAGCATTGTCCACTCCATCGACTAGTTATTGGTTGTCAAAGCCTAAAGACTGTGAAAAAGACCATTCCTCATCATCCCACAAGCACAAACATAGGGACAAGGAATCTTCCCCTGTGAGATCCTGGCTGCTGCTGCTGTGGCCTTCAGATAACCGTATTTTGCCTGTTTGCTCCAGCGACAGTGGCTACAGCCCCCTCGACTGTCAAACAGACACAAAGGTCAGAGATTGGCTTAGGTACTACCAGGCCTACTGTGAATGGTATATCACCATCATTGGTCTCAGCCAGTCGTCGACATTAGTAACCACAACTTCTGGCCAGGGCATTGTTGATTCACAAGCAGTGCTGGCATCGTCCTCTGACATGATATGATGACTGCTACCAGGCTTTCCCTTGCAGCCTGTTCTACAGTCAACAGGTATTCCTTCTGCACAGGTCCCATTGACATCTACTACCAGCCCACTGAAATACCTGCTTCCTAATCACTGCTGGCATCACCAGTGTGGTCTCTGCTCTCACCATTGACAGGTCTGCCGATGACGATGTGGAGTATAATCCACACCTCATAATGGAGGAGGATTACGGAGAACAGGAATATGGGAAAGAGCCATATAATCCCTATACCAGCCCTACATTGTCTTCCTGCAGTGAAGTCTCTGTGGTGTATACACCCAGATCTTCACATGAAGACCCTACTTTTCAGTCTCTTACACAACAAATCCAGACCAAAATGGGTTTTGCTGTGGAAGAGGAAGATTCCACTAAGAAAAACTTGATGGAATTTTTGGAAGTCCCTTGCACTCCATCCATTATAATTCCTCCCATTTATTCTGCTCTGGAGGATGCTACTTTTGCTCCATGGCACAGACCTAATGCTATTCATGCTGAGCCACGTAGAGCTGATAATCAGTATTCTGTACCTACTGCTTTCCTTATTATGCCTGTCAGCCAGAGACAGACTCTGTGGTGGTCACAGCTACACATGATAGATCTAAAGCAGCTGAACATTTAAGTTATTTGCCCCTGATAAAGAATCAAGGAGGCTGGATGTTATGGGCAAAAGTACATATGCTTCTGCCTCATTGGATCTGAGGATTGCTAACTATTGGGCCCATATGATTAAAAACCAGAACAGCCTGTGAAAAAGTGCCAAGGCTGTAGCTCAGGCTTTGCCAGATGGTTCTGCCAAAACAGAATAGTGTGAAATTGTAAATGCTGGTACTGAGGTTGACAAACGCTTATTGCACTCAGCATATGATGTGTCTGATTCCTTTGCCAGGGCTGCTGCCTCTGGCATTTGTATAAGGTGCTACTCTTGGATAAGAGTTGCTAGCTTAGCTATTGATGTCCAGCAAGCAGTTTTAAATGTCCCATTTAAAGGCAAGAAACTGTTTAGCTTTGATGTTGAGGAGACCTTATGAAGTTTTCAGCCCTTCAAAATGACACTTAGATTGGTTAAAACCCTTTATCCCACACCTGCTAGAGGCCATGGTAGAGGGTCCTTTCATCCAACAGCTGTTGAGGTAGTCATCCCACCAACTGGCAGCAATCCAGAGGAAAGGGCAGTGATACCTTGCCTTGACCACTCCCCCCAGGTGCCCATTCAAAAGCACCAAAGGCCATTGGAACTGGTGGCTTTGCCCCCACTGGTTCAGCCTGACTTCACTCCTCTTCCACCACAACTACATTTACCTCCAGGGGTGGCTGTTGAGGGTCATATTTCCCTTCACCTTTCAATATGGAGGGAGATCACCACAGATGAATGTGTCCTAGAGATTGCAAGGGGTGCATGGTCTGGAGCTTTTACAAACCCCTCCAGTGCATCCTCCACCTCCTTCCAGTGATCCTCCAGGCCATCTAGCTATCCTGAAAGAGGAAATACAATCACTGATACAAAAATGTGCCATAGAACCTGTTCCTGTACATCAAATGAACAAAGGATTTTACTCCAGATACTTTTTGGTTCCCAAATGGACAGGAGATCTGAAGCCTGTACTAGATCCGAAAGGCCTTAATTTCTATGTAGAGTACAAGAAGTTTTGAATGGTCTGTCTACAGGCTGTCATTCCCCTTCTACATCAAAGGGACTGGTTATGCTCCTTGGATATGAAGGATGCTTACTTTCTTATCAGAATCAGGAAAGCACACAGACAATACCTCCATTTCATGCTGCAGGGGGAGCACTATCAGTTCAAAGTATTGCCCTTTGCCTTATGCTCTGCACCATGGGTCTTTACCAAATGCTTAGCAGTAGTGGCAGCAGTCCTTCGCAGGGAAAGCCTCTATGTTTTCCCATATCTGGACGGCTGTCTTTTAAAGGCCAGTTCCACAGATAGCCTTCTACGCACCCTCTCTCGAACCAGACAACTGTTAGAAGAGTTGGGGGTCACAGTGAATGTTCCAAGGTAGTTTTGACCCCATGCCAGTGTCTGCCAATACATAGGTTCAGTCCTAGACACAGCCCAGTGTAGGCCTTTCTGCCATTCAGCAGGGCAGAATGCCTCATTGCTTAAGCACAACCTATTCACAACAGTCATCAAGTCCCAAGCAGGTCTTTTCTATGCCTTCTGGGCCTCATGGCAGCCGCCATTGTGACTGTACCCCTGGCATGCTTACATTTTTTTTATTTAGCTGTTTGGTCCTCGTTGCCTCCTCCTGCCAACTGGCTATAGGGACATATATGTATTTTTAAGTTTTTTCTCCCCTAACCCCCACCCCAAGGCCCCAGCACATGGCAGTGCAAGTGTGTGGAGACACGCTTCACACCCCGTGGCACCAGCTCAGCCCCTTTCACCTCCTAATTCTTTTTCACCCCCTCTCTGCCTACACTATCCACCGGACCTCAACCTGGTGGGAGCGGAAACTATGGGGGGGCCCCAACCCACCCTTGCCACCCTCAGGAGAGAAGAACAGCCCACTGGCATGCTCAGTCCTGCTCTGCCCTCCCACCCATGCTGGCCCCACGATGACCAGAGGTGGTTCCCAAATCTGGGTCACCGGCGTAGTATGAGGTAAGGTGTCCAACACCTCAAACCTCTGTGCCATTGGGTCTGGCACACTTACATTTGTGGATTAATTCCACAGTTGATGTTAAGGGTGCAATGGGCACAACTGACAGATGATCTGGGCCAACAGGTGCTTGTTATGTCCCCATTATGCAAAATGCTAAAACGGTGGATGGACCACAACAATTTATTAAAAGACATTCCATTCCTGACTTCCACTCCAACACAAATCTTTATCACAGATGTGTCAGGTTCAGGTTAAGGTGCACATCTGGGGCCCTATCAAACACAGGGCTCCTGGAGCCAAGCAGAAGCCAGTCTACATGTAACCCCTCTTTTAGCCTGTCTAGGGATCCTGATGGTAAAGTGCTATGGGGGGCACAAGCCAGAAACCAGATGTCTCACTCAGGATAACTGACAGCTCCTTGAAAGGCATAAAAAGATTGCCTTTACCTTGTCCTGGGAGTTCATAATGGACAGGCCTGTACCTTTCTCACCTCTAGCTGAGCTGGGCATACTCAGGAGCTGCAGGGGTCCACAATGCAGGGCCATGGAGCTGATGGAGCACACTACATGAAGGAACAGAAAGAGTGTCTTTTTAAAAAAATTAAAATAAATTTAATTTTCTTTTAAAGCAATCACCGATAAATAAGCAGTTCCACAGAGCTTAAGGGTGTATACAGAGCAGGCAAAAACTTTTGCAGGCAGATTACCCTGAGCAGCAGTGGCATACAGTGGCCTGGACAGCCTGCAGATTTGGGTTCAGACAAGCTAAAGAAACTGAGCCTGAAGGCTCCACTTACTCTGACAAACCGGGTTTCCTCTGAGGGACTCCCAGGCCACTCAGCTCGGTACTGACACAGCCTTTAATGATAAAATGGATTGATCTCAGGGTCCCACCCTACACACACTGCAGTGCCCATAGCTACAGCTACAACCAGGTCCCAGGACCCCCAAGGCCCACTGCTACAGGCCCACTTCCTAAGGCAGTGTGCCACATGGGAAGGACTGGTCCAGGCTGCCACCACTGAACCAATAACACTGCAGCTTTCTTACCACTGCATTGCTCCCACTGTCCTTGCTATCTGCTTCCAGACAGATGGTCCATAACCCAGAGCCCACCCAGTGCATACGGAGCATGGGTAGCCCAAACTCCTCCAAACTCCCATGGCGGCGGCTCACTAATACAGGATCCCAACCCCAAATGGCCCCTCTTCTGCAAACCAACCCTGGGACCTCCCAGACATGGGCCAATGCTGCAAAGCAAACTGCTTATGCCGCAATCCCAGCCGGAGGTGGACCCCCTGGCCACTTGCTCACTCTGTTCATGCCAGTCACCTCCTCTCTCCTTTCCCTGCCTTACTCACCCCTCTTAAAGGGCAAATAGCCCTGGGCTTTGCCCATGGGCGGAAGTCCACCTATACTTGACCTGACTGCCACCAGAGGGAGAACAAGCAGTGGTAAAAATTAGTAAGCCTCACCTGAATGGGTGGCTTACATACATGTCAACATATTGTAAATGCATGCCATCCTATACAGTCTATGAGCATTTCAGCCCTCTCTGACTCAGGGACCTCTGCTGAACCAGATGGACAATGTCAGTGTGGTCCACTACATAAACAAACAAGGGAACACTCATTCTTATCCCCTATGCAGGGAAGCACTAAGAGTGAGGTACTGGGTGCTGGATCATGGCCTAGAACTGTCAACTGTACATCTCCCTAGTGTCCAAAACATCTTAGCAGGCAAACTAAGCAGGTTAGAATCCCAAATACATGATTGGAAACTGCTGACTTCCATGGTCAACGACATCTTCACATGGCGAGGTCATCCAGAGTTAGACCTTTTTGCATCTCCGTAAAGACTACCATATTTTTGCTCACTTGCTCCAGGGCCTGGAGTTTTCTGGTGGGACATGTTATCCCACTCTTGGAAAGGGGAGCTTCTGTATGCATTACCTTCAGTTCCAGTGATAGAGAGGGTGATACTTAAACTGAAGGCAGAGGGTGCCACCTTCATTGCTATTGCTTCTCTGTGGCCATGTCAGATTTCTTTTCTACTTCTGCAACAACTTGCAGTGGAACCTCTGATACCCCTGCTGCTGTGTCAAAACCTGCTATTACGGAACAAGGGCTGCCTAATTCATCTGGACCTCAGATCCCATCATCTTCATGCACAGCTCCTGAAGACATTTCCATCACACATTTTGGGGTTTCATCTAAAGTTGGTGATGTGCTACTAACAGCCAAAAAGCCTTCTGCTAGACACACATATTCACTAAAATGGAAGTGGTTCACTTTATGGACCACATCCACACATCTGGACCCCGTCACCTGTCCGGTGCAAGAGGTATTAGAATATTTGCTGTCATTGTCAGACTCTGGTCTACAATATTCTTCTCTCAAGGTGCATCTAGCAGCTATATCAGTTTTCCATGCCCCTATTGATGAGCATACAGTTGCACAAATGGAGGTCTTCTGTACATTCTTCAGAGGTATTTTACTTATCAAACCTCCTATTAAACATCCAGTCCCACCTTGGGACTTGAAATTTGTGTTGGGGGAACTTACTTTGGCTCCTTTTGAGTCAGCTGTGAGTTGTGGCTTATGCTTTCTGTCATGGAAAGCATTTTTGGCTGCAATCACTTCTGCTTAAGGATTTCTGCGCTACAGGCTCTTATGTGTGAGCCTCCTTATTTAGTTTCCCACAAAGATAGGGTTTCCTTGTGTACTACTCAAACGTTCTTAGCAAAGGTGGTGTCTGAATTTGTGCTAAACCAATCGTCTACCTTCCTGTTTATTATTCTGAGTATGCCAATCAAGGTAAAGCATCGCTCCATACATTACACGTACACAGAATTTTCAGATATTATATAAATCGTACTGAAGACTACATAAAGTCTTCCAAGGTAAAGCATCGTTCCATACATTACATATACACAGAATTTTCAGATATTATATAAATTGTTCTGAAGACTACATAAAGTCTTCCCTGCTTTTTGTTTCATTTGCCCCTGGCAAAGAGGAAGCTCCTGTGTCCAAACAGTGCCTCTCCAAATGGTTGGCACATTGTATTGTGTATTGTTTTAGGAAGTACAGTAAGAAATGTCCTGGTGCCAGTCATAGCCACTCCACAAGGGGTATGGCCACTTCAATTGCCTTTTTCAAGAATGCCTCTGCTGCCAAATTTGTGCTGCAGCCACATGGAGTACTGCCCACTCCTTTACTAAACATTACAGTCTGGATATAGCATCTCACAGATGTGCTGGTTTGGGCCTTGCTGTACTGCAAGGCCTCCTTTCTTGATCCAGACATTCTCAACTTCCCAGCATTCTTTGGTACTGCTTGGGATTCATTCCAAAGGTGTGGCCTAAGGGAAGAGATATCCTTGAAGAAAACAGAACAGTTACTGTACATACTTACTGTAACAGTAGATCTTCGAGAGAATCTCTTCCCTTAGGCTATGCTGACCCTCCCTTCTCTTCCCCTAGGGTGATAAACATTTTCTCATTTTGGTCTTCAACATGGTGGTTCATTCAGCACCTTCCCTCACCTTGTGTGCCCAATTCTGGTGTGCTGTGCTTTCCTGGTACCCAAGACATAATGTCCCTCTGAACCTAATCTTCAGCAGGGAACTAAGGGGAGATAGGGCCACCCATTGTTACATACACGTTGATGCATGACGTTGACATGGGTGGTCCCAGCTAGTAAAAGTTTCCATGTGGTTCTAGTGCCTGGTGGCTGATGCTCCAGAGGTGTGGCCTAAGGGAAGAGATGCTATCAAAGACCAACTGTTACAGTAAGTATGTAACTGTTCCTTTTAATATCCCTTCCCCTCTGTCGCACAAGGAAATAGGCTTCTGCTAAGAGTGCTCTGCTTGATAACATTTTTAACTAACTAAAACCTAGAAAATGGCCTTTAAAATAATGAAGGGTTAGCTATGTGTAGGCATCCATTTTGCAGATAGGAAGGAAGTTGCAGCAATGTCACTGCCTTACTAGTAGGAAAGCAAACAAAACCGGCACCAGTCCCAGGAGTAGCATTGCACGTAAAGCTTATTGTGCATTTCTTTTCAAATAAATGTGTTTTGTGCAAAAATAGCCAATTGTCAGTACATTTCAAAAAAGTGCCTGAAAGAATAAACAACTGGCCAAACTCATAGTACCTTGACCAGTTTTGCTTATCCAAGCACTGTCAGGAGGACTCGGATTTCACAGCACACTCTATTTAAATACATATTGATTAAAGTGACAGTTCATCAGTGTAAAATGTGAATAACAGTGCAAGCTTGCATCTACAAATTTAACAATTCTGGTCAGAGCCACTATGGCTGCTAATACATTAACTTGATAAGGGTGTTTCATGGCCTTAAACGTAAAGATGAATTGCCGTAGTCAGCTCCATGTATAAATTTCATTTTTGGTGAAGGTAGATAATTTATCTGGTTGATCCTGTGTTCCCATGTTTAAATGTGAGTGGCAAGTGCATGTTGTACTATATGTGGAAGGAGAGGGAACTCCACACCAAGGCCTTCAAGTAATAGTAGAAGGAATGGTGCAGGGAGGAGAGGTATGCCTACATTGGGGCTGTGTGCCAAGCTAGAATGATAAGAACCTATACTTAGGTGATGGCCTGCTTTCATCCAGGAAGCAACCACATTCCTCAGTGGATGATTCAAATGTTACTTCAATAGACATTAAAGTAGCCAAGGTGGGGTTATGGAAAAAATAAGGGAGGCAGAAAGTGGGCCACTATAAGCTGAGATAGAAACTAGGGAGATCTGAAGGGGAAGAGTCTCCCACCAGGATGCAAGTTATTCAAGGAAGCAAGGGGTTAGCAAAGGAAGAAGGGGAAAAGGAGCAGTCAAAGGAGAAAGGTGTGGAAGGGGGAATACTTGGAAAAAGGAGAAAGCGGCAAGAAGAGAGGCGAGGGCTGTCAAAATAGTGCAAGGTCTGCAACAGGAGCCCTATGATGAGAGACTGAAAGAGTTCAGTATTTACACCCTGGAGGAGAGGAGGGAGAGTAGGGATATTATGGGGAACTTTAAATACCTCTTGGGGATTAATAAGGTACAGGAGGGAGATATGTTTCAGAGAAAAAGGTGCTGCAGAACAAGGGGTCATGATATGAAGCTGGAAGGAGGTAGATTCAGGAGAGATGTGAGGAAGCCGTTCTTCACAGAAAAGGTGGTAGATTTCTAAAATAGCCTTCCATTGGAAGCAGTGGGGTTGAAACCAGTGGTGGGTTTCAAAAATGCCTGAAACAGGTACAAAGGAATCCTAGGAGGAAGGAAGGGGGTGAAAGGTGGAAGAGACAGTGCTGTAGGGCAAATTGGGTCTGCAGCAAAAGTGATCATAACTAAAATTGGGCAGACTTGATGGGCCCAGTGGTCATTATCTGTCGTCAGTTTCTATGTTTATATAACTCCACTTTGGGAGATTACTAGTCTACTTGCCCCTCCCTGGGTTTTTGTGGCCTAATTCGACCCAGTAGGGAAAAGGGTTCATTCTTCTCAGCACTCAGGTGGAGCATCCTGTGGGTTAGGAGATCCCCACGGGTGTATGTGGGGATAAAGCCTAGCAGTTTAGGTGGGAAGGGGAGTTCTGATCAGAGGAGTGAGCGGTGAGAGAGTGAGAGTGAGTCGGGGCTAGGTGGGGTGATTACTCGCTTTGGCCCCCGGCTGGTGGCACTTGAGGTATACAGAGGAAGAAGTGGGAGCTAGTAGCCACAAGCTGCACAGTATCTTGGAGGGCAACTAAAGTTGAGAGGGGAACCTGCAGCCATAAGTTGCAGAATGCCCTGGCAGCCTGCACCAATAAGTGCAGGGATCCAGTGGGCAAGAATGCAGTAGGGAGTGTAGTGTTCAGAGTGCAAGCTGCCTTGGAGCTCCATGGGACATATCCCCCTTCTCAATTCAGAGAAAGTACTGCCAGTTCTGGGAAAGGATGCAGTGGTCATGACGGAACCCGCAGATCCCCAAGTCGCGAGGATTGAATGTTCTGAGGGTGACCCGCTGAGCCAGTGCGGAGAGAGAGATATGGGTATCATTGAGTGTGGGTGCCTGTGAAGAATAATAGGCTGTTAGGCACTGTGACCTGTTTTGGGACTTGTGCTGCCTTCAAACTTTTGTCACCATAGCAGTTCTGAGTTAATGCTGCCCTAAAGACTGTACAACCTCCTCAGTCCAGGTAAAAGCTATTATTATGGCCATACTGGCCACGTGAAAGCTGAATGTGTTCCCCACAAATTAACTGATGCTACCTGGAGCTATGTGTGAATATGTTTAATGAATTTGGGATTCCTGTTGTTTCTTCAAGTACTGTGTGGACATTCTGTTACTAAAAGGAACTGTTGAATATGAGTTAACCTATTGTTTTCATTCTGCACCAGTGAGGAAAAGGGACCCTTCTGTGTGTAATATCTGGGCCTGGGGAACATGGCCACTGCAAGTGTTTCTGCTGATGTGGGTGCCACCTTCCCACAGACATATTCCATCCACACCCCTAGACACAGGGAGAGTGGGCTACATTTCTATGTATGGTAGATTATGTGATTCAAATGGATAAGGCACATAGCCGTTATAATTTTGCACTCACACAGTTGATTTACAGAGCAAGTTTAAATACAAATATGTGTGGTGGTTGTTGGGGGAAGGGGTAAGGAAATGCAAGCTTGAGGATTAAACAAAACTAAAAATAAAGCAAATTAAATACAAGTGCCATATAGTACTATGCACTCCATCAAGCCCAGCAGTGATGAACATGACATACTTATTCTGTAGGTTATAGTCAGTAATTGCAGAAATACATAATTTTTTTATCCAAGCCATCAGCCTCCATTCAGTGCACATAGTAAGCTTTATTTTTAAAAGGCTGGGAACAAATTTAAAAGTTTAAGTTGACAGAAAAGTTAAGTAAGTTATGTTTGGTCAGCTTCTCCTTTCAGCATTTCCCTGTATACGTCTGGTTGAGAGAGAGGGAGAGAAAGAGAGAGAGAGAGAGACACAGGGGAGGGGTGGAACTCTGTTTATCATTTAGTCTTAGATCAGTCCTCAAAGGGTTAACAAACCTTATAGACAGCAGTAAATCATTGTACATTGCACACAGCTTGGAGAGAGAAAGAAGCGTAATCTGAATCTCTACTAGAGCAATGCAGCCATATTACAAACTCAGTTTTGACCAACAGGTAGTGGTGTAGTGCTAAATTTAGGAGTGTGGGATCTCCATGAACTGCGATGTCCCCAATTCTCATAGTCCCAGGGCAGGGGGCCCCCAGAAGCTATCAGGTTTTAGATGAATTCTGGTGCATTTTGAGGGTCATTTTGAGACTATTTGGCTACTTTTAAAGAGCACCTTTTCAGTTGTGAGTGCTCACAGCCATGAAGGACCCTTACATTGCTCTGAGTTCAACTGTACTAAAAAACATTTTTCTATGGTTGTATTATTGAGAGCAAAGGGATTGTATTTTGGCTCCAAGTAGCTGAGCCGTCGATCCCTTCTACTTCCCGGTTTGGAGACATGCCCCATACTGTTCCATATTCTGACATCTCAACGTGCTTGCACAGGGGCACACTCCATAGGCATGTTTGTAGCGTGTCCCCCACACAAGCACATTGTGATGTCAGAATATGGAACAGAATGGGGGAGTGTCTCCAAACCGGGAAGTGGAAGGGATTGGTGGCTCAGCTCCTCAGAGTCAAAATATGATCCCTTCGCTCCCAATAATGCCACCATAGAAAAATGTTTTTTTTAGTATCATCGAACTCAGAGCAAGGTAAGGGTCCTTCATGGACTTTGAGGGGATGTTCTGTAACAGCATGAAAGGTGCTCTTTAATGCCTTCTTTGACTTGTTACAAACAACCAATATCACTATTGTTACACAAGGTCCCTGCACCCTAATTGGTACCCTCAGAGGTACACTGTAGACAGCTAATGCTTAAGTATAGGTTATACTAACATATAGGACTAAGGGCATCTACCGTTTAACAGTAGATGTCAGGATATGAATGCATATTGTTGTACTCCACTTTGCTTGCTAATACACATATATTTTACCATGTATTTTCTGTCTATTTCTTACTTGTTAGATGCCAAGACACCTGTCCATGAAGTAATTATAATATGTAAGATGGCATTGCCATCTTTTGGTGATTTGTACTACTACACTTAGTTATGTAAGACTCTGTATAAGAACTCTTTTGTTCTCAAACTGATGACTTTACAGAATTGTACAATGTTATCTTGGACCGTGGAGCCACCTCTAATTTAGCCAATAGGGCTCATCTCTGTAACTAGAAATGTTTCTATCTTTTGGTAACCATAGCAATTATCATAGGTATATAATGTAATGCTCAAGCTCTACACCTCGGAGACCCGAGAGACCCCAAGAGACTACAGAGAAACCTTGAGGTGTAGGGAATGCTTAGCACTGGCTCCCGGTTCGTATTGGTAAGAACTGCTTAGGGCAACTGTGATTTATCCCTTTGGTAGTAATAAACTTGTTTATTACTCTAATGCAACGTGTTTGTGATTACTTGCACTTCCAATATCGTCAAGAATCTGAAAGTGAGGTTTAGACCTCTCAACAAATTGGCGACCACATGCAGGCGATATTTGGTGTTTGTAAGTTTTCACTTGTTGCTTAAACTTTTTCCTTCCCCACGGGGACAGTAGGTGTACATTCCCGTATCACCTCTCCCATTTTAAAACCAGTTTGTAGTCACTTGCAAAGTCTGGCTGACTTTTTGGGTGTGGTCGGTGCCGTCTCGACCCACTCCATAGCAGCTTTGAATTGCAAGCCTGCAACTAATACAATAGCCCGGCTGTGTTTAAAGTACTCGTGCGGTGGATTGATACGCCACACGCTGTATTTTTCACAGTTTGAATTTTCGTTCCCTCCCACATAATGGCCACAGTATCAGATATCTGCGCAGAACCGAGACTCAATGTCTCAGACTTCCTTGCCTCCCATGGAGGATGGGCTGACTTTGCGCAGGACGCAAGTCAATCTGATAACCCTGTACTGGAGATCTCAACCCAGTACACAGAGATGAGACAATCAACCAATAAGCGACACCTTAAAGGGTTGATGGTCGTGGCTCTCTATGCTGCTTTGGAAGCCTCGGAAGTGAGGTTTCAAACCCTTGATCTGCAAATTTCATCTCTTAAGCAAGAGATGGGTTTGCAGGAAACAGAATGCATCAGATTGCAGCAAAACTTGGAGTCTGAACTCCAAAGTCTGCAGAATGAAAAGGATTCACTATTGCATCATTCAGCCCAAGCTGATGAACAGGAACTATGTATGTTGAAGCAGGAGTGTGAAAGTTTGAGACAGGATAAGAGTCAGGTTGTGCAAATGAATGATTTGCTGAGTGCTGTGAATGCTCAGTTGAGTGACGAAATGAGTGAGCTTCAGGACGAGATCAACCAGGTACGTAATGACTTAGAAGTAGCTTACAGGGACAATCGCGAATTGAGCGCCACGTATCGAGTTTTACAAAAGCAAAAGCAAGATCAGGTTGATGTGGATGTTGCAAGTGTGAATCACGATGAATGTAGAACTAAGATAGCAACACTGCACCATCAGTGAGAGGTTCTGGCTGGACATGTTAAGGCAATGGGAGGCGTAGCCCCAGCCTTTCATTTGTCACCGGAAGGGGAGTTATCTGATGATGACGTTTCACAGTACGACACCCAGTCACGCTTCTACTATGGCCCAGACTCCCCACCCAGCCATCCACAGCATGGCGGGTCCCCACCCCCAACTCCCCAGGTCACACATCGGCGATGTCATGACGCTCATCATGGGAAACGCTAACATGGCGGCGCCCATGATGGGGGAGAGCAGGCCCAAGCCTGGTCCCGACGGTGCCTTCAGTAGCCATTATTAATGTGGAAGACAGGCAAGAGATAGAAACCATGATTGAAAGAGTGATAGGCAATGTTCCTCTTCCTGAGAGAAGCATGAGGGCTATTAAAACCCAGATTAGGCAGCTTTTTCAAGAAGCTGGCACTCAGGAAGGTATTGTCCACACTGTGGCTGAAGCTGCAGCTCGTGCAGCCTTGGATGGTGCTCGAGACACTCTACCTTTGCCTGATCGACCCACTAATCCCCTACAAATGGCCTACTCTGTTCAGCAAATTGCTGACAGTATCGGTCGGATGAGCCCGTCCGACAACCTCAGCTGTCACTTGGAAAAGGTACGTTCTAAATGCGAGATGCTCAGCCTTGCTGCAGAATATCAGGTCCAAATACTACGCCAGACTATCGATCCTGGTTTGTGGTCCAAACTCCCCGAAGCTGTTCGCCAGGATGGGAACGCTACCTTTGACGAGGTTGCAGCTGAGCTCATTTCTGCTCACAGTCCAGGTGTAGTAGGAGTGATGCTTGCATATCCTGTGAAGCAGAATGCAAAAGAAAGTCCAGCGACTTACCACCAGAGACTCTGGATGGCCTACCGAGCAGGAAAACACCTGGCACAAGAAGCTGCGGATGTAGATCTTATTGAATATAAGACCCTGTTCCTTAGGAACATGATTCCAGCAGTAAGAGAAAAGGTAGAGCCAACCACTTACCCAAATACGGATAGGTTTGCCGATATTCTTCGGAAAATCGAGAGGGTGTATCAACTGTATATCCGTGATTTGGGCTCCGGTTCTAAGAAGGTAGCTGCCGTGGAACCCGCTTGAGGACCACCACACTACACAGTGGAAGGCAGGCTCAACGCCAACAGGCCCAACATCCGCCAGGCCCTCCAGCTGGTAATCAACACCCCCAACAGGCCCAACAACAACAACTGCATCAACAACAGCAATGGGGTGGGAACTGGAATTGGCATAAGAACAGGAAGCATAAGGGTAGAGGTAAACCACAACAGAGAACGGGTCCTTCATATAGGGAGATAGCTGAAGAAAATCAGAAATTTCAAGAGCTCCTGGGACAAGTGCGCTCTGTGGCGGATACTGTTCCTGCTCAGACCCTTACGGTGGTACAACCGGCAGCCCAGGCCACAACTGGCTATGGAGACACCGGAGGTACAGACCCTCAGGCCCACACCGGCCTGAACCCAGAGGCTCCTCCCTATATAGCATCAGTACAGCATGGTGAAGTCATTTACATAAGTCAGGCCCAACCTCTGATGCTTCCAGCATGTCTGGATTGACAATTACAGGCCCCAGTCCGTGTGTAAACAAGCTAGTCTTGGATACAGCAGGAAGGCCCTGCACTGAGGCCGAGGTCGGGGGCCACCAACTAGTAGTTTTGCTAGATACAGGTGCAGCTGTATCTGTGCTACATGACGAACACCCGGACACATCCCTTTGGTCTACCGGATGGAAGACCAATATGTCAGGAGTCGATGGTACTAGGCTGCCTGCATACCATTCTCTACCCTTACCAGTAAAGCTAGGCCACTTAAAGGCCTCACACACTTTCCAACTAATGGTATTGCATGATCATCCTAGTATTATAGTAATCGACTTCCTTGCACCACACGGCTGTGTAGTGGACCTAGCTAACATGCTACTGATACAGATTCAAGGTCAATACCATACCATTTTGATTTCTGACTCATACATTGTGGCAATGATATCTGCCAATGACAAAGAGTATGATGTCATAGATTTGTTCAAGAATCATGAACTTTTCCCAAAACTCCTACTTATTCTGCAATGACATTTAGAGGCATTTGCAGTTAACAAACATGACTGTGGTAGAATGCACACCGTCATTGAAGTACCAGGCCCGGCATATGAGAGGCAAAGGCAATATCCTTTCCCAACTGAGGCCTTGCCTTCCCTTCCCTTAGAGAAACAATCAAGTCACTCCTCAAGCAAGGAGTAATCAGAACTTGCGTTTCCACTGCTAACTCCCCAGTATGGCCCGTGAAGAAACCCACAGGCGCCTGGAGACTTACTATTGACTACAGGAAACTGAATCAGGTCACTCTCAGTTGTTCCCCAACTGTGGCATCAGCACCAGATGTGCTACGACTTCTAACTCCTGACTTGAAATGGTTCAGTGCCCTGGACATCTCCAATGGTTTTTGGTCATTGCCATTGGCCCTTAAGAGTCAATATAAATTTGCCTTCACCTTTGAAGGAAGACAGTACACGTGGACTTGTTTGCCACAAGGATTCCATAATAGTCCATCCCTCTTCCATCTTCACATGATGGATGCCCTCGAGAGTTTCTCTACCCCCCAATGTCTCCTCCAATATGTGGATAACCTGTTGCTGGCCACAGCCGCACAGGAACAACATCTGGATCTCTTGGATGAACTATTGTCTCTCATTCAGAAAGCAGGCCTGAAATGTAACCCAGCAAAAGCACAATTGTGTCAGAAAGAAGTACTCTTTCTGGGTCTAAAAATAACTGACCAAGGTAGAAGCTGTACTTGGAAGAAGGTACAGGGATTGCAAGACTTGCCATTACCTACCAGTGTGGCAACTCTTCGAAGGTTTCTAGGTATGGTAAACTATTCGAGAGATTTCATTTGTAATTTTGCTCAGAAAGCTGCTCCTCTGTATGAATTACTCAAAAAGGATGTACCATGGACTTGGGGCCCTATTCACACCCAGGCTTTGACGTCACTGAAGCAGGTCTTGGCCTCCGCTCCAGCACTGGTAAACCCCAATCCAGCACTACCATTCCATCTGGAGTGTGCCACCTCTGACATTGCCATGTCAGCAGTGCTAGCCCAGAAGGTGCATGGCACCTTGAGATCCATTGCATATGCCTCATAGCTCTTGACCCCAGTGGAACAGAAGTACGGCCTTTGTGAAAGGAACCTTCTGGCCACCTACTGGGCTGTCAAGCACTTCCTTTATATCATTGGGTACTCACCACTGATCATTAACACTAACCATACACCAACCACATTTTTGCTCTCAGATAGAGTGAAGGATGGGTCAGTCTCTAACACCAGGCTGATACACTGGTCACTTCTTCTCAAGGACAGGGACATACAGGTACAACTGACTAAAGTTCCATCTATGCTAGCTCATGGCCTCCTTTTCCAAGGAGAACCCCATGACTGTACACTACAGTCGCCTGATCTTCCGGATCCAGGTCCTTTCTTCCCTGCCACGCCACAAGTACTCGAGAGTACCTCTTTGTGCCGTATCTTTACTGATGGTTCAGCATCCTACTATCAGGGAGAACAGATTGCAGGGATGGGTATTTTGGTGATCTACCCTTATGGGAACACTGTCAAGATATCTAAACGCTGTAGTGTAGCTTCATCGCAGTATGCAGAGATGGCAGCGGTGGCCTGTGCCCTCGAGTTCATCCAACATGGAACTGAGGATACCATCATTTTTACAGACTCTAACTGGGTCTGTTGTTCCCTTACAGAATTTCTTCCCTTCTGGCAGAAGAACTCTTTCCTCTCTTCTGATGGCAGTCCAGTGAAGTACAAAGAATTGGTAATATACATACATGCACTGGCACAGAAATTTGCACACAAACTTTATGTACACAAGGTTAAGGCCCACTCTCTCCATGACCTCTATCATGCCTTCAATGACACAGCAGACACCCTTACTAAGGAAGGGGCCCGAGGGGGGGATGTCTGGATGATGGACCATCCAGAGGCTAATGCAGCTGTACACATTGCAGCACTCAAGAAGAAATCTGAATCTTTTTCTCCCTTAGACCTCTCCGCAGCCCAACAGCTGGACACTGAACTCAAAGAGGTGTTCAGATTCCTTGACAAAGGTACTGAAGAAAAACTTCCTACACATAACCCTTATCAGAGACATGAAGGTAAGTTACGCTTGTCACCAGATGACAAGCTCATTTGGTTTCAACCAGATGACTCTCCCACCAAGTTATGAGTAGTACCCAGACACCTAAGATCTAAATTCTTGCACCAAGTGCATGACACTCCTACTGGTGGACACCAGGGAGCAGAAAATACCCTCCAGCGACTCAAGACCACCGCCTGGTGGCCTGGTATCACCAAAGATGTTAAACAGTACATAGACAACTGCCTTGTTTGTGCGCAAAACAACCCCATCCCAACCAAACGAAATGCCAAACTTTTACCACAAAGATATTCTGGCCCTTGGCATGCCATCCAAATTGATTTCATTGACCTTCTGACCAATACCAGCAGAAATAACAAGTATGCTCTTGTGGTAACTGACCTCTTCTCAAAGTGGGTGGAGGCTTTCCCCACTAAGACATGTACAGCGAAGACTACTGCCAAAATCCTGGTGGAACAGATTTTCTCCAGGTGGGGTCTACCCCTCAAGGTAGACTCTGACCACGGAACCAGTTTTACAGGTGAGTTGATGAAAGAATCCCTTGAACTTCTTGGAGTTCAGCAGAAGTTCCACATACCTTACCATCCTCAATCCTCAGGTCAAGTAGAAAGAGCCAACAGATGGATTAAGCAAATGCTTTCCAAATTCATTGAGGACAATCCCAAAACCTGGTATTCCCTATTGCCTTTACTCCTTATGGCAATCAGTGGCACATCCTCAGCCACCACCCAGCTCACGCCCTTTGAGTTGATGACTAGTAGACTGATGAGATTACCTGAACACCTGTTGTTTGACCTGCACACCCCTACTGCAGACCGCGTGTCTGTGGATCAGTATGTGGAAAAACTCAGAAAAGACCTCATACACACACACTTGTATGCTGCAAATTGCATGGGCAAAGCCCAGCAACAATCCAAGATACAGTTTGACAAACACGCACGAGAAGTGGATTGGCAAGTTGGAGATCAAGTAATGGTATTTTGATTTGCACATCCCACGCACTCCTTCTCCAACAAGTGGGAAGGCCCATACCCCATTGTCAACAAGCTCAGTCCGGCAGTCTATCAAGTTAGACTCCTTCACAATAACAAATTGACTGACAAATGGTTACATGCAAACCAACTGAAACTGTATAAAGGAGCTTAAATTACTTTTCCTTACCGCATTGGGCAGAATTGTACTAACATACTAATCTTTGATCTTCCTTTTCAGATACACTGACAAGATGGCTATCTTGTTCCTTTATTTCCTCCTCTCAGGAGTGATCCCCTGCATCCAAGGCACGGTACCGGACCTCCTACGACACCTTGACCCTCCAGCACCTCCTCCAGAGGGAGTATCCATCAATATACCAGATAGCATGATCACTGTCCAGGAAGGTTCTGATGCTTACCTCACTGCCTCGGTTGTTGCTCCTGTTTAATCTTACTTACTGGAATATGAAAGAGTTTGGTATGTGTCACAATACTAATACATCAGCATTTTATAGTTCATTATTGCTTGATAGTTTAGCTGCATTTCAAATTCGTATGCAAGATCCTTTTGCTGGGGTCTATTCTACCGAACATAGAGGCAACTTCAGGAGGAAGACCTCTCCTGATAATCTGAATCATAAACGTAACAAACGTGAAGTTGACAGTTCTGATGTCACAGGTGCCACAGGTACTGTCACAAGTCTTTTTGGTACAGCTATGTCTATTTGGAATAAAGCAGACATTGCTGCTATCAAAAGTCATTCTGCCAAGTTCTCCACTGGCTTGGTTAATAACGTTTTACCTCCATTATTGCATGGTGTGGATGGCCTTAGTCAGGAAGAAAGATACACTGTATACAACATGCATGACATTGCTAAGGCATTCACTGATTCTAAAGATAAGATCAACGCACTCATACAACAGAAAAACAGAGAAGCAGATAAACAATGCATTGCTAGGGAGATACTCTGCTCTGCTTATGGCTCCTACATTATCACTACCATCAACAACCTCTTCCATGATCTAGAATCTGGAAGAATTCCTGACATCATACATGATAGACGCATTTCCAAATGGTATTGTCCAAGGTGTAAAACTATTAGCTGTGTTTCCATGTGTATGCAACAGACTTTGACTATTCCTCTCTCCACAGCTAGGAATTTGGGGTTTGTGACCAGACACCCTAATACTGGTCCTTTTTTCACTACTAAGAAATGTTCCATAACAGATACCATGTTTGTTTCTTTCACTGTCTCCTTACCACATTTTGATCCTACTATAGCTTTGTTCAACAAGCTTGCACAGGTACACTCCATAGGGCATTTGGATGAAGACATCTACAGAGAATGCCTGGATTTACCACCGCTACTGGTCTACCATTCTTTCCTGGATGCCTGGGTGGCTCCGCACATGGACTGCTGTGCGAAAAAGCAATATATCTATCTGTGCCACTGTGATGTGTTTGATGTAATACAGCCTGTTTGTGGCTACTCTCCAGACAGCATTGATTGGACTTTCACCATGGATGATGACATCACTGAGAATGGCACCAACTCTTTCAACTCAACTTTGGCTCCGGATAAGCTGTACCAATCCTATCGTGAGGAGGTTCATCACCTGTCAACATAGATTTCCAAGACGACATACACCTGCCCTGTCCAGTTGCAAAAGTGGAGACTACCTACTGTACTCTCACAGTACAATTCTGATGGCGAGTACTGTGTTGTCACAAATCATAAGACTTACACATATGGTTCTGTTACTTGTGCTATTGAATACCCAAATTTCTGTTTTGTTCCCCACCAGAAAACTGTTATTGGACATACTGTTATAACCCCCATCCCCCTTATAGATGCAGACATTATTGATGGTAACCCAGATTATCTACTCACACTATCAGAATACTTGCCATACTTTAATGTACACATAGACCCACTTACACTTACACTGAAATCACTTTTAGACAGGAAAAACACACACCTCATCCACATCAGCAATAATATCACCAAAGCCAATGAAGCTGTTCTTGACTTGATTAATGATGGAGATATGAATAACGCATTAACTAACACCTGGTTAGAAATTACTTTTAAAGATTTTGTTATTATACAAGCATTTATGATTTTCACTTTGATTATTATGCTTTGCTGCCTACGATGTACACTATGCCAATATCGTGAGCAGCTCGAGTTCCTTTACAAGGCTCGCACGTCGGGATTGTATACAACCACTGCTCCTGTCCTTTCCCTAGACATTTGCCCGTGTTGCTCCTGGAGGCAACAAGGGGGGGAATTGTTACACAAGGTCCTGCACCCTAATTGGTACCCTCAGAGGTACACTGTAGACAGCTAATGCTTAAGTATAGGTTATACTAACATATAGAGCTAAGGGCATCTACCGTATAAGAGTAGATGTCAGGATATGAATGCATATTGTTGTAATCCACTTTGCTTGCTAATACACATATATTTTACCATGTATTTTCTGTCTATTTCTTACTTGTTAGATGCCAAGACACCTGTCCTTGAAGTAATTATAATATGTAAGACGGCATTGCCATCTTTCGGTGATTTGTACTACTACACTTAGTTATGTAAGACTCTGTATAAGAACTCTTTTGTTCTCAAACTGATGACTTTACAGAATTGTACAATGTTATCTTGGACCGTGGAGCCACCTCTAATTTAGCCAATAGGGCTCATCTCTGTAACTAAAAATGTTTCTATCTTTTGGTAACCATAGTAATTATCATAGGTATATAATGTAATGCACAAGCTCTACATCTCAGAGACCTGAGAGACCCCAAGAGACTACAGAGAAACCTTGAGGTGTAGGGAACGCTTAGCACTGGCTCCCGGTTCATATTGGTAAGAACTGCTTAGGGCAACTGTGATTTATCCCTTTGGTAGTAATAAACTTGTTTATTACTCTGATGCAACATGTTTGTGATTACTTGCACTTCCAATATCGTCAAGAATCTGAAAGTGAGGTTTAGACCCCTCAACACTATCAAAATATCTACTTTTTATTTTCTTTAAAAAAATTGTCAAAATTAAAGCAACAAATCCCATACCAGCCACCCTCAACATCTGACTATATACCACTTCTACTGAGTACAGGCAGCTATCACTGCAGCAGGCATTGCACTTGTTACCTTAAACCTGAACAGAAGACTCTGCCCCCCCAACAGTGCACCACACAGTCAGACATACAAGGCACCGAGAAGGGCACACAAAACACCAGCCTTGAGGTGCATGTGTCTGTCACACAGCAGACACAGACACAGTTCATCCATGCCAGAGAATGGAACTGATACACAGGACCCACTGGAGGGTTCCTTAAGGCCCAACATTGACACAGGATGTATACCAGGTCATGAATGCTTTATCTGCATGTGCCCTTAACTGAGATGGTTGGAGCAGGGAGGGTAAGGCTCAGCAGGGAAAGCTGCATGAAATACAGGGCATATACAGTGGCATCACGGCCCACAGACTTGACATGCAGCAAGGGTTCCACAGTCTGTGTGAGACCTTGTACAATGGCATGACCATAATTATCACCACTCTACAGCAGGATGATGTTTTCCACTCATATCCAGTACATGGCAACTAACCCCCAAGTCCCCATATGTCACACATCCGAACCACAACACCATCAAGCAATCCGGCACAACCCACACATGACAGCCAACCTGCAGAGGTGCACAGCCAGCTGTAACAGATGATGATCTAATGCCAGGCATGTCCCGTGGCATGTACACAGCCTAGTCATGTGGCAAGGGGCAGGGGCAAGGCCAGTGGTAGGCTCATCCCACCCTAAACACACACTCAGAAGTCATCCCAGACACCAAAGTCAAAAATCACACATGACTTAACGCCTCATCCGAATACAGCCCAGGCTTTAATGTTAAAGAATTGCCATCCACCATCAGATGCATGTAGACTTCACTTCATGGATTTCATGTTCGCTTACAATGGGGGGATAGGAGGCTGGCAGCAAGGGGCAAGCTTAGGGGAAAGAGAGATCACTCAAGTCGCTGGATGCAGCCTGGCCCCCTACTGTCAGATAAGGCCATTCAATACAAACAACATTAGTAATACTAAACAGCACACTTACCTCACTGCTCCTTTTATGATAAAGCCAGGCTGCTTAACAATTCACATTATTTTGTTGGCGCCGACCGTCTAACTCACTCGGTCCTGGCCAAGTCCTGACTTGTGAGAATGAATCCCTCACAGGCTCATATGGCATGACTAGTCAGCTGCTCCCCATTCATACAATCTGCAGAGTACTAGCTGCACCTCCAGTCACACAGGTATAGGTAGCCGCTTGCTGTGTTAGAGGATTTCTGCTGGACATCCCCCAGATTGCAGGTTTATCGTTCACATGAACAAAAAGTACCAACTTCATGATGAGAATAAAGTTATCACTGCCAGGTTATTATGCTACTAACCCTTAATGAAGAAGACATTTAAACATGCATTACTGCTTTACCACATTAAATAAGTTAATTAAATAAATACGTCCACTATACTGCTCTGTTTTGGAAAAATACATAGTAAAAGCTGGACCCCACTGAAAATGAGAAATTGCTTCGCACTTGGGCTATCCTGGGTAAATGCATTATGAAAAAGTGCAAGGTCATGCACAAAGGAAAGAAAAATCCAAGAAAGGAGTATTGCCTAGGAGGCAAAAAACTGGCGGCTTCAAACCAGGAATGAGATCTGGAAGTCATAATCTCAGATGACTTGAAGGTTAGTGAACAGTGTGAGAAGGCAACACTGAAGGCCAGAAGAGTGCTGGGCTGCATTGGGAGGGGAATCATGAGCAGGAGGAGAGAGAGGTGGTACTACCACTGTATAAATCGCTGGTCAGGCCTCACCTGGAATACAGAGTCCAATTCTGGAGGCCTCACCTCAGGAAGGACATTCACCGTGTGGAAACAGTACAGAGGAAAGGTGACAAAAATGATTCAGGGTCTGCAGTACATGTCCTATGAGGAACTACTTAGGGAACTGAATATGTAATCCCTGGAGCAGGGAAGAGAGAGAGAGAAGGGGGACATGATTGAAACATTCAAGTACATGAAAGGCATTAACAAGGTACAGGCACAGGAACTTTTTCACTTCAAGAAGGGCTCCAGGACCATGGGACATGACCTCAGGCTGCAAGGAGGGAGGTTCTCTACCAACACCAGGAAGTTTTTCATCACAGAATGAGTAGTGGACGCCTGGAACAGCCTGCCCCAAGAGGTTGGGGGGGTCAACACTGTGGGGGGGGGGGAATTCAAGAATACATGGAATAGACACAAGGGAGCCCTGACTACAAAGGGCAATTAGAGTGTCAAACTAGATCTAAAACAAATGGGCAGACTAGATGGACCTAGCAATCTCCTTCTGCCGTCAACTTCTATGTTTCCATGTAAAAGGAAGACACCACTGAAAAAAAATATCTTGCATCTTCGCTGTACTATCCTGGGTAAATACAGTGTAAAAATGTGGTCAAACAGAGCCCCAATACAAACAAGATATCGCAACTCATCTGGGCTATCCTGAGTAAATATATTGTAAAACTGTAAAAGTAGGACCCTACAGCAGAACCCCACTGAAAAGCAGATGTTGCATGTAAGCTGATCTGTCCTGGGAAAATACACTGTAAAATCATCCAGATCACCCATCCTGTAGCTGTCTGGTATATTCCTGGTAGTCTAGTGGTTCTCCCAAAAGGGCATCTGACCCCCTCCCAACTTGCCCTCTCAGTCACTCCCCAGCCCTGGTCACATAATGCAAACTGCAATAATAGGGATGACTGGCATAGCTCTCTGCTCACCACCTCAACTGGTTTCAATCTGACCATCTCTGAACAATCACAAGTATTGCACAAACACCTGTGTCTACTGTACTCATGATTGCTCATTGGCAGTCAGATGGTGGCTGGTCAAGGTGGTGAGCAGAGGGCTGTGTAGGTCACTGTCATTATTGTCGTACCTCGGCTTAGGTGACTTGAGTTAGGGGGGAGGGGGTTGTGGTGAGGAGGGTCCTAAGCAGGAGGGTTGACAGAGGATCAGTTACCCTTATGGGGGGGGGGGGAGATGCCACTAGACTGCCAGGAGTATTCAAGACAGCTGCAGGATAATCGATTGGTGGTGCAGGAACCACCACACCACACCACCAGGAATATTTGAGACAGCTACAGAACAGGTGATCAGTGGGTGGGAAGACCACAAGACTACCAGGAATATTCAAGACAGCTGCAGGACAGTCAATCAGGGGATACAGGAACATCTACACCACCAGGAATATTTGAGACTGTTACAGAACAGGTGAATAGGGGTGGTGGGACCACTAGACCACAAGGAATATGTAAGAAAGCTACAGAATGGTGGGGCCATACACACATGTTAATGGGCATGCAAATGGGCCAGAACGCCTTCCATGCCCAAAGGGGTCATTAGCATGTTTGGGCTAAATATGATCCATAGGAGCCCTGCCGTGACCCATTTGATCCACGCTACCTCCACTGCACTGCTGTCAGCCATATTCAGTCTGGGCCTGTGTCAGCATAGCACAAAGTCACTATACACTGCACTGACATGGCCCCATATTTAGACAGTTTGTGTGCTCCAGATGCACTGAGCTAATTTTGAATATTGCCCCCAGACAGGCTGTACGCAAACTGCCACAGGCTGCACATGGCCACCTCTGAATATGGGGGCCTATACTCCTTAGCCCAGTGGAACCCAAAGTCTATGAAACAATGGCTCATGGAGTAAGAAAGGCCTGCCTATAGCCTCAAGATACTGTTGTTCTAACTTGTAACAGCATGAAAGCAAACATGTTTGGCACTGACTTATGCTTGTTTGTTTGGACAGCAAAACATGCATAGCATTACCACATCAGCCAAATGCTTCATTTAATACAAGCAGAAAAATATCAAACAAGTAGATATGTAGGAGACAATATGACAAGTCCAAGCAGAGTAGTGCATTCAACTCCAGGATCCTTGCTATCGCAAGTGCGTAATTAGGCACCACCTTAGGGCAGGTATCAGCTAAGTGTAATCCCAGTTTAATGTCATAGTTACTCTGTCTTACTGTTTACATGTTTGATTATAGTACTAAATAGGGAGACTCTTGCTTACAGTACCTTGCAAGTCTCAGAGGTAAGATAGCCATTAGACACAGGCACCAATAAAATGGTCACTTTATTATCAATCAAGCAGTATTTCCAAATAAACTCCTTACGAATGCAAATAAAGTGTAACCACCCAAATTCTTCCACAGGATTGTCAATGCAAAAACTGGACAGAGGATAACATGATCTTATTTATTTATTTGAGTCTTGGATAACAACACCTTTGAGCAATAAACTCTTTTATAAAAGTTCCACGTCAGTAGATTTAAAAACAGAAAATAAAGGCATATGATGCAGAAAACATATTAACAACACATTTCAGGAGTGGAACGTATTACAAAGACTGTAGGAAACTGTACAAAGGGTGCCTGGTGTTCCAGCACACGTACTGTTTTTAACAGGAGATACACAGATGAACACACTAAAAGAATCAGCTGAAAGGCCTTGTCAAAGACTGTTACAAGCTAACAGGGAGTGCTAACAAAGTAAGAGCATCAGCCAAAAGGCCTTGACAAGACTGGTACAAGCTACCAGGGAGAGCTGGTTTGGGAGAGGGGGAGAGGGTAGAATAGGTGCAGGAAGGTGGGGATGGGGGACATTGGAGTGGGGGATAAGAGGAGGAATAGATGGGAAGAAGGGGGGATACATATGAGGAAAGGGTTGGAGTAAGGGGAGCTTAGGGTAGTTTAAACTGCAAGGGGTGGCAGGGATGGCTAGGGGAAACAGTCACAGCTGCTGTTTGCTATTAGATGTTGACAGAACTTAAATCTGAACCGGCCCAGTATGACTTCTGAAGAGATGTCTCTGTGTAGTGAGTTAATCCAGAGTGGGCTCTATATTCAAATGATCTTTGCCCTTGGGTGGTATGGCACTGTGGGACCAGGAAGAGTTGGTTTTCAGAGTCACATGAATGGTGCGGATCACAGGAGAAACATAGCAGCTTTTGTACCCCAGGTGGTGCGAGTCCAAGACTTGTTTTTTTAGCTAGCAGACAGGCTTGGTATTTAATCCAACCTTGTAATTGCAGCCAACCTATCTGAGCATAAAGGTCACATGTATGCATGAGACAAACTGCTCCTGTGATAAGTCTACAGGCTTTGTTAAGGGTTATGGAGCACCATCAGAGGGACATATCAGTGGCAGAGCCATAGATGACCAGCCCATAATCTATAGCAGCGATGACTGAGCTGTGTATTGCCAGCCTAAGTGCCTCCGGAGTCAGGCTGCGCTTGTGCCTATGTATTAGCCCAGTTCATATGTTCACTGCTTTGGCAACATTTTTGATGTGCTGCACATATGATAAAGTGCGATCTATAGTTACCCGAAGGTATTTGAAGTGTTGAATCTATTCAAGGGAGGTGCCCAGGCAGTTCTTAATGGTCAGTGTGTGGGATTTATGCTTGTTCTGCCAAATAGCATAACTTTGGTCTTCTTATAGTTTAACATCAGTTTGTGACTACTGAACCACTCCTCCACACTTGCAAAGCTCAGCTGTAGCTGGCTCTCAAGGAGCTTTGGATCAGGGTCTCTTGTGGAGATAACAGCATCATTCACATAAAGTAGGATCTGTTCATTGCAGGAGCTTGGAAGGTTATTCAGAAAAAGGCTAAACAGGAGGGGGCCAAGTATGGATCCTTGCGGGACTCCAGAGCAGACTGGCTGCCTTGCAGAGGACATTAGATATCTTCACCTGCTGTGCATGGTTCTCCAGGTAGCTTTTGAACCAATCAGTGGTTTCCTTAGACAGCCCTGCACTGGACAGTTGCTCAAGTAATAGAGTATGGTTCACCATATTGAAGGCTTTAGTCAGATCTATAAAAGCCGCTCCCACTAACTGACCTTGATCCAGTGTGCTATGAATGTAGCCTGTGAATTCAAGTAGCACAATGGTGGTACTATGGTATATTTACTTACCTTAGTAGGGAAAGTAACTTAGCAAACAAACAGATTTACTAAAAAATGAGACTGCCTGTTTTACTCAGTTGGAGGCTCATCACAATGACTGTCTGCCTGTCCCAGCCCAGTGATCCCACTTCCACAGGCTGAAACCTGATCTCGTATCACCTTTTGCTCCTCTGTGAAGGAATTCAGCAGAGAGATAAAACAAAGTTCCCTTACAGCTGTGTTTCAACACTGTTCAGTTGCTGAACAGTGTTGAAGCACAGCTACTCAATCTATACTCCTTAGAGCAGTGCAGGAATCGGGGGGGGGGGACATGATAGAGACATTTAAATACCTTTAAGGCAACAACAAGGTACATGTACAGAACCTCTTTCAGGTAAAAGACTATAGCAGGACAAGAGGGCATGACCTTCGCCTCAAGGGTGGTAGGTTCAGGAGCAATATGAGGAAGTTCTTCTTCATGGAGCACATTGTTGAACTGTGGAATAGCCTGCCAGAGGGGGTTGTGGGGACAAAGATGGTGGGGGAATTCAAGCTGGCATGGGACAGGCATTGCAGGATACTCAAGCAGGCAGCTAAATGTGTTTGGGGGGGGTAGGAAAACAAGGGCAGACTTGATGGATCACAATGTCCCCATCTGCTGACAACTTCTGTTTCTCTGTTTAAGACTGCTGCCTGGAGAACTACATAAAAAAAACACAATTGAAGACTTTAAGAAGTATGGGAGCACTACACCCCTGCCAACAAGGCATTGTTTAGATAAAATTGTGTAAAAAGAGGGTTTAGGTGTTCTTTCAGACTAAAACAAGCTGCCTGTGTTGTTTACCCTCCACTGATTGTAATTTGAGCTGGCAGGAGAATGCTACCTGTAGGAAAGGAACTCTTTCTCTCCCTCCCCACTCAGTGTAGTGATTTCAGGTAGTTGAAGGATCATGGTTCAACTCCAAAATTGTGCTTTGGAAGGAGTCTAAAGTTCCCTTCCCCCCAAGTGATAGAAAGACGTCTGCAGAGTTCTGTCCCACAGCCATAAAAACATGGTAAATAGCAGAATTAGAAAAAGGGAATTTCAATCCATATACAACATAAGTGCCTCACTAGCCCTAAAAGTGTGCAGTAAAACTGTGTGGGGGGGGGATATATGTTTCCTGCTGAAATAGATCCTGTTAGATTATGAACAGAGACAACATACTTATTTTAGCATTAAGTAAAAAGAAAATACAGCATTTTTCATTATAGTGCAACAGGATTCTTGTTAAAAGGAAGGTCCCTTCAGCCTTTTATTCTGTTTCCCTGTGTAGTTTGCAGGTATACATAATGATTGCCTCTACGGCACCATCCTAATTTCATCAGGAGTTAAATGTAAATGATATACGTAAGTCTGGTGTGAAAACCTCCTTCGCTCCATTACACAGGTTATGACCTGACTCATGTAAGGCATCCTGGAATTTTATAATTTTTTGGTTCTAAAGCCTAAATTAATTATACTGTATTAGTCAGGTCTGTTGCTGTCCTCTGCATTCCCTATGTTCTTGTTTTATACTAGCCATGAAACTTTACAAGGCATAGTAAGTGCCCTGCTGTTTTCTGTAGTTTAAAGTATATCCGAGTTAGAAAATAATTGCTTTTAGAGAATACAGGGACTTCACAAGACATGTAACAGAACTGAATAAGAATATAACTTCTGCTGGCTTGTGCATATATGCATCATCAACTCCCATGGTGCCTTGCAAGAGTGGGGTCATGACCTTTGAAATGGAGACAAACAGGTTTTCACATCAGGGCAAAATGGAGTGAAGCAACCTCATTTATATTTAAATTAGGATGAAATTAGGGGATGCAAGATAGGGAATCATTGTTCATGCTTACTTACACAGGTATATAGGAAATAGCTTGAGGGAACTTTCCCTTTAACAGGAAACATAGAAACATAGACTTTGACGGCAGATAAGGACCACTTGGCCCACCCAGTCTGCCCATTTCCCTTCCTATTGGATAAGCTGCAGATTCTACTTAACCAACAGCCTACTTCCTGAAGCCCCCCCCCTACAATTGCCTTATGTCTGTCCCATGCATGTTTGAATTCCCCCACTGTTTTAGACCGAACAACCTCCCCAGGAAGGCAGTTCCATGCATCCACCACTCTCTCCGTGAAAAAGAATTTCCTCACATTACCCCTGAGCTGCCCCCATCTTTAAATTGTGCCCCTTGTTCTTACACATCTTTTTTCTGAAATATGCTACCCTCCTGGACTTTGTTGATTCCCTTGAGGTACTTAAAAGTTTCTATCATGTCCCCCCTGTTCCTCCTTTCATCAAGGGTATACATATTAAGCTCTCTCAGTCTCTCTTCATATGGTTTCTGATGTAGACCCTGCACCATTTTAGTTGCCCTCCTCTGGACTGCTTCCATCCTGTCTATGTCCTTGCGTAGATGGGGTCTCCAAAACTGCACATAGTATTCCAGATGGGGTCTCACCAACTGTCTGTACAGAGGGATAACCACTTCCCTTTTTCTACTTGTGATGCCCCATCCTATGCATTCCAGTATCCCCCTGGCTCTCCTTACTGACTTCTCACATTGCTTACCCACCTTTAGGTCATCTGATATGACTACCCCCAAGTCCCTTTCCATTTTTGTTGTTGTTAGTACCTCCCCTGCTACTGTGTACTCTTCTCCTGGGTTTTTGTTTCCCAGGTGCATTACTTTGCACTTCTTTGCATTGAATCTAAATTGCCATATGTCTGACCATTCCTCCAACCTTGCCAAGTCCCTTCTCATCCTTTCTACCCCCCCTTGTGTATCAACTCTGTTACAGATCTTTGTGTCATCTGCAAAGAGGCATGCCTTTCCCTCCAGACCCTCTGCAATGTCACCTATAAAGATGTTAAAGAGGACTGGACCCAGTACTGAGCCCTGAGGTACTCCACTAGTAACCCCCCTTTCTTCAGAATGTGTTCCATTCACTATTACCTTCTGTGTCCTGTTGTGCAGCCAGTTTTCTACCCAGGCTACCACCCTGGAACCCACTCCCAGGCTGGCTAACTTGATTATTAGTCTTTTGTGTGGGACTGTGTCAAATGCCTTGCTAAAGTTTAGGTAGGCCATATCCACAGCACCTCCCCTGGTCTATTACTTTGGTCACCCAGTCAAAGAAATCAATTAGATTCGTCTGTCATGACCTTCTTGCTGTAAATCCATGCTGCTTTGGGTCTTGTGCCCCGCTGGTCTCTAGGTACTCAACAATTCTTTCTTTCAGACATTTGTTTCCCACAGCCTCACTACTCACTATCAGTGCTGGTGAGACCATGACATTTTCTCAGTGCCCTTCCAGTAGTTAAGATGACTTTCTCCATAGTACTACTTAAAGTGTATTTTTCTCAGTTTTACTGAACACATTAAGTAAATCTAGTTGCTGGTCCACTATTGCAAATTCTAAACTAGAGAATAGTACAGATTCCTTATACATCACAATTCTAATTAAGCAGTAATACATGACAGGGTGTGGTATATATTGAGATATCATTACATGTTGGCTGTGTTGTGAGACAATATGCAGCTGAGTGCCTTCAGCCACCCAAGAAGTGATGATATCTCATGATAACCCTAACACTGCTGTGTATTATTGTGATTAGAAAATAGTTCAGAAGTGTTGGGATTTTTATTTATTTATTTATTTCAAAAGTTTTACCAGGAAAATGGCTGATCTTGGTGTTCTGTTAGGACCCATGATGGTATACTGAGATGTCACAGGTCAAAGACTGCTTTAGTCAATCAGCTTTCAGTATTTCTTCTATCCTTTTTGTAATATCTGTCAGGCACTTCCTCCTTTCTCACACTAGGAGAACATTTTGGCTGACAAACAAATGCCCTAGCTTGATATGTTTGCTATCTGCTGAAGGGGAACCAGTGTTGCCAGTAAGACACATTGCTGCCGAGTAATTTTTTTGATCATTTTTTTTTATTTAATTTCCTAGGACAGCCCAACAGAAATGCACCATTTCATTTTTGGTGGGAGTCCTGTTTTTATCCCGGTTCATAGCTGGAAGGAGGGAAGCACAAGGAGGATGAAAGACTTTCACAAGGTCATATAGTGAGCCAGCAACTTTGTTGGGATTCAGTCCTTGATGTCCAGTTGCAAAATGTGGTGCTTAAACCTTCTGTATCACATGACCTTCACAGCTGGACATTTTTATATAAGTTGTTCAGCACTGAATTATTGCCACTTGTTTCCTAGCCCACGCATATTACACATTTGCTTACTTATTTCTGTGTGATCAGACAAGAAACTATTTCAGGAACCCCTCTGTTTTCTTTTCCTTTCTTCCTGTCCTGTAGCCATTCTGGGTGTAGCAAATTTTCATGAACAGAATAAAACAGAATGTTGGTTTTATTGACACCTTTCATACAATAAGTATCTCTAAGTAATGGCTAGATAGTGATAATTCAGTGACTGTATGCAGGCAAGCAAAGCAGATATTAACATTATCAGATAGTCGTGAATGACTGCTTTGCAACCTGCATCACTTAACAAGGCAGTACTAGTCAATACAGCAATGCAAGTTCAACTGGAGGTGTGTATAAATCTAGGCATTAGACTACTTGCAAATCAACAAGCGAAATCACTAAGAAAGATTTACTTTCTCTGATATGTATTGACCAGCACTGCCTTGTTCAGTAATGCAGGTTGTAAACCAGTCATTCATGACTAAGTGATAATCTTATTGCATAATATCTGCTTTGTTTGCCTGCATACAGTCACTGAACTATCACTGCCTAGCCCATAGCCTAGAGATACTTATGATATAAAAGGTGTCATACTATAAAACCAACATTATGTTCTATTCTGTTTATGAAAATTTGCTATAGCACATCCGTGTCCCAGCAAGTGAGAGGAACAGCGAAGGTGTTGGCATTGTAGGCATCGGCAAGCGTCAGCAGAAGGAAGTGAAGAAGTGGAGGACTCTGCTGGTTGACTAAGGCAAGGAACCTGTTCACTACTGTACAACAGTCACTGCTGGGAAGGGTTGAAGATCAAGGGTAGGTCAAAACTGGGAATAGATGCAACACCCTATCTAGGATAGGAGCCTAAAGAGATTTAAGCAAGGCACAGAGAAACACAAATAGAAACAAAGGGGAATACTAGAAACACTCTATCAGGGGTCAGGATACAAAAGTATTTCCAGGTAGCACAGGAAGAATAGAAGTTGAGAATGCTGGGAGTGGTGTAGTGCAGTGCAGTGGCTGTGGGGCGGCAATTTTCAGACAGAACTCCTGGTGACTACAGTGCTGCCCCATCTGCACACACCTCTCTGGGTTGAAGGAGGAGGCTGCTAGACTACAGGTCGAGTTGGCTAGGATTTGGGTAACTTCCTCCACCACCAAGGGGCCACCAAGTCTACCACTGTTACCTCAGAAAATGCCAGGGAGAAGGAACGGTTGGACTGTGGTGGGCTCTGGAAGGGTGGGGATGGTGGGAAAGAGGCACATTCCTCAACTGGTACCACTACATAATTCTTATGCTGCTCTTGCAGGGCAGAATTGTCAAAAGGAGGCACCCACAGTAGTGACCAGGGAGGAAGTGGGGGCCCTCCATAGTGGAGATGCCAAGGAGAGTGGCAGAAGACCCCAGAGGAGGAGGATACAACTTTCGATGGGGGACTCAATTGTGAAGGGGATAGATTTAGGAATAGGAAAAGGGGGAGAGAAGCAGGTTAGGTGCCTACCAGGTTCCATGGCCTGCAAGGATGGGACTCCCCTAGCCATACGAATGGGCTCACCAGCTGCCCCCTCATACTCGGGCTTAACCCTCCCTGAGTGGGGCCACCGGAGGTGAACTATGGTGGCCAGACGGGACAGTACTGTAGCCGGCTCATTAATGGGGGCTTTCATTTTTGTTGCTGTAATTCTCTCGGGGGTAGGGACGTGCAATGATGGCCTGCATCCGCCCTGCCCCCTGTGTACACAGGTACTGACCGCAGCAGTACTCCTGGCCTCCGCCAGGGATCCGTCTTGCTTCGGACACTCAGCCCCTCCTCCCCCCAGAGTAAGAGAGCAATCCAGCGGATGCTTCATCCTACTCCCCCCCCCCGGCCAGCCCTCCGACTCCCGGATCTGTTCTCAAACCCGAGTCGTTGGCATCGCAAACGGCAGCCATGCCTCTGTGCCAGTGAGCCGGCTAGGGTGTCAGGTGCTTTATGTGAGGGGAAAGCAGAAAAACAACAGACACAGGGTATACAAAGGGGAAACAGAAGTACTGTGCATCACCCTGGAGATGGGGAATGGAGCAACTATTTGCACTTGAGTGATCTATAGACCTCCAGCACAGCAGGAGGAATTAGATAAGGCACTGGTGGAAGCCATTGGCAAGATGGCAGAAAAGGGGTAGGTGCTGCTGGTGGTGTACTTCAGCTTGCTGGATGTAGATTGGAGCCTCCTAGCAGCAGCTTCAGCTGGAAGTAGGGACATCCTGGACTCTGCAGAGGGTATTCCTCAGGCAACTAGTCAGTGAACCCACTCATGAGGGGGCAATACTGGACCTGGTACTCACTAACAGGGACAGTATTGCGGACATCAAGGTAGGAGGCCACCTGGGGATCAGTGATCACTGTACAAAAGGATAGGTGTGGAATTAAGCCACACAAGAGCTAGGGTCCTGGACTTCAGGAGGGCAGATTTTACAAAGATGGGTGAATGCTTCAGGCATGATCTGGCAGGGGGACATGACCTGGGAGGGGTAGAGGAACAGTGGGCAAAGCTAAAAGGGAGCATGGTAAAGGCAACAAATGTCTGTGTCAAACAAGTGAGCAAAAGCAAGAGGAAAAAAGAGACTACTATGTTTCTTGAATGAGGTGGCTGAAAAGGTAAAATCAAAAAGGGTAGCTTTCAGAAGGTACTGTATAAAGAGATGCAGAGGGAGGAGGTTAGGGAGTTGTATCAGGAGAAGCAGAAGCAGGGAAAAGAGTAAGGAGTTCAAAGGCAGAAACCAAAGAGAAATAGCCCAGGAGGTGACCCAAGGGGACAAGACATGTTTTAGGTACATTAGGTTAAAAAGGGGAGAGGGGGACTGTGCAGAGGGTGACTAGGAAAAGGCAGACATCCTAAAAAAATTATTTTGTTCAGTGTTCACTGAGGAAGGAGAAGAGGAGGGGTCACAGAAAAGTAACAGAAGCTTTGGAAGGAAGGAGGTGGACACTAGTCCTTTTTTGGAGGAGAGAGTGAAGGTGGACAAAGCAAGGGGACCAGATGGGGTGCATCCAAGGGTATTGAGGGAGCTCAGGGAAATACTGGCTGCACCTCTGTCAGTCCTGTTCAACAGCTCATTGGAAACAGAAGTAGTTCTGGAGGACTGGAGGAGAGCAAATGTAGTCCCACTACAGAAAAGTGGTAGCAGGGAGGAGGCTGGCAATTATAGGCCAGTCAGCCTGACATCGGTGGTGAGAAAATTAATGGAATCACTGCTGAAGGAAAGGATTGTGGAATATCTTGAATCCAGTACAGGGCTAGAAATTAATTTTGAAAAGTGGTGTTCGACACAGAATACCATTACCCAAGATTTGGTATTCCTTTTTGAAAACTGGTATACGACCCCTTTTTTTGTGTACTGCTGCTAAATGGTGATTCAGTAGAAGTCTCCCAGGTTAGCTGGTTGTGGGAGTGGGTTGTAGCAGGGACATTCACTTCTCTTGTGGAGAAAGGGTTTGATGCCTTTGACAGGGAGCAGAGCAGGAACTGGCTGTTTTAGCACCAGTGACACAGAGCAAGCAATCAATCTTTATTTAACCAGGTGGAACATCATTGAGAAGAACTCATTTACAAGATGGGCCTGGAAAGTTACATATATGAATACAAGGCAAGAAATATATACAGAACTAAGAAAATACAGGGACGGCATACAATAATACAATCAATGCATGGACATTCTATAGGAAAATTCAGTATTAGTAAATTCAATAACATACAGCAACAGGAGACAACACAAACCTATGTACAGTAGCTGCTAGAGATGACACAAGGCAGCAGGATAGAAACAGGAGAGGGACCGTAAGGAGCCAAGGGGCAGGGGAGGAGAGCAGGGAGCCAGTGGCTTGGAGGAAGGGGGTACTTTGGGGAAGTGGGTGCATAGCTTAAGGTAGAAAAGAGGCACAAGTAAAAGGTGCAGGGCACAGCCAGAGAAGCATTTTCTGAGTCCTAGAGTAACTGTAGATTAAGTGCAGTCAGCGAACACAGCTAGAGGTTTCCTTACATATAAAACACATTTTTTATGTTGTCTTGTGCATGAGCAAGCAACATATTGTGATAGCTTGGAATAGCAGGTTTTAGAGGTGCGGTCGCGATGTGGCCAGTGGTGCCACTGCTTTTTTGGGCAGGGCTCTGTGGCACGAATTAGACTGCACGCTGTCTATGACAGCAGTGCAAAAGTGTGCCACCAACTTGAAAAGATTGGTCGCTGCAATGAGGAGCCCCTCATTGCAAGGTGTGCCTTCCTCTGGTGTTACATTTCAATAAAACATGGTGGCGGCTGTCGCTGTCCACCTCTCACACCCCAACAAGCTGGATGTCAGGGGTGCCCAACCTCTGTCAGCATGCCCCCAGCTCAATTTGCCGATGGGAAGCCCAATCCCTGTCGGCATAGTGGCCTAATAATTTAATTTGTGTGCCGGTGCCCAATCCCCTCGGCATCATATGCCCCTGCAAACAGAGACATGTTTCTGTGCCCATGGGGAGTCCAGTCCCGATCGGCCTAGCCCTCCTGTGGTTACAGGCAGGCACACTGAGCTCACCCCAGTGTGCCAAAACACACCTGCAAAATAAGAAAACTACCTACGTTGTCTTTATGTTTTTTTTTCCTGAAATATGAGAAAATGGTCCCTGATGTGTCCAGTGCCCTTCCCAACCCGCGCCCACCCTCTGCATACCCAACCTCCCCACACACCCCGACCCCATACTTACCTCTGGAGCCTGGTGTGACAATCTTCGGTGGACCGGGAACACGTCTGCATTCTTCAAAGCCAACTGCGAACTCAAGAAATGCCGATAAGCTGTATAATGGCATAAATGTTTTTTTTTTTCAACTTTGGTGCATATCTCGGCCATGTTTGCAAATTTTGGCACCAAATTTTCAATATGGGGTTCTTGGGACCCCACCTCACGAACTCAGTCAATGTCATCTCGTTACTGGGTCCCAAAAGGTGATTTTGTGGTAACTGCGCGGAATCACCTTTCGTGACCGATTAACGAAATGACAGTGTCACTGTTCATGAGGTGGGCTCCCAAAAAGCCTATGTTGCACATTTGGTGAATAAATTCCAAAAAATGTCTATATTATGAGTGTGTGTTGCATTTTCCATATCCTGCCTGAAATGTGTTTTCACACATCCGGCGCACAATGGTGCAGTCGCTGTAGGAAAACAATATTCGGGACAGAGTAAGAAAATCACAGTAACACTGTTCATGAGCAGAGGTCCCAAAATGCTTATGTTAAAAATTTGGGGAAAGAATTCCAAAAAATCACTGTGTTACGAGCGTGCGTTGCGCAGTTTTCAAGCACACTCGTAACTTTGAGAATTTTTAATATTTGCACTCCAGATTTTCAACATTGCCATCTCTTCACACCTCCTTATGAATGGTGCAGCTGTCATTTTTCACATCCTGCCTGAACTGTGTTTTCACACATGTAACGCAGAATGGCGTGGTTGCTGTGGGAAATCAACGTTCAGGACAGATTAACAAAATCACAGCGCCAGTGTTCATGAACAGAGGTCCCAAATGCTTTCATGAGGTGGGGTCACAAAAAGGCCATGTTGAAAATTTGGAGTGCAAATACCAACAAACGCCTGGGGAGTTAGGGTTTCTAACTGTAACGTCCCACCCTGTACAGACTAACAGGCATCAGGGGTGTGCCTTTGGATTGTCGGCTGTAATGCTCACACAATTGCACCCCAACCCCCACCCTGCAGCCACTGACAGGCATCAAGGTGTGCCTTGGACTCTTTGGCCCCAAAGTTCACCCCATTCTCCAATACTGCACCCATCTCAACGTACTTCCTTATGGAATGGGGTGAGCATACGGCCCGACGGCCACAAGGCACAACGCAATACTTGTCAGAGTCTGCAGGGTAGGGTGAGGTGAAATGGCATGAGTGTTATGGCCGATGACCGAAAAGGACACTTCAATGCCTGTTACTCTCTGCAGGGTGGGTGGGGTTGACGTCGATTCCATACTTTACTGCCATTCCTATTATGCATCTGTCTAACTCCTGCACTACCAATGCCAACGCCAGCAAAACAACATTCAGCATTGCTTGATGTGGTACTCACCAACCGCCCTAATCAGATCCCCAATGTACAAGTCCTCCCAGACTCTCTCAGTGATCACTCCCCCATTCTATTCCACTGGTCATCCTCAGTCCCCAAACCCATAGCACAGTCCACATGCCAGCGGCGTCTAATACCTGGTGGACTGATAAAACTTAAGGAACTTCTGTCCCAAATTGACTGGTCTCCTATACAGGCAACTCCTGACATCGACACAGCTCTCTCCTTCTTTACCCAAACTTTTAATAATGCCTGTGATATCTTTGCCCCAATGTTGACCCGCCCTTCTAAAAGGCAGAATTCCCCCTGGGTAACCCCAACTTTGATCCACCAGCTCAAACATAGGGACAACCTATGGCACCGTGCCATTGAGACTGGCCGGCCCAATGACAGTATGGTTATGCGTTGTCACCTTCCTAAACAAGTGCACCAGGCCATCAGAAAGGCCAAGTCTGAGCACTATCGGTCCTCACTCACTGCCTCATGGGGAACCCCAGAACCTTCTGGGATAACATTAAACAGTTAAATGGGACTGCACACTCCCCCACCCACCCAGATCAACATTAATGGTGTGATCTCCTCAGACCCAGCCCTCATAGCCAACCACCTCAACACCTCATTCACTGACCTTAGCCCTATCCTCCCTACAAATTTTTTGACCTCCTCCCCAGCACCTGTCCGAATCTTTCGCCTTATTTTCTCCTCCTACTGTTTCTGCCCAAGAACTTAGGCCGCACCTTGTCACTGCCCTCAAGAGTAATAGTACAGGCAGTGACACCTCGGATCCGCGGTATCCTACGGCTGGTCTTAGACACAGTCCTTACCCGATCACATGCCTCATCAACCACTCTCTTTGCCTGGGGAAGGTTCCAACTGCCTGAAAGTCGCCACTGTCACCCCTATCTTTAAAGGTGGTGATAGGACTGTGGCTGGAAACTATCGACCGATCTCCATCTCTCCTCTCCAAGGCCTTGAAAAAGTGGTGGCCTCTCAAATCTCTGACTACCTCTCCACCTACAATGTCCTTTGTCCTGAGCAGCATGGCTTCTGAGCGGGCCACAGTACCAACACAGCCCTCCTAGAGTTCTCCAACTTTCTCCACCTCCTTAGACACTGGTTCTCTGGCTGGTGCTGTCTTCATTGACCTCGAAAGCTTCGACACTGTCTCCACCCTCCTTCTTGATGCCCTTAGTCTCTCTGGTTTTGCTGCTGGGCCTATCTCCTGGTGCACCAGTTATCATCTGACCGCTCACGCGTGTAAAATTAATGGGACCTACTCAGACATCTGTCCCATCTTTTCTGGTTCCCCAGGGCTCCATTCTGGCCCCTTTACTATTCTCCCTTTACCTTAACACCCTTCCACGCCTTGCTCGGGAACATTCTATTGTACGCTGATGATGCAGTCATCTTTGCCTCAAGTCGTAACCTATGGTCCTCCAGGACTTGCTGCAGAAGTCCTTCACTGAAGCCGAGGGCTGGTTCAAGGAACATAGATTGGTGATAAATCTTAAAAAAACAAAAACCATGTTCTTCACTCATCCCCAAAACAAGTCCTGCAACTTCAAACTCCTCATTCACTCTGGGTCCCCTTTCCAACTCAAACAAGTTTGCTCCTATAAATACCTAGGGATCCATTTTGACCCCTCCTCTCCTTCCATGGACACATCGCTGCCTAGCCACTGCCACTAATATCAGATTGGGCATCTTACACGGTATAAACACTGCCTCCCCGGAGGCTCTTCACTCAAGATCACCTCCTCTATCCTGTCCCTAGTGGACTATGGACTGCCGGTATGGTGCTGCTGATCAGACCACACTCCATAAAATTTGCACTACTCTGAATAACGCCTGTAGGTTAATTACTGGAGCACCTAGGCTGACACACACCTGTCACTGCACGCTTAAAGCGCTTGGTACTTGATCTTGACGAGCGCCTCAAATATCTGACCTGTACCCTTACAAAAAGACCTCCTTGGCCATCCCCACCAGGATTGACCACCACCATACGCCGCTCTGTCCCACTAGTTCATACTGGACCTCTGGGAAACCTCTCTTGTTATCCCTAGAGCTAGGACCTCTCACGGCCAAAGAGCCTTCAGCTTTAGGGCCCCTCCTGGTTCAACACACTGCCCTCCATCTCTGAAGCTCCAACTATATCGTGCTTCAAAACTTCATCACGTAACCACCTTATTAACACCGATGCTGTAATTGCCACTAGTCAAAAGTCATCAATACTTTATGACAAAGCTTATTACTAAGCTGCTAAGGACAACATAACTCTGGTATTGTTTGCATCAATCCTACCTGTACCAGCTTGTTTGTATCTATGTTTTAAGTTACTGTTATACTTATGTGTTGTACTGTTATACTGTGTATTTTCATTTGTCTTACTGTGACAAGGTACCTTTGTAAATGAGCCTATGGCTCAAAGGTTTTCCAAACTGCTGTTTAAATAAAATAAAAAATTAAAAAAATAAAAAAATTTAAGGTGCAAATATTACACCTGATAAAAAACAGCATGTCATCATCCACTCATAGCACCTATGAGTGGATGATGTCATGCTGTATTTTTATCAGGTGTAATATTTGCACCTTACAAAATTTTGTTTTATATGTAACTATATTTTAGACTTTTTTGTGTAGTCTGTGTGTGCCCAGATCCTTGCCCAGTCCAGCTTCCAAAGGGCCCCTCTTTTTGCTCTGTGTCACTGGTGCTAAACAGCCAGATCCTGCTCTGCTCCCTTCCAAAGGCATCAAATATTTTCTCCACAAAAGAAGAGAATGTCCCTTCCTCAAGGCCGAGTGCCCAGCTTTGACCCACATGTCTAACCCCAGGTTCAAGAAAGCTCTTGTCCCCTATTACATGGGTGACTGAGTTTTCTGTTAGAGAGCCCAACCCACTGTCAAAACGTTCCTGCACCCCAGCCTTCACTTTGCTCAAGTTTAGGTTATGGGGCCAGGGGACAAGGAGGGGCCCAAAAAAATGTTATCTTCACACTGCCCCCTGTGGCCATGTGCCAGTTTGTCATTACACACTCCCGTGAGTACCTGACCCTACACCAGCTGCTCTGTTCCTCCTCATGCACTCTGTCATAGAAAAAATCCATTGTTTGCATAGGACCAATACGTTTCTTGCAGCCACCACCATTAGAGCAAAAAATAAAATCCAACTTGAACAATCCGACTGCCCAGCTTCATAAACTGGGAATTCCCCAAGTGGGTGGCTCAGTGGCAGAACTTCCTGCTTGTAGGTGTGACCAAGAATGTCACTGGTTGGAGGAAGTGCAGAAGAGCTGAGCATGCTGGGGGCTGTAGTCCTGCCATCATATGGTAAGAGAATCTAAGGTCCCTGCAAACCTGGTTTAAAAAAATGCCTGTATCCATCTGTGAATCCACAAAATGGCAGTGGCTATCAAACTTCTTTACAAAAATCAGTATATCAGATGGGTTACTGGTAGGCTGATTTTGGTGTTCCATACTTGATTTTTGGTATGTACGGAACACTTAATAATGAGGAATTTCAAGCCCTTTAGTGGGTTACAAGACCTGAAGCAGCGTGGTTTAACAAGGGGGAGGTCATGTTAAATGAATCTGATAGATTTCTTTGACTGGGTGACAAAGGAGTTAGAGCAGGGTGGAGCGGTGGACGTGGCCTACTTAGATTTCAGTAAGGCTTTTGACACCATTCCACATAGGAGACTAGTAAGCCAGCTAAGTAGCTTAGGAGTGGGTCCAAAGGTGGTAAACTAGGTAAAAAATTGGTTGGGGGATAGGTGACAGAGGGAGGGGGTAGGGTTACCACCTTTTAAGAGGCCCAAAGTGGGACATTTCTTACTGACAAATGGTGTTTTGCAGGACAATATGTAGCCTCGACCAATGCAGTAGAGTTGTTTACTCGAAATAATCAGACTTAAGACTAAGTGTTGTAGTTAGGGTGTATTAGTAGGGGTCTCACAAGTCGTAAAAGAGAGGTAATAATCCCCCTTTACAAGACACTGGTTAGGCCCCATCTGGAATACTACGTGCAGTACTAGAGGCCACACCTTCACAAGGACATTAACGAAATTGAGGCAGTCCAGAGAAGGGGAGCCAAAATGGTGCAAGGACTGCATCAGAAGACATATGAGGACAGATTAACGGAGCTCAATATGTATACCCTTGAGCAAAGGAGGGAGACAGGTGATATGATCGAGACATTCAAACACCTTAAGGGCATAAACAAGGTGAACGAGTCTAACATGTTTAAATATAAGAAAAATAGCAGGACAAGAGGACACAGCATGAGATTAGAGGGAGGCCGATTAAGGGGGAATGTGAGGAAATTCTTTTTCACAGAAAAGGTGGTGGATGCATGGAACAACCTACCTCAGGAAGTGGTGGCTATGAATACAGTGCAGGGCTTCAAACAGGCATGGGATAGGCATAAGTGAGCAATACCGATGAGTATGAATAGATAGGCCACTGACAGAGCAAAGGCCAATGGCACATTTATAAGGTAGAAAAATAAATGGGCAGACTGGATGGGCCTTGCGGTCCTTATCGGCCATCAACTTCTATGTTTCTATGCTTTTCAGTTGTTTCTATTGTTTCTTATCATTTGAAGGCATTTTGGTGAAGGTATTATAGTTTTCTGCAACATTTATAGGAAGGTTAGAAAATATTTTTTCTGCTATAAGGTCAAGACATAAAATATTTTTCATGTTGTTTTGCAGGACATAGCTCTCCAAATCAGGACTGTTCTGAGAAAATCAGGACAGAGGGTAACCCTAGGTTGTGGAAAATGGAGTTCACTCCTAGAAAGGGAGAGAGACCAGCGGGGTGCCTCAGGGATCAGTGCTGGGACTGGTTCTCTTTAATGTCTTTATAAGTGACACTCCAGAGGAGCTAGAAGGACAGAATAGTGAGTGTTGAGGGGATTCGTGAGTATAGAGGGAGGGGGTTAGGTAGTGGGTGTGAGCAGGCTGTTGCCAAGCTGGCCACCTGGCGTGGCAGTTATGGTCACCCCCCATGGTGTGCATGGTCCTGGGACTGGGAATGCATGCAGGTATGTACTACTTTTAGGTTTTGGTGTTCCTGGTTACTTTATTTTTTAACACAGCTCCCGTTCCCCTCGGGTTGTTCCCCCAACCGCGGGTTGTCACCACTGCAATGGTCGTCCCATCCTGTGTTTGCCTCCCTCCCCCAGTATCCGCCCACCCTGGAGGTGAGAATCATTAATTTGGGGGGGGGGGGTGCGGGGTGGAGCTCCCATTGCATAAAAGCAGGTAATGTCATTTGGATTGTCGCGGATTTTGTATTCAGCATAGTGCTGAACACCGATTTTGTTTTCGTCGATTAGCACTTGCTCATGTGTCAGTCACTATTTAAAGTTCGCTCATATCACATGGAACTGGTAGATTCAGGAGAGATGTTAGGAAGTACTTCTTCACAGAAAAAGTGGTGGATTCCTGGAACAATCTTCCAGCTGAGGTGATGGGGGTGAAGTCAGTGGTGGGGTGCAAGAATGCATGGGATAGATACAAGGCATTCATGGTGGAAAGGAAGGGGGGGAGGAAGAGTGGCAGATTAAGTACAGGTTGCAGTATCAATGTTGTTAGGGAAAAAAGGGCAGAATGGGTGGATCAAGCGGTCCTTATCTGCTGTCAAATTCTATGTTTCTCTTTCTATGTTTAATATTACACCGGTTGTACTTCTCAATACAGGGCTTCAAGACAATCTATTTGGTTGCAACTTTACAACAAACTTTTACAGGTGTGCAAAATTGTGAATCTATTCCACAGATGTACCTTGTTCATCCTTTAGGTATCAACTTTTCTCCCTCATATAACACCAGGGGCCCTGAGTGTGGAATTGAGTTGGTACATTGGGGGCCCCTGCCAGTGCTGAATCTCCCTTTTTTCTTCATGATTTCCCAGACCTCCCTATTCAGAGTTCTCCCCATTGTATCATTTGTACATAACAGTGTAAGATCACTCACATAGGATGAGATGACGTATGATGGGGCAGCAGGCTCTCTCAGAAGCCCCTGCTCTGCTTAAGATTGATTACTTGCATGGCACAGTAATGCACCATCTCCTTCACTATGCTGTGGAGAACAACTTGTGATTTATAGCACAGCCCTATTGCTCATGAATATATCTAGCCTTATCATTCTTTTTAACTGCAAAAGTTACTGATATGTCTTTCAGTTTTATTTACTCTTATGATTCCCCAAGCTTTTCCAGGACTGGTGCTGTCCCTGGCCTGGAGAGACTTTAAAAGCCTTTCCAGAGATTGTACGCTTGATGTTGCTGTGGCTGAATTCTTTTTCAGCTCTCTTTGATCTCAGATTGTTAGTTGATAATACTGTATAATACAATATGGTTATATGTGGTACCAGAAAATGACATTATTTGAACATTAATGTGTGGGAGCCTTTACAAGCATGTCTTTCCTGTTCACCATCCCACCACCAGTTTCTTCAGTACTGCATTTTTCAAATGTTTTAAGTTTATTCCTCAAGAACCAAATATGGACACCTACCCTGTTTTCTTACTCTGCCCCGCTGCCTTCGCAGTGAGCTGACATCTGTTGGCTCAGAGCCCACTCACTGCTCACATCTGGGCAATGCTATTTAGATGTTCCAGCAACCATGCACACCCCTACTGGGTTTGGTAACAAATTACGATTAAGTAACTAAATCAAAAGTATATTGCACAGGAGGCACTTTCAAAATCAATTTCATTTTGTTTCTTACCCACTCTGTTTCCTGGAATGGGTAGGTCCTCCTGCTGTCTTTTCCACATCTTTTCTGTTAAAGGAGTCTGTCAGATATATTGCTCTTGAACAAAAACTACACAGCAACAAAACAATGATTTTACCTTGTTGCTTTTATTTTCAAAGTCAATTTTCAATGTGCAGTCATACAACAGCATATATATGGTTCAGGAGCTAAATACAGCAACTGCAACTAGCGGGGCTTGGTGCAGATCCGAGTGCCCTCTCCTCTGTTTCCTTTTTATGTTTGCTTGCACGCATGTGCAAGAAACATAGTGCCATCATCCGAGTTTTCGGAGGTTTGGCAGCCCTCTTCCAATTCAGTCAGTGTGTTTGCAGGCGCGACCGCAGTTCTCCAATGCCTGCTGGAGCTGTCTATGACAGCTCCAAAATGCAGTGGAGTACAGTTGAAAGGGGGAGCTATGCTTCAGTGAGCAGCGATAAGATATCGCCTGCTCATGCATGCTCCCCATACACACACACACACACACACACATATACTGCGTGCTCGCCCCCCCCACGCACACACTGTGTAGCCGGCGGGGTGCCCAATCCCCCATCGGCTGTGCTGCGCCCCAAGCAAGGAGTTACATATGCCACATGGGTGCCCACTCAGCGTGGCTGCTGAATATAGCTGACGGGGTGCCCAATCCCGTCGGCTCCACTGTTCCCCAGTACAGGGTGCCACGCTGAGACCCACCCCAGCGTGGCAACAGATCTTATTGCCAACGGGGTGCTCAATCCCGTCGGCTCCACACCCCCAACAACCGTCCTTGTGCCACGCTGGGAGCCCACCCCAGCATGGCAACGTCCCTAGTCGCATTTAAACAAAAAAACCTGAAACTTAAAACGGTCCTCGCAGCCTCTGCCCCACCTGCACCCACCCACTGTGCACCCTGCCTTCCCACAACCCCTCACCCCATACTAACCTCCGGACTCTGGTGCGACGATCTTCGGTGGACCGGGAACACGTCTGCACTCTTCAAAGCCGACTGCGAACTGAGGAAATGCCGGTAAGCTGTATAATGGGATACACAGGGTTTTTTCAACTTTGCTGCATATCTCAGCCATTTTTTGGAATTTTTGCACCAAATTTTCAACATGGGGTTTTTGGGACCCCTTGTCATGAATGCTCTCACTGTCATGGCGTTAATCGGGCCCAAAGGGTGATTTCGCAGTCACTGCATGAAATCGCCTTTCAGGACAGAGTAATGAAATGACACTGCCACTGTTCATAAGGTGGGCTCTCAAAAAGCCTATGTTGAAAATTTGGTGGAAAAATTCCTAAAAATGACTTTTACGAGAGTGCGTTGCGCAGTTCCTACATACGTTACGAAGTTCGCAAATTTTCAATATTTTCACTCCAGATTTTCAACATTGCCATTTTATTACACTTCCTTATGAGCAGTACAGCTGTCATTTTTCACATCTTGCCCAAAACGTGTTTCCGCCCATGTAGCGCACAATGGCGCAGTCGGTGTGCGAAATCAATGTATGTGACACATTAAGAAAATCACAGTGATGCTGTTAATGATCAGAGGTCTTAAAATGGCTATGTTGAAAATTTGGTGAAAAAATTCCTAAAAATGACTGTTTTACGAGCGCGCGGTGCGCAGTTCCTACGCATGCTCGTAAGTTTGCGAATTTTCAATATTTTCACTCCAGATTTTCAACATTGCCATTTTATTACACTTCCTTATGAGCAGTACAGCTGTCATTTTTCACATCTTGCCCAAAACGTGTTTCCGCCCATGTAGCGCACAATGGTGCAGTTGGTGTGCGAAAGCAATGTTTGGGACAGATTAAGGAAATCACAGTTATACTGTTCATAAGCAGAGGTCTTAAAATGGCTATGTTGAAAATTTGGTGACAAAAGTCCATAAATGACTGTGTTATTTAGTGAGCATTGTGCAGTTTTCATGCACCGTAAGTTCATGACTTTGTAATATTTTCAGTCCAGATTTTCACCAGTGGCATTTTTCTACACTTCCTTATGAACAGTACAGCTGTCATTTTTCACAACATGGTTGAAATGTGTTTTCACACTTTCAGCGCAGAGATGCGTGGTCGCTGTGGGAAATCATTGTTCGGGACAGATAAAGTAAATCACAGTGACACTGTTCATGATCGGAGGTCCCAAAATGCCTGAGTTGACAATCTGCTGTAAAAAATCCCCAGCCTAATTACATTACGGGTGTGCGTTGCACAGTTTCTATGCATGCTCGTGACTTCACCAGTTTTTTTTATATTTTTACTGCAGATTTGCAACATTGCCATTTTTTACACCTCCCCATGAACAGTAGCTGTCATTTTCACATCTTGTTGGAATGTTTTGCACCTGTGGTGCTAAATGCTATAGTCGCTGTGCATAAGCAGCTTTTGTAATCAAACTGATATTGCCACTGTTCATGAGGTGGGGTCACAAAAAGCATGTTGAAAATTTGGAGTGAAAGTACCAACGAATCCTGAGGTGTTAGGGTTTCCAACCATAATGCCCCACCTTGTAGAGAATGACAGGCATCAGGGGTGTGACTTGGGATTCTTGCCTGTAATGCTCATACCAATCCACACCCTGCAGCCAGTGAGAGGCATCGAGGTATGCCTTGGACTCTTCGGCCCCAAAGTTCACCCTATTCTCCTATACCGCACCCATCTCACTGTATTTCCTGATGGAATGGGGTGCGCATAAGGGCCAAAGACCCCAAGGCACACCGTGACACTTGTCAGTGTCTGCAGGGTAGGGTGTGGCGAAATGGCGTGGCCGTTATGCCTGATGACCCAAAGGCACACCCCAATGCCTGTCACTCTCTGCAGGGTGGTGGTGGGGTTGGCTTCAGTTCAATACTTCACTGCCATTTCTATTATGCAGCTCTGTAACTTCTACACTACCGATGCCAATGCCAGCAAGCAAACATTCGGCATTGACAAATGCTTGTTGTCTTTGTCTAGGTACCATGAGTACACTGGAGGACCTCATGTCATTAGCATGAGCTGTTTTGTTGTACTATAGTTTATTGCTGTCTTCCTCCTGCAGGTCCCACTACTGCTCACCCTGCTGAAAATTCCTCCTTAGAAAGACTTCATCAGGTTATGGTAATCATGCACTGTCATGAACGTCCCGCATTTGATTTGGGCACTTACTATCTCCTCTGTTGCCAGATGTGCAATCTCCTATCATCTTTTTATATCAGCCTTTGTCACTGAGAACGTATATAATATTCCACCTCAGTGTTTTATGTTGCTTTATGCTGTTAGTTATTTATTGTTTTATTGCAAAATGTATCATTGATTGTTTTCTGTTAAGCACCATGAGCCCTTGGGATAGTGGACTATATAAATAACAATGTCTTGCCACCCGGGCTGGGGTCTTGAACTTAGGTTGCCACTCAGAAAATGAAAAGTTCAGAGATGCAGTGATATTCTTATGAATGTTAACTGGCAACTGGCTTTATTGAAAACATATATGGCAATTGTACTCCGCTGCTTTGAAGGAAGCTACCATACACTACTGATGAGAAGGAATCTTTTATAACAAATAGTGTGAATCAAAATGATCTACATATGTGTAAAAGAGGACTGGAAAAGGCGTAGGCGTAGGTTTTCTTTTTTGAAAAAGCTGTGTTGCATAATGGTTCAAGTGCAGAATTTTGCATGCAGTCCTTAATTCTGCACTGAGGCTGGCATGTGCATTACATACAGTAGGTGAGGCACTTAGCTTTCAGAGGGGGAGGGAGGAAGGGAGGGTGTGAGTTACCTGGCATTCATACATCCTCTGCTGGGAACCACAGTGCAGCATTGCCATTGGCCGTAAAGTCATCCAGAGGTGCCCACCCTCCTAGTTGGAGACACAGCAAAGAAAGGAGACAATTCTACAGCCTGCTTGGTGCTGACCACAATAATCTTAATAAGACACTCACCCAAACTCCCATTGAGAGACTGCTACACTCCACATGCAAATCTACGCCGTGAGGCTATCAGATAAATGGTGCAAAAATCAATTTTCATCATGTAAACTGGCAAAAAAAAAAAGCAAACGCACAACAGGAAGCACAAACAGATGCTGCTGCTACTACTACCTAACATTTCACACCTGGGGGCACTTCATTGGAGGTTTCCACCTCTGTCGGGAGCCAGCCAGTATAGCACAGATTTAAAGGGACTTACAGTTTTCACAGATCACTCCTCAAAAAAAAGGTGCTAAAGTTACAAATGTGCATACGAAGAACTAAGGTTATAACTGGGCACACAGAAACTGCATTTTTCCATATTTCATGACATTGGTTATCAGCATGATAAAATAGGGTAATAACTACTAAGGCACATATTTAACTATTTGCATGAAAACTCAAGCTCATGATTAATATTTAATAATCTTAGAATAATTATGCCTATAATGAGGCATGGACCTCCCAATTAATAGTGAGATTACTTAAAAAAATGACATTGTCTGAACAATATGAGTTTATGAAAATGCATGAAAAAAGATTCCTAAATGCTAAGAACCAGCATAAATAATCCATTTTGGTATGATACAGAAATTGTTGCTTAAATACAGTAATGATACCTAGACAAAAACTAATATGGCATATACACTATGGATTGCATGACTTAATCATCTAAAGTTTATTCTTATTTTTCAATGGCAAAGATCCCAATAAATAAAAATTGATTAATAAATAACTAATATGGGGTTGAAAGAATATTAAAGCAGGCAAGCAGCAGTGCCACGAAAATGGGCTAAAATTTGACCCCACCGTTTTTCTTCCAAATCGATGTCAGATGTGTCCCAGTTTATTTTGGTGCTAAAATGTTCAGTTTCCATTATCATTTAAGAATTTTTTTTAATATAGCTATTTGGTCCACGTCGCCTCCTCCCACCAACTGGCGATGGGGACACATGGCGGCGACGGGGACACATAGGTATTTTTTTACAGGTTTTCTCCCCTTGTCCCCCAAGGCCCCGGCACATGGCCATGAGAGCATGTGGAGACTTGCACGCACCCCATGGCACCAGCTCAGCTCCTTTCACCTCCCATAACTGTTTGCTGCCCCCTCTGCCTACGCTACCTACCGGACCTCCACCTTGTGGGAGCAGAACTACAGGGGGTGGGGGCACCAACCCACCCTCGGGAGAGGAAAGCTGCCCATCAGCATGCTCGATCCGGCTCCACCCTCCCCTCACGCTGGCACCATGATGACCTGAGGTCATTCCCTAACCCAGGTCACCGGCATAGCCCCAGTAAGGTACCCAGAGCCTCAACCCTCTGTGCCACCGGGCCGGCCTCATTTAAGAATTTTATGAATGTTTTAAAATAATTATTTTTCAAGAAAAAAAAGATGGCTGCCTCATTTTTGCATAGAAATAATATTGAGGACCCGAGGAGGGTAAGAATCCAGACAAAAATGCAAATGTACAGTACACAGCATAGGAAGCATCCAGAAAACCCAAATTAACAATTCGGCCAGTATTTTTCATAACCATAGCAGAAAATTAGCTTTTTGGAATAACTTTCTTTTGTTGCACTGCTGCTTTAAATTACATAAAAAAAAAAAACAGTCACTGTATCATAGTGAAGTGCGCACTACTGTATGGAATTTTGATCCCCATGGCTTCAATAAGAGCTAAATACCCATGATTATGACAATTCAACACACTGTTCTCACATGAGAACTAAATACTAGAAAATACAGGCATTAAGTATGTAATGATCCTATCTTTAGAAAGCACACTGTTGTATGAAATTGTACACTCAAAAGAAGGGTCAAATACCCATAAATACAACTATTAAACATACTGTTCTCACAAGAGAACTAATTCATTTGAGACAACACCATTAATATCCAAAAGGGTGATTGTTAAACTCTGCATAAGAAGAGCAGGCCTATAATAGTACCACTATTGACAGAAATCACAAGAGCCTGCCAGTCTGTTGGCACAGCATTAGAGCTTCCATCTGTACCACCCATGACCTGGGTTCAGGAACGAGCCTGGATCATTGGAGGGTCGGCTGAGTGAGGATGGTTGAGCACCCCAGAAGACAGTCTGTAACTCTGGGGAGGCAGGGATCTGGTCTCCTCTGTAGTACCGCCACCTGGATGAATAGTGGTGGTGGTGGTGAATGGAGGAGCCAAGGCTCATGGAAGGTGGCTGCTGGTGTGATCTGACCTGTGTGACATGCATCTGTGTGCGCTCTCCACTGGCATCCAAGGAGAGTCAGGGCAGAAAATGGAAACACCCCTGACCGCAGCATAGAGGACATCTGCCCCTCACTGCAGGACCTGCACTGCTGATCGAGGTGCTGTCCCAACACAGGACTCTGGTTTTTTTTTTTGTAACCAAGAGAAACACACTAAGCTGAAGCTTGTTTACAGGTGTGACCTGGGAGCACAAGGAAGTTAATTGACTTGCTCAGGGTCACACAAGTATGTAAGTGGGGGCTGTGTGATTCAAACCCAGGTCTCCAGGTTTGCAGCTCAAAGGCTTAAACCACTGCACTGTACTGCCGCTGACTCTACTGGGGTATGATCCCCCTGTTTGTCCCGCCCTTGAGGTCAGCCAGGGAGGAACATGGGAGAGTTAAGTCCCGGGGAAGGTGGGTGATGGGGCTGAGTGAGTGGGTTGGACCAATGGTGGGCAGTGCAGGACTGCAGGAGAAAAAGTACACTAAAAAAAAAATAAAAGAAATCACAAGAGCCTGGAGAAAGGCAGTGTGTTGATCTTGATCCACTGTTTGACGAGATCCAAACAACAAACTTTGTTAAGCAAGAGAGCGATAGGCTTCATAAAATTATTTTAAATCTGTAAACTAAACATCAGGTCTGTTCTTTTGTTTGCTGGTCCTTCTGTCCTCTGTGGGCTAAGTACAGTCACAGAGACATGTACATAGCCCTAGAAAAACAGCAGGACTGGCACACTTCAGATCTGAGCTTAAAAAAACTCTAACATGCACTGCAAGCTATTGAATCCCCCACTGTTGCAACTCTCCTCTGTCAGCTGTAGGGGGTTCTGGGATTTGTAGTTACATAAAATGCCAGCTTGCATGTCTGCAGAAACAATCTGATACATTCTACTACACTCCAGTAAACAGTAAGCAAATGTAACCCCTAGGTGATGCTGTCCCAAGGGATACTACCCCTGCGTGCGTGACTAAGTGCAGGTTGAGGGGCCTGAGTTCTGTGAACGGTGCCTCCACCCCAAGGGTTGGTTTAAGGGTAGCACAATTGCTCTGGGTACAACCCTCCGGGACACTGATACCCCACTCTAACTCCTCTAGTCAGCAATTAGACTGTCACAATGAACACCAGAATGCAATGTTATACCTACACTTGGCACACTTACCACCAGGGCTGGATCAGCTGCACTGGTCCTGGAGACCCCCTGCAAAACAAGACCTGCAATGGAGAAAGGCAGTAGCAACACAGTATCCCCACCACAAAGGTACACAATAGCCAGTATAAATGTAAAAAGATTTAGACCTGATTGATTGGGGGACGTGAACAAGGGAGGGGCAGTAATCTGGCATTTGATTCTGGATCTGATTTAATCAGGCTAAGCATGCATGCCTCTAAGAGTCCCTCTAACACAGTCACACACAAGCTGTGTACTCAGTTGGTCTGCAGGTTACCCTGGAGCATTGCCCAGGGTAGGCTGGCATTGCAGCTGTTGTTGGGGCCCTTAGGAAGGAAAAACACAACATGCACTTTAGCCTACAATTTGTATTCTGGAGCCAGATGGCTCAGTTCATAATGATTAACCAGAACAATTAAATCAGATGGCACACTTTGATTTGAGCTCTGTTGCAGGGAGCTACCCTGATGTTTACTCACGCTACCCAGACCAGGAGGCAGGATGGACAAAATGAAGACCTCAGGATGATTGACTGCTGTGCCAGCAGAAGCAGGGCCCACATGACATACCATGGTGGTCGAACCTGTTCAATGGTGTTGAGCAGGGAGCTGAATCCCCAGGCTGGTCTTTCATCGGATGTAACTCTGCGGCGTGAGTGGCAATCTAGGCTGAGATGGTAAGGCCCAGACCACGCGAATGATTTCAGATACAGTCCAGTAGGTTTTGCTGGATGCAGCCTCCAGCCAGCGTGACACGTTCAGCAATGTGGGGAACCAAATCGCAACCCACACTCCACATTCAGCACAATTATAGTAAAGACAGGTAAATACCACAGTTCAGATGACAGTTCGGTTGCTATCAACAATGTCTCTGTGCAAACTGTACGCTCTGTGTTGTCTCAAGTCCTGACAGGCCAGTCACACCGAGGCAAATCTTTGGTTCACACCAGGTGAATTTCACTTCGTCATAATTCAGGATTCCAGTCACAGTCACAGCAAATTCGGATAAAGTCCGAGATACTAATGCAGACTTCTTCACTTGAGAAGATGGTAGCAGGCAGGCCAGACACAGCCTTCCCGCTGATTTCCCCCCACTACGAAACTAGAGCAGCTGCTCAAATTACTCGAGCTGTTCACTCTGTGAACTCCAACTACACACTGACTCTCTGCTGCAGGCAGTTTGGGGCTTTCCCAGTGGTCCAAAAGGTTCGGTTGGTTGATCCATCTGTCTGTCACAGCAAGAGCTCCTTCTTCAGGTCCATTTAGGTGCCAAACAGTAAAAACTACAATTCCTACAGAAATTCACTCCCACAAGACCCCTGGGGACAGTCTCCATTTTAGGGTCCCCAAAGGTCCTGATTGGTCCGAACTGGTAGTCCAGAACCAAGATGGTGGTGCAAAACAGAAAGTCCATGCTGCAAAGGAAGGCAGGTTAGACAAACTACAATATTATTATTATTAAAGCAGATAATCCGTAAACAATCACAGGTCCTTGTAAAGCTTCCTCTGCACAATTAGCGATGGCAGAATGAAGCAGCTGTACTGCAGCCCGGGAGGGACTCGAGCCTAAAACCACTTGGCCCCCACCCAGAATAATTATAACCCAAGAAAATGATGCCTCTTAAAGAGACATGCATGGAGGCTAATAGAGCACTCACGTGCAAGCACTTTTAAAACTGTTAGAACACAGAACACCAGTCCTTTCAGTGAGCATTTAGGCAAGCCCAGGAAGACAATTTAAGAACCCCCATTTGTAGGTGGGGTTACAGCAAAAAAAAGTTTTTGCACACGAAGTACAAATTGGGAGCAGCCCCATACTTGGGCGTGGGGCTCTTTCTGCTGACTGTTTCCCATTAAGGATTAATGAGTCCCATTAAGGATTAGTGAACATGCTAGGGCAGTTAGGAATGGCCCTCTGGTTTTCTGAATACCGTGCATAGTTGACTTGTTCAGCACACAGTAGGTTTTTCTGAATACTGTCACCATGACATGGTACTGTCTAGCACTGCACCCTACCCAACAAAAGAGCCCTTACATACCATGTAAGGATACACAAACAATTGATGATTAGGGCCCTAAGACTTAAAAGTGAGACTTTGCTCTTACAACTTATTATTTTCTCGCTAGTAGGTTTTGATATATCAACCCCCTATTTCAATTAATGAATCATGTTTTTTTAACACTGTCCCAGATTTTTCTGACAGAATGCTAACAAGCATCGCTACAAGGATGAAAGTTCTTCAAATAATGCTTTTTTTAAATATACGTTCAACTTCACATATACGTAGCTATTAAAATATGTTTTGCTCAGTAATCCATTGCCATTTGACAGGCCAAGATCCCAAATTAGAATGTATATTTAGTTACATCTATTAATACTGCATGCAATATTTAGGCTAACTTTTGCTTTCATTCCTGAAACCACTAACTTTTCTTTCCATAATGAATTGTTCTGGGCCTTCCTTACTCCTTTGTCGTCTCATGAAGTGCTGCTATCTTTACGGGCCCCTTCTCTCATCCATCACTAGCAATGTAAAAGGTTTCCGTACAGTAGTCTCAATTTTAGACCCTATTTTTCATCAGGTCTAAACCATTTCTGATTTATTTTTGTTCTTGGCTGATATGCTTTGTGCTGTTTGATAAAAGTGGGATAATTGTTTTGCCCCTGACTTGCTAGCTCGAAATTCTTAGATAAAAATGGAATATTTTCACCCCTGATTTGCTAACTCTAAATTCCATGTCATGTGTGGTACTGCTTCAGACTGTTCTTAATACACTCCACTGCTAACAAAAACGAAAAAAAAAAGTCAGACACTGTCATATAAGGTTATAAAAAGTTTGAAATTCCTGCAGTTACAGTACTGTGACCATGAAAAATAAACATTATTTATTAACGATGGCAGACTGCCACACCACATAGCTGACCTGTGTCTGTACGTTATGGGGTCCCACGGGTTTCAGCCTTGGTACAAAAAAAAAATACATTTAGAAGGCACAGAGGATTGCTGATTTTATACTGCACACAGCCCAGAGCTCAGTGGATGTTTAAAGAGAGGGTCTGTCTATCACCAAGAAAACTCAGTCAGTATCAGCAGAATTCAAAAATGCTATGTTTCAAAAACCAGTGAACATTTGAGCCATTCCATTCTGTATTTGTAGGGGGTATTTACAGGAAAACAGCAGCTTATGTTTCTTCTGGAGCTGACGCCATAGTTCCCAGCTTGCTACATCTTATTCATTAACACAGCAATAAACTTTAAGGTCACAGGCTGGGGATTAGCTCCAGTATAAACCTCAGCTGTAAAAGAATTGCAAGGGACAGAGCTCCATGTTTTGTGCAAATACCCCTAGTAAGGAATAACCGAATATCTTGAAATGCAAATTGGTGGTGGTGGTGGGTGTCGTTGTGTAGTTCAGCTGTGTTTTTTTTTTTTTTTTGTGTGTCCAAACGCCTCCTTAACCAGGCTTGCCCTAGCTAGCAATACTCCACATGCTCTGTATGCATGTATTTCGAATGTGTAATTACAGAGCAATGGGCAAGAAAAAGCACTTTTTCTTAATATTGTCTTTTACATCCTCTTTGATGGCAATCTGCAGGGATATTCCCTTTTAGCAGGGATGTCCCCTGTTCAGGAGATGTATGCTGTGATTTGGACGGGGGAGTACTTCCTTATTTTGTCCCCTTCCTCCCTCCCTCCCTCCTGTCCATGTGGGGGCAGTAACTCTGGCAGCCTCTCCAACCGCAGCTCACTCCATGGCAGGAGCAAACTCCCTGGCCCAGCTGCAGGGGTTGCTGCAGTGGCAGAACCTGCTGCTTACCCTCCCAGGCTGAGATGCACTGCTGAGCAGCAGCTTTCTTGACCATGGCCTGGCCCCTGACACAGCTTCCTGGGCTCACTTCCGAACCCGGGTTGTCAGCATGGTAGTGTGGTGCACTTACGCTGGGCCATTGGGGTGGCTAAGAAAAAACACTTTGATTGTTGCTGGATGGGGTCTTATGTTTCACTCAGAATTTAAACAACTCCTGATTCCACAGAAAAAAAGCTTTAAAATATGTAGTACTTATACAGTCGTAATTCAACTCATATTTAATACATTTGTTGTTTCTATCCAATTCATTCTTCATTGCCAAGGACCTTTGCATGAAAACAGGATCTTTGTCCTTTAAACTTCATTTGCTCTTGCAGCTTGCCTGTACCTGAACTCACAGTTTCCTGCTTGTGACATCACAGTCAGTTGCTGTGGAAAGAATGATTTAATAACTGAAATCAGGCTTGCTGGCCTGTAATTCCAAAGGTCACATAATAGTAGTAGTAGCTTAGTTTTTGATATTGCGCTCTTCCAGTACACACAGTACCTACACAGAAAGGTACAATGGGCCCAGTGTATGAAGCCTATGCACTACATAAGTGAGGTGTGTAGGCAACCCTATGTGGGAAAGCCATGCAGCGGGGGCCATGCAGACCCCCTGCAGCATTCACAACCTGTGCACTAGCCAGTGCGCACTGGATCCCCTGGCTGCATGCATAGCTACATGCCACTGTCAGGCCAGGGGAGTGTTGGGGGCATGCCCAGTCTATGTGGGATACAACAGTGTGGAGTACCACGCAATGGAGCAGGAGTTACAGCAGGGTGGACCCTGCCATAAGTGTTATGCCACCCTACGTGCACACAATAGCACCGCACAGGGCACTGCCATTGGATATGGTCCAGAATTGAGGTTGACACTGTTGTGAAGCTGGTATGTGAGTAACAGCACAGCATCATCTTCCCCCATCCCTCCTGCATGCCATGCCACTAACGGATGGTTACATGTCAACATTGAATATGTATAGGACTACATAAGCATGCATTGTGTACAGCCAGCATACCAATGGATGCAGCGGTATCAGCCAGTGTCATGGCTCATGCCACATTTGTCCATGAGTGAATATGGGTGCCTCATAGGTGACCCACTACAGTATGGTGCGGGGAGTCAGGGTGATGGTGAAGCAGTGTCAAAGGTGAGGAGGGGAAAAGCAAGGGACAGGTTACAGGACAGTCCAGCCTGGTAAGTGCAGCGGCTGCAGCTGTGTCCCCTGGAGTATTCTATATAGCACCCATGGGTTTGTGTCTGGGATGGAGATGCAGATCACTGCTGCTGCCACAGCGAGGGTGGCAGATGTTCATGTGCTACTGTGCTATGTACAGTGACAGGAGTTGTGACATGGCAGGAAGGGAGAGAAGGGGAGGGTGGACATTGTTGCATAGAGCTGCATGGTGCGAAGTGGGAACCAAACTTACATATGACACATTTGCATGACACAACGTCCATGACTCATGGAGGGGATATATGCCAGGCATGTCTTCAGGATGGGTATATGAGCCTGTGACAGGTTACTATATGAGACTGGCTCATGTGAGAGACCATACGGCTTGTACTGTGGTCCAGGTACAGTGACTTTACAGTTGTGACACATCATACAGTATACCAATGATACCCTGCCTGTAGTTTGTTTCCTCAGTTGTGTAACAGTACCAGTTCTCTCACTGTCATATCCTGATCAGTACACCCACCCTACCTGTACAGTCTCTGTACCTGTACGTGTGCCAGTTTCAATGGAACATGTGTTGGGGGGCAGACATAGAGGAGCTACAACTGTTTTCTAGGGGTGGCACTATTCTCCACAGCGCCTATAGGTCCATAGGTCATTACAAGTTTAGGAGGACATTGGCCTTTGGAAACAAGCCAAATTAAATCGTCAGTATTCAGATCTAACTATGAAATTGCAGTTTTCTATTTCCCATGTATTGATCAAGCCTATTTTTAAACATTACCATATTTTCACTATCGACTACTTTTTTCGGTAGAGTGTTCCACGGTGATATAATTCTTTGGGTGCACCAATCATTTCTTTTGGTTCTGTTGACTTCACCCTTTAGTTTTTGGTTATGGGTTCTGGTGTTTGTAATGACATCTTGCCTAATGAACCCTATTGTTTCCATTAATGAGGCATTCTGCATAGCATTATATGTGAGACATAGGACACCTCTTAATTGCCTATACTCCATTGAGTATAAGCCAAGTTGTTCTAACCTTTGCCCATAGTCCAGATTTTGCATATTCCTCACTCTTTTGGTAATTCTTCTTTGTACTCCTCCAACCAATTGTTTTCCACCTATTGATGTAGGTGCACAGAAGGGGGAGCAGTAGTCAAGATGGGGTCTTACTAGGTTTGAGTATAGAGTAACTATTACTTTAGGCTCCTGACTCTTTATGTTTTTAAGAATGCTTCCAGTAATGCGTTGGCAATTCTTAACTGTAATCTTAGTGTGGGGGTCAAATGTAAGCTTATTAGTGACTGTTATTCCCAGATCTTTTTCATATACAGTCTCCTGTAGCACAAAATTATTAAGTTTGTAGGAACTTCTAAGATTATTATGGGCCAGATGCATGACCTTGCATTTGGTTGCATTAACGCTCATTTTATTGTTATCTGCCCTGACTTCTAACCTGTTTAGATTCTCCTGAAAATCTGTTGCCGCTTTAGTATTGTTCACTATACATCAAATTTTGCAGTCATCTGTGTATTTTGACATCGAGACATTGCTAGAAGTTTGCATGGAAGAAATCAGAATATTAAAAAGTGTAGGCCCCAGAACAGAGCCCTGTGGCACCTCACCCTGTAACTAGTCCCCACGAAGACATATATCCTCTAATTACCACTCTTTGCCTTCTGTTGGTCAGCCAGGAAGTTACCCAGTTCATGATATTTGAGTGAAATTTGAAACTAATCATTTGTTCTGTTAGTATTTTGTGAGAGACTGTGTCAAAGGCCTTAGAGAAATCCAGATAAATCATATGCACTTTATCCAGGGCTGTACTTAACAGATTCTCAGAAATGGAGTAAATCTGTCAGGGATGATCTTCCTGGAAAAAAAACATGCTGGGTTGGATCAAGTAGTTTTTTTTGTGATAAATGAGTTGCAGTGCACTGCTCTAACAACCTTTCCATAAGTTTTCCCACAACAGCGGTCAGGTTAATGGGTCTATAGTTTTCTACCTCTTTCCTGTTTCTCACTTTATGTATTCGGGTCACAGATGCTTCATTCCATTCGGGGATAGTTTTACCCTCTTTAAGTGATGCATTAAATAATATTGTTAGCGATCCTAGTAAATCATCAGAGACCTCCTTTAAGAACTTTGGGTGTATACTATCAGGACCTGCTGAGCTATTCTGTTTCAAGTTATGGGGTGCTTCTTTAACTTCCTGAATGGTAAATGGCCTACTTTGTTCCGGACTAGTATAATTTATTTCTGGTATGTATTCTGTAGGCTTAAATACACTTAAAAATATTTATTAAATTTGGTGACCATCTTGGTTTCATCACTTACAATTCCATTAGCTGTGTCTAGAGGTCCAACCTCAGTATGGCTATACCCCTTAGGGAAACCCACATAGTTATAATTTTTTTTGTTGTTGTCTTTAGTGTCAGTAGCTAACTGTAACTCTGGATTTTGTTTTGCTTTTCTTATAGTTGTTTTCAACTTATTAGCCATGTTTTATAAGAATTCCAGTTTGTATTAGTAGGTTGCCTTTTGTATTTTACATATGTCCGCTTTTTTCTGTTCATGGCTTTTTTAATATTTTTATTCCACCAAATAGGAACTCTGGATTCATTTTTGTATTTGGTTCTTATTGGAACCCAGTTATCTATACAGTAATTTATTTTTTGTGAAATATTGTCCCATATACCGTTGAAGCTTTTATTGCATAAGTCCGATTCCCAATCCCATGACTTAAGGGAATGTTTAATTCTATCATAATCAGCCTTGAAAAAATATTTTACTTTTGTAACACCCACTGAATGTATATTATTGATGTATAAGCTAAGTCTAACTATCTTGTGACCATTATCACCTAGTGGTTCTATAGTTGTGGGCATAGTTATGCCCTCCTCAGTGTGAGGTACAAGGTCTAGTATGCTCTCTTCTCTGGTAACTTCCCTCACTAACTGTTCTAGGTTATGCTGTCATGTTATTTCAAAAAACTTATTTTCCACAGTATCGACACCCTGTAAAGTGGACCTGTTTATTGTAGGGAAGTTAAAGTCATCCATAAGAATATAATCTGACGTCGCCTCCATACTGTCTTTAGCTGAAAAAAATTATTATTTTTCTCCACATCCAAGTTTGGGACCTGATATGCTAGTTCTATCAGCAAGTTTTTTGAAGTTAATATTATATGGGCCCATATAATTTCAACATCAGTGTCAGTGTCTAATGGGGGACCTACCATATGTGATTTATATTTATCTGATATATATGTATATGTATGTATGTATGTATATATATATATATATATATATATATATATATGGCTACACTGCTACCTCTTTTGTGTAAACAATTTTTGGATTTTTTGGTATAACCAGGTATGTCCATATTCCACTCATTGACCTGGAACCAGGTTTCTGTTACCCCACAAACTGCTATATCCTGGGTAATAAATATGTACTTGAGCTGGTCAATTTTATTGGACAAACTACAAGCATTGACCAATAGGATTCTTAGCTTCTTGGGACAATTATATTTTTGTATATATCCATTCTGACTTCTATAGTTACTGCTGCCATTTTTGTTTGAATGTTCATGTTTATTAATCTGAGTGTATTGCATTCCTGTGTTAAGAGGGGCTAAGAAATCTTGCCCCTCCCCTTATTATTCTGTTTAAATATTTTGAAATGAAAGATGTGATGTGCTTGCCAAGGAGTGTACTACCTCTCCTGCTTAGTTGGATTCCATGGGCACCAAATACCCTCATGTCAGCCCTAATGGGAGCTGATGGTGTCCCTGTAATTCCATGGGGTTCTGTGCCATCCCAGGTTTCCCTGCATGCCCACATACAGGATCCACTCTGGGACCTAGGGCAGGCATCTGATTGGATGCCTGCATGGGTCCCTGCCTCCTGCATTCAGCCCCGACCCAGCAAGCATTGCACGTGGGGGTTAGGGCCGCAGATAGGTGGCTGGTGATAGTGAATACTGGCCAGTGCACAACTGTCTGCAGGTGCAGAGTCGCACGGGCAGGGTACATGCCTATCACAATTAATTTACTCTCTTTTGTGGTAGGGCCCAAAATGGGCAGGGATAGCTAAAAGCAGCAAATAGAGAATAGTGAATGGACAATCATGCACAACAAGCCTGTGTTGCCACATTGGGGGTCTGATTACATCACTGACCTCAAGTGTGAAACTCAAGAGGTCAGTAATGTAATTGGACCCCAGATGTGGCAGCAAAGGCTTGTGCCAATGGTTGCTCATTCACTATTTTGTATAGTGTATAGTGGGGTTGTTTTTGCAATATTTGTTGAAAGTGAAAGTGCCATTGACAACATTTGGCACCCACAGCAGCAGGGAAAGTGCCATCCGCAGGAGCAGTCAGATTGTAATAGTGGAAGCTTAGAAAGTAAGAAAACAGTTGGTTAAATGGCTCTATGTAAGTCACAGTCCCTTCAGACTTGTTCCTGGGCAAAATTCCTCAGCTCAGCTGCAGGGTGGCTTCCATGTCCAGACAGACTCCTTCTTAGCTGCTTCAGTTCATGTATTTTACTGTTGAACTGCTTCTTGGCTGTTTAAGCACAAATTGACCTCTACACTATTGCACAATGCTGGCTCACAATCATAGAGTGTAGGTCTGCCATCTCCCTCTGTCTCTGGCAGACTGATAAGCTGCTGGAAAGTTTGGGGATTCCACACAAGGGTCTGTTCATGAAAAGGGATTACCAAAGCATGACAGGAGGGTCACATTTTCAAATTACTTCTAGGTTACGGTTCCTGAGATAAAAGAACTGTATTGTGGTGAGTGTAACAAGTGACAACACACACCATGGTAAATGTAGCACCTGAAGCAAGACATTTGTTTTAGTAGTAAAAACTTTAATAAACATATGTAATGAGTTATATTAAAACATGAGAAACAAATATTTACAAGAATTACATTACATTAATTGCAAATTTGATGTTTTGCACCACATATCATGGTGACTATAACAAGTGACACCACACTTATGTTTTACTTACTAAAACTGTACTAAACATGCCTAACAACTAACATTCTACTGCCATTGACTGACATACTGCTATAAAACATGAAAAAAATTGGCAATTACATTGCTGGCAAGTGTGATGCTTAACACCACATACCGTAGTGAATGTAATGAGTGACACCACGTATTTGTTTCAGTTTTTCAAAGTTTACATGCCGAATGGCTAACATGCTACTACTAATAACTGACACAGTGCTGCAAAACCTGGAGAAATTTGTCAATAATAACAGTAGTGACAGGTTTGATGTTTGACACCACATACCGTGGTGAATGTAACAAGTTGCACCACACATTTGTTTCAGTAGAAAAATGTTTACTGAACATGCCTAATGGCTAACATGCTACTACTAATGACTGACACAGTGCTATAAAACCTGAAGAAATCTGACAATAACAACAGTACTGACAGGTGTGATGTTTGACACCACATATCAAGGTGAATGTAACAAGTGACACCACACATTTGTTTCAATAGAAACAAGTTTACTGAACATGCCTAATGACTAACTTATTACTACTAATACCTGACATATTGCTACAAAACCTGAAGAAATTTGACAATAATAATGTTACTGACAGGTGTAATGTTTGACTCCATGTACCATGGTGAATGTAACAACTGACAACACACTTATGTTTGACTTACTAAAACTACTAAACTTACCTAACAACTAACATACTACTACTGACTGACATACTGCTATAAAACATAAAAAAAATCAACAATTACATTACTGGCAAGTGTGATGCTTAACAACACATACCGTGGTGAATGTAACAAGTGACACCACACATTTTTCAGTTTTTCAAAGTTTACTAAATATGCCTAATGGCTAACATGCTACTACTAATAACTTGACACAGTACTATAAAACCTGGAGAAATTGGACAATAACAACAGTACTGACAGGTGTAATGTTTGACACCACATACCATGGTGAATGTAACAAGTGACACCACACATTCGTTTCAGTAGAAACAAGTTTACTGAACATGCCTAATGGCTAACTTGTTACTACTAATAACTGACATATTGCTACAAAACCTGAAGATATTTGACAATAATAATGTTACTGACAGGTGTAATGTTTGACTCCACATACCATGGTGAATGTAATAAGTGACAACACACTTATGTTTGACTTACTAAAACTACTAAACTTGCCTAACAACTAACATACTACTACTACTGACTAACATACTGCTATGAAACATAAAAAAAATCAACAATTACATTACTGACAAGTGTGATGCTTAACACCACATAATGTGGTGAATGTAACAAATGACACTACACATTTGTTTCAGTTTTAACAAGTTTACTGAACATACCTCATGGCTAACATGCTACTACTAATAACTGACATAGTGCTACAAAACCTGGAGAAGTTTGATTTGACAATAATAACAGTACTGGCAAGTGTGATGCTTGACACCACATATCGTGGTGAATGTAATGAGTGACACCACAAAGAAAATCTATTTTAACCCCTCACCCCATATACACAGTATAATCCCTTTTACAACTGATGCCCAGCACTTTCCCTATACATGCAGTTGTCACTGGAATTTGCTGTCTGAAAATTTGCCCCACAATCATTGAATGATGGTAACTGAATCCTACCTGTGGCAAATGTAACTGCAGTCCTCATTGTTGCATGCAGTGCTTATCTTCATGGAATGTAGCCCTACAAAATGCAAACAATGGGTTTTAAACTACAACTCAGCTCCTGTCTCTATGGCCACTGCTTGGTTCTAAGGGGCAGGTTATGACTTTTCAACTGTCATAGACTGACAGGTAAACATTGGGCCTGACGTGACTCCAAGTAGAGTGAGGGTCAAAGGTTGCTCTCCCTTCTGTGGGAGAGCTAGATCAGGCAGTAACACAGTCAATTAACACAAGGAGGCAAACTGGAAGAGCAGCCAGAAAATCATTTAAAGTGCTAAAAGCACAATTACAGATTTGGGAGCCATGTGTGTGAATGTTACATGCTGTGACACCAACTGTTACATTCATCACACTAAATACAAAGCTGCATAAATTAAAAACAGAGCATTACAATGGGCTGAAAAGTACAGATAATAAAAACACAACTTCAGATTAGTGAGCAGATTTACTTTATTAAGGGAAAACAGTAAATAAAGCTTGCAAAAACAATTAGTAAAATGTGTTTTTGCATGTCACACTTTTTCAGGTAAAAAAGGCAGCAAAATGCAACAGGACAACCCATCAAAAAAAACAAAACTATATGGATACCCTAGAATTTTATTATGTTATTTATCTGCACATATAGCCAGCTTTCAGATTTAGTCAAAACATATGACTGACAGTTCTTGATTTTTAAAAAATGTCATATGCACTGTATGGTGGGCATTGGTAACCCTTTTGTCATGAACAGACCCACAAGCAAACAGCCCTGCTTGGTCAGTCCAACTGTCAGTCATGGGCAGAGAGACTGTCTGGCTGTTGCTCAACAAGTGACTGGCCCCTAACTCCCAGGTGAATTAATGAGATCCTTTAGTGTCTCATGAGACCTTTAGGCTCTTTTGCAGGCTTCAGGAGCCTGATTGGTTTATGGATGCCCACTGACCTAATTGCTTTGTCCTACTGGGATCAGAGGCAACAAAGATAGTAGTGGCTGTATTACCAAGGGCATTAGCCCACAGGATTCTTTATTTTACAAGCTCCTTCACTCAAAACATGCTTTGATCCCCTTGGTGTGGCTGCATGTGGCAACTGCTCATGTTCTGGCAGGGGTGGGATGTGAACCAGTGAAGTCCTAGTTTGGACATTGCTTGAGCATTCCATTGGTGACAGCACATGGCAGCTGAGTTGCTTTTATGAATGGCATTGTTGGCACCAAAGATACCTCTTCTTCACCACTCTGGTTCTCAATACAAAGTCCTTCAGGGACCCACAGGGGCAACCACTGGTGGGGACTGACTGATGGAGGGCTCTGTCGAGCCAAGCCCCATCAAATGGGGGTTACACTCAGAATTAAGAACAGTGACAATTACTGAAGACTTGAGAAGACTTGACTGAATACATAGTGCATAAGCTGACTTTTAAATTGCTGAAAGAAGCAGATCTGGCAGATTCCAGGTGGCAACACCTTCCCATGTCCTAGGACAGTGAACACAAAAGAACGATTTCCTGCAGATTTTAGTGTATATGGTGGCCCAACAAGTGGTTATCCCAGGGTAGAGGGGTCCCAATCTGTTCAGGGCTGTAACTGGAAGCAAAAGGTCCTTGTAGTCAATGCATTGTTTGACAGGTGGCAAGTGCAGAAAATGTAGCAATGGGTGTAATATGTCCTGACTTCTGAATAGATGTCAGAATCTTCACTGCTGTGTTCTGCACTAACTGCAGGTACCAGATCAGTCCACAAGGCAAGCCCTTGTACAGTACATTGCACTATTCCAAGTATGAAGCCTGTAGTAGCATTCTCATATCAGCTAGTTCCAGTAAGGGTACAGTCTGGCAGAAAAGGACAAATAAATAAATGTTTTTCAGATGGTGGAAGCAGTTTATCACTTCAAACCAACACCTGAAATACAAGTGTCAGCCTCTCACCAAGGTTTACCCTCAGGCTGTGAACTACCCTGACCACCTCACACAGAATCCCATCAGGGACTGGGAGCCTGAAGTTACACTTCAGCTCAGAGACCTGCCAATCAGAGCCTACTAGTAACAGTTACATTTTGCTAGAGGTGGACAGCCAGAACCAGGCTCGAGCTTAGTGTCTGGCTTGGCTTGGCTCGACCTCTAAAAGTAACTGAGAGTCAAGGTCAAGCCGAGCCAGGTATGGTCAAAGTAAGCATTTTTGTCAGCCTGAACAGTTAGTGTAGTGTCAGAAATGTAAAACTGCTATGTAAAGAACAGCCCACAGTAGCCAGGGCTTGGCTCATGTTTTGGCTTGTAGAGTCAAGCCAGACACCTGGCTTGGCTCTGGGTTGGCTCTAAGTGAAAAGTTCCTGGCTTGCCCACCTATACATTTTTTCTGGATTTTGTGCCAGCCAAGTGGAGGCCAGCCAACTACTTATATGTGACAGGCAGCATTCAAAGAATAGCACAGATGAGCTATGGTCAGGCACAAAGGACAGTTATTGCACATCTGAGTTATCAGCAGCATAGCTAGGAAATCCATCAATGTTTCTCCTGATGAGCTCTTCCAGTTATAGCAGTTACAGTGAGAACAACACTGGGGATAGGACTGACCTTTGAGGGACACCACATTCCAGGGCTATTAGATGCAAATGGAACATTCCCACTGCTACTGACAGCTCCCAGTCTGTGAGGAATCACTGGAACCATGTGAGCACAGTACCAGACAACCACTAATACTCATTGAGTCTTCAAAAGTCTTTCTAACATCATCTAGTGGTCAGCTGTATCAAATACAAATGGCAGATCAAGAAGGGTCAGGTTTGACACCTCACCATGATCTTTCAACAAGAGAAGGCCATTGCAAACCTAGACCAGAGTGATCTCTGAAATATGACACTGTCAGAAACCAGAATTAAATGGCTCAAAGATGTTATTGGATAGAAGGTGTGTGCCCTGTGGCTCTGCCAGCACCTTTTAAACAACCTTAGACAGAACCAGCAGGTTGGACTTTAGTCCAAAATTCACTACATCATCTGGATCTAAGAAATGCTTTTTGAGCATTGACCTCTTCAGAAAAGTGGGGAGTTACTCTTCACCCAAAGAAGCATTGATAGTATCTTTGAGGATTGGGGCAAGTGCTCAGACATCAACCTTAATATGTTGAGCTGAATCTAGCCTATCAGTGGCACAGTGCATGCCAGCAAGCAACCCAGTAGCATTATGGGCATCAAACTGGTGGAATTCTTTCCAGAGCATCAGAGTATTTGTACTATGTCCGCCCATTCTCCTGCCACATGCAATCAAGATGGTGGAGGAGACATGATCGTGGATGCTGGCAACCTTGACTTTGAACCACTTTTCCTGCATTATAGACAACCTGGATAGAGGAAACTAGCAGAGTCTACAGTATTTAAAAAGGGATGTGTTTTTTCTAAGCTGCTGTGATCCTGGAGAGAAATTTAACTCTCTCCATTCTCATTGCTTCCTTTTTTATTAATTACAATTTATTCATGTTTTTTACAGGTTAAAGACAGTATTGGCAAAACAACACAGAGAAGAACATACAGTCTATGTAATATGAAATCTCTCAGTTCATAGTACCAGGAGTGGATTCAACTAAGGAGAGTCCATCTGGGAGGCAGAACCCCACCAGATGGAATATTATTCAGCACAGATTACACAAATATGGTTTCCCTTTAGTTATGCAATGGCAGCAGTTCAACAAAGTTATGGAACATAAATGTTGCCAGTGTCCAGTTTGTATAGTACCCATTTACACCATGTTTCATCAAACACATGCATCTTGTCAAGATACTTGTAAGTCTGTTTCTCTAACTTATAGAATGAGTCCACATTGCCTCCCACTGCTAAGCTGTTGGCCCCTTTGGTGTGGGCCAAAGCCTCGTGAGGACCTTTTTAGCTCTTGCTAGTGAAATTAAGAGCAATTTTAACTGCCTCCCTTTAATGTCCAAGGTCTAATTTGGGATGGATAATAGTACCTTTGCAGGGTTTACAATCCTGGTGCATTAAGCATATTTTCCAGTACTGTCTCCACCTGTCCCCAATAGTACCATGTGAAAGAGCAACTCCAAAAGATATATAACTGGTCTGCCCTCTGCCCTCCACAGCCCCTCCAATATATTCCACTCCATGGTCCCAAATATTTTGTTTGAACAGCTGGAGTTCCTAAATATTGTGTTCTACACTTCCATGAGAATTTCCTGAGGTAGAGGCCATGGTAGATAATGATAACCATGACTGAGAGATGGCCATAGCCAGCTACAACATATTCAGAAGAGACAGGGCAGGCAGGAAGGGAGGAGGAGTGGCATGTTATGTGAAAGATGGCATAAAGGCTACAGAGATCCAGGAGGAACACAATGGGGGGGATACTGTGGGTTAAGCTGGAAAGGAAAATGGGGTCAGCCATCCACACAGGGGTGGTCTACAGATCACCAGCCCAGGAGGAAGAGACAGATATGAAGTTAATGCTAGCCATCCAAAGGTTGGCAGGCAAGGTGGAGGTGGTGCTGGTTGGAGACTTCAATATTCCAGATCTGGACTGGAGCCTCCCAGCAGCAGCAGCAGCAGCAGCAGCATCAACTAGGAGCAGATTTATCCTGGACTCCCTTCAGGGTGCCTTCCTTAAGGAACGGATCATGGAACCAACTCAGCAGAAGGCAATACTGGACCTTGTGCTCACAAATGGGGACAGTGTGATGGGATAACAGTGGGGGAGCACTTGGGGAATAGTGACCACTAGTCAGTGTGGTTTGAAATCACAGAAGGAGCAGACAAAAACACACAAAAACCACACAAAAACACATATCCTGAATTTTAGGAGGGCAGATTTTCGGAAAATGGGGGCATGCTTGAAAGAAGCACTAGTAGGAATGGGGAGAGAATTGGGGGTGGAGGAACAGTGGGCAATATTTAAAGGTGATAGGAAACAGTTCTTACACCTATAGATGTCCTCCAGTTGACCTTTTATTGGCTACCAAGTATTCTGATATGCTTTTATCTTTTTTGTTAAATTACTAAGCTAATTTTGTTGCTTTTGTAACCACCCTGAATCCTTCTCTGCTCAGCAGATGCTGCTGTCTCTTTTCAAACTGCCTGAACAGTCTATGACATCACAAACACTTTTCTAGGCCATTCAGATGAATAGCATGGAATGGAAGTTTCTTATGTCATAAAATGTTTCGGAGATATAAGAATAAAGAGCAGTAGCTGGTGAGGATAGTCAAACAATGTAGAACTGATGGCACCCCACAACTAGATTATTTATCAAAAAAAAATCATCAAAGCATGTCAGAATCTTAACTGGCATGCAAAGGAAGATAGAAGGGCAGTTAACCATGTCAAAATAATTTCCTATCTCCTTTAAAACAGGGATTACAAGAGCAACGCAATTATGCATTAAGCAGGTTAGCAAGGGGAAAAGGAAGAGAAGGCCATTATGGTTTTCCAGGGAGGTAGCGGAGAAAAGGAAAGCCAAAAAGATTGCTTTCAGGCAATACAAAAAGACAGGCAGAAGGGGATAGAGAAGTACAAGGAGAAGCAGAGGGAGGCAGGGAGGTCAGTAAGGGAAGCCAAAGCTCAGACAGATGTGCACATCATAAAATCAGTGGTTAGAGGGGACAAAACATTTTACAGGTACATAAGAGAAAAAAGAAGGGTGAAGGGAGGGATAGTAAGACTGAAGGGGAGGATGGAGATTGCGTGGAGGATGACAACAGTAAAGCTGACATACTGAACAGAGATTTCTGCTCAGTCTTTACTGAGGAAGGGGAAGGTAATGGGCCTGAAGGGAGTACAAGGGTTGGGAAGGGAACAGAAATGGACACAAGTCCCTTTACATGGGAAAGTTTCCTAAAGGAATTGGAAGGAATAAGAGTTGATAAAGCAATGGGGATGGATGAGGTGTACCCCCGAGTCCTAAAGGACTAAGAGAGGTGGTGGCTAAACCTCTGGCAATCCTGTTTAGCCAATCACTGGAAACAAGGGAGGTACCTAAAGACTGGAGGACAGCAGATGTAGTCCCCTTATACAAAAGTGGGAACAAAGAGGAAGCAGGGAACTACAGACAAGTCAGCCTGACCTTGGTAGTTGGGAAGATCATGGAAGCACTACTGAAGGAGAGATTGGTGGAACATCTGGTTACCAGTGGACTACAGGACCCAAGACAGCATGGTTTCACCAGGGGGAGGTCATGCCAGGCCAGCCTCATTTAATTTTTCAACTGGGTGACAAGGGAGGTGGATCAGGGGAGGGCAGTGGACATGGCCTATCTGGACTTCAGCAAGGTCTTTGACACTGTGCCGCACAGAAGGCTGTTAAACAAACTGGGAATATGGGAGAGGGCAGGACAATAGTGCAGTGGGTGGGTAACTGGCTGGGTGGCAGAACACAGAGGGTGGTGGTAAATGGCTGTCACGCCACAGAGGGAAGAGTGACCATTGGGGTGCTACAGGGATCAGTGCTGGGACCAGTCCTATTCAACATCTTCATTGGTGACATTGCACAGGACCTAGAAGGCAGAATTTCCCTCTTTGTTGATGACATGGAGCTGTGTAACAGAGTGGAAATGCCAGAGGGTGCAGACAGAATGAGGAGGGACCTGCAGAAACCTGAAGAATGGTCAAGGGTTTGGCAGTTGAAATTTAATGCAAAAAAGTGCAAAATAATGCATAAGGTGCACAAAAACCCTGGAACAACATATCAGTTGGTGGGGGTGAGGAAATAGCATGCACCAAGCAGAAAAGGGACCTCAGAGTTATCATCTCTCATGACCTCAAGGTTGGGAAACAGTGTGACAAGGTGACAGGTAAAGCAAATAGGATTCTGGGATGCATAGGCAGTGGCATCACCAGCAGGAAAATGGAGGTCATAATTCCACTATACAAGACACTAGTGAGGCCCCACCTGGAGTACAGTGTCCAGTTCTGGAGACCTTACTTACAAAAGGACATAGACAGGGTGGAGAAGGTTCAGAGGAGGGCAACAAAGATGGTACAGAGATTGCATCACAAGTCCTATGAGGACAGGCTTAAAGACTTGAATATGTACTCCCTGGAGGAGAGAAGGGAGAGTAGGGATATGATAGAGACATATAAGTACCTTAAGGGAAGGATCAGGAAGCAGGAAAACACTATTTTCCAGCAAAAGAGATGTTCCAGGAGTAGAGGGTAAGGGATTAAGTTGGAGGGATGGCGATTCAGAGGATTTGCCAAAGGGTGGTGGACAAGTGGAACACCCTGCCTGAGGAAGTGGTAGGGGTTGAAACAATTACAGGATTTAAGAATGCATGGGATAGACATAAGGGAATCCTGAAGGTCGGGGTAAGGGGCAACAGACTTCTAGAAAAACATAAAGTGATCTTATGAGCTCAAATGGGCAGACTGGGTGGGCCATACAATATCTATGTATCTATGAAGTCAATGGAAAAAGCCACCAGGCCTCTGTCTAGCCACCTGACAAAGTGTTAGCCAACCCCCCCAGACTGATGTTGAATATTTAATGTCAGGAGGTGGGGTAATATTTCTGGTAACTGGCACAATCTCTCACCCAAACTCGAGGTATAAGCTGTAGTCTGGAGGTATCCAAAGTGGTCTGTGGGTGGCAGGTGGTATTTTTCATGAAATACATGAAATGTACACATTCCTGTTACATGGACAAATTGATGTAGATAAAAACCAACCCCTTGCAAGACCACCACTGTAGAAAAGGGTCTATTTTGTTGAGTGGACTGCTGGTATCCCTTCGCAGGGCCCTCAACCATGCAGTAAGTTCCACGAAGGGTGCTCCCTTTCAGATGGTATGCCAAACCCTCAAGGTCATTGCTGTATAAGTGTAGAACCTTGAGAAGGGCAGGTACCCCATCAGGTTGTCATATAAGATTTAGTCAATTGCATGTAAGTCATTGAGGACAAATTCATTATCTTTCCAGTGGGCTTTGTTACATCCCAAGGACCACAGGCAAATTAGTCTCAAGTCAGCCACTTGTCCATACCCCTTCAGATATGGAAGATTCACCCTCCTCTTTGTCCTGTGGTAGATGTAAAAGGGAGAACCTAATCAGATGGTGCCCTCCTCCCAGAATAAATCTTAAATTTAATTTACTCCAAGATTGGAAATAATGTTGCTATACCTTAAATGGAAGTGTTTGCAGGAAGTATAGGATTCAGGGGGATTGTATTCTGGCATTCGACCTCTATTTTATGGAAAAGAAAAAACTCACGTTGAGGTACACTGATTTCCGTAGGTCTTCTGTGACAGCCATCAATAGGGATTCATAATTTAATAACTCTAGGTGGTCAGTGTTCTTCATTATGGTGACCCCTTGGTTTCTCAGAGATCCTGTATTCCAGCTGATGCCCACTCTTGCTTAAACGTCTCAACTCAGGGTGTAACGAAAGGTAAGCACCTCTGTTTTTAATCCATTGAGATGGAACCTTACTAGGAATTCATACTGTTAAAAAACATCCCAGATCCTTGTGAGAGAGGTGTTGGGGAGGTAAGGTTAGACAGGACATTGCCAGCAAAGCATGCAATTTTGTAGTCCCTACCTCGTAGTGGAATGCCCTGAACATTGTTATCTGTATGTAGACTGGTAGCCAAAGGCTCAATATATAGGGCAAAATAGTTCTCATTGTTTCCTAATACAGAACATAATGATTCATCAGTGTCACCTGTCAGTATGCCCCGTGATCTCCTCAACCTGTGCTCCAACTGCTATCTAAGTATTTTCAACCATGAAGCTCCTCGGAATACAAAGGGACCCTTTGTCAATAAGTAACAAGCTTGGAATGGGCTGGCACCAGGGTATCCACTGCCAGTGATAAAGCACTGTTATAGACATCAACACTGGCAAAGTTGCCCCCCCGAGGAGTAAACAACCAGACTTGATGTGTCCAATTAATCTAGAGACCAGCTAGGATCTGGAGCCTGTAGAGGATGATACTGGAGCACTTCTGCAGTCAAAGATGATTTATTGGGGGCCTTGGAACTGAACCCAGTGATCCAGGGGGTATCCAGTGATCATAGCGACCGAATATGGGCGCCCGTCAAAACTGTGACTCCAGGGATTCCAAGATGGCTGTCTGAGGGAGCGGATGTCTGAGAGCTAGCTCTGTGCCTTCCCTTGGATATCAACTTTTGGGGAAGTTAACTTTAAACTGAAATTACTTAACTGAGCAATCACCTAAAATGGTTGTGAACTACGATCTAATCCAGACTTCCAGGATATGTCCAAAAAAGAGTTATTGCAAGTGCACGACCTGAAAAAAACAAAACAGTAAGGAGAAAACGCCAGTCAATTGAAAGAGCGATGCTACAAACAATGAACCCGGACCCACCAGCTGCTGCTGCAGCATCAGATGCCTCTTCATTATCTGTGGTATGGACATGATTACAGCAGCATTCCTTACAGTTCTTTCCTATAGCCCAGAAGCAGACTGTTGATTTACCGGCACTGATCACTCCACTTCCAGCTACACCAAAAGAGTCTGAGATGTGCGATCCAAAGGTGCAGACAGACCTGAAAAAAGCACCTTGTGAAAACAACCTCTTCTTCAACACTGAGGAAAATATCCATGCAAAGGAACTAGTGGCCCTGAGTGAAGATGTGGCTCCAGCAAGAGAATTACAGCTGCAGCAGAGCAAAGGGGCGAGGCCCAAAGAGGTGAGTGATACACCCGTAGTAAACACAGAGTATACAAATACTGAACCAGAACAGCATCCAAATCTCCTAAAAACAGTAATAATACAGTGATGCAGGATATAGTGAGCTCTACCAACCCAAACATGCAGCAAATAGGGGCAATGGCAATAAAATAAATGAAGTTAATACAGCTGCAAGTTGTCAGGTGTCAGCGGCAAAGTTGAAACAAACAGCTACAGCTATAGTTTCTGAAACCTCGACAGCATTTAAGATAGAAATCAAAGTGGATATAAAACAAGGGTTTGAACAAATAGCAAATGCACTGTTGGGGTTAACCACTTCTATAAATGAACTTACCAATAAACTAGATTCACTAACGTTAAGGACAACCGAAGCTGAACATCGCATCAACACATTAGAAGATGTAGTAAACCCCATGCAGCAACAACTAAAAGATTATAAAATTCAACTACATCAACTTCAGCAGAAAATTATAAACCAGGAAGATAGGCCAAGACTAAATAACCTCCGCTTAACTAATATACCAGAAGAAGTGGAAGATAAAGGCAATCCAACATAATTTTTTGAGAAATTAGTCACTTTGGCAATGGGCCAGAAGTATCCAAAGGAATCCATAAAACTTGACAGAGCCCATAGAGCTGGCCCCAATTTTCGGAGATCAGAAAATGAAGATCACCAAAGAACAATCTCCAGACTGTTTTTTATCAGACCACACTATTATCAGGACAGAGAAAAAATACTCAGAAAAGCATGAATAGACAAAGGCTTGCTGGCAGAAGGTTTCAAATTCTTGGCATGTGCAGATTTTAGTACTGAAACAGTTCAGACCAGGGACTTCCGGTTGGGACACCCAACTAGTGGCAGCCTAAACAGTGCACTCTGCCAATTGACTTAACAATCCATGGGCATCCAAACCTAAACCCACCATCCTGTTGACCAAAAGGAGAATCTCGGATTACCTGATGCCTCCGAAGCACCGATGGAGTGATAATTCCTTGAACCAAGCAAGTAAAAGTTTAAAAATGCCAGCTTCAGTTGACACTGAGAAGGCCCTGGAATCCACGAGCCTCACGCCCGGGCAAACAGCAGAGGTCCCTCTGGAGGAATCTGAATGCACGATTACATCTAGAGAACTCTGCCAAACCCTGAAACAAATTAACCAGACACTCCAGCGATTAGAAGCAAAGGTTTCAGACCAATGTTCAGAAATTACCACATTAACCAAGCAGGCTGGGGAAATTGAGGAGACTTTAATGGACTATACAAGCACTACCGACGTACACAACAAAGCCCTTCTGGACTTGCATTACCATTCCTGACAATTTGAAGTGCGTCTTGAAGAACTAGAGAACAGAAATCAGAGGAACAACCTCCGGATTCATGGGCTTCCTGAGGGCACTGAGACTGGCGCAATGATTGCTTTCATCTACTCATTTCTGCATTAGATTCTAAATCTCCCTCAAGACAAAGCTCTTAACATAATTCAAGCACACATATCCCTGATCTCAAAACCCCAGGACCCTAAGGCAAAGCCACGTTCAGTAGTTCTTGCTTTCTTGGACTATAGAGTGAAAGAGGAGATCTTACAACTAGCATGGTCAAAAAAAGTGATTCACTTTGGGGACACTCGCTTGTATTTGGACCACGATTTTACACCACAGCTGCTCTCCCAAAGGAGAAAAGTACTCACAGTGGTTAAACAACTACAACAGCAAAACATTAGGGCTTTTGTTGAGTACCCAGCATGCCTGAAGGTCCAGCTGGCTGAAGGAATGAGGCGTTTTCCAGACCTGCAAGTGGCGGGGGACTTCTTGATTTCAGTGGGCATACAACCCCAGGGTGAGGAGGTCAATCTACCACAACGCAGGCAGTTAGAGTCCAGGGACTGGGCCTACAGTGGAACTAAAAGGCAGGGTGCAAAGGGCAACATGGATGCTTCTGCCTTTTTGGACTCCCTACGCAGCAAGAAATGCTCGAGAGGCCTGAACAAGGAGCCAACACAGACAGTATCTGAAATGGACCGAGGGGACACCACCACAGAAGCAGCGAACTCCCAAACTACCTGATCATTTTCAGGCACAGTATCTCTTAATAATTTGCTTTTTGTGATCTCCCCAGGCTTGGTTCCATGAGGACACATGTTGAAATCATCTCAGACTGTTTAAAGGGTCGTGGAGAATAACCTTACCTAAAACAGAAGACAGACTGTTTAATTTGAAACATTTTATAAGGACAGGATGTATATGTTGGTAAAATATACCATTTGGTATCTTCATAGCCCGTGGTCTGATGGTTTGAGGGAGGGGGAGCGCAGTTTCCTTGTTGGGGGGCTCGGATGGGCTTGGGGGCCTTCTGGATCTGCTGGGTGCAGGTGGAGAAGCCATACCTAGATCATTTATATCCCCCTCATGTTTTGGAAGTACTAATGGGGTGACCTGATTTAAGTGGTGGTCATATGGGGCACAAGGGTTAAAGGTTTAAGCTAGACTGCAGGGGACTTATAGGACCTTTATTAGTAGCCTCCTCAGGGGAGTCCTTGGGGCTGGGCCTCGCTCTGGGTGGACAGTTTCTTTTCGCTTGGGGGGCTTGGCTCCAGGGCACTCAGGGGGATGTGCTGCTGAGGTTCTGTCCCCTAAAACTGCTAAAGGTGCCTGTGGCCGGGCTTGTTAGGTCTCCCACAACTAAACTGGTAATTTACCAACTTAATAAATATGGGGGCTAGCAGTTGATTGACACACAATATTAATAATTTTTAATTGACTTTCCTGCATGGACCTGATGGTGGTTGGGAGGCCCCTTACGAGGCCTGCTTAATGGTGTTTCTGATGGGGGGTGACTGCGTTCCCTGTTATTCCTTCTCCATGGACCAGGATTTTGTAGATTATGTCAACATCTTTTTATATTGCATTGAGTCGATTGGCTTACAGTTTATCATGTTAGTGATAGAAACAACTTGACTAAATAACATTCTTACTGTATTGACATGGTGTCCTATCTATAGGAGTTTCAAGGGCGGTTTGGGCTCACGATTTTTATAGTTGGCTTATCCACTGACACTCACTGCAAGGAGCTAATAGTATTCAACATCACTGAAGTTCTGGGTTGGAAGCCCTCCATTTGGAGAGCATAAATATTCCCACCCTCTTAATTCCCTTTCCACAGTGGGGAAGGGAGTTCAGACAAAGATCTTATAAAGCTAGATCTTCTACCTAGGAAATAATTTATGTTTAACCATAAAGCTTCTTGCCCAGTTGGCAATGATGGCTGTTGTATAATTAATATGTTGTTTAAGGATGGAGACTTACTGCACTGTTTTTGGGGAAGGGGGGAGATGGATTTTGAGAGGGAGATTTGGGGAACGTATCATAATTGGTTTTTACTTTCTTGTTTTTAACATATAATGGCTAATTCAGGCACGTTGGTATGCACATACAACGTAAATGGTCATACAAGTCCAGTTAAATGCAGTAAGATTTCAGCTTTGCTTAAAAAGTCTACAACAGAATTTGTGCTCCTGCAGGAAACCCACCTCTCTGAGAGACAGCACAGTAAATGTTTGAAACTAGGGCTTAGGGAGGTAGCTGCCTCCTCGTATAAAAAGGGTGGACATAGAGGCACTATGGTACTTATTCCACACAAGTCCCATTTTGAAAAATTGGCAGAAAAGGTGGATAAAGAGGGTAGGTATGCCCTCATGAAGGGCAAACTTGACGGGCAATTAATAACACTCACATCTGTGTACTTCCCACTGGATACCCCTTATTGGGACTATAGATCTTTCCTCCTCCTACTTCAGGAATGGGTGGAGGGAGTCTTGATCTGTGGGGGAGACCTAAATTTAACTTTTAATCCTGCCCTAGATACGACTTCCCAGATTCCAAGAAAGTCACACCAGGTGGCATAATTTGCTGAGAGAGTTAGGTATTTTAGATGTTTGGCATCATTATTGCCCTAGACAAAGGGACTACACCTATTTTTCTGCCACATATAACATTTACTCCAGACTGGACTACTTCTTGCTACCAAGGGATGAGGTCTTTAGGGTAGAGGACACTTGGATTGGGGACTTTGTCCTTTTGGACCATGCCCCACTCTTCATGTGTTTGGATCTGGGAGGATTTCGTAGAAACACCTTTTGGAGACTGAATATCTCCTTTCTTAAGGATAAGGCAGTTAAAGATCAGATTGTAGACACATATCAATGTGGCTTAACAGAAAATGATGGACAGGACACGTCATGTGCCACCCTATGGGATGCAGCCAAGGCTGTTCTCTGGGGGAGGTTTATACAGCTCGCAGCACAGAAGAAGAGAGAGACAGAAGAGAAGGAAGACTCTTACTGAGCAAATCCAGTCACTGGAGGGAATGCAAAAACAGAAATTATCTATGGCTGTAGCACAGCAGCTTAAGACTCTTAAAGGGGAATTGGGCCAAATATTAGATTATCAGGTGGAACATAAATTGTTATTTTTAAAGCAGAAATATTATGAGGGTGGGCCAGGGTCACTTAGATTATTAGCCAGTAGATTGAGAGCACAAAGAGCTAGTGCCACAATCACAAATTTGTAGCACCCTGAACACCAGAAAGTGGTATATAAAACAAATGAGATATCTGAAACTTTCTGGGAGTTTTATGAACAGTTATATCAGAAAGGAACCTCTCCACCTGATGGGAGTATGGAAACTTTCCTACATAATTTGAAACTGCCAACCCTATCCCCAGTTCAGGCTAAAGAGCTGATGCATCCAATAATGGCGGAGGAACTTAAAGTGGAAGTGGGAGCCCCAAAGACAGGGAAATGTCCCGGGACAGACGGGCTCCCAGGGGAATTTTTTAAATGTTTTAGGGACCTTCTCCAGCCCCTTATTCTGAGAGTATTCTCTGAGGTCATGGAGGGCGGGGGCTTGGCTCCACACTCCTGGGCCACAGCTTTGATTTTGGTGATACCCAGACTGGGGAAAGACCCTTCCAGATGTGCTTCATATCCTCCAGTTTCCCTGCTAAATATTGATTAGAAGATTTTTTCCTCCATTATGGCAAAAAGAATACAACAGTATCTTCCCCACCTCATACAATTAGATCAGAATGGATTTGTGCTGGGCAGACAGGCCCAGGATAATTTAAGACGCACCACACACCTTATTGATCATATTAACAACTCAGCTATCCCGGCTTTATTAATGAGTCTTGATGCTGAAAAAGCATTTGATAGAGTTGACTGGAGTTTTCTGGGGGTGGTCCTTTCCCGATTTGGGTTCCCGAGAGAATTTACACAACTGAGAAGCAAATTATATCACTCCCCAACAGCCTATGTCAGAACAAATGGCCATATTTCTAGACCTTTGAAACTCAGTAGAGGTACAAGACAGGGGTGTCCTTTATCACTGTTGCTTTTTGCACTATATATAGAACCTCTTCTTGCTCAATCTGTTAGGGAGAATGGGAACATAAAGGTATAAAACTGGATGGCTTTGAGCACAAACTGGCTTTATATGCCAATGACGTACTCATGTACCTTACAGAACCTGACTCTTCCATCCCTGCCTTGTTTCGGCAGATGGGGGAATTTTCCTCCCTCTCCAGATATAAACTGAACTGTACTAAAACAGAGATACTTAGCTGCAACTATACCCCTTCCCTGGGTTTAAGGAACAGATATCCTATGAGATGGGACCTAGATCAGATGAGCTACCTAGGGATTAAGACTGGGATTAGCAACCACCGGCTCTGGGAACTCAATTATCCCCCTTTGATCACCCAACTAAGTAAGGACATCCAGAGGTGGACCCTTCTGCCCTTGTCTCTATATTCTAAGACACATGGGTTGAAGATGAATGCCCTACCAAGGTTGCTTTATTTATTCCAATGTGTACCCTGTCTGGTCTCTCAAAAAGAGTTAAATACATGGCAGGGCATGTTTTTTAGATTCCTCTGGGCTAAATATTGGCCTAGAATTTTTAGAGCCCTTTTATATGCCCCTAAGGCCCAGGAAGGTCTAGCTTTTCAGGGTTACAGGGTTATTGGGCGGCAGCTCAAATGTGGGTGGCACTCCTATGGGCAGCCATGGCTTTGATTCACTTTGGAAGAGAATGGACCTGGCAGTTGGGACTGAGCCTCCTCTTCAGGCCATCCTGTTTCAAGATGATGCTGGGCTCATGGAGATTTGTTACACGGGGATGAGGACTGTCCTGAAGGGATGGGGGGTGTAAATCAGGGTCTCATTAGACATCAGCTGTTGAAGTTCTGATGGTGGGTTTATGACTCTCTTTTCTCGGCTGCCACTTTAGACTCCTGGTTTAAGAAATGGGCCAAGAAAGGATTTCACTCCCCTTATTAGGTCTTATCAGCAGTAATCCTATTTCTTTTGAGGCAGCCAGGCAGACATTTGGTCTTCTCCCACGAGATAATCTAAGATTTTACCAAATTAGAGATTATGTTCACACCCTTCAGAAAACTTATGCCTGATTGCAAAAGGATGCAAAGTAGAGGTACAAGACAGGGGTGGTAGAATAGTCATATCCTTACTGTATCAAAAGTATTTATTAGATCTGTCCCTACCCATTGAAACACTTAAACTCAAGTGGGAAACAGACCTAGGGATCACTCTCCTAGAGAAACAATGGGCTGGTGTGTGGCACATCACATGGCAGACAACAGTGGCCCATCTTTGGAGGGAATATGGCTGGAAGGTGAGATATAGGTATTTTTGTGTTCCAGTGCAGGTGGTGCACTATGCACCAGTAGCTGGTTCAAACTGTTGGAGGGGGTGTGGGTTTGCTTCAGCCTCCCAGGCTCACATTTTTGGACATGTCAGATGCTTAAGGGGTACTGGACAGATACAGAACACCATCTTAAGGAGATTTTTTCAGTTTCAGTTCCCCCTGGGTCCTGAGCATCTGGTTTTGGGTCTTAGACCAAGGGAGATATGGGGAAAAGAGGCAACATATTTATGGTCAGTACTCACAATAGCTGCCCTTAAGGCCATTATTAAGAAATGGGCACAGAGAGCACCCCATTAGCAGATTGGAGGGCTATAGAGGACAGTATTCACTTAATGGAGAGGATTGCATTTGGACTTCGCCAACAAGCCCACGTATATCAAAACAGGTGGATCAGGTGGCTCTTGTATGAGCCTAATTTGTATATAGATGCTTAGCCACGCACCATTGGGCCCCCTCCCCCTTCACTCTCTCTCATCAAGAATTCATAAAAGGAAAAAATAAGAAAAGATATATATTTTTTGTTACTCCAATCAGTGCACTGAATAATCTTCTAGTATCTCCATCGAGTTGCATTAGATAGGAAAATTGTCAGCGTTATTTGACAGATCTGTGGGATCTTTTAGTTCAGTCTAACTAGATCATCATATGCTTTTATTCAGTAAAAAGTTACCTTGTAGGTACACACTGTGATGTCAACAAGATTTATCTTATATACCTATGTAACAGATGTATGATCTATATTTTTGGACACGATGTAACAAGCCCCTTGGGGCCTACCATAATAAAGGAAGTATATATATATTACTCCCATTTCTCTTAGCATAGCACTTTATCAAAGATCCCTGGTCTGAACTGCTATATATATATATATATATATATATATATATATATATATATATATAGCAGTTCAGACCAGGGATCTTTTTGATAAAGTAAAAGTTATGCTAAGAGAAATGGGAGTAAAATATACGATGCTCCCACCAGCAAAACACAGGTTTTTCTGGCATGGCAAAATGCACTTTTTTACTGACCATTCGAAAGTGGAACAATATCTAAAATCACAGTTTACTGCAAGCCCTCTTTTCAGAAACCCAACCTAGCTAGAAGCACCATCTCAAGATGTTGAAGCTGAAAATCCTGTAAATTTATAATCAAAAACAACCCATAATAGCATCAGAAAAAGAATGTGAAGGAATCAAGAACATTTATATTTGGACTGTAGGGAAGGGGGGATCTATTACATTTCTTTCTACAAAATCAGTTTACATTATTATTGGATATGATAGTTCACCTTTAGTATAAAGTTCAGTATTAAGAGAAAAGGATGTAATATTTATAAACAAGGGCAAGAGTGAAGAGGTAAGAAAAAGAGAACAAAGTGGAAAAAAGGAACAGAATGGAGAAGATAAGGGGAAAATAAAGGGAGAAAGAAAAGTGAGTGAAGGAAAGAAAAAAACAAAAAGTGAGAGATAAGGGAAAATGGTGGGGAAAGAAGAGAAGGTGGGTAAAAAATTAAAAAATATATAAAAACAGGTCTTGGATATGTTTGCATATTCTCTTTTTGTATTGGTGTTTATTTCATTATTATTTTTTTTGTCTTGATTATGGGAGGCACTATATGGTCTCTAGGTGAATCGCCACATTCTTAATCATGGCCATCACGGTCGATGGAGGTAACAAAGGGGGGGGATCAAGGTATTTTATTTAGAGACATACAGTTGTAAGTCAGTAAAAAAACTAAATGAAAATTTAAACAAAGACCTAGATCAGAACAGGGGAGAGTTAGGCAGACACGGGGGGAGGGGGCTTGGGGGAATAGAGTAGTCCAGGGGGAAAAAAAATAAAAAGAAGAAGAAGAAAAATGCTGGCAAACAAAGTAACAGGATACAGGAAACATATCCTGATTCAAATTGGAAAGAGGAATGCAGTCTTGCACATAAGGTACTTGGTCAAGACCTCCCTTATATATGTGGCATACTATGTATATTAAGGAAAATTATGTCAAGTATTATGATTTTCAAAGATAAAAAAATCATGAATAATCTGATGAAAATTTTATTATGGAATGTCAAGAGTATGAAGGAAAGAGTTAAGGGAAGGAACATTTTTAATTACGCAGATAAACAATTTGCAAATGTCATGATGTTACAGGAAACACATCTGCTACAGCCAGATTTCTTGTTCTATGTGAATAGGTGGGAGCGAGGTATTAATGCAACCTACAGATCAAATGCCAGAGGAGTAGTTACAGTATATTTCTTAAGAAAAATTCAGGAATCACTATTCTTAGACAAACTGCTGATCCAACCGGCCACTTTATATATTGCGATATTTCAATTAAATGAGCAACATTAATGTTATTAAATATTTATGGGCCAAACGAGAACAATCCACATTTTTGGAAGACATATTTTTCACGGCAGCAATGTTTAATTCACCATTAATAATAGGAGGAGACTTTAATCTTGTCCTAAATCCAAAACTAGACAAATCTAGCTGTGTCAATTTTCAGTCACAATCAGCTGCAATCAAAATCTCAAATTTCATGGCAGATTACAACCTGATTGATCCATGGAGATATATGCACCCCTCTGACAAACAATTTTCATTTTTTTTAGCAGTTCATCAATCTTACTCGAGAATAGATTTTTATTTAATACCAGAAGCATTATTACTCAATCTAAGCTCAATAGACTACAATCCTATTCATATTTCAAATCATACCCCAGTAATATTGTCATTGCAAATTAAGCCAACAATCATTTCAGTTTTAGATTTAATAACTTGTTTAATGATATCAACTACAATAATAAAGTTATTCAAGAAATAGAATAATTTTTTTAAAATAATAGCTACAATGAAGTCCCTGCTACAATCATTTGGGATTCTTACATAGCCTTTATTAGAGGAATAACAGCTTTATATTTTGAGTGAGCAGCATGGCCTTTCTCTTCCAAATTTTCAAATCTACTACTATGTGGTCAATTTGACATATTTATATGAAATATTTATATGGAAATGCAAATTGAAGCCCGCTCTACCCCATATGTCAATCTGAGATAATGTATGCTGAGTGGTCCTAGAAGAGCTAAGCAGAAGGAGTACTTACAATCATTCAAGACTCTTTGTTTCATATGGGATAATTTAAGAAAAGTTATAACATTGAATATTGCTTGTACCAAATTCACCCCGTCTATATGAATGGACTCTTTCCACTATCTTTGGGCAATTCTGTTTTTGAGGTTTGGCATGAAAGGGCTTGCAAACTATTGGTCAATTGATGAGTGGCAATCAGATCAACACATTTCACACTTTAAAACTCCAATATAATTTATCACATAAACATTTTTTCGCTTATCTTCAGATTAGACATTTTATATCTACAAACACTTTATTTCTGGATGACACATTATATAAAGAGATTTTGGCCACATTATGTTTGTCAGAAGGAAAAAAAATAATCTCATCCTTATATAAAGTGACTATATCTAATGTGAAATATGATAAATATATACTGGAACTTAGAACTAAATGGGAAAAGAAACTGAATTACAACTTCACTTCAGGACAATGGGATCAGATAGTGACTTTGAAAGAGTGGGTTTTGAAATCTACAAAGTTGATCCAAATGTATTTTAATATTCTTGATAGGGTATATTATACTCCTCAAAGATTGCAGCATTTTGATGCTAACATTTCAGACAGATGCCCCAGAGGTTGTGATCTGGATGCTACTCTGGAACATATGATCATTACATGCTACTCTGGAACATATGATCATTACATGCCCAAAATTAAATAATTGGTGGAATGGAATACTAAAAATATTTACATTTGTAGAAGGAATTCAGTTCTATTAGGATGTAAAATGGATGCTTCTTATTTCGGGTGATTCCCTATCCCAAACCAATAATGAGCTGCTTAAATTTATAAGACTTTGCCTTATACTTGCTTTTAAAGTTTTTCTTATGCATTGGAATGATCATAACCCTCCAAAACTTAAAAATATGGATTAACTCTCTGATTATGAGTCATCAATTGGAGAAAAAGCCCATTATATATCCATTAAGCAATTTAAACACTAATTATGTGGACCCCATTTTTAGATTTTATAAACTCAAACAATTTTCATAGGTGTATTGGGTGATAACATGAATTAGGCTTATTACTATCATTACTCCAATGCTCAGCAACCAAAGCAACTGGATGAGGTGTGATATTAAGTGGAATGTACCTTTGTCACACAGGCTATTTTGGTGTTATAAATTTAACCTGATGATTTTAAGTCCCGACCACTCCATGTTAGAAAGCAGAGTCTAACAATGTAATTTTCTCGACTACAATGGTCAATCTTCTTATGTGTCCTCATAATGAATTTATTTATTGTGACTGCAATAAATGCTATTTGGAAAAATCATAATAGCAATTGTGGATATATTTAGATACAACTGGATATTTGTGACTGCCTGTGTTTCCCTGTATGTATAATATTGTAAAGTATTTGTGGTGCATATTTAAAATAAAAAAAAAATCATTTTTTTTTAAATAATAGCTACAATGAAGACCCTGCTATAATTATTTGGGATTCTTACAATGCCTTTATTGGCAGAATGACAATAGCATATAATTAAAATAAGAAAGAAAAACAACAAAATCTAAAAACATTGGAAGAATCCATAACACATAAAGATAATCTTTATAATATTAATAGAAATCTGACTTTATTTCAAGAATTACTAACAGCTAAAAATGAATTCAATAAATTAGCTATGGAAGAAACAGAGAAACAGATTCTAAAAACAAGAACCAAATATTATGCAACTGGTGATAAGCCAGATAAAATACTAGCCTGGCAATTAAAGAAAGAAACAGAAGCAAACACCATAACAAAAATAAAGAAATGATCTCAGAATAGAAAAAATGGAACTTATAGAAATTAATACTATATTTGAAAAATATTATAAGAAACTATATGAATTGGAAAATATCTTAAATTTGAAGGAAGTAGAACAATATCTGAAATCCATAACATTACAAAAAATAGAGGAGCACAACATAAAGGTATTAGAATAGGAAATCACCCAAGCAGAAATACTTTCAGTCATCAAAACATTAACAATTGGTAAAGTGCCAGACCCTGATGGAATCCCCATTGACTTTTACAAAAAAAAATCAATCTGATTGGTCCACATTTAAAAATATTATTTGAGTATATTTTACAACAAAAACAACTCAACCCATTAGCAAAGGAAGCTACAATTTTACTGTTTTAAAAAAGATAAAGACCATACACTAACATCTTCCTATAGACCTATTTCATTAATAAACACAGATTGCAAAATATTAACTAAAATCCTAGCTGCTAGATTAAACAGAATATTACCAGATCTGAGTCATACAGATTAAAATGGTTTTATTCAGAACAGACAATTGAAAATAAATATTAGGTGAACTACCAACTTAACAGATAGTTTTAAAATCAAAAATTTTTCCATTCTATCATTGGACACTGAGAAAGCATTCGACCGGGTAGAGTGGTGGTATATTAAATCTTTATTTAAACTCATGGATTTTGGACCAATGTTCAGAACATGGATAGACATATTCTATCAAAACAAAATGGCCAGAATAAAAACTAACACGGAAATTTTAAATAGCATTACTTTGGAAAGAGGAGTGAGGCAAGGGTACCAGCTTTCCCCCTTAATTATTATGTTAGCAATAGAACCCTTAGCCATTTGTATTAGGAATAATCAGAATATTCAGGAACTAAAAGCTGACCAAGTAGAACATAAGATTAGCTTATATGTGGACAATGCTTTAATATGTACAGAAAATTTGAACAAAATATATTCTGAACTTAATAATACTTTAAATTTGGGTCATACTCAAGGTACAAAATTAATTGGGACAAGACAGAATTATTAGAATCTTCAAAACACACTGATCCATTCAATCATATGACAAATCCAACTATAAAAAAAGTTACAAAACTGAAATATTTAGTGGTAATTTTAGATAACAATATAAATCAAACATACCAAAATAACTTTGAGCCCCTAGTAAATAAAACACAAATCGAGCTCAATAGATGGGAATTTTTTCCATTAATGCTGATAGGAAGAGTGAAAGTTTTAAAAATGAACATCTTACCTAAATTTCTATTCTTCTTTTAAACATTGCCAATTACTATAAATAATATGTTTTCCAAAAAAAATGGAAAAAAAATCATATTTTTTTTAAAATGGAAAGGTAAGAAACCCAGGCTGAAAATATATAAGCTATATTTGCCTAAAGAAAGAGGTGGACTGGCCTTACCTAATTTACAATGGTATTACTATGCAGCAAACATCTCAATAACTCATGCTTGGTTTCATCAAGAGCAGTATAAAGACCTGTCCCAAACTGAAAGAACTGCAGTCCCTTTGGATCAAAATTAAACATATTCTGTATATGGGACCCCATCATAAGAATATAGGTTCAATTCTAGAATCAACTTCAAAAACATGTAAAATATGGGACGTAATTAAAAATCATTTGGCATATACAGACAAGATTTCAACTATTTCTCTAATATATTTAAATGGTCAATTACAATCTTCATTAACGGATAAAGGCTATAAAAGCCTGGCATACAAAAGGACTTAAAGAAATCAATCAATTATATAATGAAAAAGGACTAGTGGAGTTTGAACATATAAAACAAAAATTTTACATACCTAATATCCATTTTTTCAAATATTTACAAATCAAAAACTATCTGGAACGAAAAGGACATTTATATACCATACCAAAATTAAATAAAGTAGAAGTCCAATTAACTCTAAATAATAATAAGAAATTGATTTCTAAAATATATAAAATACTACAGAATCAATTAACACAACCGCTCCTTGCATTAAAAACGAAATGAGAAACTAAGCAAAATTCCCCAATCCCAGACAAAACATGGGATAAAATAATAAATTTTAAAGAAGTGGGAATATTATCATCAAAACTATTGCAAATATATTTTAATATAATTCACAGAGTATATTACACTCCTTATCAATTAAGCTAGATGAACTCGAGTAGCTCAAATGTATGTTCTAGAAGCATATCAGCGAATGGGACTCTGGAGCATATGCTGATTTATTGTAATAACATCAGCAATTTTTGGAATTCGGTTTTGGAAACAATATACAACATTTCTAATATAAAATTGAATAAAAACAGTGAATGTTTGATTATGACAATAGGTTTTATATTAGATAAAGGTGACATCTATCAGCAAAGATTAATATTATTAGCAATAATTAATGCACATAAATGCTTATTGATGAAGTGGAAAGATGGTAATTCACCAGAATGTAAAATGTGGTTAAATTTCATGACTGATGTTTAAAAACTAGAAAAAGTTCATTATCTATTTTCAGATTGTTATATGTTATTTGAAAAAAAAATGGCAGAATTTTGAACAATTTTTAGTTTCTACAACCATGTTAAACTACATAAGCAGCTTTCAAAGGGATTGTTAATAATTCATGTATGACTGTATGAAAGAAAATATATTATTTGTATTCCTGTACCTGCACATTTGAATCATAATAATAAAAAGAAAAAAAGGAAAAAATGCAACTCCATATTTGGTGCTATTGGGAAGGGCTACCTGCAAAGGTAGCGACTAGGTCTACCGTGATGGTAGGGGAAGGCGACAGGAAAAGAGGATTGGCGAGGGGAAGGGGAGGGAAAGGAAATAGGATTGTTAGGAGGGACTGTGCCTGCTGTCACCGAGCCAGTCCCGTGGTGTGGTGGTGAGGGAGGCTGGCTGCAGCATAGCAGGTACTGATTTCGAGACTGGGGACAGGAGGGTGTAAATTTTGCCACTGCTTGTGGCTCCGGGCTTCATTTTTCTTTTTCAAAATTTGTGCCCCCTCCCTGACATGCACCCCCCTGGAGTTAGGAATCCTTAGTAAGGGGGGTGCAGCCCCCTGCAGAAACACTTTAGATTGCCGCATGTTAGTTCACCGGTAGGTGTATATCGTCGATTTGCTTTTTGATGATATACACTTGTCATAATAGCTATCACCATTCTGTGTTTGCTATTATGACATAGAACTGGTGCAGGGGTCATATGAAGTGACTGACTCCACGGAGACATTACTAATTTCCATGCCCACAGAGAACACCAGGTCCAGTGTATGGCCCTTTTGATGTGTGGCTGCAGACAGCTGTTCCTTGATACCAGTGAATCCATAAGCAGGAATCATTTGGAAGGAAGATTATTTGAGGTGTCATCCATACAGGCATTGAAATCCTAGAGGACAATAAGCCTACTTGTCTCAGTTTGTACAAGTGCTCTGCTTACATTTTGGCAGAGATACTGACACTGAAGCAATAGTCTTCTACTGCTCTCATATAAGCCTTAAGTTCATTAGTGGCATTATCCCATTGTCACCTTAGTGATTACCAAGGTGAAGTATTCATTCAGCCTTTTACAGCTTCATCTTCCTCTTTTATTCTGCTGTTAGTACCTGCTTTTAGTGGCTGTACTATCTCACTTACCATCCTTTTTCCTCTAATGTAAGTAAAGAACCAGTTTTAATTGTCTTCTTGGTCCTTTGTCAAACCATTGTCAAATCGTTGCTTTGCTTCCATAATACCCCTTTTGCAATCCCTAAGGACCTGCTTATAATTGGCCCTATTGTCCAGTGTGATGTTTTCCTTCTGCACTTTATTTATTTATTTTAAAAGTTTCACCAGGAAAGACATGTCAGCTGGTAACAGCTCATTTCCAGATGTGTCCTGGGGGCAGGGGGTAGAGGAGGTTCATGAATAACACATAGAACAGTATTTACATAGCAGGTAGAAACATAACTAAGCATCATACAAGTATCATATAACAAGCAACATTAAATGCATTTAATCAAAATATGTACGTTGGCATAGCTATAGCAGGACACATCCTGAGTATAAGAGGATGCAAATTAAAGTGCAAAGTGCAGATAATGCAGGCAGGTGGTAATGAAGCTAACCAGTAGATATTCAGGAAGAGTCTATTTGAAGGGGGGGAACAGGGGTTGGCAGCTGGATCTTAGGATGAGGAGTTAGAGTTAGAGTTAGAGGGGGACAGAGGTGGAGAGAGAGGAAGGAGGGGAAAGTGGTACAGAGGGGTGTCAGCTGCAGTTGCAGGGGTGAGAAGAGAACTTGAGGAGAAGAAAGGAGAGAGAGCATAGGAAAGAGGCAGAGCAGATGGAAAGGGGGAGAGAATTCCATAATTTGGGGAAGCAGTATGAGAAGGCAACCTGGCCAGCTATGGATAACCTAGTAGGGAGTGCTAGGTAGTGGAAGCCACAGTTACAAAGGATGTAGTTGGAAGGGGAGAGAGGTGAAGTAAAAGGGGAGAGAGCCAAACCAGAATTTAGTGATAAAGAGGTACAATGAGTGAGGTGCCTGGCTTCAAGGGAGGGAAGAGACAGAGAAGGTATAAAGGGACCAATGGTGGGTGTGAGGTGGGCAGTCCAAAGCAAAGTGACAGAAGGAGTGGAAGAGGGAATACAGTCTGGTCAGGGTAGACTTAGGAGCAACACTGTAAACAATGTCTCTATAGTCAAAAATGGGGAGAATCGTTTGCTGGACAATGGCTCTACAAGTCAGCAGGTGGATACAGTCATGGTTCCTGTATAATGCACCTAGTTTAGGGTGTATTTTTTGTGGATGACATCCACTTGCCCAGATAGTTGAGGTGTCAATCAAACCAGACCCTGAAGTACTTAAAGGTAGGAACATCATAGATTGTGATCCCATCTAGGGTGTGGAAGGAGGGGAGGTTAGTAAGCCTAGAGAGCTTCTGCCTAGTACCAAAGGTCGTGGAGACCATTTTTTTGGTGTTGAGAGACAGTGAATTTGATCAGAACCAGTGCTGGACATTGTCAAAGTCCAGGTGGAGCTTGGCCATCAGATCGGGGGAGAGGAACCAGAGGTGTAAAGAACTGTATCATCTGCATACTTATGGATAGAAGCAGAGATGCAGGTGGTTGGGAGGTCATTCAAGAAACCTGAAAAGAGAATTGGGCCAAGGACAGAACCTTGGGAGACACCAGTGGAGATAGGGAGTGGAGGAGATAAGGAATCTCCAATTCTAACTTACTAAGTCCTGCCATCAAGGTAGGAGTGGAACCAGTTAGCAGCAGATGTGGAAAACCCCACTGCTGCATGTTTGTCAAGAAGAAGGGGGTGGGCTACAGTGTTGAGGACTTTGGCCTAGTCGTCAAAGGTGGTGGAGGTGGCCCTGATCCATGGCTGAGAGAATGGAGTCAGTAAGCTGGAGAAGGGAGGAGGAAGTGAAGTGGGATTTACAGAAACCAGACTGAAAAGGGGTGAAGAAGAAGAAGAAGAACAACAAGAAGGGATAGGGATAAGGAAATGTACCAGCTTGCATCTAGAAAAGTCACCCGTATGGTGAGGGGAGCTAAGTCCAGTAAAGAGCAACGGCTGGCACAGGGGATACATGGAGGGGAAAAGGGGTTCTTCCAGTACATTGGGGAGCGGAGAAAAACTAAGGGCCATCTCAGCAGATTGAGATCAGAAGGAGGGTGGGTGGAAGAGGCGAGGGACCAGGCAGAGGTATTTAGCAGTACTTTGCCTCTGTGTTCACTGGGAGGATAGGATATCTACAAAGCAAGGCACAAGGGATAGAAGCGGCAGGAGTGGGATCAGGGAGCAACAGAAATGGAGCAAAAGGAGGGAAGGTACCCCAGGGGTGTCACATCTGGATAAGGATAAAAGACCAGTAAGGTGGAGGGACGGATGATGCCATCCCCACCAAAGGGTGTGGTTTGCCCTCAAGGCCCTAAAGAAAGACAAATCTCCTGGGCCGGATGGCATTCATCCCGAGAGTACTATGGGAATTCGTGGACATACTGGCTGCACCTCTGGTGGAGCTTTTCAACATGTCACTTGAGACAGGGAGGGTACCTAGGATTGGCGAGGCACATGTGGTACCAATCCATAAAGGGGGGCCAAGGAAGTACCAGGAAACTATAGACCCATCAGTTTAACCTCGATGGTGGGAAAATTAATGGAGAGTATACTAAAGGAACGATTGGGGGTTTACTTGGAGAGGTGGGAGGTCTGGATAGTCGGCAGCATGGGTTTGTGCCAGGTAGATCATGTCAAACCAACCTTGTGGAGTTCTATGAATGGGTAACATCAGAACTGGACAGAGGTAAGCCTGTGGATGTATTATTCTTGGACTTCAGCAAGGCGTTTGACTCTGTCCCCCACAATGGTCTGGTGGAGAAACTGATGGGGTTAGGAGTAGGCCCTTTGATGGTCAGATGGATTGAAAACTGGATAGCTGGACACACTCAGAGAGTAGTGGTCTGTGGGGAGCTCTCGAACCCTACAGAGGTTGGTAGTGGGGTACCACAGGGCTCGGTCCTGGGTCCAATCCTGTTTAATGCATACATATCAGACATCAGGGATGGTATAGGGTGTGAAATGAGTCTCTTCGCGGATGACTCCAAGATGGGAGCAGTAGTTGAGGGAGAAGAGGGGAGGTTGGCCCTGCAAGGGGACCTGGACACCCTGGAAAGCTGGGCTCACACATGGAAATTAAATTTCAATATCACCAAGTGCAAGGTGTTGCATCTTGGTTGGGGAAACCCTAAACACAGGTACACCCTGGGAGGGGAGGTGCTGGAAGCCTCAACAGGGGAAAAAGACCTAGGGGTCATGGTGGATACATGTATGAATAACACTGAGCAGTGCAGGAGAGCAGCTAGCAAGGCAAACAGGATGTTGGGATGCATCGCAAGGGGGATCACCTCAGGAGCAAGGAAGTGATTCTGCCGCTGTACAATGGACTGGTTAGACCACACCCCGAGTACTGTGTCAGGTACTGGAGACCACACTTGAAGAGGGACATACAGCCCCTGGAGAGGGTACAGAGGAGGGCAACAAAGATGATACGAGGGGCTAGGGATTTGACTTACGAGGACAGACTTGAGGAGCTCTGCCTGTTTTCATTGGAGGAGAGAGAGACAGGGGGACATGATTGAGGTCTTCAAGTACCTCAAGGGAATAAATAGTGTAAACATGGAGGGATCTTTAGACTAAAGCAGGAGGCATCACCAAGGGCATGGTTTGAAGTTGGAAGGTGGAAGGTGAGGGGAAAAGAGAGGAGGTTTTTCACTGAGAGGGTGGTGGACCCTTGGAATGCTCTGCCTGGTGAGCTGGTTCAGAGATCCACAGTGGAGAGCTTTAAGAGAGGGTGGGACAGACACAGAAAGTGGATGTATCAGATGATGGCCTGTCCCGGGGGGGTGGGGATGGATGATGGGGGTTTCTGGAGCACAAGGGATGGGAGGGTCTCGGCACCCAACTAAGGATCTAGGTTCGAGCAGACTTGATAGACCATAAGGCCTAATCTGCTGGCAAATAGTATGTTAGTATGTAAGAATGAATTAAGGAAGGGGGAGAGCTCAGAAAGTACTAGGTGCTCTTGAAGTTTAGCAAGGGTGGGGAGCAGGGAGATAGGGTGATAATTGCCAGGACTGGAGGGGTTGCCTCTTTTGGGAAGGGGTATGACAGTAGCATGTTTCCATGTGTCTGGGACAGAGGCAAGGGAGAAGGATAGGTTTGGAAGACAGGAGAGTGGTAGAGCTATAGCTGGGGCAGAGAGATGGAGGAATTTAGGGTCAAACCCCTCATGGCTCCTGCCCTTGAAAGGGTTTAGAGCTAAGAGGGACTCGAGAGTGTCAGTAGATGATATAGGAGAGAAGGAGAAGGAGAAAGGGGAGATGGAGGGTAGGGGGGAGGAGAAAGGGGGGAGGGAGGGAAGAATGAAAGAGGAAGGAGGAGGCACAGATGGTGAAGAAAGCATTGACTTTAGAGGCAACAGAGGGGTCAGAAATGGTGACCTCACTTACTTTGAGGACCAGGGCAGAGGACTGGTGGTGGGGGAGGAAGACATGGATAACCTTCCAGAACTTGGAGAGGTAGTTAATGTTGGTCTGGAAGGTGGAGGCAAAGTACTCCACCTTGGCAAGCCTAGTGGCTTTGGTGCAGGTGTTGCAAAGGGCACAGTACTTGAATAAATCAACAGGGGAGTCAGAGAACTTGTGAGCCTATCAGGGAAGATCTTATGCATGCATGCAGGCAGGCAAGCAATTTGGCAGAGATCCAAGGGAGGTGGGAGCCACGTACCCTGTTTTTTCTGAGAGGAGCAGGCAGAGCCCAAATAGACTGAAATTTGGACTTAAAATAATTGAGGGCAGAATCAGTGGAGCTGGCAGAGGAGATGGGCGACCAGTTAGTAGCTGCCAAGTCTGTGTAGAGGGAGGATAAGTCCAGTGGTTGGAGGAAGGGGATCTGGAGGAGCTTGGGTGGAGTCTTGGGATGGTGTAATTTGCAGACACAGTAGACCAGATAGTGGTCACTGAGGGCGTCTGGAAGGGTGCCGGCATGAATAATCTGGTAGGGGTGGGAGGCAAGAACCCATTCCAGTAGGGTGCGATTGAGGGATTTATGGTTGTGGTGGGTAGGGTCAGAAATCAGTTGAGAAAGATTAAAGGGCTTAATGTTTTTGCAGAAGGTGAGAGCCAATTTAAACTGAAGTCAAAAAGGATGAGTGAGTACTTTAAACAATCTTTTACGATCACTTTTTCCAAGTGGTCTCATCCATCCATGTAAGACCCTTTTTAGCCTTCTTCCTTTACCCCTCACAAATAAAGAAAGGTCCACCACTTTCTTTTTTTTCCACAAAGATTTTTAATTCTCCTTGGCTGAACTGGACAGCCATCAGCCCTGTCCCCATGCCTGGTGGTCATCCCTACCTCCCCCTGGTCCAGAAGCTTGTTCCCTTACAGATTTCCCCTGCAAAGGGGCATGAAGTGTAGGGCAATCCTCCCCCCAGCAGATATATCCAGATTGACTCTGGGACCAGAGCAGCAGGGCAAACCACTGGGACATGGGCAGGATTTAAAAATACCCAGACTCCCATTTTTCCTCTTTTCTCATCCTTCCCCCATCTGCAGTGCTAGCATGTATGCATGGAGGTACATACATTTCTATGTCACTGCAGTCCCCCATTGAGTCGCTCACACCTGCACTATGATCGGGACTCCATCTGGTGGCAGTCATTGGCTGCGATGGTGTGGCCACCCTTCCCAAGACAGGAGAGCTGTCCCTGGGATGCTCAGTCCTCTCCCACCCTGCTGACCCCTGGCAACTCATGCCCATTCTTACATACAGGTCACGGGCATGGTAGGAGGTAAGGCATTCAGTGTCTCAGAGCTCCATGCCACCAAGCCAGCCATGTCTACTACTTTCTTAATTATCCTTTTGAAGAAGTTGCAAACCTCCTCTAACCCCCTCCCACTGCCAGCTTTGCCTAGCTCTTTAGTGGCATTGTCTCCAATCTCTGAGAACTTGGTCCTTTTATAATTTAAAATGTTAGTGTTTCTTTATCCTCTCTAGGTTGTGCACTCATGAATTTAACAATATTGTGGTTGTTAGTACCCAAATAGTTGCTTGATTGCTTCCATGTTCAGTATGACTTTATCCCTGTTCCTGAGTACAATGTCCAAGATAGTCTCCCCTTTAATACTCTCCTTCATTTGCTGTGAAAGAAAGCATCCCCCTGCTTGTTCAAGGAATTCATTGCCCCACTCTACTGTTAGTGGTTCCTCCTTCCCAGTTCACAATATGTCAGGTATCTTTGTGAAGGGAAACACTGTGAGGTTGGTGGCAACAGCTACTGAAGTGATATGGCACACCACAGGGTGGCTGTTTTAATGATGTGTTGAAATACATCCATGACACTATTTATAATATGACCCACTCCTTGATTCTTCCCCCCTCTTTTCTGCCATCCTCTCCTGTTTAATTCCACCTGTGTATCTACCTTTGACTTCACCATGCTCAGTCTTCCCTCGCTGATTACATGGTCTCCTACCCCAACAGGCACTGAGCACTTTTCCTAACTCTCTAATGAGTGTCCATGCTTACTGCATGATACTGTACATCTGTTGCTGATTTTACATGTATTATTGCACGTGCTTTGCTCATCTGTAAAGACACCTTTTGTATCATCTGTAAAATGCCTATTTTTACTCCCATTCATTTGTATTCTGGAATACTTTTAGGTTATCCAGTTACTGTTCTCAGATATTGTATGTTCATCCTCCTTGTATTCCTCTTCCCTGGGCTGCACCTGGAAATGAGCCTTGGCTCAGTGTGCCTTTCCCAGGCATCACATTTTAACTCACTAACTAACTAACCTAATTTGCTCATTCTTTTTATTGAGGCTGTTGTCCTAAGAATCTACTTGAATTCAATACAAAGTTTTCTGTTCATGAGTGGCTCACTGTTAATTATATTCATTGCAACAGACTATGAAAAACAAGTTATTATGGTTGCAGATTTAATCCACAAAAGAAAAGGCAATTCTAGGGTTACAAAGTTTGTAAGTTGTAATGAATCTGTGATGTGGTGCTCCTCAGGGTTTGAACACTCATGCAGCAGTGTTAGTATTATAATGTTGGCACTGACTGCTCAAGCACACACAAAATACTAAAACAGCAATGCTTGGAGATTGGGTGCTGCTGATAGGGCAACACAACCCTATCTCTTGTGATCATTTGAACCCTGAGGAATGCCAAGCCACTGATTCACCACAGCACCCTAACTGATGCTTTAATGTAGTGTTTTTGCAATTCATTTTCTTTCTATGAAGAAGTTTACAAATAGATCATTACTTTGTACTGACAATGCCAGAGTTTAATACTTGTACTAGATGACCCATCACAATGTCTCAGGCCTATAGCAGACTTCGTGTGTGGCTCATTTGACCTGTTACACACTATAGGCTCTTTCACACTGCACTTTGCCATAGTGGCTCCTTTCTAATTATTCAGAAAATTTCTTCAAAGTGCCAAAGAGCTGCATTCACACTGCAGTGATCTTGCTGCTGCCCATTTAACTTTCCAGCGATTTCAGCGTTGTTCTGGTCAGCAGTGGGTGAATGAGGAATTGCGGTGGTGCAGGTGGTTTAACTGTTCATATGGCACAGGAAACCACTGACAATGCTCTACAAACCCAGGAAAAGACTGCTGTTGTTAAAGGTGAGACACCAGCAAAACCCTACTATGCGGATGGACTTGACACCAAATGGTGTAAATATGCAGCTGCGGCAGTGTGTACATGCTGTGCAACATCAGTATTTATGAGTGGAGTGAGAACTGACCTAATTAAGACTCTCAGGAAGGGAGGAGAGCTTTTGGAGTGGCAACTCCAGTACTTTGGAATTCACTTCCTGGGTATATTCACATGGCTAGCATGATGGAGGCCTTTAAAGCATCTCTCAAGGTTTTTTTATTTGAATAAGCTTTCCCTAGCTAATTAATTTTAAGAGCTGTGTGATATTTGTTTTATTTATTTAATCATATGTTAAAATGCTGAGTTTTAATGTAGTCTGGTTTGCAGTTTTCTGACTGTACAGCACCCAGAACCTTTGGCTTTGGGCACTTTATAAATAAAGATAACCTTGCTTTGCCTAATTTTTGCAAAGGTGGTCTTTTTCACATTTTGTTTTGCTTAGCTAGAGTCAGAAAAAAACTATACACCAAATTCCACTAACTTACCAAGTCAAAAGATTCTGGGCTGCAAATCATGCTTTTGAACATTTTGTGAAAATCTGTGAAGAAATGGCCAACATATAAGTAGCTGAAAACTGATTTAACATTAAAGTGCCAACCTAACACTAACTTACAGTGCCACTATAATACTCATCAATTTCCCTATTATTGGTGTTTAAGTTTTAATCATTAGGGCATGGGTGCTCAGTCACCTACCTATATCCCAACCATGCCATGTGTCTAGCTTAAATACTCCCCACTATTCTGTCTAGTCTACTCACCAGACTGTCTGCCTCCTTTTGTTTATGGGTACTCAATCTGGTTGGTGTAGGCTCTGGCTCTCCTTAAAGTGAGTTTGTCACTTATGAGCAAACTTTAAGGGACACTATTTAAATGTAATGTAGCATACTGTATATTTAATATATGGTTTGTATTTCTCTTCCTTTTGTTCTTCATTACAAAGTTAATGTGCATAGAAACAGGATCCATGTTCCCTAGAGTTCATCTGTTGCTGCTGCTTACTTCTTTGCAGAAGTCCTAACCCTCCATTCATGATACCACAGTGCTGCTGTGGTAATGATTATGATGTCATAAACAGAGGATTGTGACTTCAGTAAAGGACTAAACAGCAGAGGGAGATCAACTGTGAGAGATAACAATCCTATTTCCATGTAAATTAACTAATGAAAAAAGAAATCAAAATACAGAAAACATTTTAAATGTAATTGAATTGTGCCCAAATATTATGTTTTTTCAAACTTTTAGGTAACTTGACAAGCTCACTTTAAGGACCACAAGTGATTTAGAAACTTAACACACTGAATCTTATAATCAGGCTCTTAACTCTTGTTAGTAAGTCTGGCTGCTCTCTTACTATCCTCACTGGCATGCAGCATATGCAATATATCAGAGATTATACCATGGACATAAGTGAACAGCCAATGAAATCGTCAGACTGGCAGTTTACCACTGTTGTAAATCCCCTGATAACCAACGGTTGATGAATAAAATATCATCTATATCATCTGCAGCATAGGAATAAATACAATAAAAAAAAACCAACAAAGCAATCTCTTTAATATTTGTATTTTATTATAGTAAAAAAATGAACCTTGGTATAATGGCAATAAGCCACTCGGAGGATGTGGGTTATCGGGAGATTTACCATGACTGGTGAGGATTTGCCCACTTGACTGCACCTCATGGGCAAACCACTCCAGCCATGGTAAATCCCCTGATAACCCACACCCCCTTGTGGCTTATTGCTTAAACACTACCCAGGAGGTCATCCTTGTAAGCTTGCTCCCAAGGTCTTTAAATTCATCCTGGAGGACCTCTGGCCTGTACCTTTGTTTGTTATTTGTCTCCGCATGGATGGATGACAACTGTTGGTTCCTCCACCACTGCCACAAACAGTCCATCCATGTGGGAAGTGAGAGTCTCAACATATGCAGTAGAGAGGCAACAAAATGGTTTGTTCTTCTGGTCCTGGCTGCAGACATGTTTCTCTGTGAATCTGTTCATAGATGTCCCTTTGTCACTTTTCTTGCTGTGCTGAATGCGGTTCCCACCATTCTTGGCAGGGTGTCGGATTCACCAGGTGGTGTACAAAAACCGTTTCTGCCTGCTGTAGCTACCTTTTGCACCTGCATTGCATCTCTCTTCTGTGGAGAAAGACTGTTTGGAGGACCAGGGCTTGTTCCTGACCCTCTATCTGACAATGACTTCTAACCTAATTAATAATAGAGGACAACCTGCTGGTTGAAGAGCCTACTCTTTCTGATGCCCTTCACATCTCCACCATGCAAGGTCCTCTCTAGTACCTCATCAATAAATCTCTTACTGTTTTACTGCTTCTTTGAGTGGCAAGCCAATCCTTAAGATTGAGTCATAGGAGCAGTAATCAAATATCATTTATCACAGATGATGTTAAACTGACCCTTATATATTTCTTAATTCATTCCTTTATTCATCAATCTATTTATTTTAATTAATTTCCCCAGGAAAGGAATTCACTGAGGTAACAAATCTTTTTTTGTGCTGTGGATTTGAAGACACTGCTATTTTGGCTAAAAGGATGGAAACATCTAGATCAATCAGGTTTCATTACAGGTAGACAGATGCATGCTAATGTAAGGAGCTCCTTGATCACACACAGGAAACATAATACAGTACTTCATATAAAACCAAAAAAGTGTTTTCGTGGGTTTGGATGCAGAAAAGGTATTTGACAAGGTATCCTGGAAGTTCACATATCAAGTGAAGGCCAAAATGAATTTTTCAACTAACTTTAAGGGTCGGATGGATTCCAGTATATAAACTGGAAATATGCTATGGCCTGACTCAAAATAAAAACATAGAATTTGATGGCAAATAAGGACCATTTGGCCTACTTAGTCTGCCCATTTTCCCCTACCTGTTTCATATACCACAGAACCTAAATGACCTGCCGCTTACCCTCTCTTTCCTATTGCTAGAGTTCCTTTATTCCTGCCCCATGCGTTTTTGAATTCCCCTACCATTTTTGCAACTACAACCTCTGCCAGGAGGCTGTTCCATGGATCCATCACCCTTTCTGTGAAAAAAATACTTTGTCACATTACCTCTAAGTCTAACCCCCTTTATTTTCATATCATGGCCCCTTGTTCTTGAACATTATTTTTTTGAAAGATGCTACCATCTGTAAGCACAAAGACATGAGGGGGTGTGCATTACACAGTTCTAAAGCATGGCCAGGGATGCAGTAAGGCATGAGGTTGTAGGCGGAGTGTTTAATGCACACCCCTGGAGTGACTTATTGCACTTATAAAATGGGACTCTGTTTTTTAATTTAAAGTGGCAATTAAAATTAAGAGGTTTAAAGAGAAAAATGAGAATTTTTACATGCAATTTTATATAAAATAGTTCCTCGCCTGGAATGGGTTTGATGTATTTGTTAGTTTAGTTGTTGTTTTACATGGTGTCCTGTAGACCCCCCAAACATGTGTGCGCGTGTGTGCATGCATACACACACACGCACACACACACATGCACACACACACACTCTTACTTACTTAAACTGACAAGTTCCAGTTTTTAAATGATTTTGTTTCTTTCTACAATGTTTGAAAGTGCCAGCTCCACAGCAACAGGTTATACAGAGCGCATGGTGAGAATGTGCACTGTTTGAAAATCACACTCAGGAGGCTTACTCTTTTTAGTCTTTTTTGTCCTCACATATTAATTATTATTTATTTTAATTTATTCTTCATGAAAATAGTGTGAATCAGCTGGCCTGGTGGTGCTGAGAGTTGAGGCACTGGACACCATGCTTCGCACCATACCAGCGACCCAAGTTCAGGAATGGACTCGGGTTGCTCAGGGGTCAGCGGGGCAAGGAAAGACTGAGCATCTGTAGACAGCTCTCCTTCCTTGGGGAAGGGGGGATAACATGGCACGCTGTAGACTGGCACCCAATGGTGGCTGGGTTTCAGCACAGGTGTGTCACCAAGAATGGGGAGGGTCCATGTCCAGGGCATTAGGCTGCCTCTGATGAGGCAGAGCTAGCCACTCCACCCATTGCACTGCCATGGGCCCAGGGGCAAAAATAGCAAAAATTGGGAGCTGACAGGGTCTATGATGACCTGACTATTGGGTCAGAGGATGAGTTCCTCCAAGGGAGAATGACAAGAACAAAAAATAGTGTGAATTCCTAAGTGGATAGTAGGACAGTCCTTGACAGAAATGCTCATAACAGGCATGCTACTTTACATTCTGAGTCAGAGGCTGGAAGCATTGAGCTGTAATGATGGTAGAACAGGAGAACTAGGAGCTGCAACTGTGTTACAAGTGACTGCAAAGGTGGTGTAATGGGAGCACAATAGAAAACAAAACAAGGCATGTTTGATTTTTTGTTACCAAAAAAAACTATCGATGTTACATGCTAGTGATGCAAGTGATGTGAGTGGGCGGGCAAGTGAGATGGTGAGTTAGTGGGTCTGGACGTCCGAATGGCATTAGCAAGAAACAATTTACTAGAACATTATGGTGGTAGAACAGGAGAACTAGGAGCCGCAATTGTGTTACAAACGACTACGAAGGTGGTGTAAGGGGAGCACAACAGAAAACAAAACAAGACATGTTTGACTGTCTTTTTGCTACAAGAAAAAAGCTATCACTGTTACACGCTAGTGATGTGAGCAGATGAGGCAGTGAGAGGGTGGGTTAGCGGATCTGAACGTCTGAATGACATGAACAAAAAAAAATTTACTAGAACATTGTAATTGAAATACAAAATTTACAGTTTCAATCAACATTTAACAAAACAGTCATAGGGTAAGGTTAATGATGTGCAGGACACTGGGGTTACACAGGTTTAAAAAAATAGCGACTGTTAACATTCTAAAAAAATTGGACATTCTAAATTGAGCACTTTGATTTGTGTGCTGCGTCCAGGTTGGCAGCACTTGTTTTTACCTGTGCATTAGACAGATCTAATGCACAAGTAACAACCAATCAAATTCGAGGATTTCCTCATCCCATTTTATAATGTACCTTATTTACACCATTGAGTTATTTGAAAGTCTCTATCATATCCCCCCTCTCTCTCCTCTCCTCTCCTATCCTCCAAGAAATATATATTGAGATCCTCAAGTCTCCCCTAATATGAATTTTGGTGCAGGGCCTGCACTATTTTTGTCACCCTTCTCTGAACTGGTTCTACTCTGTCTATGTCCTTCCAAAGATGTGGCCTCCAGAATTAGACACAGTACTCTAGATAATGTATCACCGATGTTCTATAGAGTGGCATCACCACCTCCTTCCTTTTGCTGGAGATACCTTTCCCTATGCACCCCAGCATTCCACTGGCTCTCCTCACAGCCTTCACACATTGTTTTGTAACCTTTGGATCATCAGATATGATTACTCCCAGTTCCCTTTCCTGTTTGGTGGCTGTCAGTACCTCCCCCCATAATGTACTCCTCCCCTGCATTTCTGTGCCCCAAGTGCATGATCTTGCACCAATTTACATTGAATCTTAGCTGCCACACCCTTGAGCACTCCTCAACCTTGCTTAGGTCCCTTCTTATTTTTTCTACCCCTGCTGGAGTGTCAACCTGTTGCAGATCTTTGTGTTGTCTGCAAAGAGATACACCTTCTCTTCTAGCCCAACAAAAAACACAAACTCCGTGGGCAATGGAATGAAAACTTTTAAAGCAACAGCTTCCTGTTTCTTCGGCTAACCCCCCCCCCATGGATCATCCACAGCAAACAGCACAAAATGGGGAGCTTTTTTCAGTCCTTTACAAAGACATGAAACACTTGCAGGTATATTCCAGTTTCATTTTATTCATTCCCCCTACGTTTCACTTTGTTCATAGAGTTTGTTCATGGGGTGCTTATATTTCTTTTCTCAAATGTTTAGATTCTATAAACAATACGCACATTTACATGTTATTATAGTTTTTTGACCAATTCATTTTCCACACTTGAACAGTGAATATAAATTATCTTAGTCACTCAAAATGTATTTTCAGCCTACCTAAACTTTTCTTCACTTAACTTCCATTCTTTACAGGCAGTTTAATGGCCTCATGCCATACCTAAATATAAAAATAAAGATATCCTTGTTGAGCATTTCATTTGCCACGTTGCACGGAATATAATATTCTCATGTCCCCTTAAAAAAGGGTATCTACTGCCTTATAACTGAGCAACTTCAGCATACTTGTGCAAAGTTGCATTCAACATTGTTGTTTTGAATCCTATCACTGGAGACTGAAGTTCCCTCTGTAAAATATAATGTGACCTGTGTTTTCATTTTACTAGTTCCAAACTGACAACTTCAATTTCAGACAAGATTTACACTTTCTTTGCTTCCTAAGTAGCTTTTTTTTACCTTCAGAGAGGAACTACAAGTTCAACAACTTCTCCCGTGATTCAGCATGTAGCTGTAATGGTGGAATGCTGTTTGCTCCTTCCCTCTTGAGCTCTCCCTGAAAAGTACTTGTCAGTGGGCATGATGACATCACACTGATGTGCCTGAGCATGCGCATATTCATAGGGGACAGTGCTACATGCTCCTGGACTCTGCCACAAACAATTGTAGCCAGAGGCTTGGCAGGGAGAGCTCCAAATCAGTGCTGTATGGACCAAATGAATACTGCTTTCAGTTTTGACTTAGTGAGAGTTTAAATTCTCCTTTTTTAAGTCAGCATGTTTTCTCACTCCACAATTTCTATACTTCCAAATTGTCACTTTGTTACTTTACTTACATGTTTAAATTCTAGTTCATAATCCAGAGAAATGTGTAGTAAAAAAGGAGGTGGGGGAAGGTGGGGGTTTTGGGGAACAGATGGAATTGCACCAAAGAGAATATAGACAAGCACATAATGAATACTGGTGCATTACAATAATGCCATTAAAATCAAACAATTTCTTCATTCTATGTATAACTGTTCATTGTATCATCAAACTTTCTATGAACAAATCTATTTATAACCCAAATACTGTCATATACATATAAATCTCAAACACAGTATTCTAATATCATTTATTTGGCGATACTCTCCCTCATTTCTTCCACCTTTTAAATGGGACATCCTTTCCGTTATGCTGTCCTATCTTAGCACACTTGCCAATTAGTTTTTATGTTCATACCTATGTTTTTTTCCAATTAGTGCAATTTAAAAATCCATCTCATTTCAGTTTGGAGAAGTTTGTCCCTGAAATTACCACCTCTCATCGGTGGTGTAACCTTGTCTAAGCCCCAGAAATGAAGAGAAGCACCATTGTGGCCACTGCTATTAAAGTGTACTGCAACAGAAGAATTTATGTCTCCATTTCTTATATCTTCTTTATGTTCTAATAGCCTTGTTTTCAATGTTCGGCACGTCTGGCCCACATACAACAAGTCACATGGACATTGGATAAGATGCATAACTCCCTCTGAATTGCTTGTAATATGTTGAGATATTTTATGTTGCTCCCCTGTATGTGGATTTACAAAAACATGTTTTTTCGAAGTGTGATTACAAACTGCACGTCTGCCATACTGGTGCATCCCTGGACTAAGGGGTCCCAAAAGTAATTGTTCCCCTGGGGCTACTGGCAGCTTCAACTGTGATTGGACAGCCCTGTCTTTGATGTTCCTGACTTTTTTGCTACCACTAAAGGTTGAGTTTATAACTGTCTTATATGGTCATTGTCATGCTTTACTAAATGCCAGTGCTTGTTAATTATTCTCCTGATGTCAGGCATTCTATGGTTATATTGTGTTGACAAAACTAATCTTGATTCCTGAGATCTTTCTGAAGTGAGATTTAACAAAATATCTCTGTCCTGATGTTTTATTCTCTCTTCTGCTGCCTTGAGTGTCCCCCAGTTGTATCCCCTGTCTTTGAATCTCTCCAACATCTGGCCACTCTCCCTGTCCACATCCTCCTGCTTGCTGCAATTTCTTTTGGCTCTTGTTAGTTACGCATATGGAATGCTATTCTTTAAATGGGGCTCATGGAAACTTTTGTTGTGTAATAAAGTGTTTCTATCAGTACTTTTCCTATGAAGACTGGTATTAATCTGTGCATTTTCAAGATGTATATTAAGGTTTAAAAATGGGACCTGTGTTCTATCATAATTCATTACGAATTTCAAATTCCTATCTTTAAGGTTAAGTTCCATATAGAAGTCTCTGAGCTCTTGCTCAGTCCCCCTCCAAATCATAAAAATATCATCAATATGTCTAAGCCAGGTGTACACATTGAGATCCATTGTGCCATCCTGTGTATTAAATATGTACGTGTTTGAAATTGTCCATGTATGCATTTGCATATGCTGGTGCCATGGCTGTGCCCCAAATTTGCTGATAAAATCGATTATTAAACTCAAAATAATTTCTTTGTATTATGAATTCTGCCAATTCTTGCAATTCTTCTGGTTTTTGGATGTGCTGCCATGCCCCTTTTATCCAAAAGTTTACCCATGCTTTCAACCCCTTCCTTATGGGGTATAGAGGTGTTCAAATCCACGATATCAAGGGTCACCAAAAATACAGCTTCTGGAATACCTCGCTCAGAAATTTGTTTCAATTTATGTTTCATGTCCGTAGTATCCTTCACATATGCTGACGTCTTAGTCACTAAAGGCTGCAAGTAGAAATCAATGAACCTGGAGACCGGCTCAAAGACAAAGCCAATCCCCAAGACAATGGTTCTGCCTGGAGGATCCATAACACTTTTGTGAATCTTTGGGATTGCATAAAAAGTGAGTATTCTTGGATATTCACTAACTAACAGGTCAGCCTTCCAACCACATAACCAATTCATAGTAGTATATTCTTCTATTAGACTTCTAAGCTGTGTCAGAATGTTAAGTGTTGGATCAGATAACAATGGTTCATAATTCTCCACATTATTAGTTAATTTAAGACACATTGTTTGGTACTGTTCCCTATCTTGAATCACTATAGCCCCTCCTTTATCTGCCCCCTTGATCACAATGTTAGTATCCCTGCTTAAATCCTCCAAAGCCTGTTTTTCTTCTCTGGACAAATTGTTGTGTTGGCCTGTTTCTGTTTAAAAAGTTCCATAATCTCCTTTTCAACTACAATTCTAAAGGTTTCTATCCCGTGGCTTCTCCCGGGGGGGGGGGGATTGTATCTAGATTTTAATTGTAATTTCTGTTTCAGCTGTTTTTGATAACTTGTTTCTCCCACACTAGCTTGTGCTCCAAATATGTTTTTTAACCTTAAAGTCCTAAAAAAGTGCTGCAGATCTACTTCTAAATTAAATAGATCCACAGGTTGAGACAGTGCAAATGACAACCCTAAACTGAGCACTTTCATTTCAACTGGAGTGAGGATTCTTTTACTCAAATTGAATACTGGGATTGAATCATTCCTTGTGATGTTCTACCCCTGCTGGCGTTGCCTTTCCTTGTTTGCCTTCCACCTTGCCCTCCTCCCCTTACCACCCCTCCCCCTGCCCCCCCGATACTCTTCCACCTGATTTGGTATATTTCTATGGGAGAATTGTGGGCGTAACTCATATCTAGATGTTTGTTCAGAAGTACTTGATTGTTGTTCCTCAGATGGGGATGCACCTGAGGAGATCTTGTTAGTGTCTCTAGTGTAGGTATTATCGCTATCTGAACTATTGTATACATCTTGAGGTTTTTCAAATACCAATTGCTTCTATTAAATAATTTATAAGTAAAAACTCTTCCATCTCAGTAATCATCGGAGTCTCTCATAAATTTCCTATTTTTTGTTGTTTCAGTCTTTCCTCGTATTCTTGTAACTTATGTTTAATGTCCTCTAAATTCTTTTTAAATCCTTCTTCCTGCATTTTTAGTTTTAAAGATTCTTCTACCATCTTGTTGTCCACTTCTAAATTCTGCCTTTCTTCAATTATTGCCTCAATTAAGGCATACATAAAGTCACAACTAGCTGTGTTTCTGATCCCATCCCACTTGTTATCAAGTTTGGAAGACTTTATACCTATGTTTGGTTCCACATTAATTCTTAAACCCCAAGGAATTCTGTTGTACTGAAGATATTGAGTCAAAGTAAGCCCATGCCACTCCAGTCTACAGTTTTTGTATTGTAAATTCTCCACTTTCTGTGCTAGATTCCTTGGGGCCTCCCCCATTTGCATGGAAAGGTCTTTATCCCCACGCATTGCTGTAAAAAGTGTTTTCCTTTCTTCATCTGAGAATGTGGTGAAGTGATTATTGCTATACAGACTATCTCCAATATCCGAAAATATATTAGCAGGTTCCACTTTTTATATTAGTAGAAGCTGATGGTAATAACAAAATGAGTGAAACTTATAGCATATAATGCTCTACTACACACTCATAAAATTATGACTTCCAACATCCACAGAGAAGATTTACTTGATCCATAAAGTAAATAACAATACAACAAAAAATACAAACTCCGCGGACAATGGAATGGAAACTGTTAAAGCAACAGCTTCCTGTTTCTTCGGCTAACCCCTCTATGGATCATCCACAGCAAACAACACAAAATGGGGAGCTTTTGTGTCCTTTACAAAGACATGAAACACTTGCTGGTGTATTCCAATTTCATTTTATTCATTCCCCCTACGTTTCGCTCTGTTCATAGAGCTTGTTCATGGGGTGCTTATATTTCTTTTCTCAAATGTTTAGATTCTATAAATAATACAAGCATTTACATGTTATTATAATGTTTTTGACCAATTCATTTTCCACATTTGAACAGTGAATAAAAATGATCTTAGTTACTAAAAATGTATTTTCAGACTACCTAAGCTTTTCTTTACTTAACTTCCATTCTTTACAGGCAGTTTAATGACCTCACGCCATACCTAAATATAAAAATAAAGCTATCTTTGTTTAGCTTTTCATTTGCCACATTGCACTGAATATAATATTCTCATGTTTCCTCAAAAAAGGGTATCTACTGCCTTATAATTGAGCAACTTCAGCATACCTGAGCAAAGTTGCATTCAACATTGTTGTTTTGAATCCTATCACTGGAGACTGAAGCTCCCTTTGTAAAATATAACGTGACCAGCGTTTTAATTTTATTAGTTCCAAACTGACAACTTGAATTTCAAATGAGCTTTACACTTTCTTTGCTTCCTAAGTAGCTTTTTTTACCTTCAGAGAGGAACTGCAAATTCAACCACTTCTCCCCTGATTCAGCGTGCAGCTGTAATGGCGGAATGATGTTTGCTCCTTCCCTCTTGAGCGCTCTCTGAAAAGCACTAGTCAGCGGGTGTGGTGACATCATGGCGACATGCCTGAGCATGCGCATGTTCGTAGGGGACAGTGCTACATGCTCCTGGACTCTGCCACAAATAATTGTAGCCAGAGGCTTCACAGGGAGCACTCCAAATCAGTGCTGCATGGACTAAATGAATACTGCTTTCAGTTTTGACTTAGTGAGAGTTTGAATTCTCCTTTTTTAAGTCAGCATGTTTTCTCGCTCCACAATTTGTATATTTCTAAATTGTCACTTTGGTACTTTACTTACATGTTTAAATTCTAGTTCATAATCCAGAGAAAAGCGAAGTAAAAAAAAAAGGGTGGGGGAGATGGGTTTTTTTGGGAACAGATGGAATGGCACCAAAGAGAATATAAACAAGCACATAATGAATACTGGTGCATTATAATAATGCCATTAAAATCAAATAATTTCTTCGTTCTATGTATAACTGTTCATTGTATCATCAAACTTTCTATGTACAAATCTATTTATAATCCAAATACTGTCATATACATACAAATTTCAAACACAGTATTCTAACATAATTTATTCGGCAATACTCTCCCTCATTTCTTCCACCTTTTAAACGGGACATCCTTTCCGTTATGCTGTCCTATCTTAGCACACTTGCCAATTAGTTTCTATGTTCATACCTATGTTTTTTTTCTAATTAGTGCAATTTAAAAATCCATCTCATTTCAGTTTGGAGAAGTTTGTCCCTGAAATTACCACCTCTCATTGGTGGTGTAACCTTGTCTAAGCCCCAGAAATGAAGAGAAGCACCACTGTGGCCACTGCTATTAAAGTGTACTTCAACAAGAGAATTTATGTCTCCATTTCTTATATCTCCTTTATGTTCTAATAGCCTTGTTTTCAATGTTCGGCTTGTCTGGCCCACATACAATAAGTCACATGGACATTGGATAACATAAATAACTCCCTCTGATATGTATGTAATATGTTGAGATATTTTATGTTGCTCCCCTGTATGTGGATTTACAAAAACTTGTTTTTTCAAAGTGTAATTACAAACTGCACATCTGAAAGTGTAAAGCTTGTTTGAAATTCGAGTTGTCAGTTTGGAACTAGTAAAATTAAAACACTGGTCATGTTATATTTTACAGAGGGAGCTTCAGTCTCCAGCGATAGGATTCAAAACAGCAATGTTGAATGCAACTTTGCACAGGTATGCTGAAGTTGCTCAGTTATAAGGCAGTAGATACCCTCTTTTAAGGGGACATGAGAATATTATATTCGGTGCAATGTGTCAAATGAAATGCTCAACAAGAATATCTTTATTTTTATATTTAGGTTTGGCATGAGGCCATTAAACTGTCTGTAAAGAATGGAAGTTAAGAAAAGAAAAGTTTAGGTAGGCTGAAAATACGTTTTGAGTGACTAAGATCATTTATATTCACTGTTCAAATGTGGAAAATGAATTGTTCAAAAAAAACTATAATAACATGTAAATGTTTGTATTGTTTATAGAATCTAAACATTTGAGAAAAGAAATATAAGCACCCCGTGAACAAGCTCTATGAAGAGAGCGAAATGTAGGGGGAATGAATAAAATGAAATTAGAATACACGAGCAAGTGTTTTGTGTCTTTGTAAAGGACTGCTAAGGGCTTTACCCACCACATTTTGTGTTGTTTTCTCTTCTAGCCCCTCTGCAATGTCTCTTATGAAGACATTAAAGAGGTTTGGTACAAGCACTGATTGCTGGTCACCCCCCTCTTCAGATTGAACTCCGTTCACCAACACCCTCTGTGTCCTATCACTCAGCTAATTTTTGACCCAGTTTACCACCCTTGAACCCACTCCCAGGCTGCCCAGCTTGTTTACTAGCCTACTATGTGGGACGGTGTCAAAGGCCTTGCTGAAATCTCAGTAGACCACATCCACTGCCCCACCCTGATCCACCTCCCTAGTCACCCAGTCAAAGAAATCTATCAGATTTGTTTGACAAGATCTTCTTGCTGTGACTCCATGCTACCTTGGATCCTGTGCTCTGTTTGATTTGAGATATATCACAAACCTTTCTTTTAGCAGTGATTTCATTAGTTTCCCTACCACAGAGGTCAGGCTGACTGACCTGTAATAGCCAGCCCCCCTCCCTTACATATCTTTAAGTGTGAGGGGTAGGACCTCAAGTCATGAGTGTCAGAACCACATCTGATTTATGAAAATCCTGTCTCTTTCAAAGTGATGATAAAGAGTATATTTTGTATCAAAACATTAGATTTATACAACATCGGTTTACTTGTTATACCTTTCAGATATTCTGCTTGCTTGAATATTGAACTGTTTCTCTTTGACTTCAACTGATAGCTTCAGTGATGTATGGTGCTATTGTGATGTCATCAGCATTGTGAAAGCTGCTGTCTTATTGGTACAGTATGCTGTAGTGATGATATTAACCTTCATGTTGGCAACTGTGACAGCACTAACAAGATATCATAATATCTTGAGGTTTGCTGCAAAGATGTAACTTGTTATCATGACCTTTTTATCATCACTGGTGTTATATAAATGTTAATATGCACTGTTCCAGTATAATATTTGGTTGTAAGACTGCCTTCTTGAGTTCTTTGGATGAGAGAATTGGGAAGCATATCTGAGCAGTTGTGGCACATAAAGGATTTGAGAAAGCATTCATAGCTATAAGAGATGTCGGAAGATCTGTAGACTGGGAACAAATTATTGGTTCACTCAGCCTCCCTGGCTTTTTCCAAAGTCCTCTCTGGGTGGGGCAGGAAGGGGAAGCAGGATAGGATATGAAGTGATATAACAGAGGAGTGTAATGAATGGCTTAAGGGATGGTTTCAGGAGAAGGGGTACTACTTTGTGGTGGATTGGGGGACTTCTGTTATAGGAGAATCTTTGAGGGTGGCCGACTTTATCTGATAAGAGAAGGAGCCTATGCACTGGGGAAGAGGTCTGGTGTCTATATCAGATGTTTAAGCTGACTGCAGTCGAGACTGGGATTTTTCAATCATAAAGTGCGGTGTGCATATTTATGGGAGACTGGGACTAGAGGAACCATGGTGGCAGGTGAGAGGAAGGGGATCCTAGCTAGTACTCCACCAGATCTGGAGGCTTGTAGCAGCACAGTAGATACAAATAGAGTTGTGAGGCCCTAATTGGACTAGATGAAGGGACATTAGAGAGGGGAATACAAGGTGTGCAAACACCAAGAAAAACAAGAGGATGAGAGGACAAGGAAAGCACAAAGGTAGTAGTAAAGTATGATCAGGGGTCAGATGAAAGGGAGTATGCTTTAATGCCAAGAACGTGGGTAACAAAATCAGCAAACTCCAGGTGCTGATGATGGACACTGAGGTGGGCCTTGTGACCATTACAGAAATGTTGGCCTTGGAAAATAATGATGGAGACCTGGTGTTCCCTCGGAACTCAATGTTCAAGAGGGATAGAGGAACAGGTAGAGGGTGAGGAGTAGCCATTTTTGTCAAGGATGGCTTTGAGGTGGTGGACGTTGGGTGGTAATGGGGAGACAGAGTCACTGTGAGTGCAACTCTTGGTGGCCTCTGGCAAGAAACTGTACTTGAGGGTGATATATACACCTCTGAGTCATGGGGAAGATAGGGACAGAGAGCGCTGAGGGAAGAACTTGAAAGAGGGGTGATGAAGGGATAAGAAGTGGTGGTGGGCAATCTGAACCTGCTAGATATCGACTGGGATGTTCCAGGGGCCAGGAGCACCAGAAATCAGGCCTTGCTGTAAACCTTCCAAGACTGTCTACTGGAGCAGATAGCTAAGGAACCCACCAGGCAGACTACAATTCCTGATGTGGAAAAAATTCAAAGGAGACTTACTAAATCCCTTTAAAGTGTTTAAAGATCTGGATTACGGGAGTAGATTAAAAAACTAAAACTTTTTTCCTTAAAAACCAGAAGAGTTAGGGGAGACCTTTTATTCATGTATAAAGTCATGTATAATCATGAACTGAGGAACCAATGTGGTATTCGATTAGTACAAAGAACAAATACTCTTCAATCCCATAATAAACAAATCTTGATACCTAGGGTACGCACTGTTAGGCGCTCTAACTATTTTAATCTACACATAGCTAGATCTTGGAATAAATTGCCAGATGTATTAGTTAATGCTCCCTCATTTTAATCATTTAGAAAACTCCTGGACAATTTCTTACTGAATAATACAACTGGGATATAAACCCACTATGAGTGGGAGACAATTTAATGGGCTTTTGCCTACTTTGTCTAATTACACAAAGTTATTTATACCAACTCAGAGGTGGTAGGAACTATGCGAATAGGGAAACCACTGTGAACCATGACCAAAACTCCATGTGGTTCAAACTGGCCTGTGGGACTGGAAAATCCCAATCGAGAGGTGAAGTCCTTGGTTTTAAAAGAGCTGACTTCAACAGGGTCAGGGAGATGGTTAAGAAAAAGTTAGTTGGGATGGACGATATGGGGGTGCAAAGAGATGGGGCAATAAAGGAGGCCATTCTTTAGGCAGCTAAGTTATGCATGAGAACGGTATCCAAAAAGCACAGGTTCAAGAGACCATTACGGTTCTTGGCAACAGTCAAGGAAGCAGTGAGGGCCAAGAAAAAAATCCTTCTATGAGTATAAAGAAAAGGAGGGGGATGAAGAATGGGGAGACAATTTACTGCAAAACTGGAAGGCACAGAGAGTGGTAAGGGAGGCAAAAGCAGACACGGAGCTGCGTATTGTGGAGGGGTTAAAAACAGAGAGAAACAGTTCTTCCAATATACAGTATTAGGGAAAAGGGAAGAAAGGAGGGGGAATTGTAAGGCTAGCTGAGGGGGGCAGGGTGATAGAGGAAAATGGGCAAAGGACCACCGTCTTTAATGATTCATTTTGCTCAGTTTTTACTAGAGAGGATGGTGAGCCCTTGCCAGACAGTGGCATCAAAGTGGCCACTAAGGGTATATCAGAGATGAGGCAACCAGTATTTGCAAGTGAAAAGGTCCAGAAAGGGCTGGCAGGCTTAAAGATAGATAAGGCCTTGAGATAAGATGGGTTACATCCAAGGTTACGGAGGGAGCTGGCAGCAGTACTGGCTGAACCCCTGGTAGGTCTATTCAACAGCTCATTAAGGACGGGGGCAGTTCTGAAGGATTGGAGGGTGGAGGACATAGTTCTGCTCCATGAGGGGGAGGCAAGGAGCAAGCAGGGAACTACAGATCTGTCAGTCTTACCTCTATCATAGGGAAGCTGATGGAGTCACTGTTCTTAGTTTCTTTTATCTTATTTCAATAAATTCATTTTAAAAGTCTCTTTCAGTTTATCATATTGTGCATTACTTTCAAATTCTCTTAATGCTTCCTCTCGTTTCTTAATTTAATCTTCAGTCTCCTTCTGTGTATTTTCATTTTCTTTTTTTGAATGAGAATAGCCATTTTTTCTATCTGCTGTATATTGCATAAAAAAATGTTTATATGTAATTGACTGCTGTTATGAGTATACTCCAAACAATCTATTCCTTTTATAGCCTTATCTCATAGATTTTGTATTCTCTATACAGATTTACTAATTGTTTATGATACTTTCCTTTTTACAGATGTGACCCACTTTTTGACTACCAAATAGTTAGTAGGAGCTTGCCATGTTTTGTCTGGAATGGTTTTAGTACATTGGGCATTCCCTGTACATTTATATATTTTATTTCCAGTGGGCTTACACATTATTTTCAGTACCTGCTAAGTGCCCATTCTAACCCTATTTTGATGCAGCAGTTGGATTAGGATTTCTTGTTCCTGTTCACTATTTAAATATATAATGCTGTATGTAATCTTTTTGTCATATAATTTATTACGAACATACAAAATTGCCAGCAGATAAAGGCCCACAGGTCTAGCAAGTCTGACCGATTGTGCAGCTCTTAGTTTCATATTACTATAGCTGCCAGCCCCACCCAAACCCCTCCTTCCTCCCCTTTCCTGGTCTTCCCCCCTTTGTATTCTTGTCTGTACTAATCCTTCCCTTGACTCTATCCCAACCCCGCTTAAAGCAATCCACTGTCCTTGGTTCGATTAACTCTTCCTGCAGTGTGTTCCTTCTCACCACCACTCTCTCTGTAAAGTAATGCCTCCTCCTCTCCCTCCTGAACCTTCCCCCTTCCAACTTCAGATTGTGCCCCCAGTGCCTAGTGACCCTTCCCCCCTTTAAGAGTAACAATTCTCCCTCTCTGAATTTGTTTATGCCTTTCAAGTACTTAAAGGTCTCTATCATGTTCCCCCAATTTCCCTTCTCTCTTTCAGTAAATACATGTTGAGCTCCCTCAGTCTTTCCTCATATGGCAACTCCCCCAGTCCCATGATCATTTTTGTAGCCCAGCGCTGAACCTCCTCCAGTAATCTCACATTCTTTTTGAGGTGTGGGCAGCAGTACTGCACACAGTACCTCAAGTGTGGCCTCACAAGTGATCTATACAAGGGCAGGATGACCTCCTGCCTTCTAGAGGTGATCCCTCTGGCAATACACCCCAGCATCCTATTTGCCCTTGCTGCCACCCTCCTACACTGTGCTGATACCTTCATGTCCCCTGTGACTATTACCTCGAAGTCCCTTTTCTCCTCTGAAGCTGTTATCTGCACTCCTCCCAGCCAGTAGCAGGTCCTGTGATTTCTTGTTCTGAAGTGCATGCCCTTGCACTTCTTAGCATTAAACACCAACTGCCACTCCCTATACCAGTGTTTGAGTTGAGCTAGATCCTCCCTGAGTGCCTGCCTCCCTTCCTCATTGTCCACTTTTGCACAAATCTTAGTATCATCTGTGAACAGGCTGATCTTACTCTTGACCCCCTCTGCAATGTCTCCAGTGAAGACATTGAACAAAACAGGGCCCAGCACTGAACCCTGCAGTACCCCACTTGTTACTGGCCTTGGCTTGGATGTCTCCCCCTTACAACTACCCTCTGTTGTCTGCCCTGCAACCAGCTCTCAACCCACTCACCAGTTTCTCCTCCACTTCCATGTCCCTCAGCTTGCTCATTAACCTCCCATGGGGCACTGAGTCAAAAGCCTTGCTGAAGTCCATGTACAGGACATCCACAGCATGGCCTTCATCAACCACCCTAGTGACCCAGTTGAAGAAATTGATCAGGTTAGTTTGCCACAATCTTCCCGAGACAAACTCATGCTGTCTTTCATCCTGTAGACCATTACTATCGAGAAAGGTTATCAACCTCTCCTTTAGAATGGTCTCCATCAACTTCCCCACTATGGAAGTCAAGCTTACTGGTCTGTAATTGCTTGGTTGGTTCTTAGGTCCACTCTTGTGAAGGGGCACCATGTGAGCCAACCTTCAGTCCCTTTTTACCTTCCCCATCTCCAAAAAGGTGTTGAGGTCTGTCAGGGGGCCTGCCAACACCTCCACCAGTTTCTTCAGGACCCTTGGGTGTACACCACCTGGTCCTGGTGCCTTGTCCACCCACAAGGCTTTAAGGCCCTTCAGAACTCTATCCTCTTGGATGACCCATCTGTTATCTCTGCCCCCCTTCACCCTTGCCCCCTTTCCCCATGGTATTGGCCATCCCTTTCTTTTGTGAACACCAAGCAGAAGTACTCATTGAGTGCCTCTGCCTGTTCTTCCCCTTGTTCCTCCCATCTCCCATCCCTCTTGATTCCAACAGTGTCATCTCTACAACACTTCTTCTCCCTTAGGTATTTCAAGAACCACTTTTCCCCCTCTCTGATCCCCAGAGCAAACTTCAGCTCCTTTGCTGCCTTGGCTGCCCTGACTGACCTGGTCACCTCCCTTCCCTAGATGCCTGTGTGAACACTTCTCTATCCTCCTCATGCCCCGATTTTTTGAACTTAATGAAGGACAATCTTTTTTCCCTCACCTTCCACTCCACTTCCTTGATGAGCCAGGTAGGTTTTTTGGACCTGGACTGCTTACTCTGAGATTTGGCATGTGTGTTCATGGCCTCATTCAGCCCCTTCCTAATGATTGCCCACTTCTGTTCAGCATCCATCACTTGGTTAGTTTTAGTGAAATACCCTTCTAGGATGCTGCCCATTCTGGCAAAATCTGCCTCCTGAAGTCCAACACTCTTGCCCTGGTCTTAGCTGACTTCCTCCCTGTGTTGAGGAGGAACCACACTGACAGGTGGTCACTTCCTGCTAGATGGTCCTGTACAGCCACATCCTGGACTTGATCACCATTTGTTAGCACCAAATCCTGTATGTTGCCCTCTCTAGTAGGTTCCATCACCCCTTGCACTAGGTAGCTGCCTTGGATAGCCTCCAGCAGCACCTGTTCCCTGGCGGGTGCTGTAGTTACTGTCTGCCAGTCAACCCCAGGTAGGTTGAAGTCTCCCACTATAACTGTATTTCCCTTGACACTGACCTTCCTGATTTGCTTCCCCAGCTCCCTAGCCACCTCCTCACTCTGTGAGGGTGGCCTGTACACCACCCCCATCCTGAGCTTCTTACCTTTAGGGCTTTGGAGCAATGCCCATATGGCTTCTGGCCTCCCCATCCCCCTCCTCCCTGGTACACAGTATCCCCTCCCTGACATAAATAGCGACCCCTCAAGCCCTTCCCCCCTCCCAGTCTGAGTGACACTAACTTAGGCTGCACGATGGAAGGTATATTAAACACTTATTAAAATGATGGTTCCATGTTGTTATGCACACTGTTTGGAATGTACATGAGCAATACATATGATCAAAGAAACATGCTAGATTTTATATGCCCAAAATATGAACTCATCAGAATATTTCAAGCTGAAAATCAGAAATAAAAAAATGATTTAAAAAATCTTCAGGAGATTGAACAAATACAAGCATTTGTTGATACGACTGACCAGGAAAGTGAAAATCTGACTAGTAGAAAAAGGGCATGGGATAAGCATAATAATAATCAAGGTGACTTAACTGACCATGCACCTCAGACAAAGAAAACTAGAGAAGACATTACTAATGACACCTTAGTGAAAAGGCCACAGGTTACTGTCTGGAGGATATTAAAACAAAATGGGAATGTAGTGGAGGAACCTTTTAATATTGGTACTTCTAATAAATTTCTACCTCTGCTAAATGAGGAGCAGGCATGTAGTAGTAATAATACAGAGACTAATATCCAACCCATTTTCAGGCATCCCCCAAATGCAGTAAACATGTGTCAAGATTGGAATAGGAATCATACAGGAACCTCCAGAGTAATTAACAGAAGCCTAAATCCACAGAACATGGAGGCAGACCCTTCGGGTGAGAATTCAAATAAAATTATACTGGGAGATTCCATTATAAAATGCATTGATACTTATATCTGTGGAAGGGGCAAGGAACACACTATGGTATCGTGTTACCCTGGTGCACATATAAAAGATATTAAAGAACGTGTGGTAGAAACTGGTATTCCTTGCGGCTCCAATATTACTCTACATGTTGGGACTAATGGCATAGGAAGGGAACATGAAAAAGACATATGCCACAAATTAATAGACTTGGGGATTATATTAAAAAATAAAGGACACAGGGTAATTATATCCAATATACTACCTATCCCTAAAGCACACTGTGAAAATAATCTTACCATACAAAGGGTCAACGCCAGATTGTCATATTTATTTAAGGATAATGGGATTGAACTTGTAGATAACTGGCCAACTTTTGACAATAAAAAATATTTATATTGGAGAGATGGACTTCATCTAAATAACCAAGGGGTGAGGCTGCTGGCAACAAATATTAAGAATGCAATGAAAGCTAACACTTTAAACAAACACATCGGGGGGTAAATGTCCTAAACCACACAGTCAGAAATCAAAGAAATGGGTTAAACACTTAGATAATTTAAAAATACTGATGTTTAATGCACGCATTGTAAATAATAAATTGGACGATTTAATAGCTGACCTACATACAACACCAGCTGATATAATAGCTGTCACTGAGACATAGAGAAAGGACGACCAAGGAACCTGGAGGAAAATATTGATGTCTATGTGCTCTATGAAATGAATAGACAATCCAAAAAGGGAGGGGGAGTTAGACTTCAACTAACATCACTAAAAAAATTAAAACAACAGCTGCTATCGAAACTTTGTGGGTTCAGATAAATGGAGGTATCAATAAAGCTGCAATATTAGGATGTATATACAGACCACCAAATAGCACAATGGAAACCACAAAACAAATATTGGATGGAATACTATCTACAGCTGAAACAGAATATATTATTACAATGGGGGATTTCAATATCCCAAGTATATATTGGATAGACAATCAAATACTAGGTTGGGTGCTTTATTATTAGACACCTGTAATGAGTTAGGCTTAACCCAATGTGTCAAGAAACCAACTAGAGGACAATACATTTGGGGTATAGTTATGGTGTCCACCCCTATATCCATTACTAATTCCAATGTGGGACCACCAATAGCAAACAGCGATGATAATATGGTTAGATTTATAGCTACAGTAGCTATCCATATCATCCTAGAAAAAGTAGCACCACTATATATCTCTTTAATAAAACTAATTATAATGGTATTACTAATACTATGAGTGGTATCCAAAGGAATGAACTATTGCATGATAAGACTACAGAAAATGTGGGACATTATTAAAAATGTTATTCATAGTACAGTGAAGGAAAATATCCCTATTATTATAAAAGTCAAGAACAAAAAAAGGTCAAGATGGATGAATAAAGGAATAAAAGCTGTGATTAGAAAAAAAGATAAATTGCACAAGAAGTACATGAGAACTCATGACAACTTCATTCTGAAGGCTTATAAAGTAGTACAAAAACAATGTAAAACTAAAATTAGGAAAGCTCAAAGACTAGCAGAAAAAATTGGCTATCAATGCCAATAAGGCAAATTATAAGGAATGTTATGCATATATAAATTCATTAAAGAAACCAGTTAGTGAGGTAGGGCCAATCAATTATAACTCAACTGTTATTACTGATAATAAACAAATGGCAGAAACCTTTAATCAATACTTTTTAGTGAACATAAAGAAGGTAAGAAAACAATTGAAAAAGATTAGGTTAATCTTGATCCAGAAATAGAAATAGCAATAGAAGAAATTAATGAAAAGATAAGTAAATTAAAAAACAATGCATCACCAGGGCCAGATAAAATCTCATCCAGATTGCTTCAGATTATGTCATGTCATTTATTTTTACCTTTAAAAATGTTATTTGAAGATTCGGTCAGGACAACTACAGCGCCTGATGAGTGGAAATTAGCTCACAAAACTCCAATATACAAAAAGGAAAAAAAAGAGCAAATGCAGAATTATCGTCTGGTTAATCTTACTTGTGTAATAGAGAAAATATTAGAAAGCTTGATAAAGGACAGAATATTCACCTCATTAATTGATATTGACCCCTTACAACATCGATTTACAAAAGGGAGAAACTGTTCCACTAATTTGTTGACATTTTATGAAAAGGTCGGCCAACAACTAGATAGAAATATCCCCTGTGATGTTATCTATTTAGGTTTCACCAAAGCTTTTGACCTTACCCCACACTGGGCAATAATTGAAAAGCTCCAACTTCATAACATAAATAAATATCGACTTAATTGGAATATAAAATGGTTGTCCAATAGGAGGCAGAGTGTGGTAGTAAATGGTCATGTCTCTATGATTGGAAATATATTAAGTGGTGTGACCCATGGATCCATTTTGGGTCCAGTCCTTTTTCACATTTTTGTGTCTGATATGGCCTTGAATTTTAATTCATGGAGTATTAAATATGCGGATGACACCAAAATTGGCAGGCCATGCATAACACTGGAAGATTGTGAAAGAACACAATTCAATTTAAATAAAGTCATGGAATGGACCAAGACATAGGATATAGAAACATGGAAACATAGACTTTGACCGCAGATAAGGATGCTTGGCCCACCCAGTCTGCCCATTTCCCTACTTATTGGATAAGCTGCAGATCCTAGTTAAACAACAGCCTGTTTCCTCCTAGCCCCCACCAGAATTGCCTTATGTCTGTCCCATAAATTCTTGAATTTCTCCACTGATTTTGACCCCACAAACTCCTCAGGAAGGCTGTTCCATGCGTCCACCACCCTCTCCATGAAAAAATACTTCCTCACGTTGCCCCTGAGCCACCCCCCTCTATCTTCAAATTGTGCCCTCTTGTTCTTGCACATCTCTTTTTCTGAAATATACTACCCTCTTGGACTTTGCTGATTCCCTTGAGGTACAGTGAAGCCCACCAGAATGAAGCACAGCACTGCAGAAGTCTGCAGCAGTGTTACTGCAGCAAACAATGCAATTTCAATTGGAGTTAATCTCTTTTGTCATGCAGTAAACCTGTGACATTGTGCTTCATTCTGGTGGGCTTCACTGTACTTGAAAGTTTGTATCATGCCCCCCTCTCCCTCTTTTCCTTGAGGGTAAACATATTAAGCTCCTTTAGTCTCTTTTTGTATGGCTTCTGTTGCAGACCCTGCAACATTTTAGTTGCTCTCCTCTGGACTGCCTCCATCCTGTCTATGTCCTTGTGGAGATGGGGTCTCCAGAACTGCAGGCAGTACTCCAGATGGGGTCTCACCAACTATCTGTACAGAGGGATAACAACCTCCTGTTTTCTCCTGGTGGTGCCTCTCCCTGTGCATCCCAGTATCCCCCAGCCCTCCTTATTGCTTTCTCACATTGCTTGCCTACATTTAGGTCATATGATATGACTACTCCAGGTCCCTTTCCATTTTTGTTGTTGTTAATACCTCCCCCCCATTGTGTACTCTTCCCCTGGGTTTTTGTTTCCCAGGTGCATTACTTTGCACTTCTTTGCATTGAATCTAAGCTGCCATACTTTTGAGCATTCCTCCAACCTTGCCAAGTCCCTTCTCATCCTTTCCATCCTCCCTTGTGTAACAATCCTGTTGCAGATCTTTGTGTCATCTGCAAAGAGGCATACTTTTCCTTCTAGTCCCTCTGCAATGTCATTTATAAAGACATTAAAGAGCACCAGTCCCAATACGGAAACCTCTGGTACCCCACTAGTAACCCCCTTTCTTTGGAGTGGACTCTGTTTACTATTACCCTCTGTGTCTTGTTGTCCAGCCAATTTTTTACCCAGGCTACCACCCTGGGACCCACTCTCAGGCTGGCTAACTTGTTTATTAATCTTTTGTGTGGGACTGTGTCAAATGCCTTGCTAAAGTCTAGGTAGGCCATGTCCACAGGCCCTTCCTGGTCTACTAGTTTGGTCACCCAGTCAAGGAGATCTGTGAGATTCATTTTACATGACCTTCCCACTGTGAAGCCATGCTGCATTGGGTCCTGTGCCCTACTGGCCTCTAGGTACTCAAAAATTCTTTCTTTCAGAAGTGATTCCATCATTTTCCCTACCACTGAGGTCAAACTAACAAGTCTATCGTTTTCTGCCTCTGCCTTGCTCCCACTTTTGTGAAGGGGAATCACATCTGCTCTCTTCCAGTCCTCAGGTACCACACCATCCTCCCATGATTTGTTAAAAAAGTGTAGTCAGTGGTATCACTGGTTCTCCCCTTAGTTCTTTTAGAATTCTGGGGTGAATCCCATCAGGCCCCATTGCATTGTCCACTTTCAGTTGTAGGAGTTCTTTCAGAACCCTATCTTCTGTGAATGGGTTGGTATCGACCCCATCCCCATCCAGAGTGCTTCAATTGATTGATTTAGGTACCCCCTCCTCTTCTTTTGTGAATACTAAGCAGAAGTATCCGTTCAGTATCCCTGCTTTTTCACTGTCACCCTCTGCCCCTCCTCTTTATTAAGCCTCACTATCCCTCCCTTGGTCTTTCTTCACTCCCTAATACACCTATAAAAGGTTTTATCCCCCTTCTTAACTGAGTTGGCTATCTTTTCCTTTGTTTGGCCTTTGCTATTCTGACTGCCTTCCCCACTTCCTTCTTCTTTAACTGGTACAGTTCTCTGTCCTGCTCCTTATGTGTTTCCTTATGCTTCCTGAATGCTATCTTTTTCTCTCTAACCTTCCCCACTACCTCTTTTGAGAACCATAGTGTTTTTTTCCTTCATTATGATTTGTTTATTTGCTTCACACAAAGGCTTGTTGTCTCAGTGATGGCAATTTTGATTTTTCCCCATTGTTCCTCCACCCCTCCTTCTTGCCTGTTTGCTAGTGTTTTTCTGAGGCACTCTCCCATTTTGCCAAAGACAGCTCACCTAGAGTTCAACACCCTTGCTTTTGTATGGCTTGACTCTACAGCTGTGTTTATTGTGAACCACACTGTTTGGTGGTCGCTTGTTCCTAGATGGCTACCCACTTCTAAATCTGAGATCCTCTCTTCATCCCTGTTTGAGAGTACCAGGTCTAAGATTGCCCCCTCCTGAATGGGTTACAACACTAGCTGTGTGAGGCATACCCCCTGTAGGGTATCAAGAATGACCCTGCTCTTGGATGTGGCTGCAGTAAAGGTGCTTCAGTTAACATCTGGCATATTCAGGTCCTGCATCAACAATATCTCTCCTTTTTTTGCCATTCTAAGGATTCCTTCCATCATTTCCTTGTCCATTGCATCTCCCTGAGATGAGGGTATGTAAATAACCCAGTGCGGATTGTGGTGCCATGTCCTGTCTCCGGGGTGATCCACAGTGCCTCCTCCCCTCCCTGCTTACCCTTTAGTTCTGTTGCTTTGATTCCTTTCCTTATGTAGAGAGCTATTCCTCCACCTCTTTTACCCTCCCTGTCCTTCCTGTAGATTGTGTAACCTGGTATGTTGACATCCCAGTCATGGTTCTCTGTGTACCATGTTTCTGTGACTGCCACAATAGCCAGGCATTCCTCTTCCATCAAGGCCACTAGTTCAGAGAACTTGTTACACAGACTATGGGCATTGGTACTCATCACTTTCCATTTTTTAGGCCCATCCCTGTCCTTACTAGCTTTGCCTTTTTCTGGATTTACCCATGTCCTGCTCCCTATCAACTTCTCTACCTTTGTGTCTACTTCATTAACTACCCTGTTTTGTGTGTGTATGTGGGTGGGCTGGGAATTCGCTGCTTCTCTTCAGTGCCTCCACCCTTGGCTAGTTTAAATACTTGCCAATGAAGCATTTAAACCTATCACCTAGGATCCTGGTTCCCCTCCTGAACAGATGCAGGCCATCATTCCAGTATAGGCCTGCATCCCTCCAGGTGGACCCCCAGTTCCCAATAAAGCCAAATCCCTGAGCTCCGCACCAGTTTTTCAACTAGTCATTGAATTCCATGGTGCAGAGTACCCTAGCCTTATCCATGCCATAGACAGGAAGCACTTCTGAGAAAGTTACTGTGTGTGCTACTTGTCTAAGGCCCCTCCCCAACTCCACAAACTCCTGCTGCACTGCTCTGATCCCATTCCCAGCCAGGTCTCTAGGTGGACAGTGACATCCAGCTCCCTCCCCATGCAGCTGCTCCCATGATCTTGAGGATTTGCTTCCTGTCCCTCCAAGCCATGGTGCTGGGCAGGCACCTTACCTCCCTCTCCCCTCCCTCCCCCAGTTCTACCCTCCTAATGATTGAGTCCCCTACCAGGAGTTGTTTCCTTTCCCTGTGGGGTTCTGTGCTACCCTCCTGTGGGTCTCCTTTGTGGAGGTTCCCAGCATCCTCCTTGGTCTCCACTGTGGGTGCCTCCATAGAGGAACCATGCTCTGCCAGAATGGCAAAGGAACTGTGAGGAGGGACAACTGGAGGGATGCATCTCTGTTTCACCACCATCACCTTCCCTGAGCCCACCATGGTCCAACTGCTCCTCTTTCTTGGCAACCTCTGAGGCAGTTGTGGTGGCCTGAGTGGTCCCTGGGTGGGGGAGGAGGTTTCTCAAATCATCGCCAGGTCAGCATGGAGACAGGCAACCTCCTTCCTCAGACCAGAGAGGTGCCTGTAAATAGGGCAGCACTGCAGCCTCCAGAACATCTCCTGGAAGATTGCCACTCCACAGCCAGTGCATTGCACCACTCCACACATGTCTATTTCCCTTCCTGTTTAAGATTTTTTGTTTGTTTTTGTTTTTAGTGCATGTGAGTGTGTTTACCCCCTGTTCAGTGTGCTGTGCTGTTAAGGATATGAACAGGTGTATGTCCTTTGCACTTTTGGGGAAGTGATCTCAGAAACCCTGATAGAAAGGAAACTATGCGCTTGGGGCGGTGGATGGGCAGGGTGGGTGGACCTAAGCCCATGCCCTCCAGAAACAATCAACTACAACTCTGACCCACCACCCTGGTGAGTGCCTACTTTCCTTTCAGACACCTGTTTCACAGGGTTTAAGTAACAGGTCTAATCACAAATGACTGCAACTATTCTCCCAGCTAGATTTCCTCCATGGCAAATAAAAGTTTCACTAAGTAAAGTTAACCCCAAAAACAGAGAACCGAAACACTGACTTCTACTTACTTACACAGGCCTCAAAATTAAGAATTCAATTCACTGTACTCTATTAAATCACCTCCTTGCTTTAAGGAAGCTGGTGGCTACTCTTTGTCTCAGCTACAGTAGACAGAGTCCACAAACAACTCCTGTTTTGAATCCACAGTTTCTCAGGTCCCCTTCAGCTCCTCCTCTTATCAGACACCTATTTCACAGAGGTTAAGTAACAGGTCTAGTCACAAATGACTGCAAATATTCTCCCAGCTAGATTTCCTCTCTGGCAAACAAAAGTTACACTAAGTAACGTCAACCCCAAAAACAGAGAACTAAAACACTGACTTCTACTTACATAGGCCTCAAAATTAAGAATTCAATTCAGTGTACTCTATTAAATCACCTACTTGCTTTAAGGAAGCAGGTGGCTGCACTCTGTCTCAGCTATGCTAAAGCTTATGTGGTTTGTGTGTCAAAATAAGATGTGATAAATCTGTAAGTAAAACAGATGCCTAACTTTCTTCAGAAAGAAAGTAAGTCCTGTTTTTCCCAGTGCCATCCTGTTTTTGACAGAAGCATGAAACACTAAGTACAAGACCCACTGAGGACTGTGGAAATGAGGTGCCACTCAGTAAAACCAGAGGTAAAACCAAGGTGCCAGACAAATCAGAACTTGCAAAGTCCTGTATTGTTCAAACAGTGCACAGGTTTGTCCAGTGTTAAGATGAATGGCTACAAATGTTCCAGACCACAAATAAAGTTTGAAAAGTATAGGCACTTGTCTGGAACCACCAGAGAGGGTAAAAATATACTACATCCTGTATGTCACACAAGGTTTTAAATCTCCCATGCCTTGGGATAGATGCACTTGTACAACTGGGTGTGTATATAAGCCTAGCCAATAAAATTATGTGGTCACAACTAAGGAAAAACCCTTACCCAATAAAGTGACATCACCTGCCTTGAGGTCTGGATAAACTGTTCCTCAAGTGTGCCATGTGATGAGTGAATTCACTACAACAGTTTTAGATAAAGTAAAGGAATTTTCTGTTAGGGTTAATGGAAAGGTGTTTAACAAAACTGCATTGTTTGTGCCTAACCTGCAGTAGTGATATGGATTTGAATATCCATTACACACTTTGCCTAGGCATGTGCACTAGAGTAATGCATTTTTTTCCTAGTACATAAATCCAAAAACAGGGCCTGTCACTTTTAAAACTAACAGCAGGTTAGAACAAGTGAAAGGGGGAAATTCTTTATAATTCAGAAATGTTTTATTCCAGTTATTGAGGAGACTAACAGAAGGCATTATCTAAAAAGATAGATGAAACAAAAATAGTTTTAAAGAAGCATATGTAGCTGATGATGTAAAACTAAAGTGGATAACAATGAAAAGAATACAGTTTTAAAAAATAAGGTAAATTCAGGTAAAATCTTTTTCTGATTTTAATTTTGATTTTAATTTTATTTTGATTTTAAAAAATGACAAAAAATAGTGGAAGTTTTGATTTTGTTTTAGTAGAAGTACTGTATAATGAGGTAACAAAATAGTAGAAAACTTTTGTAATTTCATTAAGGAATCCCAGTGTAACTATGATAGCTAAAAAGGTAAACTACAAACAGACCTTAAACTTAAATCTGTGTAATACCAAAAAGGTAACTTCCAATCAAGGAATGATATCTTGATAAACACTGGTAAAAAGTTACAGGGGCCAGTTTACTAATACCTTCAGCACATAGGGGGGACAGAGCTTATGAAATATACAAAAATATACTACTATCCTTATATGTACTGTAATACTAAAGATTTAAAAAGGTACAAGAAGTTAAGAAGTGGTGAAAATAATGAACAAGGGTCAAACTCAAAATAATTGTAATGCTAATCTTTATTGACATTGTAAGGAAGTATGGGCTGAGATTTCATGCTATGCTGATGATACCCAGCTCTACCTTTCTTTTGCACCTGACCAGGATGGAGCTCTTTCAGTCTTTAATAACTGCCTCACAGAAATCCAGGAGTGGATGGATTCAAGCTGGTTGAAGTTGAACTTGGGAAAGATTGAAGTGCTGGTTGTGGACCCAGGGCACCGGATAGGGGTTCGGGGGTAGGTTCTCCCTTGTGGCACTTCCTTGGGGGTTTATCACTCCCAGCCTCTGAACAGGTGCGAAACCTGGGGGTAATTTTCGATGAAGGGCTGACGCTGCATGCGCAGGTATCAGCCGCCATCAAGACCTCTTTCTGCCATCTGAGGAATATCTCCAGGATTAAGCACCTTGTTCCATCTGGTGACCTTCCCACATTGGTTCATGCCTTTGTGTCCTTGCACTTGGATTATTGTAACTCCCTGTACCTAGGGCTATCTGGGGTGGAAATCTGCCATTTGCAGCTAGTGCAGAACACAGCGGCATGGCTTTTGACAGGAACCTCTCAGTCCTGCCATATTTCTCTGGTGCTGTGCGGTCTGCACTGGCAGATACAATGGCAGATCACCTTTAAAGTTGGTCTTCTGACTTATAAAGCCTAACACTGACAGGGCCCTGACTACCTGAAAGAGCTTCTGGTACCTTACCACCCTGGGCGTTCACTCCGCTCAGCTGGCGAGGGGTTGCTAGAGATTCCAAGGGTGCATTTAAAATTTTCTGGGGCCTGGGCATTTATGCACATGGCCCCATCCTTTTGGAATTCTCTACCCCACCAGTTATGTGAGTGCGTGACCATGGAGGGATTTAAACACGCTTTGAAAACCCATCTCTGGCACCAAGCATTTGGTGACTGATGTATTTATTTTAATTTTAAAAGTTCATTGTCTTATTTTAAGATGAAGTGAGATCTGATATGTTTTGAAATTTTGTTAGGCACCTTGGTTTTGGAAAGGCGCCATAAAAATAAAGCTTATTATTATCATTATTATTTAAAGCTGATAAACAAAGAGAAATTGTTGTATTTGTATAATGCTGAAAACAATGTAAAAGATTGTTACATGATTTAATAGTGTAAATAGTTGCAATCATGTTTATTCATGTAGTACTGTACATATTTCTATGCCCAAAAAAGTACATCTCCAAAGACGTCATCTAATGATGCCACACCTGATGATGCCATATGTAGTGATGTCATGTGCTGGTGATGTCATAAGTTATCACATGATGATGTAACTTTGTGTTTTATGTTTTTTCCCTGCAAAGCTTAAACTATATACCTACATAGTAAAATTATAGTTTTGAATAACAAAATGCATTTTTGGGGTGCATTTTAATTCAAAAGGGGGAAATGTAGGAACAAAACCCTTGATGGAAAAATTATTTTATTTTTTATCACAAATTGAGTTTTAATTATTATCTTATATGATTTTATATGGGATTAATTATGGGATGTTTTACAATAATTTCTGGTTAAGGTTACAGTTTGCATGAATCCCTAAAAACAAAACAAAAATGCCATTTGAGTGCAGAGTTTTAAAAAAAAGGGTCTGAGAAAGACTGTTTTAAAACTAAAGCTTCCCTGCTTCAGGCCTCAATGCTCTGTATCTGTGGCTTAAGTGAGATGAGGGGCCTAACTTGCATTCCTGACATTCTGTAACTGGCTCAAGAGAAGATCCCTGTGATCTTGACTGATTTATAGACATGTTTTTGAATCCTAGGCTAGCTTCAGTCAGATAGGAGGTCATGTGACTGGTGCAGTTAGCAAAGCAAGGCAAGGCATTTTATTTTTCTGGCACCCAATCCCAGAGGTGCTGGGCACCGACAAACACACAAAAATTTAAATTAAAAGTATATATATATATATATATATATATATATATATATTTATCTATGTGTATATATATATATATATATATATATATATAAAACTCACAATGTAATAGATAATCACATATCAAAAGACAGTATCCTACATATAAATAATCACCCTCTTTACTTTAAAAGGGACTAACAGTTCATGTTCTCATCCAGTATCTGAGAAGGCCTGGCTAAACAGATAACATTTAAGGTGGGTTTTAAATGCCTCCACTGAGGGAGCCTCCCTCACCAATGGCAGGAGTGAATTCCATAGGATGGGGCCAGCAATCCTAAATGCTCGATCACCAGCCATTTTCAACCTCATCCTAGGAATTGCCAGGAGGCCCCTCGAGAAGGATCGCAGGGAGCGGACCGAGGCAGCGGGTGTAAGAAGGTCCACCAGGTAGCAAGGGCCCAGTCCATGTAGGGCCTTAAAGGTGAGCAAACACACCTTAAAAAGCACCCTCCATTGAACCGGCGGCCAGTGCAATTCCCGCAGCACCAGGGTAACATGACAGTATATTGACTGTCCAGTCAACAACCTGGCAGCTACATTCTGCACCAGCTGCAGTCGATGGAGAGCACCTCCAGAGACCCAAAGGTAGAGCACATCACAGTAATTAAGCCTAGATGTTACAAATGCATGCACCAAAGTGGGGCGGTCCAGGGGTGGAATCAGGTGCCTAATCCTGGCAATGTTTCTCAGATGGAAAAAACTAACCCTGACAATGGATGACACTTGATGTTCCATTGTCAAACCACTGTCTAGCACCATGCCAAGATTACACACCTTAAAGGAGGCAATCAATGGGACAGACCCTAGAACTAGTCCAGTATCTGCCCCAGAGGCCATCCTATCACACCTCCAGTTCAACTCCACCACCAGTACCTCTGTCTTATCAGGGTTCAGTCACAACCAGCTAGAGGTCATCTAGTCATTTATCTTGGCCAGACAGTTGTTTAACACTTCCACCTCGTTGGATGTCCCAGGGCAAAGGATAAGTACAGCTGAGTAGCATCGGCATAACAATGAAACCCCAAACTGTACTTCCTAATGATCTCACACAGGGGCAGCATATACATGGGAAACAACATCGGTGACAAGACCAAACCCTGAGGTACCCCACAAGACATAAGGCTAGGGGACGAGGAAAAATTCTCCATCACCACCCTCTGTCTTCTGTTTGTCAGAAAGGATTCAAACCAGCAGATGACAGTGCCAGTGAGTCCACAGAAGTCCCTCAGGTGGTCGAGTAACACACAATGGTCCACCGTGTCAAAAACTGAGGAGAGATCGAGTAAAATAAGAATTGTCCCCTCACCTCGATCCCTCGCCCTGAGGAGATCATTATGCACCCGAACTAATGCGGTTTCTGTTGAATATCCTGTATGAAAACCTGACTGGAATGGCTCATAGATATCAAATGCCACAAAGTGTTCTCCCAACTATTGCACCACAGTCTTCTTCACAACCTTTCCCAAAAATGGTAGGTTGGAGACCGGTCGATAATTTGCCTTGATGTTAGGGTCCAATGATGACTCCTTCGAAGAGGCCTCACCAGCGGCTCCTTCAAGGCATCTGGGAAGACCCCCTCTGACAAGGGACACTGGACAATCAAGGCAAACACTGGGCCAACAGTGTCGACACATCCCATTAAGAACTGCGTCAGCACTGGGTCCAGCTCACAATATGTGTGCTTCAGTTTTGAGGCCACCTCAATGACATGAGCCACCTCCACTGGTTTAAATTCCCCTCAACCAGGCAGAGTGCTCTGCCGACAATCCAGGCAACCACTGTTGGCCATAATACAGCTTACTGGTAGAATTCCCAGCCTGATGGTGGACACCCTGTCCAAGAAAAAATGAGCAAACTCATTGCACAAGGCCTCAGAAACTGCTTTTTTCAGCTGTAGACAGGCTGGATGTAATAGCCTGTCCACAGTCTGAAAAAGCATAGCTGGTTGGTTTCTCCTGGCAGCAATCTTCCTGGACAGGAACACTGCCTTCTTATGGTTGATTGCCCCCTGGTACATACTATAGAGTGCATGCAGGGCCAGTTTTTCCACCTCCAACATGGTCCTCCACCAGCAGCACTCCAACCTCCGACCCTTGATCTTCAATGCCTTGAGCTGCCCATCAAACCATGGGGACCTCAAGTGAGAAGATCTGGGTCATACACGGACTGGTGCAAGGGAGTCTAGTGCCTCAGTCATTGACCTATTATAGGTGGCAACTGCTTCACCCACACCTCCCCTGTGTGCACTGTCCACACTAGATAGATTTACTACCTCTAAAAATCCCTCTGGGGTCAAACCCCTCACTGGGTGGTAGTTCACCATCTCTGCAAGCGGAGGGATCTCGGAGGGGGCCCTGAGCAAGAACTCCACCGTGCAATGATCAGACCAAATGACCCAATCAGTCCTGAGATTCTCAACCTCAATCCCAAGTGAGAAGACCAGGTCCAACATGTGGCCACCCTGGTGGGTCATGGTAGTAACAGCTTGCAACAGGCCCAGAGATGTCATCATCTGAAGGAAGTGATAACTCAACCTCGATGACTTGTCATCGGCCCAAATGTTGAAATCCCCCAGAACCAAACATCTGGGGGACTCCAACTTTTCAACGACCACGAAGTCACCCACTTCCTGCAGGAACTCTCCTGCCATCCCAGAAGGATGGTAAATCAGGAGAATCCTACAACCTCTGCCTGGACCTCCATGAATGGCCACACATTAAAAAGAACCCGGTGTTCTCACTGGGTGCATGGTGAAGTCTATCTCAGCTCTAAAACAAATAGCCACTCCTCTGCCCCTGCGTTCCACTCTGAGGCAGTGCACAATGGAATACCCGGGGGAGCGTCAGCCTCTAACACTGGCCCAGCATCATCCCACAACCAGGTTTCCATAATGCAAGCCAGGTCAACCAAAGAAATCAGATCCACAATAATTGCAGTCTTATTATTGATCGACCTGGCATTGCATAGCACCACCCTCAGGGGATTGGTGGACAGTGCAGCCCTTTTAGCTGCCTGCCAACTTGCTTTCATGGGAACCCTGGGGACAGGTACTAAACATGTCTGGCATCTCTCCAAGCCCCATCAAATTCCAGGGTGCCTTCTGCACCCAGCCACCTCTAGCCTACCCCCTAGACCATGCACGGGGTGCCCTGCCAGCTTCTGTCCAAGCATCTTCTTCCAATTCTGACCTCCCAGCAATTATGAGCTGTAATACTAGATACCGGGAGGTCAGTGAAAGGCCACAGGTCATAAAGCTGGGACACCCTGTACATGATCTTAGCCCACCCTGAATTGCCAGACACCCCCAACACATATTTATCAGTCCAGCACCAGAAGCCTCTTAGGAAAATGCTGTTTAAATCTCCATAGACTTTGTATAGGAATAATAAGTTTTATTTGTAACTTAGCAATGTAAATTGGTGCCGGTCTGAAAATATCACAGATGATAAATAGTATTATAATGAATAAGATCACTAAGTTTCATAGATGCAGATATTGTGGAAAAATAAATTATGTACATAAACATTTTAGAGCAATTATTTTACAGTAAATTCTTCAAGTTTAAACTCTAATGAAAGCTAACATTGTGACAAGTTTGAAAATATAACTTTTAAGTGTGTAACATTTTAGAAGAGAAAATCCATCTAAAAGAATCTTTTGACAGTTTAAAATGTATTGCTTCTCTACAGAACAAAGAAAAAGCATGTGCTTAAATAGAAGTAATGTTTAAGAGACTTTAATAACAGATTTTCTGAACAAATCTTATATTATTCTGTAGCTTAGAATATTTAGAGATAAACTATCACTTTATTTTAAGAAGTTTTATTAAAATTATGAAGTTATAACCTTTAATAGTCTAACTTGGGAAATATTAGTCCAATGAATATGGGAAAGATACCAAAATGCCCCAATTTGATGAGAGAAGTTTGAATATGTAAGTTTCAAATTTAAATTAATTGGCAGTAAGAAGTTATATAAAAAATAGTTTTGTGAAGAAAATGAGTTTGGAGTTAGTGGGCAGTCCTTGCAGGGGCATGGTCACTATCACCATTTGTCATCTATAAGGACCAATCAGAGTTGGGTGATGACATCACCTGAAGCAGGTGCATATTTGTGAATCCTGCTAGCCACACCTCAGTCTTGGCTGAACACAGATCTAAAAGGACTTATGCCAGTCTAGTTAAGAATTTGGTTGAAATCTTAAAGACATCATAACTTTTGCTACACCTAAAAAAACTTAGACCACGCCTGAATTTGGAATACTGGGACCAGCCTTGGTTAACTATTGATGTATTCAGAAGGGGGGTGCTAAGGACAAGCTTGAAAGTCTATGCAGCATTGCCAGGACGTCCGAATGCAAACTTGATACAAGGACATTCTCATTGTGTTATGAAGCAAGGTCTGTGTTTTATTTACTGAAAATTTTGACTGAAGTAACATTGCCTGCCAAAGTCTTGACCAGAGATTTGACTTTAAAATTGACAGCAAAGCAAGCTATGCAATGTTGTGAATACAAGGAGTCTAGTGTCTTAAGGTTTGAGTGCAGATGAATTAACATGAAGAAGTCAGAGTCCAGTTATTAAGACAACTTTACCATCCACAAGAAAGTTCATTTTTTATTTTTTGATTTATTGAAATTTTGGATAACACCTTTGAGAACAAGTTCATTTCATAGGTTCCATGTCAGACAACAATACATAATGGAAAAGTATGAGATGGAGAACAAACAAAACAAGGAATTATACAAAACATTACAAGAGTGTATAACTAGAGAGAAGTTCCAATACATGTGGCATTGTACAATGTATGCCAAGGTGCGTATTTGATTAAAACCTGGAATTCAAAGGGTCATACAGTATTAGAGGGGTGGAGTCTTATGAAACAACCCTTTACAGGAAAATGAGAACAGACTCAGCCAAATATCTAATAATCAACAAGGTAAGGGATGGCATCAGCCCAGAAGCCTCGTCAGAGGTGTGTAGGTATGGGACAAAGCATTTTAAAGTGAGCAAGGGAGCTCAGGAGATATAATGGTGGGAGGTGGGGGAGAGTGGGGGTAAAGGGGGGATGGGGGAAAGCCATAGAGGGGTGAGGGGGAAAGAGTGGAAGAGATCAAGAGGAAATGCAAAAGAAGAATGATTAGCAACTCAGAACAGTTATTTACAAGCTGAGAACAGTTATGCATGAGGTCAGGATAGCATAAGGTTAGAATAAGTGCTGGTCACAAGACTGAAGGTTACTGGAAGCAGTCACAGCTGGCATCAGCAACTAGCTGTTGCTTAAGTTTAACCTTAAGGTGGATGCTGAAGTGATGTCATGGTGCAGAGAGTTCATCCATAGCAGGGCACAGTAGGCAAAGGACCTTTGTCCCAGAGAAGTGTGACAGCGGGGGATATTAAAAATCTGGCTAGTAGAGCTTTTGGTGCAACAATGGTTGATAGTCGGAGTAATAAGCTTTTGCACACCAGGGTCATTTTGCCTAAGCTTACTTTTTTGGACAGTAAACATGTTTGGTACATGAGTCTACCTTTGAACTGGAGCCAGTTAACCTGAGCATACATGTTGCAGGTATGGGGCAGACAGGCTGAGCCGGTAAGGAGCCGGCATGCTTTGCTGAGTGCAACTATGATGCGGTGAAGAGTTGTTTCAGTAGCTGATCCATAGATTGATAAGTCATAATCAATAAGTGAGACAAGAGAGCTATGAATGGCCAGGTTAAGAGCCTCTGGGGTCAAACATTGCTTATGCCTATAAAGTAGCCCAATGCGGGTGTTAACAGCCTTAGCATTGTTGTCAACATGATAGGCATATGTCATCATACTGTCAATTGTAATCCTCAGATATTTAAAGAGCTGAACTAGCTCCAGGGGAGAGCCCTCTTCATTGGTGATAGAGGGTAGGTTTTGTGCCTATTTTGAGAGCTGGAGAACAGCATAGTTTAAGTCTTGTTGTAATTCATAACTAACTTGTGCTTATGGAGCCATCTTTCTACGACTACAAAATTACTCTGTAGCCTGGATTCAAGAACCTTAGGGTCTGCATCATTGATAAACAGAACAGCATCATCAGCATATAAAAGGATGTGACCCTGACAGGAGTAAGGAAGGTTGTTGAGGAAAATGTTAAATAAAAGAGAGCCCAAGATGGACCCTTGAGGAACTCCAGATAGGACAGGTCTGCTATCCAAGAGGGTGCTACCAATCTTCACCCGCTGTGTATGGTTGTGTAGGTAGCTTTCAAACCAGGCTACGCTGTCACAAACTAGGCCAATGGTGGCAAGCTGTTCAAGCAGGAGGGCTTGATTCACTGTGTCAAAATCTTTGGTTAAATCAATGAAAGCAGCACCGACCAGGTGTCCTTGATCTAAGGAGTGGTGAATAAACCCTGTGAACTCCAGAAGGGTGGTAATGGTGCTATGACCATTTCTGAACCCATGTTGTTGCGAGCATTGTAGCCGATATTTTTCTAAGTATTCAACCAGTTAGTCAGCCACTATATGCTCAAGAGCTTTCGAGAGTGGGGGCAGGATAGAGATAGGCCTGTAGTTCCCACTAATTGTGCAATCCCCAGACTTATGAACTGGTGTCACAGTGGCAGATTTCCATTTCTGAGGGAATTGAGAGTTACTAAGTGACATGTTAATAATATGTGTTAGAGGTAACAGACTTTCATCCAGTGTAAGGGCTATAAACTTAAAATCCAGGGTGTCACCACTAAATCTTGATTTCCCTAGTACCATGAGTAGGTAAATTCCTGGCCTCATGGGCTGAGAGGGTTTTGAAGTAGAAAGGAGAATGAGAAGGGTGCTGAGTCTCTTTCCCATAGTAGTCCTTGTGAGGGAGTGAGAGAAGTAGCCAGGTGACAGGACACCACTCAGGTCCATGAAGGCATTATAAAAAGTGTTAGAAATAAGTTTGGGGTTGAGTGAGGGTACACCATCAATGTTAAGCATGGTAGGGGCAGATCTGAGGTCTCTTTAAGGTTAGTCCAAACTTTTCTGCCATCATTCCAGGTCCGAGAGAGCACTTCCTTATAATATTGACTTTTAGCTGCATGAATAGCCCTCATACAGTTGTTTCTAGCCACTTTGTACCTCTGGATGTCGGCCCGATTACACAAGGACCTAGACCTTTTCCATGGATGGTCCTTGGCATTCAGAAGCTCAAGGAGGTCCAGAGAAAACCAGGGATTACAGTGGCCTTTGATTTTACACTTTTTATGGGGGGCGTGCCCATCACATATACCGTAGCGTTGAACTGAAGAATGAATTGGTCGAGGGCAATGTCAACATTGTTAGTAGTGTAAATCATTGATCAGTCCTGATTATGCAGGTCAGCTTTTAGTGAGTCAGGATGTCCATGGATGAGTACCCTGGTGGTAATTGTTCTAGCGGGTGGTTTAGAGAATTTGTTCACCCAATGAAACAAGACTGGGGAGTGGTCATTGAAGGCATCTGGGAGTATGGTTGTGTCTGATATATGATCAGGGTGGTTAGAGAGCACCCAGTCCAGTAAGGCACCTGTCCCCAGTTTTGTAATTGATTTTAGTGGGGGACTCGACTAGCTGGGTGAGGTGAACTGCTGAAACTGCATGTTTGAAAAGGCTTTTGTCAAGAGAGAACCAACTGATATTGAAATCTTCTAAAATGATAATTTCCAAATTAAGACTCAGAGAGCCAAAACACTCCAGGAGTGAATCAAAGCAGGAGGCCATCAACGTGGGAGGAATATAGATTGAAAACACAGTAAGGGTTTTATTGTATGCACCTAGAAGCACTTTTATGGCAAGGGCTTGCATATGGTCATCAGTTTTGGGCAGAATTAGGACGAGACCTTGAAGGTTGTTTTGGAGGTAGATCGCACAACCACCACCATGCTTGGATAGATGATCCTGTCTAAAGACTGTGTAGCCTGGGATGCAAATTGAAGCATCCACTACTTTTAGAGAAAGCCATGTTTCTATGACTGAGAAGATGTCTGGATTATGTTGTAAGATCCATGCATTCAGTATGTCCATTTTGGGGAGAAGGCTGCATATATTAAATGAGGCAATTGTAAGTAACCCAGTGGATGACTGTGGGTATTCTGTAAGTTGTGGAGGGTCAGGGTTGGGGTGAATATTGCCAGAGAGCAGCAGCAACAGTAAGGCCAGTCTACACAGATATTCCTTTAACTGCTTGTTGCTGAGTTTGTGAAGCTTCCTCTGAGTTGAGCGTGCTTTACAGTTGGCTTGTAAGTTGAAGATCCCAGGGAGGAGTGCCAAAGGGGGTAGCCAGCTAGGGCGATGAAATGACAACCCCCAGTCACCATGGAAATTAAGGTTCCATGGCACAGTAAGAAGGTCACAGCATTGGGATAAGGTGATAGTACTATAAACATATAAATGATTACTATCCAATGTTGGCAAGGTAGATGTTAGAAACTTATCACTGGCAAGGTCAGATAGGGTCAATAGAGAGAGCAATATAATGCCTCTAGGAAATAGAGTTGTTATAAAAGACATTATGATACCAAGGAGTGCAGCAGTAAGGGCACACTCTAAGTCCCAAGCAAAGTGCAGGGTTAATTATACCGAAGTGTTTTTTTTTTTCCAAAGTACAATATACTAAAAGTGAGAAACAAGGAGGGGGATAATGGTGATTAGAACAGGAAAAAGGCAGCAGCGAATTGGACAAGTAGGTTGGAGGATTAATAGGAAAAATAAGATGCCTCTAGTGGCAGATCAGTATAAACTGCAAATGGGAAACTGGACACACACACAAAAAAAATCCTCAATCAAAACTTAAATCAACTCTAAGAAATCTCTACATCAGACTAAACATTGTTTAAAGTGAGAAATCAAAACATTTCGAGCAGAGATCAATCCCAGCATTAATCTCTTGGCAGCAGTTGCTAAAGGACTTCTGGATTGCTGCACATAGTGTGGGAGAAAAACTCAACTGGCAAACAGGAGCAAGTGAGATTCCTCCAGGGGTAGATGCCAAAATTCAGAGTTACAACCCGTACCTTGCTTGGGGGGTGAGCTTCGGGCAGCTACGTCTTAGGCAGGTTATCAAACTGCAGAATGCAGTTTGCTTGAGAGGAAACAGCCCGAAAGGGCACAGTAGTCCTCTGGCAAACAGGAGCAAGTGAGATTCCTCAGGGGTAGATGCAAAAATTCAGAGTTCCAACCCATACCTTGCTTGTAGGGTGAGCTTCGGGCAGCTTCGCCTTAGGCTGGTTATCAAACTGCAGAATGCAGTTTGCTTGAGAGGAGACAGCCCAAAAGGGCACAGTAGTCCCCTTGCTTGGAGGGTGAGCTTCAGGCAGCTTCACCTTAGGCAGGTTATCAAACTGTAGAATGCAGTTTGCTTGACAGGAAAAAGCCCAAAAGGGCAAAGTAGTCCCCTTTCTTGCAGGGTGAGCTTCGGGCAGCTTCGCCTTAGGCAGGTTATCTAACTGCAGAATGCAGTTTGCTTGAGATGAAACAGCCCAAAAGGGCACAGTAGCTACAGGACTGTTTAAATCCTGTTGTCTGATGTTTCCTGTTGAATCCTACAAACTGACTTTTGATGATTACATGACATCCCAAACTGATGCAAGAAGAATCTCAAGTTTTAGAGTTCCAAGGTCCAGGAAAAGACAAGCTGACTGAAAGAGACTTTCTTACTCAGAGCCAGACTCAATCAAGATTTCTAAGTTAGGAGGGGAAGAAGAAACTCTTCTGCACTAACCAGACATTTAAGTATAATTTTAATTACTATCTATATTAATTAGTTGTGATTAATGGTTTTAGTAATTTAAATTGGCTTACCTGGGAAAGTAACAAGGGGAATTACTTTTAACTACAGCACTTAGGTTATACAGTTTAAAAGGTTTAAACTGAGAAAAATATATTTTGCATGATCTAAAAAGTTAAAACTGAGTTTTATGAAAGTATAATACAAAACACTGACATAATGAGTTGTTGCAAGTTCTCATCAAAAGAAAAAGGTTATGCTAAATACTAAGTATACCAAAAGCATAGTATCTAGCCAGTGCAATGTATTATGCTGAATATTGCTCATTCATGTGCATTGTTTATCTGCTGAAATTTGTTTTATTTGTTTTATTTCTTTGTGGGTTGTTTGATTTTCTGAAATCTTTGTTTATGTTTTCAGTGTTTTTATATTACCTTTATTATGTTTACAAGGTATATTTATGCTAGTTAGGAATATTTAGAATTATTGTATAGGTGATAATAAAATATATATTCTTCCTATTCCTAAGTGTGGTAGAAGTGTTATTGCCATTATCTAGAACCTGGAGAACAAGGATAATATCATATTTGATTTTTATAATTATTTTTGGTAATTTATGAAAATATTTTTCGGTAAGGCTCGAGGTAAATCCAAGTGCTGTATTATAAAAGTGATATTATAGCCTTTGTTCTGACAGTTGTATGTTGCTGGTCTTACCTGATGATGGCCATCCATGGTTGCTTGTATGGACTTGCCCTGTTGCTGCTTGGGGGGAAGTTAGGGTTGGAAATCCTAGCAGCACATTTCCTTACTATTGTGGCATTAAGCTGAACCCTAACTGATACATTAATGTAGTTTTTTGAAATTAAGTTCCACTTTTTTTTTCAGAAAGTTAATAAACTGAAATTACAACAGTGCTTCCTGCTTCAGCAGCCACAGATAAACACTGACACTGCAAGATATACACAAGAAAGGTTCTATGTGATAATGGTGATCGCGGAATACTGATTGCCATTTGTCCTCGTGTACATCGCCAAAAATGAATTACGGCGATGTACACTCACGGCAAACTAAAAAGTGGTGATGGATTCTACATTTATGTGGGGGGCACCCCCCACTTAAGGATTCTCAACTCCAGGAGGGTGCATGTCAAGGGGGTGAAAATCTTAAAAAAAAAAAAGCCGCCTGCCGGCACAAAAAAATAAAAACACGCTGGTCACGAACCCGGCACACCCCAACTGACCACCCTCCTCACCATGCTAGTGGACCAGCTCAGCAGCTGCCTGCTATACCCCCTCCCACATACCTCCTCTCCCCTCCCCTTCCCCATGTGTGTGCTCGCATGTACACATGTGTACTCTTCCCGTTGCCCTATCTCGCCCACCAGGTATCCGGTCGCTACCCTGCCAGTTAGCCCTGAACACAGGCACCATGATTGAGTCACCCTTTTTGAAAGCACTCAGTCATGGTCGCTGTGTTCACTGGATACCCACAAGAAATACACAGCACATCTGGCTACAGAAGCACAGGCTCCTGTGAGGCCTGTGCTTCTGCAGACACAGATAGAAATCTATGATACACAAAGTACAATTCATTTGTGGGTGCAGAAGTGTGGTCCCGCTCATGCATGATGTGGGTCTGTGATTTGTGTAGGGCCCTTTTGTCCCAATGCAAATACCATACAACATCCTTATGTATGTTACCTTAATGCACATATGGACTGTACTATGTGCATACAATCTGTATACTGTGCTTCTGTCTACATGCAAATCTCCTACCATGGCCTTAAGTGCATCTTCAGAATTTACATAGTGACCTTTGGGCCCTACACAAATCCAGTAGTCCAGCATTATGTGCATACCAGCACAATCATACCGCAATGCAGACCCCATTTATCAATATGTATGCTTCAAATTCTCAGAACATTTATTTTAAGTCTGCAACATCCACAGGAGTAAAGGACTTGCAATTCAATCTTTTAAAGGGTTTTTATGGTGTTACAACATAATAACACATCTAGGGATTCAACTGACAGTTGTCTCCCACTGTGTTGTAAAGGGCCTTAAAAACTAAGATTGCCAAAAATGTATTGAAAAATATTTAAAAATGTCTGACTTATGAGTAAAAGTTGTTTTTTGGTAGAAAGTACTATCAGTTTTATTGTCACATGCTAGTAATATTTGGTCACATTTAGTGGTGACCAACAAATTATTTGTTCAAACATAAAAATTGATACATGACAGTAAAACCTAATGTTTATGCATGAACATAAATTTCTTTGTTTGCACTTTATGTGTGAACCAAGAATTGTCTGTTAGTGACAATAAAATCGGACCCCTCACTAAGCTGGTGACCAAAGAATTTTGGGATGGCCAGAAAACATATTTCAGTGTCATTTTTCATTTAAGAACCCCAGAATCTAACTAAATGGGTCTCAATTATCTAGGTTCAGATGTTTGTTTTTTGAAAATGCATAATTTTTATGTATTTAAATTTTTTTTTCACCAAACAAAAAACAAGGCTGCGCTCATGACAGTAAAATGTTTTCTTGTCAAAGTAAAACACATTTTCTCATGTAAGTGGAATAGCTTGCAAAAGTAAAATTCTTCATTCATGTCAGAGGGTTATATCAGAAACCCTACTCAGCATGCTAAGAAGCCAAATTTGCAAACAAACCCCAGAATCTAGCTAAATGTGTCCCATTTACATAAGTTGAAATGCTTGCTTTTCAAAAATGCATAATTTCTGTATGTTTCTAAATTGTTTTCCCAAAACAAAAATAAAGGTAACCCAGTATTAAATAGAGGATTGTGTATGAGAACATACATAACAAGGATATTTCAGGCTGAGAGGTTTCTTGGTAACAGATGACCAAGAGGCAGCTCGAGAGGTACTCTGTTACCAAGGGAACCCCAAGATACGAGAATTTCCTTGTTTGTGTATGACTGCTCATACACAATCTTTTATAGTGCATGTGCAGTCACAGTATAGAAAAATCGCACAAAACCAGCTGGAGAAGACAACAGAGAATAGAAATTTTAATTTTTTTTTTAACTGACACAGTGTGCAGCAGATGTTTCTGCAAATTCAAGTTTAAAAAAACCTGCAACTTCCAGCTTAACTGGATTGAGGAAAGGAACTATGTGGCAGCATTCCAAGTTGTTCTACTGCAGTAGTGACATAGCTAGTGTAGCATAACAGCTGTGATGACATAGCTACTGCAGCATAACAACTCCATTCTAGTTATGGATTTCTATCCATAACAACATTCTACTATACACTATAGTGAAATCTTTTCTTGGGAAAGTATAACAGCTCATGAAAGTAAAATTCTTCTTTTGTATCACAGGGTTATTTCAAAAACTCTACTGAGCATGCTTAGAAGCCAAATTCATCAAACAAACCCCAGAATCTAGCTAAACAGGTCCTGTCTAAGTAGGTTCAGGTGTTTTTTTTTTTAATTGCATAATTTTTACGTTTTTATTTTTTTCTGATTGAAACAAAAAGCAAGATCGTGGTGCCATCAAAAGAAATTTTTTTCTTCTGAAATGAAACAGCTTGTGGAAGTGGAAATTCTCTTTCATATCAGAGTGTTATGTCAAAAACCAAGTGTATGTTCAGCAGCTTAACTTGCCAAACAAACCCCAGAAACTAGTCAAACAGGTCCCATTTACCTGGGTTCATGTGTTTGTTTTCAAAAATGCATCATTTTAATATGTTTCTAAATTATCTTTTCACCAAAACATAAAACAAGATGGCAGCACAAACGTCAGTAAAAATGTTTCTCCCAAAAGTAAAACACATTTTTTCACAAAAGTAAAGTAGCCAGTGAAAGTAAAATTCTTCTTTTGTAAGGTTATCTCAAAATCCCTACTTGAGCATGCTCAGAAGCCAAATTTCAAAATCTTGTAACTTGAGAACTGATTAATAGTTTTTCATAAAACCTTCAAAGGGCACACCCTTGAGCTAAGACCCTTCTACCCTGGAAGTTTTGGAACAAAATTGAAAATCATCTTTGCTCCACAAGTAAGCAAAAAAATAGCCAAAACGTGCATTTTAAAGGCTGTTCGAAGTTCTGGATCTCAGAATCCAGATAAGCATCCATTACAAAACTCCCCATGTCTTAAGAACTTCCCAACTAGATTGCACATGGAAAATTCCATGCAGTTTCATTGACTGGCACCAGCATTATTAAGGTGCTAAAATTTGAGATTAACATTGAACAGCCTGTTCAACCCTAACTACAGTCTACTTGTGTTACCACACTAAAATAGGGAAAATAAATAGAGAATAATACATAGGCAACTGTGTGCTATGGATTTTTTTTTACACACTCAAGGTTTATGAGGTCACCACATACGGAGGATGTGTAAAAAAAAAATAATAGACACCCAGTTCCTTATTTTTTATTTTTTTGTAATTACTGGTGCAGGGATTTTACAGCATTACAACATTCATAGCACCTTGCCCCTGAACTGCTAGCACTGCCATTTCTGTTTCAAACATACCCAAGAAACAAAGCATTTTTTTTACTCGTGACCCCAACTTCTGCCTTGATCATAGTAAACAACATTGCCTGCTAACCTCCTATAAATATTCAATTTAAACTTTTGTTTACCTTTCTTTCTTTTCATAAATGAATTGAAACTGTAGCCTCTCTCCTTTGCTTTAGCTGCTGGAATGTCGCTGCAACTGCCGCAACTCTCCCCCACCCCCACTGACTTGGGCTAGCTCCACCAACAAGAAAACAAAAAAATCTTTTAATTAATTTAAAAGGAAAATGAAATGCAGATTTAGTAAAGCAGCACTTATAAACAGTCTCACGCTGCAACAACTGCTGCTCCATCTCACTGCAACTGTCGCACTTCCCCAGCATTAGGGCTTGCTCATCCACAAAACAGTTCTTTTAATTTATTTAAAACAGAATGCTTTACAAGTGGAGAAATGGTTGTTATGAGTCAGAGTGCTGCAAGAGTAGTGTGCGGTGCTGATGGAGAGTGACATTTCACTGTCTTGAGACTTTAGAGCCCTGCTTGATAGGGGGGCTGAAACAGAAGTGGTTCGAAAATGCTGTAATAACTGGGTAACCCAGTTACTATGGCATTTAAAACATGGGTCCTGATTTTCAAAGGGCCCTTTAGACCAATGCAAGCTGTGGCAAATGGCAGCTTGTGCAATGCCCAGAGTACCAGGGACCCGACAACAAATTTTGGCACAGAAGGGGTCCTGACTCTGAACCTCCCCCCCACAATTGCCACAACCAGTCCCATGCATCAGACTCATGTTGCATGGGAGGGGGTTGACGGAAGATGTGGCACGAGCAACTGGCACTGCACCCAGAAGGTAAAGACTAACAAACCCACCCATAACTTGCCATACCTGCAGCATACAAGAGAAGCCGCTGATGCCCCACACCATCCTGTGGGTGCCATAACCTCAACAAGGACTACACAGATACATTGAGGGAGGCAATCAGCTGTGCCAGCCCCAAAGCCATGGCAGTGTGTGTCCACACATCATGTACTGAGCAGAAGGGTCTGATAACCATGCACTGGATGTCCTGCAGAGGCATGTGTTAGCTGTTGATGGAACAGCGTCAGCTGTTGTGAGGATGGTATGCCATGCACCAAGACATGACACTACAGTATATGGTCCTCATGGTGGTAGAGATGTGCAAAGTTGGGAAACTCTGCTCCACAGATTAATTCATGGATATCCCTCATTTCTCAGAGTTGATCCATGGTGCGAAGTCCAAATTTGTGCAAATCTAATAACTCTGTGAAATGCAGAGTTTGGCAACTCCACCAGTGAAATTTGGCACAGAAGACGTTGTTCAAAGTAAAATTGTCCTTGGTGTCTAGTGGTCCTCCGCTGCCGATTGCCAGCCCAATCTTTCCCTGATATCTAGTGGTCTTCCTCCACCGATCGCTGGTTAATTGTTAAAGAAAAATCTTTCTCTGGTGTCTAGCAGTCCCTCACCCACCCTCATCCATGTCCGATGTAAGTTGTATTCCCTGGTGTCCAGTGGTCCTGACTCCCACCTGATCACCCACCTGACATAATGTTACACTTTTCCTAGTGTCCAATGGTCCCCCCATCTCAATCCCTTGTAGTAGTTAATTCCCTGGTGTCTAGCAGATCCCCCACCCTCTCTCCAATCCCTTGTAATAAAACAGGTAGTCCATCTCCTGGTGCCTAGCAGACCATTGACCCAGGTAGGTGGGCTCACCATCTCTGCCCCCCCCACCCTGAACCCAAGCCAGTGACCAGCACAGCCTCCATTCTCTACCATGGCTGGCCAGTGACTGAGCTGTCAATGAATGAATGCATACTTGTACAAGTATGTGCTCATTCATTGACATGGTGGCCAGCCATGGTGGAAAGCGGAGAAACATGCCAGTTGCTGGCTCGAGGTCGGGATGGGGGAGAACAGAGTTCCCCCCATCCTGACCCAAAGCCAACAACCAGCACATCCCTCCACTCTCCAGCATGGCTGGCTGGCAGCTGAGCTGTCAATGAATGAGTGCATACTTGTAGAAGTACATGCTCATTCACTGACAGCTCAGTTGGCAGCTGGCCATGGTGGAGAATGGTGTGCTGTGCAGGTCGCTGGCTCGGGTTGGGGTGGTGGGGGTGAGCAGGGTGTTGGGGCACTACCTACTGGGGTGGGTGGTAGGGGGCAGGTAGATACCAGGGAATGGACTACCTTTTTAATTTTTATTACAGGGGATGGGGGATAGGGAGGGGAGTCCACTAGACACCAGGGAATTAACTACTACAGGGATTTGGGATGGGAAGACTACTGTAAACCAGGGAAAGTGTAACATTTTGTCAGGCATGTGGTTGGGTCAGGGGACCACTGAACACCAGGGGAAGTGTAACATTATGTTGGGCGGGTGATCAGTTGGGGGGAGGGATCAATGGACACCAGATAAAGTGTAACATTATGTTGGGTGGGTGATCCGTTGGGGGAAGGGACCACTGGACACCGGGGAATACTAAAACTGACATTGGGCATGGGTGTGGGATGGCTAGACACCAGGGAAAGATTTTTCTTTAACATTGGGCTGGTGATCAGTGTGGGGGGGGGAGCAACTAGACACCAGGAAAAGATTGGGCCAGTGATCGCCGAGGGTGGAATACTAGACATCAGGGAATTATCAACATCGGGTGGTGATCGGCAGGGGGGACAGAATTGCCATTTGTAACTTCACCCTGCTTTTGTTTTTTTGAAGTGCAATTTGCACTTTAAAAACCCCAAAAGCAAGGTGAAGTTACAGATGGTGAATTTCCTATTAAACAAGAAAACTTCACAAACTGATCTGCAGAGGTGGATTTGGCAACTTTGACAGAAATTCGGTGGTGAATTAAAACTTCATTGCATCTCTACACAGCTGTCCCATCACATCAATGGTTAGCGGTATGCCACCAGGGCAGAAGGGGATCACAGTACAATAGGGCATCCACCAGTGATAGGGTACTGTCAGGCAAGTGTGTCTTTGATGCTATAAGAAATAAGGAGTGGTGTAGGTGGCTCCACATGTGTCAAGTCAGATGTGCCCAACACCAGTGACAAGTGCTGTTGACCCTGCTTACCCAGCTACTGAGGCAATGCACAGTGTGCATATGTGGGACTAGACATTGCTGTTTGGGCACCAAACATCATGAGGGGGAATGACAATGGTGTGCTCCATGCATGTGACAGCTACAATGGCAGCAGACCTGATGTATGGTGCCACTCTCCCAGGTGACTCTTTTGATGTCTTTGGCATCTCTTCCCTGAGTATGCTCATGGGAACAACCTTTCCCTTGCCAGACAGGACCTAGTTTGGTGAACCCTAATGAACGACACAGGGCAATAGGTTTCCAACAGTTCACGGCTGTCTGTATTGTACACGAGTGCACAAAACTCCATCCATACTATGTTTGTATGGTGTGCCAGGAGACCCAGCAGGTACAGCAGGTGGGGTACCTGCTTTGGACCACTTTAGTCTACAGTCCAATACACCAGCCCGACAGGTCTAAGCACTAACAGGACCTGCCTGCATTGAGAATCCTATAGTATGGGGTGGTGCAGCCAGCATCTGGTGCAAGGCCCCCTCCACCATGGTGCAGCCCTGTGGGTGGAGCTCATCTGTATGGTGCAGGTAGTCCCTGGTCAGTACAGGCATCCTTCCAAAATTGGGACTGATGCAAGGTGTGGTGCAGGAAGCCCTTACATCGGTTCTGTTTGTCACAAGTACCATGCATCAGTCTCAGGGCTTCAAAAATTGAGCCCACAATGTGAATCTGTGTATTAAAGGGGGTCACCAGTAATCATATATAGAATAATGCATGGGTATGTGTGCATAATGAGAATTTTATACATACCTGAGGTGTAGGATACTACATAGACCCTGAGAGCGAAGCTTGAGGGGTTTATACAAGCATCTCACACTGAAGGTATGTATAAAATTTGAGTTTTGCACACCTACTCATATATTGTTTAATATAATTGCCATGCTCCATTTTTTTGCCTTAAAGATTAAAATAGAATGGGGTTAGAACTAGTTAGAAAAAATGAGTAAAATAGCAAAGGTTTCAGCATATAAAGCAGGTCTTTATTTTTTGATACATGCAACAGGTTAATTCATTTTGCGTGAATAAACACATTTTGCTTGGATAAACTGTCACATTTAAAGCATTTAACTTGAAACTACAGAATTTACAGAAACAGCATGAGTAGCACTGTAGTACATGACTGCCAGAACCATGCTTTTTTGGTTAGAGATAAAAGTTTAGAACTGTTAACAAAATTTAACTAATGAAAATGGGTTTAAGAGAGTTTCTTCTCTTTTTGAAGTAGGTTTTGACTTGTGAAATGAAACAAAACCGGGTTTCTATGGCAACCTAGTTACTTGCTTGTTTTTTCGACACCTTGGGAAAGAAAAAAAGAGAAACAGTGTGAGATTAGTAAGTGACTTGGAGGAAAGTGCAGTTTGTGGGTCTTTTTTTTTTAATAGATATGAGTACTACTCCAGAAAACCTAAAATTAAAGTCTCTGTGTGGAGACTGAACTACAAGTGGCAAATATTTTGAGGGGTTTCACAATGTCACAAAATAGTGACTGTGAGCATGAGGGCAACTGCTGCTCATGGGTTTCTCATAGAGAAAGCCAGTGTGTATTTGCTGTTATAACCAGCTGGTTATAATGGCAAATCATAACTGGCTTTCTCCATGGGGAAAAAGGGCCCAGTTATTTTACCATGTTAATTTGAGAAAAAATATTTATTTTTACTTAGAAGATGTGTTATTTCACTTAGAACATGTTATTTTTATTCATGATCTGTATAACAACAACCCAGAGCAGCTGGTCCTGTGAAGAAAAAATAGTTACTGAGGAGAAAATTCCCCAGACTAGGATACAAAAATGAAGAACAAAATCAAACCAAGCTCACTCAAAGTAACTTATCTTTTTCAAATGTTATCTTCCAAATAACAAAATCCAACATTTCATTGCTTTGTAACTTCATTAGGGATATTAGTGAACTTCTGTAAAAGACAGAAGTTAATCCATTTAATACTTCTATAATGCAGCGGACCTGATTGTAATTAATTCAAAACCAGAATATCCCATTAAGTGGTGGAGCTGGGGGGGGCTGGGGGGGGCCTCCCCTCCTGGCTGCCTCAGTGTGAGTAGCGGTGCCCCACCACCATCTTTATTCACTGTGCAGTGCCCATTGTGGAGCCCATAATTGACTGAATGGCCCCCCGTGGCTCCCAAATGCTCCCAAACCTGGCTCCGCCACTGGTCCCATAATAAAATAAGGAGGAAATGTGAAAGGAAAAGTGTGACTCCCATTGGGACTTGAACCCATGCCCCTGGTATATCGTGCCAGTGCTCTAACCCCTAAGCTATGGGAGGGCTCAGTGATTAGCAGGCCTCTGGGCTTCCCTTGAGGCACACACATTCCTTCCTAAGTGTTGCTTAACCAGCAACTTAGGCATATGTCAGAAACACCAAAAAACTTTTCTCAGTGCAGTCAAGCCACTGTGAGGCAATTTTAAATCAATGAGGAAATGTGAAAGGAAAAGTGTGACTTCCACTGGGACCTGAACCCAGGCCCCTGGTGTAAAGCCATAAAAGGCTCAGTGATTTGCAGGCTTCTGGGCTTGCATTGAGGCATACACATTCCCAGGAAACCCAGAAAGTATCTGAAGCAGTTCTGGGGTGTGCTTAATCCCTCTGTCACACACACACACACACACACACACACACACACACACACACACAAACACACCTCCCTCCCTCCCTCTGTCTCCAGTATGGACACTGTTTTCTTTTCTTTTTTTTTTGTTTGTTTAAAACTCACAGAGTGGAACCCCTTAGTCAGAGATGACCCATTCACGATTCCCAGTTGCAGTCAGTTTCTATCGTAGCTGACATAAAACAGCATCTGAAATCCAGTTGTAAAGGCAGGATCAACCAGATAATAGTGACAAATTTAAATAAATAAGTAAAAAATGAATAAATGAGCAGTGTGGCTCCTCGCTAAAAGACAACCAGAGTTATGGAGCTGCCATGTTTCCAGATCTGTTTAGCTGACCCACACATAGAATATTAGCCAATGAGGTAGGCACTACAAGAAGTGAACTGAGAGTGGAAAAAAAAGTTTTGAGACTGCCGTAATGACTGGTTTTCGGGTTATTAAGTTGTTTGAGAGGAAGATGTAAAAAGTGTGATAAGGGAGTCACCAGTAATTATAGTGTGGTATATATGTGGCTTTGCAACTTGTCAGTTATGGGGTCTTACTACTACTGTACTAGTGGAGATAACTGTTATCCCACTGCAGCCCATTATGTGTTCCATATATCTGTGCTACACCTATGAAAATAACAATGACTCAATATTTGTGATATTTTGTTGATGACAGACCTAGAATAAGAACATTTTGATATACTGTATTCACTTTAGACCAGTCATCAGCAAATAGTGTCATGTTATTAATTTGTAAATGTAGTCAGTCTTTACTTTTTATTACTGAAGGGTAGGACTCAATAGATTGAAGTGGAGGGGGTTACATCTGTTGTAGAAAGTATAAATAGGAGAGTACCACAGAGAACAAAATTGGGACATTTGCTTTTCCTGATAATGATAAATGACCTTGAAACTGTTGGATCTTGTATTAAGCATGTGGATGACAGTGATTGACAAATTCAGTGAAATAAGTCAGAGTAATATACAAGGGGATTTAAATAAAATTGAAGAGTGGTCGAAACAGAAATTTATGGAGATAAATCTGGACAAAACCAAGGTAATTAGATTTGGGAGAGCAAGTATAAGGGATTGCCCTCCTCTGGTGTTTTTTTTTGGGGGGGATTAGTTGAGACTGTAAAAAGCATAACATTATTAGGAATCATGGTACAAGAAGATTTTGGATAGAAAGAAAAAGTTGAGGAGATGTTAAAGAAAGCAAATTCAAGAATAATCTTTTTGACAATGATAAAAAGGGCCAGGGTCAGTGAATAAAGTATTTTTATGCTTTTATTACACTGTAATCAGACCTGTACTTGAATACAGATACTCAGTATGGGACCAGGGTTTAACTAAAATGCAGGGAAAAGAGCTAGAGAGAATTCAAAAAAGAACCCTACGAATAATCTTGGGAGTTGAGGTCTGTTATGATGAGGCATTAAAAAAAGTGTAATTGGGCCAGTCAGTAAAAAAAGGGGATAACACATTTTTTAGGTATATAAGTGAGAAGAGAAAGACCAAAGAAGGGACAGTCAGGCTAAAAGGGGAAGGAGGTATTTGTGAGGAAGAGGGCCAAAAAAAAAAAAAAACAGATATAATGACCAATAACTTTTGTTCAGTATTTATGGAGAAAGGGGTAGGTGACAGGCCAAGGATAAGGGACAAGGCATTAAAGGAAGGGAGGTGGACACTAGTCCTTTTACAGAGGGGAGAGTCCTCAAGGAACTAGCACAATTAAAAGTAAACAAGGCAATAGGACCTGACAGGGTGCACCCTAGGATACTGAGGGAGCTCAAGGAGGTGCTGGCTACAACGCTAACAGCTCTGTTCAACCTATCACTAGAAACAGGGGAGGTTCCAGGGGACTGGAGGAGGGCAGATGTGGACCCAGTATACTGTACAAAAGTGAAAATAGGGAGGAGGCAGGAAATTACATATCTATCAGCCTGACTTCGGTAGTGGGCAAAGTAATGGAAATGCTACTGAAGGAAAGGGCTGGGGAATACCTTGTAACCAGTAGATTACAGGAGCTGAGGCAACATGGTTTCATGGGGAGACGATCTTGCCAGACAAAGCTGATCGAGCTCTTTGACTGGGTGACCAGGGAAGTGGATCAGTGAGGAGTGGTAGATACATAGATGCAGTACATAGATGTTGCCGGCAGATAAGGGCCTTCTGGCCCATCTATTCTGCCCTATCCCTCTTTCTAATGCTTAAGGTACCCTAGATGCTACAAGTTCCCCCCTTCACCCTAGCTTGATCATTCCCATGTGCCTATCCCATGTATTCTTGAATCCCTGAGCCATGGCTGCCCCCACCACTTCCTGGGGAGACTGTTCCATCTCTCCACAACCCATTCAGTGAAGTAGAATTTCCTCAAGTTCCCTCTAAGTTTTCCCCCTTTTAGTCTCATGCTGTGTCCCCTTGTTCTGCTATTTCCCTTCATATGAATGATGCTCCCCTCTGGTACCCTGTTGATGCCCTTTAGATACTTGAAGGTCTCTATCATGTCCCCCCTCTCTCTCCTTTCCTCCAGGGAGTCTGTCCTCATATGACTTATGCTGCATCCTGGACACCATTTTTGTCACCCTCCACTGTAGCTTCTCCATCCTGTCTATGTCTTTTTGGAGATGGGGCCTTCAGAACTGAACACAGTACTCCAGATGAGGCTTTACTAGGGAGTTGTACAACGGTACCACAACTTCCCTCCTTCTGCTTGCTATACCCCATCCTATGCACCCTAGTATTCAGTTAGCCTTTCTGACTGCTTTGTGGTACTGTTTAGTCACTTTGAGGTTGTCTTCTATGACTACCCCAGATCCTTTTTCTCTGTGGTGGCCTCCAGTGTTACCCGTCTAGTTCATACTCGACCCTAGGATTCCCTCTCCCTAGGTGCACAATCTTGCACTTTTTTGCATTGAAACCCAGCTGCCATTCCTTGGACCAGTTTCCTAGCCTCTTCAGGTCTCTCCTCATTCTTTCTATACTTTCCTGTGTCTCTATGCTGTTACATAGCTTTGTATCATCCATGAACAAACTAACCCTCCCTTCTAGACCCTCTGCAATATCGCCTATGAAGACATTGAAGAGCACTGGTCCCAGTACTGATCCCTGGGGTATTCCACTTGTTACCCATCCCTCCTGTGAGCTAACCCCATTTACCACCACTCTTTGTGTTCTGTTACTCAACCAGTTTCTAACCCATGTGACCACCTCTGTCCCCACCCTCAGATTTACCAGTTTGTGGATTAAACTTGTGTGTGGGACTGTGTTGAAGGCCTTCCTGAAGTCCAGGTGGGCCACATCTATTGCTCTGCCCGGGTCTATTTCCATTGTCACCCACTCAAAGAAATCAGTCTAGTTGGTCTGACATGACCTCCCTGCCATGACTCCATGTTGCCTTGGGTCCAGCAGCCCACTTGTCTCTAGGTAGTCCACCAGCTTTTCCTTAAGCAGGGTTTCCATCATTTTACGTACTGTTGAGGTCAAACTGACCAGGTGATATTTTTCTGCCTCCTCCTTGCTATCACTTTTGTGCAGAGGTACCACTTGTGCCCTCCTTCACTCCTCTGGAACCATGCCTGTTTGTAGTGATCCACTGAACAGCTTAGCAAGAGGTTTAGCCAGTTCCTCCTGGAGCTCCTTTAGGATTTTTGGGTGTATCCCATCGGGCCCCATAACTTTATCCACCCTAAGCTGTTCTAGTGCTTTTTTCACTCTGTCCTTTGAAAAAGGTCTAATGTCCACCCCATCTCCCTGTTTGCCCTTATCCATTAATGGGGGACTGTCCCCATCGTCTTCTTCTATGAATACAGAGCAGAAGTATATGTTGAGGACAGTCACCTTGTCAATATATTTCTCCACTACCCTGCCTCCCTCTTCCCTAAGTCTCACAATCCCCCATCTTCCTCCTCTCACTAATATACCTAAAGAATGCCTTCCCTCCTTCCTTCACTGATTTAGCTAGCTTTTCCTCGATTTCAGCCTTTGCTGCCCTTACTGCCTTGTTCACTTTCCTTGATTTTTCCAAGTATTCTTGCCTATCCTCCTTGCTTTGTGTTGCCTTGTACCTCAGAAATGCCATCTTTTTTCTTCCTACTAGCTCTGCTACTCCCCTTGAGAACCACAGTGGTTTCCTCTTTCTTTTGCTCTTGCTGCAGGACCTGGCGCAATGGTTTGCTACTAGGTGCAGGGCTTCCGTTATCTTATCCCACTGTTCCACCACTCCCTTATGTCATTGTATCTCTGCATAACCTTCCTGAATTTGTCCTTCATCTTACCAAAGTCTGTCCTCCTGAAATCCAGGATTCTAGTTCTTGTGTGATTAGCCTCCTGTGACGTCCTTATGGTGAACCCCACAGCTCGATGGTCACTAGCTCCTAGGCTCTCCCCCACTGTGACTTCCTTTATCCTGTCCTCATTGCTTAAGACAAGATCCAGAATTGCATTCTCCCTTGTAGTCTCCCTCATTAACTGTGTGAGACCCGCCCCTTGCAGGGATAGAAGGAATCTCTTACTCCTGGCTGAGGCTGCCACTGAAATGCTCCAGTCCACATCTGACAAGTTGAAGTCACCCATCAGCAGCAATTCACCCTTTGTTGTCATGTTCTCTGTAGCCTCCAGCAGTTCTCTGTCTACATCCTCTGCCTGCTCTGGGGGCCAGTATATCACTCCTGTTCTAAGCACTGTTCCCCTCCCCACCTCCAGGGTTACCACAGTACCTCTGCTTTTCCCCCCTTGTCTTGTGGGACTGTAGTTTTTATTCCTTCCCTGACATACAATGCCACCCCTCCTACCTGGATTTCAGTAAGGTCTTTGACAACATTACACAAAGAAGACTGGTGAGCAAGCTTGGAAACCTAGAAGTGGGTCCAAAAGTAGTAAAATGGTTAAGAAGTTGGCTAAGCAATAGGAGTCAGAGGGTGGTAGTAAATGGGGTTTACTCTAATGAAGGCAAGGTGACCAGTGGGGTGCCAAAGGGGTCAGCATTATGCCCGGTCCTCCTTAATGTCTTTATCAGTGACATTGCAGAAGGGTTGGAAGAGAAAGTATGCCTGTTCATGGATGAAACAAAAATTAACAACAGAGTGGTCACACTGGGTGTGCGCGCGTGTGTGTGTAAAGAATGAGGGACAATTTGAAAAAGCTGGAAGAATGGTCAAGGGAATAGCAGCTGGGTTTCAATGCAAAAAAGTGCAAAATCATGCACTTGGGGCACAGAAACCCAGGGGCAGCATACCAATTGAGCAGTGAGGTATTAGCAACCACAAAACAGGAAAGACACCTAGGGTAATCATTTCTGATGACCTGAAGGTAGCCAAACAGTGAGATAAGACTATGGGGAAGGCTAGCAGGATGCTCAGGTGCACAGGGAGGGGCATCACCAGTAGGAAGAGGGAGGTAGTAGTACCCCTGTATAGATCACTGGCAAGACCCCACCTTGCGTACTGTGTCCAGTTCTGAAGGCCCCACCTCTGGAATGAGACAGATAGGGTGGAGATGGTACAAAGGAGGGCTTCCAAAATGGTGCAGAGCCTGCATCAAAAACCCTACAAGGAAAGACTCAAGGAACTAAATATGTACTCTCTAGAGCAAAGGAGAGAAATAGGGATATGATAGAAACATTCAGATACCTCAAGGATATTAATAAGGTACAGAAAGGTAGCATTTTCCATAGAAAAAGATGCTCTAGGACAAGGAGTCACACTATGAAGCTGGGGGGAGGTTCAGATGAGATGTGAGGAAATACTTCTTCATGGAGAGGGTGGTGGATGCCTAGAACAGTCTCTCAGCAGAGGTAGTGGGTGCTAGAATGGTAACAGGATTCAAGCATGCATGGGATAGATACAAGGGGACCTTAGAAGTAAGGCAAGGGGAGAAGACTGAAGATCGAGCAGAGTCTGCAGTGATACGGTAGGTAGGGAATATAGGGCAGACTTGGTGGGCCAAGAGGTCCTTATCTGCTGACAACATCTATGCTTCTATGGTGAGATTGAATGTAAGGAGGGAAGAAATTAAAAAGAAAGCTATTTTTAGAAGTTTGTGTGACATGTACTCCCTGCTGCCACCAAAAGAAGAATCTGTGTATGGTCTAAGGAAACAGGTTAGATGGCAGAAACCTATTTTAGAAACAAGAAACGTAAAGAGTATTTTTAATGCAATTTTTAGATGGTTAAATGACATAGGTAATAAGTGTTGATGTAGTGATATTCATGCATTGATATTTATTGTTGAAAACAGAATAATGTAAGAATGTGCTTGATTCTTGTAGAAGTGGTAATGTATTAGTTTTTTTAAAGGGACACTGCCAGTCCCCTTAGGTCTCAGTGTCCCTAGTTTAAAAAACACATTTTATGATTGCCAACATTCTGTAAAGAATGCTGATGTAGCTGGTAGCTTGATTCTGACTCTTTTTGTCTTTTAAAAAGTGAAAATCAGATTGCCCACTATACTGGTGTTACCACACAAACACAGGTTTGTTTACATTACTTGATGAGCTCCAGCTGCATCTTTCCTGGACTTGGGAACACCCACAACATAGTCTTATGATGCAGTGAGAGTTTAAGAGGCTACTGCCTCATGAGCAGGGCCACTGGGAAATTGCAGAATTTTTTAGTAGATTTTGTGGGGAATTTGCGGGACTTTTTTCTCCCAAATTTTGTGGGGATTTTACTAGACTTTGCATGTATTTTGCAGTGATTTTGCGGGCTGCTGGGCACACATTTTCCTTTGTGAGGTACAAGTGTGTGGTTTTCAATTTCAGTTCCTTTGTGATGCATATCAAAGTCAGCCATCAAAAAGGTATAGGTTTTTGTAAAAAAAAAAAAAAAAAACACACAGACACACACAAAAGGTACAAGTTTTTATTAAAACACCCACGACTGATCAAAAAACAATATACAATATAATAGTAGCATCATTGTCAAAGCAGTACCACCACCACCACTACCACCTCTAATAATTCAAACAATAAACATTATTAGTATTCTACAGTAAAAGTACAGTACCACCACCACCCCAGATCATCAAGAAAGGATTTTTACATCATAGAATGAGCAGCAATGGTTATCCAACAAAGATCTTTAAAATTTCTTATTGTACTTCAACATAAGTAGTCTAGTGTTGTCATCTGTCAAACTTCGCCGATTGTCTTTTAAAAGATCTGTACAGCGAAAAAGTCCATTCAACATCTGCTGTGCTTCCGGGAAGCCAGATATACCTTTTTGCCACAGCAGCAAGATGTGGAAGTGTATCCCTTTGTGCTTCCCACCAATCAGCAATATTAAAGTCATCACTGGGTACTGACTGGGAGAAAGTTCTGTACCCGTGCCATTCAAAGTTTGAAACACCAGCCAGAGATGGTAGCTCCTGGGTGTGTTTTACCTCCTCCTTGTCCAGTGTTGGCAGCTGCTTTGGGTCAAAGATTCGGGCAGCTTTGAATGTGCCGACTGAGGGATGAGATTTTAAAATTTTGTCCAGTTTCTCACTGCTGTCCAACATAACCTTCTGAAAAAGGTTCACACAGTTTTGATTTTCATGTAACTGACAGTGGGACAACATTTCTACTGTATTTGGTCTGTATTCAGTTTCCCCTGCAGTGGTACAGAAGTCCAAAAACATATGCACATTTTGCACCCTTCCAAATATGGAGTGTCCCTGTGGCTGGCTGCTTGACTGCAATTGTAGAATAAGGTTAACAAGTTCAGAAGAGTGTTCCACCACAAAAGTGGCTTGTGTTACCAGCTCTGCTGCTTTGCCTTTCAATAAGCACTTCAGGTGCTTCAAGGTTGCTGCATCAGATTGTAGCATTTCAACAAATTCTGTTAACACAGGCAAATAGTCTGCCAAATACTGAACAGCATTAACCCAGGAGTACCACTGAGTTACCACTGCATATACTGGCATCTTGGGTACAATGACCTGCTTGGATTCCATGAAGGCAAAATACTGATGCCTATGCATTGGGCTCTGGCAAAATATTTTTTTAACATGGGAAACAGCAGTGTTTAAGTCATCCAGTGTGTCTGCCCAGACTTCCAAGACCAAATTGAGGAGGAGGGCAATGCAAGTGACATGCATTACATTTGGTAGGACACAGGACAGCACAGTTTCAAAAGCCTTGTGCACATAACTTGCACTGTCTGTGACAATGGTAAAGACTTTATTGAAGTTCACCCCATTGGTGTTTAGCACATTTAGTGGAGCTTGGGATACTGTGATGTTGTTCGCATGATGCAAAAACTCAACACCAATTAGGAGTGGCTGCTCCCCAACATTAAGCAATGGTTGGGCCAAAATAGCCAACACGCTAAGCCCACAGGCATCTGTTGTCTCATCCAGAAAAATGAAGACATCTTGATCCTCCACTGCCTCTTTCAGGGACTGTTCATGATCAGGCTGAAGTTCTTGGAGGTACGTGCTCCGTAGCATTGCTGGTTCCGGAAGACTATAACCTTGTTTTGTGTGCTTCTTTAAGAACTCTTGAAAGCCAGAAGCCTTCTCCAGTGGTATGTCTGCATGGGTCAAACAGTGGACGAAGTCCAGAACAAATTCCTTCCATTCAATGGAAGATTCCATTGTTCGACTGAAACATGAAGTCAGTGACTGCTTTCATAGAGGTGTGCCTAAAAAAAAAAAAAAGGAAAGATATAATATGTTACAGGGAAAAATAAACTGTGCCTGGAAAACAAAACAAAAGCAAACAAGATTTCATATTTTACAGGGAAAAAACAAACTGTAGGCCAGTCCAGTGTCATGGGGGGCTGAGAAGCTGTGAGCTTTACCTCTTGCCACACTGGCAACTTGTTTGAGAACAACATCAGGTCAGTGGGGAGGGGAGAGGATTGAGTGTCCAATTGGCTGCTCTCCTCTCCTGAGTGGGGGTGGGAATCTACTGTCTTGCTCTTAGAGGCCAGATGGTAGTGTTGAACTCTAGCAGCAAGGAAGAGGGATGCAAGAACAAGGCACATGTGCACTGGGGGGGGGGTTCCACGGTGCCAGAGAGGGATGAGATGGACTTGGGAGGCAGGGACAGAGCAGATACCAGTCACCCAAGGGGAAAAACAAACAGACTATGTAAAAAATAAAATAACTGCAAACATCTGTGTGACTAGTACTTACTTTGCATGTTTTTCTTTGCAGCTTCTTTTCTTTCTAGATGTTTCTGCGATTTCATGTGCATGTCAACTGTATGCTTCTGCAAGAAGTCGAATGTTTGGGTACAAGCACGACAAAACAGCAATCCTCCATCATCATAAAGATCCTACGGATATAACTTAACCCGATCCTGGGCTCGCACAAGATAAGAGACATGATGGTCCTTGGCCTCTTTGCAAGAAAGACGGAAGCACTTTGGTGGCAGTGTAGACATGGTGTAGTTTAACTAAGCAAAAAAAAATTAACACTTGAATGAGAACATCAGTGCATAGATGGAGGAGAGCTTTCCTTGGGATGCTTGATCCTCCAATATCACACCACTAGCTTGAATTCCACAATGTTCTAAGCTGGGCAGATTGGTTTCAAAACCTCAGCTAATGGAGTTCCCTTGTTGTGGCGCTGAGCTTGCCCATAGACTTGCTAGTATCCATGAAACAAAAGACTCTAGAAATTCAGTTTTCTTGCTACCTTTCATGCTGGCCAGGCACACCCCTCCACTCCCATCTCTGAGGAACCACAGCAGCGATCAGGGACACACCACAGTAGCGCATGACAGATGCTGGTGACTGCCATACATGATGGAAAAAAATTGTTCTGTGCCATTCTGGTTGCAAGTCCCACCCTCCTCCATCACCAGAGGCCAGAACAATTTTTTTCACCATGTATGCCAATTCGCCAGGCCCACCCCTCCACTGCATCCCAGAGAAACCACAGCAGTGAGTCAAGGACACACCACAGCAACGAGGGACGGATGCTGGTGACTGCCATACATGATGGAAAAAAATTGTTCTGTGCCATTCTGGATGCCCATCCCACCCTGCTCCCTCACCAGAGGCCAGAACAATTTATTTCACCATGTGTGCCAGTCTGCCAGGCCTACCCCTCCACTCCATCTCCGAGGAACCACAGCAGCGAGTCAAGGACACACCATAGGAGCGGGCAACAGACACTGGCGACTGCCATACATGGTCAGAAAAAATTGTTCTGTGCCATTCTGCTCTCTTTCCCCACCCTGCTCCCTCACCAGAGGCCAGAACAATTTTTTTCACCATGTGTGCCAGTCTGCCAGGCCCACCCCTCCACTCCATCTCTGAGGAACCACAGCAGTGAGTCAAGGACACACTACAGAAGTGAGGGACAGATGCTGGTGACTGCCATGCATGATGGAAAAAAATTGTTCTGTGTCATTCTGGTTGCCCATCCTACCCTGCTCCCTCACCAGAGGCCAGAACAATTTTTTTCACAGTGTGTGCCAGTACGCCAGGCCCACCCCACCACTCCATCTCTGAGGAACCACAGCAGTGAGTTAAGGGCACACCATGGCAGCAAGGGACAGATGTTGGCGACTGCCATGCATTATGGAAAAAAACTGTTCTGTGCCAGAACAATTTTGACCAACATGTGTGCCACTCTGCCAGGCCTGCCCTGACTCCACCCTCCACCAATACATATCACTGGAGCATGAGATGGACTAGATCAGTTCAACATGTACATTTAAAATAAAAAAAAAAAACATTTTTCACAGAACAGTACATTTCATGCCTCTTCCTTCCCTCTCAGACAAGTTACACTTTTTTTCACACACACCAGTATGATTTCTTCCATCTGCACCCATCGCCTGGACCATCCTGATCCCACCCTCCCTCTGAGACTGATTTTTACAGCACCTTGCCCTTGCTCTGACACCGAGTCCTACCTCCTCCTTCCGAGACCGATAGAGATTTTTTATAGCACTTGCCCCTGCGCCCGACACTCCAGAGCTCCCACCTTCCCTCCCTCCGAGATGATACAGCACTGGCCCACTTGCCAGGACACTCTGGAGCTACCACACCCCCTCCAAGACCAATAGAGATTTTTTTACAGCACTTGCCCCCTTGTCTGGATGCTCCAGAGCTCCCACCCTCCCTCCGAGACCAATGCAGATTTTTTTACAGCACTCCGAGACTGATACAGATGTTTTTTTACAGCACTTGCCCCCTTGCATGGACACTCCAGAGCTCCCTTCCTTCCTCTGAGAGCGATACAGATTTTAATAAATCCTCCTAGGGGCTTCCATCATCCCCCAAAAGTAGCATTAAAACAAACGTTTACATCCCCCTTAAACTAGCATTAAAACCTTTTTACATTTGCTGCAGCTAAATAACATACCTGTTTTTGAAGAAGAATCACAGCAGAAGTCAGCAGGATCTGGTGAAAGCAGGCTGGAGGGGCACACTGTTGGCAAGGATTGCAGCTCTTTTTGTGAGTATATCAGCAGACAGTACTCTCCCTCTCATTCACTCTGGATCAGTCCCGATGGAAGTCAGGTCGGGTTGGGTCAGCAGGCAGCTCAGTATTACAAGGCAGGCTCTGAAGTCCCGATTGCAGTGCCATAAGATGAAAATTGGGTTGGGTCTGGAGAACTCAGTAGCTTTAAGACGGCTCAGTATTCGGGGTGCAAGGCAGGCTCTGAAGTCCCCCGATCGGATGCATGTCAGGTCTGGATGCACTAAGTAGGCAGTAGAAAATCAGTCAGCCAGGATCAGAATTAGAGCTCTGTGTACCCCTCATCTGTCCACTTGTAATTATATTGCTTTGACGGACCTGAAGGGGCACAGAGCATTTACAAAGGGCACCAAGAAAAGAAAGTTGTTAGCGGTGTGTGACGCGCATAGTGACGTCAGAAGCCAACTCAAACATGCGGCGGCTCCTTAGTTTAGTGCAGAGCTAGAGACACAGCAGCACGGTGCAGATGTGGATCATGGAGGCAGATTTGGAGGTGCAGTGGGTCAGAAAACCTTACAAGGTACATTTTCCTTGGGGATTACAGGGATTTTGCGGGTTCTGCGATTTGTTGCGTAGGGTGCCCGAAAATCATGCTTTCCGCAATTAACTTGCTGCCACAATTTTCCAGTGGCTCTGCTCATGAGTAACTGCACTGTTTGGGTGTGTTTCTAATGCTCAGGATGTATGCAGTAAGAACAGGTCCAGGATTCTAAACAAAACAAGATTGTTTATAAATATACATTAGCATACATTTCAGTTCTACTAAACAGGGAGACAGACAAAACAAACAGCAACATCAATGCATTTTAGAGAAGGTAAGAAATCATAAAATGTAGGTTTTTAACTAGAAATAATATGATGAAAAACAGGTTGACAGTGTCCCTTTAATGTATTAGTAAGTTTTTTTCCCCTACTGGGTATGATGCAATATGCTACAAATAGTTGTAGCATAATGTTATGTAATATGTGTAAAATGTTTTTTTTAACTATGTACTTAACTTCAACCTCCCAACTTTGGAGGTTGGTTGTAATTGTATTTTAATACAATCTGTAAATCAAGTAAAGTAGTTTTCTTTTTCCATTGGCTCATTAGAAAGTTTTCTGTCTGATAGTATTTGGTGTGATATGAAGAGCAGTGGTTTACCTAGAAACTGACATATCTAGTTCTATTTCTTTTCATACAGTGGTAGCCATTGCCTTGTAACGTTATGGCATGCCATCTATTGCGACCCTTCCTGATATTGCTTGGAAAAGCCACATTCAGGAGAATATGGCTTTCCTGATATCAGGCTGTACAGTATTGCACCACAATTATTTGTGGCAGTGGTTATACTTTACCTTATCAGCAGTGTGACCTCTCTATTTACTGTGACATCACAAGTGACTGATCTGGCTGCAGGTACAGTAGGTGGCTCTTATTGAGCAGTTGTGATGTCACAGACAGTGAGATCACACTGCTGTTGAGGTATGAAGAGGAAAAGGACTAGATATGTCACCCTCTTGGTAAAGTGCTGTTCTACAAATCATTCCTGGTATTGGCAGGTAGAAGATCTTATAATTAGCTAAAGTGGAAAGAAACAATATTTGATATATAAAACTCATTAGTTGACTAATTTTAAAAGTTAATATTAATTCCAGGCAGTACAATAGCTATCTAAGCCCAGTTGGCACTGTACCATGTCCGATCAGGACCTCAATATTAGAATTAATTAAGTTTTATCGCATTTGGGTCTGCTGCTTAAGCTAAATATGTCAGATGTTCTATGGTTTTCAAAAAGTAAGAAAATGAATTGCAAACAATTACCTTAATGCAGCTGTAAGGGTTAATAAAGCACACCAAGAAGGGATTCAAACATTAGGGGAAAAGCTTCCTGGAGTCTTGGAGAATCTGTTGTGTGCTATTCCTTGGGGGTTGAATGATTACATGGTGCATTGTTGATGTTACCCTAACTTTAGCACTGTCTTGTGTTGGTAAAATATTTTTTATTGATCAACTTTTTATCATATATACATGGTGATGAAAATTGATGAAGCATGCCATTGGTACTGAGTTATGAGCAAGCATTCGAACATTCAGAGTTAATTTCCGGACAGGTTTGATACCTTGCCCTTAATATTCACTAGATTTGGTTATATAATGCCATTCCTTTCAAGGATACTTAGCCAGATGGAAAAGATCTAACAGTATGAACAGTGAACAACTAATATGATGACGTGTGTTGATGGGTGAGAATAATATTCTGAGCCAGTAATCTGAGACTGTGTTCTAACTCTATTTATCAAATTCAAAAAGGGAAAATCCCATTTTCAGTTGTCTTAATTATAGGTTACTATTTATTTTCAAAACATTCTTTCTTGATTATTTGCTCAGTGTTGAGCTCTTACTATGTTAAGGCAGTCTAGTGGATGTTTTACCTATTGTACAACCATAGGAGAGGCAACACCCAGTCAGTGTTGTGCAATAGCTTTTTCCTTTTTTACAATAATAAGTGATAGGTCCCAAATTGGACAGTCTTTGCTCAGATCAAGAGGGGTTTCTGCCCCCATCAACAATTCCAGTGGTGAGAATGTCTCTGCAAAACTTCCACCACTGTTTGGTGCACACTCCACAAAAATGTCAGTACTAGTAAAAGCCTGTGTATGAACATACCCTCCTCCATCTGACATTTAGGGTATACAGGGTTGTACTCTGCCTTCATCTTACAGCATGTAATTTACTGGTGGTGTAGTACATTCTATACATGAAATTGTACTTATCTGCCTTAGCTTATTGCTCTTGGCACAGTGTTGTGTATGCTGTACCACTCTATTCCATGCTGCGTCAGGGGTATGCTCACTTATGTCCTCTCACCATTTTCTTTTAACTGCAGCCAGTGGATCTGGGTTACTCATGAGTAATAATCGATAGTAGACTGATAGGGGCTGGGATTGGGGTTGTGGCTTTAAGATAAAGTTTTCAGTAGGTAATAGGTAAGGTACACAGTCGGATCCCCCCCCCAGAACATTTCCCAACATTGCTCTGACCCTGAGATAGATAAATTATCAGGTTCCAGACTGAATTCCCTTCTTAATTGAAGGAAAGATTTGAGCACTCTCCCATAATGCAGCAACCCCACCTAAGTTAACCCCCACCTTCCCCAGGACAGCAGACCTTGTTGAGTGAACACGTCATAACCTGAACCCTTTAAACACATGCCTTAGTGCTACTGGGAATATTTTCCCCTTTGTGAGCATGTAGTCAAGCTTGGACTGTGACTCTGGTCAATGGGTCTTTGACTTTCCCTACTGCCACATTTGTCAGCCTAGGGCTTAAATGGAAGGTCCCCTTAGTCTTTTATTCTGTTTACCTGTGTAGTTTGTAGGCATGAACAATAATTACCTGCATCTCACCCTCCTAATTTCAATAGGATTTAAATGTAATTGAAAGTCTGGTGTGAAAACCTGCTTGACTCCATTGCAACGGTCATGACCAGACTCGTGTAAGGCATCCTGGAATTTTATGATGTTTTAGAACTAAAGCCAGCAGCAGTAGTTATACTGTATCAGTCAATGCTGTTGCTGTCCTCTGTAGTCCCTCAGTTCTCATCTTATGCTGGCCTTGAAACCTTTCAAGATATAGTGAGTGCCCTGCTGTTTTCTGTAGTTTAAAGTGTATTTGAGTTAGAAAAGATGCTTTTAGAGACTACAGGGACTTCACAAGACACGTAACAGAAGTGACTGAGAGTATAACTTTTGCAGGTTTGTGCACATAGTATCATCAACTCCCATGATGCCTTGCATGAGTGGGGTCATGACCTTTGCAATGGAGTCAAACAGGTTTTCACATCAGAGTAGAACAGAGGGAAGCAACCTCATTTATATTTAAATTAGGATAAAATTAGTGGGATGCATGAGAGGGAATCATTGTTCATGCCTACAAACTACACAGATGTACAGAAAATAGGTTGAGGGGATGTTCCCTTTAAGGCTTCCTTCAGAAGTGGAAGCCCTAGGGTTGGACTTGTTGATTTGTTGCCAGGGTTGCAGGGGGGATCCCCTGCTTGCCTTCAGCATATGCCATCTGTGAGTATAGATAGTACATGTATATATTAGGCATGGACATCCCCTTCCGTTCTGTCTGCCTGCAGGATCATTGCATGGATATGGGCCACCATATTCTTTCATACAAAGTCATTGACATACTAATTCAGCTGCAAAAGCTTCACAGGTACCTTGATTGGTAGTGATAGAGCAGGCATAATACTCTAGGGAGTATACACATCCTGATGCTGTTTAACCTACCCAAGATAGACAGTGGCAGGGAGGTCCAGACTTCTAGGTCAGACTTTAGTTTTTTCAGGAGGGGTAAAAAAATAATTTTAAATAGTTTAGAAACCTTGTTGGGAATTGTAATACCCAGGTATTTCAGGGAAGTGATTTCTTTCAGTGTGATGTACCCCATGGCTGACCAATCAGATCTCTTCTGTCCTACATACATTAACTCACTTTTACGCCAGTTAATTTTATGTCCCTCCAACCTCCCATATTCCTCCAGCACCTTGGTTATTCTAGGTAATGCCCACACCAGATCTTTTATGTACAATAAGAGATTATCTGTGAATAGGGTGACTTTCTAATGTACCTGATCTATAGTGAACCTTTCTATATCAAGTTTAGTCCACAGGGATGTAGCAAGTGGCTCCAGGGTAAGTCAATATAGGACTCTGGTCGATGAGCACCCCTGTCTTGTCCCATGTGTGAGCTCAAAGATGTTGGATTGCTGCATATCAGTTATTACTTGAGCTTGGGGGTGGTTGTGTAGGAGTTTAAACCACCCATGGAATCTGTGACTAATCCAAATCTCTCCAAACTGTGATGCATGAACCCCCACTCCATGTGGTCAGGCACTTGTTCTGTGTCAAGTGCAACTATGTCCACCCTCGTATCTCTCCCCCATCATCCGATGCCATAAGATGTTCAATGTTTTACATATGTTTGCTTTCCCTTGGCATACCTTAACTAAGAAAAGTTGATTGGCATGAATCACCAATGGCAAGGCAACCTACAGCTTGTTTGCCATGATTTGGCTATGGTCTTATAATCGGCTGTCAGTAATGAGATTTGATGATCAGAGGGTCAGAGCTTGGGGTCTTTTCCAGGTTTTGGTAGTACAACAATCATTGCCAACTGTGTGGAGGGGGCAGCCTACTGGATTCCAGTATCCCATCATGTGGGCAAAGCAAATTGAATGACTCAAATATGAGCAACTCAATTTTCGCACCCGTAGGAGCAGCGATGGTGATATTATAGCGAGGGAAGGGAATAGCGAGGGATAAGGGATAGAACAGAGATGGCAAATGATGGGGGGGTTGCATGGTGCTATGGGTTAAATGGGGGAGTGCAGCCTGCTGCTGCTGAGCTGGCCATCTGGCGTGGTGGGTACGGACACCGCCAAGGGTGGCAATGGTCCCAGGTTCAGAACTGGCTGCAGGCATGTTTTACAATTGTTTTTGGTGTTGTATTTTTTTAAATTTTGTTCATCCTCTGGTTCTGTTGCCCCAACCATGGTATCCTCCTTGTTTACTGTGGCCCCCTTCCCGTGTATTCTCTTGTCCCCCAGTGTCCACCCCCCAGAGATGATTATATTAATAAGGGTGTTCAGGGGCATAGCCCCTCATATTAAACATTAATTTTAATGTCCCCCTCTTGCATTGTAGTGCCATTGCCATATTGGTGGTTACTGAGGTGAGTTAAGTGCCGATTCTGTATTTGGCAAAATATTCTTGCTCTTTTTCGAGTCACCGTAAAACTTTTGCTGTTATGACATGGAACCCTGGATTCTGTGTATTCCAATATCATTCCCCAGAGAGTTTCTCTGAGTGGAGCAGAAAAGTTTTATAAAAGTCGATGGGTAGCCCATCAAGACCCCTCACTACTGTTTGCACTTCCCTCCAGGTTAAAGGGGAGTTAATATAGTTCCAGACCTCATCAGGTACGGTCAGTATAGAAGTTGTTGTATCAAACTGGGTTAGTTATTGGGTAGAGAGGGATCTTTTGGACAAGTAGAGGGCTTGATAATAGTCCCTAAAGCAGTCACTGATCACTGTGGGGTCAGTAGACTCATTGCCATCTGGGATCTGTATATAATTTATATGAGGTGCACCAGCTTTCACCTTAAGTTTCAAGGCCAGCCATTTCCCAGTATGGTCCCCTTAAAAGTACTGACCTACTTTTGCCATTATAATTTGTCTCTCAAATTGTAGGCTGGTAATTGTATTAAGCTCAGTTTTTAACTTCTACAGCACCTGATACACAGAACCAAACAACCAGTCTCTGTCCCTTCTTCCAGCTGTACAAGTATATATCACCCACCATGGTTGTTTACTGTATTCACACTTTTCCAGCAGGACCTAGGGTGACTCCAGAATGCAGTACTTCTTGCCTTTGCATTAATTACATAATTAATTAATTTAAAAATTGGTAAACAGGAAAGGCACACTGAGCTGAGGCTCATCTCCAGGTGTGACCTGGGGAAGGAGAAAGGGGAATACAGAGAGAATAAAATACAATATCTGAGAATTATATCTGAAAATATGAAAATATATGAGAATACAATAGAACAAATGGTAGTTACATAGGCAGCATTATAGATGTAGGAGCATGCAGATACCACATGCAAAAGCAGCAGTATAGTGAAATACAATAATAAATAGACACTCGTGATAGAGTCAGTAAAAGTACTCAGTACTTGAGGGGGTAGATCACAGTGCTAACAGAGTCCAAAGACAGCCCAAGGGTGGAGTCACCACAGCAACAAAAAGGGGTACTGAGAGAGAGGGAGTGACAGGAGAGAGGTCAAAGAGTAAAGGGGTGGTTGGCAGGAACAAGGGGGAGCAGAAAGATGCCTTAGATGGCATCTAAAAGCAGGACATTAGGGGGAGAGGCATAGGGGAGAGAAGAGCTGGATCCAGAGAGAAGGGATGAGAAAGCAGCTTGACCTGCAGAGGAGGGAGGATGGGGGATAGGGAAGGTACAGGAATCCCTGGAGCAGAGGGAGAGTAACAAGAGGATTGGGCAGGAGAGGTGAGTGAGAAAAGGGACCCAAACCAGTACTTTGCAATGAGGGAGACACAGTGGGACTGACAACAAACCAGTAGTGGGAGGATGGAGAGGGAGGAATAGAGAGAGCAATGGTGAGTGTGCTGGTGGAGAGTTGGTAGCAAAATGACAGAAGGCTTTGCAGAGGATATTGAGTCTAGCAAGGCAGAAAGAGGGGATGGTCTATGGACCACATTTGCATAGTCGAAGACAAGACTAGGAGAGCAATTTTGGTAACTTGCTCCCAGCAGACCTGGAGGGAGAGGCAATCCTTATTGCAGTATAGGGCACAGAGTCTAGGGTTAAGTTTGGTATGGATGGCTTCAATGTAGGCAGAGAAATCAAGCTTGCTATCAAGCAACACACCAAGGTAGTTGAAGGCAGGGACAACCTCCAGAAGGGTGCCATCCAACATAGAGAAAAAGGGGGGGCAGAGCCTCACCAGTTTCTGGCTGGTGCCAAAGGTCATGTACACAATCTTCTTTGTGTTGAACTGTAGTTGGTTGGTGTGGAACCAGAGCATTATGTTGTGGAAGTCATGTGGAGTGGATCCTCCACAGCTGAGGCTGAGGGTCCAGAGGTGCAAATGACAGTGTCATCTGCATACATGTGGATATGTGAGGAGACACACACAGGGGGGAGGTCATTTAGGAAGACTAAACATAGGATAGGGCTCAGGATAGAGCCCTGAGGGACCTCTGTTAAGATGGGGTTGGAAGGGGACAGGATGCCACCCACTTGTACTGACTGTTGATGGCCTGTGAGCTATGAGCAGAACCCATCTAACTCCAGCACTGAGAGATCGGTTGAGCATAGTTTATTGAGGAGGAGAAGGTGAGACACATAATCAAAGACTTTGGCTTGATCGATGAATATTGCTGCAATGATATGTCCTTGATCCATCCCACTGAAAACGGAGTCAGTTACTTGCAGCAGGGACAAAATTGCAAAATGTTTTTTTTCCTAAAGCCAGACTGCTAGGGGGAGATGAAGTTAGAGGAGTACAGGAAGTTGGCAAGCCGACAGCAGATAACAGTCTCCTGCAGCTTTGCAAGAGAGGGAAGGAGAGAGATCAGCCAGAAGTTGCCAGGGGAGGAGAAGTTACACCCTTTGTGCAGAAATAGAACCTTTGCAACCTTCCAGGCCTGAGGGACAGTACTGAGTGAGAAGGAATGACTCAGAGTGTGAGCATGTGGAGAAGCAATTACCAGAGCAAAGATATGTACAAGTTTGGGTCTAACCCGTCAGGGCTGGACTTAGAAGGGTTAAGTGAGTGGATGCTGAAGAAGACTTAATGGGGAGAAACTGTAGAGAATTGGAAATCTTCAGAGAGTTGAGACGGGGGGTGAGATGGCAGGAGACAGGAAATGGGCGAACAGGAGAAGGAGTACAGGGTAGAGCACAGGTGGTGAAAAATTTATTAAAGTGAGTGGCCACTGATGGAGGGTCAGAGATCAATGACCCACCCACCAGGATGGCAAGGGTAGTGAACTGGGATGGCGATCAAAAAGGAAGTGTATAGCCTGTCATAATTTAGAGGGGGAGTTAAGGTTAGACTAGAGGTTTGGTTTGAAGTAGTGAGCCTTTGCAGTATGGACAACCTTTGTGCAGGAATTCATGAGTGACCTGTAGGATTGGAGGTCAGACAGAGATTGGCAGGATTTGTAGTGTGTCCAAGCTAGGTCCCGTGACTTGCACAAAACAATAAGGTCAGGTGTAACCTAATGGTGGTGAGAGCATTTAACCCAGGACTTTATGAGGGGGGAGTGAGTATTCCAGGTGTTGATAAATATGGCACAGAAGAGGGACAGGACAGTATCAATGTCGGGCTGAATAGACAGGGGATCAGTCAGAGGCAGCCAAGTCACTTAGAAGGGCATTGGTGTCAAGAGACCTGACCTATACAGAAATAGAAGTGCACAGTATGTGAGCATCATGCATGCTGCATGCTTAATAAGGTAACACGCTATATGGGCGAGTATTATTGAGCAACTCAATATCAGCAACTCAATAATATCACTCATGTTTAGGGTGACTGTTGTGAGAGAGCAAAAGATCTTGTATAGCGAATGTAGCAGTGAACTACACTCGCTATGACAGGATATAGGCAGGAGTGTGGCCAAACCCTGCCAAGCTGGCCATTTGGTGTAGTGGCTAGAGCCACTGCCTACAGAGCCAGCATACTCAGGTTCAGGACCTACATTAGGAAATTAAATTTTCTTTTTATTTATTTATTTATTTATTTATTTATTTATTTATGAGTTTATGAGTTTAACCAGGAAGGCATACAGAGCAGAGTTGCTCAATTCCAGATACAACCTGGGGTCAAGATCCAAGACAATGATACATACATTTGGTACAGAATTAACAACACAATTTAAGTCTGCCCCCCCCCCAGAGTTGATTATATTATGTTTTGGAGGTGTGGGGATCAAAAAGAAGCAATGCAAATTTTTGTTTTTGTGTGGCTGAGGACCGTCACTGTTTGCGGCGGTCTCCATTTGTTTTGGTCACCCTTTTGCTTCAGGTGATATTTGCATCACTCTTTGTGTGTGGCATGATAAGTGACTCACCCTTATCACATAATTCCACTTAATAAGCATGTGGTATGCATGCTGCACACCTGTATTTCTATAGGAGGAGTGATCTGTTCCAGTCATATTTAGGGGTGAATGAATGGGCCTCACTTTCCTGACACAGTAGGTCATGCAGTGATCACTGAAGGCATCCAGTAGAATGCTAGCTGCAATGACATGGCAGGTGTGGGAGGATAGCACCCAGTCCAGGAGGGAGTGCTTTGTGGAGTGAGGATTGTGCCAAGTGGGCTCTGAGACTAGTTGTAAGAGGTTTAGGGACTCAGTCTTGTGGAACATGGGCCTGGAGGCAAGGGAGAGCAATTTATGTTGACATCCCCAAGTAGTATAAGCTCACCAGAAGCAGCATGGGAAATGAGAGGGATTCCACCAGGGAGAAGAGTAAGATTTTAGGAGCGGTATAAAAAAACACCAACAAAAACAGGAAGTGTGGAGGAAGGGATAGCTTGGTAAGAAGGAGTTCATGAGATGAAGGGACTGACTTTCTGAAGGTGATGGAGCAGGATAGGTTCTGTCATAAACATAAGGCAACACCACATCACGTTTACCGTGGTCCTGGTGGAAGAGATGATAGTCTGGGAGAACCAGGCTGGAGTCAGGTACCCTGGTAGAGAGCCAGGATTCAGAGATATGCAGGAGACCAGGAGAGTACTGAGAGATACAGACTTTGAGGGGGTTGAGTTTAGAAAGCAGGCTTCTAGCACTTAGATGGAAAATGCTAAGGTCTTTAGGGAGTGTTGTTGTAGAGAATGGAGACAGGGGGCCAGAATGGAGTGTGATTTCTGGCCCCTGGAATGGGGGGGAGAGGAAGGGGGAAAGTGGAGGGAGAGGAAAGCATGGTGGAGAACATCAAGGTTGAGGGAGGGGTACGGAGGAGTCCAGAGTGGATGGAGGGTGTAAGGTAGGGGAAGAATAAGAGTGGAGAGGGGAGAGAGGAGGGGTGTGGAAGGAGCAAGGAAGAGGGAGAGGTGAAGAGGAAGAGAGGGGAAGATATGGGCCAAGGTATGAGGGGGGAGAGGAGGAGGGAGGGGACAGGAATAGAAGAGAGAGGAGAGTAAGTTAGACAGGAAGAGAATAAGGCATAGTGAGGTGTAATTAGAGGCACGTGACTTAGCCTAGGTGGAACAAATGCAAATGACATGGCAGTGGAGGGAAAATAAAGCAGCTAAACAATTGTGGATTAGACAAGCAGGGCTAAAAGCAAACTGCGAGTAAAAAACAGCAGTAGAACTATAGAAAACAACTACAACAGGTTTGACAGACAGCTCAAGGAAAAATAAACCAGGTAGCAAATTATGTAATTATTGGTATAGGAAACACAAGGGCAAGGTGACCCAGATAGGAAGTAAGCAAGGATTAGCTTTTTGGCCTAAGTTACATAAGTCCAGTCCAAAGGAGTTTTACAATTTAAACAAACTATGGGTATCAGCATCTTAAGAATAGGTGAACCAGAGAGGGATTACACAATGACTAGCATTTCAGCATAACACACAAATGACCCTGGAGCCATAGCAGCCTAAAATGAAATGACATGAGACTGGTACCACAAACAATAGAAGGCTGCGAACAGATAGTGAGTAGTCAATAAAACCCCAAGAAACTGCATGCAAGATTAAAAGAGGCTGCATGCTGTTCCCCTCCCCAATTACACCACATGTGTAGTAGCTCCCGTTTCACCATGTGTATCTCCTGGAGGAGTACATTATCAGGTTTTGTTTCTTAATATAATCTAAGGTTTTCCTCCATTTAATCTGAGTTTTAAGACCACTAACGTTCCATTATAATATTGTGAGATTACCTGCCATTATACAATGGCAAGAAAATTTCCTGGATTCTGATTGGTCAGTCTGGGGCTGGACCTGTAATGTTATCCCAGCATAACATCACGGGTGTGATGTTATCCAGCATAACACCACAGGTCTAGTCTCATCATTATGGCTGCTCTCTTTTTTTGCATCTCCTCTTAAGAAACAAAAATATTTTTCCACACTAATGAAAACATTCTTTAAAATTATTTTTTTATTTTATATATAACAACAAGCCATTGTATAACAGGAGTAATGCACTCCAGAGTGTGTGTCATGCTGGAATAATGTCACTTCTGGGGCGATTAGTCTCACTCGGCCTGTGGCCTTGTGCATAATCACCCCAGGCATGACGTTATCCGAACACGACACACACCATGATGTGCATTATTCCTTTATCATTTACCACTGGCTGTTCATGCTGCACCAATGCAGGCACAGTAAATCCCCCTGGCTATTAAGTAATAAAGAACACTGCAGCAGCTTAACTCTGTACATTACTAAAGACTTACTTTTTGTACCATGTAACCCTATCCTCTTCCTTCCTCCCTCCTCCCATTCCTACCCAGTGAAATAAAGAAATGTCCCACTCCATTGGGTGTGCCTTAGGGTTGTCAACCCTAGCACTCACCATAATTCCATCAGAAAATAAGCTGAGATGTGTATAGCATATGAGAATAGGGTGTGTGTTAGGACTGACAACCCCAAGACACACCTCACACCTGATTTGCAAAGTCACAGGACAGGTGAAACCATAATGGTTTTTCCAGTTGTTGCCTGCAGTATGGGGGTGGTGTGTTAGGGTTGGGAACGCTAACACCACCTTTTCTACTTTTGTCATGTTAACCCTAACTAGTGCATTAACAAAGTTTTTCTGTGCAATGAATTTGCTTACTTTTTGTGATAGTATAGTCATATCCTCATTTGCCTGTGGGAGCACAGGGCTCTCTGGGCCCTGCACCTCCATCCCTCCATTGATGCATACATCTACAGTATGTTGCTGGGCCTAGGTTTCCATTTCTTCCAAAACAGCAATTGTTTTCCTTCATTGTATGACTAGTTAAAGTTTCATTGTTATCCTATGAGAATTTGCATTTTTTTTATTTTTTATGCTTTTTTTATATTGCCGCTAAATATTTAGACAGAATATGTGTTATTCTTTTACAACTCATTATGACCTTTGTTTTCATGTATAGATTGTCCCTTAAGTCCAGATATTGAGGGGGTTGTGGCTTGTTGAAGAACCAATGTTATCCTATGGGTATTTGCTGGTGAGGGTGGGGTGGAGCGGCAAGATGGCCAGAGTGCTGCTCCACTCCCCACTACTCCACATTTGCTGTGTCATCTCTAAACTCTAGTTTTGGGCTTTTTGTTCCCTTAGTGCGAATTTGGTGAAAGAAACCCATGTTTATTCAGTTTATTGTTTCACTGTATTGAGTCTCTTTGGCACACGGTACTTCTTGTTGGCTTGGGACATATGCCAGGATACTAGCTGAAGTCTGGCGGTAGTAGTTCTCTTAGCTGCCAGAACACCCTGACTTTGTATGCGTCTGGCTCAGTTTATGGAAGCCAGCGTGGACTGCTGAAAATACTGTCTCTGGGACAAAGGAAAACAAATCTTTTATTTTGTGAATGGAGGCGGAGAGTTGAATTCTTTCTCACTGTGTGCCGTCACTTCAGGAGATTGTTGAGAGCTGAAGCAAAACAGTGTACTAATTGTAGCACCTTTGGTGCAGTAAGACATTTTTTCTTTTTCTTACAGGTATGCTATCTGTTGCCTAGGGCAAGGGAGTTGGGCTAATTTTATATTGTACCCAAGTTACTGCGCTTAGAGAAGCACTTCTTAATATATATTTACAGGTCCAACTGAGATGGAATGCTTGACATTCAGAGACAAAGATCCTTGCTGCAAGAAAACTTGAGCAAACTGACTGAGAAATTGGGAATGGTTCCTTCGGAGATTGGACTCCCGGTCCCCTGATTATTAGAAGGCAGCAAAGCTGTGCATTTTTCATTGCTCCTTCTGGGCAACATTTGTCAAAAATTAGTATAAGGGAGACAGAACTCCTACTGATGGAATTTGTACTCTTGACCTGTACCCATATCCCTGATCAGTGGGGATGTTTTCTTCAGTAACCTTTCTTACTAATGATATAAGTTCCATTCCTAAACTTGGTTAAGAGGTCAAACTAAAATGTCAAGCCAAAAGAATAACTCCTGCGATTAAAATTGAGACTCTTGTGAAAACAGAGTTAAGTTTGGTCATTGCTTATATAATGAAATTTCAAGTGTGATGCTTCCAGCTGATGTCTATAGGAAACCATGGTTCACTGCTTGATACGCAAAGTTTTTGACTTTGCCTTTTGGGGACTTCTTTTATGAAGCCTAACTTTCCTGATTAGCCAAGTCATCTTTTTTTAGCAAAATTTCTGTGCCTCTTTACAGGACTCCTTATTAGAGCCGAACTGGTTTTTCACCTAGGCAGAGGTTATGGCTTGGAAATTCTTGAGATAATCAAAGAAAATATTTACCATGGTGCAATTATTAAATGAAATGTGTTTGAAGCTGGTAATACTACATAGATACATAGACAGTGTCGGCAGATAAGGGCCTATGGCCCACCCAGTCTGCCCATTTGAGCTTGTAAGTTCAGTTTGTTTTCCTAGAAGTCTGTTGCCCCTTACCCCTGACCTCCAGAATTCCTTTATGTCTATCCCATGCATTCTTAAATCCCGTGATTGTTTCAGCCCCCACCACTTCCTCTGGCAGGGTGTTCCACTTGTCCACCACCCGTTCTGTGAAGAAATTCTTTCTCATGTTACTCATGTTACTGGCTTTGGACTTCTGGGGCCAATGGGAGTTTTAAACTTTTTATTTGGACATGTGTTTTCTTTTGTTATGTTTTATGTTTTTGATATGCCAGAACTGTTCTAGAAATGGTTGTTGTAGTTTGCAAAACTATTTAGATAGATATTTGTGTAATTCTTTCTGGAAAATAATTAGTTTTTATCCTGTAAGTTAATTAAGTTTTTTACTTTCCTTCAGCTGTGACTCAATGACTCTGGAAATTAGCAACCTGTAGCTGAGAGGTAGGTGTGGGAGCTGCAGAGGAAGGGGACAGGTGGTGATTAATAATTGTCTCTAGGAGATAGTCACTCAGAGACTTGAAGTGTTAAACTTTAAGTCTGTTAGTGGAAGGTGGGTGCTGTTCTTGAAAATACTGGAACAAGCCCTGAGTGAAAAGCCTGCACATTACTGGCAATAAAAGTTCATCTGAATGTGTTTTCTTAAAGGAGAACTGGTAATAGCCTTAAATTGAAGCAATGAATGGCCTCTAATTGACCAACTTGCATATGGGGCAAGACTAGTGAACTACTGAAAACTTAAAAAAAGGGTATTTTTGAGATTTGGTTCAATAAGTTGCAGGCTAAAAGCTGGGGTAATTCTAGATATAAACAATTCTGGCCAGAGCTGATAGGGCTGCAGGAGAGGAATTTGGGTTAAAAATATTGAAAATTATTTTTTGTTTTATATTTTTACACCTACTTTTCAACACAGCCTTGTGATGAACCTGCCTCATAAAGAAGGGCAGAGAAAATGTTCATCCCATGGCCTAAAGGTGATGCCATGCAGGAACTGCAAAATCAACTTTTGGGTTGCAAACACACATTGTGAGCAGAAGTTGAAAAATGACAGCTGTCACATTCATGAGTCACTGTACCAAAATGGCTATGTTGAAATGTTGTGGTAAAAATACTGAATATTACTAAAGTTATAAGTCTGCATTTATAAAATTCAGCATAGCCTTATAACTTAAAGCAATAGTGCAACAATTGGTGAACATTTTGACACATACTTTTCTATGCTATTTTAGACTGCCACTTACCTCCTGACTTGTATGATACCCTTCTTTCCACAATCTGAGTCTGCTTGAGTACCTTTTTCATGTCTGAAATAATAAAATGAGCACTCCTTTTAATGTGTCACGAACCAGGTTTTCATCAGTATTTGTAGCTGTTTTTTGACAACTATTGTTCTGTAATGGCAGAGAGCACTGCCTGCTGCATAATAGTTCATTTTAGTCACAACAGAAGTGATGTATAAACAACAGATGGTTAAAATTAGCTGAAAATACTGATAAAGACCTGGTCCACACTGTATTAACCTGTAGGCTACCGAAAGAGTTAGAGCATATAGAAATTTTGGACTGATATATCAGTCTGTGGCATAGCAAGAGTTCAAAGGAGTGCTCCTTTTATTATTTCAGACATGAAAGAAGTACTAAGGAAGACTCAGACTGTGGAAAGAAGGATATCATACAAGTCAGAAGGTAAGTGTCAATCAAATATAGTATAAAAATGCATTGGCCAAAATTTCAGTCAGATTATTGCATTGCTGTTTTAATAGATGAACATACTTAAATCATGCAACACAAGAATGTGCAAAGTATAATACCACCCCATATGAAATGTATTCAAAGTCAGGGAATGCATTGCTATTTTTTGGGGCGGGCATTGAAAAAGTATAACTTGGTCTACAGGGAGGAAATTTGGATACAGCTTTACTTAATCAAGCCCTACTACAGGGTGGATAGTGTTCACCCCAGGAAAGGAGAGCTGCCAATAGGTAGCTCAATCCTGCTCCTACCTTCCACCCCAGCTAGCTCCCTGATGACCTGAGGTAGTTCTTGAACCTGGGTCACCGGCATGACACGAGGTAAGGCTAGATGCCTCAACTCTCTGCACCACTGGGCTGGCAGGTGATGACTTTCTAAACTGACCTGCCAATAGAGACTGTGGACATGAAGACAGTAGAGCACTCCCCAGCATTGCCCATCCCTTAGCTTTTGCCAACACTGAGCCGGTGTGGCTGTGGAGAGCTTTCAGGAGTGTCAAGAGTGTTGAAAAGAATATGAGGTGCTCTCACTGCACCAGAGTCAGATGTAACTGATACTGCTCCTATTACAGAACTGCACATGTGTGATACTTGCACATGTGCAGTTTGCTTCATAGTCAGTTGTAACATGCAGTTGACACCACTATTGACCACATATCACTATTATAATTCCCTATGATGCCCCTAGCAACCTATAAAAACCCTAAAAGATTAGCTGTCTAGCATTTATTTACCCTTCCTACAAGTATAAAAACCATGAGAGTTCCAATTGCCCCATAGTCAGCCATATCATGGTAGCACTGACATGACTACATATGCTCCAGACTCACATATGCATAGTTTAAGTCAGTACCGGTAAAAGTAAGACCCTACTGAAAATTAGATACTGCATCTTAGCCAGGCTAACGTGTATCAGTATATTGCAGAAGTGGGTAAAATTAGGACCCTCACAAAATGAGATCCTGCATCTCATCAATGCTATCCTGTGTCAGTACATTGCCAAAATGGATAAAAGTATGACCCACTGAATATGATATACTGCATCTCAGCCAGGCTATCCCTTTGTGTCAATTCATTGTAACAATGCTAAAATATCATCAAGACTTTCTGGAGACCTGTGAACATTGAGAGCAAAGCTTGAGAAATTCCAGCATTTGTCCATAGCCTCTGTGATATGTTGCAGGTGAGTTTTACCATTAAAAATATATAAAAAACAGCCTTAACATTTGTTATAGTGATTTTACTGATGGGCGTAAGTTGACAGGCAGTCAGTTGTGTACATGTATTGATTTGAGCATACAGAAAAATGTACAGGAGATTTGTCCCAGTTTTACATGGAAAATACAGGGGAAAAAGAGGGTGCCCTGCAGTGGAACACTACAGTTGACATCGCTATCATTCTTTGTAATTCCCTCCCTAAAACATTAGCTGCCTAGCATTTAAAACCCTTCCTTCATGCAATGCCACTAATTAGGTCCAGAAAGGGTCAACATAAATCAACTATTGAGAGGAAATTCTGACACACACACACACACACACACACACACACACACACACACACTGGGAGAGTTGACTAAGACTGTAATTTAACACTACTGCAGTTGATACTGTTATCTGTTGAATGTCATATCACTAAATTATTAGTCTCCAAAGATAGCAAGTCACATTGCAATGAAAAAAAAGCTGAGAAAACAGTGTTGACACTGGTCTAATCAACAGCCCTATTGCATTAGCTCTAAAAATGTTATTTACAAAGTTGGATTCAAAAGTAAGCATGTGTTTCTTGTGCTCACTCACTGAACCATTACAAGTTTGGGGAGGAGAGGTGATTGTCCACAGCATTTGTTTCTTAATCCCTAGGCTGCAGAACCAAAATAATTCTATTTGATTGAGCCCTGGAGAGATGTACAGTCTGCAGCACTACAAGGGTTAAATTGAAGGAATGCAAAGATGCGGAAGGATAATTTGACAAATCCAAAGGAAGTGTTCTATGGTCTGAATCCTGTAGCTCATTTTTAGAGCTGACACAATAGGTCTGTAGGCTCCACCTACCTGCAGCCCTAAAAAGATCAGTACTTCCCAGCAGAACTTGTGAGTAGATGCACATAAAGTCTAAAGAATGACATTCTATATGTACTTTGTGATCATAGCTTTTTGCCTCTGACATTGTATTTATTGAGCTGATCTTGTTTCATGCTCCTCCAGCATACCGCCAAACTGAGATAAAATAATGCTACAAATTCACACAAAAATATAAGCACGGCTCACACAAATGTAGAGTATTTAAATGCCAGTATGGTAATGGATGCACCTTACCAGGATATCATCGACAAGTAGCACACATCCAATAATAGAAAAATGGTCAGCACTCCATTCAAACTTGATATGGTTTAATCCAAAAAATATTCCGATTGGAAATCAGCAGCAAAAACACAAAAATGGCAACTGCTCAGCATACAGTGCTAATATTGAGTAGTCTCAATAGCAGTTCAATGAACAGTACATGTAATAGTTGAATAAAAGCTTATACCTACTGCGGACTACAAAGCAGCATGCTGGCTTGACCACAGAACTGTTTACATTTTAGCATCTAAACTGACACCTTCATCAGAACATGTGGTCACAATAACCAGGTAACACTTAAAAATACATAGCTTAAAGAGACAGTGCAATAATTGAAAAGTACAAAGTGCAAAAGAAGTGCTAAGTGCAAAAAGAACATGCAGAAGTACAGCACATATACACATACACATACAACTACTAAAAGCAGACACAAATACTAGAAGCATGACAAAGGCAACAAGGAACAAAATACAATGCAGCAAATACAATAACTTATTTTAGATTATGCAGTGATACAAAATCATTCAATTCTGTTGGTTTCATAGCATCAAGGGTGACAATTCAAAAAGCTTGTCTATACAGAAGTTTATCTTTTAGATTGCCACCTCTACTGTCCAAACTAACTTTTTCTATACCAAAAAATTGCAGAACAGAAGTAGATGCATGCCTTGCTTCTCTAAAATGTTTTACGATAGCATAGCTTTCATTCCCAGTTCTAATGGCTGTTTCATGTTCTGCCACTCTCAATTTCAGTGCTCGTTTTATTTGTCCTATGTAAAAAATTCCATAAGGACAAGTAAGAGCATAAATTACAGCTTCAGTGCTGCAATTTATAAACTGATTGATAGAAAACTGCTTTCCAGTCCTTAGATGAGAAAAAGTGTTTGTGTCTCTAGTGTTGCTACAGTGTGCACAGTGTCCACACTTAAAATTACCAGTCAGTGGTGTAGCAAGCCAATTATTGGTATTCTCATTCTTTGGTAACAGAGTATGCACCAATGTGTCATTTAAATTATGTCCTCTTCTGAATGCAAATCTTGGTTCCAAATGGCTTATAGAATCGAATTTTTTTATCTCCTTTAAGAATAGTCCAATGTTTTTTAATTATATCTGTAACTCGTGCCACTTTAGGGAAATACTGGGTTACAAAAGTCACCTCAGGTTCTGTATGGATTTCAGCATTTGATAGTATTACTGTTTGTCCAATAAGTTGCTTCAGATCCATGTTTTTTGCTGCAGAGTATGCTTTCTCCACAACTGAATAAGGGTATTTTCTTTTATAAAATTGAGCTTTCATTTCAGAGCTACATCTTTCGAAATCAGTATCACTTGAACATGTACATTTTGCTTATAGAAATAGACTTTTAGGAGTATTATTCAGGAGAGGTTTTGGATGACAACTTTTAGCTTCTAGAATTGTGTTTCTTGAGATTGGTTTTCTATATAGTTTACATTCTAACTTATTTTCATTCTTGAAAATCGTAAGGTCAAGGAAATCAATTTGTTGTACATTCCATTCTGCTGTGAACTTAATATGTCTATTTGTACTGTTAATATATTCCATAAATAGAGTTCAATCATTTTCTGATCCCCTCCACACCATGAAATAATTGTCTATATATCGCTTCCAGACCGACACATTACAGTAGAAAGGATTTGTAGCATCCAAAATAAAAGACTGTTCCCATTGGCCAACATACATATTAGCAAGATTAGGAGAAAATGTAGTGCATATGCTGGTTCCTTTATGTTGAGGCTAAAACTTGCCATCAAAAATGAAGAAATGTAAATATTTGCATGCTGAGCAGCTGCCGTTTTTGTGTTTTTGCTGCTGATTTCCAATCGGAATACTTTTTGGATTAAACCATATCAAGTTTGAATGAAGTGCTGACCGTTTTTCTATTATTGGATGTGTGCGGCATGTCGATGAAGTCCTGGTAAAGTGAACCCATTACCATACTGGCATTTAAATACTCTACATTTGTGCAAGCCGTGCTTATATTTTTGTGTGGCTTTCTGACATCATTTCCGTTTCTGGACTTAACGGCTTTATAGCATTGAGATCCCAGTATGGCAGCAGCAAATGTTAACACTGAAGTACTAAGTATACCTGATGAAGAAGGTGAGCAAATTGTGTTCTCATTAGAACAAATTGAAGCATTTTGTAATGAAAATAGCAGACCATCTAGTTCTTCAAACAATGCATATACATTAGAAGATCTTAAGAAAAAATACACTACGGAACAAAATAATATACTATGTAGAGGGCTTTCATTCATTCTTGCTAACACCCCTTTGAAATAATAGTAGAACTACAAAAGTCTTTTCATCAACTGAAACTCAAAGAATATTTTTCTTCTGAAATTGTAAATCAGAATCAAATTTTTAATGATAAACATGAAGACACTGGCCTTAGAAATAAATCCTCTTTTTGTCCTCCATCTAATAATGTTATGTTACCAGCATTTATGAAAGTGGTTGAACGAGAAACTGATGAACTTCTCAGTAGCCACTATTGGAATGAGATACAAAATATAAGAAAATCAGAAAGAGATGCATTAAATGAACTAAAAAATATGAATTACGTGGTAATTCATCCTGTAGATAAAGGTGGAGCAGTAGTCATGTGGGATATAAATGATTATAGAACAGAAGCAAATCTCCAGTTGTCTGACTTGAACTTTTATGCACTAGTGGAACAAGATGCAGCTATTCAGATTCAGAGACGAATGAGCAGTTTGGTTTCTGAAACTGTTATAAACAATGGATTACTGAGAAAGAAGCATCCTTCCTTGTAATAGATGAACCACGCAGACCTGCATTGTATTTATTGCCAAAATTACATAAAAATAAAGTTCCAGTTCCAGGTTGACCAATTGTGTCCTCGATAGGTGCAGCAACGTAACCGTTGTCAAAATTAGTTGATTTCCATACAAAAAAGTTTGGTCCCCTTTTGCCATCATTTATACAAGATACTAATCACATGTGTAAATTACTAACTGAAATTGAAATATACAGCACTGCTATTCTGGTTTGTATCGATGTTGAAAGTTTGTACATGAACATCCCCCATGAAGGGGCCTTGGATCATTGAAAAACGTATTACAAACACATCCAGATGATGCTACACCTCTGACAGAATTTACCATTAACTGTGCAAGAACAGTGTTAGAAAGTAATTTTTTCATTTTTGATGGCAAGTTTTACACTCAACATAAAGGAACCAGCATGGGCACTTCATTTGCTCCTAATCTTGTTAATATTTATGTTGGCCAATGGGAACAGTCTTTTATTTTGGATGCTACAAATCCTTTCTACTGTAATGTGTTTGTCAGGAAGTGATAGATAGTCGATTGTTTCATGGTGTGGAGGGGCTCAGAAAATGACTTAAATCTATTTATGGAATATATTAACAGTACAAATAGACATCTTAAGTTCACAGCAGAATGGAATGTACAACAAATTGATTTCCTTGACCTTACAAATTTCAAGAATGAAAATAAGTTAGAATGTAAACTATATCAAAAACCAACTTCGAGAAATACAATTCTAGAAGCTAAAAGTTGTCATCCAAAACCTCTCCTGAATAATACTCCCAAAAGTCAATTTCTATAAGCAAAACATACATGTTCAAATTATACTGATTTTGAAAGATGTAGCTCTGAAATGAAAGCTCGATTTTATAAAAGAAAATACCCTTTTTCAGTTGTGGAGAAAGCATATTCTGCAGCAAAAAACATGGACTGGAAGCAACTTATTGGACGACAAGTAGTACGATCAAATGCTGAAATCCATACAGAACCCGAGGTGACTTTTGTAACCCAGTATTTTCCCTAAAGTGGCACAAGTTACAGATATAATTAAAAAACATTGGACATTTCTTAAAGGAGATAAAAAATTTATACTATAAGCCATTTGGAACCAAGATTTACATTCAGAAGAGGACGTAACTTAAATGACACATTGGTGCATACTCTACTACCAAAGAATGAGAATACCAATAATTGGCTTACTACACCACTGACTGGTAATTTCAAGCATGGACACTGTGTACACTGTAGCAACACTAGAAACATAAACACTTTTTCTCATCCAAGGACTGGAAAGCAGTTTTCTATCGATCAGTTTATAAATTGCAGCACTGAAGCTGTAATTTATGCTCTTACTTGTCCCTGTGGAATTTTTTTATAGAAAAAGTTAGTTTGGACAGTAGAGGTGACAGTTTAAAAGATAAACTTCTGTATAGAGAAGTTTTTTGGATTGTCACCTTTGATACTATGAAACCAAAGGGATTAAATGATTTTGTATCACTGCATAATCTAAAATAAGTCATTGTATTTGCTGCATTGAATTTTGTCCCCTGTTGCCTCTGTCATGCTTCTAGTATGTGTGTGTGCTTTCAGTAGTTGTTTGTGTCTGTGTATATGTGCTTTACTTCTGCATGTTCTTTTTGCAGTTAGCACTTCTTTTGCACTTGGCACTTTTCAATTAGAGCACTGACTCTTTAAGCTACATATTTTTAAATGTTACCTGGTTATTGTGACCACATGTTCTGATGAAGATGTCGATTTAGATGCTGTAACATAAACGGTTCTGTGGTCAAGCCAGCGTGCTGCTTTGTAGTACGCGGTAGCTATACGCTTTTATACAACTATTTCATGTACTGTTTACTGAACCGCTATCGAGACTACTCGATATTAGCATTGTATGCTGAGCAGCTGCCATTCTTGTGTTTTTGCTGCTGATTTCCAGTCAGAATATTTTTTGGATTAAACCATATCAAGCTTGAATGAAGTGCTGACTGTTTTTCTATTATTGGATGTGTGCTGCTCATATAATAATGCCAATTGGTCAGTGCAAATATGTACAGCTTACATGAATTTTTAATTATGCTCAGTTTATATTATTCTAAGTGACTAATTTATGAGTATAAGAGTATATTTTATAATGCATTGCATATGTTGGATTTGTAAAATGTTTTTGTATCGTAATGACTTATAGTTGAACAAATAAACTCAATTCATTGTATGGAAATTTGTATTTCTTATTTTTTATGCTTTTTTATATTGCCCCAAAATGTTGGGGTGGGGTATGTGTCATTCTTGTAGTACTCATTAAAACCTTTGTTCTGATGTATCAATTGTCCCTTAAAGGAGAAAGGAAATTATTTTTACATTGTTAACTGCCCTTCCTCTTCCTTTCCATGCCAGTTATGTATTCTGGTATGCTTTGATGATTTGTTGATAAATAAATAACCTAGCTTTGTGGTGCCCTCAGACCTACAAAGAGTTCCACTCTCCTCACCAGCTACTGCAATTGATTTTCATATTTCTAAGACATTCTATGGCATCAGTAACTCCCATTCCATGATATTAATCTAAATGGCCCAGAATGGGAGTCTGTGGTGTCATAGAATGTTCAGGTAGTATGAAAAGAGAGAGCAGCAGCTGTTGAGGAGAGGGGGATTCAGGGTAGTTAAAAAGGCAGCACAATTAGATTATTAATTAACAAAAAAGGTCAAAAACATATCAGAATACTGGGTAATCAACAAAAGAACAACTGGAGGACATTTAGAGGTGTAAAAACTGTTTCCTATTACCTTTAAGTCCATATATTGAAGGAGTTCTGGCTTATTGAAATTCCAATGTTACCCTGTGGAAATGTCCATTGTTAATTTTTTATATTGCCTCTAAATTTTTTTGGGGGGTTATGTATTATTCTTGCAGTCCTCATTAAGACATTTTTTTGATATATAGATTGTCCCTTAAATCCAAATATTGAGGGAGTTATGGCTTGTTAGACTGCCAAAGTTATCTTACGAGAATTTGCATTTTCTATTTGGTATGCTTTTTTATATTACCCATAAATGTTTTTTTTTGGGGGGGGCAGGGTTTGTATTATTCTTGCAGTACTCATTGATACTTTTGTTTTGATATATAGATTGTCCCTTGAGTACAAATATTGAGAACTTTATGGCTTGTTGAAGTTCCAATGTTATCTCATGAGAATTAGCATTTTTAATTTTTTATGCTTTTTTATATTGCTCCTAAATGTTTTTGGGGAATATGTATTATTCTTGTACAACTCATTATGACCTTTGTTTTCAAGTATAGATTGTCCCTCAAGTTCAAATATTGAGGGGGTTATGGCTCATTGATGTACCAATGGTATCCTATGGGAATTTGCATTTCTTATTTTTTATGCTTTTTTTATGTTGCCCTAAAGTGTTATTTTGGGGGGGGGGCATGTGTTATTTGTGTACTACTCATTGAGCCCTTTGTTTTGATGTATAGATTGTCCTGTAATTCTAAACATTGAGGGAGGTATGGCTTGTTGAAGTTCCAATGCTATCCTACAGGAATTAGCATTTTTATATTTTTCATGCTTTTTTATATTGCCCCTAAATGTTTGGAGGAATATGTATTGTTCCCTAGAGTCCAAATATTGAGGCAGGTATGGCTTGTTGAAGTTCCAATATTATCCTATGAGAATTTGCATTGTTTATGTTTTATGTTTTTTTTTTATATTGCCCCTAAATGTTTGGGGTGGGGGGGCACATGTGTTATTCTTTTAGCAATGATTAAGACCTTTTTTTTAATATATAAATTGTCCCTTATGTCCAAATATTGAGGGAGCTATGGCTTGCTGAAGTTCCAATGTTATCTTATGGTAACATCCATTTTCTATTTTTATATTCCCCCTAAATGTTTAGAGGGAATATGAATTATTCTTGCAGTACTCATTATGACCTTTTTTTTTGCTATTCCTTTTTCTCCTAGTAGCCCTGGACTGCTCCCTTACCTGGCATCCTGTGGGATTCCAGACGCTGTCTATCACCACCGTGTCCCCTTAGGTACTAGCCCTCTTCTCCCGTGGCTTACCCTCCACAGCGGGGTGGTGGGAAGCCCCCTACTCATCCACCCTGTCTGGATTCATTTTGGGCAATGCTCCAGAGCCTGAGCTATGTCAGACGATCATCAAGCCACTCAGCCAGGGTGCCTCATTTTTCATTTTTTCTTTTTCCCCTGAGACGGTGGGCATGCAATGACACCGGTGGCAGGGAGTGAACATGTGTCTGCACATGCTTCCTCCTGGCATATGCCCCCAACTCCTCCCCAGTGTACAGCATGCATCTTGTCTCCCAGCCTCCACCAGGGGACAATCAGGCACTGACTGTCATGGACCCCAACCCCAGAGAGGGAGAGCAGTCCATCAGATGCTCAATCCCTCTCCTCCCCTGCCAATACCCAGTGACCCATGCTTGTTCCCAAAAACACCAGTCACCAGAGTGGCATGAGGTGCAGGTGACCAGCACTTCAACCCTCAGCACCAGTGGGCATTATGACCTTTGTTTTGATATATAGATTGTCCCTTAGAAGTTCCAATGTTATCCCATGGGAATTTGCAATGTTTATTTTTTATGCTTTGTTTATACTGCTCCTAAATGTTTGGGGAGGGGATATGTGATATTATTGTAGTGCTCAGTAAGAACTTTGTTCTGATATATAGATTTTCCCTTAAGTCCAAATACTGAGGAAGGTATGCCTCATTGAAGTTCCAGTGTTATCCTATATGAATTTCCACTTTTTATTTGTTATGCTTATTTATACTACCTCTAAATGTTTGTATTATTCTTATAGTACTCATTAAGAACTTTGTCCTGATATATGGAATGTCACCTGTGGGAATTTCCATTTTCTATTTTTTATGCTTTTTTAGGGCTGCAGTGGGCAGAGCCCTGCAGACCTCTTGCTAGGAGAAAAGCACTCCCACATTCCTTGCAAATGAACAACATGATGAGGTGACAAAATCTGCCTCTACGTCTCTGGAACACTCTGCACTTGCTTGCACTATATTTCCCCCAAAAGAAGCCATCTGAGAACTTGCAGCAGGTGGTGAAGGAGACAACAGTGCTGGATGCAGCATAGGTGGTGCTTTTGTTTGGATACCATCTGAAGAAGAGGCCACCATCACAGTATAAGCTTGGGAAGTGAGGCGGTGGTGAGCACATGCCAAAGAACAGCACACTGAGTTCTCTGCCTGCCACCACTGGGGAGCCCAACATACTACTGTGGTTAAACCTGCAGCTGAGGGGATGAGTGCAGTCCCAACAAGGATCTCTGCCTGCTCTGGGGGAGAGAGGGTCTGTGCAGCCTGGCATGAGACCCAAGAGCTCACCCTGATGTTGGAGAAGGTGACACTGGACAGCTGTGGTAGGCTGATGGCAAGGGAGCAGCAGCTGGAGGGAGTTGACAAGCTGTGCAGGAGCCTCAGTTTGAGCCTGGAGACAGTGGGCATCATGATGGAGGGATCAGGACAAGAACAGGACACTGATAACTCCTGCATCCAGTTACGGTTGGTGCCACAGGAGGAGGATAGTGAGCTGCAGAAAACTGACTGTCGCATCTCAGAGAGCCTGAGTTTCTTGGTGCACATCCCCCACCTCATTGTGACCTGGGAGCTGAGCCTATGCATTGGAGGAGAAGACTGGCCAAAGGAGCTCTGGACTGATTGTCAGGGTGGGGATGAGGAGTTGCCATGGTATGACAGTGGCTGCGGGGGTCCCCATCCCCATCCCTGCCGCTGTGCAAACTGTTGAGCTCATCATCCTCAGTGAAGCTCTCCTTGGCATCATCATTCAAAGAGTTGGAGGATGATTTCATTGGCAAGGATGCATAGCCTTATGATCAAGGTGACAACAACATGCTAGGGAGCCCGGGCATGGAGGACAATTCTGGGGTGAATCTCAGCTGCCTTTATTTCCAACTTCTGTTTTATTTAGACTTTGTGGGGGTTGGGGGTATACAGGTTCTTAACATGCTCATTTTTTTATATTTACTTTACTCCCCTCAACTGACCCTTTCCCTCAGCACCCCTCAAAAAATGTAACAGTGCCACTGGGGGTGCCCTAATCCCAGTGCAGGAATCCATTTGTTTCCTTTTGTTTTCCTGTAAAACAAAAGTCCATTGATGTCTTTGCACCATTAGACTGCCCCCACCTGACCCTCCCTCTCAGCACCCATCCTAACCAAGACCTTACTTACCAATCAAGGATCAAAAGCCATAATCCTCTCTGGACCATAGACATGCTTTCATGCTTCAAAGCTGGACCACAAACTGATGAAACAGGTATGCAGTTCAATGTATTTCAATGGGGTTTTAAACTTAGTGGCATAACTTGGTAATTTTTGCATATTTTTTGGCCCAAATGTTCAATATGCCATATTGGGACCCTACCTCTTGAACAATTGCACTGTTATTAGGTATATCTGTCCCAAAAGGTGATTTCACAGTCCCTGCATGAAATCACCTTTCAGCAGGAGCTGAAAAGTTGCTCTGCCTTTGTTCACGAGTTGGGGTCATAAAAAGGCTATGTTGAAAATGTGGTGTGTGAATATTAAAAAAAAACAACAAAGTTATGTGTCTACATTGAATTTTGAGAACACAGGCTCATAACTTTGGTAATTTTCATTATTTCCCCCCCAAATTCACAACATAGCCATACAGTATATTTTCAGCACCTTATGAATGTGACAGCTGTTTTTTACGTCCTGAAAAATGATTTCACAGTCCCTGTACAAACTCACCTTTAGGCCAGAAGTTGAACAGTATCTCTGCCCTTCTTCATGAGGCAGCGTCATAACAAGGCTATGTTGGAAATCTGATATAAAAATATTACAAAACAAACTTTAATTATTTTAACCCCAACCTCATCAGCTGCAGCCCTATCAGCTCTGTCCAGAGTTTGTTTATATTGCCCCTAAATGTTTAGGGGGAATTTGGATTATTCTTGTGCTCATTATGACCTTTGTTTTGATATATACATGCAAGCAATAATACATGACAGGGTGGGCGATATTGGGCAATACCAGACTGCCCAGGGCACAATGAGGGCTGACCCCACAGGTGGATGGCCTTATAGCTCCTGGAAGGTCCAGTATTGTCCATACTGCCCACCCTGTCGGATATTATTGTGCTTTGAAAATGGTGCGATTTAAATAGAATGTTTAAAAACAATTTAAAAGTGTAAAAAAATGAATACAAAACATTTAAAAAGCTGGTTTGTGTAAAGTAGTCCCTGAACTGCACAGTGGTGGTACTGGCAGTAGAGGGCACTGTAGCTATTGTTACACTGCGGTTGTGTGCAGGAACCAGACAAGGCATCAAAAAGTTAACTTCCTTTTGTTTTTGTTTTTTCAGTTTTAACATAATCTTGGGGCTTCTGTTTTATTCCCCCCCTCTTAACTGTAACTTCAGGGTTTTAGCAGGATAGGTGGCAGATGGGTGGCTGCACTATGGAGCTTCCAAGGAGGGAAGGAATGTCCAAAGTTTTACATCAAAGGAGAGAAAGAAAGAAAGAAAGAAAGAAAGAAAGAAAGAAAGAAAGAAAGAAAGAAAGAAAGAAAGAAAGAAAGAAAGATAGATAGATGAACCCTGCAGAAACAGGCATAACTGTGCTCTTTTCGTGACTTTGCTGTTCTGTTTGAAACTCCAGTACTGAGCTAGGCTATAATGTTAACACTAAATGAATTGGGAAAATTGGGCTGAGTGAAGGCATTTGCCTGAGCTCCACTCCCTGTTCATGGAGATGCACTGCTGGCTTGGAGCAGCTAATAGATTGGCCGGCCCATGATGGAGTATAGGTGTGATTAGCTCTGTACAATTAAAACAGTCGGCTGTGGCTGAAAATTGTTTTATTTTGCATAAAGAGTGTGTTTTGCTTGGAAACTCATGGCTTCATTACACAGGTTGTGTGTGAGTAGTGGGGACTGCCCGTTATGAGATCATCAGGAATCTCTGTTACAGAGACAAAAAATGGTAGTTCTCAAGTTACAAATTTCCATGTGCCATTGATCTTGGTTATAAGGTTGTTTGGAACTGATACTTTTAATACCTGGGCTCTGTTGTCTGATAGACATCCACCTTGCCAGGGCTATCAGCCAATCAGAGCCCGGGAATTTCTTCGCCTATTTTCTAATGTCCCTTAGAAGTCCCAATGTAATCCTATGGGAATTTGCCATTCGTATTGTTTATGCTTTTTTATATTACCTTTAAATGTTTAGGGCAGATATGTGTTATTCTTGTTGTACTCATTAAGACCTTTGTTTTGATATATAGATTGTCTCTTGAGTCCAACAAGTAAGGGAATTATTTCCTTAAATGGGAGGTACAAGAACTAGAACCTGAGTAGTGAGAGGCAGCATTAGTTTTTTGGGGAGTAAGATCCACCCCCACCTCCACCTGAGAAGCTTCTAAAGATCTACCCACACCTTTTTTTTGGCTAATGTGGAGGGGGCATGAGGTATATCTATCATGTTGAAACAACTGACTATCAGAGCTGCCTGGGGAGATAATTAAGGAGTGCCTGAAACTGCATCTAGGCATACCCCCCCCCACACACACATAGACATCATGATTTTTTTTAACTCTAAGCATGCCAATATTTGGCTCTAACAGTGTGGGCAAGTTGGGCATAAAAATAAAATAGAAAAAAGGATCAAGCAGGTGCCTTTTCCTTTGTCAGATACATGCAGACAGAAGGTCACAAATCCTGTATGACAAGTTCATTATATAGATGTTTTCCATGTAAAACAGAAATGTTGTTATTGTCATGTCTGTAGCATTGTTTGTAGCCAGTAAACTATTATTTATGTAGGTACTGTAAATGACAGGTTTTAATTCAGAAATCCAATCTTGATGAATTTGGTTTTTTAGCAGTTATGTAAGATTTATGTCTCTGTGATGTAAAAGTGCATAGCACAGAAACGAAAAGGGTTTGCCTAATTGATTGTTGTTTGCATGAGAAGTGGGCATGACAGTGGCATTCAAGAATGAAGTCTAACAATTGTTTCTTGGCCATTCTGGGACTTGAAGTTTCATAGTAATGTGTGAAGAGAATAAAGTCTTGTGTTTTGTTCATTTAAATAGATTTAGTGCTTTGAAGTTAAAAGATATAAATATATATACATAATGTCATGGGCACCTGAAAAGGAAGGAGATACTACTGAAATAAATGCTATTCTGCTAATTTATTTATTTATGTGTAAGATTTTAAGTGTAGTTCTGCTTAGGTCACAGACACATAAGCAATAAAAATTACATTTAAGGATGGATGTATTAGTCAACGCTTGTAGCAAAATAAAGCAAGAAAAGTAATATATTGTGTTTTTTTTTCTTTCAATTGTTTAACCAGGAGTGGCACACTAAGCTGAAAGCTTGTTTACAGGGGCAACCTAGGAGCACATGGAAGTTAAGTGACTTGCTCAGGGTCACCCAGTATGCAAGTGGGGGCTGTGGGATTCAAACCCAGATCTCCAGATTTGCAGCTCAGAGCCTTAAACCACTGTGCTATACTGCCTCCATAGTTGTGGCAGTCATCTGTTTTATGGTTCATGATGTTGGTGTAGTAAGCAGCAGTACATTGCATAGCAGGTGTAAAATGTCAATAAGTAGGTCATGCAATAGATGTGCTGAGCAGTTACTGAAGTAAGAAATGTATTTAGGATGGTAAAATATTCCTGTTAGAAGACTGATAAATGTGTGACATTTGCATCTCCATTTCAAGGAGGTCCTTATTGGGTGTCAATGTACAATATAAAGTAGTTATAGTTTTCAAGTTGTCTGAGTAATTGCTTTGTACTACCACTGTTACTAAATTTAAATTATTCTATGAATGAAATGAAATTTATGCAACTGTCTGTAAATGTATTAAAAACATTTACTTGTCCTTATAATGTAATGCATTAAATGCTGTTGCTAGGTTAAGAAGTCGCATAACAGCAATATAGATGAAAACAATGGGATGCATAGGAATTTGAAAAAAGTATACATTAGCAGGAGCAGTGTCATGACTTCACCAATTTTTTTTATAATTTCACTCCAGATTTTCAACATTACCATTTTTTTACACCTCCTCATAAGCAGTACAGCTGAAATTTTTTACATCCTGTCTAAAATGTGTTTTTGCAACAGTGGTGCCAAATGGCACAGTCGCTGTGCAAAATCACCTTTCGGCTAATGAACTGATAATGTCACTGTTCATGCGGTGGTGTCACAAAAAGCCCATGCTGAAAACTTGGAGTGAAAATACCAAGAAACGCCCAGGGCATTAGGGTTTATGACCATAACACCCTGCCCTGTAGGGACTGACAGGCATCAAGGGTGTGACTTGAGATTGTCAACAGTAATGCTCACGCCATTCCATCCCATCCCCACCCTGCAGCCAGTGACAGGTATCGAGGTGTGCCTTTGACTCTTCAGCCCCCGAGTTCACTCCATTCTCTTATACTGTACCCATTTCAGTGTATTTCCTTATGGAATGGGGTGAGTGTAAAGTCTGAACACTCCAAGGCACACCTTGACACTTGTCTGTGTTTGCAGGGTAGGGTGAGATGAAATGGTGTTAGCATTATGTCCAATGACCCAAAAGCACACCCCAATGCCTGTCCATCTCTGCGGGGTGGAGGTGGGGTTGGTTTCACTTCAGTACTTTACTGCCATTCCTATTCTGCCTGCCTGTCTGTCTATCTGTCTCTCTTTCTCTCTCTCTATATATATATATATATATATTTCTATTTAAGTATCTATCTTTCTATCAATTGCATGTATCGCTATTTTTATCTGTTTCTAAAACAAACCTGCATATCACATTTGCATGCACTCTGAGCACATACTTATGAAACTGTGCATATTTGTACTCCACTTCTGCATAGACCTTATACTTTCCTAATATTCCCATTATCACAATCATAAGTACCTTGCCCTTATCAAAAGCAACCTCCTCTGAAAGTTACAATCACATTTTCTCTGCTAACAGTCCATCATTACACCTGACTTCCTGACATCAACACATTGCTTAAATATAACTTACATCACCTCATGGACAAAAACCCTGTTTCTCTAAAAAAAAAAAAAAATAACTGTGTAAATAATCCCAAGGCTGAACATATGCTAGCCATTACTTTTTCCTGTACTGCCACCTTCTGTACCATCATGGGGATTTGCATATGTTTCCCATGATGCTTTGCATTATTGGGGTATGTGCAATTGTGATTTCTTTAAAATTTGGCTGGATGCCAATGTCACCCAGGATAACACATACCTCAGTGGCATTTGCTCTGGGGTTCTTTTGTAAACCTATATTGCTTCCTGTTCCTTCCATTAAAATGTACACCTCCATATATTTTCCTAATAATGTGTATGCCTTCCTTAAAACAGAAACTAAGACAAATCTTACTACTTACAAATCATTGTGTTGTTTCTCCACGCCTCCTTAACAATTCCACACAACTTCATTAACTTCATTATGTAGCCATGGTGGATCTGACCAGAATTTGTTTTTTTGGTGGTAGGATATGTGCCATTCTTATAGTACTCATTAATACCTTTGTTTTGATATACAGATTGTCCCTTAAGTCCAAATATTGAGGGAGTTATGACTTGTTGAATTTCTATTTTGTTTTATTTTTTATGCTTTTTTTATATTGCCTCTAAATGTTTTTTTTTTTGTGGAGGGAGGGTATGTGTCATTCTTGTAGTGCTCATTAAAACCTTTGTTTTGCTATATAGAGTGTCCCTTAAGACCAAATATTGAGGGTTATGACTTATTGAAGCTCTAATGTTATCCTTTGGGAATTTGCATTTTTTATGTTTAATGCTTTTTGTTTATATTGCCCCTAAATGTTTTTTTTTTGGGGGGTATGTATTATTCTTGCAGTACTCATTATGGCCTTTGTTTTGATATATTGAGTGTCCCATAAGTCCAAATATTGAGGGAGTTATGGTTTGTTGAAGTTCCAAGGTCATCCTATGGGGATTTCCATTTTCTATTTTTTATGCTGTTTTCATATTGCCCCTAAATGTTTAGGGGGAATTTGGATCATTCTTGTTGTACTCATTATGACCTTTGTTTTGATATATAGATGCAAGCAATAATACCCAAAATGGTAGGCGGTATTGGGCAATAGCGCACGGCCCAGGGGCATGATAAGGCCTGATTCTTCAGGCCATACCACCCACCCTGTTGGGTATTATTACTCTGTCTTCACCCATTTTCTAATTAACCTTAGAAGCTCCAATGTTATCCTATGGGAATTTTCAATTTACATTTTTTATGCTTTTTTATATTGCCCTTAAATGTTTAGAGCCATTACTTGTTATTCTTGTAGCACTCATTGAGGCCCACATTTTCAAAAGAGATGTGAGGCCCAAAACTGGAGACGCACAGTGCATCTCAGAAAATGCGTGGAAGCAACGTATATTCAAAAGAGAGAGATGTGTCCTGCTTTTCAAAATTCACCATCACACAGAAATAATGTATGCAGCGCAAATAAAAGGGGTGGTTCCATGAATATGCTGCACATCACTATATTCAGCCAAAATGTGTAGCACATCTGTCGTGCATCTCAGAAATGAGCCACCCAAAGTTAGGCAAACAAAAGGATGGCCTAAATTGGCCTGCCACTCACAGGCAGGCCACAGAACTGCAGGCAGGACATCTGGAGACAGCCCTCAGAGGTGCACCAGAACATTCTCTAGGCACCCACTCACAGTAGTCATGCATCCTGGCATGTACCCAGAGTCACAGGTGCCTTGTCACCACTAGCACCATGCAGAGAGCAATCCCCCACACCACAGCCTGGATGTAGACACCCAGCAGCCAAATGCCAGTGCTGTTGGGTGTCCCCAAAGCACACCAGAGGAGCAGGCAGCCACAATGCAGCACATGTACCAGGGGCCATAGCCTGCACCCATGTGGCCTGCAGGGCACCACCCAGTGGTGGCATACAGCCAGGGTGATGTCTTGGGCAATGGTGCCCAGATCGCCTGGTGGTATGAGTGGCAGCCTGGCATGGGCCAGGGCCTGACCTGTGGCACATGCCCACAGTGGTACACTATAAGTGCACACAGGTGGGACCCACCCACTTGGGTACCTGGTTACCCTCTGCCATTCCTTACAGTTATTACCATGTTCCACTCATACGGAGGTGTGTGGGGGACTGCAGGTGACTGTGTGCTGCATAGGGAGCTGGTCTATCACATGCATGTAGTATACCAATTGGATTGTGTCACCCTGTGCCCTCCCCTGTTGCCTGTCTAGGTGGGCCCCTGTGGCCACTGTCTAGGTGACCATCGTGTACCTCAGTCTGACACTGTACATAGCTATGGGTTATAGCACTGTATCCAGGCTAATGTGGTCCACCCTCCCTCACACACATTCCATCAGATCTGCCTGCTCAGCTGCAATATCATCTGTTCAACTTTATGGGGCAGTGAAGCAGCCTTGCAAAGCTGGAATTGAGCATGCCTGGGGTATGAAAATGGACTGAATACATTCCAGTAATGAGCTGCACATGTAGAGAATGGGCTCGGAATGTGCAATTAGGTCATTTGCATATCCAGGCTGAATATTGTAAATTTGCACACAGTGCTTGTGGCCTCCTATCGTGCATTTCCTTATGCTCCACATAGGGCTCTGGTCACCTGCTGCACTTCACATCTCCCACTGTGTGCATGTTCGGGATATTCAACTGGATATGTGCAATCGCATCTTATGGCGCATCTTCTGAATATCTCATTATTTTGTGACAGCGCATCTCAGATAAACAGTGCAAGCACTTGCACCATTCTGCTGGGAACTTTTGAATATGGTGGCCTAAGACCTTTGTTTTGATAAATAGATTGTCCATTCAGTCCAAATATTGAGGAAGTTATGGCTTGTTGAAGTTCCAATGTTATCCAATGGGAATTTCCATTTTTCATTTTTTATGCTTTTTTATATTGCCACTAAATGTTGTTTTTGTTTGCTGGTGGGATATGTGTTATTCTTGTAGTACTCATTAAGACCTTTGTTTGTATATATAGATTGTCCCTTAAGTCCAAATATTGAGGGAGCTATGGCTTGTTGAAGTTCCTATGTTATCCTATGGGAATTTCACATTTTTTTAATGCTTTTTTATATTGTCCCTAAATATTTTTTTTTTGGGGGGGGAGTGGGGGGTGGGGATTGGTATGTGTTATTCATGTTTTACTGATTAAGACCGTTGTTTTTGATATATAGATTGTCCCTTTTGTGCAAATATTGAGGGTGTTATGGCTTTTTGAAGTTCCTGTGTTATCCTATGGTAAGTTCCATTTTCTATTTTTTATGCTTTGTTTATATTGTCCCTCAATGTTTGGGGGTGGGGATATTTATTATTCTTGTAGTACTCATTACAACCTTTATTTTCATATACAGATTGACCTTCAGAAGTTCCAATGTTATCCTATGGGAATTTGCATTTTTTAATTTTTTATGCCTTTTTTATATTGCTCCTAAATGTTTACAGAGAATATGTTTTATTTTTGTAGTACTCATTATGACATTTGTCTTGAAATATAGATTGTTCCTTAAGTACAAATATTGACAGAGTTATGGCTTGTTGAATTTCCAATGTTATCCTATGGGAATTTCCATTTTTTTATGCTTTTTACAAATTGCCCCTCCATTTTGTTTTGAGGGGGGGTAGGTGTTATTCTTTTAGTATTCATTAGAACCTTTGTTTTGATATATGGAGTATCCCTTAAGACCAGATATTGATGATTATGGCCCCTAAATGTTTGGGGGTGGGACATGTGTTATTCTTTTAGTACTGATTAAACAGCTAATGACGCCTCAAAGAAAACATTGAAAATCTTAATAATTAGGTACAATTCTGCTTGCATTCCATATATATTCTATATATGTTTCCTCCACATTATTTATTACTAAGTAAATTTGCACGAATACATGATCGTTATCCCTCAGAGATCCCTTAGAGTTCATCTACTTCTATAGCATACTCCCTACTTCAAATCATAATCCTCTGTTGTGACATCACACTATCTTGCCATGTGAGTAACTGTGATGTCACAAGCAACGCATTATGACCACAGGTAGGGAGAAAACAGCAGAAATAGATGAATTTTTCAGGAGCAAAGATCCTGTTTTCATGCAGATCACCTCAGTAATAAATAATGGGGAGGAGGAATAAAGAACTAATGTGAAATAACAAACTGAACTGTAGGTAAATATTATGCTGCGTTAAAGTTCTCCTAAAGGTGGCAGTTGTCCTTTAAGACCTTTGTTTTGATATATGGATTGTCCCTTAGAAGTTCCAATGTTATCCTATGGTAATTTGCATTTTTTGTGTTGTTATACTGCCCCTAAATGTTGGGGGGGTATGCATGCATTATTCTTGTAGTAGAAACATAGAAATTGATGGCAGATAAGGAATGCTAGGCCCATCTAGCACGCCCATTTTCTTTGCCTACTACAAAAGTCACAGATCCTACTTGATCTCCAGCTTTACCTCCTTGTTTCTATTGCTAGGGTTCCCAAATGCATGTCCTCATACATGCTTGAATCCTCAAGTACCTCTGCTGGGAGTCTATTCCATTTGTCCACCACCCTTTCTGTGAAGAAATACTTCCTCACACTACCCCTTAGTCTGCCCCCTTCCAACCTCATGTCATGCCCCACAGTTCCTGGATATCACCATTTCTGAAAGATCCTTCATTGTTCACTTGGGAGCTTAAGCAACAGGTTGGTAGAAAAGAGGCCAGGAGTTATATTTTGTTTTAAACTGAAATATTTGAATAGTTTGTTAGTGAAATTAGTTCTATGTGTTAAAAATTATTACCTTGAATTTGAACTGATACTTGGGCTGTGATATTGTAGGTTTGGGGATAGATGCTTGGCAGGGAAAATTAGAAGGTAATTTAAATGTGTTGTTTGCCTGGTGTTTGGAGGAGGGGGACATTAGCTGCAATTAACTTGTCTTTAAACAGGAATTACTGTGGCTTTCATTGTTCACTTGGGAGCTTACAACAGGTTGGTAGAAAAGAGGCCAGGAGTTATATTTTGTTTTAAACTGAAATATTTGAATAGTTTGTTAGTGAAATTAGTTCTATGTGTTAAAATTATTACCTTGAATTTGAACTGATACTTGGGCTGTGATATTGTAGGTTTGGGATAGATGTTTGGAGGAAAATTAGAAGGTAATTTAAATGTGTTGTTTGCCTGGTGTTTGGAGGAGGGACATTAGCTGCAATTAACTTGTCTTTAAACAGGAATTACTGTGGCTTTCATTGTTCACTTGGGAGCTTAAGCAACAGGTTGGTAGAAAAGAGGTCAGGAGTTATATTTTGTTTTAAACTGAAATATTTGAATAGTTTGTTAGTGAAATTAGTTCTATGTGTTAAAAATTATTACCTTGAATTTGAACTGATACTTGGGCTGTGATATTGTAGGTTTGGGGATAGATGCTTGGCAGGGAAAATTAGAAGGTAATTTAAATGTGTTGTTTGCCTGGTGTTTGGAGAAGGGGACATTAGCTGCAATTAACTTGTCTTTAAACAGGAATTACTGTGGCTTTCATTGTTCACTTGGGAGCTTAAGCAACAGGTTGGTAGAAAAGAGGCAGGAGTTATATTTTGTTTTAAACTGAAATATTTGAATAGTTTGTTAGTGAAATTAGTTCTATGTGTTAAAAATTATTACCTTGAATTTGAACTGATACTTGGGCTGTGATATTGTAGGTTTGGGGATAGATGTTTGGCAGGAAAATTAGAAGGTAATTTAAATGTGTTGTTTGCCTGGTGTTTGGTAAGAGCCTCCCACCCACCCTGTTTTGTAGGCTTTCTTAAATACTGAAAAGCCACTGGGGTTGGGATTGAAGGGCTGAGTATTTCTGTTTGGGACTGAAATTTGAAGCAACAGGAGTTGGTGGGCCTGTGACATCATACGGTACCTGGAGTCTGCTTACACACACTGTTAGTGGGACTGAATACATACTGGACTGTATGTGTTTGTGAGACTTGGGAACATTGTTGGTGGGGTTGAAATTGGGTTTGTAAATAACTACAGTCAGTATAGAGAGAAACTGTACTCCAGGGGAAAGGGACTGAGAAAAGGGGGTGTGCTATTATAAACAGAGGGGGATAATCAGGGTGGCCATATTCCACCATGGCAGGCATCTTCGGAAGGGTTGTAGGCTGCACAGGCTGTGGGATGGCAATAATTCTAAATTGGGCCTGGAGAGAGGGAGGCTGCCCACTCTGTAGACAGCTATCTTGTATCAGGAGTGAGGTATATTGGTTAAGGAGTAAGCTGTGGGAGCTGGGGGTGTCCAAGGATAAGGGGTGTGGATATGGGCAGCAGAAGGGTGGGGCTGAGGGGAGGCTGGGGCAATGCTCTGAAATTACAGGACATTATGCTACAGCAAGCAGAAGGGGGATATTAGGGACAGAGGACCCTTAGATAGGGAAGTTGATGCTAAGGGAAGCGGTGCAGGTGAAAATTTGAATTCAAGGAGACTGGAGGGGAAGAGTCAGGAGGGGCTGTTGTGTGAAGCCTAAAACAGCAGACTGTGGGAAGGAGCTCCAAGGTGAACAGTGCAAGAGAGGAAGAAGAGGGTCAGTTTAGAGATGCAGTCAGGGGAAACTCGGGTTACTTGATGGAGGCTGACATAGAGTGTCACAATAAATTTGAGATACTAAGCATCCTAGAGGGGGAGGAAGGGGTTGGTGGAAATGAGGAAACTTATACAGAGGCCGGGGGGAGGGAGTCAGATACCCATAGGGCATCACAGAACAGCTATGGAAAGGATAGACATAGTCCCAGAGGGAGAAGGGGAAACATATATGTTAAGCAAATGGGGGAGATGCAACATATTCCAGACATGAGGGAGGAGAGCATGATTGGAGAGGAACTGGGAGACAAGGAGGTGGGAGAGGAGCCCCCCTTCAGCAGGAAGGTCAGTACCAAGGATGGGGCCCTAGCTAAAGGGGACCCACAGAGAGCCTCTGGAGACAGGGGTACTATTACAAGGGGGATGAGGGTGCGGGGGAAGGGGAAACCATCAGGGCCAGGATAAATGGTTCAGATAAGAGAGGGTTAAAGGGGACACCTATTCAGAGGGGGTTTGAGTTAAGTGGGCAAAATAGCAAGGGAGGCAGAAAGGGGAGGGTGACAAGGGGGTCTCTAATAAGGCAGGAAGACTCCCATGAAATTGCGATCATGAATAAAGTGGGGGAGGGGGGGCTGAGAGGGCATAGTGGAGGTAACCATAAGGATGATGGCGGTGTTAAGGTTCTGTTACTGGGAGACTCGATGATTAAGGGTATCCATTGGGAGGGACAGGGGGATGGATGCCATAGCCAGGTGAAGGTAGTGAGTATCTCTGGGCTGACAGTGCACAGAGCAAAGTTCATGGTGTATGAAATGGTTAGGGATTGTGGAGGGAAACCGATTTCGGGCATTTGGGAACTAATGATCTAGAGGGAAATAGCATTATGGAAATCCAAGCAAGGTTCCAAGAACTTGCCAGAGTCTGTCGGATAATGGATGCAACATTTCCTTTTCGGAGATATTGCCAGTAACAAAGGCCTCAGTGGAGAAAAAAATGAAGCTCACAGAGGTTAATGAATGGCTCAGGAAGTGGGGTGAAGAGAATGGTTTGGGGGTGTTAGGGAACTGGAATGGAGTTTGGGAGGATAAGGGACTATATGCCAAGGACAGGTTTCATCTTGCCTCATTAGGGAAGGAAGTCCTTAAACAGGGGATGGCTGACTACATACAAGAAAGGTGGGGTTTAAACTTGTAAGGGGGAAGGGATAAGGAGGGGTTGACTAGAAGCCCTCCTCCAGATGAGGGAGTAGCCTCAAGCCCAAGGGGGAGGGGGAAACAGACTGGAGGTGGAGGTTTCAGGAGGAGCAGGGGAGGATGGAAGTATAAGGAATCTGGGTGTGGTTCACAAAAGGATCAGGGATAAGGGTGGGGTTAGTGTTAGTAAATGCCAGGAGCTTGGGAAACAAGTTGCCAGAGTTCCAGGCCATGCTGTTCGAGGGGGTGGATGTGGCGCAGTCACGGAAATGTGGGCCAACAAAACCATGACTGGGACCTAAATGTACGGGGTACACTATGCTTAGAAGGATAGAAAGGAGGGCAGAGGGTGGAGTGATATGTTCATTAGAGATGACATAGAAATTGCTATGGTAGAAGAGGCAGAGGGAAACGTGGAGGCCTTATGGGTCACTTCACGATCCCCAGCAGGAGATAAGGTCAAGCTGGGAGTAGCATATAGGCCCCGGGATGAGTGATGTTCTAGAGGATGGTTTGCTGGACAACATCATTGCCCAGTGTGGTCCAAAGGGGAAGGAGTGTGTTGATGGGGACCTTAATATGCCAGGTACAAACTGGGGAACCATGTCCTCTAAGGTGGCCAAGGAGCAGAGGCTGCTGGATGGCTTCCAGGATGTGTTCTTAACACAGCATGTGATGGAGCCCACAAGGGAGGGGCATGTCCTGGATGTGGTTCTGGCAGATGGGGATCTGGTAAGGGACATGGTTGTACAGGACCCCCTGACTGGGAGTGACCACAATACTGTCTGGTTTCAAATAAGCATGGGGGGAGTGGGGTGAGATCTAGGACACTGGCAGTGGACTTCAGGGGGGCAGACTTTATGGGCATGGGAAATATTCTCAAGGATCACTTGAAGGGGATTACCTCAACAACAAGTGTGGAAAGGAGATGGGAGGTCATAAAACGGGGACTTCATGAGGCAGTCAGGATCTGCGCTAAGTTGAAACGTAAGGAAGCAAGGTCACATAAACCATGCTGGTGGTCCAGTGAGGTCCAGGTAGCTGTCAGAGAAAAGAAGGCGGCTTACAAAAAATATAAAACAACAAGAGGGGATAGGAATAAGGAAATGTACCAGCTTGCATCTAGAAAAGTCACCCGTATGGTGAGGGGAGCAAAGTCCAGTAAAGAGCAACGGCTGGCACAGGGGATACATGGAGGGGAAAAGGGGTTCTTCCGGTACATTGGGGAGCGGAGAAAAACTAAGGGCCATCTCAGCAGATTGAGATCAGAAGGAGGGTGGGTGGAAGAGGCGAGGGACCAGGCAGAGGTATTTAACGAGTACTTTGCCTCTGTGTTCACTAGGGAGGGGAATGGGATATCTACAAAGAAAGGCACAAAGGGGATAGAAGTGGCAGGGAGTGGGATCAGGGGAGCAACAGAAATGGAGCAAAAGGGAGGGAAAGGTACCCCAGGGGTGTCACATCTGGATAAGGATAAAAAGACCAGTAAGGTGGAGGGGACGGATGATGCCATCCCCACCAAAAGGGTGTAGTTTGCCTTCAAGGCCCTAAAGAAAGACAAATCTCCTGGGCCGGATGGCATTCATCCGAGAGTACTATGGGAATTGGTGGACATACTGGCTGCACCCCTGGCGGAACTTTTCAACAGGTCACTTGAGACAGGGAGGGTACCTAGGGATTGGCGAGAGGCACATGTGGTACCAATCCATAAAGGGGGGTCGAAGGAAGTACCAGGAAACTATAGACCCATTAGTTTAACCTCGGTGGTGGGAAAATTAATGGAGATTATACTAAAGGAACGATTGGGGTTTACTTGGAGGAGGTGGGAGGTCTGATAGTCGGCAGCATGGGTTTGTGCCAGGTAGATCATGTCAAACCAACCTTGTGGAGTTCTATGAATGGGTAACATCAGAACTGGACAGGGTAAGCCTGTGGATGTATTATTCTTGGACTTCAGCAAGGCTGTTGACTCTGTCCCCACAATGGTCTGGTGGAGAAACTGATGGGGTTAGAGTAGGCCCTTTGATGGTCAGATGGATTGAAAACTGGATAGCTGGATGCACTCAGAGAGTAGTGGTCTGTGGGGAGCTCTCAACCCTACAGAGGTTGGTAGTGGGGTACCACAGGGCTCGGTCCTGGGTCCAATCCTGTTTAATGCATACATATCAGACATCAGGATGGTATAGGTGTGAAATGAGTCTCTTCGTGGATGACTCCAAGATGGGAGCAGTAGTTGAGGAGAAGAGGGAGGTTGGCCTGCAAGGACCTGACACCCTGGAAAGCTGGGCTCACACATGGAAATTAAATTTCAATATCACCAAGTGCAAGGTGTTGCATCTTGGTCGGGAAACCCTAAACACAGGTACACCCTGGGAGGGAGGTGCTGGAAGCCTCAACAGGGGAAAAGACCTAGGGTCATGGTGGATACATGTATGAATAACACTGAGCAGTGCAGGAGAGCAGCTAGCAAGGCAAACAGGATGTTGGGATGCATCGCAAGGGGATCACCTCTAGGAGCAAGGAAGTGATTCTGCCGCTGTACAATGGACTGGTTAGACACACCTTGAGTACTGTGTACAGTACTGGAGACCACACTTGAAGAGGGACATACAGCTCCTGGAGAGGGTACAGAGGAGGGCAACAAAGATGATACGAGGGCTAGGGATTTGACTTCTGAGGACAGACTTGAGGAGCTCTGCCTGTTTTCATTGGAGGAGAGGAGAGACAGGGGGACATGATTGAGGTCTTCGGCACCTCAAGGGAATAAATAGGGTAAACATGGAGGATCTTAGACTAAAGCAGGGAGGCATCACCAGAGGGCATGGTTTGAAGTTGAAGGTGGAAGGGTGAGGGGAAAAGAGGAGAAGGTTTTCACTGAGAGGGTGGTGGACCCTTGGAATGCTCTGCCTGGTGAGCTGGTTCAGAGATCCACAGTGGAGAGCTTTAAGAGAGGGTGGGACAGACACAGAAAGTGGATGTATCAGATGATGGCCTGTCCCGGGGGGGTGGGGATGGATGATAGGGGTTTCTGGAGCACAAGGGATGGGAGGGTCTCGGCACCCAACTAAGGATCTAGGTTCGAGCAGACTTGATAGACCATAAGGCCTAATCTGCTGGCAAATAGTATTCTAGTATTTTATTTTAGTATCCTACCCAACAGTACCCTATTTATGCCTTTTAGATATTTGTAGGTTTCTATCATATCTCTCCTGTCTCTCCTCTCCTCTCCTCCAGAGTACACATACTGACACCTCCCAGTCTCTCCTCATATGACTTTTAGTGCAGGCCCTGCACCCTTTTTGCTGCCCTTCTTTGAACTGCCTCCACCCTGTTGATGTCCTTATGGAGATGCAGCATCCAGAACTGGACACCATATTCCAAATGAGACCTCAGCAATGATCTGTACAGTGGTCTCACCTCCTTCCTCCTGCTGGTGATACCTCTCCCTGTGCATACCAGCATCCGACTGGTGCACCCCACAGCCTTGGCACATTGTTTGGCCACCTTTAGGTCATCGGATATAATTACCCCCAGTTCTCTTTCCTGTTTGGTGACCATGAGTTCCCCCCCCCACCATGTAATCCTCCCTTGGATTCCTGTGCCCCAAAAGCATGATTTTGTACTTTTTTACATTAAATCTCAGCTGTGACACTCTGGACCATTCCTCCAGTTTACCTAGGTCCTTCCTCATTTTTTGCACCCCTCCCAGTGTGCACCCTATTGCAGATCTTAGTGTCATCTGCAGAAAGGTACACCAACTCCTCCAACTAGTACTCTTTAAAACCTTTGTTTTGATATCTAGAGTGTTTCAAGTCAAAATATTGAGGGAGTAATGGCTTGTTGAAGCTCCAATGTTATTCTGTGTGGATTTACATTTTTTGTTTATGCTTTTTTGTTTTGCTCCTACATGTTTGGGGGGGGTGTTGATCCTGTAATATTCATTAAGACCTTCATTTTGACATATAGATTGTCCTATCAGTCCAAATATTGAGGGAACTATGGCTTGCTGAAGTTCAAATGCGGGACAAAAACTAAGTCCAAAATCTTTTTTCATATGAAGGAATCTTTTTTTGTGTCAAAAAACACATGAAAAGAATGGTCTTCTAACGAAAAAGAAGTGGTAAAAAACTAAGTCCAAACTCTTCTTTTGTACGAGGGCATCCTTTTTTGTATGAATGAAAAAAGCATGTGAAAAAGGATCCCTTTATATTAAAAAGAATCAGAAAAAAACAAAGTCCAGAAGCTTTTTATGTATAAGGGCATCCTTTTTCGCATGAATGAAAAAACATACAAAAAAGGATCCCTTTATAAGAAAAAAGACTTGGGACTTAGTTTTTTTCTTAATTCTTTTTCTGCATGAAAGGGTCATTTTTCTTTGTTTTTTTTGCTCATACAAAAAATGTTGGACTTTTTTTTCCAGATTCTTTTTTCGTATGAAGGGATCCTTTTTTCCATTTCTTTGTATGGCAATGCGAAAAAGAATTTGGCCATATGAAAAAACATTAGTGCAGAGTCCACCTAACAGGGTCCTGATGACCAAGATACATGTGTTGGTGTCTGTCCAGGATGTAATTTTTGTGGGTTTTGAAAATTTACTTTTGGAAAAAAATGGAAACAAGATGGCAGCCATACAAAAAAGGATTTTTCTCCTCATGAAAAAGGATCCTTTTTCATATGGACCAAATTCTTTTTTTGATTCAAGCAGCTATCCAAAAGTCCGTACTGAGCATGCTCAGAACCGAAATTGTAAAATTTAATAACTTTGTAACAGATTAATATTTTTCCACCAAAGTAGTAAAAAAAAAAACTATCTGTGGGCCCAGCCCATTCTACTCTGAACATTTCAGACTTAAATTCCAAACCATCTGTGTACTAGGTAGTGACAAAAAATCCCCAGCAAAAACACTGACTTAAAACTTGGCACTTCAAGAGAGCTACCCCCGCCCCGCCGAAGACCATGCATGCAAAATTTCATGCAAATCTGTTGAACGGTTGTGAAAATATTAAAGTGCAAAATTTGAGGTTTAACAGAAATCCTTGCTCAACCCTACCTATAGTGGCAATACTGTGCCACCATAATAACGTGTCTGGGCCCTTGTCCCCATAGCAAATGGCATCATTTATTTCCCTTATACCACTGTGCCAAATTAGCATATAAGAAAAATCATGGTGTATACGAAACAAATTAGCTAGTTACATTGTATTAATGTGTTATTAACACCTTAATAACACATTAATACCTAATGCACGACATACCACCCAATTACACACACAAGAACACCTGTAACAAGTGCCATAATAACAAATGTAGGAACCATTTCACTACATCATTTGACAGCCACTGTAATAACACACACAGCTATCACTTTAACTATCACCTTAACTAGTCTTCTAACAACCCACCTTAGCAAGTCTTCTAGCAAACAAAGACACAATATGAACAGCCTGTTAAAGTGCATCCCCTAAAACAGCAGCTCACAACCAAGGGAAAACATGTGCCTAACAACACATTACAGCAATTTACTCCCACATTACTGCTTTAACATCATGTCCCTCATGCAGCCAGAACTCACTTACCTGCCAGACACTCCATGCTGCTCCAAGCTAACTCTCCTGCATCTCTAGGATGTTCCTTATCATAGACCACTAGACCAACGTTACAGCTTCACATTCCAGTTCACAGCATCAAATGCCAGCTCTCACATGAGGCTCTTCACTGTATACTGTTGGATAAAAGTGCTGCTCTGATTCCTAACCGCATAAGGATGTCAACCGCTGACCCCAGCTGGACATACAAAACCTGATCACATACCATCCTACAAAAATTCCTAGCAGACCATTTCCCTTTTATAGGGGAAGTGCCTGAATTGGTGCGTGTACACATACACACACACACACACACCTGTATGCACCCACACTACACTATGGAAAAAATGCTAGAAAAGACATAAATGTACTAGCATAGCACATCACTACACTGCAAGACAACATCACACTGTGGAAACACACCAACCCCCAATGCAAATTAATTAGCACCAGCACATACCACAAAAGTAACCAAATGAATGTATTATATAAAATAAGCAATGGCTAAGTTGTTTATACTCTTGAAAAAATACCATCTCAGGGTCTAACAAGCTAAGGCCACTTACACTTCAGTCTCATAGCTTTATGGCTTGTTTGATCCCTCAATATTATTTTTTCCTGTATACCACACTTGGCCATCATTTATTCTCTTTCTGTTCATATTATATGTATATATATATATATATATATATATATATATATATGTGTGTGTGTGTGTGTGTGTGTGTGTGTGTGTGTGTATAGGTTTTATTATACAAGATTTTATTCTGTATTTTACTTAATAGTAATAGATTTGTGTATTTTATATGTATTAACTGTGTTGTTTACTGGAATGTTTTTATAGTTCTATAATCAATAAAAAATAGCATAATCATGTTTGTATACAGAATTTTCAGCACAGCCTTCTTATTGCCCCACCTCATGAACCAGTGGGTGAAAAGTTTCAAATCCCCACTGAAACATCATTCAACACCACCAAAATGTAATTCAGTACCAGAAGTGTAAAACAGAATTTGGCCAGGATTTGAAAAGTGGCCACTGTCACGTTTATAAGGTGTTGTAAAAAAATAGCTATGTTGAAAATTTGGGTTAAAAATATTTAAAATTACCAAAGCCATGACAGAGTGTCGAAAAATGTCAATGTACGTTCATAACTTTGCCATTTTTACATATTTTGACTCCAAATTTTCGACATAGCCTTCTTATAAGCCCACCTCATGAACAAAAGCAGTGAAAAATTTCAAATCCCACTGAGAATTTGATTTCATAAAGCAACTATGAAATCACCTTTTAGGCCAGATTTCCATAATTCCACCGCCATTGGTCATGAAGAGGGTCCCAAAAAGACCAAGTTGAAAATTTGGGGTCAAAATGTTTAAAAATGACAAAGTTATACATCAGACTTTAAAAAAAATACATTATACTTCACTTAACCTTACATTTTCATATTGTAGTCACCGGTTCCAGCAGCAAGATGTGTCTTTGATCAAAGAGTGAATCTACATCTTGAGACCTCTTCAGGTAAATGAGGATGTATATGGGGAGTGTGAGGTTGTGGGTACTGAGTAGGTAGTGGGGGTGGGTTTGGTGGGGGGTGCTTGGGGGTTCAGATCACCGATAAACCATTTTCTTTTTTGCAGGTAAAAAAAAAAGATTGACAAGGGATTGTTTTCTTTATTATAGGGGAACAGAAGCCAACACTGGGGATTGGGCACCCCAGTATCAGGAAGCTCTTTGGTGGCATGTAGGGTAGGCACCCTGATATTGCCTTTGACTTAAGGGGAAGGGTGACCTGGAGGGGAGGGGACAAGAGAAGTGATACCAGGGGCGGGTATCCTGATCCACATCCTTCATAGATAGACAGACAGACAGATAAACAACTAAACAGACAAGTGGTGGTGGGGGGAGATCATCACTGGACGTTTTTGTTTTTTACTTAAAAAAAGATCAACAAGGGATGGTTTTCTTTAATATAGGGGAACAGGTGCAGATAAGGGACAGTTTTCTTTATTACAGGGGAACAAAAGCCGACACTGGAGATTGGGCACAACAGATCTCCAGCTGCACTGGGGGAAGGCACCCTGGTGCTGCCACACATAAGGGAAAGGGCAACCTGAAGAGGAGGGGGCAAGAGAAGTGATAGTGGGGGTGGGAACCCTGGTCTGCTTAGTTAAAAGATAGCTAGATAGATAGACAGGTGACAGTGATGGGGCAGATCATGGGTGGACATTTTTGTTCATTTTTTAGTTAAACAAAATGAAAAGATCAACAAGGATTAATTAAAAACTAAGTCCACCTTGCTCTTTTGTGACCTGATCCTTTTCTTTCATGAGTACAAAAGAAGTCATGAAAGAAGAATCTCAGATCATGAACGTAGATGGTGAACTTAGTTTTTTCCTATTGTTCTTTAGTGAGCTGACCTTCTCCTTTTGTGATCATGAAAGAACTCACAAAAGAAGACTCTCGGCTCACGAATGATGATGATGAAAAAACTAAATTCAAATTCTTCTTTTGTGAGAAATCATCTTCTTTCGTGAGATTTTCATGAGCTGAAGAAAGATGCCTTCTCATGAAGGAAGATTGAGAGGAAAAAAGCTAAGCATAAAATCATCTTTCATATGGCTTTATACTTCCTTCGTATGGCCCTATTCTTCTTTCATGAGCCAGATGAAAAAAGAAAATCATCTCACTAGAGAGAATTTTTTAAATGCTCCAAAAACACATTAAGGTTTTTTTTTTTTTTTTTTTTTAAATAAGTGTAGTAAAAGGGTTCTGTTTAGCTAGGTTCATGTCTTGGTATCTCTACATGGCATCATTTTTAGGGGTTTCCAAATAATTTTTTTTGAAAAAAAATGGAAACAAGATGGTTGCCATATGAAAGAAGAATTTCCCCCTCACAAAAGAAGACTACCCCTCATGAAAGAGAAATCTCCTTTCATATGGCCAAATTCTTCTTTCATATGAAACAAATATCCAAAAGACCCTATGGAGTATGCTTAGAACAGAAATTTTAAATCCTTATAACTCTGGAACAGGTTAATATTTTTTCATCAAACAATCAAAGACACCATTCTGGTCAAGCCCTTTCTTCCCTGAAAAGTTCAGAACAAAATTACAAACCATCTGAGCACTGGGCAATGACATAAAAAGCAAAAAAAAAAAAAAACCCACCAAAACCTGATGTTTTCACTTTTTCAATGTCCAGATCTCAGAATCTGCACATCTGACTGGAATGACACTTGGCACATCAAGAGACCTTGCCCCCCAGACTGGGTATTCAAACTTTTGTGCAAATCCATTTAATGGGGCAAAGCTGGTAAAGTGCAAAGTTAGGGGTTTAACATTAAACAGCCTACTCAACCCTAACTATAGTGGCACTACCGTGTCACTATAATATATATGCATATATAGAGAATATCTGATAGCGAAGCATCACATATGAAAAATTATAAAATGGGCATCCAAAATAAAGTAGTCTCATTGGTCACAATATATCCTGTGACTGTGCATGAAATCTGTTTCATGCACAGTCATCCTGGTCCTCAACCACATCACACAATGAGCAACTCAATCCTCCTACAACCAGAAGTATCTTCCTTCAGTCCCCCTACAACCAGAACTGATCTTCCATCACAAACATGGCTGCTACCTTCACACTGTAAAAAAACTTCAACTGAGCCCTAAAAATAAAACTACCTGAAATAAAAAAAATAAAACAAATGAATTAAATGTTGTTTCTCTGATCATCACACTTTCCTTACACACATAAACAAATTAGAAACATTAACTATTGTTTATAGTTTTCATTACAACTGTTTCCTTGCTGACAATGAAAAATTATCCTTATATCTTTACCTGCATAGAAACAGACTTTGGCAGCAGATGAGGACTGCTTGGCCCACCTAGTCTGCCCATTGCTTTACCTTTTGGATAAGCTGCAGATCCTAGTTAAGCAACAGCCTACTTCTTCCTACCTCCCACCAGAATTACCTTATGTCTTTCCCATGCATTCTTGACTTCCCCCACTGTTTTTGACCCCACAACCTCCACAGGAAGACCATTCCATGCATCCACCACCCTCTCCATGAAAAAATATTTCCTCATGTTGCTCCTGAGCAGTCCCCCATCTATCTTCAAATTGTGCCCCCTTGTTCTTGTGCATCTCTTTTTCTGAAAAATGCTACCCTGTTGGACTTTGTTGATTCCCTTGAGGTACTTGAACATTTCTATCATGTCCCCCTCTCCCTCCTTTCCTCAAGAGTATACATATTAAGATCCTTTAATCTCTTTTCATATGGCTTCTGTTGCAGACCCTGCACCATTTTAGTTGCCCTCCTCTGGACTGCCCCATCCTATCTATGTCCTTGTGGAGATGGGGTCTCCAGAACTGCACACAGTACTCCAGATGGGGTCTCACCAACTGTATGTACAGAGGGATAACAACTTCCTGTTATATACTGGTGATGCCTCTCCCTATACATCCCAGTATCCTCCACCCTTCCTTACTGCCTTCTCACGTTGCTTGCTTACCTTTAGGTCATCTGATGGGACTACCCCCAGATCCCTTTCCATTTTTGTTGTTGTTAGTACCACCCCCCCCATTGTGTACTTGTCCCTTGGGTTTTTGTTTCCTAGGTGCATTACTTTGCACTTCTTTGCATTCAATCTAAGCTGCCATAAGTTTTATCATTCCTCCAACCTGCCAAGTCCCTTCTCATCCTTTCCACCCTCCCTTGTGTATCAAGCCTGTTGTAGATCTTTGTGTCATCTACAAAGAGGCATACTTTTCCCTCCAGTTCCTCTGCAATATCACTTAAAAGTCATTAAAAAGAGCTGATCCCAGTACTGAACCCTGTGGTACACCACTAGAAACCCCCCTTTCTTTGGAGTGGACTCTGTTTACTATTACCCTCTGTGTCCTGTTGTCCAGCCAATTTTTACCCAGGCTGCCACCCTGGGACCCACTCCCAGGCTGGCTAATTTGTTAATCTTTTGTGTGGGACTGTGTAAAATGCCTTGATACAGGCCTGCTCATCAGAAAAATATCTTCTGCTTGCCCTGACAGTGAGATAATTGAGTCTATGGCTATAGAAGAGACCTTTGTTGTGTGTGTATGTATACAGTATGAGGAGAGCAAGAGGAACATTCTGCCAGTGGAACTGAGGAAAATTTTGAATCCATGTATTCCATGGTAAACACTCCATGATAAACATTCCATATATTGAATCTGTATGCCAGCAAAGGGCAAACTTTGTCCAGCAGTAATACAACAACATCATCAATTACATCATTTGTAGTGAGCAGAAGGAGTAGTTTATCATACATGCACACAAGTAAATCTATTGTTTCTACATATAAACCTGCTTTTCCCAACTGTAAAAATTTTAAAAAAAGAAGCCCATTTTATAAGCGCAATAAGACACTCAAGGAAGACTCCACCACAAATTTATCAAGACTTTGGAAGTCCCAAACCTTAATATTTTTTTTATTTCTCTACTTTGTGCACTTTGCATTCTTCAACTCTAATGTCTGCATTAATGTAGTTTTTTTGCAAAAAAGTTTCTTTTTTTTTATGAGTGTGTAATAGTGGAATTGTATCCTCATTCATGCAGGTCTCTTCAGGACCTCCATGAACAAATACAGATACATAGGTTCTCCAGGACCTGCACCAAGGGAAGAATCCATCTGACTGTGAAATAGTTGGGCCCATTGGGCCCTGCACTTCTGTGTGGCTGTGGGTGCAAAGAATCTGTGGGGCTGTGGAAGTGCAGAGCCCTCTGGGACCAGTGCTTCCATATGGCTACAAATGAGGACACTCAGAGTCAAGAGTCCATCTGGCTGTGGAAGTGCAGGGCCCAGCACTTCCATGCAGCTATGGATGCAGAGGCTGGTTATTCATTGCTTGTGAGGCACTGCACTGCACCATCTGTCCCAAGGCTGTGAGTGTTGAAGCATGGCAGCACTACTACTCCAGCATTGACCAATCCAGATTGTTTTTGAAGCTCACCCCCAAACTCTGCTCACTGGCACAGGATCATAATGAGCTACCACACTGGGTCAAAGGCCATCGCCACACACATTTTTTCATAACTTTTTGTTTTCTAGACATTTTGACCACAAATTCTCAACATGGGCTTTTTATGATCTCCTCTTCCGAACATGACAGGTGTCATTTATAAAATACTATCCAAAACTTAATTTCACCTAATATGTGCAGAAACACATTTTGGCCAGGATTTCAAAAATGAGACCTGTCATGTTCATTGAGTAGGGTCAAAAAAGGCTGTGTTGAAAATTTGGGGTCAAAATACTGAAAAATACCAAAGTTATGAGTAAACGAAATATTTGAACATTCACTCATAACTTGGTGATCTTACCACATTTTGTCACCAGATTTTCAGCATAGTCTTTTGATGATCCCACCTCATGAACCAGATATGTTTTCAAATCCCACCAAAAGGTAATTTTTGTGTAGTGACTTCAAAATCACCTTTCTAGTCAGATTTCAAAAATTTCAGGTCAAGTGGGTTGGGGGGGGTTAAAGATCAACGAGTAGTAGTATATCTTTTATTCATGAATCATGAACAGGGATAAACTCAATTGAGCATAACTCATTTCCAATGAGGTACCATTGCAGTCATACAGGTTACCATTTAAAGCAAGATATAATCACATATCCAATAACACTATACATACAGTATATTAAAGTAAATAAAAAATAGTAAACATTATACTCAAATATAAAATATAAATATTCTCCTAAACTGAGAAAAATGAAGTAATAAAATGAAACAATACAACACTTAAAATATATATAAAGCAAGAAAAATGCATAAAACACAATAACAGTAGGTTATTTAGAATTTCTAGTTAGGTAGTTGCACCTGAACAGAAACAAAGAAACATAGACTATGTTGGCAAATAAGGACCTGATGGCCCACCTAGTCTGCCCTATTTTTCCTACCTATAGTGTCGCTGCAGACCCTACTTGGTCTCCAGTTCCCCCACCACTAAGATCCCTCTGTGTCTATCCTATGCATTCTTGAACCATGTCACCATTCCCACCACCACCACCTCTGCTGGTAAGCTGTTCCATGTGTCCACCACTCTCTGTGTGAAGAAGTACATCCTCACATTTCTTCTGAGCCTCCTCCTTCTAACTTCATAGCATGACCCCTTGTCCTTGAACATCTTTTTACGTGGAAAATGCTTCCCTCCTGTACCTTATTTTTGCCTGTGAGGTATTTGAATGTCTGTATCATATTCTCCCTTTCCCTCCTTTCCTCCAGGGAATAAATGTTAAGTTCCTTGAGCCTTACCTATAGGGCTTTTGATGCAAGCCATGCACCATTTTGGTTACCCTCCTTTGTACTGCCTCTACCCTCTCTATGTCTTTATGGAGGTGGGGCCTCCAGAACTGTACACAGTACTCGAGGTGAGGCTTAACCAGTGATCTGTATGGGGTAATATTACCTCCCTCCTTCTGCTGGTGATTCCCCTTCCTGTGAAACCCAACATCCTTCCAGCCTTCCCCACTGCTTTGTCACACTGCTTTTCTACCTTCAGGGCATCAGAAATGATCACCCCAGGTCCCTTTCCTATTTTGTAACTGTTAATACCTCTACTCCCAGTTGGTATGTTGCCCTTGGGTTCTTATGCCCTAAGTGCATTACCTTCCACTTCTTTGCATTAAAACCCAGCTGCCAAGTTCTTGACCACTCCTCCAACTTTTCTAGATCACTTCTCATGTTTTCCACTCCTCCCAGTGTGTCTACTCTGTTACAGAGTTTTGTGTCATCTGTGAACAGGCATACTTTCCTTTCCAGCCCTTCTGCAATATCACTGATGAAGACATTGAAGAGGACTGGCCCTAGTACTGATCCCTGTGGTACTGCGCTGGTCACTTAGCCTACTCCGGAGTGACTACCATTTACCACCACACTCAGACTCCTATTGCCCAGTCAACTTTCCACCCCTAGGCTTCCCAGCTTGTTTAATGGACTTCTATGTGGAACATTGTCAAAGGCCTTGCTGAAATCCAGGTAGGTCATGTCCACTGCTCCCACTTGATCCACTTCCCTGGCCACCCAATCAAAGAACTTGATCGGGTTTGTCTGGCAGGACCTCCCCCTTGTGAACCCATGCTGTCTCTGATCCTGCAGGTCATTGCTAACTAGGTATTCCCCAATTCTTTCCTTTAGTAGTGTTTCCAGTACTTTGCTTACCACTGACGTAAGGCTAACTAGCCTGTAATTTCCTGTCTCCTCCCTATTTCCACTTTTGTGGAGTGGGACTAAATCTCTCCTCTCCAGTCCCTAGGTACTTCCCCTTTTTTAATGACATGTTGAAAAGGGCTGTCAGAGGTGCAACTAGCTCCTCTTTCAGTTCCCTCGGTATCCTGGGGTGCACCCCATCTGGCCCCATTGCTTTGTCTACCTTTATCTTTGATAGGTCCCTAAGCACTCTTTCTGCTATAAATGGTTTTGTGTCCACTTTCCATCCTTTTATATCCTTGCCCTTTACCCTTGGCCCATTTCCTTCCCCCTCCTCTGTTAATACTGAACAGAAATATTAGTTCAATAAATTCACTTTTTTGTGGTCCTCTTCCACACTGCATCCTCCTTCCCCTCTTCCCCTTTCAGTTTTATTATCCCCTCGTTCTTCTTTTTTCATTTATGTATCTAAACATTTTTTCTCTCCCCCGTCACTCATTTCCTCTGTCTGTGCCTTTGCACTTCTAACTGCCTTCCCTGCCTCCCTTTGTTTCTCTTGGTAAGCCTCCTTATCCCCCCTTCTGTGTTTTTTTGTACGTTCTAAATGTCCTTTTTTGCTCTTAACTTTTCTGCTACTTGCAGAACAACACTACAGCAAGGCAATGAGATAGTTCCCTGTTCTACTAACCACCTTTTTAGGTGAATTAGTCTAATAGTATGGTTGTATCCTCATAATCCCACCGGGATGGCATTCCATAAGATTGCTCCCTTATAGGGAATCGATGACCCCCCAACCCCCAGGTTATACCATAATTGGTTATGTTGTATTTTATACCCTGAGCAGATCTCAGGCCTTGTTTAACCATTCTAATTTTGAATAAATTTAGGATATATTTAGGAACGGTTCCCTTGCAGACTTTAAACATAAACTGTAAAAGATGTACATTTCTTCTAACCTATGGTCTGAGCCAATTTAAATTCACAGTGATGGATTCTTCATGGAGCATCAAGGACATAGCGAGCCAGGCTACTGAACATTATGTCCACCCTGTCTAGCTGTGTCCTGAATACATTACATCCCCATAATCCAAGATTGGGACAATCATTGCAGTAACACTTCTTGATCTTATATCCTGTGACATGAAGTGTTTCAATTTATAAAGAACCCCCAGTTTTTTACTTACATTGCGTAGTGTCATATCAATATGTTCATCCCATTTTAGTTAGCTATCTAGCCAAAACCCCAAATATTTATATCTATTAACCTGCTGGATGATTTTCCCTCCCTGGGTTTGAATGTTTAAAGTAAGATTATTTTCTGATTTGTAGTTCTTCCAAAAAGAACTGAGTGGGTTTTATTATCATTGAGTATTAACTTGTGTTTATTAAAAAATCCTGAATCTATACAAATGCCTACTGTGACTTGTTATTTATATAATCTAAGGAATTCCCCTCAACATATATCATTGCATTATCTGCATACAAGTGACAATGAGGGACTGCTGTCTTCTGTTCGGATAAAAAAAAATAAGATCTTTCAGTAGCAGTTTTCTTATTTTTATTAGTACTGACAATGGTGACCTAGTGTCAGCAGGGTCTTCGGTGGCACTGGGGGTGGGCACCTCAGTGTTACCAGCTATGTGTGGGGGATGGGTGACCAAACAGGAGAGGATGGGAGTAGGGTTATCACTTTCAGGCCTGATTTGCATAATTCCACTGCTATTGGTCATGAGGTGGGGTCCCAAAATGGCCATGTTGAAATTCTGGGATCAAAATATGCAAAACTGACAAAGTTATGCATCAAAGTTGAAAACCCCATTGAAATACATTGAACTGCACTTACCTTAGTTTCTCATATTGCAGTCACCAGTTCCAGCAGCTATATGTGTCTTTGATTTGAGAGTGGATGTTCACCCTGGGACCTGTTCAGGTGGGTGAGGGTGTGTATGGGGGTGTAGTTGGGGTGTTGGGTGTTGAGTGCTGAGTGGGACGTCGGGTGGTGGGGTCAGATCAGCGAAGGACCATTTTCTTTTTTACTGGTTAAAAAAAATACATCAAGGACAGTTTTCTTTTTATTACAGCTAACACTGTGATGATGGTGATCGGAAGGGGAGGTGCCACTTGACACCAGTAAACTTACTATAGGAGGGATGGAGATCAGAGGGTGGGGGGGTGCCACTAGACACCAGGAAAAGATACTGTACATGACAGGATGATGATGATGAGAGAGTGGGGGCACCACTAGACCCTATGGAGATGTAAAGTACATGAGGGAATGGTGATTAGAGGGTGGGGTGCCACTAGACACCAAGAAAACATCCTGCACATGAAGGCATGGCAATTGGAGGGGCCGGGCACCACTAGACACCAGAGAAACATCCTACCCAAGAGGGGACAGTGATTGAAGGGTGCAGGGGTGCCACTTAAAACTAGGGAAATGTCCTACTCATGAGGAGATGGTGATTAGAGAGTAGGGGTGCCACTAGATACCAGAGAAATATCCTATACATGAGACGATGGTGATCAGAGGGTGGGGGTGCCATTAGACACCAGGGAAACAGTGGCTTACTGCACTCAGAGCAGCCTGCAGCATGAGTTCCAGCTGTGGCTGAAGAACTCAAGAAAGTCCCACTGTTCTCATACAGAGAACACGGCTGAAGGGTTCTTATCACTAATGTTGGCATGCTGGATTTTGGGTGCCCAGAAAAGGTATTTCTGACAACTTTTAAAAAAACACCAGAATCTAGCTAAACGGGTTCCATTTAGCTAGATTCAGGTGTTTTCTTTGAAAAAAAAACCCATTATTTTTATGTGCTTTAAATGTCTGTAAGTTTAAACAGTAAAAAGAAAATGGCAACCATCTCGACTGTTTTTTTCCCCCCATGACAAGTAAATCATACAAATAACCACTTGTGACAGTTTTTTTTTATCTTTCTCAATAAGTTTTTTTTTTCAGTTGAACTGGAACATTAACTCAAAAATCATTACAATTTTAAAACAGTATAATATTTTTTCAGTAAACCTTCCAAAGGCACACCCTTGGCATGGGCCCCATCAACCCTGAAAATTTCATGAAAAAAATTCCGCATGGTCTAGGCTGTAGGTGAAAACAAAAAATACCCTATGTTATGTATAAGAAAATCAAACTTGTTCTTTTTTTTTTTTTTTGGTGCTTCGTATCTCGAACACCATATAAGATACCATCATGAAACTTTCCATGTCTTGAGACTCTGACAGCCTGACTATGCATGTCAAATTTTGGATTATTTCATGAAATGATGGCAAAGTTATTAAGTTGCAAAATTTGGGGTTTAACATTAAACAGGCTACTTGGCCTGTATTATATTTACAACCTATTCTGTTTTGTGTTACTTAAATACATGTTTAACATTAACTAAACTCTATTTTTCGTGCCATACCTTTCATTCTCCACCCAACACAGCCTACATGTGAGATATGCTGTATAACAGCTCACATTCCCACCTGTTAAATTTAGCACTCCAAGCACACCCAACATGTTTATGCCATCTTATTCTCACAGGTGGAACACTAGTGCTGCTGTTGTATAGTGATTCACCCAATATTTACTGTCTTTTTAGTTTTGCTCTATATGATACCAGTGAAAATAGTGAAAATAAGAGGACAGTGAATATATCCTGTCATACAGTATGTGCTTATAAAATGGGTCAAGATGGGTGTCCTAATTACTATTCTGATTGAATAAGCTAGGTCACTAGCTGTGCCTAAATGTACTCAAGAATGTACCATGCTACATTTTTAAAGCTGAAATATTTAATGCTGGGCCATTTCATAAGTGCAATAATATACTCCAGGGTGTTGCATTCACTGGGCTATACAGACACCCCTCTGGTGTGTGTTGAGGAGCACTTAGCTTTTGGCACCATGTCTCAGCAGAAACACTGGAGGAGTACCCTATCTAGCTTAATGAACACACCCTCTGTTGTATGTTATTGCTTAAATATCTACTATACTGGGTAAAGATGTTTTCTTTGGGCTAGTGTAAAATAAAGTTACTTCACCCACAGCTGCTTGTGTATGTACGTGGTTTATAGCTGGACCTGGAACTAACCTTTGAGGAGAATGTCCAAGAATGATAATTAATATACACCATCTATTAGAGCTGTTGCATAGGTGTTTAAAAAACATCAGTTTCCATTTCCAAGTTTAAACACTTATGCAAGCTTTGCAAACCATTTAGAACCATATTTCTTAACCTTTCATATTTCAGATTTGGGACCCTATCCCATAAAATGTGGAAAGTGAGGCGAATGTGGAACATATAATCACATCTTAGAAATGGAAGCTCAGAACAATGTTGAAGTGAATGCCATGATGGTCAACAACTCTACTGTTCATTAAGCATTAACAGGCGGTAACCTAGAGGAGGCACTGGTAGTTGTACCTAGGTCTGCAATGGCCTCCTTGCCTTTGTGAATGGGTCTAAGGGCCATTTGTATGGTGGTCCTTGCCTTCTTTTCCAAACAATCACAATATCGTTTGTAAGCATTCAATAAGAGGTGTCAACCAATGTTGAACATAAGTGACCAGGTTGCAATGAAAGTGATACTAACATACTAACACATGTAACTGCCAGCAGAAAAGGCCATTTGGTCTATTGAGTCTGCTCGATTTTGCAGCTAGCACTCCTACCTGCAGCTGCCCCTCCCACCCTACCCTCCCATGACCCTCCCTTTTGCCCTATTCCAGCCCCTCTTGAAGCATCCCACTGTTTTACAGGCCACCACCTCTGCCAGTAGTGCATTCCATTCTGCTACCACCCTTTCTGTAAAGAAATGCCTCCTCATTTCCCTCCTAAACCTTCCACCCTCCAATCTCATGTCATCACCCTGAGTGTCTCTCCTCACCCTCCCCTTTAACAGATCCTCTGTGCCCATCCTGTTTATTCCTCTCATGTACTTAAAGGTTTCACCCAATACCCCATCCCTCCTCTCCTCCAGAGAGTACATGTTCAACTCCCTCAGTCTAACCTCATATGGTAACTCCCCCGACCAGGATCATCTTTGTTGCTCTGCATTGCACCCCTTCCAGCAATCTAATGTCCCTCTTTAGGTAAGGGTGCCAAAACTGAATGCAGTACTCCAGGTGGGGTCTGACCAGCAATCTGTATAATGACAGAATCACCTCCCTCCTCCTAGAGGTTATACCCCTTATGATACAACCCAGCATCTTGTTGGCCACTGCTGCTGCTTTCCAACACTGTGCTGAGTTGTTCATTGCTCCCATAATGAGCACGCCCAGATCTTTCTTCTCCTCCTCAGTCACAGCTAGCTGCACCCACCCCTCCCCCAAGATAGTAGCTTCTCTTTGGATTCTTTGCTCCAAAATGCAGCACCTTGCATTTGTTGGCATTGGAACCTAGTTGCCAGGTGTCAGACCATGTCTCCAGTCTTGTTAGATCTTCCTGCAATCCCTGCCACCCCCCACATGGTCATCCACAACTGCTCCCATCTTGGTGTCATCCACAAATAGACTGGTCTTACTATTTATGCCTGCTGAGATGTCTGCAATAAATACCCCAAATAACACCGGCCCTAGCACTGACCCCTGTGGGACCCCACTCATCACTGCCCTTGGGGATGATAATTCTCCTCTGACCACAACCCTCTGCTGCTGTCCCTGCAGTCAGTTCTCCATCCATCCCACCAATGTTGCCCCTGCCCCGTGCCCCTTAGCTTACATGCTAGTCTCCCATGTGGCACTGAGTTGAATGCCTTACTGAAGTGCAGGTACAGGACATCCACCACATGCCCTTTGTCCATTTCACTAGTCACCCAGTCATAGTAGTCCACTAGGTTGGTCTGGCAGGATCTGCCCTTGACAAAACCATGCTGCCAACTGTCCTGCACCCCACTGACCTCCAGCAGGGTCACCAGCCTCTCCTTCAGGATTGTTTCCATCAGTTTCCCCACTATGGATGTGAGACTCACTGGTCTATAGTTCTCTGGTTCAACTTTGGGACCGCTCTTATGGAGTGGAACCACGTGAGCCATCCTCCAATCCTGAGGTAAACACTCCCTGAGTCTAGAGAGGCATTAAATAGACCTGCCAGTTGGCCTGCCAGGACCTCTGCTACTTCCTTTAGTACCCTGGGGTGTATGCCATCTGGTCCCAGTGCCTTATCCACCTTCAGTACCCTTAACCCCTCTACATAGAAACATAGACTTTGACAGCAGATAAGGACCGTTTGGCCCACTTTATCTGCCTATTTCCCTAGCTATTGGGTAAGCTGAAGATCCTAGTTAACCAACAGCCTACTTCTTCCTACCCCTCACCAGAATTGCCTTATGTCTGTCCCATGCATTCTTGAATTCCCCCACTGTTTTTGATCCCACGACCTCCTCAGGAAGGCTATTCCATGCGTCCTCTGTGAAAAAATACTTCCTCACATTACCCCTGAGCCGTCCCCCCTCTATCTTCAGATTGTGTCCTCTTGTTCTTGTACATCTCTTTTTCTGAAAGATGCTACCCTCTTGGACTTTGTTGCTTCCATTGAGGTACTTGAAAGTTTCTATCATGTCCCCCCTTTCCCTTCTTTCCTCAAGGGTATACATATTAAGCTCCTTTAGTCTTTCTTCATATGGCTCCTGTTGCAGACCATGCAACATTTTAGTTGCCCTTTTCTGAACTGCCTCCATCCTGTCTATGTCCTTGTGGAGATGGGGTCTCCAGGACTGCATGCTGTACTCCAGATGGGGTCTCACCAACTGTCTGTACAGCGAGATAACAACTTCCTGTTTTCTACTGGTGATGCCTCTCCCTATACATCCCAGTATCCCCTCAGCCATCCCTACTGCCTTCTCACATTACTTGCTTACCTTTAGGCCATCTGATATGACTACCCCCAGGTCCCTTTCCATTTTTGTTGTTGTTAATACCCCGCCCCCCCATTTGTGTACTCTTCTCCTGGGTTCTTGTTTCCAAGGTGCATTACCTTACATGTCTTTGCATTGAATCTAAGCTGCCATACTTTTGACTATTCCTCCAACCTTGCCAAGTCCCTTCTCATCCTTTCCACCCCTCTTGTGTATCAGCCTTATTGCAGATCTTTGTGTCATCTGCAAAGAGGCATACTTTTTCTTCCAGTCCCTCTGCAATGTCACTTATAAAGACATTAAAAAGGACTGGGCCCAGTACTGAACCTTGTGGTACCCCACTAGTAACCCCCTTTCTTCGGAGTGGACTCTGTTTACTATTACCCTCTGTGTCCTGTTTTCCAGCCATTTTTTTACCCAGGCTACTGCCCTGGAGCCCACTTCCAGGATGGTTAATTTGGCTATTAATCTTTTGTGTGTGACTGTGTCAAATGCCTTGCTAAAGTCTAGGTAGGCCATATCCACAGCTCCTCCGTGGTCTACTACTTTGGTCATCCAGTCAAATAAATCTATTAGATTCATCTGACATGACCTTCCCACTGTGAATCCATGCTGCCTTGGGTTCTATGCCCCATTAGCTTGTAGGTACTCAACAATTCTTTCTTTCAGAAGTGATTCCATCATTTTCCTTACCACTGTGGTCAAGCTAACAGGTCTGTAGTTTCCTGCCTCTGCTTTGCTTCCACCTTTGTGAAGGGGAATCACATCCGCCCTCCTCCAGTCCTTAGGTACTACACCATCCTCCCATGCTTTGCTAAAAAGGGTAGTCTGGGTGTCACTAGTTCTCCCCTTAGTTCTTTTAGAATTCTGGGGTGAATCCCATCAGGCCCCCGTTGCTTTGTCCGCCTTCAGTATTAGTTCTTTTTTTTTTCATTCAAATTTTATTAAAGTTTTTCACAACAAAGAATACATTTAACTATAAAAGTACTTAATAATTACATCAATACTTGAGAATGACATTGCCAGGATGTATTCACCCCCTACCAAATCCCCCCACCCCCCTCCCCCATCCTCCCCAAAACCCCAGCACAGCACATATTTCGACCTATACTATTAAAATAAGGAAGAATCACTCCTTGGATGGTAAAGAATACAAGGTATATAGGGGGCCGCAAATCAGATTAAACTTTGGTAGCTTGTTCTGGAGACTAGCAATGGCTCTTTCCATTCTAAGATTAGCAAGTAACTCTTGTAGCCACTCGCCATAGGTAATTTCAGAGGTATCCTTCCAGTGCTTCAGGATCATCTTCTTAACTGAAGCGGAAATCAGGCTAATATGGTACATCCTATTCCGTACAGAAATAGTGGAAACGTCCCCTAACAAACATATCTCCACAGTAAACAGATCATTCAGACCCAGTAAAGGATCAATCTCTTGTCTAATCCTAGTCCAGAGTGGAGCTACCTTGGAACATTTCCAAAAAATGTGAAGAAGATCCCCACTACCCTGCTGACATCTGTAGCAAGTGAAGGAGGACACAATGCCTAACTTTGCCAGCTTGAGAGGGGAATAATAAATATTATGCAATAACTTGAATTGCATCAGTCTAAGCCTGTCTTGTGACATATATTTATGGCAGCTACGCCAATTAATCGTCCAATCGGGCTCTGTATCTGGAAAAAGTGAGGACCAGTAACTCACCAGTGCCAAGTTTTGAGAATGAACCCTGCTATAGAGTGTGCTATATATGCTGGAAACAGCATGAGCCATTCCTGCTAATGGTCCTATCTCTATATGGAAGCCCGGTGATGGAGTGATCGGGGAAATTATGCCCAGTCCTTTAACCAAGAGATGCCGAAGTTGGAAAACTTTGAATATATTTCAGCTTGTGGGATTTGAAATTTATTCAAAATTTCAGCTGAAGAGAGCCAGTGCCCTTCTGCTGAGATAAGATCACCGACTAGGCCATCCTCCAATTGTGGGAGCCAACTACCTCAATGGGTTTACCATCCAATTGGAGGTTGAGATTGCCCTTTAATGGTTGAGATGGGTCTTTAATGTGACTATATTTCAAAAAGGCACATAATTGCGAGTGAACTCTAATTGATATCTCAATAGGAGAATTTCGGAGGGCCATGGGTAGAGAGCTTGGATTGCAATGCAACAAGGCCCTGGGAGATAGGCCTAGCTTGACTATATGGGATTTCTCCACCTTTAACCAAAATGGAACATAAGTACCTTGCTCCATGGGGATCAACTGCATTCATCCATCTGAGGTACTTATTTGCATGGCTAGCCCAATAATACAACTCTATATGAGGCAATCTCAACCCCCCCCAATCGACTTGGGAGCAGCTAATATATGATAAGCCATTCTGGGCTTCTTATAATTCCAGATAAATCTGGCAATTATACCATGAATTTTCCTGAACCATTTTAAAGGGAGCCAAGCATTTAACATATTTATTGGGTAAAACAAATGGGGAAATACATTCATTTTAACTAAGTTGATTTTCCCCCCACATTGAGAGTGGAAGCAAAGCCCATCTTTTAAGGTCTGTTTCAATCACATGAACCACAGAATCTAGGTTTAACTGTTGTGTACGGGCCGGTGATCTTGTAAGGGTAAGCCCTAAATATTTTATTGCATCTGCACTCCAAGCTAACCCAAATGAAGCGATCTCTTGTTTAAAAGTTTTATGATTCAGGGGGAATACCAGTGTTTTTCCAATATTGAGTTTATAATTAGCAACTTTACTAAATCCCTGAATAATTTCTAATAAGGCAGGAATGGAAGAGACCGGATAGGAAACAGTATTAGAAGTTCTTTCAGAACTCTTTCTTCTGTGAAAGGACTGGTATCAACCCCCCTATTCAGAGTGCTTCTATTGATTGGATTGGGTACCTTCCCCTGCTACTCTTTTGTGAATACTGAGCAGAAGTATTCATTTGGTATCCCTGCTTTTTTATTGTCCCTCTCTGCCCACCACCCTCTCCTTTATTAAGCCTTGCTATCCCTCCCTTGGTCTTTCTTTGCTCCCTAATGTACCTATAAAAGGTTTTATCCCCCTTCTTAACTGAGTTGGCTATCTTTTCCTTGGTTTGGGCCTTTGCTATCCTGACTGCCTTCCCCACTTCCTTCGGCTTTAACTGGTACAGTTTTCTGTCCTGCCCCTTCTGTGTTTCCTTATACTTCCTGAATGCTATCTTTTTCTCCCTAACCTTCCCCGCCACCTCTTTTGAGAACCATAGTGTTTTTTTCTTTCGTTTTGATTTGTTTATTTGCTTCACACAAAGGCTTGTTGTTTCTGTGATGGCAGTTTTGATGTTACCCCATTATTCCTCCACCCCTCCTTCTTGCCTGTTTGCTAGTGCTTTTCTGAGGCACTCTCCCATTTTGACAAAGTCAGCCCTCCTAAAGTCCAGTACCCTCACTTTTGTATGGCTCGACTCTGCGGCTGAGTTTATTGTGAACCACACTGTTTGTTGGTCACTTGTTTCCGGATGGCTACCCACTTCTAGATCTGAAATTCTCTCTCTGTCCCCATTTGAGAGTACCAGGTCTAAGATTGATCCCTCCTGAGTGGGTTCCAACACAAGCTGCTTAGGCATGCCCCTGTAGGGTACCGAGAAAAACCCTGCTCTTGGATGTGGCTGCAGCAAAGGTGCTCCAGTTAACATCTGCCATATTTAGGTCCCCCATCAACAATAGCTCCCCTTTTTCTGCCAGCATAATGATGCCTTTTATCATTTCCTTGTCCATTTCTTCCCCCTGAGATGGGGGTCTGTATACAACCCCCATGTGGATTGTGGTGCCATTTCCAGTCTCCAGGGTGACCCACAGTGCCTCCCCATCTCCCTGTTTATCCTTTAGTTCCTTTGCTTTGATCCCTTCCCTTATGTAGAGAGCTACTACTCCTCCTCCTCTTCTACACTCCCTATCCCTCCTATAGACTGTGTACCCTGGTATGTTGACATCCCAGTCATGGTTCTCTGTGTACCATGTTTCTGTGACTGCCACGATATCCAGGCATCCCTCTTGCATTAAGGCCACCAGTTCAGGGAACTTGTTACCTAGACTATGGGCATTGGTACTCATTGCCCTCCATTTTTTGATGGCCTTACCCTTTTTGCCCCATCCCTGTCCTTATTGCCTTTGCATTTTCTCCATTTACCCTGCCTTTCTCCTATTGACCTTTTATCTTAGTGTTTGCTTCACTACACTGTTTTTCACTGAGGGCTAGGATTTCCATTTTAGTGCCTCCCTTGGCTAGTTTAAATGCTTGCCAATGAAGCATTTAAACCTATCACCTAGGATCCTGGTTTCCCTCCTGGACAGATACAGACCATCGTGCCAGTATAGGCCTGCAACCCTCCAGGTGGACCCCCCAGTCCCCAGTGAACCCAAAACCCTGAGCTCTGCACCAGTTTTTCAAACACTGATTGAATCCCATGGTGCGGTGAACCCTAGCCTCACCCATGCCATAGACAGGTGGCAGCTCCAAGAAGGTTGCTATGTGAGCTACTTGTCTAAGGCCCCTCCCCAACTCCACAAAATCCTCCTGCACTGCTCTGATCCCTTTCCCAGCCAGATCATTTGTCTCTAGGTGGACAATGACATCCAGCTCCCTCCCCTGTGCAGCTGCTCCCATGATCCTGAGGATTCGCTCCCTGTCCTTCCAAGCCAATGCGCCAGGCAGGCACCTTACCTCCCTCTTCCCCCGCCCCCAGTTCTACCCTCCTAACAATGAAGTCCCCCACCAGGAATTGTTTCCTTCCCCTGTGGGGTCCCATGACATCCTCCTGTGAGTCTCCTATGTGGAGGTTCCCAGCATCCTCCTTGGTCTCCACTGTGGGTGCCTCCATAGAGGAACCACACTCTGACATAATGGCATATGAATTGTGCAGAGGTAAACCTGGAGGGATGTGCCTCTGTTCCACAACCTCATCCTCCCTGAGTCCACTGTGGTCCAACTGCTCCTCTTTCTTGGCAACCTCTGAGGCAGTGGTGGTGGCCCTGGTGGTCCCTAGGTGGGAGAGGAGGTCCCCCAAATCATGGCCAACTCAGCCTGGAGACGAGCAACCTCCTCCCTCAGTCCAGAGAAGTGTCTTTAGATGGGACAACACTGCATCCTCCAGAATGTCTCCTGGAAGACTGCCACTCCACAATCACTGCACCACTCCCATCATGTCTTATTTGTGGCCCCTCAGCTGTTTGTTTTTATGCTTACTCTTTCCTCTCTCTGTTTATTTATTTATTTATTTTTTATTTTATACATATTTTTCTCCCTACTTTCTTACTGTCTCTGTGCCCTTAAAGCTCCTGCTCTTCCTGTTCTGGGAGAGGAAGTTCCTGTATTCCTCAGTAGACTCCTTCTTACTTACTCAGAGTCAGACCTCCAGCAGCTAGGGGGAGATGGAGAGCTACTCTTTTTCTTCTAGGATGGTGAATCTTTTATGCCTCTGTGATCACTCCCTTCCTGCTCTGAAACAGGAAGTTCCTGTTGTCAGTCAAATCCTGTGCCTATAAAGTAGAACTGACTAAAGGCTAAGCACTCTACCTTCTGTGATTTCTCCATCAATCACCCCTTCCCCTCTGATCCTATCCTCCCCCCAACCTTAGATATTTTCCCTCCTTTGTCTTTAGTAAAAACCGAGAAGTAGTCATTAAGTGCTTCTGCCTTTTTGTCCCCTTTTTCCATCCATTCCCCCTTTTTCTTAATCCTTACTATTTGATCCTTACAACCCCTTTTCTCCCTGATGTACCTGAAGAAGTATTTTCCCCCCTCTTTAATTCCCTTCACCAGCCTGAGCTCCTTTGATGCCTTTGCTGCCTTTACTTTCCTGGTCACCTCCTTTACTTCCTTCTGGTACTCCTTCCTGTTCCTCCACCCTCCCAATTCTCCTGTATCTCCTATAGGCGACTCTTTTCCTCCTCACCCTGTCTATGACACCCTTGCTCATCCAGCTATGTTTCTTTGCCCTAGCCTTTTTACTCTGGGCCTTGCTGCAGGAATTTGTTGCCTCCTCTATCCCTAGCTTAATGAGTTCCCAATTCTGTTTAGGAACCCTTGCACTACTTCACCCATCTTTTTGAAGTCAGCCTTTCTAAAGTTTAGCACCTTTGTGCCAGATGCCCCCTTTCCCTATCCAGCTGCAACTGGAACCATACTGTCTGGTGGTTACTCCCCGCCAGTGGTTCCTCTACCCTCAGATCCCTCACCCACTCCCCGTTAGACAGTACGAGGTCAAGGGTATTCCCTTCCCTAGTTGGTTCGCTGATCAGCTGCATCAAGAAGTTATTCTGGAAGGCATCTAGCATTATCTGTTCCCTTCTACACTTGGTGGCAAATGTCCCTCACTCCACACCTGGCAGGTTGAAGTCATCTACTATCACCACCCCACCCTTCTCACAGTTCCTCCTGATCTCTTTCGCCAATACCTTATCTGCCTTTTCTGATTAGGAGGGTGGCCTGTACACCACTCCCAACTGTAGTGTCCTATTTTATGTGTCTTGAATTTGCATCCAAAGAGCCTCTGTATCCCCCCTCTTCCCCATCTTCCCTAACACACTTTAGCCCCTCCCTCACATAGAGTGCTGCTCTCTCCTTTCCCCTTAACTCTATCCTTGCGGAATAGCCTATAACCTGGACCCTCCAGGTCCCAGTCATGGTTTTGGGTGGCCCATGTCTCGGTGATGGCTGTCATGTCCACCTCTCCCTCTGCCATGAGAGCGCCTGTAGTTCTGCATTTTTATTCCCCAGACTTCTAGTATTTAAAAATACCACCCTCCATCTCCTTTCTTTGTCCCCCCTTCCTCCTCTCCCTTTATGGCCCTCCCTATATTGTTTGCTCCTCACCTTATCTCACTGTTATGGGGGTAAGCCAATATGGTTTCCCATCCTGAGGCCTCTGATCACCTTGATCCCTTCTGCCACCCCTGTCTCCTAGTTTAAATTCTCCTCAGTATACTCCCAAAGCTTTTGCTTCAGTACTTTCTTCCCCTCTTCATTTAAGTGCAATCTATCTTTAGCGTATAGACCACTGTCCTCCCAGGACACCCCCAACCCTCCTACCAGACCATACGCTTTTTCCTGAAACCAGGTTACCAGCCATTAATTAAACTCCTGAATCCTCAGCTTTCTTGCTGTACTTGCACCTGGGACTGGAAGTACCTCCCAGAAGGTAACTGATCTCCCTGCCCCCTCACAAACTGGACCTAAATCCTCAAACCTCCTCTTCACCTCATCTATCATCCCTTCAGGCAGGTCATTCGTCCCCAGGTGCAGAATTAGATGTGGTTTTCCCTGCCCTTTCTGGCATATTGTAGTACTGATTGCCCCACCCTTTCTGCCTTCATTCCTGGCATGGCTTCCACCCAGACCTGACTATGCCCCTCTCTCCCTTGCTACCCCACCTGGCCCCTCTCAGTATTGAGTCTCCTAACACTAAGATCCCACCCCTTTCTCCCTTGTCACCCCTCCCGTCCTCCCTTCCTCTCCCTGTCCTAACTCCTTCTTCCTCCTGCACACTGTTCCCCATTTTTGCCCCTGTTATACTGCTTTCACCAGTAGTCCCCCTGTGCTCATTCTATCTTGACACGCATTATGTTCTTTTCCCTTCTCACCCCCCCATCCTATTTCTCTCTGTTACCTTGGAATGTTCTTCCACGGCATCTTCTCCCCATCCGTCATTCCCATCAATGGCCAATACATGTTTGAGCCTATTGTATGCCTATGTGCAGTCGCTCTGGCCTCTGTTCCTTTTGGCCCCCATCTCCTGTACTTGTATCTCCCCCCTTTGTCCCCAGTGTGGATTTTTCTCTCCATCTCCAGTCCCTACCACTGTCCCTTCTTCTGTTTACCCAGTTACAGTCTGTGCTTCCCAATTCCTCTTCTCTTTCTGTCCAAGACATTTCCCTCTTTAACCTTAAAATCTCATCCTCCAGCCTCCCCAGCCTTTGACAAACTGGGCACTCCCCCAGCCTCCACAGGGTGCCCATGAATATGGCTGCTCCTCAGTTATTACACCCCATGATCCTCCCTCTTCCTTATCCACTACTCTCCTCCTGCCACCAATCCCCCCTCCCTTCATGCTGCCACTGTCCATCCCCCTGGTGCATCACCCTTCCCTGTCTTTTTCACTGACTTCCCCAATCATTTTCCCCTATCCATTCTCTCCTCTGTTCTCTTTGCCCCCCCCCGGTCTCTGCCCACAGCTCTTCTACCCATGTTGGCCCTCCAGGTGTTCTGCTGCCCCCTGGCCCACCAACTTTTCCACTATCCCCAACCACCCCACAAGTTGCCATACCCCCCCTCTAGTATGTCCTTCCCTGTCCTGCTCCATTTTCCTTCTGTGATGCTGCACGAGCCCTCTTTATTACTACAGTGGTATAAGAGTCACAGTTATTACCCAATCAGCTTCAAATCCCCAGATTTCCCTTCTCACAGTACTAGATTCCCTGTACCTTGATTCTACTTACTCAGCCTCAAGTTCACAGAGTCATAGTTCCTTGATCTCATAGTAATCTGCCTCAGATTCCCAGCATTACAAACATCGTACCCCAGTAACTGTTCTAGAATCACATTACCTTGATTTTATTTCACCAACCCCAGAATCACAGAGCCACAGTACCTCAATTTCACTCCAAAGATCCAGTATTTTCCTACACAGTTCAAAAGGACACAGTACCTTGATTCCAGAGGGAGTCCAGACAAATTTCATGATCATAGACCCTTTAAGATTGGTTCCTTCTTGTCTGCACACTTACTATCAAGTAGTACTGTAATTTACTTCATGACCTCACCTATTCAGTAGCTCACAGTAAAGTCTCTACTCAGTTTATGTCAGGGTGTGGTGTGTGGCTGTGTTGTGTACTGAAATGAGATGGCTAACAGTGTGTGCGTATGCAGTCAGCTGGTACTGTATGATGTCACAGGCTAATGGTATAAAGGAAGTGATGCACTGGGGGGGGTTGGGCCCCTTCTGACCTCCAGAGACAATCAGCTACACCAGCACACCCCCTTAGAAACACTCAGCTGCACCATAAAATACCCCAAACAGGTACCTTTCCAAATGAAGCCAGAAAAGCAACTGGTACCAATTGAAATCTATGCTAAGCTAAGAGGCAGTGTAGCGCAGTGGGTTAAAGCCCTGAACTGCAGATCTGGAGACCTGGGTTTGAATCCCACAGCTGCCTAAGTGCATACTGTGTGATCCTGAGCAAGTCACTTAACTCATTTAGGCCCCAAGACGCCTGTAGGTGGCAGCAGAAAACATACTTCTGAGGTCTTTAATGCCTCCAGACGTCCCGCATTTTGTGCCACTGAGGACTTTTGACGCCTGAGGACGTCACTGCTTAAAACTTAAATATTTTACAAACTAAAGTGAGTAGAATTGACTGCATAGCACTGTTGGAAAGGCAATGTTCTGCTGAACAACTTTGTCACTGATACTTTATGTCTGTTATGTATACTTTAGAAGATATTCACATGTTTGTATAGTATGGTGTTAATGGCTGACATTTGTCTCTAAAGCTTCACTTAGTCACCTTAATAAAACAGAAAAGAAATACATGCATCATATTAGAAAAACTGCTTTTTAGTACAACATTAGTTTTGTACCTCCATGTAATATATGGGTACTTAATTTGGTGTTGATATGTTAAATATTTTCCCACAAAAAATTGTTTCCATTACCTTTTTTATTGGAAATAAAAACATGTTTTGCTATTTCAACCAATATAGAACAAAATAGGAACTACTTATAATTAATTGCATAGTACCATTGGAAAGGTAAATTTGTGCTGAACAATTTTGCCGCTTGTACTTTGTGTGTAGCACTTACGGTTCATGAGTTATTCACATTTGTTTGTGGCATGCTGATTAGGACTTGCTTTTGCTCAGAAAACTCCAGGTTGCACTGTTAAAAGTGTACAGGCTACAAGTGGTGAAATTCTCAAGGAGCTCATGAGGCCTCAATGAGTTAAATTCCTTGTGCTTCCAGACCGCATCTGGAAACAAGCTTCAGCTTAGTGTGCTACTCCTGGTTAAACAATGTTCCCTTTCCCCAAGCTGGAAACGAAACAACAACAACAGTAATAACATCAGCAAAAATCACATTCATTTCCCTGAAATGAGACAGATTCCATTCCTTTATGAGAATCCAAAGGTAGCCAGCTGCAGCTGGTACCAACTGGTAACAGCAACCACATAAAACCACCTTTGATGACTGCGTAATGGTCTCCAGAATCAAACTGTTTTGGATAAGCAACATGTTCTGATAAACTGCATCCTTATACATTTTTCTGCATTACAAATATACTTATAAAGAACACTGGCATTTAAGTTTGGCTCTATGATGCCCATACCTCTCAACTGTCCCTGATATTCAGGGACATCCCTGATTTTTCCTCAGAATTTTAGTCTGTCCCTCCTAAAAATTATGTTTCCATGACCAAACAGCGAGGGTTGTAAGCACAAAATAATGTCAAACATTAATGTTACAGACTTGTTCTTCCTTAGAAAATGCATTTACACTAAGCCCTTTATTCTACCAGCTTCCTGAGTGGATAACACTAATTTTGAAAATGTATCCCTGATTTTGGTCCATTGTCCCTGGTTTTTTAAGCCTTGTCCCTGATTTATGAGGCAGGAGGTCGAGAGGTATGATGATGCCAGTTGTTGACTGCCATCACAGCACCAGATTTATGTCGACCATAACTTGCGGTTGACATAAATCCAACTGGAGACCCCTGCTGTTTTTTCATCGGAGGGGGGCTTTGCCCTCTGAACACCCCATGTGGGGAGCTCTGCCCTGCACCCCCTGATCTCTAGGATTCTAACTCTGAATCAGAGTTGGATCAGATCACTGTCAAAATAGCGCATGCTATATTGCACTTGTAATTACACCGCATACTTAATAGCTCTACTGCACATTAGCACAGTACCTTAACAGCTTTGTATTTTATAGCGTGTATTTTATTTGCAATTCAGTACAGCACCATTGAATTACCAAGCTTAGTTGTTGGGGCATCTTTCTTGGTTGTGTTGACTTCACGGATGGTTAGTGGGACCATAAGTGACAAAATTACAATAAATATGGAAGCATTCAGAATTCACTATTCCTAATAATTCATGTTTTTTTAATAAGAATTATTCATTTGGGGTTCATTGTAACAGATTTCCAAAACATTCTCAGGTGCTCATGAGCCCTGAGTTCTAACTTGCTTCACACAGGGCCCTTTGGGCCCTGTTGAAGCAAGATGTACAGGGCTCTTCCAGCCCTGTGTGGAACAGGCCTAACTTCCTTCATGCCGGGTCCTTTGGGTCCTTTGTGAAACAGTAGCTAAATCATAACTTGCTTTACACTGGTCCCTTTGGGACCTGCATGAAGTAGGACATGCAGGGGCCTTTGGGCCATGTGCAAAACATGACGTGTCCTAACTTACTTAACACACAGCCTGAAGGTCCTAGGGACCCTACATGAGCTATGTAGGAATCATAAGTTTCTTTAGGACATTTGTGACAACTTTTTTGATGCTTTAAACATTCTGTTCATGTTGAGATTAGAACATGTGTCTCAACTATTTCTTTTGTGCATAAGAAAGCAAGTCCAGAAATGTGCCGACTGTGCATGCTCATGGACTTAGGTTTTTTTTGTTACATTATTTTCTTTTACTCATAACTTGGCCATTTTGACCCTAAATTTTCAGAGTGGTCACGTTGACACCCCCTATTGAATACATAAGTGTCACCATGTCAATGTATACCAAAATGTGTTTGGGGAGGTTCACCCCCAGAAATTCATTTCAGGTAAGATTTAGAAGGTGACTGTGATGTGTGGTATAAAAGAGGACTTGAGTCAGTAGGTGCAAATCAAAAGAAAACCATTTATTTTAGTATAATTCAACAACGGACTGTACGACAAATAAAAATAACAGAAAGAAAATCAGAAAGTTATACATTCAGATACTAGAATGGGTTAGCATCCATACTGCTGGGAATAGCATATGTCTAAAATTTAACCATTTGTTGAAGTATTTGCAAATCTTGTGGAGGAGTGAATCAATTGTTTAAGTCCCATAGCCACTGTAATATCCATCAACTGCCTACCTCTTACTTTTAACCAATCATAGTTAAAACCCCCCACCATTATTATGGGTTGTGCTTTACACTATTCCCTATTTTGTTCAAAACCCCTTCAATAATTTTTTTTTTTTTTTTGTTATCTCTTTTTGTCTCCTTCCTACTCTCGGAGCCCACTCATTCCTTCCTCTCATCCTCCATTCCACCTCCGGTGGGATCTGCCCCTAGAGTGCCTCCTTCTCCCCTCCTTCACAGTGGGGTCTGTCCCTCTTTTTGGTGGTCCGGATGGTACCCGAGAGGCTATCATCTAGGGCTGCCGAGAGGGGTTTTCCATTTTTCTCCCCTGGTTTCCCCTGCCCTCTGAGACATCGTGCGCTAGGACGTACGTCCCGAGTGGCGGCGTGCTGATGCACGCCAAGCCCTCATGCACCACCTACGTCTCCCTTCCCCGGCTCCAGTGAACGGAGCTGCCTCCATGCCCTCATTGTCGGTGCTTCCACCAGCTGTGAGGGAGATGTAGAATGCGACAGCTTCTTGGTTCCCACCCTGAGGGAGGAGAGCATCCGCTGGGATGCTCAATCCTCCCCCCTGCGCAATTCCCTGCCACCCAAGTCCATTCCCAACCGGTCGCTGCATAGCGAGGTGTGGCATCTTCAATAATTTTTAGATTAGTCTTAGAAGGGGAATACATCACTGTTACTGCTAGGTTAAGCTGAGAAATGGTTAGTACTAAAAATTCTACATTATTTTCACTCCCTCTCAACACTACTTTTATATGACCAAGCATATTTTTAACATAAACCATTACCCTCCCCCACCTTACCCTTTCTGTCCTGTCTACAAACTGGTAACCAGAAACACTTAGATCATTTGTACTCATTTTATCTGTCAACCATGTCTCACTCAGACCTAAGATGCTGGAATTTTGAGTATCTAAAATGGTTACCAGTAAGTTCGTTTTGTTCTTAATGCTACTGTACAAACATTGTCATGCATAATCTTTAAATCATTAAAAAGTTTGGGACCAGGGTTTAATACAACATCACCCCCCAAAAGTAACACTAAAAAATAAGCACCAGTAAATTATTCTGATGATTTATTCAAATTTGGTGAAAATACCTGCGGTCCTCTTCCTGCCTGGATATATTTATTTCAGCCAGTGGAGAAACTATTTCTCCTACTGGCTGACACAAAAGCACTAAAATGCGATTGTTCCAGAAGAAGTGGGGACCAGATTGTCCCACTTAAGTTTTGATTGGATTCACTGAACACTGTCCCCTTCAATATACAACATAGTACACAGCAGCCCAGAATTTTCAGTGTTAACATTTTAAAACAGATGAGTGGTGTATGCCTAGGACCAACTACAGTGTGTAGAACATAGAAACATAGAAATAGAGACTTTGACTGCAGATAAGGACCACTTGGCTCACCTAGTAGTAGAAAAAGTTGACTGAAATCAATCAGTAATTCAATCTAAAGATAACTCCTACCTGTACCCCAAAAGCTTAATCCCAGGCATACTCAACATCATCCACAAGCTGTAACAAACAGATTTTCAGGAAGGAGTGGTGCTCATACCACACACTTGCTTGCACGCACTCACACGAAGTGAGTGGCATGGGCTTTTAAGTCAGGACTTGGAAAAATACAGACTCTGATTGGCTGCCGGCCAACTCCTAGTCCCGGTGCAGTTTGAAGGTCCCGGTACAGTTCTGCAGTCTGGTGGCTGTAAACTGAAGACGTTCGCTCTTCTATGGCCAAAAACAGATGTAGCAGGCTGCTGAGTGTGAAGGAGGATAGCTGACAAAACCCCCAGCTGGAATACACAGAAGCGAACGGTGCGGACTTTTTAATCGGATGGCCTCGACAGCCCAGTTCTTTGACTAGCTGCTGGCCAACTTGAAGTCCCGGTGCAGTTCGAAAGTCTCAGTACAGTTCTGCAGTTTGGTGGCTGTAAACTGAAGACATTCACTCTTCTATAGCCAAAAACAGATGTAGCGGGCTGCTGAGTGTGAAGGAGGATAGCTGACAAACCCCCCCAGCTGGAATGCACAGAAGTGAGTGGTGCGGGCTTTTTAATCGGATGGCCTCGACAGCTCAGTTCTCTGACTAGCTGCCAGCCAACTTCAAGTCCCAGTGCAGTTTGAAAGTCTCAGTACAGTTCTGCAGTCTGGTGGCTGTAAACTGAAGATGTTCACTCTTCAATAGCCAAAAACAGATGTAGAGGGCTGCTGAGTGTGAAGGGGGATAGCTGACAACACCCCCAGCTGTTCCTCTTTATTACCCACATAACCCTGTTTGCTCATGCAATTGCACCATTAGTTTGTTAGGACTGCTCAAAATGTGTTTGTGACTGTTATTCCTAGATCACATTCATTGGTGGTTGATGTTAGTATGTCACCACAGAGATAATATGTGTGGTTGTTATCCTTGTTTCTTAGATGCATCACTTTACATTTGTTTGTGTTTAACTTCTTATCCTACTTTGATGCTCATGTTGAAATCCTATCCCGGTCTTCTTGGATTTTTTGATGATTGTCTTTTGAAGCACACAGACTACTGAGTTATGTGTCATCAGTATTAGGGTTAGGCAGATTGTTTTGTCAGCAATCACACCCCCCCCAGCTCAGGTGCTTACCTAAGGACTTGGAAAAATACAGACTCAGTTGATTGAGTCCAGTTCTGAGTCCATGGATAAATTGCTGCTGTGGTGCTGATTCACCTACCAGTCTGTTCCTCCTCTGTGCAATGTACATGTGTGCTGCCAAGCCTGCCAGTTCCTCCTCTCCTCCTGATTACACTCCTAGGCTGTTCTCATACTTGACGATACTGCTGGCATGCCTCACTCTATGCAGAGTGTCATCAGTAGGTCAGCATTGGGCAATAGAAAACTACAGTAAAACAAGTGTTATGTGAGACTACCTCATAGGACAGTATGAGTGGGTTGGAGTTGCAGAGCGAGAGATGGAGAGAGAGTGACAGAAGAGATTGAGCAGGCTGGAGGGCCATGAGGGGAAACAATCTTAAAACTATAAAAGCTTTAGAAAATTAATGTAGAAGTACCACACAAACCCCTTACCAAAGAAACAAAGTCTGATCACAGCCAACAGGGCTGCAACAAGGCTGCATCAGCACATTAAGACGCTCGAGAGGTATCTGTGATGTTCTAAAAATTGTTGTGCACATTTGAAAAGTTATTGTGCACATTCTGTAATTAATATTAAGCAACACTCTGCTATTTGCCACCTAACTGGACCAAACAGTGCTGGTCACAAACAAATTCAAACTAACATGGCAGTGCTGCTTACGGAGAGATTCACAGAGATGGTTTGTTTACAGACTGCCATAGTCAGCTCCGTATTTCCAAATCGCAGTAATCAAAATCTACTGCTTCTTCGAATTTCTGAAGAGTCAAGAGTGTAACGGGACCACACTGACAGATTTCCCAGCAGAATGAGCTGCCAGTAGCAAGCGGGAGCGTGAACACAATGTATGAAACCTTGTGAAAGTTTAAACATTCAGAAATGCAACTATTTTTTAAATTTTAAATCTTGGGGAACCATATACTGTAAAAAATAGTATATGGCCAACCATACACAGCAAGGATGTGTTTTCATCTCGGAGTTGAGATGACATCGAGGACCTCTGGAGTGAACCTATTATGTGATCTCAGCCCCTCAATGAAAACATAGCCTTGTTGTGTATGGTTGCTCATACACTGTTCCTTATGTAACATACAATAAGTATGTCCTCACACATCATCAACTCTAAGACCTCCCTGTCTGTGGCATCACATCTGATCAAGAAAAAACAATTGCCTGCTGGGAGATTGGTCTCTTTTGTTGTCACAATAAGTGAGGTCACAATGATAAAGAGATACAGTACAAGGAGAAATAGGACTAAATATGGCAGCAGCCAGGTAATGTATTGCTGTAAATTCCACCTAATACTATCAGGTAGATAACCTGTGTAATGAATAAATGGACAAAGAAAAAAAGTACAAATAAACAGTAACTGGCTTCTTTAAAAAAAACTGAATAACATTTTATGCCTTCTATTTTTGACAGTACTACATCAGCTTTTTCAGGTAGCAAACCCAGACCCCTCCCCTGAAAAATAAAACTAACCTTTCAACACCTCCAGTAAACACAATGTCAGCACTGTCAAACTCAACACAAGCATTTGTCATTGCCAAATGTTGGTTTGCTGGCATCAGCATTGGTAGTGCAGGAGTTAGAGAGATACATTATAGGAATGACAGTGAAGTATTGAACTGATGCCAACCCCACCCCCGCCCTGCAGAGACTGACAGGTGTTGGGGGGTGCCTTTGGGTTGTCGGCCATAATGCTTATACCATTTCACCTCACCCTACCCTGCAGACACTGACAGGTGTCGCCGTGTGTATTGGGGTCTTCAGGCCTTATACTCATCCCATTCTGTAAGGAAATACGCTGAGATGGGTGTGGTGTAGGAGAATAGGGTGAATGTTGGGGCCGAAGACCCCAAGGCACACCTCGATATCTGTCACTGGCTGCAGGGTGGGGGTGGAATGGTGTGAGCATTACTGCCAACGATACCAAGTCACACCCACGATGCCTGTCAGTCTTTACAGAGTAGGGCGTTATGGTTGGAAACCCTAACACCCCAGCAGTTTGTTGGTATTTTCACTCCAGATTTTCAAAATGAGATTTTTGTGACCCCACCTCATGAACAGCGGCACTAGCATTTCGTTACTCAATCCTGAAAGGTAGTTTTGCACAGCAACTATGCCATTTGGTGCCACAGCTGTGAAAACACATTTCTGGCAAGATGTGAAAAATGACAGCTGTACTGTTCATGAGGTGGTGTGAAAAAATGTCAATGTTGAAAATCTGGAGTGAAAATATGAAAAATTGTTGAAGTTACGAATGAGCATAGAAACTGTACAATGCACACCTGTAATGCAATCATTTTTTGGAATTTTTTCATCAAATCTTTGAACCTCTCCTCATGAACAGTGGCACTGTGATTTTGTTAATCTGTCCCAAAAGTTGATTTCCCACAGCGACCATGCCATTCTGTGCCACAGGTGTGAAAACACGTTTCAGGAAGGATGTGAAAAATGACAGCTATACTGTTTATAAGGTGTGAAAAACTGGCAATGTTGAAATCTGGAGAGAAAATATTACAAATTGGCGAAGTTACAAGCGTGCATAGAAACTGTGCAACACACAATCATAATGCAGCCATTTCTTGGAATGTTTTCACCAAATCTGCAACATGGGCTTTTTGGGACCTCCCCTCATGAACAGTGGTGCTGTTATTTCATTAATCAGTCCCAAAAGGTGATTCCATGCAGCGACCGCGAGATCACCTTTCGGGATTGAGAAACTAAATGACAGTGACACGTTCATGAGATGGGGTCCCAAGAACCCAATGTTGAAAATTTGGGGCCCAAATTCAAAAAAATAGCTAAGATAGCAACCCAAGTTGAAACCCTCCATTGCCTCCCATTACAAAGCTTATTGTCATTTCTTCAGTTCGCAGTTCAGTTTTGAAGAGTGCAGATGTTTCCCAGTTCAGAGAAGATCATGGCGTCCGACCTCCAGAGGGTAAGTATGGGCGGGGGTGTGGGGAGGTGGGTGTAGAGGAGGGTGGGATGGGGAGAGGGATGAAGGAGACAACAGCGGACCGGTTTCTTGTTTGCAGGAAAAAAGACCACGAGGGAAGGTTTTCTTCATTACAGGTTACATAAAATAGGCACACTGGGGTGGGCTCCCAGTGTGCCACAATTCTGTGGAAGGGATGCCAACACAGGGATTGGGCACCCCGATGTCAGCAAGGCATATAGATTGGGGGAAGGTGCATCCGACTCCGGGAGTGGGCATCCCAGTGTTGGAAAGGAAAGGGAAAACTGTTTAACCAGGAAAGACACCCTAAGAGGAAAAACACACTAAGAGTGGGGATGCCGACACAGGGATTGGGCACCCCAATGTCAGCTATTCAGGAGTGTGTGGTGGGTGGCAGCAGCAGCCATGTTACGGTGTGCCACATAGTGTGGGGGGGGTGGGACATGCCAATATGGGGACTGGGCACCCCGATGTCAGCTTTCTGGGGATTGTGTGGAGGATGGCAGGAGCCGCCATATTTATTGAAATGTTTCACCAGGAAGGGCACATAATGGAGGCATGTCATCTGCCACTGCAATGACGAGCCTGTCTCTGATTGCAGTGGTGGATTTGTTTCATCTCTGTGGCTTTCTCTGAAACTGCTGTCATCGGCAGCATGCTCACTGATTGGTGGCTGAGGGACGCACCCACTAAAGCATCCCCTGCATTTACCACAACACTGACACACTTCTGAAATGTGCTACTACTGCAAGATGTTGCTTGTGTGTGCACACAAGCCAACATAAAAATGAACCTGAAGCTTTTTATTACATTAACTGAACCAATACTGAATATACCGGGTGCAACCGATCCTTTCCACCACAAAATATAAATTCAAAGCGGACATGCAGGAAGTCACCTGACAGAAGTAAGCGTTCTTTAATTATTATTTGTGACCTTATAAATTATTAATTAATTCATATAACTACCCTTGCCAAAAGGTTTGTACTTTTTTAAAGAGACGGTAGCAGTTCAATTTACAGCCTATAGACCAAATTGCAAAATCCATACATACATTTTTATGATAAGCAAAGAAATACTAGACATTATAACTGGGAACATAATTTAATTGTTTTCCATATACTGTAGGTTTTTCTCATCAGTGGGATATCTGGGGCAGTTTATCTGCCCTGTCCCCTTCCCCACAGACCGGCAACTACCTCCCCAGTACTTACTTTATGGTCAGCACCCCATGGATTCCTCCACCATAGTGGGGTCAGAGGAGGGAGGGCCATCCTGTCCCCAGAAACAAAATCCAGTTGGGACAGTGGTGGCCTGGGTGACAGTGTGGGTATGCGGACAGATGCACAGGGCTTCACTAAGTCCCAGCTTCCATTTTCTGCTTTCTCCCATCCTTATTGCAGCTGATGTGAAGCATGTGTTTGGAGGCACGTACACATCACCAGGGCACAAGACCTACTTTTCATGCCACCCTAGCCTGCACTATTACCAGGATTCCACCTGGTGGCAGTGAAAGGCCTGCAAGTAAGCCCTCCCTCCACTGCAGATTGGCAACTGTGGTCCACTTCTGAACTGGGGTCACCAGTGTGGCACCCAGCAGCTCAACCCTCAGCACCACCAAGCTGGCTAGACTGTCATTGTTAATTTACTTATGTGTGTAATGTGGTGATCATGAGAGGAAATAAAATTTAATTATTTCATTTATTTTTCTTTTTTACTTTTTAAGGCCTAGTTGAAGGTTTTCAGTGATTGAAGGTGTTAGGGCATGTATGTGCTAACAATCAGTGAAATGACTCATTAATTCTGTATGTGATTTGCTGAAATTCTAAATCCTACTACCTGAACTTGTTCCATTAGTGCATTTGTGGGGGATTAATTTATGGGTCTCAGAATAAAGTTAGCCTTTCAAGTAGCAGGACATTGCCAACCAATTTTATAATTCAGATTTAAACTCCTAGAGACATTGTCCTGTAAGAGGCAGAGTGACTCGAAGCACAGGGATGGTCGTGTGTTGTAGCCCTGAAATAAATTTTTTATCTTCCACCTCAGCTCTTTTAGTGCATACCATTTTTACGTTCGCTTGCGCGCATGCTCAAGGAACGTTTTGGGAGAGTAGCACACTTGGAGGTGTGCCTCTCCCATCCAATGCACTGCTCCCTTGAGCAGGCGTGGCTGTCCTGCACCAATGGTGCAGGAGTCGGCATGACAGCGGTGTTCCTCTGCTTCAAAGGAAACACCGCTGCCACACTGAGTGCCGCTGTCCCTCCATCACGTGCCCCCAGCCGGCCACGTCAGCCTCTAAAGCTTTCCTGCCACGCTGGGAGCCCACCCCAGCATGGCAAACATTGTTTGTTTGGCCGACGGGATGCCCAATCCCCGCCGGCTCCGCACCCCAAGCCATCCTGCTGCCACGCTGAGAGCCCACCCAGCATAGCAAACCCGTTGATTTGTTTGCTGACAGGGGTGCCCAATCCCGTCGTCCTCTGCCCCCTGCGGCCAGTTTTCGACGGGGGGTGCCCAATCCCGTTGGCTCCTCAGCCCCCCACACATCTTCTGCCATGCTGGGAGCCCACCCCAGCGTGGCAAATGTCTATGTCGTCTTTTTTTTTCCCTGTAAAACAAAACAGGTCCTGCGGTGTCTCCCAACCCTCACAACCCGCACCACCCACTGCGCACCCAGTCTCCCCACACCTCCACCCCATACTTACCTCGGACTCTGGCGCGACGATCTGGTGGGCCAGGAACACGCCTGCACTCTTCAAAGCCGACCCGAACTGAGGAAATGCCGGTAAGCTGTATAATGGGCTACATAAGGGGGTTTCAACTTGTGCATATCTCAGTCATTTTGGAATTTTGTAACAATTTTCAACATGGGTTTTGGGACCCTTCTGAATGATGTCACGGTCATGGCGTTATTCGGGCCCGAAGGGTGATTTTCGCAGGCACTGCACAGTCACTGCGCGAAGTCACCTTGACCTCAAATAACACCATGACAGTGACATCATTCATGAGAAAAGGTCCCAAAAACCCCATATTGAAAATTTAGTGCAAAATCAAACAATGACTGTTTTGGCGTCGTTGCGCTGCAGTTCCTCACGCAGCCTCGTAAGTTAGCAATTTTCAATATTTTCACTCCAGAGTTTCAACATTGCCATTTTATCACACCTTCTTATGAGCAGTACAGCTGTCATTTTTCACATCTCACCCAAAACATCTTTCCACCCATGTAGCGCACAATGGCACAGTCAGTGTGCGAAATCAATGTATGGAACACATTAAGAAAATCACAGTGACACTGTTCATGAGCAGAGGTCTTAAAATGGCTATGAATTTCATTCATAAAACTGAACTGTCTTGTACGGTATGGGCTGCACGCCCATTGGCTCTTGCTCTGCACCAATGGGTGTGCAGCCCTACTGGGCAGTCAGTCGGCGGGCGGCCAGGCGGCGAGCGGGTAGGATACTGCCGCCCGCCCGGCTTCGAGGCCAGGGGTGGTGGGGCTTAATGGAGTGGGTGGGGTGGGGACACTAGGTCACCGGGGATGTGTTTGGGGGTTGCCAACTACATCCCTTGACTAGGCTTATCGGTCCATTGGACCACCAGGGATGTGTTGGGGGGACACATTGCTGCCCGCGATCGGGCTGGTGAGGGGGGAGCACAGAGAGAGCATACCTCTCAACTGTACCACATTGCGAGGAACGTTCCTCATTTTACTTCACAAAAGCTCCCTGTTCCACATTGTGAGGACTTGTCCCACATTCAGTGTTAACATTTTAAAGCAAAACTCCATAGTAAATGATGCAAAATATATAATTATAATTAATAGCAGACTTTCTGAACATAAATGCAAACATTTTCACAGTGTTGTGAGCTTCTAATGTAAAGATTTGATTAAGTGTTCCACATTTTGCCCATTCTTTCCACATTTTGAGAGGCAATGTTCCACATTTGGGGGACAAAAGGTTGAGAGGTATGAGAGAGTGGGTTGAGGGCCAGCCACAGGTGGCAGCTGCTGTGTTGCACCCTGCAATGCAGCAGCTCACCTAATGGTGGCCTAACAATCCTTTTTTGGCTCAAAGTTGTGCAGGCGCAGGTTGGGGTTGCGCCTGCACAACTCTACACAGCCCGGCTGAATATCGGGCTGTGCAGTTTATGCATGGTTCCTCCCCCTCCAGTTCAGCATGCATTCATTTGCATTGCGCTGTTGCTCAGCATGTTTTCTGTGGCGCAACTGCCTCCTGCTGAATATCGCAGAACGGAGCAAGTTCGGACTTGTGCAGGCGCAACCCTATTGCGCATGGCGCAACCCTTTTGAATATCTGGCCCTATGTGTAAAACTGACTGAACACTGACCTACCTTTTTTAAAGAGCAACACAGTACTCCTGCATGTATTCTCATAACCAATGATGTTCAGCTATAACAATTTACTAGGGAACACTTTTTTTTTTTAATTTTCTGATTTTCTACTGTATCCAAAAAGTCTGTACAAAAAGCATTACCCTTACCCTACTGACCTCAGAGTGCCTTAGTTTCTGACACCATAATGGTCCCAATAATAACAGACTGGGATGTCACACACAGCAATTGGGGGTCAGTTGGAGGCAGGCAGGTGCTTTTTAAACTATGCACTGCATTACCTGAAATTTTCAGCAGACCAAGAACAAAATAAAGTAAAAGCAAAGTAGAAAACACTAAAGTGAGACATACTTGTTGGAAATCTGATAGTCTTAAGCATTTTTAAATACTTCAGATGTTAAGGCGCTACTGACGCCTCAAAGAAAACTTTGAAAAACATAATAATTAGGTACAATTCTGCTTGCATTTCATTTATATTTTATATATTTTTCATCACCATAATTTACTATTAAGGAAATGTGTATGAATATATGAGCATTGTCTCTTAGAGTTTATTTTGAGTTCATCTGCCTCTATAGCTTACTCTCAACTCCAAGTCCTAATCCTCTGTTGTGACATCACAGTGTGTTGATATGGGAGTAGCTGTGGGGTCAAAAGCAGTGCTCTATGACTTGAGGTAGGGAGAAAGCAACAGGAATAGCTGAACTCTTCAGGAACAGAAATCCTGTTTTTACACAAATGACTTCAATAATAAATAATGGGGAGGAGAAATACAGAACTAACTGGAAATAACAAGCTGAACTGTGTCTAAATATTATGTTTTGTTAAAGTTCACCTGAACGCATCATCAGCTCTTTAAGGTTTAATGGTGTGGTGTCGCTAGTCCAGATGTGCATCTGCAAGTTTGCCAACTACAGAAAGGCATTTTTACCTGCTGTTAAAAACTCCACTATGATCATATTCAAACTCTTGTGTAAGAACATAAAGCAACCATACAGCAACCACACAGCTTATACCAGTTATCCCAGACTTCTCTCTTGTATTGCATAAGCATCTGGAAACACAGTACAGCATCAGTACATGATTACACATAGCTTTTTGTTTTCATCAGCTTATGACACAGGGATAGACATGATGGATCTAGTGTCCCTTCTGACCTTAAATTCCTGTGTTACTAAATTATGTTACATATATCTCCAGCCTTTAGCAGCAAAATATGTAGAACTGGCCTTTACAATCTAGAAAAAAACAAACACAACCTTAATATACAGATTAAAAATAACAAGCTAAAACTGTGTGCATTGTGCATTCAGTGTTAATAAAGTTATGCTTCCCTGTGGTGTGTCTCTCTCAAGGCTCTAGCAGTGGGTGGTAAATGTGTTCCTATTACATCAGTGGTGATGCAGAGAATCAACTGGTGCATCCACAGAGCCTGTTAAAAATCTGACAGCCTATCACTGGTTTTCCCTAAATTAAAGTTTCCGCTTTTGTCTGGATGAATGTTTAGAATTATTTCCAATACTATGTGTAAAACTGACTGAACACTGATTTGCCTTTCTTAAAGAGCAACACGGCACCTCTGCTTGTATTCTCCTAACCATGATGTTCAACTATAACAATTTACTAGGGAACACTTTTTTTTAATTTTCCAACTTTCTTTCTAGGGTTTATAACACATTTTGGTACTCTATCCAAAAAGTCTGTACAAAAAGCATTACCCTTACCCTACTGACAGTGCCTTAGTTTCTGACACCATAATGGTCCCAATGACAACAGACTGTGATATCACATACGGCAATTGGGGCTCAGTTGGAGACAGGCAGATGCTTTTTAAACTATGCACTGCATTACCTGAAATTTTCAGCAGACCAAGAGCAAAGTAAAGTTAAAGCAAAGCAGAAAACACTAAAGTGACACATACGTGTTGGAAATCTGATAGTCTTAAGCATTTTTAAATACTTCAGGGGTTACGGTTTAATGGTGTGGTGTCTCTAGTCCAGATGTGCATGCTGAAGCACTTGGGATGTGCATCTGCAAGTTTGCTGCCTACAGAAAGCCATTTTTACCTGCTGTTAAAAGCAACAAGTAACAGCACTAATGTTGGTGCATTGGAACACTGTTATATCATGCTACAGTGGCAAAAAACAACCTGCATCGTAGAAGAGGTTGAGCACGCTGGTCTCATGGAAGTCAAGCCTGCGGAAGTTGAGGGTGGAGCACACCTTTAGCACTGCAGGCAGTTCAGGACTCTCAGCTCAGGGTTATATTCTGACACCATCTTGGCAGCATCATTCAAAGCACATTGCCTCGGTGCTGGTAGGTTGCTGCATGGAGCGGAGGAGGTGCCCACTCTAACAGAGGTGGAGTCCCCGGCCGCAGGTTCAGAACGCACAAACTCCCCATTGCCCGAGCCCATAGCAGTAGCAGCATGCAACCTGCCCTCCTTGGTGGTGCTGCCTCGTGATATAAAGCAATAGGAAACAAGTCGCAGCACTGCTGGTGCTGAGCACCCCTTCCCCCAGGCCCCGCCATGCTGCAGCTGGTAAAGTTCACTGTTTCGATGTAGTGAAAAACAAAAAAGCCACAACCAACATGCATGTGTGGTAGTGTGGGGGAAGGGGTTGTGATCAAGACACTGGGGGATTGGGCACCCCCAGTGTTACTTTTATGTTCCTGGAGAGGGGGAAAGCCGGGTGTATGAAAGAAGTTGCGTGGCTCGTAGACAGGGGCATAGTGTTTCTAGGCCCCATGCACCATGGCAAAAGCATTAAAATGAGCCTTGTGCAGCAGACTTGTTTGTGAAATGGCCCGCTCCCTCACCTGATTTGAAATGCGCTAAGGAAGAGCCTCTCCATTGCCTGATTTGAAATGCACTAAGGAAGAGCTGCTGCAGGAGGCTCACTTTTATCTCCCCACATTGCTTTAGCTCTCACAAAAGAAACTGACCACCAAAATAGTGCAGTGCAGAGTGCTTGCTTCACAGATGCAAGCACAGATTGTTCTGTGGTGGAGGTAACTTTTTTACATTCTGTGAAGTTGTTGGTTTGCAAGGAATGCGGCAGTGCTTTTTACTCAGTGCAATAGGTCTGCAGGGCTCCACCCACTGCAGCCCTAAAAAGGGGCTTGCTATTGGTTGATGCTGTTTTGATTTGTTTCTGAGGCAACAGGCAGTGCTTCTGGCTGATGGCCTGGCCTGGGAGGACAAATCAGATGGTCTTCCTGCATGCTGTGACTCTGTGCTGCATAGCTCTTGTGGGGGGAACAGAGGGAGACACACACCATTTTATGGCAAAACTAAAATGGATTTATAATTTACAGATTTTTTCAAAAGCAGAGATTGAAGAATAAGGTATGTTGGCTGATTGCCTGACCCTGTTTGCTGTGCTCCGTATAGAAGAAAAAGCAGATTAGAGTGGGAGGAAAAATCAGGTGGTGCTACTATGCTGGCTGCCTATACCTGGCTTAAACAAATAGGACAGCACAGTGGTGCCTGTGCCTGCAGGCTGCAAAAAACAACAATAAAATAGAGACTTGGCAGTGAAAGATGGTGTAAGTGGAGGACTAAGGACCCCACTAGTTTTTCAGCCTGACCCCACTAGTAACATAGAAACATAGAAGTTGACGGCAGATAAGGACCGCAAGGCCCATCCAGTCTGCCCATTTCTTTTTCTACCTTATAAATGTGCCATCGGCCTTTGCTCTGTCAGTGGCCTATCTATTCATATTCATTTGTATTGCTCCCTTATGCCTATCCCATGCCTGTTTGAAGCCCTGCACTGTATTCATAGCCACCACTTCTTGTGGTAAGCCATTCCATGCATCCACCACCCTTTCTGTGAAAAAGAATTTCCTCACATTCCCCCTTAATCAGCCTCCCTCTAATCTCATGCTGTGTCCTCTTGTCCTGCTATTTTTCTTATATTTAAACATGTTAGACTCTTTCACCTTGTTTATGCCCTTAAGGTGTTTGAATGTAGTAGTTCAGCATATCACCACACAACCAATCCCACAGTACTCATAGAACTAACAGAACATCTTTTAGTTCTATGGCAGCTATTATGGAGACAGTTAGTAGATGCCCATGCGGTGCTGCTGTGCTAGCAGAGAAAACTGACCCACTACTCAATTAAAAAATTAACAAATTGATGGGAGTGGAGCCTCCTTTTCTAACAAAACCAATCAACAGTTAGGTTTCTTCATTTTGTTATATGGGGCTGTGCCCCCACACCCCCATAAATGGTAAACCTTGGTCCAAATCCAGAGCTTGGTATGGATTGGGGTATGCAAATACTATAGTATAGTATTCACATAATACTTACAGTGGGGTACTTAGTCTTCCACTTACACCCAAAAAGTGATTAAAAATAAAGAAGAAGATGAGAGAGAGACAGAGAGAAAAAGCAAGATCAGCCTGTGAGATGTGGAGTGCTGTGCCAGATACCTGTGCGCTACACAGGTTTCCAAACAAAACACAGAGCACAGTGGTGCCACCATATGCCTGCCAGCAGGCTGTAATAAAGCAAAATAAAATAAAGGCTTGGCAGCAAGACAGATTAAAAAATAAAGAAGCAAATTAGAGACAGACAGAACTGTATCAACAGTCTTTTGTCCCATGGTTTCCAGAAAATGAAGATTTGGGTACTCCAAATAGTGTGCAGTACTTTAAAATAAACAGAGCTCTTTTTCTCTTTCTCTCTCCCCCAATCAAAAGAGCCCAAGCAGGTGTGTCAACAAGGGAGGCCATGAAGAAGCGACTGTATGCTGCTGTATGTGCTACATGTATCATAGTTATCCTCCTTTAGGTGATGGCTCAGGCTGTTTGTCTCCCCCCCACATTAACAGTTTTACTTTATTTTTCATACAGATAATGTATTACAGTATTCCTCGTGGCTCTCTGCGTTAAATATTACAGAGTCTTGCCACTTTTTATGTATTTTGTCATATTTATATACAAATTAATAAAGAATCAGAACAAATCAGAACTGATCAGAAACCCCCTGTGGTCCAGTTCTTATTCAATAAGGGTCAGAACTTTATCGAGTTGTGCCAGTCCCTTTGGTTATTTTAATTTCCATCTCTGCTTTTGCCCACCTTATGATTCTGTTTGTCTCCTTCAGTTTCATTAAGTGTATCTTTTACCTGCAGATTGATGCCCCTTGCACCTTTCAAATGCAGTCCTTTTTGCCCTGACTAATTTTGCCATTACCCTAGAGAACCAGATTATTTTTTGTGTCCTTTTTAACCTGCTTTAGACAGGTTATATTAACCTTCAACAGTCTGTTAATGAGTTTCCCCATGTTATCCACCCCTCAGTCCTTTCCATGCCCTGCATTTGCCCTGGAGGTTTTCTTTTATCTTTCTAAAATCAGACTCCCCTGAAATTTAAAGCCAATGTTTTTGTCTTTATTTTTTATTCCTCTAGGGCCAAGTTGAACCACACCAATTTGTGGTCCCTTGTAAACAGGGCTTCTTTACCTTGACCTCCCCCACCATATTCTGGTTCAGAAGTATCAGGTTAAGGGGAGGGGCTACTTCTGGAGAACAAGGTTTGCAGATGCATGCTGTAGAGCTTCGCTGATTAAATGCTATATACGGTGCTTCAGTTAATTACTATGGCTGCACAAACTTGATCAAAAGTTACTAAAGAAACTGTCGAAAATAAGCCTGAATCTCTTGACAAGTTTCTTGGTTCAAAAATTGGGAAAGCAACCCCAACAAGGGGGCTGTAGAAGCTCCCAGAGTAGTCAGGAAATGGCTTCCCGTGTCCTAGGTTGCCCAGAGCTGGGCACCAAACTGAAGCAATTCACAAAACCATCTCTTCAATCAATTCAGAATTTTCTGACTGAGTTTCAGGGTGAGACTCGGGCTTCAATGGACAAAATATATACCTCATTGGGAGAGATAGCTAGTCGCTGTCAGCATATTGAGGGGAAAATTCTTTCCATGTTAAAAAAAAGGTTGAATACTGCCGAGAGAAAGTCACCCAGAAGCTTTCAGTCTGAGTCCTGACTTTGGAGAGTGCGGTTAATGCTTCACTCAATGAACAACTGTCTACTATTTCCAAACATAAAAAGATTGAGAATACTTTATTGTTAAAGAACTTGTGACTTATTGGATTGTCAGCTGACACTGATACACCAGATCTCAAAAAGTACATTGAAGTTGCTGAGGCATCCGCCTTACCTCACGCCTTGCTGGCGACCCGGGTTCGGCAGAGAAGGAGAGGATTGAGACATCTGATGGACTGCTCTCCTCTCCTCTCCTGGGAGGGGAGTCTAGGTCCCGCAACACTAGTGGCACCCAGTGGAGACTAGGTGCACTGTAGCTGGGGGACCAGGAAAGGGACGATGTGAGGCGGCTGTAGCATTGCATGTCCTGCATCGGGTTGGGTGCAACAGAAAAAGCAGAAAATCCCAGCTACCAGGGAGGCAACGGTGGTCCCAGTGGCCAAAGCCCACATGCCTAGTGCCAGCTCCAACCCCAACTTGACTCTCCATGGTCCCCACCTGCTCCCACAAGGTGCCGGCGGGAGAGGGGGGACCCAGCACCCAGTTCTTCGGTCGGGGGAGGAGTTCAGGCAGGTGGTGGAGGCATAAATAGAATCGATAAAAAAGTGTTAATTTCAAATGTCTTTGCATTAGATAACCCTCTGGTCTTGGAATCTGTTTTTAGACCACAAGCAAAGCCAAGCTGTACAAATGCTTTCGGGTAAAGACCAGGTGTAAGATATGTGATTTGCATCTTTTTCTCGATCACTGAAAAGAATAAAATCTTGCAACTGGCCAGACAAAAGAAGGGATTTATCTATGATGGTAATAAATTGCATCTGTATCCAGACTTTTGTATGACTGCACAATGACAGAGAAAACATTTTCTGGCAATCAAAAGTCAATTTAATCAAGCTGGGGTACCTGCAGTTCTGCAAGCTTCAGCTAAATTAAATATAACTTTTCAAGAGAAAGATCATTATTTCATGGATGTGGATGCAGCTTGAGTTTTCTTTGACAAAAAAGGTTGCACTTTGCATAGAATTAGGATTGGACACAGACGAAGAAGAGGAAGCAGTAGAAGATACAGATAATAATCAATATCTGCTGGTGGCTACTTAAGGCCTCCATATGAACGGAACTATAAGTTTAATATAACTTGACAGCCTGATTTTTTCTCACTTTAATGAGAGTAGTGAAATGCTTTGGCTGAATTGTGTTTGTTTATTTTTTTTTTAAACGAGGACTATAGCTTGGAGCATACAATAAATAAGAAAAATTAATGGTCTGATAGACACTATCCAATTTGCTTTAAATGTTATAAGTTTACTTTTAACCCCCCTAAAATTATTATTTTATGCTTTTTGTATATATCTGTTATAATTCATTTTGAGATGAATTGCTTGGTTAAAAATTTTTTTTTGTGATATATAACGATATCTCTCTGAATAAAAATAAAGTATAAAAAAAAGTATCAAGTTGAGGAAGGGTTCATCCACAGTAGGTCCTTTAACCCACTGTATAAGGCAGCCCTTTTGTGCTGAGTCTACAAGACACCCACTCCTTGTACTCCTGTTTCCTAACCACGTCTGGTACATTGAAATCCCACCAGTGCCATGCTTCCAAAGACAGTAGCCCTTATGGTTTGATTCCCTAGCTCCCTGTCCCACTCTCATACTGGTTTGGTGGCCTGTAGACAACACCCACTTAGAGGTTCCTCCGCTTTAGTTGTACCCACACTGTTTCCAACCCCTCTCCCCTGTATGACCTTTGTCTTCAGTAGACATTATGCTGTCATTAATGTATAGTTCCAGCTGTCTGCTCTCCCTTTACCCTTGTCCCTTTTGAATATGTCATATCACAGGCTAGTGAAGTCCCAGTCATGGTTCTACATTGCCCTTGTTTCTATGACTGTTACTGTATCCGTTTGGGCTTCTGCCATCATCACCTGAAGGGCTTCCATTTTGTTTCTGAGATTCCTGGCATGAATTAAACCACCTTTGAAGAGCTAGGTTTATCTTTCATGGCTGTTACTCAGAGGGTCTATATTTTCTGTCTGTGTTGGGGAGAGTCATTTTGGCTCTGTTTGTATGTGTATTAAGACTGACATTTTAGTACCGCGCTCCCTTTCTAGTTTAAATTCCTATCAATACCCATATATCTTCTTCTGTAGTGCACTAGTGTCATCTCTGCACAGATACAGGCCATCTTTAGCAAACAGTCAGAGCTTCTCCCAGAACAATTCCCAGCCCCCCCCCAAAAAAAACAAATCCTTCTTCCCCACACCAGCCCTTTCAGTCACATGTTAAAATTCCCAATGTTAACAATAATAATAATAATAACTTTATTTTTATGACGCCTTTCAAAATGTCAAAGTGCCTAACAAAATTATAAAATAACATACCACAATCCATATCATAAAATATAAAATCAGTAATCAATTCTTACAAATATTCATTCACCAAAAGCATGGGTCCACAAATAAGTTTTCAAAGCCTGTTTAAATCCCTCCAGAGTCGTGCACTCCCATATCCAATGGGGTAGAGAATTCCAAAGGGTTGGGTCCACGTGCATGAATGCACGGGCCCCAGATGATTTCAAACACACCCTCAGAATCTCCAGCAACCCCTCATCAGCTGAGTGGAGCAATCGAACGGGGCAGTAAGGAACCAGAAGCTCTTTCAGGTAATCAGGGCCAAGTTCATGTAGGGCTTTAAAAGTCAGTAAACTGACTTTAAAGGTGATCCGCCACTGTACTGGCAGCCAGTGCAGTCCATGCAGCACCGGCATAATAAGACAGGATCTAGAGGTTCCCATCAAAAGCCGGGCCGCAGCATTCTGCACTAGCTGCAGGCGATGGATTTCCACCCCAGGTAGCCCTAGATAAAGGGAGTTGTGGTAGTCCAGGCATGAGGACACAAAGGCGTGGACCAGCGTAGGAAGATCACCGGACAGAACAAGGTGCTTAAACCTGGAGATATTCCTCAGATGGAAAAAGTAGGATTTGACGATGGCTGACACCTGCAAATGCAGAGTCAGCCCTTCATCAAAAATTACTCTCAGATTCTGCACCTGTTCAGAGGACAGGAGAGAGAGATACCCCCAAGAAAAATCCCTGAGGGGAAACCCACCCCCTTGCCCCCCTATCCAGTGCACTGGATCCACAGCCAACACCTCAGTCTTCTCCAAGTTCAACTTTAGCCAACTGGAATCCATCCACTCCTGGATTTCGGTAAGACAGCTATTAAAAGCTGAGAGAGCTCTATCCTGGTCAGGTGCAAAAGACAGGTAGAGTTGGGTATTATCAGCATAGCAGTGAAACCTCATCCCATACCTTCTTACAATGTCTCCGAGGGGCAGCATATACACTGAGAACAACATGGGGGACAAAACTGAGCCCTGAGGAACCCCACAGGACAGAGAAACTAGGTCAGAGGAATAAATCCCAGACACCACTCTCTGAGTTCTTCCAGTGAGGAAAGATGTAAACCACCTGAGGACTGTACCCGACAGTCCACAGATGAACTTCAGATGACCAAGCAGAACCCCATGGTCCACAGTGTCAAATGCTGATGAGAGATCAAGAAAAACCAAGATGAAACAGTTTTTCTGATCCCTCGCCATCAGGAGATCATTGATCACCCGAACCAGCGCTGTCTCAGAACTATGTCTCTTTCGGAATCCAGACTGAGGGGTTCATAGATGTCATGGATGGTCAAATGGTTCTCCAGCTGCCCAGCCACTACTTTCTCAATAACCTTCCATAAAAAGGGAATGTTAGAGATTGGTCTGTAGTTTGCATGGCAGTCTGGGTCCAGGGAAGCTTTCTTCAAGAGGGGTGTTACCACCGCCTCCTTCAAGGAGCTAGGAAACTCACCTGTTTCCAAGGAGCACCAGACTATCTGAGCTAGGACTGGACCAATAAGATCAATACAACCCAGAATCAGGGAAGTTGGTCCAGGATCCAAACTACAGCATGTAGGGCAAGCACTCTGGACATTCCGCATAACATCCGTGAACTTTGGTCGGTCAAAGGTATTCCAGGAAAGATGAGAAGCAGCGTCCCCAGGTCAATCCACAGCAATACCCATAGAGTGTGCTGTGCTAAGTCCCACCCTGATGTTGACCACCTTAGATGCAAAGAACCGAGCAAGCTCATCACAATCTATTTGTGAAAAGATTTTCCGAACTTGGAGACAGGCTGGGTTGCACAGTCTGTCCACAGTTCGAAAAAGCTGAGCTGGTCAATTCTGAGCGACCACAGTCTCTCCGGACAGGAACTCTGTCTTCTTACATGTGATTGCAGATTGATAGACTTGATAATGATCCATCAATCTAAGGTGGTCTGCATCAAGGGTGGACTTCCGCCAGCACTGCTCTAACCTTCATCCTAATTGCCGCATCTCCCTCAAAGTCCCATCAAACCATGGGGACCGAGGGCAAAGGGCAAGAGGATGAACACGAACAGGAGCAATGACATCCAGGGCTGATGAAATGGCTGAATTATAGGCCATCACAAGGGCCTCTGGATCACTGCTTGACACTGGGAGGGACAATAGATCAAGTACTGCTGCCAGACCTTCAGAGCTAACAGTCTGTAAAGGGCGACACCTGACCATCTCCACAGGGGCAGGCTTACGTAGGGGGGCACTAAAACTAAACCCCACGGTGAAATGATTGGACCAGCCTACTGGTTCCACCTCCAAATCTGAGGCTTTGATCCCCAGGAGGAAGACTAAGTCAAGAGAGTGACTGTATTTATGGGTAGCAGTGACAACTATCTGTGTAAGGCCCAGAGATGTCATCAACTGGAGGAAGTGTTGTCTAAACTGTGAGAGTTCATCATTGGCTCAGGCGTTAAAGTCGCCCAGGACCATCAGCCTGGGCAACTCAAACACCATGTCGATGATGTTGTCTTGAACTTCCTGAAGGAGCTGCTTCTCATCTCCTGGTGGACGTTAGATGAGTGCAATCCTACAGCCTACACCTGCTACTATGGTACACTCAAATGACTCAGCCTCCTCAACTGGTACACTCGTGAGGTTAAGTTTGGTCTTAAAACAGACCGCAACCCCCCCCCCGTGATCCAATCTTGGCGGTGTATTACCGAGTATCCAGCCGGAGTTAAAGCCTCCAAAATGGGGCCAGAGTTCTCATCCAGCCAGGTCTCGGTGATGCAAGTCAGGTCCACCGTTCCAACAAGGTCTGTAATAACTGCAGTCTTGTTCTTAGTGGACCTACCATTGCATAATACCGCCTGAGTTGAATGAGCCTCCCAGGCCCTCCGGACCACCTGCCCACCATAACTGGTGGTGCCCTTGGGTATGGAAACCAGACAAGGTGGACCCCTATAGCGGTTCCATTTCACCCCACGGCGTCTTCTGGATACCACAACCCAGATATGATGGCCCTGCTCATTCATCCTCCACTGTTTGCACCCCCCCATCCCCCTCCTCCCCCTACGGGCAATACCCAATGCCCTACAATGCTGAGAGATTGTAAATTGCAAGGGGGGGGGAGTGGCGGAGGGCGCGAAGAGCAGAAGGTGAATAGCGCACAACTGTGGGGGCAGGTCTCAACACATTCTGGTGGCTAATATAACAAAACAATGTTCCGGTTAACTAAATCACTAACATATAAAAATTACATACAAAATACCATAAAAGAAGGTAATAAAATCACACAACCTTTTACTTATAAAAAAAAAATATCCCTCAGCCCTCCCACAGATTCAAGAATAAACAAAACAATAAAACTAAAAACAAAAAAGAAATAAAACATCAAAACATAAAGTCCAAAGCAAAATCAGTCAGAATCAACAAAAGAGTCTTGAGCACTGTTACTAAAAAGAAAGTATTTGGGGGAAAATTCTAAATTTTCCAGCCTCCATTGAGCCTCTTACCACCAACAGAGATTGAAATACCCTCAGGAGCTCCCACCTCCTGAGTAGATTGATGGAGATATCTTGAAGATGCCACCCAAAAAAGTAAAACCAAATCATTTCCCAAACTTCAGGCATCGACAGCGTTTAGGAAGATAACAGAATGTACTCTCACTGCCAATCAAGTGCACAAAATTAAAAGTTAAAAATCCAGTCGTAGCAGGGACACACAAAGGAAGAAGGGGAGAAATCTGACAAAACCTCTTCTGGGGGTGGAACGCTCTGGGCCGAGTGTGGGCCCTGACAAATCTATGTGGGCAGCTGACCCCGGTCTACAACAGCTACCATGGGGACCCTGACCAAAACCATCAATAAGCGGATCCTACGAGGACTCCCTAGAGACCACCGGCCCCAAATCACCGGCTCCCCAGCAGAAAAGGGCCCAGACCCCCACACCACTGCAAGCCTACCCACATGATCTGGGCTTACACCACCTGGTACCACATCAAGCCTTCATCTTACCACCAGCCAGTTGTCCAAAGTCTGAACAATTAATTCCTTCCCCGACAAAGCCAGGAATTATAATCCACAGATCTTCTCTTGTGATTACTCCAGACCAGATAGTATCCCCACTTCAGCTTCCTTACAATGTTCCTACTCCAACTCGCAGCTGGATTGTAGACAGACCAATCCCAGGATTACAGGGCAGACCCAACCACCAAAGATGTCCAAGCGGTAGCGGGCTGCCAACCGAATTAGCACACAGGCTATCAATAATCCTCAAGTTGTAGTCCAAAATGTGAACGTGCCAACAGCAGTGAGCAGCAATAAATCGTAACAGCAGCACACAGTAAGTAAAACAAAATGCAAACGTCCCAGCAGCAGCGAACAGCAAGTCGCAGCAAACGGCAGCAAACCGCAACAGCTATATACAGGGCACTAGCACTGAACAGGGCCCCAGCCATCGCTGCACGATAATCCAATAATGCGGGACGAAAACAAACAGCATATAGTGCACAACAAATGAAAAAACATGACAAACAAAAAAGCTAAAAACAAACTAAGTATAAGAACTAAATATAAGCGTTAACATGGAGCAGCTAACATGGTGCAGCTACAGAGCAGCTACACAGCAACTAACGGCACACCCAGCCTGGCAGCCAATTAGACCCTCATACTGTAATCAAAACATCTCTCTGTCCTTATTCTCTTAGTGCACATGTAGGACCTTGGAGAATGCTACTGCCTCTACGGCTACCCTTAACCTCCTGCTTAGTTCACAGAAGCTGTTCTTTACCCTATCTATACTGCTGCTTGCCACGTCATTTGTACCTAAGTGAATCACCACATCTGGCTTCCCCTCCCCTACATTGATGAGCTTCTTCAGCGAAGGAAGAACCTTGCTAACTGTTGCCCCTCACATACAGTGGACCAATGTCTCCTTTTGGTGAGTGACCCACATCAACCTCCTCGTACATCAAACTGTGGAGCCTCTCAACACTAAAATCCTCCTCTTACTCTAGCCATGTCCTTCCCCTTTTGGTGTACTCATCTTAGGCGCATCCTTCTTTACCTGGGTTTCAGTGCTGCTTTCCCTTTGGGGTCATCAGACTGAATTGATCTCATTAATTACATGTAGTTCCCACCTCATTTGAACTGTATGTTCCACCCTCCCCATTCCTTCTCTCACTGTAGTCCATTGTATGTATGAAAAAAATGTTAAAATCTCACCACATGAAGCTGGCCCAGTGGCACTGGAGATTGAGGCACTGGTTGCTACACCTTGCGCCATGCCAGTGACCCAGGTTTGGGAACGAGCCTAGGCCGCAGTGGTCAGCAAGGGAGAGAGAGGATCGAGCATCCGAAGGACTGCTCTCCTTTCTCGGGGGGAGAGAGACTTGTCGTCCCGCTCATTGATTGCCCTCTGGCAGCAGCTGGAGGGCAATATAGGTAGGGAGGCATGTACAAATGTCCTTACATTGGTAGGGATGGGAGGGACAGGAGAAAAAGTAAAAGAAGCCTGTCAGGGTTCCGTGATGGCCTGCGTCCCTGAGGGTTGTTGCCGGTATCTGGATTGGGTCTCAGGAGGGGGCAGCCAGAGCCCTCCTCCTTGGCCCCGCTGTGGGGAGCAATCCTCAGGGGAATTTTCAGGGTCAGAAAGAGCGGGGACGCATTAGACTAGAAAAGTGAGTCCCTCCATGAGGATGACCACAGCCACCTGCCAGCGGCTCACGGGGGAGAAAAATCTATATGGAAAAAAAAAAATTTCACCACATGCAGGCTTGCCCTCTGACTAGGATTTAATGTGTGTAACAGCCCTTTGACTCACCTTGGCTGCTCCAGGGCCCTCAGGGTAGCTTGAAACACACCTCTGAGGGGTCTGACTTGAGTTCCGCAGTAACAGATCATGTGGCGCAATGCCTCCACCTGTGGCAATGGCAAGAGAATCCTGTGGATAAAGAACAGGTTACCACCTCCCAGGAAATAGTACCCTGACCCAACAATCCATTCCAGTTTCCACACTATTGCCCCACACCCCCCAGCAGCGCTCTTTCAATAACACAAGGACAGTGAATAAAATGCAAACAGTAACTTTATTTATTGGGGAGGGGGAACAAGGAGGAGAATATCAAACACAATTCACTCTAGGCCCAATACCTTCCCCAGTATCAACCCTTCTCACCACCCCCTGGGTACACCCAGATTGTCCCTGTGCAGTGATGCAGGCCTGGCGTCTTTTGTTGGGGCCCAGTTGAACACAACACATGTTGGATTAATTATCCTATACTTGCAGACTTGAGTGTCTCTAAACAGAGGTGGAATGATTTACCCCCAGACTCCTAACTGACTAATTCACTGAAAAAAAAAATACCACCAACAGCTTAATCTGGTTCAAGGTCAGTTGGCATCCATCTGTATCCCCCTCCTCCGGGTCGTGCCTGAAAGTAGGCAGGATTTGTCTAGTGCACTTACCCAGTCAACAAAAGCTAAATAAATAAAATAAATAACTAACTAAAAGACTCCCCAGAGCCACAGCTCAGAGTACTCACGGTTTGCAGTCCACACTGTCGGTTCACAGTCAGTTGTGTTGCATGGTACCATGGAGGTTCTGATGTAGGCAGTACACCACCGGTGGGGAAAACAAAACTGTATGACTCCAGGGATGATGATCTTCACCTGCCTGGTCTTGCTAACTTTGCCTATAGGCCTTTATATACAGACTTTACACAGGCAGTCCTGTTTCATCCTTCAACCCGGCACGTCGACATCTTCAGTCCAGGGAACCAAGATTGCTTATGTGCTCCAAACCCTTTCCAAAGCACACAGGACCACCCTCAGGACAAACACAGGGCAGCCGTGCTTCTGCAGTCTCAAAATCTACAGCCCCTCACCTCGAAGATACTTTCACCAGCAGGCTGAGTCCTGTCACAGCAGCTTGGATCAACACTTGCAGACTCTCCCCTGGCTGAAATGTCCACTTTGCTTAACGATTTCTGCACCGTGGGGAGCACGGGTTGTTTTCAAAGTCCACAGCCCATCTCTTATTTTCTCAATTCAAACTGAAATCCAAACTAGCTGGGCTGCTATCAAGCTCTGCTTTTCTCCACCTTGTGTCAGTCTCACAAGCTGCTACTTTTCCTCCTGCACTCAGCTTGGCAGATGGAGGTAGGTAGGGTTTTCACAGCCAGGTAGGCTGTATCTCATGAGAGCAGCTTCTCCTCTCACATCTACCCTGCAGCCCCTCTTGACCTCCAACCCCTTTTTGGCACCAAAAAACAACCTTATATTTCCCCTGAGCAGCCTCCCTATCATTGACTGCAGTTCCTCATGTGATCTCCAGGCTGCCTCTGGGTATTTCCCAGCAGCCCCAGTTTGTAGTTTTTTATGGGGGCTGCTGTGTTGGGCTGGGAGTACTCTAATAATGCAGCCCTTATTTTAAATAGTTAGCCCGTAAAAGGGCTGCCAACATTTCCCCTCCCATGATCGGAAGCCTTCCGGTTGACCCTGCTAACGTTACTCTGCTCCTCTCTTACTTCTGGAGCCGGGGACAAATATTTTCTCATCAGCCACATGGCAGAAATCATACTGGAGCTGTGGCTCCTTTAAACCCCCTTTTCAGGCTGCTGTGCATGCACTCTGGGTGCACAATTGCCATATTTGTAGTTTTTTACAAGCGGCCCCACAGTGTCAGCTTATCAGGCTGCTTCAGCCTACTCACAGCTCCTGGAGGCACGGGAACACCAACAGACCCCGGCCCCATACACATACTGGGCTGAGGTCCTGAACTGGGTGCTGCAGCAGCCACGGGCATGAAAGGGCATCCAGGCTCGAGCCCCACCACCAGCCGCTCAGAGGACAACCAGCAGATGGTTGGAGGGCCATAGCCCTACCAGTTAAGCCTGAAATGAGGGGCTTACACACTCCCCTGGCTGAATGCTTGGTGTCCCGACAAGCCACTCTATTAACCAACATTTTAACATGCACTTTTCTAACTAGACACCTGATTCCTAACTAACACCAACAATAATCCAATTTTCATCACATTCTGCAGCCCATCATTGGTATCTGTTCAAACAACACAGGTCAACTATATACAGGTAACTACAGGTATGCACATATACCTTCCAACCCCTTCCATTGGGCAGCACTGTGCAGGATAAAGAACAGGAACCACATGCTTGTGAATAACATGGAGGGGAAGGTCAGAGGAGGCACCCAGGTATCATACATAAGTTTGACAATGGGCCTGGGCTGTCTTGCCATCCTCCTAGGCAAAACTGTGTCAGGTATGGGAATCTCCCCAGGAATAACAGGCAACCCTGCCTGGCTAGGTTCTATAGTCCACCCTGGTCAGGTATAGCTACACTACTTTGATCCTGCTCCAGGGCTGGGACAAGAACAAGGCAAGGGGTGGCTGTGCATCAACCACAGGTTTGAGGGGGCCCCAGTCATTGTCATTGTCCATATCAATGTCCACATCATGCTCTTGCATAAGGATCATGGGCCCCTTTTCAGGAATGAAGGGCATGGCATTTGGATTCAATGAGAACTGAGAGTCTGGAGGGTCGGTGCTGGTGGATGGAGGTGAGCTTCGACAGTACCATTCCCACGAGGACTGAGGTAACTCAGGACTTGGCTCACAAGAACAAAGTTCAAACTCCTCATCTTCACTTTCTTCAGAAGAGCTGCTGGCAGGCTGCTCAGGAGGCTCAGTTGGACCAGTGTTCAGGTTCAATGTGGTCCTCTCAGGGGACATATCTACAGCAGAATCACTTTAGTGAGTCCTCTCAGAACATGCAGTTGGACCAGTATTGAGGTTCAATGTGTTCTTTTTGAGAGGCATGGATGGGCTTGGGCTTTGTTGTCTTTTCTGAGCAGCTTGACTATGTGTCGTGGGCCATCTTGCAACTGGAAGTTTAGGACCAGGGTCAGGGTCAGGCATAATCTCACCAATGGGGAGTAGGTGGTTTCGGTGGACAGTCTTTCCTAGAACCTGGCCTTGCTCTTGCTTGATTCAGTACACTGGCAATTCTGGCAGTTTCTCAACCATAATGTAACTTTCTGGGGCCCACTGATCTTGAAGCTTGTGTTTGTCTTGCAACCCCAAGTTTCAAAGCGGAACACGATTCCCCGCTTGCAACTCTTGATTACGAACTTGGTTGTCATACCTCTGCTTGTTACTCTAAGCTACCACTACAGACGCTAGCTGGTATACATTTTTCAGTTGCTTTCTTAACTGATGTGTATACTCCAGGTAGGTTCAGTGGGACGTGCCATCAGAGGACACAACAAAACAAAGATCAACGAGTAGCCGGGCTTCACGATCAAACATGAGGTAGAAAGTAGAGCATTGGGTGGCATCATTCTTGGTGCAATTGTACGCATGCCCCAGATAGCTTACTTTCTGACTCCAGTTTGCTTTGTCGGCTGCATCCTGGGTACCCAACATGTTCAGCAGAGATCAATTTAAGCTCTCGGATTGAAGGTCTCTCTGGGGTGGTATGGTGTGGTGTGAGATTTCTTTATACCATATGTGGCCAAGACCTCTTTCACCAGTTGACTTTCAAAATCTTGGCCTTGATTGGAGTGAACTCTCTTTGGGATGCCATAGTACTGTACAAACTGCTGCAATACTTTGACCACAGTGCTAGTCTTATGATCTTTGGTGGGAAATGCCTGGGAGTACCTGGTATAGTGATCAGTAATAACTAGAATATTAGCGATGTTTTTGCTGTCAGTCTCGAGGGACAAAAAATCCATACAGACTAGGTCGAGAGGCTCACTAGTACTAATGTTGACTAGAGGGGCAGCTCGCTTTGTCAGGGTTTTCCTCTGTATGCATCGCAGGCAGCTTTTACAGTGTTTTTCTATATCAGCCTTCATGCTGGGCCAGTAAAATCATGCTTTACACAGATCTAGGATGCGTTCATAACTCAGGTGACCCATGTTATCATGCAGGAACTTTACGACTATATCACAGTACCCCTGCGGCAATACCAACTGAAGCTTGGAACGTCCAGGGTTGTCTTTGTCATGTACCTTTCGCAGTAACAGTCCATCTATTAGAACTAGCTTTCCCCATTCTCTCAACCGGCGTTTGGTGTCAGGTGATGGCTGCGCACTTGGTCAGCTGAATGTCTCTTTTCCAAGGCCCAGATTAGGTCTTAGATAGCAGGGTCATCTCTCTGCACCTGCTGTAGTTCAGGCTTACTGGGTCGGGGCAGTGAAGACATGTCCAGTCCGGTGAAATTCAAATATGCCAGTGGGATAGCTTCAGGAGAGGACCCCAGCATATCTATGGATCTGGTAGGGTTCACAACTGTATCATCAGCAGGCAAAACAAACTTGGAACACAACACTTAAACCATAGCACCCTCAATTTGAATGGGGGGGGTCAGAGGCATCACCATGCGGGCATCTGGACAAAGCATCAGCGTCTATGTTGGTTCGCTCACTTTGATATTCAAGGCTGAAATTATAGGTGGAAAGAGCAGAGAGCCATCGGTTCCCTGCAGCATCCAGTTTATTTATTTATTTATTTATTGAATTTTGTTGACCGGGTAAGCCCACTGAGCCCCGAAGGTCCCTTTTTCAGGGGCAACCCGGGAATAAACATTAAGAACACATACATTAGAGAAACATGTGGGAGTACAGAATAACACGGTATACAGTATTCAGCTGTTTACGCATACAGACATGACATTGGTTAGATGTTGTACATTACATTATTCATTGGCTAAGACCTTATAAAAACAGTACAGTAGGTTTCCTTGGTAAGCCAAGTTCAGGAGCATTAATAAGGAAGGAAAACGAAGTGCATACCTAGCTAGGGGCTAAAACTTATAATTAGGTTTAGCTGTCATGGTGACATAGGTCAGGGGGTTATTATCTGTTCTGACCATAAAAGGAACCCCATACATGTATTCGTGGAACTTGTCGGTCACGGCCCACTTTAATGCCAGGAATTCCAATTTATACACAGGGTAGTTTCTTTCAGAAGGTGTCAAACTATGACTAGTGAACTCCACTGGCCTATGCCCTTTGGGATACTCCTGATACAGCACAGCCCCTAAGCCATTTAGGCTGGCATCAGTGTGGAGAACATAAGGTTTGTTAGGATCAGCAAACAACAAAACAGGGGCCTCACTTAATCTCTGAATAATCTCCCAGAAAGCTGCTTCACACTCAGATGCCCACTGTTCTCCAAAAGATTCACCAACTCGCAAGTACTCCTTTGCCGGGCTTGTCCTGGACCCTGGGGCTCTCTTCTTCTGGTTATTTGGGGGATAACCTTGCATCAAATCATTAAGTGGGTGTACCACCATCAAGTAGTCCTTTACGAAGCAACGGTAGTAGCCACAGAGCCCCAAAAAGGACTGCAGGGCCCTTAAGTTGGTGGGCCTAGGCCAGGTGGTGAGGGCCTCCACTCTGGCTGGATCAGTTTGCACATCCTCCGCTGAGACAATGTGCCCCACATACTTGACCGCTGGCTGACAGAACTGGCACTTGTCAATTGATATCTTCAGGCCAAACTCCTCCAGTGAATCCAGGACCTTCATTAACTGGCGTTCATGTTCTTCCAGGGTGTGACCGAATATGATCATGTCATCTAGGTAGACAATAACTTCAAGCAAGTTCATATCCCCCACAGCCTTCTCCATCAAGTACTGGAAAGTGGCCTCCGGATATTCCCTGTGGCATGCACTGAAACTGGTAGAACCCCAATGGGCAGATAAAAGCAGTTTTTCTTTGTCCTCCTCTGCCATGGGGATTTGATAATAGCTGCTCTGGAGATCCAACACGGAGAACCACTGGCTTCCGGACAGGCTGGCTAAGGCGTCTTCTACTCGGGGCACAGTGTACTGGTCTGGGATTGTCTTTTTGTTTAGTGTGAGATAGTCTGTGCATATCCTCATGGCTCTGCTCTTCTTCCAGGCCACTACAATGGGGAAGCATAAGGGCTCCAGTACTTGGTAATTATGCCAGCATCCAACAACTCCTGTAGGTGTTGCCATACATCTTCAATGTTGCCTGGGGCCAACCTCCATGACCTCTCATGGAAAGGCTACTTATTCTTCAGATGAATCCGATGCTCTTCACCTTCCACACATCCTATGTCCCACTCATGTAGCAAGAAGACCTTTCACCGCTTGGCCATTGTTTGACTTAGGCACCAACAATAACTGGCAGGTATGGGGGACTCACTGAACTTGAACAGATTTAGATCTATCTCTTCTTCTGTGGCTACCATTGGGTTCATTGCAATGACACTGTCACACCTGTAGATACTTGCCAACACTTGACCCTTTCAGATGACTCTGGGTTTCCCTGATTCATTTCAGACCCTCACTGTAACCCACCTGGCCCAGGGTGTATACAGAGGGGGCAACACTCCTCTTTGTACCAGCAGCCCCTCGGGTAAACTGTCAGGCAGCAGGGCATTGATGATAAAGGCATGTCCTTGGGGTGGCTGAGCAAACTGCGCAATTCCCACAACTCAGTATTCTGAACCTGGAGGCTGTATCAACTCTTTTCCATCCACTCGGCACACTATGCCAACACCCTCCTCCATATTTTTTTTCGCACTTGCCACAGTCAAGCCCACTTTCTTTACTACAGCTTTGACCACGGGGTACACTAGCTGTTCAGACCCACCTCTTTCAGTACACATTTTCACCAGCCACCCGAACAAAGCATTTGTCCCAATTAATACTGGTGTTTCGATCATCCCTTGTGGCTCTGGGCATATCAAAGCCAAAGTCTCAATGGTGGGGTGCTCTTCGGGATCCTTCGAGATGAAAGGTATTTGTACTAGGCAGTAACCATCATAGGGGTAACTTTAACTACCTATCCCCCACAATGACAAACCAGACAGGGGTAGGAGGGGCAAATGCTGTAAATGTCTGTTCTAGAAAGTCCGGCTAATGATGGTGACCTGTGACCCGCTATCTAATAGAGCGAAACAAGGCACTCCCTCCAGCAAGATTTCTGCATCAGCCTGGGGGCCAATCAGGCTGGGTGGCACCCAGCTGGTGGGGGAAATCTGGGGGTCGGTTCACTTGGTGGAGCAATGGAATGGCTGGGGCCCAGGTAGCTCTGTTATTGGTCCCCACTGGCATTTCTCTGGTCCATTCACCTTCATCTTCCGGCCACTAGCTGGAGATTTTCAGCACTGAGGCAACCACATTGAGTATGACCATCTTGTCTGCATTTCAAACTGAACCAGCCCTCTTGAGACCCGAGAGGTATTCAAGGTCCAGGCTTGGGGGCAGAATATTGAGCAGACTGCTGCCTAGGTTCAGACACAATAACACTTTGCAAGGGCTGGGACTCCCATGCCAGCTGCAAGACCTTCACACAGTCTTTTATTTCTTGGAACTCTGCCATAGTAGGGGTGGGAGGTGTTTATCTCATTCCGTTGAAGTCCTGCACACAATCTCTTAACTCTTTCAGGACGTTTCCCAACTCCAAGGAGCAAGGCCATTCTGCAGGGGTTGTGGCTTGGGGTCGCAGGGCGGCACTGGTAGTTGCACACGTCCGCAGCAAGTCGAGGACATCTCACTGAGCTTCCTCCTCCTTCACCTCATCCAACAACTGCTTGAAAGATGTTTTTTTTTGTTTTCGGTCCCTTAATCGGAGAGAGATTAAAGTCAATCGGGAGTGCACAGCCCCCCTCAGAACCTGGTCGAGTCTCAGCTTAGCTACTTGCTTGGGGGACTGTCCACTATCCTCTGCAATCTTACACACCAGGGCCTCCACCCTGGTAATATACTGCTAAAATTTTTTGCCATGCTGCTGCATGGTGCCTCACAAATGAAACAGGATGGCTTCTCTTTTCTTGACAACTCCAAAGGTGCTTTTCAAAATGGCCACATGGTCATCTGCAGTACAGTTAGGCTGGCTGGCCTGTAGAGACTGGATCAAATCCAGAGCCATGCCTTTTAAGCTTTGAACAACCCTCTTCCATTTTTCTCATCCGAACACCTGCAGACTTGGACCATTTGGGTGGCCTGACTTATCCAGGATTCAAAGTCATCTTCCCCAGCTGGCATGGGGATTGCCCCTGAAAAGGTACGCAGCTGTTTGTACTGCTCATACAGTGCCACTACATAGGGGGTCACTCCACTGGGAAACACTATAGGACAGGGCCCCCCTCCCGGGAACATAGCCTGAAGGTCTTTCAAGGACTTCCCTTCACTAGCAAGCAGGGAGTCCAGTTTAGCTTCAAAACTCCCTGGGTCATGGGCCAGGGGGTTCTTGGAGGGGCTGGACTACTAGGAGGTGGATTCGCCTAACTCTCTCTCTTCAGCACCAGCCATGTCTCCCGAAACCTTTCCAATGTCACAGTAGGGGGTAGGTAAACAGCACCTAAATCCTTGTCTGTCTCTATTATTAACTCCTAAGCCCAGTGCTGGGGTCCTTGGTATCCCTTTCAAGTTTCATCCTCCCATCCTCCCACACTCTGTCAGGGCCCCATCTAATACTTCCAGTATAAACTCTTTTGTCCATCCCCCAGCCACATTCTTTAACAGCAACATCCTCTGGGGGTCAAGGCCCTCACACTCACACCAGTTCTCTACTTCCTGGAACACCATTTGATTGATCCCAACCCAAGGGAGGGTACCAAATTTTTATTTAAACTGCAATTTCAGGGGGAACCTCTAGGGGCAGCAAATCTCAGCTGTGCCTCTACTTGTAATAGCCCTTTGACTCACCTTGGCTGCTCCGGGACCCTGAGGGTAGTTCAGAACACACCTCTGAGGGGGCCAGCCTGGGTTCCACAGTGATAGCTTATGTGGCACAGTGCCTCCACCTGGGGTAATGGCAAGGGAATCCTGTGGATAAAGAACAGGTTACCACCCCCCAGGAAATAGTACCTTACCCCAACAATCCATTCCCCACACAAATTACAGTTTCCACACTATTGCCCCACACCCCCCAGCAGCACTCTTTCAATAATACAGGGACATTGAATAAAATGCAAACAGTAATCTCATTTATTGGGGAGGGGGAACAAGGAGCAGAATATCAAACACAATTCACTCTAGGCACAATACCTTCCCCAGTATCAACCCTTCTCACCACCCCCTGGGTGCAATCAAACTGTCCCTGTGCAGTGGTGCAGGCCTGAGGTCTTTCATCAGGGCCCAGTTGAACACAACACACATTGGATTGATTATCCTATACTTGCAGACTTGAGTGTCTCTAAACAGAGGTGGAATGATTTACCCCCAGACTCCTAACTGACTAACTAACTAAAAGACTCCCCAGAGCCACAGCTCGAGGTACTCATGGTTTGCAGTCCACTCTGGGAGTTCACAGCCAGTTGTGTTGCATAGTACCATGGAGGTTCTGACGTAGGTGGTGCACCACCAGTGGGGAAAACAAAACTGGATGGCTCCAGGGATGATGATCTTCACCTGCCTGGCCTTGCCAACTTTGCTTACGGGCCCTTATATACAGACTTCACACAGGCAGGCCTGTTTCATCCTTTAACCCGTCGTGTCGATGTCTTCAGTCCAGGGAACCAATATTGCTTATGTTCCTCTAACCCTTTCCAAAGTATGCAGGACCACCCTCAGGACCAACGTAGGGTAGCCATGCTTCCACAGTCTCAAAATCTACAGCCCCTCACCTTGAAGATACTTTCACCAGCAGGCTGGGTCCTGTTGCAGTAGCTTGGATCAATACTTTCAGACTCTCCCCTGGCTGAAATGTCCACTTCACTTAGCGATTTCTGTGCAGTTGGTGGGGGGGGCAGGGGTTATTTTCAAAGTCCACAGCCCATCTCTTATTTTCTCAATTCAAACTGAATTCCAAACTAGCTGGGCTGCTATCAAACTCTGCTTTTCTCCACCCTGTGGCAGTCTCACAAGCAGCTACTTTTCCATCTGCACTTAGCTTGGCAGATGGAGGTAGGCAGGGGTTTCACAGCCAGGCAGGCTGTATCTCATGAGAGCAGTTTCTCCTCTCACATCCACCCTGGAGTCCCTCTTGACCTCCAACCCCTTTTCAGTGCCAAAAAACAGCCTTATATTTCCCCTGAGCAGCCTCCCTATCATTGGCTGCAGCTCCCCATGTGATCTCCAGGCTGCCTCTAGGTATTTTCCCAACAACCCCAGTTTGTAGTTTTTTTTATGAGGGCTGCCATGTTGAGCTGGGAATACTCTAATAATGCAGCCCTTATTTTAAATAGCTAGCCCGTAAAAGGGCTGCCAACATTTCCCTTCCCGCTTCTGGTCGACCCTGCTAAAGTTACCCGGCTTCTCTCTTGCTTCTGGACCTGGGGACACATAATTTCTTATCGGCCACATGGCCAAAATCATACCAGAGCTATGGCTCCTTTAAACCCCCTTTTCAGGCTGCTGCACGTGCGCTCTGGATGTACGGTTGCCATATTTGTAGTTTTTTATGAGCAGCCCCACAGTGTCAGCTTATTGGGGCCGCTCCAGCCTCCCCACAGCTCCCAGAGGCACGGGAACACCAGCAGACCCCGGTCCCATCCACATACCGGAATTGGTCTCTACAGCAGTCGCAGGCATGAAATTGAGGCATCCTGGCTCGAGCTCCACCACCAACCATTTGGAAGATGCCCAGCAGAGGGTCAGAGGGCCATAGCCCTACCAGGTAAGCCTGAACTGGGGGGGCTTACATGTGCTTCCTTATCCCAATGTCTCTTTCACTTGCCAGCTCAATGCCTAAAGCCGCAGTATTTGTTAGTCACCATATAGTTTTTTTTTCAGCAATAATGTTTTGTTTCAGGTAAAAACATCAACATTCTCATTATTTTTTCATTTTCTTTGATTCCTGAACTTAGATATGGGATTTTGAAATTTTTTAAAGTTACCATTCCTGTGACATGCCCGCCATAAAACATTAAATATCTTGGTTTGGTGCTGTGCTGTTTACCATCAGAAACATGTGCAACACCATTCTAATACATCCCCAGTATGAATTTAGTAAGTACGTTCAATAGGTAACCTGAATCGAAGAGATTTTTAAAAGTTGCGAATGGCAGCCATCTTTAATAATGCAATTTAATTACAAAATTAGCTATAAAAGCTGCTTTAAAATACATGATGTAATCCCCCCACACTGGTAGGGCTTACTAGTTTTTCCTCCTGGTGTCCAGTTCTGCCAGCCTGCTGATCCTGCTTGCCCTATTGCATGGAGGAGCTGTGTAAACACTTGGGCCCGGATATTCAGACTGCGCCAGGCTGTGGTGCAAGCCTGGGCAGAGCGCAACATGGCTGCGCAGGGGCGTTGACAGGGTGATATTCAACAGAGCTGCGCCATGGCACAGCAGCGTTGAATATCGAACCCTGGCCACCCGCAGTGTGCATGGCGCAGTGGCACTGTGTCAGAGCAAGTGGCCAGAGTGGAGCAGGGGGATGTGCTAGCGCAAGTTCCATTGCGCTAGGTGCAACAACCGTGATATTCAAAAGTGCACATGCAAATAGGGCCATAATGCATGCAATGTGCAAATGGGGCCATTGCATGTCATTATGGCTTCATTGCAAGCGGAGTGCGCGATCGATGACTTGCACCTGGCACCCTGCCAGGCTGCAGCTCGCCGGGACTGACGCCCTGCACATAAGTGCCACTGCTGATCGCGGGCACATGTAGAATAACAGAATGTCCTATATCCCTGGTGGTCCAGTGGACTGCTTGCAGCCCGATTGCAGGCAACAGTACAAAATAATGCAACACCAATACAACCCTGGTCGTCTGCGGTACCCCCTCCCCACCCATCCATTGAGCCCCACTGCCGGCCCCCCAGGTTAGCGGTGGGTGGCAGCTCCCACCAGCTTGCCGCCCTGCCCGACTGACCCTGTGCGGTAGGGCTGTATACCCATTGGTCCACAGTGGTGAGCCTATGGGCATGCAGCCAATGCCGTATTACACAGTCCAGATAAGTGAATGGATCCATTCACATATCTGGACCATGTAATCTGACGCGGGCTGCACACCCAGTGGCTCCGCTGTGGACCAATGATGCAACCCTACCATTAGTTCGTGTGACGGCAGGGCGGCAAAGCAGGTGGGGAGCTGCCCGCTGCTGACCGGGTGGGAGTGGCAGTGGGGCTCAGTGTTTGTGGGAGTGGGGGTACCGCTAGACCACCAGGGTTGTATTGGTGTTGCATTATTTTGTACTGTCACCCATGATCAGGCTGCAAGCGGTACACTGGACCACAAGGGATATAGGACGTTTTCTTATTCAACATATGCCCGCGATCGGGCTGCAAGTGGTCAACTGGACCACTAGGGACTTAGGACATTTTCATATTCAACATATGCCCGCGATCGGGCTTGGGGGGGCTGCCACCAGAAGGTGCAGCCGGAGCTCGGGTGGCCACCCACAGGTGGCAGCTGCCGTGTTGCGCCTTGCAATATGGCAGCTCACCTGTGGGTGGCCAGCTGTTGCTCCTTTTTTTTTTGGCTCACCTGTGTGCAGCGCAAGTAGGGGTTGTGCATGCATGGGCTCAGCACATCCCAGGCTCAATATCGGGATGTGTGGAGTATGCATGAGCACGCCCCCCCACCTGCGCTGCATACATTACTGATGCGCTCCGGTGCATCGAGATTTGTGCCAGGCTCAATCCCCGTTTGAATATCGCGCTGGGGCACATCAGTGGGTTGCGCATGGCGCAACTGTGTTGCGCCATGCGCAACCCTTCTGAATATCTGGGCCCTGATGTTTTGCCATTTAGCAGCACAGTGCAGTTTGCACTGGGGATGCTGCCTAGCTCCCACTATCTTTGACCCCCCTTTTGGCTAACAGGGCATGCCTGAATGTGTTCCAACTCCTGGGATCCTGAAACATATGTAGGGGCTCAGACACACCTAATGGGAAACAAAAGAGAAGTGTGCTATGTAAATAAATGTGCAAACTGTAAATATGTGTACTGTCGTTTTATCTGTTAAACTGCTCAGTGAATGTGTTTCTGCTTGCTTCATGGGACTTAGTGCTTTGGTGCTGGTGACAGACAGACCAGGACTCTATCAGCGCCCATCCCATAACTGGAATACAGTACTCAGGAGCAGGTAACGGATTAACAGAACAGTGTTTATTGAAACTGTATAGTTTGTCTGTTTTTGTCTGTTTCTAAGTAGCAACTTCGAGTGAACTGTTTACACGGATGCTATTTTTGTGACCCCGACCCTGTATTACCCAATCAATGATTGAGGAGCACAAGGACTGCAGCTATGGCTCCTGGGCAGAGGGTGTGAACATTGTTCTTGGTGCCTTTGGTACCAGCCAATGAGCTTTTGAGAAATCTGAAAACATATTAATTTCTGTGATTGACAGCTGTACTGTTCAGTTCTGAGTGGCAGTTTTCCCCATGAGGTGATGGGGGAAAAGGCTGTCCATGGCAGATTGTGGCTAGTGCTCCATGAGGAAAGAGGGAAGTTGGAGTATGCGAGAGAGATGTTTGGGATGTCAGCCCATGGCTTCTGTTGCAGTTGCAGAGAGAGACTTGGCTAAAGGTTCTACTACCTTGGAGAGCCAGAATCCTAGTTTCAGCTGAAGAAGATAATTTAGCACTGTGATGAATAGCCCTTTGCTATTACAGGTGCTGGGACTGAGTATCCAGAGCTTGGAGTGTGTTCTAGTGACAGTAATCAGCATCGGAAGAAACCCGCTGGGTTTCTACTGCCTGGGGAGCCAGAGCATGTAAAAGATTGCTACAAAAGAAGTGTGGAATCTGGCTGAGGACTGTCTGCACTGTTGTCTGTGGGTGCATCAAATCTGCCACCAAACTGTGTCTGCTACCTGCTAAGAGGAAGATACTCTCAGTGTGACTCTCAGTTTGAGGAGACAAATACATGCCACTCAGGATGGTCTGGGAAGTCAGCCTAGTATTGCCAATGCTAGGCAGTACTGAACATTTGCCTCTGAGAACTAGAAGCCTTGATGTGTGGGGTGAGTGTGTGACTCTGGTCCCAGAGACTGGCCTAATCCAGCCTCCACAGAGAAACAGCCCGAAGGTGACACGCTGCAAGAGCCTGCGACCATCTGAAGGGGTCAAACTGCCAGACATCAAGGCCAGCCACTACAACGGCCAGCATTAACAGAGACAGCTGCCATCTTCTGAGTTTGTTCAGATCCTGTGCTGTGAACTTCAGAACCATGAGTAAGTGCAGGGCCTGTCCTGAGCTGGGGGAAGCATTCCAATGGTTAAGTTTCATTGTTAAGGTTAAGTGCACCACTGCTGGCCAACCTGCAGCAACGATCAGGTCTGTACCTTAGTCTGGGTACTCAGGTAGACTTTTTAGGGACAGTGGTACCAGTGGGGAGGGGGCTTGGTAAAAAGTGTTGCTATGGGGGAGGATAATGTTCCTGTTATGTTTCACTGTTGTTTCCCATGTTCAAATGCCATCAATTGTTACATTTTTGACTCTCCCATTCCCCTTTCTCCAACAATAAATCTGTTATTGTTGCTGCATAACTCTGTCTGTGAGCATATTATTAGGGATAGCTATTAATTACATGCAACATGTTACTGTGGTATATGGCATTCTGTGTGTGAGGTGACTGGAAGGGGAGGTGGGGAGGTACAGTATCCCAGGGTGTTGTACCGTACAAATATCTGGCCCACTGAGTTGCACTCTGGGTGGAGGCACCACACTATTATTTATTTCTATTTGAGAAAGAAACCCCCTCTCACCATCAGAACAAAGCCCTGGGCAGGGGTAGTAGCCTGTTGTTATACGGCAGCTGGGTTACAATGAAAAAGTTAAAAATACACCAAGGAGGAATCTAAGAATAGCAGAAATACATTTTTGCTAAAAAACTATATGATGAGATCTTTAGCCAACTAATAAAATGCTGCTGCTTTAAGATTCAGAACTGAGAAAAATTTCTGGCACTGGCCCGTCGGCGCAGTGGTAACACTACCACTCACAACGCCAGTGACCCAGGTTTGGGAACAAGCCCGGGAGCTGGAGGGCCATCCGGGGGGGAAGGAGGCTGAGCGTCCAGGGGACCGCTTGCCTTCTCCGTGGAGGGAGGTGGTCTGTGGCTCGGCGCTTGACTGGCCCCAGGCAGAGGCCTGGGGTATAGCAAGCACCCAGCTACATAAACAGGGGGAGGCATGGCGGATGTTGGTGGTCACGCCTTGATGACGGGCTGCACGTCATGCCCAGAACAAAGGAAAAATGTCTCCCTACACTCCAGGGAGATGAAGCACCCCTGTGCAGATTCATAGCTCCCTTGCCTGTCCCAGTCCAGTGCCCTGACACACAGAAGATGTTCGGGGTGTACGGGCCCCTGCCTTGTCCCCACCTAGTGGGCAAACCACGGCTACATGGAGGGACTACTGTGGACGCCAGGTAAGGAGAGGCAGGACAGACACCATGGGTGACTCCCGAGGCAACGAATTGTAGGGGGCAGGGGGGAGCATAAATAGAAAGAAAAAAAAAACTGAGAAAAATTTCTAAGTCTTTTATTGCAGTTTTCCATGCATTTTGTAGGTAATCCCCACCCCCATATCTTCAGCTACAAAGAATGATGTTCCTGTCTCTCTCAGCATATGTGCAGTCTGTGATAAATAGATCAGGCATCCATTGTAAAGGAAACTTTTCATCTCCAGGTAAATTATATTTAGTGTTGAGTAAAGTGCAACTTTAACGCCAGGGTTTAATTGACAGAAATGAAGAGCCTGATAGCCACTCTGGTAACTAGTTTATATAATAGGTATATAGAAACAAGGATGACCAGTTTGCAGGGACAAAAGATGAGTTGCAAATGCCCTACTATTCAGTGGCTGGGAGACAGTCATTCTTTGAGAGCTGAGCTGTACCATATTTTATTTATTTTTTATTATATTTAGAAATTTGCCCAGTGGGATAGCAACATTTAAGTGCTGCACCTATTTATCAAGAGCGTCCTGGGGGACTGTAATAGTAGCAGAACAGATTACTATCACAAATAGTATTACAGAAGAAGACACAAGAGCAATATAAATCAGAGAAGGGGCAATGTCACTTACAAAAAAGTCACTAAAGGTAGACCATAGGCCACCACAGGTTCCTTACTATCCAGTGGTAGGAGGTCAACAGGGCAGGAAGAGAGCAGAATATCTCTTTTTATAAAACTCAATAGTGCCCATAAAGACTATTGAGTCACAGGCCCCATAATGTCTATGGTTGATGTACAACAGTGGTTCTCAAGTCCAAATATTTGGTGGCCTCAAAGTGTGACCAACAAAATTTACTGGTAGCCTCACTTTTTTATTTTTTCACTCCCCCCCCCAATAAACATAAATCTCCTTTAACACAGCACACAGTAAATGAGTTGCTGCTGCCTTTTCTATTGAAATGTATTGTTCATGTATTTTTTAGTAAAATATTGATAGTTCCTCCACATTTTTACCTGAAGTTCCAACGATCTTTGTAGCCAAGCAGAATTGTGGTGCTGGCTGCACGTGACCATGGTGGTGTCATTTAAGGAACATTGATGTAACAACAGTACTGATTCATCTGATATAGGTTTTGCAGTGGTGATTTTAAACCACGAGGACTATGTTTATGAAGCTACCAGACAGCTAACAGACCATACCTACTGCAGGGAACTGCCGAGTGAGCCCACTACACAATACACAAGGGAACTATGAGACATAACTGGATCGTTTCTGAATCATGTCCAAGACAGAATAACTGACCTCTTCCCTTTTTTATAGAAACCATTTTAAAACCACTGGTTATAGAAAGGGACAGCTACATTCAGGACACTACACATGTCCTGTGTAACTTTCTGGTTATAAGGACTTAACCACCTAATACCATATTAGCCATGATGGATGTAACCTCCCTGTATACTATTATTCCACACATGAATGGCATTTCGGCCTGTCTTAAATACCTACATGAGAAAGGATAGCACCAAGACATCGACCCTGAAGTAGTGGGGAAACGTATTGATTTTATTCTGACACACAACAACTTCAGCTTCAATGGTAAACATTATGTTCAAACTATGGGAACAGAAATGGACACCCGGATGGCTCCACAATATGCCAACCTCTTTATGATGAATTTGGAGGAGGATTTTTTAAGGAACTGTACACACAAACCACTTGCTTATTTCTGTTACATTGATGATTTGTTTATAATTTGTACAGAGGGCACACACAGTCAAAGAGTTCCATCAGGAGCTTAAAAACCTCCACCCATCCATAAATCTTTCCCTGGAATATTCTGCCACCAGTGTTAATTTTTTGGACACCACAGTCACCATCAAGGATGGAACCTTGCAGACATGCATTTACAGGAAATTCACAGACAGGCAATGATACTTGTTTAGAAATAGTAATCACCCGAGCCACACAAAAAAATATGTGATGTACAGTCAGGTGCTTCGATATCACCGTGTCTGTTCAAGTGAGGAGGGCAGACATACACATTTGGCCAAGCTGAAAGAAACCTTTATTGGGCAGGGGCACTATTCCAGAGAATTTGACAGAGTGGTAGAACGTGCAATGCAGGTGCCAAGGGAACAACTACTTGAGTATAAAGAAAGGACTACCACCAACAGAATATCCTTTTGTAGTCACATATCATCCTGACTTTGAGCTTCTAAGTAAAATTATTACGGACATCCAACCAATATTCAATGAGGATGAGGCCCCAAAATGTATTTTTGAAGAACTACCACAACTGTCTTTTAAACAAATACCTAATTTAACCAACCTGATTGTTAGGAGTCAACTTGCACCAGAACAAAGCAACGTAATACTAAATGGTACAAGGCCTTGCAATCTCACTAGATGTAAGACTTGTGAACACATTTCCACTTCCGATTGTATCAATACTCCACAAAACAGACAATTCAGAATACAGGGGAATTATACATATGTATTTCGTAATATTGTTTATTTCACTCAATGCAAGAGATGTCTACAAACTGGGTATGTGGGAGAGACAGGACAACCTCTCCACACCCTAATGAACTCACACAGATATACTATTAAAGTGAAGATGACTGAAAAACCAGTGAGACAACACTTCTCTCAGTCTGATCACTCCATCTCAGATATGTCAGTACTGGTTTTAAAAGGGCTTTCAAAAATACACAACAGAGACGGGCTTTTGAGGTCAAGTTCATTTTACTTCTCAATATGGTGGGAGACGGTATGAACATTAATTTGGTTTTATATCACATTACACTACTTATATTTTCACCAATTACAGGAACAATGAATGTACATATAATGGAAGTACATTGTGTTTTTGGTGTAGGTTTTAATACTAAATGGATATAGGATCACTTTTAACTGGTTATCAATATATTGGTTTTACCCCCATAAATTAGGGCGGGGGGGTTGGTGGTATGGGGTAAGGCTTATACAGAGACACATGTTCATGCATATACATTGTAGGTACAGTAGTTCATTTACTATGTAGTCAGTGTTATGCTTATTCCTCTAATGTGCACATACACTTGGCATCCAGTACATGACATAATGGGGTTACATTGTTTTATAACTATGTGTTCACATACATAGTGGATATATGATTCCTTCTGAATACTTATCAGTACATTGGTGCCCCTGGGGGGGGGGGGTGGATTCCCTTAGATTTTGTTTCACATTTCTAGGACTGTTACTGTATATACAGCAGATTGACTATATACTGACATGTTATGAAACAATGAACATGTTAGGATACAGGATCTCATTTACTAGAGAGTCTTTGTTAGGTTTGATTTTTAATTGTGCAATAACACTTGGCATTGAAACAATATTATAGAAAGATCATGTTTTAGCAATGTGTGTTTTAATATTAATAGATAATATTGACTTGTTTAGCATTGGGCTTAGGACATGCATCTCCTGATAGGGCTAACTCTGTATGAATGTGTGAAACAGTTTGTTTATGTTTATTGTTCACACTAGGGCAGCTTATCTTTAAACACACTAATTGCCATAGACAAAGGACATTTCTTGTTTAGAGGACTTTTTAGCATTGTATACTATGAAATTCTTAGCATATTCTTACTTGGAGTTTAAATGACAGTTCTTGGTTTTGAGAGTGTTTTTTTCCTCTCAAGAAAAAGGGTTATTCATTTTGTACCTTTGACCTTGAAATGCATTCTTTTTTGATGGGACTGTTCTTTTTATAGGTTAATTTTCAGATGCAAGTTTAGGCTAATGTGATTTCGTTCCTTATGTATACACAAACACGCTCACTAGCTTGAAATGAAACTCAATTATGTTTTACGAGTTTTTTCAGGAATGGTGTTATCTGTTCTGTTGACATTTGACCTTGAAATGTCTTTCCTGGATAACAGTCAGACTATATGCTTTCCTTGTGGTTCCCAGTTGATTTTTGAATGCAGTTTAGGCTGATGAGATGTTTTACAAATTTTTTAATATGTTTTTATGTATGATCTGGGTGTTAATAGAATGTAGTCTTCTAAAATAACTGGCATTAGTTGCTGATGAAGGACTGGTTGTAGTCCGAAAGCTCAAGCACCTGTTTTTTTGTAACATCTATGTTGGTCCAATAAAAGGTCTCAAATCATCTTTTTTTTTTCTGGATCTTTTGCTTCATCTGGCTAGGAGGCAGTATAGTGCACTGGTTTAAGGCTTTGAGCTGCAAACTTGGAGACCTGGGTTTGAATCCCACAGCCCCCACTTGCATACTGTGTGACTCTGAGCAAGTCACTTAACTTCATTGTGCTCCCAGGTTGCACCTGTTAACAAGCTTTCAACTTAGTGTGTCTCTCCTGGTTAAACAAAAACAAAAAAATTCAGGGTTAGCTTTCAAGGAAATCTGACATTTCTTAGATGCCAGCATAGCTTTGAAATTGTATGGGCATAATATACAATAAGAATTCCTAGCTCCCATGGAGCATCTGAAATAGAAATTTAGAATGAAGGAGAGAATGCAGTATATTTTTTTTCATTGTTTGGTAACTGGGTAAGGCCCACTAGGCACAAGTGTCTGTGTTCCAGGGTGACCCAGGAGCATTGGTGTGGTTACGTGACTTGCTCAAAGTCACAAAGTATGCAAGTGGAGGTTGTGGGAATCAAACCCAGGTCTCCTGGATGTACCAAGCTCATTCACAGCTTGTTACTCTAACCTCTGGTTTATACTACGTAGAGGTTAGAGTAATTGGTCTCTGGTGACCCCCCCCCCCACCGATTTACTACCAGTAACATCAGCTCAGTGTTTTCTATTAATTTACGGCATTTATTAAATTTTGTCCGCTGGGATAAGTCCCTTAAGATAAGCAATCTCATTTATAAAGGGATCCCTGGCAAGAGCCACAGTTCGGTTACAACAAACATCCATCCATTATATAAGCAAGGGCCTCCTGGCTTAACAGGGACCTAATGCAATTGATCCTACAAAACAATGGTGTATAACTTCTAGAAAGAGGTGGGTTGCCTCCAGCCAAGGCAGCAAAAAGGGACTGCAGGACTGGAATAAAGGAAGCCAAAGAGGGTCTGAAAACTAGGATAGAAACATACAGAAGAAACAATTTGTCTGCAGAAAAGGATTTCTTGGCCCACCCAGTTTGCCCAGATGTTCCCAGCCTAATCTGTCTCTGCGGACCCTAACTGGTCTCTGGCAACCCTCCCCCTCCCTGCCTATTTACTACTATCCCACACATGCTTGAGGCCCCCCCCTCCACTGTTTTCACCTCCATCACTTCTGCTGGCAGTATATTTCAGGTATCTGCTACCCTTTCAGTGAAGTAGTACTTCATCACATCCATCTTAAACCCCCAGCTTCATCGCATTCCCTCTGGTCCTGATGCATTTTCTCATTTGAAAGAGACTCCCCTCCTGCATTCTGCTCACTCCTGTGAGGTACTGGTAGGTTTCTATCATGTTCCCTCTCACTCTCCTCTCTTCCTGGATGTACATATTGAGATACCTCAGTCTCTCTTTGTAGGGCTTCTTGTGTAATACCTTCACCATTTTAGTTACCCTTCTCTGGACTGCCTCCATTCTGTCTATGTCCTTTTTGAGCTACAGCCTCCAAAATTGGACACAGTACTCCAGGTGGGGTCTCACCAGCGAGCAATACAGTGGCAACACCACCTCCATTGTCCCGCTGGGGACATCCATCCTTATGCACACCAACATCCTACTAGCCCTACCCTCTGCTTTCCCACACTGCCCTGCCACTTTGAGTTTGTCAGTTATGGTATCTTCAATGTCCTGTTTCCTGCTTGGTGACTGTCAGTACCTTCCCCGTATCCTGTACTCCATTCCATGGGTCCTATGCCCTAGGTGCAAAATTCTGCATTTTTTGGCACTGAACACCAACTGCCATGCTCTTAACTATGCCTCAGGTTTCCCAAAATCCCTGTCCAATCTCCCTACCCCTCCTAAGTATCCACCATATTACAGATTTTGTTCTCATCTGCAAAAAGAAATACCTTCCCTTCTGGTTCTACTGCAATGTCACTTATGAAGACATTGAAGAGGTCCAGTCCCAGTATGGAGCTCTGCGGCACCCTGCTGGTCCTCTTGCATCATTAGCGTGAGTATCATTAAACACTGCCCTCTGTTACCTATTCATTAACCAGTTTTAACCCAGGTCACCACTTTGGATCCCATTCCTAGTCTGCTCAAATTCTTTATCAGTTTCCTGTGTGGCACAGTGTTGAAGACCTTGTTAAATTCCAGATAGGCCATGTCCAATACCCTCATCTGATCTATTTCCCTTGTTACCTAGTCAAAGAAATCAATCAGATTAATCTGGCATGACCTTCCCCCTTCCCAGTGAATCCATGCTGCCTTTAGTTTTGCAGCCTATTAGGTTTAAAATACTCTACCAGCCTTTCCATCAGCAGAATTTCCATTAACCCCCCCCAACTGATGTAAGACTGACTGTCCTATAATTGCTGGCATCCTCCCTACTGCCACCCTTATGTAAAGAAACTGTGTCTGCTGTTCTCCAGACCTCTGGAACCATGTCTTTTTCCATTGAATAGTTGAGTAAGGCTGACAGTGGGGCAGATAGCACCTTGCTGAGTTCCCTTAGTACCCTTGGGTGTATCCCATCTGGTCCCATAGCCTTGTCCACCTTCAGAGCTGCAAGTCCCTAGAGGCCTTTCTTCTCTGAAAATGGACTTATGTCCACCTCACCCCCCCATTCCTGCTACTCCTTGGTGGTCCTCCCCCCTCCCTCTCTCCCTCCCTTATGAAGACAGAGCAGAAGTACCTGTTTAGGACTGCAGCTTTTTCTTGGTCCTCTTTTGAGCAGTCTCCCCCTGCTGCCCTCCTAATCCTCACTATCCCTTCCCTTGCTTTCCTCTTCTCACTTATGTATCTGAATAAAGTTTTATTTCCTTTAGCTACTCCTTTGGCTATCCTTTCCTCTGTCATCAGCACCTTTGCTCCCCTCACCACCTTTCCTGCTTCCTTCTGTTTTACTAGGTATACCTCCCTGTCCTTCTTCCTCTGAGTTTCCTTATATCTCCTGAATGCCACCATTTTTCTTGACCACCTTGGCCACTTCCTTACAGAACCATAATAGTCTCTTTTTCCTTCTACTTTTACTTCCTTCACACAGAAGCTGGCTGCCTTAATTATGCTCTCTTTTATTGTTCCTCACTGTGCCTGTACCCCTCCCTGGCAGTCTCCCCAAGCAGCAGTTTCTGAAGCAGTCTTCCCTTTTTTTTAATCCACCTTTCTAAAGTCCAGGACCCTCTTCCTCATGTGGTTTGCCTCTGCTCCTGTCTTTATGCTAAACCACACTGTATAGTGATTACGGGTACCAAAGAGACTGCCCACTGTAACATCTGCAAAGCTGTCCCTGTTTGTAAGCACCAGGTCTAGCTTTGCCTCCTTCTCCCTGGCTAGCTGCCTGAGAAAAGCCCCATGCAGGGAGTCGAGGATGGTCCTGCTCCTTGCCAAAGCTGCATTTGGAATACCACTGTGTGTCTGGCAGATTGAAGTCACCACCTAGCAGCACCTTCTCCTTAATTGCTATGTTGATGATGGCTTCCCCAAGTGCCTTATCCAACTCCTCTCCCTGTACTGGACGTCTGTACACTACCCCAGTACAGATAGTAGCCCAATCACCTGTTTCCAGGATGCCCCACAGCACCTCCAGAGCTTCCTTCTCTGGGTGACCCTGTACCTCTGTGTCCTTGATTCCCTCCTACCATCTTCTCTGCCCTGTCTCTTCTGAACAGAGAGTAGCAAGGCATGACCATGTGCCAGTCATGGTGCTCAGTGCACCCCAAATCCATTATGGACACCAAATCAAGGCTAATCTCCACCATGATGACCTCCAGGTCCAGAATTTACTTCATTCCCTCCCTGCCTGCTTCCTTGTTTTCTTCCACCATCTTGCCTGTGCTGTTCCCTGAAGCTCCATCTGACCCATCTCTTCCCTTTTTGCTTTGTCTTTTCCCTGTCTCTTTTACTCCTTTATTCTTTCTTACCTGATTTATGTCCCTTTTTCCTCTGCCTTGTCCCTGCCACTGTTTTCTTTCACCCCTGCCCTAGGGGAGTTTACTCTCCATGGGCTCTCCCTCCCTAATGTTACATCATCAAGGGGGCAATTGTTGCCTCCCTTAGTTTTACACCCTTCCCTCCAGCTAGTTTAAATGTTCATCCAAGTGGCATTTAAGTTTCCTTCTAAGGACTGTGGTCTATGTCCTGAAAGGGTGCAGACCATCTCCCCTAAAAGGGCCATATCCTTCTAGATTGGCCCTAGTCCCCAGTGTAGCCAAAGCCATCCTTTATGCACTATTCTTTTGACCAATTGATAAAAGCCCTGGTGTGGAGTACCCTTTCGTCTCCCTGCCCATACACAGATAATAGCTTGGCAAAAGCCACCATGCATGCCACCTGTTTGAGGCCATTCCCCAGTTCCCTGAAATTATCTTTCACTACTACTACCCAGTCCCTTGCTAGGTCATTAGTCCCCAGCTGGACAGTGACATCCAGCTCTCTTCCAGCTCCTGCTGCCTGAGGGATCCTCTGAATAAACTCTCCGTCCCTCTAGTCTCTGAAGCACTCTCAGCCACTTCATCTCCCTCTCTTTCCTCCCCCTGCTACCAAGCTTATCCCCATAACAATGGAGTTCCCACCAGCAGCTACCCCTCCTTGGCTGGGGGCCTCCCCTTCTTAGGACCCTATTATCTCCCTTCCCATGGCTATGGGTGCCTCATCTCAGCTGCCCCATCCTACCAGTATGGCAAAGGAATTCTGCAGTGGTATACATGAGATGTATGAACTGCAAACAGTGCATGAGACAACTTTCCAATGAAGATTTTTATAGATGTCTAGCAAATAATCCAACAGAAACATTTAATAAGGCTGGCCCAGTGGCACTGAGGGTTGAGGCACTGGATACCATACCTCGCGCTACACTGGCGACCCTGGTTCGGGAATGGACTCGGGCCACTGGGGGTTGGCAGGGGGGAGGAAGGATTGAGCATCCCACGATGGCTCTCCTTCCTCTGGGAAGGGTTGGGGTATTACAGCACACCATAGCAGTGACTGGCAGAGGCCAGCCACACTACAGCAGTGGGTAAGAAGCTGGGGGAGGAGCACAGTGGACATCAGCACACATGTGCTTGGATGCCATTGCATGTCCAGCTCTCTGGGGAGAAACTATGGTGGAAAATAGCAGAGCGGCAGTCTCAGTGGCTGATGGCCATGCCCAGTGCCCCTGGCTCCCGAGAGGATCCTGCCATGGAGTGCGTGAGTGATAATGGGCAGCTCAGTGGGGATACCAGACTGGGCCCGGGGAGTGCGGGTGCTGGCGGCTAGAGATTGTGGAGACCCGCTCCACTGGCAGGAGGCTAAAAAGATCTATGATAAAAAAAGAAATATTTAATAAGGAATTGAATAAGTTTATAGATACTGCAATTTTCAATAACTGGTATTCACAGAATGAGGGAGAATACTTAAAACAACACAGTTCAAATGTGGCAACATTTTATTTATTGCCAAAAATACACAAAAATGCATTGAACCCCCTCCAGCCGGACACCCAATTATGACTGGAATAGGCTCAGTAATGGACAATTTATCAACATTTTTGTTTTTTTTCCCCTAAAAAGCACAGTTCAGTACACACAAAATTTATATTCAACACACAATGGATGTCCTAAAGGAATGTAATGATGTGGAGTGGCAACCTTATTTTGTGTGGATATTATGTGATGTAGAGTCATTGTATACATCCATAGAAAACAAATTTGGTTTACATACAGTTAAGAAGGTAATTGACAGATATGAACTATGAGGTATTATTAATCCTGAATTGTTAATTACAGGTTTATAACTTCTATTAAAGAGTAACTATTTTCTTTTTGATAATAAATTCTATTATCAATGTCATGGACCAACAATGGGTACCACAGTGGTTCCATCATTTGTTAATCTTGTACTATCATGGATTGAGGATAACTTTTTCTTGTCAGAAAAAAAATAATTAAGAATTTGTATAAATGTTATCATTTTGTCAGTGATATACGTATTGTCTGGCAGGGTGAAGTTTCAGAGGCAAGGGCTTTACAGCCTGGTTAAACAAAAATAATTGGGGGCTGAAGTTCACTGCCACAATCAATAAGGAACAGATTCATTTTTTTGGATTTAACTTTAAGGGTAGGCAGTAGATGGGCACATAGAAACTGAAGGATTTAGGAAAGCTACAGCTGGTAATTAACTATTACCAACTTATGGCCCATCCAAACAGACAAAAGTCCAACATACCTTATGGTCAATTCCTGAGACTATGAAGAAATTGCACAAATATTGAACTATTTCAGCAATAATCACAGTAGTTATTTAATCAGTTTCAACAGAGAGTCTATAAATCCTTTTTATTACTACTTGTCTGGAAAACAAAGGAACATGAAACTGAACATTTTTTTGTGTGACAATATCTGACAAAGTAACAAAAAATGTGTGTGAAAACTGGAAAATCTTACAGACTAATGAATGATATATTATCAGGACATGTCAGCACAAGACCACTGATTTCCTATAGGAGACCTCCAAACTTGTCAGACAAGTTATCTGGTAGTCATTTTGTTTCTAAAAAACAAAATGTATCACTGTTTGATTCAGTTCCTCGTTTTCCACTACCAAAATGATTTTACTGTTGTGGAGATTGCTCAGTGTGCAAGTATATGGCCTCAGGCAAACCATTTTTGGTACCAAACTCTTCCTAAAGTTTTGTGATTAAACATCTTTTAAATTGTAAAAGCTCATTTTGTGTTTATGCAATATGGTGTAGCTGTAATTAGATGTATGTTGCATGACAAAATTAATGGTTAAAATATGAGTATAAGAACACCTACATGGTGTTTGTAGTCCAAAATTGATAGTTCAGTGGCAAATCACATCAAAAATGTACACACTGAAAATACAAATTCCTTGCATTTTATGGCTGTTGATCATACACTACCAAATCAGAGGGGTGGTGATCGTGAGATCAAACTAGCAAGATGTGAATGCCATAGGATAATGGATGATTGACACTGTTTCACTGAAGGGGCTTAACGAGCAGATAGATTTTTCTGTGTTTCTTTGAATGATGGAGTAGTAAAACATTTTACATAACCCTGCCCCTTTTTAACTGAGCATGGATCCATGCCATACTTTATGATCTCTTAGTTAATAAAAAATTAAGATAGTAAGCAAAGTCTGTTTAAATTGTATCTAATAATCTATTTGATTTTTTTTGCAGTTTGGAGTAATTACTGTAGAGGAGCACCTCTGAAAAACACTTTGCCACTTAGTTTTCATTCATTTGTGAAGTTGTACTTTATTTTGCTTTATTTACCTCATTTTCATCTTCTCCACTTTTCCTTCCTTACTCCCTATATTAATATGGTGGTGTTATATATTAAAAGATGAAGTTTTTTTTTAAAAAAAGCATATATTGTGCAGTGCAATATGAATTATTGAATAGCCATGTACTTAGTGTTTGTTATTTATTGTAACAGTACGCTCTAAAAATTCTTTTTTTCAAAAAATGGCCACCAACATGTGGAAAGGTTAGGTGTTCTGAGAGTGTTATGGCCACATTACCATGGGGTATACACAGTCATAATAATACCACTTACTGTATATGAATTAAAAAGTGCTCTGGAACATTATTTAAATCAGGTATATACCAGGAAATATGTGACTGCCATTTAAGGGAAAGGCACACAGCAATTAGTTTGCCAGAGGCCTTGCAATTTTTGTGATGTTTTATAACCAAATTTAGACTATGGGTATTAAGAAAATGGCAGTACTCCAGTTTTTGCTTTAGGATAATTTTTTTTGTCATATTAACCATGGATTATGTGATAGCACCTCTGTGGTACATACCATATTATAACAGTGTTTGAGAATTATGTCATATCATAGAAACATAGAAACATAGATTTTGACGGCAGATAAGGACCGCTTGGCCCACCCAGTCTGCCCATTTCCCTACCTAATGGATAAGCTGCAGATCCTAGTTAACCAGCAGCCTACTTCTTCCTACCCCCACCCCTAGAATTGCCTTATGACTGTCCCATGCATGCTTGACCATTATGAATACGAGCAAAATAATGACACTGTGGTCTAGTCTCTCTAATCCATGGGTCTGATTATCTAACAATTGCCTCAAAACGATGGGCATGTAGCAATAAAAAAAAGCCCTTGTATTATTGCATTTGCTTCATCAAATTTGGTTCTGAAACATTCATAATGTTTGCTGTAAAAATAAAGTGGTAGTATTGTTAAAACCCCTATGCATATTTGTAGAGCATCCTCTCAATTCTGTATATAAACATTTATAACAGTATGGCAAACATCAGTTTGGCTTCTTTATTTTATTTATTTTTTTTAACCTCCTTGATGTTGGTTGGTAATAACTTCATTGCAAAAAGTACCACTAGAAATAGCTGTCACATGGCTACATAAGTTAAATAAACTGTGTGGACATTTTTCCCCTTTTGTGTCTTAAGAGACTGACTATTCAGAAAATGTCATAGTGAGGTGAATTATCACATTTGTAATTTGGAATGTGAATAGAGTTTAATACTTCACATGAGAATTGTTTTAACATTCAATATTGTGGAATGTGAAAAGAGTGACAAGAACATGAGGACTGCTGTAACATTCCACATGCGAGAATGTGAAAAGAGTCCCAAGAATGTGAAAGAGTGATGGCAGTCCAAATAAAGTTACAGTGGCTTCCACTTATGCCATTCCGGATGTATGCACATTCCAGATGTATGCACATTCTGGATGTATCCACATTCTGGATGTATGCACAAAAAACTGAAGTCCTGATCCTTGCCCTATTCCAGCAATGTTAATTATTTCATTTGTATGCACAGTTTTTCGGTTATATGCACATTTTTGTCATCTCAGCATGCTCCCTAGCAGGTCCCCAGAAGGTTTTTGTCTCCTCTTTGATAGTTGCATTCAGTTTTCATTCCCATGCAGCCACTAGATTGTCCCCCATAGCTAATCCACTAATCACCGGACAAATGCCAGAGCCTAGTTAAACCTAACACCCCACCCCCCGCACCATAATGATAATGATTGCTGTTAGTTTTCAATTCTGATTAGCTCACAGAGGGTGATGGATTGATGGCAAAGGATCTGACCTCAAAATTCATGCTACTCAGTGAAAGCTACATTCACTCTTGCTTGCTGAAGTGGAATTAGATCAGCATCAGTGAGTGTTTAGTTTAGCAAAATAAAAAATTATGTGCTATGGTAAAGGCCGTCACTTCTTATATTGCTTAAAATAACATTTAACAGCGTTGAAGATGGCTTAGGTGTTTTTGTGAGCATGTAAGTTACATTTGTAAATGGGTCCCCATTGATTTTACTATGCAACCATTCATTCTATAGAATTCTGGCTGTATGCACATTCTGGATGTATTCACAAATTCAGCTTGTCCCGGGTATGTGCATACATCAGGAATCCACTGTATATGTCCTTCTTAAAAATGACAATGGCATTTGTATAGAAGTGTTAACCATTGCCAAATTCACTGTTCCTATAATTGTTTTGAATATATCTGCACTGTATTTTGAATTTAAAAGGCAAATTGATTAATATTCATATTCAGAATGCCATTCTATTCTGATACACTTTTCCTGTATTTGCTACCTCCATACTGTAATTTTATGACCATGTGCCATTGAGCTGTGTGTTACATATAAGACTTATCTCATTTATTTTTGCATAATTGAAGATCAAATGCTGTAAGTAATGGGACTGAATAAAAACGATTACGTTTTGGTAGACTGTTCATGTTTCTGCTTTTGGGTTGCACTGTATGGTATACAGTTCATTTTAAATACAAAATAAAGGTAGTTATATTTGTAATGAAATTAATTGTTGAGGTTTAAGAGCACTGGTAACACTGACATATCATTTATAGCTAATATCAAAGTTTTTTTTTTCTTTTATGTCTTTTACTATAGCAATCGAAATACTATGCTTGAATAGTATGGATTAATTTTCATATATCCTTTGAATGGTGCCAATGTATTCATTAACTGAACATCAAGCAGGAACAACCAGAGAACATTGGTTTGTACTTGATTAAATTATAGAACTCCTAATTTAATAATGCAATATTCATTGTGAATTAATTAGTTCAATTTGCACTTTGATTGGGATTGATGCACTATTAATAATACTGTCTGTCAATACATCATTTTAAGACGTTTTAATTGTTTTAATTGAATGTAATTGAACTCCATGATATTTTCTGGAAGTCTGTTTGTTAGATTGGTGTATGTATGGTATTTGTAATTTACTGGCACAAGGAACTTGTGCAACTAAAAGTATTTAAAGGACTTCTTTATTCATGACACCTTATCCCTGAAGAAACCTCTTTGGTGAGGCAACACGCTGGGTTGCTACTAGTGTATCTACCTCCATGCTCATATATGGGTCTTTTGTATGTCCCTGCTCTTAATGTAAGATATATACATTTTTATATGTCCCTGCTCTTAATGTGAGATATATACATTTTGTCCATGGTATTGGATTTTTAATATATGTTTGCAGACCTTCAATAAAGGAGAAGTCTTTTTTTTTGTAATTTGGATGTAATTAGCTTTTTATTACCCCAAGTGCCCCGAATAGCGTAGTAAGAGATTTTCACATTTTTTTTCATTGAAGCAACTCACCACAAGAGTGCTAGCTGACAGCTGGGTGTAGGAAAAAGGTGAGAATCCACCCTTTCCACTACCCCAACCCTCTCAGAACACACTGATGTCAAACTGCTCTACCTCTGCCTAGGCAGCCTCTGGGGGAACAGTGGCAGACCTGGCATCCCCTGGGTGGGGCAGAAGGTCCTCTGCACCCTTGACAGTTTGGCACAGAGTCCAGGAATCTGTGGCCTCAATCCAGAGAGGAGAGTGCACCTCAGTCTCCAGAAAGTGTCTAAGAAGACTGCGGCCCCACAGCTGTTGCATTATTCCACTCCCATGATCTTTTCTTCCTGTATCTTACTGACTTCTTTCTTCTCCTGTTGTCTTCCAACCTCTCCCTTTTTCTTTTCTGAAACTTATGTGTTACCCTACACAAGATACTGTGGGGTGTCTCTTATTTTCCCTTTTTAACACACCTGTCTGTACCTTACTGGTGCTGATATCTACTACCATTTACCCACTTGCTGCACTTTATTTATTACCCTATCCTTTTGCCTGCTTGAAGCTTGTTACCCTACCCTAGATAGAGTATCTCTTATTTTCTGTTTTCTAACCCTCCTACTGTACCTGTACCTACCTTATTCTGGGTGCCTATTGATACTTTCCCACTTGTGGTACTGTATGTCTACAACCTGCAGCTGCCTTCATTCTTGCTGGTCGTATACTGTAAACAGTAATGTGTTGCCTCCTTACCTTGGTTTGGTGTCCCCTCTTTAGTCTCCAGTGGACTGCAGACTATCTATGGATGCCCAGCAGATACTCCTAAGGCAGATGCTCAACTCCTCTACTGTCCCACTCATGGGATGAGACATCAATATGATGTGACATGTTAGGTGTTTCTCCTTTTGTCTCCCCTTCCTGCTTTCTGGTGTCCCCAATTGACTGTCCCCATTAAGCCTCTGACAGCTCCACCACCCCACCACATACCAGATTCAAAGGGCTTTCTTAATCTACTCACCACCAAGATTAATTTCCTGTGGTAGGTTCCCCACAATACCTTTTACAAATGTACAGAAAAGTCTTAAGATGCCCCAAACACTGACTAAAATGTCTTTCCTCCACCTATCCACTTACACAGATACTTTAAGTATGGAGAGAATACAGATCTACCTGTAGGCTTAAGCTGGGTCCATACTGTCCTCTCTCTCTCAGCAAATACAGCATGAACAGGATACCAGTAGGAGCTACAGATAACACCCAATTCTCCCTTTCGTACATAGCTAGGAAGAGGAAGGGGAAGAAGGAGATTTGGTCTCTTATAACAAGGGAAAGGAGTAAGAAACCTGTGAGCGAGCAATGAGAGATGGCTGACAAGCTGAATGAATACTTTGCTTTGGTGTTCACTAAATGGCCCAAAGAAGAGACAGTAAGGGTAACCATGATGCAATTTGTGGACATCATGCCTGCAGTGAGAGCAGACTTACCTGTCAAGGATCAAGTCAAGTAAATCCCAAGGGGCAAGGCTACCACAGAGTATGCACAAGGATGTGGTGCTAGGAAACAAACAGTACAATGAAAAGGAAAATGTTTCCTGCACACACTAACCTGCAAGCAGGGATGCCACAAAGTTCTTTGGATTTAAGACAACATTTATTCAGACACACACAGACTCCAGCCTGACATGTTTCAGATGGAGTGTCCTTCATCAAAGGCTGAATACAAAGGGTACAACAACACTTATATATGGTAGAAAAAGAACATGTGACTCCATAGCACCTATTAATATAGTGAGGCGTAATTGGTTAAAATCTTTACCCAATATATAAAACTTTAATTATCTTAAAACATAGACATATAACAGTGCCATACTCTGCAAAATGTGCTTAATAATAAAACATTTCACCACATGAATAAATATTCACGCTAAAAAGCTCAGAGTAAATAAAGAGGAGAAGGTTTTATTTATTTATCAAGTCTACGATTACAAATACCTTTGAGCCATGGCTCTTTTACAAAGGTTCCACATCAGAGAAACACAAATTATGGGGAACATCAAGACAGGCATTACAACAATGTGGACATTGCAAACAGAGTACAGATTAATACAGTTCAAGGGTAGCATTGTAATGAGGCAGCCAGCGGCATTTGTCAGAGAAAATAGACAACAGATAAGAAGTGCCAGAGTCATAGGGAGAGGAAGGGGGGGGAAGGAATGTAGGAAGGGTGGTGAGAGGGTGAAAAGTGCAGCATTGGGTATACCAAGATGTGAGGGTAGAATCCAGTGAGGAGGGGAGGGGAGGGGGACAACTAGAGCAGAAAGGGAAGTGGAGAAACAAGGTTAAGTTGGGCAGTCACAGGAGCTGTTGGTAGTGAGATAGTCCCGGAGCCTAGTTTTAAACATACCAATAGTTGGGGCAGAGGAGATGGTTGGGCTGAGGCCATTGAACCAGAGTGGTGCTCGATAAGCAAAAGAGCATTGTCCCTGTGAAGTGTGACAGTGGGGGACTTTCAGTAGCTGTAGCGTGGATCTCCTAAGGCACCATTTGTTAATTTGGTGTTGTAACAGAGTTGAGACCCCAGAAGGTGCAAGGCCAAGGTAGATTTTTTTGACCATGGAGCAGGTGAAAAACTTTATGCGGTTTGATAGTTGGAGCCAGCCGGTCTGAGTGTACAGGTCACATGTGTGGGTGAGACGGTGAGCACCAGTGATGAGCTGACATGCTTTATTTAAGGCAGTTGAGAGACATCTAAGGGTTGTGGTTGTGGCTGAGCCATAAATGATGAGACCATAGTCTATTACAGAGATCACAGACCACCTGCAAAAACTTCTAACTACAGACCACACCTGATCTAGAAGTAGTCTGTGTCTGTAGATGGCCAAATGGTGTGGCATTGTGGGTTATGAGAGCTGCAGAAGAGCATAGATTTGGTTTTCTTGTCATTGAGGACCAGTTTATGATTAAGAAACCATGTCTCTACAGAACTGAAACCAAGCTGAAGGCTGTGTTGAAGAGTTGCAGGATCTTTGTGAGTGGAGAATACAACAGCATCATCGGCATATCGTATGATCTGCTCAGAGCAGTGGTAAGGGAGGGAGTTTAAGAAAAGGCTAAAAAGGAGGGGTCCCAGTATGGATCCCTGTGGGACACCCGAGCGAACAGGCAGGGTGTTAGAAAGAGCATCTGCAATTTTTACTCTCTGTGACTGGTTTTCTAGGTAGCTTTTAATCCAGAGAGAAGAGTCAGGTGATAGCCCGGCGTTGAGTAGTTGGTGTATTAGTAGTCTATGGTGTACCGTATTGAAGGCCTTGGGGAGGTCAACGAAAACGGCCCCCTTGAGAAGGCCGTTGTCAAGGGATTCATGCAAAGCTCCAGTGAACTCAAGAAGGGCTGTGGTGGTGCTGTGACCTTTCTGGAAGCCGTGTTGTTGTGGACAAGGTATATTGTATTTATCCAAGTGGTCGGTAAGTTGATCAGCCATGATGCGCTCAAGTGCCTTAGAGATTGGGGGCAGTATGGAGATAGGGCGATAATTTGAGTGAATTGTCTTGTCCCCACTTTTATGGACGGATGTCACGGTGGCTGTTTTCCATAGGTCTGGGAATTTTCCACAGCTGAGAGAGAGGTTTAGGATTTTGTTAATGGATGAATTACCTCATCGAGGGTGAGCAACAGAGCTTAAGGTCCAGGGTGTCTAGCTACTAGATCTAGATTTAGAGATAGCTGCAGTACTATAGCGGTGAGCTTCATTCAGCCTTACCTTCCTGAAGAAGAGGGATGGTTAGACTGAGGGGCTGAGGTATTTTGGGAGTAGGCCCTGTTTTCGAAAAAGTCATGGGGCAGAACAGCACTAAGGTCTGAAAAAGCTGTGTTAAAGATGTTTCACGATCACCTTGGGGTCAAGGGTTGAGGATCCATCAACCATTAACATGGCCAGAGGGTTTTGGCTGCTTCCTGTGGCATCCTTGATATTGTCCCAGAAAGCACGACCATTTCCCCATGTATTGGTGAGGCGTCTTGTAATAGGTGGATTTCATTAGCCGTATATGGCTTTTGTGCAGAGCATTTCATGCTTGTTTGTAATTTTGTATGTCCAGTTATTTGCCAGTGGCCCTGGCAACTGCCCAGAGGTGATCCCTAGTTTCAGCTGTGAGAGAAGAGCTTGGTGACCCATGGATTAGAGAGATTTTGTTTTGCGCCTTTTAGCAGGGGCAAAGAGGTTGCAGGCTTTGTTGAAAATTGAGATGAAGTGATCAAGAGCCAAGTTAACATCTGTTGCTTCATAGATGGGTAGCCAGTCTTGTAGAAGCAGGTGTTGTTTGAGATGTGGAAGTTTTCCACGAGGAAGGACTCTGCTAGTGATAATTTTGGGAGGGAGCTTAAGGAATTTGTTAGACCATGCACACATGACTGGGGAGTGGTCACTGAGTGAGTCTGGGAGAATGGTCATACGAGAGAAATCCTTGTGGGGTGAGTGGTGAGGACCCAATCCAAGAGGGTACTGGTGCCAGTCTTGTAGTTAATCCTAGTAGGGGAGTTTACCATTTGCATGAGGTTAGCAGCTGAAATGGAGTCTCTATAGGCACTGGCACTCGATGCTAACCAGTTTATGTTGAAATCCCCCTAGCAGAATAAGTTCAGCTTTGGGAGGATGAGAGTTGATAAAGTTTAGGACGTCGTTGAATCCATGTTTAGGGTCTCTGGACGGGATGTATATGGATACAATAGTCAGGGCTTTATGGTTGGGACCTAGGACGATTTTTATTGGCAGAATCTGGGCTGAGGCAGAAAGTGATGGAGTTGCTACAGGGTGCCAAGACAGGGACTCTTTGATATAGATTGAGCAACCACTGCCTTTTTTGGATATCCGGTCCAGCCTGTGGACATTGTAGCCCTGTATTGTTACTGCTGAGTCAGGAACTTTAGGTGTCAGCCAAGTTTCCACCACTGCAAGGATGTCAGGGTTGTGTTGGCATATGAAGGTTTGAAGGTAAGGGAAGATAGAGGGGAAGGGGAAGGGGAATAGGGAACAAAAGAAAAGAGAAGGAAAAAAGGGAGGTTGGGAGATGGGAAGGAGAGGAATGAGGAGGGAAGAACCAGACTAGATAAGGATAGAAAAAAGAAATACTGAAGTAAGATAAAAATTGTATCTTGATCATGAAATGTATTTCATATTAAACAAGCATTTGTCAATGCTGAATGTTGTCATGCTGGCATTGGCATAGGCAGTACCGGAGCTAGAGATGCATAATAGGAATGTCAGTGAAGTATTGAAGTGATGCCAACCCCACCCCACCCTTTAGAGAGCAACAGGCATTGGGGTGTGCCTTTGGGTCATCAGCTATAACATTCATACCATTGTACCTCACCCCACCCTGTAGACACTGACAAGTGTCAGGGTGTGTTTTGGGGTCTTTGGGCATTGTACTTACCCCATTCCATAAGGAAATACGCTGATGTGGGTGCAGTTTAGGAGCATGGGGTGAACTTTGTGGCCGAGCAGTGCAAGGCTCACCACAATGCCTGTCAGTGGCTGCAGGGTGGGGGTGGAATGGCATGAGCATTACATCCAATGATCACAAGTCACACCCCTGGCACCTGTCAGTCTGTACTGGGTGGGGTGCTACAGTTGGAAACCTAACACCATAGGTGTGTGGTGGTAGTTTCACTCCACATTTTCAACATGGGCTGCTTGTCTGGCCACCTCATGAAAAGCAGCACAATCACTTTGTTAGCTGAAAGGTGGCTTTGCACAGTGGCTATGCCATTTGGTAACAGAGGGACGAAAACACATTTTTGGGCAGGATGTGGCAAATGACAACTGTATTGCTCATTAGGAGGCATAAAAAAATGGCAACGTTGAAAACCTGGAGTGACAATATGAAATATTGGTGAAGGAATGAGCTTGCATAGAAAGTGCTCAACATACGTCGGTAACCCAATTATTTTTGGGAGTTTGTTAGCCACATTTGTAACAGGCATTTTGGGACCTCCCCTTATGAACAGTGGTGCTGCAATTTTGTTAATCTGCCCCAAAAGTTGATTTCTCACAGTGACTATGCCATTGTGCACCACAGGTGTGGAAAATGATGGAATCACTTCTGAAGGAAAGAATTGTTGAGTACCTAGAGGCCAATGGGGCACAGAACCCAAGGCAGCATGGATTCACAGTGGGAAGGTCATGTCAGACAAATCTAATTGATTTCTTTGACTGGGTGACCAAAGCAGTAGACCAGGGAGGGGCTGTGGACATGGCCTACCTAGACTTTAGCAAGGCATTTGACACAGTCCCGCACAAAAGATTACTAAGCAAATTAGCCAGCCTGGGAGTGGGTCCCAGGGTGGTAGCCTGGGTAAAACACTGGTTGGACAACAGGACACAGTGGGTAATAGTAAATGGTGTCCACAGTGAAGAAAGGAGGGTTACTAGTGGGCTACCGCAGGGTTCAGTACTGGGGCCGGTCCTTTTTAATGTCTTTATAAGTGACATTGCAGAGGGACTGGAAGGGAAAGTATGTCTCTTTGCAGACGACACAAAGATCTGCAACAGGGTTGATACACAAGGTGGGGTGGAAAGGATGAACAGGGACTTGGTATGGTTGGCGGAATGTTCAAATGTATGGCAGCTAGGATTCAATGCAAAGAAGTGCAAAGTAATGCACCTTAGAAACAAAAACCCAGGAGAAGAGTACACAATGAGGGGTGAGATACTGACAACAACAAAAAGGGAAAGGGACCTGGGGGTAGTCATATCAGATGACCTAAAGGTGGGCCAGCAATGTGAGAAGGCAGTAAGGAGGGCTGGGGGGATACTGGGATGCATAGGGAGAGGCATCACCAGTAGAAAACAGGAAGTTGTCATCCCTCTGTACAGACAGTTGGTAAGACCACATCTGGAGTATTGTGTACAGTTCTGGAGACCCCATCTCTGCAAAGACATAGACAGGGTGGAGGCTGTCCAGAGGAGGGCAACCAAAATGATGCAGGGTCTGCATCAGAAGACATATGAAGTAAGACTAAAGGAACTAAAGATGTATAGCCTCGAGGAAAGGAGGGGAGAGGGGGGACATGATAGAAAAGAGAATCAACAAAGTCCAAGAGATAACATCTTTCAGAAAAAGAGATGTGCAAAAACAAGGGGGCACAATTTGAAGATAGAGGGGGGACGGCTCAGAGGTAATGTGAGGAAGTATTTCTTCACAGAGAGGGTTGTGGACACATGGAACAGCCTTCCTGAGGAGGTCATAGAGTCAAAAACAGTGGCGGAATTCAAGAATGCATGGGACAGACATAAGGCAATTCTAGTGGGGGGGTAGGAGGAAGTAGGCTGTTGGTTAACTAGGCTCTGCAGCTTATCCGTTAGGTAGGGAAATGGTCAGACTAGGTGGGCCAAGTGGTCCTTATCTGCCATCAAATTCTATGTTTCTAAACACATTTTGTGTACTGTTCATAAGGAGGTGTGAAAAAATGCCAGTGTTGAAAATTGGAAAACCAACAATTGCCTACAAAAACCTCTAGATTGCTTTAAATGCAAAAGTGTGTAGCATGCCCCCATATGAATCAAACTAAAACATTCACAAGTTGCAACATAAATAGAATTTTCAATGTTAAACAATGCCTTACTTGTGATACTGAGGGCATTATTTACTTAGCAACCTGTAGCTGTGAAGTCTTTTATGCTGGCAAAACCAGCAGATGTTTTAAAACAAGGTTAGGAGAACATGCTAGGGCTATACAAAGCAAGGACATTGCATATGCTACAGCTCTACATGTTAGTACCGCTCTAGATCCTTCTCAACACCATTTTCAGTTCACTGCCATAGACAGCGTATGCAGAAATCCAAGTGGGGAAGGGGGTTGAAAACCTAATGCTTATTGGGGAGAACTTCTGGATCATCATCCTTGATGCCACTAAGAAGCCAGGATTAAATACACAGTTGGATATACACCTATATTTGAAAAGAAAAAGGCAATAATTTAAGTTCCTATGTTTTAAGGTTTATACGGGGCACACCCTAGTCCCCTGTACCTACAGTAGATTTACGTTTATAGTGATCTTTGCAGCCATCAGTTTGGCACTTTTTCTACCTATTTTGTATGTAGCATCTGGTTCCAGTTTTATGGTATTGGTGAGGCTTTTGCTGCTGAGCTTCCCTTATGTATCTGACTTGCACTGGGTTAGGACCTTGTCCATGACTCATTTTTTAATATGAAATACATTTCATGATCAAGCTACAATTTTTATCTTACTTCTGTATTTCTATTTTCTATCCTTATCTAGTCTGGTCCTTCTCTCTTTACTCCTCCCCTTCCCGTCTCCCAACCCTTTTTTTTCCTTCTCTTTTCTTTTGTTCCCTATTCCTCCCTTCCCCTCTGTCTTCCCTTACCTTCTCCTCTTTATTTACTCAGGGCTGTTTAGCTTGAATATTTATTCATGTGGTGAAGTGTTTTGTTAAGTACATTTTGCAGAGTGTGGCACTGTTGTATGTCTATGTTTTAAGATAATTAAAGTTTTATATATTGGGTAAAGATTTTAACCAATCACACCTCACTTTATTAATGGGTGCTATGGAGTCACATGTTCCTTTTCTACCATGTATAAGTGTTGTTGTAACCTTTGTATTCAGCCTTTGATAAAGGACTCTCCATCTGAAACATGTCAGGCTGGAGCCTGGGTGTGTCTGAATAAATGCTGTCTTAAATCCAAAGAACTTTGTGACATCCCTGCTTGCAGGTTAGTGTGTGCAGGAAACCTTTTTCCTTTTCATAAATCCCATGGGGCTGATGAGATACGCCACAGGATTATAGTGCAGCTAATGGGACAATTGGTGGGTGTCTTCTGATAGTGTTTTATTAGTCTGTCTATACAGGTGTGGTACCAAAAGACTGGGCAACGGCCAGTCTGGCTCCAATCTTCATGAAGGGAGAAAGGTCAGATCTGGACAAGTTCTGGCCAGTCAACCTTGTGTCAGTGCTAGATAAGGTCCTGGAATCCACTATCAATGATAGAATAACAGATTGGGGGGGGGGGGCATATGGCTCCCTGTTAACTATCACAACAAACCTCGAACAACCAGTTTACAAGTCAGCTGAATATTTTAATTTTTTTAAAGAGGTATTCTGGATACAGAACACAAACGTGTGACTGTAAACAGGGTAAATCCACAAAGTAAGAGCACAGAGTAAGTGCTCTATAAACAAAAGAGTTACAGCAAGCAGAGCCAAAAACACGGGAGCACATACATAGCATGCTTCTGAAGTGCTGACATATAAAAAGCCTTCCTCTGAGCTAACATTATAATGATGATGGCCACATGCCTGGTGCTTATGGGTGATGTGAGGACAGGAACCTGGCTACCATGCAGGACATGCATGCAGGGCATGCCAGAGCATGATATATAGCTCAGTAAGCCTTTCCTGGTCCCACAGAAAAATTCTCTAACAAAAGAAAAATGAGATCACTTTGGTTTTGTGCCTTTTGAAAACATACTGTAAGTAGCATGACTAAATTGGCAAAATACCTAAATAAGGATAGTGGTCGGTTGACTTAGAGGGGGAAGATGTAATGCTGCAGAAGAATCGTGGCATACTGGGGGATTGGTGAGACAAGTGGCAGCTAGAATTAAATATGTAAAAGAGCAAAGTGTTGCACCCAGGTGCAAACACAAGACCAGTAATATTAATTGAAGGGTGAACACCTATTAACTGACCAGAAAAAAGACTTGGGTGATATTTATTTTATTTGAAATTGTTATCACTCAGATAGCTTCATTTAGAAGCAAGACCTAGGTTTCAGGAGTATCTCAGAGAGGCAAGAAATACAGCTGCAGCAAGGAGAATGTAGTAACAATACTTTAGTATGCTATTAGCAGACTAAACAAATTACTTACAATAATTTTACAGTAAGAATGTACAGTAAGTAGAAAAGATGTATTTCTGCAAGAACAGACACTATTATCTTCCGATACCATTATGCCAAAATTAGTGTATAGTTTTACTGATAAAATTTTTATTTGTATCAAAATAATCTCATACAATACAACTCATTGCATCCATTCAATTTTTTTTTATTTCAATATGTCATAGTTTTATAAACATATTGTATTGATTTAATGCAATACTGTGATTTTGTGTAAATATACTACATCCTAATATTGCTCCAATCCAAATATAAACAGTATTAGTATATTTAATTTATTTATTATAATGTAATAGTGATACAATGTTTGATGTGTTCTATTCTAGCACTGTACTTTTGTATCAAGCTAAGTTTTTATCTGATTTTGTTTCAGTACATCTTCATATATTATTGATGCATTATTCACAGGTATCATAGGTACTTCAAGCTAATATGGACATTGCGTCTGTGCTGCTTGCCAGAAATATTAATTAACACAGAATTTAACATTGTCCCCAATTGCTTAGTCTAAGTTTATTTTGAAGGTCTCTATATTTGGGCTATCTACTACCTCTGCTGGGAGGTGATTCCATGTTGAAACAACCCTATGGCTAAACCAATACCTTTTTCACAGAGTATTCCATTTGGCCAAGTATAATTGCTTAGATTGTCTTCTATTACTGACTCTATTGTCAGTAATAGCAATTCCTAGTTTGTTGCTAAGGATAGAGTGACTTAAAGTTCTAAACAGGAGACACATATCTCCCCTCAGACTTCTATACTGGAGTGTATACATGTTAAGCAGTCTCAATCTGTATTCATATGGCTTGTCTCCCATCCCTATAATGGTTCTAGTGAGTCTTCATTGTACTCTCTCAATTCTTAAAATGTCTTCCTTGTAATATGGGGAACCACACCTGGGCACAATATTCAAAATTTGGCCTCACCAAGGCAATGTATAAAGGGAGTAATACTTCGCTCTTATGACTAGATATGTGCCTGAATATACAGTTGAGGTTTTGATTAGCTTTATTAATTTGGATTTTACAGTGGGTTCTGAATTTCAAGTCAGGGTTGACAATTATTCCAAGATCCTTTTCTTAGTTGGTTTTGAGAAGAGCAATGTTCCCTAGTTTGTAAACATGATGTTTGTCGTGTGTTCCCAGGTGCATTATTTTGCACTTAGTGGGGTTTAAGGCTAGTTTATTTATACTAGACCAAGTTAATCTGTTGTCCAGAGCTAGATGAAGGGCAGTACTGCTTGATGTATTGTTCACCACAATACCTAATCGACAATCATCTGCAAATTCTAATATCCATGTGTTGGGGTTATCGACGGTGAGAGTGGAAACATAAATGTTGAAGAGACGGAGCCCAAGACAGACCCTTGGGGAACCCCGCTAGTGACAGGAGCCCAGTTAGAATATTCACCATTTATAATGACTCTTTACTTTCTTCCCTAAAACCAGTTAGCAATCCAGTTAACAATATTAGTTTTTAGTTTAAAAGCTCTCAGGGTGTCAATAAGCTCAAGATGTGGCAATTTATCGAATGCTTTAGTGAAGTCTAGGAACACAAGGTCCACAGAATTACCCTGGTCAATTTCTCTAGTAACTTTTTCATAGAAGGATAATAGATTCATTTGACAGAATCTAGATTTGGTGAACCCATGTTGGAGATTGTCAGATAACCCAGTTTGATGGAGAGAATCAAGAATAAGGTCTTTAATAATATTTTCCAAGATCTTACCTATTAACGAGGTTAGGCTGATGGGTCTATAATTCTCAGGGTTGGTTTTAGGACCTTTCTTGTGAATAGGTACCACAGTCACTACTCTCCAGTCATGTGGGACTTCCCCAGTATCAAGAGAATATTGAAGAATATTAGTAAGAGGAAGACAGATAAATTCAGCTAGCTCTTTTACCACCCACGGATGAATTTCATTGGGGCCTGGTGATTTATTCGTGTCTATCTTTCTTAACCTGTCAAGGACTTCATTGGGTTTAATGATGAACTGCACAGGAGAAGATGTCACAGCTGAATTGTGTTGATCCAATACCAATCTTGTTGAAAACAGTACAAAAATATTGATTCTGGATATCAGCAGCCTCATGGTTACTAGCTATTGTGCTGACATCAGTTAGGAAAGGACCTGTAGTGTTTGCTTTACCCCTAGATTTGTTAACATGAGCAAAAAAAACACTTTTTTGTTATCTTTAACCCTGGTAGCCAATTGGATTTCATACTGGGATTTTGCTGACTTAATCTTGGTTTTAATAATTTTAACTAGTGATCTATACTTAGGGAGAAGGTGAGTTAACCCCTTATTTATTTGCTGAAACAATTTTTTTTTTATTGCTCAAACATTTGTTTGTGGGGTACATCCATACAGATGTATTTTTATTACTGTTGCCATATTTTCTTATTCTAGGAATATTATCATTAATCAGATTTTTTACTTTATTGATCATAAGCCCCCATTTGGATTCTACTGAACGATTAATAAACACTTTATGCCAATCCCAATGGGTTAGGCTAGTTTTTAAATTATCAAAGTTTGCTTTATGAAAATTTAGAGTTTCAGTAACACCAGTAGCTGTTTGTTTCATATTCCCAGTAACATGAAAATGAACAGTATTGTGGTCACTATTTCCTAAAGGTGCATTGATTTTGATATTGGATATATAGTGTTCAGTGTCAGTTAAAATAATATCCTGTATTTTGTCATTTCTGGTGGCATAGTGGACTTTTTGTTCTAACCCAAGTTCCTTAAATGTGTCTAAACAGAGGCTATCAGTTTTACTAGCTGCAGTTGCCATTGTCCAATTAATATTAGATAAATTACAATCACCAAAAATCATAAGGTTATTGGAAGGATCAAGATTCCCAATATAATTCGATAATGTAATGTCATTTTCTGGGGACATGGAAAGGGGTCTGTAGACCAGACCTAAAATATGTGGGGGACCAGTCTAGGGGGATAATTTGACCCAAATAGTTTCCAGGTTGAGAGTATCTCCAGGGACTTCCTCACATGCTATTGTATCTTGGAGATAGATGGCCACACCTCCACCCTTCCTGTGGACCCAACTTTTGGAATACATATTATATCCATGGATGGTTTTGTCCCAAGGATCATTTTCGTCCCACCAGGTTTCCGTTACTAGGGCAATTTGGATGTTGTCAGTTACTAACAGATTTTTAAATTCATCAAATTTATTGGTCAGACTTCTAGCATTAATTAATACACCCCTCCAACCTGGGTTATTAAAGTTAGGTTCATTGTTGGTCACTTTTCAGAGGTCCTTAAAGTCCCTAGCAACTTGAAACAGTACACATTCATAATGTATCAGTACAGTTTCTCTTTGTATCATTATTACAGCAATTTACATCAGTACAAGTTCCTATCATACTGATATAATAACTGGTCATCAATTTTGTCAGTACTGATGACCAGTTATTATTTCCTGTAATAACCAGCAGCTTATTACAGCAAACACACACCTTTGAAGATAGCAGCTGTGTATGGCCAGCACGCCGGCACAGCATCAAAGCTTCCCCCTGTGACACCGATGACTCCAGTTCAGGAAAGAGCCTGGGATTTGGAGGGACGGCCGGGAGGGGGGAGGGAAGAGCAGGATTGAGTGTCCCAGGGACTGTTCTCTGGGGAAAGAGAAGGGTCTGCAGCCAGTGCTCACCTGACTCCTAACTGAGGCTGGGGGTCTGGAGCACCAGAGCTTGTGCAGGGGAGGGGCAGGCAGACACTGATGTACATCTTGGCATCATTGCACATCTACCACTCAATGGGGAAGAATATGGAAAAAAATGATGCCAGCAGCAGAATGCTGCCTGGCCCCAGACTCTGCACCCAAATGGTTGAGCTGTCGGTCCATTGCTGAATCTGCGGTATGGTGGGATATAGGTGAGTCCTGTAAACCCTGTTGGGGGGAGTAAGCCCTGGGAATATTGGCCAGCATGACCCAACTGGAGTCAAGGCAACAGGGCTGGGTGTCCAGGCTGATGGAAGCCACTGGCATGGAGCCATAAACAGATTAATAACCCCCCCAAAAAACACACATCAGTTGTGCTCAAGACTTATTGTGTCCCTCTGTCTTGAGTGCAGCAGTCCATTCCATGATTAAAACAGTTTCACTTTAAAAAGTGCAGGTATATCACAAAATGATTAATTCAATCAACTCTGCAGAAATAAAAGCAATAACCCATCTAAAATAAAACAAGCAGTGCCCAAACACAGCTGTGCTTGAGACTGCTTTACTATCTGAGTATTGAGTGCAGCACTTCCTCTATCACTGTCATTCAAGAAAAAGCTGAGATGGTGACAGTCAAGAGTGTGACAGCCCAGGTTCATTAATTTAACAAAAAATAAAATAAAATAAAACTAACCTGTCATAAGCTGTACAGCTCTACAGTATTTCAATAAAGCTATACCTCATGGACAGTGATAACTGTGCTTTGTGATTTAACCACTGGTCCTCACAATAACACCAGTGATGAATATTTTGGGGGGTTGGAGGAGAAAAAAAATTGATGACCAATGATTATATGAAACAAAACATGGGATAGTGGGATTACTCAAATTTAACACACACCCTTGGTGTGTGATGCTTGAATAAACCTCTCGAGCTTCGCTCTCACAGTTTATGTAGCATCACACACCTCGGGTGTGTATTAAATACTTGTAATGTACACATCCTATGTATTATTCTCTATGTATATTTTATCAACATAATCTCACACACCAGTCTCACATTGTATTTTTCAGAAATTGTATCTATATAATGTCAAGTTGTAGCAATACATTTGATTACTTATTGATACTTTTTTTATTTTGTTGACTTGGAGAGCTAACTGAAATAGAGTCCTTTTTACGTAGCAACCCAGGAGATGAGGTAAAAACATAAAGCAAAACAAAATGGTTATTTTAAATGCACGCTGAAAACAGAGAATAAAGTTAAAAATCTATGTTTCAACCTTAGGTCTACTTCAGGAAATATTTAGAAGAGAAAGAAAAACAAACTTAGTGTAGAGGGGAGGTAAAATGAGGGATATATATATATATATGTGTGTGGGGAAAGAAAAAAGGGGAGACTCAGGGAGAAGTGATAAATGGTAAGATTGAGAGAGAGAGAGAGAGAGAGAGAGAGAGAGAGAGAGAGAGAGAATCTGTGAAACAAAAAGGTGATGATGGGAAAGATAAAGCATAATAGGAGTGAAAGAGCTAGGGAAGTTCCCAGGTGGGGACTAATTAACAAGGCCTAGTAAGAAGGCTGAAAGGTGACAAATGTGTGGGAAGGAGACAGAGATGAAGACATATGGTGAAAATGGAAAATAAATTAAATGAGTACAAATACAAATAGACTTCAGGGAAAAAAGGGGGTGGCTGAAAGATGTTAGTAGAAAATAAGTCTATCTTTTAAACCAGAAGGCTGCTGGGAGCCAAGGCAGATAATCAGCTTGGCTTCCATGTTTTTTCTATGGTCAGAATCCCAGAAGCCCTGCTGAAGGACACATACAGAAAGGTCATTGACACTGTGGTCCCTGGAGATAAAGTGGGATACAATGGGTTTAGCAGTGTCACCATTCCTGACTGCTCTGTAATGTTCCCTGAAATGGTCAGCAAGGCGCCTACCAGTCTCTCCAATGTAAATAGCTGTACACTTCCTGCAAAAAATACAATACACCACATTAGTAGAGGTGCATGAGAACTCCTTGGTAATGTGAAAAACACCTGTAGGCCCCCGAATTTCAGTCACACTGGAAATAAATTTGCAGGTGTAGCAGTGAGTCCTGTTGCAAGGTTTGGTACCTGGGAGGGATGGAGAAACTGTTAGGAGTAGGTAGGCTGCTTTTAACTGGAGATTCTGCAGGTTAGGTGGCCGACGATAGGGGGCAATAGGTGGTTCTGTAAAGGAAGCACCAATGTTAGGGTCAGTTTGCAAAATGGGAAAGTTAATGGTGATGATCCTGTGAAGAGAAGGTGTGCTCTGATGGAAAGGAAGCACTAGTGGAATTTGCCGTTGTTCTTGTGTGACACTATCCTTCCTGTGAGGTTCAAGGTTACGGGGCATGTTACTGACTTGGAAAAGTGCTCTGTCGACTGTGCTTTTAGGGTATCCCCTGCTGATGGAAAAACTATGCATTATTTGGGTCTGCTCAGCAAAATCATCCTCTTCACTGCATAACCTGCAAAGTCTAAGAAACTGTGAATAAGGCAGGCCATTCTTGACATGTTTAGGATGGAAGGAGCTGTGGAGGAAGAAACTGTGAGAGTCAGTGGGTTTGTAATAAACTGATGTTTTCAGACCAGTGTTCTGAACTGACAGCTGGATATCCAGAAAAGGCAGTGTAGAGGAGGATACTTCAACAGTGTATTGAAGGGGAGGAACTGTGCCGTGGTAAACTTGTCAAGGAAGTCTTACAGGGTCTCCCTGGAGCAGGAGGTGGCCCCCACACAGTCATCAATGTAGCATTTATAGAGTTCAGGCACAGTCCCTGTGAATGAGAGAAAAAAACGTTCCTCCACCCAACCCACAAACAGATTAGCAAAGCTGGGACCCATCTTGGTACCCATGGCAACTCCAGTGACCTGCTGAAAAAAAACTGTTATTAAAGGAAAAAGCACTGAGTGTAAGAACCAGTTCTGCCAGATGAGTTAGTGTGTGTGTGGTTGGCTGCTGGACTTCCCGCTTATTCAAGAAATGCTGCAAAGCTGTCAGACCATCATCATGGGGATCACTGTGTAAAGAGATTTGATGTCCATGGTGAAGATGAGCTGATGACAGTCACTGAATCTGAACCTGTCTCCTTCCCATACATTTGTCACCTTTCAGCCTTCTTATTAGGCCCTGTTAATTAGTCCCCACCTGGGAACTTCCCTAGCTCTTTTACTCCTATTATGCTTTATCTTTCCCATCATCGCCTTTTTGTTTCACAGATTCTCTCTCTCTCTCTCTCAATCTTACCATTTATCACTTCTTCTCCCCGAGCCTCCCCTTTTTTCTTTCCCCACACATATATATATATCCCTCATTTTACCTCCCATCTACACTAACTTTGTTTTTTTTTTCTCATTTAGATATTTCCTGAAGAAGACCTAAGATCGAAACATAGATTTTTAACTCTATTCTCTATTTTCAGTGAGCGTTTAATATAACCATTTTGTTTTGCTTTTAGACTACATGCTGACGCAGCAGCTTGTTTTGGTTTTTTACATTTTGTGAAAACATAAAGGAACATAAGATAAAAAACAAAGTCCAGGGCAGATGCAGTATGGAGCAGAGACACTGTTAGAAGTGCTCACAAAGAGCTGTTCTTTAAAACTTGATTTGGAGGTAATGGGATTTTGTAGTCTGAAAGTGAGTTGCTAAGGAGTTCCAAATTTCTGAGGTACTGAAACCAACATTTATTTTCTTTTTGCCCCATGGCTGTATTAATCTGTAGAGCATTATGCAGATTTGTGTCCATGGAACAAATAGTTCAGGCTCTAAAAGGGGGTATCAACTGGGAGGCTAGATGGACTAGGTTCCACCTGCCATCACCTTGTGAGCAAGAGAGTAAACATTGAGAATGTCTTTATTGTTCAGTGATAGCCAGTAAAGCCTAGAGCACAGGAGGAAATGGTGCATTTGTAGGTCTGCCATTAGAGCAAAGCTTGCAGTACAGACATGGGGCTTAGAGCTCAGGGGCTGGGGCCTGATTGAAGACTAGAAAACTTTATTCAGTTAGAGGAAGTGGCATCTGCAGTGCAAAACAGACTGGCTTCAAGGGTCAGGCAGCTCTTGATTCAATCTAGCATATCTAGTTTCTGGCAAACCTTTTTTTGTAATAACAATAAAGTGTTCAGCACAGAAGAGGGAGGAGTTGAGGTGTACCTCTGGATATTTAAAGTTATCCACAAATACTATTGATAGTGTTGTCGGAAGTAACCAGGCAAAGATCACCCTTACCCTTAAGTCTTCTAGGCTTAGAGACAAAGAACATAGCCATAAGAGCCTATAAGCTTGAAACCTGGTCTGGAGGAGAGGAAGGTTAGAACACAGCCACAAATTTATTTAATCAACAATACCAGACTTCAAGTATCCATGTACAACAGGAGCCTGTGTGCTTATATATTGTAGGGAATGTGTTTGTAAACAGAAAGAAGAGCACTGTGCCTCGGATCGATCCTCAGGGGCACTGTGCTTGAAAGCAAGGGGGATTAACGGTTACTTTGGAATTTGGCAACCTGGGTGAAGATGGTTGGGTAGTTGTAGAACCAGCTAACAGATGAGTGACCAAAACTCAGGACTTGAAGTTTAAAGAGCAGCTGCTGATTGACATGACCAAAAGCTTTTGACATATCTAAAAATATTGCACTTGTCAGCAACCCTTTGTCCATGGTTTTGAAAAGATCATCTGTGAGAGGAAACCTGGGCCGTACGTGTCCCGTGGTATTTTCTGAACGACTGTTGACTAGGCCATAGGAGATAAAGAAAATTAATGCAATGAATTGTTTGTTGGTATACTACAGTTTCCAACAGTTTTGCAAGCACAGGGAGACAAGAGATTGGTCTATAATTACCAATATCAGTTCACTGCTGTACTACTAGATGGTCATATTGCTGGCAATAAATTGGTTTTGTATTGATACATGGGGATATACAATGGGGACTTGCAGATGAGCATGAGAGCTGTTTGACCTCAGGTAACCTCATGAGTGGTGTGAACCATGAGTGAGGTGTCTGAGCTCAAAAAGGTCATGTGCAGATAAACCATTTATCTGCAAGGTCAACATTGCATATGTCATTTTTGCAATGTGTTGGACTGTTTGCTAGCATTTTTTTAAACTCAACATTTTGCACATGTTAGTCCATACAACAAAGTGGTACACATCAACAATTATACAGCTCAATCCAATACTGTGAACAAATAGCAGTATACTTTTTTCTTTGAACCATTGTGCTTGATATAATGCATGAAGTCTTGAGACTCTATTTTAATACAATGTATGTACTCTTCAAGACTAGAAGATGCTAAAAATTGGCACCATGCTATAGTCACTGTAATGTGTCTTGGGTCATTATTTGCTGAACAAACTCTTGAATAACACAACTGTTATATGAACAAACATGGCTATCTGTCTCCTGTAAACCGTTAAATGCAACTATTTCCCCTTGGTATTCCTGGGAAGGTGGGAGGGTTGGGAAGGAGGCAGAAAAACACACCTGAGGCATGCAGAGAAAGGAAACAAATAAAACCCATCTTGTATCCTCATGCCAGATACTCCCGGCCATCAATGTCCGTCCCCACCTCAGTAAGGTCGGGTAGTCCAAGAGGACTATTAGTGACCCCCCAAAAGGTGTATCCTAACTATTCTGTTCCATTACAGCTAATGCCTCTTATCCCACTGCATTGTAAACATCCCATTTATGCCATAACTTCCTAAATTTCTCTCAAGTGAGCCATAGTGTTGTGGTGATGCCCTCCATTGTTTGAAGCTCTCTCACTCTTACCAGCCACTCCACAACTGTCAGTATGGTCCTTGTGAGCCAGCGTGACGTCATCCCCTTCATGGCCACTAGGAAGAAGGTCCTGAAGAGCATTTTTTGGGGCTAGCATCCTATGCCAGGGACTTTTTTTCCCAGGATCAGATGTTCAAAAGTATGAAAGGACATCCAGTCCCCATATGTTCTCAAGTGCTCCACATATCTGGGACCAATAGAACTGCAAAAGGGGGCATCCCCCCAAAATATGGTGATGTGCACCCACTTGCCACCAGTCTCGCCAACATAATTTGGAACCTCTGGACCAAAAGTACTTGGTAACTGTAGGGGTATGGAAATATCTCATGAGACATTTCCACCTGAACTCTCATCTTGTGGGCAATGAAGTGGTGTGCCAACCAATTTTCCATATATAGTCCCAATCCTCCTTACTTGTTGAGACCTGGCCTCTTGCTCCCATGCCTCCTTCCCCATCTGAAGCTCAGGGTGGGCCAAGCCCTGGAGCATCATATAAGCCATTGCAATGCTGCCTTGCCAACCCACAAGTTTAATGGCCCAGTATAAGAATAGCTGAAGCCGTGTGAGATCTCTGTTGATCAGGGAAAACCTCGACTGGGTTTGTATATAGTGATGGACATGTAGAAATTGGTAGAAGTCCTGTCGTGGCAGGTTAAACTTCTGCTGTATGTCTGTGAAAGAGAGGCAGGACCCATTATGAATGAACTGCTTGGTTGAGTATGGTATTTAATGTTAAACCTCAATTTTTGCAGCTTAATAACTTTGACAGCATTCAACAAATTAGCCCATAATTTGGCATGCACAGTCTGGCTGGCATGGTCTCAAGATTTGAAAAGTTTCACAATGGCATCTTGTGTGGTTTACAAGATACAGAACATCAATTTTTAAAGAAGATGAACTTTTTTTTCCTATACTTCATACATGTTTGTTTTTCTTTCACATATACAGTAACTTAGATGATATGGAATTTTTTTCTAAAACTTTTATGGTAGAAGCAACCTATGCTAAGGTAGAGCCTTTCAAAGATTTCGTGAACATTTTTTAATCAGTTCCAGTGTTATAAGGATTTAAAGATTTTTTCTAGGCATACCAAGTAGGTGTTTGAGTTAAACTTCTGATAAGAACTGAACATTTTTGGTTGGTGAGAGTAGTTTTGGTTTGCACCACTTAACATGAACAGAAAATGATTCTCAACTGACATTTTTTTGGTTTACAACTGCTGCCATCTTGTTGCTTTTTTTGTTTCAACTAAAAAATGTGAGAAATACCTATAAATGATGTGTTTTTAAAAAGCAATCACCTGAACCTAAATAAATGGGACCCCTTTAGCCAGATTCTGGTATTTTTTTTTAAATTACACCCAGAAATACCTTTTCTGCACACCCCAAAGGCAGTGTTGGCCAGCAGTGAAGGAACTGTGTTCTCTGTATGAGAACAGTGGGACTTTCCTCACTGCTGCAGTTGCAGATAGCAAAATGCTTCCAGCTTGAGTGCCAGCAGTGAGCTGGCAGTCTCCCTCAGGCTCCTGTGCATCTCAGTCCCAGCAGTTGTTTTTTATTGCAAAGACTTAAATAATGTTTAGAGAAGGGAACACTGAGATAATGGGATCTGCTCTTCTGTTGTGGCTTTTAATGACTTGGTGGTGGTGGCGAGCACACCCTTACATGCCAGCAACTAGTGAAAAGAGCCTGGTCCCCTCCCCTCTGCTGTGGATTGCCACTCAGTGAAGCTGAGGTACAAGTTGGAGGCTTTGTTAATGGTAACTGTCTAACAGTGGAGAGAGAGAAGGGAAGCCAAGTGAGTTAGCTGAGATAGTAAAACATTAATAACATGCTTTATTTCTAGAAGTTTGTACGTGGATGCAGGAAGAGAAGGGTGCAAGCCAACTACATTATGATAACACACCTTGATTGGAAACTTTGACTCTGCTGCAGCACTGAATGTTGGAGTTGGGGCATTTTCTACAAACCCCTGGCTGGTATTGTAGTTAGCCTGGACTGGTCACCCTGGTGGGGAGGCAGTATGGAAGGATTATTTGCCCCCTAATGCGGGTGGTGATAGTGGTAGTGGTGGAAGAAGTATGGAAGGATTGCTTGCCCCCTGTTGCTGGTGGTGATAGTGGTAGGGCACCAATTGTTGGTGCCGGGGACATTTTCTACATATCCCTGGCTAGTATTGTAGGTAGCCCAGACTGGTGGACTGGGTGGGGAAGCAGTGTGGAAGGATTGTTTGCTCCTTGCTGGTGGTGGTAGCAGTGGTGGGGATGGAAGGATGATTAAAGTGTTCAGGATGGGGCTGCTACAGATCAAGGGGAACTTCTACCTATTGGTTGTGGGGTCCTTCTCCCTCACCCTTGCTATTTTTCTCTATGGACATCTGAATGTGTTCCCTCATACTTGGAATAGACTGGACCAAGGTGGTTTGCAGACACAGAGTTGATGTCTGTGCAGTTATCCAATAAGGGGTCAAAGTCACTTTTATCCAGACATTTGAACAAATTGTGGTGGTAGTGGTGGGCAAGGAAGGATGACTAAAGTGTTCAGAATGGGGCTGCTGTAGATCAGGGGAAAGTTTTACCTGTTGCTTGTGGGGTCCTTCTGCTTCACTTTTGCCATTTTTCTTTATGGACATCCAAATGTGTTCCCTTGTACACTTAGCTTGGAACAGGCCAGACCAAGGTGGTTTGCAGACACAGAGCTGACGTCTGTGTATTTATCCAAGAAGGGGTCAGAGTCACCTTTATCCAGAAGTTCGCACAAATGGTGGAGAAAAAAAAAACTACAAGGTTTACAGTAAAGCTTATGTCTTCCAAACTCCTCTATAAATAGTATGAAAACTGTCCCAGCTCATTAAAATCCCATGTGGAGTCTGATGCCATCTTCAGAAATGTCTTCAACTTCAGTGTCCCAGTATTCATGTGGGAAAAGCATTTTAACAATTTCTTGCAACATGTAAACAACTTGTCTCTTGTAAGTGGACATCTTACAAATATCGTGCCCCATCTCTAAGGATTGAAATCACAGAAACCCTATGAATACTAGAAAACAGGCCTTTTGATAATTAGAAGCCCTATGACAACTCAGACCAGTGATATAATGAAGTATATTTAAAGACTTGCTTAATGCAATCCAAATATAAATGCAGTTATAAAAAGATATATCAATGTTCTAATGTAAGATATGGCCAATTAAAGTGCACAAGAAGATATACGAAAAGCAAAACACCTAATACCCCATAAGAACTGAAAAACAGAGATGAGGGTGCGTAATATTTGTATAAGTGAAGCCTGGCCCCTCCCTCAGCTTACCTATTTAAGCCCTGTTCTCCGTTGCTCTTCGGGGTCTATGTGGAGGTCGTGAGGGCAGAAGTGAAGCCCTCCCCCAAACCGGAGCACGGACCCACCCCCCCGAGACTCAGAAGCGCTAACAGGTAATCGGCTCTATCATGGACCGCAGAAGCTCAGCAGCTGTAACAAAGCCCCGCTGACGCTTCGCGTCAGCTCCCCGCCACCCACACCACCATCCTTAGCCAACTCCTACTTATATAGGCTAGATCACATGTGTGTCTAAACCAATTAGCTCACTTTGCCATTTGCAGGCTATACAGGTTAACCACTAGAGGTCTTTACGCTTGGGACACAGTTATTAGTATTAAAAAAAAAATAAAATAAATACTCTAGTTATTTTAACCCTCACACTGCTGCATTCTCCACGATGTTGCCACTGGTTCTAATAACTTTCTTTAGCTTCACCCCCTGCATGTCTCTCCCACTGTCTAGCTTCCCTACCCTGCCGATCTGCCAGGCTGTAAGTGTCAGGCATTCACAAAACTTTGTTAGCTCTGCTAGCATAGTTGTCTCATACCCTGGTTGCCACCTATTTACACTGTCAATCGGCCCCAGTGTCCTCCCATCCACCTTCCAAGCTAGCCACCTAGCCCTTCTGCCCTGCGATTGGTGGGCAACAGCTTCTACAACCAAGCCTCATACCACCCCCAGAAAGCGACACTGGGTCAACCAAAACATCAGAATCCTGATCACTCTACTACTGCTCCTTGCAGGTGACATCAAGCCTAACCCCGGACCTACCCACTCTCACACCCCAAATCCTTCTGTTCCACCCCAACTCCCCTCAGGTCTTAAACTGATTCACCTGAATATATGTTGCCTTCCACGTAAAATGAGCCTACTCCAACCTCTCGCTATGTCCCTTAGCTCAGATAGCCTGAACATCTCCGAAACCTGGCTAAAGCCACACAACCCAGACAATGAATTTGTTATATCCGGCTATACACTCATCTGGCAGGACAGGACAGGAAAAAAAGGGGGAGGCATAGCCATGTACATTGCCCCCACCATCCAGTTCTCCCAGGTTACCCTATCCCAGCCCTCTGACTCCATTGATGCCCTAATGGTCAAACTCTGCATCCCCCATTCAATCCCAATCTTCATAGCAGGTACCTATTGTGCTCTTGACACCAACGCACTGACACTACTGGATCACTTGGGCTTACTAAACTCCTTGGCAGCTGGAGGCGAGCTCCACATACTCGGTGATTTCAACCAGAACTGGCTTGCTGGGGTTCATTCCAAGCTTCGGGATAAGGTGACAGCTCTAAATCTAAAACAACTAATTTCTGAGCCCACGCGATTAAACCACAAAACACAGAATCACACCCTCCTAGACTGGTCCCTCACCTCGCACCCCCACAGGATCCTAGCCTCTGGCCTCATTCCAGATGCCCTTAGTGACCACCATAGAATATACTCGGTACTCAAAATCTTCAGACCAAATGCTCCCCCTCCCAGAATCATCCTGGCCAGATCCTTCAAATCCCTGGACCTCCACTCACTATTAAACAACTTAGACAAATCTGACTGGTCACACATTAGTCAATCCAATTATGTAAATGAGGCCCTGCTGTCCTTTAAATCCAATTTCACTGCCATCTGGGACCAATATGCCTTCCTCCAAAGAACCAGGGTCAGAGGTACTCACCTCCTATGGATTACACCTGAAATCCTAGCCCTTCTTAGAGCCAGAGACAAGGCCTAGAAAACCTCCAAGATGTTCAGCTGTTCAACCGACCTCCAGTATTACCGTGAGCTTCGCAACACTAGTACTAGGAAACTCCGCCAGGCAAAAGCTAACTATTTCAAAAGCACATTCAACTCCACCTCCCATCTCCAGTCCAAATTCTGCAATGTGGTCAAGTCTCTTATCAGCCCCCTTTGTAGCCCCCAACCCATCCCTGCAGGTAGGCGGACTCACCATCTCTGATCCCCCAGCAGTGCCACTCTGTTTAACTCTCATTTCACTAACAGCCATGCTACTCCCCTGCCAGCACCTCCACATGCTCATCATCAACCCCCCCCCAAAGTAGTGGCAGCCCCACAGCTCAGTTTTTCTCTTTCCTGCAGGTAACCCCAGAAGAGGTATATAATGCATCGGTTACCCTTAATCCAAATGAGATGGAGTACCCCACTGGGCTGGACTCCAAAATGCTCCACCTTTCAGCCCTGCCATAGCCAAACCTCCTTTTCAACCTCTTCTCTCTCGTGCTGAAATCCCCTCTGAATGGAAACATGCCACTGTAATTCCTCTTCCTAAGGGTGGGGATCCCTCAGACCCAAACAATTACCGGCCCATCTCCCTCCTACCAATCCTTGCAAAAGTACAGAAATACCAGGTACTCTATTGCCTATCTCCCTTTCTGGACTCATCCTCTTTTTTTCTCCCCCTTCCAGTCCGGCTTTAGGAAATCACACTCTACCACTACCTCCCTCCTCAGGCTTACCAACTCCATCCTTACTGGGATGGATGCTGGCCACATCACAGCGGCCATCTTCATCGAGCTGGCCAAGGCATTCAACACAGTCTCCCACTCCCTACTCCTAGCCAAACTCGACAACCCGGTCTATCCAGTAGGGCCATTTCCTGGTTCAAATCACACCTTGCTGACAGGTCCCAATCCATCCGTATTAGTTCCTCCACCTTGGCACCTTTCCCAGTCACCTCAGGCGTACCCCAAGGTTCGGTCCTGGGCCCACTCCTGTTCTCGATATTCCTGAATGACCTGCTCTCTGCTTGCCCACGCACCTCAATCCATATGTATGCGGATGACACCGTGTTGTGTGCATCTGGCCCTTTGACCTCAGAGGTCTTGACCCGACTGCAGCAGGACTTTATCTCAGTCCAGCACTGGCTTCACTCAAACCATCTCCTTCTCAATGCTAAGAAAACAGTCTCTCTAACCTTTGGCACTAGGCAGAGACTTTCTAGGCTCCCCTCTCCAATCACATTCCACACCCTAGAGGGGTCACCTCTGGAAGCCTGTACCTCCTTCAGATACCTCAGAATATGGCTGGACCAGCACCTAAACTTTTCTGCACACATCAACTCCCTACTCAAGAAGATACACCCCAGGCTTGGCGTACTTTACCAGAATCGTGACTGCATCTCGGCACCTGCTCGGAGGGCCATTATGCAGAAAATGATCCTCCCCATCTTTGACTACAGGGATGTAGTCTACAGTGCTGGCCCTAAGTCGACCTTAGACAGACTGGACCCTCTTTTCCATTCCTTCTGCTGCTTTGCACTGAACTGTCCCTTCTCCACACACCATTGTGCCCTTTACCAAGCTATGGACCTCCCTCTCTACATAATTGCAGACAATCCCACTGTGCCAAAATCCCAGCCAAGTTTTGGTCCCAGCTTCTTCCCTCCTACCTCACCACCGCCTTGGCCAACTCCCGCTTCCTAGCTTACTCTCTTCGAAACTCGGACTCTCATTCCCTTGCTGTCCCACATAGGTCCACTACTGCTGGTCAGGCTACATTCAGCTACCACATACCAACATTGTGGAACTCCCTCCCAGCAAACATTCGTCACTTCTCCTCTCCTCGGCACCTAAACTCCCTGCTCCATGCTCACTTTGCCCCTTCCTGCACATGTGCCTAGGCAGTTCTGCTCTCCATGTGAAATGACAGTATTTGTCTGCATGTAGTTCTGCAACTAAACTGTGACTGTAATTACTGTTCTCTCATTTCTCACGTTGTCTGCTCCATGGTGTCAAACTATTGTATTTTCTACTGTTTTTCGGACCTCTATGGCTAGCCACTTAATCCAATTGTTAGAGAATTCACACTATGTATTTTCACCTGTATATATGCTGTTTGCAACTATTGTCAATATTCCCCTTCCCCCAGGACGCATCTGGAATCGAACAGTTAGCATGCTCAGTATGCCTTCCTGGTTAAATGCTTGAATAAATAAATAAATAACTAAATATGTATTAGGATTGTTTAATGGTAACTACTGTTAATATTTAAACAACTGATATTGAACATAATTGAATCTTACAGTCTTTAATGATTGGTACCATTTTGATCTACAATATTGTATTGATGGTTGTAAATGCTATTTATATTTATTAACACATATTGCTATTTATGGATATTTACTATTGTTCACTAAACCAGCTGAACACACATTTTATTATTTAGGAGCTAGGAATACCAGTCATGGACATTTGAAATGTTGTCGTAATTTTGTTATTTTTGTTGTTTTTTTATTAGTCAGCTCTCCTTTTATTTTACTATAATTACTGGTGACCAATTTTTTAAATGGGCTTACTGAGTTGATATTTGCCGTAATAACCAGCTGGTTATTATGGCATTCACACGCTCCACCTATCAAAAGGGAGCGCTCCATTATTGGCTCCCGTTTTGTGAGTGGGCGGGCTAACAGTTCCAAAAACTTGGTGGCTCCGTATCTTAGTGAGGAGTCCTCACAGGTAAATCCTTACCTCCCAAATTATTTTTAATCTATTTTAGTGACCCTACCATTTTTTTAAGTATCTGGTTGATCCTGCGCTTCGTTAGCTTTGGGCAACAAACAACAGCGGCGGCAATGAGTCTGTGTCTGCCTGACACAGGTAAGTGCGATCTTAATCGCGATCGTGATTTTAGTTTTACATTGTAAGAAAAAAAAATTAAACTTGGAGCAGTGTGAGCAGGAGGGTGCTGTGAGGCAAGAGATAGAGGGACTGTGGAGTGTAGCACAGCTCAGCTGGGAATTTAGAGTGGGAGCTGCTACTGGGTGCCCCAGAGAACTTGAGTAAGGTGCCACTGAATGATACGTTGGGGGAGAGAGAGTGTGTGGGGGGGTAGGGAGAGATTGTGTGTGTGTGTGTGTGGAGAGAGAGAGTGTGTGTGTGTGTGTGTGTGTGTGTGTGTGTGTGTGTGTGTGTGGAGAGAGAGACAGAGACTGTGTGGGGGGAAGGGGGATCACAGCACTGATTTGCAAAAAATTGGTCACCAGCAAATTATATAAAATAAAAGATGGGGGAGTGTGTGCATATGAGAATTTAATTCACAACCTCGGTGTGGGATTCTTTGGTAAACCCCTCGGGCTTCACCCTCGGGGTTTATGTAGCATCCCACACCTCGGGTGTGAATTAAATTCTCATAGCACACACTTCCCCATCCATTATTCTCTATTTCACACACACCCATTTTCTAGTTTACTTGCTTAAATTCACATGGGTTTATGCAACTTATTTATTGCAATATGTGACATGTTTAAAATGTAAATGCTAATTAATTTTGAAAGTCAGACACTTTCTGATGATGTCACTTATAAACCTAGGTGGCAGATATTTAATCAGCTTTTTTTCCTGTGATTATTGGTAACTCCCCTTTGAAGAGGCAATGTGCTTCGAGGTGCTAGGAGCATTATTATTTCATCTGTGTGTGATAAATAAATTTATGAAATGGGCAGTCACTTTCCAGCAGTCTGATTGGGTCCTAGCCATGCATTAGACATGTCTAATGCACGCCTAGAAATGAGTTTGGCCTTAGACACCTTTACCCTCCTTCAGGTATCACTCCCCCTCAGAACTCTGGTACCTCAAATGGCAGCCATATTGCCATAACTAGCAAACTAGCCACAGTAGCCAAAACTATTTCATACCCCAGTATTTCCACCAAAAACACAATGTCACCTCTACCTCAGCACACTTCTCGACTATGACTCACACAAGACAACTTTTTTCAGCTTGTTGCAACACATACTAAAAAAAACAAAAAAAAACCTTGTGACTACCATGATCTCTTCCCATCCCGCCCGCCCACACAGTCACAGTCCTTCTCAACGGCCGACCTGCCAGCTGCACGCTACTTCCCTTAGTAAGTCCTCTCATTTCTCTCATTGTTTACCTCACCAACTGTTCTCACAAAACACCACTTTCTTTGGTTTGTTGCAACACACAGTTATTAAAAAAAAATGGATAACTGCCATGATCTCTTCCACTCCTGCCCACTCCCTTGCAGTCCTGCTCAATGGCTGACCTGCCAGCCACTTTCTACTTCCCTTCCCTCCCTTTGCCTTCCCAGTTCTTTCATTTTTTAGGTTAAAACTACTTTATGTTTTTCCTGTTGTGCTGAATTTCCTTTCAATGACCATATCCTTACCTGACATACTGGTCTGCCATTCCCCACTGATCTTCCATTCCTATTTCCCCTGAGTGGCTGAAACATTATGGACATATCCTCCCAGCCGCCTCCTGCTGTAACAGATTGAAATACCCACCAAGGAAAAAAAATAATAAAAAACACAGGCACCATCTTCACAAAATATGAAATGAAACTGGTGCTAGCCGGGGTGCAGGGTAATACCATGGCAACCACATAACTAAACAAGCATTTGTCAATGCCGAATGTTTGTTGCTGGCATTGGTAGTGTAGGAGTTAGAGAGTTGCGTAATAGGAATGGCAGTGAAGTACTGAACTGAAGCCAACCCCACCACCATCCTGCAGAGACTGACAGGCATTGGGGTTTGCCTTTGGGTCGTCAGGCATAATGGCCACACCATTTCACCACACCATACTCTGCAGACACTGACAAGTGTCACGGTGTGCCTTGGGGTCTTTGGCCTTTATGCTTATCCCATTCCATCAGGAAATACGGTGAGATGGATCCTGTATAGGAGAATGGGGTGAACTTTGGGGCCGAAGAGTCCAAGGCACACCTCGATGCCTCTCACTGGCTGCTGGGTGTGGAATGGTATGAGCATTACAGGTGAGAATCCCAAGTCACACTCCTGATGCCTGTCAACCTCTACAGGCTGGGGCATTATGGTCAGAAACTCTAATGCCTCAGACATTCGTTGGCATTTTCACTCCAAATTTTCAACATGGGTTTTTTGTGACCCCCCACCTTGCGAACAGTGATAATATCAGTTTGTTAGCCGAAAGCTGATTTCGCTCAGCGACTACCCCATTTAGCACCACAGGTGTGAAAACACATTTCGAACAGGATGTGAAAAATGACAGCTGTACTGTTCATGGGGAGGTACAAAAAATGGCAATGTTGAAATTCTGCAGTGAAAATATAAAAAAAACTGGTGAAGTCACGAGCATGCGTAGAAAATGCACAACGCACACCCCTAATGCAATTAGTTTGCAGATTTTTTACAGCAGATTGTCAACACATGGAGTTTGGAACCTCCGCTCATAAACAGTGTCGCTGTGATTTTCTTAATCTATCCCGAACAGTGATTTCTCACAGTGACCATGCATTTCTGTGCTGGAAGTGCAAAAATACATTTCGGCCATGGTGTGAAAAATGACAGCTGTACTGTTCATAAGGAAGTGTGGAAAAATGCCAGTGTTGAAAATCTGAACTGAAAATATTAGTAATTCATGAAGTTACGAGGGTGCGTGGAAACTGTGCAATGGTCGCACGTAACACAGTCATTTTATGGACTTTTTTCACCAAATTTTTAACATAGCCATTTAACACCTCTGCTCATGAACAGTATCACACTGATTTTCTTAATCTGTCCCGAACATTGATTTCGCAACCCGAATGCGCCATTATGCGCTACATGGGCGGAAACACATTTTGGGTGAGATGTGAACAATGAAAGCTATACTGCTCATAAGGAGGAGTGGTAAAATTGCAATGTTGAAAATCTGGAATGAAAATATTGAAAATTCGCGAACTTACGAGCATGCATAGGAACAGCGAAACGCATGCTTGTAAAACAGTCATTTTTGGGAATTTTTTCACCAAATTTTTAACATAGCCATTTTAACACCTCTGCTCATGAACAGTGTTACTGTGATTTTCTTAATCTGTCCTGAACATTGATTTTGCACACTGACTGCGCCATTGGCACTACATGCGTGGAAACACATTTTGGGTGAAATGTGAGAAATGACAGCTGTACTGCTCATAAGGAAGTGTGGTAAAATGGCAATGTTGAAAATCTGGAGTGAAAATATTGAAAATTCATGAACTTACGAGCGTGCATAGGAACAGTGCAATGCATGCTTGTAAAACAGTCATTTTTGGGAATTTTTTCACCAAATTTTCAACATAGGGTTTTTGGGGACCTATCTCAGACCAGACATTGAAATATTTTTTGTTAATCAGTCCTCAAAGGTGATTTTGTGCAGTGATCATAAATCACCCTTCGGGCCTGATTAACACCATGACAGTGAGAGAATTCATGAGAAGGGGTCCCCAAAACCCCATGTTGAAAATTTGGTGCTAAAATTCCAAAAATGCCTGAAATATGCATTAAACTATTTATTGCATTATACAGGTTACTGGCATTTCCTCAGTTCACGGTCAGCTTTAAAGAGTGCAGACATGTTCCCGGTCCACCGATGATCGTCGCGCCGGACTCCGGAGGTAAGTATGGGGTGAGATGGGGGTGTGGGGGCAGGGTGCACAGAGGGTGGGCATGGGTGGGAAGACCAGGGGCAGGACACTCAGCGAGGAAGGTTTTTCCTTTCTTTTTTAAACTTAGATGACGGGGACGCTTGCCACGCTGGGGTGGGCTCCCAGCGTGGCACAAGAAAGGCTGTTTGGGGGGCCATGGAGCCATCGGGGGATTGGGAACCCCCGTCGGCCATACAATCTGTTGTCACACTGTGGTGGTACTCCCAGCGTGGCACCCTGTACTCTCTGGGCGGGGGTACAGTGGAGCCGACAGGGGATTGGGCATCCCCATCGGCTATATGATGTGTTGCCATGCTGGAATGGGCACCCAGCATGGCATCTGGAACTCTGTTGGGGAAGCACAGCACAGCCGAAGGGAGGTGGGCACCCGTTGTTATACAGTGTGTGTGCGTGGGGGGTGCGAGCATGGCATGTGTGCGTGTGTGTGTGGGGAGCAATGCATGAGCAGGCGATATCTTATCACTGCTTACTGAAGTGTAGCTGTCCCTTTCAACTGTACGGCACTGCATTTTGGGATCATGGCACTATGTTTCTTGCACATGCGTGCAAGCAAGCATAAAAAACTACAACTACAGCAGCCTTCCTTGACTAAACACACACACACACACACACACACACACACACACAGTATACTAAAGGTTGAGGAACTATTTTATTTAAAATAAAGACATAGATTTAATTTTTTTATTACTTAATAATAATATTTTTACTTTTCACAAGCATCTATAATTTAGATGCCTATTTCATAAGCACAATAAGCCACTCTGATGTGTGCATTAGACAGTTCTAATGCATGGTTAGGGGGCTGGATGCACTCGGCCTGTGGTCTCATGCCTCACTATGCCCCTTAGCCATGCATTAGAACTGTCTAACTCACACCCCATTATGTCGTATTGCACACATAGTGTAAGTTTCTCAGTTCACCAGGTTGCACTGTTTCTTTTTGGGTTGTTGGTTATTGCTGCATTACTGTCTGCATGCAGAAGTGGTATCAGTTGCTCTTTAATGTACATAACTGAATAGGAAGAGGTGCTACAGAAGTGTTCACCTAAATTAAATTACTTAAAATCTTAAAGAAGATAAACCTAATTATACCAAGGTACTAGAGGAAATCAATAAAGTGAACAAGAACATAAAACTTTAAGAAGTCTTCCAGAATTTATTAAATGAGAACAAGAACTTAATAATATACCAATGTTCTAATGTAAGATATGGCCAATTAGAGTGCACAAGAAGATATATGAAAAGCAAAAGACCTAATACCCAATAAGAACTGAAAAACAGAGATGGGGGTGCTCAATATTTGTATATATATTAGGATTGTTTATTGGTAACTACTGTTCATATTTAAACAATTGATATTGAACTTAATTGAATCTTACAGTCTTTTGTGCCTGGTGCCATTTTGCTCTTCAATATTGTTTTGATGGCTGTAAATGCAATTTATTTATATTTATTAATACATATTGATATTTATGGATATTTATTGTTGCTCACTAAACCAGCTGAACACATATTTTATTAATTCAGGAGCTAGGAATACCAATAATGCACATTTGAAATGTTGTGCTAATGTTGTTATTTTTGTTCCTTTTTTCTCTAGTCAGTTCTCCTTTCATTTTACTTTCACAAACACCCATTTTCTAGTTTACTTGCTTAAATTCATGTTAGTTTATGCAACTTATATATTGCAATAAGTAACGTTTAAAATGTAAATGCTAATTAATTTTGAAAGTCAGACACTTTCTGATGATGTCACCTATGAATCTAGGTGGCGGATATTTAATCAGCTCTTTTTTATGTGATTATCCGTAACTCCCCTTTGAAGAGGCAGTATGCTTCGAGGTGCTAAGAGCATTATTTTCTCATCTGTGTGATAAATAAATTTATGAAATTGGCAGTCACTTTCCAGCAATCTGATTGGTTGCTAGCCATGCAATAGAAGTGTCTAATGTACAGCTAGAAATGAATTCAGTCACAGACACCTTCACCCTCCCTCAGGTATCGCTTAGAACTCTGCTACCTCAAACAGCAGCCATATTGCCGTAACTAGCCAACTAGCCACAGTAGCCAAAACTGTTTCATACCCCAGTACTTCCTCCAAAAAAACACCATGTCACCTGTACCTTAGCACACTTCTCGAATATGACTCACACAAGACAACTTTTTGCAGTTTGGTGCAACACATACTAAAAAAACAAACAAAAAATCCTCATGACTACCACAATCTCTTTCCATCCCACCCACCCACTCATTCACAGTCCTCCTCAATGGCCAACCTGCCAGCTGCTCGCTACTTCCCTTAATTAGTCCTCTCATTTCTATCATTGTTTACCTCACCAACTGCTCTCACAAAACACCACCTTCTTTGGTTTGTTGCAACACAAAATAACTAAAAAAACAAACCAAAAAAAAACCCTAACTGCCATGATCTCTTCCACTCCAGCCCACTCCCTCGCGGTCCTGCTCAACAGCCAACCTGCCAGCCACTTTCAACTTCCCTCCCTTTGTCTTCCCAGTTCTATCATTTTTTTATGTTAGAACTACTTTATGTTTTTCCTGTTGTGCTGAATTTCCTTTCAATGGCCACATCCTTACCTGACATACTGGTCTGCCATACCCCACTGTACTTCCTTACCCATTTCCCCTGAGTGTCTGAAACATTATGGACATATCCTCACCCAGCCTCCTGCTGTAACAGATTGAAATCCTCACCAAGGAAAAAAACAATAAAAAACACAGGTACCATCTTCACAAAATATGAAACAGTATTGGTGCTAGTTGGGGAGGGTAATAACATGGCAACCACATAACTAAAAAACTACAGCTATGGCAGCTTTCTTAGGACAAATACACACAAACACACACAGACACACACACACCAGGGTTCAACAAATCCTATTGCCTGATGTCCCAGGCTACCAGTTACAGTGCAGGGACAAGCACTTTCTGTTGTGCCACTTGTACACGGGCTAGCACTGACTTAAAAATCTTTGTTGCTGCAGTTCTACCTTCCACCAGTAGGGTGCTCACTGGTTCAGCTGTCCCGGTGGTCATCTGACCTACCAAGCAGTGCCCTACTGGTCGGGAATGAGCGGTGAGTGAGTGAGCTTGCTTCAGCCTAGGGAAGCCTAGGGAAGTGGCATCAGGAGCGAGCGCGAGCAGCGTCTCGTCGGAGGAAATGGAGGAGGAGCAAGCTGTCAGACTGGCAGGCATGGGGCCAAATGAGGAAGTACAATTTTGAACTGTAAGTGACACCAAGAATGCCCATTGGCCGTGGCGGTGATTTGGCACGTAGTGGAGACAAGAGTAAAGATGTGCATTGCGTTAGAGCCCCTCATTCACTGTCTGTTGGTGGAGACTAGAGGATAACACAAATTAAACAGTCCATTGTTGTGGATATCGGGGAGTGGAGAGTGCGAGTGCAACCAGTGCTGCCTTTTACTTTGTGTGTGTGGAGTGGACTACTCGGGAAAACAAATATTTGAACTGAATTAAGCAGGGAGGATTGGTGAGAGTGAAGAGCGGGAAGGAGGAAGGCGGGAGCTAGGAGGACTAAGGAGCAGGGGCAACATGGCTGAGCACTGATAACTGCACACAAGTGCATTAGTGCAGCAGACAAGCAAATTTACCTGCCGTGTGCCATGCCAGTTTTGCCAAAAGTGCAAAATGAATGAAGAGGAGAGTAATCTATCTGAGTAGATAAAGAGTGTGCACTGCAGGCAGGGTAAATAAAATATTGAGAAGGGTTAGGTTGGGCTTGTAACAGAACTGGGCATAACAGGGTGAAAGCAAACTAAGGAGCATATAAAATAAATTAAGTAGGCAGTATAGCGCAGTGGTCTAAGGCTCTGAGCTGCATATCTGGTGACATCCAGCAGACTAGACCCGGGTTTGAATCCCACAACTTCCACTTGCATACTGCCTGAGCAAGTCACTTAACCTCCATGTGCTCCCAGGTCACTCCTATAAAAAAGCTTTCAGCTTAGTGTGCTATACCTGGTTAAACAACTAAATAAAAAAAAAATAATTCAAACAAGGAGAAAAGGAAACAAAACAGAAACTTGGGAGGGGGGACTGCCTGGTACTGTCTGCTGTCTGTGTTGCAGGGTGGAAGAAGGGAGGGAACCCTGGTCCTCTGACAACTGAGAACTAGCAGCAGCATAAAGTGTCACTGACTACAGAAAATAAAAAGGAAGAAAGCAAGGGCAGGGGACTACTACTGTGGGTGGGGAGCTTTGTGTTGCCCACCAGTAAAAACAGCAGTTTATTTGACTACTACTAGCTACTAGCTGCATAAACAAAGAAAAAATAAAATAATAAAAGAAAGCTAAAAAAAAGAAAGAAAATAAGAGAAGAGGCTGTTGGGCTGTTGGGAGAGGAGACTGCAGATATAGAGATTGTGTGTAAAGGAGTGAAGGAGGAGCTTGGAGAGAGGCGAGGCGAAGGAAAAGACTGACTTGAGAAAGTTAGTAAAAAAAAAAAAAGTATAGTAAGAACTTAGAAGAAATAAGCCTATAACTCAAACTATGTGTGGTGTGGGGCTATGCTATGGGCTTGGTTGTGCTGTTGGAAGAGATTTTATGAAAAGGAGTGAAGGACCCAGTGTCCTGCAGCTGGTTGGTTGGCTTTTGGCTTGAAGTACCCAAGAAACAAAAAGAGAAAGATAGTAAAAAAATATATATAAGTGTAAGTAACAGTAAAATAAAATAAGGGAGCCTAACTGCGGGGGTGGGCTTGGGCTGTGCTGGGAGAGAGGAGAGTGATTGTGTGGAGAGTGTTCTGCAGCCAGCTGCCTGACTTGTTACAGGACAAGACAACTTGCAGTGTATAGAAAAAAAGCATATATCTGTCCCCTGGTGACCCAGCCTATGAGCCCACACTAACCACCAGTGAAAAAGGACACACAGATACCAGTGTTTAAAATAAGTTTATTATTATTGGTTCCATTAGTCTTTAAAAAAAGAGTGACCACCAAATTTATATGGACAATATGCAGACGAACAAAGCCAAACGACAAAGTCTCTTGTCTCTCTGGTCAGCAGCAGCACCATCTTTTACGAGACAAACACAGTCTGGTACTAGTACAAGTACTACTTTCACAGATAAAAGTCATGAAACTGAATCTGCATCTGTGGTTCTGGATATAACTGGTACTTGATGACCAGGTACTTGATGTAAACAGAGAAGCGGTAGTAGCCTTATCTCAAAAAGCCCCTGTGTCACTTGCTAAGAAACGTAGTTTACTGCTTGATAATGAGGTGGCAGTTGGGAGTAGTAAAGACAAGAAATATGACCAAGAAAAAAGGGCCAGACTATTTCAGTGTCATTGGTTGTCCACTTACAAATGGTTGAGATACAATGATAAAAGGGGGGCTTATGTACTGCACACTATGTGAAAAGTATCCCACTATTGCAGCTCCAGCATTTTCAACAAAAACAAATGTCTTTGCCACAGGCTCTAACAACTTTCGCATTGAGTCACTATGTGCACATGAAAAAATCCAATCCACATGTGCTATGCCAGAACTAACATATTCTGGAAAGTGGCCAACGAGCAGTATGTTGTGAGATTAGTGAGTCACCACTTTACCAAGCCTTTGCACAGTTGGAAGAGGCCACAAAAACAAAGATGAGATGCCTATTTAACACAGCGTATTCCATAGCCAAAATCTTCGCCCTTTCTCAGACATTGAGTGGCTCTGTGAATTACAGGAAAAAAATGGCATTAAGCTAGGTTCTAATTATACTAACGATAAGCGAGCCAGGGACTTTTGCAGTGCTATTTCAGCAGTTATATCCAGAACCCAGATGCAGACTCTTGCTAATGTTAAGTATGTGACAGTTCTTGCTGATGGCAGTACTGATTACAGTATAACTGAGTGGGAAAATGTTTTCTTAAGGTTTGTTGAACCTAATTCAAAACAGGTGCATACATTGCTTACCCAAGCTGTGCCACTGGAACATGCACATGCAGAAGGTGTATTCCATGCAATATCAGCTGCATTGGAGTCAGTAAATCTTCCTCTCAGTAACCTACAAAATGTTAACAATCCAGGACCACTTCTTATTTCAGCAAATTTTGATGGGGCCAGTGTCATGATGGGCGAAAGAGGAGGAACCATAGCAACGTTGCGGGGAACACTGCCGTCCTGAAATAATTGCGATGCACTGCGTTGCCCATAAGCTAGAGCTGTCAGTTCTCGATGTGTTAAAAAAAAAAATCCATTTGTATCAAAGCTGGAAAGTACTCTCAAGGGAATATTTAAATTTTATCACTATAGTCCCAAAAAAATGAGAGAGCTCCAAGAAATTGCTAACGTGATGGATACTGACCTGGCGCACTTTACTGCAATTAAACAAGTGAGATGGCTTGTCATTAGGTCACGTTCGGTACATGCAGTTCAGGTTAACCTACCTACTGTTGTACAACACCTACATGCATCTTTGACTGCTGGTGGTGATGACAGTTCAAAAACAAAGGGCCTCTTAAAAGAAACACAGAGTGTGCAGTTTGTAAAAGCTATCCATATACAGCAAAATTTCCTGCTAATACTAAAAAACCTGTCACTGCAGTTTCAATGAGATGACATAGTAATACTGGAAGTTCCACAGCTTGTTGAGACCTGCCTACTCCAGCTTATGGAACTGAAAACCATGCCAGGGCAATACATGGCAGCTTTCCTCAGCCATTACAAACCAGAACAGAAATGTATGGAATATGTTGTGACAAAGAGGGGAAGGGGAGGAGAAGACTGTTCATTTCCCATTCAGAGGCAACTGCCCAGATATCAATTTTGTGACAGATGGACAACTGCAGACTTTAATAGATGCAGCAATAATGTATATTGACAGCAGATTTAAAAATTTCTCAGAGGTGCCTCTCAAATGGTTCAACTGCTTAGATTTTAAGCAGTTTGATCTGCCAAGAGACCAACTAGCGGTGTTTGGGACCTCTGAACTTGCAAACCTGGCAGAATATTTTCACTTTTTCACAGAGGAGTAGCAGGAACATATAAAGTCAGAGTATGCTGCATTTAAAACAATATTGAAATCTGCCATTAATAAACCCTATTTGCAGGTATATACCAGATTACTAAAAGGAAAACCACCCCAGAGTATACACATTCTTGACCTAGTTGAAATACTCATGATAAAGAGTGTATTGACTGCAAAATGTGAGAGAGTTTTTTCTGTTCAGAACCTAATCAAAACAAAAATCAGGACAAGGCTGGCTGACGATTCACTACAGTCTCTCCTGCAGATAGCAGTAGAAGGTCCTGAACTGCATGACTTTGATCCGGATCCAGCAATTAACCACTGGCTGCTCTCTGGTCCAGGCACTTGACATGTTCGTGGGCATGCTGTTGCTGCTGATACATCATCTTCTGGTTTAGCTGCTTCTGCTGCTGATGATCTTCTTGATGCTAGTATTCCTGCTCCCAGTGCCCCATCATCTTCTTCCTGGCTTAGCCCTTAATCACCATTTTATGTTCTTCTTAACCAATGGCCTAGCAGGTTTTGGCTTGTCCTTAAAACATTTCTCCAATCTCTTCTAATACAGACTTCTGCCTGGGGTGCCTTAGTGTCCGGCCTGTACTACCCTGTACTACCCTGGCCTGTATTAACAAAAAAAATATGAAAATATTGTTTTTCCTGATTTATGAAGTTCTTCTAAATCTCTCCATCCATCCTATGACATAATGGTACAATATATAAGCCCTGCCACACAGCCACACCATTTAACTTATTTCTGTTAAGTCGGTTGAATATTTCAATTGAAATGTACTGGACTACCACTCGGAACTCGAGGACTACCATTTTTGTCAAGGCCACTTGTCCTGGACTAGCATGAAATTTTAAAATTTGTTGATCCCTGACACACACACACACACACACGCACACACACACACACACACGGTAAACTAAAGGTGGAGGAACTATTTTATTTAAAATACATGGATTTACATTTTTTATTACTTAATACTAATATTTTTACTTTTCACAAGCATCTATAATTTAGATGCCCATTTCATAACTGCAATAAGCCACTCTGGGGTGTGCATTAGACAGTTCTAATGCATGGCTAGGGGGCTGGACAAACTTGGCCTATGGCCTTGTGCCTCACTACACCCCCTAGCCATGCATTAGAACTGTCTAACGCACATCCAGTCATGTCTTATTGCTTACATATTTTTAAATCTTTCAGTTCCACAGGTTGCACTGGTTCTTTTTGGACTGTTGGTTATTGCTGCATTACTGTCTGAATGCAAAGTGGGAGTCAGTGAGTGCACTGATCTTTGGTAAAGATGTAAGTGGAAGCAGCCCCTGTGTAACTGAAACAGCTGAACTTTAAGGTCATCTACCTGTTCAAGCTTCAAAAAACTGCATATTTTCACACAGACATAGCAGACTCTAACTCCATAGCTAAGTTGCTCCTTGGTGGGTTACATGCCCATGCTGACAATATTCAGTGTTAAGCTCTTTTCCAGGTTCACTAATCACTGGGAATGAGTTCAACAGCAAGCTATATAACTCAGAGATAAATGAGGATTCTGGTGGTGAGGAGCTTAGGGGCTCTTGTCTGGAGAATTCTGAAAGGCTAGTTGAATGGGGATGCTTGTTACAACAAAAGCAACAAACTGAACAAGCAAGGTATAGCTCAGACTCTAACAGCTATTATTTAAAAACATTATTTGTCACACTAGAGTGACTTATGATATAAGAAATTAATACCTAGCATGACATTGAAAGTTAAGAAGATTATTTGAGAATTGAAAGCATGCCAAGAGGTTTAAGAATTGACAAGAGACCATCAGTTGGAACTGATAAATTAGTACACAGAACTGAATGGGAAGAGGTGCTACAGGAGTGTTCAGCTAAATTAAATTACTTAAAATCTTAATTAAAGAAGATAACGCTAATTATACCAAGGTACAAGAGGAAATCAATAAAGTGAGCAAGAACTTAAAGCTTTAAGAAGTCATCCAGAATTTATTAAACAAGAACAAGAACTTAATAAAGTGCTGGAGAAAAAAGAAGCTGAAGTCATTGAAATAAAAAAAAAGAATAAAAAAGAAAGAGATGAACAAGACTATTTAACTGGTCAAATCTTTAATTGGGTCAAAAGAGGGAGGCTGCAAAGTAGAGGGAGAGCTAATAACTATTCACAATCATGTGGAAGATCAGCACAAAGACAAAAACAAAAATCAAAACAGCAAGGCCACAAAATATCATTTGCACAGAATACCAACAGAGGTAGAAGTAATTCTACTATACGAATCTCAGATACAGAAGATGCAGAGGGTGAAAATCAAGCATTAGAGGACCATTGTTTAGAGAAAAACAAAAACAAAAAAGCCAAATACAAACAAAAAAATTCAACAACTGGAAAAAAGACCAGAAGAGGAAAAATAAAAGGAAAAAGAACCAAAGGGGCAACACACAATACAATAAAAAACTCCATAGAAAACAAAAAAGAAGTAGGTAATTTGTCAGTGCAGGGGTTCACAGAAGATCCATTACACGGATTGGAGAAATGTCTTAATTTTATTCCATCTCCTCCTGTGAATAATTTTAATATAAAAGTGGAACTTTTTTAAAATATTCAGGAAGTTGAATTTAAAAAGTTTCTTAATGCCTCTTTTGCAATGGATATGCAACTAGATAATATAGACAATGAATTAACACAGAAAGAGGAGAACTTAGCTTTTTGATTGATGCCATAGAAGAACGAGAATAAGTGGAAAATGGAATGCTAAACACACAAGGGTTTGAAAGTGGAATTGGATTTGGATTTTCACAAGAAGAAGAAATATCATCTGCATCTGAGAGACCAACTAATGTGAGTACTCATTTTAGCATTACTGATGTGATTGAACTCCTTGATGAAATAAATGTACTATTTGAGAGCAGTGCTGCTGAGGTTCAAATCAATGACAGTTTTAATAGGTCAGAGTTTTGACCTAAATTCCTATTCTGTCCCACTGTTAGAGATGCTGCTATACTGACATTTCAAAAAGCAGTAGAAGGAGATGTTAATGATCTGGTTAACAGTGATTTATAGGTAGGAATACATGATTTATCAGAAAGAGTATGACTGGCTTTAGTGGAACTTCAGGAAATGCAAGATGTGGTTATTCATAACTCAGATAAAGGAGAGAGTGTGGTGGACTAAACAGGCAGGCATGATTATCTAAAAGAAGCAGAGAGGCTACTTGGGGATAGTTAGACCTATGACAGATTGAGAAGTGATCCTACTAAACAGTTCAGTTCTGTGACAGACTGAGATGTGATATAACTAAACAGTTCAGTTCTGAACTTATACTTGTTTTTAGATGATGCAGTTTATTGGGACATGATCAGTTTTAAGGAAGCAGATTTTATAAAAAATAAAATAAAAAAAATCCTTAAAACAGCAACATTTTATTACCTCTCAAAGCTGCACAAACACCCCACTAATCCACCTGGAAGGCCCATCATTTCTGGTTTTAGCTCCATCTGTGAAAATGTGTCCAAATTATTTCCTTCAAGCTATTGTTCAGAGTTTACCATCTAATATTCATGATTCTATTGATCTACTGTACTTGATAAATTAAAATTAATCAAATGGAAACAAACCTACAAATGGATTAGTATTGATGTATGTTCGCTATATATTTGCATACTGCACCATCTAGGGCTTGAGGAGCTTAGATAGTATCTCAAAAACAATGTCAGTAATGGTGCACCCTCAAGTGAGTTTATGATCCCATCAGTGGAATTCATATTAATGCATAACTTTTTTATGTTTAATGGACATTATTATTTGCAAAAAAGAGGTACAGCTATGGCAGCAGCAGTAATGCCCTCATATGCCAATTTATTCCTTGGATTTTGAAAATTGCTATTTGTTGTCAGTGTCATCCACAATACATTTCACAAAAGTGGTGGATTTGTCTAGATTTATAAAAGATGTATTGCTTATATAGGAGGACATGAATTAGGAAGCATTTGATTTCATGGAATTTCTGAATACAAATAATTTGAATTTAACCTTCACACATACAATTCAAACATAATGCATTATGTTCTTGAACTAAGAGCTGTTCACTGAAGAAGATAACAGCACTGGGTCTACAGGCTACAGAAAAAAGCAGGGAATGCAAAACTACTGCCTCAAGTGCACAGCCCCCTAGCTTCATTAACAGCATCCCCTATGGACAATATATTCAACTGAGACAAAATTGTTCAAGAGAAATAGAATTTGAACAACAAGCCAGTGAACTTACTGACAGGCTGTTGCTTCATGGGTGCAATGAAGAAATTTTAATTCCATCGAAACTAAAAGCTAAAAATCTGAATAGAGGTGCATTATTAGTTCCAAAAAAAGAAAGAAAGTGATGAATTGCAGGACTGACATTTGTTCTTGAATACAATATGGTGGCATCAAAAATCAAGAACTTGAAAACAATTGCCTATATCACAAAGTTCAGAAACACTGGATGAATTCATACAGGAGCCCAGAATTACATATAGTTAGGCAAAGAACCGTGGAGATGTACTATCACCTAGTCACTTTAAACCTCAAGTTAATTGAAATAGGGGAATCAACTGGCTACCTCCAATGTCATTAAAAGCATACAGATGTGGTAATTGTAGCTGCAGATTTTTGGTGCAAGGAGAAACTCTTGAACATTCCATCTCAAAAGAGTCTTATGATACCAGTTTTTATCTTGTGTTTCCATCTTGATCATTTACACATTAGTATGCAGTTGTAATAAAGTCTATGTAGGCAGAATAATTTGTGAAGAAAAAAAACACCTACAAGAACATTTATGGGATATAAGGGTATTTAGAATAGATACACTGATAGGAAGGCACGTTAATGATTTACATAACAAAAATTCTGATCATCTGAAAATTTACATTCTGGAACAGTTGCCAAAGCAGAACTGAGGAGGTGACTGGGCTGAGGAACTTCTGCAAGAAGAAGCTCATTGGAGCCATCAACTGAAAAATCTAAATCCTATAGGACTGAATGATGAAACTGGTTTTAAGGTGTTTCTGTAAGGTAGTTTAATTATATGATAGTACTGCTGTTCTTCAAGTACATCTTATGACCTCTGTATAATTATATTATAGAATATTGGCTTTGTCTAAAAATCATATGTACTTTATCTTCAGGCCTACTTAACTGTGATGCAGGTAACCATTTAGATAATGATAAATACTTAAAACATTGTGTTAGTTTTTGACTATTAGTAATAATTAAATTTAGCTATCCCCCAGCTTTTTCTCTAAAAACAAATTCCGTGTGCACATTAGCGCGTACTAACCAGTAACTTAAAAAGAAAAAATTATCTCTACCACACAAAAATAAATAAATAAAATAACCACAAGCTTTTGCACAGAAATGAGCTGCACGCTAGACTCACTATGTGTCTCGAGTGCAGCAGTGCCACAGTCGGCATTTTTTCCCCAGCATATAAGTGCTCATTCTCTGTTGGATCTGTGAAACATTTATCTAAAATCAACTAACCTGAAAAAAAAAAATCCTCACTGACACCATCACAAGGTAATCTGATTGCCGAAATAGTTTTACAAGTAAAAGTGAGCGTGTCTTGATGACGCTCCTCAGCCTTTGGTGGGAGGAAAAAATTGATGGCCAGTAATTATATAAAATAAATCACGGGGTGCTAAGCATTACAAGAATTTAATACACACCTTTGGTGTGTGATGCTTGGATAAACCCCTTGAGCTTCGCTCTTAGAGTTTATGTAGCATTACAAACCATGGGTGTGTATTAAATTATCATAATGCTTGGCAGCCCATGCATTATTCTATATATATTTATTAATACATAATGATATTTATGGATACATATTTGTTGTTCGCTAAACCAGATGAACACACATTTTGTTAACTGTCACTTATGAGCCTAGGTGGTGAGTATTTAATCAGTTCTTCTTCATGCAATTATCAGTAGCTCTCCATTGAAGAGGCAGTGTGCTTTGAGGCACTAGGAGCATTGTTATCTTGTCTGTGTGTAATAAATATATTTGTACATTTCACAGTTCCACAGTTTGTGCTGGTTCTTTTTAGATTTCTAAATTCAATATATAATTTGGGTAGCCTACAATTAGCATTTTTGAAATACTGATTTAAAGTGAGTTACATAATTATTGGAATTTGTCCTTACGGCATTGCAAACTTAATCTAGAAGTAGATATTAAAACTACATCCTTGGTATAGACCAAGTGACCAATAAGAGTACCAGCTACTTTTGGTAGATGACAATCAGTGCCATCCAACTGTTTTAAGAAAGTGTTAATAAAAATTTTGAATAAAGTGGGAGCAAGGATGCATCCCTGTCTAACTCCCTGACAAGTCTGTGTACCTTCTGTTAAATGACCACATTTTGTCAAATTGTGAAGTTTAATTAAAAAACCTAATAGGTAGGGATCAATACCTGAATAAAAAAAGATGTTGCCATAGCAATTTTTGCTGACACTATTGAATGCTGCTTGCAGATCAGCAACGCCATACTTTATATTTAAATAACCCCTATTGTAGTGGTTTCAATGCCTTAAAATATTCCTCTATTTGAGGGAGGTAAAGATCCCCCTACAGAGGTCATTGTACATCTTGTCTCCCTGGTGTTGTAAAATAACTCATTTTTTGATAAGAATCAATTTTATTTGCACATTAGAGGGGACGTTTTCAAAGGCAATGCACTGGCACATCTCAAGAATGGTGCCACTGTGCAATATTCAAATGGTGGTGATGCAGCGCACAAATCCAGATGCGCCACAACTATAATGTATGCAGTGCATCTGGAGGGGTGTTCCCATGAATGTGCTTCACATCCCAACATGTAGCCCAAATGGGCCGCTCATCTGTTGCGCATCTGCCAAGATGCTGCCCCCAAAGATAGGCTTGAAAGGAGTTGGCCTAAGTGCAAGCCACCCACAGGGAGTCAGCAGAGCAGCAGTAGCAGAGGAATGGATGAGTCAGTCATCCTCATGGTGGAGGTAATGAGGGGTGTGAGGAGATGGGTGGAATAGCAACATGGCCGTGGAAGGGCCTGTAGGTGGTATGCCCAACAGAGATGGTACTGTGCCCATGTCACCTACGAACAGCTGACTGACACAGAAATTGTGGGCTGGTGCAAACTCATCAGGGATATTCTGAGACAGCTCTGTGAGCTGTGCCATGATGACCTGTAGGGACCCACCAGGAGTCATGCCATGGCAATGGTGACAAAGGTGACAGCAGCAATGTACTTGCTCACCATGGGTACCTTACAGATACCAGTGGGTGACACCACTGGTATTACCTAGTCTGCCATAGCCTGTCTCCTCACACAGTTCCTCAATGCTCTGCTGCCACATGCTTCAGAGTTCATCCAATTCCCTAGCTCACAGGCAGAGTGTACAGAAGCCATGTAGCAATTCCACAGGGTGGCACGCATGCCAGGCATGATGGGCCATTGACTGCACCCATGTGGCTATCAGGGCACCACCTGGACCAGATGGTGTGGCATATGTCAACTGGAAGGGCTACCATTCCAACTGCCAGGTGGTGTGCAATGCCACAGGGCACATCACCACTGACCCCACACATGCCCAGTACAACACACAGACAGCACAGGCAGGCATGACACCAGGGCACACTGCTCATCCTTTGCAGAATTAGCCATCTGCCTCTTCAACTGCTCCTGATCACTATCAGAAATACTGTTGCCTGTGGAAAGGAATGTGACAGACATGAGCACACATGCAGCATGCTCTGGAGTTGAGCAAAGTCACACAAAATGCAGTACAAAAGAGGCTGTAGCAAAAGGAATGTAAACACATCTACCTTCCAGGCTGCAGTTCCTGTCAGTTACCTGTGGTGTGGTGTGGTGCTTTTCTGGCCCATCTAATGCAAGTGAGCTGTGGAGCAGCCAGTAATGAGATGTTAATCAGTTGACTTAATCCTGGATTGAGTAATGAGGTGATTAGCATATCCTGGCTCAATATTGCAAATTTGCTCCAGGCCCATCTAAATTTGAGCCACGCATCTCAAATGCACCCAGCATCTCCACATGGTGCATTTCCCACACATGCGCGATGCACAGTGCTGTAGCTGCCATGTGTGGTGGAGCTTGTCTGATATTACTTGATGTGCATTGTGCATATCCCTGTACAGTGCCTTTGCCCTCTATTGTGCATATCTGCAAACATGCACCACGTGGTTGGCTGCCAGTGTGGCATTGTCCATGTATTGTGCATATCACAGTGCTGCACTGTTTACAGTCCTGTGTTCCTGTGGGCATGTGCCAACAGTGCGGCCTACAGCCACCAGCCTGTGTACCGGTCTGCCTCTGGACCACTGCGCCTGTGCTGTGGCTGACATGACCTCCCTGCTTGGTTCCTCTGCACTGTTGTCATGGTGCATGGCTGGGCCATACTGTCCATTGTTCCCCTCATGCTGGTGTGCTCCATCACTGCCCTCCTCTATGCCATGTCCAGTGTGCCTCTTTGTCCCCTGGGTTGGTGGTGTATGTGTGGTAACTTGTACTATGCCCATGGGGGCTGGGTCTGTGTCCCATGTGCACTTTGTGGGTTCCTTCCTCCACCCCTTTTGCCTTGGGGTGTTTCCCTCCTTATTTTGGCTGTTGTAACTCACTCATTTCCCATTGCACATCCTCCCCTGTTGTTCCACTGTCCTAGGCCAGGTTGCTCCTTTTGCTATCTTCAGTCCTGCCCAGTTGCTCTAGTGCACGTCCAGGTGTGCCGGTGCATTTCAGGATGTGCTACAGGTCATCTTTGCTATGGTGCATCTCTGAGCCTGCAAATTCTTTGATTGTGAGATTCTTTGATCATCATCTTTGATTATGAGGACAGGACAATATTGCCAGATTTTTTATAATGGAATAGATAGGGAAATTTTACTAGTTTTTGACATTGAATATCTCGGAAACGGTTTAGTCTTTTCACTTGAGATTTGGAGGCAAGAAAGGCAACATCCCACAGATGTGGCTTTTGGTAGTGTGGTCAAAAAATATTACAGGGCAGCAAATGTACAGCACTACGAAGTTGGCACTTTTCCCATAGGATAACATTACGGCGTGCACTGCATTACAGGAATACTTTGCTGCCCTGCTGCAAAATAAGGGTTTGGTCTATTGGACTGAAATTTGGAGGGAAGGAAGCCAACATCCCACAGATACCTTTTGGTGGTTTGGTGAAAAAATATTACAGGGCGGCAAACTGACGGCATTCCAAAGTTGACGCTTTTTCCCGTAGAATAACATTATGGCATCCATGGTGTGTTTCAGGGCTCGTATCTCAGAAATGGTGCCAGATACGGACTTTTCATCACAAAAATGCTTGGCCCCCCCCCAAATGAGGGCTAAGTACAAAACTAGCCAGGAAAGTCATAATTCATGAGAAATTTTAATTTTTTTCTACCTTGTACGGTTCCTGAGATATAAGCAATTTAGTATTCCAAGTCCTAATTTTGTGCTCCGAGGTCCATTATTATGCATACATTCTTTGTTTTCACTGTGTTTTTCAATGCAGTTTTGGGAAAGAAAGATTATTGCCCTTTCGTTACTATATGCAGTTAAGCGTTTCCAGTTGCACTTCCGTTACCGTTTGCGTCAACATTCCCATCTACGCCACCATGTGCGTTATGGTTTGCGTTTTCATTTGCACTTGCATTTCTGTTTCGTTTGGTGTTATTGTTCTGTTACTGTTACCATTTGCATTTGCAATTGTGGTACCGTGCCCATGCGCGTTACGGTTTGCATTTCTGTACATGCTTGCCTTTCTGTTTACGTTTCTGTTTCCTTTGGCTTTATTGTTGCTGTTACCATTACCATTTGCATTTACTGTGCCAGTTAGTGTTTCAGTTGCTTCCATTACCGTTAAGTATCAACATTCCCATCGCCATATCGGCTATACAGTTTGCGTTTTGTTTGCATTTCTGTTTCTGTTTCATTTGGTGTGTTGCTGTTACCATTACCATTTGCATTTGCAATTGTGGTACCGTGCCGTTTGCGTTATGGTTTGCATTTCCATACGCGCTTGCGTTTCTGTTTCCTTTGGCTTTATTGTTGCTGTTACCATTACCATTTGCATTTACAATTGCGGTACCATGACCATGTGCATAATGGTTTGCGTTTCTGTATGTGCTTGCATTTGCATTTCTCTTTCCTTTGGCATTATTGTTGCTGTTACCGTTACCATTTGTGTTTACAATTGCGGTTCTGTGACTGTGAGCCTTATGGTTTGCATTTTCAGATGCACTTGCATTTCTGTTTTCTTTGCTATTATTGTTGCTGTTACCATTACCATTTGCATTTACAATTGCGGTACCATGACCATATGCATTACAGTTTGCGTTTCCGTATGCACTTCCGTTAACGTTTCTGTTTCTGTTTCCTTTGGCGTTATTCTTGCTGTTACTGTTACCATTTGCATTTACAATTGCAGTACCGTGTCCGTGTGCATTATGGTTTGCATTTCCGTACACGCTTTCACTTGCATTTCTGTTTCTGTCTCATTTGGCATTATTGTTGCTGTTACCGTTAGCACTTACGTTTCCAATTGTGGTACCGTGAATATGCATGTTGCCAGTTGCATTTTGTATGCAATTCCATTTGTGTCTCCGTTTCTGTCACTGTTCGCTTTGGCGTCACTTTGCGCTTGCATTTCTATTTCTGTTTGTGTTACCATTTACTTTTGCAGCACCATGTGTGTAACCATTTGTGCTTGCATTTGCATTGCACTTCCTGTTACTATGTCACACAAAATCACGTGGTGGGAGCACGGGGCCTGAAGGGCCCCGCATTTCCACCAACTTGCACAACTTTCTACTTTTCTATTCTTTCTTAAAAAGCAAGAAATTCTATGCAAAAACTTCATTAATGCATCAGTTAGGGTTCTTCTACAGCAAAAGAAAGGAAATTTGATTTTAGGGTTCCAACCCCTTGCACCCCACCCCAGCCCGGCCCCAACAACAGGCATTGAGGTGTGTGTTGGGGTCCTTGAGCTAACTCTCACCCATTCTCCTACAATGCACCACCTCAGCTTGTTTACACATGGGAAGGGTAAGAGTTGGTGCCAAGGACCAATGCAAACCCTGATGTCTGTTGGTGACGAAACTGATGGGTGAAAGGTGGGAAACCTAAAAATCAAATTTCTGCTTTTTTGCTGTAGAGAACCCTAACTGATGCATTAATGAAGATTTTTGCATAGAGTAAAATATATATATATATATATATATTCTTTTGCAAAAACTTCATAAATGCATCAGTTAGGGTTGTTTCCACAGTGACAAAAGTGTGAAAATTCAATGTTAGGATTACCACCCCACCCCCATGCCCACATCCTCAAAACCCTAACTCTGCATTCCCCAACCCCCCCCACACACACATGCAAGCAGGGGAAGGGCCAAGACAACACAACCAATCAGAGACAACCAGCATCAGGTAACAGAAGTAACATAGAACTCTCTAAATGTTCTACAAGACACATCCATCATCATGGTCCACCAACTGCATGAATTCTGCTGCCATCAGAGTGCCTTGGGGGTACACATGCATGCTGGGCAACCATAGGAGATGGCCCACAGTAAGCATTTTTCTGTTAAAAACATCAATAACAAGATTTAAGCAGATGTCTATATTTCAATTAACAAATAATGAAACACACAGTATGTTATCTATAGATAGCTATATTGGAAATAAGAGTTTGTATAACCCTAGCAACAGTCATTGGATGTTTGCCTATTTTTTTCTGATAGAGTGAGTCAGTCCTAATAACAAATGGTAGTAGTAATAAAAGTAATGTTTTGCAGTATAGTTTACAAGCAACATGCGACAGCAACAGTCATAACATCCAAAGCTAACCATAACATGCTGCTAAAGAGTATTTCCAGGTAATGCAGCAGTATAACAACATGTAATGGTGCTAGTTTCATACCTGGGCAGTATCTGAAAAGTACTATGTATGTATCAGCTCTGTCTTTCCAGCTACCACATGCCTATGTGGTAGCAATGATACCTGCAGTGAGCCAATTGTTAAATTATGACACATAAAAATCAATGTTTAGAAAATTTGTACAGACTAAGTTTCACTGTATGAAAAAAATATGCCAGCAATAATGTGTCATCATACTGTGCTGGCAGTATAGAGTCAATCATACTGTATTTGTTTTTTTTCATTACGTAGAGTTATGTGAAATGAGTACAGTGTAGTGATTATTGTGCTTACAGATATGACTGACTCATACAGAGTCTTACAATCTTGCATGTGTCTTGCATGTGTGTGTGTGTGTGGGGTTGGGGGAATGCAAAGTAAGGGTTTTGAGGAAGGGGGCGTGGGGGTGGGGTAGTGGGCTGGTAACCCTAACATTGAATTTCCACACTTCTGTCACTGTGGAAACAACCCTAACTGATGCATTCATGAAGTTTTTTGCAAAGAATTTCCTTTCTTTTTGAAAAAGTGTAATATAAGTAGTAAATGGTATGTGTTGGTAGGGACCCGTGCTCCCACCAAGCTACCAATTTGTGCAAAATGATATATGGCTGTGGGAGCTCAGGCCCTCCAGGCCCTGCATTACCACTTACACATAACTATGGAGCCATACAGCAGCCCAATAAGGCAAGGAACCCTTGCAACACTGATTTGCCAATATCTCAGGAACTGTAGCAGCTAGGAGGAAAATTCAAGTGTCATTGTAATCATGACAGACATGCATCCATGTGACATAATTGACTGAATCTATATCTCACATCATTTATGAGATATGTACACTGAAAAGTGCAGTGAATGCTAACTCCGTGGGTGTAATAGTGGCCCATGGACATGAAAATGAGCAACTGAAATACTAATTCCTAAATATTTCAGTAACCATGCAAGGTAGAAAAAAAATTCAAATTTCATGGTTTTCATGGTTTTCCAACCTACTTCTGCACTTTAGAATTTTTGTGACAAAAAATCCATATCTTGAACCATTTTCGAGATACAGGCACTGAAAGGTGTCATGGGCACCACAATGTTATCCTATGGGAAAAATTTCTGAACTTCAGAATGCTGTAACTATGGGCCTGTTCAATGTTTTTGTACCAAACTGACAAAATGCACATCTATGGGACTAGGGCTTGCCACCCTGAAAATTTCAGGCCAATAGCGCAATTCACCTTGCCACAATGAAGTGACAAAGAAAACAACACATAGCAAAATGTGTTCATGCAGTGTTACCGCAATTACTTCAATGTTATTGTGACACTCCTATCACTATAATGGGAATGTTATCGCATACATCAAAATGTTGCCGTGGTTACTTTTTCCCCTGAACGTGATTGTTTTTGCGGCAAGATCAAAAACAGCAAAAGTTTAAAAAACATATTTGCGGACCACCTAGTGAAAAACTAATGCCAGGGGCATGTTTCTCAGGGCCTGATTAGGTAAACATAACTGTTGGTGTTTACCAAAGGGCATTGTTTTTTGAGTTACAAATTTTTTTCTCTGTCGCTAACTGAAAAGCAAGATGGTGGCAGCATGAGAACAATTTAGGGGAGCTCGACAACAAAAATGTGATTGCGAAAGTTTTTGCAGTGCACACATCAATTTTCCTACAGGCTCTAATGGGACATGAAAAAATTGAATAATTTTTGAACGTAGCAATATTTTTTCATCAAATCTTCAAAAGACTTCAGATCAACCCAGGCCACATATAGACAACCAAATCTGAAGCCACTCAAATGCGTTCTTCAGTCCAGTATGGCTTACCCAAAAATGTGCAAAAAGCACGAGTTATCACTGTTTGAGTGCCCCACAGTTCTGCAACTGTACATCTGACCAGAACAAAACTTTCCAGATCCAGACAACTATGGTAGGAGATTGTGCATTCCAAATTACAGGCAAATCAGACAAATGGTTGCAAAGTTATTAAAGTTCAAACTTTGAGGTTTAACGTAGAAGTGGCCATGCAACCCTAACTATACTGGCCCTACCGGGCCAGTATTTATTTTATTTTATTTAGTTTTTGTTTACCGGGTGGGTGCGCTAGCCATAGCAATGACTATTTTCAGGCACAACCCGAGAGACTACAAAGCAAACTTCTGGAATTAAAAGTAACAGTGCATTCTTAGGAACTAAAAGTAACAGTACATTCTTAGAAATTGTATAATATATAGTATATATTATACTATTTCTAAGAATATACTATTACTATTCAAGATTGTCTTGTATTCTCAAAATTAAATACCTGAAAATAGTCATTATTCATATTTCGCCTGAGCTCATAAATAAAATAAAATAAAATAAATACTGGCCAGTAGAGATGATATGATTAGAGTTGCATGGCCATTCTATTAAACCTCATATCTACACATATATATAGGGGATACATGATGGGCATGAGTGTGATATGGCAAATATTGTCACTCCTGCAGAGTGAGCTCTGGATAGCTCATGAGTGCAAAGCCACGAGTAAGATATCCAGAGCTCATGATCTGAATATGACAATATTCTCCATAACTGAATCTACACATCATGTATTTGATTTATACAATAGGGCCAGGTGTTTCAGAAGTATTGTTATGTTGTCTTGTGTTCTGTTCCTGTTTATGTGTTTGCTCATTCTGTGTGAGTTTTTCTGAATGGGCAGGCAGTGTTACAAACTCTGGGAAACATATGAGTGTGTTTTGCAATGCTAAATGAGTTAGTTTTAGGTAGGAGTGAGAAACAGACTATTTTGTGAAGCTGTATTCTTTAGAAGTCTTGCTGCAGTCAAGCTGACAGTATCACAGTAATTGTAATGGGATGAGAGGCAGAGTTTGAGGAACAGGTGAGTGTTTTTAGTGGTAATTGAGTTAGCTGCAGGCAGCAGTGAGGAACAGACTGTTCTGTGAAGCTGTGCTCTTTAGAATTCTGGCTGCAGTCAAGCTGAGAGTATCACAGTAATAAGCTGGATGTTAGAATGTGGGGAATAGGTGATAGTGTTTTGTAATGCAGAGTCAGGTGCAGGCAGCAGTGAGACCTCTCATGTAGTTCTACATTTGTGTCTATGGTAACAGCGCAGGTGTTTTTTGTATGCCGAGGGGAAAACTGCCTAGATGATATCAATGACCTTTGTGTGACCTGTGTGTGTAAATGGCTGATATCATCACAGTAGAGCAGAGGGTAAAAATATCACACTGCAGTGGATGATACACTGTTTTATCTCACTCATTTATGACTCACCCCTATTGTATATAAATATATATATATATATATATATGATACGTGATGGGCAGGAGTGGGATATGGAAAATATTCTCACTTCTGCAGAGTGAGCTCTGTATTCTCATGAGTGCCAAAGGCACGAGTGAGAATGCACAGCTCACAATGCAGGAGTGAGAATATTTTGCATATCCCATGATCTGCACATTATGTGTGCGGTTTATACCACTGGGGTGAGATCTTTAGGAACATTTTCTCTGTTTCTGTGTGTTTCCTACTCATTCTGTGTGGTGTGTGTGTGTTCTGAATGGACTGGGAGTGAGAAACACAGCTGAGTGTGTTTTGCAAAGCTAACTGAGTGATTCAGAGACTCACTGAGAAAGACAAACTGCTACAGGTAGCACTGAGAAAGACAAACTGATTTGGAAAAGCTTCATTTAGAATTCAGGTTGTTTTGAGGCTGAGATCAGCACAGTAATGGACTGGGAGTGTTAGAAACTCAGTGGGACACAGCTAACAGTGTTTTGCAAAGGTAATTGAGTGAGTCAGTGGCTCAGTGAGAAAGACAAACTGCTGCAGGTAGCAGTGAGAGAAAAAAACTGCTTTGTAAAAGAGTTTCATTTAGAATTCAGGTTGTTTTGAAGCTTACATCAGCACAGTAATGGGCTAGGAGTGTTAGAAACTCAGTGGGACACAGCTGAGAGTGGTTTGCAAAGCTAATTGAGTAAGTTGCAGCTTTAGTGAAAAAGAGAAACTGTTTTTGAAGCAGTTTCCTTTAGAATGCTATCTGCAGTGCAGATAGTCTCACTCCAGTGGCATCACCAGAGTGAAGATAAATGTGATATCCTCACTCCAGTGACATCAGCAGAGTGAGGATAAATGTGATATCCTCATTCTGATGATGTCATCAGGATTTATCCTTGCTCCAGAGAAAATATCACCGTTTATTCCACTGGGGGAGCTCTCACCCCAGTGGTATAAATACGGTATATGATATGGCCTGAGTGAAGATATCATATTTTCTTCACGAGAGGCCAATGATATCATGATATCTCACTAGCAGTGAAGCCACAAGTGAGATATCTTGATGTCACTGGCCTCAAGTGAAGATAAATATGATATCTTCACTCAGGCCATTTAATGTTCTGTTTATATAATATGTGTTTTGGGCTTTATGTAACATGATCCCCTAAAGCACCCCCCAAAAAAAATCTTCAGCAACATCACAGATACTATTATACCATATTGTATTAAAAGAAATTATCTGGTTGATCCTTTTAATTTACAGTTGTTTTTAAATACAGTTATTTCATTGATCTTGGTATTATTTGTAATTAAATACAATAATTTAAAAAGGTACCCGGTTTATTGTCCCCCTGTGGTACCGAGAAAATACTGTAATACTTTCACTTCCCCCCGCACTGTAGTGTGACCGAGTGGTATGTAAACAAACAGATTACTGGTGCCAGACCTTTAAAATAAGTGTCTCTGTTTTAAAAAAAATCCTTTTTTTTAGCTCCCCATAAGATTGTTTACTTAATAGAAGGAACCAACTCTACCAACGAGAGCACAGCGAGTGAGTCATCCACTTTAAGACAGGAGAAGGAAGCGTGAGTGTATGTTGCTATAGAAACACACACTTGCACTTCCTTCTCCTATTCTAAAGTGGACGACTGACTCGCTGTTCTCTCAGTGGAGTCGGTCCCTTCTTTTAAGTAAAGAATTTTACGGGGAGCTAAAAAATAGGATTTTTTTAAAAGTAGAGACACTTATTTTAAAGGTCTGGCACCAGTAATCTGTTCATTTACATACCGCTCGGTCACGCTACGGTTCGGGGGGGAGTGAAAGTATTACAGGATTTTCTTGGTACCACAGGAGGACAATCAACCGGGTACCTTTTTAAATTATTTTATTTAATTACAAATGATGGCAGGATTAATCAGATAGATTTCAGAGGGGTGTGTGTGTCTTTTTTTTGGGGGGGTGAAGCAGGAACTAGAGCAAGACTGCTCTATAAAATAGAGTGAAACAATATACGTTCACTTTCTTTGCAATGACATATAGGAACATTGAGATATTACCATGACGTATAGGAACATGGAGGTATCAGTGATATTTCCACTGCCTAAGTGGGATACTGCTTTTTATCAATGAGTTTATCCCAAAACACATGTTGTATATATATATATATATATATATATATATATATATATATATACACAACATGTGTGTGCCTCTTTTCAGGAAGATAAGAGATATCGCACTGACCACATGTGAGATATCACTTTTTAGCTTCAAAATTGGGTATGTCACAATGGATATCTTGGCCAGTTGGGTAGGTCACAAAAGGTTTGGAACTCAGAATGTTCGGCCTCAGTAACAGTATTAACTGTATTCAAATTACTTTAAAATGAAAAATGATAGCATTATACTGTGAGCACGAAAGTTGTTCAGCACAAAAAGATGTACAAAATGAGTGGTGTTTCATTTATAGCTACCTCTAATTTTTTTATAATTAACAAATAAACAGCAGAAAATGTATTGTCTTTTCACTTTTTCAACAAACAAATGTGAATAACTTTAAAACAAAAAATGATAGCATGGTACTGTGAGCACAAAATTTGTTCAGCACAAAAGATCTACAAAATGAGTGGTGTTTCATTTACAGATACCTTTTTATAGTTGACAAAAAACAGCACAACATACAATTTTTTTCACTTCTTGCAACAAACAAATGCAAATAACTTTAAAACTGAAAAAAGAGAGACCCACAATTGTTGTATAAATTGAATATGACATGGGTGGCAGTCAGACAGTAGATATATCTCCACTCGCTGTCATTGAACTCTTGATATCCCACTGCATCCCTAGAATTAGGGTTGAGTAGGCACTTTAATGTTGAACATGACACTTTGCACTTTAAGAACTTTGTAACTGTTCAATGGATTTGCACAAAATCTGGATCTCTTGATGTACCAAGTTTTGTTTCGATTGGATTGGTGGATGTCACACTGTGCATAGTGAAAAAAAATGCTAAAATTCACCTTTTTTGTCTGTTTGTTCCTCATTGCACTGCAGCCAACCTGTTTGGAATTTCAGTCTGCAATTTTCAGGGCAGAAAGTATGTGTCCCAAAGAACAAGCCAGCATCAGTTTGGTGAAAAAATATTTATCCATTCCAATGTTATTAAATTGTGAAATTTCAGGTTCTGAGCATGTTCAGTTTAGTATTTTGGATAGCTGCATGGAACGGAAAAGGATTTTGGTCTGATGAAAAAGGATTTTGATGCCTCATGAAAAATGATTCTTAGAATCCTTTTTCATGAGAAAAAAATTCCTTTTTCATCAGCCATCATCTTGATTTTTTATTTTAAGCCCAATCTCTCAGAACTCTGCCCAGGGTTGTCTTCTGCAGACATCAAAATACATGTATGTATATTGTTCATCAGGACATCCTTTATTGTTGTGTGCCTCTACTTTATTTTTAGATGGGCTCAGAATACATATTTTTGATTTTAAAAATCCTTGTTCATGACTCACTTCTGTTCCATTTTCGTGAGATGTCATAATCCTTTTTTGTATCACGAAACAGTATTATGATGTCTCACAAAAAAGGATTACTGGCAGGGCCATCTGGTCAGAGAAGTCCTATCCTTTTTTGCATGATTAAAAAGTGATGAAAAAGGATGACATCTCATGAAAAAGGAATCGGCTGGTGAAAAAGGATTAGGACATCTCATGAAAAAGGATTTAAAAAAGTTATACCTTTTCATGAGATGTCATAATCCTTTTTCATAAGCCGATTCCTTTTTTGTGAGGTGTCATATTCCTTTTTTGTCATGTGAAAAAGGATTAGGACTTCTCTGACCAGATGGCCCTGCTGGTAATCCTTTTTCGTCAGATGAATTCCTTTTTCATGAGATGTCATAATCCTTTTTCGCATCACGAAAAAGGATTATGCCAACACATGAAAAAGGATGGCTGGCAGGGCAGTCTGGTCAGACAAGTCCTCATCCTTTTTTGCATGATGATAAAGGATTCTGTCACCTCCTGGCAAAGGAATCCGCTGACAAAAAGGATCAGGACAAGTCATGAAAAAGGACTTTGTGATGTTCTGGCATGTTGCCATTTATCCCTGGTGTCTAGTGGCACCCCTCACCCCCAATCCCCATATACTGTATATTTTATATAAGATTTCTTGTTTTTCTCTTTTTCTTTTTTAATTTTCTTTTTTGAATTATTCCATTGACCCCCCCCGCATTGTGGCTTTTGCCACTTTTCCCATTATCCCTGGTGTCTAGCGGTACCCCCCCACAAGCATCCTCTATTTTTCCTGTAGGTTTCATTTGTGGTTTGTGGCATTCCCCTCACCCTTCCGTGTCAGCCTGAAAAGTAGCAAATGGTCCCTCATTGTCTTTTTTTAGCCTGTAAAAAAAGATCCATCGCCAATCATGCCCTGTACCCCACTCGACCTCCCACTGCAGACTCTCCTCCCCACATGCTCTTACATCTAGACTGACCCTCACTCACCTCAGGAGGTCCCAGGTTTGAGATCCATTCTGCCGATTGAAGACACATCTTGCTGCTGGAACTGGTGACTGTGATGTGAAGTAATGTAAATGTGCTTCAATATATTTCAATGGTGGTTCAACTTTTGGCCATAACGTGGTCATGTTTTGATATTTTGTCCCCAAATTTTCAACATGGGCTCTTGGAGACCCCACCTCATGATCAATATGACTGTCAACTCCTGCCAGAAAGGTGATTTCACAGTCCATTGGCAAAATCACCTTTCTGGTAGGATTTACCTAATGATAGATTGGGGTCAAAATTTTAATAATGGCTTTGTTATGAGCATTCATTGCTGTCTCGCTACATATGCTCATAACACTGAAAATTGTCTATATTTTCACCTCATAGTTTCAGCATAGCCCTGCTATTACCCCACCTCATGTATGTGACAGCTGTCATTTTCAAATCTTGGCCAAAATGTGTTTTCGCACTCGTGGTGCAGAATGGCATTGCAGTTGTGCAGAATTATGTTTTGATGGGGATTTGAAAATGTTCTGTACTGGGTACATGTGGTGTGGTCATAAGATAGCTATCTTGAACATTTGGGGTAAAAATGAGTAAAAATGGCACAGTTATAACTATTTGTCAATGGAGGGATGGGAGCACAGGGTCCAAAGGACCCTGTGCTCCCACTGTAATATTAGGATACTGTTATACTATCTCAATGAAGAGGTGGGAGTGCAGGGTCAGAAGAACCCTATGCTCCCACCATAACATAAGGATACTGTTGCACTACCTCGATAGAGGGATGGGAATGCAAGGTCCAAAGGACCCTGTGCTCCCACCATAACATAAAGATACTGTCAGATTACCTCAATGGAGGGATGGGACCATAAAATAAGGATACTGTTAGACTACCTTGATGGAAGGCTGGGAGCACTCCCACTGTAACATAAGGATACTGTTACAGTACCTCATTGGAGGGGTTGGGCATGCAGGGTCCAAAGGATCCTGTGCTCAAACCATAACATAAGGATACTGTTAGACTACGTCTATAGAGGGATGGGAGCACAGGATAATTCAGAAAAAGGTCCACTGTAAAATAAGGATATTCTTATACTACTCAAAAAGCAAGGAAATAAATTGAAAAAACTTTGTTAATGCATCAGTTAGGGTAAAGTGACAAACATAGGGAAATGTAGCATTAGGGTTTCCAACCCTAACACCCCCACCCTGCACAGATGAAGAGGCATTGGGGGGTGGCACTGCGGTCATCAGCCCTAACACTCATCCCATTCTTCTATGCTGCACCTGCTCAGCTTATTTTCTAATGAAATGGGATGAGCATTAAGGCAGATGACCCCACTGCCACCCAATGACTCTTCATCTGTCTACTGGAAATGAAAGTTGGCAACCCCTAAACACATTCCCTGCTTGCGTCACCTTTAACTAACTTGATGAATTAACAAAGTGTTTTCTGTCTCTCTTCTCTCTCTCTCTCTCTCTCTCTCTCTCTCTCTCTCTCTCTATATATATGAAATGAACATAGGAAATGAGGGAGCGGTGATGTGGAGAGGTGGTGGGAAAGTGGTACCAGGGGTGGGCACCACAGTACACTTTTAGAAATTAATGAAATCGAGTACATTGTGCACCTGAATGCATTGTTGATTAGGTGATGAAGAAGTGGTAATGTTTTTAATGCCATGGTGCCATGGTTATGTGTCTGAATCAGCTTTGGACTCCTGACTCTCCCCAACACTCTAATGCTCTCAGCGCAAGGCTCATAAAATGTTCAGTGATAGCCAAGGTTAGATTTCTTTTAAAATCAGCATGAATCTGCCGAAGTCTCTGCCATGGCAAAAGAAAAAAGAAAGTTAAATAAAAACACTCCAGCAATCACACTCTGCTGACTGCAGTTACTGTCAGCTGGGTGAGGAGAATATGAATGAACTAGGGCACATACTAAAAAACATTAAAAAAAATATATTTTCAGCTGGCCTGTTTGCATGCCCATAGTGCTACCACCCACAATGCCAGCAACCCAGGTTCAGGAATTAGCCTGGGTCATTGAAGGCTGGCCAAGGGGAGGAGGCTTGAGCATCCCACTGGACAGTCTCCTTCTCTGAGTGGGGCTGTCACATCCCCCTATTACCACTGCCTATGGATGCATGAGCAGCAGCATGGGACTCACAGTGTGAGGAGGAGAGGATGACATTAGGTGCTTGGCTGAGACATGGGCCAGCATGTCTACAGCCTGGATGCTTTTCCTTCTTGCTGGTGTCCTTAGGGGGTGGGGTTTTGGGGACCAAAGCACAACAGGAGAAAAAATACAAAATTCAAGCCCCCACTGCCATGCAGCATTATCCCCAACAACAAAGGGGACGGAGCATGAATGGTCAATACTACCACCACTGGCAGTGGGAGATAAAACTGTGCTATAAAAAATGTTTAAAAAATTATTTTCAGTTTACTCTCTTGATTGTGGTGGCTGTTGGCTGTTGAAATGAGAACAAGTGGTGTGGTTTGTTTTCAGCTGGAGGGGGAAGCCGCATGGTTGTTGTCAGCAGTAGTGGGTGGCTCATGCTCTGCTGACTGCAATTGTGGTGGGCTGGGTGAGGACAATATGAATGAGTTGGGACACTTACTAAAAAAAGAAGATAATTTTCAGTTTAGTCTCTGCCATTGTTGTTGTCAGCTGGAGAGATGAGAACAAGCAGCGTAGTTGTTGGCTGGAGGAGAGCGATACTAAAAAATACTTTTTTTCCTCACAAAACACAAGAAAGCTCTATTTAGTTTTGTTTCCCAGTGGTGGTTTTACCAGTAGTTTGGGGAAGTAAGAACGAACGTTGCAGCTCTTAATACTGTACAGCATGTCTATTAGCTGTCTGTTTGCTCAAGTAGGTTAAATATTAAACAGCAAGGAAAAAAAGCTTATACAGGCTGGTCAGAAACAAACCATTCCCAGACAAAGAACTAAACCTTCTGTCAAAATACACCATTTGGGTATCTTGGACAGATGCTTATAATGAACAAATAGCTGTCACACAGACTATTCCATTATAAACAGCTTGCACTGTAATAAAGAGGAGGATTGGTTGATCTTGTGGGGAAGGGAACAAAATAAAAGAAAGATAGATTGATAGATACTAAGGAGGGGGGAGAAAGAGAGAGAGATCGAGATTGGCATCTCACTGCTGGCACAGAAACCTGCAGTACGCCTCCATCTGCAGCTGCAGATATCAAAAAAATCCCACTGTTCTCATACAGAGAACATAGAAACATAGAAACATAGAATTTGATGGCAGATAAGGACTGCTTGGCCCACCCAGTCTGCCCATTTCCCTACCTACTGGATAAGCTGCAGATCCTAGTTAACCAGCAGCCTACTTCTTCCTACCCCCAGCCCCTAGAATGGCCTTATGACTGTCCCATGCATGCTTGAATTCCACCACTGTTTTTGACTCCACAACCTCCTCCGGAAGGCCGTTCCATGCATCCACAACCCTCTCTGTGAAAAAATACTTCCTTAAATTACCTCTGAGCCGCCTCCGCTCTATCTTCAAATTGTGCCTCCTTGTTCTTGCACACCTCTTTTTTTGAAAGATGCTACCCTCTTGGACTTTGTTGATTCCCTTGAGGTACTTGAACATTTCTATCATGTCCCCCCTCTCCCTCCTTTCCTCGAGGCTATACATATTAAGCTCCTTTAGTCTCTCTTCATATGTCTTCCGGTGCAGACCCTGCACCATTTTAGTTGCCCTCCTCTGGACAGCTTCCATCCTGTATATGTCTTTGTGGAGATTGGGTCTCCAGAACTGCATGCAGTACTCCAGATGGGGTCTGACCAGCTGTCTGTACAGAGGATAATAACTTCCTGTTTTCACTGGTGATGCCTCTCCCTATGCATCCCAGTGTCCCCAGCCTCCTTGATGCCCTCTCACATTGCTTGCCCACCTTTAGGTCATCTGATATGACTACTCCCAGGTCCCTTTCCATTTTTGTTGTTGTTAGTATCTCACCCCCATTTGTACTCTTCCCATGGGTTTTTGTTTCCCAGGTGCATTACCTTGCACTTCTTAGCATTGAATCTAAGCTGCCATACATTTGACCATTCCTATAATCTTGCCAAGTTCCTTCTCATCCTTTCCACCCCACCTTGTGCATCAACTCTGTTGCAGATCTTTGTGTCATCTGCAAAGAGACATACTTTTCCTTCCAGTCCCTCTGCAATGTTGCTTATAAAGACATTGAAAGGACCGTCTAATACTGAACCCTGCAGTACCCCACTAGTAACCCCTCTTTCTTCAGAGTGGACTCCATTTACTATTACTCTCTGTGTCCTATTCTCCAGCCATTCTTTACCCAGGCTGTCATCTTGGGACCCACTCCAGGCTGGCTAACTTGTATATTAATGTTTTGTGGGACTATGTCAAATGCCTTGCTAAAGTTTAGGTAGGCCATGTCCACAGCCCTCCTGATCTACTACTTTGGTCACCCAGTCAGAAATCTATCAGATTTGTCTGGCATGACCTTCCCGCTGTGAATCCATGCTGCCTGGGTCCTGTGCCCCTCTGGCCTCTAGATACTCGACAATTCTTTCCTTCAGAAGTGATTCCATCATTTTCCTATCACTGAGGTTAAACTTACAGGTCTGTAGTTTCCTGCTTCTGCCTTGCTTCCACTTTTGTGAAGGGGAATCACATCTGCCCTCCTCCAGTCCTCTGGTACCACCCCATCCTCCCATGATTTGTTAAAGAGGGTAGTCAGTGGTGTCACTAGTTCTACCCTTAGTTCTTTTAGAATTCTGGGATGAATCCCATCAGGCCCCATTGCTTTGTCCACCTTCAGTTTTAAGAGTTCTTTCATAACCCTATGTGCCATGTGCCTATCCCCACTAGCAGTGCACTTGCCCACTTACCCATCTGGTACTCCGTGCTGTGCCCTGGCACCCCTCCCTCTCCTTGCTCCTGAACCTGCTCTCTTGCCCCTTGGGACCTCTGTGTGTCTCGGTCCTCCCTGCCCTCCCCCTAGCTTCCTCCTCGCCTCAGGCACATCTGGGTGTCTTATTCTTGCCTTCCCTTCCTGTACCACCCTGCCCACCCCTGCTCCCTTAACGTCCCCCCCTCTCATGTCAATCGTAGAAAACCTTCACCATCTCCCAGCCAGGTGTTAGTCATGCTACTACTCCTGTCAGGGGAACATTCATACAAACCCTGGCCTGGTTCCTGTGAGCTCCCGACTAGTACCACAGGCCTATGCATGGTCTCCATGAATATCTGTAGCCTCCTAAAAAAGCTTGACTCACTACAATGCCTGGTCACATCAATTAACCCTGATGTCATCACTCTGGTTGAGACTTGGCTGTTGAAATCCTCCCCTGACTCCCTGGTCTCCCTTCCTGGTTTCACCCTCTTCCGGTCCGACCATGTTGGGAGATGGGGCAGCAGCTGCACTATTTATGTCAAGGAATCTCTCCCCGTACTAGCCCTGCCTACTCCAATCCTTGACTCCAGGGCCCAGGCGCTTACGCTGAAACTAACCCCTCACCCTTTAAAGGGATCCCTTTATCTGACTACTGCATATGTGCCCCCCAGGGACCAAACGCAGGCCATTGCCTCTCTTACAGAATACCTTTCCTCACTACCTCCTTCCGCTGATCAAATTCTGGTGGGTGACTTAAATGTCAACTGGCTCAGCCCCTCCTCCTCCTCTACCCGTGACTACTTTTCTGCAATAGACCTAACACAACTAGTTACCCAACCTACCAGGACTAACCCCAAGAGAGGTTCCAGTACCTTGCTTGATGTGGTACTCACCAACCACCCTAATCAGATCCCCAATGTACAAGTCCTCCCAGACTCTCTCAGTGATCACTCCCCCATTCTATTCCACTGGTCATCCTCAGTCCCCAAACCCATAGCACAGTCCACATGCTGGCGGCGTCTAATACCTGGTGGTCTGACAAAACTTAAGGAACTTCTGTCCCAAATTGACTGGTCTCCTATACAGGCAACTCCTGACATTGACACAGCTCTCTCCTTCTTTACCGACTTTTAATAATGCCTGTGATATCTTTGCCCCAATGTCGACCCGCTGTTCTAAAAGGCAGAATGCCCCCTGGGTAACCCCAGCTTTGATCCACCAACTCAAACATAGGGACAACCTATGGCACTGTGTCATTGAGACTGGCCGGCCCAGTGACAGGCAGCCACCCGAAACAAGTGCACTCGGGCCATCAGAAAGGCCAAGTCTGAGCACTATCGGTCCTCACTCACAGCCTCATAGGGGAACCCCAGAACCTCCTGGGATAACATTAAACAGTTAAATGGGAGTGCACACTCCCCCACCACCAGATCAACATTAATGGCGTGATCTCTTCAGACCCAGCCTCATAGCCAACCACCTCAACACCTCATTCACTGACCTTAGCCCTATCCTCCCTACAAATTTTTTTGACCCTCCTCCCCCAGCGCCTGCCGTAAATCTCTCTCGCCCTTATTTTCTCCTCCACCGCATTTCTGCCCAAGTACTTAGGCCGCACCTTGTCACTGCCCTCAAGAGTAATAGTACGGGCAGTGACACCCTGGATCCATGTATCCTATGGCTGGTCTTAGACACAGTCCTTACCCCGATCACGTACCTCATCAACCACTCTCTTTGCCTGGGGAAGGTTCCAACTGCCTGGAAATTTGCCACTGTCACCTCTATCTTTAAAGGTGGTGATAGGACTGTGGCTGGAAACTATCGGCCAATCTCCATTCTCTCTCCTCTCTCCAAGGCCTTGGAAAAAGTGGTAGCCTCTCAAATCTCTGACTACCTCTCCACCTACAATGTCCTATGTCCTGAGCAGCATGGCCTCCGAGCGGGCCACAGTACCAACACAGCCCTCCTAGAGTTCTCCAACTTTCTCCACTCCTCCTTAGACACTGGTTCTCTGGCTGGTGCAGTCTTCGTTGATCTCTCTAAAGCTTTCGACACTGTCTCCCACCTCCTCCTTCTTGATGCCCTTAGTCTCTCTGGTTTTGCTGCTGGGCCTATCTCCTGGTGCACCAGTTATCTGTCTGACCGCTCAGCAGTGTAAAATTAATGGGACCTACTCAGACATCTGTCCCATCCATTCTGGGCCCCTTACTATTCTCCCTTTACCTTAACACCCTTTCACGCTCTTGCTCGGGGAACATTCTATTGTACGCTGATGATGCAGTCATCTTTGCCTCAAGTCATAAGCCTATTGCCCTCCAGGACTCGCTGCAGAAGTCCTTCGCTGAAGCCGAGGGCTGGTTCAAGGAACATAGATTGGTGATAAATCTTAAAAAACAAAAACCATGTTCTTCACTCATCCTCAAAACAAGTCCTGCAACTTCAAATTCCTCATTCACTCTGGGTCCTCTTTCCCACTCAAACAAGTTTGCTCCTATAAATACCTAGGGATCCATTTTGACCCCTACCTCACTCTCCTTCCATGGACACATCGCTGCCCTAGCCACTGCCACTAATATCCGATTGGGCATCTTACATCGGTATAAACACTGCCTCCCCCCCGGAGGCTCTTCGACTCGAAGTCACCTCCTCTATCCTGTCCCTAGTGGACTATGGACTGCCGGTGTATGGCGCTGCTGATCAGACCGCACTCCATAAAATTTGCACTACTCTGAATAAGGCCTGCAGGTTAATTACTGGGGCACCTAGGCTAACACACACACCTGTCTACTGTACGCTAAAGCGCTGGTACTTGATCTTGATGGAGCCTCAAATATCTTGACCTGTACCCTTACAAAAGACCCTCCTTGCTATCCCTGCCTGGATTGACCACCACCATCCGTCCGCCTGTCCCACTAGTTCATACTCTGACCTCTGGGAAAACCTCTCTTGTTATCCCTAGAGCTAGGACCTCTCACGGCCAAAGAGCCTTCAGCTTTAGGCCCCTCCTGGTTCAACACACTGCCCTGTCCATCTCCGAAGCTCCAACTATATCGTGCTTCAAAATGTCCTTACGGAACCACCTTGTTAACACCTGAAGCTGTAATTGCCACTAGTCAAAGCCGTACTCAATACTAATGACAAAGCTTACTACTAAGCTGCTAAGGACAACATAACTCTGGTATTGTTTGCATCAATCCTACCTGTACCAGCTTGTTTGTATCTATGTCTTAATTTACTGTTATACTGTGTTATACTGTTATACTGTGTATTTTCGTTTGTCTTACTGTGACAAGGTACCTTTGTAAATGAGCCTATGGCTCAAAGGTCTTCCAAACTGCTGTCTAAATAAATAAAATAAATAAAACCCTTTCTTCTGTAAATGGGCTGGTATCAACTTCTGTATCCAGAGTGTTTCTATTGTTTGTTTTAGGTACCTCTCCCTTTTCTTTTGTAAATACTGAGCAAAAATATTTGTTTAGTATCTCTGCCTTTTCACAGTCTCCCTCTGCCCACCCTCGCTCCCCTTTATTAAGCCTCACTATCCCTCCCTTGGTCTTCCTTTGCTCCCTGATGTACTTATAAAAGGTTTTATCCCCCTTCTTAATTGAGTTGGCTATCTTTTCCTCGGTTTGGGCCTTTGCTGTTCTGACTGCCTTCCCAGCTTCCTTTTGCTTTAACTGATACAGTTCTCTGTCCTGCTCCTTCTGCGTTTCCTTGTACTTCCTGAATGCTTTCTGTTTCTCTTGAACCTTCACTGCCACTTCCTTTGAGAACCATAGTGGTTTCTTACATCGTTTTTTTTGTTTATTTGCTTCACACAAAGGCTCGTTACCTCTGTGATGGCAGTTTTTATTATTCCCCATTGTTCTTCCACCCCTCCTTCCTGCCCATTTGCTAGTGCATTCCTTAGGCACTCACCCATTTTGGCAAAGTCAGCCCTCCTAAAGTCCAGTACTTTTGCCTTTGTGTGGCTTGACTCTATTGCTGTGTTTATTGTGAACCATACTGTTAGATGGTTCAGCTAGTTCCCAGATGGCTACCCACTTCTACATCTGTGATCCTCTCTCCATCTCCATTTGAGAGAACCAGGTCTAAGATTGCTCCCTCTTGAGTGGGCTCCAATACTAGTTGTCTAAGGCATGCCCCTGTAGGGCATCTAGAATAACCCCACTCTTGAAGTGGCTGCTGCAACTGCACTCGGTTAACATCTGGCATATTCAGATCACCCATCAGCAATATCTCCCCTTTTTCTGCCATTCTAAGTATACTTTCTATCATTTCCTTGTCCATTTCCTCCCTTGAGAAGGGGTCTGTATACAACCTTTGCAGATTGTGGTGCCATTGTCTGTCTCAAATTTACCCACAGTGCTTCTTCTCCTCCCTGTTTACCCTTTTATTCTGTTGCTTTTATTCCTTCCCTTATGTAAAGAGCTACTCCTCCTCCTCTTTACCCTCCCTGTCCCTCCTGTGGATAGTGTATCCTGGTATGTTTACATCCCAGTCATGGTTTTGTGTGTACCATGTTTCTGTGACTGCCACGATATCCAGATGTTCCTCCTCCATCAAGGCCACTAATTCAGGAAGCTTGTTACCCAGACTACGGGCATTGGTACTCATTGCTCTCCATTTTTTGATGGCTTTACCTTCTGTTGCAGCATCCCCCACTGACCTTTCTACCTCGGTCTTTTTCTCATTTAGTACCCTGTTTTGTAGGGAGAGGCTGGGATTTTCCTGCTGCTTATCAGTGCCTCCCCTTTACTAGTTTAAAAGCTTGCCAATGAAGCATTTAAATCGATTGCTCAAAAGACTTGTTCCCTTCCTGGACAGATGCAGACCATCCTGCCAGTATAGGCTGGTGTCCCTCCAGGTGGAACCCCAGTCCCCAATGAAGCCAAACCTTGTGCTCCACACCATTTTTTCAACCATTCATTAAACTGCATGGTGCAAATTACCCTCGCCTCCCCCATGCCATTGACAGGCAGCACCTCTGAGAAGGATATTGTGTGTGCTACTTGTCTTAGGCCCCTCTCCAACTCTACAAAGTCCTCCTGCACTGCTCTAATCTCATGATGAGCCAAGTCATTTGTCCCTAGGTGGACAATGACGTCCAGCTCAGGCTCCTGTGCAGCTGTTCTCGTGATCCTGAGGATGCGCTTCCTGTCCTTCCAAACACAGGTGAATGGCTCCTTCTTGCTAAGCTGGGCACCCTGGATTTTGGGGTGCCAAGAAAATGAATTTTTGGCATTATTTTTAAAAAAACAAACAACAGAGTCTAGCTAAACATGTCCTGTTTAGCTAGGTTCAGGTTTTGTTTAAATACATCATTTTTACTTATTTTCCATTTTTTTGGTTGGGGAAAGAAACAAGATGGCAGCCGTCATGAACTGAAAAACAAATTTGGTTCATGAGGAGGGGTTTCAGTTTATGACACCTAAGTGATGCAAACCCCAAAAATTCTTCCAAACTAAAATTTTGTTGGTTTGCGCCAGAGAGTTATCCAAAATCAAACTTTTAATCCTTATAACTGTGGGGCTGACTAATATGTTTTCACAAAACCATCACAAGGCACTATCTCAGCACCGGCCACTTCTACCCTAAATATCTAATGGAGAAATTCAGTACCATCTAGGCTGTACATGACAGCAAAAAAAAAAAAAAAACCCAACTTGTTAAGTATAGGGGAAAAAAATGACCCTTTTACAAAATAAAGGGTATCCAGGTCTCAGAAACCACACAAGATGCCATTATGAAACTTTCTATGTCTCGAGATTATGGCAGTGTGGCAGGGCATACAAATGTTTGGGCTATTCCATTGAATGCTGCCAAAATTATTAAGGTGAAAAGTTAGGAGTTAAACATTAAGCACTGTACTCAACCCTAACTATAGGGTTCCACCAAGATACAATGACATCCCATACAGCAACGGTAACAATGTCTACTGTCAGCATTTTTTCCATCAGGAACAAAGTGTTTTTTTTCCTGAGGGCTATGCCGCCTGCACTCCCCCATCTCTAAATAACCAACTCCGAGTTGTTTCGGGTTGGGGGCAAAACACTAAGAGACACAGTGCTGGTGTACAGTGGGACCATCCCAGTGACCTGGTGATATTTGTCATTGTGATGGTCTTCACTATAAAAATTTTGTTGTGCTGACGGCATATGAACTATAGCTACTGTGCTCCCATAGTTAGGGTTGAGTAGGGTGTTCAATGTTTAACTCCTAACTTTGCACCTTAATAGCTTTGGCAGTGTTTGACAAAATCAGCTGAAATGTTGCAAGTGTTGTCTAGGAGGCAAGATCTAAATCTGTGAAAAGTTTTGAGATGGCAGTGTGTGCAGTTTCTGAGATCTGCATATGTCATTTTTCTGTAGATGTCATTTTTTCCTATACTTAACATGGGATTTTTTTTGCTCTCACCTACAGCATACATGGAATTAAATTTTTTCCCCAAACTTTCAGGGTACAGGCATGATGTCATAAGGTGGTACCTTTGAAAGATTTCATGAAAAAAATATTGAATAGTTCCAGAGTTATAAGGCTTTAAAGTTTTGTGTTTTTCAGTTCTGAGCATGCTCAGTAGGGTTCTTGAGATAACGTTCCAATACGGCACCAAATATTCTGAATTGCAAGACCATTTTGGTTTCTCAGCACAAAACATTTGTTTGGGCTGTAACAGCCACCATCTTGATTCTTTTCCCCTCGAAATAAAAAACATGGACAATACATAAAATGGTGTCATTTTAAAAAATAAACACCTGAACCTAGCTAAATGGGACTGGTTTACATAAGTGTCAGCAGATAAGGGCCTCATGGCCCACCCAGTCTGCTCTATTTTCTCTCTATCCTTACTGTAACACTGCAGACCCTATTTTGCCTCCGGTCCCCCTCCATTTTTTACTTCTAAGGTCCCCATGTCTATTCCATGCTTTCTTGAATCCTGTAATTGTTTCTGATCCCACCATCTCTGCTGGAAGACTGTTCCACTTATCTACCACTCTTTCTGTGAAGAAGTGTTTCCTCACATTTCCTCTGAACCTCCCCCCTTCTAATTTTATAGTGTGACCACTCATTCTTGAGCATCTTTTCCTTTGGAAAATGCTACCTTCCTGTACCTTGTTTTTCCCTGTGAGGTAATTGTATGTTTCTATCATGCCCCCCCTCCCCCTATCCTCCAGGGAGTACATGTTCAATTCCTTGAGCCTTTCCTCATAGGTTTTCAGTTACATGCCCTACATCATCTTGGTTACCCTCCTGTATACCATTTCTACCCTATGTCCTTTTGAAGTCAGGGCCTCCAAAACTGAACACAGTATTCAAGGTGTGGTCTCACCTGTGGTCTGTACAGGGGTATTATTATCTCCTTCCTTCTGCTGGTGATGCCCCTGCCTATGCATCCCAACATCCAGCTAGCCTTTCTCACTGCCTTGCCACACTGTTTTGCAGCCTTTAGGTCATCTGTAATAATCACCCCAAGGTCCCTTTCCTGATCTGGGTCTGTCAGTGCCTCTCCCCCCTCAGCTGGTATGTTGAACTTTGGGTTTTGTGCCCCAGATGCATTATTTTGCATTTTTTAGTGTTGAAACCCAGCTGCCAATTCCTTGGCCATTCTTCCAGCTTTTTTAGATCCCCCCTCATTCTATCCACCCCCCCAGTGTGTCCACTCTGTTACAGAGTTGTGTGTCATCCACAAAGAGGCATAACTTCCCTTCCAATCCCTCAGCAATGTTTTCCAGATGAGGTATTAAACTGAGGTATTGTTTGCCTCTTCTGGTGGTTGTTCAGGTGGATGTTAAAGATCCCATGGCACTTCTTGAAAAGAGTAGGGGAATTTTTTATTTGTGTAATATTCAAACATCGAATAATATTACAAAACTTGTTAAAATTCACATGAAATTAAACATACAAATCAGAACCATAAGGGAACAAAAAAAAAAAATACTTCATCATACTCCCTACCCACTCTCCCACTAAAAAAATAAGTTTTAAGCAAATATTTATTACTAGTCAACCAGAAAAGAAACACCCTGACAGGTCAGCAGAAATCACACATTGTACTGTTTACAAAAAAACAATTGCGACTTTGAACTAAGTTTAGAATCAGGGAAAGAGAGAAAAAAAAATTAAGCACAGGAATTTGATCAACTGTTTGCATATTCCAAAAACCATTCACAGTGTTTCCAATATGACTGTAATTTAGTTCTTCTCAGTACTTTTTTTTCCTTATTATAGGTGGAAGTTAACTTGTGCTATTTGGGAAAGAATTGAGACAGCTGAAACTTCCTTTTGCTGTAACACATAAGCACACCTAGCCTGCCATGAATAAAATCTGCAGACTGTAAACACCATCCATAAAGTACTATGGTGAAAGTTAACCTGATTTGGCAAATACACACCTAAAATCAATACCTCATAAGTAAGGGGAAATAAACAGCCCTCCCAAGTGTCCTTAAGTAAGGTTCACAAATTTTCAGAGAAAGGACACAGTAAGAAAAAATTACGTATTATTTCCAACACATCTGAGCATGTGGCACGAGGACACATTTGTTCTTCCAGTGGCTTATGTTTGTGTGTATCTTGTACTCCCAACCTCCCATGACATGACAAAAAGGTCACATCCCAGAATTTTAGTGGAATTCTTTTGTCTGTCAATTGTAGAAAAATGTTATGCAGGTCTTCCTGCTGAGCCCCTGGTACTTGTGGGGTTTCACAGAATTTATCCCAAAGAATCATAGAATAAAATGATTTTTGAGTATGTGTTTGTATAAACAAAGAGGTGATGTGCCATTGTTGTAGTTTCAAAAACACAGAATGCAAAAAGTGTGGAATCTGAAAAGTCCTGAAGTTTCTGGGGATGAAGCCTTGATCTGAAATCCAGAATGTAAATAAATCTAGCAACCTTAACCATGGAGTATCATACCACAGAAGTGAGGTTGTCTGAAATAAAAGAAAATATTCCAATATATAAATAAGCTAGAAAAAAAAGCGTCGGGTTTACTATACAGCTCCCCCCATAACTATAATCATGGTATGTGTATATACATTTTATAGGATTCAGGTGACTGCCCCAAAATCCAGAAAAAACACAGCATTAATCTTAGCCTCCAGGGATACAGGTAGAGGAAACACATGGGCCAAATGCAAAAAAATTGGTAGAGTAAAAGTTTTTAGCAAAAAAATCTCTTGTGTTTTGCAATAGTCCTATACTTCCACGAGTGAACGATGCCAGTGGCTTTCTCTATTAGAATATTCCAGTTGAAGGAAGCATCATCTGGGCTATTGAACCATACTCCTAAAATCTTAAATGGTTCCTGTGATATTTTAATATTTACAATACTAACCTCTAAGTCTGGTTCACCTACAGTATGCAACCTAATCCCCCTGCTTTTCTGATAATTTAATTTTGCTCCAGACACAGCCTAGTAATCTGATATTAAAGTCATCAAAGCTGTGCCTACTACTGCCTTAATAGTGCAAATGCAGACATCGTCTGCATAGGCACAAACTGACAGTATCAGTTCCTGGTTTACTGAACAAATTCTTGGTATACTCGGGTGGGCTAGTATTTTACGCAAAAAAGGGTCCAGCTGAAAAACATAAAGAAGGGGGCTCAAGGGACAACCCTGCCTCGCCCCCTCTTTCCCTAAGAATCTTTTTCCTGGGACTACATTAAAAAATGACCTAATCCAGGCCTTACTATATAACATCCTTATCCATGAGATAAAAGTAGGTAGAATGTCATAAGTCTTCAAAACTTGGCACAAGTAGTTATGATCTACCCGATCAAATGCCTTTACCTGGTCTAAAGAAAATACAGTGCCAGGTGCCTTGGTAGAGTTACACAAAAAGAAATCTCTGAGAAAAAATAAAATTTATGAAAAATAGATCTCTTTTTCAATGCACATGACTGTACTGAAGAGATAGTTACCTCTGCTGACATGGACAATTGTGTTAAAAGAATGGAAGCTAAAATGTTATAGTCCACATTCAAAAGGCTGATCGGCCTGCAATTTGCAAGATCCGATTTATCCCCCTTTTTATATAGCAAAATCATAATTGTTTGTGCCATAGGTCCAGGCAAAATATTTGTATGTAATATAAAGTTAAACACTGCCATTAAACAAGGTAACAAATATTCCTGATAGGCTTGATAAAAACTCAGCTATTAAACTATCCAGTCCTGGGGATGATCTCTTGTGTAAGACTGTAATGGCCTGTGTAATTTCCTCGGGAGTAATGTCCTTTATTACATTTCTTTTTATTTCCTCTGGGGAAATGGGTATATTTAAATCTAATAAAAACTTCTCATCCCAAACTGCTGTAGATGGTGTGCCAAACATAGACTCCAAATATGTCTGCCCAATTTCACACACCACCCTAGGCGCCACATGTAAATTGTGTGTGACAGGGTCCCTAACTATCTCCAACTGAATTTGGTTTACTCTATCTTAAAAACACTTAAAATATGTAGAGCTGGCTTTTTGCCTTGAGTTCCATACTGAGCCTCCATATTAAGTGAATATGCTCTATTGTAATGATATTGTATCATTTCTCATTTTATTTCTTCTATCTGGGATTTTAAATCAAATTTTTGTTCATAAGCCAGAGGAATGAGATACAAAGGTTTTTTTCTTGATGTCAAGTATTTGAAATATGAATTTTGGTGTGTTTTTCAAGCTGATGCTTTAAAAAATGACATTGAATCTTTTTTTGTTTGCAACCACCAATCCGTTTGGGCATCATAAGCGTCTAGTACAGAAATGTGGGCCCTCAGCTGCTCTCTACAATTTCTTGTTATGCCAGGAGGAATAACACTACTACACTGAGCCAACAAGTTCTGTGAGATAAACAAAAAATCAATCCTAGTAGCCAGAGTCCCTCTCACATACGTCCTGGCTCCCGCAGAATGCAATTCCACATAACCATCTCTAAGACCTGCCATAGGTAATATAGAATTTAAACAGTTAGTATGAAACAGTGTGGATTGTCATATTCCAACAGACGGCTAGTTCCAAGGCTGCACAACAAACAACTTGAGGTCAAAACCATTAAGACTAGCAAAAGGGGAAGTTTCTTTTCAATCAGAGCTCCGAAACTAAGGGACACCTTACCACAGAAACTGGCAGATTCCAGAAGCTTTGTCTCATTTAAAAATAAACTTGACAGTTGGATTGGGGTCAATCCGCAACATAGCTAAAGTCCCACGATGTGTGGGGGACATTCTCAATGTGCTCTGGCCTTCTTTTGTCCCTTTATACCAAGTATATCAAGTATATCCAAATATTTTTGTGATAGTTCCCTCATGGTCTGCAGAGGAAAGGCCACAATTAAAATCTTCTCCCAGAACAACATGTCTGCTGGTATGCAAAAAAGGCTGAAACATTTGAAACAATTCTGTCCGCAAAGCAATACTTTGGGGAGCACATATATCAAGAAACAGAAGTTTACAATTTTGGTATGTAACATCTATCAATAGTGCCCTGCCTGGGCAAACATCCATAACTATGGTTATTTGAAATTCAAAACCTCTAAATAGAATGCCCACCCAATCACAAAGTCTAGGCCATTTGACTAATAGTAGGGCCCAAACCACCATGCTTTTTGTACCTGAGACACTTCTGATGTTTTTTTCAACCCAGTGTCTTGCAGAAAAATGAAATTGTTTGGCAAATCTTGTAAGATTTGCAGTATAGTTTGATGTTTTTTATATGCCTTTATACTGCATACATTAAGTGTTAAGGGGGAAATACAACACTACCCAACAGAGAAGCAGAAAGGAAAACTATCCGTTATTTGCATGCTGACCCTGAACAGAGTTTTTCACTCTTTTGGAGATAGAAGACTCAGTGTGTGAATCTGATGAAAGATTCATCTGAGAAGAGGCCATAGAGGATGAATCTGAATCCTCTCCCTCAAATTCTGTATCTCCCCATTGTTTTTTCTTCATTTTATGTGGATAAAGACAAACAATTCAGATGCTGAAATTCCCATTGTGTCTTTCAGCATTGAGTGCAATACAAATTTTCTATCTGGAGCCCCAATCAAATCCCCCTTAACTTCAGATGAACTGCATTTTGTCTCTGTGCTGGTTCCCCCACCTCCCGAAAGAGGTCTGCCATCTGAAAAGTACCTTGTGGGGCAACAGGTTCTACCGCTGCAGAGCTCTGCTCAGGTGGTAACAAAGATGCCTGTTCAGCAGCTGCAGCTCCCTGCAGAGTCCTAAGAGTAGGATTAGTATTGTAGGTGACATCCCCAGCTGTACTGAACTAGCTGGCTGTGTAGTTCTAGGAACCTGGGCCAGTTTTACGTTTTGCCCTGAAGGACCAAGTATTTTGTTTGTCTGGGCCACTGTAGTTACAGAATGCAGTGCTGAGGGGTGCCGCTCTCTGGGAGGCAAGCCGCTAATTCCTCGAAGTCGAATTTGTAACTACAGTCATAATATCTATTACCCTCACAGGGCAAAGAGATATCCAGTGCTTACCATCAGGTGTGGTGTTCCACCTCACTACACGAACAGCCTTGTCTGGACTCCAAACCACTTTCTCCTCAGAGCGATCCTGCTGGAGTATCGATGTGATCACAGGTGAACTCAGTAATTCTGAAGGTGCAGCAGGGGTAGAGTGCAGTAACCCGTCCATAATCTGGGATGGTATAGGTAAAGCAGTTGATTCATCCATGAATGGCTGGCCGGGCACTCATTCCTCCTCACCAGTTTTATCTTCTTGTAGTAACTGGAGCAGGAAATCCTTATGCATCTTAAATGCCTCATGGAGCAATTTTTCATGAGGGTCCTGTCCTGCTGTTTCCACTTCACATTCCAGAACCAATGTAGCCTGTCCAGAAGTATCTGTAGGCAAGTTCCTTGATTCAGTAGCTTCAGGAGATTTTATAGTACCTGTACTGGAAAGTGGCATAAATACTGGCATATCTGCAGCTCTTGGTGTTGATGTTATACCAGGCAAACCTTGCCTAACTGTTGTATTTGCCACAGAGTGAGCCAGAATCTCCTCTTCTTTCCCCTTAGGTTCTCCATCAACCATCCCTTCATCTGCCATTTTGCAAGGCAGACAAAGGTTTCCCCTGTGTCCTGGCCACATTTTCCCCATTTACTAAAAATACCACCAACACCTTAATCTGGTTCAATTTCAGTTGGTTACCATCTGTACTCCCCCCCCGGGTCACCCCTGAAAAAGGTGCTTCTAGTCTCAGTGGCCTACTCGGTCAACAAAATTCAGTAAATGAATAAATAAAATATCACTAATTAAGACACTGAAGAAGACTGGGCCCAATACTGACCCCTATGGCACCCCACTGGTCACTTTGCCTACTCCAGAGTTGGTCCTATTCACCACCACTCTCTGAGTCTTATTGCTCAGCCAACTCTCTGTCCATTTTACAACCTTAGTGCCCACTCCTAGTCTCCTTAGCTTGTTTATCAGTCTTCTATGTGGAATGGTGTCAAAGGCCTTGCTGAAATCCAGTGAGGCTACATCCACTGCCCCTCTCTGATCCACTTCCCTGGTTACCCAGTCAAAGAACTCAATCAGGTTAGTCTGGCACAACCTCCCCCCTGTCTTGAATCCTGAAGCCTACTGGTGACAAGGTGTAGTCACTAATTCTTTCCTTTAGCAGTGATTCCATTACCTTACTCACCACTGATGTCAAGCTGACAGGCCTGTAGTTTTCTGCCTCCTCCCTATTACCACTCTTGTATAGATGGACCACATCTGCTCTCCTCCAGTCCTCCAGCACCACTCCTGCTTCAAATGACAGGTTGAGCAAGGATTCCAGAAGTGCTGCCAGCTCCTCCCTGAGTTCCCTCTGTATCCTGGGGTGCACCCCATCTGACCCCATTGCCTTGTCTGTGTTTAGCACTGTTAGTTCACTAAGGACCCTTTCCACTGTAAAAGGACTTGTGTCAACCTTTTGGCCCTGAGTGCCTTTGCCCTTTATCATTGGCCCATCACCTGCCCCCTCCTCTTTAAACACTGAACAGAAGTATGTGTTTAATATGTTTGCTTTTTGGTGGTCCTCCTCTACACTACCCCCTCCTTCATCCTTTAGCCATATTATCCTTCCCTTTATCTTTCTCTTTTTGCTTATATAACTAAAGTATGTTGTATCCCTTTTTTCACTGATTTGGAGATCTTTTCTTCCATTTGCACCTTTGCACTCCTAACTACCTTCCCTGCCTCCTTTTATTTTCCTGGTAACTCTCCCTGTCCCATCACTCTGTGTTAGTTTGTATTTTCTAAATGCTATTCTTTTTGCTTTTACTTTCTCTGCTACCTCCCTGGAGAATCATAGTAGTCTTTTCTTCCTTTTGCCCTTACTAACCTGCCCGACACAGAGATTTGTAGCCTTTTCAATGCCTTCTTCTGTTTTTGCCCACTGCTCTACTCTCCTCATTTTCCCTAACCCTGTTAGGCTGTTCCTCAGGCATTCTCCCATTTTCTTGAAATCAGCCCTTCTGAAGTACAGGACCCTTGTCCTTGTGTGATTCAATTCTGATCCAGTTTTTATATTAAACCACACCGAACGGTGATCACTATTCCCCAGGTAGTCCCCCACTGTGACCTCTATGACACTGTCCCCATTTGTCAGCACCAGGTCCAGTAATGCCTCCTCCCGAGTGGATTCCATAACTGTTGCCTGAGGAATGCCCCCTGCAGCGAGTCCAGGATGTTCCTACTCCTGGTTGATGCTGCAGTGGGGAGGCGCCAATCCACGTTTGGTAGATTGAAGTCCTCTACTAGTAATACCTCTCCTCTGCTAGCCATTCTTTGGATTCCTAGCATCATGTACTTATTCACCTCATCCCCCTGAGCTGGAGGTCTGTAGATCACTCCTATGTAGATAGCTGCCCTATTTCTCCTCCCCAGAGTGACCCACTGTGCCTCCTTCCATCCCTGCTCCCCCTGTACTTCTGTGGCTTTTATGTTGTCCCTTACATTAAGAGCCACTCCTCCCCCTTTTCTGCCTACCCTGTCCCTCCTGAACAGAGTATATCCTGGAATGGCCATTTCTCAGTCCTGATTTTCATTGCACCAGGTCTCCTTATGGCAACTATGTCTAGGTCTGCTTCCATCATGGTCACCTCTAGGTCAGCAATCTTGCTGCCCAAACTTCAAGCATTTGCACACATGGCTTACCAGATTCTGTTGTCACCACCATCCTTATTCCATTTTGCCCATCCCTAGTTCACCCATTATCCTTTCCAGCTCCAATCATTTCTACTATCCTCGGACTACCTGATTTGTTTACCTCCTTTTTTGGTTCCACTTACTCAGCATTCTCGTTTTTGGTATCGTGAACTAGTGTTGGGGGGCAGTTTTTGTCTCTGTCTCCTTCCACCTCCCCCCTTGGCTAATTTAAATGCTTGCCAACGTAGCATGTAAACCATTCACTAAGGACTATGGTCCCCTCCCTGGATGGATGTGGGCCATCACCTTTGTATAGGCCCTCATCCCTCCAGGTGGGTCCCCAGTCTCCAATGAAGCTGAAGCCCTCCCTCCCTTCCGCACCAGTTCCTCAGTCATGTTTAAAATTCCCTGGTGTGGAGATCCCTAGCATCCCCCTTGCCTATTGCATCACTGGTAATCTAATGGCTCCACTGACAATTATCTTTGTCTATGGCTGCATCCTACTCCTCCCTTTTGACTTCAATGTTAAACGTATGGAGGATACCTTCCAGCAAGACATGCCCAAGTACCAAGACCTGCATGGGACGGTGTTAGCCCATTATTCGACCTACACCAAAGGTACTGACCCCCACACACCCACTGCATCTCCTCTTCCGTCTAGATCCACCATCCATACTCATTCATATTTTCTCTTCCCAGTTAGAGTGGTGATCTACGCCCTCTGTCTCTATCTCGCTGTATTGCTAACCCCAGCAATGCAACCCATAAAAGCTTGCATACCAAGCATCAGAATAAACTCATGTTGAAAATGATTATAAGCTGCCTCAGGAAACTATTAGTTCTTCTTCTACTCTGTTCAGGGAGTGTGGAATTAAACTCCAGTCCACCCCTTTCTATAGATGCACCTTCGGACCTCCCTCAGTTAAAGGGTCTTAACTTTATACACATGAATGTCTGCAGCTTACCTAAAAAAATTGACATGATCCAAGCCTGGGTACTACATACTGTATGTCTCCAGACATAGCTATGCTTTTGAAGACATGGCTCACGAACAATATCCCTGACAACACGGTTAACATCCATGGTCATAATTTATTCAGGTGTGACAAGCCTAAAAGGGGCGGTGGAGTTGCCATCTACACCTAAAACAAATTCTCTGTCTCCGATATTGTTTGCATCTCCATGCCTAAAGAATTTGATTGCCTTGCCCTGATGTTAACTTTATCTCCTGGAGTGGCCCAATTAATATCTGCTTGCTACAGGCTCCCCTCTGCTGGGTTTGGCATACTAGAAAATCTCCACTCCCTGTTGGAAAAGTGAACTTAGAATGCATAATAATGGGGGACTTTAATCTCAACTGGAATGATGCTTGCTCCAATAAAATTAAAGAGTTCTGTGATGAACAAGGGCTAACCTAGATTACCCCCGAGAATACCCGTCCTAACAAGAAATCCCCGACCATAGTTCACCACTGGATCTTATGCTTGTTTAACAAGCCACACAATATCTCCCACACAGGCATATTCCACAGCGACTTGAGTGATCACAGTGCTACTGCCTGTATTAGATGCTCACCTTCCCGTTCACCTACCTCCACTTTTAAACCAAAATGGAGTCTAAAACACTTCTACCAACCTGCCTTCCTGGCAGACCTAGGGAATATTAATTGGCAGGACTACTATCTGGCACCCTCTGTCACAGAAGCCTATAATATCTTCCAAAACCTGATATTGAAGGTGATTGATAATCATGCTCCGCTTAAAAAAATCAAATCTAGGAAAAGGTCACCCGACTGATTTACACCTGCACTAAAGAAAGCTCTCAGGGATAGGGATGTACTGTGGAAAAGGCAAGGAAAATGAAACTGGAAACTGACTGGCTGGCCTTTCGGGTAGCCAGGAACGTCTGCACCAAACTTGTTAGAACAGAAAAATTATGTTACTTCCAGTCTGCTCTCGAAGGAAGTAAAGTTGCTCCGCCAAATTCTGGAAAGTGCTTAGAGAGGTAGAAGGTCACTCACCAGCCTCACCCTTGCCTGCTAAGATTGTGATAGGAGATGTTTTTTAAATGGACAGGGTGGACATTCTAGAACAGCTAATAGCCACTTTGTTATTAGCAGGCCTTGCATGCTCGATGCCTCCCTCCTCCAGTGCAGCGGTGTCCCCAGTAATACCGATGATGGACCTAGCCCTGGCACTGGCACTAATCTGAGGCATTCCTCCTTTACCTTCCATTCAGTAACCTTTAAACAGGTGGAGGATCTCCTACTGACCCTGGACACAAAAAAGAGTGCTGACACTGACTTTTTAGAACCGTTTTTTTTTTTTTTTAACCTGGCTGTTATCACCTGACAGTTCCAATCATCCATCTTTTTAATAGTTCTTTGACTCATTGGGAGTTACCACCACTTTTGAAAATAGCGCACATCATTCCTCTTTTCAAGTCTGGTGACCCAACCGACCTGAACAATTAGCGTCCAATCTCCCTTCTCCAATTCTTTCAAAGATCCTGGAAAAAATTGTTAATTCACAACTCAGGGAGTACCTTGATACCGAAAACATCCTAAACCTTGCACAATCGGGATTTAGACCCAAGTGCAGTACTGTGTCTGCCCTTTCCAAAGTGTCCAATGACTGGCAAACCGCTCTGGATAATAATCAATACATTTATGCTCTCATTCTAGATCTTTAGCAAGGCCTTCGATACAGTGAATCATCATATTCTACTTAACGTCTTGAGTAGTATCGGCCTAAATAACACTGCCTTAAAGTGGTTTGAATGTTATCTCACCAACCGAATGCAACAAATTAAAGATCAAGGGGAGCTGTCCCCACTAAAGACCCTGACGCGTGGTGTGCCGCCAGGCTCCATCTTGGGCCCTATTCTCGTTGCAATTTACATAAACCATGTAGACTCCCGTATACACACAGGTAACATTCATCTATTCACTGATGATACAGTGCTCTATACTATTAATCCCTCCCTAGACATAGCCCACAAGGAGCTTCAGTTTGACTTTGACATCCTTCAACACAGCTTAATAAAGCTCATGATTCTGCTTAATGCCAAAAAGACCAAAGCTATGATCTTCTCGCCATATGCCTCCCACAGCACAGGACCACCTCTGAGCCTCCAGATTTAAACCTTGCTTGGCAAAGCCTTGGAACTACTGGACAAGTTCAAGTACCTAGGCGACTGGCTGGATAACAGGATCAACTTCATGGTCACCTTAATGAGTTAGCAAAAAAGCTAAGGCAATGACTAGGCATATTTCATCAAATAAGGCACCTCCTTACACTTGAAGCCAGGAAGTGAGTTGTCCAAACAACTCTCCTACCATTGCTTGATTATGCATACTTACTCTATAGTCATTGTCCTAACCAGGCGTTATGTAAACTCAACACCCCTACCATTATGCGCTGAGATTTGTCCTAAACAAGCCACTGAGTACCCACCACTGTTTGCTCTATCAGGCATTAGATTGGCCCTCCCTCACTCTGAGGAGGCATACAAATGCTCTCATGTAGCTTTACAGGGCACTAACCGATAAGCTACTGACCTATATTTCCAATATTTTTGAGCGCACCAAGGGTGCATATGGCCTAAGGAGTTTGTCTCTTGTCTGCCTTAAGGTACCCAAAATAAGGACACAACATGGCTCAGCTGCTATTAATTTTCCTGCCCTCCCTCTGGAACACCATGCAAAGACTTTAGGTTTCTCCTCTGTGGGACTTATATTTAGGAGCTGCTGTCTGCACATGAGAGTCTGAGTGTGCGCCAGATGACCATTCCCCATCTGTCCAGGGCTCAAACACTAGTACCACTTATTCCTAGCTTTGTCTACGCTTACTCCTTCATCTGCTACGCCCTGTTTGTCCCCCATACTCATAATTACCTCACCCACTTCACCTATGGGGCTTCCTGTGTTGCACCCCATTATCTTTCCGGTATCTCTTACCTACTTGTAACATTGTGGTACTTGTTGTAAAGCCCCCTCCATTATTGAATCCTTTGTATTCACAGTTATATATCGAGTCACAGTTGGCTGCACATTGTATGTATTCCCAGCCCTGATACTTCTTGTTATATTGTAACTGTCAATTATTGCTCATTGTATGCACTCTGCAACTCTGATATTATGCTGTAGTTGTATATGTCCTTTTTGTCCAGGATCACCTTGTAAATGAGCTTGCTCAAAGGTGGTTTTGCCTGGTTAAATAAAGTTTGATTGATTGCCTGATTGCTGTGGACAGGCAGCACCTCCAAGAATGTCACAGAGCTTGCTACCTCCCCAAGGCCCCTCTCCAACTCCCTGTTTTCCTCCTGCTCCCTTTCTACACCTGCCTTATCCCTAGCTAGGTCATTTTTCCCCAGATGGACAATGACATCCAGCTCTCCCCTCCTTGCTACCACCCTAGCAAGCCTCTGGATCCTCTACCTATCCCTCCAAGCTATGAGTCCAGGTAGGCATTTGACCTCCCTCTCCACCTCTCTACCTGTCCCCAAATCCACTCCCCTGACTATAGAGTTTCCCACCAGGAGTTGTTTCCCCCTCTTCCGGGGTCTCTTGCCACCCTCTTTTGGGGCTCCATTCTGGAGGACCCACTCATCCCTCTGGTCACAACTGCGGGTGTCACTGTGGGACTCTTCCACTCCTCCAAGACAGCATAAGAGTTCATTAGTTGGATTGGATGGGATATGTGCCTCTGTTCCACTGCCCTCACCCTCCCTGAGCCTGTCATAGTCCATCTGCCCCTCCTAGTAGGCAACCTTCCCCAAATCCTGGCCAACCCAGCCCTGAGACTAGTGACCTCTGCTCACAGCCCTGAGAGGTGCCTTCAGATAGGGCAACACTGCAGTATTCAGAAGGTCTCCTTGGAGACTGCAGCCCCACAGCCACTGCATTGCACCATTCCAAGAATATTCTTCTTCTACTCTTTCTGTATCTGCTCTGTTCTGTCTAAGAAGACACCCTTTTTTATTTTAGCTTACTTTTCCTCACAAGCACAGATAAAAAATAGAAAGATATGTACTTAAAACCTAGCCTGTAAGCCCTCCGTGCACCCAGTAAATGCTCTCAGAGTATATGCCCCTCAGTGCACCCAGTAAATGCTCACTGAATATATACCCCTCAATGCACACAGTATGTAAGCCCCAACACAATATTGCAAAACCCCTCAATGCACCCAGCAGTTAAGCCTCAACATAAAATCACAGAGTCCCTTAATGCACACAGTAAGCCCCCAACTCAAAACCACAAACCCCTCAATGCACACTGTAAGTAAGCCCCAAACTCAAAATCACAACCCCTCAATGCACACAGTAAGCCCCCAACTCAGAATCACAAACCCCTCAATGCATCCAGTAAGCCCCCAACACAAAATCACAAATCCCTCAGTGCACATAGTAATCCCACAACACAAAATCACAAACCCCTCAATGCACACAGTAATCCCACAACACAAATCACACTTTTCTGGTTAATCTCTGCCCCTCAATCACTGTCTGTGTTGTCTTCCCATTGCTCTGTACTTTTGCTGTAACTGCCAGTCATTTCCTTCCTCTTTCCCAGTGCTTAGTAAACTTATTGGGTGGGAGGGAGGCCAAAACCTCAGCCACAGGTTCTCTGGTGGCAGTTGTCCCTCAGTGGCATCTGGCATCCACTCCACTTCTCAGTTATTTAAGGGCAGCTCTGTTGTTCAAAGTTGGCACCCTTTTAGCCATCTCTGTGATTGGTTAAATTTCCCATTGCTGTTCCAGTAGTGTCCCAACTCCTGTACTCACCACAATCCAAGTCAAGTACCTAAATGAAAGCCACTGAAACAACTGAAATTAAAGTTTTTAAGGTAACTGAAATTAAAGTTTTTAAAGTAACTGAAATAAAGTTTTTAAAGAAACTGCAGCTCCCGACTCCCGTACTTACCCTGATCTAGGTCAGGTACCTAAATGAAAGCAACTGAAACAACAGAAATTAAAGTTATTAAAGTAACTACAGCTCCCTTGTAGAATCAGCCACCACTCCCCAACTGTTCTGCCATCCAAAAAACTATCAGTGGCATCCTCTGACACAAAACCTCAGCCACAGGTTCTCCAGTGACAGCTGTCCCTCAGTGGTGTCTCAACAAAAAACATCAGCCACAGGTTTTCCCATGGCAGGTGTCCCTTGGTGGCATCTGGAATCCGTTCCACTTCCCAGCTATGTAAGGGCAGTTCTCCTGTTGTTCAGATTTGGTGCCCTTTTAGTCTGCTCCCTGATTGGTTAAATTTCCCAATGCTGTTCCTGCTGCGTCCAGACTCCCGTGCTTGCCCCGATCCAAGTCAAGTACCTAAATGAAAGCAACTGAAACAACTGAAATTAAAGTTAATAAAGCGACTACAGCTCCCTTGTAGAATCAGCCACCACTCTCCAACTGTTCTACCCTCCAAAAAACTATCAGTGTTGTCCTCCAACACAAAACCTCAGCCACAGGTTCTCTGCAGCAGCTGTCCCTCAGTGGCATCTCAACAAAAAATCTCAGCCACATGTTCTCCAGCAGCAGTTGTCCCTCTGTGGGCTCTGCTGTCTGCTCCGCTTCCTAGCTACTTAAGGGCAGCTGTCCTGTTGTTCAGATTTAGTGCCCTTTTAGCTTGCTCCCTGATTGGTTAAATTCCCTGGTGCTGCTCCAATGGCATACCAACTCCCGTACTTGCCCCAATCCAAGTCAAGTACCTACAATAAATGAAAGCAACTGAAACAACTGAAATTAAAAGTTTTTAAAGTAACTGAAATTAAAGTTTTTAAAATAACAAGTTTTTAAAGTAACTGCAGCTCCCGATTCCCATACTTGCCCTGATCCAAGTCAAGTACCTAAATGAAAGTATCTGAAACAACTGAAATTAAAGTTTTTTAAGTAATTGAAATTAAAGTTTTTAATGTAACAGAAATTAAAGTTATTAAAGTAACTGCAGCTCCCTTGTAGAATTAGCCATCACTCCCCAACTGTTCTACCCTTCAAAAAACTATCAGTGGTGTCCTCCAACACAAAACTTCAGCCACAGGTTCTCTGGCAGCAGCTGTCCTTCGGTGGCATCTCAACATAAAACCTCAGTCAAAGGTTCTCCAGTACAGCTGTTCCTCAGTGGTGTTTAAATAGATATTGTTGTTTTTTTTTTAATTTGCCAGAAATACCTTTATTGGGCACCCCAAAATCCAGGGTACCCAGCTTAGTGAGAAGAGCCATACACCCATATTCTCTGCATGAGAACAGCAGGAATTTGTTGAGTTATGCAGCCATAGCTGGAGTCCTGCTATGGACTGCTGTGAGAGGAGTGAACCACCATCCATCTATCTATCTATCTATCTATCTATCTATCTATCTCTCTCTCTCTATCTCTATCTTTCTCTCTCTCTCTCTCTCTCTCTCTCTGTCTATCAGTCTAGCTACTGATCCCCCATTCTTTCTGTCCCTGTCTGTCTACCTCTGTCTGTCTATCTATTTACTGTACCTACAGTATCTACCTACCTGTTTGTTTTATTAAGCAGACTGGGTTGCCCATTCCCAGTACTGCTTGTTTTTCCCCCCTCCCCTCCAGGAGTCCAGCCCTTTTCCTTCATAATCTTAATGTTTGTCAATTTATTTTGTTTTATATAAATATATGTAAATGGACCGGGGGCCCACTCCCAGTACCATTTCTCTGAACCCCCTCCCCTCCAGGTTGCCTGATCCATTTTCTGTACACTGCTCTGACACTGGAATGCCCAATCCCAGTGTCAGGTCTTTAACCTGAAATAAAGAAAACCATCCCTTGGTGATTTTTGTTTACCTGCAAAAAAGAAAACAGTCCCTCGCCATTCTGTCCTGGCCACCCTGACCTCCCACTGAGCATCCAGCACCTCACACATCCTCACTCACCTGAACATGTCCCATGGCATAGATCCACTCTCTGATCAAAGACATGACTTGAGCTGGAAATGCCAAATGCAATATGAGAAGGTAAGATAAGTGCGGTTCAATGTATTTCAATGGGGTTTTCAGTTTTGATGCATAATTGTCATTTTTGCATATTTTGAGCACAAATTTTCAACGTGGCCTTTTTGGGATCCCACCTCATGACCAATGGCAGTGGAATTATGCAAATCAGGTCTGAAAAGTGTTTTCATAGTTGCTTGGGGAAATCACATTTGGGCAGGATTTAAAAATGTTCACTGCCTTTGTTTATAAGGTGGGGTTATGAGAAGGCTATCTTGAAAATTTGGGGTCAAAATATTTAAAAATGGCAAAATTATGTGTGTACATTGAAATTTTGCAACACACATTCATAATGTTGGTAATTTTAAATGTCTTGATCCCAAATTTTCAACATAGCTACTTTTTTCACATCTCCTCATGAATATGACAACTGTCATTTTTCAAATCCTGTCCAAAATGTGCTTTAACACCTGTGGCATAGAATGACATTGTTGCTGTGTGAACTCACCTTTCAGATGGGTTTTGAAAATTTTCTCCACACTTGTTTATGAGGTGGGGTCATAAGAAGGCTAAGTTAAAAAACTGAGGTAAAAATATCACAAAACAACAAAGCTATGAGTGTATACTGAAATTTTGTAACACACACTTATAATTTCGGTAATTTTAAATATTTTTATCTCAGATTTTCAACATAGCCATTTTTTCACATCACCTGATGAACATGACAACCCTCATTTTCTAAAAACCTGTTCAGAGTGTGTTTTCACACCTGTGCCATGGAATGTTGTTTCACTTGAGATTTGAAAATTTCCACCTACCGGGTTCTTGAGGTGGGTTCATAGCAAGGCTATGTTGAATATTTGGTGTCCAAATATTGAAAAACAACACAGTTATGAAGGTATGTTGACATTTTCCTATGCATGCTCATAACATTGGTAATTTTTGACATTCGACACTGCATAGATGGGCAGTGTCAGCAGGGCCCTGCACTTCTGTAGGCAGATGGAGTCTTCCCTTGGTGCACAGCCCAGATGGCAGTGTGCGTCTACATCTGTTCATGCAGGTTCCTTCAGGATACAATTCTACTATCTCAAAAAGAAAGGAAATTCTTTGCAAAAAACTTTGTTAATGCACCAGTTAGGGTAACTTAAAGACACAAAAGTAGGGAAGTGTGGTGTTAGGGTTTCTGTTCCTTACTCCCTATCCTACCCACCCCCAAGCAGCAAAAGGGAAAACAAAAAGTTAGAGTTTTGGGTCTCTGGAGTCCTGGCAAGTCATTGATGGGGTCTTCCTTGGGGTTGTCAACCCCAATGCACATCCCCCCAGCCTGTAGCCTCCAATCCAAAGCACAAGGTGCAGCTCCAAGCCAGTGCATCACAGTGATACATTCTTCAAAGGTAGAGAAGCATGTCTCACCACAGGTTGCCAACACAATTTATTGTGGTTTTCTTCATGCAGGGCCCACAGGAGATCATGTGTGATGTTGGTTGCTCACAGAATGGGGTAAGCATTAGGACTGACAACCATCCCACCACTGATTCACCAAGACTCTGGAGACCCAAAACCCTAACGTTTTTTTTCCTTTTGTTGCTTGGGTAGGGGTGGGGAGTTAGGGCTGGAACCCCTAATGTCACATTTCCCTACTTTTGTGGCACTAAGTTACCCTAACTGGTACATTAACTAAGTTTTTTGCAAATAATTATACATACTGTATATATACACACATTTTTCTTTGCATATTTTTTCCATTCCTGAACAGAGGTAAATGATCATTTTAAAAGTTGCTTCCCTCTTACCATGACCAGCATAAAAAAATTAAAACATCTTGGTGTGATGCTTTGCATTGTATCATTGGAAATATATGCTTGCACCATCCTTATAAATCCACAATAAAAATCTAATATGCACAGTCAAAGGTTAACCTGAACAGAAGACAGTTTTGAAAATGTCTAGTCACAGCCATATTTTATGAATCATTCATTACAAAATTGGTTATAAAAGGCATTTATTGATTACAAAATCAGTAATAAAAGGCATTTCAGAAAGATCAGAGGAAATTAAAAATATACCATTTATGACTACGGAAATCAGAAACACATTATTTCTAAAATAATTCTATGGTAATATGTTTTACTTCCTAACAAATACTGCTGGTACTTTTTCCTCTTTTAAGGCAGTTGGTTCCCAGGCCTTCCACAATGGATTACCACAGTGCCGGGCTGCAGTCCCAACCTTCCCTGGGCTAGAAAGATAAACTGCCATGGATAAAAATTAATAAAATGTACATCAAGTTTGCTTGATATGTTATGTTACGTAAATTTGATGCCCATCATTGTCACAGTTCTTGCAATTAAATTTGCCATGACCAGTGATCAAAAGGGAGCAGAATTGGCAAATCTGGATATTTAAAATCCTAAAGATAATTCCCAATCATCCTCTAAAGAGAATGTTTGACCATAATGTACAAGCTGTTTCATGATACTCTGTCACAGAGGTTACAAACAGGGTTGTCCATTCTGAAAACAAATGCAAGACATGACTCTTAAAATGAGTGCTGATCAAACACCAGTAGAAATACATGCAAAAAAATTCAAGATCTGAATTCCATAATTTTGCCAAAAAGGTGCTTCTTCAACCTTGTGAATTTTTTGGGCAAATATTATTTACAATTTCTGTATTTATATTGTTTGTTATATGTTTATATTGCATCTTCTTTATACTTTGTACAGAACTGCTATAAAAAATGGGATGTTATGCCTTAATTGTATGTTCCATTTCCTAGATAAAAATAAAATAACATTCATCTATCTGTCTGTCTGTCTGCCTGTCTAGCAATCATCCCCTACGTGGAATGCAATGTGCTTCCTCTGGGCCACTCATTTTTCTGAGGTCCAGCCACTTTTTGGGAAGCATAGAGAGATGGTAACAACTTATCCAGCATGAGGAAAGGTCACACAGACAGCAGTCAAACATATCTGCCATGTAAAAGGGTCACTTAGCAGGCACACACACACACACACACACACACACACCTGCCATGTGAAACAGCCTCACAGTAATCATGCATACACACATCTGTCATATGAAATAGCCACAAAGACAGCAGATCTACACATATCTGTCAAGTGATAGGGCCACAGTCAATAGGCATACACACTCTTGCCATGTGAAACAGCCTCACATGTGAAACAGCCTCACAGTGGACATGCATACACACATCTGCCTTGTGAAATGGCCACAAAGACAGCAAAGACAAACACACCTCTTATGTAAAGGACCATATCAATAGCAGTAAAACATGCTGTACCAGCAGCATAAGGAGGGGACAATGTGGTTAAAAGGGTAAAGAAGTAAGGAGTGGTAAACCTCTCATAGAGAGTAAGGTACTAGTGGTGAAGGAGGCATAGGGTGTGCCCCTTTTCCTGCCCTATGCAGATCCAGTTCCAGTTCCAGTTGTCTCTGTCCCATGCAACTCTAGTCTCTGTTCCACACACCTCCAGTCCCTCTCCCATGTAGCTTCAGTCCATGTCCTATGTAGCTCCAGTCCTTATCCTATGCAGCTCTGGTCCCTGTCTCATGTAGCTCTGGTCCCTGTCTCATGTAGCCTGGCACCTATCCCATGCAGCTCCAGTCTCTGTCCCACACACCTCAGGCCCATGTCCCATGTAGCTACAGTCCTGTCCTAAGTAGTTCCAGTCCTTGTCCTATGCAGCTGTACTACCTGTCCCATGTAGCTGTGGTCATGCACTTGGGGCACAGAAACCCAGAAGTGGAGTACAAAATGGAAGTAGAGGTATTAATGGTCACCAAACCGGAAAAGAACCTGACAGTAATCATATCCAATGACCTCAAGCTAGTGAGGCAGTGTGGCAAGGCAGTTGGTAGGGCCAGTGGGATACTGGGGCACATACAGAGGGGTATTACAAGCAGAAGGATGGAGGTGGTATTGCCACCGTATAGATTGATAATGAGACCCCAACTGAAGTACTGTGTCTAGTCTTGGAGACCACATTTCAGGAAGGACATAGACAGAGTGGAGGCCGTCCAGAGGAGGACAACTGAAATGGTGCAGGGGCTGCATCAGAAGCCCTATGAGGAGAAACTGAAGGACCTCAATATGTACACCCTGGAAAAGAGGAGGGAGAGGGGGTGAAATGAAAGAGCTCTATAATACCTAATAGGGTAAATAAGGTACAAGAGGGAAGTAATTTTTTCAGAGGAAAAGAAGCACGAGAACAAGGGGATATGCAATAAAGTTGGAAGGGGGTACATTTAAGAGAGATGTGAGGAAGTACTTCTTCACTGAAAAAGTGGTAGATGACTGGAACAGTCTTTCAGAGGAGTTGGTGGGGGCAAGAATCTCAACAGGGTTCAAGAATGCTTGGGATAGGAACAAGGGAATCTTAATGGAAAGTGTATGTGTGTGTGGAGGGAGGGAGCCAGGGATCAAGTAGAGTCCAGGGAAATAAATGGGCAGACTTGGTGAGTCAAGAGGTCCTTATCTGCAATCAAATTTTAAGTTTCTATGATCACTGTCCAGGAAGCTCTAGCTTCTGTCCCATTCACCTTCAGTCTCTGTCCCACACTGCTCTGGTCCCTGTCCCATGCAGCTCCACATGGATTCTTCCACTCCAGTTTCTGTCAGTCATGTGACAGGGACAAATAGACATCAAGCAAAAACTATTTAGTGGGATAAACTGAGAAAACATCAAGTATTATTGTGCAATGCCTGCCTCTCCCACTGCACAAGCTGGGATCTCTTTACTTACTTCTGTTGCTTCTCTAATCCACTTTCCAACATTTAAGGGCACTGTTACAACACACTACCACTTGGCCTAAAGCCTCAAACACTGTTTCTGCTGCTGCTTCAACAAGCAAATAATGTTTTGAAGAGTTTCTGCCTCTAAAGCTCTAGTGTCTGTCCTATACAGCTCTGGGTGGTTGATGCTAATAGCTCATGATAGAAACTTTCAAGTACCTCAAGGGAATCAACAAAATCCAGGAGGGTAGCATCTATCAGAAAAAGAGATATGCAAGAACAAGGGGGCACATTTTGAAGACAGAGGGAGGATGGCTCAAAGACAATGTGAGGAAGTATTTTTTCACAGACAGGGTGGTGGACACATGGAATGACCTTCCTAAGGTGGCTGTGGGGTCAAAAACAGTGGGGGAATTCAAGATTGCATGGGAGAGATATTAGGCAATTCTGGTGGGGGTAGGGAGAAATAGGCTGTTGGTTAACTAGTATCTGCAGCTTATCCAATAGGAAGGGAAATCAGCAGAATGGGTGGGCCAAGTGTTTCTTATCTCCTGTCAAAGTCAGCTCTACAATGCTGGTTCAACAACCCTTTTGTCAACCGGCATCTCACCAACAGGAATCATGTCGACTGCAAGTTGCGGTCGTCATGATTCTTGTTTGTCTCCTGGACCTTTTTTTTTTAAATCAGGAGGCTTTGCCCCCTAACCCCCCATGTGGGGGCTCTGCCCCCTGCCCCCCCAACTTTAGGATTCTTAACTCCAGTCAGAGTTACTTTGGGGTGGAGTGCAGAACTGGAGACAGTGTGCCCCTGTCTCGGGCACACCAACACAGCAACCTGTTGGCAAAGTGTTGATTTTGCCGATAGGATTGTATTTGCTGTGTTGGTGTCACCCTAAGGGGTACATACCATCAAAGTCTATGTTTCTATTTCAGTGAGGAATCATCTATATCAAGTTGCTCTACTTTGCTACTTGGGAGTCCTCCATTCCAGTTCTTGAGAGCCAGCAGGCAAAAGCTGCACCAAGGCTACTTGAATGGGCCCAATCATTTTTTGAGTGACATTGATGACCAGGGCCAGTTAGGGACCCCTATGAGATAAGTCATGGGGCCCTTACCCAACACAAACTTAGTCTTTTACTTTGTCCAAAATGCTCATGTTATTTTCAATAAAACCTGTTGCATCTTTGTGTTTTTTAGGTGGCAATACCAATGTTAGTATTTGGGGCCCTACTGTTCATGCAATCTATGTCTGTTCATCAGTCTCTGATTGGCTGGGATATACCTTAGCGAGTAATTTCATGCTGTTATGACACCACTTAAGGGAAGGCTCCACAGAGCCCAGTGATGCCCTTTGGTGCTGTTTTACTTTAAACATGAATAATAGTAATTAAATAGAAATGCAAGTGGTACTCTGGATCTGGCCTGGGCCCCTCATTAGCAGGGGGTCACCCAGCAACCACTGGGTTCACTATCACCTAAAACTGTCTATGCTGGGGATGTCTTTGTAAGCAGGCAGGATTTCTAGCAGTGGGTGGAATCACTTTGTGTGGCCTAGGAGATGTGTTTGGAGGTGGGAAGGATTTCCAGCACAGGATGGGATCATTTCCAGAATGGCCCGGGTACATGTTTGGAGATGGGTGGGACTGCCTGCAGTGGGTGGTATCACTTTCAGTGTGGCTCAGAGAATGTGTCAGGAGGTGGGTAGAACTGCCAGCAGTGAGTGGGATTGTTTCCTATATGGATGGGGGATCTGTCATGAGGCGGGTGAGATTGTTTTCAATGAGGCAGCACATATAAAATGGGCTTTAGGTAAAAATAAGAAAAGTAATCACACATACACATTTCTTTTAATTTCTAAATTAAATTTGAATTTATTTATGTGTTTTGAGGAAAAGTGAAAAAGTAGTTCTTAAACTTCAAAGGGGAGGGATAAAAAACATTAATTTTAAACGAGCATACCACTATAATAGGACTGCCAAAACAATTATATGGATTTCTGAGTTCTTTTTGTTGTTGTTGTTGTTAGTGAAACTTCTTTTATTTCATTGAGCTCTGTGTAGAATACATGCAGAGATCCAGTAAATTAACAGTGTCTTCATCAGACCACGAACATAAACATATAATTTTAATCTTACTTTTCAAATCCAGTTATTATTGCTTTAGCCACAAGCTGGAATTGTGAGTCCATTTCCCTTCTTGCTCCCAGATGATACTTTGTAATATAAGTATATAGTGTCACAATACTATGATTTGTCCAATAAAGTACATGTACAAATGATTCCTGAGTTCTTATCACAGGAAGTTAAACTTCATGTACTGTTGGGGTTAGGCAGGATCTAAGCCTGATGGCAAAACACAACACAGAAACAGGTGCTACAGAATAAAGGTTTGTTCCCCAATACATGTAAAAAGGACAGCTTACCACTGCTGGGAGTCTGGAACCTCCAAACACCTGGTGTCATCATAGGAAAAACTCAGTGAAAAACAGGATTACACAAACTCTTACAGTTAGAGATAAGAAGGTCTGCTACCTGGTAACGTTCTCATCTGCATAGTAGAAAAGCTACACAAATCATTTCTATTGGTGGGTAAGATGGGCAGCTCTCACCCAAGGCTGTTAGGTTTTGCACGTACACAGTGATAAGCATTATGCTGACTAAAGCTACTTTTGGGTTACAATAGAATGATTCATAGAATATGCTGATCATAACATTATGGTTAATAGCTGTAGGTGGTGCGCTAAGACCACAAATATAATCATGCTAAATAGTACATCATAGCAAGCATGAATAAATGCTGATATCCCTTATACTGTATCATAGAAAGATGGTAGTCCACATTAGGGACTGTAGGTCAGGCAGGTCTACATTTTCTTCCCCTTGTTTCCTGAATAAAGAGGCAACACAATTAGTATAAGTTTGGATGATTACAATCCAGCTGAATGCACAGTGTAAAGAAATTTTAATTGTGCAAGATGTTGCTTGAGCATGTGTCTTAAACAGTATAAGGTAATAATCAGAAAAACAATCAAGAAAACTTGAATAATAACAAAACTTTTAAAATCAAATTCCAACCATGTGTTGGACAATGCAGTACAGTACTTAAATCACCATAATGAAATAAGTCATTCAAAGAATTGCCTGCCTTAGTAATATTGTTACTAATATGGATAAGGTGTGTATACTTTCTATCTAACAAGGCTCTAAGATTCAGGGTAAGTGGGTCGATATGCATATTGAACACTGGTAGATACTGTGCAACAGCATACAGATAGTCAGGGTCACTATCAATGTAATCGTGTTCCAGGGTGGGAACAGGAGTGATACCCATAGGCCAATGATAGTGCACTGCTGAAGTACAAAACAGAAGTTGCGCATAGTGATGCCACACAACAGAGGTCCATAGGAGAAGGTCTTGTAGTTGGTCACAACACAATACTGTCCATCAGAATTGTAGGAAACTCAAATCTGAAGAAGGTGCCACTTCATGAGCTGGACATGGCAGTTGATGGAGGCATTTGTCATCTGGCTGGAGAGGCATCGTACTTCTTCTCTTGAGGTAAAAGGGACATTTTGCTTGTCAAAAATGAGATGTTACATAACAGTTTCATTTGCAAAGAGGTCATTATCAAAGGTATATGACAAGTCCATAGAGTTCGGTAAGTAACCACAAACTGGCATGCTTACATCAAAGACGTTACATCTGCACAAATAGTGGTAACTCTGTTTGGCACAACAGTCAGTATGTGGGGCTACCCAGGCACCCAGTTGAGGATGAAAAACCAGCAAAGGAGGCAAGTTGATCTGTTCTTGATAGATGCTGCCCTCTTGATGACCCACAGAGTGGCTATTTGCCAGCTTGAAGAAGACTGAAGAATCCTTGTCAAAGAGCAGAGTGAAAGTAACATACATAGTGTCCCGGACAGTACATTGACCCATAGCATAGCAGGGTCTTTGATTTGGATGTAGTGTTACATAGCCCAAGTTCTGTGCTGTGGCCAGTGAAAAGGACACAGTCCTCTCCATGCACCTGGTGGTGCAGGTCAGGTTTCTACAATAGAGGCAATAACATTTAGCCATACATCTATCATGGATCAAATTCAGGATCCGCTCTGATTCCAGATCTTGGAAGAGATTGGTGATAGTGGTTATAGCAAATAGGCCATAAGCTGAACAAATGATTTCCCTGCCTATGTGTTGCTCTGAGGCTCCTTTATTGTTTTGGAAGATCAATTAATTGAGTTTGTTTTGTGTCTCATTGAATAAATGTGCAATATTGTGCATGTTATACACCCTGAATCTTTCCTCTTGGGAAATACCATCAATACCCTGTAGCATGGGCTGCATCCCATCCTGACCTAATTTACTGTTGAAAATGTTGGATTGACTTTGAATTTTAGCCAAATCGACTCGGTTCCAGATTGACATTCCTGAGTCAAATAGACCTGTAACAGTACCTGTAACGCCTGTTACATCAGCAAATCCCACATCCCACTTTGGATGTTATGGGTGGAACACCCCTCGGTGTTCCATACTGTGGTGCCCAGCTACAGGGTCTTGTGCACATGCTTGATATGCTTCCATTAAATCTAATAACATAACAGAGTGAAACTTTGACATGTTAGTTGAGGAACAGTGGCCAAACTCAGCTATGTTCAAATGGGTGAGGTTCAAAACAACAGGAACATGCATAAATTGAACCCTATTAATGAGAGTCCCAGGAACAGATGTAGTGGCCAGACCAGTGGGTGGGTCTGACTCCATGGTTGGACATTGCAAAGGATTGTATTTTGATGCTGGAATGACTGTAAGGAAAAGAGCAGCTGTTGCAATTGAGTGATTGTAACAAAACTGGCACATGGTGGTATTTGGGAATCTAGAACAAAAGTCTGGAATCATCATTGCTGTAAGGTTGTAAAGGCCTGTATGTTGGTGATGAACTTGGTGTATGCACAAAGTTCCATTGGGGCAAATACGAGTGTTGGGCCAGCCTTAAAAGGTTCATTTGGAAAGGCAGGCTACTGGAATCTCATGTCCATTAGGATTGTCAGACTTCCATTCTATCTGTAGAGTGGAGTAGTCTGGAGATACCACCAAGGCATTTAGATAAGCATCGTTTCCTTCATGAACAGTGACAGTTGAGGATGGGAGGTCAATGGCTACATCTCTAGGGGAAGATGATGAGGGCTGGGAAGGAAAGTAGTCTGGATCCCAAGGGTCGAGAACGTGGAGAAGTCTCTGGTGATCCAGCTGGTGGAATTCATATATGCTTGCCAGCATGAATGGTAGACGGTAGATGAAAATTATCATCATTTTCAAAAGAGAAAAACATAGAAAAAAGTAAATTCACAGATCTTCCTCCCCCAGTCAGGGGAAAGAGCATTAATCACCTTTGTACAGTTTCAGTTGATTGGCATGGTACCATTTGTCAATAGGTTTCTTGCGGTCTGTTATCTGCACTTAGTAGACAGCAGCAATTTGTTGATGATGTCATGGGGCACACCCATTTGTTTGCAAATGGGTGGGCAGGGGTGGAGAATTTTAGTACCATTACTTGGTCTCCTACTTGCCAATCAACTTCTTTGACATTCTTGTCAAAGTACATTTTGGATTGCTGCTGGGCCTGGCCCAAAGTCTTAGCAGCAAAAAGGTAGGTCTGTACCAGATTGTCCTTCAGTTGCATGACATAATCATCCACCGACATTCTGTCTACAGTAGGGGTATTCAGATCAATCCACAGATATTCAGGTAGTCTCATTTGTCTGCTGGTGATCACCTCAAAGGATGTACACAAAGTTGCTGCAGCCAGGGTAGCTCTGATTATCATTAGGAGTAAGGGCAACAAAGTATCCCAACCTTTGGCATTCTCATTTGCAAATTCACAAAACAACATTAGTTTGATCTGTCTGTTGGCTCTCTCTACCTGTCCAGGTGGCTGGGGATGGTATGCAATGTGGAACTTCTGGCTAACTCCTAACAACAGCAAACATTCTTCCATCAGTTCACCTGCAAAACTAGACCCTTGGTCAGAGTCTACCTTGAGAGGTAGGCCCCACCTGGTAAATACTTGATCTACCAGGGTTTTGGCACTGGCTTTCACTGTGTTTGCTTGACATAGGAAGGCTTCTACCCATTTTGAGAAAAGGTCAGTAATCACAAGTGCATACTTGTTGTTTCTGCTGGTGGTAGGCAAGGGTCTGAAGAAATCAATTTGAATTGCATTCCAGGGAACTGATTGCCTCTGGAAACAGTTTGACTTTTTTTCTTGCGGTTGACAGGTGATTAGGAGGGGCAAATTGGGTGCCCCATCACTCGGTGATCTCCAACATATTACTTCCACAAACCATATCAAAACTACAAACAGGTATCTGCCTCTATCTCCAAAATCAAACAAAGGGGCAGAAGACACTGCAGAGCAGGATACTGCAGCACAGGAACTAGCACAACAAAACTTACCCAAAACAGGAACGAAAACAAAAAAAGCAAAAAGGAAAACCAAAAAATCTTCTGATCATAGCAGACACCATGATTCAGGGAGTTGATACCTATCTCCAGCTAGGGGTAATGGTCAGATGTCTCCTCAGTACATCAACGTAGAGAGACACTGACCGCATTGCTAAAATTGTTCAGGAAGCAGGAGAAAACATTTGCTGTCCTGGTACACATAGGGACTAATGATCTCACCAGCCGGTCAGTTGAGGAGACCAAGGAACACTTGACCAGGCTGGGTTACAAACTATCATCCATTTCATCCAGCATCTCCTTCTCTGAGATCCTGCCAGTCTAGGAGAGGGGGGCAGATAGACAGAAGGTCAGAGAAGGGGAGTTAGGGGAGCTAAACATGTGGCTCAAGGGCTGCTGCCAGGAAAAAGGACACACATTTGTAAGGAACTGGCAACAGTTTTGGGAGTAAAATTTCTTTAAATTTGATGCACTGCATCTGACTAAGGAGGGAGTCAGTGCATTGGGGCAGAAGTTTGACATCTTTGTAGAATATTTAAACTAGCAAAATGGGGAGAGGGGTGCAGCACCCCATACGTTGAATGGGAAGAACCCCCCAGCTAGTGGTCAAACAGGAGTTCAGCATGTTTGCAGTTCATTTGCATCACCAGTTAAGGAAAAAGATCCAGCTCCCCATATGATGCACAGGGGAAACGCCAGACCTCATCCAACACCTAACACACCAAAATCTGACAAATTAACATAGAAACATAGAAGTTGATGGCAGATAAGGACCGCAAGGCCCATCCAGTCTGCAAATTTATTTTCCTACTTTATAAATGTGCCATCATCCTTTGCTGTCAGTGGCCTATCTATTCTTACTCATCTGTATTGCTCCCTTATGCCTATCCCAGGCCTGTTTGAAGTCCTGCACTGTATTCGTAGCCACCAGTTCCTGAGGTAGGCCATTCCATGCATCGAACACCCTTTCTGTGAAAAAGAACTTCCTCACATTACCCCTTAATCAGCCTCCCTCTAATCTCATGCTGTGTCCTCTTGTCCTGCTATTTTTCTTATATTCAAACATGTTAGACTCTTTCACCTTGTTAATGCCCTTAAGGCGTTTGAATGTTTCGATCATATCATCTCTCTCCCTCCTTTGCTCTAGGGTATACATATTAAGCTCCGTTAATCTGTTCTCATATGTCTTCTGATGAAGTCCCTGCACCATTTTGATTGCCCTTCTCTGGACTGCCTCAATTTGGTTAATGTCCTTGTGAAGGTGTGGCCTCCAGTACTGCACGCAGTACTCCAGATGGGGCCTAACTAGTGTCTTGTAAAGAGGGATTATTACCTCCCTCTTATGACTTATGATACCCCTACTAATACACCCTAACATGCCCCTAGCCTTACCTACTGCTTTAGTGGTCTGCTTGGATGATTTCAGATCATCGGTGATGATGATGCCCAAGTCTCTTTCTTCCTTTGTGACTACCAGCAACTCCTCTCCCAGCCTATAGATGGCTTCAGGTTTCTCTTCCCTATGTGCATGATCTTGCACTTCTTTGCATTAAATCCCAGTTGCCACTCTTCCAACCATTTTGCTAGTTTATCCAGATCTCTTCTCATTCTGCCCACCCCATCTGGATCATCTACTTGTTGCAGATCTTGGTGTCATCTGCAAACAGACAAGCCTTACCCTCTAGTCCATCTGCAATGTCACTGATGAAGATATTGAAGAGGACTGGCCCCAGGACTGATCCCTGAGGTACCCCACTTGTGACTTGCATTTTTTCTGACTGCATATCATTTATCACCACTCTCTGTTTTCTGGCCGTCAACCAGTTTGCCACCCAGTTGACCAACTTCTGACCCACCCCGAGCCTACCCAGCTTGTTTATCAATCTTCCATGTGGAACAGTGTCGAAAGCTTTGCTGAAGTCAAGGTAGGCAACATCAACTGCTCCCCCTTGGTCCATCACTCTGGTTACCCAGTCAAAGAAATCTAGGAGATTAGTTTGACAGGACCTTCCTTTTGTAAACCCATGCTGTCTTAGATCCTGTGCCCCTATGGATTCCAGGTGTTGCACTATCCTTTCCTTAAGGAGTGCCTCCATAATCTTGCCCACTACGGAGGTAAGACTGACTGGTCTGTAGTTCCCTGCCTCCTCCCTGCTACCAGTCTTGTGGAGCGGGATCACATGAGCCCTTCTCCAGTCTTCTGGGACCTCTCCCATGCTCAAAGACTCACTAAACAGTTCTGCTAATGGCTCTGCTAGTTCCATCCTTAGCTCCTTTAGTACCCTGGGATATATGCCATCAGGTCCCATTGCCTTGTCCACCCTGAGCTTATTGAGCTCTTGTAGGACCCTTTCTTTGGTGAAGGGAGTAGTGCTCACCTCCCTCTCCCCTTTGTCCATGGTGCTGAGATGTGAGCCCTGTCCTACCTTCTCTTCAGTAAATACTGAGCAAACGTATCTATTTAGGATAGATGCTTTTACAGGGTCCTCCTCCTCCTCACACACACCCTTTTCTCCTTTGAGCTTAGCAATGCCCCCTCTGGACTTTCTCCTTTCACTAATGTATCTATAGAAAGTCTTGTCACCTTCTTTTACTGTTTGTGCTAGTGTTTCCTCAGTTTGGGACTTTGCCTGCCTTACTGCCTTCCCTGCTTCCCTTAGGGCAGTTTGGTATGTCTCCCCATCTTCATCCCGCTGTGTTCTCTTATATTTCCTGAAGGCCAGCCTTTTGGCTCTGACCTTTTCTGCTACTGTATTTGAGAACCAAAGTGGCTTCCTTCTTTTTTTGCACTTCCTTTTCTGTCTAACACAATGGGATGTTGCTTCAAGTATTGCATCCTTAACGCTTGCCCACTTTGCCTGTATCCCCTCACTTGTGTTTCCTTTTGCCAGGGCTAGCTTAACTCTGTTGGCCATGTTATCAAAGTCAGCTGCTCTGAAGTCCCATATTTTTGCCTTGGAATGGGATGATTTAGTTGTAGTGGCCAAATTGAACCATACCATGTGATGGTCACTGCCCCCCAGGTGACCTTCTACCTGGAGATCTGTGATCCCTTCCCTGTTAGTCAGTACTAGATCTAGGATAACCTTGTCTCTTGTGGGTTGTTGTACTAGTTGTTTGAGGCCCTCCCCCTGCAGGGAATCCACCATGTGTCTAGTTCTGGCAGATGTTCCTGCTGGTATTGACCAATCTGCATCCGGCATGTTGAAGTCTCCCATTATCAGGACCTCCCCTTTAGCTGTCATGTTTTGTATATCTTCTAACAGTAATGTGTCTATGTCCTCCCTAGTCTGGGGCCTGTAGACAACCCCAGTTCTTATGTCTGTCCATTTCCTGTTTCCAGGGTGACCCACAGGTCTTCTGGCTCCTTATGTGTATTCTGAATTTCTGTAGCTTTGATATTTTCATTGACATACAGGGCCACTCCACCCCCCTCTTTTTGCACCTCGGTCACTTCTGAACAGTACATAGCCAGGTACTGAAGTCTCCCAAGTGTGGTTACTGGTAAACCGCATCTCACTAATTGTTACTATGTCCAGTTTAGCCTCTGACATTATTGCCTGCAGGTCTGGGATCTTATTTCCCAGGCTGTGAACATTTGTGTACATGATTTTCCATTGGCCAGATTTTGGTGTGTTAGTTGTTGGGTGAGGTCTGGCATTTCCCCAGTGCATCGTTTGGGGAGACGGACCTTTTTTTCTTACCTGGTGATGCAAATGAACTGCAAACATGCTGAATCCCTGTTTGACCACTAGCTGAGGGGGAAGGTGTGTTCTTCCCATTTGACTTATGGGGTGCTGCACTCCTCTCCTCATTTGCTAGTTTAAATATTCTGCAAAGACGTAAAACTTCTGCCCCAATGCACTGACACTCTTCTTAGTCAGATGCAGTCCATAAAATTTAAAGAACTTTCGCTCCCAAAACTGTTGCCAGTTCCCTACAAATCTGTGTCCTTTTTCCTGGCACCAGCCCTTGAGCCACATGTTTAGCTCCCTTGTCTCCCTTTCTCTGACCTTCCGTCCATCTACCCCCCTCTCCCAGACTGGCAGGATCTCAGAGAAGGAGATACCAGATGAAATGGATGATAATTTGTTATCCAGCCTTGTCCAGTGTTCCTTGGTCTCTCCAACTGACCATCTGGCGAGATCATTAGTCCCTATGTGTACCAGGATGTCAATGTTTTCTCCTGCTTCCTGAACAATTTTAGCAATACTGTCAGTGTCTCTCCACGCTGATGTACCTGGGAGACATCTGACCATTACCCCTAGCTGGAGATAGGTATCAACTCCCCGAATCATGGAGTCTCCTATGATCAGAAGTTTTTTTGATTTCCTTTTTGCTTTTCTTGTTTTGGTTCCTGATTTGGGTGAATTTGGTTGTGCTAGCTCCTGTGCTGCAGAGTCCTGCTCTGCAGTGTCCTCTGCCTCTTTGTTTGATTTTAGAGATAGAGGCAGATACCTGTTTGTAGTGTTTATGTGGTTTTTGGAGGTAATATGTTGGAGAGCACCGAGTGATGGGGCACACGATTTGCCCCTCCTAACCACCTGCCAACCTCCCAGACCAACTACCCTCTGCAGTCGAGGTTCTTCTGTTGGATGTTGGGGAAATGGCGGGTGGTTTTTATAAGGTATTTCCTTTTGAATATGAAATTTGAGGTGCGGAATCTCTGCCCATGCTGCCTGGTGCTGAGCCCTAAGATCTCCAATGGCCCAGCATGTAGGACAGTGTCCTAAGTCCTGTAAGTGTCCTTCTGAAAAGTGTTCCACAGTACCTGCAGTTAATAATATCCATTCCAGATAAGTTGCTGGGTTTATAACCTGGTCAGAGTAATTAGAAGGAAGAAAATGCAAGTAATGGTTTGATTTTGTGTTTTGCTTTTGTATAACTTGTTATAACAAGTTCAATTACTAGTGCCCCTGTAAATGAGCTCACCTTGTGGATGCCTCACTGACCCGCCCCTTCCTGCTTTGTTACAGGAAATGTCATGACGGTGGTACCCTATAAAAGGAGTGTAGTGTGGGGTGGCTGGGCCTTTCCCCTGCTGATAAAGAAGAACCACAGACGAAAGAACAAGGAGGTAAGAGCAGAAACAATCAGTCAACAACAAATGCAGTAACCCTTAAAAGCTTATCCTAATGTTAGATAAAACTGTAAAACCTGTAAAGCACCACCTGTAATAATTTCAGAGAAGATATACCCTGTAAGAAACACTTTGCTACAGAGAAAAATAAAGCAGTAACAGAAGATATACCTTACAAAAGACAATTTGAATCAGAAGATTACAGCAGTAATCTGTTAGCACACACCTGTAGGCACACCTTGTAATAATGCAGCAGAAGGTATACCAGCAACAACAATTTGAATCAGAGAAAAATAAAGCAATGAAATGTTAGCAACAAACAGTAGCAATCCCTGTGAGTACAAAATAAAAATAACACACAGTAAATCTGCTTAGCCAAAAGAAGTCTTAATCATTTCCCTTACTCTGGTAAGGTTATCTGATCTGTCCTTTCAAGCAATCTAGAAGGAAAGAGCTGAGGGGAAGCTAGGTGCTTTGGCCAGCAAACCAAGTCTTCTCATGGAAAACCATGTACATAAATGCTCGCAGTCTGGGAAACAAGATCCCAGACCTGCAGACAATAATGACAGAGGCTAAACTGGACAAAGCAGCAATTAACGAGATGTGGTTTACTAGTAACCACACTTGGGAGACTTCAGTACCTGGCTATGTACTGTTCAGAAGAGACCAAGGTGCAAAAAGGGGGGAGGGAGTGGCCCTGTATATCAATGAAAATATCAAAGCTACAGAAAATCAGAAAACTCATAAGGAGCCAGAAGAACTGTGGTGGGTCACCCTGGAAACAGGAAATGGGACAGACATAAGAACTGGGGTTGTCTACAGGCCCCCAGACTAGGGGGAGGACATAGACACATTACTGTTAGAAGATATACAAAATGTGACAGTTAAAGGGGAGGTTCTGATAATGGGAGACTTCAACATGCCAGATACAGATTGGTCAATACCAGCAGGAACATCTGCCAGAACTAGACACATGGTGGTTTCCCTGCAGGCAGAGGGCCTCAAACAACTGGTACGACAACCCACAAGAGATAGGGCTATCCTAGATCTAGTACTGACTAACAGAAAAAGGATCACAGATCTCCAGGTAGAAGGTCACCTGGGGGCCAGTGACCATCACTTGGCATGGTTCAGTTTGCCCACTACAACTAAATCATCCCATTCCAATGCAAAAATATAGGACTTCAGAGGAGCTGACTTTGATAAGATGGCCAACAGAGTTAAGATAGCCCTGGCAAAAAGAAATACAAGTGAGGGGGTACAGGCAAAGTGGTCAAGCATTAAAGATGTAATACTTGAAGCAACATCCCATTGTGTTAGAGAGAAAAGGAAGTGCAAAAGAAGAAGGAAACCACTTTGGTTCTCAAAAACAGTAGCAGAAAAGGTCAGAGCCAAAAGGCTGGCCTTCAGAAAATATATGGGAATGCAGTGGGATGATGATATGGAGGCATACCAAACTTCCCTAAGGGAAGCAGGGAAGGCAGTAAGGCAGGCAAAGGTCCAAACCGAGGAAACTCTAGCACAGACAGTAAAAGAAGGTGATGAGACTTTCTATAGATACATTAGTGAAAGGAGAAAGTCCAGAGGGGGTATTACTAAGCTCAAAGGAGATAAGGGGGTGTGTGAGGAGGAGGACCATGTAAAAGCATCTATCCTAAATAGAGACTTCTGCTCAGTATTTACTGAAGAAAAGGTAGGGCAGGGCCCTCAGCTCAGCACCATGGACACAGGGGGGAGGGAGGTGAGCACTAGTCCCTTCACAAAAGAAAGGGTCTTACAAGAGCTCAATAAGCTCAGGGTGGACAAGGCAATGGGACCTGATGTTATAAGTCCCAGGGTACTAGAGGAGCTAAGGGTGGAACTAGCAGAGCCATTATCAGAACTGTTTAGTGAGTCTCTGAGCAAAGGAGAGGTCCCAGAAGACTGGAGAAGGGCTCATGTGATCCCGCTCCACAAGAGTGGTAGCAGGGAGGAGGCAGAGAACTACAGACCAGTCAGTCTTACCTCCATAGTGGGCAAGATTATGGAGGCACTCCTTAAGGAAAGGATAGTGCAACACCTGGAATCCATAGGAGCACAGGAGCCAAGACAGCATGGGTTTACAAAAGGAAGGTCCTGTCAAACTAATCTCATAGATTTCTTTGACTGGGTAACCAGAGTGGTGGACCAAGGGGGGAGCAGTTGATGTTGCCTACCTTGACTTCAGCAAAGCTTTCGATACTGTTCCACATAGAAGATTGATTAATAAGCTGGGTAGGCTCGGGTGAGTCAGAAGTTGGTCAAGTGTGTGGCAAACTGGTCGACGGGCAGAAAACAGAGAGTGGTGGTAAACGGTATACAGTCAGAAGAGATGCAAGTCACAATTGGGAAACGGTATACAGTCAGAAGAGATGCAAGTCACAATTGGAATACCTCAGGGATCAGTCCTGGGGCCAGTTCTCTTCAATATCTTCATCAGTGACATTGCAGATGGACTAGAGGGTAAGGTTTGTCTGTTTGCAGATGACACCAAGATCTGCAACAGAGTAGATGATCCAGATGGGGTGGGCAGAATGAGAAGAGATCTGGATAAACTAGCAAAATGGTCGGAAGAGTGGCAACTGGGGTTTAATGCAAAGAAGTGCAAGATCATGCACATAGGGAAGAGAAACCCTGAAGCCACCTATAGGCTGGGAGGGGAGTTGCTGGCAGTCACAAGGGAAGAAAGAGACTTGGGCATCATCATCACCGATGACCTGAAATCATCCAAGCAGACCACTAAAGCAGTAGGTAAGGCTGGGGATGTTAGGGTGCTTTCGGGGGGTATCACAAGTCGGAAGAAGGAGGTAATAATCCTCTCTCAAGACACTGGTTAGGCCCCCATCTGGAGTACTGTGTGCAGTACTGAGGCCACACCTTCACAAAGACATTAACCAAATTGAAGCAGTCCTGAGAAGGGCAACCAGAATGGTGCAGGGACTGCATCAGAAAACATATGAGGACAGATTAACGGAGCTCAATATGTATACCCTAGAGCAAAGGAGGGAGAGAGGTGTTATGATTGAAACATTCAAACACCTTAAGGGCATTAACATGGTGAAAGAATCTAACATGTTTCAATATAAGAAAAATAGCAGGACAAGAGGACACAGCATTAGATTAGAGGGAGACCGATTAAGGGGTAATGTGAGAAAGTTCTATTTCACGGAAAGGGTGGTGGATGCATGGAATGGCCTACCTCAGGAAGTGGTGGATATGAATACAGTGCAGGGCTTCAAACAGGCATGGGATATGCATAAGGGACCAATACAGATCAGTATGAATAGATAGGCCATTGACAGAGCAAAGGCCGATGGCACATTTATAAGGTAGAAAAAGAAATGGGCACACTGGATGGGCCTTGCAGTCCTTATCTGCCATCAACTTCTATGTTTTTATGTTGCCAGGAATGGGGTTGTTCTGAGCACAGGTAATGCAATTGTCCACATAATGTTGGACATCTGTTGTCATACCAGGCCACCAGCCTATGGTTTTCAATCTCTGCAGGGTCATGTATACCCCTTGGTGTCTACCTCTAGTGGTGTCATGGACTTGATGAATTAATTCTGATCGGAGTGTTTTGGGAATTACCCAGAGTTTTTGATCACCAGAGTGATACAGGACCAACTTCTGGTCTGTAGAGAGATGAAGGTTGTCAGAATGTCTTTTGAATGGGTTATTCAAAGATATTTCTTTCTCTGTTTCCTTTGAGAGGTATTCATATACCTCTTTTATCTCTGGGTCCACCATTTGCACTGCAGTTAGATCCAGAGGGACCACTTTGGTCCTCTTGTAGGTGGCCACTGTGTGTGGCTCAGTGGAGGGATGCGTGGTTCATACCTCCCTCCCTCCCTCCAGCACCTTCTTTTGCTAAGGTGTCTGCTCGATCATTGTACACGTGGAAAGGTTCGGCCTTGGAGTGGACCTTAACCTTGTGTATATATACAGCCTTAATATAAATTGCTCAGCCAGGCTGACAATGTGTACGAACAGGCTGCCGTATTTCACAGGGGTGCCTTCTGAAGAGGCAAAACCATGGGTCTTCCAGAAGGGAAGAAATTAGTCAGAGAACTGCACACCCAGGAAGAATCAAAGAAGATAATGGTGTCTTATTTTCCTTGGCCATGGATGATTTCCAGGACACAGGCTACTGCAGCAAGTTCTGCATACTGGGAAGATCTTAGGTGCACTTCCTGGACACCTCAAGGGAGTCACTTTCTGGATGCAGGACCAGGACCCCAAAGCCTGCAATTTGTTCTTCCTCATGGTAGGAGGAAGATCCATCTGTAAAGACATGACAGAGTGCAGGATCTTTTAGGGTGCTCTCTATGGTGGGCAGAAATGGACCTGGTTCTGGCAGGGTGGGTGGCTCTAGGCCACACTCCTGGGGATCTGCTTGGTATAGAAATCCATGTGTCAAAATGGAGAGCATTTGGTGGGAAGCACAGTGATGTCTCAGTCATGGAGAAGGAAAGACCAGTGGGTGAGTCTAGTGTTAAACACATTGCCATATTTGATCCTGTCAGTCAGTAGGAAGTTGGTAGGGGTGTGGTTGGTATACAGCACAATAGGGGAGAACCCTATGATGTAGATGAAGTGCTTGATTGCCCAAAAGGTCACCAAGAGATTCCTCTCACACAGAGGGTACTTCTGCTCTACAAGGAAAAGCATCTGTGAGGCATAGGCAATAGGCCTCAGAGTGCCATTTGCCTTTTGTGCAAGGACTGCTGACATACCTACCTCAGAGGTGGACGTTTCAAGATGGAATGACAGTTTTGGGTTAGGGTTGACCAAGGCTGGAGCAGAGGCCAAAGCCTTCTTCAAAGAAGTGACAGCAGCTGTGTGTTCTGGTCCCCACTGTCAGGGGACATCTTTCTTCAGTAGTAAGTACAGAGGTGTTGCCTTCTGTGCAAAATTGCAAATGAAGTCCCTGGAGTAGTTGACCATACTCAGAAAATGTCTCAGAGTAGCCACACTGGTAGGTAGTTGCACATCTTGAATGCCTTGGACCTTGTCCATGGTGGGGCTCCTGCCCTCTGCAGTGATGCACAGACCCAGAAAGAAAACTTCTGGGAGGCACAACTGTACCTTTGCAGGGTTACACTTGAGGCCTACCCTCTGTAGGGGTGTGAAGAGCTCATCTAGAATCTCCAGGCATTTCTCCAGGCCTGTGGTGGCCAGGAGGCAGTCAGTCACATATTGCAAGAGGCATTCTGGTGTGGAGAAGCCACGTATGGCACCCTCGTGTGGATGTGGAAGAAGGAGGGGTTGTTGTGAAACCCCTGTTGGAAGCAGTTCCACATGTATGGACATCCTTCAAAGGTGAATGCAAACTTGTATTGGCTCTCAGGGGCCAATGGGCATGACCAGAAACCATTGGCGATGTCAAGAGTACTGAACCACTTGTGTTTAGAACTTTCAGAAGTTTTAGCATGTCTGGGGCAGATGCCATGGTAGGTGCACAACTAGGGGTGACTTGGTTAAGTCTCCTGTAATCAATGGTGAGCCCCCAACTGTTGTTAGACTTCTTCACTGGCCAGATGGGGGAGTTGACTATGAACACACAGGATCTAATGACCCCTTGTTTCAAAAGGGAGTCAATGATTATCCTCAAAGATGGTATTGCCTCTGCTGGAAAAGTATATCATCTCTGACATGGGGGTTCATCACCAGTGATCTGTAATAGAGTGTCCATTCTCCCACAGTCATGTTTGTGTTTGACAAAGGCCTCTTGATTCCTTTACAAAATTGGTTTTGATTGAGGGAATAGCTCATGGTGCTGAAGCATGAGGATGATGTCATACTCCGCGCTTTGGCCTTTACTGCTGCTACCACATGCGAGTCAGAAATGAGGAGCATATGGTACTGGCCAGGTATCTGAAGCAATAGCCTATTGATCAAATCTATCATGCAGCCATAGCATGAGAGGAAATCTATTTCCAAGGTGCTCTGGTGATAAGGTAATATCATGAGATCAAAACAGTGTGTCACCTCCAAGGTACCGATGATGATTGGTATTGCTTTGGACTGATACGTGTGATCATGGTCCCTTCAAATATCTGGGTGGAAGTGACCTTCACCGTAGACCAACAAGAAAGCTGTGGATCATCTTGGTGCAGCACTGAAACTGCAGTGCCTGTGTCTAGAAGTAACGCGTGCCAGTGACCCCCAACCAGCACTTCTACACATGGATGTCTGGAATCATTGGTTGCCAAGGTGGTGATGATGTGAACTGGGGCCTGACACCATCAGTCCAATTTACAATGCTTCTGATTAGTGTGGTCCGATGAGGGGTCTATCTCTCAAAGAATTTGCACTATTTCGGAGTATGGAGACTTTGCCCACCCGACCTCATCAGATTCGTCCAATGGAGGAGCAGATGGGATAGCAGCCACAGTTCTACCTAGGTTTGCTGCTGTAAGTGACTAGACTTTGGTGGTAGGAGCCGGTTGTTTTCCTTGGCCAAATATTTATAGGAAGGGCCGGACTGCTGTTTTCGTCCATTATTCCCATTCGTATTCTGCTGGTTTGGCCTCTGCTGATACTGCTGTTTGTTTTTGTTCGACTCTCCCTGGTTTTGGTAGGAGGGTTTGTCCTGTTGGGAATCCTTGGATTTTCTTTCCACTTCGTATTGGGTGGATGACTCGGTGTTTTTCTGCACCGTGGCTACCTTGGCCTTGGCACCTGATCCCAGGTTCCACGTGTAGAAACGGTACGCGGCTTTCCACTTTTCCCATGTTCTCACAGAAGTGGTCCTGTCTCAGAAATACCACTGTCTCAACCTTCTCAGGAAGGGTAGGTTGGAGATTTTTCAAAAACAGGGCTTTGTACTCAATCGACTCCTTGTCGTCATTTTCACCGACCAGGTCTTTGCTTGCTATGTACACTAGCCACAAGTGGCCTTCATACTGAGCTGAGGACTCTTTGGCATGCTGCTTAATCAGATGGGCTAGCATCATGCTGACTATGTTTGGATTGAGTGCCACCAAGAGGTGGATGGTGATGGCTTTGAACTGGGCACTGATGTCACGGCGTATGCCTTCTGGCAACTTGGCCCACAACATACGGTCCACAGTTTGCTTCAGAACCTGTATCCTGTGCTCAGCTGCAAGGCTGAGCATCTCACGGTGATTTCTCACTTTCTCCAAATGGCAACTAAGGTTGTCGCCTGGAGCCATATGGCCTATCTTTTCTGCAATGTATTTGATGGCCTGTGCAGACTGCAGAGCATTGAGGTGAGGCTCTTGCTGCCCTGTGATGGACTTGATGACTGCCTCAGCCATGGCAGTGGCCATGCCCTGAAGAACAGTATGCTGTTCCATCTCCATCTGCAACATGTCAGAGACTGCTTGTCTCAGTACACGGGCCTGACTATCGAAGATCCCTGCTTTTTTGATTGCCTTTTGGATCAGGCTCTGTACCTCTTCCTTGTCTTTTTTATTCAAAGTGGCTACTGGTGGGTGAGGCCTCAACCCTCTGGCATCCCAGGGATTACCATCTTGAATCTCTCCATCACCGCTGTCATCATCTTCTGATGATGTCAGATCGATAGGCAGAGCATAAGTTATAGCTTTCACATGACCCTTCAGGACTGGCAACTGCTGATGTAATTTTGTCATCTTGTGCTACACATCAAATGATTCACTCTCCCTTTGCACTGTCCTTTACTGACATGCTCTTGCAAAACTCTGTATGCAGCACTCACTTTGTGATTTTCCCTAATCTCCCTGTCCAATGCTTCCTTGCATTTCCCTAGCTCTCCATACAACTCCTCATTCTCACTCCGCAACGTATCATTCATACCAGTAAGCAAATCATTCAGTTGTAACATGTGCTTCTTATTCTGTTGCAACCTTTCACTATCCTCTCTCAGTCTAACAACCTCTCTGTCTGTCTCCTGTGCAGTACACTGCAGTTCATTCTGAGTCTCATTTCTGAGCTTTTGGATTTCTTGCTCCAACTCCCTCCGTTGTTCATCCATTTCTTGGGATTTGGAACCCAGTTCCTTTTTCAGAGCCAGGACCTCCATTTCCACTGCCTGTGATGCAGTGTACAGAGTGGCAACCATCACACCTTTTTGGTCATGTTTCTTTACCGTAGGTTTAGTCTCCGAATACAGCGTGCACATATACTGTAGCGGATGACCGTGCGACTTCACGACCAGTGTGAAATTGCCCCAACCTCCATGGGAGGTTAGAAAATTTGAGATGTCTAACTTGAGTTCTGCGCTAAAGGCCATTTTGGAAGGTTCCTCTTTTCCTGCACTAGCCGGAAGTTCAAGGTGTATTGAGTCACCTTGTGCTCTACCGCTAGGCAGTTATACATTTGGGATATGGAATCCCACAGACCAGTGCTGCTGGGTGAATGAGGGAGTGTAGGTTCGAGCACCTTCAAGAGTCCCAGTCCTGTTCATGGTTCAGAGGGCCTTTAAGATCATCCATATGGGTTGAACTGGTGGGCATAGGTTCGAGCACCTTTGTGATTCCCACACACGTTCATCTGTATGCCTTTTTGCATACTGGTTCAGTTCTATCCAATTAGGTCTGTGCCATAATCGCCATTTGTTGGGGTTAGGCAGGATCTAAACTTGATGGCAAAACACAACACAGAAACAGGTGCTGCAGAATAAAGGTTTAATACCTAATGCATGTAAAAAGGATGGCTTACCACAGCTGGGAACCTCTGAACACCTGGTGTCATCATAGGAAAAATGCAGTGAACAACAGGATTACACAAACTGTTACAGTTAGAGATAAGAAGGTCCGTTACCTGGTAATGGGCTCATCTGCATAGTAGAAAAGCTACACAAATAATTTATATTGGTGGGTAAGGTGGGCAGCTCTTGCCCATGGCCATTAGGTTTTGCATGTACACAGTGATAAGCATTATGCTGACTAAAACTACTTTTGGGTTACAATAGAATGATTCATAGAATATGCTGATCATAACATTATGGCTAATAGCTGTAGGTGGTGCACTAAGACCACAAATATAATCATGCTAAATAGTACATCATAGCAAACATAAGTAAATACTGATATCCCTTATACTGTATCATAGAAAGATGATAGTCCACATTAGGGACTGTAGGTCAGGCAGGTCTACAGTACCCGGGAAAAGACAGTTGACTAGATTGACTGACATTTCTGGCTGTGGTGCAAGTGCAGTTTTGACAGGTGCAGAAGAGTGTTCTGAGGTGAGTGATGCCAGTTCCTTGTCATCTGATGGCTTGCCTTTGCCAGAGACAGTATACTGCTCCATCTGCTATGATCAGCTGTTGATGCTACTCAGCAACTCTTGAGACTTGTTTCATACTTTTGCTCCATCACTGCCATCATTTATCTGGTTTTCAGATATTGTAGCAGCTGTGCTGCCATGGCTCTCAGGCTGTGGCTGATGTTGGGTGTCACCAGTCCAGCTTCCTTGCTCAAGCATGGCATCATGCCTGACAAATAATTGTACCCCACTAGTTACATGCTGTACCAGATGTCCAGGAGGTCCATCTGTGATTTGGCAAAATGCTTCAGATGCATGTAAAATGCAGATGGGTTTGATGGCAGTTTGGAGATGTACTTTTTAAAGCTTTCAACTGAGCACAGAGGGACTCCTGGGGTGGCATATATGAAGCCACTGAACTGGCTCTTGTTACTAGCTGCTGATTTTTTGTGGTTCTTTTTTTTCCATATACAGCTTTTTCTCACTCTGGTCACATCTGGCAGCACCTGCAACCCCATCACAGTCTTAAATGGTTATCCACCATTTACCCAGCAACACTAAGTGGTGAGTGGCAATCTGTGTTGGTTGTGCAAGAACTTATGGGTTGCTGATTTGGATGGCTGGTATTTTCCTCCTGGACTCCTGGTTTTCTCCATGGCATGTCCACATGCAATGATGCAGCCATGCCTCCATGTGTCAGCACACAATGCATGATGGGTGTTCAGTGACAATCCAACCTTTTTCTGGTGCTCCCAACCGTGCTGCTGGCTTATCTCCACCATTTGGCAGTCATGCTGTGGGATCAGCATCCCCCTCCTCCAACTAGGGAAGGAGAAGCTGTCCTTGGGATGCTCGATCCTTCCTCCCCCAGCTGGCTCTCGACAACCCACACTCATTCCTGAACACGGGGTGCTGGTATCATGAGTGATAGTGCTACTGCTATGCCAATGGACCAGCCATGTTTTCTGTGGTTCTTTTTTGCTTTGGTAACAGAAAATGTGATATATTCTTTCCCATTCTCATTGACTGTCACTTTAAAATTGTGAGGCCTCAGGTCTCTTTGTGCATCCCTCCCCAACATAGGGTCTTGGAAAGCCTTGGGCAGACTCAATGGACCAATGGTCTCCTTTTGCCATAACTTTTCTATGTTTCTATGACATGCACCATGGACAGCACATTGAGTCATACCTTTCTAACTAGAACTGCTGCTGTGTAAGGTGAAATGGCTGGGGAGTTTTTAAGTTGTTCAAGCTCTGTTACTGGTAAGGCTGGATGGTAAGCTTCTGTGCCCTTTTTGTCTATGTGGTATTTCTTGATGACCACAATGCAGATATTGTTCACCAGTCAGAGGAGAGTGTCAGCAAACAAGCTGAGGCTGCAGCCTACCATAGGGCTGTTCACATAATGATTTAAGCTCCTGCCAAGACTGAGGTAGAAGGAGACTGCATACTTCTTGCTGGCACTGTTTCTGACTTCTCCATAGAAGCACCACAGTACCGCTCAGATCTCATCCACCAAGCTGTTTCTCCAGTCAAAATAAATGAGTTTACAGCTGCCCACAAATTATACACATCTAGTCACTTTCTTTATGTTTGCATCATCCCTCAACATTTCAAGCTCATCTAACTGATGCTCAATCAGCTTTACATGGTTACTCACTTTTTTTTAAGGGATCTGCCTCAGACACTTTGAGAACCACATCAGGAACATCATTTTCCCTGGGATCAGTGAATGTGGCAACAGCTTGAAAAGTGTAATTGTGACAAGGTTGGAACCCTGTCCCATTTTTATTAGGGAAAAACATTTCTAAAACTAGGAGTTTATTACAAGAATGTATTTAAAGGCAGGAGGATAGTACTGTTTCATAGCCTTAGCTAGAGTTGTTTTTCTTACTTCTTTATCTCAGGACATTCAGAAAGGCTAGTTAATTGAGTCTAATGTTCTGAGCAAAAGGTCAGATAGGATGGATAAGAAAATTGACACAAATCCATAGAAGACTGTGTGTGGGTGGGGGCTCTTGACACACACAGGACTTTTTCAGAAGAAGGCAAAGACTGCCTAAGAAGCAGAGAACATGAAAGTTCTAACCTAGTCAAACATGTTAATCTGAAACTGCAAGGTATTACTTATTACTGTTTAGAAAAGGTGTCTCCAATTTTGATTCAATCAATAATTTTAGAGCAGATATGGAGTGCAAAAGACTTTGCTGAACTTTGCTTATAACTAAAGTAAAGCATCTACCAAATTAGTTTAGTAATCTGTTTACCATTCTGATGCTATCTGACAGCTAGTTTTTTTTATTGTTTTGTGAATAAAACAAAGCTGTATGTACCTTGTAGTCTGTCTACATATTATATTCATTCTTTGGTAAACGGATAAGGTACACTAGGCACACACTGGGGAGGTTAAGTGACTTACTCAGAGTTACACAGTATGCAGGTAGAGGCTGTGGGAATCAAACCCAGATCTGTTGGATGCACCAAACCCATTCAGAAGATGACCTATGCTTTCTGACTCACTTCTCTGCCATAGTTTGTGTCACTATAAGTGGAATCTTTGTTGTGTAGTCTCTTACTCCAGGTGTGTTGTGCATGGGCACTAGAACTGGTACAAGGGAAGTAAAGTAGAAGACCAGAAATGAAACCAGGTACTAGACAGCGTCAGAGGATGTCAAAAGGTGGAAGAAGAGCACCAAGAGCACAGATGGGGAGCTGGTATATTCCAGTTCCTGTTGTTAACAGCTGAAGAAGACATCCATTTCTGAGGAGAAGGGGGATCTTCCTTTACTTCCAAATTTCCCAGGGTGCTACCTGGTTCAACAGAACCCAGATACTGAGGAGTGACTGATGGAGAACAGTGTACAGGACATCTGGAGTATCACCGATTCCATGGAAGAGACAGTTCCCATTCCCAAGCTATGTGATTTGTTGATGGCCAGAACCTGCACTGAAAGGAGGTGGAGAAAAAGCCTCTCAGAAGGCTGAAATGATTGTAACTGAACTAGGAGTTTCCAGGGAATTAATGGACTGGAGTAAGCTACAGAAGGATAAAAAATATAACTAAGCTGAGCCTGTAAGTAACAATGATAGATGGCATACTTGTAAACGGTGGGGTGGAGGATGGAAGGCATTCATAGAACACACTCTAGAAAAAGGGTATGTTTTGCTAGATACAGCCAAACCCAAAAATGAAAAGATGAGATGCTCAGATGGTGGCACCTGAGTGGTATCAAAAACAGGTCATGGAGATGGCATACTTCAGTACCTGTGGGTGGCAGCTAGGAAGGTGAGATCAGGGATACTGGCAAATTTTTTGCTCCACTTTTACTGGCCAGGGGTGTACAGACAGGTTTCAGCCTAATGTATGGCCTGTTTCCTCTGCCAGTCAGTGATGCTGACTGGCTGTGTGGTCCTGGAGAAAGGGTGCCAAAGAAGAAAATATACCTGTACACTCACGAGAAGGGTGGAGGTGGCATACCCAAGGGACAAAGCCAAATAGGAAAAATAATGGAGTCCCTGTAAAATTAAGCATAATCTTCCCCTCAAGTTGAGTGGTTCCCCAGAGTGGGAACACAGCCTGTAAACAAAGATTTGTCGAGATAGTGTTCAGGGACTTAGAATTCAGAAGGCTGATTAAACATTCTCTCTGCCTTAACTGAAGTTTTTCTGAAAAGAATATCACAAAAAGGGATATTCCTTAATCCAAGAATAGTATATTGTATAAGAAGCTGATAGAAAAGACAACAAAGGTTAAGGAAACCTGCTTATAGATGAAACAATAGAAAACAGGTTCCCTATCCAAGAGGGAGTATGTGACAAGGTCAGAACCATGTCCCATTTGTATAGGGAAAAATAAAATTTCTAAAAACCTGGGGTCTGATGTTCAAAAGTTTGTTTGGGCGTTAACGGATCTTTGCCCATGCAAACTGAGGTTTGCACTGGAGCGCCACATTCAAAAGGGGCTATTGCACAGGCAAATAGGGTTATCAGTGCACCTGCACAAAACATAATGTATGTGTGCAGGCAAAGGGAAGAGCATGGCCATGAATATGCGCGTTATCCCATATTCAGTGGCACTGCACTGCACAAAAGGGTTTAGCGTGGTCCTTTTGCACAGCGCAAATATCAGTGAACAAAGCCCTGACGTACCTCTTGGCAATCATAGCAGCTGCTAGAGGTAATGCAGCCACCAAGCCGGTTGGCTGCTAGGTAAGCACAAGTGCCCCCGTGGTCCCTGGCACCCCGCTGCTGATCGTTGGCCCATTCTGTCAAATAATAATATCCCTGGTGCTCATGTTCCCCACCGCCGATTGCTGGCCCATTCTGTCAAACAATAATAATATCCATGGTGCTAGTGGTCCACCCCCCAATTGCCATCCCCAGCTGAATTAATAATATATCTGGTGTTAGTGGTAACCCTTCTCTGACTGCCAGCCCTGGCTTAAATAATATAATCCCTGATGCTAGTGGAAACCCCCCTCACTCTGACTGCCAGCCCTAGAAATAATGTAATCCCTGGTTCTAGTGGTAAACCTCCTCTCTCCAAATGCCAGTCCTGGCTTAGATAATATGATCCCTGGTGCTAGGAGTAACCTCCCTCCCTCTGACTGTCAGCTTGGAAGTAAAAAAAAAAATCCCTGGCATTCAGTGGTTCCCTTCCTGTGGCATCAGGCATACCCCCACTCACCTTAGCATTATCTGTGGTGCTGTAGGAGCATAGGAAGACTGGAAGAGCCCTCCTCACACCTCCTCAGCTGGCTGCCATATGTACAGGCTAGGAGTGTGCCTCTTATTTATAGCACAGGATGTGTCATCTTGTCCTATAAATAAGAGGTGCACTCCCTGCCTGTACATAGGGCATCCATCTGAGGAAGTGTGAGAAGGGCTGTGCCAGTCTATGTATGCTCCTATGGCACCTTGGATAATGCTAAGGTGAGTGTGATGGGGTATGCCCAGTGCCACATGGGGGGGAACCACTGGATGCCAGGGAGTTTTGTTTTCCTTCCGGGCTGGCAATAGGAGGAAGGGGAAGTTGACCAGTAGCACCAGGGATTATATTATTTAAGCCAGGGCTGGCAATCAGAGGGAGGAGGGTTACCACTAGCATAAGGGATATTATTTCAGCTGGGGCTGGCAGTCAGAAGGGGGGACCACTAGCACCAAGGATATTATTTGACAGAACAGGCTGGCAGTCAGTGTGGGGACCACTTGCAACAGGGATATTATTATTTGACTGAACAGGCCAGTGATCAGTGGGGGAGGGCGGGGCACTAGCACAAGGGATATTATTATTTGACAGAATGGCCAGTGATCAGCAGGAGGGAGGACCACTAGCACCAGGGATGTTATTATTTGATAGACTGGGCTGAAAATTGGTGGGGAGGACCACTAGCACCAGGGATATGTATACATGGTTGGGACTGGGCAACTGGGGGGCAGTGCTGTGCAAATCTGCCTCAGTACCCATGCAAATGAGCCCATAATGGGCATGCAAATGAGCCCTTAGCACCTTGCATACCCGAAGGCCTCATTTGCATGGGTCCCTTTGAATATTGAAAATAGTGTTCTGGCATTAACCATTCTGGTGTGTTCTTCAGGAGCCCCATCAGGATAGTGTTAAGTGGTTTAGAGCTTTGCCAACATGGCCCTATATTCAGTTGAATAGCGATGGTGTGCTATTCTACTGAATATAGCACCTTTGGGCACCTGGGCAATTGCAAGGTGAACCACAAATTTTTGCGCTCTACTTTGCATGATTTTGAATATCTGGCTCTAGGAGTTTGTTAAATGCATAATTAACTTTAAAATCAGTAAGAGGTTACTGTTTTTCAGCCTTGGCTAGAGATGTTTTTCTTATTTGTTTATCTCAGATCGTTCAGAAAGGACAGCTAATTGAGTGTAATATTCAGAGAACAAAGATCAGGAAGGTAAGCTCAGAAAATCAAGAAAAAGCCATAGATGGCTACAGGAGGATGGCTCTTGAAATACAGCACTTTCAGTGAAGAAGGTGAAGATTGCCTAAGAAACAGAACAAGAAAGACCTATTGCAGACAAACAGATTAACTGAATCTGCAAGGTATTACTTCTTACTGCTTAGAAAGGTGGTCTACAGTTTTGCTACAAGCAAGAATTTTAGAGCAGATATGAACTAAAAGTGACTTTGCTGAATTTTGTTAATAACAGATGTAAAAAAGTTGCCACATCAGTTTTTTAAATCTATTTACCATTTTGAGGCCATGCGACAGAAGATTTTTTTATTGTTGTGTTTTAATAAAACAATGCTATTTGCACCTTTTACCTTTTCCATGGTTGTCTATATGTCCTGACTTACTTTTTATCAGTCATGTTGAAAGCAAGCTCAGTAAGATGTGCACTTATAACAGTTGCGCAGGAATCAGGTTATTTCTAAATGTAAAAAGGATCTGGGAAATGCAGACTTGTGACTGGTTAGTGTCATTCTGTTATCCTTGCATTAACTTTTAATTAACATACTTGTAGAGACACTTCACATGAGCACTGTTTTTAAAAAGAAGGTCCTCCTTCTTTTAAATTCTTTTTTTAGAACTCTCGTCTGCCATTAGTACATCTGCTAACACAACCAACTCCCTCATTAATCCACAAAGCCATGTCTATAGAATTTTTAATCACTAGTCATCTCATTATTAAAGTACTTTTCCTTTGTTTACTGCCAAGATGTTGACCCTAAAATGTTAAAACTGTGTTGTGCTGAAATGCTACATTACTTCATCTGTCTCACACACACACATGTCCTACACCCTCTCTCTCACTGCCCAGCCAAGCTGCATTTTACATTTTACTACTGGGATAGACTATTGACATAATGCCCACTGCAGCTCAGTGGTGCGGAGAGCCTGAGGTACTAAGTTCATTCCTCTCTCTTTTTCTTTTTCAGGCATCCCACCTCTCTCTCTCTCTTTCTCACTATTTACTTTTACCGCAAAGCTGAAATTTGTGTCACTCACCAGTCATCAAAGCAAGCAGATAAAATCTTTTCATTCTTTGTACAGCCCCGCTGCAGTTATCCCTGAAATAGCCAAAAGTCCCCCTTACCTTCAACATACAGGAACAACTCCCACCTGACCATCAAAGAGCATGTGAACATGTTGAAATGGGAAAAGAACTCCAACTGAGCAAGCAAGCAGATGACTGTCCGGAGATAGAATGAGAAACACTGTAGGAGAGCAGACTGTGATTAGATAGGGCAATAATGTAATAGATTTTAAGTCCAAGGGAGTGTCAGTTCACTTTACCTTAAGAGAAGAAATAAAAGAAAAAAAGTCAGTTATCGGAATCACCAAGCATTTCCATGGTAACGGTGCCCGTACTTCCCGGTTCAGTCAAACACATTGTACAGCCATTACATTTACAAACATTGTGGCTCATATTGCTTTCAGTTTGTCCCTCAGCATGATAATGTTGTTAGAACAGCACTGCATAAATCGTCATGCCACATTACTGATCATACTTCGTTTCTGACCATCACTTTCACATTTGTTGATCACGTGCGCTGCAGCTGCTGCTCAAGATATGAACTCGGAACAGCCTGGGACCAAGGAGCAAGAGCAGCAGCACAGCGGGGGAACTATTTCACTTCAAACTGCGGGTAAAATCCAACAGAAAACAACAAATATGATCAGGTAAAAAAACAATTGTTGAACCCATATTTTATAATAGCAATAACGCATTCCCAGGGGTTATGTTAATGTTCAAGTTAAGCAAGGATGTCCTTTTTACCCGTTATAGTTCAATATCTACCTTGAACCTCTACTCCTCAAATTAAAGGCCAACCCCTCAATTCAAGGGATACAGATTGGGACCCACACCTTGACTCTGTTCACATATGTGGATGATATTTTGCTCCACCTCTCCCATCCTACGAGCTCCATTCCGGCCGCTTTGGCAAAGATTCAGGAGTGCAGCTCCTTTTCAAACTACAAACTTAACCTGGATAAGACAGAGGTCATGCCTTTGAACTCTCGTGTCCTCAAGTCAGACCTCTCTGAATATGGGTTAACTTGGTCTCCCCAGCACATTAAGTACCTGGGTACCTTCTTGTCTTGTAGTGAGGTGAAGCTGAAGGAGATGAACTTTACTGGCTTAGTTGGCAGGTTAAAACATGACCACTCCCAGTGCAAATCCTTCCCTCTAACTCTTTGGTGACATGTCAGTCTGGTCAAAATGAACATCCTGCCCCATCTCTTTTACCCATTGAATATGCTTAATATTTGGTTACCTCTTTCCTGGTTTAAGCAAGTGCATTCCATGATCTCAGATTTTATTTGGCTGGGCAAACCCCCAAAATGGGTGTACCACAAACTGGTGGCTCCTAAGTTGCAAGGGGGCTTAGGCTGCCTCATTTTGGCCTATACTATTGGGTTAGCTACGCAAGCAAATACCTGCATTGGCTTCCCTCTGCTCCTAGTGACTCCCTCACTTCATATGTCCCTAGCTGGTTGTCCTTGTAGTGGGAAATGATTTCCTCATCCGGTATCTCTCCTAGAGCCTTGCTCCACATCCGTCCCAGAGACCTGCCTTTGTCTCTCTGTACCTCCCTGATTGGATTGTTGCTTCAGGTACATACCCAGTTATGTGCTCTTCTCAAATATAAGCACAGATGGGACACTGCACAACCGATCTTCAGGAATCCTAATTTCAAAATAGGCAATCAGGTTATTTCTCCTGCTTGGCTTCCTCAGTTGAGGGAGGTGAGGGAGTGCGACTTGTCTCGGCATGGAAACTGTCTATCCTCGATGGATATCCTGAGGCTATACCATCTAGGTAATACTCTTATTTTTAAAGTGTATCAGCTTTGTCACTCACTGATACAACATTTTGAAGGTCAACTCAGTCCCTTCAATGAAACAGAGTTCTTGGAATCAATCCAAGATTTAGCCAACTCGGCTTACTCGGTTTCCAAGTTATATATCACTTTCTACGCTAAGAGCCATCCTCAGGTGGATGGGATTTCTGCTTATTGGACCTCCCAGTTCCCTCAGTCTACCTTTAACTGGCATCAGATCTGGAAAGACAGCCACACATATGTTACGCAAGATTGCCTAAGGCTAATGCAATTTCAAATTTTGAATAAATAATAATAATAATATAAATAATAAAACTTTATTTATTAAGCACCTTTCAAGCACCAAGGCACTGTACAAATGAACGTTAAAAGCAAAATTACACATATAAAATCATATTCTCAGCAACATCAATTCATAAATACCTTACTCCACAAAAGTGTCTTAAAATCCCGCTTAAAGGAGTCCACGGTCATGCATTCCCTAAGCCGACGAGGCAGAGAATTCCAGAGGGTTGGGGCCACAAACACAAAAGCCCTGGCCCCAGAAGACTTTAGTGTAACCCTCGGAACCTCTAGCAACCCCTGGTCGGCTGAATGGAGCTGTCGTACAGGGCGGTAAGGAATCAGAAGCTCTTTCAAGTAGTCAGGGCCCAGTCCGTGCAGGGCTTTGAAGGTCAAAAGGCCAACTTTAAAGGTGATCCGCCACTGCATGGGCAGCCAGTGCAGATTTCGCATCTCAGAGGTAATATGTGTCCTTCTAGATGCCCCGTCAACAATCTTGCAGCAGCGTTCTGCACTAGCTGCAAGCGGCGGATATCAACCCCAGGAAGCCCCAAGTACAGGGAGTTGCAGTAGTCAAGGCGTGAGGTCACAAAGGCATGAACCAACATGGGTAAATCGCTGGATGGAACAAGGTGCTTCACCCTGGCAATATTCCTAAGATGGTAAAATGCAGACTTAACTACTGTGACACCTGATGACGAAGGGTCAGCCCGTCGTCAAGTACCACTCCCAGGTTATGCACCCATTCAGAGGTAAGGATCTGATCCCCCCCAGCAATAAGCCAGAGGGTTGGCCAGACCCCAACACCCACTGTCCCATGACCTGGGTCCACAACCATAACCTCAGTCTTACCGGCGTTCAACTTTAACCAGCTCGCATTCATCCAGTCATGGATTTCAGTGAGGCAGCTATTAAATACCAAGAGAGCACTAACCTGGTCAGGGGCAAAAGACAGGTAGAGCTGGGTATCATCAGCATAACAGTGAAACCTCAGCCCGTACTGTCTTACAATGTCTCCAAGGGGCAGCATGTACACTGCAAACAACATGGGGGAAGCACCGAGCCCTGAGGGACACCACACTGCAGAGGAAAAGGGTCAGAGGAAAAAATACCCGACACAACTTTCTGTGTTCTCCCAGATAGAAAAGATAAAAACCATCTGAGCCCTGTACTAGACAGTCTACATATGGACTCCAGATGCTCGAGCAAAACCCCATGGTCTACAGTGTCAAAGGCTGAGGAGAGATCAAGGAGAACCAAGACAGAACGGTTCCTCCGATCTCTCGCCATCATGAGATCATTGAGCACCCAAACCAGAGCAGTCTCAGTACTATGCCTCTTACGAAAACCAGACTGGAGAGATTCATAAATACTATGGATGGTCAAATGGTCCTCCAGTTGGTTTGCCACTACCTTCTCAATAACTTTCCCAATAAAGGGAAGGTTAGAGATAGGTCTGTAGTTGGCAAAAATATCTGGGTTCAGAGAAGCCTTCTTCAAAAGGGGGGGTCACCACAGCTTCCTTTAGGGAGCTAGGAAACTCACCCAGTTCTAAGGAGCACCAGATTATTTGAGCCAGAAACGGGCCCACAGTCTCAACACAACCCAAAATCAGGGAGGTAGGACCTGGATCTAAACTACAGCACATAGGGCTCATCCCCTGGATGATCTGCATAATATCCTCGAACATCGGCAGGTCAAAGGAACACCAGGAGACTGAGGATTCCGTGGCCAGATGCCGACCAACAGCTTCCCCCTCAGAGTGTGTCAGGCAGATCTCTGATCTGATGTCTGCAACCTTATTTGCAAAGACTTGAGCGATCTCATCACACTCCTTTTGTGAAAAAGTTCGATGGAGCTGGAGACAGGCTGGGTTGCACACCCTATCCACAGCTCTGAAGAGCTGAGCCAGTCGATTCTGAGTGACAGAGATCTCCCTGGACAGGAATTCTGCCTTCTTACAGGAGATCTCTGATTGGTAGAGCTGGTAATGCTCCTCCAAACTAAGGCGGTCGACCTCTAGAGCAGATTTCCGCCAACAACACTCTAACCATCGTCCCACATGTCGCAACTCCCTCAAGGACCCATCAAACCATGGGGCCTAAGGGCAGAGAGAGAGAGAGGGGATGAACATGGACAGGAGCAATTGAGTCCAGGGCCAAGGAGATGGCCTAATTATAAGCCAAGACCATAGATTCCGGACCCAAGCTGGCAACCGGAAACTCTGAGAGGTTCAATACCGCCATCAGGTCTTTAGGGCTCACATCCCATAAAGGGCGGTATTGAACCATCTCCACAGGGGCAGACCTACAAAGGGGAGCACAAAAATTGAAGCCCACGGTGTAGTGATCAGACCAACTGACAGGTTCCACCACCAAATCAGAGGCCTCAATCCCCAGGAGAAAAACTAAATCCAAAGAGTGACCATGATTATGAGTGGCTGAAGAAACAATCTGTGTAAGGCTGAGACAGTGATGTTATCAACTGGAGGAAGTGCTGACCAAAGGCTGAGAGTTTGTTGTCGACCCAGGCATTGAAGTCACCCAGAACTATCAATCTGGGTGACTCCAATGCCATATCGGTGATGAAGTCTGCCACTTCCTGCAGGAATCACCTCTCGTCTCCTGGTGGACGGTAGATGAGGGCTATTTTGCAACCCACACCAGTCACTACCTTACACACAAAGGATTCATCTTCCTCAACTGGTACACCCGTGAGCCCCAACCTGGTCTTAAAACAGACTGCTACTCCCCCCCATCCCCCGCGATCCAATCTCGGGCGGTGAATCACCGAGTACCCAGCTGGAACGGTCGCCTCCAGAATTTCCATCCAGCTAGGTCTCGGTGATGCAAGCCAGATCTGCTGTCCCAACAAAGTCAGAAATAACAGCAGTCTTGTTTTTAATTGATCTGGCATTGCACAACGCTGCTCAAGTTGGACAAGGCTCCGGAGCCGTCCCGACTACTTGCCCATCCAAATAGGTGGTGCCCTTTGGTATGGAGACTAGACATGGATCACCATGTTACAGGCTCCATTTGCCCCAGGGCATCTTCTGGACTTAACCAACTCTATATGAAAGGTCCATTCATTCACCCTACCATGTCCACGCCTCACCACACCCACCCCACCCACCCATGAACAATACCGAGGTGCCCGACAGCTGGTAGGTGGAAAATGGGAGGGGAGGAGGGCAAAAAGGGCGAAGGGCATGGAGATCGGAGGACGAATAATGCACGACCGGAGTAACTAAACAACACATACCGAAAGCGGGAAACAAACTCGCTACTAAACAGCTAAGTAAAAAATCCTAATTACCTCTTAAATAAAATGCCCACAATTACAATTAAATTAAACCCACCCAATAACATAATTCAAAACACAAACAAAACAAATAAAAACTACCCGACCCAATAAACCTTCTCACAACTCTAAGGAGGGGGAAAAACAAGATTAAAAACTACACAAATATAAATAATCTGTATACAGTTATTAAAATTAAAGAATCCAAATATATAGGGACAGTGAGGCCCTCTCACTGCACACACTATCCTTCATATGATGGAAAACAGGATCCAATAAAAACTGAAATTGCAGTTTTTAGGCACTCTCACTGCCAATGATAATAATGTTAAAAGAGTAATAGCAACTTAGCAAACATTCTAACACACACTGTAACTAAAATAAATCAAAAACAGCAAAATCTTCACCTCCCCAGGGCCCTCTCACAGTCTCGGGATGTGAACAAAACAATATTGCACTGTAAAACAAATAAAATAAAACATCAAAATCATCAAATCAAGTTAGTAAAGGCAAACAAAATTACAGTAGCTGAAGATATTGCACAGAAGTAAGGGAGAGAAAGTACGATTTTCCAAGCCCCAGCGGTTCTCTCGCCACCAGCAGGGCTGATAAATCTCCTTCAGGAGCTCACACCCTCAGAGCAGTCGGATGGAAAATAACTTAGAACTTTCTGCCAAAGATAGAATCAAACATTTCCCAGTTCTCAGGCACTCTCACTGTTTGAGTATTTAGAAAGTAAAGTACGTCACTTTCACTGCCAGCAGAGTAATAAAGTTAAAATCTGACCGCAGACCAAGATGAATGAAGGTGTCCTGAAAGTCCTCTTCCAAAAGCAGTCACTCTGAAGTCAGGAGTGAGTCCCAAAAAATCTAAACAGGCAGCCAAACCAGGACTGCAGCAGCTACCATGGGCCCCCAACCAGACCCACCCTCCAGTGGGTCCATGGGAATCCCTAGGGATCAAAGGCTCCAAACACCGGCTCCCCGGCGAATGAGAGCCCAGACCCCCGCGCTACCATTGACCAAAGCACAGCCCACCCGACAGATCGGGACAACACTACCCAGCTACAAATCAAGCCATTGTCTTTGCCAAATCTGCCATACTAGAATCCACCACAAACAACTAAAATTAGGGTTCCAAAATCCAGCGTATTCCCTGATTAACCAATCACTGATACACCACTGGAACGTTCCTGATGCTTTTCCTCCCTAGTTTACAGAATACATCCAACCCAAAATTGAACCAGCAAAAGTGTTCAAAATACTATTAAATAAATTGATCAAAACACATAATGGGAGGAAGCAAACTCAAACGCTGGGAATGCCTGGGTAATAGCGAAGCCAGTTAAGCAGCCACAGTACTCACTACAAGAGCGACCAGGCAACACTTGGAAAAAACTCTTGAGCTCAGCATACTCAGTTCAGTCCCCTCCAACAGAATTATGATTTTGGGAGGCAGTGTATCCAACAGTCAGGAGAGCAGCAAATGCGCTGTTCCAGTAGTTCAAACGGGCCGCAGGTAATCCAAGCTGAACCGCACAGATAAAAAAAAAAAATGAAAACCAGGTAAAAGTACTAAAACTACTAAAAACTAAAACAAAGCTACTACAAAGCAGACAGTGGCACACCCAGCCTGGCGGCCATCTTGCTTTTGTACCACTGCATGAATAACCTTTACTATGCGCCGGTTAAACTTTTTAAAATGGACAGGGCTCCATCACCATTATGTGTCAGGTGTGAGCAGCGGGCAGGTATTTTTTATCATATTTTTTGGGACCGTCCCAAGATTGCCCCACTCTTGTCATTCATTCAGCAGAAAGTGGATCCCTTATTGGGTATTGGTGACCATTTTTCCACTGAGATTTGCTTGGTGGGGGGATTTTTCCTCTGTCAGGGTGTGAGAGCACAGATTCTTTCCAGCCTTAATGGCTGCCTCTGTTAAAAGGTTGGTCCTGCACCATTGGCATGACTCAATTAACCCTTAGGCTGCCGACAGAATTAGAACATATAGGAACTTTTGACTGCTATATCAGTCCACGGCCATGCAAGGGTTAATTTGTCATACCTGGAATGGCTTCAGGAACTTTTAGATAATCTGTGGCTTGAGCGACTGATAGCTGGTATCCACAACTGCTTTCAATGGTTTGACAAAACCTGGGGCAGATTGCACACCTTTTACTCCTTGCAACAGAGAGCGGGCTCCAATATGTGATTCCTTGGCTCCAGTCTAATTACCAGTCTTCAGAGGGGGTCTCTCTAGTCCTCCACTGGTGGCTAGCACTGGATTAGTTCCTGTTCTATTACTTGGGGAGGTGGAGGGGGTTTTGGGAGGGTGGGAGTGTTTTCTTATTTTTTGTCTGGGGTAAGTGAGGATGTTGTTGTATGGTATATGTTTATCTTTGTTATATTGTTGTTGACTTGTAGATTTTGTTGTGAAATTCAATAAAAATTACTTAATTAAAAAAAAAAATTTAATGTTCAAGGTAATCACCCCCTGGGGGCAATATGGCACTTGGCTGTGCCTTCTGCCAGATTACACCCCCAGGGGGTGATTAACTAGAACATTAACATAACCCCTGGGAGTACCTTATTGCTTAAATGGCTTCCAATTAAAACCTGAAAATTCTAAATTGCTCTGGGATATTTATTGTTACATGTTGTGGTGTCTGTAAGCAGTTCCCAGTAGATGGTTATCATACCTTAAGCACCTGTACTGGAAAATACTTTAACCAGTCAATATATTGGAAATTTCCTACCCATTTTAAAAAAAATGCTTTAATCATAATGCTAGAAAAAAATTGTTTAAGAATACAATGGCACTTGTGGATATGAGATTTGAATGATCAAGAGGAAGGGGCAATTCTCAGTTTAATTTTAATATGCCACAGTGACAACTGTTATGAAGGCAGAGAATGAACTGTATGGACTCAAATTGGCCTGACATTGCCTCACAGATCCTATGTTCCTTATAGAGCTTTTGCAGTTGAAATCGGAAAAACTCAATTACACAACTGTCCTCAAAAATATGAATTTCTGGATCTCCCTTTTTTATGCTGAAGACATTTTCACTAAAACAGGATCTTATCCTCTTAGACATTTTGTGTTCAATTTTTTATTCCTACCCTGAAGTTATAATTCTCTGTTTATTATGTCAACTTGTTAACATGGAAATGGAAATTATTCTGATATCATAAGCAGCAGATTATGGTTTCCAGACAGCAAAAACAAGGGAAACTGATGAAGTTACAGGGCAAGCAGCCTATGTTTATGTCAATGTCTTTAGTAACAAATTATCATATCCCATAAAGTTGGCAAGTACATTTTGCTGCCACAATTTAGATGCTGCAACAAGGGCGACAGTGAAAGGGGCAATCTTGTATTTAGATCGCCCCTTACTCATGTCACCCTTTGCACCCACACAATTTTTGCCCCCTCTGGGGTATGCTCACTAAGAAGGAGGTTATATTTAGTTTTAGGAGGGTGCAGGGGATGAAGCCCCTCTGCAAAAGCTGACTGTTTTCTGGGAGGACATTTTGGTGCTGTAACTCCCGGGAGACATAATGCCTGGCACTGTAATGCCAGCCGGCATGTTGCCTGCACCATAATCGGCATCAGCAACATATCTGTCAGTACGGCATGAGTGAACAATAAATTATAAAATGGGTTTTAAAAATGGTGAAACTTGATTGGCTGAGGGCCATCTTTACCAGTGATGTTATCTCAGCACAACAGCATTGGATAAAGATCCAGCAGCCTCTTCACACTAAACTCAGTACTAACCATATATCCCTGATTGCCATCACAAACATGGCTGTCACCTTTACTCATTAAAAACCTTCAACAAGGCCCTAGAAATAAAACTATCTTGAATTTAAAAATATAATAATTAAATGTTATTTGCCCTCATAATTCTCTTCTTACACACAAATACGTACATTAAAAAAATGAAATACTACAGTAGTTACAATTTAATATCTGGTGGTTCTTTGCCGATCATAAAAAATCCTTCTATCCTCACCTGTTTACCAGGGACATTTCTGCTGTTTAACTTGCTACAGATCAAACAAAAGTCCTGGTATTCTCTGAGGCCTTCTGCTGTGTGATCTTGGGGTAAATATTCTGCCAGGACAACTGAGCAGAGACTTAAATTCTTGTATTCCATCCATAATAAACATTCCATCTCTTGACTGTAGGAAAGACAGAAAAGAAGCAATGTGGAGAAAAGGGAGAGAATAATATAAAGAAGAAGAAAAAAAGATGAGGAAACAGGTAAGTGGGGGGTGGGTTGGGGAAAACAGAGGGTTGAGGAGCTAATTAAAAATAAATATATTTTGCTAACCTGAGTTGGCTTGTAAGTGCTTGGATGTGCTGGAACTACAGTATTTTTCTGGGGTGGATGAATGTTTTTAAAAAAGTCACAAAAGTGTTTCTTTTTTTGTGCATTTTTTCAACCCACCCCAATCTTGGACCCATTTTATAATTGCAGTAAGACACTCCAGGGTGTGCTTTGTGATGGTAAAACAGCACTTCTTGGTTGGTTGAAGGCACTCACCAATGCCTCTTGGCTCACAACACACCCAAGGTGTGCCGTTATCCTACCATAATGCACACCCTGTCGTGTCTTCTTGTTTAAATTCTAAATGCCTTGAAATGAAGTTTTTTGAGGAATATCATGAGATCTGAGTCCTGCTAATGCATTGTTACAGGAAACTCATAAATCACTTTAAATAAGTAGTTAGTATAAAACATTTTAAATGATGGGTCCTGTATGCACAGTATATGTTTGTTATACGCTTAGGATAGAAGATGGTTTATGAGTAGAACCCTGCTTCTGTACATCTCATTATATATGATTCAATGCCTGGCTGGTACAAGAGGAAGACATAGCAGTATGGTTGCCCACACTTAGAGCTCTGAAAAACTAGGAAAATGAATGGGGTGAGGTGAGGAGATGAAGCACCTCTCAGCTCACCCCTACTACAAGACACATATTTACCTACTTTGCATCAAGGCCCGCACCACCACACTTAGGGCCAGATTTTTAAAGGTCAGAGAATGATGCACAGTGTTTGCATCAAATAAAGATGACATAAGGAGCAAGGTGCTCCAAAACTCGCATCAATTCCAATTTTTGATGCAATCACCAGACTGGTTTGTACTAAGCTTGTGTTAAAAAAATGTCTGCGCCATGTCAAAAAGGTGGGCTGCATCAAAAAAAAAAATGATGCACCATCCACTTATTTGGGATTTTCAAAGCAGGAAGGTCTTGTCAGTGGGCATGGGGTCATAACCATGCATGGCAAAACAACATGGTTATAAATGCCACAGCAAAACAGCACCACACAAAAACAGAGTCAGGCAAAACACCAACCTGTTCCATGCACCATGCCCATTGATCACAATGGATCTTCATGTGTTTTTACAGAGGGCTTTGCCCCCCGCACCTCCCACACCCCCCCAGAGCTTAAATAGCTAACTGTGGGGGGGGCCTCGGGGATGGGGAGAAACTCGGGAGGGGGGTACTTTGCTTTTTTTAAATAAAGCTGTAGCGGGGAGACCGGGAGGGGGGACCGAACCATGGTTCCAGGTCTCCTGACTGTGCCGTGTGCTGGTGCCCTAGCCACTCCTCCATGGGAGCGGCTTGACCAGCCACCCAGCACATGGCAACTTGACCAGCCTCCTGATCTGTATGCAGTGACAGGGGTAGCGGTATTCCTCTACCACTATTCTACTCCTGTCACTGTAATCCCAGGTGATCACTGTACAGCGTGGTTAATACCGCACCGTTTTACAACTGAGGTACGACTACAGCAGCACAAGCACTGGAGTGTGACACAACAATATGCCAGGAGCAGCAGCCCTAATGGCTATCAGGTTGACCATCACAAGGCAGCACAGATGAACCTGTCAACAGCCTGGTAGGGCACAAAGTCAGGACAGGCCACAAATACAGTTGACATCCCACAGGAGATATGCTGCATGGGTATACCGGAGGTAGACATCAGGCAGACAACATATAACGATCTGATGGATGAGCAGTGTGTAGCATGATACCAGCTCAACAAGGCAGCAATCACAGAGCTGTGCAATGACCAGAGATGGGACCTGCAGAGCAGAACACACAGAGGCCATTGTATACCAGTGGATGTGAAGGTCAGTGCTGCATTCTGTTTCCTAGCAACCAGGAGTTTCCAAACACCAGTAGGTGATACTTTCGGCATCTCACAGTTCTCTGTGTCAAAGTGCCTCAAAGAACTCCTGGAGGCACTGCTATGCAGGACACAGAGGTACATCACATTCCCACAGGATGCACAGCAGCAGCAGGCAGTGAAGCAGGGTTTCTACACCATTGCACACTTCTCACATGTCCTGGGTGCAAGAGACTGCACACATACTGCCATAAAGGCATAGAAAACTGATCAGGATCCCCATGTCAACAGAAAGGGGAACCACTTGTTGAATATGCAGGTCATATGCGACAGCCAGTGTCACATACTGGATGTAGTTGCCCAGTACCCTGGATCCTGTCATGATGCCTACATCTTCAGGTGTAGTGGACTGAGTAAGGCATTGGAATGTGGACACATACTGTACATGATGGGTGGCTGATAGGTAGGTGCATGACCCAGACACCAGTACTATATGACCATGCAACATTGAATATACTGCTGTCAGACGTACAGTCAGATATGTGCACATAGCATGCTGGTGGCATGAACCACATGGAGTCATGTGGTCGCATCCTGTGCTGTCATGTGTGCATGGTACAGTGACACAGATAGGCAGCCTGAATGCAGTGTACAAGGGGAACATGCAAACATGTATGTGTCACAGGCATAGGTACAGCAGGTATGCCATGTGGTGGATGTATGGTGGGGAAAACGTGAGGCCATGGGTGAGAGTTGTAGCAATGAGGCCACCACAGGCAGAGCAGCGTGCCCTGATGGCAGGCCAGTCATACCCCATGCAGCCACTACAGCAGTGCAAGGATGACCATAGACAGACATGCCACTAGGGCTAACCAATGCATTCCATTCCCACAGGTGACAGTGGATACCCACAGTAACCATGGCTGATGACACCAATCAGACATCCAGAGACAGAGACTGACCGAGAGTACAATAAGGGACATGCATCAACGTGCTTGGTAAATGAGACGACAGTAGAACTCCTGAAGATGCAATTTTGGTGCCTCGATATATTTAGGAGGGGCTTGTAATACACACCCACAATGGTATGCAAGATCTTTCTGGCACATTGCATTCAGCACATCATTGCCATTGTGCACAGGATACACATGTTTGAGGTGGATGGTGACCAGGGTGATGAGGATGATGCTGATGAAGAGGGCAATCCAGACGCCATAACTGTGCAGGTTACCACAGGGACATGGACTGCAGCAGCTGGACATTGTGCTAGAGCCCAACTGGTCAGCAGCCACTTCACCTGAACAGACAACAACACCACAAGGGCAGCACACCCACAGGCAGCATAGCACCTGCACAGGCCACAGTTGGTGCCCACCAGCAGACTGGACCACGTTGATGACTATAAGCTGGGCTGCAGGGAAGCAGGCCCCCAGCCAGTCATGGAGACCATCAGCAATGCAGCCAGACCAGCAACGAGGCCTTCTAATGTCCCAGCCACTAGCTGGAAGAGATGCAGAGATGCCAAGGCAGATATCTGTGACTGACAGTGGACCGAATGACTACAGCGAAACCAGCACAGGTGTTGTGTCAGGGCAGATACAGTATGCACAGTTGCTGCTGCCTGGTGATGTTTACAGTCAATGGTCAGAACTGTTGTATGTATTGTGCTCATTGTCTGGAAGATGTCCCCAGGTGGCAGACAAAAGTGTCCAACCAGGCACCTGTCAGAGTGGGCCACAACATACTGCACATGGACAGTGCCAAAGGCTGGTCATTACAACCAGATGTAAGGTAAGTACTGTGACAATACCTGCGACATGTTGCAATACAACACCCTGAGGTACACAACAGTGACAGAGCTTATCACACCGCAGATGTGGCATGAGACTCAGGGTGTTGAGGCAGAGTGCTCTGAGCCCTGGTAGGGCAACCATATGGCATGATAGTCTCCTGGAGAATACATGTAGCCACATATGTAGTGTGTCCTGCTGGCAAGCCCCACAATGTGAGCAGTGTTGTAGCCTCCCCCAGTGTCCCAGCAGTAACACAGCCCCCCCAGCAACCCATGCCACATCACCCTGTGCCATGCCGCTGGCCTCCCTGTGGATGTGTAACATTATGCCAGGGCCACCATGCTGTGCAGCAAGCCCCCTCCTGGTGTTCTGTACCCCACCACACTGCGCCATGCAGGTGACCTAGTTTGGATGACCAGTACACCACTGTCTTATCCCATGGGCTGTACAGCAGTCCCACCCCAGTGCTGGTGTTATTCCATGCCTGTGAGTGCTGGCTCAGGTGTCATGGTGCCATGCTCGAGCACACAGCTGGGTCCTGCTGCTGCCCATGACAATATGGACACCCATGCTAAACGAGGCACATATGCAAGTAACGGCAGCACTATCCATCATTACCCCTATGACATATACACGGTACTGCTTACTGCAAACCAGTAGGTCACAAGTCAGGTGATGCAGTGCCTCCAGGTAATAGAAGGCTCTGGGCAGACATTTAAATGTGATAATGTGGGATGTCAAGTACTGGTATGTACTGCATCACACCCCTCCCCATACTATGTACACTGCTATAGTCCCAAATGCCACAACACCAATAACCAGAAAATGATGCACGCTGCAGCAGGTCATGGAACATTTTTGACACAAGCTGTGTCAAAAGGTGAAATTACACAATGTGTGTCAAAACTGACATAGTGTGCATTGGAATGACAAGACTGTCCCTGTGATGCACACAACAGCACAGGAACATGCTTGCCACCTTCATGGACCACACCTCACAATAAAACATGTGAGCAGATCCCCACAACACAACAAGCTGCCGATATGCCAGCAGATTGGAAGAGAGCTCTGAATTTCAGTGAAGAGCAGACAGCACTCCTCATTAATAATGTGCAGCAGTGGGTCAGAGTGCTACTGCCATTTGGCAGCAGCAGGCTCTCCCCAAAGGCCAGAGACAAAGTCTGGCACAGCATAGCTGCCAAACTGGAAAGGCTATCAAGGGTCAAGTGGAACCCCTGACACCTGAAGCAGAGATGGGAATGATCTGGCCCTCAGGGAGGCAGACACCCTGCAGTGCCTCAAGGCATGGGAGGCCCACATCACCATGCGGGGTGGTTATAGGGGGCAGGTAGATAAGCAGCGCCGCACATATATGCATGTATTGTATAATTTTCATCGCCATGTGTGTGTTGTGTGACACGCAACAACCTGCATGTATATTTTCACTGTCCTCAGAAATGTGCAGGCCAGCACAGCCAGCAGTCCCAAGGCAGGAAAGACTCTACAGATGCAGCAGTGAGTGTGCTGAGGATGCAGCAAGGCTGAGCCATCAAGGTAAGTGTCGTGTACACCATATGCACACATTGCTGGGTCTTGTGCAGTGCTGACCACATGCCAGGTTATATGGACTGCTAGTGGGGTACATAGGGAGCATTTCACAGCAGCAGTGATGCTATGCCACCCACATTGTCAATGCACGCAGACATGGTGCGCGTAGTTTACCCCCATGCCCCACCTGCAACAGCCATGTTGGTCCATGCATCGTACACACATGCCACAGGGAGGCAATATAATGGACTGTCCTATACTACAGGTGTAGGACAATGTGCAGGGACAGGGATGGCAGGTGGCACAGTACAGGTCAGTGCAGAGATGGGGGAGCTTGAAGGATGGCCCCCAGTCCGCTGTCTGATCATGTCACATGGGCAGTGGCCAGGGATCATGCTGGTGATACATAAGGCTGCTACACTGCTATAGCCTGGGTGTCATGTTGTGGAGTGCTGTGGATGAGGATGGATCCAAGGATTTCTAGGGGTATACTGACATGGGTAGGTCACTGACTACGTTGGAAATAGCAGAGGTCTGGGGGTCAAGGGTTGACAGCGAATGGGACATAGGTATGAGTAAAGAAACCACATGCATGTGGCCTGGGGCCTGGCCTGTGCAACATGTACACCAGCAACACTGTGGATGGCAGCCGTGGCAGGGTGCCACACACACTGCATATGAAGGAGGGCCCCATGTATGGGTGCCATGCAAAGTAGGATCTGTGGAAAGCAGTTGCCATGCACACACCAGAAAGATATCCTGGGGTTTAACAGTGAACAGTGACTGGCATGGGCATGGCAATGCACATAATGCACATGACCTCCAGGGAGACAGTATTACATGGCAGAGGGGCAACGCAGCTATCAAGCAGGGGCACTGAACCTCAGAGATACAGTCTGTGCCAGTCCACACAGGCATATCATCATTATGGAGCATATCATATGGTTGAGGGAATATTGGGCTGCATTGGGAGGTGTATGTACAGCAACAGAGTGACACTGCAACCCTATAGTGAATGTGGGTGGTGGGCCACTTCCTGGGGTACTGTGGCTGGTGCCATACTGCACAACCCACCTATGAGATAGAGAGCCATGTGAAGATGCATGGCTAGCCAATATGTCGGCTACAGAGCCAACAGGATGGGTCCTCCAAGGACAAAACAATATGTCACTTAACAGGTTCATGCCGCTGACTGCTCCAGCGAGAGGGGTCAACGTAGGGACGGTGCAATCGTGACAGATGGGAATACAGTGACTAGAGAGGGATGACATGTGCCTATGCAATGGGTGGTGGCTGCAATAATACAGTTGCATGCTGACAGGAGGGACCTGCACAACGGCTATGTGATGGTATACCTATACAAAGTGGCAGTGGGCATATGGTCCAGTGCATCAGCAACCGCGCTGCGTTCCAGTACAGGTCATGGTATCCAGCATGGGTGGGATAGACTGATGAGTATGGTGGCCATCCCAGGGTGACAGTGTCAAGTAGGGACAGGGATGGGTGGAGGGTAGCAGCCCCTGTGGGCCATAGATAATGCATGATAGTAGGGTGCTATAGGCAGCCTTGTGGGAACCTAAGTTATGTACTACTGTGCATGTCATGTGCCCATGTATGTGCAATATTCCCTGTCAGTGTCCCCTGTGTAGTGTATGGTAGGGACCCCTGTATATATCGCTCCACCAGCCTGTTCACCAAATCACCCCCAACCCTGCAGTTGTATGAATATGTGTGCCATGCCCACCCCTCCAATGGCAACATCCAGTAAGCAGCCCCTGTCAGTGTCCAGGGCTTCCATGTGTCTGACTGTGACTGTCGGCCACCTGGGGACTGCCATTCCATGTGGTGGCACTGGTAACCTGGCCCCATGCAATGCATGTGTTGCATACCTTTAGCTGCACAGGTACAGTACGTATGTGGCACATACCCTGCACCAACACCTTGACCCATCTGGGTAGAGTAGTATTGTGTCATCCCTATCGTAGCACAGTATGTGGTACCCAGGGCCCCTACTTTTCTGTGGCACAGTGGGACCAAGTTCTGCGGCAAGACTACCATTTGCCACAGAACTTCTTGGCCATGGTTTGTAATATCTGCGGAAGTTCTGCAGCACTAACAAACTACCACATCACCGTGTCAGCTTGTCATCCTGACTTCACTTTCATGGCAGTGGTTATAGCAATCAGGATGGTGGAAAGCACAGTAACACTAGTTCAAAAAATAACAGACTTATAAAAATAATTTTATGCCTAAAAAAGCAAAACAAATGTCTCTCCCTTAAGGTCCTAGCCTGTTGCATAAATGACATATGCAGAGGGGATCGTATGTGATAAATAAGGTATTTCTATATGCATGCTATCTATCCCACTAATGAGGTTTCCACTGTCTATCACTTATATATTTGTATGTGCTTTCTACACCACTCATGAGGTTCCCACTGTGTATCGCTTATATATTTATATGCAATGCAATCTGTAACATGCATACAAATGTGTGTGTGTGTGTGTGTGTGTGTGTGTGTGTGTGTGTATATATATATATATTTTTTTTTTTTTATTATTTCCATGAACTTGCATCCTCATTCATACAGGTCCCATTGAAATAGAATATAGGAGTTATTGCAAAACTCATTTTTCATGTCAACCTGCTTTCCCTGACACACTGCATAACACCATCAGGCCATGACATGCATGTGAACCGATTATGAGATAGAGCTCTCCAGCCCATCACAATGTGTCCACCATGTGACAGAACCATGCACCATACCTTCCCAGGCTCTGAGCAGTGATGTGTTCCACCAGTCCTTGTGCTGCCCAGCCAGCTCCCAGAACTAATCTCTGAACCTGAGTTGCCGGCACAGAAACACAGCATGCTACCCTCTGGCCCAACAGCTGTCCCTGCACACAACAGTTCTCCATAACTTTTAGGTGATTCTATCAACCAATGACAATATGTAATCAATAACCCTGGCAAAAATGCGTACAGGGCAATTATTTATTTAACAGGTCTATTCTTTCAACAGGTCTACACGTTATTATATTCCACTTTTCGGGGCATAATTACTTTATTTTTCTTAAAAATGACAGTTAAATTCATTTTACCAGTTATTCATTTCAGATGGCATCTCTATACCTTAAAGGCTCAAATAGGTTTGTACAAAGTGAGGTATGGACTTAACAGGTCTGTGCTATTGACAAGGTTTTGTTTAGGTTGGACCTAGTGCAATAATTTAAAACTGAAAATTGTATTAGGCTGTAGTGCAGGTTGAGCAAATATCACCATGCATGATGTGCTGTGCCACCGTCTCTGGCAGTGGGAGCTGTGGTAGATAAGTGACTGTTCATTTCTGTTGCAGAATGCAGTCATTTTATTAGCTAATATATGATGTTATAGCAATGATAACATCGCATTCTGAGCATATAGGGGGGGTTTGGATATAAAAAGAGGGGATGGGAACCAGATTCTATGGATAAACAGAAATATTAATAAAAAATCACCAAGAAGAGTGAATTCTGCGGCACTGCAGAAGTTCTGTGGTAGATTGCAAGTTCTGCGCAAAATTCTGCGGCCGCAGAATTCTAGGGACTTTGGTGGTACCTCTCAGGCTGCTGTCCATGGCCAATGCATGCCTGGCTGGACAGGCATGACTGGCAACCCCTCAGCTCCACACCTATACCTTGAGTACTTGCCCCGGAGGTTACCAGGCAGTACTTGCTACATGTACAACTTGCCTGCACACAAGGGACCCACCACCAGCAGTGACTCAATGCTGACAGTGACCTCACTCCCTTGCACACCAGAGGTACCATCTACTGGGTTATGCTTTACTCTCTACCCCATTTTGTAGGGGAAACTGTTCCCCATCATCCCAAGGTCATGACTGACAGCTGACATTACTGTGGTGCCTGGCAGGGTGCACAGAACAACACACATCCATCTGCTCCCACTGGGGTCCAGCATCCTACACAGCAACAGTGCTACGTCTGCAGGATGAGGGGGTATGTGCCAGTATGGGAAACATAATCATGGTGCATCCCCAGATGATGCCTCACCCCCCTAGCTACTGTTGGAACAGTGCCCTTCCCCTGACACCCCACCTGTTCCACACCCTCAGTCCACCTGGTGGCTGGTGCACCAATCCCCAGCCAGTTCCCTGGTGCTGCCCACTCTAGGGTTTACATGCACTGTTGCTCACCCCTCACCCCATCCCATGTCCTTTGCCCCTATCCACACCACTTGTGATTGGGCCCTGCTCCCCACATGCTGTGGGCCCACACTGGGCATTGCACAGGCTATTTCTGGGCATCCAAATTGCCATAGCACTGTCATGGTGTCACAGGCACTGTATGCCTTGTGTATCTTTTGCTCATGTCCTACTCTGCCACCCATAGCATTTGCTGTCCACCCTCCTCTGACAGTCATCTTATGGTTATACCTGGAGATGGGCCTTGGCCATGTGTGCATGGTCTGCCTGCCTACTGTGTACATCTGGTGTGAGGTACATATGGCTATGAGACAGCTTCCAGGCCTGTATGTGTCCCTTTGGAACATAAGGCCTGGTCCAGGGTACTATCTAGGTGATACTATGTACCATGACCCACACTGCTGACAGGCATGTACAGGCCTGCAGTGAAGTCATCTCCGATGCTGTCCACCATATTGTTGGTGCAGGTGCTGGATAGAGTGATGGCAGAAGTCAGGCACAACTGATGGCATGACTACACACCCTGGAACGGGCCATGCAGTGCCAGGAGAGGCAGAATACCAAAGTATAGCAGGAGTGCACATGATGCAGGATGGAGGATGTGCAGATGGAGGTGCAGGTGATAAGAAGCGCTAACAGTCAGGCCCCCAAGAGCACAGCAGTGTGGTGCTGGCATCTTGTAGGACAGGCATAGGGCTCGATGAGAATTCCGAGGTTGCAGCTGCTCAGGTGCAGAGGGCCGACAAGGAAATGGCTGACATGGTGCCTGCAGCCATTGACACTCCCATGCCACAGTTGCCCCCTACCAGCCAGAGCCATCTGACCCAAAGAGTGTGGAAGGAGAGCCAGAGGAGGCAGCGGGAGGATGTGGTGGAGGAGGATGTGCTGCCGCAAGAAAGGGACAGGCTGTGCACCTTTATGCGTACGATGCATATGCAACTTCAAACAGTGGTCCATGATCTTTTCCACTTACAGGGCTCCCTGCAGACCATTGTGGACACTGTGGTCACATTCTTCTAAGCACCCCTGGACATATGCCCCACATTCCTATGGCCATGTGATGTTCCACTTGAGTTTTTAGCTCTGTATAGTGTTCTGTGTTTGAGTTCTTGTCACTGTTTTTTGGTTGTGTTGTATCCTGTGTACATAGTTTTGTTCATTTTTCTGCTGTTGCCACCTTTCATTCTCAGTATTTGTTTTTTTTGCTTCATGTTATGCATGCTTCAAAACATGTTCCTGGTTCTGCTCGATATGGTGTCTGTGTCATTATTCTGTTGTATTGTATGTGATGGGTAGCCACCTGCACAACACTCAAGGCCAAGTGTACTACAGGGATGTACTGTAGGCCACTACGGGCGACCAACTGGCAGGGTGGCTGCATGCACCACAGTACTATGCAGGAATGCTGAACATGCATGAAGGCCTGGAGGGCCATATGCCACTGCATTGCACCATACCATGTGGCAGCCACATGCACTGTGCCACTGCATGATATGGTGGCACAACATATGTACCACCTGGTATTGGCATGTGTGTGACCCCATAACCCAGGGATGGCTTGCCATGGCCTGGTTCTGTAGCGGTGGCTATCCCTGGGCCCATGGATGTTGTTGTGTGACATACTGACTGTTTGCCATACACCCCTAATGGTGGTATATGTAGGCAGATGGCACCATGGTCTGCTGTCACGCCATATTATGACATCACACACATTGCCCCTCAGTAGGACCTGGTGCAGTGTGTACTACCACTGTCACAGTTGTGACAACAGTTACCAACTCATAGCTAGAGCATGGTCATGTACACAGCTTTCTCAGGGACATGCCACTACATTCATTCATTTAAAAGTTTAATTGGAAGTACATACTGAGCTGAAAACAGCTACTTTCCAGATGTGTCCTGGGTGAAAGGGAAGCATGAGATAGCTAACAATAAAAAAATAACAAGGTAAAATACAATAATATAGTTTTACAAGCAGAATCATAAATAGTATAGGCAGAATAATGAAGGCATCTAGAAAATAACACATACTCTAATATATACAGAAAGGGAAAATAGAACAGTATGAAGAGGGCAAGACTAGAGAACAGAGAAAAAGAGGAAGGGTCACAAGCAGTTGCATAGGATGAAAAAAGACTGAAAGAAGATACTTTAAGGAGGAAGAATAAGAGGCAGAATGAATAGGAAGGGGAAGGGAAGAGCAAAGTTTAGCAAAGTGGTAAGAAAAAGTAGATTGGCCAACAACAGATTTTCTAAAAGGAAAAGAGAGAGAATGGAAAATACTGTTGCGCAAAGGGTAGAAGGAAGGAAGGAAGAGGAGGAGAAAGAAGGGATATGAGATAAGATCATGGGTGTGTGACATGCAGGGCGGGGGTGCACTAGTCCCACACAAGAGAAACACATACTGTATGTACCAGTACTGAGCTGTTTACAGGGTGTCTACACAGCTACGTTACACAACCTGGCTGCTGATGTCATGGTGACTGACCTCCTACTACCCTGTTCAGTTCACATAAACCTCTATTCCACTGTTTCCCATATGGTGAGGCGAGCCTTCATGAGGAGGACCTAATCTGTTCCTAGGATGACTCCAGCACACCTGAGTCTGTACCATGTTTCTGTGTTGTGTGCTTGACATCGTAGTGATAGACTGAGGCACACTAACAGTGAATAATGGCTGGTGATTTTATATATGTACACACTGGTGACCAGACAAGGCATACAGAGCCAAGGTTCATTACTTGCTGTGACCTGGGGACAGTACAGAGTGCTTGCATGGCAGATGGCACAATGGTGCAAACATACAGGAACACACTGCATAATGTGAGATATCAATTGACCCGTTAGATTGGTGGCAGAAAGGTGCAAATACCAAGGCTATACCTTAAGGCACCAGGAGCAGGTGCAGGAGTGAGCAACATGTACCCTTAGAAGGTGCTGATGGGCAGAGTAGGTAGGGCAGTGGCTGGGGCTGCAGTTACTTCAGAGAGAGGCAACACAGAATGAGCTTGCAGTCTACCCATGGAGATTTGTCAGCGAGGGCTAACATCGATCTGAAATTCACTACAGTGAAGCATGTCTGGTACCCTGGGGTGTGGGGGTTGCCAAGGGGGAAAACAAAACCTTACATGACATAAGATAACTCTGTCAGCTACTCAATGGCATTACAATCATTTCTTGTGGACTTTGCGCAATATGATATTGTTTCTGTGGGTGGCCACAATATTCTCATATGTGGAGGTAGCTCATGATCTGTTCCATGCCTTGGGGAGGCTACCAGTGACATAGTCTGGTAACTACTGCTCTCAGCCAGGTGTGCTGTGCTCCTCCAGGGCTGTGATGGTGCTGGGGCTCATGTGGGTGTGTCATGCCACATACTGTGATGGCAATCACCCACACATGCTGTAGTGGGGTCAAACTGTGTTACCACAGTGCTTCATCCAACACACAGGTGTCATGGTGACAATAGGTACATAGGGAAGGACTTTGAGGCTCTCAGGAGGGATGGGGTAATTGGAGCAGGCAGGCATAAGGCCACCATCTGTACTGGGGATTGGCACTGCATACTGTGGGCCTCTGAGAATGACATCTCACCACCCAACTGCTCCCGGCTCCCCCGAGACATGCACATGTGCCTAGTGGTAGTTCCTCGGTTTCACTAAAGTATCATTAATGCCCCCTAACATATTGTGCAGCATATGTTGTCCATGGCATTGTATTGCTGGGTCAGGCTATCACATGTTCAACAGGGAGCAGCTTGGTCACTCAGCATAGCTTGTATGGCACATCATTCCATGGTGCACTTTCCAGGTGGTCTACTGAGTATCCAGTCCACTTTTTCTCTTCCTACTGTGCATCTAGGTCTGTGCTGCCTGTGTATGTTTGTGACCGATGGGTGACTATCTCTGACTTGTTGCTGGTTGGGTCACATGCAGTCCTCTCTGTGTTGTAGACAGCTTCCCTTTGTGTCCTTCATGTGGCTGGCCCTGTATTGCTGGTTGTTGTGTCAGTTGCCATTCCTGATGTGCCACTGTCCTGATGTGCCACTGTCCATAGCCTTCCTCCCCATTTTTCTATGGAGTGCACCTGTGGCTGTGGTGTGGTCCATGGAAATGTTCTGGGTGGCTGACCCCTGGTGGCCATGGTGTTCCAACTGCTGGCAGCATGGGCCTGTAACATGTCTGAGGCCTGGCCTGTGGCAACATGGTGTTCTGTAGCCTAGTTGGTGGTGACTGCCTGGCCTGTGGTGGCACTGGGTTCTGGGGCCAGCTGTGTGTTGAAAGCCTGGGTGCTGGTCAGATAGAGTACTGCAGCCTGTTGGGTACAGAGCACCTGGGTTGTGGAGGCACTGGGCTGTGCAGCCAGTTCCATGGTGGAGGCGTGAGTGCATCTTGGACTGAGGATTGGGCCTGCTGGGTGCTGATGGCCTGAGTCATGCTGTCACTGGGTTCTGGAGCCAAGTGCATCGTGATGTCCTGGGTATTGGCCAGACTTGTTACTGGAGCCTGCTGGATGCTGATAGCCTGGGTCAGAATGGCATGGGGTTCTGGTGCCAGCTGAGTGCCCAAGGTCTGGGTTGTTGTGGCTCTGGATACTGGTGCCTGCAGTGTGTTGACTGACTGGATTGTGGGAGCAACGGTGTCCTGGGGCTGTAGGGCATTGGTGGCCTGAGTTATCTGTGTGGTGTGGGTTTGTGTGTGTGGTGCAACACTTGGCAAGGTCTGCTGTAATACTGACTGCTGAGAATGGTGTACCCATATCCACTGACTGCACCATATCCATCCCACTGTGGCCTGTGTGGCCATATCTGCTGGGGTCACTGTTCATATCCAGTGGGGCTCTGGTATCCCTAGCAAATAGATGCATTATCACCCTGGCCACTTTATGCATGTGTTATCTATCCACTGTGTGACTGCCTGCTGTGGGAAGTGTAGTACTGGTTGCCTGGTTCAGTGTTATCCTGAATGCCATCTATGGTATAGCAATGGCTGTGTCATCCTGTGGCATTGATGCTTTGCTTGTGGTCTACTGCCTGTGCAATGGTCTGCAGTGCACCTGCAATGGCAGTGATGGCATTTGTCTGCTGATGTTGTTGTACAATACTATGCTCCAGCACTGTTGTCATGCACCCTAGTGCCTCTATCTGCCTCTGTGGACATACATGGAACCTGTGCAGTATGGCAGTGACATCTGCATAGCATGCTGCACTCCAGTATACTCTGCTCTGTATGGCATCTTGTACCCCATCAAGAGCTTCCTCCATGCAGCTGTGGTGTGCCACATTGGCAGTATGTTGTTCCTCCATGGTGGCATGTATTTCCATTATCTCTCTTCTCATTGCCTCCTTGGTGTCGAGTATATCCTGGCAGTATTGGTCAGGCATCATCCTGCATGGTTTATGTTGTCACCTCCTCTGCAGGTTGCTGTGATGCCACTTCCTGCTGTTCTGATCATACGGGGCTGAGGTCTTGGGTGATGTTGGCACGCATTGTGTCATCGATGTCTGCGTCTGACCCCTCACTGGTGTCCTGTGTACCCACTGTGCTCACAACGCTGCTGGTGCAGAAGTATGTCACCTCTGGGTGTTCATTATGGCTTCTGTTCTCATGCTTCTGCCCATCCTCAGCTGCCTTACACCCAGTGCTGTCTGAGGCCTCTGTCTCCATTTCCTCTGCCTCCTTTCCACAGTGGTTCTGTTGGGAGGTGTCTGCAGTACCAGGTGGTGCAATTCCTGACTGTTCACTGGTGCAGTCTCAGGGGACACAACACATAAATTGTTGCACAACCATATCCCTTTGTATGTGTTCCCGATGTGCACTGAATGTATTGCATTGCTCTGTGTACCACCTGCAGGCTGGCTTCAGCTACCATTTATTTATTTAGTTTTTATTTACCGGGTAGGTGCACTATCCAAAAGACTATTTTCAGGCATGACCCGGGAGAGTACAGAGACAAAACATCAAGAAAAAAAAACATTTTTGTACACAATACAGGAATTACAAGTATGCGTTGAACAATTAACAATGGTAGTTGTGACAGAACAATACAGCATTTGAGTTTACAAGTGTCAGATACAAACAAGTCAAAAGTTTTTAAGGAGCAATCACATGGTGCAGCCTGTGGTGTGTCACAGCTGGTTTGCATTGTTGATTGGCAGGCCTGTCCTTCTGTCCGATGTACAATTTGATGCTCTGCATCTGTTTGCAATGGTGCCCTGCATGTCCTAGGCTGTCAGGGTAACAGCATAATTATGTCCTGATTGCACCCACCCCTCAGCTGTGTTGCTTCTCTTCCACTGAATTCACCTGCTTACATGGCACTATGGTATTCATACATATGCATTCTGTCATGGCTACCTGTGTGCAGGCCACTGGCAGGGTCTAGGACCAGTGGGGTAGGGAGTGGTGTCACCAGTCTGGGTGGGGGCTGGCCTGGGCAACACTGACAGTGCCAGGGGGCACTGTTGTGTGGCCTCCACACAGTACCACTGGCATCAGATATGTGTGTCCAGACTGCACCAGTGGGGTGTCAGGGAAACCCTGATAATACCAGTGGCATGGCATTTGGCAGGGTGGTATGCCATGGCTGCACAGGGTTGCACCTTCCCCCTCCCCACACCTGTTAAGTGTGTCCAATCACAACAGTTACTGCTTGCTTGCACTATTTCTACCCTATGATTAACCCTCCCTCCGACACCTGACAGCAGCATCCTGTGCTTCCTTCATTGATGCCCCCGACAGCTAGGTCATTCCTATGTATATTATACAGTCTTACCTCAGGCTGCAACCCATGATCAAGCACCCCACCTTCCACCCTCAACAATCTTCAGGCCTGTATGTACCACACTTCTGATGACATCCTACAAGCCACAAGGTAGTGCTTGCTATGTGCTACCTTGTAGTGCACATGCTGCATCTTACAACAGAAGGAGTTGTTCCCACACCTGCCAACAGCAGTACTGTTCATCTGGCAACATTCTCAGCATACACATATGCCCAGGTGTGTTCCTGCAATCCTAACCCACGATACAGGACTGTGGCATATGTTACAGTGTGCACTCCTGTGCCATTGCCACCATGAGGCCTTATGTATCTTGGTACAGTGTTATGCTGTGCATCTTTCTACATGTGCCTACCACATTCTCATGCATCAACAGTGTGATGCCAGCATGCACAGTCACCAGGTGCCTTTGGTGGCAATGTGTTGTACCAGTTGCCTGTGGTGGGCCTGTTTAGTGCCATGAGTCATTCCTTACAACCATTATCCACATCTGAGGTGTTCACTGTGTATCTCCATACACTACACACATACCTTGCCATGCCTTTTTGGCTGTCAGTCATTCATGCAGTACTTTGCACATATGATGATCCTGTTTGCAGGCAAACAGCTGATGCATCTTTGTAGGCATGACAGGCCCCCCTGGTATTTATGTTATTTCCACATGTGCATGGGCCTGGCACGCCCATGTCTGACTATGGTAGAGCCTTGTCATTGTAGCTCTTCCTGCTGTGGCGACTATGCCTGATACATACCCGCAGAACTCTGTAGCCTGAAGAGGTCCAGGTTACAGCCTCCCTTAACTGTGTGGCTACTGAGGTGTGCCACCACATGCAGCTCCTGGCTGCTCAGGCATATAAATTGACTTGATCCACCACCAGTTGCAGTGGTACAGTATCTGTTGTGGGCCATCTTCTCCTTGAACCTCCATCTGATGTCATGGTACCTTTTCTGCAGGTCCCTTATGCTGTGCCGTATAGGGCCTACAGCATTGATGACAGTGGTCACCTCATCCCAGGCATGTTTCCTGTGGTCTTACAGCTCCCTGTCTCCACCTCTGGCTAGCAACAGGTCCACTTAGGCATCCACCTCCTCTATGAGGATGGCAGTTTCTGCTACTGTAGTTTTGTTTTTTTTTTGGTGCTGGTGTTTGCCTCGCCTAGTTTCCATCCTTCTTTCGGTCTTTTTTCCACCATATCTTGCACCACTTTTTCTGATGCCATTTCCATCTTTCTTGCCCCATGCATCATATTTATGATGCAGCGGATGTCTTGCATCATTTTAGAGGCATTTGCAGCACTGACTGCTGTTCCTGCAAAATCTGGTGCACAGCATTTGACACACCTGGATTTGAGACAGTGTGGCTGTCTGATGCATCTTGTGTCGGTCTAAGGGCCCTTTGAAAATCTGGGGCCATATTTTAGAAGCAGTTTGACTGCTGCAAGCCCCCCAGTGTGCCCAAGATATGGCACACTGGGTTTGTGGCAATCTAACCAGATTTTACATCCTGTCTGGCAATTGTCTCAAGTTAGACCAACATTCTGTGGTCTAGCTTGCAGCAATCCTGGAACCCTTTTTTTGGTGCTTGCCCAAATATTTGTCACAAGCTGCCATAAATGAGACAAACTGTTGCAACTGCTTCCGACCTGCTAAAATGAGAGGCAGTTGTGGCAAACCTATTTGGCACACCATAAGTGGTGGCACAGAGCTTGAGGTAAGCCCCCCCACTGAAAATCTGGCCCCAGGCCCTTGGTTTCTAACAGTGTGCTGAATGGATTTGCTGCAACTGTGTTGGATTTTAGTAGGTCAGAAGCTGCTGAGACAGTTTACCCCATTTGAGGCAGCAGTCCCATGACTGCTGCAAGCCAGACTACAAAGTTGGTCTAACTTATGCAGCAATGCCCACGGGATGAAAAGATCAGATTGCCACAAACCCTGTGCCCCATATATTTGGTGCACCCAGGGCTTGTGGCAATGTAATGCCTTCAGAAATCCAGTCCGCTATCTCATTTTACTTCTCAGACGCCCTGCCACACATGGAGAGAGTGCTGTCCCACATTTCAAAATAGGATTTAAATGCAGGTATACATGTTAATGTGTTACTAAAGAAATAGTACATTTTATGAACATGCACTTATCTCACAGAATTCTATTTTTGTTTCCTTCATAGGACAACACACACACACACACACGCCCCATAATGGAGTGATCAAATACTGAGAGGTATGTATGGAGCTGAGTGGAGCTGTACATTTCAGGAAAAAAATCAAGCTACAGTTCAGTACTCCACTTACCAACGTGGCACACCATGGAGATGGATGTATACCTGCCAAAGAAAATGTTTGTACACCCAGCAAGATGCTCCTAGAATCACGGTGCTGCGGTTTAGTGTTAGCCCTATCAGGTGAAATGTGAAGTACTGCGCCCTCTTGGGTTTGCATTATCCACTGTCAAAATAATTAAAGGAAACGGCGAGATAAATCCTAGTTAGTCAATGGATACCAAACGCTACTAAACCATTAACAGCATCCTATATGGATGTGTTTGTGACTCCTACAATATGTCACAATGTCGCTTTTGTTTTTGCCTGTCTTGCGAATTTTGTGCTCCCGGTCCTCTTGGTTGATGCTTCTCCAAACTGTCAAATCGAATTCGCCTTCCTAATCTAAGCAGGGATTAAACTTGGAAGGGCTTCATTTTAGTTTTCAGATATTTGTCTGGGCAGGTATTGATATATATTTTGCTATGCAATTACTTTTGTTTGACGTATTTATTTTCCATTCAACTTTCATAACTTTGCCTATTTACCGCCTGAATTAAACTGATAAAGTGTGACTGCACGTGTAGATTACATATAAACAAATCATATATTGATATCCCACTGTGACCTTAGAGTTTTAGCATATTCATTTCAGTAACTACAATATGTGTAAACAAGCTGGCTCTAGAGCAATAACGACCGGGTGGCACCTTCTTAGTAGAAATACAAATGATTTAGCCGATATGGGGTCAAACTATCAGCACAAAGGCGACAACTTGAACTTTCAGGTAGAGAAACTAGAATTTCGACAATACTTACAACTAGATAGCTAAACACCTGCATGTAGCTTATTTTATCCAACGGGTTTATTAATAATCAAGACGTCACAGGCTTGAAAAAAACAAGGAAGAGAAACAACTCTACATGCGTTTTAAAAACAGTTTTACAAAAAAAGTACTCCCGTGAATGATGGTTATAATATTGAGGTTAACAAAGCATCTTTTGACTGTTAAACGCAAGGTTGCTGTGTTTCACCTGGCTGCTTTCTTTTTACAGGGATACTCCAACAAATCATTAAACATTATAAATCCAGATTTGTATTATTCATTTTAAGCAAGGTGCCAGGGCAGAAATTAAACTGTGTGATGCAACAACAAGGCGAGTATATCTGGTGACTCCCATCTGAATAAACGTCTATATATTAATGAATTATAAAGGCAGCCAGCCATGACCTTAAAAACTACAATCAGGAGACACCTAGGGCAGCACGAAAAGCTGCTGGATTCTTTATCGGACTCCTGTCAAAACTAGCCATCCCCCTTCCCCTCCCCCCAATCTTGAGAATTAATTAACAAGAAATGCAAACTTTTTAATTGTGTGTCAAACGGAATCAGAGAGGCGCTCAGATCCAATCGAGCCTGGTTTCACCCATTTAGGGTCCCCAGCTCCAAAAAATTCTGCCTTCCTAAGGATTTTTTTCCCCCGAGAAAATGATGAATTTCGGCAGTTAATTGATCGATTCTGGCTCCTCTTCCCGCTTGTTTTATTTTCGAGGTCATTAATCAATGAAGAAAAACACCACCATGGAGCAGGCTCCTACGCCTTTGCATCTCGTATTATACACCATTTGCTGCTGTGCACAGACGCCTTATTTATTTCACCTCCACTAATTCTTTACAATATTCCAAAATCAATGGGTGGCTATGGATTAGTTTTACAGCAGTCTGATTGCAGCTCAAAATTGTATGATTTAACCCCCTCAGTAAACGTTTCCTCCCTCCAAGTAGGGGTAACAGTAAGAAAATGTACATGGTTCTCAGTTTGTACAAGCAATAATAGCCATAAAAATTTAAAGGGGAGTGGGGGTGGAGGGGTGGCAGTAGGGGGCTAAAATAATCCAAAGACTTCATCAACTGAAAACAGAAAATTTTAATAAGGGTGGAGTCATACTTGAAATCTAGGATTTGATTCTTTACTGCCTCAGTTCATACATGGCTTTTATTTTAATGAAGTTACAATGTCAACACATTTGTGAATTTCAACATTATCAAGTAGCAGATGCCATGCTAACTATGATATGGGGATTTTTCATTTGCCAAAAATATGTTTTACCAAAGCAGGAATCATTATATAAGAAGCCATGTATTACTCCAACTGGCTCCTTACATTGACTGTATTCACTGTGTTACATGAGAGGTGTGCGAATTAATTTCATCTTTAAATAATGTGGACAAAGATTTATTTATATACACAGACTATTCTGTTACTGGACACTTCGACAGGCATGTAAGCCATGTTAAGAGCCTTTGCAATGCTTCTCATGGGACTTCTCTTAATCAGACAGCTAGAGAACTTCTTTATTGCTCTTTGGCTCCCAAGTTTAAAACGTCCCCAGTGGCACTTTCCGTTTTATATTCTGTAATTGAAATGATGTTTTTACATGTGATAGAATTAAGTGTGTGTGTGTGTGTGTGTGTGTGTGTGTGTGTGTGTGTGAGGGTACAATGGGCTGCCCCCTCACGCCTGATGCTAAATTTGTATTCTGAATCATACCATTGAGTATTTGATCTATATAACACCCGTTTACTACTTTGGTTTTTACATCTGCTGTTTATTTGAATATATAACAGATTGTCTTTGATTTCAACTGCTGGCTCCAGTGCTGCACTGGGCAATGCTGAAGTCATCAACATGGTGAAAAATGCTCTCTAATTGATTAAATATTTATTTGGGATGATACTAACTTTCAAACTATCCATTGTAACAGCAATAACAACAACCTTGTAAATTGTTGTTGTGACTGTGTCATCAGCTAATATATCACTTTTACCTTGCCATTTTACCCACCCCTGAGTGTGTGTGTGACGAATCAAGGTGTTGGAGCTTTCTGACATTCAGCTATGCAAATGACTATTTTCTTACCATTTTGGAGCCCGTATGAACAAATTAGCTTCCATTCAGCACAAAGTTAATGGTAATCTAAGTATGCAGAGTATGTTTGGGTCCTCTTATGTAATTTATTTTTAAATTGTTGGCCTGGAAATACACACTGAGGTGAAGCATGTTGTTTCCATGTGTGTCCTGGGAGTATATTGATGTTAAATGACTTGCTCAGTGTCACACAGTACGCAAATGGTGGTTAGGGTTTCACACCCTTATCTGCTAGGTTTCCAGATTCACAGCTTTAACCCTTCGGGTTATACGGCTTCCCTATGTAAACCATTATGCATTGTATTTCTTCCATCTAGATCATTTTCCTGGTGTTTAAACAGCTTTGTTCACCTTGCCTTAACTTGTGCTTAGTTATCCAGGTAACCAGTGTTCTTCAACTAGACGAGGAAGAAGAGAGTTAATAGTCTCAAAAGTGCAGTTTCCATTTTGTGCCTGTACATGTTTAAAGGACAGACCCACAGAATCATAAAAGGGGGGGGACTAAGAGAACAGCCACACATTTTTTTTGGGGGGGGGGTTATACACACACACACACACTTGCAACTGCCTTTAGTCAGTTTGGGGAAATTATTCTCCTCTCAGCACTTATTCTGTTTCTTGCAGAACAAGTTCTTGAAGCAGGATAGCCGCTTCGGACACATATATTCCTCACCTATTATTTTTATTAGAATAATTGTAAACAAAACGCAGTATTTAGCATTTGACATGAGACACCCTTTCAATAAATTGCATTTGCCATAGTCACACTAAAAAGTCAGTATTTTTGGTTGTGAGTGTTTGCCTTTAAGTTAGGTGTTATCAATCTAATAGCGTAGATGATGGATGGCCTTGTCAGCAGTCAAAACATTGTTAGCACTGCTCTGTTCACATTTGTGTAAAATGTCCTGCACTGTGATACAGACACAATCCAAACAGCAGCAACTTTCCCAGAGTCTGAAAGACTGGGTAGGGAACGCAGACACTCAAAGGCGAGTCAAATAGTAATTGCTGTACAAATACTGTATTAGTAAACAAAACTGCAAATAAATTCAGAGTTAAAAATACATTCATTGCTTTGTGCTTGGGAATATAGTATAAACAACACATTTTGTTTTTGTTTTTAGAATTCCTTGCGGACACACACACACACACACACTATATATATATATATATATATATATATATATATATATATCATGTTTGACCAGGAAAGGTACACTATGTGTAATGTTTTGCCAGGAAAGACATACTAACCTATTATAATATATACTATATTCTATAAATGTGTTTGTGTATAAATGTACAAATGCAGTATGGATCTGGATTACTAGGGGAGATACATACAGTCGAAGATGTTATAGTTATAATATTGCTAACTGAAAAAATATATAGTAAATACAATTCATGAAACAATTACAACGTGTTTTTTTAATTCATGATAGTGAACATGTATTCAGTAAGTTAGTGAAATTTATTAACTGTTGATAGTATTATCACCTAATTTGATTCCATCTTAGTAATGCACTTAATAAACTTTAAGGTCGGAAGGGACTAGGTTATATGTATCCGCGCCTCCCCTTTCATAAGCAGGGGAACATAAATATGCTTTGCATACATATACTAACTCATATGAGGAAAGTATCTATCATCTGAAGAAAGAATAGTTTTAGGACTTTATTTAGGTGCAAAGGACTGAACTGACCGACAAGTGAGAGTGACCTTATTTTTCTGGCCAGAAATGTTGGGCAGCGGTCAGCAACTGTTGACATTCTGACCCTAAGTCGAAGTGACATCTGTCTGACAAAATAATTAAAATAAGGAGTAATGAATACAAACGTGAACAGGTTTAAAAATAAACTTGTATCAGTAGCCATCGTGCCATATAGCAGATACAAGAAAAGAAATCACGAAAAATGTAGATGAGTAAAATGATAAACAATAACTTCATGATTAGAGTGGAGTATAACTTGGCTTCTGCTTGTTGATAAAAAAAATATGCTGCTAGATACTTCAAAACAGGTTAGATTAAAATTATGGATTGTGAAATCAAAGCAAAATGTGTGTGTGTGTGTGTGTAAGTCATTTGTGAGATCGCATTTGTGGGTTGGGGGAAAAGTTTACAAACAGGAGTATCACAGTGAGCTGTCGACACAGACCGATATTTCTGAGCGCTTCCACCCCGACGTATGTTGTGCTGTCGTAAAACCCACGTGTCCCCTGTGTGTGTGTGTGTGTGTGTGTGTGTGTGTGTGTGTGTGTGTGTGTGTGGGTGTGGGTGTGTTGGGGGGGGTGTGTCAGAGCCCAGAGCAAGCGAGAGAGACCATTCTGCCTCTCCCCGTCGGATATGCTGTGGATTTAGTAGTAATATACTTGGACAGTGGCGCGAGGCTGTGCATAGTACAGTATACTGGCGGGAGAGCGGAGCGAGGCTGGAGCCGTCCCAGCTCCCATCCCAGGCTCTGACTGAGGATATGCTTTCAGGATAAACAGCCGTACATATCCCACCGAACTGCTGAACACCAGCACGGCAAAGAAGGGAACGGCATACACCTCGGTAAGTGCAATGACATAAAACAAGGTGTGTTTTTTTTGGGGTTTGCATGTCAAAAGGTTTTCAAACCTGGAAGTCAGCCTACGACTGAGATACGTTTCAGTTCGACTAAACTTTTCAGCTGTAGCCTGTGGGTTTTGGCATAGAATAGGTCACAAATGAACGTTACTGTACAAATGTTTTGGTCTTCAGAGAGGAAACCAAACGTTTACGTTGCCTTTTTTCTGAGTTTCTATGCTCTAAGGTAGTTTGGACTGAGAATGTGGGGTGGGCATTTCACCTGCTGAAGTTCATAAGATGTTATACAACAATACTTCGACACATTTCGACAGAAAGGGGAATTGACTGACATGGGTATGCACTGGGTTGGGGGATAACAAGTTTTTGGATGTTAGAAGTGTGGGCACTTGTTTTCTTTTAACAAGGTATATATAATGTTGAGTTAAATAAGAGACCTCTTAACAGTGCTGCTCAACATGCTGTATGAAATCTTGCAGTGTAACACTTTTCCGAAACTCGGTATTCGTTTTCCTGTCAGTTTTCTGTATTCTGTATGGTTTGTGAAGTTGATGTCAGGTATAAAAAGAATACCTCCGCTAACACATCTTGCTGTCTGAGCATGTACAGACTGACACAGCAGCATGGGTTGTATCTGTCTGTATGTCTGTCTGTCTATCCATCCGTCTTGCACATACCCCTATATTATTTATTTGGTAACCCGTGAGTACACTTGTCCAAGGGACCGTTTTCAGGAACGATCCAGGCCATCAAGATGGCACATACAACACAGTCAAAGAATCATAGGTAACAAATGGTACAGGTAGAATCAGTACAGCCATACAGTACAGATAAATGAAAGCAAGGGCGCACAATACAAAGCCCTAAAATAAATAACGGTTTGGGCCCACAGTACTAAGCCCTGAAAGGCACAGAAAAAGTTTACGATAAAGACGTTAGCAGCATATGACACAATATCATTATAACTGGATTGGGGTTTAGACTCCCCATAGCTGAAAACATAATAACCGATTTATAAGTTTTATATACCTTCCCTGCGGGAAGCCCCTCTCTCATTGCTCGTTTCTTTCCTTTTACAGACGCTGGAAATGCTTAAGCCCGGTGAACCCGGTGGATCTTCCTTCCTGAAGCTCGATCCTGCCTACATCCAGCACTGGCAGCACCTCTTCCCGCAGCCCCATCCTCACCTTCCTCTTCCTTCTCCTCAGCCCCAGCAGCAGCTGAAGAACGGAGCGCTGAGCCATCCTGGGCCGCCCGAGCGAGCCGCGCTGCAGCCTGCGGACAATACTGCTCCTCCCCGCCAGCGGCCACCCTCCTCCTCTTCCTCGTCTTCGTCCTCTACAGCCTGCAGCTCCTCGTCGTCGCTATCCCTAGTGCCGGGCTCGGGGGTTCCTCAGCAGCAGGTGTTGGGGGTCGGGCTACAGGGAGCTGGCAGCGCAGCAGCAGCAGCTGAGACCCGGAAGCGAGGTGCACATTGCAGCAGCAATAACATCAGCACCAGCAGTAGCCGTGTGAGCGCTCCGGAACTCGATTACTATCTGTACGGGCAGCAAAGGATGGAGATCATCCCTCTCAACAACCACACAAGCGACCCCAACAACCGTATGTATAGATTACACGGTATTTGATACTCTACCTGCAGACATATGATGAGGGAAGGGGGTACTCTGGGGGGTTCAAAGCAGCAGCTGCAAGATCCCGAGTATTTTAAGACAGCAGGGGTCGAGTTGAGGGAGTAAAAGTTTCCTTGTCGAGAAATAAAGCAATATTGCTGAAACAAGTGGCAACATCAAAGACTGTGTATTTTACAAGGTAACAAGAAGTCAGCAATAATAATGATATTATTAATCATTATTTGCTAATGCGTATATTCTATGTAGTTAGCGTTGACGTTTGATTAAATGTATCTACAAGTGTTGTGCCTCTTCCATTCTGCTGTTTGTTGCCTGTTCTCTAAGTGCTCATTCCTAAAAAAAAGTTTTTGCCGGTCCAAATGGTGCTTGATTATCTCGTCTCAGTTCTTATTTGCTCCTTCCCTCAGTGATTGTGACTCTGAGGGTCAACGCAGTTTCATAGATTGTTGTTAGTCTCAGGAACTACTAGAGTTGCCTGGGTGAGGTGGTGGTGGTGGACTGATTCATTATTAAATTCCTGGCACCGGGACTCCTGAAATGAGGTTTGGATGGGTTTGCTGTCTTGCAGTCACCGAGCCGGCATCTGCTGCTGGTTTCTGCGAGTCTTTCATTTTGAAATCAATCACGGAAAGCAAACTCTCGATATACAGTGACCCGGAGAGTTTTCTTTAGTTGCCATCAACTCCTCACTCGTCTTTCTTAGTAAAATAAATTGCGAAAGGAGACTCTTAGAAAAACATCCAGCCCCTGAAATACGGTACATACCTTCCCCCCGTTACAACTGGCGTCACACACCAATTAAAACTTTTTTTCATATATTTCCCACGATGTTTTGCATTATGAGGTATGTGTAATTTTAAGTTTCTTTTTTCAAACCTGGCTTTATTGCCAATGCCCTTTCCGGGTAACCCTCGCATCTGTGCTTTTGTGTCGAGATTCTTTGTCTTTTTCATTAAAATTTAAGATTATTCAATCAAAATAGAAGTACCCGATTTTAAAAATCTCGAAAGTAAGCATATGCTCTGCCATTAATGTTTTTAACTAACACCAACTTTTTGACTGGCATTTCAGGTCTGCAGATGATATATACAGTATACACTTTTAAGTATTGGTTTTAGTTATAACTTTGTTGCGCACCATTTGAAACGATAGCTGTAACATGCTTAATTTAACTATTTTTTAAGTGGCAGTATATAAGGTTCTAAGGCCGATGCCAGTTGCTCAAATCATGAGATACACATTGACTAATATCTTAAGTAGCTGCTCACTGTGGAGTTTATAATCTGAATAGGGTGAAGTGATGAAATTAGCACCTTACTTTTCCTTGTAGACATTCTCTCGCTTTTAAAAATGTTTTATTTCTATTTTTATATGATAGCCCTTAGCCGATAATACAGGTTGGACTAAAACATTCAGGTGTTTTTTTTTTTTTAAACCCAGTGCATCACTTTAGTCTGTTTATTAGACGTACAGTACTTTTTGATGTAACATTTAAGTGTAACTGATAAGTTTGTCAAGTGAACTTTGTTAACGTCATATACTTACTTTGAATCCCTGTGCTACATTATAACATTTGCATACTAAAAGCATTTTCAAACAAGTTTCTATATTGTCGGGTTGCTACTCGGTGTTTTATACGTATCCTTTTAATATCTAAATATTAAAATAAAGTATATAGTGCATTTCATGTTTGCATGTAGCCACTATATGCAAAAGTTAAAGTTTATTTTTGGGGGTTTAGTCGAAGTACAGCTGGTATCACCTTCTGTTTCCTAAAATAAACATATTTCAAAGTACTTTTATTTTTGAGACTGCCAACAATGTTGTAGCATTGTCAATTGATGCTGTGAAAGTAGGTCAGCCTTCGAGTTTTCATAATTGGTTTACAGTGGTCGCATTTATAAATAAATATAAACGTGTATTTCTCAAAATGCTGTTAACACATATATAGCCAGTCACAATAAGTTACAGTATGTTGGGCCAGCTAGAGGAAATAACTAAAAAGACTGCTTTTGGTCAGATTTACAGTCGACTAACAGCATGTTAAATATGTGATAAATGTAACAAAAACATTTATAAAGTGATACTATAACAACCCAGGAAGCCATTATTATGCTGCGAGCTTTCAGGTGCCGACCAGAGAGCATCATAATCTGTGACAGCGAGTTTCAGTATATCCTACGTCAATGCGATCCGCTAAAGCATATATATATATATATATATATATATATATATATATATATATACTCACACTGAATGTTGGATCATGTGCAAAATATAAAGAAATGTCTGCACACTGAACATCTGAAAGAAACACAACAAACAGACAGCTTAATCACCTTTTCATTGCAACACAGTCTGAAGGTTTTTCTTGTTTCATCTCATGCTCACCTTACCCCAAAATAGTGAGAACTGCCTTTTTGAATCAGCGTAAACGTTTCCTTTTCAAAAGAAAAGGTAATTTAAGGCTCGTGTAAATGACCGGATAAGAATGCATATTTCCCCAGTTAAAATGTTTTCGAAAAAGGGCACAGTTCCATAATTTCATATTCTAGAATTGGTGCATTTGCATAAGTTGTGGTATAGTGAATCTGTGAATTAATGACCAGTGTTTGTAGACATTGAATGAGTTTATACCCTCGTTTATAGAATTCTCAAGCTGCGAGGGACATGTATGATGTGGTCCTTACACTATTAGTTACTATATTCATCTAGGACCCTGGAGTGTAGAGCTATATATTAGATTGAGGTTAGAAAAGGTGGTGACTGTTTATTTAAGGTGATAAAATGGTCCATCAGCAGTAATCTCCATCGATATGTGCCACAAGGAGATGAAGGATGAGGGGACAAGCCACAATTAATTGCCCTATAGTTTTGTAGAAGAGAGTAGAGTGAGTGCGGATCAGGGATCGATCTCCTCTCTTAGCTCCTATTCATCATCTGCACATTGTATATGGGGGTCTCTCAGGGGCCAGGGAGAAGGTTTATCTACACACAATATTCCTCCAACCTCCTGATAGCTCTAAAATTAAATTCGTTAATTTTATCAATCAACCCAAAAAGTGCACCAGAATGCTTGCACACTTGCTTTATACGTAAACGAGACAATCAGAATAATTAGGTATTCTTGCAGACAATACTATTTTTACATGTACACATTTTTTATGTCTGCACTACTGCAATAACTAACTCAGATAATCAAGGCCTGTTTTTAAATCTAAAATGCACAATCGGTTGGTTAATATGAGTCGCACCACCACCCCGACAAAAAAATAAATACACACACGCACACACACACACACACAGACACACAATAAAGCAACTCATATCAAAACGATCTTTGCCCCTTTGTAAAACTACTTTTCTTGCAGATTTATAGAAGGGATATTTTGTTGGCTTATGTAGGGCTGGCTTAGAGGGCTGATGGTTAGATCAAGCTATGGTCCCAGCTGTGCAGTTCATTCCGAGGTGTAGATATTCAGATGCATACCTAGAGTAGCAGCCTGTCCCTTCCCAAAGCTTTACAGAAGGTCATATACATAGAAAAGTAGGCACGCATTTCATATATATATTAGTTATACTTTTACCATTTGGCATAGTGCAACTTTTGCATTGTTAAATAAAAGAGTCAGTAAGGTTGTAATCCATAAAAAGTGGCATAACAGTCCAAACTCTACATCATAGGTCTAATTATTTATTCATGAGGCCGAGAAGCCCTCAGATTAGCTACAATATCGGTGGTTAATCTGTAAAGAAATGCCCGATACAACTCAGCTCGGCTGGGCATCTACCAACTGTTTTCAAGTCATTTTTTCTACTTACTAAACCAATTAGACTTATAATCGCAATGATGTTCTTATAATCGAGCATTTCCAGGGGAATACGCTCTTACTGGGTACTGTCCCTTGGTCGACACTCCTGCGGACATTAATTCTTAGGAAATGTCCCAGTGTTAAGGCATTATGGCTTAAGTCCACATAAGTCTCAACTGGCTGTTTCCAAACAAACCTATTTTACTGCATACAGCATTCTACTACAAATGATGTACAGATGCTGGATACTAATTTTATTGTATTTAGGGCTATTGCGTGAGTTTTAAGACAATTGCGATCACTGAGACGTTAAACCGAGGTTCTTTCTGCCCATTTCTGGTCACTGCCCAGGTGGAAATGAGAGATCAAGTGACACTTATCTACCAAGAGGGAAGTTTCTCCGGTATCAGGGCCAACATTCTCCCCTCTATAAAAACAGATGCATGTAACCACCCCAACCCCCGGGTCTGGAAACAAGCTATCCCGGTTATGTGGGCTTTTCCTGCTCAAACAATTACAAATAAAATCAATCAGTCAGTCAATCAATACATAAATAAGTACAGTATAATTCTTCCAACCATGAACTTTAGCAGTAGTAGTCCTGCGTTTTACCAGCCGTGAACTTATTTCCACTACAGTGACTCTAAAAATATATAATTACACTATAATTCAAAAATCAGAAGAGGGAGTGGTACCCATACACTTCGTGAAGGAGTTGCCCCCATGCATTAAGAAAAGTCAGGCAATAGTCCCTACCTTTTTTTTCAAATGAAGTTATAGTCCTTGTCCCCGTGATTTTTAACCGTGTAAAGGACACACAAGTGTTCCTTTACTGTGTAAAGGGCACACAATTGTTCCTTTATCTGTTGCAATGCTGACATGCTGTACTGGCTTAGTTCAGGTAAAGGAAGCTGCAGCATTTGAAAAGTTCTATACTAAATGCTTTCTTGTGCGGACGTTTTGTAAACAATCCAGGTAGTCTGGAAATAACTTAAGACATAAAAAAGGGGGATACATAATAACCTAAATTTCTAATGAGCAGACCCGCCCCCTCCAAAAAGAAAAACAAATACTTTGTAGTGACCTGTATTGGGCGGTTGTGCCTGCAACTCTTTGTATAAAAGTGTTACGATTAGTTAGGAATGAGATTCCATAGTACAGAAATCAGGTACACTTGGAGTCCGAATATTTAACTGTGAATGCAGAAATTATTTGCAACTATTGTTAAATCTGTAAACGGTAAAGCTTTTGAACTGTTTCTTGTTGGAAATTGTCAAACACGGGACAGGGAGGGGCGCGCTTGAGGCACATGTGACCCCCAGGGGTACCGCCGCTATTTGATTGATGTAAAATATTTCAGTGCTATTCCGTGACATAAGTGCAAAAACGTTTGGACCGGGTGGAGCAACCAAGAGTTTCTGCTGCAAGAAAGGGGTTGGAAAGGAGGGTCTGCAGCCAGCCCTCCTTACTTTCCAAAAGCCAAAAACAGAGCTTCCAAGCCAGCACTCCCCAAATAGAATAACAGAAACATTCTGAAACATAGAATGTGACAGCAGTTAAGGGCCTTGGGCCCACCCAGTCTGCCTTTTTTTCAATTCTCCCGATTTTGAACACTAAAATCAGGGACATTTTCTCAGGACCCTAATGTATATGC